>CM046964.1:64743725-69543725 GCA_025698475.1 Gossypium anomalum
ATTGAGTTTTAGCTCGATTAGTATTGGTGTTGTTGCCGATGGAGGAGGATGTGGGTTCGAGTGCGTTTAAGCGCATCATCCTCCTATTTATAGGTTGGGGAAGGGTTATGGGTAGTTTTAGATATTGTGTCAAAAAAAGTAGATATGATCAAAACCTATAATGGGATTATTCAAAAAAAATACTTATAATGGTTCTATCTTTTTTATAATTACAAAATTGGATGAAGGGATCGATATTTTTAAATAAAAAATACAAGTATTCAATGTCTCAAAATTAAAATACTCAGAAATTTATATATATATATATAAAGACCTTTGGGATGTGTTTGTGTGAGAAATTTGTACTAGGGATTTCTTTTGTATCAAAGTTTTCAAATTTCTAAAAATGAATTTATTTGTTTGGGTAAATATGTTAGAGAATTTTAAAATTTGTGAGTAATTTCAAGAGAGAATTTTAATAGCTTAAATTCTTTTTTCAAATTCCACCTAAATAGGTGTTTTTTTTATTTTTATAATTCATCATAATTTTATTTGATTTAATACATATGATTTCACTATAAGATGATAAACTTAAACTTCAAAAACTATTTTTGTTTAATTATAACATATATATTTTATAACTTATTTTTTAAAATAAATTATTTATCCAACCAAAGCAATTGCTAGCATTTAAAAAAAAACTCAAAATTTTTAAAATTTTTCATCCAAACACTCTTTAACGTATTAACAGTACTTAGAACTACTATGTGTTTCAACGTGCTAAAATCTACATAAACCCACATTCTCTTGTATTAATAACAATACCGATACACTTTAACACAATGCCTAAAATTACCCATAACCCCTCCCCAACCCATAAATAAGAGGATAATACGCTTCAACATACTCGAACCCATGTCCTCTTGCATTGGCATCAATACATATATTGATATGTAATACACAGAGTCTTTTTATTATTATTATAATACATTAGAGTCAAACTCAAATTATTTTATTATGTAATATGAAATGCTTTATTTAAATTTGATCATAAATGGGACGAATTAATTCTCTTATGAATTCATTTTATAGACAAATGATTTCTCTTATGAATTATTAAGGTAATAAATATATATTTTAAAGTAAAAGTAAAATTATTAAGAAAATTTTATAAAGTATATATTTTTTATTTTAATTATAAATAAAATTATATAAATATTTTGTTAATATTAAAATAAATTCAATGGTATTACATGTTAGATTGTGCTTTGGGAAGTAACCTTTTACTATCCAAACTTGAGAAGGTTAACAATTAGAGTATTAAAGACATCCACTCTATACATTCTATAATGATGACTTAGTGGCAAGTTCAACACGTTCTAAATACTTCCAAGAACAAGGAAGAAATGATCAATTTCTTAAGATACTAGGCCCACACTTTGTTAACTCACTCTCAACCTCCAGCCTTTATATTCCTTTCATCCTCATTCTTTGTAACCTTTGGCTTTTCACCTTGACTAGGTGAATCGGCTCTCACAACAACCACAACTCTTTCTGATGGAAAAAGTCTAATTTAAAACAATTTTTTATGAAAGTTAAAAATTTGAAGATCAAATGATTTGTGATATTTATAGCAATAATTCTAGCTTTCAATCGAACGATCTTCTCTGTTATTCTCATACTATGAATCGATTCAAATATGGATTTGAATAACCACAAATCAAACACAGAACTAAAAATAAATTTTGAGTCATTCTCTGCAAAATCTAGCTACAATGCAATGCTTTTGTTTTCTGTGGCTATAGACAAATTGAGGTTTTGATTAAAAGAGCAACTAAAGGTGCTGGTGAGTTTTTTGCTTTGGCAGCTTCTATTAAATTTAAAGATCTCCCACCTTTCATTCCTATCCAGTGGGTTCCTCCTGCCCTTGGTTGTTTCAAATTCAATACCGACGGGTCTTCATTTGGGAACCCTGGAATGGATGCCATAGCTATTATCCTAATGTGAAGTTCTCTAATTCTATTTTATCTCTGCTTATTGATGAATGCAGGATGCTCTTTGCTACTATGGTTTTAAGATATATTTCAAAAAAGAAACAACTCTTACTTAATTAAAGGTTAATTTTAATATTTATTAAACATTGATGTAAATTTTCAATTTGGATTGTATGAATCTAACAAATTTATGATTTTTATGCTTTCTAAATATATGTTGTATTGTTGATTCTCAACTCAATGTAAAATTTTTCTTCAACTCATCAATAGATTTTTCTAGAATTTTCCAAATGCACACCAATGTTTTGAAAATCATATTTTAGGCTAATTTAGTAGGTGTTTTATTATTAAAAATATTTTATATTTTCATAATTCAATTTAAAGTAATTTGTTTATCTGGTTACTCGGTGCTTTCATTTTGGTCACTCAAAATGAGATTCTTGTAATTTGATCACCTAATTTTTAGGACGTTTTTATTTTAGTCACTAAACGTTAAATCTCTAACAACGGTCAACCGTACACTTCACATCATGTTTACACTTTCATTTTGGTCACCTAAAATATATTTTTTTAAGTATTGAGTGGAGTAAAAAAAAAAATCAAAGATTGAAGTTAAAAAATGGTAGAAACTAAATAACAAATAATTAAAGTGAAAAAGTCATAATTTTTTTCATCACTTTCTTTTCTTTTTGGTCGAAATTAAGGTGTTCGTCGCCAATAGCAATGACTACTTTGTTGCAGGTGCTCTTTGAAGAGGTATGAAATGTGCTCCATTCCCATAGATAAAGATCGAACCTCCAACATCATGGTTAAGGGATGAGGAGAGCAACCAAAACACTACACCTCATGATTTTTACCCAAACAAAACTCATAATTTTTTCATCACTTCTTTACCCAAACAAAGAACAAACAATTAATTTAATTAATTACAAGTATATTTTCCTTTACTTTTAGCTTAGCATGAAAGATTCAAGATTATATAATCAACAAAATTTTAAGTTTCGTAAACAATTATTAAATATCAGGTAATTGATTTGATTTCATTAAGGATAATCTCGAAACGTAAAATATAAATTTAAAATTTAAAAGGAGAATAAACTAATTAATTTTAATATTATATTAACAAATCGGTTCATCAATGAATAAAAAATTTCAAAAATTTATTCAATTTATTTTAATGTTTTGAAATTTAATATTTTAATGTTAAAAAAAATTAGACTTGAAAATAGGATAAACAAGTACAATTTGACAATTTTTGTATATTATTTTAATTTCTACCTTTTTTCACTTTAATTTTTTATTTTTTTACTCTAATCAATATTAAATTTTTTTTTTGAGTGACCAAAATGAAAGCAACCTAAAAATTGGGTGACCAAAATGAAAGTATAAACATGATATAGTGTGTACGACTAACCGACATTAGAGATTTAACGCTTGAGTGACTAAAATGAAAGCGACCTAAAAGTTAAGTGACCAAATTGCAAGGGTTTCATTTTAAGTGACTGATATAAAATTTTCCTAAAAATTGGGTGACCAAATAGGAATTTACCCTCAAATTTTCAAAGTAATTTACAACTCCAACAAGACAAGGTAAAAATTGGTATTTAGACTAAAATGAAAAGAGAAACGACGACGTCTTCTGCGTAGTGTAACCAAAATTTATTTCGAATAGTGGTGCAGGCTATACCATCGTTCTCTCTCTCTCCCGCAAAGCTCTCTAAAACCCTCAATGGGTTCCTTATTCAGAGCTTCAAAAACCCTTAAACCTCGAAAATACTTATCTCCCTTTTATTCAATCAACAACCCATTTGATGCTTTTGGATTAAGTCAAAGATTTTGCTCTCATTCTCGTCAAAATAGCAAAGAATCTGCTCCAATAGATTTGAGTCGATACCCAATTGAAAAAATTAGGAACTTTTCAATTATAGCCCATGTTGATCATGGAAAGTCTACTTTAGCTGATAGACTGTTAGAGCTTACTGGGACAATTAAGAGAGGCCACGGTCAGCCTCAGTATCTTGACAAGTTACAGGTAAATTTATTGTTTAGATTAAGACTTCTTTATTCGGATTGAGACCTAAAATGTGTGTGTGTGGTTTTTTAAAGATTTTTTATTGCTTTTGAAATGGTTCTTAGTTTGAGAAGTTGATGAAAAGGGAAGCTATTGACATTGCAATTATTGTTTAAAGAGAAACTAGAATCGGGTGTTTGATATTTTTTCATATGAACGTTAAATTTGGTTTAAATTGTAAAAAAGAAAACGAAAGGATTGAGTTTAGCTTTGGTTTAAAGGTGTAAACTTGATGATAATTTGTCTGATGTTATTAGGTAGAGAGAGAAAGGGGAATAACAGTTAAAGCTCAAACGGCGACTATGTTCCACAAATACAAGCTCCATGGATGCAATGATGGTAATATTGATGAACCATCAACGTTTCTGCTAAATCTGATCGACACACCGGGACATGTGGACTTCAGTTATGAGGTGTCTAGATCTCTGGCAGCCTGCCAAGGTGCTCTTTTGGTTGTTGATGCAGCCCAAGGTGTTCAAGCGCAAACTGTTGCAAATTTTTATCTCGCTTTTGAATCTAACCTGACTATAATCCCTGTCATAAACAAGATTGACCAGCCTACTGCTGACCCTGATCGTGTCAAAGCTCAGTTAAAATCAATGTTTGATCTTGACCCTAGTGATGCCCTTTTAACATCTGCTAAAACAGGGCAGGGGCTTGAGCATGTCCTTCCAGCAGTCATAGAGAGGATTCCTCCCCCTCCTGGAAGCAGCAGTTCACCTTTACGTATGCTTCTGTTGGATTCCTATTATGATGAATACAAAGGTGTAATTTGCCATGTTGCCGTTGTTGATGGTGCATTACGTAAAGGTGATAAGATTTCGTCTGCTGCAACTGGTCAAACTTATGAAGTGTTGGATATTGGGATCATGCATCCAGAACTTACTCCCACTGGAGTCCTTCTAAGTGGTCAAGTTGGATATGTGGTGACTGGCATGCGTTCCACAAAAGAGGCGCGTATTGGGGACACGCTATATCACACTCGGGCTACTGTAGAGCCCCTTCCCGGTATATCATCAGGCTTCATCTTTTGTTATTTTTTGATACACTGTACTTCCTGTTTCCTTTTTTATTCAAAATAGACACCCCTTTTTAATATTTTCTATGCTTCTAAATCGCAGGTTTCAAACCCGCAAAACATATGGTGTTTTCTGGTCTCTATCCTGCAGATGGATCTGATTTTGATGCACTTAACCATGCTATAGAGAGACTAACATGCAATGATGCCAGTGTCTCTATTACTAAGGAGAGTAGCACAGCACTTGGACTGGGTTTTAGGTGTGCTGTCTTATATTTTGTGACTTATCTCTAAATACCAATAGTCAAACAGTTTTCTTCTAGTATTTAATTATGGAGACTTGCATTTTTATAATGGAATAATTTGTAGTGCGTCTCCTGTATTCCTCCTGCAGGTGTGGGTTTTTAGGCTTACTTCACATGGATGTTTTTCATCAAAGACTTGAACAGGTAATTTTCCCCATTTTTTCCATTAGAAAAGTATTCTTTCTCTATTTGCATGTCATAACAGTTTGTATTATGGACGCAGGAGCATGAAGCTCATGTCATTTCCACTGTTCCAACTGTTCCTTATATTTTTGAGTATTCTGATGGAAGGTACATACTATGGTGGCCTTTTTCAATCTTTATTTAGAGAGAAATAGGCTTAGTGAAGTTGGTTTTGAGTTTTGACATGTTTTATATATCTTGATCTTATGTAGTAAGGTAGAAGTTCAGAATCCTGCTGCATTGTCCTCAGATCCCAAGAAACGATTTACAGCTTGTTGGGAACCTACTGTGATAGCAACTATTATTATTCCTAGTGAGTAAGCTCCTGTACCCCTTTGCTATCTATTTTCTGCAGCATGCAAAGGTTTTATTCTTTTAGGTGTTTTTGCTTTCTTGTAGGTATGTGGGGCCTGTTATCACCCTTTGCTCGGATCGGAGAGGCCAACAGCTGGAGTACTCATTCATTGACAGGTGATTCTGGCCATTGCGATTTCTTTAATCTTTGCTTTTCTAACTCGTCAGTGGTAATCTTCGATAAAATGGTTTCTATTTATCTTTGCATTAATGCAGAAAAATCTACTGGTTCATTCTCATGTTTGAATTAATCAATGAAATATTAAATTATATGATGTGGAAATTCAGGTTCTTTATTCTTAGTTGTAGCTGTGCTTTCAACCAATATTCTGAAACATTTTTTTTTCTCCATCTTCCATCAATTTAGCAAGTTAGGTATTCATATAATTTTAAGCTGAAATCCACTTAGGCATTTTTGTTCATTAGATTAGAAGGATTAGAAGTTTTAAATTTTTACCACTGAGAAAATGCCATTTCATAAGCTTTCCAGTACTCATGCACAGCCATTCCTTTTATGCAGTCAACGGGCTTTTATGAAGTATCGGCTACCTCTGAGGGAAATTGTTGTCGACTTTTACAATGAGTTGAAGAGTATAACATCTGGATATGCCTCCTTTGATTATGAAGATTCAGAGTAAGCTTCTTTCTGCCTTTCTCTCTCGCAAATATGCTGTTTAATGTCCTATAAAAGCACTTTGGGGAGCAAGTGGTGAAACATAGAACTGGTTTCTGCTAGAGAGATTTCCTGATTACCTCAGACTGCTAGCAATGAGTATTGTCTCTTGATCTAGCCTAAATTTTCAATGAAATCCTTGTCCAACGTGCTGGTCCTCTGACATTTTATACACTTCTGATTGGACATTCAATGTCATGAAACCTTTGCTGACATATTTTTTTCCTATGCCTCCAACAACAGGAGCCTCTTACTTCCTGTTATTGACACGTCATTGATGTTCTTTACAGATACCAACAATCTGATTTGGTAAAACTTGATATCCTCTTAAATGGGAAGCCAGTTGATGCCATGGCGACAATTGTTCACTCTCTGAAGGCACAACGAGTTGGTCGTGAACTGGTGGACAAGCTTAAGAAATTCATCGACAGGTCTGTTGTTTTAAAGTCTAGTATGAGTTTCACATGAATTAGATTATTGTTAATACTGATGGTCCAATTCTGATTAGGCAAATGTTTGAGATAATCATACAAGCTGCAATTGGATCAAAGGTTATTGCAAGGGAGACGTAAGTGATGTTTCTTTAATTCTTTAAGTTCCTTAAAAGTTTTAACTACTGTATAATGTTCATTGGTTAAGCCTTTATTTACTGGATTCAGAATCTCAGCAATGAGAAAGAATGTCCTCGCAAAGTGTTATGGTGGGGATGTTACTCGAAAGAGGAAGCTTCTGGAGAAACAAAAGGAAGGAAAGAAGCGAATGAAGCGAGTTGGTTCTGTTGACATACCTCAAGAAGCTTTTCATCAACTACTGAAGGTTTCATAGTGTAGACTATGTCAGCAATGGTGCTGGTAAGTTCCAATTGGTTAAATCCAACCTGAAGTTTGTAGTGCATGTATTCTCTTGTGCTAGTGGCAGCAAAGGTCTTCATGTATGCAGTTTTCTTTGTCATGCATGCTAATGATAGGGAGTTTTCCTTGCAACCTCAAATTTTGATGATTTAGTGAAGAGGACATTTGAAATTGTTTTGGGATAGTTTTAGCTATCCCTTAAGTTATGCCTCATAGGCTTAGTTTCACAATTCACACCAACCTGTAAGCTATTTGATCCCTTCGGGTCATTGGGTCTTAAAAGGTGTCTCACAGGTTGAGTATGATGTAAAGCTATCACTAATCAAACTCTAGAAGAAGTTCATGGTTGACACTCAAGCACTTAATAACTCCAGAGTAGGAAATTGTTGCGGCCATGCATGTATAACTTAAGTAAGTTTCAAAACTAATCTTCTTCAAGATTTTAGGCATATGAAGAAAGGTAGAAAGGTTCAGATCATACAATAATATTGTGAGGAAACTTGGTTGCAAAAGCTGTCGGAAAATCTGAAGCAATAAAGATGCATTGGCTTTATTTACATGTTTATGCCTTGCAATAAACTGCCGTTGTTTGTTGGATAGGGATCATAATTACATTGATTAACCTTTTCATGCTTAATGATGATTTGTTTATTTTCGTAGCAATGTAAGATTAATAGTAATTGCTACAATGGTACTGTAATAGGCCAATTTAGCCCGGGCCAAAAACCCAAAAATAAACAGAAATAAAGTCTAAAATAATTAATAGTCCAAATGTTACAGGCCCAATTTACAAACCCAAATTTAAAACCCAAAATACAAAAACCCTAAGCCCAATCTTATGGCCCACAGCATAAATGATTACAGCAGAAACAGAAACCCTAGGCACGCTACTGCCTCCGTGCCTTTCTCATCCGTACTTCCACAGCTGGCCTTCATACCTACAAGCAAGACAGCACAACAACAGAAAACAATAGAAAAAAAAAACAAAAAATAAAAATTTTGTAACAAAGTAGTGTAATTTCGGCTATAAAAGTAACAAACACAACGTATTTTCTCTTTTTTTTTTTTTTACGAACATACACATAGAGCAATCAAAAACAAAAAAAAGAATTAAAAGGTGGTTTTTTATTCTACATTTCTTTATATTTTTTATTTCGCTTATTTTTCTTTTTAAAGAGAACAAGAAATAAAAGAAAAAGTCGAACCTTACCTTTTTTTTTGTGTTTGCGCCGCTGTGGAGGTTGAGGCTCGTCTTTTCTGATGAAAAATGACCCTTTTTGGGCTCGGGGAGTCGAAAAGCAAAAAATGACCCTTTTTTTTATTTTTCGGCCACCGTGGTCGACGGTGCTGTCGTTGACGACTGGTGGCCGCCACGATGGTCTGGTGACCGGAGCATGGCCGGCTAAGAGGATTGAGAGAGAGAGGGGAGAGCTTTGTTTATTTTTTTGAAAGAAAATGTTGGAATGTTTTTTTTTAATTAAAAATTTGACTTTTATAGGCTATAGGAAACGACGCCGTTTAAGGCTGATTCTAATAGCCTTAAAACGGCACCGTTTTGGCCCTTAACCTAGTGGCCAACCTGAGATTTGACCCGTCCGCCTGGAGGATCCGCGTGTTTTTAGTTATTGGTCTATTTGCGCATTAGAGCCCTTCGCTTTTTTGGCCTATTGGAAAAAGATGTTGATTCATGTTCGATTAATAAATAGAGTTTGCCATGTAGAATGAATTTCTTGATAAAGTGGTAGATAATCCGACTATCCGAATATGGTCAGAGAAAACACAATTAGAGAAATATGATAGTTTGGTAGAGGGGTGCACATTAGAATTATGAGACTTCACTCGTATCAGCGTGACACAAAACGACCTTCAAGAATTGAAAAAGATATGGGTCCGTTGGGACGATGAAATCAAGCAGTTATTTTACTGTAATTATGGTGATCTGCCCTATCTATTCGACATCAAGGTGGATAAGCACTTGTTTCGAGCTTTGGCTCAATTTTGGAATCTCGCCTACAATTGTTTTACCTTTGAGAATGTAGATTTGGTGCCTACTGTGGAGGAGTATGCAGTCTTGCTTCGTTGTCCGAAGATTCAAGCTGACAATGCCTATTCTAGAGTCGTCAATGTCCCGACCTTTGTAAAGAAGTTAATGAATATCACGGGAATGAGTTAATAATGGGTCGCGGCTCGAATCAAGCAAAAAAGAGAAAACAAATGTATTTTTTGGAAAAGTTTGTGAGATTTTATTTTGGCACACCTAGATATAAAGAAAAAGGGTTGACATATTTGTTTTGAGCATTTATGGGTTGATGGTTTTCCCTAAAGTGCTAGGGCATGTAGATGAGGCGGTTTTAGATTTGTTCGATCGACTTGATAAGTGGGTCATGCCTGTTCCGGCAATTTTGGCTGAAACATTTAGATCTTTGAATACATGCCATAGAGCGGGGGAGGGAAGATTCATAGGATGTGCGCAACTATTACTAGCTTGATTTTACAGCCATTTCTAGAAAGTAGATAGTTTTTTATCGGGTATTCTCTGATAATTATTTTCTATTAAAAGAAATAATGGCTACACCGAGGCGGGATGACATATCGGAGGATAAATAGATAGCGGTCCTCTAAAATCTCCAAGAAGAGGACGTCGAGTGGAGAGCCCTTTAGATGGTCCCCTATGAGATTCCGTATTGGTGTAGGGACTTTGACTGGGTCCTTCTACTTTGAATTTGGGGGGCTATCAGATATGTTCCTCTACTGGTGTTGAGGCAATACAGATCAAGACAGTTCAGACCAGTAACACATGGACTAGTTCAATGCAAGTTTCCATATAAGGGTGATAACTATAAGAAAAATGTTTGATAAATGTATAACGGTTGGAATTAGATCTGCAGGATGAAGAGATTTGCTGTAGGTCCGATGACGACCACCGAATATAATGGGTGGTGGAGCAGAAGAATCAATGACAACATCTTCGGGCCAAGTCAAGAAGGTTTTCAATCAATGTAAGAATACCTGCAAGTGGTTCTATCTGAGCTAGAGATAATAAAATAGGATTTTAAAAAGAGTAATTCGGAGCTAGGAAATAGGATAGAACAATTAGATGAGGAAAAAATGCATTTGGGATTAGATGTTAATGTTCAAAAGCTAGAGGTCGAGAAATTGAGAAAGGGAAAGAATAAGACCGAAGAAGATTTGGATAGCTTGAAAACGAATTATAAGAAGTTGCATTTATCGATGAGAATCGCTGGATTTGGGAAAACGTTAGAGCAATAACAATAAGAGATTCAAGAAGAAAAGATTAGAGCCCATCGATGGGAGAGAAAATTCTCAGAAGAGGCTCTAGAAAAGAGTTTGTCAGAAAGTCGAAGTGAAAAAATCGAATTAAAGGCTAGATTAGAAGAACTAGAAAAGTCGTTTCATCAGTATCGTAGTTGCAACTCTGTAATTGAGCTGAAGGCGAGTTTAAACAAGATTAAAGAGTTAAAAAGAGAGATAAAAGAACTCGAGGTTGCGTTACAAAATTGCGAACTTCGGGTTGAACTCTTTGAAGCAAATGATGAGCGTTGGAAATAACAACTCAATCATTCTCAAGATCAAGTTAGGGATAGAAATTATATTATAGGTCAAGCCGTGGTTTAGATATGAGAGGTGGTCGATAATTTACAAACCCCAGCAGTCCAGGTTGACGTGCTAAGTGTGAAATATAAATTAGAATCGAACTGGGGCCGAGAGTTAGCTTGGCTTTTTAAGAAAGTCAAAGCTTTGAGCATTAAGGCAAAGCCATATATGTAATCCGTTTTATGTAAAAAAAATTATTTTCTTGTAAAGTTATTTTAAATGGAATTGAATCAGAGTTTACGCCTTTTTTGCATTCATCCTATGCATTTGCATTATATTGCATCATATGCATTAAATTTCATAAAAGAGCCCTAATTAATTAAAAATTATTTTAGTTAATTTGGAAACTGACAAAAGTCTATCAACTAAGCATCGCTACGGTACTCGTACAAAAACTAATGGACCAAAGACTGGAAAGGCAAGAATAGATTCAAAGAGAAATGCAAGATCAGCTATAAATACAGATGCAAGAACAATTAGCCAAAATTCAACAAGATATGAGAGATCAGATGCTAGAATCTCAAAAGAATATGATAAACCAATTAACTCATTTGTTGACTGGAGGGCTAGAAAAAAGAAAGTCTTACGGTAAATTCCAGGAACGATAACGAGAACCCTGCTTATCCTCTAGGCTTTACCCTAATATATCCAAGCATAACCAAACGCATATCCACAAAGGGTGTCCGTTAACATCAGGCCCCAATATCAGACAGGTGCTTCGGCACCAATAAACTTCCCAACAGGTTTAGACTCTAACTTAAGAGACAATCTAGTAAATCCCGTTATCTCTGATCTTGATGATATAACAGAAATAGAGAAGGCGAGAATGGAGCTCTCAAAATAACTTGAAGACCGATGCAGATGGCTAGAAGAGAAATTTAATGCATTGAAAAGCGCTGATTACCATTTTAGAATTGATGCTAAAGATTTGAGCCTGGTTTCAGATCTAGTGCTTTCACCTAAATTTAAGACCTCAAAGTTTGAGAAATATAATGAGCTTAGTTACCCCGAAACTTACATTACAATGTTCTATCAGAGGATTATAGGATATGTTAATAATAATTAGTTATTAATTCACTATTTCCAAGACAGCCTGATTGGGATTGTGGCCAAATTGTATAATCAGCTAAGCCATGCCTAAATTAATTCGTGAAAGGACCTGGCACATGCCTTCATGAAATAATATGGCCACGTAATGATATGGCACCCGACAGAATCACACTGCAAAACATGGAGAAAAAGTCAAGCGAGAGCTTCAGGCAATATGTTCAAAGGTAGAGGGAAGTTGCCACGCAAGTCTAATCACCTCTTTTTGAAAAAAAAAATATAATGTTTTTCATCAACACTTTAAAAGCCCTATTAATCGATCATATGTTGGGAAGCGTCATTAAAAGCTTCTCGGATATAATGATGTCCGGCGAAATGATTAAAAATGTAGGGAGTGGTAAGATGCGGGGGAAAGCACCAAAAGATCAACCTTAAAAAAAAGGGAGAATAAGGTGAACAACGTAGGCACGTATAACAAGGGTTATTTAAAACCAATCACTGTGATTTAGCCGAAGACAGTAATCACTAGCCATTAGGACCCCTTAAGATAAAAATCCAACATAAGGACAAATACAGAAAGACTTCAGTTCACATCATACCAACGACGTAGAGGGAGCTATACCAGAACCTGTTTGATGCACATGTGGTATCCCCTTTCTACCTAAAATTGATGCAACCTCTATTTCTCAAATGGTACGATACAAATGCATAATGCAAATACCATGCGGGAATCATCGGGAATTTAATTGCAAATTGCACCACATTTAAAAAGTTGATCGAAAAATTCATAAAAATTGGAATTGTAAAGTTCGACGACCCATCAGGACCAAATGTGGCAGAAAACTCATTACCTAATCATGATGACCAAGAGGTAAATTGGATAAATGAAGGTGGGAGTAAGAAAACTAAATATGATGTTGCGGAAGTTAAAACTCCACTAAGATGTGTTTGGAAAGAGATGGTAAAAAAAGGACTAATCGTACCAGATTTAGGGGAGAGATCTGAAGTGATAAGAAACTACTGTAAGTTTTATAATCGGGAGGAGCATGAGATCCAAGAATGTATTGAGTTCAGGGCCCTAGTGTAAGATTTGATGGATAATAAAGAAATTAAATTTTATAAAGGTGTCTAAGGCCTAGAAGAAATAAATATATGCGCTTCGGAGAGAGAATCAACAGTGAAGGTTCAGAAAGTCAATTACCCAATAGTCATTTTCTAGACCTTCGCTGTTGATTCTCCCTCTAATGCGCATATATTTCCTTCTCTTAGGTCTTGGAAATATTCATAAAATTTAATTTCTTTATTATCCATCAGGTTTTGCACTAGGGCCCTAAACTCGATACATTCTTGGATCTCATACCCCTCCCTATTATGGAACTTACAATTCCCTTCAAATCTCTCCTCTAAATTCAGTACGATTAGTCATCTTTTTACCATCTTTTTTCAAACCCATTCTAGTGGGGTTTTAACTTCCACAACATCTTATTTGGTTTTCTTACACCTCACCTTCATTTATCCCATTTACCCATTGGTCAGCATGATTGGCTAACGAGTTTCCTGCCACATTTGGTTCTGATAAGTTATTGAACTTTACAATTTCTATTTTTATGAATTATTCAATCAATTTTTTAAATGCAGTGTAATTTTTAATTGAATTCCCGGTGATTCCCACATGGTATTCGCATTGTGCATCTGCATCGTACCATTTGAGAAATGGAAGTTGCATCGATTTTAGATAGGGGATATCACGTGTGCATCAAATAGGCTCTGATACAACTCTCTATACGTCGTTGGTATGAGTGTGAACTGTAGCCTTTTTATATTTGTCCTTATGTTGGATTCTTATCTTGAGGGGCCTTGATGGCTTGTGGTTACTGTCTTCGACTGACTCAAAATGATTGGTTTTGAATAACCCTTGTTATACGTGCTTGCATTATTCACCACATTCTCTATTTCTCTTTAGGTTGATCTTTTGGTGCTTTTTCCTGCATCTATCTTACCACTCCTCATTGCGTTTTCAATTATTTTACCGAACATCATTATATCCGAGAAGCTTTTAGTGGCGCTTCCTAACATATGATTGATGAATGGGGCTTTTACAGTGTTGATGAAAAGTATTATGATTTTTTTTTCCAAAAGAAGTGGGTGGACTTACGTGGCGACTTACCTCCATCTTTGAGCATATTGTTTGGAGCTCTCGTTTGGCTTTTTTTCATGTTTTGCAGTGTGATTCTGTCGGGTGTCATATTTATTACGTGACTATATTATTTCATGAAGGCCTGCGCCAGGTCCTTTCATGAAATAATTTTGGCACAGCTTAGTTAATTTACCATTTGGCCAGAGTCTCGGTCAAGCTGTCTTGAAAACAGTCAATTAACAACTTATCATTATTAACATATCTTGTCATCCTCCGACAGAACATTGTAATATGAGTTTCGGGGCAGCTGGTCTCATTATATTTCTCAAACTCCGGGATCTTTGGGCGGGAGCACTAAATCTGGAACCAGGCTCAAGTCCTTAGCATCAGTTCCACAATGGTAATCAACTCTTTCCAATGTCTTGAATTTCTTTTCTAACCATTTGCATTGGTCTTAAAATTGTTTTGGGAGCTTCACTCTCGCCTTTTCTATTTTTGTTATATCATTAAGATCAGGGACAACGAGATTTACCGAATTGTCTCTTGGGTTGGAGCCTGAACCTGTCGGGAAGCTTATTTGTGCCGATGCACCTGTCTGATATTGGAGCCTAATGTTAACGGACACCCTTTGTGGATATGCGTTTGGTTGTGCTTGGGTGTTTGTTGGGGTAAATCCTAGAGGATAAGCAGGGTCCTCATTATCGTTCCCAGAATTGATCATAGGGCTTTTTCCTTTTTCTAGCCCTTCAGTCAGCAATTAGGTTAATTGGTTTATCATATTCTTTTGGGATTCTAGCATCTAATCCCTCATGTCTTGTTGAATTTTGGCCAATTGTTACTTGTATCTGGATTTACAGCTGATTTTGCATTTTTCTATGAATCTATTCTAGCCTTTCTAATCTTTGGTTCATTATTTTAGTTTTGGCGCGAGTACTGTAATGATACTTAGTTGATAGACTTTTATCTATTTCTAGATTAGTTTTTAATTAATTAAGGTCTTTTTGTGAAATTTAGTACATATGATGCTATATAATACAAATGCATGGGATGAATGCAAAAAATACTTAGACTCTGATTCAATTCCATTTAGAATAATTTTACTAGAAAATAAAATTCTTTACATAAAACGGATTACATATATGGATTTGCCTTAATGTTCAAAGCTTTGACTTTCTTAAAAAGCCAAGCTAGCTCTTGGTCTCGGTCCGATTCTAATTTATATTTCACACTTACCACGTTAGCCTTAGCTGCCAGGGTCTATAAATGATCGGCCACCTCTCGTATCTAAGCTAGAGCTTCACCCATAATATAATCTTTATCCTAACTTGATCTTGAGAACAGTGGAGTTGCTCTTTCCAACGCTCATCGTTTGCTTTAAGGAGTTCGTAGTTTGTAACGCAGTCTAGAGTTTTTCTATCTTCCTTTTCAGCTCTTAAATCTTGTTTAAGCTCACCTTCAGCTCAATTGCGACTACGATACTGATGAAGCGACTTTTCTAATTCTGCCACTCTAGCCTTTAATTCGATTTTTTCACTTCGACTTTTTAAAAAACTTTTTTCTAAAGCTCTTTTCGAACCTAAGCATCTTGAAATTCTCTCTCATCGATCGACTGTAGTCTTCTCTTCTTGAATCTCTTGTTGCCATTACTTTGACGTTTTCTCCAATTCAGCGGTTTTCATCGATAAACGTAACTTCTTATAATCCGTTTTTAAGCTATTCAAATTTTTTTCGGCCTTATTCTTTCCTTTTTTTCGACTTCTAGCTTCTGAACATCAACATCTACTCTCAAATGCATTTTTTCCTCCTCTAGTTGTTCTATCCTCTTTCCTAGCTCTGAATTACTCTTTTAAAAATCTTGCTTTATGATCTCTAGCTCGGATGGAACCACTTGCAAGTATTCTTCCATCCATCGAGCGCTTTCTTGACTTGGCCCGAGGATGTTATTGACTCTTCTACTCTATTACCCATTATATTCGGGGTCGTCATCGGACCTACAGCAAATCTTTTCATCCGGCGGGTTTGGTTCCAAACGTTAGACATTTCTCGAACCTTTTTCTTATAGTTATCACCCTTATATGAAAACTCGCATTGAGCTAGCCCATGTGTTGCTAGTATGAACTGTCTCGATCTGTATTGTCTCAGCACCAGTAGAGGAGCATATCCGATAGCTCTCCAAATCCCAAGTAGAGGGACCCAATCAAAGTCCCCACACCAGTACATAATCTCATCGGGGGACCATCCAAGGGGCTCTCTACTCGACGCCTTCTTCTTGGGGATTTTGGAGGATCGCGATCCATTTTCCCTCTAACATGTTATCCCGCCTCGGTTTAGCCATTATTTCTTTTAATGAAAAATAATTCTCGGAGAATACCTGATAAGAAACTCTCTACTTTCCAGAAATGGCTGTGAAACCAAGCTAGCAATAGTTGCGCACATCTGATGAATCTTCCCTCCCCCGCTATACATCATGCATTTAAAGATCTGAATGTTTCGGCCAAAATTGCGGGAACAGGCGTGACCCTCTTATTAAGTCGGTCAAACAAATCTAAAACTGCCTCATCTATGTGCCCTAGTGCTTTAGGGAAAATTATCAGCCCGTAAATGCTTAAAGCAAAGACGTCGGTCTTTTTCTTCATATCTGGGTGTGCCAAAATTAAATCTCGTAAAGTTTTCCAGTTAATAAATTTACTTTCTCCTTTTTGCTTGATTAAAGCCGTAACGCATTGTTCACTTATTCCCGTGATATTCATTAACTTCTTTACGAAGGTCAGGACATTGACGGTTCTAGAATAGGCCTTGTCAGCTTGAATCTTCGGGCAACGAAGCAAGGCTGTATACTCCACAGTATGCACCAAATCCACCTCCCCAAAGGTAAAACAGCTGTAGGCGGGATTCTAAAATTGAGCTAGAGCTTGAAACGAGTGCTTGTCCACCTTGATGTCGAGTAGATATGGCAGATTACTATAATTACAATAAAATAGCTGCTTGATCTTATCGTCCCAATGAACCTATATCTCTTTTAATTCTTGGAGATCGTTTTGTGTCACGCTGATATGCGTGAAGTCTCATAATTTTGATGTGTACCCCTCTACCAAACTATCACCTTTCTCTAATTGTGTTTTCTCTGACCATATTCGGACAACTGCATTATCTTTCACTTTATCAAGAAATTCGTTCTCCATGGCAAGTTTTCTGTTTATAAATCGAACGTGAATCGACACCTTTTTGTGATACGTCAAAAAAGTGGAGGGGTCTAATGCACAAATAGACCAATAACTAAAAACACGCGGATCCTCTAGGCGTACGGGTCAAATCTCGGGTCGACTACTGGGTTAAGGGCTAAAACAACGTCGTTTTAAGGCTACTGGAATTGGCCTTAAACGGCGTTGTTTCCTATAGCCTATAAGAGTCAAATTTAAAAAAAAAAATCCAACCTTTTCTTTCAAAAAAAAAAAAACAAAAAGCTTTCCCTTCTTTCTCTCAATCCTCTTGGTCGGCCATGCTTCGGACCACCGCGGCGGCCGTCGGTCGTCGGCTACGATGCCGTCGTCCAAGGTGGCCAGAAAATTAAAAAAGGGTCATTTTTGGCTTTTTGACCCCCAGCCCAAAAATGGTCGTTTTTCATCAGAAACAATAAATCGCGGCCTCCACAGCGGCGCAAACACAAGAAAAAAAAAGGGTTCGACTTTTTCTTTTATTTTTTGTTTCTTTTTAAAAAGAAAAATAAGCGAAATGAAAAGAAATGTAGAATAAAAGACCACCTTTTAATTCTTTTTTCTTTTTTTGATTGCTTTGTGTATGTTCGTCAAAAAAAAGGAGAGGAAATACATTGTGTTCGTGGCTTTTATAGCCAAAATTACACTGAGTTGTTACAAAATTTTTATTCGTTTTTTCTTCTATTGTTTTCTGTTGTTGTGCTGTCTTGCTTGTCAGTACAGATGCCAGCTGTGGAGGTACGGATGCAGAGGGCACGAAGGCGTTGATGTGGCACGGAGGCAGTGGCGTGCCCAGTGTTTTTGTTTCTGCTGTAATCATTTAGGCTGTGGGCCATAGGATTGGGGTTAGGGTTTTTGTATTTTGGGTTTTAAGTTTGGGTTTGTAAATTGGGCCTGTAATATTTGGACTATTAATTATTTTGGACTTTATTTTAGTTTATTTTTGGGTTTTGGGCCTGGGCTAAATTGGCCCATTATAGCTTAGGGTACGACTTTTCGAATCTCCAAATACGAACATTGCCTATTTTAGAATTTTTTTTTAATAATAACTAATGTGACATTTAAAATATGTGTATTCATCTCATTTGAGGCATAATGTAAAAATATTTAATCATTTCCAAACATAATGCATGAAGTGAAGACGGTGAATCGATAGAAAATGATCACATAGATAGCGTATTGGAACGATAAAATATAAAATAGATAAAGGCCTATTTCAATAATAATTAAAATAAAACTAAAAAAATAAAAGAAAAATTGATACACGATTTAAAAAACGTAACTTAGAAATAAACAAGGAATAATAAAATCACAAAAAGAAAAAAAATGAAATACAAGTATGAAAATATGCATAAAATACAAACAAAATGAAAATGGAGAAACCATAATAATAACAGATGGATAAATATACAAATAAGAATAGAAATGTTGAAATTAAAGAAAGGATTTAATCAAAGTTTAAATAAAAATAGAGGCCTAAATTATAATAAAACGAATTAATAAAATTGGAAGGGACGGAATCATAACTTAAATGGGATCTAAAGTGCCTAAATTGTAAAAAAAAAGAGAAATAGAGGATCTAAAACTAATCACGCGAAAACAGTAGGGGCCACATGGGCAATTATCCTGAACCCCTGTACATGCGCATCGTTTAGGACCAAAATAAATAAAGAAAAAAATTAGAGGGATAAATTTAAAAAGAAAAAAAGTAAAATAAGAGCCATATTGAAAAGATCCTTAAAAGCGGAAGGACTGGGTATAAAAATAACCCAACAAAACAAAAACACGCGAATCTTCAGCTTGCGGGTTGGGTTGGTCTGATTTGCGTCAAAACACCGTTTTGACGTTTGGAGCTGTAGACCAAAACGACGTCGTTTTGATGTGCCTATTTAAACTAATTTTTTTTAAAAAAAAATTATTTCAGCCCTTCTTTAGAAAAAAGAAAAGAAAACACCCCCTTTTTTTCCTCTGCAGCAGGCGTACCTCTGGCCGATGCTCTGGCGAACCATCGTCGCACCAGCCACCGATCACTGGCGACAGCGCCGCCATCCACAGTGGCCGGAAGGGTAAAAGTTGCTTTTCAACTCCCTTGCCCAAAAAATGCCCTCTTTCATAGGAGAGGGCGGTTCTCGGCCACCAATGGCGACGCAAACGCAAGAGAGGTGAGATTTTGGCCGTTTCTTTTTATTCTTTGTTTATTTCTTTTAAAGTGATAGCAAAATAAGACGAAAAGAAAAAATAAAAAGGCAACCATTTTCGTTCTTGGATTGATTCTGTTTCTTTTGTATTTTTTTGTATTTTGTAAAAAAAGGAAGAAGAAACATAGATGTTGTTGTGGCTCTTTTATAGCCGCAAGTACAAGATCCTCTTTTGTTTTCTTTGTTTTTGTCTGCTATTGATCCTTTGTCTTTTCTTGGTTCTCCTCTGCTTTGCGTGTTACAGGTGATGCCAGAGAAGCTTCAGACGTGTGTGGAGAGGCGGCAGCAGGCGCGGTGCCAGGGCTAGGCCTAGAGTTAGGCGGCTAGGGTTTCTATCCTTCTTTTTTCTTGCTGAAAATTGTTTTAGTTTTGGGCCATTTGGGCTAGGGTTAATTTTGGGCTATGGATTTTGTTGTATTTTGGGCCTGTTGTTTTGTAATTTGGACTGTGGACATTTGTTATTTAATTTTTTTGTTTGATTTTTGTTTGGGCCCGGGCAAATTGGGCCTATTATAGCTTAGCTATTGAAACCATTTTTTTTTTTGAAAAAGGTTTGACTTTTTGTTTAAAAAAAAAATGGAGTCGCCACCAATCTCTTTTATGAGGTGTGATCGGATCACCTCGTAATTTGATTATTTTAATAAAATATTTGATTTACTAAAACAATGATTTTTTGTCTAAAAAAATTTAAGAAAATGGGTCCGGGAGTCGGTTACGCATGAGGAAGGATTAACACCCTCATAGTGCCCAAAATTGGTACCTAATTGAATGTCTTATTGTCGAAAATTGAGAATTTGAAGAGATTTTAAAATACGATCCTCCATTACAATATTACTTAAATTTTTTTTTTGAAAAGACAATATTACTTAAATTTATTTTCATGAACCGGGGTCTATTTCAGGTTAATAGAGAAAAAGAATCATGTCTTATAAGTTAGGACACAATACCTTAAATCCTCGAAACAAGAACAAACACCAAAAATCTTATTTTTAAAAGATTTTTGATTATCTCGGTTTTAAAGAGAAACTATATTCTGTAAGTTAGAACACGATCTTTCTAATTTCAAAATGATGTTCTTTCTGGCAAACCAAGGGGCCAAATTAAAAATGAAATAAAATTGAATGACCGAATTTTAAAGAAAAAGAAAGGGATTAGGGCCCAAAATAAGATACGTGCAAAGGGACGAGAGCTAAATGTGCAATTATCCCTTATCCCCAAAACGGCGCCGTTCTCCAGAGGGCCAAAATAAAATAAAAATAAAATTACAGCGTAAAATTAAAAAGGAAAAAAAAAGGTCTAAATCACAGTAGGCCATTAAAGTGGAAGGGCCCAGCGTGCAAATACCCCATTTTCCAAAAACAACACGCAGATCTTAGCTGCAGATGGGTCGGGTTTCGGGTCAGAGGCCAAAACGGCGCCATTTTGTAGGGGTTATTTAAGCTAAATTTTTTTTAAAAAATTCATTCTGCACCCTTTTTAAAATTTTTTTTTGAGAGCCTTCTCTTTGCTCTCTCACCCTCTCCTCCTCTGGCCTAGGATTTTTGCAAGCCTTCGCCGTGGCTCCGCCGTAGGCGGTGGTCGGAGGTGCACAAAATCGGGCCTTTTCAACCCTTTTTGAAGCCGGTCACCTACAAGACGTGGATCCAAGACCGAAATACCTGAAAGTTGGATTAAACTCGATAAAAAAATGGAGAAACTTTTTGTTTCTCTCCCTCTCTCCTTGTGTGCTTGCAGGTAAAAGCCTCTCTTTTCCTTGTTGTTTTTTTATATATATATATATATATATATATATATATATATATATATATATATATATATATATATATATAATGATTCAAAAAATAAAAAGAAAAAAATCAAATCACCTTCAAATCTTGATTTCTATTTTTGATTAATCTCTTTTTACAATCGTTTTTTGGGTGGCTTTATAGCCAATAATATTTTACATTTTTGGCTATTGTTCGCTACTATTTACTCTTTTATTTTTTTTCTTACTATTTTTTTCTGCTTTGCTTGTTTGCAGGTGATTGTGGCAGAGTTGCAGCGGTAGGCATGCTGAGGATGCACATGGGGGCAGCGGCACGCCTAGGGCTAGGGTTTCTTGCTCTACCGAAAATTGGTTTAGGTGTTCTGGGCCACTGAGCCTTGTAATTTTGGGCTTAGGGTTTATTGTATTTTTGGGTATTTTGGGCTTATGTTATTTTGTTGGTTTTGGGCTTGTAATGAACTGTTTTTTTTATTTAAAGCCTGGGTAAAATTGGACTATTACAGGTGCCATAATAATTTGCAGAAGTCTTCATATTATTTGACATAGAATTCTTTCATTCACTGATCAAATGTTGTGAATCTTAAATGGGTTGCTTATTTGTTTTGATGTTATACTTTAAATTATTCCAAATTGACAAATTTATTGACAATAAAAGACTCTTTCGCCATTTTCATATGATAGATAATGTGGAGTGCATACCGTAAATAAAGACCATGGATGATACCTTTCGAGGACGAAGGTTGATATTTTTATAAAGGGTTAATATGGAGTTTTGTCCTTGAACTTGTTCAAAAGTATTTAGTTGGTGCTAATTTTTTAACCTAAATGGTAATCTGAATTTGTATTCCGTTGTGTACTTTAGTGCTTTAGCATTAATACCATTAGTTTGTGTTGATGTGACATTGATAACGAATCACATTATGGCACATAGTAGTCTCTCATTATAACACATGGTAGACATAAATAAAAAAATTAAATAAAAAAATATAATTTTTTTCATGTAAAAAATGAACTGGACAAATGGTTGTCCGAGTTCATTTGAATTTAGATAACAACTGTTTAGATTCATGATTCTAGATGTGTTTTTAGTAATTTTATATTTTAATATTTTTATAAAATATCTTGTAATTTATATTATTATTTTTGAAATTTAAAAAAATATAAAATAAAAAGATAGAACTTAATAAAAAAAGTATAAAATAATTTTTGCATCAAGAATGAACTTGTATCAATCTTTGTTATATTCAAATAAATATAGACAATCATTTGTCTGGATTTATTTTAGATGTGGTCTTTTAGTAATTTTATATAAAATTAAAAATTTTATATTTACAAATTTATAAATATAAAGTATAATTTTTTAGAATTTTCTATAAGTGTATAAATTATTTATTTTATATATATTTCAAAATGTTTTATGCTTTTTATCTGTTTTTAATTATATATATATATTTCAATAAAACTAATGCTTTATAAAAAAAAATAAAACCTCATAAAATTAGTAAAAACATAGCAAGAATGAATTTGGACAAAAGGTTGTCCAACTTCATTCCTTTTGTCCAACTTCATGAAAAATGTTTTATAATTTTTTAATTGGTTTGTATATTTTTAATTTTTTAAAATTTAAAATTTTAAAATAATAATATAAAAACATGATATTTTATATAAAAAAAACTAAACATGTAAAATTAATAAAAATGCATGTGTAATAAATTTAGATAAATGATTGTCTAGGCTTATTTTAGTATGAAAATATTATATATATATATATTTTAATTTTAATTTTATTTATTTATGTTTGTCATGGGTTATAATGAAAGGTTATCACGTGTCAGCGTGTGAGTGGTTGTCAGTGTTACATCAACACAAATTAATGATGTTAGTGTATAGGTATATAATTTTAAATACCAATTAAGTTAAAAAAAATTTAGATACCAAATTCTTTTGAACAAGTTTAAAAGGAAGCTACATATTAACTCTTTTATAAAACCCTACCCTTCAAGTAGCATGGATTTTAGTGACTAAAAGTTTTATAAAAAAAAGAAAAAGAAAAAGAAAAACAGACGATACTATAATATTTTTGCTTCATAATTTTTTTTAAAATTATACTATATAGTTAAAGAATCTTTTATAAAAAAATAGTATTAAAATTATCAAATTTGTCTCATTTAATCAGGGATGTGAGGTGGATGGACTAGTCGAACCAATAATTAGTCGATACCGTAAAAATTAGATAGACTGTGAATCGTTAAAAACCGCGGTTGCCAATTGGATGGATGAATAAAAAATAGATTGAACCAGTTTTTGTATATTTGGGCTAGAAAAACCCTTTATGTGGGCCTAATTTCTTTTA
Organism: Gossypium anomalum; assembly: GCA_025698475.1. NCBI lineage: Eukaryota > Viridiplantae > Streptophyta > Magnoliopsida > Malvales > Malvaceae > Gossypium > Gossypium anomalum. Next base: position 64,767,487 of record CM046964.1, read on the forward strand.
AAGGTTTGAGCGGCCCAAACATTATCTCAGCTAAAAATCAAAATCTAAAACTCCTCCAGTGCACCTTAAAAATAGCAAAGCCCCCCAACTGCTTCTCATCTTCTGTCGTCTACTACTTCAATGCATGGGACTCGATTTGCTTCTCTATTTCTCTTCTGAATTACCTTATCGATTTGTTGATTGGATCTTGAAGAGGGAAACGAATAATGAGGAGAATCGATACTGGTGGTGATGGAAAGCGGCTTACAAGTGGGAACTGAGAAATGAAAATACTAGTGGTGATGGAGGCGAATGACTGAGCCCCCAATTTCTAGTACGGTACAATGAAATTCTGGAGAATTTCCAAGACAAGTTTTAATAAAAGGAAGTTCTAAAAGATTAACTTAAACTGTAGAAAAGAAATTTTGAAGGAATTATTGTAAATATGAGATTTTGGTGTTGGGGTCAAATCATAAATTTGAGAAGTATAAGGATCTAAAGTGCAAATTTTTCCAATGATAAAGAAGCGAGATAAAAGAAGTGTTATAACGTGCCATGCGACCAAAAAAGTAAGTGCCAAGGATAGAGGACTTTTGGGACTGGATTGAGTGAAAATGAAAATTTTAAGGATTAAATTATAAAGTTTTCATTTTTATCGGGAAAGTACTAAATGCCATGGATTAGTAATGGTTGTGGATGATAGGTATAAATTATGGAAATTTTGAGGCGTTAAGTGCCTTAAATGGAATAAAAACAAGTGATGAGACAAAAAGGGGAATAAAGTGTAATTTTTCCTAATAAAGGGCATTTTTAGTTATTTTACATGAAATCCATATTGAAAATATTATATTTTGAAATATTAAATTATTGAGAATAATTTTAAACCATTGGATTGAATTTTAAACATGGGATGAAATGTGGACCGTAATTTTAACTTTGACCCATTTTACGTGGTGATTAAAAGAAGAGAAAAATCTCATTTTCTTATCTCTATATTTGACAATAACAAGAGAAGACCGGAAAATCTCTCCTCCCATGACTTTTTCTTTTTCCTTTCTCTTCCAAGAAAACCTCATTTAAGAACCCAAGTTTTCTTCCATGCAATCTTGTTAGAAATCAACATTTTACTTGATTTCCTCTATTATCTTTTTCATTTGAGTCTAAGGTTTCAAGTAGATTAGTGAGAGAAAGCTATGATTAGAGAGAGAAAACTCCCAACAAAGTAAGAAGCTGAGTTTTCGCCATCTCTATATTTGATAGTTGAGATTTTTAGCTTGAGATAGTTGTTGAGCATATGGTAAAGATTTGTATATATGTTGGGAATTAGTGCATTTAGTGTAGTTTATGTAATTTTTTGAATAGATTGGTTTAATAAAATTCCATTATTCCCATTAATATCATTTATATTTGCTTTGTTTTTGCACACAAAACAAAATGTATAAGCAAATTTTGACTCACTGATTACCTAATGTTTAACTAATATAAAGTTTCATTATGTGGTCGGATCATAATGTGAGAAGACAATTGATATTAGTAGGCAATTTAAATGGCCCATAGTCTTCAAAATTGAGTAAATCGATTTAAGAACTATTATGTCGTCTATCAAGTCAAATTGGGAAGATACCTTGTCTTTGGTATCAGAGTGGTTGACTCTTAGAAGATAGAGACATAAGGGTGATTGTCTAGAATGATAATACATCGAACATGACCCAAGTTGAATTTATCCTAGATCCGTTCGTGGTATGACTTATCTTAATATTAAGTAAGTGACTAACTATGTCTGCATGACTTGTGTACTTTGATGTATTGAAAGTTTGAGTTCAATTGGTAAGAGATAAGAAGGTTGGTACGTTGGATATATGACTTCTACATGACATGATTTCATTTATAATAGTGAAATTCATAGCCTAATAAAGGGTAAATGATATCCTCTCATAGGCCTTACATGGTTGATGAAAGGAAATGTGACTACAAGTCATTTTTCTAGGACGAATTATTTAATTACTATTAGTTAGTAATTGGATTTTTCATGAAGGAAAATGTAATGATTACCATGAGATAGAATATGATCATATTAGGTGAATGAATTTAACCCAATGGGATTAAGAATATCCTATGAGGGTAACATATATATGACAAAGTTATTGGATGAGTATAAATTTACTTTCATACTGGTATATAATGGGGAGAGTTCAGCCATAATATTTTTACTTGATTGACTCTATGACTAAATAATATTGTAATTAATAGGCGAATAGTTGGAACTCAATGAAAAATTATTTGACCCCTAATTATATATGTCAAATCGATCCCTCTGCTAGCTCGGCACAACCCTTTACAGATTGCATTTGAACTGGTATGATGAATAAATGAAAACAACAATTTAGAGAAATAGATCACATGTCTGCAACGATTGCATTTTTTTTTTTTTGCTATTAGTAAGAGGTGACTTAAAGATTAAATTAAAAATTTTAAATTATTATTTAATTGGTTGTAATTAAATAATTTAAGTTCTAAGTAAAAATTAAATTAATTATTCATCACAGTTTATTGATCAAGACAATTAAATTTATTTACTCATAGATTCTGGTATAGTAAGGTTTCTATGACTTTAACAGAATTAGAATTACGTTGAGAAAATAATTTAATTGAGTAAACTAATTCAATTTATTTTAATTAGTTAATTAATATTTTGGGAATTGAATTTTTTTTATTGAGTTTGATAAATTATAGGAGTTGGTTAAAGTCTAGATAACACATATAATTAAATCCAATACAAAATTGAGCCCAATAGGCCCATTTAATATGGGATGGGTGACAACCCTTGGATTCCCAGAAGGGTTTGTTGCCCACCTTATGCAGTCTCAAAGTATTTTGTGTTCTTTTGTTTAACTAAGACTTTTGTGTTTTTCTCTATAAATAGAGATTATGGGCTAAGCTAAAATATACATTCTTGAGCCCAATTACTTTGTCAAAATTTAGTGAGATTTTCTTTTAGAGTAAATTTTATTTTTCGAGAGAACTTCTGACTAGTTTCTAGCTCAGAGAGAAATTGATTTTCCCCACTGGAACATTAAAGAATTTGTCATTGTGTTATTAGTTTGTGAATTTAGAGCCCACACTCTAAGCAAACTAAGGGTTCGAGAAAAGCCGAAAATATCTTGTTGGTAGAAAGCCAAGAAACAATTAAGTTCGCCTAGCACAAAACACATGTACTAATTTGGTAAAGGTTTATTACCATAATTAACATAAAGGCTTGATTTTAGAAAAAAAATTAATTTTTCTATGCAACAAATTTGTTTTCTAAACTGAATTTTTCCAACATTGTGTGTTTATATGTGTGTGTGTGTTGAGAGAGAGATTGGTGGAAGGGAATGTAAAGGGAAGCTTTGTTTGGAACTTTTTCTATTAAAAAGGTAAGTACCATGAATTCTCTTAACCCTATATAAATAATTATGAAAATTTTTAAAATGATGTTATAAAGTACGTAATGACTATTATATTTAAAATGTGATTAAAAGTACTTATATGAGAAAAATAATAGCTTAGTGAGTTGAGATAATTGGAAGAAAATGGTGAAATTCATAAACTTGGCCTAATGGCACTGAAATAGTGAAAAGTGAATTATTGTTAAAATGAGCCAAGTTGAAATTTAATACAATGAAATATCTTAGAAAGAAAGAATGAATATATCGTGAAAAGTGCAATGGGTTTACATGTGCATGTGAAAAATGTCACTAACAACATTAAGTACTTGAAAATCTTAATAAATGAATATGTGAAATTGGAAATATGAGATAATGGATGGATGCTCCAAGAGCTCCCAAATTATGTGATTTTCAAATGTGCTTTATGTCATAAATAAGATATATCTTTACTTATATGTGAACATGTAAACCATGTTGTAAGTATTAATTGATCATTCTGTGAAATCTGGAAATGACCTAAGTGACTAAATATTGTAATGCCTTAGTAAAATTAGTGATTAGTAAGGATACAATTGACATGCTATAGGGGTTATTAGCACACATATGTTAGAAAATGTGGTTTCAAACTGTGTTTAAAGCCTTGGAGTATACCACTTTTGTGCATTATGGATCCATTTCTACAGTCTTCGGACGTTAGTGCTTTTGGCGCATTATTCCTGGTGTGATTGGTTGGGATCCCATGCATCCAATTTCATTTTACTAAAGTTTACTAAGGGTGAAAATTATCATATGTGAAATAAGTCATATGTGCTAGGGGTGGAACTAATAAGAAGAGAAATATGGTTTGATCAAAGTGATTAAAAACTTGGTTAATTGAAAAATAATGGAATGAAAACTTAACCTTTTTTACTTGGTGCATAAATGAAAATTAGGGACTATATAATGGAAACCATAAAAGCTATGTAACACCTCAAAAATTTTGATAAGGCATATAATACTATTTTTAGATTAGGAACTACAAAATTTTAAGAAAATTAGAAGAGATAAAGAATTCTTATGAAAATAAGGTTGATTTTGGATATTGGAATTAATGAAAAGAATTTGAGAAGTGAGATTGCGATAAAAAGACTAAATTGCAAATTCTAAAAGTTTGAGGACTAAAGTGAAGATTTGATTAAAAAGAGAATGAATTATCATTAATTATTTTGTCCTGAGAATAAGTGGAAATATGTATAGGAGTGAGTAAAATCACTTTTGGGATTAAATTGAAAAGATTTGAAAGTACAGGAATTGAATTGTAATTTTTTTATTTTTGCAGAGAAGAGGGTAAAAGTGTAATTTTTACCATCCAAAGATTATATTAAGATTTAAATATCAATTATGATATTTGGATTGGATAAGTGCCTATTGTTGTAAAGAAACTATGCAAAGTTAGAACAAGGGACAAAATTACCATTTTGCTTCATAAAGGTATTTTGGTCATTATTAAGAATTAAAATTTGAAAGTATTGTTTGATGAGATATTTTGTATTTGAAATTATTTTGGACCATTGGATACTAATACTTTGGTGTGATGAATTGTGGACCACAAATTTAAATGTGTATTGACTTTAACTTGGGTTTAGTGTTTTCTAATTGGATTAAAAAGGGAAAAAGATGGGAACTCAACCCCTATTAGCATATAGTAGCAAGACAGTCCTCTCCCATGGAGACTCTCTCCCTTTTCATTTTTCTTGTTTTTTCTTGAAATTTCTCAAAAACTCAATACCCTAACTTTGAGATTTTGCTAAAATCACTTGAAAAACTACCTTCTAAACTTATTTCCACTTCCAATCTCTCTATTTTCAGCAAGGGTTTGGTTGTTTCTTGTGAGAAAAAGTTGAAGCTAGAGAGAGAAAGATCCATTAAGGTAAGAAACAAAGTTTTCTATCCTCATTAACTTGATATTTGCTATGGGTTGTTATGAGAAAGCTTAGATATTAATATTTGGTTGTATTCTTGTGTTTGTGAAATGAGGAATGATGGATATTGGTGTCTCAAGCTGGGATGAGGATGAAACATGTGTTTAGAAGCTTGATTTTGAAATAATATGAATCCAAGAAGTAAGTACAATTGGATACTCGCACTAATCTTATCTTAATATGTTTAGAAAAAAAATTAATAAATAATGAATAAATATGAAAATGATATTGAAATGTATGTGTGCAAATTTTATGAATTAAATGTTGGAAATAAGTCTTGTAAAGTTATGGTTTAATGAGTCTTAATTATTAAGTGTTAAAAATTTCTAATAATGTGTTATGAGAATTTAGTTTCCATGGAATGACTATTAAATGTGATTTGAAATATTGAAATTTTTTATATAATGTTAATGTGACAAACATATGAGTAATGAGTAAATCTTGCAAAGTTGCTGATAAAGTCAACACATGGTTATAAATGAGGAAAATTGTTAATAGGCCATCAAGGAAAAAAAAGATTAATATATTGTTATCACCATTTTGTTCAACTAATGAATTTGACATGTGGTAAATTTTACATGAGCTATAAATAGAAATTTGACTTTGTAAATGAGGTCATAATAACCATTTTCAAAAACCAAAAATGAAAAGTGAATTTATATAAAAGATCTAAGTTGACATTTGTGAATTGCATATATGTAAGGCATTTAAAATGCCCATATGTGTAGCTAGACAATAAGTTGTTTATCAAATCTCTAGGCTTTGGAACCTATCTCATGATGAATATCAAAGATATTCTAAGTTTTATAAGACCTGAGCTGCCTTTGAATAAATAATGAGTATCTTAATGGCATTGATATAATAAGTTATTTATGATTATAAGGTGCCATAGTAAACTTAGTAAAATAGTTAGGATAAGATTGGCATGCCAATAGGGACTAGATATGAGTTCTGTTATGATTTGGAGTTCTAGGACGTTATGAAGTTCTTAGGTGATTTGGATTTTTGTTGCCTTTGTGGGTTGCACATGTGTATTCTCTTTTTTCTTTGAGTTCCTCACTCATGTGCGTTATTTGATTCCTTCAAGCTTAGTACTTACGCGCTATTTGGTGTATAGATGGATCTTGTGTACTGGAGTCATTTTGCTAGAGTTTATTAAGGCCAAAATGAATTAAAAATACTAATGATAAGACTTGCCTACGAATATTAATTGTTATATGAATAACAGTGTTGTATGCTAAGCTAAAAGTTAGATAAGTTAAAAAGCAATTGAATTAATGAATATGTTAATAATGAATGAGACATGATACTAAGTTCAAAGCATTTGTGGCCAAATTGAATAAATGTTCAATAAAGGACAACACTTTGAACTAAGTTTTATAAAAGATCTTTACTCTGACTCTTGCATGAATACTGTTCATAAAGAAGTAGGTTGGTAAGAAAGTGATCGAACTAGGAATGTGAAACCATGGAATGTATAGTATTAATATGATAGGAAATATGTATATGTTTGAAAAAGATGCTATAAGATATGTGAGTGTTCTGATTAGGTATAAGTTATTGATGAAAAAGGTCAAATCTAGATTGTGTCAATGCATGAAGAGTCTATCAAAAGAGACTGTGTTTATTCACCATGGTGGTGTCTAATAGAGTTCGTCGGAACTGAAAACATGAATTTTGATATGAACTCTGAAGCAAACGTCTTTGGCCATGGCACCTTCTAAAAAGAACTAAGGAATGGTGATTACCTAATGGGGTTCTCTATGTGTCCTAGGATGATGATGGGCAAACGTCACGTGATGTGAGTTTAGGAAAATCCAAATCGTAAACCCAACAGTAAAGAATAGCCCTTGTGGGGAACCCTGAAAAGAATAGCCTTTGTGGCGAACTCTGAAAAGAATAGCCTATATGACAACCTTTAAAAAGGATGCCTTTGTGGAAAATTCTTAATGGATCACCTTAGTGGCATGTTCTATCTAATTGCTTATATGGTGTATTCTGCTAAGTCAATGTCGCGTGAATTGTCAAGAGCATCTGGTAAACTATGAATCTAAATGTCTGTCTCTATGGTAAGATATGAGTAAGTTCTAGTAGTTCTGTAATAAATATAACCAAGATAAGGTATTGATATGCTCTGGAATAAGAGTTGAATAAAGGCTTAAGGGTTTTCCAAATATTAAGATTTCTTTTGGAATTTCTAATAACATATTTAAATTATATGATAAAAATGCAAATTGTTTTTGTTAAACGTTTTGTCTTGTTTAGTAACACCTGGGATCCAGACCTGGTGAATCAGGTCGGCTAAGGGCATTACAAGTTTGGTATTAGAGCTTAGTTCATCCAATTCTTGGACACCTCTTGTGGAAGAAGCCTTGTATGCATAATATGCCGTACCTAGTAGAATTCCTTAAGTATAATTGAATTATCTTGTATGAGGCAGATATATGAATTAGTAATAGTTTGATGAAGAGAAATAATGCTGAAATAAAGAGAAAAAGGGTAGGTAAAAATTTGGTTTTATTACTAATGGTAAAAATTATATTACAAAGTTATTGAAAAGTAGAGCCCATGATTGAACAAAGAAAATTTCAATCATCTCATTCATTAGGCTAACTGGTAGGTGCAATAGAGGCCTCTTCAGTTGGAAGAGGATCTTCAGGATTTTAACCCTCAGAGATTGAACCTTCTTTATTATCTTCAGCATCGGGTGTATTGGGAATGAATAAGCCACCTGATTAGTTCTAGTCTTTTTGAAATAATTCCCACTTTTCACCCTCAGGATTGTAAATGTTTAAATCGAGAGACCCTATAGAAATGTTTCCAAGGCAATTGAAATCTATGCGACTTGGATTGGAATGACCTACAACCACTTGGGCGTGTAGAAGTAGATTTGATCTCTACTCTGGCAAAGCCTTAGTAATATTCTTCTTAGTATCCCCTTGATACTTTTTGAAGCTTTCATCATGAGAACGACGTAGATCTTCTAGTTCTGGTTGGTAAATTTCTTCTAAAACTTTGAGTTTCTCTTCTAAAGCAGACTTCTCATCCTTAAATAGGTTGATCTCCTCTTTTAGCTGTGTATTCTCCGTCTAAGCATCCCTATATTTACCCTTTAGAGTTATAACTCGGGTATCCAGCTATCCAATTAAATTGGTAGATTCTTGATATTTTAGGAGTTGCTTAGCTAAAGGATCTTCGCCAGTCTTCATTACCTTTTTAAAATCTACCATTTTGTTGTTATAACGCTTGTCAACTTCTTTAAGAGCCCCACTCCAAAGACTATGTTCGATATACATGACTTCTAAAACTTGAGCCATGAGTGATAGAGGGCATTCAGTGGAACGGGATGTAAGGTAAGAGGAAAAAACTTCCCTTAATGGTAGAGGTATTAAGCTTTGATGTTATTGAAAGATGGAACTGAAAGAGATGGAAGTTGGCACTGATATCACGCCAAGGAAAGATCTTTCTTGCTTTGGTGGATAGAACATCAGGAAGTGGAGTACTGGGATGAGCAGAGGATTGGATTTGAGGCAATGCCTCAATAGGAATTCGGTTCTCTAATGGCTGGGGATCAGACATGTGAATTAGAAAGTCTGTTTATTAGGCAGACTCTCTAGGTAAGAGTGGAATTTCAGGCATAGCAAGAACTGAGGAAGATGGAGTAACTGTAGTGACAGGCCCTCGACTTGATTTACACTTTGTTAATGGGGGACACTCACTACTCTCTGCCTTTTGATTATTGATCTCTAATGTAGGTCTCTTATTAGATTTCTTTGTTGATGATCTCTTTGCTGGAGAAATAATAGACTTTACCTTAGTACAAGCCTCTTTGAGAATGGAAGAAATGTCCATGTTCGAGGGATGTGAATGTGATAAAGACCTTGCACCATCAACAGGAGAATTATCTCGATTTGAAGTAGAAGTAGAACTAGTAACATGATTAATTATAAGATTCCAATTTCGTGGGTGAAAACCACAGAAGCTATAAAAATAGAATAGAGGCTCTCTTTTGTGCCCCAACAAAATTTGTACTAATTCACTATCTGAATCGCATGGCCACGTTTCGAAGGCAGAAGGTATAAAGAGATCATTCAACCATTTCAAAGAATCATTTGATTGATAACCATTAGGGCTATAACGAGTTCCACTAAATTGATAACATGCCGTTTCCTTAGCCTCTTATATTGACTCTTAGCAAGTTGAGAATCCATTGGCTGGTAGTGTGTACAAATCTTTTCGTTAGGAAGAGACCATCTAGTAGGGAAACGAAACCCCCATTCAATTTTAAAAATAACCCTTATAAAATTCTCTTTTCTTTGGTGAAGGTTGGAGATGCTATTTTGAATGATGGGTTCATGGCCTTTACATACACTGAAGTGAGCCCTACTAGTAGATAATCCATATCTCTTCATCTTTGATTGATAGAACTTTTGGAATACACCTAGAAAGGTGGATCGTTGGATATGCAGTAATCAATGTAGAAAGCTAACAAAGTCCACTAAGAAAGGGTTGATAATTGCCCGGGTGTAACGTCATATTTGGTTAAAATAAAGCAAAAGAAAGGGTTTAAGGGCAAATGGAAGCTAACTTCTAACAGAATCAAGGGTAAGATGAACCTTAGAGTGTTGTCACTTAGACGAGATTTCTCAGGTCCTTGAAAATTATAAGTGAAGTTCGGGTTTTGGATTCTCTGAACTCCTAAATACCTGTCCATCTCATCTTGAGTATTGCTGCAGTCAACTATTTTTGCCTCTACCTGCGGTGATGTATCCTAGAGTTCTTGAGGAGCAAATGAAAAGGGATTGCTGGGGGTAATGTTTTGCTTTGGTAGTTCAAACCATTGTGTGCGATGGTAATGGAATAAAAGGAAATGAAAGAAAGAAAAAGACTTGCTTTTGAGGAAATCTGAGACGGAAGATGAAGAATGTAGAAAGATTAAGCAAATGAAAGGTTAGGGTTTTGATTGATTTTGCAAAAGTGATTGAAAAAGTGTTTGTGTATTTGTTTTATAGAAACAAACTTGTACAAGAAGTTTATTTCGTGGGAACGGTTCAGGTTCTCCAATATAATCAGAACATCTATCAAATTAGGAAAACATGTAAAGTTTAAATTTACGCGGGTAGTTGCCAAATCCTAAATTCGCCCAGCTCATGGTACGCGCTTGGCTTGTTCAACTATTTATGAGATATACTTTGAAATTTTCTCAAGTTAGAAATTTCGATGAAGAAAAAGAGTTGTAACACCCTAATTTTGGCGGATCTAAAGTTTTGAAAGTATAAAAGTAGATAGTCTACTTGGCGTGGTGATATCCGCCCAAATGACCATTTTGATGTGTACATGTAGGTGTATAGTAACAGCCGCTTGAGTGAGTAAGAATTTTATTTCATGATATTTTGCTATATTAAGGAGACGTTCATGTTAAGGGATAAAAGTGAAATACGAGATGAGTATTCGCCAAAGGTATAGTACGCCTGGTTTGTATGAAATGCTGTGCTAGATAGACTTTAAGTAATCTGGTTAGAAATCAACTATATAGTTCAACCTGATAAGTTTGATGAAGGTAACCTATTTATACATTTCTCGAAAATTGTAGGCCAATAAGAAGGCAAGTTTTGATACGTATGATACTTATTAAATTCCACTTAGCAAGAGGAGTCATATTTATATGTGATAGTGTGTTCTGAAAGGGGTTCTTCCTTCTTCTTCTTTCTCTTCCTTAATTGGTATCTAATGAAACCTTATTTACATATGAATGTATCCTACCTTGATGATCTAGAGGCTAAGGTTCTTTTATAATCAATAATTACTTCGCATTAGGGTAAGTATTTCAGATCTGCATGTTAAGTTTTAAATGAGTAAATCTGTATTTGGTAACAAAACAGTGAGACTGTAAGTATAAGGTTTCTGCATGGAATCGATAGTGATTGAATTGATAAACAAATTTTATGTGTAAGAGTAATAATGGTGTTCCTATGTTTTGTAAACAGTGGTTGCTACTATTTCATGGTAGAAGCTTGAATCTAGAGTTCAAGCTGCTATATGTAGGTGTTAGGTGAGTCTTTACTTTGACTCTTACATGAATATTGTTTATACTGAAGTAAGCCGGTAAGAAAGTGATCGAACTGGGAATATAAAACCATTGAATGCATAGCATGAATATGATAGGAAGTATGTATATGTCTAAAAAATATGCTATGAGATATATGAGTGTTCTGATTGGGTATAAGTTGTTGATGAAAAAAGTTGAATGTAGATTGTGTCAATGCATAAAGAGTCTACCAATAGAGTCTATGTTTGTTAACCACGATGGTGTCTAATGGAATTTGTCAGGACTGAAAACATGAATTCTGATATGAACTCTAAAGGAAAAGATTATGGCCATGACACCTTCTAAAAAGAACTAAGAAATGGTGATTACCCAATGAGGTTCTTTGTCTGTCCTAGGACGATGATAGGTAAACCTCACGTAATGTGAGTTTAGGAAAATCTATATCAGAAACATGATAATAAAGAATAAACCTTGTGGCAAACTCTACCTTTGTGGTGAACTTTGAAAAGAATAGCCTTTGTGGCCAACTGATCCACCACAAATCGACGTAGAAAATCAGGCTTTTCCAACACACTTAAGGAGCTTTTCTAGAGAAAAATAGAGTTTTTAGCATAGTTTTTCGTTATTTTCATTATTTTCATATTTTCAGATAATAAGTGAAAATGTCTCAATTTTGTTTATTTTTTGACCCAAATTAGTCACCAGTGCCATTTGGAGGCCTAACATGTATTTGAGTGCTGTAGGGATGTGTCAGAGGCTGAAAATGAGCAAGAATGGCACCGAAGGCAGGGGTATCATGATATCCAACTCTTGGAATTGCGACATCCCAAACTATAGTAAACCAAGGATTCCCTTTAGTGGTATAGCGATATCACCTCCCAAGGAAGACCCCAAGTTTCAACACTGTTTGAGATATCGCGATATCTTCTTTGGGGTATCACGATATCACATTCGTCAGGGGGAAAACTTTGAAAAAAAGGAAACCTTTGTCTACCCGACCCACTAGTCACATAAAGCCCGTGTAGGGGCATTTTTGGTATTAAAAAGTCATGAGAATACACTTCAAAACAACCAAAAATTGCTGAGGAGGAGACACACACATTAGCTTAGTTTAGGTTTAGTTTTTTCTAGGTTTTCTTTAGTTTTCTTTGCAATTTATATTGGGTTTTTTTTCTCTTCTTCTACCTTAGATTACAGTTTATTTTTCTACATTTACTTATTGTTCTTGTTGCTAGTTAAGTTGGTAACACTATAGCTAAGGTTTATTTACATTTTTAGTCCCTGTACTTTGCTTTCAAGACTATCTAAGCTTTAGTTAAATGTATTCAGTTATTTTACTTCAAATTTTTTAAAACTTGTTCCTTTTATGTTTCTGCCCTTAGATTTCTCTATTAAATGTTTTTGGTTTCATGCTGTTTAAGTTTTCTTGCATAAAAATATCAATTTTTCTATTTTTCTTAAGCCTTACTTTCATGGCTGTCTTGCTTTCTATTGTTATGTTTATTTTCTTTATTTTAAGCATGTCTAGCTAAACCTTTAAGAAGGTTGGCTGATGGAGATGTGGATCAACTAAAATCTTTGGACAAAGGACTAAATCGTAACAAATTGGACTAATTTGAATAGAACTTAGGTAGTGGCACCCCTAAGGGAATATTAAGATAAAGTGAGATTGGAAGGTAATCTTGTCGCGCACCCGTTCGTTAGTCCCAGATTAACCGGTGAGGTCGGAAGATAGGTCAAACCTAATTCATCTAGTTCGGTAAAATTGAAGTCAACCAACCTCCATTAGTTATTTTTTAGATAGTTCCTCTAGTTTTTATTTCTTTCAATTTAGTCCTTAGGGTAGAATATTTAATTTTATTGCAAAAATCATCTTTTATAGACTGTGTACTATAAAATCATATTAGTAGCCACTTAGACTCTATAGTGTAGGCTAGTTATTGCTCAATTGCTTTTTTCTTTGGGTTTGATCCTTGAAATACTTTGGTGTTTCATTGTAGCACTATATATATTACAACTGACCTGTATGCTTGCTGTAAAATCGAGCTTTAAAAATAGTTTCATAAATTCATTATTTTAATACACATGCGAGCAGCTGGTCACGAACTTTGAAAAGAATAGCCTTTGTTGTGAATTCTGAAAGGAATAGCTTGTCTGTCAAACTCTGAAAAGGGATGCCTTTATGAAAAACTCTGAATGGTTCGCTTAGGTGGTGCGTTCTATCTGATTGCTTTTATGGTGTGTTCTGCTAAGTCTATGTGGCGTGAACTGTTAGGAACATCTGGTAAGCTATGAATCTAAATATCTATCTTTATGGTAATATATGAGTAAGTTCTAATAGTTCTGTAATAAATGTAACCAAGATAAGGTATTGATATGCTCTGGAATAAGAGTTGAATAAATCCTTAAGGGTTTTCCATGACAAAGAGATGTGTATCTGTAGGTCAAGAAGGGTATATGTTATGATGATTTGTAAGTATGAAAAGTAAGGGGTATCGCATCTTCTTCTAAGTTTATTCTGAATCTAAGTCACTACTATTTGAATTATGAGATTCTATAATAGCATGGTATGGAGCTCATCTAGATGTTATACACTATGGATTATCAATAGAGATATGTGTACAAAACTGGATCATGGTATTTCTGAGTGTGAACCAATGGTATGAAACTTTGCGTAAGTATTCACCATATATATGTATCCGCCAAAATAAGGCCAGTGAGCAGTTGTTTGAAATAATAGCATGAGTTAAGGTGAAAAGTGTAGAAGTAGTTTCTAAAGGGATGTTTTATTATGTAAATATTATGAGACATAATATGAGATAAGAGATTCATGAATCGATTGGAGGAATTCCTCAGTTAACAAGATATGGAAGACTAAGTATGGCAAGAGAGCATGATATTGTTGTATAAAAGAATGATAACACAGTGATGGTATTAGCCGAAGTAAAGGGTGCAAATCATGGTTGGCTCATAAGAATTCATATAAGATCACAAAGTACGCATAAAGGTATGGTTATAGTGGGATTCACTTAGTACCCTTGTACTTACAAGGTTTGTTTTTTCTTTTCAGGTATTTCAAGAAGAGATTTATCCTGGAGGGACAACACCAGGAGTACGCCAAATTGGTGGCGAAGTGGGCTATTATGCATACAGTAGAGTTGTGGCGCAATTTTGAATACGCCTATAAGCTTGTCTTGAATTAGTTTCCAACTTGTAACGCCCCAAAAAAATTGGGCCTAGAAGAGTTGGGCTTTGAGTCTGGGATTCGGATAGAAGAAAACCTGAATAATTAAGAAGTTTTAATTATTATCGTATAAGAAAGAATTTTTACTACTAGAAAATTTTTACTATATTTTATTACGGATACTTTAAATTTTTATGAAATTTTAATTAGTATTATGAGATAAAATTATTATTATTAGAAAAATATTATTGTAAGTATGTTTGAAATTTTTTTTATGAAAATTATTATTATTATATAAAAAAATATACATATATATATATTATTGTATTTAAAATTTTCATTGTTATGGTTATTATTATTATTATTTAAAAATATAGAAGATATTATTATTAATATGGTGTTTAAATTTAGTTTTTAAATAAATTTAGAAGTATTTAAAGTGTGGGAAAAATTCGATCCAAGACTCTAGCAAAAATAATTATTTTTGTTTCTTTAGGGGATTTGGGCATTAAGGTTTATTAATAAATTAGGCTAAAGTTGGACATAAGAAGGAGTCTGGGTTCAAGGATTCCCTGCGTGCGCAAATGTGGGTTTTTATTTTAGAAAAACCAAGGGTATTTGTCGCAGTAAGCCTTATTAATTATTCAAAGCTAATTCATGTCACAAGTAGGCATCCGCCCGATGGCTAAGGGCGTTAGGAGGGCGTGGGAAGAGCCAGGTTCAAGGAAGCGCGCCCAAATTGGGAGGTTTTTTTAGTATGCGAGTTATGGTTGGAATAGGCCTTAAAGGAAGTTGCGAATGAAGTTTGACACAACAAGAGTCTGTGGCATGTGGTGCAACGCATGTGTGAGTTGAAGAGGTCGAAGGTTCGAGATTTACAAAGAAAGCGAAATTTCATTTTTATTTCGCAGTAACTAAGGCTTGATGACGTAAAGGTTAAGATTAATTGTGACCATATCTTAGTAAAGAGAGAAGCGTGGTGCAGTGGCTAGCAGCTCAGGTGTGTGGGCGCATGGCGGAGACGGATCTGGAGTTCGAGCCTCATCTCACGCAGAGAGGGCTGGTTTTTGCTGCACGCATGGGGAAGGAGTTGGAGTCTAACCGGGACTCCTAGCAACGTTTGAAGCGGTGCAAGCGGTGGATAAGGTCGCTCGATCGGTTGAGGAGTTTGAATGAAATTCAAACATTAAAATTGGCCAAAAATCAAGGAGCAATTTGGGGAATTAGAATTGGGAAAGAATTCCTATGCCGAAATGCACTCATTCGGCCATAGCTAAAGAGTGCCGAATATTTTAGGCCTTTAGGATTTATTTTTTTCCTTCTTCTATTTTTTTTTATTCTTTTCTATCATTGTCTCATCTCTGTCCCTCTTCTCTTTTCTTTCTTCTCTTGATTCTCATCCTATCTTTTTGCCGAACCTAAATCCTTCATATTCTTCTTCTTCTTTTCTCTCATAAATCCTCAACAAAACTGGTTAGCTGAATTTCCATTGAAGCCAAACCTCGTATCTTTTCTTCCAAAATCGAAATCTTACTATTTTGAGGTACTGCAAAGGCCGAACCCTTGGTTGAGTATTTTTCCCTTCTTGTGCGGTAGTTGGATCTACAATCGATTGGGAGTAGTGTCATAATGATATAGGTAAACGCTCGAATCTTTCTTTCGTTATTCATGAATTAAGGTAAAAGCCGAAAAACCCCTATATGCAAAGGGTGCCTATTGATTGTACTCAAAGGGTTTAGTGGTGATATCTGATTTGTTTTCCTATAGTGTGGATTAAAGGCTACTAATCGAAGGCTTGGATATTTGGAACGACCAGAATTAGATCTAGTCCATTTTTTTGGCAAAGTTCGTGTGTGGAACTCGTCAGCGTTTCGTCACAAACATGTGTGTAAACGACACCCACTCATAGACTAGATAAGAAAAGCCGAAAAAAAAAGCCGATATTTATGAACTTGCGGCGTGCGGCGCTTGTGAGGTGGTTTGGTTGTTAATTTTGATAATCGCAAGCGTGTATGATTGCAGAGTGCGTAATTTCGCACTTCGGTATATTTGGGCTTAGTGGGCGAAAAGCGGGTTAGTGGGCCAACGGGCCCAATTCGGTAAAAATGCTCGGTAAGTGCTTCGTTAATGTGTTAATGGTTAGAACATGTACGTAAACCCTAAAAAGGCGATAAAATTACTCTATAAGGTAGAATTATCGTAATACCCACTGAAGGGTAAGTTTACTATTACGCCCCTCGAGGGTAGATAAATCGTTATTAAGCTATAATCGATCGTCTTTACTCAAGCATGCCTTGTTAATCATATATATTCTCGCATACATGTCATACCGCATGGGGTTGGGTTTTGTTATGGAGGAAGAAACCCGCTCGGTGGTCGTGCCACATATTTCGATATAAGCGACTTTTTGCAGATTATAGTTTAGTGCCGTGTCGGTGCTAACAATCGTAAGTGTAGGGATGGCGTGGGTGATTTATTCCCACGGGAAGTGTAGGGATGGAAGGAGGCAAGTGCAGGTTGGATGGGGTTATCATGCATTAATCATATGAGATTACTTTGTTATGGGCCAACTGTATTGAAATGGGCCCAACTGTGTTAATATGGGCAAGGCCCAATATATCTCGACTTGTAATAGGGCTACGGCCCAGAATGATACCGATACGGGCTAGGCCCAATATACTCACGATCATCGTAAGGGGTCAGGCCCAGATTAATATTGATATGGGCTAAGGCCCAGTTAACTTTGATTTCTGAATAGGGCTTAGGCCCAGTAAAGCTTGAACTGATTTGGGCTCTGGTTGGGTTAATTTACACACTGAGTTTTCCAAACTCACCCCCCTTTTTCCCATCTTTGCAGGGGAGCCTTAGATCGATGGACTTGGAGCTGGGCGGGATTCAGAGTGGCCACGAAGATTAAGTTTTGTTTTCTTTAAAATAAGTTTCGCATTTATTATTTTGATTATTTTTATTCTGGTTAAAGTTGTAATAAGGCCGCTCTTTTTATTATTCGTAATATTTTGGGTCATTAAATTGGTTAGCTCTAGGGCGCGTTTTATAAAAGTTACTTATTTTTTTAAAATATCACGATAACCGAGTAAAGCTTCCGCAACGTAAATGTTTTCAAAGGAAATAAATATTTTAAATAGACTTAAAACTTAATTTGTTGTTCGTGGACAAGTAATAAGTTTAAAGTGTGGCAATGGATGTGAGCATGTCTAGGATTGGATCATGGAAGAGCTAGGTACTTAAGCAGTCTAATTGACTCACCTCCTCTTTTCTTGAATCCTACCTGGTGCGCAGCTTCCATTCACTTTAACCTATAACGAAATTATCTTTTAAAACACTAAGTAAGTTTTTTCTAGATCAACAATATAAAATGTTTTGAACGTTTCGATGTGGCACATCGGATCCGGCCATAACGTCTAGGCCGGGTTTGGGGTGTTACACAACTTGTAAAGATTTCTATCAAATCTGATGTAATAAGTTATTTATTATATATTTTATTTTAAAATTTCTAAATGTTATGATTTCTTTTGGAATTTCAAGTAACAAGTTTAATTATATGATAAAAATGTAAACTATTTTTGTTAAATGTTTTGTATTATTTAGTAACAACACCTAAGATCCAGACCCGGTGAATCGAGTTGGGTTGAGGGCGTTACATAGAATTTCTTATTATTCTAGATCCCCTAGAACTTGCCATCGAAACAACAAGTCTACTATTTCCATCATGTATGAAGCTTATAGGTTGTGACTCCCTTTTTGATGTTGAAACATTCTTGTCTCTCTGTTTCTTGAAATTTGTTGGTGGTGGAGGGCTAGACATTCCACGCTTCGTTTTTCTCTTTCAAAACTTCTACTTCTGTCTTGAATAATTGTTTCCATTTTGTGTTAGTTGTCATGGCTACTAAGCTTTCACACCCTGAGGCTACTACCAAAGCAGGAATTTCATCTCTCAAACCTTATTCAAATTTGTCAAACATCTTTTTCTCTGTTTGGAAAATATTCTTGGTATAAGGACTGAGTTTAATAAACTTACATTCACACTCCGTTACAGACATTTTTCCATACTTAAGATACATGAATTCCTTTTGTATCTATTCTACATACATTTGATTCACATATCTTTCTCTAAATTTTTCTAAAAAGAATGCCCAATCAATAATCTCCTCAAGGGTTACACTGCTCAATGTCTCCCACCATTGATAGGTTTCTCCTTCCAACAAAGAGATTTCACACAAAAGACTATCTTCTGGCGTGCACTTTAGTTTTTTTAATCACTTGACAAACTTGTGATAACCACTACTAAGCTATAGGGGGATCATCACCTTTATCACCCAAAATTTATTTAGCACCTCTCTTTCTAATGTCCTTTATAGGATCTCCCTTAGATGAAGTTACAACTGGTACTGGTGGTACATGTGGTGTTGGCCGTACCACTTTGGTTGTGGTTGCTGAAGCTATTGAGGCTGGGGTGCTTGAGTAGAACCTATAAATTAATCGAACACTTAGGTCATCATTGTGAAGAAGATGTTCCGAAAAGCATTCCCAGTAGCAGCACCCAGATTGGCTATGGGAGTTTCCTCTTGAGCAGAGAGGCACATGACTTTCACTTTCCTCACCAATTGCTTCTCTAGATTATTCAAACATTTTTGTCAACATTACAAGAAAACTCAGATTAGTTCAAATTACAATGACTAAGCCAAAGGTGTATCGTGCGTGATGGGGCATGACATAGCCTTCTATTTTTCGAGAATTGGCTCAACCTTGACTCTGTTACCAAACTTTAACGCACCATGCACGACCTGATAATTGGATTGAAGTATGATGTGTCATAACTTAAAATGAGACTAATTTTAACAAATCATTTAGTGGAAGCTTTGTAAAATTTTGCAAATGTAACAGCCTAATTTTCAGTGCTGTCGAAACAGTGATTCGAGATCACTAAATCCGAAAAATGAGTAGGAAATATTATTAATTTAGTGAGTATAAGTTAAATGTGAAGTTAGGAAAAATTTTGAAATAGTGAATAGTGTACTAAAAAAATATATATTAAAATAATTAGAATCGAAAACGAGGTATCGAGATCTCGAGAATTTTAAATCGAGCCATAAATATTTTCATAAATATTTATGGAGTGTTAATAAGTTAGTATTAAAGTTTCGTCAAGAAATTTTAAAGTACTGATAGCTAATTGAACGAAAAGGACTAAATTGTATCAAATGCAAAATTGTGGGAAATGATTAAATAGCTTAAATGATAAAAGAAAGAGGGTTTAAAAGGTAAATAGACCCAAGGTATATTTGAGCTGGACGGAAAGGGCATGAAATCAGCAAGAAAATAAGGAGAATTAAGGGTAAAATTGGAAAATTACAAAATTTACTTAATAAAGATAGGACTAAAGTGAAATTATCTAGATTTCTCTTTATTTTTCTGCATTCTCATCAGCAAAAACACCATGGAAGAGTTTCCTTAAGCTGGTTTTTCATATTTTTACTGCAAGTAAGTTCAATTCTTGATTATTTCTTGAAATTTTTGTGTTTTTATGACTTTTACAACTAGGTCCACTTGTTGAATTCATTAGTTTTTGATTCTATGAAAGAAATTGAAAGTTGCTATGAATATGTGCTGGATGTATATGATGATTTGGCATGGGATTAGAGCTTTAAATTGTTTATATGCTGATTTTATTGAAAGAATTGAATAGAAAGTGAATGTTTGGGACCTAAGTTGTAAAAGAGTTTGAAGTTAGAGTTTTATGTGAAAATTCTGAATTTCAATAATTATGAAATAACTTATAATGTCTAGGAAAAGTATTAATTGAGAAAATTAGCTTAATTGAGTAAGGACTGAATTGTATGAACTGTGAAATTTGGGGCAAAATGAAAATAAACATTTTGCACTAAAACAGTTTTAGACAGCAGCAATAGTCTAAATTTGAAAAATCACCAAAAATTATAGAAATCTAGTTAGAGGATGAATAAAATATGAAATTAAATATTATTGAGTCTAGTTTCTTATAGAAGAAACAGTGTAAGCAATGGAATTATAAATAATGAGATATAATAATTTTTGTGAGACAATGTCAGAATGATTTCGTGTTCCCCTGTTCTGACTTTGGAAAATCATAAAAAAATATATAAAAATAATTAAGGGATTAAATTTATATTTTTAAAATTCTTAATGAGTCTATTTTCAATAGAAATAAGCAGGAATATCATCCGAATCTTGTACAATGAGATAATTAATTCTTAGTGAAGAAGGGTCGGAACTGTTAGACAGTAGAACAGGGGTAAATTTAAAGAATAAACTGTACTTATTGGCTAAACTAAAAATTATGAAAATTTTATGGTAATAATATATGTAATTCTAGTTTCAGGAAAAATTAGCGGATCTTAATTTTGAGTTCTGTAGCTTAAGATATAAATAATTTAGTGACTATGACGCAAATGGACAGTTTTGAATGTACATATAAGTAAATAGTGAAATTATTGATAACGTTACTTGTTGCATGTTATATAAATTAAGGATGTGGAATGGAGAGGAGGAGGAGGAAAATATGTATGAATATTCAACTAGCATGGCTAATTTGCATGTTTTAGGCTCATGGACTAAATTGAATAAAAGTAAGATTTTATGGGCAATTTTGTAAAAATTTTAGAAATAACCAATTTGCATGAAATGGATTATTTTATTATTTAAAATTACAAAATTGAATGAAATTATTAATTTAGCTTAAGATCAGGGAAAAACATGTTTAAAGGATTAAATTGAAAAGTGTTGAAATTATGGAAAATTTTGATATTTTATAGAATTCAGGGGTTGTTATCCATTTGTTTGAGAATAACAGCTGGAAATAAGGATTAAATTGTAAGAAATTTTATTTTATTTTAACCTAAGGATGAAATCGTCATTAATTAAAAGTTTAGGGGTAAAATGATAATTTTGTTTAGAGCATTAGTTGAATGTATTACAACATGAAATAAATGAAAACGACGATCAAATTTCTTTATAAAGATCCGGATGACTTGAATACGAGACTTGAACGTGGAAAAGAAAAGATATCGGATTAATGAAATTATAAACATGTACAAGCAACGAGGTAAGTTAGTGTAACTTGAATTGTATTTTTAAATGTATGAAATATCTGATAAATAAATCGGTAACTCCGGTAATGTTCCGTAACTCTATTCCGGTGACGGATTCGGGTTAGGGGCGTTACAGCAAATTTATGAGTATAAAACGTGTGATGAGCTATTACTTTACAAAGGTTTCAATGTACATCATTGGCAGTTTAAAACAATGTTCAACCCATTTGGCGAATAAGTTCAAATAAGTAATTTCATGACACAATTTATAATAATTCAAATCCAAACATTTAAAATTTGAGAAGATTCTCATAAAAATAGTGTCTTGACAAAATAATAGATCATTATACAGATTGGTTTCAAAAATACATTTGCACACCACCCTCAAAAGGTCATGCATGATACAGGACAAAACAAATAGCTCATAATAGCAATAGTTCTTTGGTGTAGTCCCTTCAACAAAAAGTCTTCATTCAATTAGCACGCTTAAGAAGAAAAAGATAATAGAGTAAGTTCATACGAACTCAGTGAGTTCTAAAGGTAAATAGAAATCATAAACACTATTTTTCATGATAATACTAAACCTTTCAGAAGGAGTTACACATGATGATCATAATATGCCCAATGGCATTCACTAAACATAGAAAAAATTAATACACCAATTTACATAACACATAGGTGGATACTGTATGCCAACTTAACCTGAAATACACAACCCATCCTCATGCCAGCCACGTACCCAGAACTTAGAGTCAGAATCATATCATACAATCTCATTCACATACATATTCCCCCTTAATTCCTCATATCGTTTTCATTCAAAATAACATGTTTTCATGTTCTGGTAGTCTGGTTTGCAATATATGTCCTACTAGAGGCATCACAACATATCTCCCCTTCTCCATCACCACAGATCATATCTCACATATCACAAATTATTGGTATTGGCTTAAGCATGAAATATGGTGTTTACTTGAAAACACAAACAGACTGAACTCAAACTGATAACACTAAATGACCATTGCCCACACATATACCATTCAAACATTAAAGGAAGATTACTTACCTTACACAATTTATATAACAAAGGAATTTACAACACATGGAAATAAGAAGGAACTCACCAAAAACTCTAGTACAAATCTACACAGCAAGTCCTTTGCCTTTATCGCTAGGACCCTAGTTAGCTTCTTGAGTTAAAAGAAAGATAATTATTCTTATCAGTTCATTAATCTATTGAAACTTAACATGCATGCAAGAATCGATATCACAAAATCCAGAATCAAGAAGTTTCCTTCCTCACAAACAATTCTAACATCTATGCATATAGTATGATAAACACGTAGATTACTTTGATAATAACCTAAGAGTTCACCAAAAAGTACTAGTAAAATGGTATTAACGTGGATGTTATCTAAACACTACGAATCTTCTCCTCGATAAAGTTCTTCTAAATTTAGGTTTTTTCAAAAACTTACAGAGAAATTCAAAAAAGAAGAATATGTAAAGGTGTTTCATGATAGCCACCAATACTTTTATATAACAAGCAACGAAGGCAACGTTTAGTGGAGAAATCATATAATCCCTCTAACACTCTTGATTCCCGTGATCAAATGCACTTAACAAGTTTTAAGTCTAATCATTCTACAGTAGTTTATTTCAGTTCTAACTAAATCTCAACTAAAACCCAACATAACTAATTTAGTAACCAAGCATTAAATAAAACAAGTTAATCAAAACTGTAAACTTAATAAGTTCACCTAAAACATTTGGGGTAGAGGTGCTCATCAACCGGGCCAGGCCGGGTCGGGTTCAGGTCAGAGCTAAGCATGATATTAACATACTTTATGCTTGCCTAAGCCCAGCCTGGCCCAAAATATAGGCTTAAAATTTTGCCTAAACCCACCCATATTTGTAAAAGACTAACCCAAGCCTCTTTTAGGCCCACCCATATTATTTTTTAAAAATATTTATATTATATTATTTTAATATTTAATAATTTTATACATTTTTTATTTATTGAAATTTTTTATACAATCATCTTGACATTATTTTAATGTTTACATTAGAGTAGCATTATATATTTAGTATAGGTTTAAAATTTTAATGTGTTCTAAATTACATAATATATAAAAATAACATAATATAAAGTATTATAAACTTAAAAATGGGTCGACCGGGCTCGAGCCTTGAATGTTCAAGCCCGAGCTCAGCCTATATTTTAAATGGGCCTAATATTTTTCCCAAGCCATTTTTCGGGCCTAATATTTTTACCCAAACCCTTTTAAATTTCAGGCGGGCCTTCGGGCTTGGGCGGGTAGCCCGACCTATGAACAGGTCTAATTTGGGGTGGGTGGATACTTAACAGAAGAGTCTGCCAAAACCTTAATGTTCGTTAAAACATAAAGTTTGCCAAACATCGAATCCCACAAAGTTCTTTACTTAGCTAAAAATAATACTTTACTTATTGAATTCTATACTTAATTGACCATTTATAGGCCAAACAATAATAGAATATTGAGTCTCTATTGACCGGGCTGTTACAATAAGTGGTATTGACTGTTGTACTGCAAGTGCAAAAAAATGAAATTGTTTAACAATTTGAAATGCGATTTTAACTGCAAGCTGATTTGCCATAATTTGATATGGCATTTTAGGCTTTACCGGTATACTTAAGGAGCTTGTTTTCGAGAAAAGTAGCGTCTTTTTCATAGTATTTCATAATTTTTAGATTTTAAGTTAATAAGTTTAAATGTCTCGTTTTTACTCATTTTGTGACCCAATTTGGCCAATGGTGCCATTGGGGGACCTAACGTGTGGTTGAGTGGTGTAAGGACGTGTTGGAGGTTGAAAATGAGCGAAAATGACACAAAAGAAAATGACATCACGATATCCATACTTTGGAATCGCGATACCTCCAATAGGATTGAAGAGTGGAGACCATTCTTCAATGGAATTGTAATATCTACTTTGGGTATCATGATATCCACCTTCAAAAGAACCCTAAGGTTCGAAACTGTCTTAGGTATCGTGATATCCTCTTCTGGGTATTGCGACATTGACATTGTGAGGGGAACAAAATTGGACAAAAAACGTAGTCTTTGTCCACCTGATCCACCAATCACCCAAGGCCTGTGTAGGGGCAATTTTGACAATGAAAATTCATCAAATTTCAACCTAAAATTGCTAATTTTGGCTGAGGAGGAGACACACACACATTAGTTTAGTTCTTAGCTTTAGTTTCTATAAGTTTTCTCTTAGTTTTTTTTTTTTGCAGCTTTTCTAGGGTTTTTATTTTCTCTTCTTCTTTCTTAGTTTTACGGTTTATTTTTCTACATTTACTTCTTATTCTTAGTGTTCTTAATGTTAGTTAAGTTAGTTATCATTGTAACTTATGTTTATTTGCACTTTCAGTCTATGTACCTTGGTTGTAAGATAGTTCTAGCTTTAGTTTAATGTATTTCAGTTTCTTTTACTTTCAATCAGTTAAAATTTGTTCCTTTTATATTTATTGCTTTAGATTTTCTTATTGAATGCCTTTAGTTTCATGTTCTTTAAGTTTTCTTGCATAAAAATCCAAACTTTTATATTTTTCTTAAACTTTACTTTAATGTTTTTTTTTGCCTTTCATTTGTATGCTCATTCTCTTTATTTTTAGCATGAGTAGCTAAACCTAAAAAAGGGGTTGGTTGATGGAAATGTAGATAAGTTGCTTTTTTTTGGACAAGGGACTAAATAACAATAAATTAGACTAAATCGAATAGACCTAAAAACTTAGGAAGTGGCGCCCGTGAGGGAATATCTAGACAAGTGATACCGAGAGGTAATCTTGTTTTGCAGCAATTCATTAGTCCCAGATTAACTGGTGAGATCGAGAGATAAATTGGACTGATTTGTCTAAGTTGGTAAAATTGGGATTGAAAGATAAAATGGAACCACTTAGTAATTTACGGGATTTAAGTCCCTTATTCGAAGATCGCCAAACCACATCAAAATCAACCAATGACCGTTAGTCCTTTTTTGATTAATCTCTTAGTTTGTACTTTTTACAATTTGGTCCCTAGATTAGCATATTTAATTTTCTTGCAAAGCTTTCTTGTTATGATTTGTCGTACTATAAAATCATATCAATAGCCGCTTAGACTCTATAGTATTTGCTATTTATCACTCAATCGTCATCTCCTTTGGGTTTGATCCTTGGAATATACCAATGTTACATTGTAACACTACAAATATTACAATTGACATGTACGCTTGCAGTAAAATCACGCTTTAAAATTTTTTTATAAAATCATTTGTTTTATGCGCACGTGCGAACATAGTCACAAGCATATAGTTTCGAGTTGTAATATAGTAATTTTACAACAAAATATGAGAGTACTCTAAGGATCGAAACCAAATGATTATCAAATCAGTAAATGTATTTATCAAGTTAATTACGAACTAAGCAATTACTAATCTAATCGAGTTGAAAATTATTAGTGCAAACCAAATATAAAAATGTATTGGGACTAATTCTAAATTTTTAATTAAACTATTTAAACTAAACTTTCTTCCTATTGCTCTAGACTATGCAAATGATAAAAACAATGCTCGATTGATTAGTCGATTGCTAACTAAGCCAATAACCTATCCCGATTAGCTCGCTTGCCATTCTTAGCTAGGAATCTCCTCTCGGTCTTATCCTAATTTGAAATTACTAACTAAGTTCTCCTCTTAGTTTCACTTGGACAAGTAGTTCTCCTCTTGATCTCACTACCGGTACAACTATATCGAACTATCAAAGATAAACTCTCGTCTCGATCTTGTTTATCTAGATTTTCCACTATAGTCACCAATTTTAGCGTATTAAGCAATTCAATATAATTGAACAACCAATTAATCAACAATAAATATCAACTTAGTCTAACAAATAACTAATCGATTAACCAACAACCAATTTTGCACATAACCAAACTCAATAGCCAAACAAACATTTCATCAAACACATGGTGTGGAAAAATATAAAAGTAAAAGTTTAAGAAATGCTCATAAAAATAGGTCGATCACATGAATGCCACAAGCTTAATCATCTCCATTTGCATATTTCTTGACAAAAGAGAAGAAAATCTACAACAAAAATATATTCTAAAGAAAAGAAAGGAAAAGAAAAAAAGAAAGAAACTGATCTAAAAAATATGAAAAGTAAATTATGTTTTGTCCTAATTTGCTACTCTACACACTCAACAAGCCTCATAAATATAATATTTATAGTTAAAATAATTTTAACCTAACAATTACAAATATGCCCCCACTTGGACTGCAAAATACCCTTCAACAATTTTTCCTTATCAGAAGCTAGTGTCGCGACATCATCGACAATCTACTCCCTTGGGTGCTTTTGGGTTTTAGTGTCACGACATTAGCCTTTTGGTGTCGCAACATTATCCTCAGGCAACTCAAGTTCAACTTTAGAGACTGTGGTCAGTGTTGCGACTTCAATAGCTTAATGTTATGATCTTCAGTGTTGGTGTCGTGACCTCGAGGGCAGTCCACTCTCGATTGCATTTTTTTGAAGTCCAAAATCCTTAGTTGATGGCAAATACATTGGTGTTGCAACCTTGGCTCTAGTTTAGGCTCCTCTCTTCATTTTTGTATTAACCAAGTGCCTGAAACAAGCTTAACTCAAAGATTAAGTTCCTAAAGTCATAAACTTGTTAACTTATTAAAAAAAAGCATAAAAACACAATAAAATCTAAGATTAAGCATGGAATCTAATAATTGCGGAAAAGTAATAAAAGATGACATAAAATTCTAGAGAATAAACTCTTCAAGTGTTTAAAAAGCTTAATTTGACGTATATAAATACGACAGATCAATTATTCAGGTAAAGCTCTCCCAATAGTAACGACTTCAAGATTTAAAATTAGTCTAAATACCTAGGGGAAGAAGTCCACTAAGTCCACTTTGACTTTTTCCAACCACTTAATGATAATTAGGGGTGAGCAAAACTTGATTCGACTAAAAAAATAAAAAAAATAAATTTCGTGTTAACTTAATCGAGTTATTTGGTTTTTTCGAGTAAACTCGAATTAAAAATCGAATAAGTTATTCGAGTTTTGACTTTCGAGTTGAGTTAAATTTTACAATTCGAATAACTCGAATAATTCCAAATAATTCCAAATAACTCGAATAACTCAAATAACAGATTGGTGTAAATACACCTTTGGTCCCTATCAATTTTGAAAATGAACAAATTGGTCTCTCTCAACAAAAATTAAAAAAAATCCAAATAATTTTTAAAATTCAAAATATTTATAAAATTCCAAAATTTATATTTTAAAAAAATTATTAAAATATTAAAATAATCTAAAATAATAATTTTTAGAACCTAAATAAGTAAATTAATGATTCAAGTTTATCATACTAAAATATCTTTTTTCTCTCTTATTTTGCTTTGAAAGAGTTTTAAAGAATATATAGTTTCAAATTTATGTGCTCTAACATGGAGTTAATTATATTGTAATAGGATTTTAATTTGACATGTTTAATTTTTTTAATTTAAATCAGACAATTCGATTCAATTCAACTTGACTTGAATATCATTTTAGTCGACTCGCTTTAAAAAAATTCAAATCGAGTTAGAATAATATGTATTATTAAATATAAATCTAATATAAATATATTTTTAATAATTTTTTTCTAATATAAATATAATCTTTATTATTATTTAATAAAAATAATTATAATATATTATTTAAAATTAATATAATTTTAGCATTTTTATAATTATAATTGACCCAAGATAAATTTAAATTTTATTTAATTTAATACAATTTTAAATGTTTTATTACCTATACATTTTATTTTAATATTCTTAATAATCATTTTATATTCTCACATCATTATTATTACGATGTTTGAATTTAAATACATATTTTATCACTGTTTTTAATTTCACTACCAATAACTAATATTATCATCATCGTTATTTTTAATATCACTAAAATTAAACTCACCATCAATCCGCATTCAACTCACCAGATTTATTTTTGGTGGTCTAACCCACATTCTCGGTTTGACTTCTGCCCCAATAACAACTGCTCGACTTGCAAGGAGGCTGTTGGAAGTTGCTGCTTGAGGCCCTTGCGGCGGCATGACCTCCCTGATTGAAGGCAAGCATGCCCACTGAGATGTGATGTGTATACTAAACCATTGGTGCCTTCCAACCATTTTAGATTACTATTACCTCAAAAACTTTTACAATCTCTTTCCCAAATCTTCATCATTTAATAAGAAAAAAAAACACTAATTGTAAATCATCTATATATAATTTTTGCCATTCAAATCTCACAATGTAAATATAAACATCCTCAACAAATAGACTAAATGCTAAATTTTAATCCCAGGAGTTATACAAATAATCAATAATTTCATACAACTACATTAAAACACTATGTATAACAATAATGTATCAACAATATATAAATACCTAATATTGGTAAAACAATATGTATAACTATCTCAAAGGACCATATCTTTTAGGTTAAAATATGTTGTTAGTCCCTATATAGAATTTGAGATTTAGTTTCGATATTTAAAAAATTAAAAATTTAATCTTCTTCCTTTTTCAATTTAAAAATTCTAGTCCAACCATTATTGTTTTCGGTAGTTTCTATTAAAATTTGTCAACTTCTCATATCTATTTTCTGTTAATCATAGCCTAATCAAAATTTTAAGTTGACAAATTTTAATAAAAACTGCTTACGATTTTAATAAATGGACAGAGATATTTAAATCAAAAAAGTAAAAAAGACTTAATTTTTAAGTTTTAAAGTAGAATGACTAAATCTCAATTTTGTAACAGTATAGGGACTAATAGCAGTTTTTAACCTATCTTTTATCAAACTATCCATTAATTCTTTCCTTGTTTATTATCAAAAGCAAGTGTAGAAGCAGCATTGAAACTAGAAAACGACAATGCAGACGACTGATTTGAACTTCCGATTCGAGAACTTGAAGATTCAAATCCTTTGAAGTAGCTTGACCCACGTAATGATGAATCATTTAAACTTTGAGAATTAAAGGCCACCTGCATCAAATTCTGACTAAAACTATCATCTCTTTGATCGGTTCCATCTCCTGGCTTTGCACCGCTATGGCCAACCATTGATGAAATGGCAGCAGATATCAATGATCTGAAACTAGGGTCTGATGTGATTGCCTTGGTTAACGTGTCTGTCAATGATTGTTGGTAAAAGTAGTGTTCTTGGGTGAATGATTCATTGGATACTAGTGGTGAAGAAAAGTTGAGATTTGTCGAAGGAACTCTGGGTGGGCAGTTGGTGGGGAACCTGTTGAAATAATTAAACGACGAGAAGGAGGACGGTGAGCCGGTGAGGTCTAGAGTAATCGTTGGGTACGAAGGTAATCTTGAATTATCATGAAGGCTGCTACTGAAATTGAGTCCATTGATTTCAGTTGAAAGAGCTGGTTGAGATGTTGAAGAGCCGGATAACAACATGGAAGCTGCCGCCGCCGTCGTGGACGCCATAGTGGTGGCTGACACTGGAATTGGGTGGTTGTGGCTCCCTTCATAAGTTGTGACCAAGATGGACATATCCTCAAAACTTCTTTGCACCTATATATATATCACCAATTACTATCACTACTCTCAATCGGTAAAATTATAATGATCAAAATTACATGAAATTCTCACTATTAGGGATTAGATTATATTTTGTTTTCTTTACTCAAAAAATTGAATGAATTAGCTCATTTACATTAAATCAAAGAGCAAATTGATTATTTCTATTAAAAATCTCATCTATTTCTGATGTTAAAATTTGGCATAACTGATGGAATAATTAGACAATTATACATTATGAGTAACGTATATCTCCTTTTGACGTATAAGAGTCAATTTTTTAATAACGGAAATAGATAGAATTTTTAATATAATGATTAGTTTACTTTTTGATCTAATGTACAATAATTAATTTATTGAATAAGCAAAAGCAAAATGCAATTCAACTACAATATCCTTTATTATTATATTACCATAAATATTTATGAGAGCTTAAACAGTAAAATAACGAGAAATCTACCTGTTTTCTTACAGGACAGTCTGGTGCAACAGTGCAACGATAGTAAGCCCTAGGACATGGATTTCCTTTTGAAATTTTCTGGCCATATTTCCTCCATTGACATCCATCATACATCTGTCCATTGACATCCACCATAATCAAAAGCTTGAAAGCTTTTAAAGTCAGCAATATTATATATATATATATATATATATATATATATATAGACACACTAACCGTTGGTGCATCACATCTGGTTCTTACAGAAACCCTAGCTCTCTTCACTTGGTTTTTCTGTTCAACTCCCTCTTCGTGGTCCTCATCAGAACTTGGTCTCTTTTGAACTTTGCTTGCTTCTTTTGAACTATTTTCATGGCTTGGATTTGAGACAATCTCAGTAGACAATTGAAATTTAGAGTCCAATCCCAGAGTTAGACCGCTTTTATTATGATCATCTTCTTCAGTTTTGCTGCAGATTGTTGTTTTTTTATCATCTTTCTTGGAACCAGTTGGACTTGATCTTCCAAGTGAAAGTGAAACAAGTTCAGGTTCTTCTGAACCTTCTTCAATGGCGGATCCTTGTTTAATAATTTCAAAGAAGCGTGATTGAAGAGACTTGTAATTCTCCTGGATCTGCTCTAACATCATCTTCAATCTTTCGTTTTCTTCCTTTGCAGTTTCAAGTTCATCATGGCTTGATGATGACGGCGATGATTTCAGATCAACAGTTTTATGAACTTTTCTTCCAATATCAGTCTAAAACTCAAAATGGTCAATTAATATATATGTACATGTATGTATGTATGTATGTATGCATGCATGTATGGTTTGTATGTATGTACCTTGCTAGGTTCTGGACTGCAACCTTCTTGAGTAATATTTTCTTCTTGTTTGACAGCATGATCATCTGCCATATTCATCAACAAAACCTCCATTGTTATTGTTTTAGTGAAAATGATGAAAACCTTTATAACCCCTTTCTATATAATACAAGCATAAAATGTCAACATCCCATCTACAGTTGAAAGATTAAAAAAAAAAGTGAGTAAACTGTTATGGAAGAATTCAACTTCAACGTTTTCAGAGTTTAGAGATATAGAAATGAATCTGAAAGGTGTAGAAAGAGAGCTAAATTTGCGGCCAATACCCTAATATTAAATGTAAATGTGTATATGATAATTAATAAGACGACGTCACATGGGGGGGTTTGATAGTCAAAGTATGCATTTTAGGTAGCCATGGATGTTGGGTGATGGACGAGTTTTCATTGAAGAGTCAGCTGCTTGAAGGAGTTTAAGCCTGGCCATTGGCCTTTGTTGGTCAATACGCTTGCTTAACACGGATTTGCACTTTTCCTCATTTTCCATGCTTATAAACCCACTTCAACTTAGGAATTGGATTGCCGTTACATAAAAACCAATTTTCATTATCATTTATATTTTTTATAATTTTTATATAAAAAATTATAATTTAATTTGCACATGAGAGGGTATTTTAGTAATTTTACATATGAGATGGTGTTCGGTTAACTCGTGACTTTTGTGTTTGTTTCATGAAAAATAACTTGATCAACTGAAAATAATTTACAAGAAAACGGAAAATAAACCCTTTTTTTCTGTAAAATGATTTACACTTTTAAAAAAGGTAAATAATTTTTCGGGAAAAAAATTCATTTATAGGTAATTTTATTTTTATATAAAAATTAACAATCAAGCCTAATGTTATAATAATAATTTTTAATTTTAAAAATATTTAAAATATTAATATCAAGTATTATAAATTTCAATATTATTAAAATACATATTTAATTATTTATATTTAATAATATAATAAAATATTATTTTAATAATTTATTTTATATTAAAATATTATTTTAATAAATAATTTTAAAAATAATATCTTTTTAAATTTTAAATAATATTATTCATATATTATTGAAAAATATTTATATTAAGATTTTAATAATAAATATATATTATAATTATAAATAAATTATTAATAAATGTTTTATAGTATAAAGATTAAAATATGTCATAAGTCCATGTACTCTTCAAATATTTGGAATTTAGTCTCTGTATTTTTATTTTTAGGAATTTAGTCCCTCTACTTTTTAGATTTTAAAATTCAGGTTCAATTGTTAACACTGATAATTTTTTGTTAATTTTGTTGATGTGACATTTTAAAATATATATATTCACATGGTAACCATGTAACTAAAAAATGACGTTATAATGAATCTGAATTTAACAAAATAATTTTAATAGTGTTAATAGTTGGACCTGAATTTTGAAACCTAAAAAAGTAAAAGGACTAAATTCCCAAAAATAAAAGTATAAGGACTAAATTTGAAATTTATGAAGAGATAGAGACTTATGACATATTTTAACCTAGTATAAAATATGAATATTAATTATATAAATATGAGCAGGGGCGAAGCCAGAAAATTTTTTAGGGGGGGCCGGATGAAATTTTAATTTTTTATAGTTTATATCTTTATAATTTGTAAAAGATCAAATCGAATTTTTATAATTTTAGGGGAGGCCAAAGTAAAATTTTACCTTAACTAATTTAAAATTTTTAAAAAAATTTAAGGGCCTAAAAAATAATTTTATATTTTAGGGGGGGCCGGGGCCCATGCCAACCCCCTTGGCTTCGCTATTTGTTTAAATCATGCTTAGCTTCATTATTTTTTTCAACTTTATGTGTCAATATTCACTCTCGTATATGAAATGTATGTAATTTAAATTAAGTTTTAATTAGGCATTATTTATTATTAAGTTTATGTTTGATATTAATTTTTACAAAATATTATCTTATTATAAAATAAATTTCAATAGTCAAAAGGAAATTGTAATATAATATTTTGTAACAAATTTAGAAAATGATTTCAGGAAAATTTGACAAACAACAAAAAATATTTTACTCAAAATCATTCAAACATTAGAAAATATCAGTTTTTTTTTTTAAAAAAGTCCATTCTCCAAAAATAAATTTTTGGAAATTATTTTCAGTGAAACAAACACAGCCTTGAAATAAGTATAAATATCAGGTTATATGATTTTTTTTAGGGTAAACTATGTGAACAATCACTAAATTTTGATTAAAATTATATTTTAATCATCCAACTTTTAAAAATTACATAATAGTTGCTAATGTTTATCAAGTTGTTACATTTTGTCACCCAACTTTTAAAATTATGTGAACGAGATAATATTTTACGTAGAATCATCCAAACACTAGAAAATATCAGTTTTTCCAAACAATCAATCCATTTTTCAAAAAGCATTTTCTGAAAGTTGTATTCAGTGAAACTAACGCAGCCTTAAAATAAGTATAGATATCGGGTTATATGAATTTTTAGGGTAAAAAATGTGAACAATCACTAAATTTTAATTAAAATTACGTTTTGATCACCAAACTTTTAAAAATTAGATAATAATCATTAATGTTATAGATTTGTTACATTTTGATCACTCATCCATTAACTTATGTTACCCCTTAACAAAACAATGATATGCCATGTTAATTCAAAGTGTTAATAACTAATTTGACTCCTTAGCTATAGCTAAAATATCATTTTGATGCATTTAGAATTTTTCTTAGCAATAATTCTAAAAAAAATAATCAACAACAATCTAAAAATATTAAGTAAAAACTTAAAAATCCCAATTCATTTTCTAAAATTATAAATTTTTTGAAATTATAATTATAAAAAAAAGGTTTTAAAAAATCATAAAATTTTATAGAGAGGAATTATTGTGTAAAAAAATTTCAAAATTTTTCTTATACATATGATATACCATATTTTACTATTGGCAAAATAAGTCCTATAGGTCGATTTTTTTTTTAAATTTAAGGTTTTGGATTTGTTTTAATTTTAATTAATGATATGGGTCAATTTTTTTGGAAAGCGCATGCTTTTCAGCTAACGGTCAAATCCTAACGACTTTTTGAATGTTGCCACCAATGGTAAAGAAAATTAAAACCCTAACGGTAACTTTTTTTCCCTAGAAATATTCTTCAAATTTCATTTTTTTTTTCATTCACATCCTTCTCTCAACTCTCTCAATTTTCGCAAACCCTCTCAAGTCTCTCAACTCTCTCGTTTTTAATAATTTTTTATATTTTTATTTAAAAATTTTATTATTTTTAATTATCTCGTTTTTATTCTTTTAAACTGATTTCTCATGAATGGCCGCATCCCTAATCCGCTTTGACAAAAAGCAAATTTTTTCCGCCCAATTAGTAATGGTAAGACCGAAATTTAAATTTCGTTAATTTCAATAATGTTAAATTTAATTGTTTTTATTATAATTGTACAGGCCAATTTTGGGCCCAATTTCAGACCCATGAGACCCAACACCCAATACAAATTAAACCCATTTATAACCTAAACCCACCGACCCAAACATCTAACCCAAACCCGGTTGGCCCACTAGAACCTAACCCACTTACAACCAATTACCCAAACCCAATACAAAACCCTTAGCCCAACTAAACACTAAGCCCAATACCCAAAATCAAACAGAAACCCTAAGTCCAGCCGAACCTACTCCCCCACTTGCGCCACCAACCCTCTGACAGCACCACTCCCTGCACCGCCGGTCACCTCCACCGTTTGCCCATCTCCTGCAAAGAAGACAAGACAGATATAATAGAAAATAGGTGTAAAAGGGTTATAAAAACCCAAATCAAAAACTGTAAAGGGTCAGATTTTTTCATCAATACAAGAAAAGCGATTTAAACATAAAAAAGAGTAATTTCAATAGCATCAAAGTACGAGAGTATCACAAAATCACGCAACCAAAGTATCAAAAACACGATCTAAGAACTAAGGTGATTTTTTTTTTTTTTACTTTTGTCCTATTTTGAGTTTATTTTCTTGCATATATACGTATATTATAAACCTAAAATATAATACAAAATATAAAACAAATATTAAAAAAATAAAAAAAAATTAAAATTTTACCCTTTCCGGCCACCGTGTACGGTGGCATGCGCCGCGCCGGCGAAGGTCCGGTGACGGACCGGTGCCCCCTCCCCCAACCAGAAATCGCTCAGCCTCTCTCTCTCTCTTTTTTTTTTTTTTTTTTTTGCTTTGGCTCCAAATGATTTTTTTTTTCAGATTTAAAGGCTATTTATAGCCCTAAAAAACGGTGCCGTTTTGGGCATTAAAATTTAGGGCTGAAACAGTGTCGTTTCACCATGGATCGGATCGACTCGACCCTACCCGCTAGGATCCGCGTGTTTTTAATTAGAGGGGCTAATTGCGCTTTCAGCCCCTCCGTTTTCTTATGGTTTTATAATCAAATTTGTTGTATTTTGTAATCTAGCCCCAAAATTTCTCACGGTTTTCAATTTGGTCCTCGTGCATACGCAGCGTTTTAAATGACTGGGAATATTGTGCTTTTGGTCCTTTTACGTTTCTAGCGTGTTCAAATAGGCCCTATCTCTTTATTTTCTTTTTAAATCTGCCCCACAACTTTGTTTTTAGTTTAATTTTAGTCCTTTTTTCGTTTATTTTCATTTCTTTTTTAAATATTCTTGTTATTTTTATATTATTACTATTATTATTATTATTATTATTATTATTATTATTATTATTATTATTATTATTATTATATGCGTATATATATGTATTTGTATTTAGTTTTTTTATTTTATTTTAATATTTTTAATGCTATACTTGCTTTTATATTTCAATATTATTATTATTATTATCATTATTATTACCAATATTTATATATTTTTTAGTATATATGTATATATACACATTTTTACGTATAGGTTTATTTTTATTACTTTATTTTAATATCTTTATTGTATTTGTTGTCGTATTTCAATATTATTCTCCTTATTATTATTATTATATAATAGTATATATTTTTGTTTATGTATATAGATTTATATATATATTATTCTTAGTATATTACATCGTTCTTTTTGTATTACTATTATAATTATCATTGTCAATATAGTGAATGTTTTGTTATATATGTACATATTTTTTATACCATCCTTGTTATCATTATTAACCTTAGTATATGTCTTATTATACATGTATATATCTTTAATATATATATAGGTATATATTTATGTAATATTGTAATAGTTTTCTTTAACATCATTATTTCCAAATATATATATATATATATATATATATATATATATTACGTAAATATTTAAGTGTTATATTATATATGCATCTTCTACGTGTATATGTTTTTAATATTGTATTTTTATATCTCATGTATGTATTTAGAATACTCGATTATATTTTTCATATTATATCATGTATATACATTTTTCATATATGTCATGTACATGCAATTTTTCAATATTCATTTTATACATATAAATGTATATATTATGTACATATTTTAATAATACAAATTATATATACTTTTTTACTATTTTGTGTATATATTTCAAATTTTATGTATGGTATATTTCTAACACTATTACTAACTAAATATATATATTTACGTACATACTCTTAATATCATTATTATGTATATACATTCATTGTCTCCATTTCATGTTTAATTCTAGTATTATGTTTAATATCGTATATATCTTTATTGTCTTTAATATTATCGTCACACTTATATTTGCTTCAATATATTTCTAACTCTTTCTATTATTTATTTATTCCATATCAGTTTTGTTTTGCATTATTTCAAAAATCGTATTTTTTTAATTACTTTCAATAAATAAAGCAATGTACCAATTTAACGAAGTTGTCGAATTTCATCGCTATGTTGGATGGAATTTGCCGATTCGTGTTAAAGACGGAACACCCTTCTCAAAAATCAAAAATCAAAAATTGAAACTTCTCGTCTTTTCAAGCGGATCACGATTAAATCTTATATTGAACTCGTATTCTTGAAAATCAAGAAAACCCATGTTTAAAAGATACCAATTTTGGGCGTCGCGGGGGTGCTAATACCTTCCTCGCGTGAATCGACTCCGAACCCTAATTTTTTCTGGATTTTGGCGTAAACCTAAACTCATCCTTCTTCATTACAAAAATAAATTTATTAGGTGTCCGATCACACCTAAGAAAAAGGATCAGTGGCTCCCTTCTTATTTCGAATTCAAACTTCCATTTTCAAGTTTTCAATAAATCACCACAATTAGTGACCAAGCTAAAATTTTTACGTCGCTACAGCTGGCGACTCCACTGGGGATCTATTTTTGAGAGTCGTGTCTGGAATTAAACTCACGTTGTCAAATTTTTCAAAGTCCCTTATTCAAATTAACATTTAGTCGTGATCTTCAAATTTTTGTTTTTAAAAAGTTATGCATTCGCATTATGTTGTAAATGTTTTTCTAACTCGATTTGTCTTTTTTGTTTTTCAGCTTTAAGTTTTATAGTTTTGGTTTTGTAGTTCTTTTAAATAAAACGAAAGGTTTGTGTGTTTCTCCCTACACACCGTGCACGTGCATCTTTGCATAACATGAGCTCTATACCCGGGCTCCATCCGTTTAAGTGAAAGTAAACGCTATGCCTTCGTGAGTTCACTCGTCCCTCCGTACAGGCTAGTGAATACTTTCGGGTTGCATATGACTTATGCTTTCGTGAGTAACTTGTCTCTCCGCATAGGCATAAGTAAATGTAATCCCTCGAATTGATCTCGTGAGCCTGTGATGGGCTACGACTGAGGCTTCGTATTAGTCTTAGTAGACGATAGTACGAACAATTTGTGTACCCACCTAAAACCAAAACCGCATATGGTGAACCGTACGAGCCCCCTAACTAGAGCCATGCCGAACCTCCGCTCGTTTAGTAGTCACCAAAATAAGTACACGGGAGAAATGCCTCTTACTTTTTGCACTTTCACTTTGTATGCAAGGGGATTGGGTTGGTTTAATAAACTAGATCGGGTAACGTAAATTTGATAAATTTTCCATAATTTTTTCTGCCTACTAACCAGGGTTGTTCGTCTTTGCTTTATTTTTCATCATGCATTATAGGCATCACATTAAAAAGTGTTGAATAGAGATTGGTTGCCAAAAAACGGGTTTCTGATGGAAGAGTTGATTATACAAACAACAGAGAAAAATGTTGTGGTCCGGGATTGGTCTTTGAAAACCCAGAAAGAAAAAGGGGATAGTTTAATGGAAGGATGTGTTTCTAATCTGCCCGAACACGTAACTGTGAATGTTCGTCAGAATAATCTGGAAGACTTGGTTGGAATCTGGAATCAGTAGGACTCGGACACTAGGGGAATCTTCACTGAAAGATACGGGGATATAGCCAACCTGATTGCCATCAACGTTGATGAACAATTGATTCAAGCCATGGTTAGATTCTAGGATCCAGCTTACCAGCATTTCACCTTCAATCAAGAAGACATGACCCCGACTATAGAAGAATATGCTGCTTTGCTTCGTATCGATAATATGCAATTCTACAAAATATATGTGAAAGAGCCTAAGCCGATGACCTTCAAGAAAAAGTTAATAAGATTGACAGACATGACCGACATATGGGCTGAGAAACAGATAAAGAAGAAGAATGAAACCAGCTATATTCCATGGTTTTCTCTACGAGATTTGGTTCTGAACCACCCCGACGTATTAAAAAGGGTAAACCTGTTCGCTTTGGCCATTTACGGTCTGATCGTTTTCCCAAAAGTTCTTGGGCATATAGAAGTTGCAGTAGTGGATTTCTTTGAAAAGTTAAAAGAAGAAATCAACCCTGTCCGAACTATCCTGACCGAAACCTTCAGATCACTAAGCATCTGTAGGAGAAAAGGGGAAGGTCGTTTCATCGGATGTGTGCAGTTACTCAATGTTTGGATTTTGAGCCACTTCTAGAAAGTAGAGCGCACGTCGTTCCACATGTTTTCTAAAACATTTGCCCTGTTAGAAGCTTATCTCGAAAAAGAATGGCCAAATGAGGTCACCGAACAGCATTAGGTTTCAATTTTTCAGAATCTTCGTGCTGAAATGTAACCTGGAGAGCACCGTGGATACGCTTTTCGGTTCTATTACACAAAATGGGAAACCAAGATTGGGTACCACTGCTTGGATTATGGGGAGGAATTGGTTATGCTTCGTTACTGGTCCGAAGGCAATTTTCTTCACGACAATTCATACCCGTCACAGGAGGATTAGCACAGTCTGAGTTTGCTTTCGCGGGTGAAGGTTATATGAGAAGGGTCCGAGACACTGCAAAGTCTTGGAAGAGAATTCATCTCATGGAATTAGCTCTGTATGCTGACACTCTCACCCAAGATTATGTCATATAGAGAAAGCAACGAGTGAATAGTCAGCACGTCTCGTCGATAAATTACACCGTCTAGAATTCTTTCTCGGAGGAAATGCCATCTGAGTTAGAAATGGCAAGACAAGAATTTGAACGAGAAAAGGCTAAGATGTCTCGGGGTCTTAGTGCTCTTCAAGAGGAAAACTACCAACTGAAGATTGACGTTCAGATTGAAAGATCCAGAACCGAAAAAGTGTAAAAAGAAGTTGAAGTTGTAAGAAATGACTTAAGGGACCTTCATCTGGAGAATAAAAAGTTAAGAGGCACAATAAAGAACAGTGGGTTGGGTAAGTCATCAGCGGAATCGAAGGAAGAATTAAACAATATCAAAGGAGGAATGGAATTTTGAAAAGAAAAAGCGAAAAAAGAAGAAGAAAAGACTGCATGGGCTATGATGGAGCTAAGAAAGAAGAACGCCGAATATGAAGCTATGTCTGACGAGGTAATGACTAGTCGATCTAAACGTCAAGAACTAAAAGAGAGGATACGGGATTTAGAAGGTATGCTGCAAGATCATCAACAACAGCTAGATACTCTCTTGGAAACTTTGGAAGAAAAGAATAATCAGTATGATAGAGACGTTCGTGCTTACGAAGAGGGTCTCTAAGAAAAAGAAATGCAACTTAGCTATCTGATCAATGAAATTCGTGGGGTAGCCATACACGTGGTACAACTGTCGGAAGAAGCTGAAATTTTCATTTGCCAATTCCCTCCGAGTCGAAGATCAAACATATCAGAGTTCTTAGCACGAGTAAAGGAATATGGCGATATAGCTAGGAAGTTTGTGTAATAGCTAAATCAAAAATGAAAAAATGTTTTGTAATGGACTCTTTTGATAAATGAAATGCCTAAATAGGGGTCGTCTTGAAATCAACACTAAATTCTTGCATATTCATTCATGACTAACATTCATTTGACATTTATGCATTCATTCATTCATTCATTGCATACCCCGTAATCATTCGCTAAAGGTCAAAATCATATAATTCGCAGTTGCAATACTTCAAATCTGGAATCATGCCATTCGTATAAAACGGCCGACAAGCTAGAGTAATGGAGGCTGAATTCAATGAAAGGATTGAAAGGATGGAAAGAATTCAAAGGGAATTACAAGAACAACTAGCTAAGTCACAGCAAGAAACTAGGGATCTGATAGTGAGATCTCGAGAGGAATCACTTGAACAGAAGGATCAAATGGCTAAGATGATGGAAGTGATGTCGGCTCTGGTAAAAGGAAAAGAATCTATGAACCCTGACGTTGTGGAACCACAGTCAAGGGTTAACCTCGATCAGGATCCGTCCCATCCTCCAGGATTTACTCCACCGCACGTCCATGCAACACAAAGAGGGTACGCTCAATGGGAACCTACAGGCCTGGAGCAACGACCTGCTCCACCTGCTAATCTGGGGCAGGGAATATTCGTATCAAATCCGGGGGCTAGTCTTGCTGATCCACTCGTTCCAGATTTGGACGATCCAGCAGAGATAGTTAGGTTGAAATTGGATGATCACGATGCAAAGGAGAAATATAAGAGCCTAGAGGAAAGGCTCAAGGCGATAGAAGGCACTGAGGTCTTCTCTGCATTAAGTGCCAAGGAGCTCAGTCTGCTGCCCGATCTAGTTCTGCATCCAAAGTTTAAGGCACCAGGTTTTGAAAAGTACGATGGGACAAGATTCCCAAAAGCGCATCTCATCATGTTTTGCCGGAAGATAACCGGCTATGTGAATGAAGATAAGCTGCTCATACATTGCTTTCAGGATAGCTTAGTCGGATCAGCTCTTCGATGATATAATCAGCTTAGTATAGAAAGGATTCGATCATGGAAAAACTTAGCATCAATATTTTGTGAACAGTACAAGCATGTGTCTGATATGGTGCCTGATCGGTTGACTCTGCAGATGATGGAAAAGAAGCTGACGGAAACTTTTAGGCAGTACGCACAGAGAGGGAGGGGCATCTCGGCACAAGTAGAACCCCCTTTAACCAAAACTGAAATAGCGGCTCTCTTCATCAACACTTTGAAAGCGCCATTTTACGATAAGTTGGTAGGAAGTGTTACGAAAGACTTTGCAGACATTGTGATATCCGGGGAACTTATAGAGAATGCCATCAAAAATGGAA
Organism: Gossypium anomalum; assembly: GCA_025698475.1. NCBI lineage: Eukaryota > Viridiplantae > Streptophyta > Magnoliopsida > Malvales > Malvaceae > Gossypium > Gossypium anomalum. The sequence goes on from CM046964.1 coordinate 64,809,637, forward strand.
GGATGGAAGGCCTCGAGAGCTCAAAAGGGCAGCACCCATGAAGAAAAAAGATCCAGAAACCTATGTGATGGGAACAGGAAGCCACTATACTTCTAATTCGTACCCAACTCAACCACGACCTCGATATCACCCACCTCTGAATATATCACCCACCTCTAAATTTCACATACTTGGGAGTGTTTTGAACAATGGGACAGTGGAAGAGATCCATGTACTTTTAAAGCTAATCTAGAGTAATATTCAAAACATACTTATTGCCTTAAGACCTATAGGTGATAAGACTTCTTTTGAGAAATAGGTTTCGGTCCAAGATTTTTATTTCAATGAAATGCATCTTTTTGAGTAAATTTTCTTCTATTTATAGATTCTTTTATTATTTGGACTTTCATTCTTTTATTTTACATTCATGATCATCCTATACAAATAATCATCCTTAGAATCATTTATTCTCTGGAATTTGCCTTCGTACCCACAGTAGGTCCCCAAATAACAATGTCACGAGCGACACTGTTACTAACTCCCTTTGGAGTAAGATATGTGTCTAGAGGGATCTCAGGACTTCGAAGATGATAGAGATTGTGTCTATCTTCCGATTCGTGAAGGAGGGCAGAATGAGATGAAAGACAAACCCTAACTTACAAAGGGTCAGCTGACATTGTGAGTTTGGGAAAGAGATGAAGATCGAGACCTAGCTCACCGCAGAAATAAGGCAAGACTATTGAGTTATTTCCAAGAATTCAAGGATGTCTTCGCACGATCATATTAAGACGCACTTAGGAACATCTTGAAAGAGGGCCATAAGGGTGTCTAAAGAACACATGACAATGGTTCTGCAATAGCCAGGCTAATCAATGAAGATCGGATATTGTTGGTCTACCATGGGAAGGGAATGGCATCAGTTATGTCGTCAAGACTCACGTGCTTCTTCCATCTCTTCACAAACTTTCCAATACGTGGGGCATAGATGTTCTGGGGATGATCTTGTCAAAAGCTTCTAGTCGACATCCTCGTCGTGGCCGTCAATTGCTTCACTAAGAAGGTGAATGTTGCTTCATATGCCAATATTACAAAGTCAACAGTCATGAAAAAAATAAAAAATAAAAACAAAAACAAAAAACACGAAAAACACAAAAAATAAAAAATAAAAAAGAGAGATCAAATGCCAGAAAGAATCATGTTTAATGCGTAACGGTACAACGTCATATCATAATGCGACAAAGGCTGCCGAAAGAAAAATATAAAGATAAAGAAAAGTTATGGAAGGTGACCGAGACTTGTAAATATTAGCATAAGAAGCTACCTTTTACTCTTTGTGCCTATTAAAGTTGACCAGACCCTTCACTGGGGCATTAGAGGTGGTTCTGTCCATGGAAATTAAGATTCTTTTTCTCCAAGCTTTGATTGAATCAAGAATTGGATGAAGTAAAATGTCTTCAATAAACTTGACTGCAGAAAAAGGTTTGAAAGTCAAATGTATATGATGCTGAGTTATGACGGAAATGGTTCACCTACAGGAATTTCATAGTAGGAACTTGGTATTACAGAAGATCCTTTCTATACAAAAGGATTTCAAAGGAAAATGAATGGTTAAGAACTTTATGAGGTAAAGGAGGCTTTCCCCGGAAGAGCACTGATCCAATCCTGAATTCGGATTCAGTCCAGAGATACTTAAAAAGGAGAGGCCAAGGTGAAAACCCGCAAAGGGCGCTTTGTGACCTTCATTCATTCAAAAGCAAAAAAAAAAAAAAAAAAAAAAAAAAAGAAAGAAAGAAAAGAAAATGGAGAGGTCAGGGTGAAAACCCGCAAAGGGCACCTTTATGACCAAAGGGGTTTTGAGTTGAAAACCTGAAAAAGGCAGCTCAAATTTTGTTCAAAGGTGGGGCATATGGTAGTCTTGCTATACTTGAATTGACAAGTGAAGAAGTATGCTACGTCTTGAGGCATCGACAAAGTACTCTGAATCCCCTAAACACATGTTAAACTCAAAATAGTCTCAAAGGAGTTTGTACAGAGAAGCTCAGGCTACGATATTTGGGGCACTTAGCTTTCCATTTTACCCATTTTTGAATTTATCTTTGATTATCTTATTCTTTTCAAAATGTGCTTCCAATAAACTCATATTTGTTCTCATGTTTAACTTGTTTATTTCGAGCTATGCTCTTAGTCAATTCTCTTCTTGTCCATAAGTATAATCCTTTTCAAGCATTTCGCATTGAAATAATTATTAATGGACTAATCATACCTTCGTAAAAGGAGTTTTTCGTATTTCTCTGAAAGCTTCTAAATAGGACAGGAACCTGAAATCAGTTGATTGTTTAAGAGCTCACCAAGTGTAAGGGTTAGAAATATTTAGCTCAAATTGAGTTTATTTCCTCAGATTTTCTATCAAGAAATATCAGTCGAGGGAACAAATTACAGATCATACACTCTTGAGTTACAGTAGGATACAGATCCTATAGCCAGGAATTGCAGTGGAATGGTTTAAAGATAGTGCCAACCTTATGTCCCCAAATTACAGTGGGCCCTGAAGTTACAGCGGAGCAAGCTGGTTAAGTAAAATACGATTATTTCCTCGGGTTTTAGGTCGAGATACCAGCCGAGCAATAGGACAGGGTACTATGTCAGTGATAGGGCCCTGAGAGACAATGAGTGATGATGCCTTAAGTTTTTCAAAATAAAAGAAAAAGAGAAGAAGAAGAAGATATATCAAGATAAAGACTCGAAAGGGCGTCCTAATGAAGCAGATTTGAACCCAAGAAGTAAAACAATTCAAACAGTGAGTCAAACAGTAAGACTACAGTATTTGTAGCATTTTCAGTAGTCCAAAACTTTCTACGCAAGAAGCCATGCTCGGAAAGGTTCTTGATTAAGAAATATGGAAGAGTTCATGCGTTGAACATATAAAGCATTACCCGGATAAGAATTCAATAAGTACAAGAGCTTCAAAGCAAGAACAAAGTTCAACCAGGGGTAAAAGAGTGATATCTGAGAAGCGTCGATTACTTGTAAAGCTTGAAGACGGGTACAAAGCCTGAAGAGAAAGTTAAGAGCCAAAGCAATAAACGCGGATCATCAAAAATCCTGACGAAAGAGGACATAAGACAAATATGCCTAAGGCGCATAGCATAATCATGTGGGCATAAAGGCATTTAAGACAAACATGTGCATATCATGATAACATCATGCATAACATATACAGGTACTCCAATAGAGCAAGAGGATGTGATGATAGCTGTACTGAATCAAGGAAAAGACACCTGAGTTCCACCAGATGATATGTTTTGGTACTCTGAGGTATCTTTAATTCATGTTTTCAAAAATCAACTCATATTGCGAGAGGTTAGTTGAGCCTCAGGTCATGCTGAGGTATTTTCAATTTATGTTTCAAAAAAATCAACTCATATTGTGAGAGGCGAGTTGAGCCTCGGTTCATATGCTGAGGTATTTTCAATTTCTGTTTTTCAATTCATGTTTTCAAAAATCAACTCATATTACGAGAGGTGAGTTGAGCCTCAGGTCATGCTGAGGTATTTTCAATTTATATTTCAAAAAAATCAACTCATATTGCGAGAGGTGAGTTGAGCCTCGGTTCATATGCTGAGGTGTTTTCAATTTCTGTTCTTCAATTCATGTTTTCAAAAATCAACTCATATTACGAGAGGTGAGTTGAGCCTCAGCTCACACACTGAGGTATTTTTAGTTTATGTTTCAAAAATTGACTCATATTGCGAGAGGTGAGTCAAGCCTCAGGTCACGCTGAGGTATTCTTAATTTCTGTTGTTTCAAAAATCAACTCATATTGCGAGAGGTGAGTTGAGCCTCGGCTTACATGCTGAGGTATTTTCAATTTTCGTTTTTAATTTCTGTTTTTCAAAAATCAACTCATATTACGAGAGGTGAGTTAAGGCTCAAGACACGTTGAGATATTTTCAATTTATATTTCAAAAAAAATCAACTCATATTGCGAGAGGTGAGTTGAGCCTCAGGACATGCTGAGGTATTTTCAATTTCTGTCTTCAATTTATATTTTTTAGAAATCAACTCATATTGCGAGAGGTGAGTTGAGCATCGGGTCACATGCCGAGGTACTTTCAAGATTTGTCTTTCAAATTCTGTTTTTAATTCTTACTTTTCAAAATTCAACTCATATTGTAAGGGATAAATTGAGCCTCGGGGCACGCTGAGGTATTTTCAAATTTTATTAAGTTTCAAAAAGATCAACTCATACCGCGAGAAGTGAGTTGAGCCTTGGCTTACGGCTAGTTTCAATTTCTATTTTAATGTTTGTTTTAAAGAGTCAATTCATATTGCGAGAAATGAGTTGAGCTCAAGATCCCATGTCGAGTAAAGAATAAAGATGAGAGCTGATTGAAAACACCAGATTTTGTATCCCCAAAGTTGCAGTGAAGCAGGTCAATGTTGCAAGTCTCGTCCCTCTGAAGGTGCGGTGGAGCTGATCGAGGATATCAGATCTTGCCTTCCTAAAGTTACAGAAGAAAAGACCACAGACCTTATCTCACTGAAGCGATAGAAGAGCAGATTGAAGCTGCAGACCTCATCTTTCTGAAGCTGCATGGAAGTAGATCGAAGCCACAAATCTTATATTCTTGAAGTTACAAGGCATATATCAGAAGATGCAGTGGACTGAACTAAAGCTACAAGATGCGATGGACTGGAAGGAGACTACCTGAGCAAGAAGAGCGCCAATGAAGTCAAGACTCAGCAAGACGGGGCAAAATTGGCCTTTCATTATGTCTTTGCTCTATTCCCATTGCACGACAATAAGCAAAGAGGGGCAACTGTACAGGCCAATTTTGGGCCCAATTTCAGACCCATGAGACCCAACACCCAATACAAATTAAACCCATTTATAACCTAAACCCACCGACCCAAACATCTAACCCAAACCCGGTTGGCCTACTAGAACCTAACCCACTTACAACCAATTACCCAAACCCAATACAAAACCCTTAGCCCAACTAAACACTAAGCCCAATACCCAAAATCAAACAGAAACCCGAAGTCCAGCTGAACCTACTTCCCCACTTGCGCCACCAACCCTCTGACAGCACCACTCCCTGCACCGCCGGTCACCTCCACCGTTTGCCCATCTCCTGCAAAGAAGACAAGACAGATATAATAGAAAATAGGTGTAAAAGGGTTATAAAAACCCAAATCAAAAACTGTAAAGGGTCAGATTTTTTCATCAATACAAGAAAAGCGATTTAAACATAAAAAAGAGTAATTTCAGTAGCATCAAAGTACGAGAGTATCACAAAATCACGCAACAAAGTATCAAAAACACGATCTAAGAACTAAGGTGATTTTTTTTTTTTTACTTTTGTCCTATTTTGAGTTTATTTTCTTGCATATATACGTATATTATAAACCTAAAATATAATACAAAATATAAAACAAATATTAAAAAAATAAAAAAATTTAAAATTTTACCCCTTTCGCCACCAGGTAGTACGGTGTGGTGCTGGCCATACGGCCGAAGGTCCTGTGAATGGACCGGTGCCCCCTCCCCCAACCAAAAATCGCTCAGCCCTCTTCCCTCTCTCTTTTTTTTTTTTTTTTTGGCTTTGGGTCCAAATGATTTTTTTTTTCAGATTTAAATGCTATTTATAGCCCTAAAAAACGGTGCCGTTTTGGGCATTAAAATTTAGGGCTGAAACGGTGTCGTTTCACCATGGATCGGGTCGACTCGACCCTACTCACTAGGATCCGCATGTTTTTAATTGGAAGGGCTAATTGCGCTTTCAGCCCCTCCGCTTTCTTATGGTTTTATAATCAGATTTGTTGTATTTTGTAATCTAGCCCCAAAATTTCTCACGGTTTTCAATTTGGTCCTCGTGCATACGCAGCGTTTTAAATGACTGGGAATATTGTGCTTTTGGTCCTTTTACGTTTCTCGCGTGTTCAAATAGGCCCTTTCTCTTTATATTCTTTTTAAATCTGCCCCACAACTTTGTTTTTAGTTTAATTTTAGTCCTTTTTTTTGTTTATTTTCATTTCTTTATTAAATATTCTTGTTATTTTTATATTATTACTATTATTATTATTATTATTATTATTATTATTATTATTATTATTATATGCGTATATATATGTATTTGTATTTAGTTTTTTTATTTTATTTTAATATTTTTAATGCTATACTTGCTTTTATATTTCAATATTATTATTATCATTATTATTACCAATATTTATATATGTTTTAGTATATATGTATATATACACATTTTTACGTATAGGTTTATTTTTATTACTTTATTTCAATATCTTTATTGTATTTGTTATCGTATTTCAATATTATTCTCCTTATTATTATTATTATATAGTAGTATATATTTTTGTTTATGTATATAGATTTATATATATATTATTCTTAGTATATTACATCGTTCTTTTTGTATTACTATTATAATTATCATTGTCAATATAGTGAATGTTTTGTTATATATGTACATATTTTTTATACCATCCTTGTTATCATTATTAACCTTAGTATATGTCTTATTATACATGTATATATCTTTAATATATATATAGGTATATATTTATGTAATATTGTAATAGTTTTCTTTAACATCATTATTTCCAAATATATATATATTACGTAAATATTTAAGTGTTATATTATATATGCATCTTCTACGTGTATATGTTTTTAATATTGTATTTTTATATCTCATGTATGTATTTAGAATACTCTATTATATTTTTCATATTATATCATGTATATACATTTTTCATATATGTCATGTACATGCAATTTTTCAATATTCATTTTATACATATAAATGTATATATTATGTACATATTTTAATAATATAAATTATATATACTTTTTTACTATTTTGTGTATATATTTCAAATTTTATGTATGGTATATTTCTAACACTATTACTAACTATATATATATATATATATATATTTACGTACATACTCTTAATATCATTATTATGTATATACATTCATTGTCTCCATTTCATGTTTAATTCTAGTATTATATTTAATATCGTATATATCTTTATTGTCTTTAATATTATCGTCACACTTATATTTGCTTCAATATATTTCTAACTCTTTCTATCATTTATTTATTCCATATCAGTTTTGTTTTGCATTATTTCAAAAATCGTATTTTTTTAATTACTTTCAATAAATAAGGCAATGTACCAATTTAACGAAGTTTTCGAATTTCATCGCTATGTTGGATGGAATTTGCCGGTTCGCGTTAAAGACGGAACACCCTTCTCAAAAATCAAAAATCAAAAATTGAAACTTCTCGTCTTTTCAAGCGGATCACGATTAAATCTTATATTGAACTCGTATTCTTGAAAATCAAGAAAACCCATGTTTAAAAGATACCAATTTTGGGCGTCGCGAGGGTGCTAATACCTTCCTCGCGCGTAACTGACTCCCGAACCCTAATTTTTCTCTGGATTTTGACGTAAACCTAAACTCATCCTTCTTTTGTTCCAAAAATAAATTTATTAGGTGTCCGATCACACCTAAGAAAAAGGATCGATGGCGACTCCCTTCTTATTTCAAATTCAAACTTCCATTTTCAAGTTTTCAATAAATCACCACAATTAGCGACCAAGCTAAAATTTTTACGTCGCTACAATAATTATAATTTTTTTGTGTGTAAATAAGTGGATGATCGTGTTCTAAGGGCTTTATTCATAATATGGGAAAACGTGTGATTCCTGAAATTCGTGGCCACTTGCAAGCGGCTAGATTCTTATATGCATCTAGCATGCCGAAGGCTACAAACTTGATTTGCAACTAATCAGCACAACGCTAGAAAGATGGAGGCCCGAAACACATACTTTCCACCTTCCATACAGCAAGTGTACAATCACATTCGAAGACGTAGAGCTACAACTCGGTCTGCCAGTGGATGGGCCAGTCACCACGGGATTTGTAATTGTTTTAGACAAAGTGACCCTTTGTCGATCATTGTTGGGAAAGGGCCCGAACAAGTTCAAAAGTGGTCGAATATCAATGAACTGGTTGAAGGATAATTTTGATGAGCTCCCTGAAGACCCTGAAGATAGAACAGAGGAGGTGATACAACAATACGCCCGAGCATACATCACAAGGTTAATCGGGGGCATTTTAATACCCGACAAATCTCAAAATTTGGTGCATGTAAGGTGTCTACTACATTTAGTAGACTTTAGTGATTGCATTAAACTAAGTTGGGGATCTGCCATATTGTCCACGTTATACCGGGAGATGTGTGGGCCACGAACCCGAGTTCGACATCAACCGGTGGTTGTCTACTTCTACTACAGTCGTGGGTTTGATGGCGACTACCGTTTCTACTTCCCAAGGTAACCAACCTATATTGTTCCCGTTCGTGACGAGGTAAACGTCATTTATTAACAAATACATAGTTTCTACAATAATTTTTATTATTATACGTTTTGACTAACATATTGCTTGCACAGGTAGAACCATGGGCTGAGCTACGTGGGACTGCCCGAGGTTCTAGAAGATATTAGGCTGTTGTTAGATTAACGGTAGGAAGTCGAGGTTAGTTATCTATTCTTTCGAACATATATTAATTGCGTAATCATTCGCAAAAAAGAAATTCATAAATAACGATATTTACAATTTTGCTTATTAGTTTGAATGGATGTCGTACGCCGACACCGATGTCATATCCTACACCCCACTAGAAATGTTGCGCAATCGACAGATGTGAGACACAAAGCTGTCGTTAATAGTATACTTGATGGTGGAAATACACAAAATAGACGGGGTGTTACGGTAGTTTGAATGGAGGCAACGAATTTCACCACCACTGCAAGACCTGAAGGATCTGCACAATGTGGACATGCGAGGGAAGAACAACATCGACTGGTCTGTACAGCACGAGAAGCACATCAATGCATGGGATAGTAGGATACAATCTATACCCGTTCGTGAACAATTTTTCTTAATGGATACAACAGCAATTGATGATTACTTAGCATGGTTCAGAACCGTCTGTAAGCTGTATCTACTATCACCAGAGGAGAGGAATCGCCAAATTTGGGTGAAGAAGTCACATCGACCGCCATAACAAACTAGGAGGGGAGGGGTCGTACAATGGGTTCGTCATCCGCTCCAACAGAAGATGTGCCACCTATGGCTACGCAATATTTAGGTCACTTCCCTCTAGGTATTCCTATTTAATTACCTAACCATGTGTTTTATTCTCAATCACCAGAGAACTACAGACCGCCGCCGCACATGGCCAATTCTTCTGTTCCCGCAGGTACATATTTTGTTTCACTGATGTCTTTCGCATACTACACCCTTACATAGATGTCAATGCCAAACCCCGTGTCAGGACAGTTACCGACGTGCCCACCGCCACCGATGTAAGTACCCATGCAGTAGTAGATAGCGATGTCAATACCCGGTACCATTCCGACGTACCTGAGATTTGGGGCACCTTATGGTTTCACGCCTATAGTAACCCAAACATCGCGCGCATCACTATTTTATGAAGGTGGCTCATTGTCACAACCGGTGGACAAGGAAGTGACAGATACATAATGGCAAGTTAGGACGATGTAACAATTGACCATGGAAGAAGATGACGATGGTGTCGATATCGAAGATGAAGTTGCCAACGGGGCTGCGCTAGTTATGTACTCAGGCGATGACGATGACGATGAGGAAGTCTACAGGCTGGTACCTTCGAATACACCTCCGGTGGTATGGCTGGTTGCACACAGAAATCCTCTATGCGATTGCCATCCATTGCCTTATGGCACACATTCTCCCCGACGACACCATTGATTGTATTTTTTATTTTAATTTTGTTAATGTAAATATAGACATGTCATAAATAAATAAAAATCGAGGTTATTTATTCAAACAAACCACTTCTCATTATTATGGTCTATGTTTTATTGATAAATAACAAATGTTGAGTTTTGTTATCGACATATTATTTTGAATATGAAATTTTTTAGATTTGCCTAGTATCGGTACTTACCAAAGTATCAATACCGATTGATGTTTTATAGATTTCAAAATTGGCAAAATGCTCAAATCGTATCGATATTTAAATAAGTATCAATACTTTTCTATTTGGAATTGATACCCTTCGGGAAGATTTGAAACTTCGTATTTTTAAAACTATTTCTTACTCGAACTATTATTCTCTAAATGATTGTTGTAGACTAAATTGAACTAAAATTAAGAATTGTAAAACTTGACTCCTTTACGAAATGGGCTTTTCTAGATTTTCTGAAAATTCAACGTCTTACTTGGCCATTTTGGTGGCTAGTGTGACTTCCATGATTCGACCATAACGTTTGGACCGGGTTGGGAAGGTTACAAGCACTGTCTGAATAGGATTAATGGTAAGTGTTGAGAGAAAGCTTAGGCTTGTTCATACAACACTGCCAATTCCCCTTATTACAATTTTATGGTTTTTTAAAAAATATTTTTTTAGAATTTTAGAAAATATATTATGAATTTTAATTTTTTTATATTTTTAGAATTTTGTTAGAATTGTTGTTAAGAAAAACTCAAATAATATCAAAATGATATTTTAGCTTTAATTTAGGGCCAAATTAGTTATTAACCCTTTGAGTTAACATATCACATCATCATTCTATTAAGGGATGACGGAAGTTAACGGACGAGTGACAAAGATATAACAATTTGATATTGTTATTGACTATACGCAACATTTGAAAATTGGGTAGTCAAGACATAAATTTAATAGGAATTTAGTAATTTTTCATATAGTTTAACCTTTTTTTATAATTTAAATTTTGAAAAAGAGAAGAAGGGATGAATTATTAAACTTGGTTTATGGTGTTTGATGTGAAGATATAACAATCTTGATATGCCAATTAATTAATGTAATTTAATCATGTAATAATTATTTTTTACTACAATGTTTATATCTATCCATAACTCCTTTCTAATCTTTAAATTGGAGGGTAAATGTATTTCAGCGCACTCAAACTCACGTCCTCCTACAATGTCAACAATATTTATGTTAAGGCTAGACTTGCTCATGGGCCGAGCTACTTGTCCAAGCCCGAAGGCTCGCCTGAGATTTGGGAGGGTTTGGGCAAACATATTAGGCCCAAAAAATGGGCTTGGGCAAAAAAACAGGCTCATTTAAAATATGGGTTAGGCTCAAGCTTGAACATTTAAGTCCCAACCCAGTCTGTTTTCAAGTTTGTAATGTCTATATTATGTAATTTATAACATAAAAATTAAATCTATAGTAATATATAATACTATTATAATGTAAACATTAAAAAGAATTTAAGATGAGTATATATAAAACTACAATAAATAAAAATGTTAATATAACACCTCATACTCAACCCGATCGCCGAATCCGAACTACAAGGTGCTACGCTTCATATCCTGTAACACCCTGAATAATTTATTCTCGTTTCTGTAAATATTTGACAAGAGTGCATCTACTTTAGTGGTTAAGTGTTCTGGGTGTGTTGGAGAGGTCTTGGGTTCAAGTCCCATTTCTGTTAAATTTTTTTTATTTTTGGATTCAAGCCTTACTCTTGTTCAGTGGGCTTTTATAAAATTATTTGTTAATTCATATCAGAATGAGTCTATTGGTTCGAGTGGTAAAGGAGTTAGTGTGTTGGAGGTTCTGTGTTCAAATCCTTGTGTGAGCGGGGGTATTTATTTTTTGCTCGGTTAACTAATAGAGTTTCGATTAAATTTAAATGCTAAAGTGGTTGAGATTGTGTAATTAGTGGGAAGTTGGGGAAATATCCAATTGAGTTTTATTTTTATTTTCTTTTTCCCAAAAATCCCTTTTCTTTTCTTTTTTTGACGTTTCTGTTCCCTTTCTCTTCTGTTCATTTTTTTTGTCCCTCCCTTTCTACCTCATTTTTCTCAATTCGTTTCCTTTTTCGTTCGGCGAATGACAAGGTTTGGCTAGGGCTCCTGCAACGACTTAAGTGTTCGAGGATTTCTGTTCGATAACAGTCTTGGAAAGCTCGGGGTAGTTTTCGCACCAAATCAATACCAGGTGTGTACCCGAAATGCAGAAAACCAAACTTCGGCAAAAGCTGAAAAACTATTTTGCCAACGCCACACGAACGTGTCGTCACCCGTGTGGTTGGTTGTGTGCGAGACACGGTCGTGTGATCGATGAACACATGGCGGTGTGTAAGACACGACCGTATGGTGGCTCGAGTATGGTCGTGTGGGCCATACGGTCCAAACCAAGTTGGGTGTGTAGGCCACACGGGTGTGTGGGCCCACACAAGTAAACCACACGAGCATGTGGGCCCATATTTTTTAAATTTATCCTAGGGTCGTACGGGTCGTTCCGATTGACTTTGGGCCTACCGTAGGGTCCGTAAGGGCTAACCAAACCTTAAAATTGTGAGTCTGATAGATTGATATTCTGTTCTAAGTATGTTAACGCTATGCATGTCTGATTATTATGCTAGATGCATATCTGTTATATGTATATAAGCATGTTGAGCATGTTTAATCTGTTATATTTGTACCTGATTTCTGCATCTATTTATTGGGGTGGGATTTATATATATGGAGGAAGTGTTCTGTATGGTGTATATCGCCTATTTTCTGGTAGCTTGGCTGTACATTATCTAACTTGTGTCGTATTGGCACGATATGACGTGTAGGGATGGGTGGATGTTTTTAACCCCACATGGTGTGTTGGGATAGACGGAGTTAGTATGTAGAGGACATGGGTAGGATTCTGTATGTTCTAATCTATATATCTGAATCTGATGACTATATCTGAAATGGGCATGAGCCTGAATCTATATCTGATTGTTATGAGATTTCTGTATGTTTTCATGCTTAATTTTGTTGGTTTACACATTGAATTTATGAAAACTCACATTTGTTTGTCTGTTTTGTCTAGGTAATCCATAGACTTAGGCGGATCGGTACGGAGGAGACTTAGTGGTGGTCACTCAATCGTAAACTGTTTAAATTTAATAAATTATGGTTTTTATATTAAATTTCAAATTATTTGAGAGTTGGTAATTTTTGGGACTCTCTGGACTGGATGGAATTTTAACCGTTGATTTTGGTTTTGGACTTTGTGTTAACTTGGATGCTTTGATAAAATGTTTTATGAAAATGACGATTTGAAACAAATAAATTTTTTCTAAAAAAATTACAAATCGGGTTTCAGAAAGATATCGATTTTGTTAAACTTCCGCTGTAAATAAGTTTTAACGAAGAGAACAATTAATTAACGTTTTCGATTATGTTTATGAAAGATTTTGAGATAATAGACTGAGATGATTTAACGTAACAACTCCGTTTTCAAAATCCATTCTTTGTGACATCTCCGGATTCGGCCATAGCGTCTAGGCCGGGTTTGAGGTGTAACATATCTGAATTTCAACTAACACATTTTTTATTACGCTTAGCAATTTATAACCACTTAATACAAATATTATCTAATACAATTAGCTAATTGACTTCACAATATCCATGAATTTTTTTCAAATATATAACTTTAATTTAAGATACAAAAATTCCACAAAGTAACTTTAACATATTGAATACTCATTTAGTCTTGACATTTATCTTCTATCCATGTTCAATTACATATTCGACTATGACCCTAACGCTCCGCCTTAAAGTAGCCCCGCTATATGCATATTACGACTGAGGAGCAAGTTCACCTAAGCATGACAGATTCTGGACTGGTCCCTCTTTGAGTCCTCGAATTTCCTTTTTTACTTACAATACATAATAACACATACATAAGTTCAAATTGAACTTAGTGAGTTATCCATACCTCGTATCCTCACAAAACTTGTATTTGCATGGGCTTCATAGTTCTGAATTTATGTTAACTTTATCTATACTAGGATAGTTTGTCAATATCACTAGCGCAAACTTGTCACCACACATATCGGAGCATCCAACAAGTTAACATATTATCTTCTATGACATGAACTTCCTCTTCGTCACTTCTCGTTATTGAACCCCTTGTAGATTATTTTAAGTGATTGTATAACTGACATCATATTACCAACTTGTCATTGGCACAACCGCGAAATACCTTCATTAACCACTATATGGTGGATTAGCGCATGATGATTAAATCTTGCGGACACTCTTTTGACGAATAGCTTCTACGGCTTCCACTTGAAAGATAAACCATTCTTCTTAGAATGCAATATATATACATACGGATACTGACTTACGGATTCATATAGGAAGATATAGATTTATAAGAAAAGATCTTCATATAGAAATGGATTCCAATATGCGAGTGGTTCTACGAACATTCATGAGATGGAATTCTATGTCTAGCTTCGACACTAAGTTTAGAGAAAACAAATTTGGCAGACTGTAATAACTTGCATCTATATCGTAATAACAGATAACCCATACATAGTGCCCTACTCATAGAAACATATTACATGTAGGTAGAATCGTAAGAGCGAATCCTTTATTTATAGATTCATACTTGTAAGATAGGCCTAACGGACTCCCACTTATAAGATAGTCTTGGCGGACTCCCACTTGCAAAATTGTACATTTGTAAGATGGTCCTAATGGATTGTCATATCTTTTATACGACTCACATTCATAGATAACTCGTACCTTGGATTTACGCATAGTAACAGATTACAAGTAAACGAACTTATTCCTGGCAGACTTATAAAAGCGGATCCAATAGTTGTGGAAACATAGATGCAAACATAAACACGGATTCACATATGCGACGTCTATCACGAACCTCCACTGGATTATACCATTTAGGTGAGTTTGGCAGACCTCCCTAGAGCATGTCATGGCTATGGTCTTGCATCAGTCTCATACTACCCTTAAAGGGCTTTCATATACTACTTGTAAAAGACTTTCATATATTGGTGCACATCATTCTCCATACAGTCCTCCCGAACCTCCACAAATCCTCCTTGTTAATTTGACCACATAAGTGTTCCCTAACAAGGTCGGAGTCATTCGCCATTCTCGATTTTCATTCACATGCCATACTGGAGGCAAAACTTATAACATGTTATATTCTCCTTCTCCGCTACTTCTCTCATCATACCTATACTTCAAAAAACCTCTACAACTCCACATATCATTCATACACATTCATTTCATACACAAGCAGTCAACCAATACTACTGTTCATACACGGCACATATTACACCAAGAATTTTATCTACTCAACGTTGTTAAATGCGCACGATACTGAAAATAAATGAACAACCATTTAAGACCTGAGTTTTGAAACTCACTTGGAAGTTGATGCCAAATCCATCTACTTAGCTTTTCCCTTACTACTCGAGCCTCCTTAGTCAACAAAACATAACAATCATTTCAAAATTCGAACAAAGACAATTCATCACCATTAGAAACACAATTCCTTTACATGTAGAGGCCATTTAAATGATTATCCACAACCATACCCAATATAGAACAAAATCGATGGATTAACTGAAATCCTTAACTTTCTCCCTTTTTCTTAAATCCATGAATACAGAAAGATTACGTAACAACCCAAATTTTAGATTAATAAGAATGAAAAATTATTTCAATAGTAATGAAATAGCCTAGTGGTTAATTGATAAATGGAAAAGCATGAAAAGTAGATTAAGGTCCCAAGTTCAAATCCCTTCCCTTGTAAAATAATTAAATTTTACAAAATCACTTCTTTTTTTTCAAGTGTGTGTCACCTATGCCTAATTAAACCTAGGTATAAATATTATTTTAAAAAAAATTATTAGCCTTTAATTATATTTTCTGCACCATAGCCGTCCCTCCCTTCTCCTCTCCTCCTTTCTTTTCAATTTTTTTCTTTCTTTCTTCCTTATTGCCGTCGCCTAAACCCTTGCACCACCATCTCTTTTTCTTTTATTTTTCCTCAAGATCTTGCACCATCCTCCCCTCAAATTTCTAGCCTCAAATCTGAAATTTTGGACCTCTAAGAATGATTCTTATTTGTTGCAAAAAGATCCATTGCCACCCCTTTCACCTAACTTCTGTAAGTTCTTGCTTTCTTTCAATTTCTTGATGAATCTTGTAAGTAAAATACTCAAACTCCCATATCTAGAATTTGGATGATTTTTAAATATTTAAAGGGTATTTTTCCAACCTTCCAAGATTTTTTAAATGTGCTTTTAAATCAGCCCCAAATTTGCCACCGTTGGAGGTGGTGCGTGCACCCTAAGGCTCAAGAAAGGGGATTGTTGTTTCTTTCTTTTTTTCATTTATTTCTAGCAAAATCTTGGGTTTTTGAACCCTTTTTAATCAGCCTTTAATCATGTGTAATTAGGAAAAAAATCAATCTTGATCAATCGGTGACTCAAATATGACAATTCGAGAAGCATAAGTGTGGTTGATTATGGACTAATGTGTAGTTTCGGTTTAGATGTTAGGGAAATTGTTAATTGATCAAATTAAAGATTTTAGCCATGGATTATCTACTAATTTTTCAGTATTTAAATGTGTTAGGTGACGACTTAAACGCCCCAAATCAACAGTGAAGCCGTTAAATGTTCGCGCTACGATTTGCATCAAATCAGTGTAAGAAACCTAACTAGTTTGGATCTAAAAAAATGTTATAATTGTGATGATTGGATTGAACCCATAAGTGGGTGTTTGGGGGCCTTTCAAGAGGTAATTAATTGAGTTAATAATGATTTTTAATTTATGTTTGTTTTAAATTTTATTAGATAAATCGCGAGATTCGCAAGTGTGCTGTAGTAGAGTGTAATTAAGGTGTGGGTTCTAACTCATTGACTTGAATGTTTTAATATTATTTTTTAATGATATAAGAGATGACTAAGCTTGTTGGTCAGGCTTGGCTAACTGGCTAAGTAATTAATTTGTAAGTGGTCGAACCTGGTACATTTCGAGCTCTAATTGTTTGGCATGTTAGTAAAAATGTGAGAATGGCCGAATATTTGTGTGATTGATATTGTTGTGAATGATTAGTTGATATGATGTATGTTGATTGTATGTATAGCATGATTCTGAATGAGAATGTGACTTATGCATGATATATTTGTATGAATGATTTGCAATGAAATATTTGAAATACCGCTATACATGCACTCGGAAAAGAATGGTAAGTTGTATGAGATTATGACATGTTGAACGACACCATCTTAATGGTGAATTGAAAGTTGGATAAATGACCCTAGTTACTGAAAGTATTAGATAATATGAGGGCATGTTGATCATGCCAAAGAAATGTGAAGTATTGAATTCATGACTATGTATGAGATCGTATGACTTCTTGCATGTGCATTGGGGTGAGATTTTTATTGAGGTTGACGGAGGAGTTCCATGGAGATTCGCCGACATATTAAGTCTGTATTTATTCGTAGTCAGTGCACTGTATTAGAGATTTGAGGAGATTTGGTGACTTTATACAGTGCACTGTATTAGAGATTTGAGGAGATTTGGTGACTTTATAGCATTTATTGGTTAAATGACAGATTTTCTGCAATTATATTCATTCGGTGGTTTTACCACATCGAGCTTTGCTCGCATTCATTGGAGTTTGCTAGACGGGTTCTAGGAACTCGTGGTGTGTAGTGGATGGTTGGGGTAGGAAATTCATTTTTGCATTATGACTTGATCACGACTCATTAAAATGTTATTATTGTTGCTTGATTGTGATATATGGTTCTTGGTGTAAATGTTATTATTAAATGTGTACTAAATGCCATGTTGTATAGATTCACACTAAGCTAGTTAGCTCACCCTATTGCCTCAAACTTCTTAGGTAATGAACAAAACTAGGATCAGACTTGGCATATGGACGTACGATGGGTTTCAGACTTATTTTTTTATCATTTATTAATTTTTATTTAAAGTTCCCTAAATTTATTTGGTTTTCGAACTATAAAGTTATTTGAACAATGGTTCGGGACTTGTTTTCTATTTTGGAGATTTTTCACGCATGCATAGTTTCGTACATGAGATTGATTTATTATTATATACTAAAATGGATTAAGCATGTTACTTGGCTTAATTAATAATTGAGTTTTTAATCGATTTTCTATTTTCGCTGCAATCAAGATAAACAAAGTTATTTTTCAAAAACAAGGACGGTCAAAGAGATTTTCTAAAACCGCGCCAATACTACTAACTTGACTTAATAAAGGTTGGACTAATTAATGAATGCTTTTCCAAATTAACAAAGGTGACCTCAGTTTTATTAAAAGTGAGCATTTGTAAGGTTTTTAACCAACAATAGAGTAGTCTCGTTGTTTTGGGTGTCTAATGTGACCTTCACGATTTGGTCATAACGTATAGGCCGAGTTTGGGAGATTACAGGTTAAGAAGCTTACCATCTTGATAAATTCTCAGTTACTTATGCATAAACTTTAGCTTCTTTCCTCCATGCAAACCGTTTTTTAATCTTTCTCTCTTACAACCGGACTAGTGATGAAAATAAAGAAAGAACAGAAAAATGAAAGAATAGCACTGGAGAATAATGTCTCTCTCTTATATAATGCTCCCGCACTTCCTTCACTAATATCAATTCAATAGCCAAGCGTACATATCCCTAATCATCATGTCTCCCACTAAGAGATTTCTAGTTCAAACATAACGAAACTAAAGGTTGAAATCCAACCTTTTATTATCCAATCCGCCAATTGCTCTTATTTACGTTGGAGCCCGCCCAAATAGAAAAGTTTTCAATTTAATCCCCAAAGTCACTATTACAACTTAAATTTTGGCTTTTCCAGGTGTGACATATAAAATTATTAATATTAAATTAAAACAAATACAAATGTTTAAAATTTTAAAAAATAATATACGCGGGCCTAAAATGAGATCGAGTTAGCTATTTACAAATATGGGTGGGCTTGGTTCAAAATTTGGGCCCGTATTTCAATTTGAGTCAGGCTTGGGTAAAAATAAAATGTGTTAATATCATGCTTAGACTCGATCTGAACCCGACCCGACCAATGAACACCTCTATGTTAAGATGAGTGAAGACCTATAGCATTTTGTATTAATAGAAATTAAAGTAAACATAGCTTGAATTTAAATTATAACCATTTTGATTGACTACTCAAATAATTGAAACTCGCCAAACATTGACAAATTTTAAATTTATCGAAATTTATTAACTTGATTTAATTTAAAAAGTTGAAATTATTTAAATTGAAATAATTAAAATATTAAACTCAAAACTTTAAACTTGAGATGAAGGGATCCAAATAAACCAATCCAAATCCTGCATTTCACTTGTGAAATTGTCATCCCATGAAATATGGTTGATTGAATCTACATCTTTATCCTTGGATTACAAAATATTTTTAATTGTATATACCATTGTAAAAGAAAAAGATTGAGGTTAGCTTAATTGTTTCATATATAAAATTACTTTTCTTATGCCTCATGTTGATGTATCCCTCAAGATATGAAGAATTTCCACAAACAATTTCATTTATATCAAGATTTTCAAAATTCTAAAAATAAATTTATTTGTTTAACAAAAAATAATGAAAAAAAATTTAAGAGGGGATTTAAGTCGTTCAATTTCTTTTTTCAAATTTGATATAAAGAGGTGATTTTTCTAATTTTCTCATTATTTTATTTTTAATACAAATGGTCCATTATAAAATAAAAACAACTTAAAAAAATATTTTTACCTAATTTTAATATATATTTTTAAAAAAATATTTTATTAAAAATATTTAGAATATTTTACAAATTTAATGATATCCATATTGAATATGTTCTATATTATTTATATTTAATATTATTAATTTTCTTTTATAATTATATTTTTAAATTGTAAAATTTCAATAACACTAGTTTTTTTCTAAAATAACTGTTTATCCAAATTAAGCAATTACAATTACCGATCTTCTGAATTTATGAATTTCAAAATATTAACATTTTAAAAATGTCTAAAATTCACTAGCTAATTAAGTTTTAAATCGATTAACATGGATATTGTTGTCAATATAAGAGGACTTAAGTTCGAGTGGGCTGAAGCGCATTATCCTCCTATTTATAGGTTCGGGAATTCTAAACATTGTCTCGAAAAAGAAATAAATATGATCAAAATTTATAATAAAATTATTTTAAAAAATCTCTAAAATTATTTTTTGGGGAATATTGAATTTCATGAAGTCGGGAAATGTCCCCAAATATCTGAAGGGTTGAAAAAGATCACATGAACATGATAAGGCATGTGCCGACATAACATAGAACAACGATTACAATTTCCCAAAACTTGTTTGAATTCTTTTACTCTTGTTAAACGACAAGGAATTTTTGTCAATACCTTGTTTTCCCCATAAATTACTAAGTCCATTTCCTGATTGTCTGTTTGTATTTTTCTCCCTTAAAATTCAATATTTAGGCTGCTGTTGTAACAATATTATTTTCAAGATATTATTATTTTATTCATTATTAATGAATAAAAGAATTCACAAATAGATTTAGATGACACAAATAGTAAAATAATAAAAAAATGATATTAAGTGGTAGACCTGATTATGAGTTGGACTATTCATTTAGACTCGAAGACGTACTTGAAAAGTGAGAGAGTTTAGACAAAAATATAAGCTTGAAAAATGGGTTTAGACAAAAAATAATGTTCATTTTTTAAATCGATTGGACCTCGGGTAGGTTTTTTTGGCCCGCCCGAATCAATTGTTTTGTTGTTGTTTCATTGTCATTTCGCTACTGTTTTACTAGCATTTCACTATTATATTATTACTATTTTGTTGTTATTGTTTGGATATTATATAATTCTTATTTTATTGTTAATTTTGTTACTATTTTAAAGGCATTTGCTTGCTAAGTTACAAATATTTTAGTATTATTTAAGTATAAAGACTTTTTTAATGTATTTTCAATTTGTTGGGAAATATTTATTTTAATATTTTTAGTGTATTTGATGTATTACATTTTTAAAATTTATTTTTATATAAAAATAATCTAAAAAAAATAATGTTGATCGGGTCGGGCCCTAATTTAGCATTTTTTTAATCTGAGTCGGGTTTGGACCAAATTTTATGCCCATTTTTTGCACTGGACACAAGTTTAAAAATAGACCTAAAATTTTACATTAATCCGATTCGATCCATGATCAAGTATATATTTTTTTACTTCACTATAGTCAACAATAAAATAATCACTCTTATATATGTTGATTGTTCATGACTAAATGATTTTAAATATATCTAGAGTGATAGCCCTCACCACAATCTCATCATAAATTCTGATTATATTTGTTTTTCATAATGCCTAGAATTACCCATAGTCCCTCCCTAACTCATAGTTAGGAAGATAATACGTTTCAGCGCATTCGAACACATGTTCTCATGCATTGACAACAATACACATATCAATCGAGTTAAGACTCAATCGTCAATTAATTGCCCAACTCAACTGGTTAATCTAATCAATTTGACTAAAAATGGAATCCCAAATAAATAAATTACCAAGGCGTCAAGCAGTTATTGGGAGTGAATAGTAGTTTCAAGTCTTGCGGCGACATGTAAATTATAAAATTATGTTGGGATATAAATTTCTACAACTTGTACCGTTTTCTTCTACAATTTAATCATTTAATATACTCAACCCATTTGACATTAACCTAATTAAATTAATTTAATAAAATTCAACATATGACTATGGTTATTAAAAATTGTTGAAATTATTATAATATCTACATCTCTTCTCAAGGTTTTATGTAGAGTTGGTAAATCATATTTATTTGGGGGTCTGCATTACTAAATTAGTTGCCCCTAAATACACCAAAAGTACTTTGTTTTAGTCAATTTAGTTCATCATTTAATGAACCTTTGACTTGTATGTTTAATTATTAAAATAACCAATGCTTATCTTGATTAGGCTTTGAAAATTATTTAATAAAATATTTTTATTATTTTATGAAGCAATAGTTGAAGTTGAACCCACAGACACTAAATTCAATTTAATTATGATGGATCAAATATATAGACTAAAATAAGTTAAGGTCTTGAAAGTGGTAACATCTTTTCACACCTAAAGGGATTAAACAAAATTTACATATTCCCATGCCTAGTTCTATATGTATATTTGTTAGGATATTTATATGATATATAAGAGGGTTTAGAAAAAAAAATATTAGTAAAAATAAAATTAGACTCATGTAATGGGTTGAGCTCGAACTCAACGTTCAAAGCTTCAATTAGCCTATTTTTCAAGTTTATAATATTTTTTTTTATGTATTATGTAATTTTTGTTATATGAGAATTAGATATGTGTAAAATGAAAATATTAAAAAAATGTTAAATTGTTTATATTTAAAATTTTAAAATAGATATAATGGCATTAAAATAAATGTATGCATATAAATACTAAATGTTAAAATAATATAATATATTCTTTATTTTATTAAAAAAATAAAATGAATGAACTTATGTTAGTCTTAAATTAATATGAGCCCAGTTGGGTAAATTTTAATATTAAAATTTTGAGTCAAACTATATTTAAACAATTGTGTATGATATTTATACCATACACGAATTCAAGCTAAACCCAACCTAACTTAAACCATGAACACCTCGGAATTGCACAACTAAATATCAGGACTATTTAATCAAGGCTTTTGTTATTTTTAAGAGTTTAATTTGGAGGATCAAATTACTCTTCTAAATTCAAGCCTACTTGAGTTACAATTTTAAGATTTCAATTATTAAATTCAGAATTCTCAAATCAAAAAATATATAATACTATAATATAAACAGGTTGTTTATATCTAAATTTTTAATAAAAGAAAAACATATAAAATTATTAAATATAAATTAAAATAGTATATGTTAATTTTTTTTAAATGAAATATGAGGACTATTTACAAGTATAAACAGACTTGAACAAAATTTAAAGTTCATATTTCGAATTGGATTGAATTTAAACAAGTATAAATTGTGCTAATACCATATTTAACCCAAAGCCAATATGACATGTCCAATAATCATCTCTAACCTAAAAATTAATCTATGATTGAGTTTAAAATCCAAAATCAGGTCGAGAATCGAGATATGATAAAATAGTAGATAAATATATATATATATTTAGAAAAATAAATCAATACTTGTGAATCATGCTTATAATTAAATATATATTTTTAGATATAATGCATTCTAATGCTGTGATAGTTGTCGAAACCATTTTTTTTTAAAAACGGGAATCGAATTTGGTTTGAAAATGAAAGCAAATGTGAGAGTCGCCACCGACCGTTATTAGGTGTGATCGGATCACCTTTGTTTTAATAAAATATTTTAGTTTACTAAAACGATATTTTTGGTCTACGAAACTTGAGAAAACGGGTTCGGGAGTCGGTTACGTGCGAGGAAGGATTAGCACCCTCGTCACGCCTAAAATTGGTACCAAATTAATTAATTATTGTCCTAGAGTCGAAAGTTGAAAATCGATAATGGATTTGAAATACGATCCCTTTTATTGACGTTGATTTTAAAATTCTTGAATTAGCTCAAAACGGTCGTTGAAGATTTCCTTATCTCGAGATATCGGAGTATTACATCCCATAAGTTAGGACACAATTCTATGAATTCCCGAGTGCAAGGTCGTCTTTAATTTAAATTGGAATTCGGTGTATTTAAAACTCAAAAGGATATTTAATTATTTAGAATCAACGAGAAAATCAAAGCCCCGTAAGTTAGGGTACATTTTCTCGAATTTCCAAGCGTCAAACATTGCCTTGTTTAGAATTTAGAAAATACGAGTGAAATTCTAAAGGAATACTTGATGATTTTGAACAAACGAAAAATTGAAACCCAGCACGATAGGGCACTATTTCCCGAATTTTCAAATATCAAACATTACCTTAGAAAAATGACACAAAATTTTAAAAGGGACTTTTGATTATTCAAATAAATGAAAGATCGAAACCCAACATGTTAGGGCGCGATTCCTCGAATTTTTGAACATCGAATATCGCCTTTGTTTCATAAAATCGACTCAAAATATCTTAATTTGATTTGAAATAAAGTGAAACCATTAATTTTGGATCAATAAGTTAAAAAGATACAATGCGACCATTGCGAATGAAAGTCGAATAAACATGATAATGTATACATGGATGACTAATTCCATTAACGAATGAAAATTATATATAACAAAAAGCAAATTAACATACGCAATATCCATGAGCTTATCTCCACACAATAATAATCAAAATAATGAAAACTAAAAGTATAATTGATTGAAGAAACAAATCAGGATAAAACTTGCCAAACATAGACAAAATTAAGATAGCGACACAAAAGACTAATGGACAACATAAGGTAACAATACATATTATGAAAATAAAAACACATATATCATACATTATCTAAATACCAACACAAATGATCTAAGACAAATGAATAATATAAAAATAAATAACATAACAAGATTTGAAATGAATAATAAATGAAATCAATTGAAGTAAAGAAAAGGTTTTAAAACAAATAATATAAAAAATAATATATGAAATGATTCAGAGATAATAATATGTATAACTTCTAACATAAATGAAATATATAACAATTTGAAGTAAGTAATTTATAAAGCAAGTTTAAAGTAAATAATATAAAATAATTTTTTTAAAAAAAATAATACATTAATCCCAACGATAACAACATATTAATAACAACGAATAATAATAATAATAATAATAATAATAATAATAATAATAATAATAATAATAATAATAATAATAATAACGATGATAACCTTAGTATTAGAAATATACAATATTGTATTAGAGGTAAATACATGATATATACATATTAGAAATAATTGTAATATTTAAAACAACTATTAATAAAACTACGTAAATATACTCATAATATGTATGCTTGGTTAAAAAATAATAATAATGTTTAAAAAAAATATCATTAATGTTACATAAAAGTATATATATATATATATATATATATATATATATGTATATGTGTGTTAAAAATATTAATTGAAGCTAAAACTAATACTAATAATAATAAAAATAAACAATATAATATAATATGAAATAAAAATGAAGAAATAATAGTAATAAAAATAACAACAATAATAATAAATGCAGTTAAAATACCAAGTTGAAATGAGGTAAAAATAATTAAGAGTAATTCAAAATATATATTTAAATAAATTTTTTTTGAAAAGAGATGAACACTAAGAAAAGAACAATAAAAGAATTACATATTGAAATGAAAGAAAAAACCTAATTGAAACAAAATCAAACTTAAAGGGATAGATAATAAATAAAATAAACCATTGGGACTGAAATAAGGACTAAAATGCAATACGTGCTAGTATGCAGGGACCAAAACTGGAAATAATCCGGATCCCAAAACACTGCGCTTAAGCGCGGGTTAGATTGTAATAATGCGCAAATCTTAGGAAAAAAATTAAAAGAAAAAAAATGTAAACAGGGCCCGATTGAATATCGACGCAGAAAGGGAAGGACCCGCTTCATAAATAACCCATTTAAGGCGCAAAGGCACGGGTTCGGGTCTGGAAACGGTTTTGCATGCGGATCCCTTCCCCTGGAACGACGCCGTTTCATTAGCTAAACAAAATCAGGCCTAAAACCCTAAAAAACATTCAGCCATTTGAGAACAAATTAAAGAAAAGAAAAAATCTTTCTCCTGCTCCAATCGGCTGAAACAAAATAGAACCCTAGCCTCCTTTTTTTTTTTTACACCCTAAATCCCTTCTCAAAACTCTCCTAACCTCCCCCCCTTTTTGGTCGATTTTTTGGGCTTCATCGGCGTTTCAAGCGCCTCCCCCATCATTGCTCAAGGCTCGAGAACCAAGGAAGCGAGAGGCGTTCCTTAGTCCGAATCAACGCCGGAGAAAGAGTCTCTGATGGCCGAAACCATGAGCAAGTTCCCTTCCCCGACCTAAAAAAGGTAACCTTTTTACTTTCTTTTTGAATATCTATATAAATGTGTTATATTCGAAACTGGACTTGCAATAGAAATCAGAAAATAGAATAGAAGGAAACATCTTGACTCTTTCTTGTATTCGATTGCTCTTTTTTTTGTATATATGCGTGTATTCTGAGAGCCCTCCCCTTATAATTGGTTTTTCCCCTTGGCCTTATAGCCGAATAATACCCTTTTTCTTTGCTATTGTTTGCTACTGTTTTTGCTACTCTACTCCTGCTATGCCATTGTTTCCTTTTGCGTGTTGATTTGGGTTTTGCAGGTGTCAGAAGGAGCAGTCGTACGGTGCACATGGGGCAACGGCGGTAGGTGTGCTGGTACGGCGCACATAGGCAGCGGCGCTTAGGGTTTCTTGTGTTTGAAAATTTTGTGGGCTAAACGGGCTTTAGGGTTTTTTATTATTGGGTTTTAAATATGATATTTTTTGTAAATGGACTTTTTAAATTTGGATTTATTGTTTTGGTTTATTTATCGGGCCATGTCTGGGCTTGGGTCTATTTTGTCTGGGTTAAGAGTTGTAAAGTGGACCCGGTCAAATTTAGGCCTCTACAATAGTAATGTATTTGCTTATAGGTTCCATCTTGTAGTGTTTCAAAGCTAATGAAATGGTCTTCTAAATTTTCTTCAATATCCCAACACATCATGTCTAACATTTTTCCTATTATTTTTTCTTTAATTATTCTTTCATATCCTTTACTTTTCCTTTTAGATCCCACACTAAAAATCCATTGATTTTTTTAAAAAAAATAAAAGTATAATCACATAATTACCTTTCGACTTAAAAAAAAACTCTTAATTTACATTTTCGTCTTTTTTAATTTTAAACTTACATTATTTTAATTTTTCTGACGTTGCATATACGTGGATTTCCATGTAGATGACACATCAACATTTAATTAATTTTTTAAAATTTAAAAAATTCAGAAAAAATATAAAAACTATTTTTAAAAATTAAAATTCATTAAAAATATTAAAAATTATAAAAAATAAATAATTTTTAAAAAATTAATTAAATGCTTATGTGTTATCTACGTGGCAATTCTTGTGCATACCACGTCAGTAAAGCTAACAAACGTTTAACTTTTTCATCCATTTTTTGATGATTTGAAAACAAAATGCAAGTTTAATGGTTAAAAGAGGCGAAAAATTAAATAAATGTCTAAAATGATTTTTTTATAAGGTTGGAGAGATAAAAAAAAATCATTATACCAAAAATAGAATTAAATAACATTTTTATTTAAAAAAATCATACTTAAGAAACACAGAAAAATAATTCAATCACAACATGGTATATTTACTAGAATAATATTTAAATGCTTACATTATTAATATATATTCATAGAAGATACAATTATAATCAATTATTATAATAAACTATCATATTAATAATTATAATAAAAAATTTTGAATATTATATTTTTCATACTTATGTCTCAGTATCTGCCAAAAACGAATACATATACTTCAAGAAAAATGAAAGTTGAAGCAAGATAGTTACTTATATCTCCACAAGCTACTAAATTTTTACATCCTGTTCTTTGGAAAAAGCTACCATGGCTGGAAGATCTCTTTATCTTCCTGTTCTTACAATGTTGTTTGTGAGCTACCGATCAAGCCGATATCCGGATGGTGGATGAGTTTCAGTGAAATCTAGAATTCACTTGCAAAAACAATTTGCTGGAAGATCTATTTATGTTACTTCATGTTCTTACAATGTCATTGCTGATCCAGCTACTGATCAAGCTGATATCAGAACGAACTATGATTCGGGTTATCTTAAAATTTGATAGAGCTCAAGAAACTCCTTAAATATGTTGTAGTTGCAGTCTCAAAATTACCTCCAATTGTCCTACAAGTTCATAGATCTTCTCACATTCAGGATGAAGTTTATCATCAGCAACAAAGCTATGAACTTCGTTTCTTATCTCAATCATGCTTTGACCAATCATCTTCTTTAACCCCTTCTCCTTTATTAAAGTTCTAATTTTTGCCAAATTACCCCATTTTCCAT
The DNA here is from genome assembly GCA_025698475.1 of Gossypium anomalum. NCBI lineage: Eukaryota > Viridiplantae > Streptophyta > Magnoliopsida > Malvales > Malvaceae > Gossypium > Gossypium anomalum. The sequence goes on from CM046964.1 coordinate 64,837,582, forward strand.
CAACACCGTACATATTGGATAACAAAATATAATAACCTGCATGATTAGAATCTAAACAGAGGAGATTCTTTGCTGCTACTTCACCTATCTCAACGTTGTGATGAATCCGACATGCAGCAAGTAAGGCACCCCAAACATGAGGCTCAACTGGAACTGGCATTTGGTTGATAATGTCCATGGCTTTTTCTAACTCTCCGGTACGGCCAAGGAGATCCACAACTATGCCATAATGCTCTGAACCAGGATGCAGTCCATAATCGTTTACCATCATATGGAATATTTCAATCCCCTGCAAAAGTAAACCTGCGTGGCTACAGGCAGATAAAATAGAGATGAATGTTACATCGTTCGGCCTAGCTGTTGAACTCTTGACCATCCTGTGAAATAACTTTAATGCTTCTTCGCCTCTTCCATGGATTCCGAAGCCAGCAATCATTGCACTCCATAGAACAATATCCTTGTCTATGATTCCTTCAAACACTTTTATTGCATAATCCAAGCTACCACATTTTGAGTACAACTCTATGAGAGAAGCCCCGATGAAAGCATTATTATTGAAGCCGCTTCTAGTGACATAACCGTGAAGGCATTTTGCTTGGTGAAGAATACCTAACTCTGAAGAAGAAGCAAGAATCTTTACCATAGAAACAGCATCAGGTTGGACTCCACTACACAGCATATCTTTGAAGATTCCGATAGATTTATGAGCCATCCCATTTAATGCATACCCGCTTAACAAAGCAACCCAAGCAACTACGTCTTTCCCAGGCATTTTCCTAAAGACATTAACTGCTTCATCAGGTGACAAACATTTCATGTACATATCGGTCAGAGCAGTTGAAACCGAGACTTCTAGCTCAAAACCTCTCTTAGTTGCAAGTTCATGGATCCTCCGACCCTCATCTAAATCGCAAGCAACCGCACAGGCTTGTAGTGCACTAACAACAGTAACTGCATTAGGTCGACATCCCTTGTTGATCATTTCATTGAAAAGATTCAATGATTCAACTGCGGCCCCATTACGAGAATAGCAACCAATCATTGAGCTCCATGTTACAACATCTTTCACTTCTATCATCCTAAACAAATTTTCTGCTACTTTTACAATACCTGTCTTTGCATACATATTCAACAATGCGTTAACCAAAGATAATTCACTTTCAAACCCTCTCCTAACAACAAAACCATGTACACTCCTGCCAAGCTTGAGATTCATCAACTTTGAGCAGGCAGAAACTAAACTAACAAGTGTTACGCGATCTGGATCAACACCCTCCTCCACTACCATTCTTGAGAAAAAAGCTATAGCCTTCTCAAAATATCCATTCTGCTCATATCCACTCACCATTGAAGTCCACAAAACAACATCAGGTTTCTCAAACTCATTAAAAACTTTGGAAGCATCACTCATTTCACCACATTTCGAGTAAAACTCAATTAAAGCAGAACCCACGAACAAATCCAATCTTATCTTTTCATGTTTCCACAAAAAACCATGCAAAATTTCACCATGTTTAAGCAACTGCAGCTCTGCACAAGCCTTTAAAACTGTAGACAGAGTATAATTATCAGGCACATTTTCCTCCCCCTTTCCATCGGATATCATGTTTTTGAATAAAACCCAAGTCTTTTTCCATTGTTTATGTTTAGAATAAGCTCGAAGAATTGAATTCCACAGATAGACGGTTCTTTGAGGCATTTCATCGAACAGTTTTTGAACTTGTTCAATGGAACTAAAGTTTGTGTACAAAGAGGTGAGCTTTGTGGCGAGGAAACTGTCATGGGAAAACCCAGTTTTGAGAATTTGTGAATGTAATTTTTCTGTTGATTTTCCATCGTTACATGCTTTGCATAAATTGATCAAAAATTCCCTCCCTTTCATATACAAAACGACGGAAACCCAATTTACTGGAAAAATAAAATACAGTTCACAAGCTTTTTCACCAAATGAAACAGATCCAGGTTCAGAGTCTTGGGTTTTCATTAACTGCAAAACAATGGCCTGCCTTTTACGCTGCTCTATTATCTGGGCTTGGGATCCTCATCATTTTGGTCATGGGCTTTTATTTTTTTTTTTTAAGTTATAGCAAGCCCTGCCATTTCCTTTTAAGTTCAAATACATTGTTGTACATATTTTGAACCATCTGTTTGCAATGATTTGGTAATGCTGATTGAGTCTTAACTCAATTGATATAGGCATTATTACCTATGTAGGAGGACATGAGTTTAAGTGCACTGAAATACAATTATCCTCTTATTAAAGGGTTGAGAGGGATTATAGTCAGTTCTAAGTTTTTTTAATCAAAACAAAGAAACTTTAAGATATTTTCACAATTGAATTAGATAATGATGAGTGTTAGAATTAAGTGACCCTAATTCTTATTTAAATAAAATACGATGGTAAATAAAATAAAAGTAAAATCCATATAGAACCAGACTTCTTTTATTTTATTTTAGAATAAGGTTTTTTAAACCTTATTAAACTCCATCTATTTTATATTTACTAGGATAAGGTGTTTCAATCCTACTAGAATATGGCTTTACAAGCCTATAAATAGACATAGTCTATTCCTTTTGTATTGATTCAAATTTTCGACATAGTGAATTTTCTTTCTCCTCTGCGTGGTTTTTTCCGAAAGGGTTTCACGTAAAATTTTGTGTTCTTTATTTTTATTTTATTTTATTTTTTTCACAATTGGTATGAGCTTCCGGGTTGTTCATCTCGATCACGGTAATGGCGTTTTGAAATATGAAATTCCGCTGTTGGATCGCAACACCAGTTTTGCGTTGTGGCAGATTAAGATGCAAGCAGTTCTTGCGCAGATGGATCTGGAGGATGCCCTGCTAGGGATAGATAAGATGCCTTCGACATTAACAGATGAAGAGAAGAAGCGTAAGGATCGAAAGGCATTAACACAATTGCATACGCATTTGTCCAATGAAATTTTGCAGGATGTGATGAAAGAGAAGACTGCCGCTGCATTATGGAAGAGGCTAGAACAAATATGTATGTAGAAAACTCTAACAAGCAAGTTGCATATGAAGCGGCGTCTTTATGCTCATCGTTTGGAGGAAGGTGCTTCACGTACACGAACACTTAATGAGTGTTTAAAGAAATTCTCTCAAACTTGGAGGCCATGGAGGTTCGGTATGATAAGGAAGATCTAGGGTTGATTCTACTTTGTTCGTTGCCTCCGTCTTATTCAACCTTTAGAGACACGATTTTATATAGTGCATGAGTCTCTCACGGTTGATGAGGTTTATGATTCTTTAACCTCGTATGATAAGATGAAACATCTTGTGGTTAAACGACTCTCGGGGAGAGGGTCTCATTGTTCGTGGGAGACAAGATCGAATATCGATGATGATCGTGGTAGGACACAGGAAAGAAAATCATCGTGGTAAATCTAAGGGTAGATCGAAGTCTTCAAATAGAGGTAAAACTTGTAACTTCTGTAAGAAGAAAGGGCACATTAAATCTGAGTGCTATAAGCTACAAAATAAGATTAAAAGGGAGGCTGCGAATCAAAAGGGAAAACAACCAGAAAATTCTGGTGAAGCTGATGTTGTAGAAGACTACAGCGATGGTGAACTTCTAGTCGCTTCTATCAATGATTCTAAAGTAAGTGAGGAGTGGATACTTGATTCAGGTTGCACCTTCCATATGAGTCCCAATCGGGATTGGTTTACAACTTACGAAACAGTGTCTGAAGGTGTTGTTTTGATGGGAAATAATGCTTCGTGTAAGATCGCAGGTGTTGGAACAATTAAAGTTAAGATGTTTGATGGAGTTGTCAGAACACTTAGTGACGTACGGTATGTTCCAGAATTGAAAAGAAATTTAATTTCGTTGAGTACTCTTGATTCAAAAGGGTACAGATACACAGCTGAAAGTGGGGTTTTAAAGATTTCCAAAGGGTCCCTTGTTGTGATGAAAGGGCAAAGAAAAAACTGCCAAGTTATATGTTTTGCAGGGTTCTACTGTTACTGGTGATGCAGCTGTCGCTTCCTCTTCCTTGTCAGATGATGATATTACTAAACTTTGGCATATGCGCCTAGGGCATATGAGTGAGAATGGCATGGTAGAATTGAGCAAAAGAGGACTTCTTGATGGGCAAGGAATTTGCAAACTGAATTTTCTGTGAGCACTTTGTGTTTTGGGAAGCAAAAGAGAGTTCGATTCACTAGAGGAATCCATAACACGAAGGAAGCGTTGGAGTATATTCATTCTGATCTATGGGGACCATCCAGAGTGCCTTCGAGAGGTGGAGCTAATTATATGCTAACCTTTATTGATGATTTTTCCAGAAAAGTTTGGGCGTTCTTCCTGAAGCAAAAAAGCGATGTGTTTTCCGCATTTAAGTCTTGGAAAATTATGATTGAAAAACAGACGGGAAAACAGATAAAATACCTCCGCACAGACAATGGCTTAGAGTTACATTACGATGAGTTTAATAGATTGTGCAAGTCGGAAGGGATCGTGAGACACTTGGCGATTCGTCATACTCCACGACAAAGCGGCGTTGCGAGCGAATGAACAGAAGCGATCATGGAGAAGGTTCGATGTATGTTGTCAAATGCCAACTTACCGAAAGTCGTTTTGGGCGACGACCTCTCATTGCATGTTTTTGATCAACCGATCTCCATCCGTTGCCATTGAGAAAAAGACTCCACAAGAGGTATGGTCCAGTAATCCCGCTAATTATTACGATTTAAAGATCTTTGGGTGTCCTGCGTATGCTCATGTTAATAATGGAAAATTGGAACCGAGATCCATTAAATGTGTTTTTCTTGGTTATAAAGTGGTGTAAAAGGGTATAAGTTATGGTGTCTGAAAATAGGAAAGTTGTGATTAGCAGAGATGTTGTTTTTGATGAAACCGCTATGCTTCCTAACTTATCTCTTAAAGACTGTTCCAATAAAGAAAATCAAAAGCGGTGGAGCATCAGTTAATCTGAGTCGACTCCTCAAGTCGATTACAAAAATTGAGAATAGAGTTGCTTCTTCGCCTCAATACTCTATCGCCAAAAGCAGAACTAAAAGAGAAATTAAACCTCCAAAGAAGTATGTTGAGGCTGATCTAGTTGCTTATGCTTTAAATGTGGCTGAAGATATAGATGCGAATCAAGAGCCATCAAATTATTCTGAGGCGATTAGCTATGAAGACTCAGAAAAATGGATGTTTGCTATGCAAGAGGAGATGGAATCACTCCACAAAAACAAAACATGGGATCTTGTGAAACTTCCTAAAGGTAAGAAGGCATTCGTTGTAAATGGGTGTTTAAAAAGAAAGAAGGACTCAGGAGTTGAAGAACCTAAATATAAAGCAAGGCTGGTTGCAAAGGGTTACTGATCAAGTTCCAGGAGTGGACTTCATGGATGTGTTCTCCCAGTTGTGAAGCATAGTTCGATTCGAGCTTTGCTTGGTATTGTGGCCATGCATGATTTAGAGCTTGAGCGATTAGATGTAAAAGCGCATTTTTGCATGGAGAACTTGAGGAAGATATTTACATGCAACAAACGAGAGGGTTTCTGATTTGAGAAAAAGAGGATTATGTTTGCTTGCTTTGAAAAAGTCCCTTTACGGTTTGAAAGCAGATCACCAAGGCGAGTGGTACAAGAGGTTTGATTCCTTTATGACTTCTCACGATTTCAAAAGAAGTAGTTTTGTGATTGTGTTTACTTTAAGAAAAACAATGATGGTTCTTTTGTGTATCTACTTCTTTACGTTGATGACATGTTGATAGCGACAAAAGACAAAGGAGAGATAAGAAAGGTCAAAGCCCAACTAAGTGAAGAATTTGAGATGAAAGATTTGGGACCAAACAAAGAAGATACTTGGTATGGAGATTCTTACAGATAGAAAAACAAGTAAATTGTACCTAAGTCGGAAGAGGGTACATTGAGAAACTTCTTTGCGAGGTTCAATATGCGGAGTGCTAAGCTGTTAGTACTCCTTTAGCGACCATTTTAGACTTTCATCGGCTTTGTCTCCACAATCGGATGATGAGATTGAGTACATGTCACATGTTCCATACTCTAGTGCAGTGGGATCTCTCATGTATGCTATGGTTTGTTCACGCGTCCGGATTTATCATATGCGATCGGTGCGATTAGCGGATATATGGCGAATCCGGTAAAGAACTTTGAAAGCGATTCGGTGGATTTTAAGATACTTACGAGGTACTATCGATGTTTGCTTACAGTTTGGAAGAAGCGAAGATGGAGTTATTGGGTATGTTGATGCTGATTTTCTTTGGAGACCTTGATAGAAGAAGATCTCTCTCACGAGTTACGTCTTTACAATCGGAGGTTGTGCAATAAGTTGGAAAGCCACTTTGCAAACTACGATCGCTTTGTCTACCACTGAAGGCGAGTACATGGCGATTACGAGGCTTGTAAAGAAGCTATTTGGTTGAAGGGACTCTTTAGTGAACTAAATGAAGACCTTCAAATCAAAGCCTGATATTTTGTGACAATCAGTGCCATCTTTCTTACAAAAGATCAAATGTTTCATGAGAGAACAAAACACATTGATGTTGGTATCATTTTGTTCGTGATATTATTGCTCGTGGTGATATTGTTGTGAGCAAAATTAGTACTCATGAAAATCCTGCAGATATGATGACCAAGTCACTTCCTATAACCAAGTTTGAGCATTGCTTAGACTTGGTTGGTGTTCATTGTTGAAGTTAAACCCTTAAGGGGTTTTATGGAAGAGGTGGAGAACTTGTTCGCGATTAAGAACTTGTTCATTGAGAATTTGTGTCAAGGTGGAGATTGTTAGAATTAAGTGACCCTAATTCTTATTTAAATAAAATACGATGGTAAATAAAATAAAAGTAAAATCCATATAGAACCAGACTTCTTTTATTTTATTTTAGAATAAGGTTTTTTAAACCTTATTAAACTCCATCTATTTTATATTTACTAGGATAAGGTGTTTCAATCCTACTAGAATATGGCTTTACAAGCCTATAAATAGACATAGTCTATTCCTTTTGTATTGATTCAAATTTTCGACATAGTGAATTTTCTTCTCCTCTGCCCGTGGTTTTTTCCCGAAAGGGTTTCCACGTAAAATTTTGTGTTCTTTATTTTTTATTTTATTTTATTTTTTTTCACAATGAGACTTTTATTTCCTTATTTATATTGATTTGAGTTTTGAAGTGAATAAAAATAGATTAGGTAATAAAAAATAAAATTAATCTAAATTTTTTTAATAGAAAATCTACATAAATATATTAAGAAATAAATTCTACTCTTTTTTTGTGATAAAAATAAAAAAACTTAAAGTTACATCATATTAAATTGAGCAAAAGCACCACTATTTTTTTTCTTGCTGAAGTACCCCCAAAATTTCATTAGGTGCATCTTAAAAAATCTGTAGACTTGCCTTCCACATTAAACTTAGTTTAGCTAGGCAATCAACAACAAGATTATTTTCTCTGGGGACATACCAGATGCACCATTGACCTTTAGATTTCAAAATTCGTTGAATCCTTCTAAGCACTGTGATTCACGAATTCGCTGTCATGTTATCTTGTAAGGCTTTGACCACCTCCATATTATCAGTCTGAATCATAGCTCTTTTAAAGCCTATGCTAAGCAACACAAAAAAACCATCTAAGATGTCCCATAGTTCAGCCTTAAAAACCGTACATTTTCCCAAATTATTATTAAACTCCAAGATCCAATTCCCTTGCTGATCTCACAGCGCACTACCAGCAGAAACACTCCCATTCTCCCTTGCCACTACACCATCAGTGAATAAATGTTTCCAATATTTTGTAAATGCCCCTCAAGGACCATAAGGTAAACCGATATACTGAAACATCTTATAACTTGTCTCATATTGTCTCGCCTAATTAAAAGAGACATTTACAACCTCAAGAGTCATCCAAGAAACCCCTTAGAAAATAAACATATTCTTACTTTTCCAGAGTCGCCAAGCAATGATTCTAAAGAGACAATATCAAATTACTCTCTACAGTCAACCTGTCATGGCAAGAAAAATTATACACAAACCAATCATAGAGAATTCCATAGAAGAACCTACACTGTTGATCACTTGAGACAACCTGCATCCAAACTTCCTTAGCTACGAAACAGTCCCGACGTACATGAATAATATCCTCAACTTCATGACAACAGACTGGACAAGAGCTATTATAACCAATTTCTTATCTAGTTCGCTCTGTGTTAGTAAGAAGCCTTTGCTTAAATGCTAGCCAAAGAAAAAGTCTAACTCTTTGCGGTCCCTGTTTACTATTATATTTATATATAAGTGAATGACCTTTTATTACGATAGCGAATCAATTAACATAAATTAAAAAAGGCATAAAATAAAATAACTAGAATAAAAATATAATAAGTAGGTAATAAGTTAAAAATTACATTTATAATTTTTTGGTAAGTATTTAAGTAAGAAAAAGAGACATGTTGCTATATTTCACTAAGTAATTATATTTTAGTCCAAACATAATTATTATCAAATTACTAAATAACAATGATTAAGGAAATTACATTATCTTTTATAATAACCGTAATTTAAAAGATTGCGTTGTGACTAAAATTAATATATAAATGATTTATTTAAAAATAATTATTAAATTATCATAATTTAAAAGGGATCAATAATGCTATTAATAAAAATTTAATACAGGACTTATTTAAAATGATAAATAAATTAATAGTTTTAATTAAAAATATTACACAAACATTATATGTGTGAATTAATAAAAATTAAATCATCAAATTAAAAAAGGGCCCCACATTACTTTAATAATGCAAATTGCTTATGTGTGACTTAGCTAACACTGCCACTTTTCTCACTACAAACTCATTACCAATTATGTGTTTCCTAATTTGCCTAAATACTTTAATGTGTGTGTATATATATATATATATATATACATTCGGAGTATTTTTTTTAATTGAATTTAATTTTTATACTTTTCCATTCATTAATTTTAATTCTTATATTTTTTAATTTTAAATTTCAGTCTTAATTTGAATAGCAATAGTTAAATACGATTGGTTAAATTTTGCTATTAATTTTGTACTATGCATAAAATTATAGATTTAGTATATGTTTTCTAATAAAATTATTTTTAATCTCTATATTTTTCGGATTTTAAAATTTCAATCTTGATGCAAACGACAACAGTTAAATGCATTAATTGACTTTTTTTGTGAGTAATATGTGAAAGTAACAAACTGACATGACATTTTACATAGCAATATGTTTCCTGCTCAAATTTTGAAAGTAGAAAATTTTAATGAATTTTAACAGTTACCATTTAATTAGGCCTACAATTTTAAAATTCAAAAGATATGAGGACTAAAAATGACCAAATTAAAATATAAGAACTAAATCCGTAAGTTACCCATAATATAAAATTAATAACTAAATTTAACCAATTTTTTGAAGTGAATGTGTGGCAAAATAAGGCAATTGCACTAAAAGCCTCTTCCTTTGCTCTTCTCGCTCAACTTTTAACATTATTACTAGTATAGTTTGTAACACCCTATTGCTGACCCGATCGTCGAGTTAGTGCAATAGAGTGTCACATTTGTTGTTGGAGCAACGACTGACAATTACACCGTAAATAAATCATTCAAACATTCAAATGGGTCATAAACACATTCACAATATGTCATACAATTAAATTCAAGCTTTAATTGAGCTTACGAAAGCTCTTTTGTTGGCCTAAGTGTGAAAAAGTACCAAATTATAAAGTTTTCAAAAATTTTAATTAAGTATCGATACCCTAGACAAGTAATGATACCAATTTGAGCTTCGATGTTGGAAAATTGAGTAAAAATCAATAGAATCGATACATCCCATAAAGCTTCATTACCTCTTTCAAAGTATCGATACTTTAACTCTAGTAATGATACCATTTTAAGGTTTGATGTCTCAAGAATTTAAGAAAAATCACTAAAGTATCGGTACCCTTCCCAAGGTATCGATACTTCATAAACAAGGTTCAAAAATTTGTACTTGGTACGTATTTCATGTCAATCCTTTTACCAAACCATACCAAAACAAACACAAAGACATGTTCAAGTCATACTTAAACAACAATTCACATATTTACAACCAATCTTAACAATTTAATTATCCATTAACTTATCATTTTCACTTATCAAAATTATCAATCAAACGTTAACTACATATTGCATGTTCATACCAATCCATATCCGTAAGTACCATTTCACATACCTATATACCATCCAAACATCTCCAAAACATGCCAACATCAACAAAGCATTAACATTATTACCACATTTTCATACCAATTCACATGCCTTATATGCAACCTAACCAATATCGAAAATATACCATCTTAAAATATGCATCAACATAACATACCATATTTCATTACCACTTTGTATACACATAAGCATTTACATTACTCGACTTCCCAAATCAACCATTCCAAACATAACAAAATACAAAAAGACTCTACTAGGTACATGCTATTTAACTAACAAAAGAGTTTCACCAACTTAGTTGAGTTCGGGATTCTATCTGGATGCTAGAACCAATGCTCACGAACTTGTATTTAACCTAATATGCACACAAAAAATAAAACCGTACGTTAAGTAATAAAATCTGTAGTATTTCTATAATTCAATCACTAAAATGCACATTAAAATCAAATACAACATATAAATGATATGCTATTTAAAACAAACATTAAATAACATGTCATAATATATCATTATACCATTTGAATCATCCCATTCATATTTAACTACTAGTATATGAGTATAATGCATTAACACTACATATTTTGAATCAATTTGGTTAATTTAGCATAATTCCATTCCAATCTTCCGGACTTATAAATCCGTTGTAAATAATATTTTGCAATAGCAATCATTTTGTATATCATATTCATTTCACATTTTAATTCCATTTTAACTTGGCTCGGACTCAAGCTAATACACAAATCCAACTAACAAACCAGTTTGGCATCCAATGCCTCATCGGGTAATTTTGAAGTAAATAATTTGCGCCCAATGCTCATCAATATAACCGAAGTAAAAGTTGTGCTCGGCACTCAACGACTCATAGTCGAAGTAACCCGTACTCAATCTATCCTATGGCATGCCAACTATATCTGACTTTGTCTAAGCAGATAATAGGGTAACAATTATTCAATTTCGAATATAGCTTAATTTCACAATTCATAAATTTCATTTCATCATCCAATCATCAAATCACTTGTATCATAACATGATTCAATCCAATTCAAGGTCAATTTTACATTCACATAAAGTTACAATATTTTCAATTTAGTTCTCCACTCAATACTCAGTCAAATCATATAAATTCATCTCAATTAATCAATTATGGCTCACCTCCTCATCTTACCATGCATAACAAAATAGACATGCAACAATTGAAGTGGTTTGAATTATAGAAATACAAACCAAAAACTCCAAGCTACTAGTCAACAACTTAAGCTTTTCCTTCCCCTCTTGAGGAATCCGAATCGAATGTAGCTACAAATTAACATAAACATACAATATCATCAATAATCAACCAAATTCACAACCAATTGTCATTTTATACAAACTTTGTATTTTATTCAATTTAGTCCCTAAAATCAAGACTAACATAACTTTTAATTTAAAACTCCAAATTGCAATTCGATTTCACTATTGTCCATTAGGGACCTCATATTTCTTATTTCTACAACCAATTTTACATTTTATGCAATTTAGTCCCTAATGTACAAAACTATCAATTAACTTCACAATTTAGCCATTTTTCACTGCTAAGTTTAAAATCTATCAATTTAATACAAAAAAAATTCAATAAATCAATAATGGTAACTTTCTAAAATTTTAATCATTTTACAAATTGATACATGGGCTAGTTAAATCAAGTTCTCATGACCTAAAAAATATAAAAATTATAAGAAAAAAGACTAAATTAAACACACCATACAATGCTAAAAAAATTGAAGCTCAAAACCTATTCTCTTACTCTTGCTTTAGTGAAGAAGACGATGTTTTTTTTTTTTGCATGCCTTTTTCACGTTTTATTTATTTTATTAAGTTTATAATATAATTTTAACATTATTTGTTAACAATTTTACACCTAACCGTCCACTATATTGCTAAATGTTCTTTTTTTCCATTTAGATTTTAGTTTAATTACTATATAAGTCTCTAAGCCTTTAGTCAATTGAAAACCTATAGTAATAACCTTTTACAATTTAGCCTCTGGGCCTGATTAAACACTAATTCAACAAAATTACCTATCCAAAATCCAATTAACTTATACAATAACTTGTAAATATTCTAGGTTTACGGAGACGGGATCCTAAAACCGTATTTTTTGACATCATTGACTTTAAAGTCGTTACATAGATTTTTACCATGCTTTGCGATGGTTAATTATTGATGGGGATCAACCTTTTTAAGCAACGAACAAGTAAAAATTGCGGAAGAAATTCAGAAATTGAACACAAAAATTTTGTTGAACTTGACTTGTAAGCAATCTCTTATTTTATTTAACAGGAATTTGGGTCACACAATTCTAACAATCTCTATGATAAAACAAGTTCTCACAACGCCATCTTTTTCAAAGCCCGCCACGGGCCTATCTTGAACTATGCAAGGAATTAACTAAGTCGAATTTGTGCTTAGAAGATGGAAACTTCTAGCCTACGACTTGTGCACTACCAAATCAAAACTAACCCGGGTTTAATTTTCGTAAACACAGTGCCCTAACTTTTCAAAACTTGCATCCAAAAGAGAACCTCTCTTCAACGAAACGATCATACCTTTTTCCCTCCTATGACCAAGTTGCCTATGCTCCAAACGAGTTGACTTCAACTCCGTAATGGATGAGAGAAGTCCTATTGCACCGGTTACTGTAGAACCTTCTAGAATATAAAAAATGTCGGTCCTTTTACCTTTAAACAAAACGAAAGCCCTACAAGACATCTTAATGTCGCTCGACTCGATGTTAATTCTGCAACCTTTCGAGTCTAAAATACTCAAGGAGATGAGATTCTTTCGTAAATCAAGTACATACCTAACAATTGAGAGTGTCCTCATCGTCCCATCGTGCATCCTAATTTTAACAGTAGCAATATCGATTACCTTACTGGATGAATTGTTTCCTATGTGTGCAACTCCACCTTCAACCGAACTGTATGTGGAGAACCATTCTTTGTTGGGACACATGTGGAAAGAACATCCTAAATCTAGGATCCACTCAGACGTAAGCTCGGAGCTATCGATCATTGACACTAACAAGTAATCATCAACACTTTTGTCGGCCAAATTAGCACCAGCTACATCTTCCTCGTTACTTTCAGTAGCCCTTTTATTTCGCAGTTTATAACAATCTGCTTTGACGTGACCTAACTTCTTATAATAGCGACACATTTTGTCTCACTTCTTTGATGTTACCAAAATGGAAGCTTGTACATTTGCCTTGCTATCTGAACCAAACTCATTGTAGGGCTTGTCTTTACTCAACAAATGACTCTTTACATCCTCGAACGAGAGTTTGTCTCTGCCATAAATTAGGGTCACATTGAAAGACTTGTATGAATAGGGTAAAGAGCACAAAAATAGAAAGCTTGATCTTCATCATCAGTCTTAACCTCAACATTCTTTAAATCATTCAAATTCGTTCATGCAAAATGTAAATAGACGTTGTTTCAACACTAAACAGTTAGCTAGAGACTTAGTCGCATAAAGAGTTTCTAACCTTTTCCACAAAACAAATGAGGTTTCCTCCATCAATACCTCCTACAATTCCCTATTCACGAGGCACATATGTCTGATCTAGATTCTCATGTTTTTTTCTCGGTAATGACCTTTTTCAGGTTGATCTGAACTAGAATTGTCATCATCCGAACTTGCCACATATTGAAATTTGTGACACCATTGAACTTCTCAATGTCATATCTTGTTGTTGCCATCTCTGAACGGGCTGATCTACAAAAATTGAACTAACTCTGATACCACTTGATGGAGATCAACCTGATTGAACACACAAATTTTGTTTAACTTGACTTGCAAGCAATCTCTTATTTTATTTAACAAGAATCTGGGTTACCACTTGATGGGGATCGACCCGATTAAGCAACGAACAAGTAAAAATAGTGAAAGAAATTGAGAAATTGAACACACAAATTTTGTTTAACTTGACTTGCAAGCAATCTTTTATTTTATTTAACAGGAATTTAGGTCACTCAATTTTAACAATTATTTTTTAAGTTCAATTATAGAGTAAATATTTGAAGATTAAAATATATTTTAAGTCTTTGTATTATTCCTATATTTAAATTTAGTTTTTATACTTTAATTAGTCTATTTATTTCCAAATTTAAAAAATCATATACAAGTGTAATAGCCCAAATTTTCCCGGGCCCGTGAAATAGAATAAAAACAATAAATAATAAAACAAATTTGATGTCTGTAATGTCCATTTACAATAAACAGGCCTAAAAGCCTGATAGCCCAAAAACCCGGTTACATTTGTAGCCCAACTGGTCTGAACCAGAATGCCCATTAACCCTATACCTGATTACACCCAAAACCCTTAGCCCGAATACCTAAAACCCAACAGCCCAAATACCCAAACCAGACCCAAACTAGCAAAGCCCAGTGCCTAAACCGAATCTGAAAACCCTAGGGTTTTCAGAAACTCCACGCCGCAAGTACCCCAGCAAGCGTTGAGCATGTCGAACTGGTAGCTTGATTGGGGAACCAGAACTCGTTCTATTCGATATTGATTTCCGAGAGCAATACCTAGGCAAAAGAGAAAGACCTTAGGGGCGCAAGGAAGAGCCGAAATCTATAATCCCCCTTGCTGATTCACACGGGATTCCACGTGCCCCATGCTACTCAGGTCGGAGCGTAAGCTAGTGATGCTTTCGGCTACTGGACTATCGCCATCTAGGGTTCGGCACTTCACCGCTTCGCCTAGCAGCACGACGCTTTTATTGCTCTCCCACAACCCCATGAAAAAGTTACGCTACTCTTTCTTAGCAATCAGATCAAGTTAATCTCAAGAGCAGGCCCTCTCAAGTTTTTAATAAAAAGACCAATGTTATCAGGTCGATTGACCAAATGGTCTCTGTTATTCTCTTAATTGGAGAGAATATCTATTCAAGAAATCTGTGAAGGGAAGGGCTCTGCCCTTTCGTCTCGCACCGTTCCAGTGGGCTTCATCGGCGCCGTGACTCCAGCTTTCTATCACGCCATAATCGGCGCATGAATCAACACCAGCGTATTCACCGATGGATTTCTCGCTGGTACCTGCAAAAAGGGAAAGAAAAACAGCAGAGACGAAACAAACATAGCAAGAAATAAAATCGAAATCTGTAAATATATTTTATGAGCTATAAAAGCCCGAATAGAAGCAATGTAAAGGAGGGGGGTTTTTTTTTAGGAGGCATATATACAATAAAAATCAAGAAACAGAGGTGATTCGCTTTACCTTTTTACTTTTCTTTTTTTTTCGTTATGAAATCGCCAGAATACACATAAATATCACTAAAAGATAAAACAAAGAGAGGCTTACCGATGGATTCGCGCTAAAAATTGAAGCTTTTTCAGCTTCAGGCCACCATATCAGGCGGGGCCAACGACGACGCGTGAGCGCGTGAGCCCGGTAACCGGGGTTTGGCCTGACGGAGGCTGAAGCTCGGAGGGCCCTTCTCTTTCCCTCTTTCAGAGGATTTTTAAGTTTTTTTTAAAAAACTAGTTGCAAAATGATTTTAGGGTCAAAATCTGACCTATATAGTATTACAAAAACGGCATCGTTTTACTTAGTTTAATAAGTATTAAAACGACACCATTCAAATAGAAGATCCGAGCGTTGACCCATGACCCGGGGAGGATCCGCTTGTTTTTGGGAAATGGGCAAATTACCCAATTGGTCCTTCCATATTTTTAATATTTATAATTTTATTTTATTTTTATTATAATTTTGCCCTGACTTTTTATTCCTGTTTTAATTTAGTCCTAGTTGCTATAATAAGGCTTATTTTGGAAACGGTGTCGTTTTTGGGATTAGGGCTAATTGCCCAGTGAGTCCCTCATATTTTAGTGAGCATTTCAATTAGGCTCAAAATTTTATTTATTTGTGAATTAACCCTAAGATTTTTAATTAAATTCAATTTTAATTCCCTTTTTGTATATATTTAATTTATTTTAAAAACTATATGTATTATTTATTTCTATAAACATTAGTCACATGTAAATAGTATATATATTATTTTGTATATTATCTATCATATTGTTTATATCATTATATATTTTGTTTATAAATTTTATATGTTATATATTTTACCATATATTATTCCTTACATTACTTTTATTTTATTATTATTTTATTACTCCTTAATTACATATGTTTTTTAAACTTTTATTATTAAATAAATATGTGTAATATCAATATTTAGCACTTAACATTCTTAAAATTATTATAAAATTATGTTTCTATTTAGCACATTATTTTTTTAATATATTAAGTTATTATATCTTATAATATGATTTATATATATTAATTATTTTAAAAAAGTTCTCATTTATCATTCTTATATTATTCTAAATATTTTTAAATATCTTTATTTTTATTTTATTTGACTTATATTTTATATGTTTATAATTTGCTTATTTATTTTTGTTTTTTTTATTTTTTAGTATTGTTTTAGTAGGTTAAATTTTTATAGATTATTTGTTATTTTATGTTATTGTTTTTACATATTCGCATGAAAATTAATTATTTATGTTGATTTAAGTTACATTTGCATGAATTATTATTGTATATATATATATTATGCAATTTATATTGTTATATTCATTATGCTCTATGTTGTATTTTGCATGTAACGATAATGCATGTATATTAATGTTAATTATGATCATATATGCATAAAATGATAATGTATATTGTGTAATTTATGTCATTATTTATCATTTTTTAAATTATATTTGCATAGAATGATAGAATAGGTACCATGTAGGTTAATTTATTTAATATTGATCCTTTGTAATAAGTTGAATGCATCACCACTTTAAAGAACTTTTATATTTCATTCAATCCAAAAGAATTTAAAAAATAAGGCAATTTTTTTTTTTGTACTTAGAACATCGGGAAGTAGTGCCCTAACATGTTGGGTTGCGATTTCCCATTTGTCTAAATGCCTAAAATATCCTTCTAAATAAGTTTTAAAAATCACAAGATGATTTCAGTTACGGAAGTTTAAGAATATCGTGTCCAATCATGCTGGACGTGATGTCTATATTCTTTCCAAGCGAAGGAATCTTGATTTTTTAACTCAAATTATTACGGTCTTTTAAAAAGAGGTCTTATTTCTAGATTCTTTCAAAATTTTGACATTAAGACAAAACTATTCAATTTGGTACCAATTTTGGGCATTGCGAGGGTGCTATCCCTTCCTCGTACGTAACCGACTCCCGAGCCATTTTCTCATAATTTCGTATACTAAAATATTTTATAAGGTGACCCAATCACACTTTAAAAGGTTGGTGGCGACTCCCGTTTTCAAAATACCCTCCCCTTTTAAAAGGAGGCTTCGACACTAGTGTTAATACCATTAAATTCTTTTGTTAAATTTATTGGTTTAATGTTTTGAAATAAAAAAGCTCACTTAGTAGACATGTAATAAAAATGACATTGCAATGAACTTGAATTTAACAAATAATTTTAATAGTATTTACAAATTTTAAAATTTGCATAAGCGTTTTAATCAAAATAAAGTATTTGAAATAATAAATGACATTGTATAAGTTTGAGGTACCGAATTTTGTAAAAGTTAAAGTACAAATATTAAATCTTAAATTTGGGTGTAACCCCAAGACCAAAATTAAAACTTTACCATTTTAATGCAAAAATAAAAGAAAAAAAGTGACTATATAGGTATATTAACATAGAGACCAAAACTGAAATATTACCATTTTCTTATAAAATGCAAAAAAAAAAAAGGAAGATTGATGACCCGCGTGTCAACGGCCCTTCCATATATAGTTATATAGATTTTATCATTTACATATCCTTTTTAATATTTCTTTTGAGATACCTTTTTAATATTTCGATTAAATTACTCAAAAAATGCCATTTTTTTAAATTACCAAAATAGGCCGATTTTTGGAATATTTACAGAAATAGATGTTATATTAAGGTCGTTAGGGTTTTCAGTGTGTTAGAGTTTAGGGTTTAGGGTTTTAAATTGATTAATTTTTTAACATAATAATTGTGATTATTGAATTCGATATTTAAAATATTTGTATTTACACAAATTGTATGTGGCCGCCTGTATCGAGCGCTCCATTTAAGTTGTTACCCGATAGGTCAGTACGTCGTAAACCAAAAGGTCGTCTGACGTCGGCTCGAATACACAATGACATGAATATATAAGATAGGTCAAACCAACCGAAGAAGATGCAAACTAGAAAACAAATATCAATTCCATTGTAATATGTAAACGTGTGGTTATGTGAAATGATAATAAATATCATGTTTCATTTTGTGAAATGGTAACAAATTACAACTTCAATTTTGTGAAGTGATAACAAATATCAACTTTAATTTTTGTTAAATGATAACAATATTCCTCTAAAAACATAATAATAAAAATCATCAATACAATATAAATGTTCGATACAATGATAAAATTAATTAGTCCAGATGCCCGTCAAAATTTGTGTCACATCGGGGTGGTCAACGGTTGCACGCTGGATTTCTTCTTGGTTCAGCCTTTGGGCAGAGTTGTAGTCTCGATAGTTGCTCTTCTTCACCTTCAGTCGATTGCGATCCTTGCATTCTCGGTTGCCATCGTGCATCCTTCAGTCTAGGATTAGATGGTTTGGAAGATGACCCAGCTTGGCAGAATAAAGATCCCGGAGGTGTTTGCGTCACAAATGGTGAATGAGCATAACTATATTGAGTCTCATACATCGATGGGATAACAGTGGACTCTCTGCCGGTGCCTAAAACATAGACAACCTATACATCATCGTCAGTATTATTGTCATCAGAGTTGCCGATGGGATAGGCGTGTAATACATCGAGGACGGATGTATTACACTCTAACTTGACATGGGACTACAAGCAGAAAAATGTGGTACAATATTTGGTGCTTGTGTGAAGATGATAGGGTTAGAATACACACCAGAATAAAACGGTACATACTGATCGGTGGGTGGTGTGGGCATCAATTCTATGGTCACCGGTGTCGTGGGTGCTGATGATGGACCCGTCTCACCAGCCCTTGGATTTTAAGGGGGTCGTCGTGGCCTACTTATATGAGGATGTCGACGCCTCGCCTCTTCTCCACAAAAATATGGCTTGCCATGGATCTTAAACCATTACATATATTTCGGATCGCATGTTCACTCCAAAACGATAATAGGTTCGCGAGTAGGTAAGAAATCATATCGATTATTCCACATGTTGATATGTTAGGAGTGGAATACCGGCCAATTCTCATTCAGCCACTGCAAGTCGATAGGATGCAGATCATCAAGGTCTTAAGGTGCCATGGGAATCAATTATCGAAATCCTATTTGTCGCAACACTCTATCGATCTCGTGCATCTCAACAGTAGCGTACACTACTAATGGGACCTTCACGTGCCATATGTTAGGATTCACAAAGAATTCCTCGGGGATGACTTCTGGAATTGCCAGATCCTCGTATAGTGTTTATTCAAACTATATTAACGTGATAAAAACATCAGTTATATATATACTACAAAATACAAAATCAATTAATTTAAATAAATAGATACCTCCGCTTCCAATCGTTGGTCTAATAAAATTCGTATATCTTGAAGCTTAGTAGGTAATCTCACGTGACTCGGCTCATGGTTCCACATATTTAAATAACTTGTTAGCATAATAATATTTATTTAAATCAATTTTATTATTAAAATATCTATTGAATTTTACATTGTTACGAGTGGGAATGTATACGGGTAAGTCACTCGAGGACATAAAAATAGAAATCGATACCGTGCCCATGATTGTAGTAGTAAAATGCAACCACCAATTTTGATTTTTCCCAGTTGCATCGGCCGACACATCTCTCGCTACAATGTCTCCTACATGACGAACCCCCAACTGAGTTTACTCGCTCTTCTAAAATCGATGAGATTCAACAGCCACCTTAGATAGACGAGTGTTTGTGACTTGTCAACATCAAGATACCCTCGATGATCTGATGTATGCCCGAGCATGTTATTCTCTTTCGACTTCAGTCGAATCCTCATCCACCACCGCGAAAGTTCTTCGTAACCAAGCCATTTTGATCTGACTTCCATAAATCGTCTCTGGAACTGAACCCAAAAGTTCGCCACATACGCCTTCCCAATCACCAAACTGAACAGACCCAGTGACTACCGACCCATCCACAAGTAACCCCAACTGTAAGTACACGTCTTCCAGAGTGATAGTACATTCGCCGCATGAAATATGGAATGTGTGAGTCTCGGGTCTCCATCTCTCCACCTGTCCACCAATGCGCTTACGAGTTTCGGGTCCAACTTACACCCCTGGCATACAAGTGCCACGTGCCAAAAACTGGCTTCTCTCAAGTATGGTTCAATCAACGGTGATAGAGGACTGGGCAAATTACGAATATGGCATTGTAAAATTCGATCTTCCGTTTATTTACATAAAAAACTAGAAAAAATTTTAAGTTAATATATAACAATGAAAAAAAATTAAAAAAATTGAAATTTATTAAAATTTATTCTTACCATTTGCAATTGAATGACGAAAATGTGCTTGTCATCATGACGGATTAGAGAACCAGCCATTATTAATTATATAGAACACGAATTAATTTTTTAAAAAAATATTTTTAGAAAATATTAATAAAAAAATCTAATAGAAAATATAATTTAGTTTTTTTTAGAGAATTTTGAGAGTGGTTTGAGAATTTGAGAGAATTTTGTGAGAAATGAGTAAGGGTGGGGGATTTATATTTTTTCTTTTATTATCGTTGGGGGAGGGCAACGATTATTTAAAATAGTTGTTGGAAAAGTATCCGTTGGGGGGAAAAATGCTTCCAGCTAGAAGCGTTTTGCTGGTGACAAGTAGAAAGCGCTTCTAGCTGGAAGTGTCTTTCTGGATTTCCCTTGAAAGATGGAAGCGTTTTCCCTAAATCGGCCTATACTTGTAAATATTTCCAAAATATGCCTATTCCAATAATTTTGGAAAAAAAAAATCAGCATTTTATGGTAATTTAATCTAATATTTATAATATAATACTAAATATATTTTAAATCATATATTTATATCATTCTCAAACTTTAAAACATTCTAATTACATCTCTAAACTACAGAGATTATATCACTAAGATCCTTCCATTACTAAAATCATTAATTTAACTATTAAATAAAAATTTCATGTTTTATGAGACATAATTTAAAGTGAAAAGAATCAAAAAAATGAATATTATAAATATATTGATTTTGAGATTTTCGAAACTTTTACAAAAGCTTTTATCGTTTGCTCACTTTTTTCGGTTTTACTTTATTTTTAATTTTTTTTAAAAGTTATGCAATAACATTTTAATTTTCTTTAAAATTTTCTTTTTAAATTATGCAACGTAAGATTTACATGTCATTTAATGGATAAACTAATAGTTTTAGTAATTGAAGGACTTGATTGATATAACATCAATCCTTTAAAAATGTAATTAAAATATTTTAAAGTTTGGTGGCTAATTTAAAATGAAGATCATACTTTAGGGCTATCTAGTGCAATTAACCTTATATATACACTAAATATATTTTAATGGGTTAATATTTGGTACTTTAATTGTATGCCTTTTTTTTTTTTTAATTTCACAAGCAAACTTAAAAAACTACCACATGCCACATGTCCTATTTCATTTATAGTGAGTATTTGATACACGAACAGTATATTTTTTTATTCCGCAAGCAACTATGTTTTCTTAAGATTTATTTTTTTAATATTTTACTACCCTGTAAGCTATAAAACACTTGTCAATCCCTTAACCCTACTTGTGAAGTCTAAAAACTCTACTCACATTGTCTCAATTATCAAATAATTTACTTTTTTTTATATATTTATTTTTAAAATTTATTATACCATATATATTTCCCATATTTTAAAGGGAAATTATTCCATAAACAATGTGTGGAGCTTTTGACTCCACAAGTGGGTCAAAAAGTGTGACATGTCCTATAAGGTATAGTAAAAAATAAAAATCATATGAGAATGCATGTTCAAACATTAAAGATAAGGTTATTAGAAATCATCATGAATCCCGAATATAGACCATAAAACAAATATGAAAATTACCAAAAAAAAATAATGTGATATGTGATACAGTGTGCTAACCAACGATGCAACGTGGAGTAGAGGTAGACGAGGCAATCCACCCCCACCCCACTTCCTTACCATATTTATTCTTGAGCTCTTTTTTTGCTCACTGGAAATCTGAAACAACTCTACTCAGTGTAAGCCATTGCCTGCATCTAATGACCTTGTATACCATGCATATTATCTTCCAATTCAAAAGGGTCTAATGGAATTCACCCCTCTCCCCTCATAAAGAGGGAAAGAATTGGAGCCATTTTTTGCACCTCTTTTACAAGGATAGGCAGCCTGCAATGTTTTTATTGTTAATTAACAATGAGAGATAGATAATTCATGATTTCTATTTCCACAACCAGAAATGTATAAAGAAGTAAAAACCATGAAAAAAAAGGGTCTTACGGCCAAAATGAAGATAAACCACATTTATAAAAAAGGAAAGGGTTTACAAAAGAGAGAAAAGAAAAAATTTGAGAAGTGACTTGGAGGAGAGCTTGATTCAAAAGTCTGCAAAAATTGCACTCCAAACTTGAATGCCCTTTTTAGGCTTCCTCCATCTCCTTTTGTAGGAGAAATTTTAAACTTTGTTTAATTTCATTTGAATCTCGCACAGTTTCCTGATAAGGATGATGTATCATCTTTGATTTGATGATATTTTTTGTCCTGATGTAGCTGCTTCCACGTTGCTTCCTTTTTTTATGTAGACATAGATGTGGTTCCTTCCACATTTCTTCCTTTTTTATCTGGATGCAATTGTGGTTTCTTCCACGTAGCTTCTTTTTTTGGTCTTTTTCTTTGTTGGTTTTTCCCAAGTAGTTTCCTCTGTCTTTTCTTCTATCCTTCTTGGATATTATATAGATTCATTTATTTAATTTCATCTAGATTTAATGAGTCAATTGACAATCTTGGTGAGTTCAAAATTTTCCATGTATTTTTTTATTTCTTCAATTATATGAGATGGAAAATCGTCAATCTCCATGTCAGCTATCTTTTTTAATAGTTGAACGGATTCTTCACTTTTATCATCCTGGCAATATCCAGTTCTAGCGTCATATGCCAATATTCTTCGTCCATCAATCCAAAAGCAATAAGATTTTTGTTGAAGTAGATATTGGGCTTTGGTCATAAATCTATTCCTCTGTAGCTGATGATAGGTTGGGTCCTCCGAGCATTTTTTTAATGGTCCATATTTGATATGGCTGATAAAAATTTTCTTTTTCAGCTATACCAATAAGGTTATTGATTTCAAGATAAAAGTAATAATAGAAATCATCTTCATAAACCATACGTAATAGCATAGTTTTAATAAATTTCGGAAAATATTTTAATAAATGAAAAGAAAAAATTTGAACTATTATTTCCCTAACAAAACCCTATTCTATATTGCTTATATCAAATGGTTCACGATCGAGTCTAAACTTTATAGTAGGAAATTTTTCATCTAAATCATTTGTAAAAACATAAGCTTGTCAAAAGTATTCAGAAAAAGCTTGTTGAAATTGAGCTTGCTAGTTGCAAATGACTCCATTTTTTTTTGTAAATATTTCTACAGGCGGGATATTCCTAGCCTTATTATATAAACATAATCTAAACATTTTATTTATAACTGGATTATTTGCTCCCTTGTTAATAAAATACTAGAATATATCAAAAAGATTGTTTATCTCCTTAATATCTAAAAAACTAATTTCTAGTTCGTCCCAATCTCGATATAAAATAGATTTTAGTAATAAATCATGATCTTCTTATTCTTTAGTTGTTTTTTCAATTAAAAATTGTGAAAGCTTAGTAAGAGCTCTTCTGAAATTAGCTATTTGCTCGGTATTATGGGTTTTCTATATTTCATTAATAAAATTATATAATTCTAATGGTAAGCCTGTATTATAAAAAAATTTCATTTCCTGAATTTGTTGTGGTTTCAACAAATTTTCTGTTACACAAAATTTTTCTACTCCTTTTATAATTTCAGCATAACTAGCTTGGTATGCTGAATTTGGATTTTGCGACTAAAGTAGTTGACTTACCAGTTGTGGTGTAAATGATAATTGAGTTGGTATTCCAACTGGTTGTTTTATCATTGGATATGGAACATAATATCCTTGGTTAGGATAAAGTGATACTTGAGAAGGCATTTTGATAAATCCTTTATAAGGAATTTTTTATTTGAAGGTATTCCCTTTTTTATGAACAGTAGTCTATTCATCGACTTTTTATAGAGGTTGTTTACCTCTATCCATAAGCCCTGCTAAGATAATTAGCAGTAATATTATCAGTACCTTTGACATATAAAACTTCAAAATTAATAATACATAATTCATTATACCATCTAATTCTTCTAGGTACAGTTTCTAAACTTTTATTAATAATGAAATGTTTAACTGCCTGATTATTAGTTTTTATGATAAATTTTTCATGTGCTAAATATATAAGAAAATTTTTTATTCCTTTCTTTATAGCTAAAAATTCTTTTTCATATATGGCATAATTAATTTCATTTGGTTTAAATGTAACGCCCCATAACCCAGCCTAGAAGTTTAGACCGAATCCCGGAGGTTACATTGATCACTGAAGTGATCTGAAACAATTTTACACAACAAGTTGTTAAAATCTTAATCGAACATAATTATTAAAATCGAACTAAACCATTTAGCCTTTTTAGGATTCAAAACAGAGAATTCAAGTCACGTTGAAAGCTCTCGGAGATAAAGTTCCGAAGTTTCTAAAAATCAAAACAAAACTATTTACAAAAATCCAAATTTAGATTGTACCATAGTCTTTATAGATGTTTACAGTCCAAAACAGTTCACAAATTTAAAAATTTGAAAAGTCCTTTTATTAGTCTGGCTTAAAACATGTCACTCCGAGACCTCCAGCATGCCAAGTCTAGCTACAGAAAACGAGTGTACCTACAAAGGAATAAACTAAGGGGGGTGAGCTACACGAGCTCAGCGTGAATTCGAAAACGATAGATAAATGAACACCAAAATGTCACAATAAAAAATAAAACTCAATAGCAATCTGATATACGAATAGTCTTCACAAACAAATCAAACGTATCAGCACCGAAACACCTCAATCTATAAACAGTTAGTCTTGCAATCAAACAGACAGACAGAATGCAGAATGAATGCAACAAGTAATAAAAACCCACCCAACCAGCCAAACACCCTTCCGTCCCCCAATCACACCCTAAAAAAAGCTAATTAAACCCATCCAACCATGCACACCACATAGGACCTCGAAAGGCGCATCCAACCCTACACACCAAGTATGTAGACTAAGCCACTCAAATGTTAATATGCAGCAGAGCTGACATATATGTCGTACTGTGCATTGCTGTAAACCGTTGTACAGACATGTCGCAGTTGAAACTGCCAAAACAGATCAAACTCTTTGCAACCAAACCTAAAAAGATTAATGCAAATGCAAAATGCACACCATTTGAAGACAGACTTACAGAAACAGAGTACGGAATTAGAAATACACACATTCAAATGCCCAGAATCAGAATCAGATATAACGTAACATCAATTAACACTTAATCGAATCGCTTAATTAGAGCTATGATTGCGAATAACGCATAAGTTCAGGCCGAAACAAAGTCTCGACCACCCTTACAAAGATCTAGCCAAGGGTCGAAACACATATAATATAATTAGATAAAAAACAGACACAGTATAAAATTTGGCGACATAAAGCCACATGACCGTGTGCCCCGGCCGTGTGGAAGTGCCCATGCCGTGTGGGGGTCTACACGCCCATGTGAAGGCCACACACGCCCGTTTGAGTAGCCCATGTAATTCACTGTCCAAAAGTGCTAAAAATAAATAGCAGAGGAGACACAGCCGTGTGGGGACACATGCCCGTGTGGCTAGGCTGTGTGGTACCAAAACTCATCGAAAACCCTAAATTCCCAATTGCACACGTCCGTGTGGACCGCCTGTGTGTGGCACACGCCCGTGTGGCCACTCATGTGGTCACGAAACCACACCAAAATAGGCTGTAAAACATGCCTTTGATGTCGAAACGATCCCCAACCCTTAATTACGCAAAAACACACCAAAAACACTCAGAATTTCAAGCAATTCCACAACAATCAACACTTCAACTGGTCAAATTCAAAAACACACGAAATATGTCGAATTTTGGGGAAACAAATCAGAAATTCGATAACGAAAAGGGAGAGTTTTCGAACACACACCTTAAACACGATAGCAAACACCAGAATCGTTCGATTCGCTCCTCCAAACTGATTCAAAAACCTTAATTAACATAAAAATTAATAAAAATTTCAATTCAATAACAAAATAGAAAACAAAAGAGACATTATCAAAAACCCCAAAAGCAAAACCTACCTTTTTCTCTTCTAATTTACCAAACACCCGAGAACAAAACTCCCTTGACAACCGACAACAACGGTAAAACGAAAGAAGAAAAGAATCAAAAGAAACTAAATATTTTCCTTTTAGGAAGAAAGAAAATTGAAAAATCACAGAGAACAAAATGGAGAAGAGGGGAAGAACGTGCAACTCTATTTTTTCCTTTTTGGGAATTTTTTTCTATTCTCAAAATAAAAATAAATTAAAATAGCTAAAACTAATAAATAATTTAGCAACTAAAAAAGCAAATCTAAAATAAAATTACTCCAATAAACACACACGAAGATTTGAACCTAGAACCCAGAGGCAAATTAACACACAACAAACCACCAAATCAACAAACCCATTCTAACATAAAACACAGTAACAAACCCAATTGTCTGATCTAGCCACTAACCCTACCTACAAATCTCAAAACTTCTTAACCCAAATTTCGAGGTGTTACATTAAATTTTCCCGAACTATATCCACATATTAATTCTTTATTATTTATTGTTCTAGCTTTTAAAATACAACCCCAATGATTTTGTAAGGCATCTGTTTCTAAGATTAATTTATCACCTTGTTTAGGTAAATAAACTTTTGGAATCTAATTGATTTCAGGTTTTAATTTTTTTATAATTTCCGAATATTTTTTAGACTAGATAAAAGGTTTATCCTTTTTTTTAATTTTTCATATAACATACCTATTTTTTCAGATAAGTTAGGAAAGAAATTTCTTCCATAATTTATAATTCCTAAAAATTGTTGAAACTGCTTTCTATCTTCAATTTTTTTCAGAAAATTCTTTTATTTTTACTATAATATGATCTTGTAGTTTAAGACCATCTGCAAATAATTTTAAACCTAAAAATTATATTTCTATTTTTTCTAGCTCTATTTTCTTAGGGCTTAGTATAATTCCACGTTTTATGAATTCTTAAGAAATGATATTTAAATGTTTTTTATGTAATTCTAATGTATCTGAAAATATCAAAATATCATCTATATAAACTACAAAAAAAATTATATTTATTAAATATAGAATCCATCCATCTTTGGAAGACTTGTGGTGTATTGCATAATCCAAATGGCATTACTTTCCACTGGTAATGTCCATTAAGTGCACTAAAGGCTGTCAAAGGTTTGGAATCTTCTGTTAGCATGATTTGCCAGAATCCCGATATACAGTCAAATTTACTAAAATATTTTGCTTGTTTAGCCTGATTAATTGAAACATCCTTTCTTGGAATGAATAACCATAAAAAATGATATTTTGATTTAATTTTTTATAATTAATGACCATTCTAGCTTTTCATCTTTTTATTTCCGCATGATTTCTAACCATAAAGGCTAGACTAGAATGTGGACTATTAGTTTTTTCTATTAATCCTTTTTCTAATAATTCTTTAATTTGTATGTCAAATTCTTCTATATCTTATTTAGTATAGATCATAGGTTTTACTCTAATAATTTTATTGGAATTTTCTAATTTAATATCACAATATCTAGGGCTATTTTGCCATAATTTTAATGGTTCTTCACTAAATTTATTATCTAATATTTTAAACAACCAATGACTTGTTTCAAGTTGTTTAATTTGTCCCTTTCTTGGTGGTGAAAATTTTTTATCACACAAATTTATGATTTTCTACTAATGATATTACTATAGAAGTTTTTTCTATAGATAATATAATTAAATTTCTATCAATAAAAAATGGCAAATATAAAATTATTACCTAATAAATATCTCCATGCATTTTTGGAAAACATAATATTCTAGGTATCACAAATCTTACATTATTTATGTAAACTAGTACGTTTCTAGCTTTATATTGAATTATGGTTTTATTACCATCTATTCCTATGACTCTTATTGGATGCTTCATAGGTTCCCATTTTTCTAAAAGAATGACATTTTTTTTGCAACTACTAGTTGTAGCTCCTGTATTTAGTAAAGCATGTAAATAATATGTTTTATATCCTCCAAATTGAAATGTGATTTCAATATATGTGTAATATTTCCTGGATTGGAAATTCGAAAATGTAATCACATCACCTGTACCAAGTTTCATTTGTTGGAGTATTATTGAAATTTGTATTTCTTTCATTCCAGTTTTTCTAGAAGATACAGAGTTTCTACTTGGTTCTGTGGGAAAATTAGGAATATGAATTGTTTTCATTCCTATTGGTGTTGAAGAATACAACTTCTACCTGGATTTTCTTCATCTTCCTCTATTTGAGTATTTGAGGGTAAAACCGAATTATCATTTGTATTTGTTATTGTCGTATTTTTAAAATATAATTTATCACCAGACTACACATATTCTATTATATTAATTGATTTAGAAGCGCTCGCACTATTAACTCTTTCTATAATCCAATCTCTTGGAATTGATAGATCTCTTAAATGTAATAATTTTGGTTGTATTTCAGTTGTGACTTTATTAGGTTCAAAGAGTTCAATAATTTTATTATTAATTTCTTTAATTTCTACTTATGCTATATTAGTATATTCATTAATAGAAATCCAACTGATTGCTAGATCTTTAGCTAAATTATTTATTTCAATTTTTTGTCTGAATTCTAGGGCATAAATAGTCTTCTATCAAAGGATCTGTAATAGATATAAAGTTAATAGATATAAAGTAATTTTACTTAACTTTAAATCCTATTACTCCTAAATGTAAATTTAATTGAATTCCTCAAATAAGTGCTTTTATTGGATTTTCAAACCTTTTATCTAATAATACCGCTTTTATTGGTATATCATGTCATCTTCTAAATAATGCTCTTATAGTTATCATTATAATTCCTAAATGTATACATCTAACTTGGGGATGTTTCTTTTTAATCCTCTTAATTTTGTCTTTAGTAAATAGTGGGATTTCTGTTAATTCGCCTCTAGTATCTTTGGCAATTGTATTACTAATTATTTTTTCTATATGTCTTTGACACCGTATTTTATATTTAGGTGTTTTATAAATTTCTTCTTTACAAATATGATGTTTATTAATTTTTTCTATCATTTCATCATAAAAGTCTTTTTCTTCTCCGATTATATTTCTTAATTTTATATCTTGTTGTTCATTCTTAGGAATTTCTTCTAACTGATTATTAGAACTACTTATTATATTGAACATAAACATATATTCTTCATCATTTATATCAGAATTTGTTTCTGATATTAATTCGTATAATATTTCCTCACGATTTATTTCCTCTTCGGAACATATTTCTAAATCTTATTCTTCACGTATTTTAATAATTTTTCTTGCACTTTTTCCCTTATTAGGACAATTTGGTGCTATATGACCTTCTTCATCACATATGAAACATTTACATTTTTGTTTTTTAGGATTTTTAGAAGTTTTTCTTCTAATGAAATTTCTTTTTTTATTATAACTAGAATTTTTCTTTTTTCCTAGTTTCCATCTAACTGGCTTATATCTTCTATTTTTCTTTTTATGTTTTCTATAAGTATTTGGACGTATTAATTTACATCCAAATTCCTATTCATTTTCTAAAATTTTTGTACAATGTTTATTACTTAATTTACGCTTAACTTGTTTAGAAACTTTACTTTGTAAACAATAACTAATTATTTTTTCTTTTGTAAAATTAATTCTATTTCATGTAGAATCCATAGTTTCTAAACCACACAAGATATTTTACTATGTTTTCCTAAATAAGAATCGTATTTAAATCTCATCCCATGGTGGTGGTTATTTATGGAAATATGATTTTTCCAAAAATCTATATTTTCATTACATAACTAGACAGACTATCTTGATCTTTTTTATTAGTACAACCACAAAATTATGTTTTTAGAATATAAGTTAACCCTTTTAATACATCTTTAGGAGTTTGGATCTAGTTAATCAATTGCCCTTTTTGTTCTTTTCCTTTTTCTGATTCTTCTCATCTTCTTAGTAATTGTAATCCTTGAAATGGTCCAACAAAATAATTTAAATTTTTTTCTTTTGACCAAGTATTGTTGTTAATAACTATAGCCATAGACTCTGCCCAATCAACTATAGTTTTTTCATAGTCTGATATAGAAATATTAGTTAGATCTAACCATATTCCTCCTTTAAGTAAGGTTTCTTTTATTTAGACCATCTATCCTATATGGAACAAATTGAGTAGGTGATTCTCTTAAATTTTCAGATTTTATTTTATTAGCAACAATATTTTTAGTTTGATTACCAAAAATTCTAATTATATTTTCAACTTTATTGAAGGATCTTAAATAATCATCTTCATAAGCTACTAACCTAAACTTGTTCATAAGCTACTAACCTAAACTATAGCTGACATCAAGACAATGAAGCACAAACCACAAAAGATTAATTCCAGTTGTTAAAATCCATTTCCTTGTTAATATCTTTTGAAGGTACATTGGCGATTGCAAATGCCAACGGTAGCTTTTGCCACATTCTCTCCAACAAACAGTCAAAAGTCTGGGGGTAAAGCATTTGCTTAAAATTAACTGAAAAGCAATACAACTTATGCTACAATTGCTACTTCGAATCTGTGTTCGGGGCTGGGGTTTCTATGTGGCTCATGACCTTTCAATTTTTAAAAATTACCCTTGTTAGCCACATATCTGGCTCCTCAAAGAGGGCTATGTTTATCGGGTATGACCGTGCGTGATCCCATTTTCATCAGCACACTAAAATCTGGTCAACATCGGTAAATCATATCATTGAGACTCAAACATATATCATGCATGAACAAATAAATGGAAATTTAGATGGTGAGTGAAAGACAAGATTTTGGGGTTTCCGGCAAGAGAAAACAACCTAGGGAAAAAAATGAAAATAGAAAAAGATAAAAAGGCAAAACAACAGATTGAAAATGTGTATATCCACCCCTGGTCTAAAGTACTGCTTGGTGACAAGCTTATCTCAAATCAAGCAAGGGGCTAACTCATCGACCAAGTGCAAATGTGCCTCAAACTAGAAAACAGCAGACTAAACACCTAGTTCTTATTCCATTCAGAAATTTGAAATTCTATTTAACTATAGGATTCATAAGGATGTCCTATACCATAAGACTTCATATCAGTACAAGTTATAAACTTGTGGTAGAAAAAGATGACAGGATAAATAGCAATAATCTAGTCACAGAAGTGCACTACAGTTCAACAGGCGATTTGAAGGAAGCTAGTTGCAGACCAAATCTTAACATTAACTACAAACAAACAACTTCAAGAGCACGTGCAAGGTCTTCAACTGGATTTATAGTTTCATTCCACAAAAGAAGGGAAACAGGTGTATGAGAAGGCAACGATGGATATCACAGATACCACAAAATCCTTTATGATCAAAAGATTGACATTCATCCAGCATGTAAGGAAAATATAGCATGAGTTGAGAGATTATGCAGTTAGGAAAATCAACAAAACAGAATTTGCCCTAAAATTTCAGAAAGTCTCGAGTAAAACTAAGTTTCAACCTTGGGACTTACCACTCGCACAGGAATAAATGTGTTCTACTGAGTTCAAATGATACAGACTTTGCTTCATTAACTATCAAAACTGCTTCCTCTTGTTTCTAAAAAGTTTGTCCCTTTTTGCATACACATAAGAGAGTGCAAGGAAACCAACTGCGGAAAATGATAATGCAGCCCACGGGAATGGTGGGTCCTTGAAACAAACAAGTGATGCTTCAATTTCTTGTGATGCAGTGTATACGAGATCGTGAATTGCATAAAGATCGTGATCTGAAGACTTTATGTAATAGAATGCCATCTCGAAGTCAAAATGTGACAAAGCAGAAACTGCTTTATCCAGCTTGTACCGGAACAAGTGCCACCTCTGTATGAACTCAACATGCTGCTTCTGTTTAAGGAGATTTCTATCCCCGCCATGTGCATGAATAGATTCAAGAACATCAATAGCACTTGTTAGACTGTAATTCAATGATGTCAGGAGAAAATTTCTCCGAGCTGCATCCTTCTGCACAAAAGACAATGACATAACCTCTGAAAATGGTCCAAAAGGTGTCTGACCAACACTCCATGTATAATCCACAAGTGTACTGTTATGTGTAGGGCTCCATAACAAATGAGTTGGCGACACTCCCCACATACTCTGTAAAATTGAACCAACGAGCGGCCTCTGCAGCTCCCTTGTACGAGTGAAAACATGACGACCATTACAACTGTAATCACTCACAGTTTGAGCAGTCCTTGTCCTAACAGCGATAACCATATCTCTAAATGCAATAGACTGATGATACCGATCCAGCAACAAAATGGTATGATAATCCAAATCAAACACATAAACAGGAAGTACCCTACTACCAAATTCCTCCTCGGGCAAGCCTGTGACCCTCCTAAACTCCTCTGCCGAATCAGACAATATCTGATGCAAACGTTTCGAATCCAAATACTCGCTCACAATCAAAGTGTAGTTATCAAACAGAAACCTCGAAGTAAAGGAATTGATCGACCTAGAAACCGCAAAAGAACAAATCGAACACTCCTCGTAGTTAACGCTATACCTTTTGAACTCTAAACTCTGATTGCCAAACAACAACTCACCATCATTTGCCTCATTACGGAAGGATTTTTCAATCTCTTTCCAATCCAAACCACTTGAATCCACATTTTCAGATGCGTGAATATGGATAAGCTCAACAGTTAAAGAATTCTCGAAATGAACGGGAATTCTCAAAGGAGGAACAACAAGTACCTGATAAGCACTGTATATTAAAGAAGCCAAGTCGGCAAGCAAGGTTTTTTCGGATTTGGGTCTTCCATGTGCAGCTGCCAAAGGGTGAAACTCGCCTCTCGGGAGTACCCCATCACCAGATAAAGCCGGCCCATAGTCAACGGGACCAGCCCCGAGATCAATCCAAAGATACCTTTTGTTGCCAGTCCAAAGGGTCCCTAAACAATTGGTGTAGCCTGCGGAAGACTCGGAATGAGAGTAAGAGTAGGCATAAGGTTGCTTGGGGGTAACACCCAGATTAAGAATATAAACGTAAACGGAATTATCGGTTTTCTCGGAGTCAAAATGGCGGGAAATGATGGAGTCGACGGTGGAATAGGGGATGGAAAGGAGAGGTGAACGGAGGGAGGAAGGGGTAGAGGAGAGGGCGGAGGAAAGAGCGGTGGAAAGGGTAGAGGAAAGAGAGGAGGGAGAAAGAGAAACATCGTGATGGAGGGAGTGGCCGATGGAAAGAGAATGATGGGAAGAAGAAGAAGAGATGAGGTGAAAGTGAGAGGAAGTGACGGAGGATTGGAGGAAAGAAGTGAGCAGAGGAAGGGAGGAAGAAGAGAAATTGAGGCCAACGAGGCGGATATGGAGAGGGATTGGGACGGAAAGTGAAAGAAGGGAGGAGATCAACGAAGGGATATGTAGAGGGGCAGCGGAGGAGGAAGAGAGGGATTTCTTGAGGGAAGAAGGGAGGGAATGAAAGGGGTCGTTTGTCGATTTCGGGTCGATGCGGGACTGTTGGGTTAGAAAGGAGTCCAGTCCGGGGATCGGTGCGGCGGAGCTGTAGAGGTTTGTGGTGGTGGAGAGGAGGAGGAGGAGGAGAAAGACAGCGGTCGGCATCTTCATTTGGGGCTTCAAAAGTTTGTTGACTGCTTAAGTGGTTATATGTTGAAAAATCATATTAGATCTTTCAAAGATCCAGAGAAGGGGAAAGTATGTTCCGATTACGGACTTTCGCCTGCTACTGCTTTGATCTATCCACTGATACGTGTAAATAAGATTTTTGTGTTTTCAATCTTATTTTAGGTCTAATTAAAAATACTCTCAATTTAATTTAATTTAATTATTCTTTCGTATCAAAATCCAACACTATTCATGTAGTTTTGAGTTATGCCGCTATAGCCTAGAGATATTTTGGAAATTTTATGCTAGTATTAGCTGGATTCAAATCGGTTAAAAGTATTAAGTTTTCATTTAAGGGTTAAAAAGATATTGTAGGTAATTCTAAATCATGTATTAAAAAGAGTAAATATGATAATAACTAATGTTTAAAAAATATAAGTGACGTGAGTTTAGATTTTATTCAAGTCTAAATGTTTTTTAAATTATTAGTTTAATCCTATTTGTAATTATTATATAATTTTTCTTTCTTTCTTGTCTGATAATTTTCATTTTGTTTTTATTTATGGGATAATGGTAAAAAAAAAAAAACAGAACGATGGAAAAACACGCGGCAACAACTCCTAAGCCTACTAAAAATAAAGCTAAAACTAAAAAGTCAGCAAAACAATTCAAAAAAATCCAAATCAAACAAGCTAACATAAGTTGAAACCCTAAATTAAATAGCAAAAAACAATTGACCATAATCTTCCATTCCGACCAAAATGATGAACCTCCCCGCTTAACTCACCGAAGTTATTGTGACAGGAAGGGAGATTGAGGGAACCTTTTTCCCAAGTCATAAAAACCTCAATCCCAACACCAATCAGAGCATTCAATCCTCATGGTGGGTTGAGCTAGCGCCAATCTTTCGCTACCACTTCCCAAACTTTTGAAGGAACATACTCGACCCAGAACCAATCAGCCGACCCCTTCCAAGCCAAAGCTGCCATTGCATGCGCAGCAGTATTACATCCTCGAGGTGCAAATTTGAAATGACATAACTTAAAGCTTTTCAATAGAGCTTTCACATCCCAAGTAATAGGTCTTAGAGCTGAGTAACCTTCAACATTTAATTGTAATTTCAAAATTACAGTCTTCGAATCATTATCCAATATGATTCTCCGGAAACTCATTTCTTGGGCAAATTGTAGTCCATGCAGGACCACCATCGCCTCTGCCATACAAATCGTATAAGCCCAGGTATGAACACGATAACCTGATCCCATTATTTTCCCCATATCATCTTAAATAATAAACCCTGAACTAACTTAATTTCTTGGTCCGGAGTAACCCGTATCCACATTTACCTTAACCCACAACGGCGGGTGAAGAGACCAATAGGCTACCACAGCTGGAAGAGGGTGCCTCAAAACAAAACTCAGCCCTCAATATTCCCGTCCATAACTACAAATAAAGGAAACAATTTCATTTATACTTTGTGAAATCCTTTCATGGAGGTATTTATTTCGCGCATACCATAAAGCCCAAACTATAATAACAGTAATTTCTTTATTATATGTGGTTGAATACTAAAAAATCCAACACAACCAATCTAGGAAACCTGCCTCGACCACTACTTCAGGCCACTAAAAACCCAATTTCCCCAAACTTGCTTTGCGAAAAAGCAGTCACCACTAGCATGAGTGGCAAATTCAGCTTCCTACTGACAATGTGGACAGAACTGGCTTGTTGTAATTCTTTTACAGTATAAAATTTGCATAGTTAGAATGTTAAGTATGACTCCTATTTCAGTCAAATTTGAGAAATAATCTTTTAGTTAAACTCTGTTTATTTATTTCAATCAAACACTGATTAGTTTAGATTATTTTATTATTATTTGACCTATAAATTTAGCCTATAAATAGGCTCTTTTACAACCTTAAAAAAAACACACCCATTAGATATTAGAACTCATAACACATTTAGAGAATTTTGTGTTTACATTTTGAGGGTTCTTTGTTTTCGGGTTTTTGGGGTTTAGTTTTTATCTTTATCTTTTGTACTCTTCGTTCTTTTTCCATTATAGTAAAATTATCTTTGCCGTGATTTTTTATCCTCTTTGGAGGGGTTTTTCCACTTTAAATTTGTGTGTTCAATTTCTCAATTTATTCCATTATTTTTTTTACTTGTCGCTTAATCGAGTCGATCTTAACAAGTTATATCAGAGCTAGTTCACTTTTCATAGATCAGCCCATTCAGAGATGGCAGCGACAAGATTTGAAATTGAGAAGTTTGATGGTGAGACAAATTTCAATCTGTAGCAAGTTCGGATGATGGCAATTCTAGTTCAAACCAGCTTGAAAAAGGTTGTTACCGGGAAAAAGCCTGAGAATATAAATCAAATATAATGGGAAGAGCTTGATGAAAAGGCTTTGTCTGCAATCCAGTTGTGCCTCGCGAATACAGTATTGCAGGAGGTATTGATGGAGAAAACCTCATTCGCCTTGTGGAAAAGGTTAGAAACTTTTTATGCAACTAAGTCTCTAGCTAACCGTTTAGTGTTGAAACAACATCTATTTACGTTTTGCATGAACGAAGGTGAGCTTTTTAGAGATCACATCAGTCAATTCATTACTCTTTTAAATGATATAAAGAATTTTGAGGTTCATATTGACGAAGAAGATTAGGGTAAGCTATTACTGTGCTCTTTACCCCCTTCATACAAGTCTTTCAAGAAGACCCTAATTTATGGCAGAGATAAACTCTCGTTCGAAGATGTGAAGGGTCATTTGTTGAGTAGAGACAAACTTGACAATAAGTTTGGTTTGGATAGCAAGTCGCATAAGCAAGTTTTTGTTTTGGTAGCATCAAAGAAACGAGACCAAAGGTGTCGCTATTGTAAAAAGTTAAGTCACATCAAAACAGATAGTTATAAACTGCAAAATAAAATAGCTACTGAGAGTAACGAGGAAAATGTAGCTGGTGCTAATTTGGCCGATGTAAGCGGTGATGATTTTTTGTTAGTGTCAACGAGCGATAACTCCAAGCTCACGTTCGAGTGGATCCTAGATTCGGGATGTTCTTTCCACATGTGTCCCAATAGAGAATGGTTATCCACATACAGTTCGGTTGAAGATGGAGTTGTGCGCATGGGAAACGATTCATCTAGTAAGGTAATTGGTGTTGGTATTGTTAAAATTAGGATACACGATAGGATGATTAGGACACTCTCAGATGTCAGGTATGTACCTGATTTACGAAAGAATCTCATCTCCTTGAGTATTTTAAACTTGAAAAGATGCAGAATCAATATCGAGTCTAGCGGAATTAAAGTATCTCGTGGAGCTCTTGTTTTGTTAAAAAGTAAAAGAACTGGTAGTCTTTATATTCTGGAAGGTTCTACAGTGACCAGTGAAATCAGACATCCTTCGTCCGTTACTGAGTCGAAGTCAACTCGTTTGGAGCGGAGGCAACTTGGTCATAAGAGGGAAAAATGTATGATCGTTTTGTTGAAGAGAGGTTCTCTTTTGGATACAGGTTTTAAAAAGTTAGGGCACTGTGTTCGTAAAAATCAAACCCGGGTTAGTTTTGATTTGGCAGTGTATAAGTCGAAGGCTAAAAGTCTTCCAGTTTCTAAGCACAGATTCGATTCAGTTAATTCCTTGCATGGTTCAAGATAGGCTCGTGGCAGGCTTTGGCAAAGATGGTGTTGTGAAAATATGAGTCAAGGTGAAGATTTGTTAAGTATGACTCCTATTTCAGTCAAATTTGAGAAATAATCTTCTAGTTAAACTCTGTTTATTTGTTTCAATCAAACACTGATTAGTTTAGATTATTTTATTATTATTTGACTTATGAATTTAGCCTATAAATAGGCTCTTTTACAACCTTAGAAAAAACACACCCATTAGATATTAGAACTCATAACACATTTAGAGAATTTTGTGTTTACGTTTTGAGGGTTTTTGGTTTTCGGGTTTTCGGGGTTTAGTTTTTATCTCCATCTTTTCTACTCTTTGTTCTTTTGCCATAATAGTAAAATTATTTTTACCCGTGGTTTTTTATCCTCTTTGAAGGGGTTTTTTCACTTTAAATTTGTGTGTTTAATTTCTCAATTTATTCCGTTATTTTCTTTACTTGTTGCTTAATCGAGCCGATCTTAACATGGAACATAATCTTTAACAAACCTCCAAAGCAAAATTTTTATCTTCGACGCACAATTTAAACGCCATAATTTCTTGTAAAGAAAGGGCTCAATCATACTCACAGAGCACGGTTATAATAAAGCTCTATATCCACTGCGCACTGAATATTCACTCATATGCTCGCCAAACCAAATATGCTTATCATTCTGTTATTATTTGATAATGGGATGCTCATAATAACATATGCTTCATCTTCTATGAAAAGAGATCTAATTAATCTAGTATTTAAACAGTTCAATTCTTGTAAAATTAAGTCACTAACTCGATCTACCCCTGCTACCTGTTTCGTTGTGACCTTTACCATTTCCTTACCCGGTAACCAGTAATCTTCTTAAATTGACACCAAGTGGCCTAAACCAATCTTCCATTTTAGCTCCGACTTCAACAAACCTTTTGCTCTCCAAATACTCCTCCAAGTTATAGAAGGGTTTGGACCTAAATTTGACTCAAGAAAGCCCGTGTTTGGGTAATACTTCGTGCAAATCAATCTAGCCAAGAGAGAGCTAGGGTTCTCAAGCAACTTCCATCCTTATTTCACCAATAGTGCGATGTTAAACTTTGCCAAATCCCGAAAATCCATCCCCCCATCCTCTTTCAAATAACAGTGCCTTCTAGGAACACTAATTTATTCATTTCCTTCCTCTGAATTTCTACCACCAAAAACAGTCCATCATCGATTCTAACTCCCTACAAAAAGAGTTAGGCAGCAAAAAACACAACATGGCAAACATTGGGACTTCTTATAATACTATCTTAATAAGAACTTCCCGACCTCCTATTGATAAAATTTTTGAACCCCATCTATTTAATCGACCCATAAATTTCTCCTTTAGCCCTCTAAAAGCCTTTCTTTTATTCCTACCAACAATCAACAGGAGACCAAGATACTTCTCAAGGTTGTTAATAGAATGCACCCGTAACGTTTGACACACATCCATTCTTTAAGTTTGGGATACATTCGCACTAAAGAAAGACCCAGATTTATCAAAGTTAACCAATTGTCCCAAACTATTTGCATACTTCTCCAACACCCTTTTTAAAGTATTTACCCCTTCTAACGACGCCTTACCAAAGATCATACTGTCATCAACAAATAGTAAGTGAGTGACTGTAGGAGCATACTGATTAATGCAAAGTCCCTTTAAGTGACCATGCATGGCTGCCATTCGTAATAACACTGATAAACCCTCGCTGCAGATAAGAAATAAATATGAGCTAAGGGGATCCCCTTGTCCCAGCCCACGATTTAGATGGAAAGACTCCCTCACTTCACCATTAAGTACAACCGAGTACTAGACTAACTCCACACAATGCATCACCTTTTTGACCCACAAATTTGAGAAACCTATTTTTCTAAGCATCCGCCTTAAGAAACCCACTCAACTCTATCGTAAGCTTTGCTCATATCTAACTTTAAAGAAAAAGACTCCAATCTTCCTTTTTTCTTATGCTTTAAGTAATGTAATATCTCATATGTCGCTAGAATATTGTCTGATATAATCCTTCCAGGCACAAAGACACTTTAAGCCTTGTCAACACAATAATGAATCACAAACTGTAATATATTCATAAGCATTTTACAGATAATTTTATAGAAAATATTACATAAGCTTACCGGTTTGAATTGAGTCAAGTTTTATGGGTTACTAACCTTGGGAATCAAAACAATTCGGGTACCATTTATCTCTGCTATGTCATGTTCACCAACCAAAAATTTTATATAATATTGAGCCACATTTGTTCCCACAATGTGCCAAAATACTCGATAAAACACTATATCGAGTCCATCCTCCCTCAACACCTTTAACGGACTCATGGACTTAATTGCGTCACTAACATCCATAGCCGAGAAGTCTCACAACAAATTCTCATTCATATTTAACGGAATGCAAGTCTCAACCTTTGCAAAACTTCTTCAACACCTGTCAAGCCATTCAAAGAGAAAAGAGAAGTAAAATAGCTATTGGCAATGTTTAACAAATCCAAATTACCCTCATACAATATGCCACGATCATCTTTTAGATTTGTCACATGATTTCTCCTTCTCCGACGTGAAGCAAAATTATGGAAATATGTAGTATTTGTGTCTCCATTTTTCAGCCAGTTGGCCTTCAATCGTTGTTCCCAATAAACCTACTTATCAGCCTCTAAATTTAATGCTAATTTCACATCGACAGTTTCCCTCAATACCTCATCTGTAAGATAGGACTTGTTTTAACTTCTGGAGTCTATTTTGCAATTCATGTCTTGTTATAGATCAAGTTTTCTGTAGCGTGTTAAACCATTTATCAAGCCTAGCTCCTACCTCCCTTAACTGTTTCGAAACCCCACCAATAGTGGAATCTTAAAGCCGTCACACCTCATTCTCACATGACTCTTCCATAATCCAAGCAGCTTCAAACTTAAAATGCAAAACCGGGTTGTTACTCCTCCTTGTATCTTTAGCTAACAGCAAATGACAGTGATTAGGAAAAGAGTGGACCAAATGGTCTAGACTATAATTCAAAAACCTTACCCTCCATTCATTATTTGCTACAACTCTATCAATCCGCTCTCAAATATTACTTTCTTCGAAATACCCCCTCTCCCACGTGAACCACTGACCCCGATAACCCAAATCCGACATAGAGTAGTCCTCCAACACCACCTGAAAATTCCTCATCTATCTTTCCCGACAGGGCAAGCCACCTTTTTTTTTCAGTCGAGTATACAATCTCCTTGAATCTCCTATTATTATCCAAGGAAATTCGATAAATCATTCAACTGTCTCAATAAATTCCACGATTCCTCTTGAAATCTCTCCTTAGGTGCCCCATAAAAACCTGTACATCATATAATATTAACATTATATATATAATTAATTAATAATTAAATTATAAGTAAAATAGTAAATAATTTTTGCTTATATTTTATTTAAGGTCCTTAAACATTGCATTTATTCTTGTTTTATTTAAATTATTTTATTACATATGAATACCTGTGGAAATTATGTATTTAGAACATAAAAGTGTATTTGAAAATAACATGCAATAAGTAATAAAACGTATAATTTATAAATTTGAGATTCTACTAATGCAATTGGCATGCCTTCAAATCCCACTATGTGTATTTTTATTGTTTTTCAATAAAAAATACTAAAATATCCTTGAATAATATAATTTATTATAATTACGAAAGGATATTTCTATAATTTTTCAAATCGAGTTGGTGCTCAGTTGACTCGGGAGACCAACTCAGTTACATACTTAAATAATAGTATAGATATTTCATATAGTAAAAGATGAAAATACCATTATATTAATATTCAATCTTTGATTAAAAAAGGTAAACTACACTCAATGACACTGAACTATTAGTAAGTTTACATTTTGATTACTTAACTTCAAAAATTTACAAAATGATATTAAACTAATCGAAACTCTAAAGTTATAAAAGTTATTGCTGACGTAACCAAAGTGTAAACTTTCAAATAGTTTAGCAACAATTTTATAATTTTTGAAGTTGAATAATTAAAGTCCAAACTTAATAATAGTTCAATGTATTTACCCAATTAAAAAGGGGCTTTTTAAGATTAACCGAGGGGTTTTTTACCCAAATATATTTAAAAAAATTTATATACGAAAATGGGTTGTGAGCTGAATTATTTACCGAAATGGTATAAATTTTTGAGTCCTGCCTATCTGACAGGCGCAACCTATTTTTTAATATTATTTTTTTATTTAATAAAATATTATTAATTTTTAAAAAACATTTATATTTTTATTCGGGTAAAAAATACCCGAAACGGGTCGAGCTTGTCGTAGTAGTCGCGCTTTGCAATGGTAGGCGTAACACCCGCCATCTTCTTGCTCTCGCTGCTTTTGTCTTTTGCTGCCCCTCATTATTTCCACCACGCATGAGTTATATCATCATGGGAAAAAAAACCTGATGGGGGACCTTATAAGCATGGTCCCCCAAGTTGAAGCAGGCACTGAATGTGAGAAAGAAAGGAGAGAAATGAGAAGGAGAAGAAGAAGGAAGAAGAAGAAGAAGAAGAAGAAGAAAAGGTAATGTATTATTTTAGTAATTTATTATAAAATTGTTGTGTTTTGTGAGTTTTTAGTAATGTAAATTTTTTAAAA
Organism: Gossypium anomalum; assembly: GCA_025698475.1. Classification (NCBI taxonomy): domain Eukaryota; kingdom Viridiplantae; phylum Streptophyta; class Magnoliopsida; order Malvales; family Malvaceae; genus Gossypium; species Gossypium anomalum. Next base: position 64,880,172 of record CM046964.1, read on the forward strand.
GAATAATTGTATAGTTATTTTGTTAGTAGTTGATGAATAGGTTATAAATTGTTAGTGTTTTGTATTTTGTTATAATTATTTATTTTGTTAATAATTTATGAGATTAGGTTACAAATTGTTAATGTTTAGTGGTTTAGGGTATTGTGATTTTTTAGTAATGTAATTTTTTTTAAAAATAATTTTATAGCTATTTTATTAGTAATTTATGATTAGGTTATATAAGTTGTTAGTGTTTAGTGGTTTAGTGTATTATGATTTTTTTAGTAATGTATTTTTAAAAAAAAAATAATTTTATAGTTATTTTGTGTTAGTAATTTATGATTATAAATTGTTAGTGTTTATAGTTTATTGTTTTGTGATTTTTTTAATGCAATTTTTATATAATGTAACTTTATATTATTATTTATTTATTTGATAATTTTTATTGATTTATTAAAATGTTGATTAAATTTGTTGTTATATAATTTTATAGGTTGTTTGAAAGAAACTAATTAGGTATGTTTCTAGTTTTTTTTAATCCGTATGTTTTTTTATATTTAGATATTTTATATATTTTTAATTATATTATTATTGTTATCTAATTATGGGATATTTACCGTGTTTGTTTCTAAAATTTGAAATAATTTATTGTATTTTTTGAAATAAATTAAATGAATTCAATTTTTTTTAATTGCAGATTTGCAACAAATGGGTTCTTTGATTGATAATAAAAATCACATATCAAGTACCATTAATGAGATGGTAATAAAATTTTTATCTGATAGTCATGTTATTTGTTGAATTAAATTATATTGTATTAACTATTTCGCTAATATAATAATGTCAAGGCCCGAACCACGTATTGAGGGGACGTGTTAATTGTGTAGGGTTTCAGCTAGATGAATGCCTAATACCATTCTTGGAGTTAGCCAGGTTCGGATCAGCGGCATTGATCCGAACTTTTGATCTGCGATATGATTTGATTTCTGCTTTAGTCAAGCGATGGCGTTTGGAGACCCACACATTTCATTTGCCGTGCGGGGAGTGCACCATCACTCTAGATGATGTTGCACTACAGCTCGGGCTCCCTATCGACGGGAACGTGGTCACGGGTGTAAGTTCGATCTCCAGGCCGGCTTCCCTTTGCTATGAATTACTCGAACGTTCGCCAAGTGAGGGGAAATTTTCCAGTTTGAGGTTTTTCATGGCTAAAGGCCAATTTTGAGTATTTGCCAAGTACTGCCAATGAATGGGAGGTGATGTAGGCCGTTCGAGCTTACATTATGTACCTTATAAGGGTGTACTCATACCAGATTCAAACGACAATACTGTCCACTTGATGTACTTACCCTTATTATCTAATTTTCATAACACCCGTTCATACAATTGGGGGTCCGCAGTGTTAGACTTCATCGGACGACAGATCCTTCTGCGATGGACATAGGCGGATGCCTCATATTGCTGCAGTCGTGGGCACTTTACTGGATGTCATTCTTGGCATCCATTAGTCACCAATAATATATATTTCCACTCGTTAATAGGTGATAAATTTTTACGCGTTATAACAATTAGTTGACTTTTTTCGGATTATGTTGTTCTAACAATTTATTTTCGTAGATGGAGCACAAATCCAGGTATTGAGAGTTCATACACGGTTCTGATATACCGTCTGATGATCTAGAATCATTCTAGAGATGGGGGTAAGTTTTTCCAATATCAATTTAATTTTATTATTTTATCTCACTCGACCCGCGTTAATATAAAAATGTTATTAACTGTGCAGTTCATTTGGATGTCGTATTCTGTTCTAGAAATTATGGTGGTTATTCCCTCGTCTGCCCATATCCACTCAAACTTATGCTGCATTAGCGCACCCGTTATCAATTTTCAGATAGTGGAGTGGTATCATGGTGATCGAGTACTTCAGCAGTTCAGTTGCATACAATATATCCCGACACTGCCAGTACGATTGGGGGAGATCCATGGGATGAACAGGAGGGGGAAGCATGGGCTTGATTGGGGAGATGTGCTTGAAGAATATATTATGATGTGGAACAACCGGTTTGGGAGGGTACCTCAGATGGATCGTGGTTTGGATCTCCAGCCCTCGTTAGAGTACCTACAGTGGTACTGTGAGATAGGAAAATTATTTTTGCTTGGTGGGCGGTCGATGGTAGTCCCCCCGCATACGACACGAATTGGGCAACATCTTCCAGATCTGCATCACGCACCAGAGCCGGAGCTAGAGCTAGAACTAACTCTAGAGGTAGATCCTATCATCCAGATTTGGGGATCGATGACTATTTCCCAGGCTCCTCAGGCCACTAATATCATTCAGAGTTTGATATCTTCAGCCCATTACCACCTCAATACTCCATTCATCCCGGCTCATATCTATCTTAGAACTCCGCTCCTTCTGGCCCATATCCACCCCCGTACTTTACTCCTCCAAAGCCGTATCCATCGCCGTACTCTACTTCTCTCGGCCCGTATCCACCGCCGTTCTCTACTCTTGGCCCGTATCCACCGCCGTATTCTACTCCTCCCGGCTCAAGTTTATCGATGGCGTTTGAGACATATAATTTTTCATCTATGTTTCGCACACCCTCACATACTAATGAAGAGAACGTTGATTGTTGCAGTAGCCCATAACGTGAACATCGAGCTCTACAAAAATATACCCTTAGAACCACACTATCAAACCATCAATTTTAGGGGGTTTTGTAATATAAATAACTTTATTTTTATGTAATGAATTTTTTAGCATTTTATTTATCAATTTTATTTATTTTTTTTGCAAATTAAATAGTCAACGATGACTATTTATGTAATGAGTTTTTTGTCATTTTATTACAAAGGATAGTCATCCTTCCCCCGGTTGAAGAACGTAATTATAATAGTAAATGAAATGCATAATAAATCTGGGTTAAGTATGTATGAACACGAATAGTCATGCTTTACCTGGAGTAAGTATGTAAATTGTACGTAAACATGTACTTTGAGGGCGAATTTTGGAATTGCTTGAGTTGAAGTGCATAATAGAAAAAAAGAGGAGTATTAAAAACAGTCAATTTTAAAACACTTAAAAATTAAAAAGAATGACAGAAATGCAAATTAATCAATCAATCTATTTAATGCTATTTGGCGGGACTTTTTCTTTCAACATGTAATGAACAACATCTCAATTTATATCTGATCGTGACGATTGTCAATTATGGTAGTTTCGGAGTGGGCATTTACTCTGATTATGATCGGCTAATCTGCATACTCCACATAGCTTCCGGTCGAATTTCTCTCTAATGTCCATTTTGTTACGGGTTCAGGATGATTACGGATGACCTTTCCGGTTCCTATGCAACCCTTTGTCTAGGACAAGCTCGAATGTCGTCGGAGGAACCTTCTAAGTAAATAAGTTAGGAAGCACGGGAAACTCATTCTCTTATACATGCAACGTGCATTCGAGGGTGTACACTTCATCGATAAATTGATCTATATTGAGCGAGACTTTAGCACAAGCTACCACGACATGTGCACAAGGATAATGAAGTGTCCGGAACCTCCTACAATCACACCGTCTATTTTAGAGATCAACTCTGTAGGACCTAGGTGGTATACCAGGTCGACGACCGATGGTCTCTGTAACGCGAAACGTTTCATTACATCGTGAATATACTTCTACATTTATCGACCTCGTCATTTGACGGTTTGTAACCATTCTATCCCTAACATCTTCGACAAACACGTGTCATGCCTTCATCTGGTAGAATTGTTGCTGACCCATTTTTGGCATTAAGGTAGCCAACCTATAGAATGTAGTCGAGAAGACAGATGAAATCGAAAGATGTCATTTTTTCAACAACACAGCGTTGATACCCTCCACAAAGTTTGTGGTCATTTGACCATAACGAAAGCCCTTGCCAAAATTTTGAGCCTATTGCTACGACTCTATGGTACCCAACCATTGTCGGAAAGATGTGTTCGTCTGACCTTCCATGTCACTCTCAAGTCAAGTCATCCTTTTCTGGAAAATGTGTGGCTCAAGCTCGTACGCTATGTATGTATTAAGAAAATATAAATTACAGTCTCGCCATAAAATATTAGGTTATATATTGAAAGGATAAGTTTATTCTTTACCCATTTTCACAACTTGCCTCTTCCAGTCTGCATTCTTATAATTTCGATGAAAGTTAGTCGCGATGTGCCGTATGCAGTAAACGGATCTCCATGGCATGCCGAAATGCCTAATGGCAATAATTAATCATTTCCCTCTATCAGAGATGATGCAAATATTATCATTACTAATAACATACCTCCGTAGGTTTGTAAGGCAAAATTTCCACTACTCTATGCTCTCCTTATCTACGATGGCAAACGCAATTGGGAGCATGTTCTTGTTCCCGTCTTGAGCAATCGTAAGAAGTAAGATCTGTGTATATTTACCGTATAGCCATGTCCCACCTACTTGCACAAACGGCTTGCAGTGGGGAAATGCACGCACACATGGATCAAACGTCTAGAACATCCATTAGAAAATTCTTTTTCCCTGTTGTAATTGCTCATCCGGGCTGTAATAAGGTCGTGTCTGCAACTCAATGATAGTCCCTGATACGTACTCCCTCATAGCGACAATCCATCCCTGCAACTCATTGTACGATGCATCGAAATCTTCGTACAATTACTCCATCGCCATCTGTTTAGCTATCCATGCCTTCTGGTATGATACTCGATACTGGAATCGTACCTGCATTTAGGCAATCAGTACCGAAACTTTAATGGTTGGCATGTCTTCAACCATTGGCATGATACACGTACAGATAGTTTTGGAATTAAGTTTTCGATGATCTTTTATCATACGTGTTGAAGTGTATATGTGAAGCCCAACAAATTTTCGTATCTCCCATATTTGCGACTTCTGGATAAATGCAGCTCGTATCCGCCAATTGCAGCCTTCCGCCGACTTCCAACACTCTCCAATATATAATGTCAGTTTAGACATGACGACTTTATAGTCTACTAATATATTCATACTATACCACTTAATGGAAAATACGCATTCTTCCTTACTTTCGAATCTCTAGCCCATTAACAACTCCTCAAGATCAGAATATACAACCATCCGGTGAACAAGAAGTATTTCAAGGTACTTCGAGAACTCGGCTACATGCGCTGCATCGGGGTCTAACCGAGATATGTATGCCCCAGGATTATTGTGTATCTCAATATGACGAATCTAGTTCCTGACTGAAAACGCATTAACGTTTCCATCCTCATTCACGCCTTCATCGTCAATATCATCCGGGACCTCATCCACGTCGGGATCACTATCACTTTTAGAAGGATCACTACTATGGTATACATCATCACCAACCACAGCAGTCTCGGGTGCAGCATTAAGATCAATGCCGATCCCATGTATAGTTGATTGACTACCAACATATGATATTGAAACCACCATACACTGTTCTTGAGCTTCATCTTCTTCACCTAATGGAGTGGGATCTTCAGTTGCCTCCACACTAGCTAACTCAGCAAATAACTGAATTGGTGCATTTTGGTTGCTCTGAGTCCCACAATAAATAGCGACCATTTTCTCCATGTCTTCATCGTCTACAAGTTCCATTTCGGTGAATTTTATGGGATCCATCAAAACTGGAAACTTGTAAAAAAGTTTCGAGATCCTTCTCCCACAACGTCTATAAATTTTTTCACTATTTTTTTCCTTCATATCATCAAACGAGATATTTCTATTAAACCTAATTGCTACTTGTTTGCGACATTCAAATATACATCTCATGCTTGTTGTCAAAATTTCTCCATCGAAATAAACGCATACGAAAAACTGATTCTCCATCTTCAATACTAGATCTGTTAAAAAAATTTTAAAATTCTCAAAATAATTTCGAATAGCAAAAAAGTTACATAAAATTTTTAATGCACAATTTTTCATTCAGAAGCTAACAAAATTAATAATCTAACAAAATAGCTTTTAAATAATAAAATTTCTAACAAAATTCTACATTCTATTTAAAAATAAATAAACTAAAATACATTATCCTTCTTCTTGTTTTCCTTTATTTCCTTCTTCTCTCTCCTTACTTCTGTTCTACTAAATTTTGTGTCTATTGCTCTGCTAATTTTTTTGTATGTTGCTTATCTGATTTTCGGGAGAATAAATGGGGGAGAAATTATTTGTATGTTGCTTATCTGATTTTCGGGAGAATAAATAGGGGAGAAATTAAGTCTGTGGGCCCCACTAGTTACACCTAGCAAGAAGGCTTAACTAGTCGCGCCTGTCAGATAGGCTCAACTAGTTGCGCCTGTCAGGTAGGCTCAACTAGTCGCACCTATTAGAGAGGCGCAACCTGTATGTATACTATTCTCGTACATATACACGGGTTCTATATTGATCCGGAAAAAAAATTAAAAAAATAATTTTTTTAAACGAAAAAATAATCTTAAAATAAGGGGTTGCGACTATCAGATAGGTGCGACCTAAAAATGTGTATTATTTTCGTAATTAATCTGGCTGACAACCTATTTTAGTGTATAAAATTTTTTAATATATTGGGGTAAAAAACGAGACACTGAGCATACATAGATTTTAGATTTGCAATAAGTGACAGAATATTTTTAAGTTACTGAATTGGGCTTAAATAATTTTATGTTTGATTTTCCTCTCTTTTTTTTAAATAATATTTAGTTAACTTGTGCCCTTAATTTTTTATAATATATATTATTTATTTTTAAAAACTATAATTTGACATTTTGAAAATTAAGTTTTTTACTTAAATATCAAATATTTACCTTATCACACTCATAAAAGAACCCAAATATTATATTATTGAAGTACAATTTTAATAGTTACATGAACTTAATTAAATTTAAACTAATTAATTTGAGTAATTCAATTTTCATTTCATTTAACATATTCAATTTTTTTAGCCAACTTAATAACTAATCTTCTACATTTAGTAAGTCTATTAAAAGGTAAATACTGATCACGAATTTTAAAACTATTTCATGCCCAATGTAAGGATCGATCTCTCGACCACTGGTTAATTTATTCAATTTTAAACTTGATTTAGTACTTTTTGCCCTTAGAATAATAATAAAAAGTGTCTATTAGAACATATCAACGAAGAAATGCCTCGAGTTTCTTTTTAATTTCATAAAACTCCATATACATATGCCCCAATAAAGCATCTCACTGTTAACCTTATAATCATCTACATAAACCAATGTTATGTTTAAAGAAGAGAGATGCAAGGCAATCATTCATTAGATCCATCTGAATCACTATATGTTTGTGTACCCCAAAATTTCCAAACATCCGCTTCTTCTTCGTCATCATTGCATTTTGAAGAAGTCGGACGAGCTGCACCAGAGAAATCCCGGAAACTGACAAGTCCCTGACTTTCACCATAACTAGTGGTAGCGATTCTGCACGCATTCACAGCCATGGCCGAACATTCGATATTGGTATTTCCGAGCTCCGGACGATTACAAAGCAAAGAGTTTGTTTGTTTGCCAGTGTCAATCTCCCAAGCATTAACAAAGTTATCTCCCAGCCCTCCAGTAACTATTTTATATGGATCCATATGTAATAGTGTCACTGAACCCATATGACCATCCAACTCTGTAACCGCTTTCGGTTTTGATGCCTCTTGGCTTCTCCTGATATCCCAAAGCAATGCTCTGTGAATACAGTGTAGGATTTCGAGTATTAGTTTCAAAACCGGAGATAAAACAACCTTAAGTTCGTATAAAAATCGGCTTTCAACAAATGGAAAAAGAAAATCAGGGGAAAAAAAAAGAAAAAACTATTTAGCATGAATAGAAGTCAACATAACCATCCATTTTCCGGTAAAAGTACCATTGAGGCCCCAATAGTTACTCAAAAAATGAACAAATTAAACCCTGTACGTTAAACTAAAGAGCAAATTAGTCCTTTCTATTAAAAAAATTCATCCATTTGAACTGTTTAAAACTAATGTGGCTGTTGGAATAACCAAACGGTGATATGTGACGTGCCATGTGTACATCATACTAACGTAAATGACCAGTTTTTAATAGTAAAAATAGATGAAATTTTTAACAGAATGACTAGTTTGCTCTTTGATCTAACTTACAAGAACTAATTTACCCATTTTTTGAATAGAGGGGGCAAAATGCAATCTAACTCCTAGTATAAGGGCTTCCATGTTACTTTTACCTCCATTTTCCTTTTTAAAATGGATCTCACAATGCCAACATGCAAAATCTTTTACCTAAAATGTCGGCTAGGCATTATCTCGATAAAGTGTAAAAACAATCTCATTCATACTTTCTTTACCTACCAAACAATCATACCATGACAAACGGAAAATTAAAGGGAAGGATTCATAACAAGGAAAAAGGTCTTACTTGCCAAATCCACCAGTACAAATTAAAGATTTGGAGGGCATAATTGCAAAGGAGTACAGCTTTGGTTGGCATATTGCTACAGTGTTAACCTTTCGCATTGTCCTCAAATCAACTACCACAACAGAGGAACCAGCTGCAATGTAGAGCAATGCTTCATCGCATTTCATGTCCACAGGTGCACCCGGCAAGGAAGTCATTCCCACGCAACAAGAAGAACGAACAGCTGATGATGTATTCGTATCCCAAACTCTCACCTGTGAACCCCAAAATGGTCACATAGTACACTCAGGTGGTGTTAAGAAGTGAATGCTCAAGAAGAAAGCCAAACAAGATACCTTAGAATCCCTTGACATAGTCACCAAAAGGGAAGGTTTGTGCCTGGAAAATGATAGGCAAAATCAACTATTGATTATAACTAAAGAAAATATAATCAAATGTAAAGAATATAAAGCTCAGACTTCGATGACTTTCTTTCTTAATTGAAAAAGGGATAAAAAGACCAAGTGTTCTTGAAGAAACAGATTCATACCCTGCAACTGACATCAATGAAACAGGTTTCTGATGCCCATAAAGTGTAGCCTTTAAAGCTTGTTGGCCACGTTTTCCACTAGAGCTAAGGGACCAGAGGCGAACAGTGCCATCTTCCCCACCACTTGCCAACACTTTGACACCACCAGAACCTAATAATTTATCTGACAAGGTGGAAACAGCACCATTATGACCTCTAAAGCACCGATGACAAGCGCCCTACAAACAAAGCATACAACCAGGACATTCAACAAGAACAGAGGCTAAGAAAGATAGCTTACATTCTATTCATAATACAAGCACAAAAGAAATGATAAATTGATGATAATGAACAACCAAGACAATGCCCTTCTACTCAAAGTAATGCAAGGAATAAATTGAGGTTAATAATACAGCTCTGTCAAAACGGAGAAAAGCAAGGGAAAGCTCAGGATAATACCTTCCACCATAGACGAATTGAGTGGTCACAACTTGAGGTTACCAGAACGTTTTCTTCTCTTTGTATCTCACTTCGAACTAAAGAAGTTTCATTAAGTGGAAACAATCTGCAGAGCAATTACACAAGGCATATTAAAGGGAACTCAAGCTTTTGCATACGAGCATAACCATTTCCGGTGCCTAGTGTAAATAAGTAAGCCTAACTTGAAAATAAAAACATCACCAAGTAGATCGACAGATTACAACCAAGAACACCATGCTCTCTATCATAAAGACAATGCCGCTTATTCTACAAGGATATCCATCAAATATTGCTCACCTCATGCATGTAATTCTTGCATTATGATCACTCATCCTAACAAGCGAGCCACCGCTCAAGAAGCTGTCGGTTTTCATCATTCTTATAATAGAACCCTTGGCAAACAAACTTAAGTAAGCTTTGCAATGGTGCTCAAATGTAAAGCATCATATAATCAAAAACCACGACAACAAAAACTAAATGGCCATACTTGAGAAAAGATAATATCATTCTTATCAAGAAGTATATTATCAAAATGCCTTGCTTCAGTATATAAATCGAGGACGAAAGGATCAGCAAATTTAAACTGATGCAACGCCGTACGCCAATCCAAATACGCCTGCCTCACTCCTGATGAAGAGCTGGATAGCATTTCTAGCGGCCAACGCAGGCTAATTCAATCAAAAACATAAATTATGAATATTCAATCGAAATTTATTTAAAAATAAGAGAAAATGAAATTCGAGCCTGCAAATAATTGATTCATATTAAATTTTATGTTTGTTTTTTTAAAATTACAATCGAAATTTGTCTTTTCTGAAGGCGAATCATATAAACATTTTCCAGAGGGAAAAAAAAAACCTGAAGCGGTGGAGCCAGATGGAGTCGGAGTAAGCGATTTTCTTGAGAAATTTGGAGGTCATGGCGAGGTTTGAAAGGTCCTGTAGGCTGAGGTAGGTGGCGCAATGAGCCAATGAATCTTCGTCCAAATCGGTGATTTTTGTTGTCGCCGCCTCTGTCGTTGCCGTTTGCGGCTGTGAAGCTGGTGGCTCCACCATTTTTTCTAATTTTGGAGAAAATGAGTAGATTTTTTTTTTTTTTTTTGGCCAGAAAATAAGTTGAATTTATGACCCTTTCAACTTCACAGTAAGGTTGTTCTTTAATGGCAAAAACTATATAACCATCAAAATCGACATTAGAAAGCTCTAATAAGAAATGTTTTCACAACCGAGCGGTGATCGAACCGGTTAGAGGTCCGACCGGTTCAACCGGTTCGCCCTCAAAAATTGCAATTGCACCAGGTCTACCACCTCTGCTCAGTTTCCAAGTTTTATATTATTATTTAATAAAAAGTCATTATACTTTTTGTTATGGCCCAAAACGGCCCGGCCCAAACATTAAAAAAAATAAAACCTAACACAAGCAAAAGCACTACCCAAGCAACCCAAAACCCAACAAAAACGGACTCAGACCCAAGCTAAACTACGGCCCAATTGGCCTATAAGCATAAAACAGTTTTGGCAAATTTGAAACTCTAGCCCCAAACTCTTTTTTGCGTCGTTTCAGCAGTGGTATCGCACGCCGGACACCACCACCCCGCGACATGCACAACACCACCACGCCACGTCAGAAACGTGCTCGATCAGGCACCTACAAATAAGCAAGAATCAGTTGTAAAAAAAGGCTATAAAAGCCCCAGAAACGAATGTAAAAAGGGGATCTTTTTTTTCGAATATAATAGAGAGAGAATATACAAAAGTCAAGAGTAAATCGAGAATCGGAACAAAGGTTCGAAAGACCCTAGGGAAGGGGAAAAGCAGGCCGTGCATTGAATATAGGCTGGAACTGCGCATATTTCCCTTAAATAGGCAATTTTTGCGACCAGTCCCTTTCCTCTGCGCCTACGTTCAATCAAGTCCTTTTTGTTTTCTTTAAATGCTTTCAAATTACCCCTGAAATTTGCACGAAGGCCCATTCTAGTCCGCGCCGAAATGAGCTGCTTTGGGGTTTAGTTCATTTGCTTTTCAATCCCTGTTGGTTATTGCTCCTTGCATTTTGGTCTTAACATTTTTTGGTTTACAAATTACCCTACTGTTTTTTTAAAAAATTAAGTCTGAATCTGTATTTTACGTCCATCATAAATTATTCACTGTTCTAATTTTTTCCGTATATTTATTTTAACATGTTGTTTTGTACCGTTTTGATTAATCATACATTGTTAAGTTTATGTCTTGTTTAAAGTTTTAAAATATTAATTGGTTATACGATATATTGATTTTAAAATTTATATGCTATTTCTTTTCATGCATAAATATATATTTACATATGTTTGTTTATTCCAAGCCCTTTTTATATATAATTAAATTTTATATTTGTATATATATGTATTAGTAGATGTCCATTTAATGCATATTGCTTGTTCAAATTGACGCGGGAACTTTGGTATCATCTTTTTTGTTTACTTTAAAGCTTATTTATATATCATTACTTTATATATTATTTAACCTTATTTCTTCTTTCTTGGCCTATTCCAGACTTCAATATAAATTACTTGTTTCATAATTTTGAATACCATTTCCTTATATCATTCATCCGTCTATATGTTTTAATAAGCATACCGCATATTATTTGCATTAATTTGCTTGGTATATGCTCTCAATTCATTGGTCCTCCAATGTTGATATTAGTACAGGTATAATGTATGATATGTCGCCATTGTATGGACCCAAATTCGCCCTTTTCAAATCTTATATTATGGCCATTCATTTTTACAATATTCTATTCAAGTTTCATGTTTGGAACTTTGTTTTTACATTATGGTATCGTGACTCAAATTCCTATGTTTTAATCAAACAAATGTGTTTTGACCGGCATTTATCCTTGTTAATTCAAACCCTCTCAACTTAAGAAATTATTTCGTGTTTGGAGGTTCGAAGAATCGTGCTCAATCGTGCTGGGTTTCGATTTTTCGTTCAACTAAAATATGGAATGTCTTTTGAAAATTTCGTCCATGTTTTTTTAAAATTAAAATGAGGCAATATTTCGTATTTGGGGAGTTTGAGAGATCGTCCCCAATCGTACTGGGTTTCGTTTTTTCATTCGACTAAAATATGAAATATCTTTTTTTTTTCTAATTTCATTCACGTTTTTCTTAAAATAAAACGAGGTGATATTTCGTGTTTGGAAGTTTGGGAAGTCGTGCCCAATCGTGCTGGGTTTCAATTTTCTATTCGACTAAAACATGAAATATCCTTTTTTGAAATTTCATTCACATTTTTTAAAGCTAAAACGAGGCAATATTTCGTGTTTGGAGACTCTGAGAGATCGTCCCCAATCGTGCTGGGTTTCGATTTTTCATTCGACTAAAATACGGAATAGCTTTTTTTTTTGAAATTTTATTCATGTTTTCTTAAACTAAAACGAGGCAATATTTCGTGTTTGGAAGTTTGAGAGATCGTGCCCAATCGTGCTGGGTTTCGATTTTTCATTCGACTAAAATACAAAATATCCTTTTGAAATTTCATCTATGTTTTCTCAAATTAAAATGAGGCAATGTTCGTATTTGAAAATTTGGTAAATCGTGCCCAATCGTGCTGGGTTTCGATTTACCGTTTGGGCCGAATAGCCAAATATCCTTTTTAAAAGTTTTAGGTGCATGTGTTTTGGAAATCCTGAGATGATCTTGTCTCGAGGGTTCCAAATATTGTATCCAGTCGTGCTGGACGTAATATTTTATTCCTTCTAAGCGAGAGAATCTCAATATCCAATTTAAGTTATCCAAACGTTTTAAAGGCATTGTATTTTAAAATCTTTTTCAAATTTTCAACATTAGGACGTTAATTGATCAATACGGTACCAATTTTGGGCGTTGCGAGGGTGCTAATCCTTCCTCGCGCGTAACTGACTCCCGAATCCGTTTTCTAGTTTTTCGTAGACCAAAAACGTTATTTTAATAAATTAAAGTGCTTTTTTAAAATGAAGGATCACAGGGTGACCCGATCACACCTAAACAAAAAGGATTGGCGACTCTATACCTCGTTTAAAAGTCGATTCCTGTTTTTCAAAAAAAAAAGGTTTCGACACTTTTCATTTTCAGATTTCTTTTCCTATGTTCCTCAAATCTTCTTCATATTTCGTTTCTATTTTATCGTTTAGCCTTTGGTTCAAAGCTCAAAGGTTTAAAACAAAATAACAGTAGATGATGGCACCGGCAAGCCAAGAACCACCGATTTGAAGCAGGCGAAGGCGAGCAAGAGGAGAGGCGAATAGAGGGCTGAGTTTTGACTGCAGAGGAACCGTCGGCATGGCCTGATGCATGGGTGTGGGGGGTGGGGTGGATGGGTCATGGCTAGGTTTAGGTTGTTTTCTCCGTTTGTTTATGAAAATGGTCTCGAAAATGATTTTGCAAAATAATAATAATAATTTTTTTGGTCACAAGCCTTTATACTCTTCATAAATTTAAAATATAGTCTATATAGTTTTATTTTTGGGTTAATCTTACTTTTTAGAGACCAAAATTTAGGTTCAGTTGTTACCATTATTAAAAATATTTTATTAAATTAATGTTCATTATAATGTCATTTTTTAGTTATATGAATTATGAGTATTTTTTATTTAAAAATGTGACATCAACAAATTTGATAAAAAATTTTAACAATATTAACAATTAGATTTGATTTTCAAATTTGAAAAGTAAAAGGGTCTAAATTATTAAACATAAAAGTATAATAATTAAATTTCAAATTTGTGAATAGTATATAGACAGACTTAAAACATATTTTAACCTTGTACTATAAAAATTTATTATTAATATATTTAAAATTATTGTTTTAAAAATTTATTATTAAAATAAAATTTAAATGTTTGATGAACATATTAATTTACATGATTTTTGTGTTCAATTTGGTTTATTTCTGAGTTAATCCCTACTTAATCGATGTTTTTATGATTTAATCTTATTAGGGATGCAATTGGCCAAAAACGAACAAAAAAGGGCCAAATCGAAAGACAAATTGTTGACGTATGGCCGAACCAAAAGGATAGAGAAAGCCAAGGACTTATTATATATTTTGACTTTGTAAAAAGCTAAAAATAGAAGATATTATTTTGTTTTATTTTATTTTATTATTTATTTTTATTTTATTAATTTAGGATAGGCTATTTTTAGTAACCCTATGTACATAAATAAGGGCTTTTAGTTTTTAGAAAAATCATCCTTTAATTTGTATTCCTTCTTCTACTTGGAATAGAATTACTCTCTCTCTTACATTTCCTTTTTCAATTTGGAGTTGGAATATCATTTCTTTTCTCTTCAACTTGACGTTGCATTTTGTAGCTTTGTCTCCAATTTTTGTTTCTTTTCCACAATTGGGTCAATTGCTCCCCAAGTCCCCTTTCCTTTCCAAAATTCCATCATCATTCACACAAAGCCAAAACACAATCCACAACCTTCAAGCATGATTAAATTCATGCCACACTAAACCCCTTTTAGCTTTAAGCCGGTGTTAACCCCGTCAAAAACCTGTGAGTTAAGTACCCGAGCTGTTTAACTCCCAATTTTCGATATTTATTATTTCTCTGGATTAAGAGTATGACTTCGTCAACTCACAAAGTCAAGTCAATACTAAGTCAAAAAAGACGTCGTTTGAGTTAGTGTGGCTAGACGTATAGTTGGAATTCCAAAAGGATCGATTGTCTAATTGGTTTTCCGTGAACACATTGGCGTGTTAGGTGGGGATTGCTGTTTGCTTCCGTCAAGGGAAGTAGTAACCGGATTTAAATGTCCCAAAAGTTTGAAAGCATTGGTTTGAGCTAGGCTCTTCTAGAACGCAAAGCTGCTGGAGTTCTAAAATCACGAACGTTTCGTAGGTTATTCGATCGGTAAGGGTTAGTTATAGGACGTTCCATAACTAATTTACACAAGGAAGAGTTGGTGTCCGAGGCGTCCTTGGTAGCTATAACTAGCTTATTGGAAAAGAGGAGTTCACCTAATTTCGAGGATCGGGTCAAAGTCGAGAGAACCCGTGCTTAAGGCTGAGCTAAGTTTAATTGATTTTTCTTCAGATTACCTCATTGTTTTTCTTATTTCATCTTTTACTTTTTACGTTTTTTGTGTTTATTTCAGGTTTCATATTTTATTCCCCACCAAATATCGCGGGCACGACAACTGCCCTGACATAAATCTGGTCGAGAGATAAACAATTTCCAGTAACTCAGTCTCTATGGGATCGACCCTACTCCCTATACTGCTTTAATTTGCAAATTAAGTGTAGGTTTATATTGGTGGAATCGACAGCCATCAATGTTGAATTTATTATTTCAAAACACTAGTAATAGATTGAATTTATTGCACTTTAATGTGGTTTTATAGAAAACATAAAAAATTATTTAAAAATTCTTAAGAATTTAATTCTTAATAACTTTTTAAAATCATTTTTCTAATTTTTTATAATCATTTAATAATTATTTAAGAAATTATTCCAGAATAAACTTAAGATAATTATTTGTCTAAGTTCATTTTAGCCTGAATAATCGTTTGCCTAGGTTAATTTTGAATGTGATTTTTAATAAATTTAAAATATTTTTTTTAAAATTTAATAATTTCTTATAATTCTTAATAATTTCAAAATAATTTTATTTAATTTTAAGACTTCTAAAATTTGTTTAAGGATTGCCACATTAGCATGAGGTGTACATGGCACTTCACATATCATTTTCTGATTGCTTTGCTAGTCATGTTAACTTTTAACAGTAGAAATTGGTAGAATTTTTAATAGAAGGACTCATTTGTTATTTGATCTAATGTGTATGGGCTGATTTGCTTATTTTTTAGTAGATATTCCAACATACAATCCGACTCCTAGCATAGGGAGAACACCCAATAATTTGTTAGTTACTGTACGAAGTATTTGAAATACAGGAAAGAAATACCATTCAGGTAATATTTCCAAAGGAGTTGCACCTCCATAGTACTTCTATTACATTGGATTTTGTAACGCCCCATACCCGATACCGTCGCCGGATTTGAATACGAGGTGTTAACAGACTTAATTCATTACTTAAACCGCTCAAACGATTTATTTTTTTAAAATTTCCAGTCAAGCTAGCAATCTGTGTCACAGTCGCTTAAAAATTCATATCTCGAGTTTCGAAACTCTAAATCCAATTCTGTACATTTTACCTGAAACCAGACTCATATATCTATTTACTAATTTTTTTCTATAATTTTTGGTCAAGCCAATTAGTACAGTTTATTAGTTAAATTCTCCCCTGTTTCAGGGTTTGACTGCTCTGACCTCTGTGTATTATGAATCAGATATCTCTCTGTACAGAGTTTCAATGTCTATGATGTTTGTTTCTCTTAAAACTAGACTCAATAAGAAATCTGTACATATAAAGCATGACTTCTAATTATTTTTTTACAATTTATTATGAATTTTTAAAGTTAGAACAGGGGATCCAGAAATCACTCTGGCCCTGTTTCACAAAAATTCGAATATCTCATAAAATATAATTCATATACCTGTTTTGTTCAATCCATATGAAAATAGACTCATTAATATTCAATTTCATAACTTACTCATCATTTAATTCCATTTCTACTATTTTTAGTGATTTTTCAAATTTACATCACTGCTGCTGCCAGATTCTGTTTTATGGCAAATTTCACTTTACTAAGGATTTTCATGGACTAAATATCATTTTAGACATACATAACATCAAATATGACTTAGATTGGCCATTCCAATGACTAATCATTTACAAACCCTTTTCTTACCAAACCATAGTCATATCATAAGATCATTTACACAAAGTGAGTATTTTGCCATACATGCCACATTCAAAACATACAAGCCATTTTACCAATTTAGGCCTTCGGATAGTGTGAACGAGTCTTCGACCTATCCCGATTCTCAATGTAATATCCTGAATTAGGGTTTAATCGGAATAGTGGTTTCGTGACCACAAATCCGAGATAGAAATAATTATTTTATAATTATTTTGATGATTATGATATGATTGCATGATTGTGTGAAAATTTCGTGATGAAATTCTATGCCTAAAATGTTTAAATTGAAAGTAGGGACTAAATCGAATAAGTTGCAAAATTTGCATTCTAGAAGTTTTTAGTATGAAATTGCATTGAAATATTAATTAGGAGGTCTTAAATATCAATTTGACCAATTTTAAGTTCATGGACATGGAAGGAATTTTTGAAAGTTTAGTAGTAAGGGCATTTTGGTCATTTAATTATTAAAATGAATTAAAAACAAAATTAAAAGCCAATTTTTGTCCATCTTCTTCATTAGGCCGAAATTTCAAGGATTCTCCATAGCTAGGGTTTGTTTCAAGCTTCCAAGCTCCATAATCAAGAGAAACGGGAATCAAGTCGCGATCGAGGAAAAGAAAAGATTGTGGACTAAATTGCAAAATCTTTATATTTTGGTACCAAGGTAAGTTCATGTGTAAATAATGTAGCATAATTGTTATTTTTAAGTTATTGATGTTAATTATATGATATGCTGATTTTTTTATCGTGAAATATTATGCTTTGTGGTTAATGTTGAGTAATATGCAAATTATGTTTACTACTTGATAAATATGAATTGCTACCGAGTATCGGTTCCGATATTCCGTGGAAGACGGCTAATGTCAGATCGAGGGAAAAAGCCCGTTTGAACCTTAGGAATAGATTAGGATACAAGTGACATGTCACTAGGATATTTGGGCATCCGAACTCGTTGAGTTGAGTCCGAGTTCACTTATGGATGCGAATGTCCGAACTCGTTGAGTTGAGTCCGAGTTCGTAAGATGTAACTAGGCATCCGAGCTCGTTGAGTTGAGTCCGAGTTCACTTATGGATGCGAACGCCCGAGCTCGTTGAGTTGAGTCCGAGTTCATTTATGGGCGGGTTACATGATTGCTTGATTACATATGTGGCACTTATGTGCAAATTATCCGTGTATCCGAGTTATATTCCGATATGTTCAACGGGTGAAAATTTCTATGAAATGGAAGAACACTTAAGATGCAAGTGACGTTTTGGTAAGTGTTGTGAAATGGGCACTTTGGACAGGTATGTACTTAACCCTCGGGTTGAAAATAGATACAACAACGATAAAGTGGTAAGATGATGAATGATGTTTAGAAATGTGATATATGTTTTGGTGATGCCATGCTAAGGTTGTTTGGTATAATTGTATTGTTATGTTACTTGTTATTTGCATATGAACTTACTAAGCATTTATGCTTACTCCCTCCTTTTCATTCATTGTAGTTTTGAACAAGTCATCTTGGGAATCGGGACAGGTTGAAGTTTCGATTACACTATCCGAAGGATTTCTATTGGTAAATGGCTTGTAAAACTTAAGTATGGCATGTATAGCAATGTACCTATTTTGTGTAAATAATTTTATGATATGGCCATGTTTGGTTGAGAAAATGTTTGATATTGATAAGTCATGGTGATGGCTAATTAGATCATGTTTGATATCATGGAAGTTTAATAGGTTATCTAGTTCATAAAAAAATTCATGGAAAGATGAAACTTGCCTTAAAACAGAATATTGCTGCAACAATGACATGAATTTGAAAAATCACTAAAAATATTATAAGTGGAAATAAATGACGAGTAAGTTATGAAATTGAAGCTTAATGAGTCTATTTTTGTGTGGATTGAACAAAACAGGCATATAAATTATATTTTATGAGATATTTAAACTTTTGTGAAACAGGGCCAGAATGATTTCTGGATCCCCTGTTCTGACTTAAAAAATTTATAATAAATTTTAAAAAAATAATTATAAGTTTTTCTTTACATTTACAGATTCCTTATTGAGTCTAGTTTTAATAGAAGCAAACCTCATAGTCATTTAAATTTTGTATAGAGAGATATCTGATTCGTAATACACAGAGGTCAGAGCAGTCGAACCATGAAACAGGGGATAATTTAACTAATAAACTGTACTAATTGGCCCAACCAAAAATTCTAGAAAAAAATTAGTAAATAGATATATGAGTCTAGATTTAGGGAAAATTTACAGATCTTTATTTCGAGTTTCGTAACTCGAGATATGATTTTTCTTGTAACTGTGATGCAGATAGCTAGAAAGCTGTGAATGTAGAAACAAATTATTCGAAGTACTTAAATTGATAAATTATGTTCGGTAACACCTCAAGCTCGATTCTGGCGTCGGTCTCGGGCATGGGGGCGTTACACTCAAGCCGGCTTGTCAAAACTACAATAAAAGAAAAGGAGGGAGTAAGCACAAATGCTTAGTAAGTTCACATGCAAATAGCAAGTAACATAATCACACAATTCCACAAAAACATTATTTGCATAAACAACACCAAGACATTCATGTTTCATTTGTATTTAATATATTTCTACGATTTCATCATACCAAGTTCTCAACCCAAGGGTTTAAGCACATACCTGTCAAATTTTCTCATTTACCACACTTACCAACATGTCACCTTCATTTTAGGCCTTCTTTTTATTCACTTAAGATTCACCCGTTGAACACATCAGAATATAATTCGAATACGCGGATCTCATGAACATAAGAGCCATACCCGCAGCTAGACAAACTCAATAGCCTGCGGAACTTATGTAGCCAAGCTACCATGTAACCCGCCCATAAGTCAACTCGGACTCAACTCAACGAGCTCGGGCGTTCGCATCCATAAGTGAACTCGGACTCAACTCAACGAGTTCGGATGCCTAGTTACATCTCACGAACTCGGACTCAACTCAACGAGTTTGGAACTCAACCATCCTAGTGACATGTCACTTGTATTCTAATCTATTCCCAAGGTTCAAACGGGCTTTTTCCTCAATCACACATCTTTGCCGTCTTCCACGGAATGTCAAAACCGATACTCGGTAGCAATTCATATTTAACAAGTAATAAACATAATTTGCATATTACTCAACAATAACCACAAAGCATAATATTTCATAATAATAATCATCATATCATATAAATATCATTAAGTTAATTAAAATGACAATTATGTTACTACATTTACACATGAACTTACATCGGTACAAAATTATTAGCAATCGAGCCTATTCTTCGTAAACTTTGTTTTTCCCTCGATCGCGACTTGAATCTCGTTTCTCTTGATTATGGAGCTTGGAAGCTTGAAACAAACCCTAGCTATGGAGAACCCTTGAAATTTCGGCCTAATGAAGAAGATGGACAAAAATTGGCTTTTAATTTTGTTTTTAATTCATTTTAAAAACTAAATGACCAAAATTCTCTTACTACTAAACTTTCCAAAAATTCCATCTATGTCCAATTTTTGTCCATAGACTTAGAAATTGGTCAAATTTCTATTTAAGACCTCCTCATTAATATTCCAAAACAATTTCATACTAAAAACTCCTAAAATGCAAGTTTTACAAATTATTCGATTTAGTCCCTAATTTCAATCTAAGCACTTTAGGCATAGGATTTCATCACGAAATTTTCACACAATCATGCAATCATATCATAAACATCAAAATAATTATAAAATAATTATCTCTATCTCGGATTTGTGGTCACGAAACCACTATTCCGATTAGGCCCTAATTCGGGATATTACAGTATGTTTTATTTTTCAAATAAAAAAAATAATCCTGCCTTGAATATTACCTTCCATGTTATCGTTTAATGCTGATTTTTTAACAGAATGATTAGTTTTTACTTTCTTTTTCTAATGTACATGGGCTAATTTTTCTATTTTTTTAATATAAGAGGCAAATTACAATCCAATTCATAATACAAGAACCTCTATAGTATTTTTACTATAAAAATATGTTATATTACCGTGGAGGAGGTTTTTTAAAATAAAAAATTTATACAAAATAAATAAAAATAATTCATAATAAAATTTGAACATAAAATATTACGATTTTTAAGTCTTCAATTTTATCCAAATCTAAAGTTTTTATATAAATTTTAATAAATATATTTTTACATAATTTTTTATACACATCATAGATGTTTCATAATCTAGTTTTTTTAAGTATTTAACTGAATTAGTGTCGCCCGTCAAATCTCAACTTAGTAGAAAAATTACCAAAAAATCTATTATTTTAAAAAACAATAATTAATATTACCATGATAGTGTTTTTATCTTTTTTTATTTTCATAAAAATCTAAAAAATACATATATGATAGAATTTGAACCCAAAATACCATAACTTTTGAAGTCTCAAATTTATCATTCCCATTAAAGCCTCAATTGTTTCTATATCAATTTTTCATAAATATATTCGTTAATAATTTTTTTTCCATCCACATATTGAGTGTGCCAAAATTAGATATGATTTTAGAAAATTTCAAGTACTTTTGCTTTATTGAACTGAAATTTTTAAGTATGAATAATAAATTATTAATATTTTGATACATTAACAATTTATTATAAAAAATATTTATATGAAATATTCTAACTTCACAAGTTAGAATAAATGAAACTCCACCTCCCATGTATTTGCTAATATTTTATTATATATTGGATAATAATACTTTGTTGTAACTTTAATGATAAATGGACTATTATATAATGTCCAAAATCTTAAAAATTAAAACCCTGTAAATATAAAAAGTATGTATAAATTTATTGTATCCCAAGTAAAATTGAATTATTCTTTCCCCTTTTATGTTTACTCTTCTCTCTCTTAGTTGTATTTGCTAATAGTATCTAAAACATGAGACGAAGTTATAGATCTGCCAAGATATTGAGTTTATTATATTAGATTAATTCATTTTGTAATTTTTATTAAGGGTAGTATGGTTTTGATAAAAAGGAATCTTTCTCTTATTGTATTAAATTTATACTGTGGAGTTCATTTTTAGTACTAAAGTAATTTATAACAGAATTCTTTTCAGTAATTTTTTAAACAAAATTGTTGGAATTTTAACTTAGGTGATTACAACTACATTGTCGATCAAGTCTTAACTTAATTGGTATATACATTGTTGTCAATATAAGAGGATGTAAATTTAAATATGCTGAAATGTACTGTCCTCCTATTTATGGATTGAAATGAGACTATAAATAATTCTAAAAATTGTATAAAAAAAATAAATATGATTAAAACTTATAATGAAATTGTTAAAAAGAAATTATATGCTCATTGAATGTATAACATTTAATTCATACATCGTGAGAAAATTAAACCTGTTGAGAAAAAATCCACTATTTAAATAATTGAATCTAAATTCATGGCAATTCAATTTGATTAAAAATAATTACAATAATCGATTTTTTTTTTTTTTTTGCAAACAAATAAGTTACCAAAAATTTCCAAATAAAAAACTCAATTTGATAGTATATACCAACAATTCAAATTCAAAAAGAAAATCAAAACAAATTTTTATAGTGTTTTAGAACAAAATTTTGTACTTTTAAACATGATACAAAAGATCTGATAATTTAAACATGATAAGAAATCGACACCAACATGAAGCATTTAATATACATGACCTTCTATCATATTCATGTTTAAAATTTCAACCTATTTAATAATTTATTGTTATTACTTATATATAAAAATAAACAAAAATGCACCTACACACAATATGCATGTCATATGTGTTATTCATTGACATTCAAAATGTCAAAAATGCTCATGAAACAATAGCATACTATTACATTTTAAGGAAAGAAAAAAAGAGAGCAAAATAGCAAAATTGAAAATTAGAAACTCAAAAGTAGAAGGGGAAATTTCCTGGAAATTCCTTAAATAAAAGATTAAAAATAAGCTCAAGAGCACAACATTATATATCCTCAATTAACAAAGAAAACATATAATAATATATGAAGGGATTTATTCCTCAGCACACAAATAGGTGGGATAAAGAGCGGCTAAACACACCACTTAAATGAAAATATGGGTGGAGAATTTGAGGGAGGACAGACAATGTACAGCTGATCAAGCAAAAGACATTACCATTCATTATTCCTAACTGACTTCGGCTCGGTGGTCAGATGGATCATTTAAAATATAAAGACCACACTGTCATGAACCCTAGACTTTTGGTTTTGTGCCACACATTCAGAGATCCACATCAGGTTCCTTATCTCCTGCTCCCTTAATCTCATGTATGCAAAGAAAACACCGTAATGGAACTGTGCCGGGGGGGGGGGTCATTGTCCAAGAAAACAAGTCAGAGAAAACTAAATGGCCTTATTTCATGCATGAAAAGAAGTGGGGAGGATATTTTCACTTCACGAAAACTAGATAACTGTTACGAAAAGAATGGATGACCGCGGTAACCAGTACAAACCTGTTGCTCGAAAGCTAAGCAAAGCCTTTTCACTTCCTCCTCGTAAAATGCTTTGTCAAGCATTTGACTTTCTCCATATGATAATTTAGAGAAAATCGATTGATAGGGAGGATATTTTTCCATTGCACCACGAACCTAGAAGCAATCCAAGCAAAAGACTAAGAACTACGAGTAACTTCATTTAAGCAAGCATAACGTGTGAAACACACCTGGTCAATATCTTCACAGACAGCAAGTTCCTCGTGACCATAAGGATAACTGTTTAACATGAAGCAGCATTGTCAGAGAAGACACTCCACAATTATCTAATACCAAAAAGTAAAAACGGTATGATCAGACCTGGGAGAAAGAACTTACAGCAGACCGAAATTAGAGTATAATTTCCTACGATCATCACGAGTAAGTTCAGTTCCAATGCTGCAAAAAGTAAACAAGACCAAACATGTTTATTAGAAAATCCTTGGTAAGAAAATATTGAGGGTAACACTAAAAAACTTTAGGAAGTAAATGATATCTATAAGTAACAATACCTGTTAATTGTAATATTGACAGCTCTCCTATCAGCTTCAAAGGCTAAGAGGTCAGACATTATCTCTGCAGTTGCACCGCCTAGTTTCTATAGGAAAAAGCACATTGAAGTTAAAAGGAGGTCCAAAATAAGAACAATCTGCATAGCCAAATATAAAATGCCATCTTTCTTCTGAACTTAGAACCTTACCTGATATATTCAAAAAAGAAAAATGACCTTACCTGACAAAACTTGTAAAAATCTTCAAGGTATGCTTTGTAGAGAGTGTTCCTCATAATTTCAATGTTCATGTCATCAAGGTCCTAGGAGAGAAAAAAGGCGAATGACTCCAAAAATCGAAGTCATAGAAATGATAACATTCAACAAACAGATGCTTATACAGAGAGAGAGAGAGACAGACGGGCAGACAATCAAATTTGGTGAAACATTATTAGAGAAATTGTTAGAACCATGTACCTCAGATGTAATACATTCAGAAAAGTATGGAGCCAGTGGAGTGTCAACGAGAACCAATCTATAGAGTTCACGCATGTTCTGAGCAACTGCCAGGGTTGCAATGCTGAAGCAGTGAAAAAGAAAAGTAAGCATACATACTATAATAATAATAATAATAATCTAATCTCTCTATAGGGGTTACATTACCTATCAAACATGCCCAAAGGATGGCATTTCTCCAAAAGCTCTTGAACATCTCTCTCATGCAAGGTTCCAGTAACAATCAAGACAACATTGTCTATCATGTGACCATATCTGAATGAAGCAGTCAAAATGTTAGTTTTTCGCTGGCTGTCACTACCAAAAAGACCCGTTAATAAAACTGCATCTCCACAACATCTAAACAGAGTTCTAGACACATCCCAGGAGACATATTGAAGCAGCCCAACCATTTGGGCAGCCATGTTCCACCTGAGCCTAATACGGATTAACCAGATCAAGAGATGAGGGAAACAAACAACCCCCCTCTAACTTCAAAGAAAATAACAAAACCTCATGGCAGCATACGGATGCGCACAATTAATACTTCCATTTCAGAACCACCAGCACTTTGATGCTACTGAATTAACACCTAACATTCTATGCCTAGTTCTAAAAATAACCTAATTCATACAGAAAGCTGCCATTGCCAATAAGCAATTAAATCAAAGGTAGATCATAATACCGAAATAAATCAAATGCATGGCCATATTAAATATGTCCCAATAAATTCAAACAAAGAAACAAAAAGGACAAATCTTTACATACGTGATATACTCTAAGAAGGTGGACAATGGCTCGGTAGCCTGGCATAGCATATGCTTATACTCATCAACGAGTTTAAGAGTGCATTTCTCCACAATAGTAGTCGTATGCAATGGTGAAGGTTCTGCAAAGCATCAACAAGTGGCATAATCAAATTCTTAAAAAAAAAAAAAAAAAAGCAGATCCTCTATCAATTAAAAAAATCAACAATATGTGCTTCAAATTAACTCTATAAAGTTATAATTGAATCAATTTAGATTCAATCCAATAAAAAATCAATGCATTACTTAGTAGATTCGAAATTGAAAAGGCCATAAAGATTGGAAGGAATTGAGAAATGTACCATTTTGGAGGTAAGGACCGTATTCGGTGGCGGAGAGGTGCATCTTGATATCGTCAAGCGTCTCGCATTGGCAGAGATTGTTGTAATCGGCGGCCGTTAAGAGACCGGCCCGGTGACCTCTCACGATCGCTTCCAGGTAACCGCCGTGGATGTTGAACGTCATAGCTTCGAATCCGTACATTTTGCTGGGTTGTTTTTTCAGTGATTTGAGTGGTTGAGATCTAAATTTGCGAATTTGAAGCTAAGAACGGAACCCTACAGATAAAGAATTGGGAAATTGGGAGATTTTAGATTTATGGGTCCAAATGATGGTTGTGGTGATGGGAATAGAAGGGAGCTTGGAGAAATTACAGTTTAGATTTCTGACGGGATTCTTTTTACATATTTAATTAATTAATATTTAAAAATGAATTTTAAAAATATAACTAATTAATAAAATAAAAATAATTTGTCCGATTTGTGTTATAGAATGGCTTCTGGTGGGTTATTCAGATTATTTGTAGATAATTTTCGGTTTAAATTTATTTAAGTTTAGAATTTTTTGAGTTAAACTTTTTCTAACTTATTTTCGTGGATTTAGATTAGGATCGAATAAAGTTAGAAAAATTCAAATAATTTTGATGTTTTTGGATTTAGATCCGTCTGGATCAGACAAGTTAAATAGATTTAAATAATCTTGTTGTTTTTTAAGCTATAAAGTTTTTGTTTCCAATATGGTACTCAATTTTACTTTTATATAATAACACACAATTCAAATTTATTGTCATAACTAATTTTTTTTCGTGCGATGCAAAGGTTAATTATTTGTATTGATTAAAATATATTATATTGAATTATTAAAAAATGGTACAAAATTTATAAAATTTTATAAATATTATTATTGGAAAAGTAAAAATAATATAAATATTTAATTTTTATAATGATGGTAATTTAAATTATAATCAATATAAATTAAACAATAATAATATTTAAAATAAACTCAAATGATTTGATACTACTCCTAATTATGATTTCAACTTTACTCTTAAAAAAAAAGAATATAATTTAGAAATTTAAAGAGGAGAAAAACGATGTAAATTAAGTTACTAAACAAAAATTACATGATGGAAAGATGTATAGAAAAAGAAAAAAAACCACACTTGTTAAAAAAGAAAAAAAAAAAAACACAATTGGTAATTAAATTAATAAATTAATCTATACTATTTCAATTTTTTCATTTTTGAAATATTATATATATTATATATGAAATTCAATTTTCAATAATTAAAAAAAAATAATTGCATGAATGAATTAGCAAAATTTAAATTTTAGACACTTCAAACACATATTTATATTTTCTTATATTGGATATTAACAATCATATGTAATGACTTAAAAGTAAGAAAAAATTAAAATTAGATTAAGTGGGTATAAATTTATATATATATATATATTTTATAACCTACACTTTAATCAATTATAACAAAAATTATTGACATATACGATCCTTGTTATATGAATTAATATTCACTGTTGATATATTTTTATAAGGAAATTAAATTGAAATAATATTCATTTTAAATTTTAATCAATAAAAACACGTGGCAAATAATTAGCATGTCAAATGGCAGATTTATATATGCCACATAAGAATTGTTTCCTTTTATTATAACCTCAAATTTCTATAGTGTATATATATAATTATTATACTATGTAATATTATATTGTGTATATTATAATTTATAATCTATCTTATACTATAACTATTGTAACGACTTGATTTCTAGTGGTATAAAAAATTACGGTTTTCAGATTTCATTTCCGTAAATCAAGTCCGTAAATATTAAATAGGGATATTTATAAAGTTAATATGCAGATAAATTGAAATTTTGTTAGACAACTTAGCCGAAATTGTGATTAATTAAAGCCAGCCGAAATTGTGATTAATTAAGGCCTAAAGATAAAATTGTGAAGTCCAATTGCTATAGATTTTAATTGACTAAAAGCTTGGGGACTTAAATTGCAATTATCTAAAGGGCCAAAATGGTTAATAAACTATTTTTAGATATGTGTTAGTGTACGGTAATGATAGATGTTAATTAACTTAACAAATTAAAGATTAATTAGTTAAACCGTGATTAATTACGTAATAAACTAAGTATAAATAGCTTTTGGGTGGAAAGAAAGATGAAACTGTAATCTTCTTCACTCGTACAAAGAGGGAAAAAAAAAAAAGGAAACTCCATTTTTAGAGTTTGAAGTATTGACCATTAATTGGTAAGTACATTCAAGGTCCTTTTCTTATAATTTTTATAGATTTGAGGTTATGGGAGTTTGATTTAGGTAGCTCATATACCAATTTGTAAGACTATTAAAGTTTTAGAAAGTTGACATTGTTGCTAAGAAAAGGACTAAATTGTAAAGCTTAATTGTTGATTTCATACATTAGAGACTAAATTGAATAAAATGTAAATCTGTCATGAAATTTTAGTAGGAATAGAAATTAGAAGGTCCCTAATGAGTATATGTAAAATTGAATTTTAATTTGAAACTCTAGATCGAAAGTTATGATTGTTTCAGGTTTAGGGACTAAATTTGAATAAAGTGTAAAATATGCTTGATATTGTATTTGATTGTGATTTGAATAGAAAATTGATGGTGTTAGATGTTTTGAGATTATATTTAGCTAATGTTGACACGGAACCTGTAACAGCCTGTTTTTCAGTGGTGTCGGAAATAATAGTTTCAGGACCATAACTCCAACGTGTCAGTCCGTAAATATTAATTATCTAATATTTACAAGGTCATTAGTGTCGTATTAAATTTTGGTTAAGAAATTTTATCGTTTAGATAATTAATTTAAAATGATTAAATTGTAAAAGAGGTAAAAGTTAATCGCTATAGATTTAAATTAATAAAGGGACCAAAATAGTGATTAAACCATGGTCAAAAAGTCCAAGCGATGATGGACATGACTACTCCAATAGCTTTTGGGTTATTTGCTTATTTAGTCCTAATAAGTTTAGTGTTAAATTGAAATTAAGAGTTTTGTTAAAAATTTTAAAATAATTGAAGCACCAATTCTGCAATTAAACCCTATTTCAATGGTAATTATACCATTAGTTAAAACAGAGGATGATTTAAGTAAGTTGAAGTTGAAATTTCATTAGAAATTAAAGGTTAATTTAGTAAATTGACAATCAATTAAGTAAAATTAAAGAATAACAAAATTGAAAGGCATCATCATCTTTATTTTCTTTCATCTAAAAATTGAAAATCCATCGCCAGGGGGAGTAAGCTTCAGTCACTTAGGGTTCCTTGATTAGGTAGGTAAATCTTATCTGTTTTTAGTAATTTTTATGTTTTTGAGCTCGTATTAGCTTGATTTAGCTAACTCGAGGACTAATTTATAAAACTGTTAAATGTTTTGGATTATTCCATTATTGATTTTGAGTTATTCTTGAAGCTTTATGGAAGAATATGGAGTTTGGCTGTTAGTTAGGACTAGTTTGTAAAGTAGTTTTTAATGATTTTAATGTTTAAGGGTTAAATTATTAAAATGGTAAAATTCCAAGGACTTGATATGAATTAATTATAAATATCAGCTGTAATGAAGTCCTATAAGATTCAGCTAGGTTGAATTTTGAATAAAATTGGTTAAATTGCATGTTTGTGACTTAGAGACTAAATTGCATAAATGTAAAATATTGGGGTAATTTTGTAAAAATGCCCAAAAGGACTTAATTGCATAAATGCCAAGCTCTCTTTCTAACCTAGCGAGTTACTATGGTGGATTCATTAGTTGAGTATACTGTCGAGAACTCTTTGAGAAAATGCCGTAAAGGCATACCCATATTTTGCCACAAATGCGGACTAACAACTTGCCACTTAGGCATTACAAAATTCACCACAAAGGATTCCTAAACATTACGCCACATATACTTTTAAGATAATTCACCATAAGAGTTTCCCAGATAACTTCACCACAAAGGCTTTACAGCTAACTTGCCACAAAGGCTTCTTAGACATTACGCTACAACGGCTCGGTCTGGCTTACCACCAAGACATCACACAAACTGTCGTGTTTGATGATATGGATTCACCTAAAATCAACATCGTCTAAGGTTTGCCCATCATCGCCTCCAAGATATGCAAAAAACCTAGTAGACAAAGCGACTCATTCACTATTTTTAGAATGTGCCATGGCCATGGTTTTTCTACATAACTGCCACACTGTCATTTTCTCATGTTTATTGTCCCGACGAACCTCGTGTTTACAGTCTTGACGAACGTTATTCAAACACCATCACGAGGTTTATTATCATATCACATATTTTCCCAATACCCTGCCTGAATCCCTTGGTCATCAACTAAAATTTGGCTTGCATCATTCTAATAACATGTTGGACACATTTACATAGACTTCACACACACACAATCAACAATAACTCTTCAAGAAGATATGCGCATTCATATGAACATCGACTGTACAAGGAATCAACAAAAAATATGATGTAGAAGTTGGTTCTAGAGACTCACCAAAGACCTACCTTTATGATGCAGAAGTAGGTTCTAGAGACTTACCAGAGACCTACCTTTATGATGCAGAAGTCGGTTCTAGAGACTCACCAGAGACCTACCTTTATCTCAACCTAGAGTTTATATTTCGATTGTCCTTCCCAAACCAGCAATAAAAACTGCTTACAAGATCATGTAATTTCCATTAGAATCCCCATTTACAGTTAGTTTACTAACGTTTGAACTATGTGCGACCCCCATGCAGGGCCTTTCACTCACAACCTACTGTTTTCACACCTTTTAACATCCTTACTCTTCAACAATCGTAACATACAAGGCTATAAGAATTAACAAAACGTTGAATCATTCATTGGTTAAACGTGGTCTTAGCTCTATCTTAACAAAGAAGAAGAGAACATTTAGGTTAGAAAGAAGAACCTGAATGTTGAGTAGAAAGAAAAACCATCTGGAATGTTCCCCTTCCTTCAATAAATATACTTTTAATTCCCTTAATTTCCCTGAAAAATTTAGGGGCAGGTAAAAGAAAAACCAGTAAGATCTACTTTACAGTTGACTATTCATGAGGAGGGTCAAATCAATCCAATTGAATCTCGACTAATCCCATTACAAAACCCAACTTGAACAATGCTCATGGAACCCGAACACACTATACCTTTGTGGTGTCTTACGTATGGCTTGGTCTTAAAGATAATTAAGTCTCCTACAACTTTCTCATACACTTGATAGGCTATTCGTGCTTAGCCACTACTGGGGCATACTCTTCCTTGGGCGTAATCTTTCTTCACTTGAAGATATCCTATAACTAAATCCTTAGGTACCACTAATGGGCAGATACTATAACGTTGGTATGCACCAATACTTTAACTCACCAGCAAGTCAGCAAGGTGGTAGTTTATACTACCACAGTGCCAAAATAGTTTACATACATACCTTACCTTTTTGGATCTGTCATTTTTGGGGTGTGACATGAACAATTAAGAAGCCTTTATATAGGCTATCTAAGTACATCCAAATAAAACTCTAAACTATATTGAAACTCTAATTAATCTAAACAATTAGTAGTTTTAAACTAAACTTTCTTCTTTGACTAAAAAATAAAAACTCCTAAACAACTTAAAATACTTAAACAATATCAAGAATTCGGAATAATAAAATAATAAAATATAATAAATACAATATTGGGCTCATATATAATAAAAATTAAGCCTAAAAACTGAACCCAATAGGAAACTCGAATTAAAAGCCAGAAACGCCCGTCAAGAAATTCTACTTGCGTAATCTTCACTAAAACGGTCATAAATTGAGCTCCCAAAATCAAAATTAAGTGATTCAATGTATGTTTTAAAGCTAAGAGATAGATTTTTGAAAGTATGGAGACATCTAAATCAAGAAATACATGGATTCCATCCAAAAAGTCACCGCAAGTTGGTTGATTTTCCAAACTTGAAAATTGACAGCTTCAGTGAATGAAATTTAATAAATTTCACCCCATCCGTGCATGTATCAAAACATATCTGCAAACCGACACACATGGAGTGAAAGAAAAAAAAAATAGGAAAAGAGGGTTGGTGGGAGGAGGAAAAGGAGGTGGTAGCAAGCCCGAAGGCAGTAACTGTCGCTAGGCAAATGGGCATACAAGGCAAATGGCTCTAGAGATGGAAAAGAGAAAAGTTTTTAGAGTTTGATTTTAGATTTTATTCATACTTTTTTTTTTAATATATACAATAAAATCAAAAGATATTCTAAAATATTTGATTTTTTGTGATAAAATACCTAAACTACCCATAAACTCCCATTACCCATAAATTAGAAGTAAAACTCATTTAATCATACTTAAATCCACGTCCTCCTTGTTATTGCAACAACAACTATGTCAACCTAGCTGACACTCAATCATCATAATTGATGTTTTGGTGTTGAGTATTTACCCATTTTTATTTTTTATTTGTGTTTGTTTGTTCAAGAGACTTCTTGTATCAGGTTCTTGGTTTGCATTGTGTTTGTATTTTAAACATGCTTTTGAATAAATAATTTTTATTGCCGAGAACAAAAATGCATGCAACACTTTCATTATGGAGGATTAAAGTAATTGTTTTCCGAAGAAGAAATTTCAAGTCATATTCAAATGATATTATATCCGAAGAGAGATGAAAGATTATTTTAATCAATGGTGAGGTTAAACTATGGTATTCTTTCATCATCCTTATTTAATTTATTATACTAAAATTTATTCTAAACTTACCCATTTTCACTTTCCCCTATCATTTTATTGTTTAGTGTGAAATTTTCACCTTATAATTGTACGTTCTTATTAAATTTAGTTATACTTTATGTTTCTTTTTTCTAATTACTATTACTGTTATAATTATAATTTTATAAAAACCTCAATTTACAACAATAAATTCTTATTATTTAATGCTACAATTTTATATATTTGTCTAGGAAATTTGTAACTACAAATAAATTAATTCCATCAAAAGTCCAGTGTTAATCGAAGATGGTCAATTCTCTAAGGACTAATCAACAAATTTGTCTTTTTCCTCGATTAATTCTGATATGATCCAATTCTCGATCTATACAATTATTCAATTCAATTTATCAATTTCAACCCTCTTATTTCATCCTATTATAAACATATATCAGCTCAATTTAATTTTTTGGATGCTCCTTAAAGTTTTGTATTTTATTCAATTTAGTCTCTAAAATCGAATTATCATATCTTCTGAATTTGAACTCCAAATTTTAAACCCATTTCAATTATATTCATATACAGCCTCCTATTATCATAATTTACAAAAATTCCATATCAATTTAAAGATATTCCCAATTTAATCCCTAAACTCAAACTAACAAAATTTACTTAACAATTTAATCCTATTTCATTTCTAATCTTTAAAACCTACCATAAACATTCAAAAACTTCAATTAACATGAATGAAAACTATAGAAATCTTTAAAAGTTTTGAAAACAGAGATATGAGCTAGATAAATCTAATTACAATGATATCAAAAATATAAAAATTACAGATTTGAAATGACCAAACGTCCAAAGCTCCAAGACACATTTTTTTTCTCTTTTGCTTCGCCAAGAAGATGAGTAAAAGAAAGGAAAAAATAGTTGTTATCTCCTTTAATTTAATATATCTTTAATTAAAAATTAATTAATCATAATTTATTTAATTAAACATGTGTAACTATTATTAAACTCAATTAACAAAGTTAGTGGATAACAAATCGATTCCACCACCGTTTGACATACAAAAGAAGGTTTAATTGCTCAATTGGTCCTTCGGTTAATTAAAAATTCATAACGATTAAATTTTTATCACTTTTACGATTTAGTCTTTTTTCATTAATTAACTATCAAACCATTGAAATTTCAGGACCAAGCTTCAATTCATTAATACAACAACTCTGTAAATATTTAATTTAAATATTTACAGGTTCGGTTTATGAAAAAGTGGTTCCGACACATCAATTTTCAAAACTACTGACTTTCGATACGTACCACTTGTACTTTGACTAACTAACCAATTAATAAAATTTATCCAATCAAAATTCACTATAATACTATATTTCACTCTTAAATATTAATTACTAATATATACAGACTCACGCGCTAGAATTGTGATCTCAAAATCACTATATTCGACACCACTAAAAAATAGGCTATTACAGGGTTTCTCGTCACGACTTGACAAATTGTCTTGACCTGGTTGTGATGACTGGGTTCCTTGTCATGGCGTGACAAACTATCCCGGCCTCATCTTGGAACGGGGTTCCTCGTCACGATGTGACAAATTGTCCAACCCTCCTCATGATGACGGCGTTCCTAGTCACGACGTGGCTTGGAACTCAATCCTCGTTATCACGATGAAGATTTGTTCAGAAAATTCTTATTATTTAATGCTACAATTTTATATTTATTTAGGAAATTTGTAACTACGAAGAAATTAGTTCCATCAAAAGTCTAATGTTAATTGAAGATGGTCACGAGGATGATAGATTAGACAATAAGAAGAAGATGAGAATGATACGTGAAACAAAAGATTAAAATAAAAAAAATATAAATTTATTTGTATCATTATTTTTTGGTAAACAAGAACAACACTAGGCGATTATAATGAAAAACATAAAACCAAAAGCTCAAAATATCTTTTTGAATTAAACCCCGCACAACTTGAGGAGGTATGGAGAACACCTAGATAATTGTGAATCCTATAGCAACATGTTTGGCCTTGCAAGTTCATTGTGAGTTCTGGAAATGTGACAGATACAAACCTTCTAATTCATATATAACAACTTATGAATAACCCGTAATTCTATAACATGACTAACAATAGAATTACTGGCTAACATTATTTCTACTAACAAAGCGTTATCAGATTCAAGCTCAATCGGTCGATAACCCTTGTATATTTATTTTAATATATATATCAATTTCTAAAAAAGTTGAAATTTTTTTAATTGATCTTTAATTTATTTCATATTCTTTTATAGCACTATTAAATAATTTAACAAGACTAATGGTTTCACTTATAAAAGTAAACTAATAATAATCACCCTTTCCCAAGCAAGGAACACCCACCATTTTCTGATGATTTAAGAAGCTTCCATTAAATCTATTCATCATTTTTTAATCTATTTTCAGTTTATATTTGTTCTTTGCACTGTTTTTCCAATCTAGTTTCGG
Organism: Gossypium anomalum; assembly: GCA_025698475.1. Taxonomy (NCBI): domain Eukaryota; kingdom Viridiplantae; phylum Streptophyta; class Magnoliopsida; order Malvales; family Malvaceae; genus Gossypium; species Gossypium anomalum. The sequence continues at coordinate 64,915,143 of CM046964.1, forward strand.
GGCATAACAATGTGTATAAATATATATACTTATTTTAATATTGTAAAATTGAAAATTTCTATTTTTTAAATATAATTTATATCAATTATTTTTAACAATGACTATGAAATAAAAATATTTTATTAAAAAATAAAAGTATAAACACGTACATGTTATCAAAAATTAATATATAATAAAATGAAAAATTATTCTAAAATATTAGAATTACATACAATATTGCACTGTATTTGTATTTTAAACATGCCTTTGACTAAATAGTTTTTATTGTGGAGAATAAAACCATGTAACACTTTCATTCTAAAAATCATGTAATATAGTTCCTAATCTATGGAGTACCGTTTAATTATTGACACAAAATAATATTCTATTCTAATATTTTAACAAAAAATTAATATGTCCGTGTTGAACCAAATGCTTGTTTTAAACTCTGACCAAAACGCTCCAAAAATATTAGTATACAAGCAATGGCGGAGCGGCCATGAGAGGGCAGCGACATCTACACGCAGAGTGGAATTAGAGTAATTGGGAAAAACGCAATGGCTCAAAAGATGTTGATGATGGCGGTCCTTGTGATATTGGGGACGAAGATGGCGACGATTACGGTTGCGAATCCGACCTGTTTGCAGAGCTTCATGTCTTGTGCTCCTTACTTCAAAAACGCCACTCTCCAACTGCAAGACAATTGCTGTGACCCTCTCAAACAAGCCGTCGCTACTCAACTTACTTGCCTTTGCAGCCTCTTAAACAACCCTGCTTTGCTTACTTCTTTCAAAATCCCCATCGATGGAGCTCTTAGGATCACTCGTCAGTGCGGCGTCACTGATGAGATCAACGGCTGCATCCCCGGTCAGTGTTTCTAGCCATCCTCTTTATTTCGTAGAAAAAACCAAAAACCAGCCGCTATGTCGATTTAGACAATGAGATTGAACCGATATTATAAAAATATAGCTTTTAAACTTTTTATTTAAAAATCTTAATTTAATGGTTGCTCTCATTAAAATTTTTAAATCCATCCTACTACTACTTAGGAACCTTGAATTTTTAAATAGGAATATAATACCTCCTTGAGCACGTTGAGACTCAAGTTTTCTTGATTCTTGAAATAACAACAATAGAATTGAGCTAGAGATCCATCAATAATTTTAATTTTAATTTTATTTTTAAATAGTAAGATATGGCTGAACCATTCATATAAAATTTTTTTATTATCAGAGACTAATTATCCATAATTTCATTATGTGTTCATACTACAGCTACTCCCAGACCATCTCCTTCCCCATCAGGTAACAAAGCATATCTTTTATTTTTATTTAATTCTTCATTCATATTGTTTGTACTTTTTGGCTTTTTATTTGTAAGATATGGTTGACTATTTCATAATTTTGATCAGAAACTAATTACTTATATATTGGATTATGTTTTGTTGCTATAGCTACTTCTCCCACATCTGCTCCACCCACTACCAGGTAGCAAAGCATATCTTTAATTTTCTTTTTGAAAAAACATTTTCATTCTTTTGGTATTTTCATTTGGCATGAAATGAAAACTTAACTCAAATTCATACAACTTGAGAAGGAAATTTATCTAAACTTAAAATTGCCTGATGCTTTTAAAATCTAAAAATAATATTAATTTAACCTAAAACCAACTCTACCCGTCGAATCGAGTTGTCTAATTTAAGGATAAAAATATGAAAAACAGGGGATCATATATTGGTATTAGCATGAACTGCCTTTGCCTAGTGCTAATTCCTCGTAATTTCCTCTCCCATTTTCCATCTTAAAATTTATGGGAGGTGAAAGTGGAGGCAGTGACAAGATAGTTTTCACTGGAATCATCACTTTATTCTTATTTTTAGCATCTATGGCTCTGTAATATGGTGACATGTTTCCTACATGAGTTGATGGGGATTTCATCTCAGATAAAGTAATAATAGAACACTCTAATTTAGGCATTTCGAGTTTAGATTATCTGAAGATTTCTATTATTCGATTCTCTCTCTATATTTATTTGTATACTTGTTAGCATATACATTATTTATTCAGTCAGTCTTATTATTTTTGTTTGTACTATCGTGTCTAAAGTTGAAACTACATATTTCTTTGTACTTTCATTTCACTTTGGCATACCGGAATCTATTTTTATATATCATTTTTATATATAGTCTTTGTTGTTGACTTATTTGTTTACTTTTATGTTTATTGGTGCAACTTGATTCACAATCTAACGGAGATGAACTTAAAGTTTTATATTAAAAATTGAAATTGAATTATAATATTTTAAGAGATTAAAAGTTGATTTTTATCTTAATATTATATTATAATTTTATAAATTTTCACATAAAATTTAAAATACTAATTTATTATTTTTGAGAAGGGTTAAGGTTCTTACTTGTCCTCTAATGTCAATGTTACATGTATCCATCAACTATGTACACCTAACAACATAATTGTCCCCTTGCTTATATGCATATATGCATCAACTTTCTAGCACCAATAAAGTTAAGGGTCTTAGGACACAGTCTAATGGGAAGCTTATTGGCTTGGAATTAATTTGTTGCCCTTTGCTTAATTTTTTTTGTTTTTTGTCTTTGTTATTCTTTTAATAGAATTAGTGCTTTTCCTTAAAAAAACTAAAAAAAAGGATACATTGTTGGGATCTAAAGTGGTTAATTGCTTGGATTGCCTAAGTTTAATGGAAATGTCTGAATACCTTGATGACAAAGGAGTGAAATGCATTTTCACTGGTTATGAAAAAGAAGCAATACATATTAGACTATAGAACCCTCTCACCAAGAAAGTTATTATTTCAAAAGATATTGAATTCGATAAAGCTGATTACTGGAGATGGAGCAAATAAGAAAAAAATATTGAAGGATTATTTTTCAGTGATGATAAAGGCGATGACTTCATCAATCAAGATGAACCAGGTGATGATCGAAGTCCTCCACCAAATCCTATTGCAACAACTCCTACAACAATATCACCACTAAGCAACAACAATAGTAGCTCAGAGAAAACACCTATAACAATGCGTAGTTTATGTGATATTTAGGATATCACAGAAGCCATAGAAACAACATTTGGTTATTCTTTATTTTGTTTAATGACAAAATATGATCCAATAAAATATGAAGAAACAATTGAATATGTCAAATGGAAGAAGGCAATGGATGAAGAAATTGCAGCAATAAGAAAAAATGACATATGGAAGTTAACAAATTTGCCAAAATGACATAGTCAAATGTGTGTACAAAATGAAGACCAATAAAGAAGGAAAAGTGGAGAAATACAAAGCAAGACTAGTTGCCAAAGGGTACAGGTAAAGACATGCAGTGGACTATGATGAAGTCTTTACTTCGGTCATTAAAATTGACACTATAAGACTTCTCTCAACAACTGTAGCCCAAAATAAATGGAAGATTTATCAAATGGACATAAAATAAACATTCTTTAATGGCTACCTAGAGGAAGAAGTCTACATCAAACAACCACTTGAATATAGCAAACAAGGATAGGAAGACAAAGTCTATCGCTTAAAGAAAGCTTTATATATGGACTAAAGCAAGCCCCAATAGCATAGAACACAAGAATAGATGAGTACTTTCAGAAGAATGGGTTCATGAAAAGTCCATACGAACAAGCCTTATATGTGAAGAAAAATAGAGTTGGTGACATAATGATCGTGTGCTTATAAGTGGATGATATCGTTTTCATGGGAAACAATTCAGATATGTTCAATGACATTAAGAAGCTATAACCAAAGAAATTGAAATGACAGATATTGGTGAAATGTCATACTTTCTAAGAGTCAAAGTGAAACAAATAGAAGATGAAATATTTGTGTCTCAAAAAAAGTATGCAAAACAAATTTTAAATAAAATCAAAATGAAAGATTGCAAGACTGTAGCCAATTTTAAATAAATTCAGAATGAAAGATTGCAAGCCTGTAGCCACGCCAGCAAAATATGGCATGAAATTAAGTGTTGATTCAACTAGAGAGCTGGTAAATCAAATGTTGTTTAAAAGCATCGTTGGAAGTTTAATGTACTTGACTATTACATGGCCAGACATCATGTACGCAATGAGATTAGTTCGCAGATACATGGATAAGCTAAAACAAAATCACTTGATTGCAACAAAGAGAATTTTGAAATATGTTAAAAGTACGATGGATCATGGTTTATTTCATACGCACTCAAAGTTCAAAATTGGTTGGTTATTCAAATAGTGATTATGGTGGTGACTTCGATGATCGCAAAAACACATTCGTATATTTATTCCATATTGGCTCTGTAACAATTTCGTTGTCATCAAAAAAGCAAAATAGAGTAGCTCTCTCAACATGTGAAGCAGAATACATGGTTGTAACGTGCATGTGCCAAGCTATTTGGTCGAAGAATATTTTGGGTGAATTATCTATTATACAAGAAGGTCCAATTACAATTTATGTTGACAAGTCCACAATATTTCTTAAAAAGAATCTAGTGTCTCATAGTCGAAGCAAGCATATCAATACAAAGTATCATTATTTTATTTGAGAGCAAGTGAAGAATAAAAATGTGAAATTATTTTACTATAGAGCGGAAGATCAATTAGTAACACTTTTACAAAGCCATTGAAAGTAAATGTATTCCACAAACTCAAAGAAAAGCTTGGAATAAAAAGCTCCGTTTGAGGCAGCGTTAGAAGTAAAACCGACTTCCCAATGTCGGCAAAGCTTGAAGCCAAGAGTGGCTCTATGAATTGACTTAAAACGTGGCATTAAATTGGTTTACAAAGGTGGCAAAACAGCAACAAGGAAGCTTGTTTGAAGTTTCCTTAATGACATGAATAAACAAAGAGTTGGCGGCGAAGCATACTGGATAGGCATGGATTTGCTGGAAGCTTCACAAGCTTATTACACCAGCCTTTGAGTCGGTTTAAAATAACTATAAGGTTAGTGTAATAAATGTAGTGAAGAAAAATTAAAAGTGTGAGATAAAAACCAGCGGCAGCTAGTATAGAGAGAAAAAAAATTGTATTTGTATTGTGTAATATTTGTCTGTAATAAAATTATTTTCGATTATTTGCATTCTTTTCTACCAGTTCTTGAAATACCGAAGATCGAAGGAGCAAACTTAATGCAGTAGGCGATGAAGACTTGTTTGATTTGACATTTACTGGGAGTTTGGTTTCAACATGTTCTTGCTTTTGAGGTGAGTTGAAGTGATCTACAGCAAAAGGGTAGTGGATTGAGGGCTTAGATTGTTCTATTAGACTGTAACAACTTGTTGATTGTACTGATTCTGTTTCCGTATTATTTGTCAATTCGGGCCTTAACCAGCCAGCATAAGTACTTAAATCGAAGTTGGTCACGGCATTAATCCCTCTACATTTGATTGCCGCAATGTCGTACGCACGAGCAGCCTCCTCTTGTGTGTCTGCAGATCATATAACCGTTATAGTTTTCAACCATGAACCATGGCTGAAAGGTTGACATATTTTTAACACAGGAAAGTATAGGAACTTACTGTAACTGCCAAGGTTTAGATATTTGTTTCCAAACACTCTCCCTATTCTAGCTTCCCATCTTCCATTGTGATAGTAGTGCCTGCAAGTTTTATCCAAAGGAATCTTTAGCTTGCAATACATGTGTCTCAAACGTACGAGGATATGATCCTCCAAATATATAGGAGCATAGGTCACCAGATTATCAAGAAAAGTACTTTGCAACTCCCACTTGGATACTCCTCTTGAGAACCCACTGCGCTTTCTGTAATAAAGAAAAACCCAATGGATGTTAACTATTTAGCCTTTAGATAAGTATGTTAGTTTATGATTTGATAGATCAAGAGATTACCTTCTTAATGAGGCCAAGAACTCCTCTTTGGTTACAGTTTGCATTATTTCAATCTCTTTTTCATAATATGATATCTGCAGAAACCATTGAGTGAGTTAGATCTGTTGTTTAAGTATACTACTTTAATTAAGACTATGTTGCTCCAACTCTTTATTTTTCTTACAAAATTCGTATCCAACAGATTTTTGGACATGAATACAAGATATCACCCTCCAAATACATTAAAATAATTAGAAAAATGAATATATGTCTGTATCCAACACTTTAAACTGAATCTAGAAGATAATCAAATTTGTTAAATGAGAATATAAGATATACATACTGGAAAATTGGTGGAAGTTGATGTACCCCAATACTTAAGTGCAGCTAAATCATATGCTCTTGCAGCAACTTCTTCTTCATCATAAGCACCTGATCAAAGTTCATATAAGAATAATAAGATATCGCTGTGTTTTCACATTAATATATATAAGACTTTTAGAGTGTATTTGGTTGAGTAGAAAAGTGGAGGGATGGAAGGTGGGAGTATAAAGTGAAAAGAAAATAAATTGAGCTTGTTTGATAGGGAAGAAAAGTTAGAGAAAAGAAGATAAATGAGATGATCATTTTCTATTTTAATGCATAAAAATTAATTTTTTAAATTGAAATGATGAATAAAAGAGAAATGTGAGAGAAATATATGTTAGATCAAAATGATGTATTTTTCAAATATTTTATTTTGTTTATTTTTATTTTTTTTAACTCTACCAAGACACGGAATGAAAGAAAATTACTTTTTTCCTTTCAATTTTTTCATCCTACCAATCAAACATCTAATTTTCTACCTTTTCAATTTTTCATCTTTCCAATCTTCTTTTCACCCTATCAAGTAAAGCTTTAGGGTTGTATATATGGGTTAGAAAAGTGAAGAACTTGTGATATACTAACCAAGGTAAACTGCAGGATCCCGGAGCCGATTTCAAAGAACGAAAGAAGGGAAGAACATAGACAAATCATGTTTATAAGCATCCGAAATTGAAAATTATATTAAAAAAGAACTAAAATGCAATGAAGATACATAGTTTACCTTGTCTGCCTTTCTTCTTTTGTGTAACATTCCATGAGAGCTTATCCCACAAGTGGGCTTCATATTTGCCAGTCCATCTATGCCTGTTGATTTTTTATTTTTCATATTGATAGAGAGTTAGCCATGGATGAAAAAATATCGGAAATACTCGAATTAAAGGGTGGTATTGGAAACCTGCTGACTCTACGGAACCGGGAGCTTCGTTTCACAGTGGTTGCATCATTGATGCTTTGATCATTTTGTTGCATACCTTGATTGTCATCATTTTGTTCATCCTTAACCATTATCATTTCCATTCCTTGTTTATCTCAATTATTTTCTTCCTCCTTCTCTCTTTCGGTGGCTTTTGATGTTCCTATGGATGCTTGATCCCATAGACAGTATAAATTCATGTACACACGTATATAATATGTTATCAATTTTGGAGCTATTGTGCTAGGTTATTTTTTGCATAAAATATTGTTGAAATCAAAACAAGTATGTCGATGAATTCAATAAACAATTAAAGACAAATTTACATTGTCCATGCAAATTTCACATGTCCATATTCTGTTTTCCAGCAGCTCTAATATATATATATGTAGATTGTTTATTCATTTTAAATTTGGCTGGCAAAGTCGGTTTGTTCTTTGGAAGTGAATGAAGGAAAGGTTAAATATATGTTGCTATTTAAAGAGATGTTAGTGTTTTGCTAGATTTTCCTATTCCTAACATCAAGTTGTGAATTTCTGGTTAATCCCTACAAAAAAAAATCAAAGATCAATAGGTTTCTTGTGGTTAAATTAGCAACTGCACTAGTCACCTTCGATTCAATATCTCTTCTTAAAAATAACTTGATGAATTAAGATTTGATTTGTTTCACTGAAAACACTTTTGGAAAATAATTTTTGGGAAATGAATTGATTTTTTTGAAAAATTTTATATCTTTTGGTGTTTGGATGATTATGCGTAAAATATTTTCTATCATTTAACAAATTTTTCCAAAATCATTTATTAAAAGTTATTCTTAGTGAAACAAACACACAATAAATATATTTGTTACGAAAAGATTATAGTAGCATTTTCTTTTTGGCAAGAAAAAATTATTTTATAATATTTTTTTAAAATTATTTATAATAATTAATATCATATATAAACTTGATAATAAACAATAACTAATTAAAATTTAATCTAGAATACATGTATTACATATATGAGGATGTATAGTAACATATTTGAGTTGAAAAAGGTAAGTGAAATTAAATATGTTTTAAACAAATACTCATATTTATATAATTAATATATTAATATTTTATACTATAAAACATTTGTTATTTAATATTTATAAATTGTAATATATATTTATTATTAAAATATTAGTATAAATATTTTTTAATATTATATTAAGAATATTATTTAAAATTAAAATTATTTGTCGAAACCATTTTTAAATCGAGTTTTGGAAAATGGGAATCGACTTTAAGAAAAACGAAAACGGGAGTCGCCACCAATCTTTTTAGGTGTGATTGGATCACCTTATAAAATGTTTTGTTTTAAAACATTAATTTTGGTCTACGAAAGTCGAGAAAACGGATTCGGGAGTCGGTTACATACGAGGAAGGGTTAGCACCCTCGTAACGCCCAAAAATTGGTACCTAATTGATTATCAAGTGTCTTTAATGTCAGAAATTTGAAAGTTTTAAGATGCAAACCTCTTTTAATTAGAATGTCTCAATTTTGAAAATTAAGGCTCACTTATTTCAAACGAGTCAAAACATCACATCCGAGAAGTTACTGACGCAACATTTTGAAACCTTGAAACTAAACTCGTCTTTCAAAAATTTCTATCTCGAAACAACAAAACGCCATATCCATGAAGTTAGGACACTATGTTTTGAAATTTGAAATAATCGTTTAAGTTTTGAAAACTCAAAATCACTTAGAAGGGTGCTTGACTATTCGAATTCAACGAGAAAAGTCGCAACTTGATGAAGTTAGGGCACTACCTTTCTCGAAGTTTCCAAACATCAAGCATTGCCTTTTATTTTTTATTTTTAAAAAACCTTGGAATATTATTTTAAATGACGTTTTAGGATGACAAATTAATGCATCATGAAGCATAGATGTACAAAATATTCTAACATTTCCATACAAATATAAATAATATCATTAAGACAAAACTAAATAACATGAACATACGTTTAATAAAAAAATCATACTAGGGTAAATATAAGATAATAAACAAATAAAAACATGAGTAAACTAAAAGAAAAACATAATACATGCAAAAATTATACAACAATATATATCATAAAATAGCACGTAAAAGAAATAATTAAACATAGCATATAAAAAAAATGAAACTATGCACAAATAAGATAAATGACATACACTAAAAAAATGAATAAATAGAACATTTACAAATTATAAAAATATAATGCAATAGTTCAAAATATATGAAATGATAATATAATATATATACATGCATAGAAAATATATATTTGAAAATAAACTATATAAAAAGTTAAATATTATAATATATAAAATACATAATCAAATGTATAAAAGATAGGAATAAATATACATATTTGAAAAATGAAGAAATTAAAATAAAAAAAAGGTTGAAAAACTAAGATAAACGAAGAATAAAATAAGAACAAACCACAGAAAGTAAGAACGCAAGAGGGAGAGAAATTTGAGTGAATGCTCTCAAGAATTCTTATTGCTTCCCAAAACTCAAGTGTTTTACAATGAAGGGAGAGGCCTCTATTTATAGTTGAGCCTCCCCAAATCCAACGGTACAGATCAATTACATCAACGATTAAGATTAATGGATATCTACAAATTAAATCTCCAAGATTACAAAATCATATCTTCTAAGATTGTATATCATATCTAATATTGCAATCATATCTAAGATTGTATCATATCTAAGATTGCATATCACATCTAAGATTGCATATCATTAAAGATTATATTTCCATATGAGTCAAGCTTGTAGATGGACCTTAAATCTTTTCAAGTAATGGGCCATTCCGACCGGGCCAAATTATATTTGTAATTCTGGACTGAACTTTGGACTTCGTTTTTTTTTTGGGTTTATTATTTTTATTTTTGGACTTATTTCTGGGCCCGGGCAAAATTGAGTGTCTACAGCTGCCCCTCTTTGCTCATTGCTGTGTAACAGGAATAGAGCAAAGACTATAAAAGGACCAATTTTGCCCGGTCTCATCAGCTTCAAACTCCATGGTCCTCAATCTGCTCCTTGCAAACTCAGGATTATCATGTTGATATCTTCGATCTGCTCTCCGTCGAACACAGAGACGTCAAATCTACTTCTTCGATTTGTTCCCTGACAAGACAGAGATGCCAAATCATCTTAGATTTGCTTCAGCGCAAACACATGAAAGCCAAATCTGTTATGTCTTCGATTTGCTCCTTGTGAACACAAGGATGCCAAATCATCTTGGATCTGCTTCAATAAAATCATCTGAAGGTTAGATCTGCTATGTATCTGCTCCTCGTCGAAATGGAGATGCCAGATCTGTTATCTTGGATCTGCTTTGGTGTGAGAACATCCGAAAGTCAAATATGCTATGTCTTCGATTTGTTCCTTGTAAACATAAGAATGCCAAATCATCTTGGATCTACTTCAATATAAACATCTGAAGGTTAGATCTGCTATGTGTCTGCCCTCCGTCGAATATGGAGACGCCAAACTTTGATTTGTTCTCTGACAATACATAGATGCCAAATCATCTTAGACTTGCTTCAACGTAAACACGTGAAAGCCAAATCAGCTATGTCTTCGATTTGTTCCTTGTAAACACAAGGATACCAAATCATCTTGGATCTGTTTGAGAACATCTGAGAGTTAAATCTACTATGTCCTCGATTTGTTCCTTGTAAACACAAGAATGCCAAATCATCTTGGATCTGCTTCAGTATAAACATCTGAAGGTTAGATCTGCTATATGTTTACCCTCCGTCGAATATGGAGACGCCAAACTTCGATTTGTTCTCTGACAATACAGAGATGCCAAATCATCTTAGACTTTCTTCAACGTAAACACGTGAAAGCTAAATCAGCTATGTCTTCGATTTGTTCCTTGTAAACACAAGGATACCAAATCATCTTGGATCTGTTTAAGAACATCTGAGAGTCAAATCTGCTATCTTCAACTTGTTCCCTATAAACACAGGGATGCCATGCTGAAATCTTCGATCTGCTTCACTGTAAGCACAGGAATGTCAGATCTGCTATCTTCGATCTGTTCCCTATAAACACAGGAATGCCAAATCTGCTATCTTCAACTTGTTCCCTATAAACACAGGGATGCTATGCTGAAATCTTCGATCTGCTTTGCTGTAAGCACAGGAATGTCAGATCTGCTATCTTCGATCTGTTCCCTATAAACACAGGGATGCCAAATCTTGTTTCTTTGATCTACATTGTCCCATAAAAGACATAACCTGTAGAATGCGTATGAGTTTATGCCTAATAATTAGGATGCTATGATCAAAGTGAGACAAATTCTCCTAATTAGACATGTTATAATGCAAAATGTTATGAATATGACCCCTATTTCGGACGTCATCACTCATTCATCTATCGAGCTTTCCACATCGTTCTTCTCGACATATCAATCATACTCTGCTCGTATGCCTTGAATCTTCTCCATCAATTTGGTCTACCGTACCATTCCCCAAATGTTACGACCCACTGAAGATGTTTATGAAATGATCCTTTCTTAAGATCAATATTGCTTAAACGTCTAACCACCTTTTGGACTGAAGAAGAAAATTTCTCAAGTATCTCTAACCCATACATATGAGAATTCCTTAAACAATTATCTTGTTTCAGTTTCTTGTATTATCTAGAAATTTCCAGAGTAATATGTAAAACTTCATTTGTGAAGATATTTTAGTTCATCTATCATTATTTTAATGCAACATGCTTTATGAATAATGGGAGACAAATAAATTGATCCTAAGAATAATTAGATTTAGACAAATTATTGGAAGGAATGCAAAAGGATTAACCTGAGAACATATCTTTGCGAACAAAAAGAATCCAAAGATAGTAAATAGGACAGAAATCAGATGCCCCAGATATCGCCGCTTGAGCGTCTATACACCACCTCCATGAAGACTTTCTTAAGTTCAACATGTGTTTAAAAGATCCCAAAGTAATTCGTTGATGACTCAATATGTAACATACTTCACTTCTTGTCGAATCCGGTATAGCAAAGTCACTGCATGACTTTCTAAATTTGAGCTGCCCTTTCGGGTTTTCAACTCAAAACCCCTTTGGTCTCAAGGCGCCCTTTGCGGGTTTTCACCTTGGCCTCTCTATTTTTTCTTTTTTCTTTTTTTTTGTCTTTTTCTTTTCTTTTTTCCTTCTTTTTTTTGAAATAGAAGTCCCAAAGTGCCCTTTGCGGGTTTTCACCTTGGCTTCCCTTCTCCTTCAGACAAAGTACTCTTTGACTGAGTCCGAATTCACTGGATCAGATAAATTCTTCCTATCCATTTCTTGTCAAAATCAGTGCACCTCTAGAGAAAGCCCTCTTTGCAACATATGGCCCTTTCCATTTCGGCATCCTTTTGCATAAGAAGGATCTCTTTCAGCACAAGGTTTCCTTTATTAAATTCTTTTGGACGAACCTTCTTTGTCATAAGTCTGTGTCATCTATTCTTGGTACATTTGCTTAGGATGAATACGTTCAAGTTAAGTTTACTAGAGGTATTCAATTCTTGACTCCATCAAAGCTTGGAGGAAAAATCTTGATTCATAAACCCATGACAAAGGGATTGCCTCAACAGCAGTCTGGGCTGTTATTTGTCAAACCCTATAAAAAGATGGTTCAATGATTCTCAGCAGACAAGAATGAAGTTGCTGACTTTATCCTTCAACTGGAAAGTCGAGTGCAGAGAGATTACTCCCGGAGCATACATCCCACCATGACTCGATGATGTTTCTGAAGCATCCCTAATCTTCATAAATTGCCTCCAATTGTGAAGCTGCCAAATAAGCGTAGCAAATAAGAGCCACAACAAATATGGCTGTGGTGCTCCTTTGATACATATAGGATAGAGAATGAACAAACTCTTGCAGATCATCAGCCGAAAACCCAGCCTGGTCTAAGAGAACATGATAGTAGGTCTGCCTCGTGATTCCAATGGGTACCAAAGTAAAAATCATTGTTCTTTAGATGGCATACTTTGTTGTCAATGACGTGATTACCATGCAAAGCACATTGTCGGAGATCCTCTTTGAAAAAACTTGGTATGATGGTTTTTCGTATAACAATAACCACAATCTTTAGGGTTCCACTTCTCGTTAAGGAACTTGTAAGCCTCAATAACTTGATCAAAACTTGATTGAATTGAGACTCGCTAACCCCATCCCTGAAAATAATGATTTGATCAGGTTTCCTCTTCCCTGAACTTGTATAGAAGTCTAAGAGAGCTTCCTTCATGATACCGTCATCCACTTTGTCGAAGCTGGTTTTGAAGAAAGAATCTATCATTTTAAGCTTTAGAGACTATGTCGCGCTGATGCCCTATAATTTGGAAATCAATGGCCACCGCTTTGAGCTAACCATCGCAACTATTGACTGGTACATCGATTTTCAGGAAAGCCAAACAATGCACCCATTCCAAGGATGATGGTTAGAACCTTTGAAACAACTAGAATTGAAGGTGTTTGCCCCAGCGTAAGCATAGAGAGTAGGCGGTAGTTTCTTATGCCAATTTTTACCAGTCTCAGTCATATTCTGTAATTTGTTTTTTTCTTCTTTTTCTTTTCTTTTGGCAACCTTTGTTGTACTGTGGTATGGCGCATTATCTTTGAAAAAGACTGCAAACTTTTGGCATTGTGCAGTTATATATAATTTATATATATATTGTTTGAAATGGATGACTTTTGACTTTGTAATATTGGCATATGAAGCTATCTCCCCCTCTTAATGGAGTAGTTGATGTCCACAAAGATGAGTCATTGTCAGCTTGAAACTTTTGACGAGCTCGGGCCCATAACATACATGCCCCATAAGTCTTGACTCCTTTAAATTTGGCATTCATTGTACAACTAATGCGATCCCTTTCCATGGTGGACCAACAGTGCCCCAAAACCTTATGTTTATCCTGGCAATTGCAAATCCTCCTGCATGCGTCTTTGGACCATATTTTTAAATTCCCATAATATTCTCAACAAGGTCTTGTTTTGTCTCCTCAGCTAATTCCAATTTCGCAATCTTTCCTTCCTCTAAGGCTATATTTCCTACCACCACTTCATGGGGTAAAAACCATTTTCAACAAATTCAGAAATAAGTCACAATTTCTGTCACCTCCAAAGTACTGAGATTCCTCTAAACACATATCGCACTCAAAAGGAACTCTAAATCTGTAGTATCGTTGCCCGTGTCATTGATATCTAGGGATCTATGATAGGCACACAAAAGGATATACAAGGAATAAATGAATTCAAGAATGACTATTTACATGAAATGAAAATTTATAAAGAATGTCAAAGGTCAAAAGAATCAGAATAAAAGAATATTTACTCAGATAAATAATAAAAGTATGTTTTATTGAAAATAAAAATGTCTGAACATGAGCCCCTTTCTCAAAAGAAATCTCATTACTCCTAGGCTTTAGAGCAACAAGAGTGTTTTGAATATTACTCCGTAAAATTCCTAAAGATTACAGGAAGTTCTTCTGCAGTCCAATTGTTTAAAGAACTTCTCGGTTCGTAAGGGCGAATGCCCTCAAGGTTTCTTTGTTCAGTCCCTTCCTCATGTATGACATTGATGGGATGATTTTCATTTCCAAACACCCCCTTCTCCGGGTAAGCTATCCCTCCTGACACAAAATTTGGGGATATGTAAGGGAACGTCGTTAATTCCCATTTAATTTATTTTTCACTTAGCCGTGACCCTCTTCTCTCTCTCTCTCTTTTTCTTTTTCTTTTTAATAACTTTAACTAATTAGGGTATTTTTATAATTTTGAATGCAAATGATGCAATGAAATGCTATAAGATGCAAATGAATGCAAAAGGTATCGATCTCGATTCAATCTCATTTAGAAAACTTTATTTAGAAAAAAAATATCTTTACATATAAATGGATTACAAATACGCTTTCGTCCTAATGCCCAAAGTTTTAACAACAAAACAAACTCTTGGTCACGATCAGATTGTAGCTCATATTGGTGCTCAATATGTCAGCCTGTGCTGCCAATGTCTGTAAATAATCAGCTGCCTCCTGAGTTTGAGCTACGATTTCACCTGTGGGGTAATCCGTACAGCTAAGGGCACCTCCTCCAATACCTGTGAAGTTGTTCTGATTATTTTGAGATAGATTAGCGAACAGGTAGGTATCCCGTTCTGCAGTGTGCTACCTTAAAATAATAGCCTATATCCTCAATTTGTCTTGAGAGCTTTCAGATTTCTACCCACGCAGAGCATCCTACCTCGGTACCTTCGTAGCATAGCTAATCTCTAAAGGTTTTTGTATGATACGGTCTTCTTTAATCACTTTCTTTCATGCTTACTTGAGCTATCCAGGCCATCGGGGCTTGCATTTCTATTGTTTCTGATAAGTACAATAGTAAACTCAAGCTTGTTGTTTGGTAGCGGTCCTATAGTAAACAAGCTTTTTACCATCATAGGCAAAATTCTTTCCATCTAACTCATTTTTGTAGGTCTCATGCATTCTATTAATCACTTTCCTTCCAATACCCTTACCATCCACATGGCAACCGTCTTCATATGAAAGAGAAATGCTATAATAGTAGAAGTGTCCATCAATACTCCCACACTCACTTTGAATTGCTCATCTATCCTCCTGTCAAGCAAATACTGCAAGTCCCCTTAGTTATTGTAGAACAACTGCTTGGCTTCATTACTCCGTTGATCCCATATTTCCTTTAACTCCTGGAGATTATTTTGCGCCACGCTGATGCGAGTATAACCCCATAATTCTTATTTGTATCCTTCAGCATTTCCTTTGACCATTTATGGACGTTAGCGTTGCCTTCAATTCTATCAAGAAGTCCGTTCTCCATAATAAAACTTTCTAACTTAGAAACTGACCGTGAATCGATACTTTTGAAATGCAAAATAACATGCACAAAAGAAAGAAAACAGTCAGTATCATATGATAAACACAAAGATAACCTAAGTATAATTCTATCTATATTGAGCTCTTATGGTTTTTCTATATGTGGTTTGTTTCTAAAGTTTGAGGTACCCGAACTGGCAGATTCCTTGATCCTCACCCATTATAGGCTTATTTGAATCGAGTTCAGTTCAGGGGAATACATTTCCCTATGGCTACACGGAGATGAAAATCTCACGAAACCATAGGTACGGATGTATCCCGAAAGTGATCCACTATCCTGCACGGAGGCGAAAACCTCACGAATGTGTATCTTCTCACTCCCACTTAAGGGTGTGACCACAACGGTCATGCAAATGTAATGCGTATCAGAATATAGCAACACATGTAATAATACAAACACATGTAATGCAAAGAGGATTAAATTTTAAAATTTTTAATTTCTGACATTAAGACAAGAGATAATCAATTACACGGCTTGACTCTCTTATTGGTCCCCAGCGGAGTCGCCAAACTGTCGAGACCATTTTTAAATCGAGTTTTGGAAAATAGGAATCGACTTTAAGAAAAACGAAAACGGGAGTCGCCACCAATCTTTTTAGGTGTGTTGGATCACCTTATAAAATGTTTTGTTTTAAAACATTAATTTTGGTCTATGAAAGTCGAAAAAACGGATTCGGGAGTCGGTTACATACGAGGAAGGGTTAGCACCCTCGTAACGCCCAAAAATTGGTACCTAATTGATTATCAAGTGTCTTTAATGTCGAAAATTTGAAAGTTTTAAGATGCAAACCTCTTTTAATTAGAATGTCTCAATTTTGAAAATTAAGGCTCACTTATTTCAAATGAGTCAAAACATCACATCCAGTAAGTTAGGATGCAACATTTTAAAACCTTCGAAACTAAACTCGTCTTTCAAAAATTTCTATCTCAAAACAACAAAACGCCATATCCAGTAAGTTAGGACACTATGTTTTGAAATCTCGAAATAATCGTTTAAGTTTTGAAAACTCAAAATCACTTAGAAGGGTGCTTGACTATTCGAATTCAACGAGAAAAGTCGCAACCCGGTAAGTTAGGGCACTACCTTTCTCGAAGTTTCCAAACATCAAGCATTGCCTTTTATTTTTTTATTTTTTTAAAAAAACCTTGGAATATTATTTTAAATGACGTTTTAGGATGACAAATTAATGCATCATGAAGCATAGATGTACAAAATATTCTAACATTTCCATACAAACATAAATAATATCATTAAGACAAAACTAAATAACATGAACATACGTTTAATAAAAAAATCATACTAGGGTAAATATAAGATAATAAACAAATAAAAACATGAGTAAACTAAAAGAAAAATATAATACATGCAAAAATTATACAACAATATATATCATAAAATAACACGTAAAAGAAATAATTAAACATAGCATATAAAAAAATGAAACTATGCATAAATAAGATAAATGACATACACTAAAAAAATGAATAAATAGAACATTTACAAATTATAAAAATATAATGCAATAGTTCAAAATACATGAAATGATAATATAATATATATACATGCATAGAAAATATATATTTGAAAATAAACTATATAAAAAGGTTAAATATTATAATATATAAAATACATAATCAAATGTATAAAAGATAGGAATAAATATACATATTTGAAAAATAAAGAAATTAAAATAAAAAAAAGGTTGAAAAACTAAGATAAACGAAGAATAAAATAAGAACAAACCACAGAGAGTAAGAACGCAAGAGGGAGAGAAATTTGAGTGAATGCTCTCAAGAATTCTTATTTCTTCCCAAAACTCAAGTGTTTTACAATGAAGGGAGAGGCCTCTATTTATAGTTGAGCCTTCCCAAATCCAACGGTACAGATCAATTACATCAACTGTTAAGATTAAAGGATATCTACAAATTAAATCTCTAAGATTACAAAATCATATCTTCTAATATTGTATATCATATCTAAGATTACAATCATATCTAAGATTGTATCATATCTAAGATTGCAATCATATCTAAGATTGTATCATATCTAAGGTTGCATATCACATCTAAGATTGCATATCATTGAAGATTATATTTCCATATGAGTCAAGCTTGTAGATGGACCTTAAATGTTTTCAAGTAATGGGCAATTCCGATCAGGCCAAATTATATTTGTAATTCTGGACTAAACTTTGGACTTTGATTTTTTTTGGGGTTTATTATTTTTGTTTTTGGACTTATTTCTGGGCCCAGGCAAAATTGAGTGTCTACATTATTATTGTCAAATTTTATTATTAAAATAAAATTGTATTAATAAATAATTTATTGAAATAATAAATTGTATTAATAATTTATTATATTATTAAATATAAATAAGTAAATATGTATGTTTAATAATATAATATTTTATATTAATATTTTAATAATATAATATTTTATATTAATATTTTAATGTTTCTAAAAATAAAAATAACATTTTTTATTATTAATATATTGATATTAGGTTTGATGCAAGTTAATATTTATATGAAAATAAAATTACTCATGCAGGTAGAGGCGTAGTCTTTACCCCTGAGATGGAAAAGTTTTTTTATAGCACCTCCTCAAAATTAAAAAAAAATTAAAAATTAAATTTAGTTTTTTTAACATTTGATTAAATAAAAAAATTTGTAATTTTAGTTTTTTTTGAAAAATTAATAATTTAATTCAAATATTTTTAATACAAAATTTTTAGTTTTGTCCCCCAAAATTTATAAGTTTATCTCGGTTCCCTCTAAACAAAATTCCTGACTTCGCCTCTACATGCCATAGCTCTTTTTTGGAAAAATGGCTTAACTTTTTAAAAGAGTAAATCAATTCACATGAAAAGGGGTTTATTTTCCATTGACCAAGTTGTTTTTCATAAAACAAATATATGAAAATGCAAAAAAATATTTTTCATAAGTCACAAGTTCCGTAAAGTCCTTTCATTGTTATAAACTGATCAAATTTCTAGATTGATAAAATGACAAAAAAAATCGGTGCATGTACTTGACTATTATAGAGAACTGATGGAATTAGTCTTTCTACTATTAATTGAATCAATTTAGTCCTTAATTATACTACTAAAAAGAATCAAATAATGCTATTGAGATGTTTTAAAAAATATCAATTATTATTTAACAAAGTTAATAATTTAAAAAAATTATGGTCTCGTAAATGAAATATTTTATTTGGAATTGAACTGCAATTAAGAAAAATAATTTTCAAGATATTTTTATACAGTAAATATTAAATCTGTTACAATTTGAACTTATTTGATTATTTTTAATAGTAGAAGGACTAAATTGATTCATTTAATAATATAAGGACTCATTTGATCCAATCCTTATAAAATAGGAAACCCCTAAGCAATTTAACCAAATAAAGTCTATTGCTAAATTTATAACCTAGAAGTAATCACCTTTAAACCTCATGAATAGTAGCCCTCTAAAGAAGTTAAGCTGTCAACCTCGACTACTGTTAAAAGTTAAATCATAGTTCTAATACGAGATTGGAAAATTTAAACAAAATTCAACTAACAAACAAAGAAAGCAGTACTGGTTTTCGTTTACTATGAAGAATTTAGACATGAATGGTTAATACTTCACAACAAACTTATTGGATTTTTGGTGAAGGAGAGGTTGTAAACAGAAGCAAAAAAGATGAAAAATGGAGAAGTTAATTTTTGATGAACTGTTTCATTAAAAAACTTATACTTAGTTTACATGAAAAATTATGCTTAAAGCTCTTATGCTTGGTGAGTTCGCAGTGTTGGTGAGCTCGCACATTTGATGAGCTCTTACATTTTGGTGAGCTCGTAGTTCTTGGTTAGCAGTTATGGTGAGCTCGCAATTCACAGTTCGCAGGTGAGCTCGCAATCTTGGTGAGCTCGCAGTTCGCAGTTAGCATGGATGGTCATTTCACAACACTCCTCCTTGACCTCTATGCTTTGAACTCCAATATCATAACACATCTTTTCAAACCTCATCTTCCCAAGAGGTTTTGTTAGAGTATCAACTAACCGGTCTTGTGAACTGCAGTGAACTAATGTGACTTCCTTAGCTTACTCCACTTCTCTCACAAAGTGATACTTGATTTTAAATTGTTTCATTCTACCATGGAACACTGGATTTTTTTCAATTGCAACAGCTGATTAGTTATCACACTTGATCTCTGTTGCTTTTTTTTACTTCAAATTTAAATCATTTAGCAGTTTTCTAACCAAATGGCTTGATTTACAGCTGTTGATGCTACAACATACTCAGCTTCAGTAGTTGACCGTGCCACTGTTTCTTGTTTTTTTGAGCTCCAACAAAACACACTCGATCCTAGAGTGAAGATATAGCTTGAAGTACTCTTCATGTCTTCAGAAGATCCAGCCCAATCACTGTCTGAATACCCAAGTAGCTCGATCTTTTCAGTCCTCATAAACTTCACTCCATGATCTAGAGTTCCTCTTATGTATCGTAGAGCTCTTTTTGCTGCTTTATAGTGGTTCACTGTACAACAATGTATAAACCTTGACAATAGACTTACAACAAACATGATGTTAGGTCTAGATGCTGTCAAGTAAAACAGACATCCCAGCAAGCTTCTGTACCTTATTTCATCAACCTTTTCATCATCTTCATTGCTGGTGAGCTACTTACATTGAGCAATAGGGGTTTTCGCAGGTTTACAATTCTCCATGCTATATCTTCGTAGGATTTTCATAGCGAACCCCTTCTGCTTTATAAAGATTGCATTGTGAGCTTGGTTCACGTCCAGACCGAGGAAGTATGTCATTTTACCTAAGTCTGACATTTCAAACTTTTCTTGCATTTGATCTTTGAATATAATTACCAGTTTGTTGTTGCTGCCAATTACAAGTAAATCATCAACATATAATGAAATAATGAGGACTATTTTATTACTAGTTTTCTTCACATATAAAGTGTGTAACAGCCCGATTTTGGGTCTAATCGGAACAATAGTTTCGGGACCACAAATCCGACACAGTAAAATTTTTTTATTATATTTTTATAGTCTACAATTTTATGGAATGATTTCATGAAAATTTCATTTGAAAATTTTGACGTTTGGGCACTCAATTTAGTCAAAAGTATTAAATTGTAAAAATTGAAAAAGTTGAGTTCTACATGCTAGAAGTGTCTAATTGCTATGAAATTTTAAATTGGAGGTCCTTAAATGGTAATTAGACCATTGGTTAAGTTTTTGGACAAAAATGGACATGGTTAAGTATGTTTCTAAAGTTTTTCATTAAGGACATTTAGGTAATTTGGTAATTAAAATGAATTAAAAAGCAAATTAAAAGCCAAATTTTATCCATATTCAACCCCATGGCCGAATTTTATAAGGATAAACCATGGCTAGGGTTTTTCAAGCTTCCAAGCTCGATTGTAAGTTCGCTCTAGCCCCGTTTTTAATGATTTTTATGTTTTTGAAATCCTCGTAACAAGATCTATCTATTTCTACCCCTAATTTAAGACATAATCAAAGTTTGAAACTTTAAACATGATGGATATTTGTGTATTTTGATGTCTGATGGTAGAAAATGTATGTTTGGTGTATGATAAACGACTTTTGCTAAGTGATTTTCGATGAAAATGCCTAAGAGGACCTATTTGTAAAAGTTACAAAATATGTAGTAAAAGTGTGTTTTAATAAAAAATGTGGGCTTATATAAGCATGTATATGGTTTGGCTAGGCATGGGTATTGAAGAAATTGAGTACATTTCATTTTACGAGCCTAGGGACTAAAATGTAAAAATGTGAAACTTTAGGGGCAAAAAAATGCAATTTTTGCCATACTGTGAATTTGGGCTGTTTTGAATAGTATAATGATTAAATAATTTAAATGTAATGTTATATATCAAGAAAGACGAGATTCAAAATTTGAACGGGGAAAAAAATGAGTATTTGACGGTTACGCCCTTTTTGCCATTTTGATGCCGAGGTAAGTTCGTATGTAAATAATGTATTATTATTTATGCTTTAATTGTGTTATTAATGTATGAATTGTGATTTAATCTTTGAATGAATTCGATAAAGTTTCGATAAGGGAGAAATATCCCGGTTGAACTTTAGGAATAGATAGGATGCAAATGTCATGACATTAGGGTTACTGAGATTACATGTAAGACCATATCTGGGATATGGCACCGGTATGAGACTTCGTATAAGACCATATCTGGGATATGGCATCGATATGAGATTTCGTGTAAGACCATAGCTGGGCTATTGGCATCGATACGAGATTACATGTAAGATCATATCTGGGATATGGCATTGGTATGGTACTGAGTGTACGGGACTCCCAAGTATCCTTTAGTATTCCAAGTGGTTCAACAGGAAATTCAACGGGCATGTCAAAAAAGAGGAAGAGTATGTAAGTATTATGAATTGGTACAGGTATGTACGTAAATTTTATAAGCATTGACTTCATGACATTGTGAGTTCATGATTTCCACGAGGATGTCTTTGTGAAAACTTTGTGATTACTGATCTATACTTGTGATGTATGAAATACATGGTAAATTTGAGTGGTGATTATGTGATTGGCTCTTGGGCCAAATTGAGTTATAGTATAGCACGTCTTATTCACTTAAGTTGCGATTTATCGGATATAAGAAAAATGAAAGATTGGTATAATTGCCTATTAAAAAAATGGCTATGAAAGTACAGGAAGATAAAAGTTTATGAAATCGAAAGATATTAAGATATATGCTAAGAAATATGAGTATACATAATTAATGTGCATGTTTATTACGAGATTTGAAATGATTTGTTAATTACTGTAATATGGTACAAAGGAAAGATTACAGTTGTTAGGCTAATGTCAGGATATGTTAAATTCTGCTTATAAGTTGAATAGGGTCAGCATTGTGACTGAATAAATTATAACCATGAGATTATGGTAGATTATAATAATGTGTGTTCATATTATTAAACTTGGTAAACACTTGGTAAGATGTGAATAAGTAAGTTATACTTATGAGACTTGAATGACATTCATAGGGATTTACATTATGTCAAATATATGATATATGCATGTTTGAGGTTGCTTATTATTTGCATATGAACTTAATAAGCTATATAGCTTACCCTATTTCCTTTCCCATGTTTTAGAGTGTCATCATGCTAGCTCGGGTTGGAGGTTATTGGAGATTCTATCACACTATTAAGCTTTCATTTTGGGGTATTAATGAATTCAAGTATTCTGAGTTTATGGCATGTATAGGGACTTGATCTTTTGGTTATATGTGTTGTTATGAATTTAGCCAAATGTATTGGCTTATAATAGTCAAAGATTTGATACGATCTTTGACCATGTAACTTGGCTTATTTTTAGGCTACATGGTTGTAAGCCTTAGTATATTTATTCATGTGCTAATGTCTTTGGTGATATGGTCATGGTATGCTTGATGAATGATGGGAATGTGATTTATGGCATGAATGTAAAATGTTTGGCAATGTGGTATATTGATGAAATGATAAATTAGGTTTGATAGTAAGCAATTGTTTTTTAATAAATGTTGTGAGTATGATAGATGTTGATATTGTATTGGCATGTGATGGTTATAATTGTGGATGTTTGGTTGCCCAAATATGTTATGTTTTGTGCCTTTGAATTGGTGTAAGTGTAGGTGCAATGAGGGTGGCAAAAGACTTAGTAAATAGCCTTTATTTTGTCCACAATGGTAGACACACGAACGTGTGTCTAGGCCATGCGTGACATACGGTCAGCCTCATGGGCGTGTGATCCGTCTGTGTGTCCCTTACACCTTAATTGTTGCAAAACTGAACGCTTAGTATCGAGCACACGGGGCAGAGACACGAGCGTGTGTCTCAGCCATGTGAAGGATACGGCCTTGGGACACGGGCGTGTGTCTTGGCTGTGTGACTTCAATTTGTTCTTAAGTGACAAACAGAGAGTTACATGGGTTAGGGACACGGGCATGTATGACCACATGGCCTACCCACACAGGCGTGTCCCAAGCCACACGAGCGTGTGACCCTTGTTTTAGCAAAAAAAATTTAAGTGTTGTAAAATTTTTTAAAGTTCTCGGTTTAGTCCTGAATCACTTCCAATACATGTTTTGGGCCTCATAGGCTCACTTTAGGGACAATATGAATGTATATGAAAAGTTTTAATTTGGTGCCAAATTTATGACTCGTAAATTTATGTTTGCTTGTGTTTAAGTCCGGTAATGCCTCGTACCCTGTTTCAACGTTGAATACGGGTAAAGGGTGTTACAAAGTGGGCTCGCTGATGCTTCTTTCAAAATCCATTTCTATAAGGTGACTGTCAATTCTTTCATACCACGCTCTTGTGCTTGCTTCAAACCATACAACGCTTTATGCAGTTTATTCACCTTGGACTCATACTCATGTACTGTGAACTGGTCTATCCACAAGCTCCCACATTTTATTTTTGTTGATCATGGTGATCTCATCTTTCATAGTTGTTCGCCATTTAGCTTCCTGAGCAGCTTCTTCAAAGGTGACTAGTTCTTTCTTCACCAAATTACACTGTTGATAGATTTTAGTGATGGACCTGGTTCCTCGCACTGGTTGTTCATCAACTACATCATTTTTAGTTTGGTCTACAATGGTTCGCAGATACGGTCTTGGACTCCCTTATTCACACATCTCCTCTTGTATTGTAGTCCAATTCCAGATTTTTGTTTCATCAAAATTCACATCTCTACTTGTGATCACCTTTTTGGTGAAAGGATTATAGATTCTATATCCTTTCTTAACATAGAATATCCAACAAGTATCCTTGGTTGAGATCTACTGTCCAGTTTGCTTCTTTTCTCTCCTTGAACATGAACAAAATAGGTGTAACCAAATACTTTTAAATCTGAAATAGAAGGTTTAAAACCATACCAGGCTTCAAATGGTGTTTTCCTTTCAACAGTTTTAGCAGGTAGTCTGTTTACCAGGTAAATAGCAGTGTTTACTGTCTTTGCCCAAAAATCATTTGGTAGTTTACTTTCAAACAGTAAGTAGTAAGCCATATTTATCACAGTTCTATTCTTTCTTTCACTTACTCCATTTTGCTGTGGAGTGTATACATTGCTCAATTGATGGTAAACACCAGACTCTTCGCAGAACTTTTCAAACTTCTTTGATGTGTATTCTGCCCTATTGTCTGATCTTACCATTTTGAGCTTGTAAGCACTTTGGTTTTCAACCATAACTTTAAACTCGAAGAAGATTTCAGTCGCCTTGGACTTGTTTTTCATGAAGTACACCCAAAAAAACCTTGTACTATCATCTATGAACAACACAAAGTACCTACTTCCGTTTAGCGAACTTGTTTTCATGGGTTCGCAAATGTCAGTATGTACCAAGTGTAATTTTTCAATGGCCCGCCATGTTGTGTTCGTAGGAAATGGAGACCTCGCCTATTTCCCAAGCTGACATACTTTGCATACATCTTCATGGTCAACCATTTTTGACATATTTTCAACCAGGTTATTTTTGGACATTAGATTTAAGGATTTGTAGTCAATATGTCCCATTCTTCTGTGCCACGGTTTTGTTTTATCAAGCAAGCTGGTATATGCTGCTGAAGTTGCTAAGTTCCAGTTGACAGCAAAACTTCTGTCTGCCATCTTTGTTGATATGAGCTCGCATCCACTTGAATCAAGAATTAGACATTTCTTGTCTTTGAATACCAAAAAGTAATTTTTCTCGAGCAGCTGTCCTACACTTAGTAGGTTTTGATCTATGTCAGGGACTAAAAGAACATTTGAAACAAGTTTAGTACCTGATAGAGTTTTGATTAAAACATCTCCTTTTCTAACTGCTTCACTATATTGGCCATTTCCAACTTTCACCTTGGAATGAAACCTTTTGTCAACATTCTTGAAGATGCCCGCATCTGTTGTCATGTAACTTGTACACCCGCTATCTATGAGCCAATTCTTTTTTGCTTTGTTGGTGAGTTTGCATGGTGTTGTGAGCTGGGCTCCGCAGGAGGCTGTGAACATGAGTTCTTCTGCTTCTGCTGTCCGTGTCTTTATATTTTGTTGTTGAATATGCCCTTTGTTTTTGCATACTTTCTCTACATGACCAACTTGCTTGCAGTTTTTTCATTGAGCATCAGGCCTGAACCAACAGAATTTCTTAGGATGACCCAAATTCTTGTATTGCAAACACGGTGGATACTTTTTCTTTCCACTATCTTTCTTTCACTTCTCCTTTTTGTCTGACTAACCCCTCTTTACTTTCTGACTTGAGGAGCTCTCAACCTCTCTGTTTTTAGTTGAAAAGCTCCTTCAGCATGTCCTTCTCTACTTGTCCTTCTTTGTTTTAGAGCATATAGAGCATTGATTAGCTTTGAGAGTGAGATGGTTGATAGATCCCTTGAATCTTTTAGTGAGGATATCTTTAATTTGCATCTCTCAGGAAGTGTGGTTGATGCGATCGTTGAGAGCATAAAAAATATCCTATTTCCTACAAAATAATGAAAAAGAATAGTAAAGGGGAAGTAGGGTCGAATCTCAGGGACCGGATTGCACTAATGCTTGTTTTTCAAAATCCTAGGCTGAATCGTGCCCAAGAAAACCTGCGTTCCTAAAAAAAATAAAAAAATAGAATTAAAATTTTTGATCTGAAAAAATAAAATAAAACAGAATTGAAAGTCGAATTGAAATTGCAAAATTAAATAAATTGCGAAAATTAAAATAGAGAATATAAAAATAAATAGATTTTGGGAAAAGAGAGAGTTTCTTATGTGGCGAAATTCCAGCCTCCAGTTGTCTCGATTCGCCTTGGGTCCAATCCTTGGCTTTTAAGTGATCCTTCTCAAGTAGAATAAGCCAGTTATAGTGGAAAAGGATGCCTATGGCCACCAGCTCTAGAATTTTAGACTTAAGATTTGGCGAAACCTGACTCTAGCCAACAATCGCTTTTGTGGGAATGTCTTCTGCTAGATCATCACTTCCCAGTGGCGAATACCACGCCATCTTGTCTCTTGGGCTTGCCAATCTCTGACGCAGAAAGCTAATGAACTGACTGTGCAACCTTCCCAAAACGTACAAAACGGCCGTTCCTTGCACAAGTTGAAAAGATACTTATTAAGGGACATGGACGGAAGCGTCAGCCCCGTAATGCGGAGAAGCGATAAATACTTATTGAGAAGGCTAAGCGCGGATTCTAAGCCTCATGAACCCTTTTTGGGGAATTTCGACAACCTTCGGCTAGATAGATTTAGTGGCTCATGATTTTTGGGGAAAAACAAATAAAAATAATGGAAAGGGAATTTTTTATTGAAATACGAAAAGAACAAAAAGAACTAAATTTATGGGGGAGAGAGTGTTACAGCCAAAAGATGGAAGAAATTTGTGTCACTTCATCCCCTATTTATAGTACTAAGAAACCTAGCCTATTCCTAATTAAATTCTAAAAGATAAATACAAAAAATTAAAGATAATTAAAGATAAATAAAAAAATCCTAAAATTAAATCTAAATAATTATCCTAATATAATTAAATATTAAATAGAGTCTTGTGCTATAAAATCTATTCTTTTTCACTTTTGCCCTTATGTCTTCCATACTTGTATTTTTGGCACCACCTTTTTCCCTATGTCCTATGTTGGTCCATTGTATCTTCTTATTCGTGCTTTTTACCCTTAAATTTCCTTTTGCCTTCAATCTAGTTCCTAAAAGATAAAAGACCAAAAATTAGCCCAAATTAGTAGGATCATACTCAAAATAAACATGCAATTAGAACATAAAATATGTCGTTCTAGAGTATTATGAAATTCTCTCTACTTAGCCCATACTTGCCCTCAAGTATGGTTCTTGTCTACTGTGAAAATTAGATCCTGCCATGAAAGAAATACTACTCCAAAGTTTTATAAAAATTAGTCAAAATGCATATGAAAAATAGAGAGAACCCTTAGCTTGCTTTAAGTAAAATTGAAAAAGTGTTTCAATTAACCCACACAAAAATTAAGAGCGACTTGGATTATTTTATGAAAATTAGGTAATTTACCAAACCTATCAAGACACCCTATTTGTTTCTACCTTTAGTCCCCAAATTTTATTAATACATCTTTCTCTCTTTTTTTTTCTTTTGTTTTTTTTTAATTTTTTTATTTATTTTTACTTAGGAATATATTGAACCTTTTGACGCGAAGAGAGATGACAGCCAAGCATCCCACCCTAGTTACTCAGCCCAACACATTCCTAATTTTTATTTTTCTTAAGAACATATCGATCCTTTTGACGCTAAGAGAGATGACAGCCAAACACCTCACCCCGTTTACTCAGCCCAACACATTTTTAAAAATTAATTTTGGTTAGCGGAGTTTTACCTAACATGTCACACAACCTTTTGACGCAAAATAGGATGACAACCCAAGCACCCTACCTCGGTTACTCAGCTAGTCACGTCTTAAGCTGCACTCATAACCACAGAAACATTATTATTATTAAACGAAAATTTAATTTTGGAGGACTTAGGAAAAACAATCAAGTGTCAAAAATAAGTTTCAGTAACCACCTTAATAGTCATGAACATATTTTAAGCATGCAATTGTGTTAAGTGACCTCTTTGTATTTAGACTTAATCAAATTTACTAAAAGCAAAATAGGGTTAACTCTATTAATCATAATTATTTTAACTAAAAGAAATAAAACAGTGGAGATGAAATCTATCAAGCAAAATCATAATTAACTCAGTAGATAAGAATCATGCATGAATGTCAAACAGTGGCCAAGTCATGGTTAAATTCTTGGGCATGAAAAGAGGCATAATATTCTTAAAAAAAATTTATATGGGCAGCAACGACCAACGCAGCAGTAGCAACAAAAACAATATTTGAAACGATAGAAATAATGAGGAATATCTCCCCTACTTAAAACACATAGCCCTTGATGTGGAATAAATTAATAAATAGGTGGAAGAAAAGTTTAGAAGAACTCCCCGTGTATTTACTGTCAAAGAGGACGGCGTATTCGAAGAGGAGGGCGACGACTCGGCTTCGGATTCTCACCATTGTGGCTGGAAATTGGTGATGGGAGGGGTGGTGGAGAAGTTTCGGTGGCTAGAGAGATTTGGGAAAAAATGGTAAATTTATTTTTAGGGTTTTGGGTTATATTAGGCTAAAAGGTGGGTGTCGAAACCTCTTTAAAATGGGTTTTAAAAAAATGAAAATGGGAGTTGCCACCAATCTTTTAAAGTGTGATTGGATCACTTTATAAAACGTTTTGGTCTACGAAATTATGAGAAAATAGGCTCGGGAGTCGATTACGTGCAAGGAAGGATTAGCACCCTCGTAACGCCCAAAATTGGTACCAAATTGAATAATTTTGCCTTAGTGTCAGAAGTTTGAAAGAATTTAGAAATGAGATTCCCTTAAAACCATAATGTTTTGAGAAAAGAATCAAGATTCATTCGTTTTAAAAGAGTACAAACATCACATCCAGCATGATTGGACATGATATCTTTAAACTTTCGTAACTGAAATCACCTTGTGATTTGTAAAACTCGTTTAAAATGATATTTTAGATATTTAGACAAACGGGAAATCACAACCCAGCATGTTAGGGCACTAATTCTCGAATTCCTAAATATCAAAACTTTGCCTCACTTTTTAAAAATTCCTTTTAAATTAAATGAGATATTTTTGTTTTGAAGATATTGATGTATTTTACACTTTACAAGAAATTAACATTAAATAAACCTAGCTACATAATACATGTTTTATTATTTTATGCAAATATAGTATAAAGAGTAATAGATAATGGCATAATTTACATAAAATACATTATTACTTTATGCATATATTATCATAAATAACATAAATATTCACGCATTATTGTTACATGCAAAATACAATGTAGTGCATAATGAATACAACAAATATAAATTGCTATATACATATATGATAATATTTTATGCAAATTACCATAAATAATTAATTTCATGCGTATATATAAAAATAAAACAAATGATATGTAAAAATTAACCTACTAAACAATAAAAGAAAACCAAAAATAAATAAGCAAATTAAAATGTACAAAATATAAATCAAATAAAAATAAGATATTTAGAAATATATTGAATAATATAAGAATGATAAAAGAGAACCCTTTTTAAAAATAATTAATATATAAGCTTTGTTATAGGAAATAATAACTTAATATATGTAAAAAAAAATAATGTACTAAATAGTAATATTGTACATATTTATTTAATAAAAATATATATTGTTAATGAGCAATAAAATAATGTATATTTTATAATAAAATAAAAGTAATATAGGAATAATATATGGTAGAATATATAGTGTATAATATAATTTATAAACAAGATGTATAATAACATAAACTATATGATAAATAATAATATAAAAAATAATAAATGTATATATAGTAAAGGAAAATATTATAAAGAATATATAATATAATGTGACATGTAATAAAATATATAAATAAAATATAATGAAATATAAATACTATCATATAAATAAGGATAATATATATACAATTATTTAATAATAATTTTTAAAAAAATATTTAAAATTTTAGACTATTAGTGAATAATAAAAAATACATAATTTATAATAAAAATACAAAGAATAAGGTATAGTAAGATATCATATATAATAAAATTTAATAATATATAATAATAATATAATAGATAATACAAAAATAATATGTACTATTTTATATAACTAATATTTAAAAAAAACAAATAATATATATAAGGTATTTAAAATAAATAAAATATATAAAAAGGATTAGAATTGAATTTAATTAAAGAATCTGGAGTTAATTGCAAATAAATGAAAATTCTGGTCCTGATTGAAATGCACGTTAAATTCAGAGGACTCATTGGGCAATTAGCCCTAATCCCAAAAACGACGTCGTTCCCCAGAATAAATTCTAATGGCCATTGGGACTAAATTGAATTAAATATAAGAAGTTAGGGCCAATTTGAAATAAAAATAAAATGAAATTATAAAATTTAATAAAACGGCAGGATCAATTGGGCAATTTACCCATTTATCAAAAACACGCGGATCCTCCCCGGGTTTTTGGGTTAACAAGCGGATCCTCTGGTGAAACGGTGCCGTTTCAGTGCTTATTGGACTAAGCCAAAACGACACCGTTTTTGTAATGCTATATATGTCAAAACTAAACCCGAAATTCATTTTTGTTATCAGTCTTAAAAAAAATTTGTGAAATCCTCTAAAAGAAGAGGAAGGGGGAGCCTTCCAGCCCCGGCCTTCGGCCTCCGGCCACCGGACTACAAGCAGCCACGCTCTGTACGCGCCGCCGCACACGGCGGTTGGAAGGCTAAAAGCCTTCGTTTCCCTTGGCGAA
Source organism: Gossypium anomalum (assembly GCA_025698475.1). Lineage (NCBI taxonomy): Eukaryota > Viridiplantae > Streptophyta > Magnoliopsida > Malvales > Malvaceae > Gossypium > Gossypium anomalum. The sequence continues at coordinate 64,946,522 of CM046964.1, forward strand.
TCGCAGGTAACCTCTTATCCCTCTTAAACTTAACCGTTTTTAAAAAAAATGATTTATATGTGCTGAGCAGAGAGAAAATATAACAAAATCACCTTTAAGTAAACAACTGCTTCTTATTTCTTTCTTCTGTGTATATATGTATGTATCCTTTTTGTATATCTGTAGAAAATCGGTCCCCCCTTTTACATCGTTCTGATTCAGGCTTTTATAGCCACTGTTTACAATATATTTACATCTTTATTTTATTTCTTTGCCATATTTGTTTCGTCTCTATCGTTTCTTTCTTTTTTTGCAGGTGATCGAGGAAAATCTGGCGACGATCGTGCTGAAGACGTAGATCTACTGGTGGCGTTGATCACGGCGTGATTCGAAACCTAGAATCATGGCCTTGATGGTGGATAGCTGGAACGACGTGAGACGAACCGACGTATTGATTGTGGTGCAAAACGAGGCTGATGTCGGCTACGATCACGAGGGAGCTTGCGGTGCAAACCCTAGCTAGGGTTTCTCAGAAGCTGAAACTCCTTAAGTCAATTGGGCTAGCTGGGCTGTGTTTGTTTGTTGGGTCAAAAGGGTATTTTGAGCCTGATTTGGGTTGTGAGTTTAGGTATGGGTGTAATAGGGTCAAATGTAAACGGGTAATGGGCTGTCGGGTTGTAACCGGTCTACTGGGTAGTTTAAGTATTCAGTTGGGCTAAGAAATGTAATCGGGTCTTTGGGCTTTGTACATGGACTTATAAAAACTATTATTTTTTTAAATTTATGTTTTTATTTTTATCCACTTATAGGCTGGGCAATATTTGGTTATTACAGCTGCCCCTCTTTGCTCATTGCTGTGTAACAGGAATAGAGCAAAGATATAAAAGAACAAATTTTGTCCGGGCTCGCAGAGTCTTGAGTTCTTCGATCTGCTCCCCACTGAATACAAAGATGCCCAAATTATCTTGGATCTGCCTCGACAAAGGTCAGATCTACTATGTCTTCGATTTGCTCCTCATCAAATACAGAGATGCCAAATCTGTCATCTTGGATTTGCCCTCTGACAATACAGAGATGCCAAATCTGCTATCTTCGATCTGCTCTCTAACAATACAGAAACGCCAACTCTGTCATCTTCGATCTGCTCTCTGACAATACAGAGACGCCAAATCTGCTTCTTCAATTTGTTCTCTGACAATACAGAGATGTCAAATCATCTTAGATTCGCTTCAGCGTAAACACGTAAAAGCCAAATCTGTTATGTCTTTGATCTGCTCCTTATAAGCGCAAGGATGCCAAATCATCTTGGATCTGCCCTCTGACAATACAGAGATGCTAAATCTACTATCTTTGATCTGCTCTCTGACAATACAGAGACGCCAAATCTATCATCTTTGATCTGTTCTCTGACAATACAGAGACGCCAAATCTGCTTCTTCAATCTGCTCTTTGACAATACAGAGATGTCAAATATGTCACCTTCGATCTGCTCTCTGACAATACAGAGACGCCAAATCATCTTGGATCTGCTTCAGCGTAAACACCTGAAGGTCCAATCTGCTATGCTTTAGCCTGTTACCCTACTGCTTAGGGGGTTAAGGCGGTCAATCTTCATTGTCTCTTGAAGGACTTAACCTGTATAATGCGTATGAGTTCATGCCTAATGATTAGGATGCTATGATCGAAATGAGTCAAATGCTCCTAATTAAACCTGTTATAATGCAAAATGTTTATGAATATGACCCCTATTCCAGACATCACTACTCATTCATTCGTCGAAGTTTATCCTTATTTCCCTCGAAGTAATATTTCTACTCAGCCTGTGAATTTGTCCCCTTCTTCAAATGCTATGACCCACCAAAATATTTGTAAGATGATCCTCTCTTTAGGATTGAATCGTTTGTTTTGTCCAATCATCATTTTGGACTAAAGAAAGAATTTCCTTGGGTTCTTTCAAATCCTCACTTACGTGAATTCCTCGAACAATTGTTCTGTTTTAGTTTCTTGTATTATCTAGAAATTTCCAGAGTAATAAGCAAAACTTTATTTGTGAAAATTATTTAGTTCATCCATCATTATTTTAATGCAACACACTTTAAGAATAATATAAGATGAATTTAATCTTGAGAATAATTAGATTTGAATGAATTTGTCAAAAATACAAAGGAAATTAATCTGAAAGCCTATCTTTGAGAAGAAAGAGAATCTAAAGATAGCAAACAGAAAGTTAGATGCCCTAGATATCATCGCTTGAGCGTCTATACACCAGCTTCATGAAGACTTTCTTGAGTTTAACATGTGTTTAAAGAGTCATAGTACTTTTGTTGATGCATCAATATGCAACGTGCTTCGCTCCTTGTTAAATCCGATATAGCAAGATTACCACGTGCTCTTCAAAATTCGAGCTGCCCTTTCGGGTTTTCAACTCAAAATCCCTTTGGTCACAAGGCGCCCTTTGCGGGTTTTCACTTTGGCCTCTCCATTTTTTTTCGAAAACTCAAGGCGCCGTTTGCAGGTTTTCACCTTAGATTCTCCTCTCCTTTAGACAAAGTACTTTTTGACTGAGTTTGAATTCACTGGATTGGGTAAACTCTTCCCATCCATTTCTGTTAAGATCAAAGCACCCCAGAGAAGGCCTTCTTCAAGACATAGGGCCCTTCCCAATTCGGCATCCATTTTCCTCTAAAGTCCTTCTGAATGGGAAGGATCTTTTTTAAAACAAGATCCCCCTCGTGGAATTCTCTTGGTCACACTTTATTGTCGTAAGCTCGCATCATTCGCTTCTGATACATCTGACCATAACGAATGGCCCTTAACCTCTTTTCCTCAATCAAGTTCAACTGATCATATCGCGATTGTATCCATTCAGCCTCATCCAACTTTATCTCTGACAAGACTCGGAGAGACGGTATTTCTACTTTAATGGGTAACACTACTTCCATCCCATAAACCAACGGGAAAGGAGTTGCCCCAGTAGAGGTTCTGACAGACGTTTGGTAGGCTAAGAGTGCAAACGATAACTTCTCATGCCAATCTCTGTAGGTTTTAGTCATTTTCCCCACTATCTTCTTGATGTTTTTCTTAGCAGCTTCCACTGCCCCATTCATCTTTGGGCGATATGGAGATGAATTATGATGCTTAATCTTGAACTGACTACAAACTTCTGCTATCGTTCTGTTGTTCAAGTTCAATGCATTGTTTGATATGATCCTTTCAGACATCCCATACTGATAAATGATCTCTTTCTTCAAGAATCGACTTACAGCCGACTTAGTAATATTTGCATAAGAAGCAACCTCTACCCATTTCGTGAAGTAATCAATGACCACAAAAATAAAGCGATGCCCGTTTGAGGCTTTTGGTGATATTGGCCCAATAACATCCATGCCCCACATGGAAAAAGGCCATAGAGAAGTCATAAGATGTAGAGGTAAATGTGGTACATGAATCTTGTCTCCATAAATCTGACATTTATGGCATTTCTTGGCGTAGTTGATACAATCCCCTTCCATAGTAGACCAATAATATCCAAATCTCATGATTTGTCTAGCCATCGTAAAACCATTAGCGTGCGTCCCACAAATACCCTCGTGAACTTCTTCTAAGATTAACTTAGCTTCCACGGTGTCGACACATCTTAACAGTACTTGGTCCTTTCTTCTTTTGTACAAGATGTCCCCATCCAAAATGTAATCGCAGGCTAAACTCCTTAAGTTCATTTATCATTTTCAGTTACCTATTCTGGGTATTTACGATCTCTCACATATTGTAATATATCTTGATACCAAGGATTATCATCCTTTTCTTCTTCTTCAATGTTACAACAACGAGCTGGAGCCTCAAAGATACTCATCTGAATGGGTCTCATCTCTTCCTCTTTATTCACTCTAATCATTGAAGCCAAGGTTGCTAGAGCATCTACCATCTAGTTTTCGTCTCGTGGGATATAATTGAAAGTGATGTCATCGAACTCCTCAAGTAACCCCAAAACTACCTTTCGATAATTGATCAACTTAGGATCCCTTGTCTCCCATTCACCTTTAAGCTGGTAGATTACCAACGCAGAGTCTCCATATACTTCTAAGGCTCTTATTCCTCGCTCTATAGCTGCTCGGAGTCCCATGATGCATGCTTTATACTCGACCATATTGTTTGTACAATCAAAATACAACTTGCACGTGAATGGATAATAATCGCCATTTGAGGATACCAGGACTGCCCCAATTCTATTTCCCACTGCATTGGATGCTCCATCAAGGCTCAACTTCCAAGGGTAATCCTCTGTAGTTGCTACACACATCAACTCCTCATTCGGGAAATCAAAATTTAATGGCTCATAGTCTTCTAGAGCTCTACTAGCCAGAAATTCCGTTATCGCACTACCTTTTATAGCCTTCTGGCCCACATAGACTATGTCAAACTCTGAAAGCAGTATCTGCCACCTTGCCATTCTCCCATTCAACGCTGTTGACTCCATCATATACTTCAAAGGATCAAGTTTTGAAATTAGCCAAGTCATATGATATAGCATATATTGCCTCAACCTTCGAGATGTCTAGATCAAAGCACAACATAATTTTTCAATTGGCGAGTATCTCATCTCACACCCTGTGAATTTCTTGCTGAGGTAGTATATCGTCTTCTTCCTTCTTCCCGACTCGTCATGTTGGCCAAGCACACATCCTATAGAATTACTAAATACTGATAAGTACAGAATTAATGGTCTATCTGGACTAGGCGGAGATAACACTGGAGTATTTAACAAGTATTGCTTAACCTTATCGAAAGCATTCTGGCATTCTTCATCCCAAGTACCTTGGTTGTATTTTCTAAGGAGGCGGAATATAGGATCACATTTCTCTGTTAATTGTGAAATAAACCGAGCAATATAATTCAATCTTCCAAGAAAACCTCGAACTTCCTTTTGAATACGTGGTGGAGGCAAATCTCGTATGGCTCTAACTTTGTCTGAGTCAACTTCTATTCCTTTTTCGCTGACCACAAAACCTAATAATTTCCCCGACCTAGCTACGAAAGTGCACTTTGCCGAATTAAGTTTTAACTGAAACTTCTTTAATCTCAAGAACAGTTTTCTCAAAACTTCAATATGTTCCTCCTCCGTTCGAGATTTGGCAATCATATTATCGACATACACCTCAATTTCCTTGTGCATCATATCGTGAAATAAGGTCACCATAGCCCTTTGGTATGTTGCCCCTGCATTCTTCAACCTAAAGGGCATTACTTTGTAACAGAAGGTACCCCACAATGTTATGAAGGTAGTTTTGTCCATGTCTTCAGGATGTATCTTTATCTGATTGTACCCCAAGAAACCATCCATAAAAGAGAATAACGAATATCCCGCTGTATTATCTACCAACGTGTCGATATGCGGTAAAAAGAAATTATCTTTTGGGCTAGCTTTGTTCAGATCCTTGTAATCGACACACATTCGTACTTTCCCATCCTTCTTAAGGAACTGGTACAATGTTAGCCACCCATTCAGAGTACTTCACCTCTTGTAAGAATCCTGCATCGAACTGCTTCTTGACTTTGTCCTTTATTTTCAATACGATATCTGGCCTCATTCTTCGCAACTTTTGTTGGACTGGCTTACACTCCTGTCTTATTGGAAGACGATGCACCACAATATTGTTATTTAACCCTGGCATATCTTGATAGGAAACTCACGTAGCAACTCAATCAGTCCTTGCCTTGTGTCCTTGGCAATACGCGTGCCAATTTTCACCTCTTTCCCTTCCTCTAGGGATACATCCTCTATTGCCTCTTTCTCATTGGGTATGATTTGTTTCACCTCCTGTTTTACCATCCTCAAAAGATCCAGAGACACATCACAATCCTGAATATCTTCAAAATCCTGAGATTCTTCTAAACACATGTCTTGCTCGCGAGAGAAATTAGGATTTGATATATCAGTGCTCATGTTATTGATATTTAGGGATCTGTGAAGTATAAAGAATATACAAAGAATGAATGAATTTAAGAATGATTATTTATGTTCTATGAATGAAAGAATAAGAATTGCAAAATTTTAACGGAATATTGGTTGATAAAAATGAAACAATACTCGTTCAAATTGATAAAAAGTTATGTTTTATTAAAAATAATAGATGATCGTAAGCCTATTTCACAAATGTAACCTTATTACTCCTAGGCCCTAGAGTAACAAGAATGTTTCGAAAATTACTCTGAAAAATTCCTAAATACTACAGGAAGTTCCTCCGCAGTCCAATTGTTCAGAGAGCTTTTCGGTTTGTAAGGGCGAACACCCTCAAGGTTTCCTCGCTCCAATCCTTCATCTTATATAGCATTGATCTGATGACTTTTTTCTACGAGTAACCCTCTCAATATGAAGGTTTGGGATATTGGAGGAATGTCATCGGCTCCCACTCCACTTCTCTTCTATTAAGGCGCGCCTTTCTTCCCTCTTGGCACTTCTCAACTTCCTTCCTCCTTTACTTATAGTCTAGCTTGAAGCCCAGACCAAAGCGATCTCTCTTCTCTTTCAATTCTGGGATTTGAGCCCCTCCTTGTAGGTATTTTCCTAACCCTCTTCCTGGTAAGGCTCCTTTTCCCACCATCATTTGTAGAGCCATCCTCGTAGCTCTTGCTATTTTTGGCATCGGTAACTCACTTCCTTCTGAAATGGAGTTTGCATTCACAAATTCTAAAGAGCGAAAGGAACACTCAATAGATTCTTCGTCTGTCTCGACATGAGGGGCCTTGCTAGTGACTGTGGCTATAATGTCCTCCTCCGCATTGATAGTTACTAACCATCCATCCGTAATTTCTGGTGCAACGATGAGGGTACCGCTCCTGCTGAGTGTATCCACGGCCTCCCTAATAAGCACTTGTAGGAGGGCTTGATATCCATCACCAAGAAGTCTACTTCGCATATACTCGGCCAAATTTCCAAGGGGATGTTAATCCTTCTCATCACCTTCCTTTCTGTACCATCAAAGGCTCGTATCACATTTTGATATGTTTTCATATGAGAACTGTCAATGGGTAATCTGTTCAATATAGACAACGGTAGAACATTCAAGGCCGATCTATTATCGACGAGCACACTTGAGAGTGTGTACCCCTTACATCGAGTGGTCATGTGCAGGGCTTTAGTTGACTTCCTACCTTCTGGTGGGATTTCATCATCATTAAAATAGATGAAATTATACGCACTTATATTATTCACCAACTGGTCCAGTTTATTAACGGATATGTCATGGGTGACATATATTTCGTTGAGCACCTTTATCAATGCATTCTGATGCACCTCAAAACTCAGAAGTAGGGCCAATACTGATTTGCGAGCCGGTTGCCTACGCAACTGCTCAACCACGCTATACTCGCTATGTTTAAGGAACTTTAGAAATCCCTTAGCCTCCTCCTCCTTTACTGGCTCCTTGACAGGCACTTCAACCTCTTTCTCCTTCTTTGTACTAATACTTTTTATTTTTGTGGGCTCCTCTCTTACGCCCATCGTATCGTACTGTTTCCCATTCCGTGTATGGGAACCCTCAACTTATACATCTTTGGACGTGTTGGCTATATTCTCCTCCTCCAGCACTGTCACACTGCAGTCATAACTCCATGGTACCCTCTTGCTATCTCTATAAGGGAAAGGCGTAGACTTATGGATAATGACCTTAGGCACCGTTTGTGCCCCTACCTCATTGTTCCCCAACAAGGAAATAATAATCCTTGGCCGGCTAGTTCCTTTCTGTTCATCCTCAAGTGCACATACTTGTTTTTCAAAAGAGCTACCTTAAAAAATTTGTAGCTCTTTATTGTCCATAAGGCTTTGTATTAAGGCCTTAAACTCGTCGCATTCCTGGATCTTGTGCCTCTCCTCAGCATAGAACTCACAGTAGTCCCTTGCTCCTTTATTCCTCTCCTTAGAGATTATCATCTCTCTCTTCACCATTTCTTCCCAAATTATCTTTATCGGCGTTCTCACCTCAGCCACGCCTTCCTTCATTCCTTCTCACTAGCTTTGCCAATAGCATTCACTCCTTGATCGCTATGATTTGGCAATGGCTTTTCAGTACTAGGGGTATTGTCGAACTTCACTACCCCCATCTTAATAAGCCTCTCTACTGCCTTCTTAAAATCGGTACAGTTTTTGATCGATTGTCTCGGTATTCCAGCATGGTATTTGCATCTGGCGTTGGCGTCGTACCATTTGGGATATGGGGGCTGCAGTGGCTTCAGGTGAAAAGGAGAAATATCATGTGCATCGTATAAGCTTTGATAGAGCTCACGATACGTTACGGGGATAGGTGTGAATTGTACCCTTTCAGAATTCTGCCTTGTACCTGACTCCTTCCTTTGAGAACTCTGTTAATCAACCGCAGCTATTTTAGGTTGACCAACTGTGATTGCTCTCGTATTGAAAGTGCTTGTGTTATTCACTTCACCGTCCTTTCTCCTTTGGGCCGATCTTTTGGTTGCTTCCCTTTCTATTTTGCCACCTCTTATGGTATTCTCGATCATCTCGCCCGCCATGCCTATATCTACAAAGCTTTTAGTGGTGCTCCCGATCATGTGAATGATGAAAGGAGCCTTTAAAGTGTTGATGAACAACATGGTAGTTTCCTTCTCCAACAACGATGGTTGAACTTGCATTGCCACCTCTCTCCATCTCTGTGCATACTGCCTAAAATTTTCATTAGGCTTTTTCTCCATGTTTTGCAGCGTGATCCTATCCAGAGTCATGTCAGTCACATGATTGTACTGCTGCATGAAGGCTTGTGCCAAATATCTCCATGAACTTATTTTGGCCATGCTCAATTGATTATACCACTTGGCCACTGCTCCAATTAAACTGTCCTGGAAACAGTGGATCAATAGTTGATCATTATTTACATATCCAGTCATCCTCCTACAGAACATCGTAATGTGGGCTTCTGGGCAAGTAGTCCCGTTGTATTTCTCAAATTCTGGCATATTGAATTTGTGAGGAAGCTCTAAGTCTGGGACCAAGCTTAGATCTTTGGCATCAATTCTATGACGCTCATTAGCATTCTCTAAAGCTTTGAATTTTTCCTCCAACCATTTGTAACGTTCTTCCAACTGTTTTGCAGCCTCTTTTTTAAATCCTCTTTTTCAGCCATGTCTAAATCAGGAACGACAGGATTTGCAGGATTGTCGCCCAAATTGAATCTCGAACTAGTTTGAAAGTTCATGGGTATTCCACTATCAACTTGACCCTGTTAAAGCCTTATTATGACAGACGGCCCTCGGGGATATGCCTCAGGTTGGGTTTGCACGTGAGGTAGAGTGAAACTAGGAGGATGAGCCTCATTATCCTCTTTAGTGATAGCCATAGGAGCCTTCCCCTTATCAGTGGCCCGTAGCAGTTGAGCCATTTCAGCCATCATGTTTCTTTGAGCCTCCAGCATTTGCTCCCTCATGTCGTTTTGCATTTTTTCCAATTGCTCTTGCAACTGGTGTAATACCCCATACCCGTACCTGAGACCGAGATAGGATACGAGGCATTACCGAGATTTTCAGAATAATTTCAATTAATTTATATTATTTAGTATTCATTTGCATGTTTCATGTAACATTCTTTTCATATATATATTCAATTCAAAATATCATATAAAATACGATACAATACTTAAATTTTCATATTTACATGTTCATGCAGGATATACGAATCTACCTGACTAAATTGTAGAAATACCAAGATTTAGGGGCATATTGGTAATTTACCATATTCCCGAATTGCACCCAATCTTAAATTGATAATTTCATTCAATTTATTAATTTAGATAATAAAACAATTCATTCCCTTCAATTTAGTCATTTTTGACATTTTTACAAAATTACCCATAAAGTTTTACTTTTATTCAATTTAGTCCTTGAGCCTAAAACATACAAATTAGCCATGCTAGATGAATATTCATACATATTTTCCTCCTCCTCCTCTCCATTCCACATCCTTAGTATAAACAACACACTTGTAGGTAACATTATCCATAATTTTCACTATCTACTTATGTGAATATTCAAGCTGTCCATCTGTGTCATAGTCACTAAATTATTTTTATCTTGATCTAAAGAACTCCAAATTAAGATCCGCTAATTTTTCCTGAAACTAGACTCATATACCTTCTTACCATAAAAATTTCATAATTTTTGGTTGGGCCAATTAATACAGTTTATTCATTAAAGTCTCCCCTGTTCTGCTATCTGACAGTTCCGACCCTTCTTCACTAAAAATTAATTATATCCTCGTACAAGATTCGAATGATGTTCCCGTTTGTTTCTTTTGAAAATAGACTCATTCATAATTCTATAAATATAAATTTAAGTCCCTAATTATTTTTATTCAATTTGTTATGATTTTTCAAAGTCAGAACAGGGGAACCCGAAATCATTCTGACCTTGTCTCACAAAATTTATCATATCTCATGATTTACAATTCCATTGCTTACATAATTTATTCTATAAGAAACTAGACTCAATAATCTTTAATTTCATATTTTATTCATCCTCTAATTCGATTTCTACAATTTTTTGTGATTTTTCAAAGTTAGACTACTGCTGCTGTCCAAACTGTTTTAGTGCAAAATGTTGATTTCCATTTTGTCCCAAATTTCACAATTCATACAATTCAGTCCTTGGTCAATTAACCCCTCAATTAAGATAATTTTCTCAATTAATACTTTTCCTAGACATTATAAGTTATTTCATAATTATTGAAATTCAGAATTTCCATATAAAACTCTAACTTCAAACTCTTTTACAATTAGGTCCCAAACATTCACTTTCTATTCAATTCTTTCAATAAAATCAGCATATAAATAATTTAAAGCTCTAATTCCATGCCAAATCATCATGTACTTCCAGCACATATTCATAGCAACTTTCAATTTCTTTCATAGAATCAAAACTAATGAATTCAACAAGTGGACCTAGTTGTAAAGGTCACAAAAACATAAAAATTTCAAGGAGAAAGAAAGAATTAAACTTACATGAAGCAAGAGTATGAAAACCAGCTTGAACCCTCCTCCATGGCTGTTTTTCAGCTGATGAATATGAAGAGAAATGAAGAGAATTCTAGATATTCCAATTTAGTCCTATTTTTATTTAGCCAATTTTGGCAATTTTCCAATTTTGCCCTTATTTCATCCATTTCCTGATTTTTCTCAGCTATTGCCGCCAAAAATATCTCCTTTAGGATTATTTGCACTTTAGGTCCTTCCTCATTTGACAATTGAGCTATTTAATCCTTCTAGCAACTTTTACACCCTTTTCTAATTTAGTTCTTTTATTTAATTAACCACCCAAACGTCAAAATTTTCTCGACTAAATTTTAATACTACCTCATTAACACTCCATAAATATTTCTAAAAATATTTATGGCTCAATTTATGAAGTCGAGATCTCGATACCTCACTCTCGACCCAATTTACTTAATTAATTCTTTTAAATACCAAATTCACTAATTCAAAAATACTTTTATATTCGCATTTGACTCATAGGTATTAATTTATTAAATTTTTAACTCACCCGTCGAATTTGGTGATCTCAAATCTCTATTCTCGATACCACTGAAAATTAGGATGTTACAACTCTCCCCCCTTTAAGGATTTTCGTCCCCGAAAATCTTATCGAAAAAGAGAGGTTAAGGTTTCAAAGATAAATCCTCCATCCTGTAATGTTGCCTAAGAACCTTACAACTGCACTCGATTACTTTAAATTTTCTGAATGTCATTATACAATATTAATTAAGTAATCATCACTCGCAAAGTAAACAAAACTTCATTACTCAGAGCATACATATCTACGTTTACTCCTCTCAAAGGTTAATTGATAGCTACTCACAATCTTTCAACAACTCAAATCATCATTACTGTCTTAAATTCAAATTTTTCTGTAATATTCGACACTTTAAACTCTTGGAATCAGGGATTATGTAGCAAAATTTTTTTAATTTTTTTAATTTTTTTAATTTTATTTTTATATATATATATATATATATTTTTAGACTATCCATCTATTTACTCATGAATACATAAAATTCATTTCCAAACTCGAGGATCGATTTACATGCATATATCTCAATTTACCTTCCAACTGAATAACTTGTTTTGATTAAAACATTTTATTCCATCTTAACTGTCAAACAATAATAACCTTTTCAAACAATTTCCTCTTCAAGTTGTTAGAACAACTCAATCACATAATCTTTCACAAATTTCTGTAACATGCTAGTCAAAAAGCTTTACTAACGGCATTAGTTCAAACAAAACACCACATCTCGATTTATCTCATTGACCTTAATCAATATTACCTAATAAAAGAAAATCAATATAAAAATTTAGCTTGAACAGTCACAATCCACACTTTGTTGATGTCAATCTTCTTAAGAAAACTCGAAGAATTCCTGATAACACATTGTTTAGATATCACACCTGGATAAGTTGATTGTCCTCTTCTTTAACTGTGGCATCACTTAATTTGAATGATTTTCAAAAGCATCTATCATCTATTCAGAACCGGTTTTACTTGCTAAACCATTCTTATCTCTGACCACTTTATTCCACTTTTTTGAACTCTTTTGTTTCACACTTGTAAACTTATTCAATATAAATTTCATAAACTTTATTATATAATACCATAATGATAGGGGGTGAAGATTGTAAAGCCTCGACTTTTAGCTCTTATATATATACACACATCTAACATATCATTTATCAATCAACATAATATCATATAAATACCAAACAACATAGGCGCTCATCACAAGATAAACTTTTATTTCATTTCATACATCATCACATCCATATCATGAACTCTTTTCATACCTTTCCAAGTTTCAACTCATCATAAACACATTCTTATTCGGACACATTAGTGTCACTTTCAACACTTTTCTCAAATAACTCGCTTAAAAGTATTTACGTCTATAAGTAAAATAAAAATTTGATCGGATTATACGCATCACTCTATCATGATTTATATGGCATGTATCTCTAAACACTTTACACTATTTTCTTTTGATCATGAATTTCATTATTTCTATAATTCTATAGTTTCTTTTTGCACATAGTTACCTAGTTTATCATTTATATCCATTTTCTATCCTTTCATTTCACATTTTATTTTCAATTCAATTTTCACATTTGCCTCTCAGAGCTTTTACCAACAGGAATAGAAGATAATATCATATGAATCTTATTATCAAGTGTTTTATCACATATATTAGCTTGGAAAACCAAAGAAAGATAGAGTAGTACCGCTTGTGAATCAATCGGACTTACGATAATTTTCATCTATTATAGCATCCAAACATTAACAATTGCATATGCCTCGAAAATATCGGTACATATAAGATACCCACATAATATCCAAAAATTTACTATAATATACCCAATTATAATTGCTATATTCAAATATTTTTTGCAATTTATTTACCAATCTATTGACTAGTATAATCATCAATAATTTCACATCATTCATTCACTCAAGAAATTAATTTGGAAGGAATTTTGATTAACCATTCTGTAAATACCATATTTGAACAAATCGATTTTCCTATAAATAACTTCTTTATTTAACAAAGATGGTACTGTATATCCCAAACTAGTTTTGAGAAAAATTTGATGTCTCTATTCGTAACCCATCTTTACCTATTAACTCATTCTCGGTTTGATTGTATTATCAATTGTTCAACCATTGAACTTTTTCACTTTCCGCTTCGAATTTAATCAATATAAATCTCATGAATTTCATTGCATATAATCTGTATTAGTAAATGGGTATAGATCGTAAAGCCTCATAATTTAATTTTCATGTATTTACTCATATAACATTTATTATTCTCAAGTATTATAAAACATTTATCCGCATTTTTACTTAGTCTTCGCTTCATCATAACTAACATTTTTACTCAGGGATAATCATTTACCTTGTAACAAAAATTGTTTACTTTTTATTTAACAGAGGCCCAGTAGACTAGATAGAACACTTCGGATATACAGGACTTATACAGAGGTGCATTATTATGCACTAATGAACAGAGAGCGCTGAAGTGCTATACAGAGAGCACAAATGTGCTAATCAGAGAGCACTGACGTGCTAAATATCAGAGAGCACTGGCGTGCTAAATATCAGAGAGCACAAATGTGCTAATCAGAGAGCACTGGCGTGCTAAATATCAGAGAGCACTGGCGTGCTAGTAATCAGAGAGCACTAGCGTGCTAAATATCAGAGAGCACAAATGTGCTAATTAGAGAGCATGCTGAAGTCCCTTAACATCCTAGTAGTTCTAATCTTGTCTACTTGGGCAAATTATTCAATACGTGCATATCACTTTTACACCTTTTGCATAATATTTTTTTACATGCTTTACAATTTAATCCTTGTACAATAATTTATATGCTTATATCTTCTATATCTTCAATACATGTAATATATTTCAAAATTCACTATTCATTCATAATTCTCTAATAATCCTTATCATGTACTTCATATATCACATTTATATATTTTGTAATTTAGTTATCAGCACAATATTTCATATAGTAATATAATTTACTTTTAATAATACATATAACATAATATTCATCATCGACATGTATTATAAAACTTTTATTCATGCCCTTTTTCTTTTTTTTTTCTTTTTTTTTTTTTTTACCTATTCATCATAATCAACTTTCTACTTGTATACTTGAGTATCGTTTTTTTAAGCATTATCAGAATTAACTTGGTTATAAAATATCTCTTTCTATAAGTAAAACAAATTCCATTAGAGTCGAGAGATATCACACTATCACATATTTTAATGACATGCGTTTTTAGACTTCACATATACTACGTTTGATCCGAGAACCGACTAAACCGTAGCTCGATACCATTAAATGTAATACCCCATACAGTGCACGAGACCGAGAGATAGGATACGAGGCATTACAGAGATTTTTAGAATAATTTCAATTAATTTATATTATTTAGTATTCATTTGCATGTTTCATGTAACATTCTTTTCATATATATATTCAATTCAAAATATCATATAAAAAATACGATACAATACTTAAATTTTCATATTTACATGTTCATGCAGGGATATACGAATCTACGACTAAATTGTAGAAATACCAAGATTTAGGGGCATATTGGTAATTTACCATATTCCCGAATTGCACCCAATCTTAAATTGATAATTTCATTCAATTTATTAATTTAGATAATAAAACAATTCATTCCCTTCAATTTAGTCATTTTTGACATTTTTACAAAATTACCCATAAAGTTTTACTTTTATTCAATTTAGTCCTTGAGCCTAAAACATACAAATTAGCCATGCTATATGAATATTCATACATATTTTTCCTCCTCCTCCTCTCCATTCCACATCCTTAGTATAAACAACACACTTGTAGGTAACATTATCCATAATTTTCACTATCTACTTATGTGAATATTCAAGCTGTCCATCTGTGTCATAGTCACTAAATTATTTTTATCTTGAGCTAAAGAACTCCAAATTAAGATCCGCTAATTTTCCTGAAACTAGACTCATATACCTTCTTACCATAAAAATTTCATAATTTTTGGTTGGGCCAATTAATACAGTTTATTCATTAAAGTCTCCCCTGTTCTGCTATCTGATAGTTCCGACCCTTCTTCACTAAAAATTAATTATCTCCTCGTACAAGATTCGAATGATGTTCCCGTTTGTTTCTTTTGAAAATAGACTCATTCAGAATTCTATAAATATAAATTTAAGTCCCTAATTATTTTTATTCAATTTTTTATGATTTTTCAAAGTCAGAACAGGGGAACCCGAAATCATTCTGACCTTGTCTCACAAAATTTATCATATCTCATGATTTACAATTCCATTGCTTACATAATTTATTCTATAAGAAACTAGACTCAATAAGCTTTAATTTCATATTTTATTCATCCTCTAATTCGATTTCTAAAATTTTTTGTGATTTTTCAAAGTTAGACTACTGCTGCTGTCCAAACTGTTTTAGTGCAAAATGTTGATTTCCATTTTGTCCCAAATTTCACAATTCATACAATTCAGTCCTTGGTCAATTAACCCCTCAATTAAGATAATTTTCTCAATTAATACTTTTCCTAGACATTATAAGTTATTTCATAATTATTGAAATTCAGAATTTCCATATAAAACTCTAACTTCAAACTCTTTTACAATTAGGTCCCAAACATTCACTTTCTATTCAATTCTTTCAATAAAATCAGCATATAAATAATTTAAAGCTCTAATTCCATGCCAAATCATCATGTACTTCCAGCACATATTCATAGCAACTTTCAATTTCTTTCATAGAATCAAAAACTAATGAATTCAACAAGTGGACCTAGTTGTAAAGGTCACAAAAACATAAAAATTTCAAGGAGAAAGAAAGAATTAAACTTACATGAAGCAAGAGTATGAAAACCAGCTTGAACCCTCCTCCATGGCTGTTTTTCAGCTGATGAATATGAAGAGAAATGATGAGAATTCTAGATATTCCAATTTAGTCCTATTTTTATTTAGCCAATTTTGGCAATTTTCCAATTTTGCCCTTATTTCATCCATTTCCTGATTTTTCTCAGCTATTGCCGCCAAAAATATCTCCTTTAGGATTATTTGCACTTTAGGTCCTTCCTCATTTGACAATTGAGCTATTTAATCCTTCTAGCAACTTTTACACCCTTTTCAATTTAGTCCTTTTATTTAATTAACCACCCAAACGTCAAAATTTTCTGACTAAATTTTAATACTACCTCATTAACACTCCATAAATATTTCTAAAAATATTTATGGCTCAATTTATGAAGTCGAGATCTCGATACCTCACTCTCGACCCAATTTACTTAATTAATTCTTTTAAATACCAAATTCACTAATTCAAAAATACTTTTATATTCGCATTTGACTCATAGGTATTAATTTATTAAATTTTTAACTCACCCGTCGAATTTGGTGATCTCAAATCTCTATTCTCGATACCACTGAAAATTAGGATGTTACAACTGGTCTTGCATGTCCTTCTGTAGCTGTTCAAATCTCTGGTCCATATTCTTTGATTTAGTACGTGTACCGTAAGGATGTGTTGCTTCCAGATTTTCTTTCTTTTATTCTCATTCTCCCTTTAATTTTAACTAATTAGGGTCTTTCTATAAACTTGAATGCATATGATGTGATGAGATGCAAATACATGAATGTAAGAAGACGTCGATTCTGATTCAGTTTCATTTTAAAAAATGTTATTTAAGGAACAAAAATCTTTTCATAAAACGGATTACAAATACACTTTCACCCGCAGGCCTAGAGTCTTAACCCTATCTAATAACAATGCTCACTCTCGTCCTCTGTCTGACGATGACTCATACATTATACTCAGGGTTCTAGCTTGTATTGCCAAATCCTGCAAGTGTTCAGCAACCTCTCCAATCTGAATTAAGGCTTGTTCCATGACATGATCTCTATCCCCCACTTGATCCCGAAGATGGTGAAGTTCTCCCTTCCACTGTTCTTCTCTTGCCTCGAGCTGCTCAATCCGTAGCTCATAGTCTTGTAGTGCTGCTTCCAACCCTCCAATATTGTGCTTCATTTCCTCGATCTTGTTTAGACTTGCTTTTAACTCGGCTGCGGAATTACGATTTCGATGATGATGAAGAGACCGTCCAAGCTCTGTCACCTTAACTTTTAATCCTTGATTTTCCTTTTCTAGGGCCTGATTATGCGACTGCATCTCTTGGAAATTTTTCTCCCAATACTCAGCTTTGGCTCTTTCCTCTTGAATCTCTTGTTGCCACTGCTCTGAAGATCTCCCTAATCCGACCTTTTTCAACGTTACCTGGGCTTTCTTGTAGTGCGTCTTTAAATCATCTCGATCTTCCTTAATCTTCCTCTTTTCTTTTTTTACCTTCTCGACTTCCATCTTTTGAACATCGACGTTGAGACTTGAGCACATTTTTTCCTCTTCGAGCTTTTCAATCTTTTTTCTAAGCTCCGAATTCTTTCTCTCGAACTCTTGCTTCATAACCTCCAACTCTGATGGAATCACTCGTAAGCTCTCCTCTAATGATCAAGCCACCCCCAAAATTGGCTTAGGGATATTATCGTTAACTCTCCTACTAAACCACCCTTTATACTCAAGGGTTGACATCGAGCCTTCGGTTAAGATCTTCATACAGAAAGGCTTCTTCCAAGCCTCAGAAATCTCTCGCATCCTCTTCTTATAGTGATCTCTTTTATAAGAGAAATCACTTTGAGTAAACCCTGTGTAGCCGATATGAACTGCCTGGCTTAATACTGCCTTAGAATAAGTAATGGTGTATATCCAACAACTCCCCAAATTCTTGGCAAAGGGACCCAATCAAAACTGCCACATCGGTAAAGGACTTCACTAGGAACCAACCAATGAGCCTTCCACATAACATCTTCCTTTCAAAGATTCTGAAGAATATCTATCCACCTCTCTTCTGAAATGTCATCTCTCCTAGGCATGTCCACTACTTCCTTTAAGGGAGAATAACACTCGGAGAATACTCGGCAAGGAACCCTATCAAGCTTCCAAAAATGGCTATGAAACCAAACCAACAACAACTGTGCACATCCAATGAACCTTCCTTCACCAGCTCCTCGACATGCGCTCAAGGATCTTATCGTCTCAGCTAAGATTGCGGGCACAGTGTATTCTGTTTACCAAGTCGATCGAATAAATCCGCAACCGCCTTATCTATATGCCCCAACGCCTTTGGGAAAATCACCATGCCGTAAATACTCAAAGCCAGGACGTCGACCCTTTTTTTCACGTCTGGATGCGTCGATATCAAATCCCTCAAAACGGCCCATGAAATGCACTTACTATCACCCTTTTGCTGCACACGAGCTACAGCCCATTGCTCACTCATCCCAGTAATCATCACCAACTTCTTCGTAAAAGTTGGAAGGCTAGCAGGCCTAACATAAGCCTTGTGACCCTGAATCTTTGGGCAACGCAGTAAAGTCGTATACTCCTCCAAAGTAGGTGCAAGATCAACATCACCAAATCTAAAGCAACTATAAGCAGGGTTCCGGAACTATACCATAGCTCGAAACAAGTGCCTATCTATTTTGACGTCTAGCAAATAGGGAAGATCTCCATAATTCTGATAGAAAAGCTGCTTAGCCTCGTCATCCCATTGGGCCCAAATGTTTCACAGCTCATGAAACTCATTCTGCGTCGAATTAACACGGGTGAACTCCCATAACTCTGACGTATACCCCTCGGTGACACTATCTTCTTTCTCTAACTGAGTTTTCTCTGACCAGGTACAGACAGAAGCATTATCCTCCACTTTATCAAGGTATTCGTTCCTCATTACAAAACTTTCTAATCTAGAAATTGAGCCGTGAATCGATACCTTTAAATGCCAAATAACATGCAATGACAGCAAAATAAAAAAAAAAAGGTCAGTATCATATATATAAAAAATGATAAACAAGTACTTACAAGGGTAGTTTTTTAAAGGTTATCACTATTTCCTTAGGGTAAGCACTGAAAAGTTCACTATATGAGTTTTAGCTCTAAAGCAAGGGTACCTGAACCAGCAGATTCCTCGGTCTTCACCCATTATAGGCTCATATAGACCAAGTTTAGTTCAGGGGGACACATTTCCCTATGGCCATACGGAGATGAAAATCTAACGAAGACATAGGTACAGCATCTCGGAAGCAATCCACTAGCTCATACGAAGGTGAAAACCTCACGAAAGCGTAGCTTCTTACTCCTACTTAAGGGTGTGACCACAACGGTCATGCAAGTGCAAAGTACGGTAATAAGGTAACAAACATATGCAGCAAACACATGTAAAGAAGGATCAAATTTTAAATCTTCCAAACTTCCGACATTAAGACATAAAATAATCAATTTCTTGGCTCGACTCTCTTAAGTCCCCAGTGGAGTCGCCAAGCTGTCGAAACCTCTTTAAAACGGGTTTTAAAAAAATGAAAATGGGAGTCGCCACCAATCTTTTAAAGTGTGATTGGATCACTTTATAAAATGTTTTGGTCTACGAAATTATGAGAAAATAGGTTCGGGAGTCGGTTACGTGCAAGGAAGGATTAGCACCCTCGTAACGCCAAAATTGGTACCAAATTGAATAATTTTGCCTTAGTGTCAGAAGTTTGAAAGAATTTAAAAATGAGATTCCCTTAAAACCATAATGTTTTGAGAAAAGAATCAAGATTCATTCGTTTTAAAAGAGTACAAACATCACATCCAGCAGGATTGGACACGATATCTTTAAACTTCCGTAACTGAAATCATCTTGTGATTTGTAAAACTCGTTTAAAAGGATATTTTAGATATTTAGACAAACGGGAAATCGCAACCCAGCATGTTAGGACACTAATTCCCGAATTCCTAAATATCAAAACTTTGCCTCACTTTTTAAAAATTCCTTTTGAATTAAATTAGATATTTTTGTTTTGAAGATATTGATGTATTTTACACTTTACAAGAAATTAACATTAAATAACCCTAGCTACATAATACATGCTTTATTATTTTATGAAAATATAGTATAAAGAATAATAGATAATGGCATAATTTACATAATATACATTATTACTTTATGCATATATTATCATAAATAACATAAATATTCACGCATTATTGTTACATGCAAAATACAATGTAGTGCATAATGAATACAACAAATATAAATTGCTACATACATATATGATAATATTTTATGCAAATTACCATAAATAATTAATTTCATGCGTATATATAAAAATAAAACAAATGATATGTAAAAGTTAACCTACTAAACAATAAAAGAAAACCAAAAATAAATAAGCAAACTAAAATGTACAAAATATAAATCAAATAAAAATAAGATATTTAGAAATATATTGAATAATATAATAATGATAAAAGAGAACCCCTTTTAAAAATAATTAATATATAAGCTTTGTTATAGGAAATAATAACTTAATATATGTAAAAAAAAATAATGTACTAAATAGTAATATTGTACATATTTATTTAATAAAAACATATATAGTTAATGAGCAATAAAATAATATATATTTTATAATAAAATAAAAGTAATATAGGAATAATATATGGTAGAATATATAATGTATAATATAATTTATAAACAAGATGTATAATAATATAAACCATATGATAAATAATAATATAAAAAATAATAAATGTATATATAGTAAAGGAAAATATTATAAAGAATATATAATATAATGTGACATGTAATAAAATATATAAATAAAATATAATGAAATATAAATACTATCATATAAATAAGGATAATATATATACAATTATTTAATAATAATTTTTTTAAAAAAATATTTAAAATTTTAGACTATTAGTGAATAATAAAATAATACATAATTTATAATAAAAATACAAAGAATAAGGTATAGTAAGATATCATATATAATAAAATTTAATAATATATAATAATAATATAATAGATAATACAAAAATAATATGTACTATTTTATATAACTAATATTTAAAAAAAAACAAATAATATATATAAGGTATTTAAAATAAACAAAATACATAAAAATGATTAGAATTGAATTTAATTAAAGAATCTGGGGTTAATTGCAAATAAATGAAAATTCTGGTCCTGATTGAAATGCACGTTAAATTCAGAGGACTCACTGGGCAATTAGCCCTAATCCCAAAAACGACGCCGTTCCCCAGAATAAATTCTAATGGCCATTGGGACTAAATTGAATTAAATATAAGAAGTTAGGGCCAATTTGAAATAAAAATAAAATGAAATTATAAAATTTAATAAAACGGGAGGATCGATTAGGCAATTTACCCATTTATCAAAAAGCGAATCCTCCCCGGGTCTTCGGGTCAACACGCGGATCCTCTGGTGAAACGGTGTCGTTTCAATGCTTATTGGACTAAGCCAAAACGATACCGTTTTTGTGATGCTATATATGTCAAAACTAAACCGAAATTCATTTTTTGTTATCAGTCTTAAAAAAAATTTTGTGAAATCCTCTGAAAGAAGAGGAAAGGGGAGCCCTCCGGCCCCGGCCTTCGGCCTCCGGCCATCGGACTGCAAGCGCCCACGCGCTATAAGCGCCGCCGTACACGGCGGTTGGAAGGCTAAAAGCCTTCGTTTCCCTTGGCGAATCGCAGGTAACCTCTTATCCCTCTTAAACTTAACCGTTTTTAAAAAAAAAAGATTTATATGTGCTGAACAGAGAGAAAATATAACAAAATCACCTTTAAGTAAACAACTGCTTCTTATTTCTTTCTTCTGTGTATATATGTATGTATCCTTTTTGTATATCTGTAGAAAATCGGTCCCCCCCTTTTACATCGTTCTAATTTAGGCTTTTATAGCCACTGTTTACAATATATTTACATCTTTATTTTATTTCTTTGCCATATTTGTTTCGTCTCTATTGTTTCTTTCTTTTTTTGCAGGTGATCGAGGAAAATCCGACGACGATCGTGCTGATGACGTAGATCTACTGGTGGCGTTGATCACGGCGTGATTCGAAACCTGGAATCATGGCCTTGATGGTGGGTAGCTGGAACGACGCGAGACGAACCGACGTATTGATTGCGGCGCAAAACGAGGCTGATGTCGACTACGATCACAAGGGAGCTTGTGGCGCGAACCCTAGCTAGGGTTTCTCAGAAGCTGAAACTCCTTAAGTCAATTGGGCTAGCTGGGCTGTGTTTGTTTGTTGGGTCAAAAGGGTATTTTGGGCCTGATTTGGGTTGTGAGTTTAGGTATGGGTGTAATGGGGTCAAATGTAAATAGGTAATGGGCTGTCGGGTTGTGACCGGTCTGCTGGGTAGTTTAAGTATTCAGTTGGGCTAAGAAATGTAATCGGGTCTTTGGGCTTTGTACATGGACTGTATAAAAACTATTACTTTTTTAAATTTATGTTTTTATTTTTATCCACTTATAGGCCGGGCAATATTTGGGTGTTTGGCTGCAGGATTAGGGTAGTCATCAAGTAGGGATAGGTTATTCTTGGTTGGAATAAGGGTAGGATAAGGGCTTGTTTGCATGCAAATATTTTGTTTCTCTCCTTTTTCTCCCTATTTTTGCTTCGGTTTACCTAGACAGAAGAAAAGAATTTTATCAATATCTAAAAATAAAGTAATAAATAATAAAATAAAATAATAAATACTAATAAAATGAAATAAAATAATAAATACTAATAAAATGAAATAAAATAATAAATAAAAAAATTAAGAAAATTAAAAAATAAAGGTTGGGTTCCCTCCCAACAAGCGCTTGTTTAATGTCGCTAACTTGACTCCTTAACTAGTATTGGGGCTGTTCCAGCTGAATTCTTTCATTCGTATCGGGTTGGAAATTCTCATTTTTTATCACATCTACCATATTTGGGTTTAATCATCGTTGCACCTCTTTCCTTGGTTTCATATTTTCCTTCAAGGGGTTGACCCCTTTTAAGTTGGTAATGGTCCCATCATTCTGCAAAAATGTGAATTTGATATGCTCGAGAAGTGGTTTTAATTTTGGATCTAGTGCCTGCACAACAGAAGGTAGAAGTTTAGTATCCATAGGAGCCAATAATTTATTAACAGATTCAAAATCATCAAACATCATTTTAGATTTATCTCCATAAGATGACTCAAAAGTTTTTTCAACTGATAAGCCAATTATGTCGACACGGTTTACGTCCAAGACTTCACTTGGGTGATTAATAGTGCCATAAACATTAAACTTCACAATCTCCCCGTCAAACTCCATCGTGAGGGTTCCGCTTCGTATGTCAATCTTAGTGTTTGCAGTACTAAGGAAAGGTCGCCCCAACAAGATATCTGAAGACCTAGGACGTTATCTTCCTCCATTTTTATCACATAGAAATCTACAGGGAAGATAAGTTTGTTGACTTTCACTAATACGTCCTCGAGGACTCCTTCGGGATGCACAATGGACCTGTCTGCTAATTGAATGATAACACCTGTTTTTGTCAAAAAAACCCATGTTAAGTGATTCATATATAGAATAAGGCATTACATTTATTGAGGCCCCTAAATCACACATAGCCTTCTTAATTCCCAAATGGCCTATCTTACATGGTATTGCAAACATGCCCCTATCTTTACATTTCGTTGGCATTTTCCGCTGTAATACTGTAGATACATTTTCACAAACACTTACCTTTTCATTACTTGTTAATTTTCGTTTGTTGGTGCAGAGTTCTTTAAAGAACTTGGCATACCACGAAATTTGTCTGATGGCATCCAATAGTGGTAAATTGATCTCGACATTTCTGAATGTTTCGAGGATCTCCTTGTCTTCTTTACCCTTTCGACATTGATTTAATCATCCTGGAAACGGAGGTTGAATTATGGGTAATGGAGGTTTCACTCAGACCTTTTCTTCATTTTTAGGCTTTTCTTGGGTGGAATCTTGGCCAAGATTTCTGCCAGGAATTGGTTCCAGTACTTTTCCACTTCGCAACGCCACTACATTTGCGTGTTGTCTTGGATTAGGTTCCGCTTGTGACGGCAGCTTCCCTTGTGAATTCTGTCGAAACCATTTTTAAATCGGGTTTTGGAAAATGGGAATCGACTTTAAGAAAAACGAAAACGGGAGTCGCCACCAATCTTTTTAGGTGTGATTGGATCACCTTATAAAATGTTTTGTTTTAAAACATTAATTTTGGTCTACGAAAGTCAAGAAAATAGATTCGGGAGTCGGTTACGTACGAGGAAGGGTTAGCACCCTCGTAACGCCCAAAAATTGGTACCTAATTGATTATCAAGTGTCTTTAATGTCGAAAAATTGAAAGTTTTAATATGCAATCCTCTTTTAATATTTTCAATTTTTAAAAATTATGGTTCACTTGTATCAAATGGATCAAAATATTACATCCAATAAGTTGTGACACAATATTTTTAAGAGATTTGACACTAAGTTAGCCTTTTTGGAAATCCCTATCTCGAAACAACAAAACGCCATATCCAGTAAGTTAGGACACAACGCCTCAAAATTCCAAGACAGTTGTTTGTACTTTTGAAAACCAAAAAACTTAGAAGGGTGCTTGACTATTTGAACTTAACGAGAAAAATTGCAACCCAATAAGTTAGAGCACTACTTTTCTCGAAATTTCCAAACACCAAGCATTGCCTTTATTTTTGAAAACTTTATAGTCTCGTTTTTAAAATCGATACATGAGGGAGCATATTAACATAACATTCGAGATAACATGTTATAATAATAGGTAAATAAAAGCACAATAGCATACATATCATACATTAACTAACATATATATATATAAAATAAAACATGGCAAATTTTAAATAAGTAAAATATACATAAAACACAATATATATTCAAGAAGAATAGGTAAAAACACATAAACATGTAATTCAACGTATATATAAACATATTAATAATTAGAAATGATGCATGATATACAATTTGACACATATAGATAAAAAAACAAATGCGATAATAAAAATGTAGCAACATATATATATTAATCAAGCAACATTTAATAATATTATGAAACCAATCATCAAATATATAAATGATATAAAATATAATATAATATAAAATATTTAATTCATATTAAAATATAAAATAAAGTGAGCAATTATTAACGAAATATACCTAAAATTTAAAAAGTATTTAAAATAAGTTATGTATAACAATATAATACAAATAAAATATAAGGAAATATAATATAAAATAACAATACTATAATAAATATTTTGCATATAAAAATATGGTAAAGTAATCAATATATATAATATATATAAAAAAACAAATTTAATATATTTATGTAATAAGATATATATAATAAAAGTATATATAAGAAAAATACATATTATAAAGAATATTAAATAATAAGATATAGTATGTAATAGAAATGTATAAATAATTATAATGAGATATAATATGGTGTATGTATAATAATATTAATGTAACAAATAAATAATAAGATAAAAATATACAAAAAGGACTTAAATTGGATTTAATTAAGAAATTTGGGGGTTAATTCGTAAAACAATAAAATTCTGGGCCTGATTGAAATGCGCATTAAAATAGAGGGACTCGTTGGGCTATTTGCCCTAATCCCAAAACAACACTGTTTCCCTAATACGCTTTAAAAAACCTTTGTGAGGGCCAAATTGAAACAGAATTGAAATATTTGAGCTGAATTTAAAAAAAAATAAAATGGAATTATAAATATTAAAAATTGCG
This sequence comes from Gossypium anomalum, assembly GCA_025698475.1. Lineage (NCBI taxonomy): Eukaryota > Viridiplantae > Streptophyta > Magnoliopsida > Malvales > Malvaceae > Gossypium > Gossypium anomalum. The sequence goes on from CM046964.1 coordinate 64,972,742, forward strand.
AGAGGACCAATTAGGTAATTAACCCAATCTTCAAAAACACGCGGATCCCCCCCGGGTTATCTGGTCAACACGCGGATCCTCAGGTCTCAAAACGATGTCGTTTTAGGCTTATTGACCTAAGCCAAAACGGCACCGTTTTAAAAGAGGTATATATATCAATTAAACCCCTAAAAAAAACATTTTAAAACGTTTCTAAAAAAAAAATTTCAGAAATGCTCTGAAGCTTTCAGAGCTCTAGCATTCGACTGTTATGGCTCCGGTCGTCGGTCCTTCGTACGCGCTCACGCGCCGTCACAAATGGCACTATGCACGGTGGTCAGAGAGTTAAAAACCTTCGTCCTTCCACAGGTAATCATTTTTCCTTTTTATATTACTAGTTTTTTTAAAAAAACGATTCATAGATACGTAAAAGAGAAAAAAAATTAAAATATGATGAGAAAAAAAATCACCTTCTGAAATATTATCACAAAGGTTTCGTGTACAATGATTTTGTGATGTGTTTATCTCTATCTTTTTTGTGTATTCTCTCTGTATCTATCTATGTGTGTATTCGTCCCCCTTTTTTACAGACTTGAGAAAAGGCTTTTATAGCCTTGATTTACTGCCTATTTTAGAAAGAAATCGAAAGATTTCTCTGTTCTAATCTATTTACTGCAATCTCGCTTTGATTTCCTTCCTTTTCTTGCAAAATTTCAAGATCTCGGTGATGGAAGGGTTCTTTGGTGTTGATGGAGGCTCAAGTCCAGTGCCGAGGATTCGTGGTGACGGTGAGGCGCTGATTACGGAGGCAAAACCTTGAATGGTGGCCTCGATTCGGGATCTGGACAGACGCTCCCTAAACCTTCCAGAACCTGTTGCGGCGTGAGGAGAAAGAGCTAGGGTTGGAAACCCTAGCAGTAATTTTAGGTTTTGGGCCTCTGTTATTTGGGTGCAGTTTAGTCTGGGCTAGGTAGGGTGTAACTAGGTCTTAGGAGTAGGCTTTTAGAAATAGGTCTGTAATGTAACGGGTTTGGGTCTGCTGGGTTGTAACCGGGTACACGGGTAATGGGCCTGAGGTATTTGATTTTGGGCCTACTGTTTGGGCTTTGTAACCTGGACTTAGACTGTTTAATAAATAAATATTTCTTTGTTTATGTATTTTATTTAGTTTTAAGGCCCGGTTAAATTTGGGCTATTACAAGTTCATTCTTTCAATTGATGTGGTCAACTCTCTTATAGACCTTGGTTTTCTGTTGAAAATCCTTTGTTTCCTTTTGGAAATCAAGAGTTGGTCATAAAATTTATTGTTGAAAATCAACAGTTTGCCGTTGTATCTGCTATTGGAAATCAGGCATATTAGCTGCTAATTTATTGACCATGGTTTCTAGAGAGGTACTTGAATCTCGCGGCTGTTGTGGAATCAAGTTTTGGTATTGCTGGTCGTATCATGGATTGGCCCCATAACTTAGCGTAAGGGTCGTATCGCCTTTGTGGTGGCCTAAGAAAGTTCCCTATAGCATTTAAATGGGCCATAGTATCATCATACAAACTAGGGCATGCATCCGTTGTATGTGTAGGTGTAGCACAGATTCCGCATAGCCAAGCTGGTTTTACTTTTTCTACAACAAGAGAATTCATAATATTAACAAGTCTATCAACTTTATCTTCTACGGTTGAATTACTTAGCTGGTGAACCCTTCTAGGGGGCTCAGAATTGGCTCGGAATTGCTAAGTATTTGCAGCCATCGTGGATATCAAGTCCCTTGCTTGTTGGGGAGTCATGTTGACCAACGCTCTTCCACTAGCAGCGTCTACCATATTCATCTCCATGGGTTTCAGGCCTTCATAAAAGTATTGGAGAAGAGATTGTTCCGTTATGCCATGTTATGGGCAACTTGCACACAACTTCTTAAATCGCTCCCAATAGTCGTACAGAGACTGTGCTTCTTTTTGCCTTATTCCCACGATCTCCATTCTTAACTCAGCCGCTCGTGATGCTGGAAAAAATCTTTTGAGAAATAAACGAGAAAGATCAGCCCAAGTTGTAATGGATCCAGGAGGTAAATAAAATAGTTATTCCCTAGCTGAATTTGCTAGGGAAAAAGGGAAAGCACGCAATTTAATTTGATCCTCAGTTACCCCCTGAGGTTTCATACTAAGGCAAACCATATGGAACTCTTTCAGATGTTTGTGGGGATTTTTGTTTTGCAACCCACGAAAAGTTGGCAGTAGCTGGATTAAGCCTGACTTTAATTCAAAATCAGTATCCATAGTAGGATACGCAATGCACAATGGCGGTTGTTCTGCTGGAGCTTCGGCCAGTTACCGAATTGTTTGAGCCATTGGTTGATGTGCTAGATTCGGGTTTTCGTTAACCCTAGCGTTAAACACTTCTTCAGGGGAATCGACTTCTACTTTTTCGCTTTCAAATGTTGGAGTAGGGTTTTCGTCAACCCTAGACTCTACTTCGTCGTCGATTCTGATTTCTAGTGGTAGATTACTTTGAGTCCTAACCACTGCTGACTGCTTTTTTCTTAGCTTTGTTTCCTTACGATTAGCTCTCGCAGTCTTTTCAATCTCTGAATCAAACACAAGAGTACCTGGAGCAGATCTGGTCATAATAACAAAAAACAAGATTAGTACGTTGCCAGTCCCCAGCAACGACGACAAAATTTGATGCGGTCGTTGAGAGCACCAAAAATATCCTATTTCTTACAAAATAGTGAAAAAGAGCAGTAGAAGTAGGGTCGAATTCTCAGGGGCCGGATTGCATGAATGCTTGTTTCTCAAAATCCTGGGCTGAATTGTGCCCAAGAAAACCTGCGTTCCTAAAAAAATAAAAAATTAGAATTAAAAATTTTTATCTGGAAGAATAAAATAAAACAGAATTGAAAGTCGAATTGAAATTGCGAAATTAAATAAATTGTGAAAATTAAAATGGAGAATATAAAAATAAACAGAGTTTGGGAAAAGAGAAAGTTTCTTATGTGGCAAGATTCCAGCCACAAGTTGTCTCGATTCACCTTGGGTCCAATCCTTGGCTTTTAAGTGATCCTTCTCAAGTAGAATAAGCCAGTTATAGTGAAAAAGGACACCTACAGCCATCAGCTCCAGAATTTTAGACTTAAGATTTGGCGAAACTTGACTCTAGCCAACAATCGCTTTTATGGGAATGTCTTCTGCTAGATCATCACTTCCCAATGGCGAATACCACACCATCTTGTCTCTTGGGCTTGCCAACCTCTGATGCAGAAAGCCAACGACTGACTGTGAAACATTCCCAAAATGTACAAAGCAGCCGTTCCTTGCATAAGTTGAAAAGATCACTTATTAAGGGATATGGACGGAAGCGTCAGCCCCATAATGCGGAGAAGCGATGAATACTCGTTGAGAAGGCTAAGCATGGATTCTAAGCCTCATGAACTCTTTTTAGGGAATTTCGATAACCTTCAGCTAGATAGATTTAGTGGCTCATAATTTTTGGGGAAAAACAAATAAAAATAATAAAAAGGGGATTTTTTTTATTGAAGTATGAAAAGAACAAAAAGAACTAAATTTATGGACGAGAGAGTTTTACAGCCAAAAGATGGACGAAATTTGTGTCACTTCATCCCCTATTTATAGTACTAAGAAACCCAGCCTATTCCTAATTAAATTCTAAAAGATAAATACAAATAAATAAAGATAATTAAAGATAAATAAAAATAAATTCTAAAATTAAATCTAAATAATTATCCTTAATAATTATTCTAATATAATTAAATATTAAATAGAGTCTTGTGCTATAAAATATCTTCTTTTGCACTTTTGCCCATATGTCTTCCATACTTGCATTTTTGGCACCATCTTTTTCCCTATGTCCCATGTTGGTCCATTGTATCTTCAAATTTGCGCTTTTTGCCCTTAAATTTCCTTTTGCCTTCAATCTAGTCCTTAAAAGATAAAAGACCATAAAATAGCCCGAATTAGTAGGATCATACTCAAAATAAACATGCAATTAGCACATAAAATATGTCGTTCTAGAGTATTATCAGTGGTAATCACCTTCTTAACTACTCGCTATCAGGGAACTTATCACCTAGCAGTCTTATCTGGTTCACCACTGCCATGATTCAATCTAAATATTGCTTCACCGTCTCAACTTTCTTCATTTTGAAAATTTTAAAATCTCGTCTGAGACTTATATTTGATGTTGCCTTGTCTTCTGTGATCCCTAGAACTCCTCCTTGAGCTTATCCCAAGCTTGTTTGGGAGTTTCGCAGGCCATGATTCTTGTGAAGATCACATCTAAAACACCATTTTGTAGGCAAGACATCGCCTTATATTTTATGGCACATTCCTCACTGTGCTGTTTCATTTGAGCAAGAGTAGGATTTGACCTCAACATTGTGGTTTTATTTCAGCATTTACAACCTCCTAAAAATCAAAGGCTTGAAGATATGTTTTCAGTTTTGCTACCAAGATGTGGTAGTTTTCACTTGTAAAAACAGGGGGTGGTGGTGGTGTAAAGTTTGCTGAAGACATATTTTATTGAAAAAACAGGCCTCAAACATAAATGGCTCTTGATACCAATTGTTGAATTTTTTATGAAGGAGTGGTTGAAAATAGAAGAAAAAAAAGATGAAAAATGGAAAAGTTAATTTTTGGTGAACTATTTTATTAAAAAACTGATACTTAGCTTACATGAAAAATTATGCTTAAATTAGCTAATAATAATAATAATAATAATATTATTATTATATTACAACTTGGCTTAATTCAATGACTAGATTCACATAACTTCCTTTTTCATTTGTTGGTTTTTGTCTAATTGCCTGCCAAAATGTTTAATCAAAATTTATCATAGTTTTAGTGCAAGTTGGCAACTTGCAGAGTGAAGAGCTCGCAGTGTTGGTGAGCTAGTGGTCTTACTGAGCTCACACATTTGGTGAGCTTGTACATTTTGGTGAGCTCATAGTTCTCGGTGAATTGTGCTAGTGAGCTTGCAGTTCGCAGTTCGCAAGTGAGCTCGCATCTTTTGGTGAGCTCGCAGTTCACAAAAAAAAAGTCCGAAAAGACCGTTATGGTAATTTCGGTTTTCAAGTTGAAGTTCATTGGATTCATCTTCCAATTTGTTGTTTATTTTTTTGGTATCGTTTAGACGGGTGCGAAGAAATGGTGTTTCTTCCCATTATGAAGCTCTAATTGACCCTTCATTATAAAATTCTTATTGCTTTTTCGTACCATAAATGTTGGTAAATTGCATGTATTTTCTCATTATTTTCAAACAAACTATACAGTATTTTTATACAAACTATTTTTTTTTTTCGAGAACTATGCATTACTATCTAAATATATATCTACAAACACTCGAATTTTGTACATGAACATAAATGTAGATGTTATAATTTACAACATTGCAGATTTTACAAGCCATCCACAATGCTATCATTAGCTACTTTCCTATGTTTCTAAACCATACAAACTACATATGTATAGGGACTTTCGGATCAAAACGGTCATTATCTCGCAGCCTTTCTTGGTAGATCATATAACGAAAGGGATCTCATTTTCTTGCAATTGTATGCTATCTTTTGTTGGAGAGAAAAATAATGGGAAACCACTACCAATTTCATCATAAAATAGCCTACCAAGCTCATGACTATGATCAGAACGTCCTGGTTGTTGATTCTTTTGTTCATCATCTGCATCACTGTTACTGCTTTCATCTTCTGATACATTATTTGCATTCTTTTCTACCAGTTCTCGAAATACCGAAGATCGAAGGAGCAAACTTAATGCAGTAGGTGATGAAGACTTGTATGATACTGGAAGTTTGGTTTCAACAACATGTTGTTGCTTTTGAGGAGAGTTGAAGTAATCTGCAGCAAAAGGGTAGTGGATTGAGGGCTTAGATTCTTCTATTGGACTGTAACAACTTGTTGATTGTACCGATTCGGGTTCGACCGTTGCTGGTGTTTCGTTAGCTGCAATTCGATAATTATTTGTCATCCCAGGCCTTAACCAGCTTACATAAGTACTTAAATCGAAGTTGGTCACTGCATTGATCCCTCTATATTCGATTGCTGCAATGTCGTAAGCCCGAGCAGCCTCCTCTTGTGTGTCTGCAAGTCGTATAAACATGTCGTTTAGGGTAATAGAAATGTTATATTTTCCATCCATGGCTGAAAGGTTGCCACATTGAACTTACTGTAAGTGCCGAGGTATAGATATTTGTTTCCGAACACTCTCCCTATTCTTGCTTCCCATCTTCCATTGTGATGGTGCCTGCAAGTTTTATCCAAGGAATCTTTAGCCTGTAATGTAACACGTGTCTCGAACGTACGAGTATATGATCCTCCAAATATATAAGAGCATAGATCACTAGATCATCAACAAAAGTACCTTGCAACTCCCCTGTACTTGGATACTCCTCTTGAGAACCCACTGCTCTTTCTGTAACAAAGAAAACTCCATTAGATGTTAACTATTTAGCCTTTAGATAATTATATTAGTTTATGATTTGATAGATCAAGGGTTACCTTCTTAATGAGGCCAAGAACTCCTCTTTGGTTACAGTCTGCATTACTTCAATCTCTTTTTCATAATCTGATATCTGCATAAACCATTGAGCGAGTTAGATTTGGTGTTTAAATATACTATTTTAATTAAAACTATGTTGCTCGAACCCATTATTTTTCTTGCAACATCCATATCCAACACTGAAAACTGAATCCGAGTAACATAAATAGAAGATAATCATAGTTGTTAAATAAGAATAAAAGATATACATACGGGAAAATTAGTGGAAGTTGACGTCCCCCAATACTTAAGTGCAGCTAAATCATATGCTCTTGCAGCAGCTTCTTCATCATCATAAGCACCTGATCAAAGTTCATATAACATACCATTGTCATTTCACCTTAATATATACAAGACTTCGGGTAGTATATATGTGTTAGAAAAAGGGAAACAACTTGTGATGTACTCACCAAGGTAAACTGCAGGATCCCCGAGCCGATTCCAGACATAGACAAATCATGCAACATGTAAGCATCCTAAATTGAAAGTTATAGTGAAAATGAACTGAAATGCAATGAAGACACATAGTTCTTTTACCTTGTTTGCCTTTCTTCTTTTGTGTAACATTCCATGAAAGCTTATCCCACAAGTGAGCTTCATACCTGCCTGTCCATCTATGCTTGCTGACTCCCCGAAACCGAGAACTTCTTTTCACAGTGATTGCAGCAGCAGGAGCATTGCTGCTTTGATCATTTTGTTGCTGACCTTGATTGACATCACAGCGGTCTCTTCTTCGTCTTTTAACACATCTTACGGCTTGAACATCACCATATACGGAGCTCATACGACGCCTTCTTTGGTATGATTCATCCTTAACCATAATCATTTCCATCCCTTGTTTACCTTCTGATTGCTTTTCTTCTTTATTCTCTCTTTTGCTGGTTTTTGATCTTCCAATGGCTGCTTGATCCCGTAGTAAGAATTCATGTATATATATTATGGTTACAATTTTGGAGCTATTATGTTTCGTTATTTGTTGCATAAATTATTGTTTTAAGTCCAAACAAACATGTCGATGATCTCTATGAACAATTAAAGACAAATTTGGTCCGTCCATGCAAATTTTACTTGTCCATATTCTGTTTTTCAGCACATATATATACGAATACGTATATCTGTGTGTATGTAAATATTAAATTCCTTGGAGCTTTTTGTTTTATGCGAAACAGTCAAAGACCGAATAGAGTCGAGAACAATATAATTGAAGTTGAATTTTCAATAATAAATTAAACATGCAACGGAATATAACAGGATTTTAAATGATATGTTGGATAAGACAATGTTGAGTTGGGCTTTGAGGGTCAACTTTCATTGGATTCATCGTTCATTTTGTAGTTTATTTATTTTGGAAGTGGGTGAGTGATGGTAGAGTGGTGGAAAGAAATGGTGTCTGTTCCCATTAAGAAGCTGTAGTGGACTGAGTTTACTAAAGAAGTGAAATATTCTAATTATTTAATTAAGGTTGGAGGGTTGCACAAGAAAAATAAGTTCATTTTCAGTAAACTATTTGTAACGACACTTGTTTATATTTATATATGGGTATGAGGACATGATGTTTCACAGACAGCCAGAAATTAAAAAAAGGCATAATGAATTTGGTGTGATTAATTTTAAAAAAATATATATTTTAGTTATTTATTTAATTTTTTGGTTTTTTAGTTTTTGAATTTTTATTTTTTGTCAAATCTTATGAAAATGTCAACGACTTTGCTAACAGGTGGATGATATGTCAACGTTTAATTAAATTTATCAATCTTAAAAAAGATATTTTTTTATATTTTTAAATGATTTTAATTTTTTTAAAATATAGTTTTTCTATTTTTTTTGAATTTTTAGAAATTTAAAAAATTTAATTAAATGTCGATGTGTTATCCACGTGTCAATCCACATGTATTTCATGTTAGCAAAGTTTAAAATGTTAATTTTTTTCATCAATTTTGAGGTGATTTGACACAAATCGCAAATTTAAGGGCTAAATATGAAAAAAAAATTAAATGGAGGGCTAAAAAGATTTTTTTTTTTAAAATTTGGAGGGCCAAATACATCATAAATGATAATAAAATTTAATAAAATATTATAACATTAATTTCTTAAAAAAATTAAAATGCATGTACATTTAGACTTAACCTACAAATTGGTATTTAAACTATACTCTATTCCATTGGTATCCCTTTTGGCCATCAATATAGGTTTTTGGACCTATATTGACGGATTTTGATACTTATAGTGGCAGATTTTATTTAGTTTTCGTGCATGAGATAAAATAACATCATATCAAGTTAATGCATCTAACCCAACTAGATAAGGATATTCTATGACGGTAACACACTAATGACAAGGTCATTGGATGAGAAAAATTATAAATTTATTTTCATAATGGTATGTAATAAGGGAGAATTCAATCACGGTCCTTTTAATGGATTGATTACATAGCTAAATAATGTTATAATTAATAGACGAAAAGTTGAAACTTAATTACAAATTATTCGAGTCCTAATTATATATATGTACAATTGGTCCTTCTGCTAGATCAACATAACCCTATATGGATTGCATTTGAATTAATACGTTAAATAAATGAAAATGACAAATAGAGAAATAGATTTCATGTATCACTATCAACAGTGAATTTTCTCGCTAAGAACAAGAGACAACTTAGTGATTAGTTTAATTTCTTTAAATTATTATTTAATTGAATGTAATTAAATAATTGAAATTCAAAGTGAAAATTAATTAGTTATCGCAATATTGTGGAACGAGGCAATTGAATTTATTTACTCATAGATTCTATTACGGTAAAGATGTCGTGATTTTAATTGGATTGAGGAAAATTAAATAACATTCTGGGAATAAAAAACTAATTATTGGGTTGGATAAATCATATGAGTTGATTTAAATGTCACATAACATATAATTGTACCCAATACATGAATGAGTCAAATATGGCCAACTATAAGTTATGGGTGGCATCTTTGGTATCCTAGAGTGGTGTGTTACCCATCCTAGTAAAGTCACTGTGGGATTATGTATTTTCTATTAAAATATTATTATTTTGTCTCCTCCTGTTCGAATAGAGCTCTTGTGATTTTTCCCTACAAATATGGGGTATGGACCAAGTCAAAATATAATATATATTTAGCGTAGTTACTCTGATGGAAAATAATGAGATTTATTATTCCCTAACAAATTTTACTTTTGTGAGAACTTGAGTTAGGTTTCTTGCCCATAAAGAAATTTAATTTTCCCCTCTGGAAAACTAAAAAGTTTTCATTGTTATATTGATTAGTGTAGTTAGAGCTCATACTCTAAGCAAACTGATGGTTTGAGAATAGCGGAGAAGATCGTGTTGGTTGAAAGCTAGGAGATGACCAAAATTGTGGAGTGAAAAACACATATCCTAGTTTGGTAAAGATTATTGTTAAAAATAACACAAAAGCTTAGGTTTTATAAAATTTGTAAAATTTCATTGCTTAAACAAACACGTTTTCTAAACTAATTTTTCCAACTACTTGGGTCCTAATGAGGTAAATTATGTTCTACGAGAGGTTCGCTAGAGCATCTATGGACATCATATAGGCAAACGATCCCTCGCCCAACAATGACACTTTGGACTTTATGGTGAAATGTGAGCATTTCTAGAAATTTGCTCCCATCTCTCAGACACCGACTGAGTCATTACATGCAATCTTTAGTCCTTGGTTGTTCGTTTCATAGGGCATGAACATTCCTAGCCCTTTCACAAAACTTGTAAAGAGAAAAAAAGTTCATAGTAGTTATGGTGGAGTACTTCACAAAATGGATGGAGGTAGAACCATTAGAAACAGAATGAAAAATTGAAAATTTTGTGTAGAAAATAATTATATGCCTTTATGGTCTCCCCCATGTCATCATCATTGATAACGGCATACAATCTAGGGAAAGTTCAAGGAAATTAACCAGAATTTGAATATTACAATCACCAAAGGCTCAGAAACCCCCCCAAACAGACGAGCAGGCTGAGGCTGCCAACAAAAAGATTTTAACCTCTGTAAAGAAAAAGGTTGGTGAAGCAAAGGGAGTATGGCTAAAGGAACCGCTCGAAATACTATGGGCCCTCCGAACAACATCACACACAGGAACAAGAGAGACTCCCTTCAACTTGATAATTGGAACAAAGACAGTTATCCTAGTAGAAATTGGCATACATCGTAACACTTCTTACTCAGTCGGATCACCGAATCCGAGCTACGGGATGCTACGACAGTTAACAAAGCATATCACAAATAAATCTGGCTTTAGAAATTCCATTAAATAATAAAACATTACATGATCCAAGCAAAATATGATTTATAAACATATTCGAGTCTTAAACGAGCTTATGAAAGCTCTTGAATCAACCCGAAAACAAATAAGGACTTAATTACAAACTTAACAAAAAGTATGGATATTTTAGCAAAAATGGGTCACATGGCCTTGTGAAAAACTATGACCGTGTGATATGGAGTTGCACGGCTGTATGGCCAGCCCGTGTAACTCACTGAAACCATGTGGACATAGATGCAAAGAAATTCATTAAAAGTCACACGGTCGTATATCGGGGTTGTGTAACTAATTGAGACTGTGTGCAAATTCGATGGCCAAATGAACAATACCACATGGGCGTGTGGCCAACCTGTGTGACATTTTACAACCGTGTGGTATACATGCTATCTAAATTCTAAGGAGCACACGGTCGTGTTACAAGTCCTTGTGTGACACACGGTTGTGTGTCAAACCATGTAGGACAATTATAGATATTTAAATGCATGAATTCAACCAACCATAACGGGAACCTATACTGTACATATCAATCATTCAATACCTATCCAAAACATTCTCATTTCATACCAAAAAAAAATACTACTTATTATTAGCCTAAATATCTTACCAATATGCCATAATTGGCACCACCTTACAATAAGACTAAATCAAACCATTCACTTATAAACATACCTTAACATCCATACATATACATTCATCACATCATCATCATTTCTAAGTGCCAAAACTCATCAAGTAAGTGACACAATATTAACCAAAGCATATATGTCATTTCATGTAACAATCAAACCTAACAACATTAATACTTTCATACATTGAACCTATTTTTACATCAAATTGTACTAAAACATAAGTTTCAATCTCTCTCTCACACACACATATATATACATAACCATTTACACCTATTCAAATGCCACTTATAACTGGGCCAAAATGTTCGAAAGTCTACCAAAGGGATTCGTGTGATTTTCGGAAATGATCCAATCAACAACACGATTTTCGACAATCTACAAGGAAGAAAAACAAAACAAAGGTAAGCTTACTCAAAGCTTAGTAAGTTCATATGAAATTAAACGTAACATATATGACATTTCATATCTCAGTAATTGAAAATATCATACAAACATTGTATTCTTTGTCACCTTACATAATTAATGCCATAACCAACTTGGTTAGTACATTATCACATAATGATCATCACATACATATGAGTAACATAGTAACCATAATAGCCAAGCTCAATTCATAGTTAATATCTCCATACAAATTCTCTTTCATCTCAATTCGATTTAATAACTTAGTTTTTCCTGGAGAACTATAGTAAATTAACCTCAGATACTCAAGATAGATTTGCTTACACGAGCTGTAAATAGGGACATTAACCTTTACTTCATGTTGCTCACATGAGCTATAGAGAATCCGCAAGAAATGTTGAATCTCAACTATCAATAAGGTATCCAGCACCAATACTTAGTACCTAATAAAATATAAACATTGGCACATTGTGCCTGATACAATATAAACACCGATACATAGTGTTTGCTATACTTAAACCCTAAGGACATGTCATTTGTATCCTAACAAATCACTAAGTTCACTTGGGCCTTAATTCTACATTTGATCCTTTACATCATCATACACATATAATTCAACCATTTGCATTTACATATTACCTTCACTTATCAATTAAACCTCAATTAACAAATTAATCCTTCAATACCAAATTCATTAGTTTTGGCAATTCCATCACAAATAATACATACATACATACATAAACACAATAAAAACTTATCAAATACTAAATGAAATAAGTATTATACGAACTTACCTAACCAAAGCAGCAACAAACATGACACCAAGGACTATTCTACAATTTTTCCTTTATTGCATTTATCGACTGGTTGTTTCGTTTCTCAATGTATATAATAATTTAATTCAATTATCAACTCCAAATACCTTATAATGTTTAAACATATGCATATGACCCTTTAATAACATTTTACAAAATTTTCCTAAACTTTTACCTTTTATTCAATTTAGTCCCTAAAATCGAAACTTACATATCTTTTATTTTCAAGCCCCATTTTTAAAACTGTTTTCAATTCTATCCTCTTATGGCCTTATAGAACCAAAAATTTCAGCAACTTCATGTCAAATTCAACATAATAGCAATTTAGTCCTTAAACACAAAACTAACCAAAAAATCCACTTAACAATTTAGCCCTACTTAACATCTAAGCTCAACATGCAACCCTTTATCACTAGAAACTTCAAAAATCATCAATGGTAATATTTTAAAACTTTAACAATTTCATGAAATAGTTCTTGGCTAGCTAAATCAAGCTCTCGGGATTTCGAAAACATAAAAATTACAAGACACAGATTAAAAATGGCATACCAATTTTGAAGAAAAGCTTGGTTGAAAGCTTTGGTTTTCTTTCAACAGAGAAACAATGGTGAAGGGTTGAAGATGATAAAAATGAAAGTGGACATTAATTTATTTTATGTTTTATTACATTTTACTTAATTTAATATTAAACAACATATAATTTACTTAAAAATAATTCATAAATCGTCCACTATACTTGATAAATGATAAATTGCCACTTAAATCCTTGTAACTTCACTTTTAAACCTTTTAACTAATAAAAATCTATAGCGATTAAGTTTTATGGTTTTTACGATTTAGTCATTGTACCGTAATTAACCATTCAATCACCAAAATTACCTAACCAAAATTTAATATAATACCATAATAGACTATTAAATATTAATAAATAATATTTACTAACTCAATCGTCAAAAAATGGGGTTCCGAAACCATAATTTTCGGTACCATTGAAAATAAGTTATTACATAAGTTCTTTCAAAACTTTACACTATCAACCTAACCAGAATGATGAGATGCTATAGGCGAACTTAGACCTGCTAGAAGAAAAATGGGAATAAGCTAAAATATGTTTGATCTAGTGCCCTAAGTGTAGTATATTCGTTTGAACACTTGTATTTTTTCGAACAGTATTATCCTCAATGGTTTTTGTGTGTAAAGTAAAATAGAAGCAAATATTGGCTCACTGGTTATCTAATGTTTAACTAATACTAAGCAGTATTATGTTTTATCTTGAGCATCAGAGCGGATGACTCCCAAAAGATAGAGACATAAATGTGATTGACTAGACTAGCAATATATTAGATAAGACCCAAGTAGAATATATCCTAAATCTAGTTATGAATTCATTTACTTGTGACATTCATAATGTGGTGTACCTTAATCCTGAGTGGCTGATGGACTATATATGCGTTACTCGTATACTTTGATGTAAGTAAAAGCCTGAGCTCAAATAGATAAGGAACTAAAAGCTGGTGTGTTGCGTATACGACTTCTACAGTATGTAGCGTCATTTACAATAGTAGAATTCATAGCCCAAGACATGGGTAAATGATATCCTCTCATTGAAATTACATGAAAGATGAAAAATAAACGTGGTCGCGGGTCATTTATCTTTATGATGAATGGCTTAATTACTTTTTGATAGTAATTAACTTTTCATAAGGATAATGTAATGGTTACAATGAGATAAAATAGGATCATATTAGGAGGACAGATTTATCCCAACAAAATTAGGGATATCCTATAAGGGTAACATTCGAAAATGAATATGGTTTCTTACTAAGTATGGAAATGACTTGAGAATTGATTTAAGTTTTTCAAATTATTATTTAATTAAATAATTAAAATTCAAAAATAGAATTAAATTAATTGATCATTGTGAATCTATTGAATGTAGAAATTAAATACATTTTCTCATATATATTTTTGGTTAAGAAAATTATTTTTCGTTTTGTGTTTGATTTGTAATTATTCGAACCCACACTCATGGTACGAGAATAACGGAGAAGGTCGTTCAGTTGAAAATCGAAAACGTCAAGGATCTGTCTTACACAAAGCACATGTATTTTTAGAGAAACATTTATTGCTATAAATATTACAAAATGGATCAATTTTCAAATTTTATTTTTTCGTTGTGTAAGAAAACCGTTTTCGAACTGGAATTTTTCCAAATAAATCTAGCTGGTTGCTAGAACTTAGTAGGTAGCCAACTATTATAATGTCAGGATCAAGAAAAAACAATTCCAGGTAGGTCACTTGGTAATGAGAAATACAGAAGGCAAATACACACTTATGCAAATGGGGGAAAAAAAATTTCAAACTAAGAAGGACCTTACAAAGTCGTCAAAAAATTAGGCTTTGGAGCCTACAAGCTAGTTAAAATGAGTGGCAAAACAGTTCCCAAAACATGGAACTTATAGCACTTAAAGAAATTTTATGTGTAAAATTATTCGGCCCACGCTAATGATGAGTGGAAATGCCTAACTGAATAATCTAACCGAATAAACTAAAATTGAACTGAATAAATAGAACTGCTTTAGTTTATTCGTTAGATTTTTCAGTTAGGCAATTTATTCGATTGATTTTTTGGTTTTGCTTATCCAAACAAAATAAACTGGTTAAGGATCATGTAAACCCATCCCAACTTAACATCCTTTCTCAACCCAATATTTAAATACTCAATACCATTATATAAATGAACCTAAAAAATGAAATAACCCAACTGAATTAAATTACTCAAATATAAAATTAATAACCAAAATAAAAAAAATTTCCAACTTATTAATTTATAAATTAATTTAGTTTAAATATAAAATTAAATATAAAAATATCAATTCGAATATAAAAAATTATTCAATGGATCATAATGAGAATTAAAATATTTGTTAGTTTTCTAATATATGGATATAAATTCATCTATTATGAAAGAATTTATTATAAACATGTTCAATTTTTGATAAATTCATTGAAATACAAAATATTAAAAACAAAAAAAGTAGATCGAATCGAACTGAAAAATTTTGGCTTTCTTATACCCCTATCTAAATAAGGACACGTAGCAAGTCAGAAGGTCACCTAAACAGCAAAACCATCAGTAGTCTATCAGAAAGTCAACCTTAAGCATCACCCCTCTTCTTAACCATCTGGGTAGGTAAAAATCACCCATTATCCCAAATTCCCAAACTTTTGTCGGTAACGTGATATCGTTGGTCACCAAACCCCACATGGGTTTAACTGCTTTGTACCGCTAAGTTATAATGAATGATAGGATTTGGCCTATCAAAGACATCCTCCCCATGCGTTTATAATAATGACTAGATGGCGAGTTCAGTATATTAAAACCACCTAACACAGGACCCTCGCTTATAAACACCCCCAAAAATGATGAAAGGAGGATAAACTTTCCAAAAATACCAAGCCTACACTCTGTCAAGTTACCTTCAGCACTTAACTTTCATACTTTCCTCTTCTATACTCTTTGTAACCCCTAGCTCTTCGCCCTGATTGGGTGAACCTTCCTCTATAATCACCACAACATTCACATACATACCTCCTCCTTATTGTATAATAGTATCAACAATTGGCATAGTGAACATTGACAACATGGCCTCACAGTCCCAAAGCAATGCCCTGTTGATCCAATCAACTCTTTCTCTTCAGCTAGCACCCCCATCCAATCTGGCTCAAGATCTTCCTCTAGTTTAAAATCTACTCAAGTTCTTTCTTTTTCTTCTTTCATAGGACCATCTTTATAGTATGCACATGCCCTCCTCCCCACCCTAGAGTAGTTCATGAAATCTCTAAACATACCCTTGAGCTCTGACCTTGCTATCTCAACTACACTAATTTATCCCATCCTTCTAGCAGCTTCAACTCCCCCGGCCACCACAAAGCATCAACCATTGTTTAATGCACCCCCTCTTAGATATATAGAACAGACAACTCATTACTTGCAACAAGTTGTAGCTTGTCTCACAACTGCACCACCTCCCCAATAATAATCTCCACCTCAATAGACTAAGGTTCTCCCTATCTCATACATTTTATTAGGAGAAATATCAGAGAATCTTAGAACTAGAATCGTAGATACAACCTAGTTAACATTGCAGTAACTCCAATTACCATAAAAAGTACAATAATGTTTGGGGGCACTACATTAAGCAGTATATGCATTTAAAACATTCCATTGAAACGAAAATCTATAAGGGGCACCTTAAGCATTATTTGGCTTAGGGCCATCTTCAATCCACCAAATCTCAAGACAAAGAAGTAGGACCATAAGGGTCTCAGCATGGAGACAAAGGAAAGTAACATGTTAAAGGGCTCATTAATTTGCTAGTAGGAAAGAAGCATGTAGAGTGGTTTGCTTCCAATTCGAAGCGGAAGGCTCACATAGTAAGTATCATGTCGATCTCTACCATAATAGAAAGCCTAAGACCTCAACATGGCAACTCTAGTTTTCAAAACGAAATGAGAAGGACCCCTTTTATGCAGAAGGCGAATATCCCCTGGAGATCTTAGTCAATATCTTTTCTTTCCAAGATAGAAGAATCCTAGTAGATACAGACAACTTAGTTGATATCTTGACAGTCAAGAAATTTTATCATATGGGCCTCAAGGACACACAACTCAACCTGACAAGCCTAGTTTATGGCTTTGCAAATCAACTCATTGCAGTTAAAGGGTCTATTATTCTTCCAATCATCCTTGGTCATAATGAGCACACCACCACGAAATGGTGGAGTTTTTAGTGGTTGACCATCCAACATCCTACAACGCCATTTTTGAAAGGCCAATCATGAGGATGACCAAAATGTTGGAAAAAATCTGGCTTGAAAATGGTTCTTGCATAGCGAAAAATTAAAATTTTCAAAATCGACCTGGTTTGTTATATTTATAGCAATAAACCTTAAATCAAAACCGTACCTGTGTTTTTGGATAAGAGAATTAGTTTCAACCAAATGATCTTCTCCGCTATTCTCGTACCGCGAACTACTTCGAGTGTGGGCTCGAATCAATTAATTGGAATACAGAACTAGAAAAAAGTTTTCTCTCTTTTATTTAGGGTGAAAACAGAAATTCCCTTTTCTTTAATAGAAATCGATATAATTATTCTAGAAAAATATCTAATAGTAAATTCACTCTATTTTTTAGCAGAGTAACAATTTCTCAAAATTGTGTGTTATGTCTTACCAGTGCCATCTATTTAGAAGAAGTGAAGGTAGAACCATTGTTAAATTGTAGAGGTTTATTTCAAATATAAAAAAAAAATTCTAGTCCAACTAGGAGAGGGAGAGGGGCTAATAGGGTGTACTTCCCCTCATATATAGTATGATGGGGATTCAGGCTTCTCTCACATCAGGTTCAATTACGAGTACTTCCTGGGCCTTTTGACCCACTATTCTGTAATGTGATCCAACTTGATTTGGTTTTTCTATTTCCCAAAATAAACTTTAATATTCTATATTAAATAATTTTCTCATTCCTATTTTACCGCTAGTAAAATTTTGATGATTTTACCCCTGATAAAAATTTTGATGATTTTATCTCTAGTAAAATTTCGAGAAAATATGTTCAATATTTCATAACTCAGCATGTTCACCGTGACCAATGGTTTATTTTCATTTTCAGGCTTTAAAACAGCTCAAAAAAATAAACTTATTCTTCTAATCATTTTTAAGTAATCCATATAGAATTGAAAATGAATCATTTCCATTTCCGTTTTTGAAAACCTACATTCAATTCCAAATGATTCTATTTTTCCATTTCGAAAAAAAATCATAATCATTCCTGAATGTTTTCCATTTATCTTTTCCTATTCATTATATTCATTTTTATCAAAATCGCAATTCATTTCAGGTTTCAATGAGTTAACGGAGGGACCGATTAAATATATGTAATTAGGGCTCAAATGATTTATAATTAAGTTCCGGCTTTTTCCTATTAACTATAAACTCATTTAGTCATGAAGTCATTCCATTATAGTATAATGATTGAGCTCTCCCTAACGACATACCATTACAAAAGCAACTACTCAGTGCTCATCTAATGACATTGTCATAAGTGTGTTACCCTTTTATGATATCCTTGGTCTTTTTGGGATAATATCCACTCTCCCAATATGATCCTATTTTATCTTATAGTAATCATTACATCTTCTTGCATAAAAAGTTAATTACTATCTAATAGTGATCAAGTCATCCATCACAAAGATGAACGACTCCTGACCACGTTTACTTTTCATCAACCATGAAATGCCTATGGGAAGATATCATTTACCCTTATCTCGGGCTATGAATTCCTCTATTTTGAATGATGATACATACTGCAAAATTCATACACCTAATGCACCAGCTTTTGACTCCTTATCTATTCAAACTTAAGCTTTTACTTGCATCAAAGTGTATGAGTCACACATACATAGTCCACCATCTACTCAGGATTTATGTATGCCACACTATGAATGTTACAAGTGAATAAATCTATAAACAGATTTAGGATCTATTCTACTTGATTTAGTCGATGTCTTTGTCACCTAGTTAATCACATCTATGTCTCTATCTTATGAGAGTCATCCGCTCTGATGCCCAAGATAAAGCATCTCCCTAATTAGACTTGATAGACGACATATTTGTCTTTCAATTTGTTTGCTTATTTTCGATTAAACTAATGACATGTTTAAGTTTGTCTACTAATATAAGCTGTCTTTCTATATTATGATCTTACCAGTAATACTGCTTAATATTAGTTAAATATTAGACAACTAGTGAACAACATTTACTTCCATTTTGCTTTGCATGCAAAACCATGCGAGGACAATATACAAAGTATTAATGCAGTTCATGAATAATTTTATTAACCAATCTGTTTAAAAAAGTTTCAAGTGTACTTAGAAGAAAATACTACACTTAGGGCACCAGATCCAACATAAAATAGTGGTGGCTACCTTTTGCATGATAGCCAAGTTCCCTACCCCTACAGGTGAGGCATATATGAAGGTTGACTAGAAGACGACCTAAGAGTGCCATATTGTCTCTTTATAGATCACGAAGAAATATTAACCCTTCTTCGGCCTGTTGCACATTGCACTCTAATCCTTAAGTGGATATCATTGGAAAAATCAAAATTGATTTGGAAAGCCTTGAGGCTAGGCCTGAAACAAAACTTCCCAAAGCATAATGAATAGAAATAGTAGAACCTGTCTACTTGTATCGAGAGCACCCTAAGAAGATTACCTAGATTGCTTCCACCCCCTCAAATAAAATAAATGTTTAAGCTCCCTACAAATAAAATGTCAGGATATCTTTTCTTGGACTGTGGCATATGTGCCAATGATCCACCCATCTGTTAGAACTACTTGGGGATAGATCATAATGCATAACCAACGAAGAAAAAGAAGGGAAAATTCTCCCACGAAAAAGTTATGACCATTAGAGGAGAAGTAAATAAGCTACTAGCTAGGGGCTCAGTTGGGGAAGTCACATACCCGGATTAGGTTTCTAATGTGGTGATGATACACAAGTCCAAAAATCAATGGCGAATATGCATAGACTTCACTAACCTGAATAAAGCTTGCCTAAAGGACAACTTCTCGCTCTTTTCTATAGATTGATTGATGGATGCTTCCATAGGCCACCATTATATGAGTTTCATAGATGCTTTTTTTGTTGGACCTGGTGCCTTGAGTGTAGTATATTTGTTTGTAAACTTATAATTTTTTGATCAGATTGGTTAATAAAGCAAATTCATTGATTACATTAATATAATTTGTATAATTTTCTTCATATGGTTTTTGCACACAAAATAAAATAAAAGAAAATGTTGCTCATCGGTTGTCTAATGTTTAACTAATACTAAGTGGTATTACGTGCTTGGATTGTAATATAGAAAGACAACTTATATTAATAGACGAATCTAAACATGTCCTTAGTGTAATTCGAAATGAACAAACCGATTGAAAGAATAATGTGTCATCCATCAAGTCCAATTGGGGAGATACTTTGTCTTGGGCATTGTAGCAGATGACTCCTAGAAGATAGAGACAAAGATATGACTGACTGGACTAACAATACATCGGACTAGACCCAAGGAGAATAGATCCTGAATTCATTTATAGATTTATTCACTTGTGATGTTCATAGTGTGGCATACCTAAATCCTGAGTGGATAACGTACTATGTATGTGTGACTCATATATTTTGATGTAAGAAAAATACTGAGTTCAATATAAGGAACCAAAAGTTGGTGCGTTGTGTATATGGCTTCTGCAGTATGTAGTGTCATTCACAACAATGGAATTCATAGGCCGAGACACGGGTAAATGATACCTTCTCATTGGCATTGCATGGTTGATGAAAAGTAAATGTGGTTATGGGTTGTTCATCTTTGTGATGAATGACTTGATTACTATTTGATAGTAATTGACTTTTCATAAAGGAAGATTTAATGGTTACCATGAGATAAAAGAGGGTATCATCCCAAAGAGATTAAGAATACCCTATGAGGGTAACACACTTATGACAAGGTCATTAGACGAGCATTGAGCAAGTTGCTTTTATAATGGTATGTCGTTGGGGAGAGCTTAGTCACAATACTATAGTGGAATGACTTCGTAAACAAATGAGTTTATAATTAATTAGCGAAATGCTAGGAACTTAATTATAAATCATTTGAGCCTTAATCGCATATGTCCAATTGGTCTCTTCGCTAGCTTGTTGAAACCATAAATGAATTGCATGTTGAATCAAATGAACAGAAATGGATGGAAATGGTAAAGTTAGAGAAATATGAAACATTTGGAAATGAATGTGGTTTTCTCTAAATGGAAATGACCTAAAAATTTATTTTATGGTTTTTCGAATTATTATTTAATAAATTTATTAAATAATTGGAGTTTAGAAACATAAATTAATTAATTTGTCATTCGTTTAATGTAGAAATATTAAATATATTTTCTAATAGTTTTTTTTTTTTTGCGGTAAAGTCGTAATGAATTTAATGGAATCAAAATTAAGTTGAGAAAATTATTTAATTGGAAAATTTATTTATTTAAATTAATTTAATATGTTTATTTTGGGAAATAAAAAAACAAGTATCGAGTTGGATTGAATTATAAAACACTGGGTTAAAAGTTTAAGAAGTACTCGTAATTGAACCCGATATGGAAGAGGCCTAAAATCCTCTCATGTTAATGCTAGGGACGACAAACCCTAGTATAATTAACTAGGATTGCCGCCCCCTAATCCTAGTTAGAATATAAGTTCGTTTTTCTTTTGAAATAGACTTCTAAAATTCAATAAAGGTTTCACCTCTTCTCCCTATAAATAGATGGCATCGTAGGGCTAAATACAACAACTTTGAGATATTGATATTCTGCTCAAAAATAGTGAGAATTTATTTTCTAAGTATAAATTTTAATTTTTCGGAATAAAAATTTTACTTGTTTTTATTAACGAGAGAATTTTTCTTTCCCACTAAAAGTAAAGAAAATATTCTTGGTTTTGTGTTTGATTCGAATTCGCTCAAGCCGACATTGGAAGCAGTTCCTGGTACAAGAATAATGAAGAAGGTTGTTCGGTTGAAAGTCGGAAACGGCAAGGATCTCTCTAGCCGAAAAAACAGGTACAATTTCAGTAAAGGATTTATTGTTATAAATACAAAAAACCGGCTGGATTTTCAAAATTTTAATTCTCCTTTGCAAAAGAAGACCTTTTTTGAACCAAATTTTTTCTAACAGGAGACAAATTATTGGGCCATCACAAGCTATACACCAAGCACCGGAGAAAATTGATGCCTTGTTGAATAGTCCATGGATGCCTGAACATATTGACGATCCTAAACAAAGAATTGATGTTCTTTTTCAAGAAATCTCGAGTTAGACTATACATGTCTCAATCATTGACAACATTTTGGTGAATGTTAATAATTTCTTTGCTAAACCATCATTTTCTGGTAGTCCTATTGATGCAAGAGCTTCTACCAACATTCAAGAACACATGGCTCAGCAAGAAAAGAATAAATGATGAATAAATGTATAGGGTGTTCAAAAAACATACTTAGAGGGTTATAGAGTCAATCCATGTGGTGGTTGATGATGCTGGAGTCCATGAGATGTGTAGAGATGATGTAAAGAGAAGGATCCTGATTCAGTGTTTGAGGGAGTGCCCACTTCCCTTGGCACTGCTAATACTAAAGAACAGTAAAAAGTAGAAAGTTAAGAGCTTCAAGTTATCGGCGAAACTAATGATCAGTACAATGATGATAAGCCATTTCAACCTTCAGCAAAAGTTAGAAAGAATCACTCAATTGCTGACATAATTAGTGGCGTGCATGATAAGGTCAAAACAAGGGGTAGACCTAGACAGAACTACAGAGACATGGTTTATCAGCTTGTTACAGTTCTTAGATCGAGCCAAAATGGGTTGATGAAAGTTTTATACCCAAAACTGAGGAGGCCAAATTTGATTTTTTATGTTGAGATCACTAAGGAAGTGCCCTCTCCCTCAAGTCTTTCCCAGGCTCGCAAGATGAGGATTTGCTCAGTTGTGGGAAGTGAGATTTCCAATCAAAAAAGACTAGAAAAATGTCTTCCTTGATGCTACTTGTTCCAAGAGGTATGTCATTGCTCTTAAAATGAGTACTGTAGAAGAGATTAAATTTTGCTAATCATGGCACAGTACTTCTTGGGAATAGTGGCTATGAAACTTCATGCTAATTTGTTGCAAAGCGTTTGTGACAAAAACAATTAGTTGCTTCAGAAGATTACGTACAGAATGGTATGATTTTAGCCTTATAATGTTAAAAGTAAGGTCTTGAACTGTTACTGTCAGGATATGGTGGGTGTTGTTGAAGGGGAAAAAAATATTCTGAGAAGCTACCATTGAGAGGGAGATGAACTACTTGGTTTACAATCGAGGGGGAGTAATTTTGATATGAAGAAGCTGAGTGGGAAGAAGCATTTCTGACCCAGGAAGTGCCCACTACCGCAAGCACCAATTCCATTCCTAAGGGTATAAGGGCTAGAGCTATTTCTGGTATCCGTGCCTTCATCGAATTTTATTAAAGACATTGTGATAGGCTGAGAGCTGAAGCCAAAATAATTAAGAAGATGAATGATATATAACAAGCCTTACTTGCTAATCTTCTGGTCTGTTCTAGGTAGGAATAGTTTGGCATTTTATTGGACAAAAAGGGGGAGAAAAAAAAAAGGGATACTTGATAATGCTGGAAGATATTCTTGAGGGGGGAAATTTCTATTGTTGCATTGAGAGAGGAAGTTTTCAGTTTTTGGATTTTTAGTTTATTTTCTTCTACTGTTGCGACTTCATTTTGATGATGATATTGCTAGTGATTGATTCTAAACTATTGGTGAATTGATTCTGCTTATGAATTTTTTTTTACTTTGATCCATTACCTCATCAATTGGTTAGCTTATTTAGTTATAATTATGGTTGGTTGGTTATTGATGCAAAGTTGACTAAGCATTGGTGAATAATTTACTTAATTATTTTTCTAAGTTAAGTTTATTGAGTTAATGGGAATATGCTTAGGGGGAGCTGAGATTACTTAGATAATTTAACTTCTTGCTTTGTCTATGTTTCGTACAACAAATTGTCAAAAAGGGAGATTGTTGAAAATTAAACTAATAATTTGGTGCCAAAGGGAATGCCCATTCTCCTGACCACTAAATCTGTACGAAGATAGTTTTCATATTTAAGGTGTTGCAATTTATTGAAATACTTATATGGACTATATTGAGTATATGGGTGCTATCTAACCCATCAATTAAGATTATATCATTTGAAGAAGCATATTTTAGAGATTGGATCGAATCGGTTCACCCATTATTTTGCTCAGCAAATAAAAATTTTATTAAAATAGGCACAAATGCCTCAAAGAAAACTAAAATACACCATGGAGAATGAATGATAAAGGATCACACCTAGAAAATCAAGACACATAAAACGATAGATCAATGCAAACAATCCCTCGTAATCAAAAGCACCCGCTTGATTGAATGCATCTCAAGAACATGTTGGAAAAAAATGTGTGTGCAACAGAACATTCACAAATGACACTTAACCACCGTACTGGAAATCAAATAAAAAACTCATGAAAAGCTCCCAAAAGATACCATAAAAACCAGCTGAAGAGAAACACCAAGCAAGAGACATATGAGACAAAGATCAAAGCAAAAGATACGCCTTAAACTTCCAATAAAGACCAAAACAAGCAAAACTTTTAACAACAATTCTAGAAAACATTTGGCCAACCATCAAAATCAACTCATACCATAAAACAATTCTGAATTAAATCAACAAAGCAATGAAGCATCAAAATCCAAAAAACTTCCACCCCATTAACCACTGTAAGACATTCCATGGCCATTAAAAACACCTTAAAGAAAACAAATCAACGCTCAAAGAAAATCAAAGAAAATTTCCATGTCTCACTCCATATCACTCCCCAAACATATGAAATCTAATCCATTGAATCAAGAAAGGAGGATTGGATTAAATCACTAAAGGCTTAGTTGCCAAGAATCCTTATTTATCTTGTTCATTATTATTATATTGTATTTAGCTTATATAATGGTTGTTTTATAGGGATTGTGATAGATATTCTTTTGTAAGTAAGTCTCAATAAACTCTATATAATTGAGAGACTTGTATAGGTTTACTTACGAAGAGAATTAAGCACTTAATTTGTTCTAAGTGAGGAATATTATGGTATGAGTGCATTTTGATAGTAAAACCTTTGTGTTGTGTTGAGAGTATCTAGTCTTCAAGGTACAAAGGTGAAAAAAATTATCACGGGGTTGCGATAGATTAAGATCACTTGTCATCAGTGTTGAAGATAGTAGATATTTCTCACTAAGTTAGGCTCTATAATCGAACTGCGTAAACAACTTCCTTATGTTCTGTTTACTTACTGTGTCATTTGGTGCTTGATGGAGTGCCCACTATCTAAGCACCACTTCACCTATGAAGTTTGATTCTTAGCAATGAATTAATTATTTCAATTATAACAGGTTTAATTCATTGTTGGTATAAACTACGCACCTACTCTTTATTAAAAACATGTAAAAATAAAT
This sequence comes from Gossypium anomalum, assembly GCA_025698475.1. Classification (NCBI taxonomy): domain Eukaryota; kingdom Viridiplantae; phylum Streptophyta; class Magnoliopsida; order Malvales; family Malvaceae; genus Gossypium; species Gossypium anomalum. The sequence continues at coordinate 64,998,565 of CM046964.1, forward strand.
ATAAATTTGTTAACATGTGTTAGCTTATTCACAATGCATAAACTTATAAATGCAATGAAAATATTGCTTACATGAATAAAATATAAGAATAATGTTAGTTAATTTATTTAAAATTATTTAATAGACATTTATATATAACTGTAGACATTGCATCCCAACATGAAGTATAATTTTGTAAGAAGTCACGTTCTCATATATAGAATATTGAGGGCTTTTGATTGCTAATGTCAACAAAAATTACCTGCAAGCCATGCATGCAACCAACTACTATTCTGTGCATCAAGGGAGAATCCAGGGGTTGCCATGGCCCGGTACCTCTAGAACCAAAATTTTTTTATTTTGGTTCTTTAAAATCTTTAAAATTTTAAATTGGTAAAGATGAAATTATATTTTAGCCTTTCTAAAAATGATAAAATTTTGATTTAATCCTTTAAAATATGGAAAATATGTCAGGACAATTAGAGGTTGTGGTGGGGAAAAAAGGGAAAATTTTGGTGATGAGGAACTATAGTTGGGGAATTCTACGATGTACTTGCAAAATAGAAAATCAAAATTTCTAACTAAATTGTTAAAAATTTTGGTAACGTTAGAATTTTTGTATAAGCGTACACCAAAATTTCTCGGTTTTAGGAGGCTTCTCTTCTTGTTGATGGTTGTTGAATGTCTTCATACATCGCAAGATCAAGAACAAGAATTAAGACTTTGGAGATCAAATCTTTTACCAAAGTAAAGCAAGTTAATTAAAACGAATATTATTAATCTCAAATTAATTATTTAAAAATTAAATTAAAGATTCTTCGGTAATTGAACTTTTACCACTTTTACAATTTACTCTATGTGCCTTAATTAATGACTAATTTGGCAAAATTAATTATCCAAAACTTAATTTAATTAAAAACTAACTCTATAAATATTAAATAGGAATATTTACGATTTCGATTTACAGAAATGGGGTCTCGAAACCGTATTTTTTGACATCACTAACTTTCAATTTTTAGATAATTCATATCATTTCTTATTTTATTCAATCATAAGTGTTGTAGTTCAGTTCAATTAACCATCGACGTTAGCTACATACAATTATAAAACATATATCAATATAAATTTTTAGCCAATTCACAACCAATTATCAATTCGTGTATATTTTTCAATTTATTCAATTTTGTCTCTAAACTCTGAACAAGCGATTTCTCTAGCCTCAGATTAAAATATGATTTCATAAAAGTTTTTCATTTTATTTAGTTTAGTTTCTAACGTACGAATTCAATAATTAAATTTTACAATTTAGTCTTTTTCATAAACTAAGTTTAATTCTATCAATTTCACACCTAATTCTTCAATAAATCAACAATGAAAACTTTCTAAAACTTTAATAATTTTACAATTTGACACATAGATTAGCTAAATCAAGCTTCCATGACTTCAAATCTATAAGAATTACAAGAAAAAAACTTAAATTTACTTACAAAATTATGACCGAATGGTAAGAAAAATTCTTTAGGTTTTTCTCCTCTTTGGGACCGCAATCACTACAGGAAAATAGGGCTTTAGCGGCGTTTTTAGCGGCATTATATCAAAAAACGCGACAAAAATTGTAAAACATAGAGCAATAGCAACGTTTTTGGTAAAACGCCGCTAAAAACAGAGCAATAGCGGCTTTTTTGTTCAAACGCCGCTAAAAACAGAGCAATAGCGGCGTTTTTGGCAAAAAGCCGCTAAAAACCAGAGCATTAGCGGCGCTTTCAGTAAAACGCGGCTAAAAACCAGAGCATTAGCGGCGCTTTCGGTAAAACGCCGCTAAAAACCAAAGCATTAGCGGCTCTTTCGGTAAAACGCCACTAAAAATCAGAGCATTCGCGGCGCTTTCGGTAAAACGCCGCTAAAATTCATATAACCCCTAAAACCCTAAACCCCCAAAAAAATCATAAACACTAATCTATAATCCCTAAAACACTAAACTCCTAAACCTTAAACTATAACCCTTAAAATACTAAACCCCAAAAAACATCACATGGATGTTGATGTACATCATATGTTAAATATTTTCTTATATAATTGTAAAAGAGATAGTATTAATTTTAAAATATTAAATTAATTATCATTATAGTTTAGGGTTTACGATTTAGGACATATGGTTGAGGGTTTAAGGTTTATGAGTTACTATTTTAAGTTTTATGGATTATGGGTTTAGGGATTATAGTTTAAGGGTTAGGATTTAGGGTCTAAGGATTAAGGGTTAAGAGTTTAGGGTTTAGTTAATTACTGTTTTTAATTTATATGATAAATATTTTCTTATATAATTGTAAAAGAGATAATATTAATTTAAAAATATTGAATCAATTAATCATTATAATTTAGGGTTTACGATTTAGGGTATATGGTTAAGGGTTTAAGGTTTATGAGTTACTATTTAAGGTTTATGTATTATGGTTTAAAGGTTGGGGTTTAAAGTTTAAGGGTTAGGGGTTGTGGGTTGTGGGTTCAGGGTTAATAATTTATATTTTAGGATTTTAGAGTTTAGAGTTTAGAGATTAAGGGTTTAGATTAATTAGTGTTTTTAATTTATATATTAAATAATTTCTTATATGATTGTAAAAGAGATAATTTTAATTTTAATATCTTAAAATTATGATTATAGTTTAAATTATTTAAGAGATAATAGATAAACTTTATATATATTAAATGATTTAGGATTTAAGGTTTACTTGATATTTGTTAAATGATAAAATTTTATACAACAAATTAATACTTTTATTTTAAAAAATATTTAATCTAAACTATTTGATATATTTAAATATTAGATTTAAAAAAAACATTGATAAATAAATAACAAAATTGATAACAAATAAAAATGAAATACAAATGTAATAGCCCAAATTTAACCGGGCCTTAAAACCCAAATGAAATAAATAAATAAATAAATGTTTATTTATTTAACAGTCCATATAAAGTCCAGAGCCCAAAACACAGCCCAATAGCCTAGACTACTTGTGTACCCAAATACACCCGTACCCCACCTAGCCCGGTACTAAAGTGGCCCAACTGGCCCAAACTATTATACCAAGGCAGGAAACCCTAGGGTTTCTGCCTTCTTTCTCCTTGAGCCGCCACTGATTCTAGAAGGTTCAGGGAGTGTCTGTCCAGCTCCCGAATCGAGGCCACCATTCAAGGCTCTGCCTCCGTAATCAGCGCCTTGCCGTCACCACGAATCCTCACCACCAGACTTCAGACCTCCATTAACGCCAGCAGCCCTTGAATCACCGAGATCCTCGCGGTCACCTGCAAGAAAGGGAAAGAAATCAAAGCAAGATTGCAGTAAATAGATTAGAACAGAGTTTGGAAAGAAATCTTTCGATTTCTTTCCAAAATAGGCAGTAAATCAAGGCTATAAAGCCTTTTCTCAAATCTGTAAAAAACAAGGCTAATACACATAAAGATAGAGAAAAACACACCACAAAAGCATTGTACACCAAACATTTGCAATAAGATTTCAGAAGGTGATTATTTTTCCATACTTTATATTCTTTTCTCTTTTTACGAATATATGAATCGTTCTTGTTTTTTTTAAAAAAAAAACAATAACATTTAAAAGAAAAGAGGTTACCTGTGGAAGGATAAAGGTTTTTGAACCTTCAGACCACCGCGTACGGCGGAGCGTGTGCAAGCACTGCACTGTAGCCGGAGGCCAGAGCCGGGGACTTCTCTCTTCCCCTCTGCAAAGCGTTTTATTTCTTTTTTTTTAAAGACCGGTGTAAAAATGATTTTTAAGCTTAAAATTTGGCTTATATAGCCCTTTCAAAATGGTCCCGTTTTAGCTTAGTCTGATAAGCTTCGACGACATTTTAAGGCCCCAGGATCTGCGCGTTGACCAGATTACCCAGGGAGGATCCGTGTGTTTTTGAGGATTGGGTTAATTACCCAATTAGTCCCCCCATTTTTTATGTTTACAATTTTGTTTTGTTTTATTTATGATTTAGCCCTGATATTTTGTTTCAGTCTTAATTTAGTCCTTGTAGTAACTGTTTTAAGTCTTGGATTAAAACGATGCCGTTTAAGGACAAGAGAAAATTTCCTGATGAGTCCCTAGGGTTTTAATGGCCGTTTCATTTAGGTCTGATCTCAGTTATTCTCTTATTAAATTAGTCATTGACTTTTATTTATGTTCAATTTAATCCCTGTTATCCCTTTTAATCTATTTATAACCTTTTTATTTTAAATTTTATACATATACTATTATATTTTAATATGAATATACGTATTATATATCTTATAATTATTTACTTATATTTTATTATGTTATATTACTTCATATCTTTCTATTATCATATTAATATATATTTTAACATATATATCATTACTTATTATTTATTATAGTATATTTTTATCACATAATGTTTATATATCTTTATACTATTATATTATTTTACATTTTAACAATATATTATTTCATATTATTATTATTTATTATATATTATTTTTCACAAATTATTATTATTTTACATTATTATTTATATATTATTATTATATTTTTACTTGTATTATATATTTATTAATTATTTATATATATTATATATTATTTTTACATATATACACTTTCATATTATAAATTATAATTATTTTACATTATGTCATTTTTATACCATTATATATTTTTATCTATATATTATTATCATTAAAGGTTTTAACTTGTATTATATACGTACCTTTATTTATATGTTAATAATTACTCTACTCATATTCTATTATTACACATTTTGAAGATATTATAATATTATAATTTGTATAATACGTATATTTTATTATTAATTACTTATTTCATATTATTCAAAACTTATACTTATATATATTATATAATTATTTTATTATAAATATAAATTCCTTTACACATTTGATATTTTATATACCAATATATTTTATATTTTTCATATAATCATTATTCTTATAAATATATTTTTTATTATATATTATATTATTAAATATCATTTTTTTTATATATGCTCATTCTATTTATCAATTGTTTATATTATACATATATTTTTTAAAACTTATGTTTTATACAATATTTGCTTTTACTTTAGAACTAATTACTATGTTATGTTTTATATGTTGTGCAATATCTTAGACTTTTATAATTTACTTTCAAATGCATATTTTTTATGTGTCAAAAATTGAATATCATGCATCATTTATATGTTTGAATATACGTTGAATTACATGTTTATGGGTTTTTACCTGTTCTTCTTAAATATATGTTGCGTTATATATATTTTTTTTCTTATTTAAAATTTGTGATATATGTTGGTTAGTATATAACATTTATACTGTTGTGCTTTTATTTACCTATTATTATGACATGTTATCTCGTATGTTATGTTAACATTCTCTTTCATGTATCGGTTTTAAAAACGAGACTTCAAAGTCTTCAAAAATAAAAAGGCAATGCTTGGTGTTTGGAAACTTCGAGAAAAGTAGTGCCCTAACTTATTGGGTTGCAATTTTTCTCGTTGAGTTCGAATAGTCAAGTACCCTTCTAAATTTTTAAAATTTTCAAAATACGAGCAACTATCTTGGAATTTCAAAGCATTGTGTCCTAACTTACTGGATGTGGCGTTTTGTCGTTTCGAGATAGGAATTTCCAAAAAGGCTAACTTAGTGCCAAATATCTTAAAAATATTGTGTCCTAACTTATTGGACGTAATATTTTGATTTATTTGATATAAGTGAACCCTAATTTTTAAAAATTAAAAATATTAAAAGAAGATTGCATCTTAAAATTTTTAATTTCCAACCTTAAAGACATTTGATAATTAATTAGGTACCAATTTTTGGGCGATACGAGGGTGCTAATCCTTCCTAGTACGTAACCGACTCCCGAACCCGTTCTTTTTTATTTCGTAGACGAAAACTAATAATTTTAAAAATGTTTTAAAGGTGATCCAATCACATCTAAAAGATTGGTGGCGATTTCCATCTTTATTTTTAAAGTCAATTTTTATTTTCTAAAATCCGATTTAAAAATAGTTTCAACAACAAAAATAAAAATAAAATATAAAATAGAAATTAGTGGCATTTTTATAAAAAACGCTAAAAAAATATGCAATAGCGCAAAAAATATGCAATAAAAAAAGTGGCGCCCTTTTATCCCCAAAATTTCCCCTTGAAACCTCTAATTTCCCCCCTAAAATGAGTATCCACAAAACCCTTTAGGTGTTTCTCTCTACCGCTTTTGCTACTTTCCAATTTTCCCAGGTAAATAGTTCTCTTTTAAAAATCTCAAATTCTTCTTGCATTCCTGTGCTCCACTGATCTGAAACTGTCATGCTCTTTCTTTTTCATTGACCCATTGCATTATTCCACTTCACTTTGTTCTAAATTTTCAGATTTCCATCTGGGCCTTTATCTTCCCCTGTTTTTATTTTATGGGTTTTTGTTGTAATAAGTTTCAATCTGCAGCCATGGGAAAATAAAAAAAGGCCCCCAAATTTACTGGCATGAAGAAAATAGTCACTCAAAAAGCTATTAAACAGCAAGTGTTTTTTCCCCGTTTTCCTAATCCTCTTTTTTAAAATAAAAAATAAAAAAAAATCTTTTCCTTCTCTTTAATTTACTTTGGTTGATATAATTTTCAGGTAGTTGTTTCTTTTCTTTCTCTGTTTGATTACCGAGAAATTACTTTTTTTCCTCTCTGTAAACAAACGGGATTTTGGATTTTGGATTTCGCATTAGCCGTTTAATTGATTGGGTAAGTTTACTGATTTTATTGTTCTTGATGTTTATTTTGCTTAGAAATCTTATTGTTCAGGTTGTTTGTGAGGCAAAAAAAAGCGGTTTTAATTTCATATTTGGGGGTTTTTTTCGATGTGAACTGCTGGTTTTTAATTGGGTTTTGATGATAATGAAAAAGGGATTTTTTTTCCTGTGCTGATGCGTGTCGATTAGGATAAATGTATTGAACTATGGCTTGGATAATTAAAATTTTATGTTGTTTATATTTGGTGTTGGGGCTGTTAGTCTTCCATGCTAAAATCTCTGGGTTTTTTTTGGAGAAATCAAGAGAGCCTAGTTTTCATATTTGATCATAGCTTTTTAATGGGTTTTGATAGTTTTTTTGCTTTTATCTGTTCAAATTTGTGTTTTCAATGAGAAATCTGTTAAATTCATCTGGGTTTTAATATGCTATTGCTGCTTAAATGGATTTGGAAACTGAAAACAGATAGCAGCTATTCTCTTAAAAGAGGCAGCCGAATTGAAACGGCAAGCGGACAAGGAAGGTGTTCATGTTTATCTTCAGCAGCCAAAAGTAAGAGGTCGGCCAAATTCGCACTTCCTCACCGTTACTGTTGTGTTATTTCTTTTGTCTCTTGGCATTTGTTGTGTTTAACAGTTTCTTATGATGTTCTGTAGGTTTTATCTGCCCTTAACTGTACAGATTTGTATTGATGACAGAAGTAGCAAGTAAAGCATAAGTTATTGGTTTATTGAAGTTGAGAACTTAAGGCTTCTCTTCTTGCTTGTAGTGCATTTCTTGAATTAATGCTGAGTGTATGATATGTATTTGTCAGGTCTGGTTATTATTCCTTTACACTGGTTTAGCTATGCAAGAGAACATATTGCGAGCAAATGGAAGTGATATTCGTCCATGGTAATTGCATCCCTTTTTTTTTTTTCAAATGTTTTCTGAAAGCAAACTTGTACATGTTTATACTAACAAATTATACTTTTTTCATTTTTTAATTCCAAAAAACTCAGAGACTAACTCGAAATCATTCATATTTAAAAATTTAGACGCACTGATAGATGTAGGATACTGTTAAGTACTCTAGTTTTGCTATATATCAACTTCTCCGCAAAATCTTGAAACCAAAATTTCTCGATCTGCAGATCAATCGAAAATTTTCTTAGTTTCTTTCTATCTTTGCTGTAAGCAGAAGAAATGGGACTTCTTAGTATCATTCGGAAAATCAAGAGAAAAGAAAAGGAAATGCGAATCCTTATGGTGTAAGTTTCACATTTTCCTCTCCCTTCAATTTTTTTCTTTTTTTTTGTTCATTCGATAATTTGTATTCATAATTATACCGAATTGTTGGTGCAGTGGGCGTGATAATTCAGGGAAGACCACGATTGTCTTGAAGATTAACGGAGAGGATACAAGCGTAATTAGTCCTACTCTTGGCTTCATCATCAAAACCATCACATACTAGAAGTAAAACTTTCGCATTTTTTAACAATTTCTAATCATTAACTACCTGAGCTCACCAAGTGTTTGAAAATAAAAATTTTTGGGTTGTTTCTTTTTGTAGTTTTCTTCATTATATTTATGGTTTGTAATGTTGAATTAGATTTGATTTTGGGTTTCGGCAGATATACTCTGAATATATGGGATGTAGGTGGTCAAAGAACTATAAGATCATATTGGAGGAACTATTTTGAGCAAACAGATGGTTTGGTTTGGGTTGTTGATAGCCCAGATCTTAGAAGATTAGATGATTGCAAAATGGAACTGGATAATCTTCTAAAGGAAGAGGTAAGATGTTAATTTGACTCTTTTTTTCCCCATCAAATGCACATCTTATATTCATTACGGTGAAGCTATCCATCTTATTATAACAGTTTGAGGTTGCTGCAATAAATATTAGAAAACGAAACCTTGCAAGCTAATGCCGTGCAATGTAAACTGTGGCTTATGCTTTCTTTGTGTTGCAGAGGTTATCAGGAGCATCCTTGTTGATACTAGCAAACAAACAGGACATAAAAGGTGCTCTTACACCAGCTGAAATTGCTAAAGTAAGATTACTAGTTGATAATTAAGTACTTACTTCAGCTTGTTAATTTTTTAATTTCTTTGTCTTTGTCTATGTTTGTTAGACTGCAAAACCGTGAATGCGATGTTTAGTTCTTAATTTGAAGACACCAAATTTGGTTTCATTTTTGAAGAGTCAAGTCCCTGCTTACCTTTAAATTTGCCCCTCTAGTTAAATTTTTTTAATTATGTGCTCTATTGCATGCTGGTTGATCTTTAAAATGATGTTAAGGATATCTTTTTTTTCATTAGCAGACATCATGCAATATTTTAACTAATACTATTAGCATTTATCAAATGCTTTTTACATGAATCCATATGATTTTTGGGTTTTATGGAAGTTTGTATCTCTTAAACTGGAATAACAACCATCAGTATGAGTTTCTATTAATGTGCTCTAGATATGAAATCAAATTGTGTTGAATTATATTGTAAAACCACAGGGAAATGTTTGTGTCCTCTTAATATCAAACTCTAGAGTCTAGAATCCAGGCACCTCGGTGTGGATAATAGATTGTAACTAGATTTATCTGCCAAAGTGACAATGAATATGATCATTTGGTTTTGCATCCTTTAGATATTGAAGGTGCGGCAGAGGATTCAATCCCTTCAAGCAGGAAAAGCCAAGGCTTAGCACTTCTTCAAGTGGAACGTTATTTAATGTTGCATTCCTTGGTCATTCATCTTAGTCGGAACTTGAATTGTGTTATGGAAACAGGGTTTGTGTACTAGCTTCTTTAACCATGATGGTTAATTATTACGAGTTTTGTAGCTTCTTTTATAATTGGCCGAGTTAATATAGATTAGATGAGTTGTGAGGTAGATTGCCTATTTATTTAAACATAATATTTAAATTCATTAATTTTTATATTTAGTTTTAAAGTTAAAATTTTAGTAGAAAATTTAATTTAATTAATATTTTTTTATTTATCCTTAAAAGTATATAGTTTAAAGTTCAAATTTCAAAAATAAAACATAATATAATATTAATCACAGAAAATAAATATTATTTAATTAAAATATATTTTTTAAAGGTTATATTTTTTAGCGGTGTTTATGTGAAAAGCGTCGCTAAAGGTTTGTTTTATAGCGGCGTTTGTGAAAAAAGTGTCACTAAAAACCATGGTCTTTAGTGGTGTTTTTGGGAAAAGTGTCGCTAAAAGTCATGGTCTTTAGCGGCATTTGCGGGAAAAGCGCCGCTAAAGGTCATGGTCTTTAGCAGTGTTTTTGAGAAAAGTGCCGCTAAAGGTCATGGTCTTTAGCGACGTTTACGGGAAAATGTCGCTAAAAGTAATGGTCTTTAGCGGTGTTAGCGAAAAAAGCACCGCTAAAAGTTATGGTCTTTAACGACGTTTTTTTAAATAAACGTCGTAAATTTATAGTGGCGCTTGTGAAAACGCTGTTAAAGGGAAAAAAAACGTCGCTAAAAATCTGTTCTCCTGTAGTGAATGGGAAGAAAATAGATGAAGAAGATGATAACATCCACTAACTTTAACTTTTATACATGGCTTAATGGGTAATTAAGCTTAATTTATTTAATTAATTATGTTTTTTACCTGATTAATCTTTATTTTCTTAAATTAATCAACACACATTAGCACATGAAAGATGGTTTTTAACCATTTTGGTCCTCTGGATAATTGTAATTTAAGTTCTCAAGTCATTTCTTAATAAAAGATTTGAGCGATTAGACTTGACAATTTAGTCCCTAATCCATAATTAACTATTAATCCAATAAATATATTAGATCAATCTTTAATATATTTTTATATAAGCTCGGTAAATATTTATATTTAATATTTATAGACTCGGTTTATGGAAATGAGATTCTAAAATCGTAATTTCTAATACCACTAAAAATCAGATCGTTACAATTTCATAATAGTTCAAATACTTAATAAAAATTACTCAATTTGTTAAAAGAAACATAATTTCTTTTTCTGTCGTAATCAAATTAACATTAGAGCTGCATGAATTAATGCTTAATATTAAGCTTTTCTCTCAACAACATAAAATGAAAGGCGAAGTGTAGCCTTTTAGTTGTGGCATATTGAATCTTATTTTGTTAAAATTAATAAGGGCATCTTCTTGTTTGCTATGGTGCTCCATTTTTTTGACAGTACTTATATTCTTTGTAAGCAAAGAATGGAAGGCAAGAACATGTTTTATTAAATCATACTAATTAACCAAAAGCTTACAACAACATTGACGACGACAACCCATAAGGAGAAGAAAAACTTATAAACAAAATAATGACCTGTGAAAAAATAAAATAAAAATAAAATAAAATAAAGAGCACACAAAATTTACGTGAAAACCATTTCGGGAAAAAAATCACGGGCAGAGGAGAAGAAAATTCACTATGTCGAATTCGAATTATTACAAAAGGAATAGACAATGTCTATTTATAGGCTTGTAAAGCCATATTCTAGTAAGACTCAAACACCTTATTCTAATCAATATCAAATAGATGGAATTTAATAAGGTTTAAAAAACTTTATTCTAAAATAAAATAAAAGAAGTGTAATTCTATATGGATTCTTCTTTTATTTTATTTTACCACTGTATTTTATTTAAATAAGGATTCGGGTTACTTAATTCTAACAATCTCCACATTGACACGAATTCTTAATGAACAAGTTCTTCATCGCGAACTCTCAACGAACAAGTTCTCCACCTTTTCCATAAAACCCCTTAAAGGTTTAACTTCAACAATGAACACCAACCAAGTCTAAGCAATGCTCAAACTTGGTTATAGAAAGTGACTTAGTCATCATATCTGCAGGATTTTCATGAGTACTAATTTTGCTCAGAACAATATCACAACGAGCAATAATATCACGAATAAAATGATACCGAACATCAATGTGTTTTGTTCTCTCATGAAACATCTGATCTTTTGTAAGAAAGATGGCACTCTGACTGTCACAAAATATTGTACTTATTTGAAGGTCTTCATTGAGTTCACTAAAGATTCCCTTCAACCAAATAGCTTCTTTACAAGCCTCAGTAATCGCCATGTACTCAGCTTCAGTAGTAGACAAAATGACTGTAGTTTGCAAAGTGGCTTTCCAACTGATTGCACAACCTCTGATTGTAAAGACATAACTTGTGAAAGATCTTCTTCTATCAAGGTCTCTAGCAAAATCAGCATCAACATATCCAATGACTCCATTTTCAGTTCTTCCAAACTGTAAGCAAACATCAGTAGTACCTCGTAAGTATCTTAAAATCAACTGAACTGTTTTGCAGTGTTTTTTACTGGGATTCGCCATATATCTGCTAACTGCATTGACTGCATATGAAAAATCTGGACGTGAACAAACCATAGTATACATGAGAGATCTCAGTGCACTAGAGTATGGAACATGTGACATATACTCAATCTCATCATCTGATTGTGGATACAAAGCCGATGAAAGTCTAAAATGGGCAGCTAAAGGAGTACTAACATGCTTAGCACTCTGCATATTGAACCTGCAAAGAACTTTCTCAATGTACCCCTTTTGACTTAGGTACAATTTACTTGCTTTTCTATCTCTAAGAATCTCCATACCAAGTATCTTCTTTGCTGGTCCCAAATCTTTCAACTCAAATTCTTCACTTAGTTGGGCTTTGACCTTTCTTATCTCTCATTTATCTTTTGTTGCTATCAACATATCATCAACGTAAAGAAGTAGATACACAAAAGAACTATCACTGTTTTTCTTAAAGTAAACACAACTGTCAAAAGTACTTCTTTTGAAATCATGAGAAGTCATAAAGGAATCAAACCTATTGTACCACTGCCTTGGTGACTGTTTCAAACCGTAAAGGGACTTTTTCAGCAAGCAAACATAGTCCTCTTTTTCTGAGACTGTAAAACCCTCTGGTTGTTGCCTGTAAATATCCTCCTCAAGTTCTCCATGCAAAAATGCAGTTTTTACATCTAACTGCTCAAGCTCCAAATCATGCATGGCCACAATACCAAGCAAAGCTCGAATCGAACTATGCTTCACAATTGGGGAGAACACATCTGTGAAGTCCACTCCTGGAATTTGACTGTAACCTTTTGCAACAAGCCCTGCTTTATATCTGGGTTCTTCAACTCCTGAAGTTTCTTCTATCTTTTTAAACACCTATTTACAACGAACAGTCTTCTTACTTTTAGGAAGTTTCACAAGATCCCATGTTTTGTTTTTGTGGAGTGATTCCATCTCCTCTTGCATAGCAAACATCCATTTTTCTGAGTCTTCACAGCTAATCGCCTCAAAATAATTAGATAGCTCTTGATTCGCATCTATATCTTCTAGTTCTGTTTTTGGAGATAGAGTATTGCGGTGAAGAAGCAACTCTATTCTCAATTTTTGTACTGGCTTGAGGAGTCGACTCTGTATTAATCTGGTGCTCCACCTGCTTTTGATTTTTTTTATTGGAAGAGTCTTTAAGAGATAAGTTAGGTAGCATAGCAGTTTCATCAAAAACAACATTTCTACTAATTACAACTTTTTTATTTTCAGGACACCATAACTTATACTCTTTTACGCTAGCTTTATAACTAAGAAAAACACATTTAATAGATCTCGGTTCCAATTTTCCATTATCAACATGAGCATACACAGGACACCCAAAAATCTTTAAATCAGAATAATTACCAGGATTACTAGACCATACCTTTTGTGGAGTCTTTTTCTCAATGGCAACGGATGGAGATTGGTTGATCAAAAAAATGCAGTAGAGGCTGCTTTTGCCCAAAACAACTTCGGTAAGTTGGCATTGGACAACATACATCGAACCTTCTCCATGATCGTTCTGTTCATTTGTTCTGCAACGCCGTTTTGCTGTAGAGTATGACGAATGTCAAGTGTCTCACGATCCCTTCTGACTTGCACAATTTATTAAACTCATCAGAACAGCCATTGTCTGTGCGGAGGTATTTTATTTGTTTTTCTGTTTGTTTTTCAATCATAATTTTCCAAGACTTAAATGCAAAAAACACATCGCTTTTCTGTTTCAGGAAGAACGCCCAAACTTTTCTGGAAAAATCATCAATAAAGGTTAGTATATAATTAACTCCACCTCTCGAAGGCACTCTGGATGGCCCCCACAGATCAGAATGAATATACTCTAACGTTCCCTTCGTGTTATGGATTTCTCTGGTGAATCAAACTCCCTTTTGCTTCTCAAAAACACAGTGCTCACAGAAATTTAGTTTGCAAATTCCTTGTCCATCAAGAAGTCCTCTTTTTCTCAATTCTACCATGCCATTCTCACCCATATGCCCTACGCGTATATGCCAAAGTTTAGTAATATCATCATCTGACAAGGAAGAGGAAGCGACAGTTGCATCACCAGTAATAGTAGAACCCTGCAAAACATATAATTTGGCAGTCTTTCTTTGCTCTTTCATCACAACAAGGGAACCTTTGGAAATCTTTAAAACCCTACTTTCAGCTGTGTATCTGTACCCTTTTGAATCAAGAGTACTCAACGAAATTAAATTTCTCTTCAATTCTGGAACATGTCGCATGTCACTAAGTGTTCTGACAACCCCATCAAACATCTTAACTTTAATTGTTCCAACACCTGCGATTTTACATGAAGTATTATTTCCCATCAAAACAACACCTTCAGACACTGTTTCGTAAGTTGTAAACCAATCCCGGTTGAGACTCATGTGGAAGGTGCAGCCTGAATCAAGTATCCACTTTTCGCTTACTTTATAATCATTGACAGAAGCAACTAGAAGTTCACCATCGCTGTAGTCTTCTACAACATCAGCTTCACTAGAATTTTCTGGTTGTTTTCCCTTTTGATTCGCAGCCTCCCTTTTAATCTTGTTCTGTAGCTTATAGCACTCAGATTTATTGTGTCCTTTCTTCTTACAAAAGTTACAAGCTTTACCTCTGTTTGAAGACTTCGATCTACCCTTAGATTTACCGCGAGGATTTCGTTCCTGTGTCTTTCCACGATTATTATCAGCATTTCGATCTTGTCTCCCACGAGCAATGAGACTTTCTCCCTGAGAGTCGGGTTTAACCACAATATGCTTCATCTTATCATATGAGGTTAAAGAATCATAAACCTCATCAACTGTGAGAGACTCGCGGCTATATAAAATCGTGTCTCTAAAGGTTGAATAAGACGGGGACAACGAACAAAGTAGAATCAACCCTAGATCTTCCTTATCATACTGAACCTCCATGGCCTCCAAGTTTGAGAGAATTTCTTTAAACACTGTTAAGTGTTCGTGTACAGACGCACCTTCCTCCAAACGATGAGCATAAAGACGCTTCTTCATATGCAACTTGCTTGTTAGAGTTTTCGACATACATATTTGTTCTAGCCTCTTCCATAATGCAGCGGCGGTCTTCTCTTTCATCATATCCTGCAAAATTTCATTGGATAAATGCAGATGTAATTGTTTAACGCCTTTCGATCCTTACGCTTCTTCTCTTCATCTGTTAAAGTCGAAGGCATCCTCCAGATCTATCTGCACATGAACTACTTGCATCTTAATCTGCCACAATACAAACCTGGTGTTGCGATCCAACAGCGAAATTTCATACTTCAAAGACGCCATTACCGTGATCGAGATGAACAACCCGGAAGTTCAGATACCAATTTGTGAAAAAATAAAATAAAAATAAAATAAAATAAAGAACACACAAATTTTAAGTGGAAACCCTTTCGAGAAAAAACCACGGGCAGGGGAGAAGAAAATTCACTTTGTCGAATTCGAATTATTATAAGAGGAATAGACTATGTCTATTTATAGGCTTGTAAAGCCATATTCTAGTAAGACTCAAACACCTTATTCTAATCAATATCAAATAGATGGAATTTAATAAGGTTTAAAAAGCCTTATTCTAAAATAAAATAAAAGAAGTGCAATTCTATATGGATTCTTCTTTTATTTTATTTTACCACTGTGTTTTATTTAAATAAGGATTCGAGTTACTTAATTCTAACATAACCTGACCACGAAATGAAATTGCAAAAGAAAAACACAATTTTTGAGGATAAACCAACATGAAACAAAGTTTATCAGCAAAGAAACGAAGTTGGAGGGTCAATTTTTGTAATCAACTGGTCTCTTCTGTTTCACTAGCGCTTGTGGCACCACTGTTGCTGCTGCTTTCACCACTAAAAACCTCAAAACAGTTCCATCCAAACTCACTTGCACGGTAACTGCTTGCTTGTGGTCCTAAAGGGTAATGTCCTGGCCCCACATCTTGACCGCCAAAAAGCCCTAAATTGTCGCCTTCAGGTAGATCGGTATCGGTGTTAGGGAATTCGAATATCATGAAAGGGGATGTACTTGAGCTACCGCCAGATGTTGGTCTTTGCAGCTTCAAGTGATCAACAACAACATTTGAGGAGCTACCCTCACTAAATGGAGGTCTTAGAGGCCCCTCTTCTGCAGCAACTCTTGAGCTTGCACCAAATGAAGGTCCTTGCAACCGTAAGTGAGGTGCAAGGCTTGAGTCGCCAGCACCACCATATGGTGGTCCTAGAAGCTCCCCACCTGAAATGGGTTATGAGACTTACCACTCGATATGTTGCTACTAGCTTCACCTCTAACCATAGCTTTGGCATCGCCAATTTGGTCTGTAGTTGCAGGGCTTTGGGATGGTGGTGGTAAAGGAACATATCCTTGAGCGGGAGTAGCTGATGAAGAAGGGAATTGTTGATAATATTCTCTACGTTTCCTGATGTCAGTCCACATTATTTCCACATACCAGATCAAGCAATCCAGTTTATTAACATTAAAGTCATCCAACATTTTACCTTGATGTATTTGAAGCATGAATTGCGTTGCCTCAAGTTCTATATGTTTTATCAATATGCATCTAAATTTTATTATAAGTTATATATGTTTACACATGAATAAAGTCTACCGTCCAAAATAACTTGAGAAGATGAATAGGAAAAACATGGAACTTGATGTATTTGGAGCATGAACTGCCCTGCCTCAAGTTCCATGTTTTTCCTTTCAGCTTCTCAAGTTGATCTTGCAACATGGAAATCTTCTCTTGCATATAGGTCTCCAAGTTCATCATTTTCTTAATGCTTTCAAACTCAGGAGCTTGATAGAACTTTTTGATCAGTCGTTGCACCTCGTCATAGGATGGCCATACTTGT
The DNA here is from genome assembly GCA_025698475.1 of Gossypium anomalum. Lineage (NCBI taxonomy): Eukaryota > Viridiplantae > Streptophyta > Magnoliopsida > Malvales > Malvaceae > Gossypium > Gossypium anomalum. The sequence continues at coordinate 65,015,489 of CM046964.1, forward strand.
TCGTCGGGACTATATATAACAAGACAAGCTTCTGTACCACACAGGGTTGTCAGTTCCATCACTTTTTTCACCAAGCCTAGCCTCCTTTTCTTGGGGCTAGCTCGTCGGGCAGCGTTGTCGGCTATCCAAGCAAGTTTAACCTTTTTTTCCCCTTATTGCTATTACTTTGCAAACCGCATTTAACAATGGCTGAAGGAGAGAACTGGTTTGCTTCAAAAGAGTGGCCAATGAGTCCTTTATATAGTGAGTGAGATAGAGACAAACATTTGAAGGCCTAAATTTTCATTTGGGATTTCAAGTGTAATTTGGAGATTCAAATCCATATATTTGGTAAGATAATTTAATTTGTTGCTTATCTTGGTAATAAAATTCACCATTACTTAATGTTGGATTTGTTTTAATTATTACTTTAAATAAACTCTTTTCATTTACCGTGAATAGTATGAAAAAAAATAAAATAAAATAAAAATAAAGAACACAAAATTTTACGTGAAAACCCTTTCGGGAAAAAACCACGGGCAGATGAGAAGAAAATTCACTATGTCGAAAATTTGAATCAATACAAAAGGAATAGACTATGTCTATTTATAGGCTTGTAAAGCCATATTCTAGTAGGATTGAAACACCTTATCCTAGTAAATATAAAATAGATGGAGTTTAATAAGGTTTAAAAAACCTTATTCTAAAATAAAATAAAAGAAGTCTAGTTCTATATGGATTTTACTTTTATTTTATTTTCCATCGTATTTTATTTAAATAAGAATTAGGGTCACTTAATTCTAACAAATAGCGTAGAAGATAAGTAAGAACAAAGTTTATTTGTCTAATTAACTTAAGAAAAAGTAAATTTATCCATCGGTTAATCGGTTTTTTAAAAACATTATATAGATTGATCGGTTTTTTAAAGACAAAATTATATTACCATATGCGAAAGAAATTGATCTCATTTATCTATTTAATTCATAACAAAAAGTACCGATTGTGTAATCAATCTTCCAAGATAGACAAGTATTATCTAGAATGGATGTTATTATATGCTAGAAAACCTATATGTTCACTTCAAAGGAGAGATAAATAAACATATTAATTTTTATTCAAATTAATGTACTCCGATAATCTAATTTGACCAAAATAAATGTAACGTCGATCAGTTGTCATCTATGCTTTACATTGAAGAAAACATATAGTGTTTGAGTTGAAAATACAAGCATTTTAAATTTTTATTCAGATATATAATAATCAGAAGTAAAAATATTATAATATATATATGTTTCCATATCTAACTCCATGTAAAACAATCAACCACCCAAAATGTGTATAATTCACAATGAATTTTATTGTAGGTGTCAAAAATTTCAAATGCTAGAAAGAGAATGAACATACTAATTTAAATTTAAAGGTCATTATAATAGTTTTCTTGGACAGTATACTTTATTCATGTGTAAACATATAGAACTTATAATTAAATTTAGATGTATATTGATAAAATTATGAAAACATACTATATGTTTTCTTCATTGTAAAATATAGAAGACAGATTGTGGAAATTACATTTATCTTGGTTAAGTTAGATTATTGGAGTACATTGATTTGAATCAAAATTAATGTTTAGTTATCTCTCTTTTAAAGTGAGCGTATAGGTTTTTTAATATATAATAATGTTCATCATGGATAATACGTGTCTATTTCGGAAGATTGATTGCACGATCAATACTTTTTGTTATGAATTAAATAGATAAATGAGATCAATCTCTTTTACATATGGTAATATAATTTTATCTTTAAAAAGCTGATTAATCTAAATAATTTCTTTAAAAAACTGTCCCATCGATAAATTTACTTTTTCTAAGTTAGTTAGGCAAATAAAGTTGGTTCTCACTTATCTTCTAGACTATCCATGGTAAATGAAAATAGTTTATTTAAGGTAATGATTAGAACAAATCCAGTATTGAATAATGGTAGATTTTATTACCATAACAAGCAACAAATTAAATTATCTTACCAAACATTATTTATCTTTAGAGGATTCACAAATTGATTTGAATCTCCAAATTACCCTTGAAACCCCACATGAAAATTTAGGCCATCAAATCTCTATCTCACTCACTATATAAAGGCCTCATTGGCCACTCTTGTGAAGCAAACCAGTTCTCTCCTTCACCCATTGTTAAAGGCGGCTTGCAAAGCAATAGCAATTACGGGAAAAAAGATTAAAACTTGCTTGGATAGTCGACAACGCTGCCCGATGAGCTAGCCTCAAGAAAAGGAGGCTAGGCTTAGTGAAAAAAAGTGATGGAGCTGACAACCTTGTATAGTGCAGAAGCTTGTCTTGTTATATATAGTCCCGACGAACAACCACCAGTGGTATGGCCATCCCATGACGAGGTGCAACGATTGATCGAAAAGTTCTATCAAGCTCCTGAGTTTGAACGCATTAAGAAAATGATGAACTTGGAGACCTATATGAAAGAGAAGATTTCCAAGTTGCAAGATCAACTTAAGAAGATGAACAGGAAAAACATGGAACTTGAGGCAGGGAAGTTCATGCTCCAAATACATCAAGGTAATAGCTCAAATACTACCGCTTGTGGCACCACTGCTGCTGCTGCTTTCACCACTGAAGACCTAGAAATAGTTCCTTCCAAACTCACTTGCAGGGTAACTGCTTCCTAGTGGTCCTAAAGGGTAATGTCCTGGCCCCACATCTTGACCGCCAAAAAGCCCTAAATTGTCGCCTTCAGGTAGATCGATATCGGTGTTAGGGAATTCGAATATCATGAAAGGGGATGCACTTGAGCTACCGCCAGATGGTGGTCTTGGCAGCCTCAAGTGATCAACAATAACATTTGAGGAGCTACCCTCACTAAATGGAGGCCTTAGCGGCCCCTCTTCTGCAACAACACATCAAGGTAAGATGTTGGATGACTTTAATGTTAATGAACTGGATTGCTTGATCTGATATGTGGAAACAATGTGGACTGACATCAGGAAACGTAGAGAATATTATCAACGATTCCCTTCTTCATCAGCTACTCCCGCTCAAGGATATGTTCCTTTACCACCACCATACCAAAGCCCTGCAACTACAGACCAAATTGGCGATGCCAAAGCTATGGTTAGAGGTGGAGCTAGTAGCAGCATATCGAGTGGTAAGTCTCATAACCCATTTCAGGTGGGGGGGCTTCTAGGACCACCATATGGTGGTGCTGGCGACCCAAGCCTTGCACCTCACCTCCGTTGCAAGGACCTTCATTTGGTGCAAGCTCAAGTGTTGTTGCAGAAAAGGGGCCGCTAAGGCATCCATTTAGTGAGGGTAGCTCCTCAAATGTTGTTGTTGATCACTTGAGGCTGCCAAGAACCGTCTGGCGGTAGCTCAAGTGCATCCCCTTTCATGATATTCGAATTCCCTAACACCGATATCGATCTACCTGAAGGCGACAATTTAGTGCTTTTTGGCGTTTGGCGGTCAAGATGTGGGGCCAGGACATTACCCTTTAGGACCACTAGGAAGCAGTTACCCTGCAAGTGAGTTTGGAAGGAACTATTTCTAGGTCTTCAGTGGTGAAAGCAGCAGCAGCAGCAGCAGCAGTGGTGCCACAAGCGGTAGTATTTGAGCTATTACCTTGATGTATTTGGAGCATGAACTGCCCTGCCTCAAGTTCCATGTTTTTCCTGTTCATCTTCTCAAGTTGATCTTGCAACCTGGAAATCTTCTCTTTCATATAGGTCTCCAAGTTCGTCATTTTCTTAATGCGTTCAAAGTCAGGAGCTTGATAGAACTTTACAATCAGTCATTGCACCTCGTCATGGGATGGCCATACCAGTGGTGGTTATTCGTCGGGACTATATATAACAAGACAAACTTCTGTACCACACAGGGTTGTCAGCTCCATCGCCTTTTTCACCAAGCGTAGCCTCCTTTTCTTGAGGCTAGCTCGTCAGGCAGCGTTGCCGACTATCCAGGCAAGTTTAACCTTTTCTCCGTCATTGCTAGCTTTGCAAACCGCCTTTAACAATGGGTGAAGGAGAGGACTGGTTTGCTTCAAAATTGTGGCCAATGAGGCCTTTATATAGTGAGGGAGATAGAGACGGCCTAAATTTTCATGTGGGGTTTGAAGTTTGGAGATTCAAATCAATTTGTGAATACTCTAAAGATTATAAATAAAGTTTGATAAGATAATTTAATTCGGTGCTTGTTATGGCAATAAAATTCACCATTATTTAATGTTGGATTTGTTCTGATCATTACCTTAAATAAATTATTTTCATTTACCATGGGCAGTGTATAAGATAAGAATGAATCAAGCCTAATTAACTTAAAGAAAAAATAAATTTATCTATCAATCGTACGGTTTTTAAAGAAATTATATAGATTAATCGGTTTTTTAAAGACAATTATATAACCATACATGAAAAAGATTGATCTTATTTATCTATTTAATTCATAATAAAAAGTACAGATCGTGCAATCAATCTTCTAAAATAGACATGTATTATCCATAATGAACGTTATTATATGTTAAAAAACTTATATGTTCACTTCAAAGGAGAGATAAATAATCATATTAATTTTGATTCAAGTTAATGTACACCAATAATCTAACTTGACCATTATAAATATAATATCGATCAATCGCTATCTATATTTTACAATGAAGAAAACATATAATGTTTGAATAGAAAATACAAATATTTTTAATTTTTATTCAGATTCATAATAATCAAAAGTGAAGATATTATCATATAAAAGGTTTCATATTTAACTCCTAAAATATATTAGAAAAGAAATCATCCAACTATATAAATCAATCAACCTTCCAAAATGTATATAATTCACAATGAATTTTACTGTAGGTGTCAAAATTTTCCCATGCTAGAAATAGAATGAACATACTAATTTAAATTTAAATGTCATTATAAAAGTTTTTCTGGACCGTATACTTTATTCATTCATGTGTAAATATATACAACTTATAATAAAATTTAGATGCATATTGTTAAAATTATAAAACGTTTAAGATAAGTAAGTATATATTATATATAGATTTGGTTTTAATTCATTATCAATATATAAATTATATACCAAAAGCTAATATGGAACTTTTTTCTGCAGCTTCTATGTATTTTACCGGGCCACGATAATCCACTAAAGGCCCGTTAAGTTTTAATGTTTCGTCCACTATAATCCCTTCTTTATACCAAGTTTCCAAGCACTAATTCTTAGGATTATTATGATGGTTGAATCTTAACTCGACTGATATGAGTATTTTATTAATATAGGAGTATGTAGGTTTGAGTGTACTAAAGTGTATTATTCTTCTATTTATGAGTTGGAGAGGGGCTATAGATACTTCTAGGCATTGTCTCAAAAAGAGTAGATATAATCATAACAGATTCTTAGGATTTTTATCTTATTCATTACGAGTTTATTTTTTAAAATTTCAAAAATGTAATCTAGAATTAAGCTAATTTTTATTTTATTTATTTTTTTCTAAAAGAACGCATATAATAGTGAAAACTCAATTATGAATATATAAGATATAAAAATATTTATGTTATTTAAAGTTTTGATTGAATTAGTGTTACTCTCGATTAGATCTTAATTTATTTGTAAAATTACTAAAAGTTTAATAATTTTATTTAAAGTTATTTTTTTATCAACTTTAAAAAAAATACATGTCCATTTGAAACTTGACAAATTTAGCTTTCATATCAATTTTTTTATTTTTATTTTATAAATTTGTGTTTCACTCACGTCTTATGTCTCATAATGTAAGAGTTAGTTGCACCATTAAACTATGACACTCATTTTAAATTAGTCCTCAAAATTTAAAACATTTTAATTGTATTCTCCAACTATCGATGTTATGTCAATAAGGCCATTCTGTCAATAAAATCATTAATTTAATCATTAAATGAGATATCAAATCTTATGTGACATGATTTTTGACTAAAATTTGAGACTAGGCTTTATTATTTCATATTTAACAAAGAACAGAACAAAAGATAAAAGTTCAAAAAATTGAAAGAAAGCAGAAACAATGAAATTTGGCCCAAAACTAAAAGGCCCGAAAAAGTTTAGCAAAAATCAAATAAACTAAACAATCTAGAATCGTAAAAGCACTGAAGAGTTGCCCAATCAGAATTCTTTTTATTGCCTGTCCTATCCAAAAGACATCATTTCCTCTTTGACGGTTTTAATTCTCAGGAAAGCCTGTTCTTCAAGAAAACTTTTTAGCTGCTATGTGATACTTTCCTTTCACCTTTCCCCTCTCCTGGCCAATTTCAATCTGGTTCTCGCATCCAGTCAGTAGTCTTTCGCTTCTCGACATACCCAGTGTAATATCCCGAATTAAGGCCTACAAAAGTTATAAAATGTGTGCTCTAGTTCACAAAGGTATTAAGTACTTGTGAGTAATGGGTTTTTAAAGTGGAGGTCCTTGGATAGTAATTATACCATTATACTAGTTTGGACAAAAATACCTAAAAATAAAACACCATAGTTTTTAATTAAGGGTATTTTGGTCATGTAGTTATTAAAATGAATTAAAAATAAAATTAAAAGTCAATTTTTATCCATCTTCTTCATTAGGCCGAAATTTTAAGGGTTCTCCATAGTTAGGGTTTGTTTCAAGCTTCCAAGCTCCATAGTAAGTGATTCCAAGCCCCGTTTTTAATGTTCTTAAAGTTTTTGGAGTCCCGGTAACTTGATTAAGCTTATTCTAGCAATAATTTAACCTAGGGTTCATATTTGGAAAAATACCCATAGGTAAAATTTGTGTATTTTGGTGTTTTATGTTAGAATATGAGGTTTTAAATTATGTTAGACAACTTGTGTTACTCGGTTTTAAGTGAAAACGAGTAAAATGGCTTAATCGGTAAAAATACCTAATATTCATAAGTACATGTTAGAGTGTGAATTTATGTTTCCATAGAAGGGAAAAATGATCAACATGTCATAAAATATAAGAAAATAGGATGAGGTTTAATTTACGAGCCTTGGGGCAAAAATGCAAATATGTGAAAGTTTAGGGACAAAATGGTAATTTTGCCAAAGTTCGTACTAGGGGCTGTTTTGATGAATGTATGTATTAAATAAATTAATTTGGTATTATAGATCAAGAGAAACAAGATTCAAGTCGTAATCGAGGGAAAAACAAAGTTTACGAGGAATAGGCTCGATTGCTAATATTTGGTATCGAGGTAAGTTCATGTGTAAGTAAGGTAACATAATTTTTATTTTAAGTGATTTAACTATATTTATATGATACGATTCTTATTATCATGAAATATTATGCTTTGTGAATTATTATTTGGTAATATGCAAATTATGTGAGCAAGTTGATAAGTATGAGATGCTAGCAAGTATCGGTTTCTATATTTCGAAGAAGACGATTAAAATGTGTAATTAAGAAGAATCCCATTTGAACCTTGGGAATAGATTAGGGTGCAAGTGACATGTCACTAGGATGGTTGAGTTCTGAACTCGTTGAGTTGAGTCCGAGTTCGTGAGATGTAACTAGGCATGCGAGCTCGTTGAGTTGAGTCTGAGTTCATTTATGGAAGCGAACGCTCGAGCTCGTTGAGTTGAGTCCGAGTTCGTTTATGGGCGGGTTACATGGTAGCTTGACTACACAGATTTCCAAAGCTATTGAGCTTGTTTAGCTCGCGTATCCGAAATTATATTCCGATGTGTTCAACGGGAGAATTCTAAGAGAATATGGAGAATACTTAAAACGAAAGTGATTTGATGATGAATGTGTTGCAGAAGTGAAAATGGACAGGTATGAGTTTAATCCTTGGTTAAGAACTTGGTGAGACAAAATTGTGATAAGATAGTAAGTATTCTTATGTTATGGGTGTCTTAATCATGTTTATGTTGGATTGCATGATCATATTACTTATTATTTGCATGTGAACTTTCTAAGCATTTATGCTTACTCCCTCATTTTTATTCATTGTAGTTTTGACAAGTCGACTTGAGAATCGGGATAGATCGAAGACTCGTTCACACTATCCGAAGACTTAAATTGGTAAATTGACTTGTATATTTTGAGAGTGGCATGTATAGCAATATACTTACTTTGTGTAAATGATCTTATGATATGGTTATGGTTTGGTAAGAAAAGGGTTTGTAAATTATTAGCCATTGGAATGGCCAATCTAAATCATATTTGATGTCATGTATGTTTAAAATGCTATTTAGTTCTTGAAAATCTATAGTAAAGTGAAATTTGCTATAAAACAGAATCTCACAGCAGCAGTGACGTGAGTTTGAAAAATCACTAAAAATAGTAGAGATATAATTAAATGATTAATAAAATATGGAATTGAATATTAATGAATATATTTTCATGTGGAAGAAACAAAATAGGTAAATGAGTCATATTTTATGAGATATTTAAGTTTTGGTGGAACAGGGTCAGAATGATCTCTGAATCCCCTGTTCTGAATTTAAAAATTCATAATAAATTGTAAAAAAATATTTAGAAGCCATAATTTATATTTACAGACTCCTTATTGAGTCTAGTTTTAAGAGAAACAAACTAAATAATCTTTGAAACTCTGCACAGGGAGATATCTGATTCGTAATACATATGGGTCAGAGCAGTCGAATCCTGAAACAGGGGAGACTTTAACTAATAAACTGTACTAATTGGCCCGACCAAAAATTCTATAAAAAAATTAGTAAGTAGATATATGAGTCTAGTTTCAGGAAAAATTTACGGAATTGGATTTCAAGTTTCGTAACTCGAGATATGGATTTTTTAACGACTATGATGCAGTTAGCCAACTCGTCTAAAAATTCTAAAATAAATTGTTTGAGCTGTTTAATTAATGAATTAAGTCCGTTAACACTTCATGCTCGACTCCGGTGACGGTCTCGGGCATGAGGGCGTTACACCAAGGGACCTTTTGTAACAGGTAAAACTCCTCCCTCTTCTTCAGAGATTCTGTTGTTAGTATATAGGCTAAACCATTTGTTGATCTCGGAGTATATTTGAACACAATATTGTTGAATCTGTCTGTTATCTGATGAATATCATGAATGTACACTCCTACTTGTGATCTATCTTGACTTTTTGATTGGCACTTTTTGATGATGGCTAATGAGTCCCCTTCAATAATGATCTCCAGCCACTGCACTTCAATACCTATTTGAACTGCTTTACGGCATGCAAGTGCTTCGGCAGCGAAAGCGAAGGGTACCTCTTTATGGGTCTCTGAGTAGGAAAGAAGAGCGTTCCCTTCAACATTTTTGGCCACAATACCTGATGCCGATTTGTAGTGACACCTATCATACGCACCGTCAAAATTGATCTTGACAATAGAACCAAGTGGACCACTCCATTTTATCAGCTCCTGTGATTTTGAGGGATTTCTTTTTTCTATCACGTTTAACTCAGTTATGTAATTATTGATAAATATCGCTATTTCTTGACCAATGCTAATTTTCACTTTCATGGATTCTAGCATTTGTCTCCCCAAATGGCCCAGAGTGCACAACAGAATATTCGACAGTGGCGGGATACGAAGTATCTTTTCAGCATCTCCTTCGAAAAGGTATTAACAATCAGCTCTCGTCTCATTTTAAATTATATCACATAAGCTCCGAAAAGGTATTAACACTCATTTTAAATTAGTCATTAAATTTTAAAACATTTTAATTGTATTCTCCCAACTATAGATGTTATATCAATAAGGTTATTTCGTGGTAAAATCATTAATTTAACCATTAAATAAGATGTCAAATTTTATGTGACATAATTTAAAATTAAAAATTTAAAGAAAAATGAATATTGTAAAAGTTGATGTTCTAAAAATTTTCATTTTAAATTATATCACATAAGCTTCTACATGACATTTAATAGTTAAATTAAGGGTTAAATATAAAATTAGTACATGAACTTGTTCACTTCTCCCAGATTGGTACCTATGGTTTTTTTTGTCCCAGATTGGTACCCGAACTTTTTTCATCCACTGGTTTGGTACTTGGGCCTAACACCATTAACATTTTGTTGACGTGACAACGCTAGCCACATGTCGCAATCCCAGCACCCTTTTTGACTCGTGTTTCTTTTTTTACCCAAACCTTTGGGAAAAAAATAAATGCATCATTTAATAAAATAAGAAAAAATTAAAAACAATTAAACATCTTCCATCGGTTACTGAATCGATTAGGAAAAAATCCTTTTGATTAAGAAACTATTGAGTTTTTTGTTGAAGCTCAAAAGCCAAAGAAAACAAAACATTTTAGCAATCCCATTTTAAAAAACTCTTCCATCAATTACTATATTTCGTTTGAAGCCTCTCACCAGTTCCAATTCCATTCTTAAGTGAAACCCTTTCAATTACCTACCCATCTGAGAAATTATTCACCATCTCGCTGGAAAAAAATCTTGTTTCATCATCGATTAGTCATCCTTTTCGATTACTCAACTATTTGTTGTATTCGAATCAAGATTGCCATATTTTCATCATCGATAACAGGTATTTCACTCTATTTTTGTGGGTTTTTTTATTTCATTATCGAATTAAGATTGTCATATTTTCATAATATAAAGCTTTTTTCATCTTCGGTGGGCTTTTGGTTGTTTATTTTTTAAAAACAAAACTTCTTTGTTTTGATTCATTCTCACAAACTGACAATTTTTTTAGGAACATTCGATTTTTTGGTATAGGGTTTAGGGAAACAATTTTTTTCTTTTTTTTTGGAACATTCGGTTTTCTAGTTTAGGATTTCGGGAAACAAAATTTTCTAGTTTGATTTTGACAAATTTTTGTTTTTGTTCGTAATATATTTGACTTCAAATTTGTTTTTCTTTTTGTTGGCATTCGTGACTAGAGTGATTTTTTTTAGGGTTAAAGAGATTGAGATTGGAGGTGAAAGGTATGTATGTTATGTATGTTTCTTTATAAAAGTATGTTATGTATATTACTGCTATGTATATTACTATTATGTATGTTGTTATTTTGTTTGTTATATATGTATGTTTTGTATGTTATGAAATATGCTTGTTATGTATGTCTGTTGTTATTATGTTTGTTATGTATGTATGTCGTGTTTAATGTATGTATGTTATGTAGTATTTTATTGTTTATGTATGTTATGTTTAATAAATGTTATGTTTAGCATTGTTTAAAATATGTATGTATATCATGCATGTATATTACAGTTTATGCTATGCATGTGCAGTATGCTATTGTTACATCCCAAAAACTGGGTTAGTATAAATTAGATTAATGAACCAAGAGAGTGGTCGCTCAAATTTTATTTATTTATTTTAGATGATCTTTTGATATTAATAAATATCAAGTATAGTGGTTGTTTAGTAGTGGAGTTATTCATGATGACTTGTGTTCAAATCTCTTTCCTTACATTATTTTCTACATGGTGTAATTTTGTCTCAAACCTTAGCAAAGGTCACACCATATTTTTAAAATAAATGTGGTAGGAATTAAAATAAGAAAGTGAAGTGGTCAAATGGTTAAGTACTTTTAAGCTATCCTAGAGGTCTTAAATTTAAGTCCCTTTGTTCTCATCTTTTTATTTAAATTTTTTTACACAATTTTGCTGTCCACTAGAGGTGCTCATGGGCTGGGCCCAACTAAAAATTCATGCCCATTTACTAGGCTCGGCCCGACCTAAAAAATGGGCCTAAAATTTTGCCCAACTCCGACCCGAATAAAAATGCTAAAACCCTGGCCCGACCGTATTAATTTTTTATATTATTTTTATATAATTTTTAAATATATATAATAAATAAAAATACTAAAAATATCAAAATAAATATTTCCCAACAAATTGAAAATAAATTTTAAAAAATATGTAAACTTAAATAACACTAAGATAAATGCAACTTAACAAGCAAATGTCTCTAAAATAATTACAAATTTAACAAATGACTTTAAAATAATAACAAAATTAACAATAAAATAAGTTTTATACAATATCCAAACAATAATAATAAAATAGTAGCAACATACTAGTAAAATGGTAGCAAAAAAGGGAGAAAATAACAAGAAAATAACATTCAAAAACAAAAAAAAAGAGCAAATTTTTTTGTCCTTTAGTGAATTCGGGTCGGGCCTGGGCCAAAACTGTCTTACCCGAGGCCCGGCCCGTTTAAACCCGTTTTTTAAACGGGCCTTATTTTTTTGTTCAAGCCCATTTTTGGGCATATATTTTTGCCCAAACCCTCCCACATTTCGGGTGGCCTGACCCATGATCAGGTCTACTGTCCACCCTATTATTACCATGTTTAGTTTGATTCATTTCCCCTTTTTTTGAGTCAAACTTGCCTTAAGTTGGGAAACATGATCCCTCTTTATGCTTCTATGTTCCCTCTCTTTCCTTTCACTTCATTCTTGCTTATTTGCTATAATTCAATGAGCTTGGTCACAATTGACCAAGCTTACCCCACCTTATTGCCATCCATACCACTCATTTGCTCCCATATTCTCATTTTTTTTCATTTTCTCTCCTTTTTAACAAACAACCACCACTTTCAACCGCCACCTAAAATTCCTCCACCACGAGTAATAGTTTCACCACCTCTATGCCATCGTCCAAGGTTCTCTTCTCCTCCTCTTTTCTTTTAATCACCGCCTTTCACAGCCACCATCACCGTCATGAAGCGCCGCAAACCACCGCAGGAAAACCTTCCTCCACCACTCTTTTTCTTTTCTCTTTTCGCTCAATATTGTGATCGAAACCTTCCATTCTTTTTATATTTTCTTCTCTCACCTCATTAGACCACCGCCAAACCACCGTCGTCGATGCCATTTTCTGTCGGGATTCAGTTTTCCCCCTCTTTCTTTCCCTTTCAATCTTTCCCATATTCTAAGGATTCAATTATCCTATTTTAATTATTTTGTGCTCAAAATTCATCGATCATATATTTTTGTAGATCGTTAAACCTCTCCGCTCCTTCGTCAAGACTTATCAACGATCTCATAGTATTGTTGAGTAGGGTAAGTGCATGAAGGGTGTTAGGAACATTCTTTCCTCTTTATTGTTTTTCCTCATAGCCGAATGGTGTTAAGACACATTTGTTTTTCGTGTGTTAACATTTTATTCCTATATTCTTTGAAGGACTAAACAATGCCAATCCAAGAGATCCTCAGTGTGATAACGAAGGCATCGAATCTAAGCCTCGATTTAGGGGTAAGTAATTGGTGAGAATTATTTCAATGATTAATCTTTAAGTAATAAGACATCAAATAGATCTATAACTAAAAAATATGTTTGATACAATAGATTCATCTACCGGGTTTAGACCCAAGTGAAACCTTTTCTAATAGGATTGTGGCAATCAGATCTTCAATATAATGTGTTGGATCTAAACCTTGATTTGAGTGTAATATGTTACTTTTATTTAATAAAATGTTATTAAATAATTATTTGAGAGTACACTAAGTACTCAAAGCGGAGTTGAAAAACTCATCATAGGGAAATTCCAAGTAAGTGTTCCTAAAATTATTAGTTCATGAAAACTATGGTTTGTGATGTATTGATGTATGTGATGATGATATGTGTGTAAATCTCATCTCTATGTTATGTGATACATGGCTTCATTGATATGTGATGATCTAAATATGTGTTTTATATATATGTGTGTGTGTGATGAGATCCATGATTTAATATGAAAATATATTAAAGCATGCTAAAGTGAATAAAAAGTGAATATTATGTGATATATGAAAAAGTGAGCATGCTTACATTCAAATGTGTAAAAATGAGAAATATGCGACTGTGAGCATGACTACATGAGAAATACGAAAAGTGATTATATGTGTTAAATTTAAAAATGCCATATCACATGCATGGGGCAGTTTATCTACGATTATGTGGCTATTATCGGGAATTTTGTGGTGGTTTGTCCACAATGTGTTATGTGGCCATTTATCAGCATATATGTGGTGGCTTGTCCACAAATGGCGTGTTATTAGATGGACAGGTTCTGGGGAACTCAATACTAGTGTGTAGCAGAGATGGGTAGGAAATTTTATAAAATGTGCATCGTTTTAAAATATTCATCAGCATGTTCATGCATAAAAATCAGTATTATAATTTATGAATATTATGATAATTGATATGTTGAAATTGATATTTTGTTATGTATGTGATTATGTTTGTGTTGATCTCACATTGGGCTCTATAAAACTCACCACTTTACTTATGTGTTTCAGATAATCCTCATGGTTAGGACTTGGATGCGGTCATCAGTGATGCTCTCGGAAATGGTTTTTAAATAAATATGGACTTTCATTTATGATTTGGATTTTTATGGACTTTATTGCTGTAACACCCCTAACCCATATCCGTCGCCGGACTAGGGTTAAAGGCATTACCAAACAAACCGAAACATTTTGCACACAATTCATATACATCATCCATAATCATAATCAAACATTACTATAGAGTCTTATATAGGTTATCGAGACCTTAAACATGCATTAGAAAAGGTTCGAGATCAAACCGAGCCCATACAATTTTTTTCAAAACTTAAACATTTTTCAAAGTTGTACAGGTCACACGCCCGTGTGAATAGACCGTGTGTCTCACACGGCATTAGACATGCCCGTGTGTCTAGGCCGTGGCAAAACAGAGCATACATACTGACTTATCCACACGGCCAGAGACACGCCCGTGTGCCTTGGCTGTAGTGCCCTAAATTTTATAAATTGGTTTCCGTAATTATTTGACACAAATGTGTATTTGTTTCAGTGGTTAAGTGTTCTGGGTATGTGTGAGAGGTTCCAAGTTTAAGCCTTAGCTTTGGAAAATTTTGGTATTATGATGAATAAAGCCTTACTCTTGTTTAGTAGGCTTAAGTTTAAATGCTAGTAAGACTAAATTAGAATGGGCCTGTTGGTCTAGTGGTTAAGTGGAGTGTTTAGTGCCTGGACGTATGGAGTTTGAACCCCAGTACGAGCAAGAGATTTATTTTGCTGCTGTGCCATGTGAGAGTTTGAGATGGACTATAATAGATAGTGAAAAGGTTTATGGAGAAAATTAAGGGGACTGGGATAGGGAAGTTATCAGATTTTAGTTCTTTTTTTCCCAAAAGTTTTGTCTTTGCCGTTTTTCCTCTGTAAAATTTCCCCTCTCCACTCTCTTATCTTTTTCTTCCCCAACCGAAAATCCCCTTTTTGCTGCCAATTTTACTTCTCTATAATATTAGTTTTTGGTCCTTCTCCTTCATCATTACTCATCTCTGCGTTTGGTACGAATTCGGTAAGTGTAAGGGTGCTTTTGGTCTCATTTTTTATTGTTGGGTTGTCAAGAGACTGTTTTCTGTTTAGGAGACAATCAAGGTGCTGTGGATTACTAAAACGGCGCTCTGGTCAGCGAGCAACTGCAGTTGATCATTAGAGGTAAGGCCGTCGTTAACTTTCGGGATTTATCTGTCTTTAGTAACTCGGTTTAAGTGACTAAATAAGTGACATACTATTTGATATTAGGTTCTGGAGTGCTCGTGGTTGCGTTAGCTTTGAAATGATACCAGGTGTGTACCCCGACTGCGTAGGAAACGAGAATCGGTGAAAGTCGAAAACGATTCTGTCGATGCCACAGGGGCGTGTGGTCACCCATAGGGTAGGCCGTATGGCAGTACACGGGCATGTGATTGACGAACCAGGTCGTGCGTACGTAACACGGGCGTGACGGACACGGTCGTGTGATGGTTGGTAGGCCGTGTGCCAGACACGGGCTTGGTAAATTGGGCCATGTGGGCTATAAAGGTGTGTGGGCCCACACAAGTGAACCACACGGGCGTATAAGAATTTGGGCCAGGCCATGTGACCCACACGACCAAAGTAAATATGGGTCGTGTGGGCCTACACGGGCAGACCACGTGGGTGTGTGAGCCCATTTTTTTGGAAAACTCTATAAGGTTGCACGGGTCACCCAAGTCGACTGTGACCTGTCGTAGGGTCGGTAAGCATTACTTAGACCCTAATTTTGTGATCTGATTATGTGATGTATGATTTAAGCATGTGATATTTAGCATGTAATCGGAACTGTTCGTACGATCTGGTAAATCACATTTTTACATACCAGCTATGTATGTTGCATTGCATCGGGGTTGGGTTGTTGTTATGTTGGATGAAATGCTTGAAAAGCTTTAAGCCTATTATCTGGCAACTCAGCTACGTTATTCTGTTTATTTGCCGCATTTCGGTATAGTATGGTGTGTAGGGATAGGTGGGTTGCTTATATCCCCACATGGTGTGTAGGGTTGGACGGAGATGGTGTATAGAGGTTGGTGGGTAGGATTCCGATATTCTGATCTACATTCTGTATCTGATTGTGCTAAGGCCCTAACTGATTTCGTAAAGGGCTTCGGCCTGGACTAAATATTTATGAAATCTTATATGTATCATGTTATGTGATTTCTGTGGGGATTACATACTGAGTTTACGAAAACTCACCCTTTTCTATTTAATTTGTTCAGGTAATTCCCAGCAGTAGACGGTTTGGTGTAGCAGAGGACTCGACAGTGACCACTGTTTTTACCTCGCGATAAAATTTCAGTTTTACGCTTATTACGATTTTAATTTCTTATTTGGAGAGATTTTGATGTAAAAATGGTCATTACGGATTTCTGATTTTTAAATTGGGATTTTGAACCGTTTTATCAGATTTATAAACTGCAACGCAATAAAATACAATTTTCTAAATAAATTAATATTTTCTATAAATGAAATGGGTTTCGGAAGCTTCCGCGATAAAAAAAAGTTTTCAAACAAATCGACAAATACACATTTTCCGACTAAGTAAAAAATAATAAGTTAAACGGTTTATGATTCGAAACGGTTTGTTTAAAAACACTCTCATGTGACATCACCAGATTCGGCCATAACCAGGCCAGGTTTGGGGTGTTACATTTAGTGGTATCAGACCCAGGTACAAAACTCGACTGTGGATTGGGTTTTAAACTTGGTTTTTAAGAAATGATTTGCAAAGCGATCTGAAATATTTTTGATAAACTGTGGTACACCGAGTCTTCGGCGCCGATCTTAGAAGTTTCTGAAACTTTTTTTTGTACTGTCTAAAAATGTGATTGGAATATTTTGAAACTACTTTAGGTAGTATAAGTACTGAAAAAACTCTAGGTAGTGTAAACTAAAAACTGTAGTATAACTGCAATTACGAAAACAAACTCTGAATTTCTTATAATGCTTACATAAAATATCTGTGAATAAAATATCGAAAATGTTAACTAATGCATAAAACTGTTAATACAGATAATTCTGAAATTTACGATGAGCACACGTGGTACTCATGGACGGGGTACTAAAGGTCGTGGTAGGGGTCGTAGAGGGGCTTGAGTTGAGTCATTGGCATCGGATACTATTCTGAATTTGGAGACTAGCGAGACATCGGTGTCACCTGTTACAGATACTGGGTCAGAGTCTCATGATTGCACGACTGGGGACAACGCATTCTCTCAAGCCATGCTACGGATTTTAGAGAGGGTCATTGGGCCTAACACTGGATCTGGGGGTCGTGGGTCGGTTACGGAACGACTCTGGTCCAATGTAGCTAAGCTATTCAGGGGTGTTGCTGGAGCCGCCCCTAACGTGGCTGAGTATTGGATAGAGGCCACTGAGAGGATTATGGACGACTTGGATTTTACTGCTGAGTAAAAGCTCAAGGGAGCTGTATCTTTGCTTTGTGATGAGGCGTACCAGTGGTGGCTCACGGTTAAAGAGGGCACTCAGCCCGGCCGATTAACTTGAGATTATTTTAAGACTTCATACCAGGGTAAGTATGTTGGAGCCAGCTACATTGATGCCAAGAGGCATGAGTTCCTTAATCTCACTCAGGGAGACCGTTCAGTGGCCGAGTATGAGGCTGAATTTCTGAGACTGAGTCGTTATACGCGTGGCATGGTGGCGACTGAATATGAGAGATGTGTTCGTTTTGAGGATGGTCTTAGGGATAACTTGAGGGTGCTGATAACTCCACACAGAGAGCTAGAGTTTGTTGTGTTGGTCAAGAAGGCCAAGATTGCTGAGAAGGTTAAGCGCGCTGAGTCTCAGAACCGAGAAAAGGGGAAGAATAAGAGGGAATTGGAGCCATCGAGTTTTGGGATGAGGCCTAAGAAAAAGGCCAGATCTGATGGGATAATAAGGTTGGGCCTCCTATTGCGCTACTAGGGTGATGCTGTGTGGACACTATGGGAAACGCCATCCGGGCGAGTGTTAGAGGACTACTGGGGCATGTCTAAGATGTGGATCGACTGAGCATCGTGTCAGAGATTGTCCGCTGAGGACTGATCAGATGTAAGCTGCGGGTTCCGGTAATGCACAACCACCGAGAGTTGTTCAGCAGCCACCTAGGGGTCGTGGTCAAGCCAGGGGTGGTAACAGCATAGGCCGAGGACAGAGAGCATCGGGCAGAGGTGCCGGACCGACTGAGGTGAGACAACTTGCACTGGTTTATGTTGCTCGTCGCCATGAGGACCGGGATGCTCTAGACTTCATTACGGATACGTTTTTAATATTTAATGCACCTTATTTAACATTGATAGACATAGGCTCTACACACACTTATGTAGCTAGTACTGTGTCTGAAACCTTGGGGATTCCGATTGAGAGTACTTCTAGTGAGGTAACTGTTGTGAGTCCATTGGGACAGTCCATCTGAGTAAGTAAATTGTTTAAAGACGTTCCGT
Source organism: Gossypium anomalum (assembly GCA_025698475.1). Taxonomy (NCBI): domain Eukaryota; kingdom Viridiplantae; phylum Streptophyta; class Magnoliopsida; order Malvales; family Malvaceae; genus Gossypium; species Gossypium anomalum. Next base: position 65,034,175 of record CM046964.1, read on the forward strand.
TAGAGGTCTAAGGGATAGTATTTCTTGCTGAGCTAATGGAGCTTCTGTTTGAGGAGTTCGATCTGATTTTGGGAGGGGACTGGCTGGTTAAAAACTGGGTGAGTCTGGACTGTGCGATGAAAAGGGTTGTTTTAAGGATCGAGGAGGACAGTGAAGTAGTGGTGATTGGGGAACGAGGTGACTACCTGACTAATGTGATCTCGATTTTGGTAGTGAAAAGTTAGAGATGAAGGGATGTGAGGCATTCTTAGCCTACATCAGTGTTTCCGATTCTGGGGATTCTTCGGTTAAGGACATCACAACTGTGAGGGATTTTTCAGATGTTTTCCCAGAGGAACTATTGGGATTACCTTCGAATCATGAGGTAGAATTTGGGATTGAGTTGTTTTCGGGTAAAGCTCCGGTGTCTATCGCCCCTTATCGAATGGCACTGAAAGAGTTGACTGAACTTAAGGCTCAGATTTAGGAGTTGTTGGATCATGGGTTCATCCGTCCCAGTGTGTCTCTGTGGAGAGCACCTGTTCTATTCGTAAAGAAAAAAGACGGTACAATGAGGATTGTATCGACTACCGTTAGTTGAACAAGTTAATGATTAAGAACAAGTACCCACTTCCGATGATTGATGATTTATTCGATCAGTTCAGAGGGGCTTCAGTGTTCTCTAAGATTGATCTGTGATCAGGTTATCATTAGTTGAGAGTAAAGGAGGTCGATGTGCATAAGACGACATTTAGTACTTGTTGTGGACTTTACGAGTTCCTAGTTATGCCCTTTGGGTTGACTAATGCACCAGCAGCATTCATGGACTTGATGAAACGTGTGTTTTAGCCCTACTTAGATCAGTTCATGGTGGTTTTCATTAACGATATCTTGGTGGATTCTAAGACGGAGGAACAGCACGATGAGCATCTTAGAGTGGTTCTGCAGATTCTTCGTGAAAAACAGCTATATGCAAAGGAAGTGACATTTCTAGGGCATGTAGTTTCTGCTGAGGGGATTCGCGTGGATTCTCGTAAGATTGAGGCTGTGTTGAGTTGGAAACAGCCGAAGAATGTGTCAGAAATCTATAGTTTTCTGGGGCTGGAAGGTTATTATCGGTATTTTGTAGAGGGGTTCTCTTTGATTGCTACTTCGATGACTAAGTTGTTGCATATGGGAGTTCCTTTTGTGTGGACTGATGCACAGCAGGAGAGCTTTAAGAAGCTCAATACTGTGTTGACTCAGGCACCTGTTCTGGTTCAGCCTGAACTAGTTAAAGACTTCGTAGTATACAGTGATGCGTCCCATATGGGTCAGGGTTGTGTGTTGGTGCAGAACGGTAAGGTTGTTGTATATGCATCTCGTCAGCTTAAGACTCATGAGGCTAATTATCCGACGCATGATTTGGAGTTTGCTTCAATAGTCTTTGCTCTCAAGATCTAAAGGCACTATCTATACGGTGAGAAGTGTACCATCTACACTAATCACAAGAGCCTCAAGTATCTTCTCCCCTAGAAGGAGTTAAACCTTAGGCAGCGTCGATTGGTTGAACTGTTTAAGGATTATGACTGCAGTATTGAGTATCATCCTAGTAAGGCCAATGTGGTGACCAATGAGTTAAGTCGTAGGTTTATGATCGACCTGAGAGCGATGTTCGCTCGACTCAGTTTATCCGACAATGGGGGTCTGTTGGCAAAACTTCAAGCTAGACCGACATAGATTGATCGGATCAAAGATAAACAAAAAGGGGATAAGTCTTTGGAGTTGCGTTTTCGTCAACAGGATGGTGTTACAACTTTCTTTGGGGGTAAGCATTACTTAGACCCTAATTTCGTGATCTGATTATGTGATGTATGATTTAAGCATTTCATATTTAGCATGTAATCGGAACTATTCGTATGATCTGGTAAATCACATTTTTACATGCCAGTTATGTATGTTGCATTGCATCGGGGTTGGATTGTTGTTATATTGGAGGAAGTGTCTGAAAGGCTTTAAGCCTATTATCTAGCAGCTCAGCTGCGTTATTCTGTTTATGTGCCGCATTTCGGTACAGTATGGTTTGCAGGGATGGGTGGGTTGATTATTTCCCCACATGGTGTGTAGGGTTGGACGAAGTTGATGTGTAGAGGCTGGTGGGTAGGATTCTGATATTCTGGTCTGCATTCTGTATCTGATTGGGCTAAGGCCTAACTAATTCTGTAAAGGGCTTTGGCCCGGGCTAAATATTTATGAAATCTGATATGTATCTTGTTATGTGATTTCTGTGGGGATTACATACTGAGTTTATGAAAACTCACCATTTTCTGTTTAATCTATTCAGGTAATTCTCAGCAGTAGACGTTTCGGTGTAGCGAAGGACTCGACGGTGACCACTACTTCTACCTCGTGATAAAATTTAAGTTTTATGCTTATTACGATTTTAATTTCTTATTTGGGGAGATTTTGATGTAAAAATGACCATTATAAATTTCTTATTTTTAAATTGGGATTTTGAATTGTTTTATTGGATTTATAAACTGTAACGCAATAAAGTATAATTTTCTAAATAAATTAAGATTTTCTGTAAATGAAATGGTTTTCGAAAGCTTCCACGATAAAGAAAAGTTTTCAAACAAATTAAGAAATACACATTTTCCTACTAAGTAAAAGATAATAAGTTAAACAGTTTATGATTTGAAACGGTTTGTTTAAACACACTCTCATGTGACATCGCCAGATTCGGCCATAACCAGGCCGGGTTTGGGGTGTTACATTGGCTGTGGTCGAAACTGACTTGGGTCACACGGTTGACCACACGCCCGTGTGCCTTGCTCGTGTACCCTTTGAAATGGCCACACACACCCATGTGCCAAGGTTGTGTGCCATACAAGGCCACCAGAGACACCCGTGTGTCTAGGCCATGCACGAGACTAACTTGCTTCTAAATGAGACATTAAAGGACACGGTCGAGACACACGCCCGTGTGCTCAACCATGTGGGTAAATATAGGCCATTTGCAAGGCCAAATTGCCACCCATTTTGGGTCATAAATACAAGCATAAAACCAAACATATTTTATACCAAATTCTAGTCAATTCATACCATTCATCCTCATGCCAATACTAACCAAATTTCATAAATAAGCATATACCGAGAACTTTCCAAATTGACCAATTCTCTTGGCCCTTCAAAAACACATCACATTGGCAATAATACATCACATAATTCATACCAAAACTCATTCATATGCACAACCAAAACCAAGCCACATCACATGGCTAATATTCACAACTCAAAATATATTGACATAATTCTAGCCTATACATGTCATACTTCAATATACACATTTTCAAAAGGTACCAAAATATAGATCGATAGTGTGGTGATGATCCTCGATAATCCCCGAGCTTCCAGTAGCTTCGATATCTATACAACAGTTGAAAAACACACAGAGTAAGCTTTCAAAAGCTTAGTAAGCCATATACAAATAAACTTATCATTCAAAATATGAAAGCATTATCAAATTACATATACTCCATGGCCAAATACTATCTCAAACCACATAGTTCATATACATTTTACATATTTCCAATTTATTTACACATATAGCATATTTTCTCATACTTATAACACATATCATCACTTGTACATATACTTACCTTTTATTCTCAAACATAGTATACATTTCGAACGTACCTGAATCGGATACACATTTCATATAATCATTCATTTCTCGGAATGCCCGTTGAATCGTTGGGAATCATAAAGATACGCGAATAGCTCGGAAAGCTCGTACAATGCCAACGTCCCAGACATGGTCTTACATGTAATCAAATATCGATGCCACTGTCCCAGACAGGGTCTTACACGAAATCAAATACGATGTCAATGTCCCAGACATGATCTTACACATAAATCATAAATCGATGCCAACGTCCCAAATGTGGTCTTACACAAAAACACATATCGGATCCTATGTCATGACATATGTATCCTAACTATTCCTATGGTTCGTACAGGGCTTTTCGGATGTCGAAACTTCGTCGATACTTTCTCGGATATTACATGTTGTGTTCTCATATAGCCATTCATCACAATTCAATGTTATATAAACATAAGTAAATCAACTTAAATATGTTTATTTGTATATTGACTTACCTCGTACGGATTCGGATAGACGGAATCAGCTACTCGACGACTTTCGACTTTCCCCGATCTAATTTCATTTTCTTTAGTTCTTGATCTATATAAATTCAAATTTAACTATTTTATTCACCAAATCATTCAAATTAATCCACAAACACACATTTAGGGTAATTTACAAATTAACCCTCATATTTTCACATTTTGACAATTTAGTCCCTAATCACAAAATACATAAAATCTCCTTATACATATATTTAGCTGAATTTTCATAGTATTCATATAAGTCCATATATTTCATTTATTTTACATTTTAGTCCCTCAAATTCTCCTTTTTACAATTTAGCCCAAATTACTTAAATTCATCAAAAATTCAAATACAAAATATATCAACCCAGCACATTTCTTTCAATTTCTATCAACTAACTTCACAAAGCTCATAATTTCATCAATGGAGTATTTCAAAATCATCATCAAAATCAGAAATTTAGGCATGGGCTTAGTAAAACACAAAGCAACGATCACAAAAATGTAGAAATTATCAAAAACCGAACAAAAACACATACCTAATTAGCCAAGATGAGTGCCAAAACCCTAGCAAGCTTTTTCTTTTCTTATTTATTTTATTTTCGGTGAAATATGGATGATAATGGCCTTTATTTTCATGTTGGTTTAATTAAAATAACTTAAATTACTAAATACCAATTTTGCCCTTGATTTATAACATATAAAACATTACTATACAAGGCCATAAATGTCCACTTACCATAACATTGGTCCAATTGCATCATAAAGACCTCACAATTATTAAGACATAACAAATAGGCAGTTTAACAATTAGAAGGCCACTTTTACAATTTACGCGATTAGGTCCTGTTATCAAATTGAGCACACAAACGATTAAATTTTTATATAAAATTTTCACATATGTCAATTCACATGTTTTAAACACAAAAAATAATATTTAAATATTTTTTGACTCGAATTTTTGGTCTCGAAACCAGTATTCCGACTAGGGTCTAAACCGGACTGTTACAATTGCTATTTGGGACTTTTTATGTTAAATTATGGTACTTGTAACACCCCTAAACCGTAACCGTCGCCGGAATAGGTTAAGAGGCATTACCGGACTTGTAATTCAATTCAGAACAATCATTTATCAATATAGTCACATTTTAGTACATATCATTCATTCACATTCAATATATATTTAAATCGAGCACACAAAGCCTAAATCATGCATTCGGGACTAAATCGGTAACATATAAAAATTTTGGAAACTTAGAAAAATTTCATCATTTCAAGGGTCACACACCCGTGTGAATAGGTCGTGTGCCTCACACGGCTAATAAACATGCCCATGTCTTAGACCGTTTGAAAACAGGGCATATATACTGACTTGTGTCACATGGCCGATGACACCCCCGTGTGCCAGGTCGTGTGAAAACTGGAGAGGATACTGACTTGGGTCACACGGCCAACCACACGTCTGTGTGTCTAGCTTGTGTGTCCTTCGAGATGGCCACACACGCCCGTGTATCAGGCCGTGCCAAAATTGTAGGGTATACTGACTTATCAATACGGCCAAGTCACATGCTCGTGTCCTAGGGCGTGTGTTATTTAGAGGGGTATACTAACTTGTACCACACAGCTGATCACATGCCTGTTTGTAAGGCCGTGTGGAGCATACTGACTTCAATTTTATTTCCATACCAGGGGACACATGGCCATGAAGCATGACCGTGTGTCACACACGGCTGAGACACACACCCGTGTCTCTACCCGTGTGGACAAAAATAGGCTATTTGCAAAGCCATTTTGCCACCCTATAAACACAAGTATTTACAAGCATAATTGACCACATTTATGCAATTCAATTGGCAACCAAAATAACCATTTCAATACCCAATATTTTCCATATCAAAACATAACAAGTTCATATCCAAATACCTATCCATCATCATACATAATCCATTCATTTAACAACCACATATCAAAACTTCACTTGCATAATTTCATTCCATCATTATCTTGCCAAAACATGCCATAATTAAACATTTATATACAACTAAATATGATACCAAAATAAGCCAAATCACATGGCTTAATTCATACACAAAAACATACCAAAGTCAAGATATCAAGTAACATAACTATTATCCTTTAAACTAGCCTATACATGCCATATTTACAAATCCACAAGTTCAAAAGTACCAATTGGAAATTGGATAGTGTGATGTGCAACTCTGACTTGTCCGAAACGAGCAAGTTAACGAGCCTCTATAAAACATAAAAAAAGAAACAGAGTAAGCTTATAGCTTATTAAGCCCGTATAATACAGAATTAAACTTACCATTTGCACATAATTAAAGCAACATTAAAAATGCCAACAATTTGATTAAGTAACTCCTAATCACAAATATAGATCATATGTTAGTCATTTTACCATGAAACCATCCAATAATTCTATACTTTTCATCATTCCTAATTCATATATCATATATAACATTAGTAACATTTATAAACCGTAACTCATTCGTATAAATAATATTTATGCCAGTTGAACCTATTAGAATTCAAATGATACTCGGGTGAATAACATCATTTATCCGTCAATTTATTATCATTTATACTCTTTCGAGCCATGATTAGTAAGCTCCTCCTGAGCTGATGAACAGTAAGCTCTATTGAGCTGAAACGGTAAGCTCTATCGAGCTGAACAGTAAGCTCATATGAGCTGAAACGGTAAGCTCTAATGAGTTGAAAACAGTAAGCTCTTACGAGTTGATATATCGGTAAGCTCATACTAGCTATGGTGAGTCCGCAACAAATGCAGGAGCTCGACCAAAACGGTAATTTTAGTATCATGTTAATCGTATCCAATGAATTCATATAGTTCAAACAAGGCTCGGTAACATATACATTATATTAATAAAGCATTCATACTTCAAGTATTTCAATTATACATATTCATTTCGATAATTATAAGTATAGAAAAGTTCGATTCTAATTATACAAACTTACCTCATATCCTCGGATAAAACTATCGGCTAATCGTCCACTTTTCGTTTTCCCCGATCTAGTTTCGGTATTTGCTTATCTTGATCTATATAATATCAAATTAACTCATTCAAACTTTCATTCAATTCAATTTAGACTAAAACATTCATTTTGGCTAAATCTACAATTTTACCCCTAGACTTTTGACTACTTTGCAATTTAGTCCTTAACACATAAAAATACAAAATTGCACAATTAGGCCATAACCCATGATAGTCGAATTTACTATATACCACTAGCAACCCATATCTTTCATTATTTCACACTTTTAACTCTCACATTTTTTACAATTCAATCCCTGTTTGACATTTTTGTCAAAAATCACTTAACAAAACTTGTATATCTATCATTAAACCTTCATAATCTATCATTAAACATTTAAATACTCAATTATTCAACAATGGCATCATTCAAAATCTATAACAGTTTCAAAAACGAAGGTACGGGCTAGCTAGATTAAGCTGCAACGAGCTCAAAAACATAGAAATCATTAAAAATCGAGATAAAATCGTACCTTAATCTAGCTAAGAGTGTGCTGAAACCATGGAAGCTTCAAAGCCTTCTTTTATTTCTCAATTTCAACAAGATGATGAATGAATTAACATGATTTTGATTTTGTTTTATTACTATTATTAACTTAATACATAAATTTCTATATTAACCTTATAATTATAACTTATAAATCACTTAAACAATGTCCAAGAATGTCCACTTACATTATAAATGGACTATTTGTATAATAAGGACTTTCATATTAATAAAACATATATATTTAATACTTTTAAACAATAGATCTCAACTTTTACGCGTTACGCGATTTAGTCCTTTTTACCGAATTAAGCATTCAAACAGTAAAATTTCTGTACGAAACTTTCACATAATAATTATATCATGCTGTAAACCTTATTAAAATAATAAAATAAATATTTTGACTTCAGATTTATGGTCTCAAAATCACTGTTCTAATTTGACCCAAAAACGGGTTGTTACAGTACTGTGGCATGAGACTTTATTTTAGGGATTTTTCATTCTGATTTGCATAAATTGCTTGCATGATATTAAATTTTAAAAACTGCATAAAATAGTATTTGATAAGATTTCACTTGAAATTCAGTTTTTAAAATAGAATCCATCAATAACACATTTTCTATAGCATTTCTAAAAAAAATAGTTTTTTAATAATATTAGAATTAGTTTTCAAAATTATTAATGTTTACAAATGAGTTTTCTAAATTCATTTGAATTATGAAGTTAATATGGTTTTATTTCTGAAATAATGATGAATAACCAAGTTCTCTAAATTTTGAATAAAACAACAAATGCTTTAGAAGTATGATTGAAAATCTGAAATAGTTTTGAATGAATGATTGAATGTTTACAATTGAGATATTATTTATTCTGATTCTTGAATTTTACACGGTTTTTATGAAATTAAAATAAACGTTTGATTTCATTTGTTTTGAATTGATAAGCCAATAGTTTTAAAATAATTTTTCAAAATTTCTGAAAGTTTATTTTGGCCATGTTCGTGGACAAATGGTTTTGGAATGAGATTTGAAAATTAAGTTGAGTATTTGATTTCACTAGTTTTAAACGAATTACGTAAATGGTTTAAAAAGTGCGTTTGAAGTTACGAAAGTTTTTCTGGTCATTTCGGTGGCCAATGTAGCCTTCCTAAGTCGGCCACAACGACTGGGTCGGGTTTGGAGAGTTACAGCTATAATGTCTTGTGATAAATGCGTGATGCATATACATTTGGGTGGAACTTTTGTTACAAACCCTTGTGCATCCTATGTTGAAGGGGAAGTGCTGCAATGGGATTTCGACTTAGTTTTTTTGTATCATTACACTTTGTATGAGAAGGTAGTGGAAGCTGGTTATAAAGCTATGTAGAACTTTGTATACTGTGAGGGCGGGGTAGATTTTAGTAAGAGACTTAGTGTTTGGTATGATAATTCACCATTCATAGCAATGATTAACCATATTAGAAAAAGAGGGTCCATACATGTATATGTTGAACATGAGGTAAACACACCTGATGTTGTTGATGATACCATGTTGTTGCCTACCACTAGGGAAAAGGATGTAAATATTGGTAATGTGGAACCAAATTGTAATGAAGAATTAAATTGTAATGAGAGAGTTAATGGTGGGGTTGGGGAAACATTTATCGAGTTAGGTGAGGAATCTAATGTAGGACCAAACTTTAATGGGAGTAGTGACGCATGTGCTGAGAGTGGGGAAAGTTCTTAAACTAGTGAGGTTAGTAATACCAGCTCATTGGGCAGTGAAGAGGCTTTAGGGGCAGAATTTGAGGATGAAGAGGTAAGAAATATCAAGGCTTGATATAGAAAATATAAGGGGAGAAAAACAGAGAGGTAAGGGTCCAAAGGTAGGTGAAAGTAGTGAAAGGGAAGAGAAAAATGGTGAGGTGTTAGATCCATCAGGTAGGGGACTAATTACGTTGATTCACCAAATTTGGGGTCTTATGGGAATAATTTAGATGGTGAGGTAGTTTGTAGGAGAAGCCGTCATATATGTTTAGATCCTAATAACCCAATCCCACATTTGGAGCTTGGTATAGTGTTTAGGGGACTAGAGGAATTTAAGACTACATTAGCAAAGTATGTAGTAAAAAAAAGGTTTGATATTGTTTACCTTAGAAATGAAAATGGGAGGACTAGGGCTAGGTGTAGGAAAGATGGGTGTCTGTTTAGAATATATGTTGCTTTGGATAATAGTGATGTGTTTTACAATATAAAAACCTTCGTAGAAACCCGCGAATATTCTATAACTTTTAAGAACAAAAAGACATCTTATAAGTTTGTTGGGGATCATTTCTTAAGCAAAATTAGAGTGATTCCAAAGCTGAAGTTAACTGTGATGCAGAAAATAGCCAAGGAAAAGTTAAAAGTTGATCTTAGCTGGGGTGCATTTAGTAGGGCTAGGAAATGGGCACTGATGGAAATAAATGGAAGGGTAAGCTATGAGTTTAATAGCTTATGGGACTATGAAAATGAAGTTAGAAAGGTAGATCCGGATGGCAATATAGAGGTGATGGTAGAAAGACCAACCCCTATTGAGGTTCCCAAGTTTAGGAGATTTTATGTAGGGTTTCATGCTTTGAGAAAAGAGTTTATAAAGTGGTGTAGACCTTTTATTTGTCTGGATGGATGCTTTCTGAAAGGAAGATTCAAAAGGGAACTTTTGTATGCTATGGAGAGAGATGGTAATGACTAAATATACCTTATTTCATAGGTAGTTGTGGAGAATGAAAGTAGAGAAACATAGAGATGGTTTCTTAGTAATCTTATTTTAGATTTAAAAATTGCTGATGGTTTTGGATTCGGTTTTATGACTGATAAACAGAAGGTATGTTAGAGACATTACTTAAATAATTCTTATTATTTTATACTTACTTTATTAAACCAACCATCTCATACCTTTGTTTTTGTTTGCATTTAGAGATTGATGGGGGAGATTTCTGAGTTGTTGCTAAGGGTTGAGCACAGAGTCTGTGCAAGGCATTTATATGTCAACTGGAAGAGAGAATCTTGGAGGAAACCTGCAACAAGCATTTTGGAGAGCCTGCAAGTCATACATAATTGCTGACTTCAAAGATCACATAGAAAAGATTAACCGTATCAAACATAGTGCCAAGGTAAGTCTACTAAGGATTGATCCTGAGCAATGATCAAAGGCCCTTTTTCTTTGGCAGGTCAATATGTGATGCAACTGAAAATAATTTTGCCGAGTCATTTAATGCAGCAATTTTAGGAGCTAGGTCAATATTTATAATTTCCATGTTAGAAGGAATTAGGCAGTATGTTATGAGAAGGATTGTAAACAATTTGGCCAAATGTAAAAATTAAAATGAACGATTTTATCCTAAGATATATGAGAAGTTACACAAGAGTATCCAAATGAGTTCATACTGTTATGTTAAATGGAATGGAGCAGAAGGGTTTGAAGCGGCAAACTTTGGTGATGTAGTAGTTGTTGACTTATTTCAGTGGTCATGTAGTTGTAAGAGATGGGGTCTCACTGGCATCCCATGTCCCCGCGCTATTGCAGCCATTCTATGGAAAAAAGTTGATATTTCTAATTTTGTAAAGGGTTTAATGAAAAATTGTATGGCTTTGTATTGCCTGCTGTCCCAAGTGAGAAATTTTGGTTAAAAACTTATATGAGACCAATTGACCACCCATTCTAAGGAAAATTTCTGGGAGACCAAAAAAGAAGATAGCTAGAGAAGAGAGAAAGAAGAGTGGGAGTAAACTAACTAAGAGAGGGAGGAAGATAAAGTGCCACAAGTGTTCCATGGTTACACACAACTCTAGAAGCTGTCAAATTTTATCTATTGCAAGTGTAACTCTATCCTAAGAATTTTATTTTAATGCAACACATGTTGAAAATACTAACATGTTTAAATTTGCAGAGTACACCTCTACCAGTTGGAGTAGCTCTAGTAGCTCATTTTCTACCAACTCCTACTCCATCAGCCCCAATAGCTCTTGCTCCACCAGCTCATTCTCAAACTTTTGCATCTGAAGCATCTGCATTATCACCACTAGCTCCTTCAACACAACCAACTCCTCTCACCATGCCAACCTCTTCAACATAACAAATACTTACAAGACTTCGTAGTAAGGGAAAACAAGATATGCAATGGATTAAATTATACACAAATGAGAGGACAGTAATGCAAATTTTGAATGTAAGTAGTCGATTGTTAAATTGTTTATTGTATTTTGGTGACATATTTTTTAATTAGGTGTTTTATGCATTGTAGCCTAGTATGAGAGGGGAAACCATGGTGACTGCCCCAACCAAGTGTACCAATAAAAGGAAGGGAAAAAGCAACAAGAACATTGCTGGTGGGAGTCAAGTAAGTAGGAACACAAAAAAGGCTAAGTCCAAATACCCACCCAAGCACAATCGTAAGCCATGGAGATAATTGATGTCAATGCATGTTTAATTTGATGGTTTTAATTTGTTAACATATGACAGATGGTTTTATTTTGTTGGATCATTTTGATGGATGATTTAATTTTGTTGAATCATTCTAATGGTTGTATTTTGATGAACAACTTATATTTGACTTTTATATAATAGTGGTAATGGATAGTTCAATTTTACTAATATCGATTTTTGTATATGCATATACTTTTACAACAACATTATATAACACCATTATTCAATTCATTTATTCTTAACAACTAATGCAAATACATGGATACCATTTCACCATCCATGAGCAAGATAGCCAAAAAACATCATCCATGATACAATTAACAATTTATAAACAATTATTAATTTGTTGTTCCTTGACATTTTTTACTTGTACAATTTTATCTTCTCTTCCAAACGAGTTACCCTTGATCGCATTCTTCGCATTTTGTCAATATTGAGCTCATCGTTCTCAAGTTCTAATCTTCTGTTCTTTGTCAATAAATTCTTATTTTCTAGCATTATTTCATCGATTATGCATCATTCTCCTTTTGCAGTTGAGTCCGTCCCCTTACTGTTACCTTTAACTTACCAAAAAATAATTACATCCCCCGGCTTTCATTTATCATATTCAACAAAACAAAAAAAACAAAAAAAACTAAGATTACATCTTAAACCCAAATTGCACCAGAATGGTAGATCCAAAACATAAACCCTAATTTACCTATTTGAAGTTCGAACACCTAAAGAATTTTCTCCCTTTGTTCTTTGGACTATTCGCGTTGTAAACAGGAGCCTTTAACCCGTAATCGCAATACACAACACTTCTTTACCCACTTGATTTTCTGTTCATAGAAGAATACATGGTGGAGACGTGAATGAAATGGAAAATGTAGGAGATAGGAATTGAAGAAAACAAAAGCAAACAGGAGAATGAACTAGGGGAAAATTTAAGAGAAAAATGAAAGAGGGAAAAATGAAAGACGTTGAAAAATGAAAGAGAAATAGATGTCAAATGTTGAAGATGATGGTGAAAAAATAGATGCAGATAAAATGAAAGAGAAAGATGTTCGAAAATGATAAAGATAGTGGTGAAAAAATAACTTCAAAGGTAAAAAAAAAGTTAAAATAAAAAAATTCCAACGGTTTAGTTAAAAAAAAGAAACATAGGTCAAAAAGGGTGTTGAGATTACGACATGTGGCGGTACGCGAGTGGTCAGTGCTGCCACATTAGCAAAATGTTAATGATGTTAGGCTCAAATACCAAATCAATAGAAGAAAAAAAATTAGGTACTAATCTAGGATAAAAAAACCATAACTATTAATATGAGAGAAGTGGACAAGTTTATGTAAGTAAAAATTTCGATAACGAAAAAACTTGATTAATAAATATGATATCAATAATTTAACAATCTAATTAAACTATTTTAAAATTATAAACCAATTTAAAATAAAAGTTATTGATAATATATGATGCAATTAACTCCATAATCTAATAATTGACGTTATTTTCTATTGGCTTTTATCAAGTGAGACGTATTGCCATTTTTCTAATAACTCCATAATCTAATAACTCGAACTTGACCCAACCGGGCCAACCCCTATAAATACCGCAGCTTTACCATTTTTCTCATTTTCCTTTTCCCTGTAATAGCATACTCCCTCTTTCTCTCTGAACTCCACTTTGTCTCTCTATAATTCTCATTGCCGCCATGACTGACGGCCATCTCTTCAACAACATCTCCCTCGGCGGCCGAGGTGGCACGGTTAGTCCTTTCCCTCGCTCCAACCTTGTTTCTTTCTTTTTTGTTTGCTCTGGATTTTTTCGTTAGCTTAAATTTATTTTCTTACCCTTCTCTATCTCTTTTTTATTTTTTTTTTGAATTCTTTGGAAACCCTAATTTCGTTTTTAGCATGTTTGATTTCACATGGCTTCGTTATATTTAGTTTAAACTTTGGAGGAAGCTCGACCGATTCTTTCAGCTTTTGGTTGTCGTTTTTGCTAGGGTTTATTCCTTAAAATTTTTTTAGAAACTCTAATATTTGGTTCCTTTATAGTGATTTTTTTGTTTGTTTTATGTTTTTATCTGCTTTATAGATGCCTATGTTTGATAGGACGAAATGGAGCATATACATTTATAAGTGCGGCTGATTCTTTTAAGACCTTAGTTTTTCGGTGTTTGAAGATTCCTAGCTCTTCCAGTTCAGGCTTTGTTGATTGATGAGATGAAACGGGAAACCCTTTATGTTGTTATTTTTTGTGGTTACTTATTTAGAAACCCTAATTTATTTAATAGAAGAAAATTTCAAATTTTTAGTTTGTTGCTGAAATGTAAAAATTGAGAAAATGGCTAGAATAGGGAAAACTTGTGGAACATGGGTACATGACTGCTGCCTTCTTTTGTATGCTCCGCTAAAACCTTAGGCTACATTTGGTTTTAGAAAACAGAAGCCATTTTGGTTACCGTTACATGTGTGATTGAAAATTTTAAAAATAATTTTTAGAAAATGAATATGGAAATGGAAATGAAAATATGTGAAAATAAAAAAAGAATAAAATGTTATTGTTTTTACTAAATATGCTTTGTAAAACGAAAAAAGTTAAAAAGACAACAATTGTTAACTTCAAATGAATTGACCTCGATTCAAACCCCTTTAAAAGCAAAAATATTCTGTTTTTCAACAGTTTTTAAATATCATACCATAGTTTGAATTCATATAAATGTAACAATTGTTTCTATTTTATTTCATTTTTTTCTATTATAAGAAAATACTTACCAAATTCATGTTTTCATTTTTTAAAAACATCTTTTTGTTTCTATATACCAAATCAAATTTCAAAATATAGAAAATGGATATTATTTTTTGAAAATGAAAATGAAAATAGAAAATAAATTAGAAAATATTTTCATAAACCAAATGGAGTCTTAGGTATTGTGTTTTGTGAATTCTAAATTTGAATGTTATTTACCCTGAGACTGCTGAGGAAAGCATGAATGTCTGCAATCTTGGTTCTGGCTGTTTTTGACTGACGTAATGTTTAGGTCTTAAGATGCTAGTGTGGTCATTCGTTTTTCATGACTTAAGTTATCTTTCCCCTTTGCTTTTCATTAAGCTAGTGAAGAAATAAAAACCAGAATCTTACATACCTGTTACTTCGTGCGGTTAAATGCAGAATCCTGGACAGCTTAAAATTTATTCAGGGGGGATTTTATGGAAGAAACAAGGAGGTGGAAAAGCTGTAGAAGTTGATAAGTCTGATATCTTAGGGGTTACATGGATGAAGGTCCCTAGGACAAATCAACTTGGTGTTAGAATCAAAGATGGGTTGTATTACAAATTCACTGGATTCCGTGACCAGGTTAGTATTCATTTTTCTCCCTAGCAGTGGTGTATTTTCTCATTTATGCCTATTGGTTTTCAGTAGCAATTATGAACTATGTTAATTGAGAAATAATATTGGCATTGTATTTGTAGTCCCAGTATGGGAGTAGTATTAATTAATGACCCTTGTTTTCTTCTGTTATGTTTGCTTTGCAGGATGTTGCCAGTTTGACCAGTTTTTTTCAGAATAATTGTGGAATAGCCCCAGAAGAAAAGCAGCTTTCTGTCAGTGGTCGTAATTGGGGAGAAGTTGATTTAAGTGGTTGGTGAATCTCTTTTGATTTCTTTCTGCTTATCGATGCTTCTAACATATATTAATTTCTGTTTGTACCCACAGAAGTAGATTACATAAAGCTCTTTCAAACTGTTTTCCATTATTTGTGTTCTAGATTGGTTTATCTTGTGTTCTTGATATTATTTGCATCTTGATGTCTGAGATTTAAAACATTTTTCCTAGGCCTTCAGCAAATTTCCATCATTTTTAGGTTTGCATGGTTTTTATGGTCAGGCCTGGGGGTCCATAAAATAGGATGCATCATTAATCTTGTTAGATGGTAAGCTTGTACCGAACTTTGATGATTTCTTCTGCTGTGGTACTTCTTTACAGTTTTTGGCTAGTGTACTGTTTTGTCATTAGTAGATAGTGGTTTATTATCTATTTTGCATGCAAATAACTTCATATCTTGTGCACTTGAGAGAATGAGGTGTTTATGCTTAGTTGGGTAGATTCTAGCAACCTTTTAATTGAGATTCTAAGGTTTTTCATCATTAGTCTCGGTCCATGGATTGTTGATCTTTATCCTTTATGATGGCTAGGTTTTGCATTCTGACTGTCATCTGGTTTTTGGTATGCCAGAAACAGCTTTTTCTTATAGTTTTGAAGTACTCAATATTGCATGTGTAGGGAATATGCTTGCCTTTATGACTGGTGCGAAACAAGCTTTCGAAGTGTCTTTAGCAGATGTGTCACAAACACAGCTTCAAGGAAAAAATGATGTCATCTTGGAGTTCCATGTGGATGATACAACTGGAGCTAATGAGGTGTGTTTCATACTGCTCTGCTGGTTATTTGTTAACGTTGAAAGAAGTCGCTCTCTCTCTACATATATAATTATAAAGGCCTGTGACCATGTTATTTATATGTAAGCTGTACTTGGTATCCAAAGTTGTTTTTGTTCCTTTCATGACAGAAAGATTCACTGATGGAGATAAGTTTCCACATACCTAATTCTAATACCCAATTTGTTGGTGATGAAAACCGCCCACCTGCTCAGGTAAGTTTGTTGTCACTTCTCTGTTAGGATCATGTAAATATACAGATTTTGAATACTGTACTAATGTCATGTTCTGTTAAATTTCTGCTAGGTTTTTCGTGAAAAAATCATGTCAGTGGCCGATGTTGGTGCTGGAGTTGAGGAAGCTGTTGTTACTTTCGAGGGCATTGCAATCCTCACACCAAGGTAGGTCTTTCTCAAAGATTGAGATAGTGATGAAATGAAGCTCATATGTAATCAGGCTCACTTCTGATACATTTATATTTGATTTGTTTCATTCGTTAGTTTATTATTGCTGTTTTCTTATACGTATATGGATTATTTAGCATGATTTCTTATGGCTGATTAATCATGCTCTTTACACAGGGGTCGGTATAGTGTCGAACTTCATCTTTCATTCTTGAGACTCCAAGGGCAGGCAAATGATTTCAAAATTCAGTATAGCAGTGTTGTTCGCCTGTTTTTGCTTCCAAAGGTTTTAATTCTTTACCTTGATATCAAGATCATAGTGCTCATTTATAAAAAAAGTCTTATTTATGTATGACCTCTGAACGTATTTTTCCCTACTCTTTTGTGTGTTTGACAGTCCAACCAACCTCACACTTTTGTTGTTGTCACGCTTGATCCACCTATCCGCAAAGGGCAAACTTTGTACCCCCATATTGTCATGCAGGTATTGCTGGTTCCCTAGATTTGTGTTCACTGCTTGTGCCACTAGTGTTTTTGCATTCATATTCTCCTTGTTCTTTTTTTGCAGTTTGAAACTGATTATGTCGTTCAAAGCACCTTGTCCATAAATGAGGATCTTTTGAATACAAAGTACAAGGACAGGTTGGAACCTTCTTACAAGGTAATGGAACATTTTCATATAACAAGTCCATTCAAGCTTTGCATTATGTTTATCAAATTTACCCTATAATTATGGCCTTCTTCATGAAACAGGGACTCATCCATGAAGTGTTTACCACAATAATGCGTGGTTTATCTGGTGCAAAAGTTACAAAGCCAGGAAAATTCCGTAGCTGCCAAGATGGTTATGCGGTCAAGTCTTCCCTGAAAGCTGAAGATGGTGTACTGTATCCACTTGAAAAGAGCTTCTTCTTTCTACCCAAACCACCTACACTTATTCTTCATGAGGAGGTATAGATTCTAAATTGTCTCTATATTGATTTGTTGGTCTAAATGCAATTGTTAATTATCCCTTTTGAATGACTTTTTTTGTGGTTATTTCCATTTTTCAAATGCCAGATTGACTATGTTGAATTTGAGAGGCATGCTGCTGGTGGCTCAAATATGCATTACTTTGATCTTCTCATAAGATTAAAAACTGAGCAAGAACATTTATTCCGGAATATTCAGAGAAATGAATATCACAATTTGTTTGACTTTATCAGGTCTGGTTTAAATATTCATTGGATGAACAGTTTTGGTCCTTTTGGCTATATATTAACTGCTGTCTGTCTGTGTAGTTCGAAGGGTTTGAAGATTATGAACCTTGGAGATGTACGGACCGCAGATGGGGTGGCTGAAATTCTCCAAAATGATGATGATGATGCTGTTGATCCTCATCTTGAACGCATTAAGAATGAAGCTGGTGGGGATGAAAGTGATGAGGAGGTGAAATCATTATCGATTTTCCTGCTTTATTATTTACTTATATATATTTAGTTTGAATTCATTTGGCTGTTGCACAAATGCATATAGTTGCTGTCTTGTCGATAAATGTATTATTTGCAGTTTTATTTTCTTGCCCTGTAATGTGGGTGAACAATACTTGATGTTTTTTTATGTCATGTGCTTATGTTTGTACTAGGTTTACATGCTTCATCCCCAAATATGAAGCATGTCTTAAGTCCATTGGTTTTGGTAGTACTAGTAATAGAATAGAAAATACCCAGTTATCATAGTCCATTGGTCTATATGTCCTCTACGACTGCTTGTGTGAACATTAAGCAACAACCATCATAGATGTCCGGGTCTGACTTTCTTGCTTCAGCGTGCCCCTACTGGTTTTCTTTTTGTTGATGCTGTAAGCACCATGAATCAATGCAGGATGAGGATTTCGTTCTTGACAAGGATGATGGAGGATCACCAACTGATGATTCTGGGGAAGAAGATTCGGATGCTAGTGACAGTGGAGACGAGAAAGAGGCAAGTCATTTTTTGTTATTTCAACATACTTTATTCTTGTAGTGTAAATTCCAGACAGATCATCTTTTGGCATCTCACACTGAATATCCAATTACCAGAAGCCTGCCAAAAGGGATCCCAGAAAGGAAGCTTCTTCTTCTAAGGCAACTAAGAAAAAATCTAAAGATGGACAAGATGACGGGAAGAAGAAAAAAAGGAGAAAGAAGGATCCAAATGCACCAAAGAGGGCTATGTCGGGTTTCATGTTTTTCTCACAAGTGGAGAGGGAGGTAGGTCATGAATTTTCTGAATTTACATTGATTGATGGTGAAATATGTTTTTTTTTTTGTGGCAGCCGATCAACAATGAAGTGGGCTTTAGTGAATGTGCTGATTAATCTCTGATTATATTTACAGAACATAAAGAAAACTAATCCTGGAGCTTCGTTTGCTGAGGTATCGAGAATACTCGGAGAGAAGTGGAAAAAGCTGTCAGGTACGCATATTTTGGGGAAGAATTTAGATGTTGTTAAATCAATATGTTAATTATAGGTTGAAAAATAATAGATTGGATGGTAACAATGAAAACCTTTTGTTCTTTTTTGTGTGCAGAGGAGGAAAAAGAACCATATGAAGCAAAGGCTAAAGTAGATAAAAGACGATACGATGTTGAAAGGAATGCATATAAAAATCCTCAGCCGATGAACATAGATTCAGGAAATGAATCTGACAGTGAATAAAATTTAGAAGGCAGTTGGGGGTGCTTTAGGGTTGGAGATTCCATTTCATCACTGGCGTAGAGAGATTAGAAGGGAAAAAATTGGTAAGAGAAACTATTTTGTAGTGAATAGGGTTTGGGTTTCAGAGTGTGTACTCTAAAGATATTTACATGTTGTAGGAATATGGAGAACGAACATATATATTTATATATACCCTGAAATCCTAAAATATAGTTGTATGGTATGGTTGTAGTATTAGAAAGGCATTATTCGAAGTCTCAGGTTTGAATTCTATGAATGAATTTTCTCTCGATTTATTCAGGTCGTGTGGTTTTTTTTTTTTTTTAATACAAGTTCACACGAAGATGTTTGAGAGAAACTTTAATCACAGTTTATACAAATCAAAATATATTATGGTTATTAGTTTATTTGGTTCATTATATGATAAATTATATTATAATTATAGTACTTATAATTATTTGAACCATATCGTTATAGTTGTAATGTAACATCTAGAAAAGGTAACATCAGAATAGATATATGATTATGTTAATTTCTTGTAAAATAGATTATCAATATGTCGAGGCTTATATGAATATATGATAAATATAGAATTTATATCTGTAATCTATTGTATAATAGAATTTTAAGCAAAGATTATGATTTGATAGTTGATAATGAGGGATTATAGAATTATTTGTTTATTCTTTTCTTGCATGCGTATAAATGGTTGTAATTTTCCATAATGTTATCATATTAGGAATTCTGATCAATTACTTCACCAATTTTTATTTTCTCTCCAGTCATTTCCTTTCTAACATGGTATCACAGCCTAAATGTCCAACTTACGGTTTTTTTATTTTGTTGTATAGGAATTCTGATCAATTACTTCACTAAAGTATTGTTCTTTTATCTGTTTTCTGGTGCGTTCTGTTGCCCCTTTATTTTTGGGTAAACCCTCTTTTTTTGCTTGGAGTTTTTATTGTTCTCTCTGCAATTGCAATGACAAAAAGAAAAAGAAAAAAGGTTGGTTCAATTAGTTATGATAATCCCTCCTTATTTGTAAGTCCTGCTAAGCTTGACGAAAGGAATTATCTCATATCATGTTCGCTCATGTTTGGCCTTCATCAAAGTTAAGGTTTGTCGGGATATTGTTATTGGATCCGCTAGAAAACTCGTAGAAAATGATCCCACATTGACATTTGGGAGTCGGAGAATTCCCTTATTTGCTCATGTTCAGCAAGAAGAGAGTCGGAAGTGTTATGCTTTAGACAACACCTATTGAAAATGCTAAATTGGGCCTTTTTTTATTAAAATAACTCAAAAATTTTAATTAATTATCAAAATGACTCATTTTTTTAATTAAATACAAAAATGACTTGAATTTTACAGTAAAAATTAGTAGAGCCAAATGATTTGGCGCCACCAACGTGCCACGTCAGCTTCAATGAAAAAAAATTAATTTTTTGGTGGAGCTATGTAGAAGGAAATATTACAATTTCTGAAAATATGTGAGACTTTAAAAAAATTACCATTTTATGGTGGAGCCAATTAATTTGGCGCCACAGATTCACTAATGATCATACATTATTTTTTTTTACTTTATTTTTTTATTTTTTTTTACTTTTGTCATATTGTTTTTTTTTATTACTTTTTTTTAAGTTGTCTTTACCTTTATTTATTTATTTTATTATTAATTTTAAAAAACTTGAAATGTATCTTTGAAATGTTTTATAATATATATATTTTTTAAAATTTAAATATATATTTGAAATTATTTTTCTAAATTTTAAATATTATTTTTTAAATTATTTTTTAAATTTTAAATATTATTTTTAAATTTTAAATATATTTTTAATAATATAAAACATTTAAATATTTTAAAGTTATGACTTTCAAATTTATTATTAGTTTTATAATATTTTAAATGTATATTTTAAATTTTAAATTTTTTTAATTTGTTTTATAATATTTTAAATTATGATTTTTTAAATTATTTAAAATATATTATTTTTAAATATATAACCTTTTAAATTTATTATTTGTTTTATAAAATTTTAAATATATATTTTAAATACTTTTTAAAATTTAAATATAATTTTTATAAATTATTAATTTTAACATTAATTTTAAAGATATTCAAACATTTTTTTAAATTAAATATAAAATTTTAAGAATTAATATTTTATTTGGTGGAGCCATTTAGAATGGCTCCATCACTTTATAGTGTACTTTTTTATATTTTTTTAATATAATAATATAATATTTAATATTTTATTTTGGTGGAGTCATTCTTTATGGTTCCACCTTTTGGTTCTCTACCATATATAGAATGGTGAAATTATTATGTTCACACTAGGAGAGTTAAAAAAATCTATTCAAGATGAAAAATGAGGTGTTTTTGGTGCATGTTATTTTTGATGGTGAAATTATAAAAGGTGATGTTGGTTGTGTATTTCAAGGTCGGCAAAGAGTAGGTTTGTGATTCAAAAAAAAAATGTGAAGCTAGCAGAAATGAAAAGGAAGATCAGCGCGAAAATAGCTATTCGTTATGGAAGGGCGATGTCCAAATTATTTTACAAGTTTCCAGTCTCTACAGATCCGTCCAAATTTTGTGAGATGTAGCTGTTAAATGATGATGATTTGGGCACTATGATGGAAATATGGTGGCCGACTGGGAGTGAGAACCCCCAACTAGTTGAATTATTTGCCAAGTTAGCAGACTTAGAGCCTGTTGAGAATGTTAGTCTAATAAGTCAACATCGCAAATTTGACTTTGATCTTAATGTTGGATGGACAGACCAATTAGAATGTGAAGAGACATCGCAGATGCCTAAAAATTCTAATTATGGTGAGAGTTCGTATAACAACCCTAGCCCTGGTCCCCGTCTACAAATACATCCGGAGGTGATAATAAGCACAGAGGCAAATGTCAGAGAAATGACCAATAATGGTAAAGATTCTGATCAAGACGTTGAAGATTTTAGTGACCCCGATGTTGATGAGGTTTCGTACGATATCGATGATGAAAGCCCAGAGAAGGTTGAAGATGTTCACGGCCCTTCATTCAGTAACCCGAGTCATGACATTATTTTATGAAATGAACCTGGGGGTGACATGTTGAACGTAGATCCAAATGCAGCGCATGCATCCAAGTTTACTGAGTACGCCGATATAGTACCTGCTCATAGATTGGCGGTAAATTCAAAGTTCGAGGAGTTATTCATTGGGCAACAGTTTGAGAACAATGTGGACTGTGTGTTTGCCATCAAACAATACAGTATGAAGTTGTCGATTGATTACAAGGTTTTCAAATCTACACCAACATTATATGTTGGGGAATGTTGGAGAGCCGACGATGGGTGTGGTTCGCGAGTTTGAGCTGCATTTATACAGAGGACTAAACAGTGGCAAATACGAAAATTAGAAGGGCATCATACATGTACTGTGGCACGTATGTCTTAAGACCACCGGAAATTGGATGCCAAAAGTATTTGCAACTGCATCATGCCACTAGTGAAAGATAGCCCAATCATTCCTGTGTCAACATTGATTGCAGACATGCAAACTCGTACAGAGTGTCGTATAGGAAAGCGTGGTTGCAGAAACAAATGGCTATGCAACAATTGTACGGCGACTGGGATGAGTCATACAATGAACTTCAGGGTTGGATTTCAGCAATGGTGGAGTACATCCTAGGAACTGTCGTGGACTTGCAAACGTTGCCTTGTAGAGGCCCTAATAGACAATTGGAACTGGGGAGAAGAGTTTTTCGTCGACTGTTCTGGACTTTCAATCCATGTGTTAGGGCCTTCCCCTACTGCAAACCGCTAGTGCAAGTTGATGGAACATGGCTTTATGAAAAATACATGCAAATACTTCTGATTGCGGTTGCACAAGACGATAACGAAAATTTATTGCCGATCGATTTTGCCATCGTGGAGTCCTAGAACTCCGAATCATGGGCGTATTTCATTCGGAACTTGCGGAGACATGTTGTCAGGCATGACAACATTTGCATTATCTCCGACAGATCGAAGGGTCTTGTTGCTGTGATTCGACAATCCGAAGTTCCGTGGAAGTCCGTCTATTGTATTCGTCACATCGCTGTCAACTTCCATAATGAGTACAAGAACAAAGACTGGCACAAATGAATTGTGAACATGGGTAAAAATATCATATTTAAATTCGTATTTGTAATTATTTTGAGTCTATTTCCTAATTCAGATGGAAACGCATTTTATCAGAATACATACATAGGATACGAGCTGGAAGCACATCGTTTCAGACATAAGTTGGTGAGGTTAGAGACTGATATGGTAGACTCCAATCCTTCTCTCAGACAGTGGTTGGGTAGTATGGAGCCGTGGCAATTGGCTCAATGTTTTGATAAAGGGTGCCAGTATGGTCAAATGACAACTAACCTCGTTGAGGCCATTAACTTCGTCTTGAGGGGTACGCGCCACTTGCCAATTTCAATCGTTTTTTCAACCATATTTTATAGGCTAGCAACCCTAATGCAAAAATGGGGTTGAAACAAGCAAAATAGTTAGAGGTAGGACACGTGTACATCAAAAAAATTAGGGATGCCATGAAAGGGAACGCTCAAAGGGCTAGGTCAATGAATGCAGAACTATATTCCCGAAATTTGGAAACTTTTCGAGTGACAGAGTATATCAGTCATCGGTCAAGGATCCCGCCACGGTCCTACGGAGTTGATCTCTGGAATAGGCGGTGGGAGTGTGGGATATTCCAAACACCACGTTATCTGTGTGCGCATGTGGTTGCAGTGTGTGATACCTACAGTTTGAATGCTGGACAATATATCAATGATGTGTACACACTTGAACGTACATTGCGTATTTGGGGTAACGAGTTCCCTGTATTAAGGGATGTATCAACATGGGAAGTGCAACCGCCTGCGTTCGAGATGTTGCTAGATCGGTCACCACGTAGAAGAGTCAAAGGTATACTGACAATAATGAGGATTCAGAACGACATGGATATAAGAGAACAAGTCGATCCAAAATGTTGCACCATATGTAGAACAGTTGGCCACAATCAGAGCAAATGTCCCTATGGAATTGTCTACACTGGTCAATCTTCACGGTCTGAAAGAAATTAAATGTTATACCTAATGTTTGCATTTTATGATCTTTTAGAAATAAAGTTTGTATTATTTAGTGTTAAGCTTTTATTTAAAATTAACACTTGCAACTTTAAATACTTTAAAAGATATTATAAATTATATAAAAAAATACTAATATATAAGTTGTGGAACCCTAAACCAATACAACAAATATTACATAACACTTGAAATTTACATAACTTAAAATTGGAAAGAACTGGGAGTGGTATCGTCATTCGGCGTATAGCAGTTTACAGGCCTTCGTTGATGGGGTGGACGTTGGGGTGTACTGTACACATCAGGAAGATCGGCAGCTGGATCAAACGTGGCCTAAGGTGGGGTGGAGTACATGTTATTACCAAACATATCAAATGATATCGGTGGTTGCTCTGAGTGAAATGAACTCAAACCGCCTATGTCCGAGTGATATGAACTCAAACAACCCATTTCCGGGTGATATGAACTTGAACCGACAATGTCTGAGTGATATGAAGTGCTCTGCGACTCATCACAAAAAGCGTCAACCCATTGGTCCGATGTGTTCAAAGGTTGGTCCTCCGAGTTGGGCTCCGCCATATGTTGATCCTTTAGCTCCCCTATAGGTTGGTTTCTACGTCTGTAGCTGTGACCCGGTACTATCATAAGTTGTCCACCATATAAATAAACGCGTCATTGAGTCATGTACCACTGCATGTATTCAGCCGATGAACTGAAGTCAAACATGCATGAGTGCATCTCAGGCCACTTGTTGTACCGAGCGTTCCATAGTGCTATATAAGATCGATGTTCCATGATCCAATCTGTTGTATGTTTCCCTCTCATGGTCTTACCGTGGACATCATCAAATTGTTCTAGCTCGACTGGCACAAATTGTCTACACCCAAATTGTCGCATAAATTGATCACCGTTGTACCATTCAACGGTTGAAAAGTTGAGCACCGGTGTGTTAATACACCACATATGGGCTTCAGCGTGAACCCACTGAGGAATAAGAGTTGCAATGTTTAGTGCAGAATATGACATCCACAAGAACTACACAATATAACATAATGAGTCAAGTCACATCACATACTGCAAGTGGATAAGTTAAATCAATGTTACTTAAACCATATAAATATATATTACTTTCTCTTCGGCATACGCCTCTATCATTTGGGGGTAAATGATTAATGTTTGGCGCACACCAATTCCCGGAGACATGGCCCATCTGAAACTGAAACAAACAAGTTAGCAATTAAACTTTGGAAAATGTTATCCATACTTACGAGCCGTTAAATGTTAAGTATAATTTTGTTTTTACCTATTTATAAGTGGCCACGAATATGGTTGGTGCCTAACAGCAGCTAGAAACGGCATCCTGTATAAAGCCTAATACTGTAGCAGACCCAGACAAACAGCCATGTTACTAACCCCATGTTTTTTTGCTCGGCAAAGCTCATAGTATAATGCGGCCAACACTACCGATCCCTAGCTGTAACTACCGGCACGAGAAAAATCCTCCAATAGAGGCAAGTACTTTAAGTGGACCCTATTAGACGTGTTGTTCGGCATAAGTACCCCCCCGAATCAGCTGCATAATATAGGCTCGAGCAGCACACATCACCTCGTATTCAATGGCAGTGCTCGATAACTCCTTAAAATTTGCTCTCAACCGTGCCAATGTCAAGCATGTGAAATTCTGTTCCCATTACTAGGGGACCGTCCAAGCAATCTGTGGCATAGTATTGAAGGTTCCAACACTTTGCTTCGACCCGTGACCACAGCACTGCCAACTCGTAACTCAAGTTGCATAGCGATGTCTTCCAATGTGATAGTGCACTCCCTGCACGACATAATGAAGGTGTGGGTCTCCGTACACCACCGCTAAACCAAGGCAGATATTAAGTTCGCCCTCAGGTCAAACCTCCGGATCAATGCGGTGTCCCCAAATCCCGCCAATTGTAAGTATGGCATGACTCGCTTGTCCGGATCGTACTTGGGAAAATAAAACCGTGACCTTAAAACTCGATACCCATCTTATATGGTAAATTTTTTATAAAAATATGGTAAATCAATTATCTATATAATTTAAACATAAAATTATATATTGAAGACTAAAATTGAAAGGTTGAGAAAACAAAAACATCACACTTATACCATACCAACGTAGCCATTCTAAGTATTTTTTATTTAAGTTAAATCAAATAAGTAATAATATATTAATAATAGAATGAAGATGTAGAAATCAAATGTGATTATTATGTCCTAATCATAGTTAAGCATTAAAACTAAATGCAACTACATAACTACAAAAAGTATATAAAAATAATAATAATGTCCTAAAAAACTATAGGTTGTATGGGTAAATATAAAAATAAAAAAGACTTATTTTTATTGAATTGATATCTATAATAATATATAGAGTTTTACATATAATATAAACTAGGCATATTCAAACTCGAAAATTTATTTTACATACGAGAACTTTTATAAAAAAAAAATCTGGCTTTTTTATAAATACTAAGAAAATACTATAATTTCTAAAAAATAGAGGGAATTTAAAATAAAATTTTTCTTTTTTTTATGGAGTCAAATAAATTGGCGCCACCAGTTTCCAAAGTTGCCCACTCCTTTTTTCCTTTTAAAAATTTAAATATATTAAAAAAACCTTTTTTTATCTTTACCTATTAAAAAAATATATTAAAATTTTAAAATTGGTTATACTTAAAATTTTTTTAATATGTTCAAAATTTTAATATATTTAAATATATTCAGTTATTAAAAATTTTAAATATATTAAAAAATATTTTTTCTCCTTTTCTATTAAAAAATATATTAAATATATTAACATTTTAAAATATATTTTAAAAAAATATATTGAATATATTAAAATATTAAAATTGGTTATACTTAACATTTTTTAATAAATTTAATTTTTTGAAAATATATTAAATATATTAAAATTTTAAAATTGGTTATACTTAACATTTTTTAATATATTTAATTTTTTTAAGTTTTTTAAAATATTAAATATATTTCCCTAAACCCTATTAAAAATATATATTAAGTATATAAATCTATGAATGTGTACTAAAATTAAAAAATTAATATACAAATTTATGAATGTGTACTATAATTAAAAAATTATAATTAACGCGTAGAGATTAATTCATGCAAGAAAATAACTAAAAAGGAATAATAATAACTAAATAGAGATCAGTTTCATGCAATCAAAACACGTTGAGCAAAGTAGTGATTAGCAAGAAAGAAAGAGAAACTAAAATGATTTTTTTTATTTAATTTATAATTAATTTTACTGTTTCGTTAATTTTCGATGAAGTGTGATCCATATTTACTCCAGAAGACATTTTGATATCTGCATAATATAAAAAAAATCATAAATACAATATAATTAATTATTATATTATAATAACTATAAAATATAAAAAAAACAAAACAAAATTTTTAAGAAACTTACTTTTTCTTTTCTTTTTTTTCCTCTTTTCTTTCTTCTGAAGTGGGGGACCAAACCCCCCTATATAGGTAAAATTCATCATTTTTTTAGTTAATATTTAAGTTTATAACTAGTCACATCACTGACATGATGTGACTAGTTATAATATATATTTTTAATATTTTAATTTTAATATTTACTTTTTAATATATATATTTTAAATAAATTTATTTTTTAACAAATAAATCTTTTTTAATAAATATTTTTTTATTTTTTCTAATTAATTCAAATTTCACCTTTTTAAATAAAATATTATTTTTAACTTTTAATTAGAATTTAAAAAAAGGTTTGAATATCTTTAAAAATAATTTAAAAATCATAATTTAAAATATTATAAAACAAATTAAAATATACATTTAAAATATTATAAAACTAATAATAAATTTGAAAGGTCATATCTTTAAAATATTTAAATATTTTATATTATTAAAAAATATATTTAATATTTAAAAAATAATATTTAAAAGTTTAAAAAATAATTTTAAAAATAATATTTAAAATTTAGAAAAATAATTTCAAAAATATATATTTAAAATTTAAAAAAATATATATTATAAAACAGTTCAAATATACATTTCAAGTTTTTTAAAATTAATAATAAATAAATAAATAAAGATAAAGACAAAACTTAAAAAAGGTAAAAAAAGAAGAAGAAAGAATATGAAAAATGTAAAAAATGTAAAAAAAAAAGAAAAACAAAGTAAAAAAAGTAACAGGGTGGCTGTCAGGCGAATCTGGTGGCGCCAAAGTAATTGACTCCACCAGAAAATGGTAAATTTTTCTAAAGTCCCCCATATATTCAGAAATTATAGTATTTCCCTGGTATTTATACAGGTGACGCCATTCTACATAGTTCTACCAAAAAATTAAATTTTTTTTCATGGAAGCTGACATGGCATGTTGGTGGCGCCAAATCATTTGGCTCCACCAACTTTTATTGTAGAGTTCAGGTCATTTTCGTGTTTAATTAAAAAATGGGTCATTTTGATAATTAATTAAATTTTTTTTGGTTATTTTAATAAAAAAGCCGCCAAATTTTTTATTAGTAGCTCATAAGAGCAACCAAAAGCAAAGAATCTTGAAAAAGAACACTTGCAGTGTGATTATTGTGGACAGTTGAGGCATATTCAAGAGCTTTGCTGGAAACTTCATGATTGACCCACTGGAAGAAGGGGAGGAAAACAACCATTAGACTTGTAGTAAATCAAATTTGTCTGAACCCAGAGAGTCGTCTAAAGAGGTAGCTTTTACCAAGACGTTTTCTTTAGATGAGATTTAAGATTTTAGGCGTCTCCTATCCTAGCTCAGCTCTTCCTCCAATGCAACATCAAATTTTGTAATGCCTTCAATGCTCACATTGATACTAAATCATGGATCATTACTAAAGCGAATAGAGGCCTTTTTACACTAATATTATAAAACTAAAAATTAAATTTGAAAATGATATTTATGTCCAATTAGATACGAATATAGGACGTTTGAGGGGTGGACAGTGGTGCATAGATGGCACCACCCT
This sequence comes from Gossypium anomalum, assembly GCA_025698475.1. Classification (NCBI taxonomy): domain Eukaryota; kingdom Viridiplantae; phylum Streptophyta; class Magnoliopsida; order Malvales; family Malvaceae; genus Gossypium; species Gossypium anomalum. Next base: position 65,063,932 of record CM046964.1, read on the forward strand.
ATTTTTTTTCGGTAGAAAATGGTTTTATGTAAAATAAGTTAATATTTTAATGGGTCACACCATTATGATTGGCGGCACCCAATATACGAGTTTAGTATAAACCCAGTTATAAAATACATGTATAGGGCAGGGGGTGGTGCCATATCAATAGGTGGCACCAGTGATCCTTATCTGATAGGCGGCACATGAGAAGAACCAGATTTGGGGGACCTTATAACCATGGTCCCCCTTTGTAGTTTTAAAACAAGAGAAGTAGTTTAAAAAAAAAAAGGAAAGTAGAAGAGAAGAAAAGAGGGAGAAGAAAGAAAGGTAAAAAAAAAAAATTTAGTAGAGAAGATTAAAGGAAAAGAAAGCTATAAGAAATAAAGGAGAAGCAAAAAGAAAAGGATGATAGAGAAGATGAATGTGAAGGTATGTTTTTTATTTTTAAATAGAAGTTATTTGAAGTTATTATAAATTATTTTGTTACTAATTTGTTTAGTTTTATGTTTATTATGATTTGTTGTAAATGTAATTTTTTATGTTGTTTTTAAATTATTTTAAAGTTATTTCGTTAGTAATTATTATAAATTAATTTTTAGTTAGTGATGACACTAGAGGAAAATAGATAAATACTGAAATTTGAAAAAAAATTATTATCTATTATAGATATTAAAAGAAATGAAAATAAATCTAATATTGCCTGATGAGATATCAACTTTAGCACAAAGAGAGAATTGATAGAATGATTAGAGAAGTGCAACATTATAGAATGAAATCAGAAGAAAACATCGTTCAACAGATTATTACCGTAAATCAAAAGATGCAAGAAGTGGTATGGAAGATTCATGAACTGATTAGAAAAAATAAAGTGCAATACTTGACACTTAAAGAGACATTAATAGAACGGGAGCATAAAATGATTTTAGACCAACTTGGGAAGACATTGGTACCACAAACTTATTGGAAGATATATATTTATATACTATGTGAAGTTTATAATCTCTTATGGAGCAAGGAAAATAGCGAGACAAAGTGTAGGTTCGCGAAAGTTGACTAGGAAACAAAATGTCTTTGACATGCCATGGATGGATAAATTAGTTGTTAGGAAATTACCAAGAAAATTTATAAATTCAATACCCGTTATAAAGATGGAAGAGGAAGAAGATCCTAAGAAATTTCCAAATTGGATTATAGAAGATGAATTTGAAGAGAATTCAGAATTTAATATAGAGTATTTTTCTGAGGAAGATATAGAATTAGAGATAAAAGAAAACGTAGAAATGAGTTTAAGTGGTTAAATGCGCAGATAAAGTAAAAGTTAGAGACTAGAAAATGTGAAAAAAATGAGTAAAAATGGTTGTACATGTACAAAATGAGAATTTAATGTTGATATAATGTTAGTATTTTTTTTACAGTTTATTTTTTATTAAAGTAAATTTTTTGCTGTTCGAAACTGTATTGAGAATTTTTATTTCTTTTTTAACAGATTTAGCAATGAAGATGGATAATCTGTTTTTCATATGTGTTTATTTCGATGGAGTAATTTTGACAACAACAGTTGGATGTATATTTGAATGTCGCCAACAAATAGTAATGAGATTTAATAGAAATGTCTCGTTTAATGATATGAAGGAAAGGATTACTGCAAAAACTATTAAATGTTGTGGGAGACGGATCTCAAAACTTTTCTACAAGTTTCTAGTTTTGACAGATCCCATCAAATTCACCGAGATGAAACTTGTAGACGATGATGATATGGAAACAATTGTCGCTTTTTATTGTGAGAATCGAAGCGACCAAAATGCACGGATTTAGTTATTTGCTGAGTTAGCTGATGTGGAGCCAATTGAAAATCCCACTTCATTAGGTGAAAAACATAGAGCTTAAGAGCCGTGTATGGTAGTTCTGATATCGTACGTTAATAGTCAATTGACTGTACACAGGATCGATATTGATCTTATTGTTGCACCCGAAATTGATGCGGTTGGTGATAATGGATACAATAATAGTGGTCTTTCTGATCACGAGGTCAATAGTGATAGTGGTCCTGATATGGACGAGGTCCTGGATGATATTGACGAAGAAGGTGCGAATGATGATGGAAATGTTAACGCGTCTTTGACCAAGAACTAGATTCGAAGTATTGTGGTGCACAATAATCCTAAGGCACACATGTCGCTCATAGACCTTGATGTGACGCATACAACCGAGTTCTCTAAGTACCCTGATATACTACTTGCTCACCTGTTGACCTTACATTCCAATCCTGATATACTACCTGCACACGGCCTACCACACGACCTTGTGGCGTCGATAGGCCAGATTTTTGGTTTTCACTAATTGATGTTTTCTCGTGTTATCGTTACACACCTGGTTCATTTTTGATGCGAAAGCAATCCTGAGACCTCCGAAACCTAAAAACAACAGTTAATACTCACCAAATCAGTACCAATCCGTAATATTCAATCATCAAAAAACACCCAAACGACTTGCACAACACTTCCAAAAGAACATCCACACGCTTACCTCTTACGAACAGCCACCACACAAGTTCTACGTCGCTAGAGGCGCCCCAACTGCGTCTTGGACTTCTCCTAAGCAACACATTTACAAATTTTCAATTCTCCAATTACACCCAGTATGCCATATCAAAAGGTATAATTCCAATTGGGTTTACAGAAATCAAAAGCTAAAGTTAAGAAAAACTCTACTTACCAAACCGAACGAGAAAAATAAGAAATTCGAAACTCCACGATTGAAGAAAAGATTTGTGACGGAATAAAAAAGGCAAAGAAAGGAAATTTTGTCAATGAACAGAGAAAGAAAACGTCAAATGGGAGGAATGTTGGGAAAGAGTTGTCGAGACCATTTTTAAATCGAGTTTTTGGAAAATGGGAATCGACTTTAACAAAAATGGGAGTCGCCACCAATCTTTTAGGTGTGATTGGATCACCTTTAAAACATTTTGTTTTAAAATCATTAGTTTTGGTCTACGAAATCAGAAGACGGGTTCGGGAGTAGGTTACATACGAGGAAGGGTTAGCACCCTCGTAACGCCCAAAGATTGGTACCCAATTGATTATCAAGTGTCTTTAATGTCGTAGATTCAAAAATTTTAAGATGCAATTCTTTTTTGGAATTTTTGAAAATTAGAGTTCACTTGTATCAACGTATTGATATTAAGTTAGCTTTTTTTTAAAAAATCCCTATCTCGAAGCAACAAAACGCTATATCCAAAAAGTTAGGACATATAGCTTTGCAATCCCAAGACAGTTGCTCACATTTTGCAAACATTTAAAAACTAAGAAGGGTACTTGATTATTCGAACTTAACGAGAAAAGTTGCAACCCAATGAGTTAGGGCACTACTTTCTCGAAATTTCCGAACACCAAGTATTGCCTTTATGTTTTTTTCTGAAAAATTTTGGCGCCTTATTTTTTTAAAAAAAATATGTGGTATGAATTGTATTATATTATAAATCATACATAATAACATATTATTATGGTAGGTGAATAATACATGCATTTAAACAGAATGGTGACAATAATATAAAGATCGTGCATTAAATACATACATATAAAAATCATATATTCATAGCAAATATTAATGATATGCATAAAAAGATATATATATATATATAACATGTATTGAGAAATGAATAAACAAAACATACGAACATACAAAGGAATAATTAAATAATGTATGATATGCAAAAAGTAATAAAATAATGCATGTCATACAAAAAGGTGTACTATAATATTAATGTACATGTTCATGAAAGGTAAAGTCAAATAATAAAGATAAGATAATATATAACCCATGATATATGCAATATATATATATATATATATATATATAAAAATGAAATGAGTTATTATTAACAAAGTGTACATATAATACAAATAAAGACATAATTAATAATAATCTTAAAATAGTATTTGCTATATATAAAGCATAATAACAAAACATTTATAAAAGAATAATAAATATATTGGGTTTAAAAATATATATAATAAAAGTATGTAAAAGAATTTATAAAATAACACATAACATGAAAATATCATTACATCATAAATAACTAATAATTTAATATATGTATAATATGAGCTAAAAAAATAATTTAATTTACAAATTTTAAAATTTTAAATAATATAATGAATAACATAAATAAGATAATAGATAATATATGATATATATGCCACAAAAGAAAAAAAAAAAGTAACATAGAATAAAAATATACAGCAAATGTCGTATAATAAAATAATTTAAATATATATAGGAAATAAGAAATATAATGGATATAATATAAAATAATGAAAATTTATATGTGGGAATAATGTATATGGATAATTAATAAATATATAATATGAGTAAGATATAAAATAATACTGTAAAATAATAATAATAATTTGTTAACAATAAGATATAATAAATATATATATATATATATATATATATATATATATATATATATATAGTAAAATAATTTTATAATGTACAATATAAAAAATAAGGTAAAAACATATATATATAAAAATAAATATAGGGCTAAATTGAAAATTCAGTAAAAATTATGGGACGAATTTAAAAGAAATAAAAATGGATTAAGGCCTTAATTAAAATGCGCGCAAATCAAGAGGGACCCATTGGGCAAATTGCCCTATTCCTCAAAACGGCAACGTTTCCTAGAATGTAGTTTAACAACTGTCGAGACTAAATTGAAACAATTGTAAAGTATTAGGGCCAAATTAAGAAATAAATAATACGTAATTATAAATTAAAATAGGCGAAAGGACCAATTAAGTAATTAACCCCATTCTAATAAACGCGCGGATCCTCCCCGGGTAATCGGGTCAACGCGCGGATCCTATGGCTTAATACGACATCGTTTTGAGCTCATTGAGTTAAGCAAAAACGATGTCGTTTCGAAGAGGCTATATAAGCCAACTTTGCAGCTTAAAAATCATTTTAACATTTGGTCTTAAAAAAACAAAGAAAAAGCTCTGCAGAAGGAAGAGAGAGGTCGGCACTCGCCTTCGCCACAGTGCGATGTTTGCACACGTCTTGCACGCGCTGGTCAGACACGGTGGTCTGAAGGCTCAAAACCTTTGTCCTTCCACAGGTAATCTCCCTTCCCTTAAATCCTTACTCATGCAGGTTAGAACAGTTCATATATATTCAAAATAAAGCACGATATATGCGATGTAAATCACCTTTTGAGAAGCTGCTTTGGTATTTTTGAATGAATATACGTGAATATATTTCTATTTCGTTCAAAAAAGGTGCCTGGTACAATGTTTGATTCGGGCTTTTATAGCCACTACTGTGTTACATAAACTGGAAAGAAATCAAAGTTTTCTTTCCATTTTTGTCTATTTGTATCATATCCTTAATTGTGATCTGTTAAATCTCTTTAGTTTCCTTTTTTGTTTTTCGAGTATCTCTGTTTGTGTTTCTTTCCTTTCTTTGCAGTGCTCATGAAAGATCCGGTAATGGAGGGTCACCGGCATTGATGGAGGCCTGAAGTGCGGCGGTGGTGTCGGTGAGGCGCTGACAGTAGGCGAGAGTCGTCCAGTGTCTTTGAGAAGACTCATTAATGGCCTCGATTTTTGGGGAATTCAACGGACACTTCCCAAGGCTTTCGAAGCTACTTGCATGGTGTCAGAGTCTCTCGGAAACCCTAGGGTTTCCTGTTTCTTTAAAGTTACTTGGGCTTTTGGGCCATTTCTGATTTGGGTTTGGAGTGTAAATGGGTCTGCTGAGTAATTTTAGGTCTGCTGGGTAGTTTTAGGTTAATGGGTCTGAAATATTTGATTTTGGGCCAACCGTTTGGGCTTTGTAACATGAACTTGGACTGTTAAATAAACAATTGTTTATTTAGTTTTCAGCCCGGTCAAATTTAGGCTCTTACAGCTGCCCCTCTTTGTTCGTTGCTGTGTAACAGGAATCGAGCAAAGATTTAGAAAGACCAAATTTGACCGATCCTATTATGGTCTTTAATCTGCTTCTTGCAAACTCGAGATTGTCATGTTGATATCTTTGATCTGTTCTTTGCCCAACACAGAGATGCCAAACCTGCTTCTTCGATTTGTTCTCTGACAATACAGTGATGACAGATCATCTTAGGTTTGCTTCATCGTAAGCACGTGAAAGCCAAATCAGCTATGTCTTCGATTTGTTCCTTGTAAGCACAAGGATGCCAAATCATCTTGGATCTGCTTCAGCGTAAACATCTGAAGGTGAGATCTGCTACGTGTCTACCTTCCATCAAAGTGGAAATGCCAGACTCTGATTTGTTCTCTGACAATACAGAGACGACAAATCATCTTAGATTTGCTTCATCGTAAGCATGTGAAAGCCAAATCAGCTATATCTTCGATCTGCTCCCCGCCGCATACAGAGAGATAAGATCTGTCATCTTGGATCTACTTCAGCGTAAACATCTGAAGGTGAGATCTGCTACGTGTCTGCCTTCTATCAAAGTGGAAATGACAGACTCTGATTTGTTCTCTGACAATACAGAGACGACAAATCATCTTAGATTTGCTTCACTGTAAGCATGTGAAAGCGAAATCAGCTATATCTTCGATCTGCTCCCCGCAGAATACAGATAGATAAGATCTGTCATCTTGAATCTGCTTCAGCATAAACATCTGAAGGTGAGATCTACTATGTGTCTGCCTTCCATTAAAGTGGAAATGCCAGACTTCGATTTGTTCTCTGACAATATAGAGACGACAAATCATCTTAGTTTTGCTTCATCGTAAATACGTGAAAGCCAAATCAGCTATATCTTCGATCTACTCCCCACTGAATACAGAGAGATAAGATCTGTCCTCTTTGATCTACTCTACTTAGAGAGATAAGATCTGCAATTTTAACCTGTTACCCTACTGCTTAGGGGATTAAGGCGCTGAATTTTGTAATTTTCAATCAATCTTGCTACAGTGTCCACTGGGGAATCCACCTGTAGAATTGATTTCCTGGAATTTATGCTTATGCCAAATAATTAAGATGCCATGATCTAAATGAATCAAATGCTCTAATTAGACATATTATGATGCAAAATGTTTATGAAAATAACTCCTATTTAGGACATCATCACTCATTCATCTATCGAGCTTTCTACCTCGTTCTTCTCGACATATCAACCATACTCTGCTCGTATGCCTCGAATCTTCTCCATCAATTTAGTCTACCGTACCATTCCCCGAATGTTACGGCCCACTGAAGATGTTTATGAAATGATCCTTTCTTAAAATCAATATTGCTTAAAACGTCCAACCACCTTTTGGACTGAAGAAGAAAATCTCTCAAGTATCTCCAACCCATACATATGGGAATTCCTTAAACAATTGTCTTGTTTCAGTTTCTTGTATTATCTAGAAATTTTCTGAGTACTGCGCAAAACTTCATTTGTGAACATATTTAGTTCATCTATCATTATTTCAATGTAACATACTTAAAAAATAGTGAATGATGAATAAATTTTAAGAATAATTAAATTTGAGTGAATTATCAAAAGATACAAAAGGGAATTAATCTGTTAGCTTATCTTCTAGAAGAAATAGAATCTAAAGATAGCAAACAAGATAGAAGTTAGATCCTCTAGATATCGCCGCTTGAGTGCCTATACACCAGCTCCATGAAGTCTTTATTGAGTTCAAAATGTGTTTAAAAGATCCCAAATACTCTGTTGATGCCTAAGTTTGCAGCATTCTTCGCTCTTTGTAGCAAGATCATTGTGTACTTTTCAAAATTTGAGCTACCCTTTCGGGTTTTCAACTCAAAACCCCTTTGGTCACAAGGTGCCCTTGGCGGGTTTTCACCTTAGCCTCTCCATTTTTTTTTTTAAATCTCAAGCTGCCCTTTGCTGGTTTTCACCTTAGATTCTCTTCTTCTTTAGACAAAGTACTTTTTAACTGAGTTCGAGTTCACTGGATTGGGTAAACTTTTCCCATCCATTTTTGCTAAGATCAATGCACCATCGGAGAAAGCTTTCTTCACGACATACGGCCCTTCCTAATTCGGCATCCATTTTCCTCTAAAATCCTTTTGAATAGGAAGGATCTTTTTCAGTACAAGGTCTCCCTCATGGAATTCTCTTGGTCGAACTTTCTTGTCATAAGCTCGCATCATTCGCTTCTGATACATCTGACCATGTCGAATGGCTTTTAGCCTCTTTTCCTCAATCAAGTTCAATTGGTCATACCAGGATTGAACCCACTCAGCTTCATCTAACTTTACCTCTGTCAAAATTCGAAGAGAAGGTATTTCTACTTCAATAGGTAATACTGCTTCCATCAAACAAACTAGCGAGAATGGAGTTGCCCCAGTAGAGGCTCTGACAGATGTTCGATGGGCTAGGAGTGCAAATGGCAACTTCTCATGCCAATCTCTATAGGTCTCAGTCATCTTCCCCACTATTTTCTGAATATTCTTGTTGGCAGCTTCCACTGCCCCGTTCATTTTTGGACGATAGGGAGAAGAATTGTGATGTTTGATCTTGAACTGGTCGCAAATCTCTGCTATTGTCTTGTTGTTCAAGTTCAATGAATTGTCGGATATGATCTTCTCAGGCATACCATACTGACAAATGATCTCCTTCTTGAAGAATCGACTCACAGCTGACTTAGTAACATTTGCATAAGAAGCCGCCTCTACCCATTTTGTAAAGTAGTCAATTACCACGAAGATAAACCGATGTCCATTCGAAGCTTTCGGTGATATTGGTCCAATGACATCCATGCCCCACATGGAAAATGGCCATGGAGAAGTCATAACATGTAAAGGTGAAGGTGGTACATGAATTTTATCCCCATAAATCTGACACTTATGGCATTTCTTGGTGTAGCTGATACACTCCCCTTCCATAGTGGCCCAATAATAGCCAAACCTCATGATTTGCCTTGCCATCGTGAACCCATTTGCATGCGTCCCACATACACCTTCATGAACTTCTTCTAGAATTAACTTAGCTTCCACAGCATCGACACATCTCAAAAGTACTTGGTCTTTCCGTCTCTTGTACAGGATATCCCCATCTAAAACATAGTCGCAAGTTAACCTCCTCAAAGTTCATTTGTCATTTTCACTGGCCTGTTTAAGGTATTTACGATCTCTCACATATCGCAATATATCTTGATACCAGGGGTTATTGCCATTTCCCTCCTTCTCAATGTTACAACAATGAGCTGGAGCCTTGTAAACACTCATTTGAATTGGTTTCATTTCTTCTTCTTTATTCGCCTTGATCATTGAGGCCAAGGTTGCTAAAGCATCTGCCATCTGATTTTCGTCTCGTGGGAGATATTTGAAGGTGACGTCATCAAACTCCTCAAGTAACCCCAAAACTACCTTTCGATAACTGATCAAGTTAGAGTCCCTTGTCTCCCATTCACTCGTAAGCTGATAAACTACCAACGCTGAATCTCTATATACTTCTAGGGTTTTTATACCTTGCTCTATAGCTGCTTGAAGTCCCATGATGCATGCTTCATACTCAGCCATATTATTCCTGCAATCAAAGTCTAATTTGCATGTGAAAGGGTAATGATCGCCATTCGGGGATACCAAGACTGCCCCAATTCCATTTCCGACTGCATTAGAAGCCCCATCAAAATTTAGCTTCCAAGGAGGATTCTGGGTCATTGCTATGCACATTAACTCCTCATTTGGAAAATCAAAGTTTAATGGCTCATAATCCTCTAAAGCTCTACTGGCCAAGAAATCTGCTACCGCACTTCCTTTTATAGCCTTTTGACTTATGTAGACTATATCAAACTCTGAAAGCAAAATTTGCCATCTCGCCATTCTCTTATTTAGAGCCGTTGACTCCATCATGTATTTCAACGGATCAAGTTTCAAAATAAGCCAAGTGGTATGGTATAGCATGTACTGTCTTAATCTCTAAGTCGCCCAAATCAGCGCACAACACAACTTTTCAATTGGTGGATATCTCATCTCACAGTCAGTGAATTTCTTACTGAGATAATAAATTGCCTTCTCCTTTTTCCCTGACTCATCATGCTGGCCCAGCACACATCCCATAGAATTACTGAACACTGACAAGTACAGTATTAATAGTTTATCTGGGCTAGGCGGAGACAATACCGGAGCATTCAACAAATACTGCTTGACCTTTTCAAAAACATTATGGCATTCCTTATCCCAAGTACCTTGATTGTGCTTTCTAAGGAGGCGAAAAATAGGATCACATTTCTCGGTTAGTTGTGAAATGAACCGAGCAATGTAATTCAACCTTCCTAGAAATCCTCGAACTTCTTTCTGAGTACGTGGTGGAGGTAATTCTCGTATGGCTTTGACCTTGTCTAAGTCGACTTCAATTCCCTTTTCACTGACTACAAAGCCTAATAACTTCCCCGATCTGGCTCTAAAGGTACACTTCGCTGGATTGAGCTTCAACTGAAATTTTCTCAACCTTATAAACAATCTTCTCAAGACCTCGATATGCTCTTTTTCTATACGCGACTTGGCAATCATATCGTCAACATATACCTCAATATCCTTATGCATCATGTCGTGGAATAAGTTTACCATGGCCCGTTAGTATGTTGCCCCCGCATTCTTTAATCCAAACGGCATTACTTTGTAGCAAAATGTCCCCCATAAGGTTATGAAGGTGGTTTTATCCATGTCCTCTAGATGCATCTTTATCTGATTGTATCCTGAGAAACCGTCCATAAAGGAGAACAACGAATATCCCGCTGTGTTGTCCACTAGAGTGTCAATGTGTGGTAAAGGAAAATTATCCTTTGGGCTAGCTTTATTTAAATCTCTGTAATCAACACACATTCGTACCTTCCCGTCTTTCTTAGGAACTGGTACAATGTTAGCTACCCATTCGGAGTACTTCACTTCTTGCAAGAATCCTGCATCGAACTGCTTCTTGACTTCATCCTTTATTTTCAAAACGATATCTGGCCTCATTCTTCGCAACTTCTGTTGGACTGGCTTACAATCCTGTCTTATCGGAAGACGATGTACCACAATGTCAGTAATCAATCCAGGCATATCCTGATATGACCAGGCAAAGATATCCTTGAACTCTCGAAGCAACTTAACAAGACCACGCCTTGTGTCCTCGCTAATTAGGGTTCCGATTTTCAACTCCTTCCCTTCCTCTAGGGATATATTCTCTATTGCCTCTTTCTCATGTGGCATGATTTGTTTCTCCTCTTGCTTTACCATTCTTAACAGATCGGGAGATATGTCACAATCTCGAACATCTTCAAAATCCTGAGGTTCCTCTAAACACATGTCTTGCTCGCTAGAGAAATTAGGAGCTGCAGTACCAGTGCTCATATCATTGATATCTAGGGACCTGTGGGGGTATGAAAGAATATACAAAGAATGAATGAATCTAAGAATGATCGTTTATGTGCTATGAATAAAAGAATAAGAATTGCTAGAATTTAAAGGAATATTGGTCGATAAAATGAAACAATACTCGTTTAAATTGATAAAAGTTATGTTTTATTTAAATAATTATAGATGAACATAAGCCTATTTCACAAATATAATCTTACTACTCTTAGGCCCTAAAGTAACAGACATGTTTTAAGAATTACTCTGAAAAATTCCTAAAGACTACAGGAAGGTCCTCCGTAGTCCAATTATTTAGAGAGCTCCCCGGTTTGTAAGGGCGAATGCCCTCGAGGCTTCCTTGCTCCGATCCCTCGTTGTGTACAGTATTAACTTGATGACTTTCCTCTGTCAGCAATCCTCCTGATTTAAAGGATTTGGATATAGGTGGGAATGTCATCGGTTCCCACTCCACTTCTCTTCCATTCAACCGCGCATTTCTTCTCGCTTGGCGCTTCTCTATTTCCTGCCTCTTGTGCTTATGGTCTGGCTTGAAGCCCAAACCAAAGCGGTCCTTCTTTTCAATCAGTTTTGGGATTTAAACCCCTCCTCGCAACTGTCTTCCTAGCCCTTTCCCTGGCAATGCCCCTTTCCCCATCATCATTTGCAGGGCCATCCTCGTGGCTCCAGACATTTTGGGTACTAGCACTTCGCTTCCTTCCAAAATGAAGATGGCATTAATGACTTCTAAAGAGTAGAAAGAACATTCAATAGCCTCTTCATTTACCTCAACATAAGGAGCCTTGCTGGTAACTGCCGCTATGATGTCGTCTTCCGCATTGATGGTTATTAAGTGACCATCTGTCACTAACTTCAATTTTTGGTGTAGTGAGGATGGCACCGCTGCTGCCGAGTGTATCCATGGTCTCCCCAACAAACAATTATAGGAGGGTTTGATATCCATCACCAGGAAATCAACTTCATACGTATTTGGCCCAATCTCCAGAGGGATGTCAATTCGCCGTATTACTTTCCTTTCAGTTCCATCAAAGGCTCTCACCATGTTATGACATGTTTTCATATACGAACTGTCAATAGGCAATCTGTTCAAGGTGGATAGTGGTAGGACATTCAAAGCAGACCCATTATCCACAAGTACACTTGGAAGTGTGTATCCTTTGCACCGAGTAGTGATGTGTAAGGCTTTGGTTGACCCTATGCCCCCAGATGGAATTTCATCATCATTAAAATAGATGAAATTGTCAGCACTGATGTTGTTTACTAACCGGTCCAGCTTGTTAACGGATATGTCATGGGTGACATATGTTTCGTTAAGCACCTTTAACAACTTATCTCGATGCACCTCAGAACTCAAGAGTAGGGCTATTACTGATATACGTGCCGGCTGCTTGCGCAACTACTCGACCACGCTATACTCGCTATGTTTCAGGAATTTTAGAAACTCCTTAGCTTCTTCCTCCTTTATCGGCTCATTGATGGGTACTTCAGTCTCTTTTTCCTTTTCAGCCTCGACACTTTTTGTTTTTACGGGTTCCACTCTGATATTCCCCCTGTCATAACGTTTCCCACTTCGTGTATGGGAACCTTCATTTTGCACGCCCCTGGCCGCGCTAGCTATACTCTCCCCCTCAGGTATTGTTATATTGCAGTCATAGCTCCATGGCACCCTCCTGTCATCCTTGTAAGGGGAAGGATTGGATTTATGGATGACTATTTTGGGCCCAGTTTGCGACCCCGCCTCATTATTCCCTGGCAAGGAAATAATAATTCTTGGTTGGCTGGTTCTTTGTCGTTCATTCTCCAACACACATATTTGTCCTTCACAAGAACTACCTTTAAAAACCTGTAACTCTTTGTTAACCATAAGGCTTCGTACCATGGCCTTGAATTCTTCACAATTTTGGATCATATGACCCACTTCTCCATGGGATTCACAATGGTTCTCTATTCCTTCTCCTCCTTTTCTAGAGGTCAACATACCTCTCTTCACCATCTCCTCCCAAATTACTTTCATGGGCGTCTTCACCTCAGCAATATCTTCCTTGGCTTTTCCTTTCTTTATTTCATCAATGGCATTCACTCCTTGATTGCCATGATCTGGTAATGGATTTTCAGTATTAGGGGTACTATCAAATTTCACAACCCCCATTTTAATGAGACTCTCCACGACCTTCTTGAACCCAGTGCAATTTTCAATTGGATGCCCCGATATTCCTGCGTGATATTCACATTTAGCATTCGCATCGTACCATTTGGGGTACGGTGGCTGCAGCGGTTTCAAGTGAAATGGAGTAATGGTATGTGCATCATATAAGCTTTGGTAAAGCTCACGATATGTCACAGGGATAGGAGTGAATTGCATCCTCTCTGAACTTGGTCTTGTACCCGATTCCTGTCTTTGAGTATTTTGCTGTTCACCCGTAACTGCTTTAGGTTGCCCAACTGTGATTACCCTGGAGTTGAAACTGTTCATGTTATTCACCTCATTGTCTTTTCTCCTTGAGGCTGATCTTTTAGCTACTTCCCCCTAGATTTTACCGCCCCTCACGGCATTCTCAATCATCTCACCCGCCATAACTATATCCACAAAACTTTTCGTAGTACTTCCAATCATATGTGTGATGAATGGCGCCTTCAAAATATTAATAAATAACATGGTAGTTTCCTTTTCCAACAATGGTGGTTGTACTTGCATTGCCACCTCCCTCCATCGTTGTGCATATTGCCTAAAACTTCTATTAGGCTTTTTCTCCATGTTTTGAAGTGTGATCCTATCTGGCGTCATATCAGTTACATGGTTATACTGTTGCATGAAAGCCTGTGCAAGGTCTCTCCATGAACCGATTCTTGCACGGGTCAACTGATTATACCACCTAGCCGCTGCTCCCACTAGGCTGTCCTGAAAACAATGAATCAATAGTTGATCGTTGTTCACATAACCAGTCATTCTCCTATAAAACATTGTTATGTGTGCCTCTAGGCAAGTAGTCCCATTGTATTTTTCAAACTCTGACATCTTAAATTTATGGGGAAGTACCAAATCTGAAACCAAGCTTAAATCTTTGGCATCAATCCCATGATGATTGCTAGCCCCTTCTAAAACCCTAAACTTCTCCTCTAACCACCTGCAATGATCTTCCAATTGTTTCGCGGATTTAGTGGCCATTCTTTCCTTCTCCATTAAATCCAGATCAGGAGTGATAGGGTTGATCGAGCTATCACCCAAATTATTTCCCAACCCAGATGGGAAATTTATGGGAATTCCAGCATCCACTGGCCCATGTTGAGGCCTTACGGTGACAGATGGCCTTTTAGGAGGTGCCTCAGTTTGCAGTGGCACATGAGGTGGAGTAAAACCCGGGGGAGGACCTTCATTCTCCTCTTCAATGATCGCTATGGGAGCTTTTCCTTTATCAGTAGCTCTCAGCAGCTGAGCCATTTCAGCCATCATATTTCTCTGAGCCTCTAGCATCTGCTCTCTCATTTCATTCTGCATTTTAGCCAACTGCTCTTGCATTTGATCTTGTATATCTTTTTGTAATTGCTCGAACCTTTGATCCATACTCTTAGTTTTAGTACGAGTGCCGTAAGGATGCGTGATTTCCAGATTTCCTTTTCTACCTTTTGAGAGTAAACTTTAACTAATCAGGGTCTTTCTATAACTTTGAATGCAAATGATGTGATGAAATGCTCTGAGATGCAAATGCATGAATGCAAAAATAATATTGATTCTAGTTCAACTTCATTTAGAAAATTTTATTTAGAAAAAGAATATCTTTACATATAAGAGGATTACAAATACGCTTTCGCCCTAAGACCCAAAGCTTTAACTCTATCTAATAAAAGGGCTAACTCTCGTCCTACATTTGACGATGATGAATACATCAGACTCAATACATCAGCTCGAATTGCCAAGTCTTGCACATACTCAGCAACCTCTCGAATCTGGGCTATGGCTTCACCAATGACATGATCTCTTTCTCTGGCCTGTCCTCTAGCCTGATGTAGCTCTCCCTTCAGATAATCTTCTTGTGCCGTGAGCTGCTCAACCCGAAATTCACCGTCATGCAATGCTACCTCCAAATCCTTAACCTTGATTTTTAGCTCCTTTAACTCGACCGTAGAAATATGGTTTTGGTGCCAACGCAGAGATCTTCCAAGCTCAATTACCTTAGTCTTCAATCCTTTATTATTTTCTTCTAATGCCAAATTCTGCACTTGTATCTCTTGGAACTTCCTCTTCCAATACTCAGCTCTAGCCTTTTCCTATTGGACCTCTTTCTGCAATTGCTCTAAAGATCCTCCTACTCTTGCCCTCCTTAAGGATACTTGTGCCCTTTTGTAATGCTCCTTTAGATCGTCTCGATCTTCCTCAATCTTTCTTTTTTCTTTCCTCTCTTTCTTGACCTCCATCTTTTGAAACTCGACGTCCAAACTCAAGTACATCTTTTCTTCCTCGAACCTTACTATCCTCTTTTCGAACTCAAAGTTTTTTCTCTCGAACTCCTGCTTCATAATTTCTAACTCTGATGGCCTTACTCGCAAATATTCCTCCATTGGTTGAGCTCCTTCCACACTTGGCTTAGGGATATTATCATTGACCCTTCTTCCCTTCCATTCAACGTATTCTGGCATGGTTGCAGGGCTAATAGCTACTCCTTTCAACCGAAAAGTTTTTTTCCAAGCACTAGAAATTTCACTAACCCTTTTCTTGTAATCTGATCCTCTATATACAAACTCACTTTGACCCAACCCCTGAGTTGCTGGTACGAACTGTCTCAATCCATGCTGCCTCAGCACGAGCAGAGGGGCATAACCAATGGCACCCCAAATTCCCAATAGGGGTACCCAATCAAAACTATCACATCAGTAAAGAACCTCACCAGTCATCATCTACGGAGCCCTCCACTCGACATTTTTCGACTGAAGGTTCTGAAGTAGCGCTATCCAAGTCTCTTTGGGAACATCAACTCTCCTAGTTGAAGCTACTATATCTTTCAACGGTGAATAATCCTTGAAGAAAACCCGACAAACTACCCTATCTATCAACCGAAAATGACTGTAGAACCAAGCCAAAAGCAACTGATCACAACCTATAAATCTACTAGCACCAGCCCTCCTACATGCGCCTAAAGACCTGAATGTTTCCGCCAAAATTGCAGGGATAGAAGTAACCTTTTTACTGAGTCAATGAAAAAGATCCGTGGTTGCCTCATCCACATATCCCAAAGCCTTAGGGAAAACCATCAATCCATACAAACTTAAGGCAAAAACATCTACCTTCTTTGTCTCATCAGGGTGTGTCAGAATCAAATCTTTCAAGGCGTCCCACGAAATGCACTTACACTCATCTTTTTCCTTAATTCGGACCATGGCCCACTGCTCGCTCATCCCCGTAATAATCATCAATTTCTTCCAAAAAGTAGGGACACAAGCAGCTCGTGAATAGATCCTATCGTTCTGAAA
This sequence comes from Gossypium anomalum, assembly GCA_025698475.1. Classification (NCBI taxonomy): domain Eukaryota; kingdom Viridiplantae; phylum Streptophyta; class Magnoliopsida; order Malvales; family Malvaceae; genus Gossypium; species Gossypium anomalum. The sequence continues at coordinate 65,080,726 of CM046964.1, forward strand.
CCTGGGACAACAAAGCAAGGCAGTGTACTCCTCTATAGTAGGTACCATGTCTACTTCCCCAAAAGTGAAACAACTATATGCCGGGTTCCAAAACTGAGTAAGGGCTCAGAATAAGTGCTCGTCTATCGGAACATCAAGCAAGTAAGGTAAGTCTCCGTAATTACCAGAGAATAACTGCTTGGTCTCTTTGCCCCACTGATCCCAAATTTCCTTAAGCTCCTGGAGATTATTCTGCGTGACGCTAATACGAGTGTAATCTGACAACTTTGACACGTATCCCTCAGCTATACTATCTCCCTTTTCTAGTTGAGTTTGCTCGGACCATCTATGGACGTTGGCATTACCTTCCACTCTATCAAGAAGACCGTTCTCTATAATAAAACTTCCTAACTTAAAAACTAATCGTGAATCGATATCTTTGTAAATGCAAAATGACATGCAAACAAAAGAAAAGAAATAGTTAGTATGATATCAATATATTTCAACGATAACTTATAAGGGTAATACCTAAAATTTAAACCTAACTAAGTTGGGCTCATACATCCTTCTATATGTGGTTTAGTTCTAAAGTTGAGGTACCTGAACCAGCAGATTCCTCGATCCTCACCCATTATAGGCTCATTCGAATCGAGTTCAGTTCAAGGGAACACATTTCCCTATGGCTACACGGAGATGAAAATCTCACGAAACCATAGGTACAGATGTATCCCGAAAGTGATCCACTATCCTGCACGGAGGTAAAAACCTCACGAAGGCGTAGCTTCTCACTCCCACTTAAGGGTGTGACCACAACGGTCATGCAAATGCAATGCGTATTAGAATACAGCAACACATGCAATAATACAAACACATGTAATGCAAAGAGGATTAAGTTTTAAAATTTTTAATTTCCGACATTAAGACAAGAGATAATCAATTACATGGCTTGACTCTCTTATTAGTCCCCAACGGAGTCGCCAAGCTGTCGAGACCATTTTTAAATCGAGTTTTTGGAAAATGGGAATCGACTTTAACAAAAACGGGAGTCGCCACCATTCTTTTAGGTGTGATTGGATCACCTTTAAAACATTTTGTTTTAAAATCATTAGTTTTGGTCTACGAAATTAGAAGACGGGTTCGGGAGTCGGTTACATACGAGGAAGGGTTAGCACCCTCGTAACGCCCAAAGATTGGTACCCAATTGATTATCAAGTGTCTTTAATGTCGGAGATTCAAAAATTTTAAGATGCAATCCTTTTTTGGAATTTTTGAAAATTAGAGTTCACTTGTATCAACGTATTGATATTAAGTTAGCTTTTTTTTAAAAAAAATCCCTATCTCGAAGCAACAAAACGCTATATCCAATAAGTTAGGACATATTGCTTTGCAATCCCAAGACAGTTGCTCACATTTTGCAAACATTTAAAAACTAAGAAGGGTACTTGATTGTTCGAACTTAACGAGAAAAGTTGCAACCCAATGAGTTAGGGCACTACTTTCTCGAAATTTCCGAACACCAAGTATTGCCTTTATGTTTTTTTTCTGAAAAACTTTGGTGCCTTATTTTTTTTTAAAAATGTGTTATGAATTGTATTATAGTATAAATCATACATAATAACATATTATTGTGGTAGGTGAATAATACATGCATTTAAACAGAATGGTGACAATAATATAAAGATCGTGCATTAAATACATACATATAAAAATCATATATTCATAGCAAATATTAATGATATGCATACAAAGATAAATAATGCATGTCATACAAAAAGGTGTACTATAATATTAATGTACATGTTCATGAAAGGTAAAGTCAAATAATAAAGATAAGATAATATATAACCCATGATATATGCAATATATATATAAAAAAATGAAATGAGTTATTATTAACAAAGTGTACATAGAATACAAATAAAGACATAATTAATAATAATCTTAAAATAGTATTTGCTATATATAAAGCATAATAACAAAACATTTATAAAAGAATAATAAATATATTGGGTTTAAAAATATATATATATATATATAATAAAAGTATGTAAAAGAACTTATAAAATAACACATAACATGAAAATATCATTACATAATAAATAACTAATAATTTAATATATGTATAATATGAGCTAAAAAATAATTTAATTCACAAATTTACAAATTTTAAATAATATAATGAATAACATAAATAAGATAATGGATAATATATGATATATATGCCACAAAAGAAAAGAAACGAAAAAGTAACATAGAATAAAAATACAGCAAATGTCGTATAATAAAATAATTTAAATATATATAGGAAATAAGAAATATAATGGATATAATATAAAATAATGAAAATTTATATGTGGGAATAATGTATATGGATAATTAATAAATATATAATATGAGTAAGATATAAAATAATACTGTAAAATACTAATAATAATTTGTTAACAATAAGATATAGTAAATAATATATATATATATATATATATATATATAGTAAAATAATTTTATAATGTACAATATAAAAAATAAGGTAAAAACATATATATATATATATATATATATAAATATAGGGCTAAATTGAAAATTCAGTAAAAATTATGGAACGAATTTAAAAGAAATAAAAATGGATTAAGGCCTTAATTAAAACAGGCGCAAATCAAGAGGGACCCATTGGGCAAATTGCCCTATTCCTCAAAACGGCTACGTTTCCTAGAATGTAGTTTAACAACTGTCGAGACTAAATTGAAACAATTGTAAAGTATTAGGGCCAAATTAAGAAATAAATAATACGTAATTATAAATTAAAAGAGGCGAAAGGACCAATTAAGTAATTAACCCTATTCTAATAAACGCGCGGATCCTCCCCGGGTAATCGGGTCAACGCGCGGATCCTATGGCTTAATACGACACCGTTTTGAGCTTATTGAGTTAAGCAGAAACGATGTCGTTTCGAAGAGGCTATATAAGCCAACTTTGCAGCTTAAAAATCATTTTAACGCTGGTCTTAAAAAAAAAACAAAGAAAAAAGCTCTGCAGAAGGGAAGAGAGAGGTCCCAGCTCTGGCCTTCGGCCATGGTGCAGTGTTTGCACACGCGCCTCACGCGCCGTCGTACATGGTGGTCTGAAGGCTCAAAACCTTCGTCCTTCCACAGGTAATCTCCCTTCCCTTAAATCCTTACTCATGCAGGTTAGAACAGTTCATATATATTCAAAATAAAGCACGATATATGCGATGTAAATCACCTTTTGAGAGGTTGCTGGTATTTTTGAATGAATATCCGTGAATATATTTTTATTTCATTCAAAAAAGGTACCTGTTACAATGTTTGATTCGGGCTTTTATAGCCACTACTGTGTTACATAAACTAGAAATAAATCAAAGATTTCTTTCCATTTTTTGTCTGCTGTATCATATCCTTAATTGTGATCTATTAAATCTCTTTAGTTTCCTTTTTTCGTTTTTCGTATCTGCTGTGTTTCTTTCCTTTCTTTACAGGTGCTCGCGAAAGATCCGGTAATGGAGGGGTCGCTGGCGTTGATGGAGGCCTGAAGTTTGGCGGTGGTGTCGGTGAGGCGCTGATTGGTAGCTGAGGAGCCGTCCAGGCTGTGCTGAGAAGACTCATTAATGGCCTCGATTTTTTGGGAAATTCAACAGACACTTCCCAAGGCTTTCAGAAGCTACTTGCGGCGCTGTAGTCCTCAGGAAACCCTAAGGTTTCCTGTTTCTTTAAAGTTACTTGGGCTTTTGGGCCATTTCTGATTTGGGTTTGGAGTATAAATGGGTCTGCTGAGTAATTTTAGGTCTGCTGGGTAGTTTTAGGTTAATGGGTCTGAAATATTTGATTTTGGGCCCACCGTTTGGGCTTTGTAACATGAACTTGGACTGTTAAATAAACAATTGTTTATTTAGTTTTTAGCCCGGTCAAATTTGGGCTCTTACAAGAGTAAGAAGGTAAAAAAAAAAAACAAAATTAAAATAAATTAAAATTTAAAATAAAACACTATCCCACTCTTCCACCAACCAACCACAATCCCACAGAATCTGACCCACTAACCTCATCCAACTACCATAGACTTTTAGTCCCACCGAACTACTACACAATCGGCAGACACTCATAGAAGCAAAAATAACATTCTTCGCTCACACGAAGATTCGAACACAAGAGTACCCTAAGGCAAGCTAACACCTTACCACTTGAACCAAAAAGCTCATTTTGATATGAGTTTACCGAAAACATAACATAAGCCCACCCAAAAGGGATGAGGCTAGGATAAAAAAAATAACAGAATTTCCAACTGTGGGACTTGAACCCAATACCTCAAGCATACAATCAAAACACATAGTCACTGAAGCAGATACAAATTTGTGACAAAATTCACAAAAACTTATTTAAATAATTCAGGGCATTACATTATGTGGAAATAATAAGTTGGTGTGACATTACACATGCGGTATATGTTTATTGCATAAGATATTGAAAAGAGCAGAATTAGACCTAACAAATTTAACATATACCATTTGGGTTAGGATTGAAATTTTAAAATTTGAAAAGTATAAGTCTAAGCAGTTAAATTAGAGTACATGGACTAAATCCATAACATACACATAGGATAGGGACTAATAATAGAATTTAACCTAAAATATATTTTGAAATATATTTATATATTATTATTTAAGCGTCTAATTGAGTTGGTGTCACCCTCAATCGGGTCACCAACTCGATTAGGGATATTACAAAAATACACATTCATAATTAAAATGAGTGATGGAGGGGGAAGGGTAGATTTAGGGATAAACCAGTAGCGAGAGAAATGATCGCTTCTTCCTTGAATTGAAGAGTTCGTTCAAAAAAAATTCATCTATCTGATTGATGGGCCAAAAGGCAATTCATGGTTCAGATGACTAGTAAAAATAGAAACGAATGAACAAATTGAGTTATTCAAATGTACTTTAGTCTTTTTATTTAAACAAACAAGTGAAAATATTGATATGGTCAACTTTCAACCCGAAACAATTGTATTAGTAAAACCTTTAATTTACCATTAAGTAAAACTTTATTTTGATATTTTTATACATTTTAATTTTATTATACACATTTTATTACTTTCATCAATTGTATATCTATACTTACTATTAGTTAAGCTCCTGACTGTGTAGGTGCCACCCTCAATTGGGTCATCAATTTAGTTAGAAAAATTACAGAAATACCTTTCCGTAAATAACATAAGTTTTATTTTTTTGTGGGTACTTTAGTCTTTTTATTGAAAAAAAAACCAATAAAAATAATCTTATGATGATATTTGAATCCAAACCAATTACATTAGTGGAACCTTTAATTTATCACTAAGTTAAAACTTTATTTTAATATTTTTTTTACATTTTAATTATACTATGCATACTTTATTACTTAATTTATCACTAAGCTAAATCTTTATTTTAATATTTTAATTTTATTATGCACACTTTATTACTTCCATCAATTATATAACTATACTATTATTTAAGCTCCTAACTGAGATGATGTTACCCTCAACCAGGTCATCAACTTGATTAGGGAAATTACAAAAATACCCTTTCGTAATTAAAATAAGTTATATTATTCGAGGGTACTTTTATCTTTTAATTTAAAAACCGATAAAAATATTCATGTAGTGGGATTTAAGCCCAAACCAATTGCATTAGTAAAATTTTTAATTTACTACTAAGCTAAAGCTTTATTTTGAAAATTTTTCTACATTTAATTTTATTATGTATACTTTATTACTTCCATCAATTGTATAAATTACTAATGTATTTGATTGAGTTAGTGTCACAAGTTAACTCAATACTGACTCAAGATTGATGACAATATAACGATAAATAATTTAATTTTTAATTTTAATAACGTAGATATTTCATGTATTATTATTAATGAGTTCCAAGCCACAGGTTTCATTATTTATTGTATATTATTTATAAACATACATTTATATTTTATATGATGGAAAGTAAAGATTGCAAATTAATATGAGCACTATTCAAAAGTGATGATTTATCATCTTACAAATTTAATTATTCATAAGCATTATTCAAATTAAAAGTGATGATTTATCATCCAATGAATACATTTCTATGGGACATGTTTCTCCCAAGGAGTATGTCCAATATGAAGGGTTGTGGCTCTTCAAATTGTATTCATTGAATGCATATAAATAAAGGCATTATAGTTCTCACAAAGATACAATTACAATCAATCTTATTTTCAAAAACTAGAGTAAGAGTTAGGGAATTCCTCAATTTTGCTAATCAACGGATATTCAAAACTTCTTTGTATCCCGGGAGGACCTTTGCCTTAACCCTCTAGCAACTTTGTGTGGGGGCAAATAGTTCTTTTTGGAAAGCATCATTCGTGCCTCGAAGTCTACTGTTTATTTCCACACAAGTCTCTGGTTCTATTGTCTCCATTCAAATTTCCAACAATCAAAGAGAACTACTTTTAGAGATGGCGACGGAGGCTAACACCACATTCAAAGTGATGAACCAAGAGTTTGTGAAACTTGATTGGTTTGATGGTTCAAATTTCAATTGTTGGAAGGACAAGATGTTGTTATTTCTTACTGTCTTAAATATGGCGTACATTCTGGATCCAAACCTACAAGCTGTGGAGGATCCCGCCCCTAATGCAAATTTCGAGGAAATTGCAAAAGTGGCTGAACTCAAGAAGAAGCGCGAAGAAGACAATTTCACATGTTGAGGACACATCCTCAACACCTTGTCTGATCAATTGTATGATCTTTACATGTCGGTGCAATCCCCGGTGGAAATATGGAAAGCTCTTGAAGAGAAATACAACACCGAGTGACAAGATACTGATAAATTTTTAATGATTAAGTATTTCGAATCAAAATGCTCGATACTATTTCGATCATGGATCAAGTCCATGAATTACAAGTCCTTGTAAGCAGGCTTCGTAACTTGAAAGTTGTTATTCCGGAATTGTTATAAGTTGGGGCTATCATTTTGAAGTTGCCTTCGTCTTGGAACAATTATCGGAAGAAACTTCTGCATATGTTAGAGGACTTCACTGTGGAGAAAATACTTAGGCATTTGTGTATTGAAGAGGAAACTCGGAAGCGTGATGCGGCGTATCTTCCCCAAAGTTCTAAAGTGAACCATGTCAGCGAGTCCAAGAACTCTCGAAATGGTAAGTGAAAGGTCACATCCGAGACCAAGGACGTGCAAGACAAGAAGAAATGTAACATCCTAAACCCGGCCTAGACGTTATGGCTGAATCTGACGATGTTACATGATAGCGTGTTTGAAAACCGTAACTTGTGTTGGAAACTATAACTCTAATTAAAACATTTTCCGTTTAGAATCTTTTCATTTTTACTTATTAATTCTAATGTTAATTAATTGTTTGAAAGCTTTCAAAACGTTTATTCTATGTGGAAGCTTTTAAAATAGTTTGCGTATTCGTGAGTATTTTGTTAAAATGTTTGGTTCTTTTGAAAACTCGAGTTTTCCTAAAACTAGTAATTATAGTTCTTAACTAATAAAATTCCCGAATTTAAGAAAAATCCATAGAGGCCATATTTACAATAAAATTCCCAAATAATAATTAAGTATGAAACAGAGTCAAATAAAGTTGTATGGCCACCGCTTAGTCCTCCGCCGCACTGATCTGCCCAAGCCTAGGGATTACCTGTGCAGACAAATGAGAAGGGTGAGTTTTCGAAACTTAGTGTGTAATCCCCATATAAACAAGAAATTAGAATACAATCATAGTTTGGGCCTAAGCCCATTTCAGTAATAGTTCTAGTTTCAGTTAGGGCCTTAGCCCATTAAAATACAGAAGGAGTAATGCATTTGTGCCTTGGCCCATTACAGTATCAATATTTAGTATAGTAACAGATATAAAGTATCAAATCCTACCCAACCAGCCTCTACACTCCAACTCTGTCCAACCCTACACTCCATGTGGGGATAAAATCAACCCACCCATCCCTACACTCTAAAGAGTACCGAATGCGGCACTAGACAGTAGTTTGCAACTGAGCTGCTAGTAATTTAGGCTCGAGGCCTTTCAATACACCTCCTCCGAACAAGATAACCCCACCCAAATACAATTCAATATACATATATGGCATGCTAAAACATAATATCAAGCATAAAATCAGGGCATACAGTATCAAATTAGTGGAACGTCATCATGTTTAATAACATGCATAATCGTATCAGTCACACAATCATTTCAGTCAATTAGGGGTCTAAGTAAGCTTACCGACCCTATAGTAGGTCCACAGTCGACTTGGGCGACCCGTGCAATCTTAGCAGTAAAACAGTGAAAATGGGCTCACAAGCCCATAATGTTTGCCCGTGTGGGCCCACACGCTCATGTGGCCCACACGGCCCAAAATAGCCTTGGCCGTGTTGATCATACGGCCTGGCCCAAAAATCCCACACACCTATGTGGCTCACCCGTATGGGCCCACACGTCCATGTGGCCCACATCACCCAATTTGGTCCGACCTGTGTATCGCACACGGCTAGCCTCGTCAATCACACGCCCGTGTTCGGTCACACGGCTTACAACACGGGAGGCCACACGCCCGTATGGCGTCGACAGTCCCATTTTTTGACTTTTCACCAATTACCGATTTTCAGCGTTGTGATTACACACCTGATCTATTTTTAACGCAGAAGCGCACCCGAGATTATATGCACCTGTAGTCGACAAACAACCCCACAATCAATCCTAAATCGCAATTAATTTGAAACCGAAACGTTGACAATAATTCATTCAATCTATTCGTTACTTACCTTCAAAACCGAGCAACCCCCAACTACGGATCCGAACGAGATAGGTCACCACTCTCACAATTCGCTATTGACAATTCTGAAAGACCCAATATCAATGGTACTTAATAGAACTAAACGAAGTTATAACGCCAATCAACTTCAATCACGAAATCTTACTTTTAATCGAACACTAGTGGATTTACAATTCAATGGCACCGAGTAGAATTCCACAGTCATTTACTAGCCTCCTAATCAAGAATTAGAACCCCCCATTAGAAAAAGAACAACAAATAGATGATAAATAACTAGAAGAGCTTACCGTCAATGCTCAAAGATTCAGAAGAACAAGTCGTGGCCAAGAAATCATCAGAAATATTTGGGAAGATGAGCGGAAGCTGAAATTACAACAACAAAAAATAAGAGAAAGGGTAAACTAGTAGAAGTTTCGGCAGAGGGGGAAGGGAATAAACGACAACGTTAGAATTTGGAGAATCAGAGACAAATTTCTAGAAAAAATGAAAGAGTGAGGGGGGAGCCAAACTTTGGATGTTCTCAAACTCCTCACTCCTAAATTTTCTCACCATATCCCTTAATCCACTCCCCAAAACCGTCCACCCCTTCTTCAACCACGTAATTCAAATTCCACTCAAACTCTTCAGTATTTCGGCTAAACTAGAACTCCCACATGGCACAAGTAGCAAAAATAAATGTCATTTGCACAAGCAGGGGTTCAAACTCCAGACCCCCAACACACTAACACACATATTAACCACTAGACTAACAGGCCCATTGTTACATATTTTACCAACATTTATTTATAAGCCTACTAACAAGAGATAGGGGTTTATTCATTTAAAACAAAAAATTTTCCCAATCTAAGGCTTGAACTTGGGACCTCACACACACACCCAGAACACTTAACCACTGAATCAGATACACAGTTGTGTCACAAACATACGAAATAAATACATAAGAGATTTTTAGGGCGTTACAAGAAAAAAAATCGCAATTGTTATAATTGCAATAAGAAATGACACTATATTAAAGATTGCAGACTTCTCAAAAAGAAGCAAGATGCCACAACTTCTAAAGCCAACATGGTGGAGGGCATGGACTTAGTGGCTATGGTTACAGAAGGGATAAAAAATTTAGAGATTAGTATGATTACTGAACTCAACATAACCATGAGTGATAAGTCTTATAAGTAGTGGCTCGACTCTGGAGCTACTGTCCATGTGTGTAATGACCAAAAACAATTCAAAAGTTATGAACTAGTGGCAAATTTTGAAGTACTTATGGGCAACTATCAATCGGTTAAGGTGCTCGGTCAAGGGACAGTAGATCTTAACTTCACATCTAGGAAGAAATTGACTTTGACTATTGCATGTTCCCGATGTGAGAAAGAATTTAGTGTCCGCAAGTATTCTATGTAACATGGGGTTCAAGATTATCTCAGAATCCGATAAGTTTTTCTTGCTTAAGGGTGATATATATGTAGGAAAAGGATATTGTAACGAAGGTATGTTCAAGTTGAGCATTGATATGAATAAAATTAATTCTTCTGCTTATATTGTTGAATCTTATCCTTTGTGGCATGCGCGTTTAGCACATTTTAATTTTAAAGCTTTACAATATATGTAAAAAAATGGTTATATACGTTTAAGTAATGATGAGTTTGAGGATAAATGTGAAATTTGTATTCAATCAAAAATTACCAAGAAGTTGTTTCCTAATAAGTGTGAAAGGAATTCACAAGTGTTAGATTTAATTTTTCGAAAGTTTGTGAATTAAATGGAACACTAACATGAGGTGGAAAACGACATTTTATCACTTTTATAGACGACTTCTCTAGATTTACTTATGTGTGTCTCATGAGAAGTAGATACGAGGCTTTTGATATGTTTAAACATTTTAAAAATGAGGTTGAGAATTTTTTTAGTAAGAAAATCAAAGTGCTTCGTAGTGATAGAGGTGGTGAATATTTTTTGAATGAATTTAATATATTTTGTGAGGAACAAGGTGTGGTACATGAGTGTTCCACGCCTTATTATCTACAACAAAATGGTTTGGCAAAAAGAAAGAACCGTACTTTAGTAGATATGGTTAACTCGATGTTGTTAAATGCTAAACTTCCATATAATCTATGGGGTGAAGCATTATTGACTGCGTGTTATATTCTTAACAGAATACCATCGAGAAAATTCAAAGTATCTCCATATGAGTTATGAAAGGGTCGGATGCTAAACTTAGATTATTTCAAAGTGTGGGGATTTTTGGCTTACTATAGAGTTCCCGACCAACAGAGAACAAAGTTAGGTCCAAGAGTCGTCAATGGTGCATTCGTTGGATATGCCCAACACTCTAAGGATTATCGTGTTCTTGACTTAGTGTCAAATACAATAATTGAAACAAGAGATGTTGTATTCATTGAAAATAAGGTTTTCAATGATTCAAAAGATTTGGAAAAAGAATATCAACCAACAATCTCAAGTGATCAAACCAAAAGAAGTCTTTGTGATAATAAGGATACGGAGCCGAGGAAAAGTCAAAGAGTGAGAAAAGTAAAGGACTTTGGTCCTGATTTCATTTCCTCACAATCTCTAGCATTCCTTGTTGAGGGAAATAGAGAATCCATAATTAGGAAGATCTCCATAATGTTTAATGTGGATGGTGATCCATAATCCTATGGTGAAGCCATGACTTCTAGGGATGCAGCATTTTGGAAAGAGGCGATCAATGATGAAATGGATTCAATATTATCCAACAATACTTGGATTCTAGTTGATCTTCCTCAAGGATCAAAGTCTATCGGGTGTAAATGGGTGTTTAAAAGGAAGAATACTCCAATAGGGGGTTTCCAACCTTTAAGGCTAGGTTGGTGGCTAAAGGATTTAGGCAAAAAGAAGGCCTAGATTATTTTGACACCTATACACCAGTGGCTAGGATGACCTCCATTCGAATTCTTATAGCACTTGCATCTATCCATAGGTTACATGTACATCAAATGGATGTTAAGACGGCTTTTTTGATTGGTGATCTCGAAGAGAAAGTCTATATAGAGCAACTAGAAGGTTTTGTGCTTCCTGGAAATGAACATAAGGTGTGTAAATTGATCAAGTCATTATATTATTTAAAATAAGTTCCTAAACAGTGGCATGAGAAATTTGACTCGCTTATCTTGTCAAATAGTTTTTAACATAATAGTGAGGATAAATATATTTACACTAAATTCACCGATAGATATGGTGTAATTATTTGTATCTATGTAGTCGATTTGTTGATTTTTGGTACGAACATGGAAGGTGTTTGTGAGACCAAAGAGTATCTAGCCTTGAAATTTAAAATGAATGATCTCAATGAGGTAGATACAATTCTAGGAATAAAGGTGAAAAAGCATGAAAATGGCTTTGCACTAAGTCAATCTCACTACATTAAGAAAGTATTGGAAAAGTTTAAACACTTGAATATCAAGGATTCAAACACTCCATACGATAGAAAAACTTCAAGTTAAGTGAGAATAATGATAGGGCTATAGCACAACTTGAGTACGCTAGTGCAATCGGAAGTCTAATGTATACAATGCATTGTACTAGACCTGATGTTGCATTTGCTGTGTGCAAATTGGCGAGATTTACAAATTGTCCTAGTACTGATCATTGGAAAGGAATTTGTAGAATTTTTGGCTATTTTAAGAAAATAAAAATTTGGGATTATTCTATAGTGATTATCTAGCAGTACCAGAAGGTTACTCGGATGCAAGTTGGATTACAAGTCTAAATGACAATAAGTCCAGATCGGGATGGATTTTTACAATTAGAGGTGAACCCATTAGTTGGGCCTCCAAGAAACAAACTTTCATCTCACATTCAACTATGGAGGCTGAATTCATAGCCTTAGCTGCTACTGGCAAAGAAGCGGAATGGTTAAGAGATCTCTTGCTAGATATAAAACTGTGGCCACAATGTAGGTTCGCCATTTCCGTATATTGTGATAGTGAATCTACCATGTCTCGAGCGTGCAATAAGGTGTACAATGGAAAGTCTAGACATATAAGTTTGAGACATAAGTATGTGAGACAATTGATTAAGGACGGTGTGATAACTGTTACCTATGTTAAGTCAGTTGACAATTTAGCGGATCCATTGACAAAAGGTTTGTCAAGGGATTTGGTTAAGAGTACCACCGCTAAGATGGGATTAAAACCATTATAATCACATCATTGGTAATGGAAACCCTACCTTATTTTAGCCAAAAGCTAGTTTCAAGGTTCAAAGGGTAATAACAAGTTATCAAATAACAACGTACAATAAGAATTAGGATTTAGTGTTTATATTTTAGGAGGATGAAGTTTACTATTAATGGATGGACATTAATTGTCATGAAATCCACCTATATAGACATGAAGTGGTGCCACTTCAACGAGATTTTCTTCATGGTTTTCTCTTGTACATGTTCATGAAATGGGATGAGCACATAGCCATAACGGTGCTAAAGCAAATTAAATTCTTACTCTAATACTTTACGATTATGTGTGAAATTTTTTCGATATTAACTTTAAGAGTGATGGTTCAAGCGACTAGCCACTATTCACTTTGTTGATACTATGAGAGTTTGCACTAAAGGAAGGTTCAATCTGCGGACACCCTTTTTTATGCATAATCATTGTATACTTGTTTTCTAGAATTAGCAATCTAGTGGGGGATTGATGGAAAGTATAGATTGCAAATTAATATGAGCACTATTCAAAAATGATGATTTATCATCTTACAAATTTAATTATTCATAAGCATTATTCAAATTAAAAGAGATGATTTATCATCCAATGAATACATTTCTATGGGACATGTTTCTCCCAAGGAGTATGTCCAATATGAAGGGTCGTGGCTCTTCAAATTGTATTCATTGAATGCATATAAATAGAGGCATTATGGAGCTCACAAAGATGCAATTATAATCAATCTTATTTTCAAAAACTAGAGTAAGAGTTAGGGAATTCCTCGATTTTTCTAATCAAAGGATATTCAAAACTTCGTTGTATCCCGGGAGGATCTTTGTTTTAACCCTCTAGCAACTTTGTGTTAGGCAAATAGTTCTCTTTGGAAAGCGTCATTCGTGCCTCGAAATCTAATGTTTATTTCCATACAAGTCTTCGGTTCTATCGTCTCCACTCAAATTTCCAACATTATATTTGTAGTTTTCATATATATGCGCATGTGATAGAATTTCTAGTATATTTTATTTGTTTGGTTTTAGAAGAAGGGAATTTATTTTTTTCTCATTTTTAAACTTCGAAGAAATTTAACGAGGGATTGCAAAGTACTTCAAATTTCATAACTATATTTGGAATTGATATAGGTTTTTTGCTAAATTCTGGGTATTTATCACCAATAGTAGTGACTAATTTTTTCGCTTTGAATGCTCTTTAGAAAAGTAAATAGTTGGTCACGAAGTATGCTCCATTTCCAAAACATGATGATTTTTATTTTTATTTTATTTTTCAATGATAGTTTTTATTTTAGTATTACTTTTTAATCACTTTGTTTTAGCTTAAATTTAGAAAAAAACTGAGAAAATTTAAGTTTGTAACACCCCAAACCCGGCCCAGACGTTATGGCCAAATTCAGCGTGCCACATGGAAATGTTGCTAACGTTTTATCAAGAATCTCTTTATTAAGGTTTAAAGAATGTTAATGTTTTAAGTTTAAGTGAATGGAGGCTGTGCACCAGGTAGGAAGCCAGAAAAGAGGAGGTGAGTCTATTGGACTGCTTAAGTACCAAGCTCTTCCTGGATCCAATCTTAGACATGCACACATCCATTGCCACACTTAAAGCATGTTACTTGTTCACAAACATCAACTTTAGCTTATGCCTATTTAAAATATTTATTTCTTGTTTTAAAATATTTACGTTGCGGAAGCTTAGGTTGATTATCGTGTTGCTTTGAAAATAGGTAACTTTTATAAAACGCGCCCTAGTGCTAACCAGTTTAATGATCCAAAAGTAAAAATAATTAAAAGAGCGGCCTTATTACAACCTTAGGAAAAATGAAAATAATCAAAAGTAAAAGAAATGCGAACTTATTTAAAAACCAGATATTAATCTTCATGGCCACTCTGAATCCCGCTCAGCTCCAAGTGCACCAATTAGGGCTCACCTGCAAGGATGGAAGAGAAAGGGGTGAGTTTGGGGAAAACTCAGTGTGTACAAAAACCCATCCAAAGCCCAAGTCAGCTCAAGCCCATTGGGCCTAAGCCCATTCAGACAATCAGTATACAGCGGACCGGAGCCCTTTTTAGAATACAGTAACAAGGCCTTAGCCTCTTTTAACATAACAGCGTGGCCCATAGGCCCAATACTGCAATGGCAATGATATAAATATACATGTATGCAAACCCAACCACCGCTACACTCCACCCGATCCGATTTACACTCCATGTGGGGAATATCTCAACCCACCCAACCCTACACTCCACAGTTGCAGCATGGCTGCTCAAATATCAGTAAATTGAGGCAAAGCCTCCAGTACGTGGACAAGCCACTTTCAATACTTCCTCCATCAATATCCCAGTCCTATGCAGCGAATATAAACAATAACATGACATGCAAAATACCGTATCAGTCAATCATGCATTTTAGGCAATTTAAACCCTAGGGGTATATCAGTAATTTTGCTCTTAGGGGTAAATTCGTAAACTTGCCCCCTTATAAGAATAGTTCATTATCTTATCAGTTTTAAACAGCTTGATTCTACAGTCTAACAAAATATATTTAATAGCCTACTTTTATCACTATCTTACCCATATTGACCAGTAAGCCCGTTGGGTCCAATTTTCGCCCATCGAGGCCCATTTACCGAAGTACATGAATTTTTGCATGAGACCAACTTACCACCTTGCGATGCCAGATCTAATAATCTCTATACGTCATGTGACCACTCGCACACTCACAAGCTCATGAAATGCCGGAATTTTGGCATTTCGGCTTTTGCCGAATTGTACTATGAAAGGGTGTTCGGTACACACCTGTTTCGCGACGACTGCTACTGAGATCCCTCGTGATGTCTTACAATTGATTAGCACAGTTCTTAGATTGCAAACCACAACCACCAACCCAATATTCACTTACCCATATCTGAACCATGTCCCTAAAAGCCTTTAAAACCTTACCTTTCTGCCAAAACCGATAGCTAGCTCCGAATCGACTGCTCCAACGATCCAAGCCTTCAATCCAACACTTAAAAAGACACTAGTCACCAAAATAAAACATCAGTTAAAGACCCTTAGAGCCATATGCCCAAATCGATAGCCTCCCTAGATTTTAGGGACTTCGGCTTTTCCTAACATTGTAAAATTGGACCAGATTTGAGATGATGAGCACTTACCCCTTACTCTTTTTTGATTTCCACGTAATCTGATGCGGATTGATCCTTTAAACGATGGTAGAACTCGAATCCAAGAGCTTTGAAGTTTCGGCTATAAGTCCCTAAGTCTATGGTATTTTCAGCTTTTGGGTGATGAAAAAGATGATGATGTGAGGCTATAACCTTGAGAAAAAATTGTCGACAGGTATCTAGGGTTTAGAAAAGAATCAGAGTCCCATTCTGCTTCCAACTCCTGTCTGCTCAAGTCATAAAAATCACACCTCCAAAAGCCAACTCCAGGAATCGAACCTTGGCCCTCCCACATCACTGACACGCCACCTTTCCAGCACCCTAATGGCGCCACTTAACCACCTTGCCATAGGTTCTTTTGTGACATAACCTACATAATTCTTCTTAAAAGCCCACTTAACTGCAAACCCTTTCCACTAAAAAAAACAACCTTACTATTTTGCCGTGTTTAACTTGAGCTTGGGCCTTCTGAAGGCCCACTACCACAATTAAACATAATACTAACATTTAGAACATGAAAATTTTTAAAAATTCACTACATAACATGAAAAACCCGAATAATCCCAAAAATCAGGGCGTTACAAAGTTTCATAACCATATAGATTTTTTTAACTACTCATAATGTCTTCCCAACCCCTTAAATAAGAGGATAAACAGGTTTCAATATGCTCGAACCCACATCCTCCTACACTAGCAACAATATCGATGCCAATAAAACAAAAGGGTGTGTTTGATTAACTGCAAATTTAAGTATTAAATTTTTATTGTTAAATTTTATAAGTGTTGAATTAATTTTAGAAAATTGTTTGGTAAATTAGTAAATATAAGTACTGAATATAATTAAATTGCTTGATAAAGGTAAACATTAAATTTTAAAAGATTATTTATTTTTAAATTTAATCTTATTAATATAATATTTTATATTATTTTGGATGAAAAATAAATATGTTAATTTGAATATTTCAGTTTTTTAAAAAGATATAATTTATTTCAATTTTTTAATGAAATAAAATCAACTTAATATTTTCTACAATAAATGATTAGTAGTTACTTACTTACTTATCTTATTCAACTCTTTTTTATTGAAAATTTATATTAAATAAAAATTAAAATCATTATCAAGCATATTTAAAATATTAAATATTGAAAAATTTTAATAATTTATCAAATACACCCTAAAACTCAATCGACACCATATTTAGAGTTTATAGAGCGTTTTTGCCATAATGATAACATTTTTTTTAGTATTATTATTTTTATAATATTTTTATGTTATAAAATTTAAATCCAAATTTTTATAAATATTTATCCAAAAGAAAGTTATAAGTGATGTGTATTTTGATTGAGTAAATAAAAGTTGATTTGATGAGTAAGTGCACAATAATTACTCTATAATATCTTTAAAATAGTGAGGAGTGATTATTTATTGATAAAGATTAATATGACATTATCAATTTCTTACCCCCAATAACCGTAACAGTAAACAAATTAAAGAACAAATAAGAGATGGATTTGCTTTATTTGGTGCTCATGAACATCAAGGATAAGTAAAATATGATCTTAGAAAATTTTTTTTTATTTAATTCATTATTTTTATTGAATTTAAGAAAAAAACAATAAGTTGGTTACATTTTATTGTTTTGTGTTAACCAGTGTAAGAAGATTTTTTTTCCATGTATCACTTATATTTTTTACATTTCATGATTTTTTTTAAAGATTGGTAAAATTCAACGTCATATCTAGCACTTGATCCCTTTCTTGCACTTAAGAGTTCCTGCAAAACGAGTGAGTGTTCTGACATATGTTCCAGGCTTAGCTTTGATTATATCTTTCTCGTTAAATTTTAGATCGGGAGGCGAGAGTGGCCCAGAAGTTCTGAAGATGGCTCCATTCATAAGCAAGTCTTCTTCTGATCTCCATACCCAATTTTTCCATTCTGACTCTGATGCATAGATCCTATGGGTTACCTACAAAAGTGGAATGAAAAAAAAATGGTATGATCACAAATGTGTTTCTGTTCATATCGTGTTTAACATGCTTACAAATGTAATGGATGTTATCAGCAATGTTCAAGTCTATTTTGATTTACCTCTTTGGCATTGAAGTCATGTGGAGCAATGAACCTGTTGCCTTGGCTAATGATGGTGGGATGCATGCTACCACCAATAGCATACATTTTCCAATGAGTGTAGTCATTGTTGACAACATGAAAGAAACCCCATCGACATCTAGGCATTCTTTGTATTAATTCCTTGCCAAAATGGTTGAATGCTATTGTGACTTGCATAAATTGATCTTTAGAATAGGCGTCACTTGCACCAAACAACATCACCTAAAAGACAAATCCATAATATTGAATAAAAAACTAGGTGACATATTGTGTAGTTGTTGAGTATTTTAAGCCAAACTTACATCATTGTGATGGGTGAAATGGCAGTTTGAGATGGTGATGGCAGTGGAACCCTGAATTGCATCAATAAGTCCGTCTTGGCCCTCAGACATAGAAATATGATCAAGCCAAATATTTGATGACCCAAAGATGGAAATCCCATCTCCATCACCTACTGTTCGAAAACCAAAGTGATCTTCAGAGTCCCTGATTAGGCCACCAGAACTTGGAAAAATGTGATGGATATGAATGTTGTGAATGATGACATTCTGCACAAATTGAAGTGTAATTCCACATCCATGTGCTATATGAACATCTGCTCCACGACCATCAATTGTCTTATGACTTTGAACTATTAGCTCTTGAGACAATTTGATGTGCATAGTACGAGCAAAGATGATCCACAATGGCCTTTTTTGGATCACAGCATGACGTAAGGTTCCTGGTTTTGGGTTTAGAACATCATCATCAGAATTATCCGTCACCAAGTAGTAATCCCCATTACTTCCACCACTAGTTTTGTGGCCAAAACCAAGCACACATTTTGCCAATATTTTACGGTTTTTGGCCCAATTTTTCTTGCACCGCCAACAACTATCAATTGGATTGGTTGCCATGCATGGGCCAGTGTACTTCTTATGTTTTCCTCTCAAGTATCTTCTTGTGTTGTTAGTAAGACCATCCTCAAATTCTATGGTTTGGTTGGCACTAATTTTTCTAATAACCCTGCAACAAGTTGTCGAAGATAATATATAACACCATTATTTAAAATATAAGTTACCAAAGTTTCAAATGGTGGAGGAAGTTAAATTGTAAGAGCGGTGACTCTTATACATCTAAATTATGACAATATAATAGCTAAGCTAAAGGCATATGATTATTGCTTAATATGATTATGAGTGATAATGTAATAGAATACATGCATGAATGATTACTAATTGCAATCAACAATAATGAAAATGAGAAGAACTCAGAGTTTAGCTTAATTAATTTATACATAAATTCTAAATTGTTGGTATGCAATAATTCTATAGTTCAACTTTGAATATTTTTAACTCACTTTATTATCCTTAAACTATAACTTTTTATATAAAAGACGAACAATAAGAAATAAAATGAAATCTATAATATGATTTACTTATCAACATTATAGTTGAGATGATTGATGATGTTTTCTGGACTTGACTCATAAGCTGCCAGAGTAATATTCCATGCTTCTTTCTCACGTTGCTTCCAAAAGTCATCAAATTCAATAATATTTGCCAATAGTCTTGGAATTATGGTGGCAAAAGAAAAGAAGAAAACAAGCCTTAGCGTAGTTACCTCCATAGCTATTTTCTTATGATATGTTTTTTTTTTTTTTTAGGGAAATCTAGGTTTTGAAATCAAAGAAGATGGTGAAACCCAAATATATCTAGTGCTTAAGCTACTTTTGGTTATTGTGATGAAAGCCAAGAGCTTTGAAGTCACCTTAAATAAACCTTTCCATCAAATTGTGTGTCGCTAAAATTAGAGTGCAGAGGTTAGTAACTAACCAACCATTGTCTATATAACATAGAAACCAAATTTTTCCCCCTAAAATAAAAAATGGTTTAACCAATAACTATATGCAAAAAAATGGTTGGCTTTCATACCTAGTTTAGATGCTCAATTGAATAAATGCCAACAGCCTATTGTTGTAACATTCAAGATTTTTACCATTTAGGTTTTAAATACTTTCATATTCTTTCCATCAATCAAATGAATACATCTTCATTAACTATTATGTTAATATTTTCATTATATGTTCATATGGAAAACTATTAGGATATTATTATGAGATATTGTCCTTTAGCAATTTTATTTCTAATGGGATATTATAGGATATTATCTCTTGGCAGTTTGATTCCTAATGGGATATTGTAGGATATTATCTCTTAACAATTGGATTCCTAATAGGATATTATAGGATATTATTACGGGATATTATCTTTTTGCAATTTGATTTCTACATAACAACTACTATATAGATATATATACCTTTAAGGTCTATCAATAAGATTCAAGAGATTACCTTCTTCTTGTCATATCATCTAGGCAAGGTTTTTGATACATTTTTTTTTCTTTCATCGTTCTAAATGGTTGGTGGCGATACTTCTCCTCCACCACCACCACCTAAAATTGAACCTAGCTCTCCATTTTTATTGGGTCCTTAAGATCAACCCGATGAATTTATTACTCCTATTCAATTAAAGCTCAACAATTTCGATGATTGGGCTTATGTTGTTCGTGTTACTCTATCTTCTCAGTGCAAATTTGGATTTTTTGATGGTAAGGTCTTGTTCCCTCTTGCTCAATGGATGATTGCGTTACCATCCATTGTATGCTTATGTCCTGGATTCTGAAGACTATCGATCTAGAGGTAAGATCGATGCTTTCCAATTATGATAATTTGAAAATTTTGTGGGATGATTTATGTGAATGTTTTTTCATTGTCAAAAGTCCACATATTCAACAATTAAAAGCATATATTAGTCATTGTGAGCAAAGCAAGACTATGGGTGTTCCAGTTTATTTCAGTAAATTAGAGGTTTTGTGGGATGAATTATATAATCATGAACCTTTGATTTGTTACAACTGTGGACAATGTTTATGTAACTTAAGGAAGGCACATGAACAACATCATGAGCATGGTCGACTTCATAAATTTCTTCTTGGTCTTTATTTTGATTATTATGCCCAAATTAGGTTTACACTGCATTCCCAAGATCATTTACCTTCCTTAAATCAAGTATTACAACAAATTACTCAAGAGAAATGTGTACGCAACATTACACAGGTCAAGGAAGAGAAGCCCATAATTTTGGGCTTTTCGATGCTCACGGAGGGTTATCACAAAGGTCGAGATAATGGTATTGATAAGATGACCTTGCTGTGCACTCATTGCAATCGCAAGGGGAATGAGGTGGCTACGTTTTTTAACTTACATGGCTGCCAGGATTGGTAGCTTGAGGAGTATGGGAAGTCAAAGATGAAATGTGATGGTCGCCGTGGCAAGAGAGGTGTCGCATCTTTCACGTAGCAAGTTTCTCATGGAAAAGACAGTGTGTGATCCAATTCTACTGTTGTAGATAGTAGCCATTGAGCAACACCAGCGCAGAACATAGTATGAACAGTGCAATTTTTAGGGGGTGACACTTTCTGGTTTTACCACTGAGCAATGGCAGTCTCTTTTGGCGATGTTTGCTAATAAGCAATCAGGTTCCACTTGGTTGAATGATAAGTCTAAGAATAATTGGTTTTTGATACGGGGTGTTCAAATCATGTTACAGGTGGTCTTATGTGTTTGAAGAATGTGAGAGATGTTGTAGCATGTTCCATAAGTTTTTCTTATAGCCAAATAGCGGTGGCTACCAAAGAAGGAATGGTTAAATTGATGAACAAAATTCACTTAAAACACGTTCTTTACGTTCCTAAATTAAACTATAATTTAATTTTAGTTTCCGAGTTGAATGATGATATGAACTATTTTGTCCAATTTTCTACTAACTTATGTGTTATTCTAGACCTTCATTCGAGGGAGTTGATTGGAGCAGGTGAGAGACATGATGGACTTTACTACTTTTGGCAGGTTTCAATGGTCAAAGCGGTTTCGGTTGAAGCTTCATCATCTTTTGCATAAAAGATTAGGTTTCCCTTCCAAGAAAGTGGTAAAGTTACTTCTTTTTATTAGTAAATCTATAGACCATCTAAATAAAACATGTAGAATTTTTTATCATGCTAAGCAGACAAGAAATTGCTTTCCAATTAGTGAATAGAAGGCCACTCATATTTTTGAGTTAGTTAATTGTGATTTATGGGGTTTTTATGACACTCATTCATTTTGTGGATCTCATTATTTTTTGACATTGGTTGATGATTTCTCTTATGTTGTTTGGGTCGATCTATTAGTTAATAAAAAAGAGGTTTCAAAGTTTTCATGTCATTTATTGCTATGTTTGATCATCAATTTTCTCAAAAAATAAAGTGTGTTAGAAGTGATAATGGGACAGAATTTATCTAGGATTATTTTTTACAAATGACATTATTTTTCAAACATCTTGTGTTGGTACTCCTAAACAAAATGGGAGAGTGGAGAGTAAACATTACCATATTTTAAATGTAGCTCGTGCTTTGTGTTTCTAGGGAAATCTGCTTATATCTTTTTAGGGGAAGCATGTGTTGGCTACTTCTCATCACATTATCGAACTCCTTCACCTCTTCTTTATAATAAAACACTGTATGAAATGTTGTTTGACAACCCTCCTTTGTTTGATGATCTTCGTATGTTTGGTTGCTTATGTTTTGCTTATAATTAATGTTCTAAGGGTGATAAGTTTGCTAGTCAAGAGTTTATTTTTGTTGGGTACGTTTTTGGAAAAAAGGGTTGGTATTTATATGATCTGGATTCTAAGAGGCTTTTTGTGTTTTGCAATGTAAAACTTTTTGAGGATATTTTTTCGTATTTGGATGGGAATGTTACAACCATTGAGCCTAACAATGTTGCCTTGCCATATGGGAGTGCAAACACAGGTTTTGATACATATTTTGGTGAGTCAAAGATTTTGCAACTCACGAAAGTTCCTCTACTTGCAACTCTGCAACTTGTGCAACTCTGCAACCTGTGAGTTCACGACCTGTGAGTTCTCTGGCACCTGTGGTATCTTCGTCTTCCTCCAATGACACGGTGGTATAAAGGGCTTTGGGTAATAATACACCTGAATTGAGACGAGGGCATAGGGAGAAATTTCTATCTATGAAGCTTCATGATTTTGTCACTCATATCATCATAAAGAAAAGTCCATCTCCCGCCTCATCTGCTTTAGAGGCTTCCTCAAGTACTCTATTTCCTACAATACATTATGTTAATTGTGAAAAATTTACTGTGGGATGCTGAAAGTTTCTTGCAACTATTACTGTAGGGGTCGAGCCACAGTTTTTTAAAAAGGCAGTGAAGGATGTAGGATTGTAACAGCCCATTTTTTAGTGGTGATGGAACAATGATTTTGGGATCATAAATTTCTGTCATGTTGACTCGTAAATATTACTTATACAATATTTATGGAGTCATTAGTGTCGTATTAAAATTTGGTTAAGAAAATTCTAATGTTTAGATAGCTAATTAAAGAAAAAGGACTAAATTGAAAAAGGTCCAAAACTTAGTAATTATTGCATTTAGATGATTAAATAGCTTAACAACTAAATGAGGAAGGACTTATGTAGTAATTTAGCCCTAGTTAATAGTGTTGGACGACATTTGATATGAAAATGATAAAATAATGTATGTTTAATGGAAAAATTGTAAATAAATCAAAATTAAACAAAACAAATTGAAAAAAATTAGAAATTTCTTATTCATTTTCTTCAACCCCTTACCAAAATCACCATTGGAGACCTAGGAAGCTTTGGTTTCATCTTCCTTGAGCATATCAAGACCTTGTAGATTTATGTAAAAAAGGGAAAATTACAGAATAGTCCCTGAACTTCTACAACTATTACAACTCAGTCTAGGTAAGTTCGTACGGATTATAATTTAATATCTATATGAATTGTATGATGACATGATATGAAATAATGGATTTAAATTATTCTATTAATGTTGAAAGTTGTTTGGGAAAATATTGTTGATATCGATACTTGGGCCAAATGAACACGAGATATAGTACAATTGAATGATGAAGTGTTATGCGAGGATGGAGTGGATATTTATGTGGAGAGCTTTATATATTTTTTTTCCTGAGTATACCGAGGTTCAACATTTGTTGCAAACTCTTGTGTTATACTACCCTAATTTGGCATGTTATGGGGACGAATGTATAGCCTGCAGGCTAGGCACTTAGTGGCGTGTTATCGATTGGATTAGCTCTTATGAGCGTTTGGCATATTATCGGGTGGATTAGCTCTTATGAGCAATTGGCGTGTTTTGGTTGGATTACTTGTGTACTTGTATCTTTAAGTCATTCTTCAGGTTTTACATCATTGTATTATAACTTATTTAATGATTTTTGAATGGCATGACATGTATTTGAGATCTTGAATTGACCCACTGTGAACATATATGTTTTCACAAAGATTATTATTTGAGTTTTGAATTGAATTATGCAATTCACTGGTTTGATATTATGGATGACAGGAAACACTTGTTTTTGAATTATTTCATTGAATTGTTATATTTATTTCGATAAGATTTATCATTTCTATACGTCGAACTTACTAAGATTTAATAAGCTTACTAGTGTTAATATTTGTTTCTTGTAGACACTGTTAAAGGTTAGATGATCAGATCAGCACTCAAGTTACTCTAGCCATCTAATTTTGGTAGCTTTTGAACATTTGTTTTGGATTATATGGCATGTAATAGGCTTGTTTTGTCATTACTTTTGTTTTGGTACGTATATATGTAAAGAACCTATGTACAAGTTGATAACATCAGCATCACTACATGATCTTGACGTTTACTTGACAAATGTTTAGATAATAACTTGTTATGGATAATGAATGATGGAAGATGTTTTTTTATATAAACTTCTAGAATATAAATTACTAAAAGATCTATTTAAATTGTTGTGATTTGAGGTGCCTATGATAGGCATATTGGTTAGAAGATAAGTTGTGTGAATTGGAATGTTTTGGTTGATGATTTATGTTGTTGTATAAGTCTGTATATTTGTGATACCAATGAGGGTACATTGGTTTTGCACTTAAGGTGGTTGAAATAGCATGATTTGAGCTTGTTTAACGTCATTTTGAATAGGTCTAATGGCTGGTAAATGGATTACTTAGTGTCCAAGAAATCTTGAAATGGTAAATTTGATGTTTAAGGTTCATTTAGGTGCACACGGCCTGAGACACGCCTGTGCCACACACGATCATTTTGAATAGGTCTAATGGTTGTGTGCCACACACAGTCTGAGACACGGTCATGTGTATTAAGTTAGTGTGTTACATAGCTTAGCACATGGCTGCATGTCTCAAGCCAGGGAGTTACACGATCTGTCATACGGCCTAGGATAAGGCCGTGTGGCCAAAGTTAGTGAGTTACACGAGTAGGGACACGGCCATGTGTCCCAACATCGAAAGTTACACGGCCTGGCCACACGACCGTGTGTCCCCTTTTTATTTTTTGAAATTTTTTATATTTTCCTAAAACTTTCTGATTTGTTTCAAATTAGTTCCTAAGGATTTTAAGATTAAGTCTTTAGTCCCCAAAGCTCAATTTAAGCCTTATAAATGTAAGATATTTTTTTAATTCAATTATTTATGGTATTTGATAAATTATATTTTGATATGATTATGATTTACTTGTCTATTTTTGTTAACTTGTCGTAGCATTCCCGTAACCCTATTTTAGTGATGGATACAGGTTAGGAGTGTTACATTTAGTGGTATCAGAGCTACGGTTTAGTCAATTCTCAGAGTAAACGTAGACTGTGTAATGTCTAGATTTACATGCCATATAACTCCGTGATAGTGTGATGTGTTTGACCCGATCTAACCTTTGTTTTTTCTTATAGGCTGTAAAAATGTCGACCAGATCTGATCGTGCTGATGAATTTTGAGGTAGGTTGGAAGATGATCCGGTTAAAGATGAGTATTGGCTTCAGCATATCTTGTGAGTTGTCAAAGAAATGACTTGCCCTCCTAATGATTTTCTTAGAGATGTCATTTCAATGTTAAAAGAAAAAGCATATAGTTGGTTGATGACGTCACGAACTAACTAAAATACAACAAAGGCAAATGCACCTATCGAATGGTAGTATAGCTACGGTGAGTCGGGAATATCGTATCCACAAGGACTAAAAGTACTAGTAATTACTAATTTTTTATTATCTAGCCTGTAAATTGAAGGGTTGTTTTTAATATAAAATTAAACTAAACTAATTACTAAGCGACAGAGAGCGAATTGGGAAAATAATCGAAGAAAACTTATGAGAGAGACAATAACTAGGAAAGAATCCACCTAGACTTCACTTATTATTCTAAATCTGAATTAAACATTTATTCATTTGACTTGATCCGTAGAAATCCCTAAATTATATTAATATCTCTTTCGAGAGTAAGAATAACTGACTCTAGGTTGATTAATTGAAATATCTTTCTAATTAAAACCCCTATCGTCGCATTAACTCGATCTATGGATTCCCCTATTAGATTTGACTCTAATCCGATAGATTTATGTCGTCCTATTTCTAGGATTGCATGCAACTCCACTCAATTATGCCAGATCTACTCTTAAACAGGGATTTTTGCTCCACTGAATAAGCACATCAATCATGAATTAATATCCTGAAAACATTAAACATGAAGGTAAGTAAACATAATTGAGATTAAGAACAAATATTTATCATGTAATTCAGAAAAATCAAATAATAAGATCTATCATAGGTTTCATCCTCCCTAGGTATCTAGGGAATTTAGTTCATACTTTTGGGGGAATACATCTCAAAATTAGGAAAACAACAAAACATAAAGAAACCCAAAAACTTCGAGAGAAATTGAATGGAGATCTTCAGTCTTGAAGGAGATCCTACTTCTAAGTTGAATCTTGTTGGTGTTTGTCGAGCCATTTCTGCATTCTACTCTGCGTTATCCCTTAGGTCCTCTTCTAGTCTGCATTTATAGACTTTAGAATGCTCAGAAAACCTAAAAATTAGGTTTTTTCGCATAACAGGGAAGCAGGGTGCGAAATTGACACGGACTGGCACATGGGCGTATGGCCAGCCCGTGTGGCTCACATGGGTGTGTGGCTCACATGGGCGTATGGCCAGCCCATGTGGAAATGCCCAGGCCTTGTGGATCCTAGAAATAGCTTTTTTTACCCGATTTTGGCTCGTTTTTCACTCCTTTCGCTCCCCTATGCTCACCTAAGTATAGAAACATGAATTTAAAAGATTAAGAGCATCAAATTCACTAATTCATATAATAGATCATCTAAAAACGCATCATGAATGGGATTAAAAACATGTTACTTTTATAGCTTATCTAATATCCCCACACTTAAGCATTTGTTTGTCTTCAAGAAAAATTTTCAACTCACAATTAAAATTAATCTTTCTCAACTTGTAATTCTCGTCAATAATGTTTTGTATAATTCAAAAATAATCACACATTGATAATTCAACTAAAAGAGCCCTAAAGATTCAACCAATCCTAGTCACATATTTTTTAAGACATGAAAACATAGGTATCTCCCTTTATCTAAGTAATTACCTTTAATTCAAAATCGACAAGATTTTACATCCTCACTAAAGATTCACTCAAATCACTCAAAGTGTTAAGGTTCAAAAATTAATCACTCAAAAGTCAATTATGAAAAGTCATTACCATAGGCTTGCATGAAAATCAAATATCCACCGCTATAAATTGATATGATACACAAATCAAAAGGTCTTTAAAGGATTGTAACGGGGCTTGGGTTAAAGGTGTGGATAAAGGCTAAAAAAGAAGGTTAGAATCGAGATCAAATTGATAAATTACCTAACTAGAAAAATAAACTAATACTGAATAATTACATAAATTGAAATTATTAAAGAATAACACGAGCTTCTTCTCAGAATATGAAATTAACTACTTAAGCTCAAAAACATAGAACTAGTAATAATCAACATAAATGTATTTTTTTTCACTTTTTTTTTTAGAACAATGGATAATAGGAGAAAATTTAACAACTGAAACAAAAGAATATAGTTAAGCAACTAACCAAATCAAATCTCGAAAAAAAGGGGGTCAATAAGAACAAGAACAATTCTCAATGAATCAAAAATGAGTTATGAGTTAATATTAATGGGTAAATCAAGAAACGGTTTATTAGGCTTAAAGGGGGTTCACTAAGGGCTAATTATGAAGGTAGGCTTATGGGATAAGTGGGTTAAAACTTAGGTGCCTTTATCATCTCAGTATATCAAATCAAATGTGTGGTCTCGACATGTATAATCGAAGCAAGTTCTAGAATAACCAATCAGTATTGACACACTCATAACCAATAAAAAAGTGAGCAAGAAAAGTGTATGCTCTAAAGGCTCAAAATCTCAC
Source organism: Gossypium anomalum (assembly GCA_025698475.1). Classification (NCBI taxonomy): domain Eukaryota; kingdom Viridiplantae; phylum Streptophyta; class Magnoliopsida; order Malvales; family Malvaceae; genus Gossypium; species Gossypium anomalum. The sequence continues at coordinate 65,109,313 of CM046964.1, forward strand.
AAAAATTATGGTTTTTGATGTTAATCTTGAAAATCTCAAACTTCAAGATAATACCGTTTTTGAAACCACTCTTTTAAAAGGGGAGGGTATTTTGAAAATGGGAGTCGCCACCAACCTTTTTGGGTGTGATTGGATCACCTTATAAAATATTTTGGTCTATGAAGTTATGAGAAAACAGGTTCGGGAGTCGGTTACGTACGAGGAAGAATTAACACCCTCGTAACGCCCAAATTTGGTACCAAATTGAATAATTTTGTCTTAATGTCAAAAGTTTGAAAGAATTTAGAAATAAGATCTCTTTTTAAAACCATAACAAATTCGGGCAAAAAAAATCAAGATTCTTTCGCTTCAAAAGAGTACAAACATCACATCCAGCATGATTAGACACGATATCTTTAAACTTTCGTAACTGAAATCATTTCATGATTTGTGAAACTCATTTAGAAGGATATTTTAGACATTTAGACAAACGGGAAATCGCAACCCAGCATGTTAGGGCACTACTTACCGAATCCCTAAATATCAAAAACATTGCCTCATTTTTTTAAAATTCTTTTGGATTGAATGAGATAATTTTTAAAGCAATGATGTATTTAACATATTTCAAAAGATTAATATTAAATAAACTAAGCTATATAATACATACTTGAACATTTCACGAAAATAAATAATGACATATATCACACAATATACATTTTCATTTCATGCAAGTACAATCACAGAAAAACAATGAGCATAACAATATAGATTACATAATACATACATAATAGTATTTCATGCAAATATAACTTGAAATAACATAATAATCAATTTTTATGCAAGTATGATAAAACAAATAATATATAAAAATAACAAATAATTTATGAAATAAAAGTTAACCTACTAAACATTAATAAATAAATAAATAAAATAAAATAAACAAATTATGAGCATATATAAAATAAGTCAAAGAAATAAAAATATAGATGAAGTATAAAAACAGTTAAAATAATAAATGAGAAATTTTTTAAACGATTAATATATAAAACATACTATATGATATAATGACTTAATATATTTAATAATGATATGTTAAATAGGGACAAGATTTTATAAAAACGTTAGATATTAAACATTATATATTTTATAATGATGCATGTATTATTTAATAATTATTTTAAAAAATAAAAAATATACATAATTTATAAATAATAAAAAAAAGAATAACATAAGGAATAATATGTAATAATATATATAATGTATAATAGAATTTATAAAGAAAATATATATAATATAAATAATATGATATATATAAATAAAAAATATATACCATTTTACATACAACTATAATAACATATAGTATTTAAAATAAATTAAATATATATATATATAAAGGATTAAAGTTGAATTTAAATAAAAATCGAGGGTTAATTATAAATAAATAAAAAATTTTGGGCCTAATTGAATTACACGTTAAATTCGGAGGGACTCACTGGGCAGTTAGCCCTAATCCCAAAAATGACATCATTTTCAGAATGGGTTTTATAATGGCAAGAGGGACTAAATTAAAACAAACGTAAAAGGTTAGGGTCAATTTAAAATAAAAATAAAATGCAATTATAAATTTTAAAAATACGGAAGGTTTGATTGGGCAATTTGCCCTTTAAATGAAAACACGCAGATCCTATCCCGGTCACGGGTCAACACGCGGATCCTGGGCTCTATAACGACGTCATTTTGAAGCTATTTGTTTTAATCAAAACGGCACCGTTTTCATAAGGCTATATAAGCCAAATTTCGACCTTAAAATCATTTTGAAATCTGATTTTTTTAAAAAAAATAAAGAAACCCTCTGAAAGAAGGTTGGGGGGTTCTCGGAGCTCTATCGAGCCTTCGTCCAGAGGTTTCCGCGCGTTCACGCGCCACTGTTAATGCCGCCACGTACGGCGGCCGGAAGCTGGAAAGCTTCCTTTTCCAACGCAGATCAAATCGGTACGTTCTCTTCCTTCTATTTTTACGATATCAGTATATATTTATAGAGAAAAAAAATAATCACCTCTTTGCTCTTCGATAATCTGTTGATGTCTCTTTGTTTATATGTGTGTATCAACTGTTTGTATATTCCACTAAAAAATACTCCTTTACAAATTAAAAAGAGGGGTTTTTATAACCCCGGTTACATTTTTGGGGAAAGAATCTTTCGATTTTTTTCCAAGTTTGCCTCTTTTCTGTCGTGGTTCTTTCCTTCTTTTGCAGGTATCAGCGAGGATCTCACGGTGATGAGTGCTGGCGTTGATTTGCCCATCGATTACGGCGCGATACGGGGCCAGAGTCACGGCGTGAGGCGAAGAGGCGTGATGGTTGGGATGCTTGCGGCGCCTAGGGTTTCTGAAACCCTAGGCCTTTCTGTCTTCTGTTAACGAATTGGGCCACTTGGGCCCTGTGTATTTTGGGTTTAACAAATTTTGGGTAGCATTTGGGTATCTCGGCTACAGTACGGGCTTGGGTGTAACCGGGTAGAGGGTTAATGGATTTTGGGCTATAAATATAATCGAGTTTTGGGCTTTGTAAATGGACTATAAATGGACTTTATTATTTAATAAATTTTTGTTTTTGATATTTATTTTACGGGCCCGGGTAAATTTGGGTTATTATAACCGTAATTTAGAGAAACAACCTAACAAAAATTTAATTCTGAAAATAGACTTATCATGGTTGATTCTCTCATGTCTTAAAGTTTAAACAATCAATGCACAAATATCTATGAATTTAATCTAAAACATATCAATGATAACCACAAATCGATAATAATTCATTCTAATAGTAATATGAGAAAATTACTTGAACACAAGACATAATTCAGGGATTTTCTAATAATCATATAAATAACCTCCCCACACTTAAGATGTACATTGTCCTCAATGTACAAACCAAAATAATCACAGTAAAAATATAATATCATAAGAGAGAGAGAATTGAAACTGTCCTGAATATTGGATGAAATTTCCAGAATAGTGAAAAGCGAAATTGTACCCAAATCTAAATGTAACTCATGATTCCGAGCAAACTAATAAGAAAATAAACACAAATAATAAAGAAGATTAAGGGGTTATAACTCGATTAGAAACAACCATATATATTTCAAAATATAATAATGAAAATAAGTCGGAGAAAATAATAAAAAAATAAAGCAACTAAAACAAAATTAAAGAGAAAGATAAAACAAAAACAAAAACAAAACAATAATAATAATAATAAACTCATGATACCAATTGTAATAATAATAGTAAAAAAAATACTAAAAAATAGAAATAGAAAAAATAAAACAAAATAAATTTAAAATATAAGTATAAGAATAATAAGTAAATTAAATTAAATTAGTAAAATAAATAATAAATAATATAAAAAATAATAATAAAATAAAATAAAATAAAAATGGGGTGATTAACCCAGTTTTCACATGGCCATGGACACACCCGTGTGTCCAGGCCGTGTAGATCACACAGCCATGTGCCAGACCATGGGTGTTTTCCTTCGCTTCTCCTACGCCCATGTGAGATCCCACATGCCCGTGTGGCCAGGCCGTGTGACCGCTAGACCGTGTGTGTTTCCCTTCGCTTCTTCCACGCCCATGTGAGATCCCACACGCTCGTGTGGCTAGGCCATATGGGTCACACGGCAATGTCGCCATGTTGTGTAACTTACTGTCGATTACCTTATTTCACACACGGTTTGCGACACGCCAATGTGTCCAGGCCGTGTGCTCCACACACCCGTATGTCCAGGCCGTGTGGGTCAAAAACACACCTTTTTTTAGGATTTAGAAAATTAATTAATTTTAAAAAAATCTAAATCATGAAATAAAGTTAAGAAAATTAGCAGTGTTAGCACTCAGGTTGCCTTCCGAGAAGCGCTTTTTTAAAGTCTAAGCTCAACTTACCTCGTATTCGTATGGTCACGATGGTTTACGGAGTTGAAACTCCTCTTTCTCGCTATCAATTCTATTATCAAAATACAGTTTGAGTCGAGCACTATTTACCTTGAAAGTGCCTAAATTAGAATGAGTTACCTTGACTGTACCGTATGGGAAGACATTCAGTACCGTGAAAGGAGTTGCTCCATTTGCGTTAAGCTTTGAAGTGGCAATTCGAGGGTCAGTTTCATCTAACAGTACCTGGTCCCCAGCCTTGAGGTGGTTTGTTCCATCCTTAAGCTCTTCATGAAGTTGTTTTGGCTTTGCATTGTGTATTTTCGGTTTCTCCTTGACAGGTGACCGCCATTCATCTAGTTTATCAATTTGCAACATTCATTGTTCATGATTTGTTCTGTTTTTGTCAGATAAGCTAGAACGTGGCTCTATCATGTTTTTTCAAGGAATTTCCTGCAAAAAAGGTTGAGCCACAAGGTTACTCACATTAATAGAACTCATAATATCATCTCGATTAATAGATGTCTTAACAGAATCACGAGCTTGGAGTTTTATTATTTCATCGCCTACACAAAGTATTAATTCTCCTGTACCAACATCAATAATAGTTCTGGCAGTTGTTAAAAAGGGTCATCCTAAAATTAAAGGCACATCACTATCCTCATCCATGTCTAAAACAACAAAATCAACCGGGAATATGAATTTATCAATTTTAACAAGAATGTCTTCAACAATACCCCTAGGAAATCGAATGGTTCTATTTTCCAATTGAAGGCTCATCCTAGTTTGTTTGGGCTTCTCAAGACCTAGTTGTTTAAACATTTTATAAGGCATAACGTTAATACTTGCCCCTAAATCAGCTAAAGCATTATGAACATTTAAACTACCAATTAAACAAGGAATAGCAAAACTCTCTGGATCTTTTAACTTATTGGGTAGTTTATTTTGTAAGATAGCTGAGCAAACTGCATTTAGCTCTACATGCGACGAATCATCTAACTTTCGCTTGTTTGCTAAAAGCTCTTTTAAAAATTTTACGAAATTTGGCATCTGCGAAAGAGCTTCAATAAACGGTAAGTTAATATGTAATTTTTTCAACAGTTTAAGGAATTTACCAATTTGTTCATTTGTGTAGTCTTTCCTTTTCGTATTTGGATATTGCACATGAGGTTTATATTCCTTACCAACTGAATCTTTCTTATTTTGGCTTACCTCAACCTTACCATTGTTACCATAGTTTCTTGCCTTGGTTCAGATTTAGGTTCAGTTAACCCTTCTTCATCTCGAACAATGATCGTATGAAGATGCTCTCTTGGGTTAGTTTTGGTGTTCCTTGGCAAGCTACTTTGTGGTCATTCTGAAATCATCTTTGCCAATTGACCGATTTGATTCTCAAGCCCTTGAATCGACTCTTGTTGAATTTTGAGTGCTATTTCGTTGTTTTGGAAACGAGTTTCTGAAACTGCAATAAACTTCGTCAACATCTCCTCAAGGTTCGGCTTCTTCTCCTGCTGGTAAGGTGGTTGAAAGCCTGGAGGGGATTGTGGTCTTTGATTTCCTTGACCACCCCAAGAGAAGTTTGGATGGTTCCTCCAACCTGCATTATAAGTGTTACTATAGGGATTATTCTGAGGTCTAAAATTATTACCTATATAGTTGACTTGTTCGTCTTCTGTGCTTAGGTTGTAGGATCGATTTTCTGGATGGTTCCCTCTTCCATTTATGTTGTATTACATCACCGGATGTACTTGCGTAGAACCATATAAACCATCAATCTTTTTATTCAAAATTTCTACCTGATTTGACAACATGGTGACCGCATCAACGTTAAAAACATCAGCTCCTTTCATCAGCTTTGTCCTCATGACTTGCCATTGATAATTATTTAGTGACATCTCCTCTATAAACTCATAAGCCTCCTCAGGTGTTTTATTATTTAGAGTCCTATCGACGAATGCATTAATCAATTGCCTAGTTGAGGGGTTCAAACCATTGTAGAAAGTTTGAACCTGTAGCCATAGAGGTAACCCATGGTGAGGGAACCTTCTCAATAAAACCTTATACCTCTCTCATGCATCATATAGAGTCTCTAGATCCATTTGCACGAAGGAAGAGATATCATTCCTCAGCTTAGCTGTCTTAGCCAGTGGAAAGTAGTTCAACAAGAATTTTTCTGTCATTTGTTCCCATGTAGTGATAGAACCTCGTGGTAGGGAGTTCAACCACTATTTAGCCTTATTTCTCAACAAAAAAGGGGGAAACAACCGAAGGCGAATGGCATCGCCAGAAACACCAGTAATTTTAAAAGTGTCGCAAAATTCCAAGAAATTAGCCAAATGAGCATTTGGGTCTTCGTCCTGCAAACCATCAAACTGAATAAACTGTTGAATAATTTGAATAGTGTTAGGTTTCAGTTCAAAATTACTTGTAGCAACAGTAGGTCTAACAATACTCGATTCAGCCCCAGTTAAATTGGGCTTGGCATAATCGTACATAGTACGAGGAGCAGGATTCAGATTTACAGGATTTACAGCAACCACAGGAGGTAGTTGATTATTATGATTTTCTGCCATCTCAATATTAATAACAACGTCCTCTTGCTCTTTTATTCTACTCTGTCACTCTGCCTCACTTCTCTACAGTTTCTGTAAGCTGTACTTTCGATCTCACTGTCAAATACTAGAGGTCCAGACGAGTTTCTTCTAGTCATAAACAAAAGGAACCTGCCAGAAGCAAATAGAAGAAAAGTTAGTAAATTAAAGTAAAAACAAAAATAAAATGCAATAAAAAAATGGCTAAAGTAATAAAAATTAAGTGTTCCTAATATTTTAGTCCCCGGCAACGACGCCAAAAACTTGATGATGTCACAAACTAACTAAAATATGAAAAAGGCAAGCGCACCTATCGAATGGTAGTATAGCTACGGTGAGTCGGGAATATCGTATACACGAGGACTAAAAGTACTAGTAATTACTAATTTTTTATTATCTAGCCTATAAATTGAAGGGTTGTTTTTAATCTAAAATTAAACTAAACTAATTATTAAGCGACAGAGAGCGAATTGGGAAAATAATCGAAGAAAACTTATGAAAGAGACAATACCCAGGAAAGAATCCACCTAGACTTCACTTATTATTCTAAATCTAAATTAAATGATTTATTCATTTGACTTGATCCGTAGAAATCCCTAAATTATATTAATATCTCTTTCGAGAGTAAGAATAACTGACTTTAGGTTGATTAATTGAAATCTCTTTCTAATTAAAACCCCTATCGTCGCATTAACTCAATATATGGATTCCCTTATTAGATTTGACTCTAATTCGATATATTTATGTCGTCCTATTTCTAGGATTGCATGCAACTCCACTCAATTATGCTAGATCTACTATTAAATAGGGACTTTTGCTCCACTGAATAAGCACATCAATCATGAATTAATATCCTAAAAACATTAAATATGAAGGTAAGTAGTAAACCTAATTGAGATCAAGAACAAATATTTATCATGTAATTCAGAAAAATCAAATAATAAGATCTATCATAGGTTTCATCCTCCCTAGGTATCTAGGGAATTTAGTTCATACTTTTAGGGGAAAACATCTCAAAATTAGGAAAACAACAAAACATAAAGAAACCAAAAAACTTCAAGAGAAATTGAATGGAGATCTTCAGTCTTGAAGGAGATCCTGCTTCTGAGTTGAATCTTGTTGGCATTCTTCGAGTCTTTTCTGCGTTCTACTCTGTGTCACCCCTTAGGTCCTATTCTAGTATGCATTTATAGACTTTAGAATGCTCACAAACATCTAAAAATTGGGTTTTTTTGTGTAACAGGGAAGCAGGGTGCTAAATCGACACGGACTGGCACATGGGCGTGTGGCCAGCCCTTGTTGAAATGCCCAGGCCGTGCTGATCCTGGAAATAGCTCTTTTTGCCCAATTTTGGCTTATTTTTGGCTCCTTTCGCTCCCCTAAGCTCACCGAAGTATAGAAACATGAATTTAAAAGATTATGAGCACCAAATTGACTAATTCATATAATAAATCATTTAAAAATGCATCAAGAATGGGATTAAAAACATGTTACTTTTATGGCTTATCATTGGTGGACTACGTTGATAGTTGTGGTACCAAAGGAGAAAATTTCTTAGGATTTCTTTCAGACTAAGCTAAAAAAGTACATTAAAAAATGATATCTAGATAAGAAAAATATAGAATTTCTTGAATTAAGGCTAGGAAACAAGTCAGTGGTTGAGTACAATAGAGAGTTCGTGTATTTCAGTAAATATGATCGAGAAATCGTGCTTACTAAATAAGAAATGTGCATCCAATTTTAAGATGGCCTAAACGATGAAATTAAAATGATGATTGGAGGTAATGAAATCTTAGAATTTTTTTTATCTGATCATGCAAGAAAATGGAAGAAGTGTACAACAACAAAGTACAAAGAGATAGGCGGATTCGAGAATTTAACAAGAGAGACTCCTCTAAGTCATTTTCTTTACCACCAGCAAAGAAGACTAGAGAAGACTTTAGTAGAGCTACTTCAGTGTTTGAGCACCCGAACAAAAATAAATCAATTCAGCATGATTTTAAATCTCCTACAAAACTAGTTGATAGTGTGGAAAGTGTACGGAACGCTTCAAAGCCTAGTTGTAAACATTGTGGAAAATTTCATTCTAATGATTGTAGATCTAAATTGGGGGCATGTTATAGATGTGGATCTACTGATCATTTTCTACGAAATTGTCTGAAACAATTGAAGGAAAGTGAAGAACATAATGAAAAAAAAAGTCTACATCTGAGAAAGGTAGACGTCTGAGCCAGAGCAACACTACTGGGACCCCTCGTACGGGAGAAAAAGATACAGTTGTTTGATCAAAGACTAGAGCACCTGCTCGAACATATGCCATCCGAGCTAGAGAGGAAGCTACTGCACCTAATGTGATTGTTGGTACATTCTATCTCTTTGATGTCACTATGTAAGCACTGATTGACCCTGGGTCAACTCATTCTTATATTTGCACTGCATTAGTAACGAAAAAGAAACTACATGTTGAAGCAACTAAATATGATATTCAAGTTACTAATCCACTGGGTTAGATTTTGATAGTTAGCTTAGTTTGTCGTAAATGTCCACTTAAAATTAGAAGTTGTGAATTCCCTAATGATTTGATGTTATTTTGGGTATGGATTGATTATCTCTACATGACGCCATGGTAAATTTTAGACAAAAACGAATTGATTTGCAATGTTAGATCGGAGAAGTGATTTCAGTTGAATCTAACAGACCGAATAGTATTGCTAGAATCAGTTAAGCTGTTTTTGCATAGAGGTTGATATGTAAAGGTAGTGAGACATTCCTTGCATATATAATTGATACCAGAGATTCATAGTTGGAGTTAGATCACCTATCGGTTGTTAATGAGTTTGCTGATGTATTTCTCGAAGAGTTACCGGGCTTGCCCCCTAACCATAAAGTTGAGTTTGTGATTGATCTGGTTCTTGGAACTGCACCGATATCAATATTCCCATCTCGTATAGCACTAACTGAGTTAAAAGATTTGAAAGCACAGTTACAAGAATTGTTAAACAGAGGGTTTATTCGACTGTGTGTATTGACTATAGACAGTTGAATAAAGTCACAATAAAGAATAAGTATCTGTAACAGCCCGTTTTTAGTCAAATCGATTCAGTGGTTTCGGGACCATAAATTCGAGGTCAAAATAATTATTTTATTATTATTTTAATGTCTACAATATGATAATATGTTTGTGTGAAAATTTCGTTAAGAAATTTTATTGTTTGATTAGTCAATTTGATAAAAAGGACTAAATCGCGTAAGGTATAAATTTTATGGCATATTGTGGTAGTTTGTGATTTGTATTGATGGGTAATGAAATGGTGTGGAATATGTTTGATATGAGGTTGATTTAATGGCTATTCATGCCTTGTGTTGGTGCCTTAGAATTGTGGTCTAGGAACATGTATTTTGGGTGGAAAATTGGCTTGGTAAATAGCTTATTTTTGTCCACACGGGCAGAAACACGGGTGTGTGTCTTAGCCGTGTGTGACACACGGTCAGGTTACACGACCATGTGTCCCCTGATGTTGAAATTGAAATCAAGTCAGTATACTCCACACGGCCTCACACACGGGCGTGTGACTTGGCCATGTGGCATAAGTCAGTATACCCTACAGGTTTGGCACAGCCTAGCACACGGCCTGGCACACGGACATGTATGGCCATTTTTAAGGCACACGGGCGTGTGTGTTGGCCGTGTGACCCAAGTCAGAGAGTTACACGGGGTCAGGCATGAGTTGGGGCACAGCCATGTGTTCCTATTTTGAATGTCCACACGGCCTGTGACACGAGCGTGTCTGGTGGCCGTGTGAGACACACGGCTTGTTCACACGGGAGTCTGTACCCTGTTTTGAGAAAAATTTTCTAAGTGTTCCAAATGTTTTAAAAGTTATCAGTTTAGTCCCGAACCACTCTTAATGCATGTTTAGGGCTTCGTAGGCTCGTAATAGGGACAATGTGATTGTATTTGATTGGAATTACATATGTTTGATAATTTTTTATTTGAATTGGATGGTTGTTAAAGTTGTAAGTATGGTAATACTACGTAACCTTATTCCGACGTTGAATACAGGTGAGGGGTGTTACAGTATCCCTTGCCACATATTGATGATTTGTTTGATCAATTAAAAGGTATCACAGTGTTCTCAAAGATAGATCTCAGATCCGGGTATTATCAGTTGCGAGTTAAAAATTGTAATGTGCCAAAGGATACTTTTAGAACTCATGACGGTCACTATAAGTTTCTAGTAAGGTCATTCAGATTAACAAATGCTCTTGCTGCTTTTATGGATTTAACGAATCGGGTTTTTCAGCCTCATTTGGATAGATTTGTGGTTGTGTTTATTAATGATATATTAATCTATTGTAAAACAGAATCTGAACATGCGCAACAGCTGAGAATCATGTTATAGACTTTGCGAGAAAAACAATTGTATGCAAAGTTTAGTAAATGTGAATTCTGGCTTTTCAAGGTTGGAATTTTGGGACATATAGTATTAACTGATCGGATTCGAGTCGGTCTAAGTAAAGTTTCTGCTGTAATGAGTTGGAAAACTCCAAAAAATGTTTCAGAAGTGCAAAATTTTTTGGGTTTAGTAGGTTACTACCGCCATTTTATTAAAAACCTCTCGACCATTGCTTCACCTATGACCAAATTACTATAGAAAAACATCAAATTTGTTTGGTTTGATAAGTGCCAACATAGTGTTGATCAGTTGAAAAACATGTTAACAGAAGCTCCTGTATTAACTCAGCCTGAATCTAGGATAGAATATGTTGTTTATAGTGATGCGTCTCTCAATGGTTTGGGTTGTGTATTGATACAGTTCGAGAAAGTAGTAGCTTATGCTTCTCAATAGTTAAAGCCATATAAAAGAAATTATCCTACTCACGATCTCGAGTTGGTCGTGATTGTCTTCGCTTTAAAGATGTGGAGGCATTATTTAATTGGGAGAAATTTCATGTGTTTACTTATCAAAAAAGTTTAAAGTATTTAATGACGCAGAAGGAACTAAATTTGAGACAACGACGTTGGTTAGAGCTACTGAAAGACTATGATCTAGTTATTGATTATCATCCAGGAAAGGCTAATGTGGTTGCGGATGCACTTAGTTGAAAATCATCATTATTTGCACTTTGAGCGTTGAACACTCATTTAGCTCTGAATGACGATAGTTCTATACTGGCAGAGTTGAGGACTAACCCTTGTTTCTTTAGCGAATTCGAAAGTTACAAAATGATAATCCGAAGTTGATAATGAAATGAAATTTGGTTCAGGATAATTTGGATATTGAATATAGTATTGGTGATGATGGTACATTGTATTACTAGGATAGAATTTGTGTTCCGAATAATCTAGATTTCAAACGTGATATTCTATTAGAGGCTCACAATAGTACGTATTCTATTCATCCTGGTAGCACGAAAATGTATTGTGATTTGAAATAGATGTACTGGTGGCTAGGTATGAAACATGAGATTTGTGAGTTCATAGCTAATTGTTTGGTTTTTCACCACGTTAAAACAGAGCATCAGGTACCATCAAGATTATTACAACCTGTTATGATTCCTAACGATTGATTTCGTATTTGGTTTGCCTATAACTCCGAAAAAGAAAGATTCGATCTGGGTGATTGTTGACAGATTGACTAAGTTAGCACACTTTATTCTAGTCAGAACATAATACTTACTTTAGAGATTAGTGGAATTATATATGTTAGAGATTATAAGATTTCACGGAATTCCGACATCTATTATTTCTAATCATGACCTAATGTTTACATCGAGATTTTGGAGTAAACTTCAAGAGGCTTTCGGCACTAAAATCAATTTCAGTACAGCATTTCATCCTTAGATTGACGGGCAATCAAAATGAGTAATACAGATTCTGGAAGATATGCTACGATGTTGTATACTTGAGTTTGAGGGTAGTTAGGAAAAATATCTACCATCAACTGAATTTGCTTATAATAATAGTTATCAGTCCACTATTAAAATGACACCGTTTGAAGCTTTATACAGAAGAAAATGTAAAATGCCCTTGTATTGGCCCGAGATAAACGAATCTAAAATGGTAGGGATTGGTTTGATTCAAGAAACTAAAGATAAAGTTCAAATTATTCGAGATTGTTTGAAAGCTGCATTTGATCGTCAGAAATCGTAAGCGGATTTGAAAAGAAAAGATATAGAATTTGCTACTGGCGATCGAGTATTTTTAAAAGTTTTTTCGTGGGAGAAAGTACTATGTTTTGGCAGGAAAGAAAAGCTGAGTCCGAGATTTATCAGGCCATACGTGATTTTGAAAAGAATCGGTCCTGTAGCTTTTCGATTAGCTTTGCCTTTTAAACTTTAGAAAATTCACAATGTGTTCCACATTTCAATGTTGAGATGGTACATATCTGATCCTTCACATGTGATTCCTCATAGTGAGATTGAATTACAGCTAGATTTGATGTGTTCTGAAGAACTGGTGAAATTTTTGGCTCAGGCTATCAAAGAACTTTAGAATAAACAAGTACTGTTGGTAAAAGTCTTGTGGCATCAGCATGGTATTAAAGAGGCTACCTAAGAAACTGAGGAATCGATGAAATTACAGTATCCAAATCTATTCTCAGGTAACAATTTCGAGGACAAAATTTCCTAATGGGGAGAGTTGTAACAACCCATTTTTAGTGGTAACGGAACAGTGATTTGGGGATCACAAATTTCCATCGTGTTGACTCATAAATATTATTTATAGAATATTTATGGATTCATTAGTATCATATTAAAATTTGGTTTGGAAATTCTAATGTTTAGATAGCCAATTAAAGAAAAAAGGACTAAATTGAAAAAGGTGCAAAACTTAGTAATTGTTGTATTTAGATGATTAAATAGTTTAATAACTAAATGAGGAAGGACCTATGTAGTAATTTAGCCCTATTTAATAGTGTTGGATGAAATTTGATATGAAAATTATAAAATAATGTATGTTTAATGGCAAAATTATAAATAAATCAAAATTAAACAAAACAAATTGAAAAATAAATTAGACATTTCTTATTCATTTTCTTCAACCCCTTACCGAAATCAGCAATTGAGACTTAGGAAGCCTCGATTTCATCTTCCTTGAGCATATCAAGACCTTGTAATTTACGTGGAAAAGAGAAAATTACGGAATAGTCTCTGAACTTCTGCAACTATTACAATTCAGTCTAGGTAAGTTCGTACTGATTGTAATTTAATATCTATATGAATTTTATGATGACATGATATAAAATAATGGATTTTAATTATTCTATTAATGTTGTAAGTTGTTTGGGAAAATGTTGTTGATATTGATACTTGGGCCGGATGAACATGAGACAGAGTACAACTGAATGATAAAGTGTTATGCAAGGATGGAATGGAGATTGATGTGGAAAGCTTTATATCTATTTTTCCTGAGTATACGGAGGTTTAGCATTTGTTGCGAACTCTCATGTTATACTACGCTGATCTAGCGTGTTATGGGGGCAAATGTATAGCCTACGGGATAGGCACCTAGTGTCGTGGCGTGTTATTGGGTGGATTACTTATGTACTCGTATTTGTAGGGCATTCATTAGGTTGTAAATCATTGTATTGTAACTTATTTAATGATTTTTGAATGGCATGACATGTATTTGAGATCTTGAATTGACCCACTGTGAACATATATGTTTTCACAGAGATTATTATTTGAGTTTTGAATTGAATTATGCAATTCATCGGTTTGATATTATGGATGACAGGAAATACTTGTTGTTGAATTATTTTGATTGAATTGTTATATTTATTTCAGTAAGATTTATTATTTCTATACGTCGAACTTACTAAGATTTAATAAGCTTACTTGTGTTAATATTTGTTTCTTGTGGACACTGTTGAAGGTTAGACGATCGGATCAGCACTCAAGTCACTCTAGCCATCCGATTTCGGTAGCTTTTGAACATATTTTTTGGATTATATGGCATGTAATAGGCTTGTTTTGTCATTACTTTTGTTTTGGTATGTATATATGTAAAGAACCTATGTACAAGTTGATAACATGAGCATTACTACATGATCTTATGTTTACTTGAAAAATGTTTAAATAATGACTTGTTATTGATCATGAATGATGGAAGGTGTTTTTCATATAAACTTGTAGCATATAAATTACTAAAAGATCTATTTGTGTTGTTGTACAAGTCTGTATATTTGTGATACCAATGGGGGTACATTGGTTAGGCACTTAAGGTGGTTGAAATAGCATGATTTGAGCTTGTTTAACGTCATTTTGAATAGGTCTAATGGTTGGTAAATGGATTACTTAGTGTCTAAGAAATCTTGAAATGGTAATTTTGATGTTTAAGGTTTATTTAGGTGTACACGACCTGAGACATGGTTGTGGGTATTAAGTCATTGTGTTACATGGCCTAGCACATAGCCTGCGACACAGCCGTGTGTCACAAGTCGGGGAGTTACACGGTCTGGCACAAGGCCTGTGACACGGCCGCGTGGCCCAACTCAGTGAGTTACAGGGGCAGGGACATGGGCTAGGACACGATCGTGTGTCCCAACTTCGAAAGTTACATGGCCTGGGGCATTCCACATGGCCTGGCCACACGGCCGTGTGTTCCCTTTTTTTTGAAATTTTTCATATTTTCCTAAAACTTTCTGATTTGTTTCAAATTTGTTCCTGAGGGTTTTAAGATTAATTTTGGAGTCCCAAAAGCTCGATTTAAGCCTTGTAGATGGAAGATATTATTGTAATTCAATTACTTTTGGTAATTGATAAATTATATTTGATATTATTATGATTTACTTGTCTATTTTTGTTAACTTCTCGTAGCATTCTCATAACCCTATTATGATGACGGATATGAATTAGGGGTGTTACAAGGATGGCGAGATGCTATTGAAAAGGAGATTTGTTCTCTAGAAGATAATGACACTTGGTCTATTGAAACATTTTCTCTTGGAAAGAAAGCACGTGGTAGTAAGTAGGTGTACAAGATTAAATATAACTTCGATGGAAGTATTGAGAGACTTAATGCTCATCTTGTTGTTTTTGGAAATCACTAGGGAGAAGGTATTGACTATAATGAAACTTTCGCACCTGTGGCGAAAATGGTGATTGTTCGTGCTTTCTTTACTATTGCAGCTTCGGAAGATTGGGAGTTACATTAGATGGATGTCCATAATTACTTCCTGCATGGTGATCTTAATGAAGAGGTTTACATGAAGCTTCATCTAGGTTTTTGATCTACCATAATTCAGTGTAGCAGATTAAACTATTTTTCGCACTTTAGGAGCTTGAAAACAAGCATTACTATTAGGTTTTAACTATGTTTTAGTAAGTTCTCTTAAAGCCAATAGAATGTGCAAACCAAGTCTTTTATTGACCTTAGGGGCCGAATGAGGGCTAAGGTTGAGCTAATAAACTTTGAAAGTGTGCAGGAGACCATTAGAAGGCGTGTTAGACCGGTACTGGTCACTATGTCACAACATAGAGGGATTGATGTCATAACATAGGGAGTAGAATGGAGAAATCTCGAGACTACCTTCGATGTCGCGACACAACTTAAGGGTATCGTGATATACTCCTTAAGACAACTAAAGAGGAGTATACTGTAACACACCAAACCCGGCTTGGATGTTATGGTCGAATTTGGCGATGTCACATGAGAGTGTTTTTGAAAATGCATTGATACATTAAAATCGTTTTAGTTATTATCTTTTACTTAGTCCGAAAAATGTGTTCTCACTGATTTGCTTTAAAATATGTCTCTTTTACGCGGAAACTTTAGAAAATATTCTATTTTAGGAAAACTATTTGCTTTAGAGAAAATCGGATTTTAGTCGTGCTTATCAGTAATAAAATTATCAACAGTTTAAAAGCAGAAATTAAAAGCCAACAAGTCCAAGGTCCAAAAATTACAACAAAAACCCCAAATAAATAGGAAATCCAAAATAAATAAAAAAAACCAAACGAATTAGTCTAAAGATATTACGTGTGGCCATCGTCGAGTCATCTGCTACACTGATCCGCTAATGCGGGGGATTACCTGAACAGATTAAACAGAAGAGGGTGAGTTTTGCAACTTAGTGTGTAATCCCCACAGCAAACGTGCATACAACATAATATCAGAAATCAATCATGCATATACAGATTGGGTTTGAACCCATTACAAAATCAAAATTAAATTAGGGTTTTAGCCCAACTCAGATACAGAGTCAGAAATATATTAAGGCCTCAGCCCAATCAGATACAGAATGCATATCAGAATATCAGAATCCTACCCATCAGCCTCTACACACCAACTCCATCCAGCCCTACTCACCATGTGGGGATATAATCAACCCACCCATCCTTACACACCGTACTGTACCGAAGTGCGACACATAAACAGACTATTGCAGTTGAGCTGCTAGGTGACATGCTACAAGCCTTTTAGAATTCTTCCTTCAAAACATCAACCTAACCCTGATGCAATGCAACATACAAATATGACATGCTAATATGTATTCTATCAGATCATATCGTCAATTCAGATATCACAAATCATGCTCAGTACAGAAATCAGAAAGTCATAATGCTCGATTTGTGGTCTAAGTAACATTACCGACCCTACAGAAGGTCCACAATCGTCTTGGGCGACCCGTGCAACCTTATAGATCATTTCAGATAAATGGGCTCACACGCCCATTTGGCCTTCCCGTGTGGGCCCATACGCTCGTATGGTCCACACGGCCCAAATTGACCTTGGCTGTATGGATCACACGGCCTGGCCCAAAATCCCACATGCCAGTGTGGTTCACCCATGTAGCCCACACAGCCTAATAGGTCGAGCCCGTGTGTCACACACGGCCTCACCGACCCTCATACGGCCGTGTCATGCACCCGTGTCTTGCGTGCACGGCCTGGCTCCTCGATCACACGCCCGTGTACTGCCACACGGCCTACTACACGGTGACCACACGCCTGTGTAGCGTCAACAGTTTCATTTTTTAGCTTCTGCTGATTCTCGTTTTTTATGTTTTCGGGTACACACCTGATTCGATTTCACAATGAGAGCAATCCTGAGCACTCCAGAACCTATAATTGCCACACCAAAATTAAGAATCAAACTTAATCACGATTAAACTTGCAATCATGAAACCAACGACAACGCTTATACAAACGCTCGACTTACCCTCAACACCTTAACGATTTGCCCACAAATCAGCACGGTAACAACCCCGTTCCACCAAATTCCTTACTGACAAAATAGAAAATAGAACCTCCATTCAGTAACTTAAAATCGAAACGACACTACTCCCAAATCACTTACCACTATCAACAGAGCAGAGTGCAGACCTCAGCAAAGCAAGAACGAGCGAAACGAAAAGGAGGAATCAACAATTGAAACGAGGCAAAAAAAAGAGGGGAAAAAGAAAAACGGCGTCAAAAAATTTAGGGAAAAAGGGGAGGGAGCCGAAATTGAAATGAAAGAAAAGAACCTAATAGATGGCATAATCCTTACTTTTCTCCCCCACTAACCCACACAATCTTAAATACCTAAGATTTTGGCTCCATCGAAACTCTAACGCAGAATCGACCAAAAATATGTCATTTTTACTCATGCTAGCATTCGAACACAAGTCCTTTAGCATACCAACACATCACTTAACCACCAGACTAGCAGGCCCATTCTGATATGAAATTACAAATAACTTAATATAAGCCTACAGTACTAGAAGTTAAGGCTTAATTCAGGAAAAAGCCAAAATTTGCCAAAGCTAGGGCTTGAACTTGGGACCTCTCAAACACACGCAGAACACTTAACCACTGAAACAGATACACAGTTGTGTGTCCCAATTTAACAGAACAACAATATAAATTTAGGGCGTTACATATACTAACTTCTATGTCGTTACACAGGTCTTGATGTGTAGCGACATCGACTCTAGACAGAAATTAACATGAGTCGGTGGGCGTTTTGGTCCGAACAATCAAACTTAAAGCTTGGGAATGCCAGTTAATCTAGGGTTAAGGACGACAACCACTTGAAATCTATAAATAGGCTCATTTGTCACACATTATGGACACCAATTACTTAGCTTAGAATTTCTCTTTTAATTTCACTTTATCTTTTCTCTTTTCTTAGGGTTTAGATTTATTTTCAGTTTGTTCTTTGTTTTATTTTGAGAGGTTTGATTTGTGGAAACAATCAAAATTTGTGGATTTGCTTTCATTCTAAATACAAATCAAGCTTTTTCTTAAACTCTATACTTTCGATTCATTCATCATGTTTATTGTTTATATTGATTCTATAATGTTTTCGAAAACCATGAGGAACTAATCCCTCTATGGGGGATTAGCAAGTGGAGGTATGATCTATTAACTATTTTTTAGGGTTACTTAACAGATCAGCCATTTAGGAAAGAAAGAACCTAAACCTAGGCTTGATGACCCTAAGAAGTCATCAATGGGGAATTAACCCAAAATTGGTATGGCCTATCCTTGAACACCCTCACCCCAAGCTGGTCTTGACTGTGAGGCCGGAAGATAAGTAGTCCTTGCTGACTTATAATTCTAGTGGACATATCGAAAGATTCTACTAGAACATCGACTAGTTGATTGAAGAGGAACCCGAAGCAACAGTTGATGAAGATTACCAAAGCGAGCCAATCACCCATAACCAGATTTGATTAATTCTACTTTTCTATCTCTTGATATTTATTTCTTTACAATATTTTTATTATAAAATCTTAAAAACTCCTTTTATTTATACTTGCATAATATAACCTATTTCGAGTACTAATTAGATCTTTTAGTGTTTAGTTTAAAATTGATCTAGCACTAGCCTTCCTTGTGTACGATCTTCGAAATACTCACCTACTGCATTGTAGCTCTATTACAACTAGACTCGTATACTTGCAGATACTGCCTCATTTATATATCTTTTACAGTAGTATTCACACTCTAGATGTTGTGTTGGGAAATGTGTCTATATTGTAGTAACCATGTAATTGTTTTCTATCTATTTGAATGATGAATAAATAAATAAAGTTAGTTTCACATTTCACTATTACGTGTTTTGTATTTATGTCTTTTATATTTTGCATGCATAGCGGAATTGTGACAAGCAAATGTTAGCTCATTGATTGTCTAAAGTTCAAACTAAAGATAAGTGGCATTGTTAAGTTCAAACTATGATGAATTCTATCTTTTGATTTATGTTTTACATAATAAATACTTGAATCTTGTTCTCAATTATGTGTGCTTAATTCTTAGTTTAATATTTCTGGACTACTAATCCATGTTTGATGTGCTTAAATCAGAGGAGGAAAAGTCTCTGTTTAAGAGTAGATCTAGCATAATTGAGTGGAGTTGCATGCAATCTTAGAAATCAGATGATATAAATCTACCGGATTAGAGTCAAATCTAATAAGGGGATCCATAGATCGAGTTAATGTGATAATGGGGTTTTAATTAGAAAGAAATTCAATTAATCAACCTAGAGTCAGATGCTCATAGTCTTGAAGAGAGATATTAGCATAATTTAGGGATTTCTATAGATCAAGATACTAAGCGAAGAAATTGTGTAATTTAGATTAATAATGACGGATAAAGTCTACGTGAATTCTTTCCTGGGTATTGACTCACTTCTTGGTTGTTATTTGTTTATTTTCCTAATTTGTTCTCTGTTGTATTTTTAGTTAATTAATTTAGTTAATTATAGTTTTAATCACTCACTCCAATTTGTTGATTAAATAATAGAAAAATGGTAATCACTAGTAATTTTAGTCCTCGTGGGAACAATATCTTTGCTCACCATACCTATACTATTAATTGATAGGTGCACTTGCCTTTGTCAAAATTTTTAGTTGATTTACGACTGGAATCAATTTTTTGACGCCGTTGCTGGGGACTAAAATATTAGGAAAATTTTATTTCTATTAATTTAGACATTTTTATTTTTATTTTAATATTTTTTAATTTAATTTTTACATTATAATTTTTTTATTTGTTTGCTTTTGGCAGGTTGTTTTGGTTTATGACTATAGAAAACCCATTGGATCCATTACTTTTTGACAGTGAGATTGAAAAGACTGCTCGCAGAAATCGTAGAGAGGTTAGAAAAGCAAGGCTAGGTCAACAGTTATTTTCCAGTGGTGTCAGAAACAGTGGTTCCAAGACCACAATTCCGACGTATGAGTCTAAAATATTAGTTATTTAATATTTACAAGATCATTAGTATTGTATTAAAATTTGGTTTAGAAATTTTGACGTTTAGATAGTCAAATAAGTAAAAAGGACTAAATCGTAAAAAATATAAAATTCAATTGCTATTAGAGTTTTAGTGCCAATTGGGTGATTATGTAAAATAGGATAGGTTAATATGACAAATAAGTCATTTCAATAGTTAGTGGACTATAGGTAATTGGAAACGGATTAAAAGTATAAGGAATGGTATTTTTGTAATTAAGTTGAAACCAAAGGAAAAGGAAACAAAAGAAATTGGTCATTATTTTGGTTATATTTTTGGCTGGAGAATAGAATGCCATTGTTGGGAAAAGAAGAAGCTTTGGTTTGCTAATTATCCATTGCATGTAAGTGAGTTTATCATTCATTTTTCATGAATTTTACGTTTTGGAGATCGTTGCAACTAGGTACAGCTAACTCGTACCTCTATTTTTGAAACTATTAAATGCTTTGGAAGATGCCATTGATGAGTTTAGGGTGTTTTGGAAGTTGAATGGTGGATGTTAATACTTGGGCGATAGTTAGAAATACTTTGTTAAGAGATTTTATATGATTTTTAAGTTTATGAATTTAATTGGAAATAAACAAAAATACTTAGGTTTTTCTTGTGAAATTTTAGCATATATGAACTGTTTTGATGTGGTTAAAATTCAGTTCTATGGGTTGAGGATTAAATTGTACAATTAAGCTTGATTTGGTTTTATGGATTAAATTGACTAAAGTGTAAATGTTTGGGTCAAATGTGCAAAATTGCAAATAAGAAGTTATATGCATTAAATTGAATAGCATATGAAATTAAGATTAATAATTGAAATAAATTATATTATAGATCAAGAACAAGTTGAAAATCGGGGAAAAAGGAGGGTTGCTGAGTAATTCCTGAAGTTTTGTTGTTACTGCAGTTTAGCTCAGGTAAGTTCGTTCGATTTATTTTTATATATTTTACAATATGAATTGAATGAGAATTTACTTTTTGATTGTAAAATTAAATATTTCAATATTAAATTAGTATGAATGGGAATAATAAACTATTGGACCTGGTTTAGTGGTAATATCTCCTAAGTCAATGAACGTAGGATAGAGAACGATTAGCATGCCAATAGGTTATAGTGTGCACTATTCAAGAATGGTTTGAGATGAGATGATGATTCCTATTTATTTACTGTTAACTGAATATACTAAAGTTCAGTATTTTTTGTGGACTATCGCGTTATATTTATAGTGTTTCTAGCGTGTTATTGAGGGCGGATGTAAAGCCTTTGGGCTTGGCACTTGGTGTCTAGGCGTGTTATCGGTTGGATTGGCTCGTTGGAGCGTTCGGCGTGTTTTGAATGGATAATTGTGTACTCATATCCATATATCGTTCATTGGGTAAATTCTCTTGTGTTAAATGTTTTGTTATTGAATTTTTGAACGATTATTCAAGAATCTCCTGATAGTATTGTGGCTTGATATTGAATGATCTTGCACTTGTTTATGTATAAACTCACCTGTTGTGGATTGTGGTTGATGGGAGACTCTGGCTATTTGTAACACCCCTATACCATAACCATCGCCGGAATAGGTTAAGAGGCATTACTTAACCCATTACACAATTTAGAATAATCGAATAATAAACATCAACTCATTACAGTAAATGTCATTCCTTCACATTCATTAAGAACATAAAATCGAGCATATGATACTTAAACGTGCATTGGAGACTAAATTGATAACATATAAAAGTTTCTTAACTTATAGAATTTTCAAACTTTTAAAAGGTCACACGCCCGTGTGAACAGGCCGTGTGCCTTACACGACCTTAGACACGCCCGTGTGTCTAAGCCGTGGCGAAACAGGGCATACATATTGACTTGTCCACACGGCCACAAGACACGCCCGTGTGCCTTGGCCGTGGTCGAGTCTGACTTGGGCCACACGGCTAGCTACACGCCCGTGTGCTTTGGCCGTGCTCGGGCCTGACTTACAATTGTAGGGTACCCCAGGGGACATATGGCCGTGCAACATGATCGTGTGTCGCACACGGCTGAGACACATGCTCGTGTCTCTTCCCGTATGGACAAAAATAGGCCATTTGAATAGCCAACTTGGCAACCCAAATTGGGTCAACCTACAAGTAAGGAAACAAGCATTCTTGCACTATTATTTCATCCAACTTTTATGCCAAAACATTCATCATTCATATCATAATAATATCAATCATTTTCATACACATAAACCTTACCAATTCATGCCAAACATAAGGTAAGATCATACCAAAATATTTCCTTCCATACATCATTCAATCTCATTCTAAACTTACCAAAACTTACCAACATTTATCATTTCTTTTTTTCAACCAAAACATACCATAATTGCACATTGACATCACATACCATAAGTCATTATCAACTATGAGTTTAAACACCAACTAGCCAAATCACATCACTAAGTATATACATCACAGAACATAATCCCACAACTACTAGCCTATACATGCCATACTTCAAAATATACGTTTTCAAAGTACCAAAATGTGGTTCGATAGTGTGGTGAAGATCCTTGTTGATTCCCAAGTTTTCAGTAGCTTCGATATCTACAAAACAATACAAACACACACAAAGTAAGCTTTCAAAAGCTTAGTAAGTTCGTACTAAAATCATCAACAATATATAAAACATAAATCATCAACACCTAGGTATTTACAATTTCTCAAATCATCTATCAAATATATACCAACACAATCCATATGTTCATACCAATTCAATGAACTTCACATACATAATATCATCTACCACGTAGGTATCGTACATACCTGAATTTCCCGTACTTATTCATTTTCATTCTCACCTTTCGTTTGGATATTTTATGACTTCTCGTAAATTATTCGTACTTCAAACATCCGCACACTTAGTGCTATAAAGATTAGCCGAAGCTAGAATGATTACGCATACTTAGTGCCATCTCAATTAACTGGAGCTAAGTCGGTATCGCACACTTAGTGCCTCATATAGCCGAAGCTAATTTAAATCGCACACTTAGTGCCAAATACTATTGATTCATCATCGTTTTCATCCAAACCAGATATATATACAATCTATGTATAATCAAAACATCAAAATATACTTAACATCATGTTTTATGTACGAACTTACCTCGTACTCGAAATTGTCGACTCGATCTTCTACTCTATAATCTTCGACTTCCCTTGGTCTAAATTCGAATTCCTCTTTTCTTGATCTATATGTATTAATTTAGTCCCTAATTCACAAAATCACAAATTACAAAAAATTTGAATATACTCATGCTTGGTCGAATTCTCCTAGTACTCATACAAGTCCATACACTTCATTTATTTCACATTTTAGTCCCTCAAAATAACATTTTTACAAATTAGCCCAATTTACTCAATTTCATCAAAAATCCAAAGACAAAACAGGTAAACCCATCATCAAGCTTTCATAATTCATCAATTAACATCACAAAGCTCCTAGTTTCATCAATGGCACATTTCAAAATCATCACCAAAATCAAAAATTTAGGCATGGGTTCGATAATATACGAAGCAACGATTACAAAAGCGTAGAAATTATCAAAAACCGAAGAAAAAACATACCTAAATCAAAGCTTGTAAGTGTCGAACCCTAGCAAAGTTTTTCTCTTTTCTTTTCTTTGATTTTTTTTGTCATGGATGAACAAAATGGCCATTTTTCATGCTTTTTTTTTTAATTTAATTACTTTAATATGCATTTTACCATATCAGCCTTGCATTAAAACATTAATATGCTATCAACTAATGTCCACTAATGTCATTTAATCATATCTTTGGTCAAATAACCACATAAGGACCTCACAATTATAAAGCCAAGTCAAGATAATTAAAGGTTACAACCCTCTTTGGATTTTTATCAACCTTATTAGCAAGAGAAGAAACCGAACCTTGAGGAGATGTTAGCCAAATTTATTTCGGTTTCAAAAACTCAATTTCAAAACATTAAAACAACTCTGAAAAATCAGCAAGCATCGATTTAAGGGCTTGAAAATCAAATTGGACAGCTTGCCAAGCTTGTTTCAGAAAGACGAAAAGGTAGCTTACCTAGCAACCTTGAAACTAACCCAAAGGAACAAGTCCACACAATCACTGTTCAAAACATGAAAGGGTTAGTTGAGCCTAAACAGAAGCCAAAGCTCGAAGCTGTTGTGAAAAATGATGAGGTTGAGGAGAGTAAGAAAGAGCATAAGCCTGTAATCAAATACTATAAACCATGAATTCCATATCTAATAGCATTGAAAAGAGACCACATAAAAGAACAATATGGTAAATTTCTTGAACTCTTAAAAAATTGCACATTAACTTACCATTTGTTGAAGCCCTTTCGCAAGTGCCAAAATATGTAAAATTTTTAAAGGAGCTGCTAGCAACTAAAAGAAAGTTAGACGACTTGTCGACTGTGGAGCTTTATGCAATTTGCTCTACCATTCTCCAAAGCAAACTACCCAACAAACTTAAAGATCAAGAGAGTTTTACTATTCCTTGTCTCATTGGTAGTTTAAATGTTGAAAAAGCTTTGGCTAATTTGGGGGCTAGTATAAATGTCATGTCCTATAAGATGTTCAAACAACTAGGTCCTGGGGAACCCAAATCCACTAGGATGGGTATTCAATTAGTGAATAGATCAATTACATATCCTAGGGGTACTATTGAGGATGTACTTGTAAAAGTCGATAAATTTATATTCCCTGTTAGTTTTGTTGTATTGGACATAGATGAGGATATTGAGGTACTTATGATCTTAGTCGACCCATTTTAGCCACTACTAGAGCTGTTATTGATGCGAGTACTGGTGAACTTGTGTTTCGTGTAGGTGATGAAAAGATTACTCTTCAAGTACATGATTTTGTGTTAGTCCCTAGTGAGCGAGATGATATTAATTGTTCTGTTACTGTTAGTAATCATGTGGCTTAACATTCTTTGTAGGAAATCCTTCATGAAGACTTGTTGGAGCCAAATTTTATTCAAAGTGATAGAACTTGAGGGACAAGTGAAGAGCAAATGGTGTGGCTCAACAAACTAGATGAATGTCGGACGAAGGTTGATGAGAAATCGAGAAAATAAAAGGAAGTAACAAAGCAACGCCATGATCTGCATGTAAAGAGAATGAACCAATTCAAAGCTGGGGACAAAGTGTTGTTAGATAAATTGGATCCACGAATTTTTCCATCAGAGTTTACGTCGAGAGGGTCCAACCCATGTATGGTAAAAATCGTATTTCCATACGGAACCATTAAGGTAACACATTGTGATTACAACACATTCAAGGTAAACAGTCATCCTCTCAAACTTTATTTTGGTGGTAATACTGATAACGAGAGAGAGGAGCTTTGACTTAAAAATCTACCTTAATCGTGAGCTTAAAAAGGGAAGTTGAGCTTAGACTCTTAATAAGCGCTTCTCGAGAGGCAACCCGAGTGTTTTTGTTTTTATTTATTTAGTTTACTTTCAAGTTATTTTTTAAAAAAATAAAAAAAATGTAGTACATTTATTTTTATCACCTTAAAAAATTTTGAAAAAAAAATTGAAAAACAAAAAAGTGGTCCACACGGCTGTGTGGGACACATGGCTTAGACACATGGTCGTGTGGGACACACGGGCGTGTGTTAGGTCGTGCGCATATTGGAGCTAATTTTTTCAATTTTAATTTGACTCACACGGGCACAGAGAATTACACGAGCCAGAGACACGGTCGTGTGAGACACACAGCCTGTCATACTGGCGTGTGGTAGACCGTGTTGCTCACATAGGCGTGAGAAAAGCGAAGGAGCATCGCATACAGTGTGTGACACACGACTGTGTCCTAGGCTGTGTGGTTACTAGGCTTATTTTTGCCTAGTTTTTATCACACATGGTCTAGGTGATTTCCCACAACCTGGCTACACGGCCGTGTGGCGCACAAGGCCATGTAACTTTTTTCCTTTTTAAAGCTAGTTTCTTTTTCCTTTTGTTTTTTTCCTCTTTTATTTCCTTCTTACCCAAGTGTTTTCATTTAGTTTTATATTTTATTTATTTTTATTTTTATTTATTTTGTTTTGTTTTGTTTTTGTTTTTGTTTTTGTTTTTGTTTTTGTTTTTGTTTTTGTTTTTGTTTTTGTTTTTGTTTTTGTTTTTGTTTTTGTTTTTGTTTTTGTTTTTGTTTTTGTTTTTGTTTTTGTTTTTGTTTTTGTTTTTGTTTTTGTTTTTGTTTTTGTTTTTGTTTTTGTTTTTGTTTTTGTTTTTGTTTTACTTTTACTTTTACTTTTACTTTTTTATTTATTTATTTTATTTTATTATGCGTTGTGTTGGTTGTCTTTCTATTTTGTTATATCTTTATCTTCTTATTCATTTTTATCTATTTTCTTATTAGTTTGCTTGAAAACATGCATTTTATTTTGAATCGCCCACGATTCCGGTTTTCAATATTGTGATGAATTCATCCAAATTCAAGGTTGTTTCAGTTCTCCTTCTCGTTATGATATTATACTCATTCTGTGATTTTAATTGTTTGTACATTGAGGTCAGTGTACATCTTAAGTGTGGGAAGGATTTTATATGTTTATGCGATATAACCCCTGAATTATTATTTATGTTTAAATAATTTTCTTGAATCTAACATCATAGTAATTTATTTTAATTTGGAGTTTTTTTATTCGGTTTCGGAATAATTTGTGGATTTTTATGCATGGTGTGATTTATACTTTAAGACATGAGAGAGTCAAGCATGATAAGTTATTCTTTTTCAAAAATAAATATTTTAGGTTGTCTCCATGAATTGAAGTATTATCTTGAATTTTTAAATTTGCACGTTTTACGTCAAAATCTTAATTTTTTGTAAGCCTTTGAGCCTATAGAGCATATATTTATTCGTGCTCATTTTACTTTTGGTTGAGAGTATGCTGATTGATTTGTTATTCTAGAACTTGTTTCAATTATACATGTCAAGACCACATTTTTTTTTGATATACTGAGATGATAGAGGCACTTAGGATTTAACCCATTGATCATGATTTTCCGTGATAAGTTTTATAAATTTATAATGAATCGTTCTTGAAACTAACTATTATCACGACGTAGGCAAGTGTACCTATCAAACAGTAGTATAGCTTTAGCAAGACCGGATTGTCGAACCCAAAGGACTAGGAGTACTAGTAATGGCTGTCTTTCTTATTATCTAGCCGAAGAAAAGAGGTTTGTTTTAAGTAACGAATTAAACTAAGAACTTGCAGAAAATAGAATTGGGAAATTACTTTTGGGGAAAATGATTGATTGAGACAATACCTAAGGAAAAATCCACCTAGACTTGTACTTGTTATTCTGGCTCCGAACCGGACGATTTATTCATTTAACTTGTTCCGTAAAAATCCCTAAGTTATGCTATTATCCCTATTCAAGACTAATAACGTCTAATCCCTAGGTTGAATAACTGAGACTTTTCTCTAATTAACACCCTAGGGTTGCATTAACTCGAACTATCGATTCTCATATTAGGTTTCACCTTAATCGGGCAAAATCTTGTCACCCTATCTCTAGGCGCGCAATCAAATCCGCTTAATTATGACAAAGTTACTCTTAGCCAGGGTCTATTCCTCCTCCAACTAAAAGTAGTAACTTGAAGTGATATCCTGAAATACCAAAACAAGAATTAAGAACACATAATTAAGAACAAGTCAAATATTTATCATACGATTCAGAAATAATAACAAGATTTCATCATAGGTTTCATCCCCCTTAGGTATTTAGGGGTTTAGTTCATAACTAAACAAGAAAACATCTCAGAATAATAATAAATACAAAACATAAAGAAAACCCAAAACTCCTGAAGGGGAAATTGAGGAGAGATCTTTAGTCTTGATAGTGGATCCGGCTTCTGAGAAGGATCAATCGGCTTCCTTGGGGTGTATTTATAGGCTTTGGAATGCCTTAGAACCCTTAAAAGTGGCCTTTACCGAATTAGACTCAACTTTGGTTCAGCAGGGACACGCCCATGTGACATGCCCATGTGCGATAACTTTAGGCTGTGTTCGATCCAGTTAGATTGGCACGGGCGTGTGTTCTACCCGTGTGAGTCGTGCTTCAATTCTGCCAAATTGACACGGTCGTCTGAGCTACCCGTGTGAAGAGGTCCAGGCCGTGTTGATTCCATACCTTGGCCCATTTTCTCCGTTTTTGGCCCATTCTCGTTCCTTTCGCTCTCCTATGCTTACTTAAGGATAAAACATGAAATTAAGGTATTAGGAGCATCGAATTCACTAATTCTAAAGAGAAATCATTCATAAAATGCGTTAAGCATAGGGTATAAATATGTATAAATTACAGTTTATCAAATACCCCCACACTTAAGCATTTGCTTGTCCTCAAGAAAAATCCTCAAATCATAATTAAAAATTCATTTTTCTCAACTTATAATTCCTATCAATATTATCTCAAACCATCTCATAAGTAATCATACCTTGAGAATTCAACTAAAAGAACATTAAAGCTTCAAACATTCCAAATTGAGTATTTAATCATGAAAAACTTAGGCATCTCCCTTCATCTAAGTAGTTATCATTGATTCGGAATCTCACAGAGTTTACCATCCTCACTAAAGATTCATTCAAATCACTTGAAGTGTTTAAAGACAATGAAATTGGCACTCATTAGTCAATATGAAAAGTTATTACCATAGACTTGCATGAAAATCAAATCTCCACCACTATAAATCGAGATGATACATCAATCAAAAGGGCTTTAAAGGGTTGTAACGAGGCTTGGTTAGGGGGTGTGGTCACAAGCTGAAAGAAAAAGGTTAGAATTAAGATTGACTTGAAAAATTACTTAACTAGAAAAATATTTAATCATCACTTTCATACAACAAAGCTTCCTCTCTGACTAATAGAATTTGAAAACTGAAGTTTACAAATAAAAGATCACTACTAATATGTATACATTTTTTTTAAGAACAAGCCAAATAATCATTAACTAACTATTAAGAACAAGACATAGCTAAGCAATTTATTCAAATCAAATCTCGACAAAAATATGGGTTAAATTAATTGAGGGGATTTGAACAATAATGGGTTAAAGGTTAATATTAAGGGTAATACAAGGAATGACTTGTTAGGCTCAAAGGGGTTTACTAAGTGTTAATCGTGGAGGTAGGCTTTTCATGGCATGAGTGGGTTAATCCTAAGTGCCTCTATCATCTTGATATATCAAATCAAATGGTGTGGTCTTGACATGCATAATTAGGCAAGTTCTAGAATAACAATTCAATATTGACACACTCAAAGCAATAATAAAAGTGAGCATGAAAGAATTAATAGATGCTCAAAAGGGTCAAAAATCTCACAAAAATTATGGCTTTTTGATGTTTAAACCTGTGGGATTCAATTCAAGATGATACCTAGACTTGAGGAAGCAACCTAAAATTTTAAATTCTTAAAAATCAACTTATCATGCTTGATTCTCTAAAGTCTTAAAGTTTAACAATCAATGCATAAATTCCTATGTTTTAATTCAAGATATATCAATCAAAATTATCCGTCAATCAAAATTCATCTTAAACATGATATGAGAGATTTACAAGAGAACAAAGCAGTATTCATGGGTTTTTCGGATAATGAATATGATTACCCCCCCACACTTAAGATGTACATTGCCCTCAATGTACAAGGATAGATATATGGAAAAAAATTAGAAAATCATAAGATAGAGAGAGAATTGAAACTTCCTACGTACTGAATGAATGTCCCAGTTTGGAGTTATGGAGGTGGAGGAGGATACTCCGGCGGTGGTAGAGGTTGGGTACCACAAGTGCTGCGCCAAAAGAATATTATATCTCCTCATTGAGCAGGGCATGGCAGTCGTGGGGAACCTTTTCCAATAGAGTTTGAAGTTCCTAAGTGATTATGAGCTTTGGAGCTCTTTATAACTGTGATAAAAGCAGGAACTATTTAGGGAATATTTTGAAGAATAATTACTCATAAAGGAACGACCAAGATTAAAAATTGTTAGATAAAAATTATAAATCCTAATAAAAATAAGATGAAAGAAAAATAAAAAGTGG
This sequence comes from Gossypium anomalum, assembly GCA_025698475.1. NCBI lineage: Eukaryota > Viridiplantae > Streptophyta > Magnoliopsida > Malvales > Malvaceae > Gossypium > Gossypium anomalum. The sequence goes on from CM046964.1 coordinate 65,140,095, forward strand.
TCTTAGATGAAAATAAAAATAGAAACATAAAATAATAAATAAAAGTTTCTAAACATCTTCATCACTGGATGGTTCGCGAGGTGGGACTGGCGATGAGATGTGCAGGTGCTGACAAATCATCTGTACAGTAGCGTCAATGTTGTCAAATCTTTGAAAACACTACTGCTCGAATCGCTAAGGCGCTCAGAGATATCAGCATATGAAGTCGCCGCATGAACTGGCTGATAAGGTGGTGGTGGTGGCTGGGAAGGTGGGTCCTCGTGTTGGGTAGGGACATCATCAGTAATGTCCTCTGGAGCCTCTTCCTCAGTGGATTGGGCGAGACGATATTAGGGAGGGTAGGTTCCTCGGTGCCTCTCGATCATCCTCATGCTAAGCATGCTCGAGATGCCTTGTGAAGACATCTAGCCAATAAGGGTCAGAGATGATTCTTGGGTCGCGGTGTTAAGAAGTCTGAAGTGTCGCGCCAGTCGAGTCACGTAGGGGCCAATGGAGATGACCCCCTCCGATTTCGCTCCGTCTGGTGGCGTATGGCAAGGGCGATAAAGTATGCGAGGTCGGTGACGTGCCCGTTTGACCTACACCATAAATAATAGACGTCGTAGGTAGTAACGACGTTGGTGCTCTCTCTTCGCCCTGCTAAAGTGTGAGATAGAATAGGATGGAGATACCTTAAGGACGGAGGGAGAGACGATGCCTTGGTGCGACTGGGGTCGTAGTTGGCCGAACGTAGGATGGGGGCATCCCAGCATCGTGAGGGAGAACGATGAATGTGGCGGTTGAGAGCATGTAAGTCGTTCTCCTCTCTGAACTCCTCGGTATATAAACCCAACGCAGTGCCGACTTCTAGGACGCTTAATTAGCGGACTAATTCACCTAAGCGAAACTGGATTGTGCCGGAATCATCGTAGTTCGTCATTACCATTTGAAGATGGAATGTGGAGCATAGTTCCATCGTCAGCTCTAAGTATGTTGGCTCGATGATCCCAAAGAATAATTCCCACAGATCGGTGGTAAGGAGGGCTCGGGTTGCATCAACCAATTGTACTTGTTCGACAGCAGCCCAGTCGATGCATCATCCCACTGTTAAAGGTCGGGCCCGTAGTATTTGAAAGAGCTCTTCTTGGGGCCCGTTAGGGAGCTGAAGGAAAGGATGGCAAATTTTCCGGTTGGGCCCAAGGAAGATAATTCTCCTTTCCTTTTCTTGGAAGCGGGGACGGCAGTTTTCTTCCCTCGCGAAGACGACATAGTGAACTTGAAATTTGAACCATTAAGTCGTCTCAAAGAGTGGACAAGGTAAAATGCAACAAAAATAAAAAGGAAAAAACCATGAATATGTTCAGCCACAATTACCAGAATTACTAAGTTCAATAGCATATTTTTGTAGCATGAACATTGTGGTGTGAGTAAAAATGACAAGGACTAGAATGCAACCGATTATATATATGAGAGAATGGCACACAAAAGGAATTAAAATTTCAACTACCCTTAATCATGCATATTTGCTTCTAACTAATCAAATGGAGTAAAAAAAATCATGCAATGGGTGAGAATTTTAATATGAAAAAAAAAATGATGATGGGCATTCTAGATTATGACATTTAAATGATAAAAATGTAAAGATAAAATCAAAATCTTGCATATTATCATAATAAATAGCCCCAAAAATCAGTAAAATAGAAAAGAAGTAAACAAATGCTAGGAAGAGGAGAAAATACGTCAAAAACGAAGTTGGAGGCGGCGGACGGGCGTGGCGAGGAGGCCGTGTAGACTTGCAGCAGCTAGGGTTAGGGTTTTTGAGTGGGGAAGACAATGAATAGTGCAGCCTATTTATAGATTTTGGGGTACACGGCCAGGGGACACACCCGTATGTCCCAATTTCAGCCCGTGTATTTCGGGTTTTTCCTATTTTTGACGCGTCTAAAATTTGACACACGTCCATGTACCTCGGGTGTGTTGGTACACACGGCCGTGTCGTACGATCGTGTCTTGCTTCATTTGCTTCTCCCATGGCCGTGTATGCAAGCCCCACGTCCGTGTTAATTTGACAAGTTCGACCATAGGTGTTAGACACGGGCGTGTCGCACGCCCGTGCTACTTTCTTAGTTTTAACCACGGTCTTAAGGCACGGGCGTGTCACACGCCCGTGTTGTTTTGACAGGTTTGCCCACGGCCATGGCAATTTATCACAGCCCGTGCTTTGGGGAAATCTTTGTCCTATTTCCACACAGTCCTAAGCACGCCCGTGTGTTTCGCCGTGTCTTTGTGGTGTACCTGTTTTCAAGAGCTCCATTAGTAGGTTAGGTGTTTAAGCACTAAACTTTAAAGAAGTTAATATAATTAGTGCTCGGGTTGCCTCCCGAGAAGTGCTTATTTATAGCCTAAGCTCGACTTACCTCTCCGTTGGATGGTCATGGTGGTTTAAGGAGTTCATACCCCTCATTCCTGCTATCAATCTTATCAAAATAAGATTTTAGACGGGTGTTGTTTACCTTAAAAGTGCCAAACTTGGGATGACTTACTTTTACTGTACCGAATGGGAAAATACTAAGTAGCGTAAAAAGGATTTCTTTATTCGGGTTGGTAGTGATAATGTGAGGGTCTGCAGCATCTAATAAGACTTTATCTCCAACCTTAAGTAAATTTCAGGAGGTATCAAGCTCATTCCGGCGTAGTTTTGGTTTATCGTGTGTTCTATGGGTTCGCCATTCGTCTAGCTCCTCTATCTGTAGCATTCGTTCTTTATGAATGAGTCATCTGTTGTTACTGGAACATGGCTCGTGAACTTCTTTCAATCTTAATTTCTGCAAAGCAGGTTGCATCATATTGTCAGTTTCAGTAGACTGATGTGGACAATTACCTTCAATATTCGATGTGTTGCCAGAATTACGAGCTTGAAGGGTGATCATCTCGTCTCCCACACGAAGGGTGAGCTCACCTGTGCCAACATCAATAATTGTTTTAGCAGTTGCTAAAAAGGGCCTCCCTAAAATCAAAGGGGTGCTGTTATCCTCCTCTATGTCTAGAACAACGAAATCAACGGGAAATATGAACTTATCTATTTTCACTAGTACATCTTCAATAATACCCCTAGGAAATCTTATAGTTTTATCTGCCAATTAAATGCTCATCCTAGTTTGTTTAGGTTTCCCAAGACCTAGTTGCTTAAACATTTTGTAAGGCATGACGTTAATACTAGCCCCTAAATCAGCTAATGCATGATTCACATCTAAACTACCAATTAAGCAAGGAATTGTAAAACTCCCTGGATCTTTCAATTTGTGGGGTAGCTTATTCTGTAGAATAGCTGAGCACACTACGTTTAGCTCTACATGCGACGCCTCATCCAACCTCCGCTTATTTTCTAAAAGCTCTCTTAAAAATTTCATTGCATTCGGCATCTGCGACAGAGCTTCAATAAACGGTAAGTTAATATGTAATTTTTTCAAAAGTTTAAGGAATTTACCAAATTGTTCGTCTGAGCGGTCTTTTCTTGTCGCGTCAGGGTATGGAACACGAGGTTTGTATTCTACATTCACCGTTTTGTTTTCATTATGACTTACCTCACCTTTACCCTTACTCACCACAGTTTCTTGCATCAATTCTGGCTCAGGTTCAACGAATCATTCTTTATCTTGAATAGTAATTGCGTTGAGCTGTTCCCTTGGGTTAGGTTCAGAATTGCTTGGCAGGCTACCATGTGGTCGTTCGGATATTAACTTGGACAGCTGACCTATCTGGGTCTTGAGCCCTTGGATCAATGCTTGTTAATTTTTAAAGGCTGTCTCGGTATTCTGGAAACGAGTTTCTGACACCGAGATAAATTTCGATAGCATCTCTTCAAGGTTCGATTTCTTTTCCTGTTGATAAGGTGTCTACTGAAAACCCTGAGGATTTTGTGGCCTTTGATTTCCTTGACCACCCTAAGAGAAATTTGGGTGGTTCTTCCAACCTGCATTATAAGTATTACTGTATGGGTTATTTTGAGATCTAAAATTATTGTTACCTATATAGTTGACTTGTTCCTCTTCGGTTGTAGGATTGAATGGTTGATATTCTGTATGCACACCTCCTCCACTTAGATCACACCTCATCACTGGATGTACCTGCGTAGAACCAAGTAAACCATTAATTTTTTTGTTTAGAAGTTCTACCTGATTTGTCAACATAGTAATCGAGTCGACGTTATAAACGCCTGCCGTTTTCGTTGGCTTAGTCCTCATGACTTGCCACTGATAGTTATTCAGTGACATCTCCTCAATAAATTCGAAAGCCTCTTCAGGTGTTTTGTTGTTGATGGTTCCACCAGCAACTGCTTCAATCATCTGTCTTGTCGAGGGATTCACACCATTGTAGAAGGTTTGAACTTACTGACCATAGGGGTAGCAGTGGTGAGGCACCTTCATGATGAGGTCCTTGTATCTCTCCCATGCATCGTAAAGTGTTTCTAAATCCATCTGCACAAAAGAAGAGATATCATTACGTAACTTAGCTATTTTTGCCGGCGAAAAATATTTTGATAAAAATTTTTCGGTCATTTGTTCCCAAGTAGTGATGGACCCTCGTGGTAACGAGTTCAAACAATGTTTAGCTTTGTTCCTTAGTGAAAAAGGGAAAAACCGAAGGCGAATGGCATCATTAGAAACACCATTAATTTTGAAAGTGTCACACAGTTCTAGGAAATTCGCCAAGTGAGTGTTGGTGTTCTCATCCTGTAAACCATCAAACTGAACAAATTGCTGTATCATCTGAATCGTGTTAGGTTTCAGTTCAAAATTATTTGCAGCAATAGTAGGCCTAACTATACTTGACTCAGTTCCTGTAAAATTAGGTTTAGCATAATCATACATAGTACAAGGGGCAGGATTTTGATTTGCTAATTCAGCGGGTATGGCTGGAGGTAGCTGATTGTCTTGATTTTCAGCCATCTCCTCAGTTGTAGTTGAGATATCGTCCTCTTGCTCTTCCCCTGTGTATCTTAAGCTGCGCCTGATTTCTCGTCAATTTCAACGAGCTGTTCGTCAAAAAGCAGTGGTCCTGTCGGGTTTCTTCTAGTTATAAATTGTAAAAACCTGCCAGGAGAAAGAAATAGAAAATTAGTAAATTAGCACAAAATAAAAGTTAAATTGTAAGAAAAATAAATGGCTAAAGTAATAAAAATTGAGTGTTCCTAATATCTTAGTCGCCGGCAACGGCGCCAAAAACTTAATCGTGATTTTTCGTGATAAGTTTCATAAATTTATAATGAATCATTCTTGAAACTAACTATTATCACGACGTAGGCAAGTGTACCTATCGAACAATAGTATAGCTTTAGTAAGACTGGATTGTTGAACCCAAAGGACTAAAAGTACTAGTAATGACTGTCTTTTTATTATCTAGCCGAAGAAAAGAGGCTTGTTTTAACTAACTAATTAAACTAAGAACTTGCAGAAAATAGAATTGGGAAATTAATTTTGGGGAAAATGATTGATTCAGATAATACCTAAGGAAAAATCCACCTTGACTTGTACTTGTTATTCTGGCTCCGAACCGGACGATTTATTCATTTATCTTGTTCCGTAGAAATCCCTAAGTTATGTTATTATCCCTGTTCAAGACTAATAACGTCTAATCCCTAGGTTGAATAACTGCAACTTTTCTCTAATTAACATCTTAGGGTTGCATTAACTCGACCTATGGATTCCCATATTAGGTTTCACCCTAATCTGGCAAAATCTTGTCACCTTATCTCTAGGCACGCAATCAACTCCGCTTAATTATGGCAAAGTTACTCTTAGTCAGGGTCTATTCCTCCTCCAACTAAGAGTAGTAACTTGAAATGATATCCTGAAATACCAAAACAAGAATTAAGAACACATAATTAAGAACAAGTCAAATATTTATCATACGATTTAGAAATAATAACAAGATTTCATCATAGGTTTCATCCCCCTTAGGTATTTAGGGGTTTAGTTCATAACTAAACAAGAAAACATCTCAGAATAATAATAAATACAAAACATAAAGAAAACCCAAAACTCTCGAAGGGGAAATTGAGGAGAGATCTTCAGTCTTGATAGTGGATCCGGCTTCTGAGAAGGATCAATCGGCTTCCTTGGAGTAATTCCTTACTCCCTATTCTCCGTCCCCCTTTTCTTCCTCTTCTGGAGTGTATTTATAGGCTTTAGAATGCCTTAGAACCCTCAAAAGTGGCCTTTTCCGAATTAGACTCAACTTTGGTTTGGCAGGGACACGCCCGTGTGACAGGCCGTGTGACACGCCCGTGTGCGATAACTTTAGGCTGTGTTCGAGCCTGTTAGATTGGCACGGGCGTGTATTCTACCCGTGTGAGTCGTGCTTCAATTCTGCCAAATTGACACGGCCGTCTGAGCTGCCCGTGTGAAGAGGTCCAGGCCGTGTTGATTCCATACCTTGGCCCATTTTCTCCATTTTTGGCCCGTTCTTGTTCCTTTCACTCTCCTATGCTTACCTAAGGATAAAACATGAAATTAAGGCATTTGGAGCATCGAATTCACTAATTCTAAGGAAAAATCATTCATAAAATGCATTAAGCATGGGTTATAAATATGTATAAATTACGGTTTATCACCCATTTAACCTTTAAGCACCTTAATTGTTGTGTTAACCCCTAGTAAACCCCATTGATCCTAACATTATTTTTTATTAACCCGTTAATGTTAACCCTTAACCCAAATCTATGTTGTAAATTATCCTTTTTATTGACTTCTTTTTTGTCGAGATTTGATTTTGTTAGTTTCCTATCTATGTTTCATTATTTGAATTACTGAATTTTGTTTTGTTTAAAAAATCAATAAAAGCTAAATGAAAAAAACTTGATTGAGCTTTAATCGTTAGTCCCATATTGTGTTGAAAAGCTCATTTTTATTCTTTATTTCTTGTTGATGTAAATTCCATTAATTTCGCATTTGATTTTTTTTTTCTAGTTTGGTAACTTATCAACTCGACTCTCAATTTTAACCAGCTTTTCTGACATTTTCCATACACTTAACCTAAGCCCCATTACAACCTTTTAAAGACCTCTTAATTGGAGTATCATCTCAGTTTATAGTGGTGGACACTTGATTATCAAGCAAGCTTATGGTAATAGCATTTCTCGTTTGACTGTTGAGTGCACAATATTTGAACCTTAAACACTTTGAGTGCTTTGAGTGATCTTGAGTGAGGATGTCAATTCTTGTTGATTTTTAATTTAAGGTAATTATTTAGATAAGAGGAGACACCTACATTTTTGTGCTTTAAAATTTTTGACTTGAACTGCTTGAATCTTTAGTGTCCTTTTCGTTGAATTTTCATTGCATAATTGTTTGTGAATTATATTGAAACATTATTGATGAAAATGACGAATTGAAAAAAGTTAACTTGAATGTGGGTTGAGGATTTTGCCTGAGCACAAGCAAACACTTAAGTGTGGGGATAATGCCAAAAGTAATATGTTTTAGCCTCATTCTTAATGCGTTTTTGGATGATTATTTGATGTAAAATGGTGAATTTTATGCTCCTAATCCTTTAAATTCATGTTTCTATAATTAGGAGAGCATTTGGAAGAAAAATGAGGGAAAAACAAGTGAAAATCAGAAAATTGGAGCAAGTTTTAGGAGCCATAAAAGCTGGACACACGATCGTGTGTGCTACACGGGCTGCCAAACATGTGGAAATCGCAATTTACACTCTAAATAGCATGAAAATGCAATTTTTAGGGGTTTTTTGGGCATTTTAAGACATATATATGACAAAAATAAGAATATATGAGAGATTTTTCATAGAAGGCTAAAGAAAAAACTCGAAAAACACCATTGAAGTCAACTCTGAAGTAGATTTCCATCAAGATTGAACACCTCATCTTGTTTCCTTTTAATTTTATTATGGGTTTCTTTGTTTCTTATGGTTATACTATCTTTTGGATGCTTTTATTTTAGATTATGAACTAATTTTCTAAATACCTAGGGGAGATAAACCCTATGATGAATTCTATCTTTTGATTTCTGCTTTACACAATAAATACTTAAATCTTGTTCTCAATTATGTGTGCTTAATTCTTGGTTTAATGTTTCTGAACTATTAATCCATGTTTGATGTGCTTAAATCAGAGGAGGAAAAGTCCTTATTTAAGAGTAGATCTATCATAATTGAGTGGAGTTGCATGCAATCCTAGAAATAGGACGACATAAATCTATCAAATTAGAGTCAAATCTAATTGGGGGATCCATAGATCAATGTAAAGCAATAATAAGGGTTTTAATTAGAATGAAATTTCAATTAATCAACTTAGAATCAGTTGCTCTTAGTCTTAAATAGAGATATTAGCATAATTTAGAGATTTCTATGGATCAAGATACTAAAAGAAGAAATTACGTATTTTAGATTGATAATGACAGATGAAGTCTAGGTGAATTCTTTCCTGGGTATTGTCTCGCTTCTTGGTTGTTAATCGTTTATTTTCCTGATTTGTTCTTTTTCGTGTTCTTTAGTTAATTAATTTAGTTAATTTTAGTTTTAATCAATCACTCCAATTTGTCGGTTAAATAATAGAAAGACGATAATTACAAGTACTTTAGTCCTCGTGGGAATGATATATTTGCTCACCGTAGCTATACTATTAATTGATAGGTGCACTTGTCTTTGTCAAACTTTTTAGTTGGTTTACGACTACAATCAAAAAGAGTGGCGTGATTCGGAGTGGGCTGCTTGCCTGTCAACTCGGCGTTCTCTTACTAGCTGACTTGTCTTTCTGGGACAACCTCTTAATTCCTAGAAAACTATTTCCCAGAAAACTAAGAAACAACATACTATTTCCTATTTTTTTGTTGAGGCTGAGTATAGGTCTATGGCTTCTGTCACTTGTGAAATTAAATGGCTAAAGGCCTTGCTATTGAGCTTAGTTGTTCATAATCCAAAAGCAATCCTTTTATTTTGTGATAGTCAATCTGCGTTGCATATTGTATAGAATCTCGCATTTCACGAGCGTACTAAACATATTGAAGTGGATTGTCACTTTGTTAGGGATGTAATCCAGGATGGGTTGCTTCCATCTTCTTATGTTCTGACCTTCGTTTAGTTGGCTGAAATTTTTACAAAGATACTAGGTAAACCATAATTTGAATATATTCTCAGAAAGTTGGGCATTTATGATATGCACGCTTGATAAACCGTAGTTTATACATATTATTATTCCATGCTTAACACATTTATGAATGATTTCTCCTTAGATTTGGTGAATTTGATGCTCCTAATCCTTTAATTTCATGTTTTCTACTTAGGAGAGCATAGAAGAGCAAAAAGAACAAGAAACGGGCTAAAAACAGAGAAAATGGGCCGACGTGGGAAAACAACACGGCCTGGACTTCCTTAAAGGGGTAGCACACAAGCCCGTGCCATTCTAGCAGGCTCGAACACAGCCTAAAACAACCTCAACACGAGTGTGTCTATTTCTCAGCCTTAACCACGGCCTGAAGTAATAGCACATGGGTGTGTCCCTATCGAGCCCAAGTTAAGTTCTATTCAGAAAAGGGCAATTTGGACGTTATTAGTCTTGAATAGGGATAATAACATAACTTAGGGATTCCTACAGATCAAGTCAAGTGAATAAATCGTCTAGTTCAGAGTCAGTTAACAAGAGAAGTCTAGGTGGATTCTTCCATGGGTATTGTCTTAAATTAATCAGTCTTCTTAAAGTATTTTCCCCAAATCTATTTTTTGTGCATTCTTAGATTAGTTAATTAGTTAATTAAAACAACCTTCATTATTCTTAGGCTAGATAATAAAAAGAAAGTTAATACTAGTACCTTTGGTTCCTTTGAGTTCGACATCCGATCTTGCTAAAACCATATTACTGTTCGATAGGTGCGCTTGCCTTCGTCGTGATAATAGTTAGTTTAAGTACGATCATTTATAAATTTTAAAACTTATCGCGAGTGACAATCAAGTTTTTGGCGCCGTTGCCGGGGAACTAAGATATTAGGAACACTCGATTTTTATTACTTTAGCCATTTACTTTTATTGCAATTTAAATTTTGTTTTGATTTTTGTTACTAAATTCTCTTTTTCTTTCTTCTAGTAGGTTCTTAGAGTTTATGACTAGAAGAAACCCGTCAGGAACTTTTGACGAAGAAGTCGATCGCACAGCTCACAGAAACCAAAGAGAAATAAAGCGAAGCCTAAGATACACAGAGGAAGAGCAAGAAGACGATATCCTAACTACAACCGAGGAGATGGCCGAAAATCAGGAAAATCCGGTACCTCCTGCGATTACTGCTGACCCAGTAAATCAGAATCCTGCTCCTCATACTATGTATGATTATGCTAAACCTACTTTAACAGGAACTGAATTGAGTATAGTTAGGCCGGCTACTGCTGTAAATAATTTTGAACTGAAACCTAACACAATTCAAATGATACAACAGTTTGTTTAGTTTGATGGTTTACAGGATGAAAACCCAAATACTCATGTAGCAAATTTTCTGGAGCTTTGTGACACATTCAAGATTAATGGTGTTTCTGACGATGCCATTCACCTTCGGCCATTCCCTTTTTCACTAAAAAATAAAGCTAACCAATGGTTAAACTCATTACCATGAGGATCAATTACTACTTGGGAACAAATGACAGAAAAGTTCTTGCTAAAATACTTTCCACCTGCTAACTCCATTTTTGAGGCCCAATCTCCTCCCTTTAGTGTTTGTTTACTCTTTTCTCTTCTATTTTACTTATTTCTAATGCTTATTATCATAATAATCTTCATTTTTCTCATATTACTTCCATTTTGCTCATTGTTCTATCATTTAATTTGCATTCTTAGGATATTTATCATATATTTTACGTTGAATCAAGTTGTTAAGGAAGCCTCATGCCATTGTCATACCCATGCCATTACTATGCTCATGCTCATGCTATTACCATGCTAATGTTATGAAATTATGCCATCAAATTGATTGTTTTGGTTAAGTTTTGTCAGTGTTAGTAGTTTTGGCTGAAATTGTTAGTTTAAATTCATGGCTTTTTCCTTTTCAAATTCGTTTACCTATTATTTTTTCCAATTATTAAAAAGAAATAGTAATTCTTCTTGCAGGTATATAATGCCGAGTTCACGTAGTAAAAAGGCCGCCGTCCCCCCTTCGAAGAAACGAAAAGGAGCGTCATCTTTCTCGGCTCCTACCACTGAAATTCGTCACCCCTTCCTTTAGTTTCCCGTTAGACCACACGAAGAACTCTTCCAGATACTCCGGGCTTGACCTTTAGTTGCGGGTCACTGCATTGACTGGGCCGCACTTAAACAAGTCCAATTGGCTGACGCGATCAGAGCTCTTTTGACAATCGACCCATGGGAACTTTTCTTCGCGATCATCGAGCCGATGTACCTTGAGCTCACACTCAAACTTTGCTCGACCTTCCATCTTCAAGACGTCATGACCAACTTCGATGATCCCGGCACAGTTCAATTTTACCTCGGCGGTTTAGTCCGCCAGTTGAGCATTCTAGAGTTCGATACCATATTGGGCCTTTACACGGAAGAGTTCAAGGAGGAGAGCGACCTCCACGCCCTCAACCGTCACATCCATCATTCTCTTTCGCGGTGCTAAGACACGTTAGTACCACGCTCGGCCACCTACGATCCTAGCCGCTCCAACGCATCGACTCTCCCTCCATTCTTGAGGTACCTACAGGCTATTTTAGCCCACACTCTGACAGAGAGACGAGAGAGCATCGGCGTCGTCAACACTCACGATGCCTACTTTCTATGGTGTATGTGGAATGGGCACGTCTTTGACCTCACCTATTTCATCACCCTCGCCATTCGCCATTCGCCATCAGACGGAGCAGCATCGAAAGGGGGTCATCTCCATTGGCCCCTATGTGACTCGACTGGCTCGGCACTTCGGGCTCCTCAACACAGCGGCACAAGCATCCTCCCTTACCCTGATTGGCTAAATGTCTCCACAAGGCATCTCGAGTATGCTAAGTATGAGGACCCTCCTCAATATCGTCTCACCCAATCAACCGAGAAAGAGGCCCTCGAGGACATTACTGATGATGTCTCTCCACGACACGAGGAACCACCATCTCAGCCACCACCTACCCATCGTCCAGTTCATGCGGCGGCTTCATATTCTGACATCTCTAAGCGCCTCATTCGATTTGAGTAACAGTGCTTTCAACGCTTTGATAACATTGATGCTACTCTACAGCAGCTCTGTCAGCACCTCCATATTTCATCGCCACCACCACCTCGTGAACCATCTGGCAATGATGATGTTTAAAGATTTTCTTTTTATTTTATTTTATCTTTATTTCTATTTTTATTTATCATTTTTCTTATTATTTTCACTTTTAACTTTTCATTTTATTTCCTTTTGATACTATCTTATTTTTAGGTTTTATAAACAATTTTAAATTTCGGCTATTTCATTACGAGTAATTACTCTTCTTTATATTCCCTAAAAAGTTCCTGATTTTATCACAGTTATAAAGAGCACCAAAGCTCACTATCACTTAGGAACTTCAAACTTTACTGGAAAAGGTTCTCCACGACTGCCATGCCCTGCTCAACCATGATCATAGCCACCACGAGATATAATATTCGTTTGGCACAGCACTTGTGGAACCCAACCTCTACCACTACCAGAGTATTCTCCTCCACTCCACATAACTCCAACCTAGGGAGTTCATTCATTTTACATTCAGGAAGTTTCACTTCCCTCCCTATCTTATGATCTTATATCTATATTTTTCATTAACCTTATCTTTGTACATTCAGGTCAATGTACATCTTAAGTGTGGGGGGATAAATTATATCAATATCAGAAAAATCACTGAATTCTGTCTTGTTCTCTTGTAAATCTCTCATATCATTTTTAGGGTGAATTTTGATTAATTTATGATTTTTATTGATATGACTTGAATTAAAACATAGGAATGCATGCATTGGTTATTTAAACTTTAAGACATTAGAGAATCAAGCATGATAAGTTGAATTTTGAGAATTTAAAATTTTTAGGTTGTCTTCCCCAAGTTTAGGTATTATCTTGAATTGAATTCCACAAGTTTAAACATCAAAAAGCCATAATTTTTGTGAGATTTTGAGCCTTTAGAGCATCTATTATTTCTTTCATGCTCACTTTTATTGTTGCTTGAGCGCGTCAATATCGAATTGTTATTCTAGAACTTGCTTGATTATGCATGTCAAGACCACACCATTTGATTTGATATGTCAAGATGATAGAGCCACTTAGGTTTAACTCACTCATGCCATGAAAAGCCTACATTCACAATTAACCCTTAGTAAACCCATATGAGCCTAACATCCCATTCATTGATTTACCCTCAATATTAACTCATAACTCATTATTGTTGAAATCCCTTAAATTAATTTTATCCCTATTTTTGTCGAGATCTGGTTTGAATAAATTGCTTAGCTATGTCTTATTCTTAACAGTTAGTCTAAAATATTTGATTTGTTCTTAAAATATATATATACATACATATCTATTTATTAGCAGTAAGTTGTATTTTTGAAGCTTTAATATTAAATTCCATATTCTGAGAAGAAGCTCTTTTGTACGCAATTGATGATTAAATATTTTTCTAGTTAAGTAATTCTTCAGTTCAATCTCGATTCTAACCTTCTCTTTCAGCTTGTGACCACACCCCCTAACCAAAGCCTCATTACAACCCTCTAAAGACCTTTTGATTGATGTATCATCTCAATTTATAGTGGTGGAGATTTGATTTTCATGCAAGCCTATGGTAATAACTTTTCATATTGACTGTTGAGTGCTAAATTCATTACCCTTAAACACTTCAAGTGATTTGAGTGAATCTTCAATGAGGATGTTAAACTCTGTGAGATTTTGAATCAAAGGTGATTACTTAGATGCGGGGAGATGCCTATGTTTTTCGTGATAAAATGCTCAACTTGGAATGTTTGAAACTTTAATGTCCTTCTAGTTGAATTCTCAATGTATGATTACTTATGGATTAGTTTGAGCTATTATTAATAGGAATTATAAGTTAAGAAAAAAGAATTCTTGATTATGAATTGAGGATTTTGCTTAGGACAAGCAAACGCTTAAGTGTGGGGGTATTTGATAAACTGTAATTTATACCTATTATTATCCCATGCTTAACACATTTATGAATGATTTCGCCCTGGATTTGGTGAATTTGATGCTCCTAATACTTTAATTTCATGTTTTATACTTAGGAGAGCATAGAAAAGCAAAAAGAACAAGAAACGGGCCAAAAATTTAGAAAATGGGCCAACGTGGGAAAACAACACGGCCTGGACTTCCTTACACGGGTAGCACACATGCTCGTGCCATTCTACCAGGCTCGAACACAGCCTAAAACAACCTCAACACGGGCGTGTCTATTTCTCAGCGTTAACCACGGCCTGAAGTAATTGCACACGGGCGTGTCCCTGTCGAGTCCAAGTTAAGTTCTATTCGAAAAGGGGCGATTTTGAGGGCTTTTAGGCATCCTAAAGCCTATTTAAACACCATAGAGGGGGATAAAAGAGGACACACAGAGGAGGAAGCAAGGAATTACTCGAAGGAAGCTGATTGATCCATCTCGAAAGCCGGATTCACCTCCAAGACTGAATACCTCCCTTCAATTTCCTTCAAGGGTTTTTGGGTTTTTTTTATGTTTTGTTGTCATTCTTCTGAGATGTTTTCTTTTCTAGTTATGAACTAAATCCCCTAAATACCTAAGGGGAATGAAACCTAAGACTGATCTTGTTAATATTTTCTGAACTGTATGATAAATATTTGATTTGTTCTTAATTATGACTTTAACTCTTGTTTGAATATTCCAGGATATTGATTCAAGTATTGATGTGCTTATTCGGAGGATGAATAGTCCCTGTCTAAGAGTAGATCATTCATAATTAAGCGGAGTTGCATGCAATCCTAGAGATAGGACGACATAAATCTACCGGATTAGAGTCAAATCTAATAAGGAATCCATAGATCGATTTAATGCAAAACTAGGGGTTTTAATTAGAAAGAGATTTCAATTAATCAACCTAGGGTTAGACGTTATTAGTCTTGAATAGGGATAATAACATAACTTAGGGATTCCTATGGATCAAGTCAAGTGAATAAAGCGTGTAGTTTAGAGTCAGTTAACAAGAAAAGTCTAGGTGGATTCTTCCTTGGGTATTGTCTTAAGTCAATCAGTCTTCTTAAAGTATTTTTCCCAAATCTATTTTCTGTGCATCCTTAGATTAGTTAATTAGTTAATTAAAACAACCTTCATTATTCTTAGACTAGATAATAATAAAAAGTTAATACTAGTACTTTTGGTTCCTTTGGGTTCGACATCCGATCTTGCTAAAACTATACTACTGTTCGATAGGTGCGCTTGCCTTCGTCATGATAATAGTTAGTTTAAGTACGATCATTTATAAATTTTAAAACTTATCGCGAGTGAAAATCAATGCTCAAACTTGAGGGGGGTAGGATATTATTATAAGATATTATCTTTTAGGAATTTGATTCCTAATGGGATATTATAGGATACTGTCTTTTGGTAATTTTAGTTTTACGTAACTAGTACTATATAAATATATATACCCTTATAGTCTATCATTAAGATTCAAGATATTACCTTATTCTTGTCAAAATAAAAAAATTCAAATCATTTCAATATTAATTATAAAAATAGTAATTTGCTTTTGTAATGTGAAATAATTATATGCTATTTTAAATTATGTTAGACTATTTTGCCCTTTAACATTGAGATTTTGATTCATAATAATCATTTCTCATATACAATGTAACACCCCAAACCCGGCCTGGACGTTATGGCCGGATCTGACGTGCCACATCGAAGCGTTCAAAATATTTTATGTCGTTGATCTCGTAGTATCTACTTAGTGTTTGAAAAGATAATGTTATTATAAGTTAAAGTGAATGGAAGCTGTGCACCAGGTAGGAAACCAGAAAAGAGGAGGTGAGTCCAACGGACTGCTTAAGTACCAAGCTCTCCCCGGAACCAATCCTAGACATGCATACCGCCATTGCCACACTTAACGTCGAGTGTATTTTTTTAGGAAACCAAGTTGATTAAGTCCATTTTAAGAAAAGTGGTTAATTTTGGAAAACATTTTCATTGCGGAAGCTTTGCTTGTTGTCGAGTTATTTTGAAATCAACTGCTATTTTTTTGAAAACGTGCCCTAAGCTAATCAAATTCGATGGTTAAGTATAAAATATATCTATCTTAATAAAACCAATCAAAACCATTAAAAATAAATAAAGTGGCCTTATTAAAATTAAAAACCCAAAACCGTAAACGAAAATAGAAGGACGTCCAGTTCATCAGAAAGAAACCGAATTTGCAGAAACATGTGGCCACTCCGAATCCCTCACAGCTCCTAGCCCACTATGGTTGGGGATTACCTGCGTGGATGAAAATAAAGGGGTGAGTTTGGGGAAACTTAGTGTGTAAATTAACCCAACCATAGCCTATATCCGCTCAAACCACAGAAACAGAATATGTTGGCCTTAGCCCAGAACAGAGTTCAGAATAAGCCCATAGGCCCATGACAGATCAGAACAGATATTACATGCTTATGCAAAACCCAGCCCATATCCAACCATAGGCACCCCCATACCAACCTTTCACCACGTGGGGAGACTACTCGACCCACCCAACCGCTACACACCACAGAAATATGCAGCATGGCGCAGAGCGAATAGTGTGTGAGTCACCAGAACAGATAATCGTGGCGAGCCACACTGTATCAGATATATGTGGCAGAGCCACTAGATCAGATAATTTGTGGCATAGCCACTAGGATACTTCCTTCATAATATAACCCATGTCCCCATGCAACATATATACAATCATGGCATATATCATACAGAATTAGATCGTCATGCTTTTCAGACAAAGTCAACCCTAGGGGTATAATGGTCATTTTGCACCTAGGGGTATAATAGTAATTTTACATACATAGGGGTATCCTAGTAATTTAACTGCTTTTAGGGTTTTCATGCATATCAAAGACATTTACGTACTAACAGAAACACTTACCAAGTGTTCTTACCGAATTGGGCCTGTTGGCCCATTTTCCCGATTTTGGCCCATTAAGTCCAAAAACATCGAAATGCACAGAAACGTGCACTCTGAAGTCTTAACACTTTAATTTATCATACACGTCAAAATATTAATCTTACGAGCACTCGCACACTCGCAAGTTCTCAAAATACTGACTTTTTGGTATTCCGGCTTTTCGACTGTTGCCAATCTTGTCTATGAGAGGGTGTCAGTTACACACCTGTTTTATGACAATTCGACGACGAGATCCATGCACGACCTGCCTACAATTATGTTGCTACCACGTTAATCTATTATCGAAAATGAGCTACGTTATTAACCCCTTACCATATTCGGCCAATAACACCTCAGGCACTAGCGAACCTACCTTTGCCGAAAGTAGCGACTAGCTCAAGATCCGATCGTTCCACTTGTCCAAGCCTTTGATCCACAACCTCTAGATCACACTATTATCAAGATAGAGTAATTATCACAACTCTTAGGGCTATCAGCCCAAATCGACAGCCTCCCTAACCTTTAGGGGTTTCGACTTTTTCTAAAATACGAAATAAAGATTAGGTTGGAAAGACTTACCACCGATTCCTTCGGTCAATGGTTCCAATTAATTTCTACTCGATTCGGATGCTGATCTAAGCCCTCAGATGATAACAAAAGTTGGGCCTTTAGTGATTTCAATATTCGGCTATGTCCCTATGGCTATGCATTTTCAGCTTTTTGTAACAGTGAAGAAAAGATGAAGATTTGTCATGGCTTTGTCGATAGACACTTGGGGTTTAGAGGACTAAAGAATTGGCCAAGAATAATGAAGAGAAGTAAGGGGTTTTGGCTATAAGAATTCAGCACAAAGAGAAATATGGCTTTCGAAATTTCGGCTTTAATGGCGAACGGTTATGAGGGTTTAGAAACAACTGATAAAAGATGGAGATGAACAGGATGGTAGGAAGATTTGGCTATAGAGGAAAGAAGAAGAAAAAGAAAGTAGATGACGAGAGGAGAAAGGAAAAAGTAGAGGATGAATAGTCAGAAAACGGCACAACTTACCCAATCTGCCGAATTTATAACTGTCAAATGACCTAGCCGAATGTTGCCCTCTAATGAAACCCTTGGCCGGCCAACTCTTGCTCCTCAAGAGTCCACCATTCGGCCAACTCTGCTCTCTCTAATCAGCTCCTAAATTCTCTCCCTTATCCCCTCCTTGCTCAATCTCCTGAGCAACTCAAACTCCTCCTGAAAGGCTTTTACTTGAGTTCCATTACTTCCCTTTTCTGTACATAAAAATTAATTCCCTTAATATGCTTTCATTGTGATTTGAACCTGGGTCCTCACTAACATCCATACGCCACTTTTATAGCCTTTCCAGTGGCGTCACATGCCACTTTGCCACCTGCTTCCTTGTGTTTTATTTTACATAATTAATACTTAAAAGCCCAGCTTACCAGAACCCCATTTTTCTTATGGAATTAAAATTAACATAAATTACCGGGTTTTAACTTAAGCTTGGGCCTTCTAGAGTCCCACTAACATAGTTAAACCTACACCTAGCAGACAGAGCACAGAAAATTTTAAATTTTACCAACATTTTAGAATTCCCAAAAATTGGGGCGTTACAACTCTACCCTCCTTAAAGAAATTTCGTCCTCGAAATTTACCTGATCCAAACAGATGAGGGTATTGCTGTTGCATCGCCTATTCTGGCTCCCAAGTAGCTTCCTCTCTGCTATGATTACGCCAAAGCACCTTTACTAATGGGACAGATTTCCTTCTCAGAATCTTAACATCTCGATCCAATATTTGCACAGGCTCCTCCTCAAAGGTCAAATCAGTTTGCACCTCAATTTCTGCAACCGGCACGACATGAGTAGGGTCAGAACGATAATGCCTTAACATGGAGACGTGAAAAACATTATGAATCCTGTCTAACTCCGGAGGCAATTCCAATTGATAAGCCACTGGGCCTACTTACTTCAAAACCTGATAAGGCCCAATGAACAGCGGACTCAACTTGCCCTTCTTACCGAACCTTAAAATCTTCTTCCAATGAGAAACCTTCAAGAGGACCATATCACCCACTGAGTATTCAATCTCCTTACGCTTCAAATCCGCAAACGATTTTTGCCTATCGGATGCTTTTTTTAACCAATCTCTGATTACTTTGACCTTATTCTCAGTATCAGCTACCAACTCTGGTCCAAGAACCTGTCGTTCTCCCAATTCAGTCCAACAACTAGGAGTACGACACCTTCGTCCATACAGCGCTTCATACGGTGCCATTCGAATACTCGCCTGATAGCTGTTATTGTACGCAAATTCTGCCAATGGCAAGTAATCTTCCCAACTACCTCGAAAGTCAATCACGCATCCCCTCAACATGTCCTTCAGAATCTGAATAACCCTTTCTGACTGACCATCAGTTTGGGGATGGAAAGCCATACTAAAGTTCAATCGCGTACCCAACGCCTGATGCAACTTTTGCCAAAACCGTGATGTGAATCTAGGATCTCGATCAGAAATAATTGAAACTGGGACACCATGAAGTCGCACAATCTCCGCCATACACAACTTGGCTAACTTTCGAAGTGAAAAGTCAATGCGGACTGGTATAAAATGGGCCGATTTGGTCAACCTATCCACAATCACCCATATCGAGTCTTTCTTTGATAGTGTCAAGGGTAGCCCAGTCACAAAGTCTATGGTTACCCTCTCCCACTTCCAAAGCGGTATCTTTACTGGCTGCAAGAATTCAGAAGGTAATTGATGCTCAGCTTTCACTTGCTGGCATATCAGACATTTCCCCACGAATTCTGTTACTTCTCGTTTAAGCCCAAGCCACCAATACAGTTCTCGCAAGTCGTGATACAACTTATTCCCTTCAGGATGCATAGCACAAAATCCCTCATGAGCTTCCTTAAGTATTGACCGTCTCAAGTCAGAGTCCTTCGGAACGCAAATTCTTCCTCGGAAACACAGAACTCCTTCACTATTCAGCCCAAACTCAGAAGTTTCCCCATCCTTGACTTGTTGGAAACGAGTAACCAAAGACTCATCTCTCAACTACTTTTCCTTAATCTGATCCACCCTGATTAGCCTTACTTGCAATTCAGCCAACAGACTACCATCATCATACAGACTTAGGCGAGCAAACATTGCTCTCAGATCAGATACAGCTCTACAACTTAGAGCATCGGCTACCACATTAGCCTTGCCTGGGCGATACTCAATCGAACAGTCATAATCCTTAAGCAACTCAATCCACCTCATTTGCCTAAGGTTCAGTTCCTTCTGAGTCAGCAAATACTTAAGACTCTTATGATCTGTGTAAATAATACACCTTTCTCCGTACAAGTAATGTCTCTAAATCTTAAGTGCAAAGATCATCACGCTAACTCCAAATCATGAGTAGGATAGTTTCCTTCGTGAGGCTTAAGGTGTCGCCGTGATACATAAGCAACCACCTTACCCTCTTGCATCAACACACAATCCAAACCTACGTGTGACGCATCACCGTGTACATGTGAAAATCCTTCCCGGACTCACGGTTGAATTAACACAGTGCTTGATGAACTTTCTTCAACTTCTCAAAAGCTTCTCTGCTGCTTCTCGGTCCATACAAATGGTACTCCTTTCCTTATGAGTTTTGTTAGAGAGTGTCTTTGCCATCACAGAAAAACCTTCCACAAACCTTTGCGTAGTAAACCGCCAACCCTAGGAAACTCCGAATTTCTGACACTGACCTAGGTGGCTTCTATTCTAGAATTGCTTCAATCTTACGAGGGTCCACCTTAATCCCCTCAGCAGAGACCACATGTCCTAAGAAGGTTACCTCCCTCAGCCAGAATTCACACTTGCTAAACTTCGCATAGAGTTCCTTCTCCCTTAACACTTGCAGTACAATGCGAAGATGCTCATCATTTTTTGCTTCTGTTTTAGAATATACCAGGATATCGTCAATAAAGACGACTACGAACCGATCCAAGAATGGTTAGAACACACGATTCATCAGATCCATAAATGTTGCAGGAGCATTTGTCAGTCCAAATGGCATAACCAGAAACTCGTAATGACCATACCGAATGCCGTCTTATGGATATCTGCCTTTTTGACCCTTAACTGATGATATCCAGATCGAAGGTCGATCTTGGAAAATACAGAAGCTCCTCTAAGTTGGTCAAACAGGTCGTCAATTCTTAGCAGTGGATACTTATTCTTAATCGTTAGTTTGTTCAACTGGCGATAATCAATACACATTCACATCGTCCCATCCTTCTTCTTCACGAATAGCACCGGTGCTCCTCATGGAGACACACTTGGCCTAATAAAGCCCCTATCCAACAGCTCTTGAATTTGATCTTTCAGCTCCACTAACTCCTTCGGTGCCATCCTATACGGTGCAATGGACACTGGCGCCGTTCCCGGTAACAAGTCGATTCCAAACTCGACCTCTCGGTTTGGAGGCAATCCCAGAAGCTCTTCCGAAAAAACATCTTGGAACTCTTTTATGGTCCTAACCTTATCCACTGTCAGTCCCTCAGCTTCTGACTGACTTACAAATGCCAAATAGGCCTCACAACCTTTCCGAATCCACTTTTCGGCTCTCAAAGCTGACACCACATTGGACAAATAGTCCCTTCGTTCACCTATCATCATAACCTCATCACCTTCCGTGGTCCTTAGTACCATTCGCTTAGCAGCACAATCCAAAGTCGCCTTATGCTTAACAAGCCAGTCCATTCCCAGAATGAGATCAAACTCTCCGAACGGCAACTCCATCAGATCTCTAGGAAAAATCCTACCTTGAGTTTCTAAGGGTACATCCCTATACAGTTTGTCTACCCTAATCGAGTGACCCAAAGGACTTAGCACAGATACCCCACTCACAAACTTCTCAGAGCGCACACCCAACGACCCAGATATGGCACATGCAACATAGGAATGAGTAGATCCAATATCCACCAAAGTAGTATACGGCATGCTAGAAACCAAAAACGTACCAGTTATTACGTCAGGTGCATCGCCCTCCTCACGACGATGAGCTGCATGCACCAACGCTGGCTGTCGAGCCTCAGCATTTTCGGCATCCCTGCCAGGCGCCCCTCGACCTCGACCATTTCCATTTTTGCCCCTACCTTGCCCAAATCCTCTCGGTGGTTGTGGTCCACCTCTTACGGGTTGAGCAACCCTCTGCTCAGCAATCTGAACCTGATCAGCTCTCTGAGGACAGTCCTTAACTCTATGCTCTATGGATCCGCATCGGAAACAAGCACTGGAACGTTTCTTACACTCACCCAAGTGTACCTTACCATAGTCTCCACAGATTGGTGGTCTGACAACATTCATCGGAACTGCTCAAACTGGTCCCTCCACTCTTACTCTCTTAACATTCCGATTTGCACCACCCGAAGGTTCGGAATCCTTCTGGAAATAGTTTCGATCCTTCTCACGATTCTGCCTCTCAGTACGCTTCACCTCCTCAGCTATCTTAGCTTTTTCCACCAGAACCGCGAAATCACACTCCCTCTGCGGAGTAATCAGCACCTTAAGTTCATCTCTGAGTCTATCCTCAAAGCGCACACTACGCTCATACTCTGTGGCGACTATTCCCACAACATACCGGCTTAACCTCAGAAACTCAGCCTCGTACTCCGCAACCGACTTATTTCCTTGAACCAGATTCAAGAATTCTTTCCTGCGGGCGTCCACATAACTCGCCCCAACATACTTCCCATTAAAAGCCGTCTTAAATAGCTTCCAAGTTACCCTATCAGCTGGGGTCCCATCTCTCACAGTGAGCCACCACTAATAAGCCTCATCTCGCAGCAACGATACGGCTCCCTTCAGCTTCTGCTCCACAGAGCAGTCCAAGTCATCCATAATTCGCTTTGTGGCCTCCAACCAATATTCTGCCACATTCGGGGCTACACTAGATACGCCCCTAAAGATCTCCGCTCCGTTAGCCTGGAGTCGTTCAGAAATTGATCCTCGAATTCCATTACCGGTACTTGCCTCGGCCACCCTTTCCAGAACACGAAGCATAGCCTGCGACAGGGCGTCATCCCCGGTACCACGATCATGAGACTCTACTTCCGTTGTCAGTGGTACCAGTGCCTCCGCTGTCGGCATATGCCCAGAAGACGCAGTTCCTACTCGAGCACTACCTCTGCCTCGTCCACGGCCTCTACCATGAGCTGCTCGTGTACTCATATTGTATTATCTGTTTACGAATTTTATGCATTAATTTCAGCATTCCAGTAATTATTACAGATGTTTTATGATTCAGTAATTTAGAGTTGGTTTTCAGAGAATCGATGTCTAGCTACAGTTTCAGTCTTCTATCAAGTTTTCTATGGTTTCGGTAGCAT
Organism: Gossypium anomalum; assembly: GCA_025698475.1. Lineage (NCBI taxonomy): Eukaryota > Viridiplantae > Streptophyta > Magnoliopsida > Malvales > Malvaceae > Gossypium > Gossypium anomalum. The sequence goes on from CM046964.1 coordinate 65,163,531, forward strand.
CCTATGTAGAGTACTCTAGTAGTATTTCAGTATAGACAAATAGTTCAGAACATATTCAGGAAAATTCAGAACACTTACAGATTTGAGCCGGAGATTCGGGTGCCACCTTCTAAAGATCCAAATTTTGAAAACAGAGTTTTATAGTCTTTATAAAACATTTATTTTTGAAAACCCTTATTTTTGTAAACCCATTCCACAGCAGAGTTATTGCAACTTGGCTCTGATACCACTAAATGTAACACCCCAAACCCGGCCATGACGTTATGGCTGGATCTGACGTGCCACATCGAAGCGTTTGAAATATTTTATGTCGTTGATCTCGTAGTATCTACTTAGTGTTTGAAAAGATAATGTTATTATAAGTTAAAGTGAATGGAAGTTGTGCACCAGGTAGGAAACTAGAAAAGAGGAGGTGAGTCCATCGGACTGCTTAAGTACCAAGCTCTCCCCGGAACCAATCCTAGACATGCACACCGCCATTGCCACACTTTAACGTCGAGTGTATTTTTTTAGGAAACCAAGTCGATGAAGTCCATTTTAAGAAAAGTGGTTAATTTTGGAAAACATTTTCATTGCGGAAGCTTTGCTTGTTGTCGTGTTATTTTGAAATCAACTGCTATTTTTTTGAAAATGTGCCCTAAGCTAATCAAATTCGATGGTTAAGTATAAATTATATCTATCTTAATAAAACCTATTAAAACCATTATAAATAAATAAAGCGGCCTTATTACAATTAAAACCCAAAACCGTAAACGAAAATAGAAGGACGTCCAGTTCATCAGAAAGAAACCGAATTTACAGGAACATCTGGCCACTCCGAATCCCTCACAGCTCCTAGCCCACTATGGTTGGGGATTACCTGCATGGATGAAAATAAAGGGGTGAGTTTGGGGAAACTCAGTGTGTAAATTAACCCAACCATAGCCTATATCCACTCAAACCACAGAAACAGAATATGTTGGCCTTAGCCCAGAACAGAATTCAGAATAAGCCCATAGGCCCATGACAGATCAGAACAGATATTACATGCTTATGCAAAACCCAGCCCATATCCAACCATATGCACCCCCATACCAACCTTTCACCACGTGGGGAGACTACTCGACCCACCCAACCGCTACATGCCACAGAAATATGCAGCATGGCTGCCAGAACAGATAGTGTGACAGAGTCACCAGAAACAGATAATCGTGGCAGAGCCACCAGAACAGATATATATGGCAGAGCCACCAAATCAAATAATTTGTGGCAGAGCCACCAGGATGTTTCCTCCATAATATAACCCATGTCCCCATGCAACATATATACAATCATGGCATATATCATACAGAATCAGATCGTCATGCTTTTCAGACAAAGTCAACCCTAGGGGTATAATGGTCATTTTGCACCTAGGGGTATAATAGTAATTTTACATACATAGGGGTATCCTAGTAATTTAACTGCTTTTAGGGTTTTCATGCATATCAAAGGCATTTACGTACTAACAGAAATACTTACGGAGTGTTCTTACCGAATTGGGCCCGTTGGCCCATTTTCCCGATTTTGGCCCATTAAGCCCAAAAACATGGAAATGCACAGAAACATGCACTCTGCAGTCTTAACACTTTAATTTATCATACACGTCAAAATATTAATCTTACGAGCACTCGCACACTCGCAAGTTCTCAAAATACTGACTTTTCGGTATTTCAGCTTTTCGGCTGTTGCCAATCTAGTCTATGAGAGGGTGTCAGTTACACATCTATTTTATGATGATTCGATGACGAGATCCACGCACGACCTTCCTATAATTATGTTTCTACCACGTTAATCTACTATCGAAAACGAACTACGTTATTAACCCCTTACCATATTCGGCCAATAACACCTCAGGCACCAGCGAACCTACCTTTGCCGAAAGTAGCGACTAGCTCAAGATCCGATCGTTCCACTTGTCCAAGCCTTTGATCCGCAACCTCTAGATCACACTATTATCAAGATAAAGTAATTATCACAACTCTTAGGGCTATAAGCCCAAATCGACAGCCTCCCTAACCTTTAGGGGTTTCGACTTTTTCTAAAATACGAAATAAAGATTAGGTTGGAAAGACTTACCACCGATTCCTTTGGTCAATGATTCCAATTAATTTTTACTCGATTCGGATGCTGATCTAAGCCCTCAGATGATAACAAAAGTTGGGCCTTCAGTGATTTCAATATTCGGCTATGTCCCTATGGCTATGCGTTTTCGGCTTTTTGTAACAGTGAAGAAAAGATGAAGATTTGTAATGGCTTTGTCGATAGACACTTAGGTTTTAGAGGACTAAAGAATCGGTCAAGAATGATGAAGAGAAGTAAGGGGTTTTGGCTATAAGAATTCGGCACAAAAAGAAATATGGATTTCGAAATTTCGGCTTTTATGGCGAACGGTTATGAGGGTTTAGAAACAACTGATAAAAGATGGAGATGAACAGGATGGTAGGAAGATTCGGCTATAGAGGAAAGAAGAAGAAAAAGAAAGTAGATGAAGAGAGGAGAAAGGAAAAAGTAGAGGATGAATAGTCAGAAAACGGCACAACTTACCCCATCTGCCGAATTTATAACTGTCAAATGACCTAGCCGAATGTTTCCCTCTAATGAAACCCTTGGCCGGCCAACTCTTGCTCCTCAAAAGTCCACCATTCGGCCAACTCTGCTCTCTCTAATCAGCTCCTAAATTCTCTCCCTTATCCCCTCCTTGCTCAATCTCCTGAGCAACTCAAACTCCTCCTGACAGACTTTTACTTGAGTTCCATTACTTCCTTTTGCTGTACATAAAAATTAATTCCCTTAATATGCTTTCATTGTGATTTGAACCTGGGTCCTCACTAACATCCATACGCCACTTTTATAGCCTTTCCAGTGGCGTCACATGCCACTTTGCCACCTGCTTCCTTGTGTTTTATTTTACACAATTAATACTTAAAAACCCAGCTTACCAGAACCGCCTTTTTCTTATGGAATTAAAATTAACTTAAATTACCGGGTTTTAACTTAAGCTTAGGCCTTCTAGAGGCCCAATAACATAGTTAAACCTACACCTAGCAGACAGAGCACAGAAAATTTTAAATTTTGCCAACATTTTAGAATTCCCGAAAATTGGGGCGTTACATACAACATTAATTATGATATTTAAAAATTATTTTGATTGATCGTGAAGGGTTTGTGTCTTTTAAAAGGTTGTTTCATCATAGAATATTGTTATTGAAGTGGGGAGTTGAGTATGGATCAAGGGATATTAATTGTGGTTTTCATGGATTAGAGTAGGAAGGTGAGCCCATTCTTTCAAATTTTCTATTAATATGATTGTTTTTATTAATGTGGTTTCTTTGGCTGGTCATTTCTTGTTTCTTTTTGAATGGCTCGTGGTGAAGTTGTCATGACTTAAGTTTTGCTTGTAATTTTTAGATGAGGGTTCTATTTTTTTTTCTTCATTGTCAAAGTTATAGCTTAAGTGAATTGGGATTTTGGTTTTATAGCTTGGTGTCGTAAACTAACTAAAAATTCAATTAAGACAATTGTATCTATCAATTAATAGTATAGTTACGATGAGCAAAGATATCTTTCCCATGAAGACTAATAGTATTAGTAATTACTATCTTTCTATTATTTAACCGATAAATTCGAGTGATTGATTGATAACTAGAATTAACTAAATTAATTAATTGTGAATGCGACAAATAAAAAATTAAAAAAATAATCAAATAAACAACCAAGAAGCGAAACAATATACATGAAAGAATCTATCTAGATTTCGTCTGTCACTATCAATCTAACAGTATGTTTTGTTGACTATAATGACAATGCATTACAACTCAATTCAGTGGGCCCATCACCAACCCATTGTTTGGTTGACTGTAATAACTATTACAGCCATAATTTTTACAATATTATTTAATGTGAAAATGCATCAAACCATTCTATGCTCTCCCCACTGAATGGTGACTCAACGCATAGGTGGAATAGAAAATTAAAGGAAGGTTTCAATTTTACCCCCACTATTCTCCTATATTATCAATTATCAAGTCTAAAATCCATAATTGATATCTTCTCTTTTCCATGTCTGAAATCCCTAACTAATTTTTTTTTTCATTTTTCTTCCCTCCACCACTGTAAATTTTATCTCTTCTTCACTTAATTTAAACCTTTCTTTTTAATCCCATTCCCTCCTAAACTTATTTGCACCACACACCAAAACTCTTTTTCTCTTCAATATATTTATAAAATTGGAAATTCTTGATGATTGAATCCATTGAAAAAAAAGAAGTGAAGCGTTTTTTGGGTTGACTCACATGATCCAAGATCTGATAAATTTTAATTCGAACTACCTATTTTTCAATGTTTGTTTATGTGTTCTTCAATTAATATTTGTTCTTCAATGTTTCTGTTTTTTTTTTTTTTTTTTTGTAAAAGCATATGTAACCCCCCAGCCCGAGAAAAAGTCTAAAATATTAAGAAATGAATGCTAAAACCCCTATGGATGGACCTAAAATCTATACTCATACTCTGCAGTTCTACCCCACAAAGAAAAAAAAAAACAAGCTATTAAATATGTGCTTCTAATTACAACTTTGGCCAGGTTTGGAGTTATTCGCGCATCTTAGGAATTTCCTAGTTAATATGTGCTTTCTTGTTCTGGTTTATGAGCTCCATTGCTGCCTTCATCAAACAGGACTTTATTTCTAAGAATCTATACATTCGTCTGATGATTGGATCTAGTCCTCTTTTGAACTTGAACTTTGCATGGCAATGCATTGTCTAGAATCTTTCATAGAAACATGACAATTTTTTAAAGTAGTTTAACGGCCCATAGCAACCTCCATACTTTCTGGGGGATACTCGAATTGGGTAAATTAATATACCTATCATTATGATTACTCAGTTCATGGAAGTATGTTGATTTCACATAGAAATCTTCCATTAATATTTTAAGCCTCCTTCAAAGAACAACTTTGATTCCTACCATCTCTACACCTCCAATTTGGGCAGTTCATTGCAAACTAGTTCTGAATTTGTCGCCATTCCTAAGCTTGATGTTCTCCATCTATTATTACTTTTCCAAGTGATATTATGCTTGATTACATCGTCCCAATTTATGTAATATACTTTCTTCCAACCCGCCAAAACTTGCACATTAGTAGATCTATTTTGTTACATGTGTTCTTTGGGGCTTGGAAACATAAAAATTGAGAAATTGGCAAGCTCAAGGTAAGTATTTCACCGTTTTCAAGTAATTTGTCTTTCCGAGAAAAGCGTTGAGATTCCATTCTATTTGTAGTAGAATGAAAAAACTTACCCTTCTTCCACATGCCTTACTTGATCCCCAAACACTTCCCAACTTCCATTGTAGTCTTTACTTGAAGTATTTATCGGCATATCCTTTTAAACTTTGCCATTTGCAAAGTGGCAAAGAAGACTAAAAGACACTGCTACAAAGCCTTATTCTGCAGTTCTACCCCACAAAGCCAAAAAAAAAAAAAAGAAGAAGAAGAAGCTAATAACAAGATTGATTTGCTCACAGATAGTCCAAAAGCAGAGATGATAATTAATTTCGTATCAGAACTATATACACCAGATCTTGATCCATTGAAAAAAAAAGTGTTTTGGTTTATAGTTATAATCTGCCAATTTTTAGTTTGTTCGATACTCTTTTATCAAATTGTATGCTTTTTGCATTAATATAAATCTTTTATTTCATGAATCAAAGAGAAGATATTGTTGCATTTGTGAAAATTCTGTGGTTTTATTTGTTGTTTATTTGTTTATGATGCATTGGATTTTTTATTTAATTTCTTCTATATCAGTTTAATATCATGGGGTTTTCTCTTTTGGCTTTTCCATAAACTCTCCCACGATGGGGTTTTTGCTGAGCTACCCATGGTTTATGTTTGACTCTTTGATGACTCCTTTTTCTCGAGCTAGTGGTTTCATCTTTTGCTAACATTTGATGGACTATTAAGTTATATATGATTGTAAAAGGAGATACTTCTAATTCAGTATCTAGGCAGATTCAAATTTTGATTGTTATGTGGTTGCCATATCTCATTGGCTGACTTTGTTTGCGCTTCACTTGATTAAACTTTGACTTCAAATATGCTAATATCAAAAACTTAGATATTTCAGAGCAAGGAGGATAAAACTATATGGTTTCATTCTAACAGAAGCTTTATCCTATAAGATATTACCATGATATGCACACTGCACAAAATAAATTTTCAATCCATGTTAAGAAACCATGCTTCATAGTGTTTTGCGTCAATGTGCTAAAGATGTCATTGAATGGATTTTTTTTGTTCGAGCTGATGGTTGGCATATATATATATATTTATCTTGAAATTTGGCATGAAGTGCAAATTTACTGTTTTTAGTTACTTTTCAAGTTTTCATAACATACTAGTTTTATGTTTCTTTCTTTCATAGGACTTTTCAGTTTGCTGAAAGGATTAAATTATTATGTATGTGTTCTGTAATCGTAAGTATGTTTGTCCCATCTAAGACTAAACAAGTCCTTTGTGATCTTTAGATGTTTGTTGGATCTAAGACTAAAACAATCAAATAATTAACGTAATCTTCCCATGCATCTTTTTATTAACACGGATTTATGTTTTATGTTTAAAGCTTACACGATGTTTAATGTTTCCTATACTATCAACTATTGTCAAATCTTAGCTCAAATCAGTTCTATGCTCTCTTTCTTTCTTAGCTCAAATCATTTGCCCTTATCTCCATGTCACTTAAAAAAGTTCATGCACTACTAATGTTTCGATCTACCTCTTTTATTAGCATTATGGATGAATTTACTATTTTAACTTAACTGCCTCGTTGAAATAGTTGTCTCATGTTCAGATATATATATATCATATATTCTTGTCCTGCTCTATATGGTCCCTAATATATTTATATTCTTCATATATATAATTAGTTTTTTTTAATTGATTTGCAGAGCGGTGGTGGGAGAAATAGGCTATAAAAATTCGGTTTTGAAAACAATTCCATCAATAGTGCAAGTGAGCCTTAATGTGAGCCAATAAACAATTCAATATTCCTTATAGATGTTGGAAATTTGCACCATTATTGTAACAACCCGATTTTAGCTTAAATTGAAACAGTGATTTCGGGACCACAAATTCGAGGTCGTAAAACTATTTTAATATTATTTCTGGTGTTTATAGCATGTGAATATATATGTGTGAAAATTTCATGAGCTAATTTTATCGTTTAATAGCTCAATTTGAGAAAAAGGACTAAATAGCGTAAAATGAAAAAGTTGCATTCCATATGATAAAGGTGTCTATTTGCTATGGCTTATTAAATGTGAAGTCCTTATGTTGTAAATAGACCATTGATAGTGGGAATGGACAAAAATGGTCTTATATTTGATGTTTAAATGGTTTAATAACCAAGGGTAAAATGGTAAACTATGTATTATGTAATTAATAAACAAAACCAAAGGCATTATCATCTTTATTTTCATCAACCATAACCGAAAATAAGAAGGAAAAAAAAGTCATTCTAGGTTTCTTCATTCGGCCTTGTACATTCAAGCAATTAAGGTACAGTTTTGATCCATTTTGGATGATTTCTATGTTTTTGTGATCGTTACTTTGAGTACTAGCTAGCCTATGCCTCAATTTTTGAAAGTGTTGAAGATTTTGAAAGTTTCCATTGATGAATTCATGTATTTTTGGATGTTTGATGATGAAATATGAGAGCTTGGTGCTTGATATACATGTTTTGTAAAGTGATTTTGAGTAAAAATGCATATTAGGGATTAAATTGATAAAAGTGTAATTAAATTATGAAATAAATGAAAGTTTTGGGTACTAGGGGTCCCTAAGAAATCGGTTAGGCTTGGGTGTAATTAAATTTTGTGTCATTTGTGTTTTTGTGACTTAGAGACTAAATTGAATAAATGTAGAACTTTAGGGGCTAAAGTGAAAAAATACCCAAATATGTGTTTGTGGATTAAATTGAATGAATTGGTGATTAAATGAGTTAATTTTTAATACATATAGATCAAGAAAGAAAGAACTCGGACTTAGATCGAGGAAAATCGAAGGTTATCGAGTAATCAATTCGATTCGTCAATTCCAAGTACGAGGTAAGTTCGTACGTGATAGACATTGTTACAATTATGTTTTTAATGCTTTAATAATGTATAAATTGTATATATGCGACTACGAATGCATATGATGACAAATCGGCTATGTTTGGCACTTAGTGTGCGTTTCGAGATAGCTACAGCTATATACAGCACTTAGTGTGCGAATTGGAATAGTTTCAGCTTTATGTGACACTAAGTGTGCGATACCGAGATAGCTTCGGTTTAATGTGATGGCACTAAGTGTGCGATATTGTGATAGCTTCGGCTAAACATTTATGCACTAAGTGTGCGAGTTCTTAAAGCATTGAAAGATTTCCGAACGATTTAACGTATTAAACAAAGAGGTGAGAATGAGATAAATAAATACGGGAAAGTACAGGTACGTACGATACCTATGTGGTAGTTGATACTAAGTGTTTATTAATTGATGATTTGTATATTATGAACTGTTGAGTATTGTTGGTACGAACTTATTAGCTATGAAGCTTACTGTGTGTTATTTGTCATGTTTTATAGATTATCAAATCTAGCTCAGACATCGGGGATCATCGAGAATCATCATCACACTATCGACTACTTTTTGGTACTTTTGGAGCTTTGTATATATGGTATATGGTATATGGCATGTATAGGCTGGTGTCATCTTGATATGTTTTGAGTTGTGATATTAGCCATGAGATTTGGCTTGTAAATGTTGGTGTGAATGGCCATTAAAGTTGGAATGAATTATGTGTTTATTATGTGACACATGTAATGTGTATAATGCTTTATGTGATGGCTTGTTTTGGCATATTACTTGTGGTGTTGTGATGGTTATAAATGTGCTTAAGTAATTAGTTGTTTTATAGAAAGCTAATGCTAGAATTGATGATATGTTGTGGCTTGGCTTTGAGATGATGAAATGGTACATTTTGAGGTATGAAATAGGTGATAAGTTGATGAGTAAATGCATTTAGAAGATAAGCAAGTTTGATAATTTTGTCATATTGGTATGGTATGTTTTAGTTGTACAATTGAGTAGTTGAATTGGTTGTGAATAAATGACATGATATGAGTATGAATTGGCATGTTTTTGGTTGTTTAAAGAAGTATGGAAATGGTGCTATTTTGGTTGCTATGTGTGTTTGTGAAAAAGGTGGCAAATTGGCTTTGCAAATAGCCTATTTTTGTCCACACGGGTAAAGACACGAGCGTGTGTCTCAGTCTTGTGCGACACACTATTATGTTACACGGTCGTGTGTCCCCTGGTGAATAATTAGAAATTCAAGGCAGTCTTGAGCACGGCCTAGACACACGGGCGTGTCTAGTGGCCGTGTAAGTCACACAGCATTGGCAGTGTGTGGCCATTTCGAAGAGTACACAAGTTTGACACACAGGCATATGGTCGACCGTATGGTACAAGTCAGTATGTATGCCCTGTTTTCTCACGGTCTGTGACACAAGCATGTCTGGTAACCGTGTGAGGCACACGGGCGTGTGACCCTTAAATGTTGGAAAATTTTCTAAGTTTCTCAAAGGTTGCATATGTTATCGGTTTAGTCCCGAACTACTTCTAAGCATGTTTTAAGGTCTCATAGGACCTTAGAAGGGACAATATGATTGAGATGAATGGATTTTGATATTGAATGCATAAATGTATGTGAGTGATGTGTATTGATCGAAAATGCTTCGTAACCCTATTCCGATGACGGATATGGATTAAAGGTGTTACAATTATCATCCCCCAATGAATTTGTACTAATCTTAATGCCGGTCATGGAGTGTGATCAACAAATTCATGTTTCTGTCATTTGTGGGTGTTCAAGAATTGGCCCTTGTCAAATTTGAATATAAAAAGTAATGGAATATTGAGTAAATTTCATTGGTAGTCATTTATCTATTAGAAAGTATTTTTTTGGTCTCTCAATTTTAAAAAGTTATAAAATGGTTACTCAATTATTTAATTATTTCGCTTATGGTCACTAGCCAGTAAGTAACTAATGGAAAATTGATGTGATGGCTTTTAAAATTGGTATAATAACAACTTTAACCATTAACTTTTGTAGTTATGCCAATTCAATCTTTGATTCTAAAAAATTTAACTCTCAATGCTTACATATTGTGTAATTTTATCCTTTTATACTTCTGCTTTTCTTTGTGACCTTTTCCTACATTATCCTTGCATTCGATTCAATGGATAAGTAAACAAGGACAAGAAATAGAATGACTCAAATTTGAAAAAAGAAATTGACATCTACATAAAATAATAATTGTATTAAGAATGTTATTAAATTGTATTTAATAATTATGTTAAAATATGATTAAATTATTTATTATGATTTTTATTAATTCATATTTTAATAACAATTATATTAATAATGTTTTCAAATTATTTATCATTTTATTAAATTTTATTTAATAGTAATTATGTTAAAATATGATTAAATTATTTACTTATTATTTTTATTAAATTATATTTAATAATAATCTTATTAAAATTTAATAACAATAACAATAACAATAATCATCTACCTAAAAATAATTCAACTAAGGGTATTCTTGTCATTTAAGTCTTTTTTTTCTTATGCTATTACAATATCTATTCCATCCAACCAAACACAAGAATACCATTATAATTCTATTCAATTCCACTTAACCAAACAATTGAGTTACTGATTACAACTCTATTCCATTACAACATTATTCCATTCACCCCAACCAAACGTGGTGTAAATTACACAGTTTCTTCACTTAATATCTTGATTCGTAGAAATTCCTAAATTGTGCTAATATCTCTCTTCAAGAATAAGAACAACTGACTCTAAATTGATTATTGAAATTTCTTTCTAACTAAAAGCTCTATTATCTCATTAACTCGATTTATGGATTCCCCTATTAGATTTAATTCTAATTTGGTAGATTTATGTTGTCCTATTTCTAGGATTGCATGCAACTTCACTTAATTACGCTAGATCTACTCTTAAGCAGGGTCTATTCCTCCTCTGATTTTAGCACACCAAACATGGATCAAAGATCTAGAAATATCAAACCAAGAATTAAGCACAAATAATTGAAAACAAGATCCAAGTAATCATTGCATAAAACAAAAATCAAAAGGCATAATTCATCATAGGGTTCATCTCCCTAGGTATGTAGAAAATTAGTTCATGCTTGCAAAATAAAAACATTAAAAAGACAATATAACTAAAATAAATAAAGAAAATTAGTTCATAAGCATGTACATATAAAACTATGAATTCGAAAGTATTATAGTGATACTCTATTCTGAAACTGATACTGTGAAATTGTGAATTGTTTTTCGAATGTGTTTATTCTAAGAATTGTTATTCGAATGTGTTTATCCTGAGAATTGTTATCTTGTATGCTATGCTTATTGTTTCACACTGATTTTCTTGAGATTGGACGCACACTGAGTTTCTTAAGCTCATTCCCCATTATTTCTATCTTTACAGATAACCCACCAAATTAGGACGTTGACTCGACATATGGAGGGCTAGGCTCGAATTTATTTATTTTATTAAAAAATATTTTAAATTTACTATTTGAATTTTTTTCTATTTTGGAACTGTATTGCTTATTTAAATTATGGCCTGGGACTTCAATTTTGGGTTTTAGCATGCATGGTATTTAATTTGAATTTAGGACATTGAACACATGGATTCAAAATTAAGTATGCATAAAATAACTCAATTTTTGCTTAATTAAAACTATAATGAACATCACTTTTCCGCAATAGGATTCTAAATAGATTTTGAATAATAAATAAATTGGAAATTAATTAAGTTTTCAAAAGTATTCACCGTTATAAGGAAAAATGTTAAACTTAATAAGTTTTTGTTAACTCATGAGATTTTTTTGAAAATAGACTAAGTTTTTTTTAGAAATTAAAAGCAAATGTTTTAAACAACTATTATAAAACTCTTGGTTTATGGTGTTACAATAAAAGCATGAATTTAAAGAATAAATTTAATAATAAAACTTAGAAATATTTTTTTGTCAAAATAGGTTTCGAAAGCTTATGTTTCGAAAGCCAAAACATAAAAAATGGTCACAAACTACCTGGATTTTTTAGGTATCTTTTAACACAAAAATCATACGATCAAGATATCAATGTCAAATAAAAGTATAAACTTCGTAATATAAAAAACATCTAGATTTCAAAACAAATGAACAAATATAGATTTCTAGTGCATCAAACTTGGCTACTCAATACTGTCAAAACCCACATAGCAGAAACTTCAAAAATTATTTTCTCTTAAATTACTCAATCGAAATGGATTCACTCATCCAATTTAAAGATCTTGAAGAAAACTTTCATTTGGTACCAACAATGTCATCTGAATATAACTGGAAAGTCACTGAAATTTGGCAAACTTTTAAAACTAACCCAAATAAGTACATGAATATTTTAAAAATTAGATTAAAACACAAAAACTTCAAGAAATTTAAGCAAAAACTGACCTTTATTCTAATTACCAAATTAATTACTTGGCTTCTACCAAATTACCAAAATAATTTACTAAGAAAAATATGAAAAAGTGAAATTTTGTTTTCCTACTCTTTCATAAAAAAACCCTATAAAATACTATTAAAGTTGGGCTTAAAAACAAAACGGGCTAATGGATCACATATAACTAATAGGCCATTTGCAACAATATCCATTTAAAAATTGTGGATATTACAGGCTTGAAGGGTGGTTCGTGGAGTGACTCTTTTTAAGTAATGTTTATGAGTTTTTCGGATTATGAGATATGTTTGTCATGTTTATTTGACTTGAGAATTTGAACATTGCATCTGTTTGATTTTTATTATGAGAGGTTGTATCATGGTATATGATCTTCAATGTGAGGCCTTGGAGACCTTTATGCTTGGGTTGTTTTACAAAGAAAAATCATGCCATTCATTCCGAGATTGTTGAAAGGGTGATGGTTGTGCGAATGCCATTGCATACAAGGGCTGGTTGATGGTGATGGTCTTTGGATGTTTATGGGAGGCGTATCAAAATGGCTTTGCGGATCCATTGTTTAAGGCTGCCAACAATGTTTTTAGCTTGGTTTGATTTGCCAATGTTGTTGTCCTTCCTTTAGATTTGTTCAGGGTTCGACTTCAATCTTATCATATGTATCTCGTTTCATTTGGTGTCAATTCGTATTCTCTTTTGATGTTTTCATTCTGGTGTTTTCCGTTTTAAAGTGTCTGTTGGTTGTCCTATTTGATGGGAGGAAATATTGCTTTGTTTGCCAATATGGTGCTTGTTTTATGCATCACCTTCATTTTTAATAAAATTTATTATCGAGCAAAAAAAATATCATTGCATTATATATTTTCATCCAATTTTTTTAACGCGGTTTAAAAAAATTGCCAATAAAAGCATGCCACATGGCATTTTTAATTTAAGATATATTCTTAATAAAATATATATCAATTTTAAAAATTTTAAATATATATAAAAATAGAAAATAGAAAACAAAAAATATAAAATATAAAATAAAAACTCATTAATTCCATGAAATATTTAAATGTTTTTAACCCAAAAAATATATATAAAAAAATTTCAGGGCTGAAAATCACTTCATGTTGTAATGAGGGATTTTCCTACATCACGACAACGTGACGAAAATATGGAAAGATGTGGTTGTTTCTTGGACGACAATAGGTTGGTTACATTTTATCATATTGTGTTAACCAGTGTAAGATAAACCATTCCTATAGAATAATTTTTTTTTTCCATGTATCACTTATATTTTTTACATTTTATAATTTTTTTAAAGACGGGTAAAATTCAACGTCATATCTAGCACTTGATCCTTTTCTTGCACTTAAGAGTTCCTGCAAAACGAGTGAGTGTTCCGACATATGTTCCAGCCTTAGCTTTGATTATATCTTTCTCGTTGAATTTTAGATCGGGAGGCGAGAGTGGCCCAGAAGTTCTGAAGATGGCTCCATTCATAAGCAGGTCTTCTTCTGATCTCCATACCCAATTTTTCCATTCTGACTCTGATGCATAGATCCTATGGGTTACCTACAAAAGTGGAATGAAAAAAAAAATGGTATGATCACAAATGCGTTTCTGGTCATATTGTGTTTAACATGCTTACAAATGTAATGAATGTTATCAACATGGTTCAAGTCTATTTTGATTTACCTCTTTGGCATTGAGGTCATGTGGAGCAATGAACCTGTTGCCTTGGCTAATGATGGTGGGGTGCATGCTACCACCAATAGCATACATTTTCCAATGAGTGTAGTCATTGTTGACAACATGAAAGAAACCCCACCGACATCTAGGCATTCTTTGTATTAATTCCTTGCCAAAATGGTTGAATGCTATTGTGACTTGCATGAATTGATCTTTAGAATAGCTGTCACTTGCACCAAACAACATCACCTGAAAGACAAATCCATAACATTGAATAACAAACTAGGTGACATATTGTGTAGCTTGTTGAGTATTTTAAGCAAAACTTACATCATTGTGATGGGTGAAATGGCAGTTTGAGATGGTGATGGCAGTGGAACCCTGAATTGCATCAATAAGTCCATCTTGGCCCTCGGACATAGAAATATGATCAAGCCAGATATTTGATGACCCAAAGATGGAAATCCCATCTCCATCACCTACCGTTCGAAAACCGAAGTGATCTTCAGAGTCCCTGATTAGGCCACCAGAACTTGGAAAAATGTGATGGATATGAATGTTGTGAATGATAACATTCTGCACAAATTGAAGTGTAATTCCACATCCATATGCTATATGAACATCTGCTCCACGACCATCAATTGTCTTATGACTTTGAACTATTAGCTCTTGAGACAATTTGATGTGCATAGTACGAGCAAAGATGATCCACAATGGCCTTTTTTGGATCACAGCATGACGTAAGGTTCCTGGTTTTGGGTTTAGAACATCATCATCAGAATTATCCGTCACCAAGTAGAAATCCCCATTACTTCCACCACTAGTTTTGTGGCCAAAACCAAGCACACATTTCGCCAATAATTTACGGTTTTTGGCCCAATTTTTCTTGCACCGCCAACAATTATCAATTGGATTGGTTGCCATGCACGGACCAGTGTACTTCTTATGTTTTCCTCTCAAGTATCTTCTTGTGTTGTTAGTAAGACCATCCTCAAATTCTATGGTTTGGTTGGCACTAATTTTTCTAATAACCCTGCAACAAATTGTCCAAGATAATATATAACACCACTATTTAAAATATAAGTTACCAAAGTTTCAAATGGTGGAGGAAGTTAAATTGTTGGAGCGGTGACTCTCATGCATCTAAATTATGACAATATAATCGTTAAGCTGAAGGCATATGATTATTGTAACTTAATATGATTATGAGTGATAATGTAATAGAATACATGCATGAATGATTACTAATTGCAATCAACAAGAATGAAAACGAGAAGAACTCAGAGTTTAGCTTAATTAATTTATACATATATTCTTAATTTATGATGTGCAATAATTATATAGTTTAACTTTTAACATTTGTAACTTACTTTATTATCCCTAAACTATGACTTTTTATATAAAAGATGAAAAAGAAGAAATAAAATGTAAAGCTATAATATGATTTACTTATCAACATTGTAGTTCAAGTGATTGATGATGTTTTCTGAGCTCGACTCATAAGCTGCTAGAGTAATCTTCCATGCTTCTTCCTCATGTTGCTTCCAAAAGTCATCAAATTCAATAATATTTGCCCATAATCTTGGAATTATGGTAGCAAAAGAAAATAAGAAAACAAGCCTCAGCTTAGTTACCTCCATAGCTATTTTCTTATGATATGTTTATTTTTTTTAGAGATATCTAGTTTTTTAAATCATAGAAGATGGTGAAACCCAAATATATCTAGTGCTTAAGCTACTTTTGGTTATTGTGATGAAAGCCAAGAGCTTTGAAGTCACCTTAAATAAACCTTTCCATCAAATTCCGTGTCTCTAAAGTTAGAGTGCAGAGGTTAGTAATTAACCAACCATTGTCTGTATAATATACAAACCAAACTTTTTTCCGCTAAAATAAAAAATTGTTTAACCAATAACTAAATGAAAGAAAATGGTTGGCTTTCATAACTAGTTTAGATGCTCAATTGAATAATTGCCAACAACTTACTGTTGTAACATTCAGGATTTTTACCATTTAGTTTTTAGGTACTTTCATGTTCTCTCCATCAATCAAATGAATACATCCTTATTAATTATTGTGTTAATATTTTCATTATATGTTGATAAAATAAAAAAAATTTAAATCATTTCAATATTTATTATAAAAATATCAATTTTCTTTTGTAATGTGAAATAATTTTATGCTATTTTTAATTATGTTAGACTACTTTGCCTTTTAACATTGCGATTTTGATTCATATTAATCTTTTTTCTTATACAACATTATATTTAAAATTTATTTTTTCCATTTCAGTATAAAAATATATATTATTTGAAATATTAATATTATTTATAACGGGCTTAAGCCACGGTTTGGCTCCCGAAATATACATTTTTTTTAATATGTAAACTATTTTTTAACCCAATTTAATATTTAAGGCACTTATTGAAGCAAGAAGGATGAATATCGAATTAT
Organism: Gossypium anomalum; assembly: GCA_025698475.1. NCBI lineage: Eukaryota > Viridiplantae > Streptophyta > Magnoliopsida > Malvales > Malvaceae > Gossypium > Gossypium anomalum. Next base: position 65,180,246 of record CM046964.1, read on the forward strand.
AAGGGTGTTGCATTAATGAGGGTATTTTTTTTTTTATTGTCTGATTGATTGTGAAGGGTTCTGTAACACCCTTAACCCATATCCGTCCCCGAATTAGGGTTACGGAGCATTACCGTATAAACGTAACATAAAAACATACATTTCAAACATTGATATAAACATAACATAATTCGTTCATATACATGCACATTGTCCCTTAACCGAGCCATCGAGGCCCTGGAAATACGTTAGAAGCAATTCAGGACTGGATTGGAAACATTTAGAAAGTTTAAGAAAAAGTTAAAGAAAATTAAACTGCAGAAGTCACACGCCCGTGTCTTAGGCCATGTAACATTCGAAATAGGGACACACGATCGTGTCCCAGACCGTGTCCCAGCCCGTTCCTGTGCCCGTGTAACTTTCGAAGTTGGGTCACAAGGCCAAGCCACACGCCCATGTGTCAGGCCGTGTAACTCTCGAAATGGCCACACACGCCCGTGTGTCAGGCTGCGTGCTAGGCCGTGTAACTACCTAACTTGCATGCCTTAAAACCTACAAGGGACACATGGTCGTGTCGCTTGGTCGTGTTGCATGATTGTATGTCACACACGGTTGAGTCACACGCCCGTGTCTCAAGCCATGTGGACATGAAATTGGCCAAAATCAAGCCATTTCCATCACCCAAATCAAGCATGTACCTAAAAGCCTTTTGTGCCTAAACTCAAAGCAAAAAAACCTTACCAAAACATGCATGAAATGAACAATTCAATAGACCATTATCATACAACCAATATGTCATACAAGGAACCTCAATTACAATCATTCAAACATACCAAAACGTGGACATTTACCATATCTCAATCATGCACATCAAGTCCAATACCTTTCCAAAACATACCTATCTTGACCATTTTGAAACTATTTCATCACATACCATATTAGCCATTGAAACATGCATCAAAACTTAGCCATATTAAGACATATCAACAAGGCACCAAAAATACCAAAAGCATATCAATCCAAAATAACATATACATGCCAAACTTATCAACTAACATTCAACTAACATCAAACACAAGTCTACCTATACTGCCATTATAACCTTAGCCAAAACATCAAAAACTACCGATATAATCGTTGCATAGTGTGATAGATATTCAGCGAGCTTCCAAATCGATCGACCTTCTGATTATCTATAAAACATAGGAAAGAAAACTACATAAGCATATAAGGCTTAGTAAGTTCGTAAAACATGAAAATAACTTACCATTTCAATGCATAACATTAAAATTAAGCATGATATAACCTAACCATAAGCTTGGCACAAGCCTAAGCACCATCAACAAAACATGTTAGTGTATTAACACATAATTCACTTGAATTATCATGAGGTAAGCTAGGTGTACATGAGCATAATACTTTTGAATTCATCCTTTCCATGAACATAGATATACTTTCATTGAACATTTCCATTTCAAACCCTTTCATAGATTCATGACATAGTTCATTTGAACATAGACATAGTTCTTTTTCATGTCCGTTGAACCATTTAGAATAAAATCAAATACGTGGGAAAGCTCACACCAAGTGTGCTAAACATATAACCAAACCTTTCATTTTCCTTTACATCGTTGCTCACACAAGCTGTGAAATGAGTCTGCTCAAACGAGCTGTGGGTCAGAATGTAAGCTACAGAATACTGCTCACACGAGCTGTGGAGTATCCGCAACAAATGTAGGACCTCAACCATCGGTAAGACATTCAAGACCAGCATCCAAAACATGAAAACCTTAATTACATGTCATTTGTATCCTACGAATTTCTAAGGTTCAAACAGGGCTCGATAATCGTTGTGACATCATTGGATTTCCATAATTTAATTGCATGGAAAATAACACATTAAAATATAGATCAATAAAACATTAATACTTTATTTAATCATATGAACTTACCTCGATAAACAAAGCGTAAAAACGTAGTCAATCAATGTGAGGCTTTCGCTTTTCCCCAATCTAAATCCGTACGAGGTCTATCTTGATCTAAATAGATAAATTCAGTTCATTTAATGCTTCTATTATTCAATTCAATCCATTTATTTCATTTTTTTCAAAATTATAATTTTGCCCTTAACATTTTAACATTTTTATAATTTAGTTCTTAAGCTCGTAAATTGAAATTTAAACATTTTCATCCCCAATTCATGCTAGCTGAATTCACTAAGGACATCTACCAACTCAAAAAAATCACCATTTCATGAATTTAACATAAATTTTATCATTTTACAAATAAGTCCCTAAATGACAATTTCATCAAAAATCCCTTCACAAAACTTGTTTATTTAACAACAAGAACTCATAATCTTCCACCAAACATAAGAATTCATGCAAGAACATTCATGGAAAAACCCTAACTTTTTAATAGTTTTGCAAATAAATCCCTGGGCTAGCTAGTTTAAGTTACAACGATCCTGAAAACATAAAAGTCATCAAAAAGGGACAAAAAAACACTTACATGCAAGGAGGGAGCTAGCTGAATGTTCAAGATGAAACAATGGAGGTTTCTTTCCTATTTTCGATGGATAATTCCATTTAGGAAGATGAACACTTATTTTTATTTTATTTGTTTTATGCTTAATTTATTAATTACCATTTTAACCTTTATTTTTATCATTAAAATCACTTAATTATATGTCCATCTTTTTCCACTAACATTATAATGGTCTAATTACCATTTAAGTCCTCTTACATTAAAGTTTCATAGCTATTTAACACCTTTAGCTACTAGAACTCTACTTTTGCACCTTTTATGATTTAGTCCTTTTCACGAAATTAAGCATGCAAACGTCAAAATTTCTTAACAAAATTTTAATACAACCCTACTAACATTCTGTAGACACTAAAATAATAATAAAATAATAATTTTCTCATCAGATTTTGAGGTCTCGAAACCACTATTCTGATTTTACTAAAAACGGGCTGTTACAGGTATGTTGTCTTTTAAAGGGTTGTTTCTATTAACTGATATGATTCTGAAGCTGCAATTTGACCTACTCTTTAGGTAAATATCATCCCTTATTTTTGGTCAAATAAAATCATCAAAAAACAATTTAGGTTATGATTTACTAGTAGATTTTTCTGCATTTTAAATTCATAAACTTGTTGTATAAATAGATAGTTTGAGAATTCAACAAAAGACAATAATTTCAACAAGTTCTTTAATACTTTCAGTTCTAGTTTACCTACAAAATTGGTATCAAGAACTATTTCTTAAAGGACTTGTGAAATCAAACAACCAAAAAAATAAAACCCATAAACATTCTTCATCCACCTACATAAATACAAAACCATACCCATTAAAAATATGAATACAGAAGCTTCGTTCATTGCAATTGCTCCTCTGATTTTTTACTGCTTAAATTATCAAGGATGGCTTGTTAGAATAGAAGCCTATCTTGAAGCTATTGATGTGTAGGAAGCTGTAGAATAGGAATATGAAATTCCTCCCTTACCAAACAATCCAACGGTGGCTCAGATGAGAAGTCACAAGGATCGAAAGTAGCAAAGATCAAAAGCCAAAGCTAGTTTGTTTGCAGCAATCTCAAGTTCTATGTTTTATAGAATAATGACCTTAAAAACAACCAAAGAGATTTGGGATTTCTTAAAGCAAGAGTATGAAGGAGACGAAAACGTCAGAGGTATGAAAGCTTTGAACTTGTGCAGAGAATTCGAGTTGGAAAGGATGAAAGAAACAAAGACGATCAAGAAATACTCTAATAGAATTCTTAGTATTGTCAACAATGTTTAGTGTCCAAGAAATCTTGAAATGGTAAACTTGATGTTTAAGGTTCATTTAGGTGCACACGGTTTGGGACACGCCTGTACCACCCGACCATGTGCCACATACAGTCTGAGATACAACCATGTAAATTAACTAAGTGTGTAACACCCCTAACCTGTATCCACTTCCAGAATAAGGTTTCGAAACATTACGAGAATTTACAGATCATAAAAAAAAATTCACTTAAATACTTACCGATTCAATGCATCATATAAATAAATATATTACCATTAAATTAGTAATTTGGCTCTTGCCTAAACTTCAAGCAACAACATTGGTTAGCGTACTTTAATATTGACAAACTTATTTTCTCGACATGTCTCACTTGAATTTATTACTCATCTTAATATACATAATTTTCCTTGTATCAATGTATCAAAGATAGTATTATATTTACATGTCATGGTACATATCATTCTCTTGTTGTTTCTTTCTAAATATAAATCATTCAATTCATTATAACAATATTCCATGTACCATCATTTTCATGAGTTTAGTGTATATTTATTCCAGTAGCAGTTCATAATCTTGAATATGCATAATTATCTGGCAAGTTTCACATACATGTATTTTCCATGTCATATTTCAATATATCAAATAATTATCATTTCTATGTATTTCAAGTTTAATTTCGTGATTTCAAGTACTTACCATTTTCTATATTTATCCTGTTGGATTTCTCAAAATTTTGATGGATTTCGAGTAGTACACTTATAGTGTACAATCTCATTAACTGTCAATTCGTACACATATATACATAAGTCCTTTTCAGAGAGCACACTCCATCGAACCTCATTGCTTACAGCGGAATTACCAGTCCAGGCTAAATCCCCTATAAGAGAGCACACTCCCTCGAACCTCATTTCTTACAGCGGGATTACCAGTCCAGGCTAAATCCCCTGTAACATATGCTCAAAGAGTGTTATCGGGATTACCAGTCCAGGCTAAATCCCCTGCAATGACAAATACTCTATAGAGCTTTGTCTGGATTACCAATCCAGGCTAAATCCAGACTCGCACATATTCTTCGGGAGGGCTTATATCAGGATCACCCGTCCGAGCTAGATCCTTTTCACACATATTCTTCGGGAGGGCTAATACCAAGATCACCCGTCCGGGCTAGATCCTTTTTACCGTCAAATCCTTTTCAGAGATCCATCAAATTCCATTCCATCTAGTCGGGATTTATTTCTCTTTTTATCAAGTATTATCAACATTTCATCAATTATCATACATTAAACATTCAATTCACATTTATGTCACATAAATATACAATTCAAGCATTCAAGAATTCAATTCAAGTTACACGAACTTACCTTGTTGCTTGTTCGTGTTTATAATTTTACTAATTCAATATCTTCTCTTTCCCACGTTCAAGTCTCGAATTTAAGTCGTCCGGATCTTTATAAATAAGTTTGATCATCATTTTCATTCATTTCATGTTCTGATATATTCAATTAATGCTCTAGGAAAAATTACCATTTTGCCCCTGAACTTTTAATTAATGACGATTTCATCCTTAGGCTCGGGAAATAAATTCTTATAATTTAATCCTTATTTCAAGCTTAATTATTCTCATACATATTGATAACAGCCCATGGATTCTATGAAATATCAGAATTTTCTATAATTTTAACACTTTTCAATTTAATCCCTAAAACATGTTTTCACCCGATCTTGATCTAAATTAATAATTTCATTAAATTTTGTAATTTAAATAATAAAATAATCCATTTCATGTAATTTGGTATTTTCTGACATTTTTACAAAATTACCCATAAAGTTTTACTTTTATTCAATTTAGTCCCTAAGCCTAAAACATGCAAATTAGCCATGCTAGTTGAATATACATATATATTTTTCTCCTCCTCCTCTCCATTCCACATCCTTAATTTATATAACATGCTTATAAGTAACATTATCTATGATTTCACTATTTACTTATAAATTTATTCAAAGTTGTCCATTTGAGTCATAGTCACTAAATTATTTATATCTTGAGCTACAGAATTTCAATTTAAAATCCGCTTAATGTTCTTGAAACTAGACTAAAATATATTTCTACCATAAAAATTTTATAATTTATCATTTAGCCAATAAGTACAGTAAAATCTTCAAATTTATCCATGTTCTGCTTTTTGATAGCTTTGACCTTTCTTTACTAAAAATTAATTATCTCTTAGTACGGGATTCAGATGATGTTCCCGTTTGTTTCTCTTGAAAATAGAATCACAAAGGATTTAAAAATATGAATTTAAACCCTTAATTATTTTTATACAATTTTTCATGATTTTCCAAACTCAGAATAAGGGAACTTGAAATCATTCTGATCTTGTCTAGCTAAATTTATTATATCTCGCAATTTACAATCCATTGCTTACACCGTTACTTCTATGAAAAACTAGACTCAATAAAATTTAATTTAATATTTTATTCAACCTCTAATTCAATTTTCACAATTTTTGGTGATTTTTCAAAGTTAGACCACTGCTGCTTTCCAAAACTGTTTTAGTACAAAATGTTGATTACCAAGTTTATAACACCCTTATTTCCTTTTTCGACAATATTTTCCATCACCTACTCTTATTTTCGTTCACTAACATATCAATAACATAAAACTTTATATAAGAAAACTCTACATTCACATCATTTCCATGCTTTTTCAATAATATTAAACTTAAAAATATATTAAAATCTTGATATCCTTACCTTGTTCTATTGATTTCAATCTTTAACTTAATTTTCTCTCTCCTCCAGCTTTTATTTCTTGAATCTAACTTGATATTCTACCTCCCCATAGTTTCCTTGTCATCTTTCTCTTTTGATGGCTATGGAAATTCTTTTGATTTCTAAGTGAAAATGGTAGATTTTTAATGAAAGGACCAAATTTTAAAGAAAAGAAAGTTTCTTTCTTTCTTTTCTCTTCATACGTTGGGTGCATGGGAAAAAGATGATGATTCTTCATCTTTTTTTCCTTATATATACTAAATAAAATAATAATAAAATAATAAAATATCATTTAAAAATCAAATTAAAATATTAATAAAATAATATTTATTTATTTAATCTAAAATATCTCCAACATCATCACTGCCTTCTAGATTTCTCTCTCCTTCCAATTGACCATTTTGCCATTATGATTTTTTAAAATTCCATCCTTGAGCCATCATTTAAATTTGGTAAAATTATAATTTAGTCCCTCATAATTCTTCACCTATTCAATTTGGTCCTAATTCATCCATTTTCCTTAGTTTCTAGATCATTCCTCCCTTGAAATATTTTCACTCTTGGTCCTTTATCTTTTCATATTTACACTTTAACCTCTCTATTTTTGAGTATTTACTCTTAGGCAACAAAACTTTTTTCACTTTTACAATTTAATCTTTTCTTGAATTAATATATCATAATATACTTCCCAATATTGTCATAACTCAAAATTTCCTTTTTATCACTTTATTTCCTTATTTTACTATATCAAGGATAATATTACTGTAGAAATTTTTGGTGTATTACACAGTGTGTTACATGGCCTAGCACATGGCCTGCGACACGGTCGTGTCTCACAAGTCAGGGAGTTACACGGTCTAGCACACGGTCGTGTGACCCAACTCATTGAGTTACACGGGCTGGGATATAGTTGTGTGTCCCAATTTCGAAAGTTACACGGCCTGAGGCATTGTACACTGCCATGTGTCCCTTGTTTTTGAAATTTTTCATATTTTCCTAAAATTTTCTTATTTGTTTCAAATTAGTCCCTAGGTGTTTTAAGATTAATTCTTTAGTCCTTGAGGCTCTATTTAAGCCTTGTAAATGTAAGTTATTTTTGTAATTCAATTACTTTTTGGTATTTGAGAAATAATATTGAAATGATTATAATTTTACTTGTTTATTTCTATTGACTTGTTGTAGCATTCTCGTAACCCTATTTCGGTGACAGATATGGGTTAGGGGTGTTACAAATTTTCTTCTCCTCTGCCCGTGGTTTTTTTCTTAAAAAGGTTTCCACGTAAAATTCTATATGTTCTTTTTTTCCTCTATTTTTTGTGATTCATTATCATTATCAATGTTCAATTTTAACAGATTAGTATCATAGCTTTCGGGGTTGCTTATCTCGATCACAATAATTGTGCCACTAAATTATGAAATTTTATTGTTGGATCTCAACACCAAATTCGAGTTGTGGTAGACAAAGATGCAGGCAGTTCTTGTGAAGATGGATTTGGAGAATACCCTGCTAAGGATAGATAGGATGCCTTCGATGTTGGCGGTGGAAGAAAAGAAGCGTAAAGCTCGAAAGGCTTTGACGCAATTACATCTACAATTTTCGAACGAAATTTTACAGGATGTGATGAAAGAGAAGAGCACCGCTGCATTATGGGCAAAACTGTAGCAACTATGCATGTTGAAAACTCTGACTAGTAAGTTACATATGAAGCAACGTCTTTATACTCATCGTTTGGAGGAAGGTGCGTCAGTGCACAAACACTTAACTGTGTTTAAAGAAATTGTCTCAGATTTGGAAACCATGGAGGTTCAGTATGATAAGGAAAATCTAGGTTAATTTTACTTTGCTCGTTGCCCTTGTCTTATTCAACCTTTAGAAATACGATTTTGTATAGTCACGAATGTCTCACAATTGATAAAGTCTATGCTTCTTTGGCCTCGTATGACAAGATGAAAAATCTTATGGTTGGATCTGAATTTTAGGGAGAGGGTCTCACTATTCGTGGGAGACAAAAATGAAATATCGATGATGATCGCGGGAGGACAAAAGATCAAAATCCTCATAGTAAATCTAAGGGTAGATTGAGATCTTCAAACAATGGTAAAAACCTGTAAGTTCTACAAGAAGAAAGGGCACAGTAAAATCTGAGTACTATAAGTTGCATAACAAGATCAAAAGAAAGGCTACGAATCTAAAGGAAAAATAACCAGAAAAATCTGGTGAAGCTGATGTTGTAGAAGACTACAGCGATTGTGAACTCCTAGTTACTTCTACTAACAATTCTAAAGTTAGTAAGGAGTGGATACTTGATTCTTGCTGCACCTTCCATATGAGTCCCAATCGAGATTGGTTTACAACTTATGAAATAATGTCTGAAAGTGTTGTTTTGATAGGAAATAATGCTCCATGTAAAATCACAAGTGTTGGCACAATCAAAATTAAGATGTTCAATGGAGTCGTTAGAACTCTTAGTGGTGTATGACATGTACCAGAATTGAAGATGAATTTAATTTTGTTGAATACTCTAGATTCAAAAGGACACAAATACACAGCTGAAACTGAGGTTCTGAAGATTAGCAAGGGTTCCCTCGTTGTAGTGAAAGGGTAGAGAAAAACTATCAAGTTATATATTTTTTAAGGTTCTACTGTTACTAGTGATGCAGTTGTCACTTCCTCTTCCTTGTCAGATGGTGATGTTACGAGAATTTGACATATGCATTTAGGGTATAAGAGTGAGAATAGCATGGTAGAATTGAGCAAAGGATGAATTCTTGATGGGCGCATTTAGGGTATAAGAGTGAGAATAGCATGGTAGAATTGAGCAAAGGATGAATTCTTGATGGGCAAGGAATTTGCAAACTAAAGTCTTGTGAGCACTGGGTTTTTTGGGAAGCAAAAGAGAGTTCGATTCACTAGAGGAATCCATAACACGAAGAGAACTTTGGATTATATTTATTATGATCTTTGGGGACCATCTAGAGTTCCTTTGAGAGATGGAGCTAATTATATGCTAACACTTATAGTGAGACACTTAACAATTCGTCATACTCTACAGCAAAACAGCGTTGCTGAACGAATGAACAGATCGATCATGGAGAAGGTTCGATATATGTTGTCAAATGCTAATTTGTCGAAGTCGTTTTGGGCTAAAGCAGCCTCTATTGCAAATATTTTTATCAACGGATCTCCATCCGTTGCCATTGAGAAAAAGACTCCACAAGAGGTATGGTCTGGTAGTCTTACTGATTATTCTGATTTAAAATTTTTTTGGTGTCCTGCGTATGCTCATGTTGATAATAGGAAATTGGAACTGAGATCCATTAAATGTGTTTTTCTTGGCTATAAGGTTGGTGTTAAAAGGTTTAAGTTATCGTGTCCTAAAAATAGAAAAGTTGTGATTAGCAAAGATGTTATTTTTTTATGAAACTGCTATGCTACCTAACTTATCTCTTAAAGACTTTTCCAATAAAGAACAACAAAAGTAGGTGGAGCTTTAGATTGATCCAGGATCTAAAATAGAGTCGACTCCTTAAGATAGTACAAAAATTCATAATAGAGCCACTTATTCACCACAATATTCTATTGCGAAAAATAGAGCTATAAGAGAAATTAAACCTCCAAAGATGTATGTCGAGGCTGATCTAGTTGCTTATGCTTTAATGTGGCTAAAGATATAGATGTAAATCAAGAGTCATCTACTTATTCCGAGGTAGTTAGCTGTGAAGACTCAGAAAAGGGAATGTTTTTCATGCAAGAAGAGATGGAATCATTCCACAAGAACAGAACATGGGATCTTGTAAAGCTTTCTAAAGGTAAGAAGGTTGTTCATTGTAAATGGGTTTTCAAAAGGAAAGAAATGACTCTAGGAGTAGAAGAACCCAAATATAAAGTAAGGCTTGTTGTAAAAGATTACAGTCAGATTCCATGTGTAGACTTCATAGACCTGTTTTCTCCAGTTGTGAAGCATATTTTGATTTGAGCCTTACTTGGTATTCTGGCCATGTATGATTTGGAGCTCGAATAATTAGATATAAAAACAATGTTTTTGCATAAAGAACTTGAGGAAGATATTTACATGCAACAACCAGAGAGCTTTACAGTCGTAGAAAAAGAGGACTATGTTTGCTTGTTGAAAAAGTCTCTTTGTGGCTTGAAACAGTCACCAATGCAGTGGTACAAGATGTTTGATTCTTTTATGACTACTCATGATTTCAAAAAAAGTAGTTTTGATAGTTGTGTTTATTTTAAGAAAAATAGTGACAGTTTTTTTGTGTATCTACTCTCTATGTTGATGACATGTCGATAGCAATGAAAGATAAATGAGAGATAAGAAAGATCAAAGCCCAGCTTAGTGAAAAATTTGATATGAAGGATTTGGGAGCAGAAAAGAATATACTTGGTATGGAGATTCTCAAAGATAAAAAATCAAGTAAATTGTACCTAAGTCAGAAAGGGTACATTGAGAAAGTTCTTTGTAGGTTCAATATGCAGAGTGCTAAGCTTGTTAATACTCCTTTAGCAGCCCATTTCAGACTTTCATTGTCTTTGTCTCCACAATTAGATGATGAGATTGACTACATGTCATGTGTTCTATATTCTAGTGCAGTGGGATCTCTTATGTATGCTATGGCTTGTTCACGTCCAAATTTATAATATGCAGTCAGTGCAATTAGTGTATACATAGCGAATCCAGGTGAAGAACACTAGAAAGTAGTTCAGTGGATTTTGAGATACTTACAAGGTACTACTACTGTTTGTTTACAGTTTGGAAGAAATAGAGATGGAATCATTGGGTATGTTGATGTTGATTTTGCTGGAGATCTTGATAAAAGAATATCTTTATAGGTTTTGTCTTTAAAATTGAAGATTGTGCAATCAGTTGGAAAGCCACTTTGCAAACTACTGTCGCTTTGTCTACCACTAAAGCTGAGTGGATGGTGATTACTAAGGCTTGTAAAGAAGTTATTGGGTTAAAGGGGATCTTTAGTGAACTCAATAAAGACCTTCAAATCAGTACAGTATTTTGTGACAATCAAAGTGTCATATTTCTTACGAAAGATCAAATGTTTCATGAGAGAACAAAGTACCTTCATGTTCAGTATCATTTTGCTTGTGATATTATTTCTCAAGGTGATATTATTGTCAGCAAAATTAGTACTCATGATAATCTTGTAGATAAGATGACTAAGTCACTTCCTATAACCAAGTTTAAGCATTACTTAGACTTGGTTGGTGTTCATTGTTTAAGATAAACACTTAAGGGGTTTCATGGAAGAGGTGGAGAACTTGTTCGTTAAGAATTTGTGATGAAGAACTTATTTGTTGAGAATTTGTGTCAAGATGGAGATTGTTAGAAGTTGTGCGACCCAAATTCTTATTAAAAATAAAGTACAAGTGGCAAGATAGGGCGAAGGCCGATGGCCGAAAGCCCCTACGATACAGTACAAGCTGCACAAGTAAAATCCGTATATAAGTTTACTTCCTCTATTTGATGTTGATTAGAATAAGGTGTTTTAATCTTACTGCATTACTTCTATTTGACTTTGATTAGAATAAGGTTTTTTAAGCCTATAAATAGATGTAATTGTCTCTCCTCTTGTTTCATTCGAATTTGACATAGTGAATTTTCTTCTCCTCTGCCCATGGTTTTTTCCCCGAAAGGGTTTCCACGTAAAATTCTATATGTTCTTTTTTTCTCTCTCTTTCTTTGTGATTCATTGTCATTATTGACATTCAATTTTAATGGAAGAAATTAAAATAAATAATTAAGATAAATTAAATAGAATAATAAATCAAAGATTAAACCATAAAGAAGATAGATGGAAAAGATGAAACGTGACGTGTAGAAGTCCTAAAGAGCCTTAAAAACAAGAAGAATTCACAACTCCCTTCAAACGGCTCTAATTTCCCCTCCAATAAAGAAAACTTAGCAAGAAAAAATTTGAAGATGATCCCCACAATCTGAAAATATTGTTAAAACTCTTCTAAAATAAAACTCAAGAAAATTTCTTGGAAAGATTGTTAAAATAGCTCAGGAACGTGGCTATCTGTTTTTTGTTTGCTATTCTATTGGAAATATGTTTTTTGGTTATTAATATTGGTCCATTTTGCAAGCTACAGGTATAGTTGACATTTCATATGGTCCATTTTGATAAGTGGGGGATTCAATGCTATGTACGTATATATTGTGATAGTTCTCTAATTCCCTAAGAGTTGAGAACATATCACTAACTCAAATTTCCTAAGGGTACGAGTGTATTTTAGTGTGGTTGGTGGGATCAGTGCATTTATGTTCGGGCACTTTGGCACGTATACTGGTGTGTTGGTGGATTGATTTAAGTATTTGTACTTTAGTCTAGTTTTGTTAATGAAATAATATGTTATGTGTGTATTGGTGATTAAAATATGAGATAATATGCTATGTGTGTATTGGTGATTAAATTATGAAATAATATGTTATGTGTGTATTGTGGATTAAAATGTGAAATTTCATGCTAAGTATAAATATCATTGAAATATGATTACGAAGATAATATGAGAAATGGCATTGGTATGATTCAAAAGATGCAAATAACTTAGGGCTCATCATAATTTCGATATGTAAAAGCAAGCACTACATTGATACGAAAATATTTATGTGATATATGATCATGGAATTCCTTGAGGGTTTAATGGTTTATTTAAATATACATATATGGATAATGGTAATTAAATGATTCTTAATCATATACATAATCATGTACTTGGCTCGTTTCTTATATTACTATTACATTTTAATTGAATTCAAATTATGTTAGCACCACTAAGTATACATTACTCAGTGTATGATTTTGTTTGTTTCCATGCGCAAATCCTGAACAAATGCTAAAGTAGATCATAAGTCTTGAACTATGTGTGTGTGTAAACATTTATATTTACACATTTATGTATGTATATCAAAGTTGAATTTCATCCTCTGATTGGTAAGCATTTATGCTTGTTTATATGAATTTTACTATGCAAACTAGTTGGTTAGGCATGGATGTATTGAATGTTATGATTTGGTGGTTTTTTATTCCATTTACATGTGCCAAATTGATGATTATGTATTGGTGTAAAGTTTAGGTTTGTTTTAGGTACATTGTGGTTTGGTTTAAAGGTTTAAAAATGTGCATTTTAGGTTCTTTTGACATTGAGTCTCGAGACAATAAGAATGTGTCTCAAGACCATAAGAACAAAATTTACCTTTTCATTTAATCAATTGCTTAATGTATCAAGACTTATCAAGCTAGTCTCGAGACAACTTAATCTAGATCTAGAGTAGGGGTGAGCAAAACTTAATTCGATTCGAAAAAATAGAAAAAAATTTCTAATTTTGAGTTTATTGAATCGAGTTATTCAAATTATTTGAGTCAACTCGAATAACTTGATTTGAGTTTCAAGTTCAAGTTGAATTTCACAATTCGAATAACTCTAATAATTCGAATAATAGATTGGTGTAAATACCCTTTTGGTCCCATCAACTTTGAAAATAAGCAAATTGGCCTCTCTTAAAACAAAAATTACAAAAAAAAAAATTTAAAATAATTAAAAAATAATTTCAAATTTTCAAAATATTTATAAAAATTTCAAAATTTAGATTTTTAAAAATTGTAAAAAAATTAAAAAATTCTAAAAATATATATAAAAAAAGAAAAATTTTAAAAAAATTCTAAAATAATAATTTCGTGTTCTAATTAATTATTCAAATTTATCATACTCAAGTATCTTATTTCTTAATATTTTTCTTTGAAAAAAATTTCAAATATATATATGGTTTCAAATTTATATACTCTAATATGGAATTAGTTATATTGTAACAATATTTTTATTTGACATGTTTAAATTTTTTAATTTAACTCTAACAATTTCACTCAATTTGAATTTCATTTCACTCGATTCGAATTTCATTTCACTCGAATCAATTTAAAAAAATTCAAATTGAATTAGGATGATAAAATAGAACTCGTGAACTTGATTAACTTGAAATTTTTTCACTCGATTCAATCGAACACTCACCCCTAATCTAGAGACAAAGTGACCTTTATCTTGAGACGAGAGCACGTCAAAGCTAAAATAGTTTTGTCCTATTCTAGGTCTCGAGACAAGAAACCATTGTCTTGAGACATCTAAACAGTGAAGATAAAATAAGAAAATAGGGGAGATTCATCTCGAGACTTGAAGACCTTTGTTTCAAGACATGGTCTCTACGGTCTCGAGACATTATTTCTTTGAAGCAAAAAAAAAAAAATACTTAAAATAAATTAAGGCCAGTGTTGAGATATGGATTTCCCTGCCTTGAGACATTATATTATAAAGAGATGGATTCTTCGAATCCTACTTTCATTTTTATGCCCATACAACCTTTGAATATACAAAATGTATTAACTGGTATTCATTTAACTGATCTGTGAGTGTATATTGAGAATGTATGGATATTTACTTGTTTGAGTACTTCGATACTTGTTAAATGATATTGAGTCCTTTTAAATCGTTCTGACAATATAATATGATATCACATATTCAAATTTGGCGATTGAATTGAATGTGGGTGTCATAAATACTATATGTATAAATACTTTTTGCCTTTTCTTATAAACTTTCATTATTTTATAAATATTATATGTATTTAATATGCGTAAATCCCTTTTAATTTTCATCATAATATGATCCCTACCACCTAATTATTTTATAACGTTTTCATTATTAATATTGAAGTTGTTTTAGTATTAATATTGAAGTTGTTTTAGCACCTGTGATAGTACTTATGATAATAGTTAGAATGAAGACGATGATGTTAACAACCTTTAGGTATATTCTACTATGATTTATTTTATCATAGCATGTTTATTATAATTGAAACATTGTAAATTAATCATGATAAAAACATGAACGGTTGGATTAATCATGACAAAAGTGTTCCAGTGGCATCTCCCATCCACACCAATCATTGGGATGGATAAAGGGTGTTACAAAAAGAAGGGAAGATAAATTAGTATAATTTACAATTTGTTATGAATCAAAAATCATATTTTTATGTAATTTATTGTGATTATTACTTAAACGTTTTTAGAAATCTTGTTGAATCGGAACAGATTGGCCGGCCGGATTACTTAGACCAGGGACCAATTGGAGGACTAGTTCGAAAAGTGGCTTTGAACTGACTAGATCAAGAATCGATACAAAACGATTAAATCGATAGTTAGACCAATTGAACCAGGATTTTTTTTTAATTTTTAAATAATTTTTTAATCAAACTGATTAGACTGATCGAACCGATGAATTGATAATCTAACCGGTTCGACCTTTGATCTGACTTAAAAAACATTGACTTTTAGTTGTCAAATTTTTTTTAGAATTTATTGAATTCAATATACTATTGTACGGATTTTTAAAAACTTTTATTAAATTCAAATATAAAAAATAAAATATTTTTATATTATTTTTAAATTATTATGTAATAAATAAATTTATTAAAATATAATATAATTTCTTACATTGCATTTATTTCCTAAAAAGAAAATTTAAATTCATTTCTTGTTTGTCAAGTACTCAAATTTATTATTTTAAAAAAATATTGCCACAAATATTATTGGAGAAGAAAAATTTTAATTTATGTGGATTCGAATATAATAAAATATATTATTATCTTATTTAAATATTGAGAATGGGTTATGTATAAAAGGATTAAGAATCTTTAATTTAACCTTTTTTATGTTAAAAAAAAATAGAAAGATTCGAGAAAAAGAATAAATCAATGTATCAACGGTGATAACATATAGGAACCGACTCACTTCTTACATCCAACGGTCATGATAATTTTCAATAATAAAAATAATATTTTAACCAAAACCCCACCATCTGAAATGGAAGGTGGAGTTAGGGTTTTTGAGGTCTATTTATTGCACCTCTGAGATTTATAGCTTTCAATGTTCTTTTCCCCATTGAAAAAATATTTTCGCTAGATTCTTTAATCAATTAAGATATCATGGGCAAGGGTCCAGGTCTCTACACTGAAATCGGCAAGAAAGCCAGAGGTATTAAAATTACGAATTTTAAGCTTTCAATCTGTAATTTTATGTCTACCTTTCTGAAACTTTTTTTCTTTTTGTTTTTGATTTTAGACCTTCTTTACAAGGATTATCAGACTGACCACAAGTTCACTCTCACCACCAGCTCTCCAACTGGAGTTGTAAGTTAAAACTTTTTGCTGGATCAAGTATTCAAGCTTTGATTTTCATTTCCTGGGTAGCTTTTTATTTTTGCTAAAGATTTATGTAGTTTTATGAAGGAAATGATTTTGGATGCTCTGTTCTGTGAAACCCAAGTTTTCTTTTGGTCACATTTTATAGTCTTGTTGGGATCTTTGTAGATTTATTGTTTCAGTTTCTTGATTTGATGCAAAATGCATGTGTTATTAATTTCAATGAACCTAAACAGTGAATATTGGATTCATTTTCTAGATTTTTTTTGGTAGAATCTTCCTGATGCATGTCTTATTATAAGCTTATGTTATTAGATAAAAGAATGTTTATTTAAGATTATTTTAAGGATGTTGTCATATTTGTTTTCAAACATATATTTATGTATATACATTGTTTTTTTGGGAGGGGGGTTCTCTTAAGTAAGTAATTACAGTAGCTAATTTAGTGCATTTCTGTATATTTTGCTTCCAACACTTGAAATGTTGAAAGATTCATGTTTTTAGAGTTTTAGCATGGGTATCTCATTCTTTTTTATTGCTATGTATCATGTGTGATGTTCCATTCTTGATTTGCTACAAGAACTTCAACTAATTCTCTGGTATTATGGGTGTCCCCCCCCCCCACCCTCCTTTTTATTGTTAGGCTATTACCTCTGCCGGAACGAAGAAAGGCGAACTCTTTTTGGCTGATGTTAACACCCAGCTGAAGAATAAGAATGTCACAACTGATATTAAAGTGGATACCTACTCTAATGTAAGTATTTTGATTTGTTTCTTTTGTTTATTTCTAGTTTGTTTGACGTATAAGCTTTAGTCCTTGGTTACATATTTGTTAGCAAGTGAGATATGATGCTCTTTTCTCTATTTACTCTTTGGTCTTCATCTATTTTTTTTTTTTTTGGAGAAGCTCAGTAGTTATGTTCCATGCCCTTCACATTAGAAACCTGTGCCTTATAAACTTGTTTGGAACATCGAATTACTAGGGCATGATGTACCTTTTAGACATCTAATCTTTTTGGATAGAATGCTATTCTATTGAAGAATCTCCTCGATTGAGTCTATAGTTGCTCTTTTCCCCCTTGTATTCCTTTGATATTGAATAACTATGGTTCTTATTTTGGACATTATTTCTGGTGCTAAAGTAGTTTATGTTTATCAGCTGTATACCACCATAACCGTTGATCAACCTGCACCGGGGCTGAAAGCAATCTTTAGCTTCAGAGTCCCTGATCAGAGGTCTGGCAAGGTATGCAATCATGTTCACAAATTTTGGCTTTTAAATTTGAGAACATGTTAGAACTGCCTCTAGCAGTTCAAATGTTCACTATGCTGATCAACGATGCTATTTTCCCTCTTTATATACCAGGTTGAACTCCAGTATTTGCATGAATACGCAGGGATAAGCTCAAGCATTGGATTAACTGCAAACCCTATAGTTAACCTTTCAGGTGTGATTGGAACTAATGTTCTTGCACTGGGAACTGATCTCTCGTTTGACACAAAGACTGGGAATTTCACAAAATGCAATGCCGGTTTGAGCTTCTCCAATGTGGATCTCATTGCATCATTGACTCTGTATGTGATGTGTTCTATGTTCTCGTCTCTAGGCTTCCTATCATTGTATATGATCCTCATTGAGTCCCTTGTTTATTGATGCAGGAACGAAAAGGGTGACTCTCTTAACGCGTCATACTATCATATAGTGAATCCCATGACTAACACTGCTGTTGGTGCCGAGGTGACCCATAGTTTCTCTACCAATGAAAACACCATCACCATCGGTACACAACACGCATTGGATCCATTGACGATGGTTAAGGCACGGGTGAACAACGCTGGGAAGGCAAGTGCACTAATCCAGCACGAGTGGCGCCCCAGATCCCTCATTACCATTTCTGGGGAGGTGGATACCAAGTCCATTGACAAGAGTGCCAAGGTTGGACTTGCTTTGGCACTCAAGCCTTGAGCTTTATAAGAGCTCCATCTTGGAAGAGTACGGCAAGGTAAGCTTAGAATTTTGAAATGTATTCTGTTGACACTTTTTCATGGCGTTGCCATAGACACTTATGTCAGTGGTTCTTTTTTTCTTTTTGGCTTAAAATAAGAAGAAAAGAAAACAAAAAGAAAAAGAAATGGCATGTTGGCTTCTTTTTGAACATCCCCTGTTTAACTGATATTCAGTATTTCTTTACTTGAATATGTTTAATTGTCCCTATCTTGCTAAAATATTTGCGCGTGTGTGAATTTTTATATAGAAGGGGTAGGGGTTGACCATAGTTAATTTGTATATTAGATTAGTATGGGATTAGTGTTTTTCATGTTGTAATTGTTGATATCTAATTTATTTTAATAGTTTGCATATTAATATGGCATTGATTTTTATTTTTTTTAGAATCTGGGTTATATATAATATTTAATTAAGTACTATTTGTCAACGTATTTGGATGGACCATGGACATCATTTGTGGATTAGCCCTTATCCAATCATAAAATCAACTTTACTATCATGTTACAATCAATGAATAAAAAATTAAATTATAAGTCAAATTTGATAAAAATATATTATCGGTTCGTTTGAATTATATACCAATATAAAATATGAGATTGTTGAAAAATTTACATTTAGAATTATCAAAATTAAGATCCAAACAACTATTTTTAACCTAATTATTGAAAAAAACGCTGATTATTAAAAATATATGTGATAGGAATTCTTTTTCCTTTCTTATTAGGATTCATTGCATCAAATTTTCCCACCCCATTTTACAGGGAAATTATATGAATCGAAATCGACTCGGCATAAATAGAATAATATTTTAAGCCAAGAAAAAGTTACTCGGCAACTAGATCCATGGCATCTCTTACTAAGAGTAGTCACTGCCCGTCATATTACTATACAGTTGTTTTTTCTTTTTAATAATTTTTCTACAAAATTGACTAGGATTAGTATTTTCCTGAAAAAGAAATAGTTAAATTAATCTATTTTAAATTAAATTAATTTTTTTAAAATTTTATTCATTTATATAATTAAAAATTACATTAATGTAATTGACAAAATAACAAAATAATAACATGGTATACCATGTGCACTTTACATTTATACATAAAAAGACAAGTTTTTAACAAAATAATTAATTTATTCTTTAATTTAACTTACAAAATTAATCTATTTATTTTTAAAAGATAAACACAATTTTGACTTAAATATTCGGATTCAGAGCACATCTTCCAAATCCAAATGCTTTTTGAACGAAAACAAAGCATCTTGTGATTTATATACATGAATATTAAAAAGAGTAGCACTAAAATTGAAAGTGGAAGACAGAGAAGGGGTATAGAGTAGGCTAGGTTGAAGAGTGTATAATTATGATTGTGACACCAATCAAACTTTTGACTAATTGTAGGGTTGGTGTTGGGTGGCTAACTGGAGGGGACTTTAGCTTTTGTGAACATCATGCCATACCATTTCATAATCATACCATCATCATTTCATCATCATATTCTAAGTCATGTAATAAATAAAAAAACACCCTGTATGCATATATATATATATATATATATATATATTGTACACAATTTTTTCTTATGTTAAGATGTTAACAAGACTAAGAAGAGATCCATTTGTACAACAGCAAATCAAAGACAAAAGACAATGAAGAGGGGTAGGGTAAATTGTGGGGTCAAAGAACAGATAATGGAACTTGCATAAAATTAGCCTCATTCTTCCCATTCTATTTCATCTACCATCTCCCTAGTTCCCATCACCATGCCATAATCTATTACCAGCATAGCTTTTCAGCCTCTAAATACGAGAGAAATAAGTGAGACAGGGGGCGGTGATGCTGCATGTTCAGTACGGCTTGTTCATTCAGTTCTACTGGTATAATTAAACAGTGGACATCACAGTCTGAAGAAGCAGATACCGGATAAGAACCGAATTCAAAGTATGAACATAGAGAAAATCAAACCTATGATTCTTTTGCTTTGGGCTTTGGCGATGGGTGAGGAGCCTGATGATTGCTTGAAGCAGATAAGCTCCTCATAGGTTGTCCTTTCCTCACTACGAATCCTGCTTGTGCTCTGGTGCCGTTTTTAGCATTTACATTGGACCTATTACGATTGGACTGCATAGTTTGGAAATAATAAGAAGAGCTAGCCATATCTTTAAGGTTTGGTAGAGGCTTTAGGATTTCAACAACTTCACTCATCCGAGGTCTGGCTTTGGGATCACGGCTAAGACATTGGGCAGCCAGCTGGGCAGCTTTCTGTGCACCTTTTATCGAAAAGTGGCCTTCAAGACGAGGATCTAAAACTCGAAAGAACCTTCTCTTGTCTCCTAGATGAGGTCTTGCCCATTCCACGAGATTGTGTTCCCCATTTGGTCGGTTTTTGTCCATGGATCTTCGGCCAGTCAACATTTCAAGTAAAACTACCCCAAAGCTATATACGTCACTCTTCGATGTCAAATGTCCTACATATATAGCCAATGATCTAGGTAAAAGAAGCTTTTCAACTCTAAACATTATAGAGAAATAAAAGTGAATATACGACATACCAGTCATTACGTATTCTGGTGCAGCATAGCCATATGTTCCCATAACTCGAGTAGATACATGAGTTTTATCTCCTTCCGGACCATCTTTGGCAAGTCCAAAATCAGAGAGCTTGGCATTGTAATCCTGAAGTCGGGAACAAGTTTAGAACAATAATGCTACATATGGTAGTACTATTTTTTATGCATATTTTAGTATATACGGGAGCAATAAACTAATTCAATTTATAATATTCAACCACTCCATGACTTAATTTTGGCAAAGAGACGGGAAATTTTTCACTTATTTTGAATGTCTTATTTTTTACAAGAGTCATTACTTATCTTTCTAATTTCAAGTTCAAATTTGGACTAACTATTCTTTTTTTTATATCTAACTATTGTAATTCATATGTAATAAATACGCATTTCCCTAATGTTATTATACTAGTAACCAAACGAGACATAAAAGAAAGAAAATTTATGGAGGGAACTTAGTTTCTGTTTTCAGTTACATACCGCATCTAACAGGATATTAGATGTTTTAAAATCTCTGTATATCACTGGTCTTTCGGCTTCTTCATGAAGAAAGGCGAGACCCTTTGCAGCCCCAAGTGCAATTTTCATTCTAATAGACCAAGGAAGTGGCAAGGACCCTTCTGCGCAAAAAATGGTTGTTACCAGAGAAAATTAAACATCAAACACGAAAAATGCAAACAATAATGAATATGAAAACAATAACCACACATCAGATTTTTCATTCCAAGTTTCTAATGGTATGTCACTTTGAAAAGTTTCAAAGAGTTGACCACTT
Organism: Gossypium anomalum; assembly: GCA_025698475.1. NCBI lineage: Eukaryota > Viridiplantae > Streptophyta > Magnoliopsida > Malvales > Malvaceae > Gossypium > Gossypium anomalum. The sequence continues at coordinate 65,202,354 of CM046964.1, forward strand.
TGGCCTCACATTTGACGTGTTTACACAAAATTAAAATGACAAGTCAATTCTAGCATAAATTTTCACTATAATCACACATTTAATACTGTAGCCTAATTATCAAAATCCAATTATTTGATAAATCGTTTCGTTGCCAATAGCGTTCAAGCTTATTAGGAGAAAGCATGCATGTTAACATAAAAAAGAGGAAAACTTCAGGCACCATTCCGTATCTGTAAGCTAAATTTTGTACAACTGACGACACTACCTTCCGATAACAAAACCCTGATTCTCGGTTTTGACCTAAGTTAAAGAGCACCATAGAAACCATACATTTATTAAACACAGCTAGCAGCATATGCATGGCTGAGCTATTTAAGTGTCGGAATACTTTGGTTAAACAATCATGTAAACCATGCAAAAGGTATATCATGATCCACAACGGTGTTACGTACTACGGAAGAGGTGGTTCTCCAAACTTCCTCGTGGCATGAACTCGTATACCAGTAACCTGTGATCATCCTCGATGCAGTAACCAACCAATTTAACCAAATTGGGATGAAGGAGGTTCCCAAGAAAATCCACTTCGGCCTGAAACATGAGGGGAAACATGAAATTTACAATAGAAAGAAATGTATGGTATATGAAATTTAGATGTCATACCAGCCACTCTTTGTGACCCTGAAGTCCCTCAATGTTTAGAGTTTTGACAGCAACAGTAAGTCCAGTACCGGGTTTCACAGGAGCAGTTCCGTTCTCCTCAATCCAACCTTTGAAGACACAACCAAACCCACCCTCACCGAGAAGACTCTCAGGTCTAAAATTCCGGGTTGCTAACTTAAGGTCAATAAATGTGAATTTTCGAAGCTGCGAAGCAACTTTCAGTTCCTCACTATATTTCGGTGTCGTTGAAGCAGTTTCTGCATTACTAGTGGTTGTGGAAGACACAGGAACAACCGGGTGATCTCGGCTTTTCTCTCTCGTCGTCGATTTACTTTCAGCTGATAATTTATACAAACAACAAAACAGTGAAATTAAAGATCATTCAACAATAGTAGCTATCAGATACCATTTCACATATTATATATGCATTTTTTACACAACAGTATTTAGAAACTGTATCAAAATGCCTCAAGGATTCATCTTATTGGCTTTTCCAAAATAGTAAATGGTAAAAAACTAGTTGCTTTTAAGTTTCAACTAATCACATCATTCACCAAAAACTGATTATTTGCCTAAAAAAAGAAACTCCATTAACATGCAAGTATATAGCATAAGCACCACAAAATAACTAATATTTATATAACCTTTAATTAAGATTAATAAAGAGATCAATCTCAGATGAATTTCTATAAAAGTAGAAAAAGTTTTTAAAAGATATGTTGTTTTACACCAAAATACTTGGCTATAATCTAAAAATTTCTTATATTCTAGAGTTATATATTCCTTTTTTTCTTAAGATATTTAAAAAAAAAAAAAAAAAGAGAGAGTATTTTTAAGAGATTAAAAATAAGATCATACCTGTTGTTCCACTCATAGAGTTATCAACTCTTGATCTTGAAGACATGCAACTTCCCAAAAATCTTAATTTAACCCAACATCCAGTTTCTTCTTCTTCATCTTTGTTCTTCCTTGATGATTTTTTCTCTCTTTCAGATTGATGGCCAAACCCCATCTTTCTAAAACCATCCAAATTCTTCTCAAAGAAAGTAACTTTTTCTTTCCTCCTTTCAATAAAACTGACAACTTTTTAATCTTAAAACATCTAAATACAAATAAAAAGTAGATTTTTAGCTGTTAATCACTAACACCCAGTTTATGAAATTTAGTCAAAAGGCAATTTTTGATAGACAGAGAGAGAGAGAGAGAGAGAGATTAAGCGCTGCTTGAGAAAGTGTTTCAACAAGGGGCAGATTGGGCAGTTTGAAACAGAGAAAAAGGGTAGCTTGGGCAAGAGAGAGAAACCAAATAAATAAGCATAAAAAAAAAAATTCATCTCTGTGCTGCTAACTACCAACAGTGATCTTAGCATATTCCAAATCAACAAACAATTTAAAAAATAAATAAATTATTCCTGTATTTTTCCTAAATAAACTCCATTTATTTTTATTACAAAATACTAGCCATTTCCTTATCTGAATTAAAAATTTTAATTACGCACCTTGTTAATGAAGTTTCCTTAAATTAGAATTTATATTTTAAGATTATATCAGTTCATACGTGAACATATTAAAACTTGAAAATTGAAAATAAATTTATAAAATTTTAAATTAATAATTTTTAAAAATTTAATATAACTCTATTTATTTTATTATCAATACAATTTAATTTTAAAATCCAACAAGCAGAAATTAAAAATAAAAGGACTAAATTTCAAATTTTTAAAAAGAAGACAGAGTAGAGGCAAAATTAGACGAAGAAAATCAGATGTTAGAAAAATGAAGATGGAAGTGATACACTCAAAAGATTTTGTTTTGTTCAATGTTTTTTATTCAGGTTAGGGTTGATCTTATATGTAGAGGACATTAAGATACATAAAATTCCATTGAGACAAAGCCACGTTTGCATATAGGTAGGTTTATATTTTGCCTAATTAAAGAAACATGTTTTACAAAGAGACAAAGACAACAATCACTTTCATTGGTGTGGTTGTAGCCAAATTACCAAGTGCCTTTTCCATCACCATACGCCACTTAGTGGAATTACAAATCAATAACTTGAAAATTGATTCCCCTTTTTTATCTTCTCATTATTTTTTGCTTTACTACATTTCTTTTTCACTATATACCTATACATTTTCTTTTTTCGATTTTTGTCTAAGTTGATTATTTTAGACTTGATCATGGGTCGGGTCATTTTTTTAATCTGAAAATACGTCTGGAAAATGGAAGCGTTTGGACAAAATATGATATTTGAAAAATGGACTTGGTAAAATTTAAAGCTCGTTATTTATATGGGTCAGGCTTTGGGAAATTTTTTTGCTCGAGTCCGATCTGCTCTGATTATTATGTTATAAAGCAATACTGTATTAATTATATATGTTAAATAATAATTATATTTATATTAAATCACTAACCCAATAACTATTAAACTCATTACCCAAAACCTAAAAAAAAATTCACCCAACTAAATAACCCAACCCAAAATATAAAATTTTAAAAATTATATTTAATACAATAAAATATTTATTATATTTATTTGTGTTTTTTAATATAATAAAATTTTATTATATTTATGATAGTATTTTTTTAATAATATTTTCTTTTAATGTATTTTTAATGTGTTAGAAACATTTTTTTAGTGTATTTAGTGTATTATAATTTTTTGAAAATAATTTTTACATAAAAACTAATCTAAAAAACTAAATATGGGCAAGTCAGGTCGAACTCGGATTTACTTTTCTTAAATTGGGTCAGATTTGGACAAAAAAGTAAATTTATTTTTTGAGTTAAATCAAACCAAACCCGAGCTTAAAGAATTGATCTAGATACCTTGCATGACCATTCCAGCCCATTATCACTTCTAATCATTATCTAATCATCATCAAAACAATTATTTTCCAATTTATTGCATAGAATTTTAATTATCCATCATTTAATCTCCACTCTTTTTTTTAATTTAAAGATGTCTTAAAATAATCAAATCTAGCATTTCTCCTAATATTGATATGTAGAAAGAGTTTTCTAATAATTTTTAATTAATGTTGTTAGAAATATACTAATAATAAAAAATAGTTAAAATATTTTGAATAGGTAAAACCTTAAATTTATTAATTTATTAAATAATAAATTATTTTTTAAAACAATAAATGTTAACTTTATTCTAATTTGACTTTATTTGAATTTTTTTAATAATACAACGATTAACTCGACCCATTTATTAATAGATAGACTAATTTGATTAGATTCTTATCATAGAGAGACCTCTAAGGGGCATTTACTTAAACTTAGCCTACTTTTAAATAGGAGAAAAATACGAGCTTAAATAGTTTGAATTCATACCCTTTTAGTTGTTGCTATAACAATGATATCAATTGAACTAAGAATTAATCAATACTACTAACTTTTTTTTTATGAAAACTAATACTTAAAAAAAAATCCAAAATTAAAAAAAAAAATTAATGGTCCAAAAAGGCTTTGTAATTTTCATTAGTAAAAAAACAATCAAACCAATTCATGAAAAACACACCCAATTAAGCTCTCAAATGTTAAGAACGTATAAACTGAGCTCTTGGAATAATAATTTCTATCATTGACAATTAATGTGTTGACATGACCATTAACAATTGCTCAGTCAATCATTTTGTTATTGATGTGGAGGTCCATGTCAATAAAATTTTTTTAAATATAAAACTATAAATATTTTAGAAAATTATTAAAAAATTACTAAATTTTTTGAAATACCTAAAATATAAAAAATCAAAAAAATTAGAAGATTGTAAAAATTTTAAAAAAAATAAAATTTAAGAAATTGATTAAAAAATTTAGGAAAATAAAAAATTATTAGAAAATATTAAAAATTATAAAAAATAAAATATTATTAGGAATTGTGAAATATTTAAAAAATATAAAAATTAAACAATATATTAAAAATTATAAAAATAACTTTAAAATGTATTAGAAGTTATACAAAATTCAAAATTATAATAAAAGAAATTGCAATCCAAAATTAAGGAATGAAAGGTGTGGTTCCAAGCTCAAATAAGCTGAATAATATTCATAAAACCTAATAAAATCCAAAACTCCTACCAGCTCAAATAAGCTTTTTACTTTTGGGGAGAGAAATTATGAAAATATTTTGTATTAATCATTTAAAAGGTATAAAAAATTTTAATTAATTTATATTTAATGTATTATTATTTTAAATTATTTAAATATTATATTTAAAATTTTAGAATATCTTATGTATAATTAAATTTACAAATAATTTATTAATTATTTAAAAAGTATATTTTGTGTATAATTATATTAATTTAATTTAAATATTATCTAAATTAATTTATTTTTTTAATTTTAACATCATATTTAAAATAAACATTTCAAACTTTTCACGCCAATCACCTTAAATTAACACTTTTCAAAAGCATTTTTTTTTAAAATCAAATTTGAGTTGATCTAACTTTGTTGGGCCATGTAATTACCAAGGCCCAAACTTCTAGTCAAATTTTATTTTAGCTTTTGTGGATTTTTTTATTAATTTTTCTTCTTCTTTTTATAATTTAGAAGAGATTTAGATGATCCAGCTGAACTCCACCATATGCTGAATGGAATTAGCCTTTAAAACTTTTAAATTAAAAAAAAAGAAAAGAAACAAAATTAAAACTGAATATTCAACCCTAATACTTCCTACTGTCCAAAATTGATCAAATCCAACTTCTTCCATTAACATAATCACATCTATGCCACTTGCAACCTATTATTGGACCATTGTTTTGATTTGGCACCACTATCCACATATTTCAAACCTTCAATTTTCTTTTCAAATCAACTTTAATCTTAACTGTAAAAATTTTTATAAAGTTTTCTTTTTCATCTTTAAATAGGAAGGAAATACGTATTTCAATTCACGCGAATATACATTCTCTTAATTATTATAATAACAATAGTATAAATGGAGTCAAAACTCAATCTATCTAATCAATATTTCATTCCAAAGAAAAATAATTACAAATAACAAACCGGAGATTTATTTCAATACAATAAAAATATTGAGATTTATTTAACAAAATTTTGACTAATTTAAACCCTCTTTTAATAATTTAGCTTTTTTTTATATAAAAAAAAATCAAACCCTAATTACAGATATTGACATGGGAGAAAGCTTCATACTAAAAGCAAGATTTAGTTAAGTCATTTCACGTTGAAATTTAACAAAAAAGAACAGTGACATTCAACCGGAGCAAGTGCTATTCGAGTATAATTAATCGATCTAGATTTGCGAATTCTTATTAATTATTCAGTGGTAGAATGAAAATAATTAGGGGAAGAAGACCTCATGGGTAATGAATGGGAAAAAATGCATGAAATTGGTTAAACATTTTATTCAAACAAATATAGAATTAGAATGGATGATTTTATGTCTATTATCAATTCTTCCTTTCGAGTTGAAATCGATCATTTAGATAGATGGGGTAAACTAATGAATTCGACACTAATGAACTCTATAAAAAAATTATCTATCGAAATAATACTCCTATTGATCTACAAGTAAATTTATGCCAAGAGAATTAATAGTGTTAGGAAAATTATCAACCTTCAACAACAAATTTAATTCATATATTTTTTAAATTATCTATAAAATTTCTAGTTCGAAATCGATGTTCAATGTTTACTCACTCCACAATTCATACAGATATTTTTAAATGGCGATATTCAATACATTCAAGTTTTCCAAAGTGCAAATTTTATTTTATTTTTCACTTTTCTTCGAAGAAAATAAAGATTTTAGGGTTTTAATAAGTTCATCTTTTGACTTCCATCCCGATAGAATTGAGGAATTCATCATGGTTATCAAATAATTTCATGAATCAAACTGAGAATTATCTAGTTTGACAATTGTAGTCAATTACATTAACAATTACTCAATTATTGTTGTTATTATTGTCATGTCGGTTGTTATAGATTATGGGGAGCGCAGACTCAGAGATCATTACAAAATTTCGATATAGGAGGGGAACGCGAACGTATGCCGGAACCTATTATCCGCGCCTTTGGTGTCCTCAAAAAATGTGCTGCCAAGGTTGATAGCTTTTAGAATTGGTATAATAGCAACTTTTTAACTCTTAATATTTATAAATTGTGTCAATTTAATCTTGATTCTAAAAAACTTAACCCTCAACATTGACACATTACATAAATTAGTCTTTTACTTTTTTCAATTTTACTTTTCTTTGTGATCCTATTACCTAAAAAAGTTGAAAGAAATCAAATCTATCAATTAAATTTGATCAAAAATAGAAACGCCTAAAAATTTAAGACAACAATTTTCACTTTTCTTATTCTTTTGAAATTAACCTTTAATGTCACAAATAAAAATAAAACTGTAAAAAAAAAAAAAACTTAAGTTACATAATATGTAAATCTCGAGAGGAATTTTTTAAAATCAAGACTAAATTAACACAATATATAAATGTTAAAGATTAAAGTTATTATTTTCTATCAATTTATTATTTGGTGACTAAAAAAGATACAAATAATTAAATGATTATTTTATAACTTTCACAATTAAGATGAGTTTGAATGGACGGTGGAATACGTTACGATACTTTAACTTACTTTTTGTCTCACGCTGCAATATCTAATCTCACTACTACCATTATTTTTACACTAACCACAAATAAATACACTACTAATCCAAACACTCCAAACACACCCCTATAAATAATAGCCCACCTTGGTAATACTAGGTCTTAGTACCAACTTTGAACAGCTAATTTATACTATTTTGTTACATAAAATATTTTTGAAAGCCCTAATGCGGTCAAATTCGAGGGTAATACAAGAAGGATAAAATTCATGATTAGAACATTTATTTACTATATCAAAAAAAAAAAAAAAAAAGGAAACAAAAAACACAAAGCAAAAACTCAAAACATCATTTCGAGGCAAGACTCAAAAAAGTAGTATGTGAAAAGTACAACATAGATTCATTCTCTCATGCTATCTTCACCATCTTCTTGTTCACTCAGCTCGAGATCGGCCAGCAACTCTTCCAATGGAACCGAAGGCAGATCATCCCCATCCGACACCGATACCATCTCTGATGGTTGGTAATCTTTGTTACGGTACAGTGATAAGTTGAACCTTAGCTCAGGGTTCTCTTCCAAATCCCTCAAGAACTCTTCATATTCTGTGTCCAGCTTTTGTTCATTCGCTCTACCTTTAGATTCGTCTAGTTCCATATCGAGGGACTTAAGCTTCCATGGACGAGGCTTCCCACGCTTCTTCTGGCGTTTTTCTTCATAGCTCTTCTTTATCAGAATTGCCTCAGGAAGGACAAGTCCTCTATACTTATCAAGTTCGATATCATTACTGTTGGCCCCATAAAGGTCGTACCCGAGTGCACGATCTCCAGGCTTTAGAATATGGCCTAGATGTGTTCTTATGTAAAACAACTTCCCGTAATCACTTACACGAGCCACCTCAGCATCTGCCATTACATATTTCGAGCCCCCAAGATTATATTCAGGAGAAACAACTTCAATGTTAAAGACATCATATTCCACCAGTTGCCTGCTACCAAGTAGGGTCTTGAAGGAATGCCTCCAATACTGGTCAGTGTCCAAGAAACACTGCCTCAGAGTAAACGGATCCAACAACGTAATGTTGTTTGTAACTTTCGTGCAGATCACAAGCGGACCAAGGTTCCCCAAACTAGTAGCCACCTTTGGAGGCAAACAAATCAAATCCTCACGGCAAACGGGGGATATTTCGACTGAGAACGTGTACTTGTAATTGTAGCTATTACTCTTAGGATCATGAGACACAAGCTGTTTGTCATGTCTACTCTTTGTTGGAGCAACTTTACCTAAAAATTCGACAAACTTCACAGCATGACTCCTGTTAGCAAAGAAAAAATCAATTCCTTGATCCATTTGCTTGATTTTAATGGCATGGGCAGCAGCATCATGTTTCAGGATGAGCTGTTCCAAATAAAAGAAGGTTCGTCTGTGGGATACACGCTGTCTGAGTTGCACAGAAGCCACCCACTGGTCAGGATTCGCCTGATACCTCGTACAAGAGTCACACATGTTATCTTGTTGAACATACTCGACAACATAAGATTGCTCCAAAATCGCTCCATTAAGAACCTCTTTTTGAACCTTCAGCTTGACCTTGATTCTCTTAGAATGTGGTTCAGTCCAAATGAATTCAGCATTTACCAGCCTAACTTTCTTCAAATCAGTCTCCAGTCGTTTCACACAAAACGTCAAGAGCTCCTTCGATTCCAACTGAGCTTTTATCCAAGTTCTTGGGGGCTGCAAGTAGCTATCACAATCGGGACAATGCATAATGGTCACATGCTTTCGTAAACCTTCCGTGATGTCAACTTCAGACCTCAAACATGTTACGCACATGTTGGCAGGATTTGGCGCCATTGAAATACCACATTTGCAACACAAGACAGTACCTCTTGTTTGAGGAACCACAAACATATCTGATGCCATAGCAACTGTTCCATAAAGAAGATAATCGTAAGTATATAGCAGCTCAAAGCAACATACATCAATGGCGGAAAAAGCTAATAACTAGAAACAAGCAAATCAATCGTATGTCTGTCCTAATGAAGGGTTAACTTAAAAGCTGCTGTTTAACAACATCATTAGTTAAAACAACAGCAACCGACGTTAAAATGAGTAAAACTGGAAACAATCCATATAAGTTCAACATACTCAACAAGACAACCTATTTACAAGCATGGCTGCCCATCGGCGCAAAAGGATGATTTTATATGTGTGTGTGTGTGTGTGTGTGTGTGTGTGTATTATAAACAGCTCAAAGAAACAGAAACTAAGGGCAGAACACAAAAATTAACCTTCTGGTTTTTACAATCATAAAAAAAAAATCAACAAAATCCCTAATTTAGAACAAGAAAAACCCAGATTTACAATACTTTTAATGAAATCAAATAAAATGAATTTTAAGAACAATCTTTCAAGTGAACATATTCAGAGAGTTACTTGTATACATAAGACACCTCAATCACACTAAAATAATTTAAAAAAATCTAATTCAGTATGCAAAAAGAACATCAAAATCCAAAAAGAAAAAAAAGAAAAAAGAATGAATTCATTAAAACTGATACTGCAAAATTATTGGAAACAAGAAAATTGAAGAAAAAAATTTATGCCAGATTTTTTTAAAAAAAATTACCTTTATGGCTGTCACCGCCAGTAACACCGCTAATCTGCGAGAAAAAAGAAAGAAGAAAATGAACTAATGCTTTCAAAACCCTATAATATAAAGCCGAAGGCGAAAGCCATTTTTGTTTTTGTTTCTTTTTTTATTTTTTATTTTTGGGAGTGTAATGGGCCTTTTGACCCATATTGTAGCGGGTTTCACTTAATTTTTAAGCCTAAACATTGAAATTATAATTTTCTGGGCCAGAATAAAATTAATTTAATTAAATGTACTAATAAATTTTCATTACAAATTTAAAAAAAGTTTTTATCAAACTCTAATTATGACTATTATTTAATAAAATTTTTTTCATTAAATGTAATTAATTTATAAAACTAATATACTAAATCCCAATGTAGTGAAATATTTACATTTACGAAAATTCTAGAAATTATCATGTTTGTCCAAACAAAGTGCATTAAGATGGACCCTTCCATTTCTCAAGCCATGAGCATTGAGTCAATACGATGAAGTTTTGTTCTTTTTTGCTTCTCATTTCTCAAGTTAATGTTTTTCATGGTGATGTTTCTGTAAGGACTGGACTCACTACATAAAAGTTGCACGGCTGATGTTTACAAAATATATATAGTAATTAATATATTATTAAATATGAATGAAAAAACTTAAACAATCCTACAATCAAAAATTAAAAGTAAATATTAATGCAGAAAGTTAATATCATAAAAACAAGATCAAGGAAGTTGATGACTTGATGATATGAAAGCCGGTGAGTAAAGCCCTGGTAAACCGTAGCTATAAGTATAAGAGTTCTAATACATTAACGAATTTAATGTTTCAAAATAATTATTAAGTTAATTAACCGTATTTTTAAACTTTTTAAATATAATATAATGATAAAATGTTTCCTACATTTGGGCTTTGAGTATGGAAGTATATTTATGTTAGGTAAGGATTTGATAAATATTTTTTTTAAGGATGGCTAAGATGCTTAATTCAACATTGAAAAGTTTGTTTAATTTAGGGTGAGTTTGGATGGGCGGTTAGGTGTGGTGCAGTGCGTTTAACTTACTTTTCGTCTCATGTTACAGTATCGCTATAGGATCTAACCGTAAGTAAACGCACCGTCCATCCAAATTCGCCCTTAATTGTGTTGTGGCTTTGATAGAAACAAAAGCTAAAGAAAAAAAAGAACAAAAAAATAAACATAAAGTGATTCGGGTTAATTATAAAGATGTTTTTAGTTTTAGTCAAAAGTGAAAAATAAAGGTCATGTGTCAGTCATTCAATGGGTTAATGTGTTACGCCAATAACCTGTTAGTGGATTAATGAAATTTTTAACAATAGTGATTAATTTGGACAATTATCTTAATTAGAGTGACTAAATTAAGAAAAAAATTTAGAGTGATCAAAATAGAACAAATCTAAAATGTCCTATTTTTAGAGTAACTATGGATGTAATTTACCCGTTATTCTTTTAGAAGTAGTGATTGATTAGAGTTGGAATTTGGGTGAAGTGATAAATTTTTAGAGAGTCGGAACTAAATTATAAATATTTTGTACGTCCAAAATGTAAATTTATCTTGTATTAATTTATAAATTCATCATTTCTTGAAGGGATTAAATAAAAAATATTTTATTTTTGAGAGATTTATAATATAAGTTTACGATATATTAATTTCTAATTTTATCATTTATAGAAAGACGAAAAAATAATTTTTTTCAATTTGAGCGACCAAGCCCTTGCTCATCCTATAAATTCGCCTACAATAGAAACTAAAATTAATGTCAACTAAAAATTTAAACACAAAATTTTTGCCACTCCACTCATGATTCAAGCAAATAATAAATTTATTTATTTTTAATTAGACTTTTAATACAATACAATACAAACTTAAACATTGTATAAAATTACATATAAATATTAAATGTATATCGCTAGTTATTAGTATTTTTAATTCATTAATAAATTACCCAATTTTAATTTTAATCATATATATTTGAAAATTTTGAGTATTCCAAACAGGCCAAGAAAGTTCAGAACACAGAAAGAGGAAACCGATTCATATGTATAAACTTGGGGCAGTTTTGTTTTTTGTTATGAGAGTAGAATTAAAACATTTGCAGGCTAAGGGGATGTAGCTCAGATGGTAGAGCGCTCGCTTAGCATGCGAGAGGTACGGGGATCGATACCCCGCATCTCCATTTAATGTTTTCTCTTAACGATTTTTAATACTTCAAACAAGCTCAGTTCAGTGCGCTGCTATTCTCTAGCCATTGGAATATTTTCTGTTAAAACCTGCGCTTACAAACCCAAGTTTTTTAAGTTCTTTTTTCAGCCATAATAGGTAAAACCATCTTTCCATTGTTGCGATGGAGATGATATATAGGTCTAATGAAAATCAATCAGCTTATCGTTCTTAGTTTTGTTTCAATGCTCATTCATATTTTTTATTAAAGGGGAGAATCAATCATCCATCTTAAACATATATTTAGTTTATATAATAATCCTCAAAAATACATTTAAACTATAACATAATAAAATTCATAAAATTTACTATCTGCATTGTGCTAATTAAAAAAAAAAAGTCTAGAAATTATCATGTTTGTCCAAACAAGGTACATTAGGATGAACCCTTCCATTTCTCAAGCCATGAGCATTGAGGCAATACGATGAAGTTTTGCCTTTTTGCTTCTCATTTCTCAAGTTAATGTTTTTCATGGTAATGTTTCTACAAGGACTGGATTCGCTGCATGAAAGTTGTACTGCTGTTTCTTTGTGTGATGTGCCATTGATGTTTTCGTAAACTATATTGCTAATCTCCACCGCTAATGTCTGCAAAATATATATAGTAGTTAACATTAAGACTACTTCATTTTTAAATATGGACGAAAAACCATTAACAATCCTATAAGGGAATAAGAAGTCACATTGTCCTACAAGTTGAGTTCCATATCAATAAATTAAACTTACGACTTACTTGATTCTTGCATTGTTTATGAGGGCAATAATATTGATCGATAACAATAGGTCGAGTTGAAGCATGAGAAGTTATATCTTCAAATCTAATGTTCCTCGCATGACCATGTCCTCCCTAAACACACAACAGTACTAATTATCAATTAATATATAATAGTTATTAATATATATATTTTAAAGAAATGCATTATATATACCTGCCAAGTTTTGATTCTAACTCCATTAGTTGTTCCATGGACAGAAACATTTCTTACATAAACAAATTCAACTTCCTCAGTTTTCCCCATAATTCCAAGGCTCCCAATGCTTCATATGGCAATTAAATATTAAAAGTAACATTAATAGAGAAAGTTAATATCATAAAACAAGAAAGAAGATGATTGTAAAAGAGTATACCTTATTCCATGACCCGGACGGCATTCGATGTTAGTGATATTGATATATTTAGAGCCGTCTCCAATTGATATACAGTCATCACCTGAATTAATGAAAAAACATATATAAAATATTTAAATAAACATATATACAAAGTAATATGGAAAGTATAATGAAATGAAACCAGCAAAGAAAGAAAGAAAGAAACCAGTTTGAATGGTTGTATTGTGGATAGAGACATTGGTGGAACGTTGGATGTGAATGCCATCAGTGTTGGGGCTGTTTCCCGGAGCTTTGATTGTAAGTTGAGTGGCATGAATCGAAGTAGAGTCTTCAAATGCAATGTGCATTTTGGGACTGTCTTCGAAGGTTAAACCTTTGATATCTACATTCTTGGAGTGTCCTATCATAAAACCCTAAAACCAAAAGCCACATAATTCTCATACAATTAGAGTATACGCAATTTATGTCAATGTTTATTCTTCCATACCTAAAAACTTAGTATATCTTTGTAAAACATATCTTTAGAAACTGAAAAACTTGAAATTTGAACACATACCGTTGGTTTCCGAAGTTGGCACGACTGTTACAAAGAGCAATGGACATGTATATATCAGTAAAACCCAACAAGAAAGTTTTACCATAATGTAAAATCTTACGTGCTTATACTACAATATAACCAATTACCTTTTGGTTATCTTTGCAAGAAAGTTTCCACCAATTATCTCCCTGGCCATTGATGGTACCAGATCCTTGAATGTGGAGACCATCGAAATTCTTAAAGCCAATCCAATGGTGACAATTTGTATTGCATTCCCATGCAGAAGGTTTGGTTGGGGCTATGATTCTCCCATCAATCTGCAACCCAATTTATATGCAACGGTTCTAATTAATACAATATTATATATCCTACTGGTACTATTGCTAAATATATATAACTGAATTTACAATGGAAGTAGAGAAAGATAGATAGAAATACCTGGAAAGTAATGTTATTAGAGTTGCAATGTTTGCCGTTGAAAGTTAAAGGTTGCAGCAGAAACGTCTTCCCTTGAGGTACAAGAAAGGTTGGTGACTTAGTTGGTGAATCGCAAGCAGCATCCCATGCACGCTTAAACCCCTACAATACATACATATTATATTATACACGACATTGAGCCATACAACACCAGTCCTTAAAATTAGCACCACACACAGCAGATAAAATTAAAAGATAACCTTAGAATCATCCTTCTTTCCATCTCCAATAGCTCCAAAGCTAATGACATTGAATGTATTGTCACCATAGCTATCAATATTTATGTTGCTCTTCCTCAACTGACGAGAAGAGCCAGTGAATATAGTGCATTGGATCAAAAGGACAAAGAAGAAGATTTTCAAAGTTGCCATAGTATGGATGATTTCTTAATTTGATGCGTCTGTGGAATGGAAGATACATACATGCATGCATGCATACATATATATAGTAAATTGTTTTCATAATCCAACAATGAAAAGGAGTTGGTTTTTGTGTTAATATTGACGTGAGTTTGTGTTCCCTTTCCTATTATAACTAGAATAGCTATATAAATATGTAATCGAAGAAGCGTAGTAAAAGTAGGAATCATGAGTTGGAAGCATAGTCGATGAAATAACACAATTTATTAAGAAATTAAATTAGTTTAAATGATGAATTCAGGCCCATCGTTAAAGTCTACTATTCACTAATTAAAAAAATAAATTATAAAAATAGTCACCCAATCATCAGTGTGTATTGTTTTTGATCATTCAAATTTTAAAATTTTTGTTTTAGTCCTTATCATTATCAAAATTTAATATTTTGGTCATTCCTCCGTTAAATCATTAATGGTAGCCTTTGACGGATGAATTTTTTTAGTGTGTCTGTTTTTAATTTTTAATTTTGAGTTTTTTAAGAAGTAAAACTAAATTGACAAAATATGTAAAGTTGAAGGATAAATTTTGTGAATTTTTTAGAATTAGGATTAAATTGATAGAATTTTTAAATATTGGAGGATTAAATTTATTATTATGCTAATAAAAAAGATCATCATTAGTGATTTCACGTAGGAATGACAAAAATATTAAATTCAAAAATGTTAATGACTAAAATAAACAATTTTGAATCTAAATAATCAAAATAGAAACATGCTAAGAATTGGATAACTATTTTTACAACTTACCCTAAAAAGAAATACATTTGGAGAAAACTTTAACCTGTTTTTCCTTTATTTTATTTATACGCTATTTTTTAAGTTATATTTTTAATACTTAAATTTATCAAATTTGCATCTCCATTAGTCAAACCTTAAAAAAATTTTAATTAACAAATTAGTATCTAAATTATACCCTTTTTCTATTTTGGCATCTAAATGTTTTTTTGGAGCCACAAGTGATACTTAAACTATTCATCTGTTATCCATGTTACATCAAAATATTATATCAATTAAAAAATTTCTAGTTAATAATAGACCACCACGTCATTATAAACTTTTAAAAACATTTTTTAAATTCTTCTTCTTCTTCTTCTCTTTTACATTACTTCTCTCTTTATTTATTTTTATATATATTTTCCTTCTTTTTTTTACGTTTTTTATAATGTCTGGCATAACTAGCAATACTTGAAATTTGCCTCTTGAGGTAAAGAAGCTAGCGATTAATTTTTTTTTTCAAACTTCATTGTCTACTTGTTTGACCTAATGGAATAAAAAAAGTTCTTTCATAGGTCAAAACCAGAATTTTCAAAATCGAATTGGACTAACCAATCAAATCGAGAACCGACCAAGATGCTAGTTCGAAGATGGGGTTGAACCGGTTAACCCAAAAATCGATATGGTTGAAGCGAGCTAAAAGAAATATGTTGAACGAATTTTCTCTAACTTTTAAATATTTCTTATTTTTATACATTTTTTTATTAAATTATTCGATGAATTGAACAAACCAATCAAACAAAAAATTATTGACTTAACCAATTAGATTATGAAAACTTTAATCAAAATCATGAAGCTCAAAACCCACAAACATATAAAAGAAACTAGAGATGAAAAGAAAAATAAATAAATAAATAAAATTGTATACCCATTTATCACTAACCCAGTCCAACCCATACTATGCCTCATCCATTTTAACTCTAAACCAACCTAAGCCTAAACTGAACTTTCTTGAGGAAACAAAAAAAAAAAAAAAAAAAAAATTGAAATAATATTATATTAGGATGTAGTATCGTAAATGTAGTTCATTCGTCATTTATACTTACAATTTTTTTAATAGGTTGATTTAAATAAATATTCATTATTTACATTAATATTGTTTGTATTTATCCTAAATAATTTTTCACACAAAGTAAAATGTAAGCAAATAATTGCTAATTGATTACTTAATGTTTAATTAATACTAAGTTGCATCACATGATCAGATCGTAACGTGAGAATACAACTTTTATTTGTAGATAATCTAAAAGGTTTATAGTCTGACGAATCGAAATTAAGTAAATCAGTTAAAGTACTATATGACATCTATCAAGTCCAAATTGGAAGATACATTGTCTTGAGTATCAGAGTGGTTTACTCTTAAAAGATAGACATATAGATGTGATTGTTTGGATTGACAATACAATGAATAGGACCCAAGTTGAAATAATCCTAGATTTGATTATGGATTAATATTCTTAATAAAAATGACAATACCATCTCAATACCAACTCAAGAAAAATGATAATACCATAATAAACAATTGAAGTGCATTTAATATTCCTAATTTAATATATTTACCTATTTAAATTTTCTTTTACTCACCATTTAACCTAATTTTTTTTTTTATTTTGTACATAATGCATTTGCGTTATTATTAGTTTCAAATATTACGTTTCATTATTTAGTGTATGTTATTCTTAAACGCACATATACATTCTAAATACGTGGTTTCCATAAGTATACGTATGTGATAGAATTTCTATATTAAAAAGATTACTTCATTGGAGGTTATTTCTTTAGAAGTTATGAGCATCCATAATAAAATTTGATTTATAATTGTCTATAATCTATAATATATATAAAAGCACGAATCTGGATAAACTTTTAAACTAACAATAATACCTTTTATTGTGAATTATATTACTAAATTAACATTAGAACAATAATTTATTAATATTATTATATGATAATAATAACATTAATATTAATTAATAAAATAGTGTATTAATTTGAAATTAATTAATTTAGTTATATCTTTTAAAATCCTACTTTAAAAAAATAACATAATATAATTGAATATAATTAGATAAATTGAAAATAATAAAAAATCCAAGTATTTTAATTAATAAATATACTTTTTATACAAAAATATGATTTTATTTTAAATATGATTATAATTAATAATGTTAAAATCAATTTTTTTATAATAGTAAGTTTATTTAATCTAATCTAATCTAATCTATTATATTTATATTAATTATATTAAGAAAAGAAAATTTTTGAATAGTGAAGGGTTTTTACAATCTATCAAATTCTTATAGTTTGTAAAAATGCTTTAATAACAATTATAAATTTTTTTATTAGCACTATTTCTGAATAATCAAATAATTTATATATGTTAGCTATGTTATTAGTTGTTATTTCATGAAAAATTACTTAATATAATTAATTGAAGTAAAAATATATCGTATTTTGAATATGAAAAAAGTTATTATAATTATTTATTTAATTTTTTATTATAATATTTGAATTGTTAAATATGTTAGTATTTTTTAACACGACAAACTAATTATAGTACATAAAATTATATTATTTTAAAAAAATTAATAAAAAAATAAATGCAAAAAATCATGTGTACCACATTAGACATTATAAACTAGTAATACATATGATAGGTAGGGGATCAAAATTTTTTTTTTTTGAACTTTAATACAAATCAAGTTTAAATATATATTTTTTAAAATTTTAAATTATAACTATAAATAAAATTACAAATAAATTGACAAATTTGTGAACAAAGCTCATAGATTTGCATATAAAAATTAAGATTAGGTAGTCCCATTATACATAGACAAACAATATGTGATTTTTATAAACTTGAGATTGGGCTGCATGTTTCCATGTTAATTTTATAAGTTATAAGAAATAAATTGAGAAAGCAAGGGCATGGGGATATAGCTCAGATGGTAGAGCGCTCGCTTAGCATGCGAGAGGTATGGGGATCGATACCCCGCATCTCCACTTTTTGCGCTATATCTTTGAACTTCAAACACTATTATTTTCTCCTTCAAATAGTTTTTCTCTGCATATTTTCTGTTAAAACCTGTGCTTAGAAAACCCAAGTTTTTTCTTTCTTTTTTCAGCCATAATAGATTAAAAGAAAATCATATTTGCATTCCATCCCATTGTTGGGTCCTCTGAGCTAAAAAAAATAATTGGTGATGGAGATGATATGTGAATATATACAGTTCCAATGAAAAACAATCAGCTCTCTTAGTTTTGTCCAATGGTAATCAATCAAACATGTAATCTACTCATGTATATGTCTCTCCAAACAATGTACATTTGGATGGACTCTTCCATTTCTCAAGCCATGAGCATTGAGACAGTGCAATGAAGTTTTGTCGTTTTGCTTTTCGTTTTTCAAGTTGATGTTTTTCATGGTAATGTTTTTGCAAAGACTAGACTCATTACATGAAAACTGCATTGTTATTTTTTTATGTGATGTCTCATTGGTATTTTCATAAGTTATATTGTTGATCTCCTCAACTAATGTCTGCAAAAAATATATAGTAGTTAAAATTAAGATTGTTTCATTTATTAGTTATATAATAGTTATTAATATTTTTTAAAAAAATGCATTAAAGTATTTTATACTTGTATTTTTTTTTTGCACAAATTGGTTTAATAAAGATATTCACTAATTACATTAATACCCTTTGTATATTGTCCTATATGGTTTTTGCATGCAAAGCAAAATGGATGCAAATAGTGGCTCATTAATTATCTAACATTTAACTAATACTAAGTGTTATTACGTGACCGAATTGTAATACAGAAAGACAGCTTGTATTAGTAGATCAACCTAAACATGCCCCTTGTCTAATAAAAAATAAGTAAACCAATTGTAAGACTAATATGACGCCTATAAAGTCCAATTGGCGAGATGTTTTATCTTGAATATCAGAGTGGATGACTCTCAAAAGATAGAGATATAGATGTAATTGATTGGACTGATAATACATTGAACAGGACCAAAGTATAATAGATCCTGAATCTATTTATAGATTTATTCACTTGTGATGTTCATACTGTGACATGTAACACCCCCAACCCGTATCCCTTGCCGGAACAGGGTTACGGAGCATTACCAGAGTTTACCGATCAAACAAACATAAATTGCAAACATTTCGTATCATATAATATTCAGGTCAAAACCAATTAAACTCATACATGCTGTCTCTTATTCGAGCCCTCAAGGTCTAAAATACACATTAGAAATAAGTCGGGACTAATTCGGAAACTCACAGAGTTTTCAAAAATATTAAAAACTTTCAAAGCTGTAGGGTTCACACGGCCATGTGGCCAGAATGTACCTTAAATAACAAGTTTACCATTCCCTGCAAGCTTGGACGTTAAGCAATTCAAAAAAATCATTCATTTAACCAGTTTAAAATACAATCAAACACATTCATAACATATCAAAATAATCATCCTAGGTGCCTAACCAATGTACCCTCATTGTTACCACATTTATATCATCAATTTATATTATCAAAACATCATTCAAATTGAAGGTACTTGCCAAACCAATATTAAACTTATAACCTCATTTACGTTTAATCCACTAAATAACTATTATTTAGACACCCTAGGTACATGCCGACACAAAAGGTAAATATCACCACATTTGAGTTTGGGATCGTTGTTGGATGCTAGATCGGCGATCAAAATTGAAGTACCTAATCTGCATACGGAAAACAAAACCGTACGCTAAGTATAAACTCAACGGTATTTTTATAATCCAAATATTTAAAGACAAAACAATATAATATGCACATATTAATTATAAGCACAATTGAATAATTAAAACCATATTTATTCATACAATGGCATTAGCCATGCATTACCCAATTCATGAATACATCATTATATGCCATACTCAATTGTCATCATTTGCTATATAATAGCTTTCCATAATTTGTTCACATATCATTTAAACAATGGTACTATCCATTCCATATTCAATTCATGAGTATATAACTCATGTATTCCATGTATTTACAACATATTTCACATTCTATTTTCAATTCACCATATCTATTTCATTTCTCATACCATACCATGCCATTTCAATATCAATTATAAAACTTTATTATATGTTTACCCCTATTAACACGACTCGGACTCGGACGGATACACGGATCCAACCAACACACTAGTTTGGCACCCAGTGCCTCATTGGATAATTCGAAGTAATAAATGAACACCCAGTGTCTCATCAAATAAATCTGAAGTAGTAAATTGACACCCAGTGTTTCATCCGTTAAACTGAAGTAAATTGGCACTCAGTGCCTCGTCGACTTGAAGTCGAAGAAATCCATGAACTCTTCCAATCCTATGGCATGTCATTTATATCCGACTCAGCCCTATATAGTTAATAGGGCTTCAATTTACTTTCCAAATACAACCAATATCCAATTATCATATTTGCACAATATCACATTTACACATATATATTCATAATATATATATTCTAATTCAATTCAATCAATATAAATTCAATAAATTCATCACCTACCAAATCAAGTCATTTCAATTGTAAAATACAGTAATTCTCACCTCAACACTTACCATATGCATTAAATTGAATTATAACACTTAACAACTAAGTTCACATTATAGAAATACAAACCAGGAATTCCAAGCTATTCCACGTCGACTTTTTCTTTTCCATTTTTGGTCGAGGATTTCGATACGACGTTAGCTATAGAATTAAAACAATTAAAATTCATTAATACAACATAATTCAATCTCATATTGAATATTTTAATTTTTACTCAATATTTTTCTAAATTCCAATTTAGTCCCTAAACCTAGACTAACTTTATTTCTTCACATTTAATTCTATATTTTTATTCAATTTCCACTTTAAACTAAATTTAACTCCCTATTTTCACTTAAATCCCCAAATTTTGAAATATTCATAATTTAGTCTCTATTACTCAAAATTTACAATTTTTTTCTACAATTCAATCCTTTTTTTTATTTCTAACTTAAAAATCTATCAATTTAATCCCTAATACTAAAATTATTCAACATAGACAACACTTAAAAACTCAATAATTTTTAAAATTTTGACATGGGTCGGGTAGTATTTAATACCGGGATTCCAAAAATATAAAAATTATAAGAAAAATGGACTAAATTAACTAACCAATTGAACTTGGAAACTTTGAAACCCTAAAGCTCTTTGTCTCCTTCTTTCTCCCTTTTCTTTCTTTTTTTTCTTTCTCTTTTCGTTTTGCTTTTATCTTTCTTTTTGTTTCTTTTATTTATTTGTTTTATTATAATTTTATAATATACATATATATACTTAATTCTTAAGGTTTTACATTATAATATATATTTTAACTTAAATTTTATAATAATATTACACCTTATGCCCCCTCATTTAAAGTCAATTTTAAAATTGCTTCTTTAGTCCTTTTAATTATTCTTTAATCTATAATTCAACTTTCACTTCTTTATGCAATTTAGTCCTTATACCTAATTACTTTTAATTCATGCAAATTCACCTAACCAAAACTTAATTAACTATACAACTAACTTTGTAAATATTTTTAATAAATATTTACAAGTTTGATTTACGGTAACAGAGCCTCGAAAATGCACTTTCTGACACCCGTGACTATCAGGTCATTACATGACATACCTAATCCTCAAAACCCCCTTGATCGTAAATAATATGAGATAAAATTTTAGTAAAATAAGGTATAAGATCAAAGAAAATGAAAGTTGTAAGATATCAAAAGAGAGTTAAATCAAGAAACATGACACGATTTATAATTGATTTATGGATAAAATGAGAAAAAGATATAAATATGATAAAAGAGAATATTGAGGAGTATTATTAAGAAGTAGGCTTTAGTATATTGATTTAAAGTAAGGGCTAAATCGTAAATATGTGAAAATTTTTTAGCTCAAGTGTAAATATTCAAAATTTAGGGGATCAATGTGAAAAATAAAAAAAGTTGAAGGACCAAAATTGAAAATAATCCAATTTAATATGATATGGAATTGGCATGCAGGACCAAATTGAATAGGTGAAGAATAGTGAAGGACTAAATCATAATTTTACCAAATTAAGTGATGATTCAAGGATGAAATTTTAAAAGATCATAAAGGGCAAAATGGTCAATTAGAAATAGAGAGAACTCTAGAAGGAAATGATGATATTGGAGATATTTTAAAGATATTTTATAATTATTTAATTAGATAAATATTACTTTATTAATATTTTAATGAGATATTTTATTAATATTTTATTATAAATAGCTAGTATAAAAGGAGAGAAAGAGGGAAAAAAAGAAGAAGAAGAAAAACAAAGAGGACCTCCCATCTTTCTAACGTGAGTGAGGGGGAGAGAAGAAGAAAACTTTGTTGTCTTTACAATTTGGTCCTTCTACCAAAAGTCCACCATTTTCATCTAGAATTTCAAGAAATTTTCATAACTACCAAGAGAGAAAAGTGATAAGGAGACTATGGAGAATAAGAAAATCACCTTGGATTCAAGAAAATGGAAGTTGGAGGACAGATAAAATCAAATTAAAGTTTGAAATCAATAAAACAAGGTAAGAACATCAAGGTTTCAATATATTTTAAAGTTTGATATTATTGAAAAAGCATCAAAATGATGTTAAAGTAGAGTTTTCTTATATAAGGTTTTATGTTCTTAATATGTTAGTAAAGGGAAATAAGAGGAAATGATGGGAAATATTGTAGAGAAAGGAAAGGAGGGTGTTATAAACTTTGTTATCAACATTTTGCACTAAAACAGTTTCGGATAGCAGCAGTAGTCTGACTTTGAAAATTCGCGAAAAATTATAAAAATTGAATTATAGGTTAATTAAAGTATTAAACTAAAGCCTATTGAGTCTAGTTTTACATAAAATAAACTATGTAAAGCAAAAAAAAATTCATATTATGAGATATATGAATTTTTGTGACACAAGTTCAGATTGATTTCGGGTTCCCCTATTCTGACTTTGGAAAATCATCAAAAATTGTAAAAAAATAATTAGGGGTTTAAATTTATATTATTAAATTATTAATGAGTATATTTTCAAGAGAAACAAATGGAAACATCATCCGAACCCCGTACTAAGAGATAATTAATTTTTAGTAAAGAAAGGTCGAAGCTGTCAAGCAACAGAATAGGGACAAATTTGAAGAATTTTCTATACTTATTGGCTATATTATAAATCCTGAATTTTTTATGGTCAAAAAGATCTTAATTTTGAATTTTTTTAGCTCAAGATATAAATAGTTTAGTGTCTATAACTCAAGTGGACAGCTTTGACATGAACACATAAGGAAATAGTGGAATTATAGATAAAGTTACACATAAGCATGTTATATTCTAAAAGCTAAAGATTCTAACAAATATATACATAAAGGATGTGGAATGGAGAGGAGGAGGAGGAAAAAATATATGAATGTATATATATAGTAGATGAATTTGAAATGTTTCGAAATGGTTGTAGGTGAGTATGTTTTAAACAAATCGATAAAATAATAAGTAAATAATTGTTAATTGATGTGGTATTGAATTCTTTGTTAAAATTTTATGAAGAATTAAATTGATTGGCACAATTTAGAAATAAATATGAAAAATATATAAAGTGGGTAAACTAATTTTACAAGTGCAAGTCCTTCAATGGTCTTATTTGTAAAACTTTAGTATTTGTGTTAATTTCATAAACTTTGTTATCTTTGATTGAATATCATGTTTTTATGAGGACTTGAGATTAGAAATAGATGTAAGTGGATGATATGTAAAATGAAGTGGCGGTTATGACATCTGAATATGGTTCAGGTAATGATATAAAATAAACAAATAAAAATAAAGTGTGGAACTTGTAGGAAAATTGAGACGACGTCACGATGGCAAGTTCACCATGTCACGACGTGAAAACCCTAACGTCGCAATGATGGTTCAAAAATCTTTATGAACTTTACAATTTGGCATTTGAACAATTGCAAAAATTTTAATGAGCTTGTAACACCCTGAATTTTGGGGTTAAAAGTTTTGAGTTTTGTGGTTAGGGTTAAAAAGAAAGGTGTGTTATTGAGTATTGTTTTTGTGTTATAATGTTAGAATGGGCCTGCTGGTCTAGTGGTTTGTTGGGTGTAATTTGTTTCTAGGTTCTGGGTTTGAGTCCTTATGAGGGCATTTTGAGTAGTATATTTTACTATTGTTAAATAGTGGATTTCTTTTATGTTTAAAAATAAATACTAGTCTTATTTTTATGATGGATTTTTATTTATTTTATTTATTTGTTTGTATTTTTGAAGTCACATTCTCCTATTTCCTCAACTCTTGGCTTTTTTTTTTGTTTCTTTTCTCTTTGAAAATAGTGGTGTGTGATTTCCGAAGAGCCTTTAATTTCTTGGTCGTCGAGTCGAGTTTTGGACGCCTCTGATCTCGAATTAGGTGTGAGATTCGAAACCTCTTTTATATTATTTACGAAATTGTTAATTTTCTATGAAATTTGGTAATCTTTTTGCGTGTTCGGTAATTAGGCAAGTTAGGCTCGTGTCGTTTGTAATTTTCAGAAATGTAGTGCGTTATGGTGGGTTTTTGGAGTGGCATGATTGGAGGTCATTTTCGTGATCGAAAAACTTGATTTTCAGGCTGATTGTGGGTATTTTTGTGCCCACACGAGCGTGTGCCGGTTCACACGGCCCTATAGAGTTAGGAATTAGGGATTACGGGCAAAACTTGGTGCCACACGGTCGTGTGGCCTATTTGGGGATTTTTGTCGATCTTCACACGACCGAGCCTTTTGGGCACACAGGCGTGTGTGTTTGGGCATTAGGGTTTGAGTGATGAGGTGTCACATGGCCTGGCCACACGACCGTATGGCTAATTTGGGGATTTAATGATCCCATATGAGCGCGTGTTTTGGACATACAGCCGTGTCTGGTGGGCACACGGGCGTGTGAGACCCTTACATGACCGTGTCTGCCCTGTACTCTATTTTAGCTCAATTGGACAGTGAGCTACACAGCCTGTTCCTACGGCCATGTTCTTGATCCACATGGGCGTGTGCCTTAGTCACACGGCCGAGTGCCTCTCTTCGCACGGACGTGTGCCTCAGCTACACAGCCATGTGCCCCTCTTCACACAGGAGTTTGACCTCCCACACGGCTTGGACATTTGCACACAGCTAGAGCATACGACCGTGTGGTCCTAAAGCACTTATTTTGGTTCTGTGTGTGTTTCTGATCTGAAAATGTGTCTGTGTGCTTGAATCCTTAGCTGAGCCTTGGTAAGGGTAGTTAGGACTCTGATTTGGGCTGTGGCTTATGTTTTAATTGTAATAGTTGTGTGAGATGTCTGACTCTGAACTCGAATAACTAGGTATGTGTGTGTGTGTGCATATCTGTTCTATCTGACTGTCTGTTAATGTGTCACTATTTTGTGAGATTGTTTGCATACATACACTTGCATAAAGTAAAGTTTTGGGTGGGATTGTGAAGAGAAAGGAGACTGATTCTGATCTAATTTGGCAGTTTTACTGCATCATATTAGTACAACAATTTATCGCACGGTACTGCATGTGTGTCAGCTTCGCTGCGTACTATTATCTGATATTGCAGTTTAAACTGCAACATGTCTGTACTGCGAATTACCGCATTGCACTGTACAGCACATACGCTAGCTCTGCTGCATATCGATATTTGAGTGGCTTAGTCCACATATATGGTGTGTAGGGTTAGATGGGCCCTTGAGGTCCTATGTGGTGTGTTTTGGTTAGATGAGCTTAAACAGCTCTAATGGGGTGTGATCGGGGGACGGAGTGGTGTGTTGGTTGGATGGGTGGGTTTTATTACTTGACTGCATTTTATACAGATCTATTTGTGTGTTCTGGGTGCTAGACCATGTGACTATATTCTGTTTGTCTGTGTGTGATTTGGTGTGCTTGAGTGTTATGTTCTGTTGGGACGTTAATTCCAAGTTTTCTTTCTGACTCAGTGAATATCTATAAATCTATTGCGCTATTGATTTGAATTTCGTAATTCTATTTTTAGTCTTGATTCGAACTCACACTGAGCTCAAGTAGGTCACCCCCTTATTGTTTCCCCTTTTAGGTACTTTTTTGAATTCTGATGCTGGATTCGGTATACAGAGGTCTCAGACAGTCTTGGTGAAAAAAAATTATCAGCGTGTGTCGAAGCCACCCTTTTTTCAGGTTTTAAATTTTTGATTTAATGAAAACGGGGGAATCGACTTTTGAAAAATAGAAATATGGAGTCGCCACCGATCTTTTTGTTTTGATGTGATCGGATCACCTAAGAATTTGGTTATTTTAATAAAGTATTTTTTGGCTTACTAAAACAACGATTTTGGTCTACGAACTTTTGAGAAAACAGGTTCGGGAGTCAGTTACGTATGAGGAAGGATTAGCACCCTCACTACGCCCAAAATTGGTACCAAATTGATTAAATACTGTCCTTGTATCTAAGTTTTAAAATGTTTTTAAAATGGGGTTCCTTTTTTAATAACATTTGAGTGACCCGAGTTGGTCGCCAAAATCTTCTTGTTTCGACATCCGAAAGTTTATAATTCGAAAATTATAAAAAGATGCCCAACTATTTGGTCCGATGAAAAATCGAAAACCCAGCGCAGTAGGGCACGATTCCTCGAATTTCCAAACATTGAACATTGCCTCACTTTAGAAAATACGAGTGAAATTCCGAAGGGATATTCGATTATTTGATACAAACGGGGGATTGCAACCCAGCACGATAGGGCACTACTCCCCGAATTGCCAAACATAAAGTATTTCCTTTGTTTTAAAGTGTTTTTGGAAAACGTGAGTGAAATTCCGAAGGAATCTTCAATTGTTTTGAACAAACGAAAATGCACAACCCAGCACGATAGGGCACGATCCTCAAATCGCCAAATCATCTAAGATCGCCTTCGTTTTGTAAGATTTTTAATAAACATGAGCGAAAATCAAAAGGAATATTCGATTGTTTTGAACAAACGAAAAATCATAACCCAGCACGATAGGGCATGATTCCCGAATTATCAAACACCGAGTATTGCCTTCATTTTGAAGAATTCTAAATAGTTGTGAAACTAGCTTAAAACGCATTAATTTGGCTTGAAATAAAATAGAACAATTAGTTTAGGATTACTAAGTTGAAGATTTCAATTGCAGTGTGACACTTGTGAATGAAGAGGCAAAACTATGAGCATGGAATAATATACACGAATAATATACTATACTTAGTGAATGAAAATATTATAAACAATAAAACAAGTTAACAAATATATGATAGCAATGAGCACCTATTTTGAAAAACATTAATAATCAACATAATGGAAACTAAAAAAATATAACTAACCTAAGAAACAAATTTAAAATGGAGTACAACAAACTTTCAAGCAGAGAAGATTAAAATTAACAGACTAATAGACAATATGAGACACTAATATATAAAATAATTATGAAAACAAAAATAACACATAATGTACAAAACAATTAGGAATCAATGTGATATAAAACAATTTATAAACCATCAGATATACAAAAATTTACGAATAAATAACTCATGCTAGGGTTTGAAATAGTTTACATATACAAAAATAATGAAACTAATAATTTATGAACGATTGTTAAAGAATAGATATTATATAAGAAAAAGCGAAAAAAACTTGAAATAGACAATATATAAAATCATTTAAAATAAAACATATTAGTTTAAAAATGATAATATATATATATATATATATATATATATATATATATATATATATATGAAATGAAAACTTACTATGAACAATGTACTAATACGTGAAAGTGTTTAATATAAAAATTTACATAAATAAACAAATTATACATGAGCAAATTTAAAATAATATATATATATATATATATATATATATACACATAAAGATTTAAAAGAAAATATACAATAATATGAAATCGACAATGTGTGCTTAGAATAAATAAATAAATAATAATTTAATATAAGTTAAATCTTTAAACGTAGAAATATATATATAAAAGAAAATTTTAAATAAATAAATTGTAATATATATATATATTTATATAAATGAAAATAGGATCATGCAAAATTAATAAAACAATCCAAGATAATATATTAAAAGATGAATAAAAAATAGATTTTAAAAATAAAAGAATTACAAAGAATAATAAAAAAACATAAGCTGAAATAGAAAAATACTCAATTGAAATAAAAATAAAAACGAAAGGATAATTTACAAATAAACAAAGCAATAAAACAGATTAAGGATTAAAACACAACGTGCGCAAATGTTTGAGGATGAAAAGGAAGATTGTTCCAAATTCAAAAACGCTGCATTTAACTATAGGCTAAATTAAAACTGCGTACAAATCTCAGGTAAAAAATTAAAACGAAAGAAAATATATAAAAAAGGACTTAATTAAATAATAGCACGGACAGGTAGGACTAATAACAAAAATATTCCCTCCCCGCAGAAACACGCGGATCCTGGGGACCATCGGATTGGGTCGAAGCGGGTCAACGGGTCACGCCATATGACATCATTTTAAGGTCACTAAATTAGACTTTAAACGGCGTCGTTTTACGTTGTATATAAAGAAAAGAAAACCCTAAAGAGGTCAGGTCTCTTGGCCATTTCACAAAAGGAGGCCATTCGGCCGATTAAAATATGCTGCCGATTTTCAGCCCCAAAGTCCCCTCTACCACTCCGATTTCGATGAAGGAAATAGAGACTTCGATGGCGCGTTCGCGAAGGTAAGTCCCTCACTTTCCTCTTTTATTTGTATACGCAAAGGAAACAGTATATAGAAACACACACACAAACAAAAACGAAGAACAAAATTTGAAATCACCTTAAAAAATCGATTTTCTCTCTTGTTGCTCTTTGATTTCTTATTTTGTATTCGTATTAAAGTGTACGTATATCGCGTGTTCTTGAGAAAAGAGAGAGAGAGCCTTACAATCGTTGTGTTCTTGGCTTTATAGCTGAAACAGAAAAAAGGAAATAAAACAAAATATAATCTTTTCTTTTTTTTTTTTTTTCTTCTTGTGTTGTCTCGTCTCGTTTGCAGTGCACGAGTACAGGGGCATGCGCTGTGGCCCTTGGCGTGGCGTGAGGCGTGCGGAGGCACGTAACGTGGCGAGTTCGCTGGTGGTGGTACGGTTTGAAGGCTTGCAGCTACTGGCGCGAGGGAGAGAACCCTAGGGTTCCTGTTGCTAAGGAATTTTGGGCCGTTTGGGCCTTGAACCTTTGGGTCTAGATTTGGGCTTGTAATAGGTTTTGGCTAGGGTATTAATTTGGGTATTGGGTTAGTGATTGGGTCAAAGTCTGTGAAAGGAGATTTAATGGATTGTTATAATATTTTTATTATAATAATTTTTGTTTTTGTGTTTATACGGGCCCGGGCTAAATTGGCCCAATACAGCTGCCCCTCTTTGCTCATTATCGTGTAACGAGAATAGAGCAAAGACTATAAAAAGGCCAATTTTGCCTGGGCCAGCTGAGTTTCGGCTTTTCTTGGCGCTTCTTTCCTTCAAGTATCTTCAATGTGCTCCACTGCAACTACTCGTAGCTCTGACCTATTCCACTGCAACTTGAGGTTTGTGGCTTTAATCTACTCTTCTGAGATTAGCTTGATCTGTTCTATTGTAGCTTCAAAGAGATAAAATCTGTAATTTTCAGCCTACTCCACTACAACTTTAGGGAGCTAGGATGGTGGTTTAAATCTGCTTCACTGCAATTTCAGGAGGCCAAGATTCGTCGTCTTCGATTTGCCCCACTGCAACTGCAGGGAGACAAAATCTACAATCTTCAGCTTACTCCACTACAATATTAGGGAGCTAGGATGATGGTTCAAATCTGCTTCACTGCAATTTTAGGAAGCCAAGATTCATCATCTTCGATTTGCCCCACTGCAAATGCAGGGAGACAAGATCTATAATCTTCAGCCTACTCCACTACAATATTAGGGAGCTAGGATGATGGTTCAAATCTGCTTCACTGCAATTTTAGGAAGCCAAGATTCGTCGTCTTCGATTTGCCCCATTGCGACTTCAGGGAGACAAAATCTACAATCTTCAGCCTACTCCACTACAATATTAGGGAGATAGGATGATGGTTCAAATCTACTTCACTGCAATCTCAGGAAGCCAAGATTTGTCGTCTTCGATTTGCCCCACTGCGACTTCAGGGAAACAAGAGCCTACTCCACTACAATATTAGGGAGCTAGGATGATGGTTCAAATCTGCTTCACTGCAATCTCAGGAAGCCAAGATTCGTCGTCTTTGATTTGCCCCATTGCGACTTCAGGGAGACAAGACCTACAATCTTCATCCTACTCCACTACAATCTTAGGGAGCTAGGATGGTAGCTTGAATCTGCTCCACTGCAATCTTCAGAGAGCCAAGATTCACCGTCTTCGATCTGTTCCACTGTAACTTCAGGGAAACAAGATCTGCAAATTTCAGCCTATGCTTATGCCAAATAATTAGGATGCTATGATCGACATGAATCAATTGTTCCTAACTAGATGTAATGTTTATGTCAAATAATTAGAATGCTATGATCGAAATAAATCAAATGCTCCTAACTAGATGTGTTATGAATGATATATGAATGCAGAAATGAAAATGATCCATTTTTTTAAAAAAAGGTTTAGGGTATCTTTTCTCGTTGTTCATCAGGACATTATCACTGTCGTATTACGCGGTCATCCTGTTGAGCTAGTATTTTGATAAGAAACCCAAAGAAACAATCACATCCTGCTCGGCAAGCTTACCACGCCGTAATTTCAGAGTCCCTTTCCATTGTACCTTCTAGGGCATAAAGTTTGTACCTCCCATTGTAACTTCAGGGGAATAACATTTGGTTTCTTCTTTCCAGTCTGCTGCAATTCAGAAGCATAGGATTTGTATCATCTTCAATCACTTTGATATGTTACACTATTCCTCGGGTGTAGTGACCATATGTCTGACGTCTGTATGAATGCAGAGTATCATTTTTCTTTTCCCGAGAGTGACCTTTTTTACACTTGGGTTGACATTGCTCATCATTCATCGAGGTTGTGTCTAAAGAAGCATCTTACCTCTTTATTCAACTGATACCTTTGACAGAAAATCCGTAGAGATAGCCACAATTTAGACTTCCTTTTCTCAAACATTTCCACCCCTTAGGTTTAGTGAGTTCTGAACAAAAATCCTGTTTCAGGTCCTTGCACTATTTAGAAGCCTCCAAAGTAATACGCAGAACTTCTTTTGTAAAATTTTTATTGGTTCATTAATAGTTATTTCAATGCAAAATGTTCAAAAAAAAGATCAAAACAATGGACAATAAGGAAATTGAGTAACAGCTCGAAACAAATAAGTTAATCAAAGATTGCAAATGCAATAAGAAGGCAATTAACTCAACATGAATAAGTTAATCAAAGATAGCAATGCAATAAGAAGGGAGTTTATTGGGAGCATATTTGAAACGAATATAGCAATCAAAGATAGTACATTCAGTATGGGTAAGATGAAAACTAGGTGCCCCAGATATCGCAGCCCGAGCTTCTCTGTACAAACTTCTTGAGGTCTATTTTGAGCTCAATATGTATTTAGGGGATCCGGAGTACTTTGTCGATGCCCCAAGACGTAGCATACTTCTTCATTGTTAATTCAGGCGTAGCAAGCCTATTGTATGCCCCACTTTGATTCAAATTTGAGCTGCCCTTTTCGGGTTTTCAACTCAAATCCTTGGCCTCTCCTTTTCTTTTCTTTTCTTCTTTTTTCTCCTTTTTTTTTGTTGTTGTTTTTTTTTTTGAAGGTCTCAAAGCATCCTTTGCGGGTTTTCGCCTTGGCCTTTCACTTTTCCTCTAAAGTGCTTTTGTATGAAAATGATCTTTTTCAACGCCAGGTCCCCCTCATAGAATTCTCTAGGATGAACCTTTCTGGCGTAAGCTTGCGTCATTCATTTCTGGTACATTGGGCCATGATAGATGGCTTTTATCCTCCTTTCTTCAAATTCAACTGACTATATCGGGATTGGATATATTTTGCCTAATCCAACTTCAGCTTGGACAAGACTTAGCCAAAAGAAATCTCGTATTCAAAATTGTTTCTATCCCATTAAGCAAACGAGCAATGTATTGCCCCGGTGAAGGTTCTGGCCGACATTCGATAAGTATAGGGGGAAAATGGTGACCTTTTTATGCCAATCTTTACAAGCCTCAATTATCTTCCATGATTTTTTGCTGTGTTTTGATATGGCGTCTGATCTTTGAACAGATTGCCAACTTCTGACATTGAATCTTTCTGACATTCTTTATCGGCACCTAATCTCCCTTTTTTTTCTTTTTTTTTTGAGTTTGATGACTATCGTCTTAGTAACACTGGCATATGAAATGACTTTCACCCATTCCATGAAGTATTCGACGACCTCAAAGATGAATTGGTATCGGTTAGAAGCTTTTGACGAGATCAGCCTCATAATATCCATACCCCACCATATAGAAAATCTATGAAGAAATTGAGGAGGCATAAAAGCCTTGTCTTCTTTCATTTGGCATTCACAGCTTGATTGATACAGTCCCCTTCCATGTTGGATCAGCAGCACTCGAATCTCATGACTAGCCTGGCTGACGTAAAACCATTTGCATGTGTCCTTCTAACACTCATATAGACCCTTTGTATTCTTGACATCTCACTTTGTCTCTGTGGTGTTATACACTCCAATCTTTATCTCTTTCTCCTCTCTCAGGTTCACGACGTCCATTGCCCCTTTGTAAAGTAGGATCTATTTCTCATTTTGTTCTTCCCTCCTTAACAAATCAGGAGATAGGCTACAATCTCTATCATCTTCAAGGTTCTGAGATCCCTCTAGACACATACCTTACTCAAAAAGAGACTCGGAGTCAGTGAGAGCGTCGCTCCCGTCATTGATATTTGGAGATCTGTTGTAAGTACGAAGGCAGATTCCAAAGAATAAATGATTCTAAGGATGATTATTTGTTTGGCATGATCATGAATGAAAGAATCTAAGAATAATCGTTTGTATAGTATGAAATGGAAAGAATAAAAGAATATTTACTCAAAAACGATAATGAACATGTATTTCATTGAAATAAAGACTTTGGATATAAGCCTATCTTACAAAAGGACCCTTGTTGCTTCTAGGCTTAAAACAACAAGTGTGTTCTGAATATTAGTATAGATTAGCTCTAAAAATATAAGGATTTCTTTTACAGTCCTATTGTTTAAAACACCCTAAGTATGTAAGGGCAAAAGCTTGAAAAAGTTTACTCCCGGGTTCCCTCTTCTGATATGTCGTTAATGTCCGGATTCCTCAATACCAAGTATTGCACTAGAGTCCTGAGCTCGATGCACCCTTAGATCTTATGCCCCTATCCATCATGGAACTCATAATGTCCACCTCTTTAACAGAAAGGTTGGATAACAGATTTCCTGCTCCAGAGGGACTATCGAATTTCACGATACCCAATTTGATGAATCTTTCGATTAACTTTTTAAAAGCGGTACAGTTCTCGATGGATTGCCCCGCGATTCCCGCATGGTATTCACATTGGCCACTTGCATCGTACCATTTAGGATATGGGGGCAGTATAGGTTTCATGTAAAAAGGGGATACAACATGTACGTAAAACAGAATACGGTACAACTCCTTGTATGTGATTGGAATAGGCGTGTATTGGGGTTTTTCTGAATTCGGTTTTTGACTGGATTCTTGCCTTAGGGGGGCCTGATGGCTGGTAGTTACCCTCCTTGGTTGGCTTGCTATAATCGGCTCCGAACAACCCTTATTATACCTACTCGAACTACTTGCTCCCTTTTCCTTCTTCTTTGGGGCCTTTAAAGTCCACTCTCCCCATTCCTTCGTTTCTGCAAGAATAGCAGGCTTGGCCTAACCATTTTCTGAGTTAAAACCTGAACTCATCGGGAAGCTCAACAGTGCCGATGTATCCGTCTGATATTGGTGTCCGATAACAATGGGTACCCCTTGCATGTCTGGTTGGGTCGGGACGCTTATTGGGGTAAAGCCTGGGGAATAGATGATCTCTTCTATATCATCCTCACTATTGACCACTGGGCCATTCCCTTTTTCAAATTCTCCGGCCCGTAATTGAGTTAACTGGCCCATCATATTTCTTTAGAGTTCTAGCATTTCTCTCATATCTTGTTGAATTTTGATCAATTGTTCTTATATCTGTATTTGCCTCTGCTCCATTCTCTCTAACCTTTGGTCCATATCCTTTGTCGGTTCTGAAATAATTTTACCTAATTAAGGTCCTTTTGGAAAAATTTAATGCAAATGATGCAATGTAATGCAAAAGATGCAATGCAATGCAAATGCATGGGATGAATGCAAAGGAAAGAAATATGTTGATTTTGAGTTCAATTCCCCTAGAACAACTTCTCCAGAAAAAAATTCTTTTACATAAAATAGATTACGTATACGGCCTTGCTTTCATATTCTGGGTGAAGACACTGATCCCTTTTCCTCATGCAAGTCTGATTTAGCAAGCTTCCGATAAATGCCTCTACTAGCTCCTTTTTGCTTGATCCAGGCCACGACTTACTATCCTCGTAATGTTGATTAGCTCCTTTAAGAAAGTCGGGACGCGACGGCTTTTGAATAATCTTTATCAGCTTGGATCCTTAGGTAAAGTCTTGTTTTCCTCCACGAACTGTTAGCCTTCTTCTGTCGTGTTCATTTGGACCATATTCGGACAACCGTATTATAATCCACTTTATTAAGAAATTTGTTTCCTTATGACAAACTGTTCTATTTAGTATTTGAATATGAACCAACACCTCCTTTCCATGAAGATGTAATGCAATGCAGTCATCAACAAAACAAAAACAAAAACGTTAGTACAGGAGAAATAAATGACGAATAAAGCACCTATTCAGGAGATCACTAGAGGTTCAGAGTGGCTCTACTTAGGGTAAGCTACTAGCTCTCTCTATATGTGGCTTGGTTCTAGAGTAAGGGTACCCGAACCAGCAGATTCCTCGATCCTCACCCATTATAGGCTCATACGGATCGAGTTCGGTTCAGGGGGATACATTTCCTTATGACCATGCGGAGATGAAAATCTCACGAAATCATAAGTACGGATGTACCCCGGAAGCAATCCACTAGCCCATGCGGAGGTGAAAACCTCACGAAAGCATAGTTCTTACTCCCACTTAGCGGGTGTGACCACAGCGGTCATGCAATGCAATGCAATATTATTCTACGATACCCGAACCATAACAACCATACAAACAAATGCATTTGAAAGAAACATGATTTTCAAAACAAATTTTCGGTTTTTGACAAAAGGACAGCAAACAATCAATTTTATGGCTCGACTCTCGAGGTCCCCAGTGGAGTCGCCAGGCTATCGAAGCCACCCTTTTTTTAGGTTTTAAATTTTTAATTTAATGAAGACGGGGGAATCGACTTTTGAAAAATAGAAATATGGAGTCGCCACCGATTTTTTTGTTTTGATGTGATCGGATCACCTAAGAATTTGGTTATTTTAATAAAGCATTTTTTGGCTTACTAAAACAACGATTTTGGTCTACGAACTTTTGAGAAAACAGGTTCGGGAGTCAGTTACGCATGAGGAAGGATTAGCGCCCTCATTACGCCCAAAATTGGTACCAAATTGATTAAATACTGTCCTTGTATCTAAGTTTTAAAATGTTTTTAAAATGTGGTTCCTTTTTTAATAACATTTGAGTAACCCGAGTTGGTCGCCAAAATCTTCTTGTTTCGACGTCCGAAAGTTTATAATTCAAAAATTATAAAAGGATGCCCAACTATTTGGTCCGACAAAAAACCGAAAACCCAGCGCAGTAGGGCATGATTCATCGAATTTCCAAACATTGAACATTGCCTCACTTTAGAAAATACGAGTGAAATTCCGAAGGGATATTTGATTATTTGATACAAACGGGAGATTGCAACCCAGCACGATAGGGCACTACTCCCTGAATTGGCAAACATAAAGTATTTCCTTTGTTTTAAAGGTTTTTTGGAAAACATGAGTGAAATTCCGAAGGAATCTTCAATTGTTTTGAACAAACAAAAATGCGCAACCCAGCACGATAGGGCACGATCCTCAAATCGCCAAATCATCTAAGATCGCCTTCGTTTTGGAAGATTTTTAATAAACATGAGCAAAAACAAAAAGGAATATTCAATTGTTTTGAACAAACAAAAATCATAACCCAGCACGATAGGGCATGATTCTCGAATTATCAAACACCGAGTATTGCCTTCGTTTTGAAGAATTCTAAATAGTTGTGAAACTAGCTTAAAACGCATTAATTTGGACTTGAAATAAAATAGAATAATTAGTTAAGGATGACTAAGTTGAAGATTTCAATTGCAATGTGACACTCATGAATGAAGAGGCAAAACTATGAGCATGGTAAGAAGACCTCTTCGGTCCCTCTCAATTTTGATATTAAGCAAATTGGTCCTTGTCAAAAACGTTAATCCCTATCAATTTCGAAAGTGAGCAATTAAGGACAATTAATCATGGTGTTAATGCTCGCAAAATGAGCACCCATGTTATGAAGTTTGTTCATTTTGATCATTTTAGTTAAAATTACAAACAAAAATCTTATATGGCATTCCAACATTTTTTTATTTCCCACATTGAATATTAATATCTACCTCATTATTTTACATTCAAATAATTTATTTTCCTTTATTTTCAACCTAGCAATTCCTCCAATGCCGCATCATCAAGAACATAAATAGCACACAACTTTGTTTTATTGCTCTAGATATCCATCCATTACAATTAACACTTTCTTCATTTTTTTTTCTTTTACCTTTTCACACTTCAAGGAGTAAGGTATTTGAAAGCATGAGATGGATATTAATATCCAGCTGGAAAATAACAAAAATTACCTAGAATTTTAAATAGGATTTCCGTTTGGAATTTTAGTAGGAGCGATCAAAATGAATAAACTTAATAACGTGAGTGCCCATTTTGTTAACTTTTTTGTGCTTAAAATGAAATTTTTTGAAAGTTGGGTGACTATTTGTCTCGTTTACCCTAAAATCTATAATACTATATATAAATTTCTTAAAAATTAAATTTTTTTGTGCCTTCCTTACGTGACACTTTTCCTTTTTCTTTTTCTTTTTTCTACATGAGAAAATGGCTAAATTTGAATTTTAATCTCTCTACTTTTGTGAGATTATATAAGAAAGGTTAAATTTCAATTTTGATCTTTATATTTCGCTTACATTAAAAATTTTATCTCTATAATTTATTTTTGACATAATTTGCTACCTCAATTCTTATAATGTCTTTAGTTAGTCTAGTTCTACAATAAAACAGTCTTATCGCGACACTTTTTATTTTACTTTAGACAACGTAAAAAAGGTTTCCATAGGTCCTCACGACGCTTCTCCCGGCGCTTCTGGAAACATCGTCTATAGTGAAGTTGGCATAGGTTCCACGACGCTTTTGAAAAAGCGTCAGCATAATTCAACATAAGTCGACCTTTATTGAAAGGTTGGAAAAAACATAGTCAAAGCTGACATTTCATAAAAGTTGGCATAGGGTGGAATAGATGACGAAAAAAATATTGGAATAAAGCATACATATGACGACCTTTAAAGAGTTGGGCCATGTCCACGTCAAATGTGACGTTAAAAAGGTTGGGATAGACAGGTTCTAAGACAACCTTAAAAGGGTTGGGATAGACCCGTCTAAGGCAACCTTTAAAAGGTTGGGATAAACTCGTCTAAGGCAACCTTCAAAAGGTTGGGATAGACACATCTAAGGCAATTTTTTTCTATTTTTTATTATTTCAATATTAATATATTTTCATAAACATTTCTAGTGAATAATGATAGAAATAGTGCTTTAAATACAACTAAAAAAATATAAAATTAAAATTAAAATAAAGGTTGAATATTCACTACAAAAATTGATCCAACAATCAAAATACACTAACATTTAGTCGAAATGTATACCACCAACATTCAACCCAATGTACAAAAGTAAACAAATAAAAAAGTACTTAAGACGATGGATATTGATATTGATGTTGTACTACATAAAAGCTAATACAGTCTGAAACTGCAACCTTACTTACAAGTTCTTCTTGGCGTAGGGCTAAACTTGGGGACGACCTATCATTATTTGCTATTAAACTCTCTGGACCATCTGAGTTAAGGCTTAGATCATGGGAGTGTTTAATGCTATTACCTTCTTTATGAGAATTTGTCTGCTTTAATTCATTGTCCCTAAAATAATCTATTGAAAGTGTTTATGATCCAATACAAAATTTAAAAGAAAACAAAAAACAAAGGAAGGAAGGGCAGGGAATGATACAAACATTGGTTTTGGTCTTAGTGTCAAACATTGAATTTTCATGTGCATATCAAAATTATAAGTGTAATATTCTTTAGAAAAACATTCAATTTTATGTTTCATTTAAATTATCAAAAATCCTACTTTAATTGAATTAGTTCATGTAATAAAATTTGCATTAAAAAGAAAATCCAAATTACTTAGGAGGTAACCATCTTCCTAAGATATCTCTTTCGCTTTTTTATTTGTTTCAACCAAACTTGAATATTCCAACAAATTACAACTACTAAATCCAAATATAACTATTCTCTTTGCTAAATCCAGTTACCAAAAGACCAAAAGAAGTTCAGCAGATAAACCAACAGGAAGCAACATATACATCAGATTTCATATAGATGAATTAAACAAATTAAACTTATCGCCATCTTCTCCTTCATCAATCATACAAAAACATACACATCAGATTTCATATGGATGAATTATATATAGCAAATGAAGAAATTGCCTAAAAAAAAATTCATCTTTCGCAAAGTGCATTTGCAAAGATTTCCACTATAACACGCTTAACCCCGTCCCATCGCCGGAACAGGATTGCAGAGTATTACCAGTCATTTCAGTACATTTGCACTTAAAACAAGAATAAACGAAATTTTATACATCTAAACATAGTTTTAATGGGCCCACAGTACTTATTAAATATAATTAAAAATAAACTGGGGCTCGATTGAAAACTTAGAAAATTTCTTGTTCAATTTCAAATTTTCTTCTTTTGAACAGTACCACACACCCGTGTGGCTAATTTAACATGCCCGTGTGGCTTGGGACACACCCGTGTCCTCAACTCGTGTGCAACACTAACTTTTAAACACGGCCTAACAACATGCCCATGTGCAAGCCGTGTGTCTCACATGGTCTGGTCACACGCCCGTGTTCCAGGCCGTGTGGACTCAATAATGAACCTTTCATACTTTACTAGACAACCCTATAAATTTCAAACCACAACCAATACAAATGCCAATACTAAATCAAGCTTAATTATACTTATATTTGTATTTTTCATACTAGACTTAATTAAGTTATATACTCAACCATTACCATTTATAACAACATTTACATTAACATTCCAAATTGACCACTTTTGACATCCTAGGTACATGCCAATACCAGTAATATACATGCATTACCTCATTGAATTCGAGATCGGCCTGAGATGCTGATTCAACGGTCTAGCTTTATTTAACTCACTGCAAAAAAACAAAAACTGACACTGAGTATGAACTCGTGATTTCTATAACCGATACTTAAATCAATAGTAAATCATATATCAATGAACCTTGGGAATTCAATCTATTACTTTTAATAGTTCAATCATTTGTTTTTTATTTATAATACTAAGATCTTGTTAATCACTTTTGATGAAATGTATACTGTTTTAATGTTTATCCATTATCCGTTGACTTTTCATATTTATTCAGTAACAACCAGTACTCATTATCATTCAGACATTTAGTAGCAGTCCAATATTCTGCAACAATTAGTTTCTCAGTACTTTTATTTACAATTCATTTGAATAATAATATTATTCA
The DNA here is from genome assembly GCA_025698475.1 of Gossypium anomalum. Classification (NCBI taxonomy): domain Eukaryota; kingdom Viridiplantae; phylum Streptophyta; class Magnoliopsida; order Malvales; family Malvaceae; genus Gossypium; species Gossypium anomalum. The sequence continues at coordinate 65,242,708 of CM046964.1, forward strand.
CCTTTCATTCAATATTTTGTACTATTTCATTTCAATAACAGCCAATATTATTTGGTAACAATCAATTGATCTTTATTGTTCAGTACCAGTCAGTCAATAGTAATAATCGGTTAATCAGTAACAATCATTTATTCGAGATCGATCGTTTATTCAAGAATGACCAATTATTCAAGAGCAATCAATTATTCAGTACCTTTATTTACCCCTATTAACATGACTCGGACCTGGACGGATACACGGATCCAACCCACACACCGGGGATAGTATACAGTGTTTCATCGATCATTTGGAATACACCATAACGTAATATGAGAGCGATAATGATAGCGGTACACAATGCACTTCATCGGAACAAATCAAACAAGAATAAAGAACAACGATCAGTACAGAGTACCTCTTGAACGAATGGAGCGATCCACGATGAGTCGACACATATAGTGTCTCATCGACACACAGTCGGAATATCCCTGAACACTTCCAATCCTATGGCATGCCAACTATGTCCGACTAGCCCGATACTGTTAATAGGGTTTTCGGTTCACTTTCTTAATTCAATATTACTTTCAATTTATTAATCATCAATTCAATAAATTTAACACATTCCAAATTAATCCATTTCAATCATAAAATATCTTAATTCATACTTTAATTACTTACCATAATATTCAATCAAAAAGTAATAATTAACAATCAATTTCACATTTCAATGCATTACCCTACACATTAAATAATAAATTAAACAATTAAATATTAAGTTTGGATTATAGAAATACAAACCGTAATTTCTGAGCTAACTCCCGTTGTCTTGGTCTTTTTCCTTGCTTAGCCTAGATTTTCAGAGACAACATTACCTACGGAAATTAAAATAATTATACCATTAATTTTCAGCACTCATTATAACAAATAATTGAATTTCTATTCAATTTACACCTTATTTTTAATTAGGTCTTAACTAATTCATTCACTTTACTAACTTAATTCATACTCTATTTCTATTCAAGTTCCATCCAAACTCAAATTTAACTACTAAATTTTCAACTTATTTCACTAATTTCAAAATTTCCTCAAATTAGCCCTTCAACAAAAAACTTATGAATTACTTTACAATTCAATCCTTATTTCATTTCTAACTTGAATTTCTATCAATTTAACCCTTATTTCATCATTTTACTCAACATGAACATTATCTAGAAATCTAATAGCTTTCAAAATATAAACTTAATTTCATCAAAACCTTGTCCTAAAGCTTCTAAAACATCAAAATTAAGTAAAAAGAGCTAAATTAACTTACCTATTAAACTTCCAAGCTTCAAACCTTTAATTTCCTCTTTTCTTCTTTCTTTTTCTCTTTTTCTTTCTTCCTTCCCCTATTTCGTTCCACATTCTGTTTCTTTCCATTCTATTTCTTTCTTTTATTTCCTTTTTATTTACTTTACTTTTAATAATAATATATAATATACTTATATAATAAGCAAACATATATGTGTATTACAAGTGTATGTATACCATTGGTTCACATATAAATTATTTTTACCATACACTTGTCTTATATTTAATTTATTTATAATATAATATCAATTTAAATAATAATAAAAATAACAATAATAATTAAATATAAAACTATAATAAATAATAATAATTTAATATATATTTTAACACATAAAAATTTCAGATTTTTATGTTTATGCCGCCTCACTTAGGACAAATGACATAATTGCCATTTTGGTCCTTTTCATTTTCTTTTAATCTGCAATTTAACTTTCACACTTTATTCAATTTGATCCTTTTACTTAATTACTCTTAATTAAGCTAAATTCACTTAATCAAACTTTAATTAATCACTCGATTAACTTCTTAAATATTTATTAAATCCTTTTTTTCTTCTTCTTTCTTTTTAGAAACAGAGACCCGAAAATATATTTTTCTGACAACCGTAAAATTCGGTTCGTTAAATCCACTTTTATTTAAGAAATTTAAAGAAAAAAAAAAGAAAATGAATTATTATTGAATGAACATAATTTCTGATTCAATTGGTTCAACCCTTTTGTTCAGACCGGTATATCAATCGATTCCATAAATATATCTATTTTCTATAAAAAAAAATCTTGGTAAAAGGACCTTTTTGGTCCCTCTCAATTTTGATATTAAGCAAATTGGTCCCCCTAAAAAACCTTAATCCTTGTCAATTTTGAAAGTGAACAGTTAAAGACAATTAATCATGGCATTAATTCTTGCAAAGTGAGCACCCATGTTACAAAGTTTGTTCATTTTGATCATCCCTGTTAAAATTGCAAAAAAAAAAAAAAATCTTACATGGCATTCCAATTAATTTTTTTTATTTTCCACTTTGGATATTAATATCTACCTCATTATGTTACATTGAAATAATTTATTTTCCTTTGTTTTCAACCTAGCAATTCCTCCAATGTCGCCTCATCTAGAACAAAAATAACACACAACTCTGCTTTCTATGTTCTACATATCCATCCATTGCAATTAACACTTTCTTCATTTTTTATTATTATTTTATTTTACCTTTATACACTTCAAGGAGAATGAGGTGAATATTAATATCCAGCTAGAAAATAACAAAAATTAACTGGAATGGTAGGTAGGATTTCCGTTTGCAATTTTAACAAGAGCGATCAAAATGAACAAGCTTCAAAATATGAGTGCCCATTTTGTTAACTTTTTTATGCTTAAAATGAATTTTTTTGAAATTCAAGTGACTACTTATCTAGTTTACCCTAGAATCTATACTATTTTATATAAATTTCTTAAAAATGAAATTTGTGTGCCTTCCTTTCACGGCATTTGTCCTTTTTTTTCCTACATGAGAAGATGATGGTTAAATTTCAATTTTAATCCCTCTACTTTTGTAAGATTATATAAGAAAGGTTAAATTCCAATTTTGATCTCTATATTTCGGTCAAATTTAAAATTTTATCACTATGCTTTAATTTTGACATAATTTGCTACCTCAATTCTTATAATGTCATTAGTTAGTCTAAATGTTTTATTTTGAGTAAAATGTTTGTGAATTTTTAAGAAATTTTAACATCGTTAAAATTCTCTATTAAATTTAGGTCCATTACAATGTCAACTTTTTGTTACATGGATATCAAGTGAGTACTCTCTTTTTTTTTTATTTCAAAATGTACGACCCAAAATTCACGGGTAATGGAAAGTGTATTTTTGGGTCTCCATTTTTGTAAAACGGAAATAAATATTTACGAAGTTAGTTGTGTGATTAATTAGGTTTTGAATAGATGAATTTGTCTAAATTAAGAGTAATTAGGTATAAGGACTAGATTGCAAATAGAGTAAAAGTTGAATTATAGAATAGAGAAAATTTAAGGGTCTAAATAAGTAATTAAGCCAAAAGTTGACAAGTGTATGGTGATGGTGGTGACATGTGGATTAATAAAATACATATATTAATAATAAATACCTATTTACTTATAATTTAAGTAAATATTATTATATTATATTATATTATATTATATTATATTATATTATATTATATATATTATTTTATTACAATTAAATTAAAACAAACAAATAAAGAAACAAAAGAAATAAAAAGGAAACAGAGAGTGAAACGAAATAGGAAAGAAAGAATGAAGAAAAGAAAGAAAAGGAAAATTAGGGTTTTAAGGTTCAAAGGTTTAATTGCTAACGTTGTGTCGAATACCTCGGCTAAGAAAGGAAAAGAAAAAGTTGATGAGGAGTGACTCGGGAATTACGGTTTGTATTTCTATAATCTGAACTTAATAATTAACTGTTGAATTTATTACTTAATGTGTATGGTAAGTGGATTGAGGTGAGTAATTGAAATTGTGATATTGAATTGAATTGAACTGATTTTATGAGCATATGTGATTATTTGAATTGGAATGAATGTTGTTTGATATTGAAAGGTGAATGAAACCCTATTAACAATGTTGGGCTGAGTCGAATATAGTTAGCATACCTTAGGATTGGAAGAGTTCAGGGATACTTCGAGCTTGAGTCGATAAGACACTGGGTGTCGAATTATTACTTTGGATAAATTCGATGAGGTACTGGGTACCAACTTACTTCGACATGGCCGATGAGACACTAGGTGTCAATATATTACTTCGAATTATCCAATGAGGCATTGGATGCCAAACTGGTGTGTTTTGGTTGGATCCGTGTATCCGTCCGAGTCCAAGTCGTGTTAATAGGGGTAAATGAATGAATTGGCAATAAGTTTGAAATTGAATGACATTGTATGTGAATTGGAATGGATAATGAATTGAATTGTACAAATGAGAAGCATGAATCATGGGATTCATGGAATGGAAATTGACATTGAAAGATGAATATGAGAATCAAAGTTGAGAAAAGCTATTGAGATAGTTATTGATGAGAATTGAATGTATGATAAATGATTTATATATAAATTGATTATTTGAATGGATTTAGATATTGTATGAATTAAATGTGCATGTTTAATTATTTTGTTATAAGTATTCAGGTTATAGAAATACCATTGAGTTCACACTCAGCCTACGGTTTGTTTTCCATGCGCAGGTTAGAATTAAAGTCGGATCATTGAATCAGCATCCAAAGTCGATCCCGAACTTAAACGTGGTGAAGTATTTTTCTTTTTACTTGTAATGGCATGTACCTAGGATGTTGAAGTTTTCATTTTGGGGAAATGATTGTAAATTTGATATAAACTGATATTAGTTACTTATAAACATGAATACATGTGTGTTATGTTGAGGTTATAAAGTGGTCTATTAAAGCTATTGCAAAGTATGAATGAATAGGCAAATTTTGGGTTAAATTGGTATGTTTTAAAAATTAGTTTGATTGATGATTATTTGAATTTTTTTGTTAATATGAGTAAGGTATCTATGAATGTTCATTTTTTAGGCACTTAAGTTGTCTATTTTAACAAGTTTAGAGGTGTTTAATCGTGTTTTAAAGTGGTTGAATAAATGGTTTTTGAATTGCTTGATGTTTAAGATTTGCAGGGTTGGTAAACTTGATGTATAAGGCTTATTTTAAGTCCACATGGCCTGACAAACGGGCTTGTGACCAGACTGTGTGAGACACACAACTATTACATGGGCGTGTGGTTCAGCCATGTGTCCCCTACAACTTAAAATTTTCAAAACAGAATGCCCAGGAATCTTCACACGGGTGTGTGTCACAACCGTGTGAGGCACACGGCCTAGCACACGGGCGTATAATTTGGTCGTGTGATGCAAGTCAGAGAGTTACACGGGGTAGGACACAGCCTGTAGCACGGGCATGTCGTAGGGTCACACGGGCGTGTCCCTTGGTCACACGGGCGTATGTACCCTGCAACTAGGAAAAATTTTGAAACTTTCACGAAAATTTTTTCTAAATTTCTGATTGAGTATCGATTCGTTTCTAACACGTATTTTGGACCTCGAGGGCCCATAAAAGGGACAATATGATTAATTTATGTAGTATATGCAACTTAATTTGTTTAATGTTCGTATTTGATTTGAAAAGTTTGGTAATACTCCGTAACCCTATTCCAGTGACGGATAAGGGTTAGGGGGTGTTAACACCAGCAAATTTAATGGAAAAACTATAACGGTGTTAACAAAGGGACCTAAATTTTTTAATTCGAAAAGTAAAGGAACTAAACTCTTGAAAATAAAAGTATGGAGATTAAATTTAGAAATTTACGAAAAGTATAAGAACTTTGAACTTATTGTAACCTTTTAATTTTTACTCTATAATTTAACAAAAAATAAATAATTAACCCAACTGGAAGATCAGGTAAAAATAATATAATGTAACAAATTAAGGAAAATTTATAATTTGCAGGGAGGAAAGAGATTTCTATAAACTTGTGCCAAAAGGAAAAAAAGTTAAAAGAAATTTCTTTTTTGAGTAATGAACTATAAAAGTCAAAATGGTATAAGCAAAGGGGATGTAGCTCAAATGGTAGAGCGCTTACTTAACGTGCAAGAGGTACGGGGATTGATACCCTACATCTCCCCTTTTTGTTGGTTTTTTTCCATCTATTAATGAATAATAAACACCTAAATTTTATAATCTTTACTGAAAGAGATGCACCTAATAACTAAATTAAAATCAAATCCTAAATCACGTTTCATAATAAAAGAAAATGGAAATAATTCAACTTCCTAAGGAAATAAAAATAATAATCATTAACGAAATAAAAGAAAAAGAAACCAAAGCTAAGACTCTCCCAATGTCGAGTCTACGTCCTAGCCTAATGGATTATTTTTAAAGATGAAAATTAAGGGGAGTGAGCTATGGAAACTCAAGGTGAGTCCCTTTACAATAAACCAAATCATACAGTTATTCTATTAAAACATTAAACACACATCATATATCATTACCAAGAATAACAATCAATTATAAATATCTGGCAATTTCAAATACGGTAATTCAGTGTGGCTACTTTAGTTAAGCATTAATAATATTTTCAAACATAGACAATCAACCGAATCAATTTCAAAGTTATTCACGCTATTCATGAAAGATATATGCACATAAATCATCTCAAACGTTTCATCAAGTAACTCATTCATACATGCATAAATGGTCAAATATGCCATACAAATATAGGTTTAAAAATCGGTTGTCCTATCCCCAACCACTAGCAGTCCAAAATTGGGAGTTCCCCAGAACTCCCTCCTCCAGCAATTCAATTTTTGTGGACTTAATACTACATTTGGATTCGGGTAATTGAAGATAAAAGATACCGGTATAAGGTGTACCTTAATACTCGGTAGTCTCCCTAAAGTAAGGGTCTTTCTTTCTGCCAAACCATTTTGTTGCAAAGTATAAGGCATGGAACAATCATGTACCACACCTTGTTCCTCACAAAATACATTAAATTCATTTAAAAAATATTCACCACCTGTATCACTACGAAGCACTTTGATTTTCTTATTAAACAAATTCTCAACCTCATTTTTAAAACGTTTAAACATATCAAACGCCTCGTCTTTACTTCTCATGAGATCCATATAAGTAAATCTAGAGAAGTCATCTATAAAAATGATAAAATATCGTTTTCCACCTTTTGTTAGAGTTCCATTTAATTCACAAACATCTGAATGAATTAAATCTAACACAAGGAAACGGCTTCTTGGTAATTTTTGATTGAATAAAAATTTCACATTTATCCACAAAATCATCATTACTTAGTGTAACATCCCTTAACCCTTTTCCGTCACCGGAACAGGATTACAGAGCATTACCGGTCATTACAGTTCAAATACCTCTAAAACATATTAAAATAGATAACCTAAGTGCCTAATCAATGATTTCTCACAATTATCATATTTATATTGCTAAAACAATCTAACAAATCATTATTCAAACCATTTCCAAATTTATACCAATTACACACAAAATTTACCTACTTCATGCTCATAAATACTTTAACTTAAACATGTCATTTACTTTCACTACTCAAAATGACATACATATGACTTTCTAGGTACATGCCATTACCCAAAAGAAAAATACATCACCACTTTGAGTTCGAGATTGGATTTGGATGTTGATTCGACGATCTGTCTTTAACCTAACCTGCGACTGGAAACCAAAATGGCAAATATGCCATTTGATATAATTGAGGCGGCAATTAGATTGAAAAATCTGAGATTTTTCTTAGGTATATATATTATATATTATTATTAATTGATTATATTATAATTATATTATATTATATTATGAAACAAATTAAATAAATACAAATGTATGGTAATAAAAACATACATGTGTAAAAATTATATTTTTACAATTGTAATTTAAATACATAATTTACTTATAATTTAAGTATAAAGATATTTTATGATTATTAATTATATTAAAATATTTTTATATGATAAATAATTTAAATTCATAACAAGTGGATGGTGGTAATGATATACAAATGTAACAATGTATAAATGTACATTTGTAACATATGTATTTGTGTATTAAATAGATACTTATTATATTTATTATTATTTAATTGATATTATATTATTAAATTAATGAATAAATTAATAAGTTGACAAATGTAAGGTGATAGTAAAATACAAGTGTGATAAATCATGTACATACAATTGTAATGTTTTTATTTAATTACTTTTTATTTAAATAAATAGATATTTATTATTTATTAATATTAGATTATGAAATAGATTAGATCAAGACAAAGGTAGGGTGGAGATAATGTACAATTGTAATATATATATTTGCTATCAAATATATATTTATAAATTAAGTAGTTAATATATATATATATTAAGTTATAATTATAAAGTAAATAAGAAAAAGAAACAAATAAAGGAAAGAAAGGAAATAAAACATAGAAAGAAACAGAGAAAGCCATTCGAAAGTGGGAAAGGAAAGAACAAAAGAAGAAAAGGAGAAACTAAGGTTTTAAAGCTTGAAGTTTAAGTCAATTAAGCTCTTTTCTCTTAAATTTGATGTTTTAGAAGCTTTAGAACAAAGTTTTGATGAAGTTAAGTTGAGGTTTTGGAAGTTTTAAGGTTTTGGAATATAGTTCATGTTGAACAAAATAGTGAATTACTGATTTAATTGAATGAATTTCAAGTTAGAATTGATAAATGGATTAAATTGTAAAAGAAGCTATAAGTTTTGTGATGGAGGGATTAAATTGAAAGAAATTTTAAATTAGGGTTTTATTATGAATATTGAATAGTTGAGTTTCATATGGCAAGAAATTAAGCAGAAAAAAAGTATGAATTAAGTTAGAAAAGTAAGTAAACTTAGTTAGGATTAAATTGAGAATAAGTAGGAATTGAATAAAATTCAATTATTTATTATAATTTAATGCTGTAATTAATAGTGAAAATTATTACTTTTCGTAGCAAGCAAAGAACCCGAGGCATCGGTACCGAAAGGAAAGGAAAAAGTTGTCGAGGAATAATAGAACAAATCCAGGTTTGTATTACTATAATTCAAATTATTTATTACTAAATGTTAATTTTAATTTATAAGTTGGTAAGTAAATTATGGGGTAAGTGTTGTTATGCAATTGAATGATAATTGAAATGGTTGTTAAATAAATTTTAGTATTGGATTATAATTGAATTGTTTAATTGAAAGAGAATTTGGGATTTAAAGTGAAATTGAATTGATGATGGATAAGTATTGATATTGAATTGCATATTGATGAAAAGTGAAATTGAATTGATTCGTAAATGAACTGAAAGTGATATTGAATTGAGAAAATGAATCGAATACCTTATTAACTAGTCAGGCTGAGTCGAATATAGTTGGCATGCCATAGGATTGGAAGTGTTCAGGGATACTTCGACCTCGAGTCGATGAGACACTGGGTGTCACTATTGTACTTCGGATAGATTCGATGAGGTACTGGGTACCACTTTACTTCGGTTAGGCCGATGAGACATTGGGTGTCAACTTTGCTTCGAACTATCCGATGAGGCACTGGGTGCCATTCTGGTGTGTTTGGTTGGATCCGTGTATCCGCCAAACTCTGGGTTTGTTAATAGGGTGAAAAACTGAAATGAGAAATTTAAATTGTGGATTGAAATTGAGATTGAAATTGAGATTGGAAATGGAAGGCATGAACTAAATGTTGATGTAGTGAAAAAAAAATTGAAGTCTATGATATTTGATTGAAACTGATAAATAGCTGAAATTGTGTTACTATTATTAACGAATGAAGTTTAAGAATGAGTTAATATTTGAGAAAATTCAATTGTTATATGTTTAATATTTATATTTCATTATTGTTATTATAGTTTGAATTATAGTAATACCACTGAGTATGTCTATACTCAGCGTACGATTATTTTTCGTGTGCAGGCCAGTAAGAGTCAAAATCAGGTCCAGCATCCGAACCAATCCCGATCTCAGCAACCTTGGTGATGTATATTTTATTTTGGTATGTGTGGCATGTACCTAGGTTGTATTTCGAGTTAATGTGGTTTTAGATTGTAAAGATAATATGTGATGATTTAAATTAGTAAATGAAAGATTAAATGAAATGATATATATAACATTATGTTTGAATTGATAATTGAATAGAACTTTTAATTTAATTTGAATAATGGTATGAATGATCATATAGTAAATTCTAGTATTAATCTTGGTATGTTTTAGATGTTTACATGTGTGAATTGCATTGGTTATATCATTGGTATTGGATTGGTTTTGGTTTGAAATTGTAAGGAAGGTTAGATATATATAAATGAGGTTATATTGAGTTAAAAAAATTTAAAATTTACGAAAATTCTCTGAGCACCTGGATAAGTCCCGATCCACTTCTAATACGTGTTTTGGGCCTCGAGGGTCCATTATAGGGACTTAAGGATTAAATTTATCCTTTGTATGTTAATTATTTGTGAGTTATTCGTAATTTGTTCAATATGTCCGGTAATGCTCCATAACCCTATTCCAGTGACAGTATAGGGTTAGGGGGTATTACACTTAGACTTATATAACTATTCTTTTGCATAAATTGTAAAGTTTTAAAATTGAAATATGCTAAACGTGCATGCCACAAAGGATAAGATTCAACGATATAAGTAGAAGAATTAACTTTATTCATATCAATGCTCAACTTGAACATACCCTCATTACAATATCCTTTTCCTACATATATATCACCCTTAAGAAAGACAAACTTATCAGATTCTAAGATAATCTTGAGCCTATTGTTACACAGAATACTTGCGGACACTAAATTCTTTCTTACATCGGGAACATGTAACACATTGGTCAAAGTCAATTTCTTCCCAGATGTGAAGTTGAGTTCCATCGTCCCTTGACCAAGCACTTTAACCAATTGATAGTTTCCCATAAGCACTTCACAATTTGCCACTAATGCATAACTCTTGAATTGTTTTTGGTCATTACACACATGGATAGTAGCTCCGGAGTTGAGCCACCAATTACAAGACTTATCAGTCATGGCTATGTTGAGTTCAGCAATCATACCAATCTCCAAACTTTCTATCCCTTCCGTAACCATGGCCACTAAGTCCATGTCCTCCACTATATTGACTTTAGAAGTTGTGGCATCTTGCTTCTTTTTGAGAAGGCTGCAATCCTTAATATAGTGTCCTTTCTTATTGCAATTATAACAATTGCGATGTTTTTTCTTCTTGTCTTGCACGCCCTTGGTCTCAGATGTGGCCTTTCGCTTACCATTTCGAGAGTTTTTAGACTTGCTCACATGGTTCACTTTAAAACTTTAGGGAAAATACACTGCATCACGCTTCCAAGTTTCCTCTTCAATACGCAAATGCCTAAGTATTTTCTCCATGATGAAGTCCTCTACCATATACAGAAGTTTTTTTCGATAATTATTCCAAGATGAGGGTAATTTCGAGATGATAGCCCCGACTTGTAATAATTCTGGAATAACAACTTTCAAATCACAAAGCCTACTTACAAGGACTTGTAATTGATGGACTTGATCTATGATCGGGATACTATCGAGCATTTTGAATTTGAAATACTTCATCATTAAAATTTTATCAGTACCTTGCCACTCGGTGTTGTATTTCTCTTCAAGAGCTTTCCATATTTCCACTGGGGATTGCATCAACATGTAGAGATCATGCAATTGATCAGACAATGTGTTGAAAATGTGTCCTCGACATGCGAAATTGTCTTCTTTACACTTCTTCTTTAGTTCGGCCATTTTCGCAATTTCCTCGGGGGTTGCATTGGGGGCGGGATCCTCCACGGATTATAGGTTTGGATCCAGAATGCACGGCTCATTTAAGACTGTAAGAAGGAACAACATCTTATCCTTCCAATGATTGAAGTTTGAACCATCAAATTGGTCAAGTTTCACAAACTCTTGGTTCATCACTTTGAATGTAGTGGTAGCTTCCATTGCCATCTCCAAAATTAGTTCTCTTTGATTGTTGGAAATCTAGAATGGAGAAGATAAATTTGGAGACGATATTGAAATAAACAGTAGACTTCGAGGTGCAGGTAACGCTTTCCAAAGAGAACTATTTGCCCCCACACAAAGTTGCTAGAGGGTTAAGACAAAAGTCCTTCTAGGATACAATAAAGCTTTTGAATTTCCTCTGATTAGCAAAATCAAGGAATTCACTAACTCTTACTTTAATTTCTGAAAGATAGGATTGATTGTAATTGTGATTTGTGAGCACCATAGACCCTCTATTTATATACACTCAATAAACACTATTTTGAAGAGTCACAATCCTTTATGTTTGATTTCCATTGGACGTACTTCTTAGAAAAACATGTCTCCTGGAATCAAATGTATCTTTTGAATAAATCATCACTTTCTAATAAGTGCTCATGAATAATTATGAATTTGCAATCTACAATTTCCAACAATTAACACTTTTTTCTTTTTCTTTTTTTCTTTTACCTTTACACGCTTCAAGGAGTAAGTTATTTGAATGCATGATGTGGATATTAATATCTAGCTGGAAAATAACAAAAATTAGCTGGAATGTCAGGTAAGCTTTTCGCTTGCAATTTTAACAGGAGCAATAAAAATGAACAAACTTTATAATATAAGTACCCATTTTGTTAACTTCTTTGTGCCTAAAATGAAAATTTTTGAAAGTTAAGTGACTATTTGTCTAGTTTACCCTAGAATATATACTACTATATATAGGGGTGAGCATTCGATCGAATCAAATCGAATCGAATGAAAAAATTTTGAGTTAATCGAGTTGACGAATCATATTTTATCATCCTAATTTGATTTGAAATTTTCTCGAATCGAGTCGAGTGAGATGGAATTCGAATCGAATCGAATCGAATATATTTGTTCGAATTAAATTTTATAAAATAATTTTGGGTCCTTGTAACCACTGTCACCCATCGTAATAAAATTTGTCCACCTTAATCAAAATTTTTATTAACTTTCATCACCTCATAATTTATTTATTAATCTTTTATATACGGGTTAGCTTCTTTATTTGCTTAATTGTCACTTTCAATTATCTTCAGATTCTTGTCATTATGTATTTTGGAATTAAAAAATATATTAAATGTAAAAACATGATTTTTTAACAAAAGTTATTTTAAAGATAAAATGTGAAATTGATACCAATATAAAATTTTAACATGAATATTTAATGGCATAATTAATAATTTAATTTTAATATAAATATTCAATATGACTAAACAATTCAATAATATAAATAATATAAAATGTGAAATTTAATTTAATAATATAAATAGTAGATATAAATAAAATTATTACTATTTATGTTTAGTGATTTTTTTTTGTGGATAACTTTGATTTTTTATTTGAGAGTAAAATGTGAAAAGTAAAAGTTTAGGAGGAAAATAAAAAGTTTTGGGAAATAAAAGTTTGAGGGGGAGTAAATAGGGGGAGTAAAATTTTGGAGGGAAAATATTTAAAAAAAAAATTGGGGGGGGGGATGGATTTGGGGTAGATGGGAGGTGGGATAGGAAGGAAGTAAAAAATTTAGGGGGAAAGTGAGAGGGAGTAAAAACTTTAGGGGAAAATAAAAAGTTTTGAGGGTTTTGGGGATAAAATTTTTAAAAAAAAAAGGTAAATGGGAGAGTAAAATTTTGGTGGGAAATGGATTTTGGATAGATTGGGGGTTGGGATGGAAGGGGAGTAAAAGTTTTGGGGGGGAAGTAAGAATGAGTAAAAGTTTTGAGGGAAAAGTAAAAAAGTTATGGGAGTTTGGGGTAAAAATGTAAAATATTATAGTTTGATATTCGAATTATTCAAATTATTCGAGTTATTCGAATTCGAAAATTCAACTCGATTCGAACTCGAAATTCGAAAAAAAATTCGAGTTGACTCAAATAACTCGAATAACTCGATTCGTTTAACTCGAAATTTAAATTTTTTTTCGATTTTTACGAGTCAAATAAAATTTTACTCACCCCTAACTATATATAAATTTCTTAAAAATGAATTTTTTTTTTTTGTGCCTTCCTTACATGGCACTTGTCCTTTTTCTTTTTCGTTTTTATACATAAGAAGATAATGGCTAAATTTTAATTTTGATCCCTCTACTTTTGTGAGATTATATAAGAAAGGTTAAATTTTAGTTTCGATCTCTATATTTCGAAAATTTAAAATTGATCTCTATGCTTTTAGTTTTGATAAAATTTAATGGGAAGATTATAATAGTGTTAACAAAGGGACCTAAATTTTTTAATTCGAAAGGAACTAAATTCTTGAAAATAAAAGTATGGAGATTAAATTTAAAAATTTACAAAAAGTATAAAAACTTTAAACTTATTGTAACCTTTTAAATTTTACTCTGTAATTTAACAAACCCAACTCGAAGCTAAGGTAAAAATTATATAATGTAACAAATTAAGGAAAGTTTAGAATTTGCAGGGAGGAAAGAGATTTCTATAAACTTGCGCCAAAAGGAAAAAAAACTTGAGGCAATTTTGTTTTTAAGTAATCAAGTATAAAAGTGAAATCGGGACAAGCAAAAGGGGATGTAGCTCAGATGGTAGAGCGCTCGCTTAGCATGCGAGAGGTACGGGGATCGATACCCCGCATCTCCACTTTTTGTTTCCTCTAGCTTTTAAAACATGTTTCTATTCCCCACTTGCATTGGTGATGAAGTTTTAAAGTGAAAATAGAGACAAATGGAATCACGTAGCAGAGTTCCTCTGCTAAATCAACTGTTTATGACAATCACCGACGCTTTATCAGTTACACAATTAATGGAATTTTTGCTGTTACAAACTGTGCTTGCCATAACAGAGTACACCTTTTCTTTGCATTCCATTGTTGGGTCGTGATGGAGATAATAAGTGGATATTTCACCCCACCTTTGCTGGTTTGGTCTTCAACTCTTGAGTTTGCTACTTATATTCATATTCAAATTGTCATTCATTATCATATGCCTTGAACAACTTTAAAATTACAACCTCTCATGTTCCGGTTTTACTTGCTTTCTCAACAAACATCTTTCTTGTTCATTAAATTGATAGATATGGCTTTGCCAAGCTATGCTTATGAATAAAGAATAAAATAAAATTGATAGAGATCTTCCAGGAATTAAACATTTTCTGGACCTGGCACAACATCCCTTTTAAGTTTGCTGCCATTGATGATCACTTTACCACTTGGTGCAGAAACTCCGACCACTTTGATTCTAAATGTGCAGCAAGAGTTAGCAGATTGATGGGGATCGCAATTATGGACCAAGTATAAGAAGAAGAGGAAATAACTGGTAGAAACTGCAGCACCAAACAAAAAAACAGCTGCAAGAGGGTGAACAAAGGTGGAGAATTGACAAGCAAAGCCGAAAAAGAGAACAATGGCTAAAATCCATATGATAGATTTCAAGAAATCTTTCTTTGGTGAAGTGTGGGTTGGAGGTAAAGCTCGGAGTTGGTTTATGCAATACATGAGACCCAAATAACCAAATTAAACAATAACTGTGAAACCCACCATGGGAAAGTCACCATGGGTGTAGGCCTGGTACATTGTGGAGATGCAGCTGAATGTCAGATTAGTCAGCTATGGCTGTTAGATTTATGGGGATTTGTGGATTGGTTTTCATCACTGGTTGCCTTCATTGTTTTTGAATCGAAAAAGTTATGAGTTTTGAGATTATGGTGGAAACTATACGCATAAAAAGCTGAGATTCTTCAAGAATTGGCATGGTTTTGGAGTTTACAGCAAATATATATTCTTATGATCAAGTGATATTTGGTTCCCGGGAAATACAAAGAAAATGAAAGAGAAAATATTTGGAAGCTGCACTTTGTTTGAAGTTTCTTGGAAGTGGAGGCACTTCTTTTCATTTTTTTAATAGTTGGATTTGAACCCCAAGAAAAATTGAACTTTCCTGTAAATTTTTGGGCAATGAGGACTGAGGAGAATAAGTTCGTGGAAGAATACCGATAGCAATTGTAATAACCCGAAATTCACGGGTACCAAAAAAGTGAGTTATAGGGCCTCCGTCTTAGTGAAATAAGTTCGAAAATAATTATTAAAAATATTAATGAGCCTAGTGGTGTGTCTAATTAGGATTTAATTAGGTGAAATTAGCTTAATTTAGAATAATTAGCAAAAAGAACTAAATTGAAAAAGGGGTAAAAGTTTAATTCTAAAGTAATAAAAAATAAAAAGGATTAAAATGACAATTAAGCCATTGACTACAAATGAGGCGGCATATTGGTGAAATAAAATCAAAGATTTTTTTAGGTTTTATATATTATAATGATTATTATTATGGTTTTATATTAAATTATTATAATTATTAATTAACATTATGGTTTTATATTAGATTATTATTATTAGCATTATTATTAAATAAAATAATTAAATAGTAGATAATTGTATGGTAATAAAAAATATACATGTGTAAAAATTACATTGGTACATTTGTAATTTAAATACTTAATCACTTATAATTTAAGTAAAAAGATATTTGTTACATAAATAATTAAATTATTAAAATTATGAGATTTTTGTTTGAGAAACAAATTAAATAATGACAATGGTAATAAAATTATTGGTACAAATGTAAAAATAAATATGTATCCAAATGTAATATTAGTATTTATTATGAAAATAGATATTTATTAAATTAATTAAATATAAAATATAACATAAAAGAAATAAAACAAAAAAAACGCAAAAGAAGAAGAAGAAAAAAAAAAGTTACAGAGAGCATTCGAAACAGAGGAAGGAAGAGAAGAAAAAGAAAGAAAAAGGGAAAATAGGGTTTTTGAAGCTTGGAGTTAATTTGCCAACAAAGAACCTGAAGCATCAGCATCGAAAGGAAAGGAGAAAGTCATCGAGGACTAAAACGGGAGAATTACGGTGTGTATTACTATAATTCGAATTTTAATTATTATTGATTGCTAAATTTTTAATTGTTATGTATGGTAAGTAAGACTTGAGGTAAGTATGTGAAATTGATATGAATATTGAGTGAAAATGAAAGTGATGCAAATTGAATCAAATTGAATTGAATAAGTGAATTATGGAATATGTGATTATTTGAAAAGTGTATTGATTGAAAAATGAATGGTGATTTGAATTGTGAATTGAAAGTGATATAGAATTGAGAAAGTGAATTGAATACCCTATTAACTAGTCGGGCTGAGTCGGATATAGTTGGCATGCCATAGGATTGGAAGTGTTTAGGGATACTTCGACCTCGAGTCGATGAGACACTGGGTGTCACTATATTTTTTCGGATAGATTCGATGAGGTACTGGGTACCAACTATTACTTCGAACTATCCGATGAGGCACTGGGTGCCATATTGGTGTGTTTGGTTGGATCCGTGTATCCGCCAAAGTCCGAGTTACGTTAATAGGGTGAAAAATTGAAATGTGAATTTGAGGCATTGAAACGAGAAAAATAAATTGAATTACGAATTGAAATTGGAATTGTGATAGTAAGAGAAAAGTATGAAATATATGTTCATAAGTGATATAAATTTAAGTTTGAGAAAATACACTGATTTATGAATTAGTACATATGACATTAATTGTTTGGTATTTTAATATTTATGTTTTTACTATTGTTGATATAATTTGAATTATGGTAATACCATCGAGTATATCCATACTCAGTGTGCACGGTTGTTTAAATGCGCGCAGTTAGTAGAAGTCAAGTGTCCCGCTCAAAGATCCAAAACATTCCGACTCCAACACAAATTTGATGCTGTATATTTTTCTTTTGGGTAAAGGTGGCATGTACATAGGTGTTGTTTAGTCACTTGAATATGTATATTATTTTGGATAGTGAAGGTTGAATTATAAGATTTAGATGGTTAAATGAAATGGTAAGGAAAGTATATGATATTTTGATACATGAACATTAAGTTGTTAAATGAATGAAGTTTTTAATCAATTTGGAATGAAGCTATGATAGTTATTAAGTTAAAATTATGTTAATGATATAATTATTAGTTATATGAATGTGAAACATTGGTGCTGGTTGTTTTAGTTTGAATTTGCAGGAGGTTTTGGGTAAAAATAAGCAGAAATGCTACCGAAATTTTTTATAAAAAAAAAATTCGGAATACTTGAACAAGTTCCGTTCTACTTTTAATACGTGTTTGAACTTCGAGAGTTAAATATAGGGACTAAATTATTATATTATACTATAAAAGTTATATTAATTGTAAATTATTCGTAAGTTATCTGATATGTTCGGTAATGCCTCATAACCTCGTTTCGACGACGGTTTGGGGTTAGGGGGTGTTACAGTTATTGGTATCAGAGCCAGGTTTAGCTGATTCTCGGGCTAAATTGGGCTCGGAAGTGAGTTTAGAAGTACATGCCACTGTCGAGTCGAAATTAAGTCGGGATTTTTGGATGCTAATATATTTATTTGATTTTATTTTATAGATAAAATGTCAGATGAAAGAATGGATAATGTTGAACAGGAAATGTATACTGGAAGTCGAGAATTAGAAAAATCTGAATCTGCTACACCTAGTGTGAATCCGTTAGATAATTAATCTCCTAACGTAGGGAGAGAAAAAAATGCCTCACAACTGTTAAGAGATATAGCTGATGCATTACAGTATATAATAAGTACTATACCTGCTACTACATCTGTATCTCATCGTCGAGACACAGTTCGATTAAAGAGTTACGAAAATATGGTGCCACGGAATTTCAGGGATTAAAAGGAGATGATCCGTCCGCTGCTGAAAATTGGATGGAAACAACAAAAAGAGTTTTGCAACAATTAGACTGTACCCCCCGATAGAGTTTGATATGTGCTGTATCACTGTTACAAGGAGAAGCGTATCTCTGGTGGGAATCTGTGGTTAGACATTTGCCGGATGATCAGGTAACCTGGGACTTGTTTCAAAAAAAATTTCAGAAGAGATATATTGGGGAATTGTACATCGAAGAGAAAAAGCAAGAGTTTTTAGTGTTGAAACAGGGGAATATGTCAGTACTGGATTATGAGCGAGAGTTCTCTAGATTGAGCAGGTATGCTTTAGAATATGTTCCAACCGAGGCTGATAGTTGTAAACGATTTCTACGGGGACTGCGAGATGAAATCAAGATTCAATTGGTAAGTCTCAAAATTACTGAACTTTTTGATCTGGTCAAACGAGCAAAAATGATAGAACAAGTACTGGGCCTGGATAAAAAATCAGAAATTAGTAAATCAGCTGGGAAACGTATGGGAACTACTAGTTCTAATCTATTACCGAAGAGATTCAAAGAATCAAGAAGTGACTGGAGATCTAGTTTTAGTTCAGATAGAGGTGGTAGAAGCAGAGGTAAACAGATGACAGTATCTACTAGCAGTGTAAGAGGTCCATCTCGAAGTGTAGAAATTCCAGACTGTGAGCACTGCGAGAAGAAACACAAAGGAGAATGTTGGAAAGTAACTAGAGGTTGCTTCAGATGTGGTTCTCTGCACCATTTTATCGAGATCGTCCAACACCGATAGTGCTACACTGTGATCGTCACAAAAATCGTAGATCTCATCGCCAGAGGCGAGAGGCCGTGTAGAGGTAATTCGGCTTCAGAGGAGGTTTGGTAGAAGGAGCGATGATATTGCTACTCGCAAAGATGCGAAGCCGAGTACCGGCCGGAGCTTATGTGGTCGAAAAACGAGAAGAAGGTGATGCTCACGATGTGGTGACAGTGTATATTTTTACCGTATTCAAACTGTTTATGCTTTGATTGATCCGGATCTTCACATTCTTATATTAATTCAAAATTAGTCAAATCGGAAAACTAAAAATCAAATGTCTAAAGTGTCTATAGAGGTGTCAAGTCCGCTAGGCCAAACAAAGTGTTAGTGAATCGGAGTTTGTCCGAGATTCTCGTTAATTATACAGAATAAAAATTTTCCTGTTGACTTGTTGATTATGCCATTTGGGGATTTTGGGAATGGATTGGCTATCCGAATATGGAGTAATTTTGGATCGTTATAAAAAGAAATTTAGTATTCAAGCAGATGCGGTGGGGATCGGATTGAAGTAGGCGGTATTCATACTAGTGTCTTTGCACGTATCATTTCAAAGCAATGAAGGCTAGTAAATTACTTCAACAGGTTGTTCAAGCATATTTAGCATATGTTATTAATCTGATTGATTTGGAAGCTAGTGTAGTAAAATCCGGACAGTTTGTGAGTTTCTGATGTATTTCAGAAGAATTCTGGGTTTATCGCTTTGATAGAGAAGTTGAATTTGCTATAGAGGTTTATCCGGGTACTGCACCAATTTCTATATCTCCGTATCGGATGTCACCTACAGAGTTGAAAGAATTGAAGATACAGTTGCAAGATTTGTTAGATCGTGGCTTTATTCGACCGAGTATATCACCGTGGAGAGCTCCGGTATTATTTGTTAAAAAGAAAGATGGCTCTATGTGACTTTGTATTGATTACCGACAGTTGAACAAGGTGACAATTAAAAATAAGTATCTGTTGCCTCGCATTGATGATTTATTCGATCAATTGAGAGTAGCTTCTGTGTTTTCGAAGATTGACTTAAGGTCGGGTTACTATCAGTTGAAGGTAAAAGAAAGTGATGTACCGAAGACAGCTTTCCGTACGAGGTATGGCCATTATGAGTTTTTGGTAATGCCATTTGGGTTAACAAATGCCCCAGCTGCTTTTATGGATCTCATGAATCGTATTTTTCAACCGTATTTAAATCAGTTTGTGGTAGTTTTTATTGATGATATATTGGCATATTCAAAGTCAGAGTCAGAACATGATCGGCATTTGATGATTGTACTACAGATATTACGGGAGAAGCAGTTATATGGAAAGCTCAGTAAATGTGAGTTCTGGTTATCAGAAGTGGTATTTCTGGGACATGTAGTATCTGCAGATGGAATCCGAGTTGATCCGAAAAAGATTGAAGCAATTGTTCAATGGAATGCACCGAGGAATGTATCTGAAGTACGTAGTTTTCTTGGTTTAGCTGGGTATTATAGAAGATTTGTAAATGGATTTTTGAAGATAGCTTTGCCGATGACCAAGTTGCTGCAAAAAAATGTTCCTTTTATTTGGGATGATCAGTGTCAGAAAAGTTTTAAAACATTGAAGCAAATGTTAACCGAGGCACCAGTTCTGACATTGCCAGAATCGGGTAAAGATTTTGTAGTGTATAGTGATGCTTCTTTGAGTGGTTTGGGTTGTGTATTGATGTAGGATGGGAAGGTAATAGCCTATGCATCTCGTCAATTGAAACCACATGAAAGGAATTATCTGACTCATGATCTTGAGTTAGCAGCTGTGATTTTTGCATTGAAGATTTGGAGACACTATCTTTATGGTGAAAAATGCTACATCTATACTGATCATAAGAGTTTGAAGTATCTTCTTTCTCAGAAGGAATTGAATTTGAGACAAAGGCGTTAGATCGAGCTTCTGAAGGATTATGATTGTGTTATAGACTATCATCCGGGAAGAGCTAATGTTGTAGCTGATGCATTAAGCAGAAAAGCTGCAATTGAATTAAGAGCAATGTTTGCACGGCTTAGTATCAGTGAGGATGGGAGTCTTTTGGCTGAATTGAGAGTAAAACCGGTAATGTTTGATCAGATTAGATCAGCTCAGTTGGAAGATGACAAATTATTGAAGAAAAGAGAGATGGTACAGAATGGCACAGCAGAAAATTTTAGTATTGATGATTGTGGATGCTTGAGGTTTCGAAATCGGATTTGTATTCCAAATACTTCTGAGCTTAAAAAGTTGATTCTACGGGAAGCTCATGATAGTTCATTTGCTATGCACCCTTGAGGCACGAAAATGTATCGAGATTTAAGAGAATTATACTGGTGGCCAGGGATGAAAAGAGACATTGTAGAATTTGTAAGTAAATGTTTGACTTGTCAACGGGTAAAGGCAGAACATCAGGTTCCTACTGGATTGCTTCAGCCTATTAATATTCCTGAATAGAAATGGGATCGCATCACGATGGATTTTATTACGGGATTACCGTTGTCAACAAGCAAAAAAAATGCTATTTGGGTAATAGTTGATAAACTTACCAAGTCAGCACATTTTATAGCAGTTAGGACTGATTGGTCATTGCAGAAGCTTGCAGACGTGTATATTCGAGAAATTGTTAGATTACATGGCATTCCGATATCAATAATTTCAGATCGAGATTCTCGGTTCACATCGAGATTTTGGAGACAGTTACATGAGTCGTTGGGTACTAGACTTAGTTTCAGTACAGCTTTTCATCCCCAAACTGACGGACAGTCCGAACGGGTAATTCAGGTACTAGAAGATATGCTTCGAGCTTGTATTATTAATTTTGAAGCAGGTTGGGAGCGATATTTGCCACTAGCTGAGTTTGTTTATAATAATAGTTTTCAATCTAGTATACAAATGGCCTCGTATGAAGCACTGTATGGTCGAAGGTGTAGATCACCGGTATGTTGGACAGAATTGAATGAAAGAAAAGTGATTGGGCCGGAATTGATTCAAGAAACAGAGGAAACAGTTAAAAAGATCAAAGACAGATTGAAGGCTGCTTTCAACAGACAAAAGTCTTATGCCGATTTGAAACGTCGAGACATTGAATATTCAGTCGGAGACAAGGTATTTCTTAAAGTCTCTCCGTGGAAGAAAGTATTGAGATTTGGTCGGAAAGGTAAATTAAGTCCACCTTTTATCGGTCCGTATGAAATAGTGGAAAGAATTGGACTTGTTGCATATCGATTAGCTTTACCCCCAGAACTACAGAAGATTCATGATGTTTTCCATGTTTCGATGCTACGAAAATATAGATCAGATCCTTCTCATATAATTTCTACAGAAGATATTGAAGTTCGACCTAATCTATCATATGAAGAAGAGCCAGTTCAAATTTTAGCACGGGAACTGAAAGAATTAAGAAATAAAAAGGTTCCTTTAGTGAAAGTCCTATGGAGAAATCATAATGTTGAAGAAGCGACTTGGGAACTAGAGGAAACTATGAGAGTACAATATCCTCATCTCTTCTCACGTAAATTTCGAGGACGAAATTTATTAAGGGGAGGAGAAATGTAATGACCCGAAATTCACGGGCACCGGAAAAGTGAGTTATAGGGCCTCCGTCTTAGTGAAATAAGTTCGAAAATAATTATTAAAAATATTAATGAGCCTAATGGTGTGTCTAATTAGGATTTAATTAGGTGAAATTAGCTTAATTTAGAATAATTAGCAAAAAGAACTAAATTGAAAAAGGGGTAAAAGTTTAATTCTAAAGTAATAGAAAATAAAAAGGATTAAAATGGCGATTAAGCCATTGACTACGAATGAGGCGGCATATTGGTGAAATAAAATCAAAGATTTTTTTAGGTTTTATATATTATAATGATTATTATTATGGTTTTATATTAAATTATTATAATTATTAATTAACATTATGGTTTTATATTAGATTATTATTATTAGCATTATTATTAAATAAATAAATTAAATAGTAGATAATTGTATGGTAATAAAAATATACATGTGTAAAAATTACATTGGTACATTTGTAATTTAAATACTTAATCACTTATAATTTAAGTAAAAAGATATTTGTTAAATAAATAATTAAATTATTAAAATTATGAGATTTTTGTTTGAGAAACAAATTAAATAATGACAATGGTAATAAAATTATTGGTACAAATGTAAAAATAAATATGTATCCAAATGTAATATTAGTATTTGTTATGAAAATAGATATTTATTAAATTAATTAAATATAAAATATAACATAAAAGAAATAAAACAAAAAAATGCAAAAGAAGAAAAAAAAAATTTCCAAAAAGCATTCGAAACAGAGGAAGGAAGAGAAGAAAAAGAAAGAAAAAGGGAAAATAGGGTTTTTGAAGCTTGGAGTTAATTTGCCAACAAAGAACCTGAAGCATCAGCATCAAAGGAAAGGAGAAAGTCATCGAGGACTAAAACGGGAGAATTACGGTGTGTATTACTATAATTCGAATTTTAATTATTATTGATTGCTGAATTTTTAATTGTTATGTATGGTAAGTAAGACTTGAGGTAAGTATGTGAAATTGATATGAATATTGAGTGAAAATGAAAGTGATGCAAATTGAATCAAATTGAATTGAATAAGTGAATTATGGAATATGTGATTATTTAAAAAGTGTATTGATTGAAAAATGAATGGTGATTTGAATTGTGAATTGAAAGTGATATAGAATTGAGAAAGTGAATTGAATACCCTATTAACTAGTCGGGCTGAGTCGGATATAGTTGGCATGCCATAGGATTGGAAGTGTTCAGGGATACTTCGACCTCGAGTCGATGAGACACTGGGTGTCACTATATTTCTTCGGATAGATTCGATGAGGTACTGGGTACCAACTATTACTTCGAACTATCCGATGAGGCACTGGGTGCCATATTGGTGTGTTTGGCTGGATTCGTGTATCTGCCAAAGTCCGAGTTACGTTAATAGGGTGAAAAATTGAAATGTGAATTTGAGGCATTGAAACGAGAAAAATAAATTGAATTACGAATTGAAATTGGAATTGTGATAGTAAGAGAAAAGTATGAAATGTATGTTCATAAGTGATATAAATTTAAGTTTGAGAAAATACACTGATTTATGCATTAGTACATATGACATTAATTGTTTGGTATTTTAATATTTATGTTTTTACTATTGTTGATATAATTTGAATTATGGTAATACCATCGAGTATATCCATACTCGGTGATCTGGTTGTTTCCGCAGTGAGTTAGTAGAAGTCAAGTGTCCCGACTCAAAGATCCGAACATTCCGACTCCAACACAAATTTGGTGATGTATATTTTTCTTTTGGGTAAAGGTGGCATGTACATAGGTGTTGTTTAGTCACTTGAATATGTATATTACTTTGGGTAGTGAAGGTTGAATTATAAGATTTAGATGGTTAAATGAAATGGTAAGGAAAGTATATGATATTTTGATACATGAACATTAAGTTGTTAAATGAATGAAGTTTTTAATCAATTTGGAATGAAGCTATGATAGTTATTAAGCTAAAATTATGTTAATGATATAATTATTAGTTATATGAATGTGAAACATTGGTGCTGGTTGTTTTAGTTTGAATTTGCAGGAGGTTTTGGGTAAAAATAAGCAGAAATGCTGCCGAAATTTTTTATAAAAAAAAATTCGGAATACTAGAACAAGTTCCGTTCTACTTTTAATACGTGTTTGAACTTCGAGAGTTCAATATAGGGACTAAATTATTATATTATACTATAAAAGTTATATTAATTGTAAATTATTCGTAAGTTGTCTGATATGTTCGGTAATGCCTTATAACCTCGTTCCGGCGACGGTTTGGGGTTAGGGGGTGTTACAGCAATACCATTACCAGTATATTTAATTAAAATTACATTTTAGTTATAAAGCTTCTAAAATTTATTTTCGGCGTGTAAATTTTTTTTTTTGGTGAAAAGAAAAAAACCTAAGGTTTATCAATACCTAACATTCTCTTAGTCTAATAATTTCCTAAAATTCTATTCCTAGATGAATCATTGTTGCTAACTTCGTTATATTGTTTTGCCCAACAAGTTGAGGTTTTTATAATCTCCAAAAAACTCGATGAGGATTCTTGAAAGACAAAAAGGTTTTTGTTTTTCTAAAGTCGTCAAAGTGTGATTCCGAAGATTGTAGACCAAAGACTATCATGCCTTATTATTTGCCCATGGGTTACTAAATTAAGTCTAATCCATTCGAGTAGATTACCAAAGAAAAATTGGGACCATCGTGTTGTTGGCACAATTAGTTTCCAAGTGTCTTTGGCAGCTGGACAAATCCCTGAGGGCATGTAAGATGTCTTCTATCTCATAGTAGCATACTGGGCATATTTCATTTTGGCTTATTCTTTTTTTGACTCATTCATTCGTCGTGTAAATTCAATCATATTAAAATACACAAATTCATTGTCACTTGTAGCGACATAAAAATTTGCTTTCGGGTCGCTAATTGTGGCGATTTATTAGAAAATTGGAAATTGAAATTTGGTGTTTGATTTTTGAAATAAACAGGGAGTCGCCACCGATCCTTTTTATAGGTGTGATCGGACACCTATTAGATCTATTTTTAAAACAAAAGAAGGCTAAGTTCGGGTCACGTCGAAATCCGGAGAAAAAGTAGGGCTCGGGAGTCGACATGCCGCGAGGAAGGTATTAGCACCCTCGCTACGCCCAAAATTGGTATCTCATAAACACATGTTGTCTTGATTTTCAAAATACGAGTTTAATTTAGAATTTGGTTGTGATCCGAAAAAAGACGAGAAATTTTAATTTTATTTTGGTTTTTGAGAAGGGTATATCGCTTCAACACGAGTCAATTGACATTCATCCAACATAGCGATGAACTCGATGACTTGATGTTAAATTGACATATTGCCTTGATTATTGAAATTACTTAGCAAGACAAGAATATGATTTTTTGAAATAATGTAAAACAAAGTTGATGTGAAATGAGGAAAAGTAAGTGGAAGTATATAAAATGATATTAAGAGTATATACGTAATGTATGTGAGAAAATATATACATCGTATATTTAATATGAACATATACAATATACATATATAATAACATACACGAAATAGTAAAAACATAACTAATAATAATATATAAAAGGATATATATACACATACATAAGAAAAGTATGAATGGTAAAGAAGTATGCAATAAATAATATTAAAAATATATATGTATAATATAAATATATAAATATATATATACATATATTAGAAATAATAATATGAAAAAGAAAACCGTTAGTGTTTCATAAATAAATACATGCATATACGTATATATAAATATATAAACAATAGTATCAAGAATATACAATACAATATTAGAAATGTGTACATAATAGTGTAAAATATGACAAATAAGATTAAAATGTATCATAATATATGTGAGATATAATATTAAAAACTTATATACATAATGTATGTGCAAAATACACATAATATTAAAACATTTACATAGTATGTACATATTAGAAATAAATTACTACTAATAATAATAATACTAGAAATATAGTGAAATATATAAAAACAAGTATAGTATAATAGTATAAAATAATTAAGATAGTACTATATAAATGTACGAATATATATACATATATATAATATACATATATTAATAATAATAATGATAAACTAGAAATAACAATTATTAATAATAATTATACTTTAAAGTAATCAATATATTAATAAAATAATAATGATAATATTAATAATATGTAAAAAATAAATGAAAAAAAGGACTAAATCGGAATGAGAATGTAATTTTAGGCGAATTTAAAAGGAAAACAAAAATAAAGGGGCTATTTGAACACGCGAGAAAACAGTGGGGACCAAAAGCGCAATATTCCCGTTTATCTAAACACTGCGTAGCAAGGAGGGACCAGATCGAATGCGGATTAAAACAGTGGGGCCAAATTATAAAACATAAAGATTTAATTGTAAAGCCTCAGAAAAGCGGAAGGGCTGATTGCGCAAATAGCCCTTCCGCTTCAAAAACACGCGGATCCTGGCGGGTTAGGGTCGGGTCGACCCGACCCAGGGCGAAACGGTGTCGTTTCATGCCCTGAGTTTCAGGGCCAAAACGGCACCGTTTTTGAAGGCTATAAATAGCCTAAAAACCAGAAAAAAATCATTTGTGAAGGGGAAAAAAAAAAAAAGAAAGGAGAGGGAGAGAAAAAGAGGAGAGGGGAAAGGAGAAGGGGGGAGACTCCGGCCGGAGGGGGCCGGTCCGATCGCACACGGTCACGAGAGTCACGGCTGTGTTGCTGCTAAGCACACCGCACGTGATGGTTTAAAAGGTAAAAATTATATTTTTTAATATTTTTTTGTTGTTTTTAGAATACTATTTCTTATTTATATCTATGTACTTATAAGCATATAAGGTAGAAATTGAAAATAAATAGCAATATAAAATAGAATTTACCTTAGGTTTTCTTTTATTTTCTCAATCTCGATGTATTTGTTCGATTTGATGATGTTATTGTGTGCAAATACTAATAGGAATGATATTTTTCTCAATTTGGAATAATTTTCTTTGTATTTCTAAAAACCGTCCAACCACCTATTCTGCTTTTTACAAATGGCTTTTTATAGCCTACTTGCATTCTCGTTGTCGCTATGCGTTTTTTTGGTCTGCAGAGGATGGACTGGCGGTCTTTGGCAGATGTGACCTGAGGCGTAAGGGGGGTGTGCATGGGCGCAAGTGGGAGGGTTAGGTGGAGAGCTGGTCGATGCAAGTGGGGCTAGAAATGATTAGGGTTTTGGGTGTATTGGGCTTGTGGATAAGGGTAAACGGGCTTAATGGTTTAGTGGGTTGAGGTTAGTTTGTAATGGGTATCTTAATTGGGCTTGGATGTATGGGTTTTAAGAGTTTGGGTTTTTGTAATGGGTTTGGGTAACCCAAAATTGGCTGTGCAAATGCCCCTCTTTGCTCATTGTCGTAACGGAATAGAGCAAAGACACAAAGAAAGGCCAATTTTGCTCTGTCTTGTGAGTCTTGACTTCATTGGTGCTCTTCTCGCCTAGGTAGGTTTCTCTCCAATCCATCGTGTTTTGTAACTTTGGTTCAATCCACAGTGTCTTCGATATATGCTTTGTAACTTCAATTTTTTCAATGTAGCTTCAAGAATATGAAGCTTGTGGCTTCAATCGCTTCTTCATTTGTAGCTCGTAAAGGTAAGATCTACAGCTTGATCCACTTTTCTCGTCCCTTCAAGAAGATGAGGTTTATGGTCTTCTTCTTCAAAGACGAGCTTTGATATCTTTGATCAACTCCATCGCAACTTCAGGGGACAAGACTCGCAACTTTGACCTGCTTCACTGCAACTTCAGGGAGGCCAAATCTGGTGTCTTTAATCAGCTTCCATCTTTATTCTTTGCTCGGCATGTGATCTCGAGCTCAACTCATCTCTCGCAATATGAATTGACTCTTTTAAAAGAAAAAAAACAGAAAGTAAAAATAGAAATTGAAAATAGCTCAAAGACGTGAGCAAGGCTCAACTCACTTCTCGCAATATGAGTTGGTTTTTTTTTTTTTTTTTTTTTGAAAAGCAGATTTTGGAAATACCTCGATGTATGACCCGAGGCTCAACTCACCTCTCGCAATATGAGTTGATTTTTGAAAAACAGAAATTGGAAAACAGAAATTGAAAATACTTCAGCGCGCCCTAAGGCTCAACTCACCTCTTGCAATATGAGTTAATTTTTGAAAAGCAGACATTGAAAGGTTCAACTCACTTCTCGCAATATGAGTTGACTCTTTTTTTTTTTAAAAAATGGAAATTAAACGGTTCAACTCACTTCTCACAATATGAGTTGACTTTTTTTTTTTAAAAAAATGGAAATTAAAAGGCTCAACTCACCTCTCGCAATATGAGTTGATTTTGGCAAAGTAGAAATTAAAAACAGAGTTTGAATCAACAGAATTTGAAAATACCTCGGCATGTGACCCGAGGCTCAACTCACCTCTCGCAATATGAGTTGATTTCTGAGAAATATAAATTGAAGACAGAAATTGAAAATACCTCAGCGTGCCCCGAGGTTCAACTCACCTCTCGCAATATGAGTTGATTTTTGAAACAAAAATTGAAATTACCTCAACGTGTCTTGAGGCTTAACTCATTTCTCGCAATATGAGTTGATTTTTGAGACAACAGATATTAAGAATACCTCAGCGTGACCTGAGGCTTGACTCACCTCTCGCAATACGAGTCAATTTTTGAAACATAAACTAAAAATACCTCTGCTGCGTGGAGTTTAAGGCTCAACTCACCTCTCGCAATATGAGTTTTTTTTTTTTTTTTTTGAAAAAAAGGAATTTGAAAAGGTAAATTGAAGATACCTCGGCGTGTTCTCTGGCTCAACTCACCTCTCGCAATATGAGTTGATTTTGGAAAAGTAATAATTAAAACAGAATTTGAATTACCTCAACGTGTCTTGAGGCTCAACTCACCTCTCGCAATATGAGTTGATTTTTTGAAACATCAATTGAAAACCGAAATTGAAAGTACCTCAGCGTGTCCTGAGGCTCAACTCATTTCTCGCAATATGAGTTGATTTTCCTTGAAATGCATGAATTAAAAACATCAAAATACCAAAAACCCGTCCTTTGGTAGAACTCGTGTGTCTTTTCATTTGGTTCATCGCGACTCTCATTCCGCATTTCTTGCTCTCATTGGAGTATCTCAGATATGCCATGCATGAGGTTATCATGATATGCATATGTTTGTCTTAAATGCCTTTATGTCTACATGATTATGCAAGTGCTCATTAAGCATGTTCTTTTTGGTCACGGATTTTCATGATCTCGCGTCTGTTGTTCGGCTCTTGACTTTCTTTAAGCCATGTACCCGCCTTCAGCTTTACAAGTAATCAACGTTTCTCGATATCACTCTTTGGCCCCTGGTTGAACTTTATTCTAGCTTTGAGGCTCTTGTGTTTATCAAATTTTCATCCAAGTAATGTTTAACATTTTTTCGTTTAGAGCATGTCATTTCACCATTTATCATGTAAATAAATACATAATGAGATGCATGAAAAAGGTCGAGTAGGAACAAAAATGATATCTCGTATTCATTTATTTCAAGTGTGGCACACAAAGGAAGTTAACCAATGAGAATAAAAATGTCAAAAGGAAAAAAAAAAAAGGATCACATTCAACGGATACAAATGCTCTAGATATTCAACACATGAACTCTTCCACGTTCCTCAATCAAGAATCTTTTCGAGTCTGGCTCCTTGCGTAGAAGATTTCGAGCTTTCAGAGATGCTTCAAATACTGTAGTCTCACTGTTTGCCGTATGGTTTAAAACATCTTTCCTTGTAAGCCAAATATTTGCTTCATTAGAATGCCCTCTCGGGTTTTCATCCTAATCTTTTTTAATCAGAACGCCCTTTTCGGGTTTTCGCTCTGATTTTTTTTTTTTTTTTTTTAAGATGCCCTTTTCGGGTTTTCATCTTGACTTTCTTTTTTTTCAAGCATAGTACTTCTTCACCGCATCTGAGTTCACTGGATTTGGTAGCTCCTTGCCATCCATCTCGGTAAGGATCAAAGCTCCTCCTGAGAATGCCTTCTTTACGATGTATGGTCCTTCCCAATTTGGTGTCCATTTTCCTCGCAGGTCTTTTTGTATTGGGAGGATCTTTCTCAGCACGAGTTCTCCTTCATGGAATTCTCTTGGCCGTATTTTCTTGTCATGGGCCGCAATCATCCTTTTCTGGTACATCTGCCCGTGACAAATGGCCTTTAGACGTTTTTCTTCGATGAGGTTCAACTGATCATATCGAGCTCGAACCCATTCTGCTTCTTCCAACTTTGATTCCATCAAGACTCGCAGCGAAGGAATTTCAACCTCGATGGGTAACACAGCTTCCATTCCATAGACTAGAGAGAAAGGAGTTGCTCCCATAGATGTTCGCACAGATGTGCGATATGCAAACAAAGCAAATGGAAGTTTCTCGTGCCAATCTTTATACGTCTCTACCATTTTCCCAATGATCCTCTTAATATTCTTGTTAGTCGCTTCAACAAATTTCGCTCATCTTTGGGCGATAGGGCGAAGAGTTATGATGCTTTATTTGGAATCGCCGCACACTTCTTTCATCATCTTATTGTTCAGATTCGTGGCATTATCTCAAATGATTCTTTCAGTAAGCCGCACTGCAAATGATTTCCTTTTTTCAAAAACCGCACACCGCAGCTTCGCCACATTGGCAAATGAAGCGGCTTCTATCCATTTTGTGAAGTAATCGATGACCACAAAGATGAATCGATGTCCGCTTGATGCCTTTGGAGAGATTGGCCCTATAACATCCATGCCCCACATAGAAAAGGGCCACGAGAGAGGTCATGACATGAAGAGGAGAAGGGCCACATGAATTTTATCGCCAGAGATTTGACATTTGTGACATTTTTCTCGCAAAATTGATGCGATCACTTTCCATTGTCACCAATAATAACCAAGTCTCATGATCTTTCTCGCCATATTGAATCCATTGGCATGTGTTCCACAAATTCCCTCATGGACCTCTGCAAGTATTTTTCTAGCTTCAAAGATCATCCACACATCTCAAGAGCACTGATCCTTTCCTTTTTGTACAGATGTCCCCGTCAAGAACAAATCCAATTGCCATTCTTCCGATTGTTCTTTTGTCATTCTCATTCGCTTGTTGGGGTATCTTTGATTCTTGATATATTCTAAGATATCGTGGAACCATGGACGCCCATCTGCTTCTTTTCTCAATGCTACAACAAAGTGTGCAGGAACCTCGTGATATGCTCATTTTGAGGGGCATTATTTTCGCTTCTTTACTTGCTTTGAACATTGAAGCCAAAGTGGCTGTGGCATCGCCTAATTGGTTTTCTTC
Source organism: Gossypium anomalum (assembly GCA_025698475.1). Classification (NCBI taxonomy): domain Eukaryota; kingdom Viridiplantae; phylum Streptophyta; class Magnoliopsida; order Malvales; family Malvaceae; genus Gossypium; species Gossypium anomalum. The sequence goes on from CM046964.1 coordinate 65,275,035, forward strand.
TCGTGGGAAGTAATGAAAAGTTATTTCTTTGAATTCCTTGATCAATTCGCCACTAAATCATCAGATTTAATCAATTTTGGATCTCTCACTTCCCACTCTCTACGGATTTGGTAAATTACTAGAGCCGAGTCTCCCAGACACCTCTAGGATTTTGATGTCTCGATCAATAGCCGCACGAAGCCCCATAATACAAGCCTCATATTCTGCGATATTATTGGTACAAAAGAAGTTCAGTCTTGCAGTGAATGGATAGTGATTCCCCTCTGGTGATACCAGGATTGCTCCGATTCCATGCCCCAAAGCATTCGACGCACCATCAAAGCACATCTTCCATGACTTTTCTTTTGATGACTCTGGTTCCATTTCTGTGATGCACATTAAGTCTTCGTCCGGGAAATCAAATCTTAAAGGCTCATATTCCTCCGCTGCGTTCGAGTTGCTAGAAAGTCGGCTATTGCGCTTCCTTTTATTGACTTTTGACTTACATAGGCAATGTCATATTCCGAAAGGAGAATCTGCCATCGTGCCATTCTTCCTGATAACGCCGGCGATTCCATCATGTATTTTATCGGGTCCAGCTTTGAAATCAACCATGTCGTATGGTACAACATGTATTGTCTGAGTCTCCGAGCTACCCAAACCAGAGCGCAGAAAATTTTTCAATGGACGAATACTTTGCCTCATATTCAGTGAACTTTTTGCTGAGGTAGTAGATCGCCTTTTCTTTCTTTCTGTCTCATCGTGTTGCCCCCAAGACGCAACCCATTGAATTTTCGAACACCGTCAAATACAAAATCAAAGGTCTCCCCGGAGTTGGCGGTACTAGCACTGGAGGACTAGACAAATATTGCTTTATCTTATCAAAGGCCACTGGCATTCCTCATTCCAATCTCCGGTTATGTTTTGAAGAAGCCGAAAGATTGGGTCGCGACCGTTGGTAAGTTGAGCGATAAATCGGGCGATGTAGTTTAATCTCCCTAAAAATCCTCTAACTTCCTTTTTGCGTATGCTTGGGTGTAACTCTTGAATGGCCTTTATTTTATCTCGGATCAACCTCGATACCTCTTTTCATCGACAATGAAGCCTAGCAACTTTCTCGAGGTCGCCCCAAATGTACATTTATTGGATTGAGCTTTAATTGAAACTTTTTCTCACTGTCGAACAACTTCTTCAAGTTTACTACATGCTCTTCTTCCCCTGGATTTAGCAATCATGTCGTCGACGTAGACCTCTATTTCTTTATGCATCATGTCATGGAATAACGTCACCATGGCTCTCTGATATGTTGCCCCAAAGATTCTTTAACCCGAATGGCATCACTTTGTAGCAGAACGTTCCCCACATTGTTATGAAGGTGGTTTTCTCCATATCTTCAGGGGCCATCTTGATCTGATTATACCCCGAGAATCCATCCATGAAAGAAAACAAAGAATGCTTTGCTGTGTTGTCCACCAACGTATCAATATGTGGTAAGGGAAAATTGTCCTTTGGGCTGGCTCGATTCAAGTCACGGTGAGTCCACACACATTCGCACCTTGCCGTCTTTCTTTGGTACCGGGACTATATTAGCCACCCATTCGGATATTTGGAGGCTTGTAGGAAACCAAACACAAATTGCTTCTTGACCTCCTCTTTTATTTTCAGCAGCATTTCGGGTCTCATCCGTCTTAATTTTTGCTGGATGGGCTTGCATTCTGGCCTCAATGGGAGCTTATGGACTACTAAATCTTCATCTAGCCCTGGCATGTCCTGGTATGACCATGCGAAAACATCTTTGTATTCGCGAAGTAGAGCGATCAAATTATGCCTAGTGCTTTCTGAAATAGAAGTCCCAATCTTCACTTCTTGTTTCCTTTCTTCAGTGCCCAAGTTTATTGTTTCCACAGATTCTTCATGAGGCAAAATCTGTTTATCCTCTTGTTCCACCATTCTTAACAATTCAGGAGACGAGACGTAATCTTCAGCATTTTCTTCGGCTTCAAATTCCCCTAAGCAAACAGCTTTCTCAAAATCAATTTCAGGACTCGTAACGGGTTTGTTCATGTCATCGATATCTGAGCACCTGAAAGTTGAATGGAAAAGGAAGCTATAGAGGGGTATCCAAGTATTGGAATCAACAAAGGAATGTTATGGCATGGAATGTGGCAAATGTGAATGTGGGCTATGAAATGAGAAAATGATTATGAAATTAGCGATAATGCGAAAAAATCGTGACAAAATGCATCTTCATTGATATTCATTTAAATGATAAAGAGCGAATGCACGCTCTTACAAAAGAATTCTATTATATCTAAAGACATAATAGAAAGTTAATGTTTGGCATTACTCTGAAGACTTATAGACTACAAGAAGCTCCTCGGAAGTCCAATTGTTCAACATGAAACCAGGAGGGCAAGGGCGTATCCTCGAGACATCTTTACTTGTACCAGCCCCTTTGTCAATGACATTTATGCTGACATTCTGAAAACCCCTTTCAATTATCCTCAGCATATTTCGTGGATCGTCTTGTCCAGGGTATATCATTCCCGCAGACGTAAATGTTTTTGACAAAGGAGGGTATTCTATGGGCTCCCATTCGGTTCTCGACCAAAGTTCTTGCAATCCTTCTTCCTGATCTTTCTTCCACTGTCTTCTCCTTTGACATATGTCAGGCTGGAATCCCAAACCGTATCGAGCCTTGTGTTGCACTGGCTTTAAAGCCCTAACTATTCCTTGCAAATGTCTGCCTAAACCTCTTCTTGCTCGAGCTCCTCTTCCTACGGTCAACTTGACACCCATTTCGGTATTTCTCGACGCGCAAGATCGAATTCTGTTTTCCTCAAGAACAAAAGTGGCATTCACAAATTCAAGGGATCGGAAAGAACACTCCATCTGCGTCTTTGTTCACTTCCAAGCACGGTGCATCAACAGAGAGATGCGACAATATCTTCTTTCTCCTTCGATCGTGACTGCATAAATTGGTCCATGATAAATTTTATTTTTGGTGGAGGGATGACGGGACCGCTCCGGCGAGAATGGATCCGTGGTCTCCTAAAAGGCGCTTGTACGATGGCGTAATGTCCATGACTTGGAACTCAACATCATAAATGTAAGGGCCCACTTAGAGGGATCTCAATCTTTCCCATAACTTCACGCCTCGTCCGCCGAATGCCCTTATGTGGAATGACGGGGCCTTAAGTAGGACAAATCCATCAGATTCGGAAAGTGTGGCCAATGGCATAACATTTAACGCCGACCCATTATCGATGAGTACGTTCGGTATTATGTAGCCCTTGCAGCGAGTCGTGATATGCAGCGCTTTCACCGATCCTCTACCGTTTGGCGGTATCTCATCATCACTAAAAGAGATGAAATTGTCCGCATTCAGATTGTTTACCCACCTATCAAGCTTCTCAACAGATATGTTGTTGGCTACATAAGCTTGATTTAACACCTTCAATAAAGCATTCCGGTGTGGCTCTGAATTTAACAGTAGAGATAGAACTGAGATTCTCGCTGGCTGCTTACTCAATTGTTCCACCACACTATACTCACTGTGCTTGATAAACTTCAAGAATTCTTGAGCTTCTTCCTCATTCATGTGCTTTTTAGTTTTTCTTGCTGGTGGAATTTCTTGCTCGACTTCGACTTTGCGTGCATCATCTGTTTTCCTTTTTGCTTCAAGTCGCTACTTTTCTTTCTACTGGTTCAATTTCTTTAGAATAGCATCTCCCATCATGGTGAAGTGACCCACTTCCCACGCGCTTCGAATTGCGGCTCGTGTTTTTCACTTTCGTGTGTTACGATGTTGACATCGTATTTCCAAGGTACCGCCTTGTCATTTTTGTAAGGAAAAGGAGATGGTATTTCAATGATCATCTTTGGTTTCACCAGCTCCCTCTTAGCGTCATAGTAAATCACCAATGGTCGATCAGCTTATAAGGGGGACTCGATGATTGATTGTCGAGGCACATATTTCTCCACTATCGGCCTCTTGGCTTTACAAAAATCCCTATCTCCTTGTTATCCATCATACTTTGTAACAATCTTCCGAATTCATCACAGGATGAATGTCGTGTCCTTCGACGCCATGGAACTCGCAAAAATCGTGACTCTTTGCATCCCTTCCTTCGAATACTCGTTAAAAGGCAGATTAGCCTTTTTCAACTAGCACCTCCCGATTCTCTCCGCAGAGGTGTTCTTACTTCGAGATATCCATCTTTTACTTCGTCGCTTATCCTCCTCTCCCTCTGCACTCACATTCCTTTGGTGTGGTTTGGGAATGGATTTCACTGCATCGCCAGCATACCATCAAATCGCAAGATGCCCGCGTCGATGAGCCCTTGAACTCTCCTTTGAAAGCAAGACAGTTCTCTGTAGAATGCCCTTGATTCCCTGCATGATATGCACAACTAGCATTTGGATCGCACCATTTTGGGTATGGAGGTTTTAAGGTGTGCCATGTAGTGGGGAGAGATCGGTTGTTTCTCCAAAAGTTTTGGGTACAATTCCCCATACGACACGGGGATGGGAGTAAACTGCGGTCTCTCAGATTAGGCCTCACTGGTCTTGGCTCATTTTCGAGTTGGTTTTGAGGTGTCAAAAGTGTTTTGTGAGAAAGTGGTGGTGTGTCTTTGGTTGTTCATAGCGTATACTGGGGTAGGAAGGAGGTGGTGTTTGGTAGTAAGGGGTTTGAGGAGGATAATAGAAATTTGGAGGTGGAAAATTTTGGGTCGGGGTTGGTTAGGATATGAATTAGAGGCATAGCGGTTTCCCATCCCGACCATGTGGGTTTCTCGGTTCCTTCTTTTCATAGGCACCGCCCTTTCGAACCTTTCCGAACTTTCCATTCTACCGCTCTTAACGGCGTTCTCTATGAGCTCACCAGATATTACAATATCTGCAAACTCCTTCGTGGCACTTCCCACTAATTTGTCATAAAACGGTGCCTTTAAGGTGTTGATAAAGAGAACGGTTATCTCCGTTTTTGTTAGTGGGGGTTCCACTTGGCCGAGACGCTCTCCATCCAGGCGCATACATTGTCTAAAGGTTTCTGACGGCTTTTTCTCCATCATTTGTAAGGTCATCCGGTCTGGCACCATGTCTGATACATGCTTATATTGCTCGCAGAATGCAGATGCCAAGTCTTTCCAGGATCTAATATTTTCCCTGCTGAGTTGGTTGTACCAACGTAGGGCTGACCCGGTTAGACTGTCTTGGAAGCAATGTATAAGTAACTTATCATCATTCACGTAACCAGTCATTTTTCGACAGAACATAATGAGATGTGCTTTTGGGCACCTAGTCCCATCATACTTCTCAAAATCAGGCGCCTTAAACTTCGGAGGCAAAATTAGATCAGGTACGAGGCTGAGTTCCTTGGCACCTAGCGCAGAGAAGACCTCAGTGCCTTCTATTGCTTTGAGTCTTTCCTCTAGACTCCTATATTTCGCGTCATGGTTATCCAATTTCAATTTGGCCACTTCTGCGGGGTCATCCAGATCCTGGAACTAGGGGATCAGCAGGATGGCCCCTGGGTTCGACGCGAATATTCCTGGCCCCAAATTAGTGGGTGGAGCAGGTGGCATAGGTCGATGTTCCAAGCCCGCGGGTTCTCCTTGAGCATACCCTCTCTGTGTTGTATATACGGGTGGTGGAGTGAATCCCGGAGGATAGAGTGGATCCTGATCGTGGTGAGTTCTCGATTGAGGTTCCATAACATCGGGGTTCTGCATGGGTCCCTTTCCCTTGACCAAAGTTGTCATCATCTCCATAATTTTGGCCATCTGATCTCTTTGCTCGAGTGAATCCTCTCGAGATCTTACCATTAGATCTCTCGTCTCTTGTTGCGATTTAGCCAGTTGCTCTTGTAATTCTTTTTGAGCCCTTTCCATCCTTTCGATTCTCTCATTGAACTCGGCTTCCATTGCCCTAGTTTGTCGACGTTGCTCAGAGTATAAATGTCGTGATTCCAGTCTTGAAGTCTTGCAACTGCGGATTATATGACTCTTTTAGTTTCGGTGGATGATTATGGTGATATGTACATGCGATGAATGAATGAATGAGTATATGAATGGATGAATGTCCAAAGAAATAAATGATGCATAAATGTTAGTTATGAGTAAATATGCAAGAATTTGGTGTTGATTTCAAGATAGCCCCATATGTAGGCATTTCATTCATCGTAAGAGTACATTACAAAAAGTTTTCATTTTTCCACCGATTACACAAAATTTCTAGCCACATTGCCTTGTTTCTTCACTTGCTCTAAAAATTTCGATATGCTCGATCTACGCTCGGAGGAATTGGCAATCGAGAACTTCGGCTTCATCCGATAATTGAACAACTTGCATAGCCGCTTGGCGAATTTCATTAATCAAGAAGTTGAGTCGCATTTCTTTTTCTTGGAGAGTTCCTTCAGATGCGCGTGCATGTCCCTATCAGATCGATCATTCTTTTCTTCTAGAGCCTTCAGGAGGTTATCTAATTGTTGTTGACGAGATTGTAGCATATTTTCTAAATCTCGTACTCTCCTTTTCAATTCTCGATGTTCAGACTGACTATTCGCAAATTCCGCAGTTGCCATTTCATACTCGGCATTCTTCCTTCTTAGCTCTATTGCAGCGCGCGCGGCCTTTTCCTCTTCTTTCTTTGCTTTTCCCTTCCAAAATTCCATTCCTCCCTTGATGTTGCTAATTTCTTCCTTCCACTCAGCTGTCGACTTGCCCAATCCACTATTCTTTATAGTGTTTCTTAATTTCTTGTTTTCCAAGTGAAGGTCCCTTAAGTCGTTTCTCGTGACCTCGGCCTCCCTTTGTACTTTTTCAGTTCTGGACCTTTCAACCTGAACTTCAATCTTCAGCTGATAGTTTTCTTCTTGAAGGGTACTGAGGTCCCTAGACATCTTAGCTTTTTCTCGCTCGAATTCTTGTCTAGCTATTTCCAATTCGGATGGCATTTCCTCCAAAAAGGGATTCTGGGCAGTGCAATTTGTTGATGAGATTTGCTGACTACTTACCCGTTGCTTTCTCCATGGGTCATAGTCTTGGGTGAAAGTATCAGCATACAAGGCTAATTCCATGAAATGAATTTCATTCCAAAACCGTGCAAATGTCTCGGATTTTCTTCATATATCCTTCACCGTGAAGGCGAACTCGATCGCACTAGCCCTCCGGTTGCGGGTATAAATTGTCGCGAAGAAAATTGCCTTTGAACCAATAGCGGAGCGTATCCAACTCCTCCCCATAATCCGAGTAAAGGTACCCAATCTTGGCTTCCACATTTGTATAGCAAAACCGAAGGACGGATCCAGTGGTGCTCTCCACGTTATATCCTCACAAGATTCTCAAACACCGATACCCAATGTTGCTCGGTGATTTCTTTCGGCCACTCTTTCTTGAGGTAAGCTTCTAGCGGGCGAATGTTTTTGAAAACATGTGGAATGGAGTGCGCTCTACTTTCCAAAAATGACTCAAAATCCAAACGTTGAGCAATTGTGTGCACATCCGATAAATCGTCCCTTTCCAACCCTTCGACAGTACTCAAGGACCGAATGTCTCTCGGCTAAGATAGTCGGGACGGTGGTTGACTCTTTGTTTTAGCCTTTCAAGAAATCAAATATCTGCGACTCAATATGTCCGAGAACTCTCGGGAAAATGACCAAACCGTAAATGGCCAAGGCAAATAGATTAACTCTCTTCAATATGTCCGGATGACTCGTAACCAATTCTCGTAGGGTCGGACCATGGAATGCAAACGGTTTCATTCTTCTTTTCATTTGTTTCGGCCCGTGCATCATCAGTCATGTCTGTCAGTCTTACTAATTTTTTCCTAAAGGTCAATGGCTTAGGCTCCTTCACGTATATCTTGCCGAATTGCACATTATCGATGCGGAGTAAAGCAGCATACTCTTCTATGGTTGGAGTCATGTCCTCTTGATTGAATGTAAAGCACTGATAAGCTGGGTCCCAGAATCGAACCATGGCTTTAATCAACTGTTCGTCTACACGAATGGTGATCAAGTGAGCTATATCTCCATACCTCTCGGTGAAAATGCCCCTAGTGTCTGAATCCCATTGGTTCCAAACTTGCACCAAATCTTCAAGGTTATTTTGGCGGACATTCACAGTTGTATGTTCGGGCAAATTGGCAACACTCCCCTCCACTAGGCTGTCCCCCTTTTCTCTCTGAGTTTTTAGAGACCAGTCTCGAACCACGGCATTCTTCTCGATTATTTGTGTAATTGACTCCTCCATCAGAAACCCGTTCTTTGGCAACTATCCTTTAATCAACACCTTCCTAATGTAATGCCTATGATGCATGATGAAAATAAAAACAAACAAACTTGGTTAGTAAACACAACACATATGATTTGAGAAACAAATTAAACTGTCCAATCCAAATCTCTTTGTATGAACAATGTAAATGAAAGGCAAAAAGGCATTATCCCCGTGTACTTATTTTGGTGGCTATAAGCGGACAAAGGTTCGGTATGGCTCTAATTGGATGGCTCATATGGTTCATTATATGCGGTTTTGGTTCTAGATAGGTACTCGAATCGTTCGTACTGTCGTCTACTAAGACTAGTACGAAGCCTCGGTCGTAGCTCATCACAAGCTCACGAGTTCAATTCGAGGGATTACATTTACTTATGCCTATGCGGAGGGACAAGTTAACTCACGAAAGCATAAGTCATATGTAACCCGAAAGTATTCACTAGCCTGTGCGGAGGGACGAGTTAACTCACGAAGGCGTAGCGTTTACTTTCACTTAAACGGACGGAGCCCGGGTTTAAAGCTCATGTTATGCAAAATGCAAGTGTACGGTGTGTATGGGGAGAAACTCATAAACATTTTTATTTAAAAGCTAAACCGAAAAGAACCGTAAAAATCTAAAGCTGAAAAACAAAAGGGCAAAAACGAGTTAGAAAAATATTTACAACACGATGCAAATGCATGAATTTTGAAAATAAGATTTACGGATCACGACCAAATATTCACTTTGAACAAGGAAATTTGAAAACTTTGACAAAACATGTTTAATTCGACTCGACTCTCAAAACCGGGTCCCCAGTGGAGTCGCCAGCTGTAGCGACATAAAAATTTGCTTTCGGGTCGCTAATTGTGGCGATTTATTAGAAAATTGGAAATTGAAATTTGGTGTTTGATTTTTGAAATAAACAGGGAGTCGCCACCGATCCTTTTTATAGGTGTGATCGGACACCTATTAGATCTATTTTTAAAACAAAAGAAGGCTAAGTTCGGGTCTACGTCGAAATCCAGAGAAAAAAGTAGGGCTCGGGAGTCGGTTACGCGCGAGGAAGGTATTAGCACCCTCGCTACGCCCAAAATTGGTATCTCATAAACACATGTTGTCTTGATTTTCGAAAATACGAGTTTAATTTAGAATTTGGTTGTGATCCGAAAAAAGACGAGAAATTTTAATTTTATTTTGGTTTTTGAGAAGGGTATATCGCTTCAACACGAGTCAATTGACATTCATCCAACATAGCGATGAACTCGATGACTTGATGTTAAATTGACATATTGCCTTGATTATTGAAATTACTTAGCAAGACAAGAATATGATTTTTTGAAATAATGTAAAACAAAGTTGATGTGAAATGAGGAAAAGTAAGTGGAAGTATATAAAATGATATTAAGAGTATATACGTAATGTATGTGAGAAAATATATACATCGTATATTTAATATGAACATATACAATATACATATATAATAACATACACGAAATAGTAAAAACATAACTAATAATAATATATAAAAGGATATATATACACATACATAAGAAAAGTATGAATGGTAAAGAAGTATGCAATAAATAATATTAAAAATATATATGTATAATATAAATATATAAATATATATATACATATATTAGAAATAATAATATGAAAAAGAAAACCGTTAGTGTTTCATAAATAAATACATGCATATACGTATATATAAATATATAAACAATAGTATCAAGAATATACAATACAATATTAGAAATGTGTACATAATAGTGTAAAATATGACAAATAAGATTAAAATGTATCATAATATATATGAGATATAATATTAAAAACTTATATACATAATGTATGTGCAAAATACACATAATATTAAAACATTTACATAGTATGTACATATTAGAAATAAATTACTACTAATAATAATAATACTAGAAATATAGTGAAATATATAAAAACAAGTATAGTATAATAGTATAAAATAATTAAGATAGTACTATATAAATGTACGAATATATATACATATATATAATATACATATATTAATAATAATAATGATAAACTAGAAATAACAATTATTAATAATAATTATACTTTAAAGTAATCAATATATTAATAAAATAATAATGATAATATTAATAATATGTAAAAAAATAAATGAAAAAAAGGACTTAAATCGGAATGAGAAATGTAATTTTAGGCGAATTTAAAAGGAAAACAAAAATAAAGGGGCTATTTGAACACGCGAGAAAGCAGTGGGGACCAAAAGCGCAATATTCCGTTTATCTAAAAACATGCAGAGCAAGGAGGACCAGATCGAATGCGGATTAAAACAAGTGGGGCCAAATTATAAAACATAAAGATTTAATTGTAAAGCTCTCGAAAAGCGGAAGGGGTGATTGCGCAAATAGCCCTTCCGCTTCAAAAACACGCGGATCTGGCGGGTTAGGGTCGGTCGATCGACCGACCAGGCGTAAGCGGTGTCGTTTCATGCCCCGAGTTTCGTGGCCAAAACGGCATGCCGCTTTTTGAAGGCTATAAATAGCCTAAAACCGAGAAAAAATCATTTGTGAAGGGGAAAGGAAAAAAAAAAGAAAGGAGAGGGAGAAAAAGAGAGAGAGGGAAAGGAGAAGGGGAGACTCTCAGGGAGGGGGCGGTCCGATCGCCGGCCGGTCACCGAAGTCATGGCTGTTGGTGTTGCACTATACACGCATGTGATGGCGGAAAAAGGTAAAAATTATATTTTTTTAATATTTTTTTGTTGTTTTTAGAATACTATTTCTTATTTATATCTATGTACTTATAAGCATATAAGGTAGAAATTCGAAAATAAATAGCAATATAAAATAGAATTTACCTTAGGTTTTCTCTTTTTATTTTCTCAATCTCTGATGTATTTGTTCGATTTGATGATGTTATTGTGTGCAAATACTAATAGGAATGATATTTTTTCTCAATTTGGAATAATTTTCTTTGTATTTCTAAAACTGTCCAACCACCTATTCTGTTTTTACAAATGGCTTTTATAGCCTACTTGCATTCCTGTTGCTGCTTGCGTGTTTTTTGGTCTGCAGGGGATGGGCGGTCTTGCGAGATGTGACTGAGGCGTGGGCGAGAGTCTTTGCAAGCGCAAGTGGGAGGGTTAGGTGGAGAGCTGGTCGATGCAAGTGGGGGCTAGGGGGTGATTAGGGTTTTGGGTGTATTGGGCTTGTGGATAAGGGTAAACGGGCTTAATGGTTTAGTGGGTTGAGGTTAGTTTGTAATGGGTATCTTAATTGGGCTTGGATGTATGGGTTTTAAGAGTTTGGGTTTTTTGTAATGGGTTTGGGTAACCCAAAATTGGCCTGTACATCACTTTATCTATATTAATTATTTAATGAATTTAAGAAAATATTTTTAACATAAAATATTTTTCGATTATGATAAAATAAATTTACGAAAAGAATTATTATTTATTTAATCTTTTTTATTATTTATTTTAATCCATTTCTAAAATAATCTTAGAGTAAACTACACCCATGGTCACTTTTATTTACCTCAGATTGCATTTTAGTCATTTATGTTTGAAATGTTACATTTTAGTCACTTATATTTTTGTGTTGTAACATTTTAGTCACTGAGCTGTTAATTTGTCGTTAACGGTGGTAAGCTGATGTGGCATATTAAGTCATCATTTCAAATAAAAATTTTAGGTTAAATTATGCAATTCATTTTAAGCACTTTAATTTTATTCTTTTATGTTCTTCAAACTTTTCTTTTTTTTTCTTTATTTTCCATTTTCTTCTGCTTCTCCTTTTGTTTTCCTACCTTTTCCATTTCTTTTAACATATTAGGAAGTCAAATTGGCGATAAAAAAAGAAGTAAGAAGTCGAAAGCCATCAAAACCCATAAACCCATACCATCAGTTAACTATCAAAACACTCCACCACCACCTATCATCTTCATTTCATCAACTAACACATTCACCACTACCATGACATCATTCATGACAAACCCAATAATATCATCCCCTCACAAAATAAACCACGTTTAAATCAATCAATAATCCAAGGAAACAACAATTAATAAGCCCCAAAAAGTCATAGAGAGCCAAAAATTAGATAATGACCAATGATGGGGGAGCACATATCAAAAAATCAAGCTGATCTAATGGCTAGTGACAAAGATTCGATTTTGGGTAGTCCGAAAGCTGAGAATTTTTTTAGATGTTTTCGAAAAGAGGTCATGGTAGTGGTGAATGTGTTAGTGGATGAAATGTAGACGATGGGTGGTGGTGGAGGGGTTTGATAGTTAGCAAATGGTATGGGTTTATGGGTTTTGATTATAGGTAATGATGATTTTTGACTTCTTGATTCTTCTTTTTTTGCCAATTCGACTTCCTGATATGTTAAAAGAAATGGACTTATATGTTAAAAGAAATAGAGAAGTAGGAAAACAAAGGGAGAAGCAAAAGATAATAGAAAAAAAAGAAAAAAAAAGGTAAAAGTTTAAATAACATAAAAGAAAAAAAAATTAAATTGCTTAGAACAAAAAAAATATGAGATGAACTGCATAATTTAATCTAAAATTTGTGTTTGAATTAATAGTTTAACGTGCCACGCCAGTTTATTATTACACCATTAATTATAATAGCAATTAATGGCTCAATGACTAAAAGTTACAATAAGATATATTAAATAATTAAAATATAATTTTTTAAATATAAATAACTAAAATATAATTTGAAATAATGAGGAGTGACATGGGTGTAGTTGACCCATAATCTTTTTACTTTGAGAATAATACAGAATCACATGGATCTGGGCTTTGGTGAAGGAGACAAAAGTGTTTGCTACGGAGTTAGGCGCGCGGAAGTGATAATGGGGCCGAAATGATAAATTTCATTAGAGGGAAAACTGGGGAATGAGAAAGTAAAGAGCGAAGGGTCATCGAAGAAAAGGAGGGTGGTGGAGTTGAATCAAACAAGATTGAACAAGGAAAATTATATTCATATAGCTACCTTTTTTTCTTCACAAACATCACATACCTATCTCTAGTCTACTGCATTCATTTTCGAATTTGAATTGGTTTAGGTTTTATTATTGTGATGTTTGTGAGGAACAAAAGTTACTGATATGAAGCGAACGGCGATGACGAGGACTCCACTTCTGGAAATACAGCCAGGCCTGGTGAGTGCTTCTTTATTATCTTTTATGAAATTGTTTTTGATATCTTTTTACTGGTGGTTTTATCAATGCTTGGGGGGATTTTATCATTAGTGATTAGGGTTGATAGGATTGGATTAGCTGTTTATGTGAGGTGGAGTTCCGGAATTTAGCTTAAATGGTGGCATAATGAAACTGCTATGGAGTTTTATCTTTACATGGATGGATGGATGGATTTAACTCATGATTCCTACTTCTACTGAACTTCTTTCTTTTACTCTTTTATTTCACTTTTAATTACTTCAATAATAAAAATTCATATTTATATGTAGTTATATAGTTGCAGTATGAAAAGGACTAATTCTATCATACGTACACAAACTCTTAACAACTCCTTTTCATTGTTGAATTATGAAAACAATTTACCATATCAACGCATACCCTCTATACGTATGTATCTTCTCTTCCATATACGCATCAAATCAGTACTATGGCAACTTCAAAAATCTTGTTGTTACTTCTTTTGATCCAATGCATTGTATTCACTGGCTCTTCTCGTCAGTTGAAGAACACCAACATAAATATCGACAATACATTTAATGTGATTAACTTTGGAGCTATTGGAGATGGACAGAAAGATGATTCTAAGGTTTTCTTTTCATTCTCTCTGCTCTCTGTGCTGCTAATTTTAACAGGACATTGTTTAGGATTGATGTTGCATGCCTACTGATAATATATGCTTGGTCTAATGGTGTGTATGTATTTTAGATGTTTAAGCATGCCTGGGATGCTGCTTGTGATTCTTCAGCTCCATCACCAACCTTTCTTGTACCTCAAGGGAAGACGTATCTGCTGCAACCTTTAACTTTCAATGGCAAACATTGCAACTCTAATAACATTACGTTGCAGGTATTTCTTTCTCTAATTTCGATTGTAAATTTATTTTCATATATATTTAGTGATAGTGCTAGCAGTGTGTAAAACCAAGGATACATAATACGAGACCTATGTCTTTTGTGTTAGTTAGAAGCTGCTTCCTTTACATTTGTTTTGTGCAAACTTTGCATATAAATTGGGGTGCAGATTGATGGGAGAATCATAGCCCCAACCATACCTTCTGCATGGGACTGTGAAACAAATTGTAACCATGGGATTGGCTTTGAAAATTTCGATGGTCTCCACATTCAAGGATCTGGTACCATCAATGGCCAGGGAGATAAATGGTGGAAACTTTCTTGCAAAGATAACGAAAAGGTAATTGTTTATATTCTATTATAAGCCCATAAGATTTCTACCTATGTATATAATATTTTCTGGTTAAACTTTCTTGTTGGGTTTTTACTGATGTATACATGTTCATTGCTCTTTGTAACAGTCCTGTCAACATCGGAAACCAACGGTATGTGTTCGAATTTCATGTTTTTGCATTTATGAAGATACTAAGTTTTTTGGTATGGCAGAAAAACATTGACATGAATTGTGTATACAGTAATTGTATGAGAATTATGTGGCTTTTGTTTTAGGGTTTTATGATAGGACACTCCAAGAATGTAGATATCAAAGGTTTAACCTTTGAAGACAGTCCACAAATGCACATTGCATTCGAAAGCTCTACTTTGGTTCATGCCACTGAACTTACAATCAGAGCTCGGGGACACAGTCCCAACACTGACGGAATTCACATCCAACGTTCCACCAATGTCTCTATAGATAATTCAACCATCCAAACCGGTTTGTTTGTTTGTTTGCTTGTTTTATTTCATTATTTGAAGATATAACTTCCCATTCTTCGACTCGACCTATTGTTATCGATCAGTATTATTGCCCTCATAAACAATGCAAGAACCAAGTAAGCAGTTAATTATTAGAGTTTAATTTTATATTTGAAACAATGTAGCATTCTTAATTTTAATTACTATATATATGTTGCAGACATTAGCTGTGGAGATCAGCAATATAGCTTAGGAAAATATCAACGGTACATCACATAAAGAAATAGCAGTACAGCTTTCATGCAGTGAGTCCATCCCTTGCAAAAATATTACCATGAAAGACATTAATTTGATATACGAGAAGCATAAAGACAAAACGTCATCGTATTGTCTTAATGCTCGTGGCTTGAGAAACGGAAGGGTCCATCTAAGTGTATCTTGTTTACAACAAGAAGATAATTTTTAGGCTTTTTTTCTTATTTTAATTAGTTCATAGTATATTGTTTATAACATGATAATTAATTTTAGGTTTTTTAATTAGTAAATAGTATTCGTTAGGTTTAGGTTTAATGTATTATCTATTAAATATCACATTTAATAAAAATATTATTATAGATGAAGTTTTCACTAATTTTCCATATTTCAATTGCAGAGTTTCTAGTTTCTAATTTTTTTTATATAAAAGAAACCCAATTGTTTTTAAAAATTCCTTTCTTATTTTTAAAATTATTTCCAAAATATTTTATTACCTATTAAATAAAAATGGAATTATTTTAGATTCGTTTGTGTAGTTATTTTAGTCCAATGTATAGAATAATAAATCATAATTTTTTAATTCATGATTGTTTCAAGAAAATTTTAAACTCCCTAAAGACTTACACTAGAATTGATAAAAAAAAAAAACTAAAATCTAAAATTATACAATCTTTTTATTTTTGAAGATGTAAACTAAAACAAAAATGATTTTAGATTAAAATATGATATATGTAACTGTATTTTTATTTTAAGAATTTAATTTTTTTTATTTTTCAAATGTCAAAATTTGGTTTCAATTGTTAAAATTATTAGGATTATTTTACTAAATTCAGATTTATTATAATATTTTTTAAATTGTATTGTTATTAAATAAGTATTTTTTTATTTCAAAATATCACATCAAAAAATTTAATTCAAAAAGTTATAAATATTAATAATTGAACATGAATTTTAAATTTTAAAAAGTAAAAAATTAAACTCTTCGAAAGTAAAAAATATAAAAATTAAATTTTAAATTTATGAAAAGTAATAAGTTTTTACCATTTATTTGATCTCAGTTACTAACCTTATTTATTTACTAGATTGGACAGTAATACAACAAAATGGCATGTGGATCTGGGCTTGGGTGCCTATAAATTCTTTAGGGGAACAATTAGGGCATCAGAGTGTATAGCCGAATATGCAAATAGGCGAGGGTGAGGGTGGAGTTTGAATCAAACAAGAAAATCATTTTCTTACCTGCTTTTCTTCACAAATATCACAATAAAACATGGATGAAACTATCGATGCCCAAAGCTGCTTCTTGTATCGATGATAGAGTTCTATTATTGTGATATTAGTGAGGAACAAAAGGTACTGATATGAGGCCGACGGCCATGACCAGATTCTGTCCGAAATACACTCACCGTCTGCTGCGTACTGCTTTATTATCTTTGCCTCTCTCTTTTTTTTTTATCCCGGGGGGGGTGGGGGGCGGATTTGTTTCTGAAAGAGAAATTTTGATAGAAAAGAAAGGAAGAAGAAGAAGAGAGAATCGAGAGGAATGAATAACAGACTGAACAGTTAGTTGGCCCTTCTTACAGCACAGACCGTGAGTCCCCTTAAAACGCAGTTTCATTAGACTATCCCTATACACACTGTTTTAACTGATCAACACGTACCGTTTTACAATAATGCTTTGAGCTCCTAAACGCATCGTTTACTATTTTATTTCTTTAATTTTAATTTTGTTCATAACAAATACTGTCTCCCAGAAAAGATTATTGTCCTCAAGTAGGGAAAATTTGCACACAGGTGCTGCTGTGGCTCCCAATTAGCATTTTCAGGAAACATATTGGCCACTCCCCTAACACTCCGGTGACCCCAAACTTGTCAGAAAAGAAGTCGGAACCGTTAGCACAGCCCAGAAGAAAACAACAGTCATGCAAGCAAGGTAGGTATTGAGGACCATGCTAGTGGCAAATATCTCCTTGAGCTTCCATAAGTTAGGCATAAGAGATGGCTCTTTGGAAATGGTCATAATGGTTTCATAGCTCAGTATGGCAATGCTCAAATCCATGAAAGGCGAGAAATCGAATTTCGAAATAAGAGCAAGAAACATAAATCCCAACACAATTTGGATAGTAATGGAGACAGCATATATGGAATAGTTTTTCATTCTTTGAAAAATGGCTCTGCTTGTTAGAACAGCACTAACAATGACACTAAGCCCTGGTTCTGTTAGCACTATATCCGATGCACCACGAGCTACATTAGTTGCGTCATCCATTGCAATTCCAATGCCTGCCTTTTTAAGAGCAGGTGCATCATTCACACCATCTCCAGTTATGCCACAAATACGAGTCATTTGTTGTAACCTCATTACAATCTCATATTTGTGTTCATGGGAACCATCGAGCCTGTGACAAGTTTCTTTGCCAATGGCTAGTTGATCACTAGTGGTCACCTTGACATCGACACCGAGATTTAGATCCGATGAATTGTCTCCACACTAAAAGCCTTGAAGGATGGACCAAAGGGAGTATATCCACAAACTCCCATTAAAGGTGAGTATTCGATCGAATCGAATGAAAAAATTTAGAATTTTTTGTGTGAAAAAAAAATAAAATAAAATAAAAAATAAAGAACACAAAATTTTACGTGGAAACCCTTTCGGGAAAAAAACCACGGGCAGAGGAGAAGAAAATTTACTATGTCGAAAATTTGAATCAATACAAAAGGAATAGACTATGTCTATTTATAGGCTTGTAAAGCCATATTCTAGTAGGATTGAAACACCTTATCCTAGTAAATATAAAATAGATGGAGTTTAATAAGGTTTAAAAAACCTTATTCTAAAATAAAATAAAAGAAGTCTAGTTCTATATGGATTTTACTTTTATTTTATTTTCCATCGTATTTTATTTAAATAAGAATTAGGGTCACTTAATTCTAACAATCTCCACCTTGACACAAATTCTCAATGAACAAGTTCTTAATTGCGAACAAGTTCTCCACCTCTTCCATAAAACCCCTTAAGGGTTTAACTTCAACAATGAACACCAACCAAGTCTAAGCAATGCTCAAACTTGGTTATAGGAAGTGACTTGGTCATCATATCTGCAGGATTTTCATGAGTACTAATTTTGCTCACAACAATATCACCACGAGCAATAATATCACGAACAAAATGATACAGAACATCAATGTGTTTTGTTCTCTCATGAAACATTTGATCTTTTGTAAGAAAGATGGCACTGACTGTTGTCACAAAATCTGTGTCTTGATTTGAAGGTCTTCATTTAGTTCACTAAAGAGTCCCTTCAACCAAATAGCTTCTTTACAAGCCTCGATGTCGCCATGTACTCGGCTTGATGGTAGACAAAGCGTGTAGTTTGCAAAGTGGCTTTCCAACTTATTGCACAACCTCCGATTGTAAAGAAGTAACTCGTGAGAGATCTTCTTCTATCAAGGTCTCAGCAAAATCAGCATCAACATACCCAATAACTCCATCTTCGCTTCTTCCAAAGCGTAAGCAAACATCGATAGTACCTCGTAAGTATCTTAAAATCCATTGAATCGCTTTCGGTGTTCTTTACCGGGATTCGCCATATATCCGCTAACCGCACTGATTGCATATGATAAACTGGACGTGAACAAACCATAGCATACATGAGAGATCCCCACTTTGCACTAGAGTATGGAACATGTGACATGTACTCAATCTCATCATCGATTGTGGAGACAAAGCCGATAAAAGTCTAAAATGGTCGCTAAAGGAGTACTAACAGGCTTAGCACTCGCATATTGAACTGCAAAGAAGTTTCTCAATGTACCCTTCCGACTTAGGTACAATTTACTTGTTTTTCTATCTCTAAGAATCTCCATACCAAGTATCTTCTTTCTTTGGTCCCAAATCTTTCATCTCAAATTCTTCACTTAGTTGGGCTTTGACCTTTCTTATCTCTCCTTTTTGTCTTTTCTTTGCTATCAACATGTCATCAACGTAAAGAAGTAGATACACAAAAGAACCATCATTGTTTTTCTTAAAGTAAACACAAGCTGTCAAAACTACTTCTTTTGAAATCGTGAGAAGTCATAAAGGAATCAAACCTCTTGTACCATCGCCTTGGTAGGATTGTTTCAAACCAGTAAAGGGACTTTTTCAAGCAAACATAATCCTCTTTTTTCAAATCAGAAACCCTCAGTTGTTGCATTTAAATATCTTCCTCAAGTTCTCCATGCAAAAATGCAGCTTTTTACATCTAAGCTGCTCAAGCTCTAAATCATGCATGGCCACAATACCAAGCAAAGCTCGATCGAACTATGCTTCACAACTGGGAGAACACATTTGTGAAGTCCACTCCTGGAACTTGAGTGTAACCCTTTGCAACAAGCCTTGCTTTATATTTAGGTTCTTCAACTCCTGAGTCTCTTCTTTCTTTTTAAACACCCATTTACAAATGCAAGCAGTCTTCTTACCTTTAGGAAGTTTCACAAGATCCCATGTTTTGTTTTTGTGGAGTGATTCCATCTCCTCTTGCATAGCAAACATCCATTTTTCTCGAGTCTTCACACTAATCGCCTCAGAATAATTTGATGGCTCTTGATTCGCATCTATATCTTCACCACATTTAAAGCATAAGCAACTAGATCACCTCAAACATACTTCTTTGGAGGTTTAATTTCTCTTTTAGTTCTGTTTTTGGCGATAGAGTATTGAGGCGAAGAAGCAACTCTATTCTCAATTTTTGTACTTGACTTGAGGAGTCGACTCTGTATTAACTGATGCTCCACCGCTTTTGATTTTCTTTATTGGAGCAGTCTTTAAGAGATAAGTTAGGAAGCATAGCAGTTTCATCAAAACAACATCTCTGCTAATCACAACTTTCCTATTTTCAGGACACCATAACTTATACCCTTTTTACACCACTTTATAACCAAGAAAAACACATTTAATGGGTCTCGGTTCCAATTTTCCATTATTAACATGAGCATCGCGCAGACACCCAAAGATCTTTAAATCGGAATAATTAGCGGGATTACGGACCATACCTCTTGTGGAGTCTTTTTCTCAATGGCAGCGGATGGAGATCGGTTGATCAAAAACATGCAGATGAGGTCATCGCGCCAAAACGACTTGGTAAGTTGGCATTTGACAACATACATCGAACCTTCTCCATGATCGCTCGTTCATTCGTTCGCAACGCCGTTTTTTGTGGAGTATGATGAATCGTCAAGTGTCTCACGATCCCTTCCGACTTACACAATCTATTAAACTCATCGAACGTAACTCTAAGCCATTGTATGCATGCGGAGGTATTTTATCTGTTTTTCCGTCTGTTTTTTCAATCATAATTTTCCAAGACTTAAATGCGGAAAACACATCGCTTTTCTCGCTTCGGGAAGAATGCCCAAACTTTTTCGGAAAAATCATCAATAAAGGTTAGCATATAATTAGCTCCACCTCTCGAAGGCACACTGGATGGTCCCCATAGATCGAATGAATATACTCTAACGTTTCCTTCGTGTTATGGATTCCTCTAGTGAATCGAACTCTCTTTTGCTTCCCAAAAACACACAGTGCTCACAGAAATTCGGTTTGCAAATTCCTTGCCCATCAAGAAGTCCTCTTTTGCTCAATTCTACCATGCCATTCTCACTCATATGCCCTAGGCGCATATGCCAAAGTTTAGTAATATCATCATCGACAAGGAAGAGGAAGCGGCAATTTGCATCACACGATATGATGAGAACCCCGCAAAACATATAACTTGGCAGTTTTTCTTTGCCCTTTCATCACAACAAGGGACCCTTTGGAAATCTTTAAAACCCCACTTTCAAATGTGTGTATCTGCACTTTTGAATCAAGAGTACTCAACGAAATTAAATTTCTTTTCAATTGGAACATACCATACGTCACTAAGTGTTCGACAACTCCATCAAACATCTTAACTTTAATTGTTCCAACACTGCGATCTTACACGAAGCATTATTTCCCATCAAAACAACACCTTCTGATTAATTGTTTTCGTAAGTTGTAAACCAATCCCGATTGGGACTCATATGGAAGGTGCAACTGAATTAAGTATCCACTCCTCACTTACTTTAGAATCATTGATGAGCGACTAGAAGTTCACCATGTTTTGTAGTCTTCTACAACATCAGCTTCACGAGAATTTTACGGTTGTTTTCCCTTTGATTCATGAGCCTCCCTTTTAATCTTATTTTGTAGCTTATAGCACTCAGATTTAATGTGCCCTTTCTTCTTACACTGAAGTTACAAGTTTTACCTCTATTTGAAGACTTGATCTACCCTTAGATTTACCACGATGATTTCTTTCCTGTGTCCTACCACGATCATAATCAGTATTCGATCTTGTCTCCCACGAACAATGAGACCCTCTCCCCGAGAGTCGAGTTTAACCACAAGATGTTTCATCTTATCATACGAGGTTAAAGAATCATAAACCTCATCAACCGTGAAAGACTCGCGGCTATATAAAATCGTGTCTCTAAAGGTTGAATAAGACGGAGGCAACGAACAAAGTAGAATCAACCCTAGATCTTCCTTATCATCATCTTGAACCTCCATGGCCTCCAAGTTTGAGAGAATTTCTTTAAACACATTAAGTGTTCGTGTACTGACGCACCTTCCTCCAAAC
This sequence comes from Gossypium anomalum, assembly GCA_025698475.1. Lineage (NCBI taxonomy): Eukaryota > Viridiplantae > Streptophyta > Magnoliopsida > Malvales > Malvaceae > Gossypium > Gossypium anomalum. The sequence goes on from CM046964.1 coordinate 65,297,022, forward strand.
GATGAGCATAAAGACGCTGCGCTTCATATGCAACTTGCTTGTTAGAGTTTTCGACATACATATTTGTTCTAGCCTCTTCCATAATGCATGCGTGTGATCTTCTCTTTCATCACATCCTGCAAAATTTCATTGGACAAATGCGGATGCAATTGTGTTAATGCCTTTCGATCCTTACGCTTCTTCTCTTCATCTGTTAATGTCGAAGGCATCTTATCTATCCCTAGCAGGGCATCCTCCGGATCCATCTGCGCAAGAAGCGCTTGCATCTTAATCGCCACAACGCAAATCGGTGTTGCGATCCAACAACGAAATTTCATATTTCAAAGACGCCATTACCGTGATCGAGATGAACAATCCGGAAGCTCGGATACCAATTGTGAAAAAAATAAAATAAAATAAAAATAAAGAACACAAAATTTTACGTGAAACCCTTTTCGGGAAAAAACCACCACGTGAGGAGGAGAAGAAAATTCACTATGTCAAAAATTTGAATCAATACAAAAGGAATAGACTATGTCTATTTATAGGCTTGTAAAGCCATATTCTAGTAGGATTGAAACACCTTATCCTAGTAAATATAAAATAGATGGAGTTTAATAAGGTTTAAAAAACCTTATTCTAAAATAAAATAAAAGAAGTCTAGTTCTATATGGATTTTACTTTTATTTTATTTTCCATCGTATTTTATTTAAATAAGAATTAGGGTCACTTAATTCTAACATTTTGAGTTGACGAATTATATTTTATCATCCTAATTTGATTCTTAAATCGAGTCGAGTTAGATGAAATTCGAATCAAATCGAATATATTTGTTCGAATTAATTTTTTAAAAATAATTTTGGGTTCTTGTAATCACTGTCATCCACCGTAATAAAATTTGTCCACCGTAATCAAATTTTTTATTAACTTTCATCACCTCATAATTTATTTATTAATCTTTTATATACAGGTTAACTTTTTTACTTGCTTAGTTGTTTCAATTATCTTCATATTCTTGTTACTATGTATTTTGGAATTAAAAAATATATTAAATGTAAAAATGTGATTTTTTAATAAAAGTTATTTTGAAGATAAAATGTGAAATTGATACCATTATAAAATTTTAACACGAATATTTTATGGCATCATTAATAATTCAATTTTAATATAAATATTCAATATGACTAAACAATTCAATAATATAAATAATGTAAAATGTGAAATTTAATTTAATAATATAAATAGTAGATATAAATAAAATTATTACTATTTATGTTTAGGTTTTTTTTTTTTGGATAATTTTGATTTTTTATTTGGGAGTAAAGGGTGAGAAGTAAAAGTTTAGGAAGAAAATAAAAAGTTTTGGGAAGTAAAAGTCTGAGGAAAAGTAAATAGAGGGAGTAAAATTTTGGAGAAAATATTTTAAAAAAAAATTTTGGGGGGGGGGGGATGTGTTTGGGGTAGATGAGAGGTGGGATGAGAAGGGAGTAAAAGTTTTAGGGGGAAAGTGGGATGAAGTAAAAATTTTGGGGGAAAATAAAAAGTTTTGAGGGGTTTTGGGAGTAAAATTTTGAGGAAAAATAAATGGGAGAGTAAAATTTTGGTGAGAAATAGATTTTGGGCAGATAGGGGGTTGGGATGGGTGAGGAGTAAAATTTTTGAGGGGAAAGTGGGAAGGAGTAAAAGTTTTGAGGGAAAAGTAAAAAAGTTTGGGAGTTTGGGGTAAAATGTAAAATATTATAGTTTGATATTCGAATTATTCAAATTATTCAAGTTATTCAAATTCGAAAACTCAACTCGATTCGAACTCGAAATTCGAAAAAGAAATTCGAGTTGACTCTAATAACTCGATTAACTCGAATAACTCGATTAGTTTAACTCAAAATTTAAATTTTTTTTTTAATTTTTTCGAATCAAATCGAGTTTTGCTCAGCCCTAACTCCCATGCTTCTCCTTGAGCAACCTTGTCTTTTTCTTGCACAGTTTGTCTAACCACAGCAAGAGAGCCAAGTCCTCAATTTGCTTTGGCCTCTTTTGGATCATCTAGCATTCCAACAACACAGGCAACAATAGCATCTTGATTCCCAACCCAACCAAGCATATACAAAAGTTTCCAATGGCTGCCAACACTTGTTAGAAGTGCCCTACGTTATTGGCATTGTCAACAAGCTGAGCAACTTTTCTAAAGAGGGTGTGCACGTTAGTGACAATAACAACAGCCTCAATCTCACCTTGTTTGTCAGTAGAACCAGAGAATACCTCGTCCCCTGCATTCTTGTTTACAGGTATCTGCTAGGCAATAATGTCTCGCCATTCACAAAGCGCACCAACAAGTGCTAACTAGCTGCTCTGTATTGAAACCAGCTCCCTGCAACCCATATATATATGGAGATATGAATTCTCGATCAGTAGCTCTTTCTTGTATAGTTGCATATATACAGCAGAACTTCGCTTATTAGCAAAGGAGCATCAAAATGTACGGGTTCCTTTAGCATCAATAGTAGTTTGATTCTCATTAAATCATAAATATACAACAAATAATGTGTCTTCTCTAGCATATCTGAGCATTTCATCAGGAAAAGGACGCAATCTCCAATCTGAATTTCGGTACTCTTTGTTGGCAGTAACTAGACCTGCTTATGGGCTGGGCGGCCCGACCCGGCCCGAAGGCCCGCCGGAAATGTGGGAGGGTTTGGACAAAAATATAGGCCCGAAAAATGGACTTGGACAAAAAAATAAGGCTCGTTTAAAAAATAGGTCGGGCCTCGGGTAAGGCATTTTTGGCCCGGGTCTGGCCCGGCCCGACCCGAATTCACTAGATGACGAAAAATATCTGCTATTTTTTTTGTTTTTGAATGTTATTTTCTTGTTGTTTTCTCCTTATTTTGGTACAATTTTACTTTTATGTTGCTACTATTTTGTTGTTATTGTTTAGATATTGTATAAAACTTATTTTATTGTTAATTTTGTTATTATTTTAAAAGCACTTGTTAATTTTGTTATTATTTTAGAGGCATTTGCTTGTTAAGTTGCATCTATATTAGTGTTATTTAAGTCTACATATTTTTTAAAATTTATTTTTAATTTGTTGAGAAATATTTATTTTGATATTTTTAGTATTTTTAATGTATTATATATATTTAAAAATTATATAAAAATTAATACTGGCGAGCTGGGCCCGACCCGGGTTTTAGTATTTTTATCCGGGTCAGGCTTGGGAAAAAAATTAGGCCCATTTTTTAGGCCCGGCCCGGCCCGAGCCCAATAAACGGGTCTAATTTTTTAGTTGAGCCCGGCCCAGCCCATGTGCACCTCTAGCAGTAACTCCACAGTAGTGTTGTAGAAGATGCTCAAAATTATTTCATTCCAATTTCAAGACCTTTGAGGCCTGTCCAGTGTCGAGGAGATTGCACAAGTATATGCCTTCCTTGTTAGCCTTGCAAGTTGAATCAACATCTGTAGATTTGGGCATAACCACTCGCAAGCCACCATCCCTTAAAGGATTTAGGTCAAAAACATCAATTGTGGTACAAGGGCTCCCAGAAGATGCTACAAGTTGCTTGCTTGAATCAGCAGAGTTTATAATTTTTAATTTTTAATAAAAAAACCCATTTTTTAAAATTCCGTTCTTATTTTTAAAATTATTTCCAACATATTTTATTACGTATTAAATAAAAATAACATCATTTTAGATTCGTTTGTGTAGTTCTTTTAGTCCAATGTATAGAATAATAAATCATAATTTTTTAATCCATAATTGTTTGAAGAAAATTTTAATTGCACTGTTATCAAGTGAGTATCTTTTTATTTCAAAATGTCACATAAAAAAAGTTAATAGTGTTAACAATTGAATATGAAATTTGAAATTTGAAAAGTAAGGGACTAAATTATTAAAAATTAAAGTACAGAGATTAAATTTTAAATTTATAAAGATACAAGAACCTATGACAAATTTTAACCATTTATTTAATCTCAGTTATTAAGTTTATTTATTTACTAGATTGGAGAGTAATAGAGAATGGCATGTGGATCTGGGCTTGGGTGCCCATAAATTCTTTAGAGGAAAAATTAGGGCATCAAAGGGTATGGCCGAATGTGCAAAAATGCAAGGGTGATGGTGAGGGTGGAGTTTGGATCAAACAAGATTGAACAAGAAATCATTTTCTTACCTTCTTTTTTTCACAAATATCGCAATAAAACATGGATGAAACTATCACTTGATGATAGAGTTCTATTATTGTGATATTAGTGAAAAACAAAAGGTACCGATATGAGGCCGACGGCGATGACCAGATTCTGACGGAAATACACTCACCGTCTGCTGCGTGCTTCTTTATTATCTTTGGCTCTCTTTATTTTTTTACTGTTGATTTTATTAGTGCTATTTCAATTATTGGGGGGTGGATTTTTATCGTTAGTGGCTGAAAATAGTGATTTGATTCAATACACTGTATTGACTGAATCTTATTATCAGTGGAAGATTGATGGTGATGGCGACAATAGATCTGATGCCATTAACTTTGGATCTATCGGAGATTGGACTGAATGATGATTCTAAGGTTTTCGTTTTTTTTCGTTTTAAGGTTGATTGTGTTTGCTCTGTATGCTTCTAATTTTGTGATGTTTGAAGCAGACATTGGTTAGGACTGGTGTTGTATGCCTACAGATATGCTTTGTTTTATGGCGTGTTAGAAGCTTTTAGAAACCAACCTATTTAAGTGTGTATAATATGAATAATATTTAAGGGTTTATGCTTGCTTGTGGTTCTTCAGCTTCGTCACCAACTGTTGTTGTACCTCAAGGAATGACTTCTCTACTGCAACCCTTTACTTTCAACTCAATGATATTAGTTTCCATGTAATTCTACGTTTCTTTTCCGTCCTAAATTCAATTATATATTTAGCGACAGTATTGTATGAAACTAAGGATATATAACAATGATGTCTTTTGTATGATTTAGAAGCTGTTTTTAATTAGTTTTGTGAAAACTTTGCATATAAATTGTGCTGCAGATTGATGGGAAAATCATAGCCCCAAACAAACCTTCTGCATGGGAATGCAAAAGGAATTGTCACCATCAATGACCAGGGAGATAAGTGGTGAAACTTTCTTGCAAAAATAAGGAAAAGGTAGTTACTGATAAACACACACACACATATATATGTTCTTTGCTCTCTTGTAACAGGCCTGTCAACCTTGGAAATCAACGTTATAAGTGCTTGAATTTCGAGTTCTTGAGTTTCTAAAGATGTGTTATACAAAGATAGATTATATGGCAGAAAAATTGTCAACATAAAACGATAATTACTTTTATTGCATGAGATTTCTCTTGGTTTTGTTTTTAGGGTTTTATCATAGCATGCTCCAAGAATGTATAGAGATTAAAGGATTAACATTTGAAGATGGTCCAAAAATGCAATGTTCTACTTTGATTCATGCCACTAAACTTAGAATCAATAAATTTGAATGCAAAACTTCTCATGCTTCAATTGGCTTACTGTTATCGTAATGTAACTACTTATTCCCCTTTAGGGTTAATAATCTCTTTTCATTCCTATGTTAAAATTAATCACTCTTATTTTATTTTGTATATATTGTCGAAACCTTTTTTGAAATTGACTTATATTTTGAAAACAAAAATAGGAGTCATCACAAATATTTTTTGTGAGGTGTGATCGGATCACCTCGTAATTTTATCGTTTTAATAAAAAGTTTAATTTACTAAAACCATAAATTTTGGTCTACAAAATCCAGGAAATGAGTTCGGGAGTCGGTAATGCATGAAGAAAGATTAACACTCTCGTGACACTCAAAATTGGTACCTAGTTGATTACTTGTCGTCTTAGTGTCTAGAATTGAAAATTTGAAGAGAGTTTAAAAGGTGATCCTTTTTTGTATTAAAGCATTACTTAACTAGATTAATTTTCACGAAAAGTGCTTATTTCAAGTTAATCGAGAAGAAAGGATCATGTCCCGTAAGTTAGGACACAATGTTTTAAACCCTCGAAATCAAGAATAAATGTCATTTGATTGTTACTAAATCTCGTTTTTTATTTTTAAAATAGATATTTGACTATTACGGTTTTAGAAAGAAACCATATTCCGTAAGTTAGGAATGCGGCTCTTCTAATTTCAAAAATAATGAACATTGCTTCGATTTAAAAAAATTTCATTTTTATGCATCGCGCAAAAACGAACGTAACATTTAAAATGATGTGTGTTTAACTTATTCATGCATAATACACAAATGGATAAATGCTTAAACCTAATGTATGACATAGCGATAATGGAATAATTTAAAATGGCTATGTAGGTAAAATGATAAATAATAGGTAAATAAAAGAATACTATAATAATAATGCAATAATAATAATAAGATTAATAATCACATCATAATAATAATAAAATAAATAAGCTAACTTAAAATAAAATAAAAATAAAAATGAAAGATGTTTAATGACAAGTGTAAATTTAAATAGTGTGAGAATAATAGAAGAAATGATATAATAGCAAAAATAAGATAAAAATAAAATAATAACAACAATAATAGATGAGTGAAAATTGTACAAATAAAAAATGTAAACAACTTTATTTTTAAATATGTAAAAAAAATAAGTAATAAATAAATAATTTGTAAAAGTTGAAGTTAAATGAATAAAGGACTAAATTAAAATTTATGACGAAATTTAAAGATTACATTATGAAGAATCCTAAAATGAAGGATTAAATTAAAAATAAAATATAAAGTGCAAGGATTGAGAGTGAAATTATCCTAATAAGTACACCCATGTCACATCTAACATTATTGTTAGTGACTAAAGGGGACTAAATTGAAAACATGATGAAATTTAAGGTATAAATAAAAAAACAAAAGCAGAATGTAAATGACTAAATTAAAATGAAACAAAAAGTATAAGGACGTAGCGAATAATTCCTCCATCCCCAACACACGTGTCCTTCCTCTAGAGAGTCAACAGTAAGCTTAGGGAATAATTTACACAATGACGAAATAAAAGGATAAAAATTAAAAAAATAACAAAATGAAATAGGACCAGATTAAAAAGAACAAGAAAAGCGGAAGGACCGAAATAGAAATTATCTCATCCATGCGAAAACATGTGGTTCCTAAGGAAATAGATGGGTCAGATTTCGGGTTGGTCTCCAAAACAGTGTCGTTTTGGGGCTTATGAACGCCGACCAAAATGGTGTCGTTTAACCCAGCCTATATAAATGAAAATTTCTGTTAAAAAACATTCTGCCTACTGTTTTAAAAAAAATTTGAAAACCATCTTTTTTTTCTCAATTTTTTCAGTCCAGCCTTTGAGGTCCGGCGAGTTCCACGACGGGCTCCACCGTTCCCAGTGGCCGGAAAACACAAAAAGTCCCATTTTTAGGCCTTTCGGCTCCCAGAGCCCAGATCTGGGGTCGGTGTTCCTCGAAGCTCGACGAAAAAATAGAAAAATCTGAGAAGTCCCTTCGGTTTCTCCGTCGTCTCACCGAAGGGAGCCATCCATCATCGGGGACGTTATCCATGTCCACTCACAGCAGTGGAACCTGAAGTGACTCGGTGAGTTTTTTATTTTTATTTTATGTTTTATGCCTCTTTTTTTTCTAAAAAATAACATATAAAAAAAATGAAGAGAATCACCTTTGAAATTTTTGTTCTTTTTTTTATTGCTTTTTTCTTTTTTTCTTTTTTTGTAAAAAAATTACATGCTGTTGGTGGCTTTTATACGCTGTTGTATTTCACTATTTTTCTACTGTTCTTATTTTCCTATTTCTACGCCGTTTTTTGTCCTTGTGTTTCGCTCTTTTGTAGGTGACAGTGGTGGTGATGGGAAGAGACGCTCTTCTGCTGTTTTGGCAACATGGTGGCAGACCTCGGGCGTCATTTGTGCTGACATGGAGAAGTGGAGGTGGCAGCGTGCAGAAACCCTAGGGTTCCTGACTTTTTTGAAAAACAATTTAGGTTATTAGGCCACTGGCCTTTAGTTTTTTTTTATTCTTTGGGCCATTTGGGCTTGATGTTTTCTGTAAATGGACTATTGTATTTTGGACTTTGTAATTGGGTTTGTAATTTTTATTTTTATTATTTTTGGTTTCTGTTTAGGCCCAAGCTAAATTAGGCCTCTACAGCTGCCCCTCTTTTCTCATTGTCATGTAACGAGAATGGAGCAACGACCTTAAGGAGGACTAATTTTGTCTGGTCCTACCAAATCTCAACCTATTTGGTGCTCTTCATTCTTCCCACTGCAACTTCAGAGGTATAGGATTTGTCGCTTCAATCTGCTCTATTTCAACTCTATAGAGATAAGATTTGCCATCTTCAATCTGCTCCACTGCAACTTCAGGGAGATAAGATTTCTAGCTTCAATCTATTCCACTGCAACTTCAAGGAGATAAGATTTGTGACTTGTAACTTTAATCTGTTCCACTGCAACTTCAAGGAAATAAAACTCGCTATGGTAGATTTAATTCGACCCACTGTAACTTCAGAGGTATAGGATTTGTCTGCTACATTGCAACTTTAGGGAGATTAGATTTGTAACTTGTAGATTTAATCTGTTCCACTGTAACTTCAGGGAAATAAGATTTGCTATCTTCAATCTGCTCCACTACAACTTTAGGCAGATAAGTTTTGTAGCTTTAATCTGCTCCACTGCAACTTCAGGGAGATAAGATTCACCATGATAACTTCAATCTTCTCCACTGTAACTTCAGGGAGATAAGATTTGCTATGGTGACTTCAATCTGACCCACTACAACTTCAGAGGTATAGGATTTATGGTTTCATTGATATGCCAAGCGATTAGGATGTTATGATGAAAATGAATCAAATGCTCATAACTAGATGTATATGAATGATATTTGCATGATTGTAGAATGTCATCTTTTGAGAATGGTCCCTTTTTTAATACTTAGGTTGGCACGGCTCGTTGTTTGTTAATGTTCCATCACTGACATGTTATCTGCCTTCTTGTTCAAATCTGGTATCTTTGACAGAAAATATGAAGAAGTAATCACAACTTACACTATTCGTTTCCAAATATTTCCAGCCCTTAGATTTGGTTAGTTCTAACTAGTGGTCCTTTTTCAGGTCCTTGTACTATTTAGAAAACTTTTCAGAGCAATATGCAGAAATCCTTTCACTTGAATATTGTTAATTCATTAATCGTTATTTCAATGTAAAAATGCTTGAAAAAGATTGTAACAATGGACAAGATTGAAATTTATTTAAAGCAAAGCTCGAAATGAATGGATTAATTAAAATAGCAAACATTGTTAAAATGCAAAATGAGTAAGGTGAAAATAAGTGCCCCAAAAATCGCAGCATGAGCTTTTCTGCACAAATTTCTCGAGAACCATTTTGGGCTTGATATGTGTTTAGGAGATCTAGAGTACTTTGTTGATGCCCCAAGATGCAATGTTTCTTCTTTTGAGAGGACGCAGCTACCACATGTTCAATCTTTGATATAAATCTATGTTGCCCTTTCCTGGGTTTTCAACTCAAAACCCCTTTGGTCTCAAGGTGCCCTTTGAGGTTTTCGCCTTGGCCTATCCTCTTTTTTATTAGGTGAAGTATTTCTTAATTGAATCTAAATTCACTAAATTAAGCAGGTTTTTGCTATCCATCTCAGTTAGAATCAACGCTCCTCCAGAAAAAGCCTTCTTTACCATATAAGGTTCTTCCTAATTTGGCATCCATTTCCCTCTAAAGTCCTTTTGTATAGGCAGGATCTTTTTCAATACTAGGTCTCTCTCAGGGAATTCCCTGGTGTGAACCTTTTTGTCATAAGCTCGCATCATTCGTTTTTTATACATCTGACCATGACAAATAGCTTTCAACCTTTTCTCTTCAATCAAGTTCAACTGATCATATCGAGATTGGATCCATTCTACTTCATCTAACTTTAATTTTGACAAAAATCAAAGAGAATGAATCTCGACTTCAATGGGTAAAACCACTTCCATTCTATAAATCAATGAGAAAGGCATTGCCCCGATAGAGGTTCTAACAGACGTTCGATAAGCATAGTAGACAAATGGTAATTTCTCATGTCAATCTTTATAAGTCTCTATCATTTTCCCCATGATCTTCTTAATGTTCTTATTGGCTGCCTCCATTGCACCATTCATTTTTAAGCTATATGGTGACGAGTTGTGGTATTTGATCTTGAATTGATTGTAGACTTCTGATATCGTGCTATTGTTCAAATTCAATGTATTGTCAGATATAATCCTCTCTGGCATCCCATACCGACATATGATCTTTTTCTTCAAAAATTTACTAATTATCGACTTCGTGACGTTGGCACAAGAAACTTCTTCTACCCACTTAGTAAAGTAGTTGATGACCACAAAGATGAAACGATGCCCATTAGAAGCTTTTGGCGAGACTAGCCCAATGACATCTATGCTCCACATAGGGAAAGGCCATGGAGAAGTCATAACATGAAGAGGTGGAGGCATATGAATTTTATCTCCATAAGTTTGGCATTTATGACATCTCTTGGCATAATTTATACAATCTCTTTCTATGGTGGACCAATAATATCCAAATCTCATGATTTGCATGTCCATTGTAAAACCATTAACATGTATTCTGCAAACGCCCTCATAGACTTCTTCCAAAAGTTTCTTAACCTCAACAACGTCCACACATCTCATTAGTACCTGATCTTTTCTTATTTTGTATAAGATTTCTCCATCTAAGATATAGTCATTGGTCAGTCTTCTCAACGTCCTTTTATCATTATCGATTGCTTGATTAGAGTATTTACGATTCTTCACATATCGCAGTATATCGTAGTACCAAGGGTGACCATCCTTTTCTTCTTCCTCGATGTTGTAACAAGGAGCTGGAACCTCATAGATACTCATATGGATATATTTTACATCCTCTTGTCTGTTCACTTTGACCATGAAAGCTAAAGTAGCCAGGGCGTCAGCCATCTGATTTTCATCTCGTAGGAGGTAATAGAAGGTGATGCCATCGAACTCCTTAATTAGTTCAAGGACCAGCCTTCGATAATTGGTCAACTTGGGGTCTCTCGTCTCTCATTCACCTTCGAGTTGATAAATTACTAGTGCAAAATTCTCATATACCTCTAGTACCTTAATCTTGCATTCTATGGCTGCACGGATACCCATGATGCATGCTTCGTATTCTACCATATTGTTCGTGCAATTAAAATCCAATTTACTAGTAAATGGATAATGATATCCGTTTAGGGATACCAGGACTGCCCTAATTCAGTTACCCATAGCGTTTGCAGCTCCGTCAAAATTTAGTTTCCAATGATGTCCTTCTTAAGCATCTTCTTCAGTGGTGGCAACATACATCAGATCTTCGTTTGGGAGATCAAAGTTCAAAGGCTCGTAATCTTCTAGAGTTCTACTGGTTAGAAAATCTGCTACAGCACTCTCTTTTACTATCTTCTGGTTCACATAAATTATATCAAATTCGGAAAGTAAAATTTACCATCGAGCCATCCTTCCATTCAGAGCAGTCGACTCTATCATGTAATTTAGAGGGTTCATTTTTTAGATGAGCCAAGTTGTGTGGTACAACATGTATTGTCTCAGCCTTCGGGTTGTCCAGATTAAAACACTGCACAACTTTTCAATCGGCAAGTATCTTGTCTCACATTCAATGAAATTTTTACTGAGGTAGTATATCGCTCTTTCTTTCATTCTTGACTCATTATGTTGGGCCAGCATGCATCCCATAAAATTCCTAAATACTGCTAAGTACAATATCAGTATCTTATCTGGACTAGGTGACATCAATATTAGGGCATTGGATAAGTAATGTTTGACCTTGTCAAAAGTTTTCTGGCATTCCTCATCCCATATACCTGGATTGTATTTTTTAAGAAGACGGAATATGGGGTTACATTTCTCGGTCAGTTGTGAAATGAACCGAGTGATATAATTTAATCTCTCTAAAAACCCCCGAACCTCTTTTTGAATGCACGTGGAGGCAACTCCTGTATAGCTTTAACTTTGTCTGGGTTGATCTCGATCCCCTTTTCGCTGACTAAGAATCCTAGAATTTTCCTGACTTAGCCCCAAATGTACACTTTGTTGGATTGAGCTTTAGTTGGAATTTTCTCAACCTCAAAAATAATTTCCTCAGGACTTGTACATGCTCTTTTTCTGTTCAGGATTATGCAATCATATCGTCGACATAAACATCGATTTCTTTGTCCATCATATCATAAAACAAAATTACTATGGCTCTTTGATACGTCGCTCCCGTATTTTTCAATCCGAATGACATCACTTTATAGAAAAATGTTCTCCACATGATTACAAATGTGGTCTTTTCCATGTCTTCAGGATTCATTTTCATTTGGTTGTATCCAAATAAGCCACCTATGAAGGAGAACAGTGAATAACCTACCGTGTTGTCCACTAAAGTGTCAATGTGAGGCAACGGGAAATTGTCCTTCGAGCTGGCTTTGTTTAAATCCCTATAGTCTACACACCGTACTTTCTCATCTTTCTTAGGGACGGGGACTATATTGGCTACCCACTCCGAGTATTTAACTTGTAGGAAAACGGTGTCGAATCACTTCTTAACCTCTTCTTTTATTTTTAGCAGGGCGTCGGGCCTCATCCTTCGGAGTTTCTATTGAATTGGCTTGCATTCTTCCCTTATAGGAAGTTGGTGTACCATGATATCGATACTTAGACTAGGCATGTCCTAATATGACCATGCAAAAACATTTTTGAATTTTTAGAGTAACTCAGTAAGGTCTCGCTTCGTCCCTGTAGTGATGCAAGCTCCGATCTTCACCTCTTCGTCTAGAGTAACTCACAATTTCTACTGACTTTTTGTACGGTAGGATTTGTTTCTTATCTTGTTCTACCATATTTAACAAATTAGGAGATAGGTTACAATCTCGATCATTTTCAAAGTCTTGAGATTCCTCTAGACACATATCCTGCTCAAAAGGAGACTCTAAGTCAGCAGCAGTGTCGCTCGTGTCATTGATATATGGAAACTTGTTGTATGAATAACGGAAGACCCAAAGAACAAATGAGTCTGAGAATAATCATCTGTGTGGTATGAGTATAAATGAAATGGAAAAAAGAAGAAGAATATTTTCCAAAATAAGACACAAATATACATTTTATTGAAATAAAAATAATAGACATATGCATTTTTTACAAAAGGATTCTTATTACTCCTAAGCTTAGAGCAATAAATGTGTTTTGAACATTACTCTAAATTAGTTCTAAAAATTACAGGGATCTCTTCTGCAGTCCAATTGTTCAGAATAATTCCAGGGATATAAGGAAAAATGCCTAACAAGTTTTCCCTAATTCTTTCCTCGGATATAGCATTGATGCTTAGATTTCCCAATATTTTTTTCTGTAGTTTCTTTTCTTGACATCTTTTATTCAGGATAAATGATTTATCCTAACACGAACGTTTTAGATATATAGGGAAAGGTCATCGATTCCCATTTGACCTCTCCCTCACTCATTCCCGCTTTTCTTGTTTCTTGTTTCTTTTCTAGCTCCCTCTTCTTTTGCCTCGTATCTGGCTTTTATTCTAAACTAAAACGGTCTCGTTTGTCCATCAGCATTTGTGTATCAACTCTTCCTTGAAAGTATTTTCTGAGTTCTCTTCCAAGTAAGGCTCTTTTTTCAACCGTCAACTGTAGGCTCATCTTCGTGGTTTTAAATATTCTTGGTACTGGGATTTTACTTCCTTTGACAATGAAAGTTGTATTAACAAATTCCAGTGATCGAAAGGAACATTCTATTGCCTCATTATCCACTCTTATGTATGGTGCGTCACTAGTTATGGATGCAATGATATCTTCTTTAGCTTTTATTGTCATCAGTCGACCCTCCGTTATCAACTTCAGTTTTTGGTGTAGTGACGATGGCACTGCCCCAGCTGAGTGAATCCAAGGTCTACCCAACAAACAGTTATAAGAGGGCTTAATATCCATCACTAAAAAGTCTACATCATATGTGTTTGGGCCAATTAAGAGGAGTATTTCAATCCTTGCCATTACCCTATTTTCCGTACCATCGAACGTTCTCACTATATTTTGGCACGTCTTCATGTGAAAGCTATCCACTAACAATCTATTCAGTGTGGATAGAGGCAAGACGTTCAGTACAGATCCACTTTCGATTAACACCCCTGGCAACGTATATCCTTTGCAGTGGGTAGTGATATGTACAGCCTTCGTGGATCCCATGCCCCCTGGCGGTATTTTATCGTTATTGAAAAAGATAAAATTTTCAGCACTCAGATTGTTATCCAGACATTCTAGCTTGTTCATATATATATCATCAGAGACATAAGTTTTATTTAACACCTTCATCAACGCGCTACGATGTGTCTCCGAGCTTAAAAGTAAGACTAGTACTGATATGTGAGCTGGTTGTTTGTGTAGCTATTCTACAACACTATACTCGTTATGCTTCAAGAATTTTAGGAATTACTTAGCCTCATTCTCAATTACTTACTCATTAACAGGTGATTCAAGTCTAGCCATCTTTTCTTTCTTGTGTTCAACTACCAGGGTTTTTCCTTTAACGGGCTCGGTTCTTGTATTTGCAGGGTCATAACGCCTCCTACTGCGTAGGTAGAAACCAACATCCTGGCCATCTTCTGAAGTGCTAACTGAGTTTTTTTCTCCTGGGATCATCATGTTGCAATCATAGTTCCATGGAACCCTTTTGTTGTCATTATAAGGAAAAGCCACGGGTTTTTGAATAATGACTCTCGGTGCAGCTTGTGTTCCTACTTTATTATTTTTCGACCATAAAATAATCACCACCGAGTGGTTGACCTTGTAGACCTTCTCCGTCGATCCTTCCTCTAAGGCGCAAACATATCCTCCTTCCAAGCCCTTGACATGTTCAAAGAACTCTAATTCTTTGTTATCCATCAGATTTTGCACTAAACTCCTGAACTCAGCGCACTCTTGGATCTCATGAACCTTTTTAGTGTGGAACTCACAATAGTTCCTTACTCCTTTGGGTACCTCATCTGAATCTTGCATGATTAATCCTCCTCCATCTATCAGTTTTTGCCAGACCCATTTTAGCTGAGGTTTCACCTTCGCAACATCGATTTTGGTCATCTTTCCTCTACTCTCAATTATCGAGTTTACCCCTTAATCTGAATGAGTGGGTAACGTATTTTCTGCCATATTAGGTCCTGATGGATCATTGAACCTTACAATCCCCATCTTGATGAAACTTTCAATCAACTTTTTAAATGTAGTGTAGTTTTCAATTGGATGTCCCGTTATTCCTGTGTGGTACTCGCATTGAGCATTTTCATCATACCATTTTGAGAATGGAGGTTGCATGGGTTTTAAGTGAAACGGGGATACCACATGCGTGTCGAACAAATTCTAATATAATTCTCTGTATGAAATTAGGATATGTGTGAATTAGAGTTTTCCCATCTTTGGCATTGAGTTAGATTCTTGCCTTGAGGGGCCTTGATGGCTAGTTGTTATGGTCCATGGTTAGCCCACAGTGATCAATTTTGAATAGCTCTTGTTATTTATTTTCTTTCTTCCTCGGGGCTTATCTTTTGGCGTTTCCCCTCGCGTCTATTTTTCCACTCTTTATTGCATTTTCGATCATTTCTTCAGACATTACTATATTTGATAAGCTCTTGGTAGCAGTTCTTAACATATGGTTAATGAATGGGGCTTTCAGAGTGTTCATGAAAAGTATTGTTATCTCCTTCTCCAGAAGATGTGGTTGGATTTGCATTGCCACCTCTCTCCATTTCTAAGCATACTGCCTAAAGCTCTCACTTTGCTTCTTCTCCATGTTTTACAGCGTAATTCTGTCGAGTGGCATGTCAGTCACATGGCTATATTGTTTCATGAAAGCCTGTGCCAAGTCTTTTTATGAGTTGATTTTGGTACGGCTTAACTGGTTGTACCACTTGGAAGCTGACCCGATCAGACTATCTTGGAAGTAATGAATTAACATTTGGTCATTATTGACGTATCCCGTTATTCTTCGGTAGAACATTGTGATATGATCTTCAAGATAACTAGTCCCATTATATTTTTTGAATTCTAGAGTCTTGAATTTTGGTGGGAGTACTAGATCTGGGACTAAACTCAGTTCTTTAGCATCGACCCCCAAAGGTAATCAGCATTCTTCATAGCTCTGAATTTTTCCTCCAACCACTTACACTGATCTTCCAGCTGTTTCGACAATTCTATTATTGCTCTATCCATTTCAACCATGTTCGGATTATCTCTGGGATTGGAATCTAAACCTGTTGGGTAGTTCACCAGTGCTAAAGTACTAGCTTGATATTGTTGAGGTCTTATGGTGACGGGTACCCTTCGTGGATATGTATCTAGTTGGGCCTGGACATTTACCGGGGTAAAGCTTAGGGGGTATATAGGGTCTTCATTATCATCCCCCGAGTTAACCACAGTGCTTTTCCTTTTTTCAATCCCTCTAACCAGCAACTGTGTCAACTGGCTTATCATACTTCGTTGGGATTCTTGTATTTGATCCCTCATGTCTTGTTTTGCTTTAGCTAATTGTTCCTGTAGTTGTGCTTGCAACTGATCTTGCATGTCTTTTTGAATTTGTACTAACCTCTCTAATCTTTGATCCATTACTTTGGTTTTGCCGTAAGTACCGTAACGATATTCAGTTGGCAAATTCTTGTTGGTTTCCAGGGTAACTGTCATAATTTCGATTAATTAGGGTCTTTTAATGAAATTTAATGCATATGATGAAATGTGATGCTGATAAATGAAATGAATGAAAAAAGAGACATGGATTCTAATTCAATGTTATTAGAACAACTTTACTAGAAAATAGATCTTTTTACATAAAACGAATATTTTACATATACGGCCTCACCCTAATGTTCAAAGCCTTGACTTTCCTAAGAAGCCAAGCTAATTCTAGGCCCCGATCTGATTCTAATTCATATTTTAAGCTCAGCATGTCAGCTTGAACTGCTAGGGTTTTCAAATGGTCGACTATTTCCCGTACTTGAGTCACAGCTTCGCTCATGATGTGATCTTTATCCCTAATTTGACTTTGAGAGTGTTAGAGTTGCTCTTTCCAGTTTTCATTGTTCGTTTCAAGAAGCTCAACTCGAAGTTCACAGATTTGCAGTGCGACCTCGAGCTCTTCTACCTTTCCTTTCAACTCTTTAATCTTATTTAGGCTTGATTTCAACTCAATTGTGGAATTGCCGATATTAATGTAGTGACCTTTCCAATTCTGCCACTCGGGCTCTCAACCCAACCTTTTCATTTCAGCTTTCTAACAAATCCCTTTCTAGAGCATCTTCTCTAACTTGAACATCTTGGAATTTTCCCACTGATCAGTTTTAATCTTTTCTTTTTGAATTTTTTGCTACCATTGTTCTAATGTCTTACCCAATCCGGAAGTTCTCATCAACAAACAAAGTTTCTTATAAGCTCTTTTTAAGTTGTCAAAGTCTTCCTCAGCCTTACTCTTTCCTTTTTTCATTTTCTCTACTTCTAACTTCTGGACGTCGACATCTAATCCTAGCCGCATCTTTTCCTCTTCCAACTATTCTATCTTTTTCCCTAGCTCTTTTCAAAGTCTTGCTTTATGATCTCTAGTTCAGATGGTATCACTTATAGGTGTTCTTCTATTGGCCGAGTTTTTTTTAATTGATACAGGGATATTGTCATTGACTTTTTTACCACACCACCAATCATATTCGGGGGTCGCCATGGGGTTTGCAGCAAACTCTTTCATTTTGTGAGTACGGTTCCAAGCGTTTGATATTTCACGAATCTTCTTCTTGTAATTATCGCATTTGTACGCAAACTCACACTGAGCCAACCCTTGCGTTGCTGATATAAACTGCATCGGCCTATACTGCCTCAATACAAGTAGAGGGGCATATCCAATAGCTCCCCATATCTTGAGTAAAGGGACCCAGTTGAAGTCTCCACATCGATATAAAATTTCATCAGGGATCATCCAAGGGGCCCTCCATTCAACGTCTTCGTCTTGGAGACCCTAGAGAATTGCCACACTTTTCTTTCAAAATGTTATCCAGCCTTGGGGTAGCCACGAACTCTTTCAACAGAGAATAGTTCTCGGAGAATACTCGATAAGAGATCTTTTTTACCTTCCAAAAGTGGCTATGAAACCATGCTAACAAAAGTTGCGCACACCCGATAAATATTATTTCACCCGCTCTTCGACATGAATTTAAAGATCTAAAAATTTCAGCCAAAATTGTCGGGACGGGCATGACCCCTTTGTCAAGCCAATCAAATAAATCTGAAATTGTCTCATCTATGTGCCCTAGTACTTTGGGGAACATGACCAACCCGTAGATACTTAAGGCGAAGACGTTGACTCTTTTCTTTGTATCCGGATGTGCCAAGATCCAATCCTTAAACTTTTTCAAAAGACGCATTTACTATCTTCTTTTTGTTTAATCCGGGCCACGACTCATTGCTCACTCATTCCCGTTATGCTAATTAGCTTTTTTAAGAAAGTCGGGACATTGACAGTTCTAGAATAAGCTTCATCGACTTAGATCATCGGGCAACGGAGTAAAGTTGTGTACTTTTCTACGATGGTACCAAATCTACCTTCCTAAAAGTAAAGTAGCTATAAGCGGGATTCCAATATTAGGCCAGAGTTCGGAACAAGTGCTTATCCACTTTGACATTGAGTAAATAAGGCAAATCACCATAGTTACAGTAGAATAACTATTTGGTTTCGTCATCCCATTGGTCTCATACCTCCTTCAACTCTTGGAGATTATTCTGAGTCACACTGATGTGAGTGAAATCCCATAATTTTGACACATACCCCTCCATCAGGCTGTCATCCTTATTTTGTTGTGTCTTCTCGGACCATATCCGGATGATCGCATTGTCTTCCACTTAAATGACAAGCTCTTTATTTAGCAATTGAATGCGAATCAACACCCTTTTCTATAATGAAAATGCAATGCAATCACAGCGAAAACAAAACGAAACAAATCAGTACATTTCATACAAAGCTAGAATTTAAATCAAGAAATAATAAATAGAACACCTATTCGGATGACTACTAGAGGTTTGGTATGGCTCTCCCTAGGGTAGGTTCTTAGGGTTTATTATATGCGTTTCGGTTCTAAAGTAAGGGTACTTGAACCAGCAGATTCCTCGATCGTCACCCATTATAGGCTCATACAGACCGAGTTTGGTTCAAGGGAATACATTTCCCTATGGCTCTATGGAGATGAAGATCTCACGAAGACATAGGTACAGATGTATCCCAAAAGTGATCCATTATCCTATACGGAGGTGAAGACCTCACGAAAGAATAGTTTCTCACTCTCACTTAAAAAAGGCAAAACCGAATGATTGTGCAATGCAATATGCGAAAATATACCAAAAGACTCGAACCAATAAAGCAAAAATGTCATTATATAACAAAATGATGAAAACTTGATTTACCACAAAAATAAAGGATTGAAATGCAATGAACGGATCGTTAATTTGAACCAAATTATCAACTTTCGACAAAAATAAAAATAAAAAGTAATCAACTCGCGGCTTGGCTCTCTTGTTTTATCCCTAGTAGAGACGCCAAGCTGTCGAAATCTTTTTTGAAATCGACTTATATTTTGAAAACAAAAATAGGAGTTGCCACTAATCCTTTTTATGAGGTGTGATTTGATCACCTCGTAATGTTATCATTTTAATAAAATGTTTGATTTACTAAAACCATGATTTTTGGTCTACAAAATCCAAGAAATGGGTTCGGGTTCGATTACGTATGAAGAAGGATTAGCACCCTCGTGACGCCCAAAATTGGTACCTAGTTGATTACTTGATGCCTTAGTGTCGAGAATTGAAAATTTGAAGGGAGTTAAAACCCGACCCCTTTTTGTATTAAGGCATTACTTAACTAAATTAATTTTCACGAAAAGGGCTCATTTCAAGTTAATCGATAAGGAAGAATCATGTCCCGTAAGTTAGGGCACAATGCCTTAAACCCTCGAAATCAAGAATAAACGCCATTTGATTGTTACTTAAACTCATTTTTTTTAAATAGATATTCGACTATTACGGTTTTAGAAAGAAGCCATATTCTGTAAGTTAGGAACGCGACTCTTCTAATTCCAAAAATAATGAACATTGCCTCGGTTTAAATTTTTTCCTTTTCTATGCATTGCACAAAAACGAACGTAACATTTAAAATGATGTGCGCTTAACTTATTCAGGCATAATACACAAATGGATAAATGCTTAAACCTAATGTATGACATAACGATAATGAAATAGTTTAAAATGACTATGTGGATAGAATGATAAATAATAGGTAAATAAAGGAATACTATAATAATAATGCAATAATCATATTATTAATAATCACATCATAATAATAAAATAAATAAGGAAACTTAAAATAAAAAAAATAAAAATGAAATATGCTTAATGACGAGTGTAAATATAAATAGTGTGAGAATAATAGAAGAAATGATATAATAGCGAAAATAAGATAAAAATAAAATAATAAAAATAATAATAAATGAGCGAAAAATGTACAAAATAAAAAATGTAAACAACTTTATTTTTAAATATGTAAAAAAAAAGTAATAAATAAATAAATAATTTGTAAAAGGTTGAAGTTAAATGAATAAAGGACTAAATTAAAATTTATGGCAAAATTTAAAGATTAAATTATGAAGAATCCTAAAATGAAGGATTAAATTAAAAATAAAATATAAAATACAAGGATTTAGAGTGAAATTATCCCAGCAAGTACACCCATGTCACATCTGATGTCATTGTCACTGACTGAAGGGGACTAAATTGAAAACACGATGAAACCTAAGGTATAAATAAAAAAAATAAAAGCAGAATGTAAATGACTAAATTGAAATGAAATGAAGCAAAAAGTATAGGGACGCAACAAATAATTCCCCCATCCCCAACACACGTATCCTTCCCCTGGAGAGTCAACAGTAAGCCCAAGGACTAATTTGCACAAGGACGAAATAAAAAGATAAAAATAAAAAACTACAGAATGAAATAAGATCAGATTAAAAAGAATAGGAAAAGCGGAATGATCGGAATAGAAATTTTCTCATCCATGCAAAAACACGCGAATCCTATGAGAATAGACGGGTCAGATTTCAAGTTGGTCTCCAAAACGACGTTGTTTTGGGGGCTAATGAACGCCGACCAAAACGGAGTTGTTTAACCCAGACTATTTAAATAAAAAATTCTGTTAAAAAACATTCTGCCTACTGTTTTAAAACAAAATTTGAAAGCCATTTTTTTCTCCCAATTTTTTCAATTTGGCCTTTGAGGTCCGGCGAGTCCCACAATGGCCACCGGCCGTTGGCGACAGGCTCGACCGTTACTAGTGGCCAAAAAACACAAAAAGTCCCATTTTTTTTGCCTTTCAACTCCTAGAGCCCAGATTTGGGGTCGGTGTTCCTCGAAGCTCGACAAAAAAATAAGAAAATATGAGAAGTCGCTTTGGTTTCTCCACCATCTCACCGAAGGGACCCATCCATCATTGGGGACGGTGTCCTCATCCACTCGCGGCAGTGGAACCTGAAACGGCTTGGTGAGTTTTTTATTTTTATTTTATGTTTTATGCCTTTTTTTCTTCTAAAAAATAATAGATAAAAAAATGAAGAGAGTTACCTTTGAAATTTTTGTTCTGTCTTTTTTTTATTGCTTTTTTCTTTTTTTTTTCTTTTTTCGTAAAAAAATTTATATGCTATTGATGGCTTTTATAGCCGATTATACATTGTTGTTTTTCACTGTTTTTCTACTATTCTTATTTTCCTATTTCCATGTCGTTTTTGTCCTTGTGTTTCGCTCTTTTGCAGGTGACGGTGGTGGCGATGGGAAGAGGCGCTCTTATGTTGTTTTGGCGACATAGGGGCAGACCTCGAGCGTCTTTCGTGCTGACATGGCGAAGTGAAGGCGGCGGCGTTCAGAAACCCTAGAGTTTCTGCCTTTTCCGAAAAACAATTTAGGTCATTAGACCATTGGGTCTTTAAGTTTTTTTATTTTTTGGGCCATTTGGGATTTATGTTTTTTTGTAAATGGACTGTTGTATGTTAAACTTTGTAATTAGGTTTGTAAATTTTTATTTTTATTTTTATTATTTTAGACTTTGTAATGTGCGTATGTATTATATATGATATATATGAAAATGTCGATCTTTAACTCGAATATGAGATTTTCGATGTTCTGTTTTGAAGGATCCTTTCGATGAATTTATACACTTGACAATGACATATCATCACTCTTCCATGAATTTACACACGCATATATTAAAAAATAATGCAAAGAAGTTTCCCAATTCCTAGTTCCTAGAAACTCCAAACAGACTTCCCACCCTTTTTCTGTTCCTCGGTCAACTTCCAGGTATTTTCTCTTCAGTTTCTTTGATTTTGCCCACGAAACCAATCACTTCATCATAAGCATACACACACAAATATATATATATAGCATTTTTTGTGTATAGTTTCCACCATAATCTCAAAACTCATATAACTTTTTCGATTCAAAAAAAATGAAGGCAATCGGTGATGAAAACCAAACCACAAATCTGCCACCAACCAATCCAGAAATCCCCATAAATCTAACAGCCATAGCTGACTATTATCTGACATTCAACTGCATCTCCACAATGTACCAGGCCTACACCCATGGTGACTTTCCCATGGTGGGTTTCATAGTTATGGTTTACTTTGGTTATTTGGGTCTCATGTATTGCATAAACCAACTCCGAGCTTTACCTCCAACCCACACTTCACCAAAGAAAGATTTCTTGAAATCTATCATATGGGTTTTAGCCACTGTTATCTTAGTCGGCTTTGCTCTTCAATTCTCCACCTTTGTTCACCCTTTTGTAGTTGTTTTTGTGTTTGCTGCTGCAGTTTCTACCAGTTATTTCGTCTTCTTCTTATATTTCGACTATGATTGCGATCCCCATCAATCTGCTAACTCTTGCTGCATATTTAGAATCAAAGTGTCTAGGGGATGTTGCGCCAATTATGAAGTGATCATCAACGGCAGCAAAATTACAAGGGATGTCGTTCCAGGTCCAGAAAATGTGTAATTCCTGGAAGATCTCTAGATTTAAGAGTTAACAGAATAGGGCCTGTGGTGAGAGTGATCTAAGTTTTATTTGTTTTAATTCTTTATTCATAGGTAAAGCTTGTTGTTCCTTGTTATCATTCAATCAAGTCAAAAGCTTTAAAAGCTGATGGAAATTCTTTGGTAAAGCTAAACCATATCAATCAATTTAATGGACAAGAAAGATGTTTCTTAAGAAAAAAAAACCAAGTTAATGACAATTTGAATATTGAATACCATATGGTAAAAAGTAGCAAACTCAAGAATTGAAGACCAATCTTTGATTATTTTTCTACTAAACAAAAACAACAAAGGTGAGGGTGATTTTGGAACCATATCCATTTACTATCTCCATCAGGACCCAACAATGGAATGCAAAGCAAAGGTGTTATAAATGCTTCTTTTTTTTTTGTGGCAGAAAAAAAAAAGCTTGGGTTTTCTTCTACTGATCATTGTTTATGCTTTCTAAAGCACAGTCTGCAAACAGAAAATCTGCCAATGGGTAGTTAATTAAAGGTGCGTGTGAATGTGATAAGCAGTGGAGGTGTGTTCATAGAAACTGACGGACAAAAACAGTCCTAAGGAATCCATTTGTCTGTACTTCACTTTAAAACTTTATCACCAATACAAATGGGAATAGAAATATGTTTTAAAAGCTGGGGGAAACAGAGTCTCACTCAACTATTTGAAGAGAATATTCTCATCGCACTGAGCAGGGGCTGCAAGCTTAAAAGGATTAACAAAAAGTGGAGATGCGGGGTATCGATCCCCGTACCTCTCGCATGCTAAGCGAGCGCTCTACCATCTGAGCTACATCCCCATGACGACGTCAATTTTCATTTTTGTTACCTATTACTAAATAAAATTGGCCCAAGTTTCTGGAAGTCACTTTTATCCCGGCTTATTCTATTCTAGAGTAAACTACACAAATATTCATCTAATTTTCAAAATTTTTTATTTTAAACATAAAAATGTTAGCAAAATGGCACTAGAGCTGATCATGGGCTGGGCGGCCCGACCCGGCCTGGCCCGAAGGCCAGCCCGAAAAATGGGAGGGTTTGGGTAAAATTATAGGCCCAAAAAAGGGGCTTGGGCAAAAAAAACGAGGCCCGTTTAGAAAACGGGCCGGGCCTCGTGTAAGAGTTTTTGGCGGGCCCGCCCAATTATATATTAATATATTTTTTATTTTATTTTTAATTATTTTAAATTTTTAATATAACTATTTTTTATTATATTGTTAATTTGTATATTGTTTTAAGAATTGTTTTAGTATTATTTTTATTTGTTTTAATATTTGTTTTTATGTTTTAAATATATTTGATTTATTATATTTTTAATTTTTTTATTTAATGAAATAAGAAAAAAAATTAATATGGGCCGTGCCGGGCCGGGCTCGGGCTTAGTAATTTTATTTTGGGCCGGGCTTGAGTAAAATTTTAGGCCCATATTTCGGGCCGAGTCGGGCCCGGGCCAGTAGACGGGCCTAAAATTTTATCCCGGCCCGGCCCGGCCTATGATCACCTCTAAATGGCACACACTTTCATAGAATTTATTCATTTTGATTACTAATTATTTCGATTTTTGATGAGACGGTGTTAAAGGAATTGTTAGGTTGAAAACAAAGGAAAATAAATTATTTGAATGTAAAATAATGAGGTGGATATTAATATCCAAGGAGAAAAAAGACAAAAATAAATAATTGAAATGTCATGTAAGATTTCTGTTTGCAATTTTAATCAGAGTAATCAAAATGAACAAACTTTGTAAATATTTTGTAGTGTTTAAAATGAAAATTTTTGAAAGTTGGATGACTATATGTATAATTTACTCTATATTATATTATGTGAAAGAATTTAAGTAAAAATACCTCTCCAATCCCTCAATTTTGAAATTGAGCATTTGGTCCCTTAAAAAAAATGGAGCAATTTAACCCCTATAAATTTTTAAAAGTGAGCAACTAACGAGAATTAATCATGGTGTTAATGTCTTTCATAAATTATACATAATTTTGATTGGTATAACAATAAATTTAGCTCTCTCTGTTTACATGTTTTGTCAATTTCGTCTTGATTCTAAAAAAATTCAACAAATTTAGTATGCAACATTTGGCTAAATTTGTTAAATTAGGACCAAATTGATAAAATGTGTAAACTTTGAAGGCTAAATTTGTTATTATATCAATCAAATTTATGCATAATTGACTAAAAATATTAATGCCATTACTAAATGTAATTAATGGTTCACTTTCGAGATTGAAGGTTTTTTAGATAATTTGTTTAATATCAAAATTGAGAGAAATCGGAATTTTTTTTTTATAAAAAAGAAACAAATATATTTATAACTTTATTTTTATAAAAAGAGAAAAGAAAAAACATCCTCATTCCCCAAATATTTAAGAACAAGAATAATAAGCATGGGATGTTGGTGGATTCTACTCGTTGTTGGGTGGATTCAAATAATAAGATCAGGATGGAGAGCTTTTCTTATATCAGGAAAACAAAACTGAATTGTAGTTGCAAACAAGAAGGGATGGTGAGTTTTCGTGTGTAGTAATATTTCGAAATGAGCTCTGATGGGAGGTGGCTTCATCTCAAAAGAATGCTGCATCTCCCACTGTCTCACTGGCTGATTGCCTTCATCAATCGAAATAAAGGTTATTGCATTTGCATGCATGGACATACATGGAGGAGGTTTTAGGGCCCGTAAGCTAGGTAGGTCTTTCCCTTTTCTTTCAATTTTGATTTCAATATGGTGGTGTAGCTGCTTGGATTTTTCATTTTGGGACACTGTCATGGTTTTGCTCATATAAACTATTGGATTAATGGCATCAAATAGATCTGAAGTTAATAAAAAAAGCCGTCTAATCTCCAATAGATCCGAAGTTAATGGCATCAGATCTATTGTCGCCATAACCATCAATCTTCCACTGATAACAACATTCAGTCAATACAGTGTATTGAATCAAATCACTATTTTCCGCCACTAATGATAAAAATCCCCAGCCCCCAAGAATTGAAATAGCACTAATAAAATCAACAGTAAAAAAAAAAAAGAGAGAGAGAGAGAGAGGCAAATATAGTAAAGAAGCACGCAGCAGACGGTGAGTGTATTTCCGTCAGAATCTCGTCATTTGCGTTGGCCTCATATCAGTACCTTTTGTTCTTCACTAATATCACAATAATAGAACTCTATCATCGATCGATAGTTTCATCCATGTTTTATTGTGATATTTGTGAAAAAAAGAAGGTAAGAAATGATTTTCTTGTTCAATCTTGTTTGATTCAAACTCCATCCTCACCACCACCCTTGTCTTTTTGTACATTCGGCTATACCCTCTCATGCCCTAATTTTTCCTCTCAAGAATTTATAGGCACCCAAGCCCAGATCCACATGCCATTCTCTATCACTATCCAATCTAGTAAATAAATAAGGTTAGTAACTGAGATTAAATAAATGGTTAAATTTTGTCATAGGTACTTGTACTCTTTATAAATTTGAAATTTAATATTTATACTTTTATTTTCAAGAATTTAGTCCTTTACTTTTTAAATTTTTAAATTTATATTCAATTGTTAACACTATTAGCTTTTTTTGTGACATTTTAAAATAAAAAGATACTCATTTGGCAACAATGCAATTAAAAAAAATGCAATTAAAATTTTCTTCAAACAATTATGGATTAAAAAATTATGATTTATTATTCTATACATTGGACTAAAAGAACTACACAAACGAATCTAAAATGATGTTATTTTTATTTAATACGTAATAAAATATTTTGGAAATAATTTTAAAAATAAGAAAGGAATTTTAAAAAATGGGTTTTTTTTATTAAAAAAATTAAAAAATTATAAACTCCGCTGATTAAAGCAAGCAACTTGTAGCATCTTCTGGGAGCCCTTGTACCGCAATTGATGTTTTTTACCTAAACACTTTAAGGGATGGTGGCTTGCGAGTGGTTATGCCCAAATCTACAGATGTTGATTCAACTTGCAAGACTAACAAGGAAGGCATATACTTGTGCAATCTCCTCGACACTGGAAAGGCCTCAAGGGTCTTGAAATTGGAACGAAATAACTTTGAGCATTTTCTGCAACCCTATTGTGGAGTTAATTGGCAACAAAGAGTACCAAAATGCAGATTGGAGATTGCGTCCTCTTCCTGATGAAATGTTCAGATATGCTAAAGAAGACACACATTATTTGTTGTATATTTATGATTTAATGAGAATCAAACTGCTATTGATGCTCTAGGAACCCGTACATTTTGATGCTCCTTTGGTAGAGGTCTATAAGCGAAGTTCTGCTGTATATATGCAACTGTCCAAGAAAGAGCTACTGATGGAGAATTCATATCTCCATATATATGGGTTGCAGGGAGCTGGTTTCAATACTGAGCAGCTAGTTAGCACTTGTTGATGCGCTTTATGAATGGCGAGACATTATTGCCAAGCAGATACCTGTACACAAGAATGCAGGGGACGAGGTATTCTCTGGGTCTACTGACAAACAAGGTGAGATTGAGGCAGTTGTTATTGTCACTGACGTGCACACCCTCTTCAGAAAAGTTGCTCAGCTTGTTGACAATGCCAATAACGTAGGGCGCTTCTAACAGGTGTTGGCAGCCATTGGAAACTTTTGTATATACTTAGTTGGGTTGGGAATCAAGATGCTATTGTTGCCTGTGTTGTTGGAATGCTAGGTGATCCAAAAGAGGCCGGAGCAGATTGAGGACTTGGCTCTCTTGCTGTGGTTAGACAAACTGTGCAAGAAAAACACAAGGTTGCTCAAGGAGAAGCATGGGAGTCTGTGGATATACTCCCTTTGGTCCATCCTTCAAGGCTTTTAGTGCGTAGACAATTCATCGGGCTCTAAATCTCGGTGTCGATGTCAAGGTGATCACTAGTGATCAACTAGCCATTAGCAAAGAAACTGGCCACAGGCTCGATGGTTCCCATGAGCACAAATATGAGATTGTAATAAGGTTACAACAAATGACTCATATTTGTGGCATAACTGGAGATGGCGTGAATGATGCACCTGCGCTTAAGAAGGCAGGCATTGGAATTGCAATGGATGATGCAACTAATGTAGCTCGTGGTGCATCGGATATAGTGCTAACAGAACCAGGGCTTAGTGTCATTGTTAGTGCTGTTCTAACAAGCAGAGCCATTTTTCAAAGAATGAAAAATTAAATGCTGAGTCCATTACTATCCAATTTGTGTTGGGAATTATGTTTCTTGCTCTTATTCGGAAAATCGATTTCTCACCTTTCATGGATTTGAGCATTGCCATACCGAGCTTGAAACCATTATGACCATTTCCAAAGAGCCATCTCTTATGCCTAACTTATGGAAGCTCAAGGAGATATTTGCCACTAGCATGGTCCTCGATACCTACCTTGCTTGCATGACTCTTGGTTCTTCTGGGCTGCTAACGGTTCCGACTTCTTTTCTAACAAGTTTGGGGTCACCGAAGTGTTATATTTCCTGAAAATGCTACTTGGGAGCCACAGCAACAACTGTTTGCAAATTTTCCCCACTTTGATCTTTGAGGACAAGGATCTTTTCAAGGAATTAATATTTGTTAGGGGACAAAATTAAAATTAGAAAATAAAATAAAGAGTAATAAACGGTGCATTTAGGAGTTCAAAACATTATTGTAGAGCAGTTAAAACAGTGCGTATAGGGATAGTCTAATGAAACGTTGCATGGACTAACGGTTTGAAGTGTTCAATCTGTTATTCCTTTCCTTCTTAAGCAAACCGTTGAAGCAGTTATCAATTTGGTTCAGTATTGTCTTCTTTCTCTCGATTCTCTCTTCTTCTTCTTCCTTTCTTTTCTATCAAAATTTCTCTCTCAGTAACAAATCCCCCCCCCCCGAATTGACATAGCATTAATAAAATCAACAGCAAAAAAAAAAAAGAAAAGAAAAAGGAGGCAAAGACAAAAAAGCAGCACGCAGCAGACGGTGAGTGTATTTCCGTCAGAATCTGGTCATGGCCGTCGGCCTCATATCAGTACCTTTTGTTCCTCACTAATATCACAATTATCATCGATACAAGAAGCAGCTATGGGCATCGATAATTTCATCCATGTTTTATTGTGATATTTGTGAAGAAAAGAAGGTAAGAATATGATTTTCTTGATTGATTCAAACTCCACCCTTACCCACACCACACCCACACCCACACCCTCGCCCTCGCTTTTTTGCAAATTCGGCTATACCCTCTGATGCCCTAATTTTTCCTCTATAAAGAATTTATAGGCACCCAAGCCCAGATCCACATGCCATTCTCTATTACTGTCCAATCTAGTAAGTAAATAAGGTTAGTAACTGAGATTAAATAAATGGTTAAATTTTGTGATTGTTGTTTGTATTCTTTATAAATTTAAAATTTAATCTTTATATTTTTATTTTTAAGAATTTAGTCTCTTACTTTTTAAATTTTAAAATTCATGTTTAATTATCAACTCTTTTAACTTTTTTGGTGTGATATTTTAAAATAAAAAATATTCACTTGGTAACAATACAATTAACAAAAACGGTGTAATAAATATGAATTTAGCAAAATAATAACAATTACACTTAAATTTTAAAATTTGTAAAATAGAAAGATAAATTCCTAGAAATAAAAATACAGACAATTATGACATATTTTAGCCTAAAATAGTTTTTCATTTAGTTTACATCTTCAAAAATATAAAGTCTGTATAATTTTAATTTTTTTTCTTTTATCAATTCTAGTTTAAAATTTTGTCAATGATATTTCTAGTTTGCGATGTTTATATTATGATTTATTATTCTATACATTGGACTAAAATAACTACACAAACTAATCTAAAATAATTCCATTTTTGTTTAATACGTAATAAAATATTTTGGAAATAATTTTAAAAATAAGAAAGGAATTTTTAAAAACAATTGGGTTTTTTTTTTATATAAAAAAAATTAGAAACTAGAAACTCTGCAATTGAAATATGGAAAATTAGTGAAAACTTCATCTATAATAATATTTTTATTAAATGTGATATTTAATAGATAATACATTAAACCTAAACCTAAAGAATACTATTTACTAATTAAAAAAACCTAAAAATAATTATCAAGTTATAAACAATATACTATGAACTAATTAAAAAAGAAAAAATAGCCTAAAAATTATTTTTTTGTTGTAAACAAGATACACTTGGATGGACCCTTCCGTTTCTCAAGCCATGAGCGTTAAGGCAATACGATGACGTTTTGTCTTTATGCTTCTCGTATATCAAGTTAATATCTTTCATGGTAATATTTTTGCATAGAACAGACTCACTGCATGAAAGTTGCACTGCTATTTCTTTATGTGATGTCCCATTGATATTTTCAAAAGCTATATTACTGATTTCCACAGCTGACGTCTGCAATATATAGATAATAATTAAAATTAAGAATACTACATTGTTTTAAATATAAAACTGAACTCTAATAATTAACTGCTTACTTGGTTCTTGCATTGTTTATGAGGGCAATAATACTGATCGATAACAATGGGTCGAGTCGAAGAATGGGAAGTTATATATTCAAATTTAATGTTTCTCGCATGACCGTGTCCTCCCTAAGCACACAACAACGACAATAATTTATAAGTTACGTAACAATTTTATTAATATAATTTTAAAAAAAAAATTAGAGTAGTGATATATACCTGCCAAGTTTTGATTCTAACTCCATTAGTTGTTCCATGGAATGTAACATTTCTTACATGAACAAATTCAACTTCCTCAGTTTTTCCCATAATTCCAAGGCTCCCAATGCTTCACATGACAATCAAATATTAACAGATAGAGACTTAATTTCATGAAGCCAGAGGAAAGATCATTGCAATAAAGTATGAAAGCAAATTAAAAAAAGAAAAAGTGTACCTTATTCCGTGACCTGGACCGCATTTGATGTTACTAATATTAATGTATTTAGATTCATTGCCAATTGATATGCAATCATCACCTGAATTAATAAACAAATATGTATAGGATATTAGAATGAACATAAAGATGTATGTATAATGAAATAAAACAAGCAAACAAACAAACAAACAAACCGGTTTGAATGGTTGAATTATCTATAGAGACATTGGTGGAACGTTGGATGTGAATTCCGTCAGTGTTGGGACTGTGTCCCGGAGCTCTGATTGTAAGTTCAGTGGCATGAACCAAAGTAGAGCTTTCGAATGCAATGTGCATTTGTGGACTGTCTTCAAAGGTTAAACCTTTGATATCTACATTCTTGGAGTGTCCTATCATAAAACCCTAAAACAAAAGCCACATAATTCTCATACAATTACAGTATACACAATTCATGTCAATGTTTTTCTGCCATACCAAAAAACTTAGTATCTTCATAAATACAAAAACATGAAATTCGAACACATACCGTTGGTTTCCGATGTTGACAGGACTGTTACAAAGAGCAATGAAAATGTATACATCAGTAAAAACCCAACAAGAAAGTTTAACCAGAAAATATTATATACATAGGTAGAAATCTTATGGGCTTATAATAGAATATAAACAATTACCTTTTCGTTATCTTTGCAAGAAAGTTTCCACCATTTATCTCCCTGGCCATTGATGGTACCAGATCCTTGAATGTGGAGACCATCGAAATTTTCAAAGCCAATCCAATGGTTACAATTTGTTTCACAGTCCCATGCAGAAGGTCTGGTTGGGGCTATGATTCTCCCATCAATCTGCACCCCAATTTATATGCAAAGTTTTCACAA
The DNA here is from genome assembly GCA_025698475.1 of Gossypium anomalum. Taxonomy (NCBI): domain Eukaryota; kingdom Viridiplantae; phylum Streptophyta; class Magnoliopsida; order Malvales; family Malvaceae; genus Gossypium; species Gossypium anomalum. The sequence continues at coordinate 65,328,878 of CM046964.1, forward strand.
AACAAATGTAAAGGAAGCAGTTTCTAACTAACACAAAAGACATAGGCCCCGTATTATGTATCATTGGTTTTATACACTACTAGCACTATTACTAAATATATATGTAAATAAATTTACAATGGAAATTAGAGAAAGAAATACCTGCAACGTAATGTTATTAGAGTTGCAATGTTTGCCATTGAAAGTTAAAGGTTGCAGCAGATACGTCTTCCCTTGAGGTACAAGAAAGGTTGGTGATGGAGCTGAAGAATCACAAGCAGCATCCCAGGCATGCTTAAACATCTAAAATACATACACACCATTAGACCAAGCATATATTATCAGTAGGCATGCAACATCAATCCTAAACAATGTCCTGTTAAAATTAGCACCACAGAGAGCAGAGAGAATGAAAAGAAAACCTTAGAATCATCTTTCTGTCCATCTCCAATAGCTCCAAAGTTAATCACATTAAATGTATTGTCGATATTTATGTTGGTGTTCTTCAACTGACGAGAAGAGCCAGTGAATACAATGCATTGGATCAAAAGAAGTAACAACAAGATTTTTGAAGTTGCCATAGTACTGATTTGATGCGTATATGGAAGAGAAGATACATACGTATAGAGGGTATGCGTTGATATAGTAAATTGTTTTCATAATTCAACAATGAAAAGGAGTTGTTAAGAGTTTGTGTACGTATGATAGAATTAGTCCTTTTCATACTGCAACTATATAACTACATATAAATATGAATTTTTATTATTGAAGTAATTAAAAGTGAAATAAAAGAGTAAAAGAAAGAAGTTCAGTAGAAGTAGGAATCATGAGTTAAATCCATCCATCCATCCATGTAAAGATAAAACTCCATAGCAGTTTTCATTATGCCACCATTTAAGCTAAATTCCGGAACTCCACCTCACATAAACAGCTAATCCAATCCTATCAACCCTAATCACTAATGATAAAATCCCCCCAAGCATTGATAAAACCACCAGTAAAAAGATATCAAAAACAATTTCGCAAAGATAATAAAGAAGCACTCACCAGGCCTGGCTGTATTTCCAGAAGTGGAGTCCTCGTCATCGCCGTTCGCTTCATATCAGTAACTTTTGTTCCTCACAAACATCACAATAATAAAACCTAAACCAATTCAAATTCGAAAATGAATGCAGTAGGCTAGAGATAGGTATGTGATGTTTGTGAAGAAAAAAAGGTAGCTATATGAATATAATTTTCCTTGTTCAATCTTGTTTGATTCAACTCCACCACCCTCAGCCTCTCCTTTTTGCATTTTCTTCGATGACCCTTCGCTCTTTACTTTCTCATGCCCTAGCTTTCCCTCTAATGAATTTATCATTTCAGCCCCATTATCACTTCCGCATACCTCCGTATCAGACCCTTTTGTCTCCTTCACCAAAGCCCAGATCCATCCGATTCCGTATTATTCTCCAAAGTAATAAGATTAAGGGTAAACTACCCTCATGGTCACTTCTGTTTAACGGTTGACGCCAAGTTAAATCATCTGACAAAAAATTTAAATTAAATTATACAATTAACCTCCTTTATTTCCTATTTCTTTATTTCTTTTAACATAAGTCGAATGGGCAGTAACAAAAAAATAAAAATAAAAAACCATTTTTATCTATAACCAAAATCCATAAAATAATTATTAAAATTGTCCACCACCATCAATCATCTATATTTTATTTACTAACACTTTGACTACTACCATGATCTCCTTTCGAAAACATCTCAAAAAATTCTCAACTTTTAGACTACTCACTATCAAATCTCTGTCATCACCGACTATTAAATCAGCTTGATTTTCTGATATGTGCTTCATCGTTACTGATCATTGTCTAATCTTTAGCTCTCCGTCACCAGTATTCTTCCACGAACTTATTCTCCTCGGTCCTCATTGCTCAAAAATTTACAGGAAAGTTCATTTTTTCTTGGGGTTCAAATCAAACTACTAAAAAAATGAAAAGAAGTGCCCCCACTTCCAAGAAACTTCAAATAAAGTGCAGCTTCAGAATATTTTCTCTTTCATTTTCTTTGTATTTCCCGGGAACCAATCACTTGATCATAAGAATATATATCTGCTGTAAACTCCAAAACCATGCCAACTCTTGAAGAATCTCAGCTTTTTATGCGTATAGTTTCCACCATAATCTCAAAACTCATATAACTTATTCGATTCAAAAACAATGAAGGCAACCAGTGATGAAAACCAATCCACAAATCCGCCACCAACCAATCCACAAATCCCCATAAATCTAACAGCCATAGCTTACTATTATCAAACATTCAGCTGCATATCCACAAGGTACCAGGCCTACACCCATGGTGGGTTTCATAGTTATTGTCTACTTTGGTTATTTGGGTCTAATGTATTGCATAAACCAACTCCGAGCTTTACCTCCAACCCACACTTCACCAAAGAAAGATTTCTTGAAATCGATCATATGGGTTTTAGCCACTGTTCTCTTTTTCGGCTTTGCTCTTCAATTCTCCACCTTTGTTCACCCTCTTGTAGCTGTTTTTATGTTTGCTGCTGCAGTTTCTACTAGTTATTTCTTCTTCTTCTTATACTTGGTCCATGATTGCGGTCCCCATCAATCTGCTAACTCATGCTGCATATTTAGAATCAAAATGGTCGGAGTTTCTGCACCAAGTAGTAAAGTGATCATAAATGGCAGCAAACTTATAAGGGATGTTGTGCCAGCTCCAGAAAGTGTTTAATTCCTAGAAGATCTCTATCAATTTTATTTTATTCTTTATTCATAGGCATAGCTTGGCAAAGCCATATCTATCAATTTAATGAACAAGAAAGATGTTTGTTGAGAAAAGCAAGTAAAACCGGAACTTGAGAGGTTGTAATTTTAAAGTTGTTCAAGGCATATGATAGTGAATGACAATTTGAATATGAAAGTAAGTAGCAAACTCAAGACCCGAAGACCAAACCAGCAAAGGTGGGGTGAAATATCCACTTATTATCTCCATCAGGACCCAACAATGGAATGCAAAGAAAAGGTGTACTCTGTTATGGCAAAGCACACAGTTTGTAACAGCAAAAATTCCATTAATTGGGTAGCTGATAAAGCGTCGGTGATTGTCATAAACAGTTGATTTAGCAGAGGAGGTGTGTTTCATAGAAACTCTGCTACGTGATTCCATCTGTCTCTATTTCACTTTAAAACTTCATCACCAATGCGAATGGGGAATAGAAACATGTTTTAAAAGGTAGAGGAAACAAAAAATGGAGATGCGGGGTATCGATCCCCGTACCTCTCGCATGCTAAGCGAGCGCTCTACCATCTGAGCTACATCCCCTTTGCTTTATATTTCATTACTTAAAAAAGAAATTACCCAAGTTTTCTCCTTTTTAGCCCAGAAATCGCTTTCCTCCCCTCAAATTCTTAACTTTCCTTAATTTGTTACATTATATTATACTAGTATGGTTTTTAGGGTTTATTGGAGGTTAGGTTGAGTTAACTATTAAAAAGTTTTTGTACTCTTTGTATGTTTAAATTTTATTCTTTATATTTTTATTTTCAAGAGTTTATCTTTTTACTTTTCGGATTTAAAAATTTACGTCTCTTTGTTAATATCTTATAATTTTTTCGTTAAATTTGCTGGTGTGACATTTTTAAATTAAATAAAATTACTCATTTAATATCTATGTAACAAAAATATGACACTATAATGAACCTAAATTTAATAGAGAATTTTAACTGTGTTAAAATTTCTTAAAAACTCATATAAACATTTTACTCAAAATAAAGTATTTAGACTAACTAATGACATTATAAGAATTGAGGTAGCAAATTATGTCAAAATTAAAGCATAGAGATAAAATCTTAAATTTGAGCAAAATATAAAGATCAAAATTGGAATTTAACCTTTCTTATATAATCTCACAAAAGTAGAGGGATTAAAATTGAAATTTAACCATCATCTCCTCATGTAAAAAAAGAATAAAAAAGAGTCAAAAGAAAAAGGACAAATGTCATGTAAGGAAGGCACAAAATTTTCATTTTTAAGAAATTTATATAAAGTAGTATAGATTCTAGGGTAAACTAGATAAATAGTCACTCAACTTTCAAAAATATTCATTTTAAGCACAAAAAAAGTTAACAAAATGGGCACTCATATTATGAAATTTGTTCATTTTAATCGCTCCTATTAAAATTGCAAACGAAAATCCTACCTGCCATTCCAGTTAATTTTTGTTATTTTCCAGCTGGATAGTAATATCCAACTCATGCATTCAAATAACTTACTCCTTAAAGTGTATAAAGGTAAAAAAAAAACAAATGAAGAAAGTGTTAATTGCCGCAATGGATGGATATGTAGAACATAGAAAGCGGAGCTGTGTGTTATTTCTGTTCTAATGAGGTGGTGTTAGAGGGATTGCTAGGTTGAAAACAAAGGAAAATAAATTATTTGAATGTAAAATAATGAGTTAGATATTAATATACAAGGTGGAAAATAAAATAAAAAAGTTGGAATGCTAAGATTTTTGTTTGCAATTTTAACCAGGATGATCAAAATGAACAAACTTTGTAACGTGGGTGCTCATTTTGCTAGAATTAACGTCATGGTTAATTGTCCTTAATTGCTCACTTTCAAAATTAGCAAAGATTAAGGTTTTTGAGAGGAATCAAAATTGAGAGAGACCTAAAAGGTCATTTTACGAAGAATTTTTTTAGGGTAAACTACTAAAATAATCACTTTTGTTTACCTTAGGTTACATTTTAGTCACTTACGTTATCGTATTGTAACATTTTAGTCACTGAGCCGTTAATTGGCAACGGTAAGCTAATGTGGGACGTTAAATCGTCATTTTAAACAAAAATTTTAGGTTAAATTATATAATTGGTCCCTATATTTTTTCGTTTTGAGTAATTTAATTTTTTCTTTTATGTTTTTTAACCTTTTTTTCTTTATTTTCCATTATCTTCCGCTTCTCCCTTTATTTTCCTCTCTTCTCCATTTCTTTTAACATAGTTTTTCTATGTTTTCCATTTGTTAAAACTAGTCCCTATATTTTTATTTTGGTATTGGGTATTTCTTGTACGTTCTGCTTAATCTTTCTTTTGATTAGTTTTTAATATGTTTTCAGTTTAAGGTAACAATTTTGTATTCATCTTCAATGAAAACCCAGAATAAAGATTTTTTTTTAAATCTTTTTTTTTCTTATTATAGATAATTGTGAATTGGGGGGTTTGATATTTTACAGTTATTGCTGAAGCTATACAAAGGATCCAAAAAATGATTATTTTGGTGATTTTATAGAATTGCTTGGACATGATATTTCAATGACGATTCTCATGATATTGGTTAACCCTTCTGATCTCATTAGGGTTAGCTTGGTTTCTAGTTCTTGGCAACAATTTGGCAAGCAAATCAATGTCTTTTGTAGAATTTTGCTTGGTGTTCTATTATATATCAAAGAAGAATTGATATTTATTAATTCAATAGGATCTATTTTATTCATCTTGCAGTGATCGAAAACGATCTCTAGGTTTACACACATAGTATGTAATAAAAAATATTTGGCTTTAACAAATAAAGAAATAAAAAGAAAAAAATTAAATTGTTCAAAAAAATAAAAGTATAGGGACTAATTTTAACAAATGGAAAACATAAGATAAACTACGTTAAAAGAAATGGAAAAAGGGAGGGAAACAGAGGGAGAAACAGAAGAGAATAGTAAATAAAGAAAAAAAAAGAAAGTTAAAAGAATATAAAAGAAAATAATTAAATTGTTCAAAACGAAAAAAATATAGGGACCAATTGTATAATTTAACCTAAATTTTTTGTATGAAATGATGATTTAACGTGTCACGTCACCTTACCGTTACACTGTTAATGACAATTAACGTCTCAATTACTAAAATGTTACAACACGATAACGTAAGTGACTAAAACGTAACATTTCAAACATAAGTGGCTAAATGTAACCTGAGACAAACAAAAATAGATATTGTAATTTTATTTTTAAAAAATCCTTACTCCTAAAATATTTAAGAATAAGATTAATAAAATAAGCAAGCCAAGGTGGAAATATTGGTGCATTCTACCTGTTGGGTGGGTTGAAATAATAAGATATGGATGGAATTTTTTTCTTATATCAAGAAAAGAAAATTGAATAGTATTTTGGGCAGAAATGGATGTTGAGGGATGGTGACTCCGGTGTTCGTGTGTGGAATAATATTTCGAAATGGGCTCTGATGGGAGGTGGCTTCATCTCAAAAAATGCTCCATCTCCCACTGTCTCACTGACTGATTGACTTCATCAATTGAAATAAAGGGTATTGCATTGCATGCAAGGACATAAATGGAGGAGGTTTTAGCGCCCGTAAGGTAGTTCGATGTTTCCCTTTTTTTTCAATTTCAATTTCAATATGGTGGTGTTGCTGCTTGGACTTTTCATTTTGGGACACCCTGTAAAACATGCTGTCATGGTTTTGCCTGTAACAACTCGTTTTCAGTGGTGTCAAAAATAGTGGTTAGCAAAAAGCCTTGAACTCATGGGAACATGCATGTGTTCGAAACATCAATGATTGTGATATCTATTTTAATGTGTGAAATGAGATCCGAGGTTAGCATAAGGAAGGTCGAGAAAAAGGTATGAAAATGTGAATTTTGGGAGTTTTTACATGTTATGTATGTCTGCAGTCAAGAAAGAAAAGCTGATTAGGTACGTTTGATATCTTTGTATGTTAAGTGATAAATCTTCATCCGTTGATTGTGTCGAATACGTAACGTATCCATTAAGTTTTTGTGTTTGGCATGTAGAATCTGCCCTAATGAAAGTGAGTTCTGAAGGCATGTATAAATCAGTCTGATAAATTGTATGAGATGTAATGGTAAGTATTAGTAAATTGTGTGTTCTATGGAAGGATTCGATTTTGTTAAGGCTAATGATCTCTATGGATGTAAGGAAGAATGGTATTCGCCAGTATTAAAGTCCATTTAGAAATACTATTCGCCATGGATTGGTATCCGCCATTGGTATCAGAGTATATGCCCAAATGTCTCTGCGTGTGGAGTTTAATTTATTAGTTTATGTGTATGTTTATGTACAATTGTAGTATTACCTACTCTTATAATTTGTCGGGAAAGGGTTGAGTATTTCTATTTTTGGAACTCATTAAGTTCTTTTGAACTTACTCCTTTTCTTTTCCTTTTTCCAAGAGCTGCTTTGTTGTAAAGCTTGTTGAAGGGACTTAGCCAGAAAGAGCGACTTCTGCTGTGAGCTTCTCTTGTGTTTATTTTGTAACATGTGTATGCTGTTTTGAGGTGGCATATAGTTCTGTTTAAAAATTTGTAATAGATTACGTCTTTACTAAAACGTAGTTTTTATAGGAATGTTACCCTTGAAGGATTGGTTAAGCCTTAATGAATTATGGTTTATGAAATATTTTTTAATTGTATACGCCAAATTGTTTTTAGACGTTATTTTACTACCAGTGTTGAATTTAAATTTTTTTGTAAAGGATAGAACTTACCGTGAGTTTTATATAAGTTTGTTGATTTTTATGACATTTCCAATGAAAGAATTTATGATTTATATTATGGTGTATACCTGTTTGATTACTCATATTTTAAAATTTTTCTGAGTTAACTCCCCAATTCAATTTGTTATATGTGGAAACTAAATTAAGATCGAACAAATTTTACATTTACTTTCTATGTAACGCCTCGGTCTGTTGTTGGGATTGGGGTGTTACACTTACTATTTTCATTCGGTTCAGTATCCTAGTGTTTATTGTCCCAGCAAGCTATCCACGATTCTATAGCATCTTTCAACTATGGACTTACACGATCTACCCTGTGCTTACTGTCTCAGCGGACCATCCCGTGATTAGTGTCCCAATAGACTATCACGTGTTTAACATCTGTAATGACCCAAAATTCACGGATATCGAAAAAATACATTATCGGGCCTCCGTCTTAGTAAACCGAGTCCATAAATAATTATTAGGAGTAATTATGAGTCTAGTAATGTGTCTAATTAAGTTTTAACTAGATGAATTTAGTTTAATTAAGAGAAATTAGGAAAAAGGACTAAATAGAATAAGGTGTAAAAGTTGAATTATAGATTAAAAGAAAGTATAAAGGGCCAAAATGACAATTAAGCCAATTCATAAATATGAGGCGGCATAAGTTGATTGAATTGAAGATATTACATGATATTTAATTAAAAAATTTTAAGGTTTAATATTAAATTATAAATTATAATAGTTATTATTAATTATGAAATAAGTTACATAAAGACAAATGTATGGTAATGATTTAATACAAGTGTATTAATTAAAATACATACAATTGTAATACATGTATTATTCAAGTATAAGATATTTATTATTTATTTTTTTATTAAGTAAAAGATAATTATTAGATAATTAATTGAATTATAAGATTTTTACAAGTGTATGGTACAGATGATATTGTACATTTATGAATAAAATATATATGTACATTTTTAATATTATTATTTGTCGTTAAATAGTTTTTTATTAAATAAATAAGATAATTGACAAATATATTGTACAAAATTTATACAAGTGTAATAACATAAATATGTACAAATGTAATTAAATAATTGATTTACTTAAAATTTAAGCATAAGATATTTTATATTGATATTATATTAATTATTAAGTAATTAAAACAATAAAGTAAATAAAATAAAGTAAATAAAAGAAACTAAAGAAATAAGAGAAAGAAACGAAGTAAAAGAAACAAAAAGAACAGCAGAAGCCATTCGAACAGGGGAAGAAAGAATAGGAAAAAAAATAAAGGGAAAACTAGGGATTTGAAGCTTGAAGTTTAATTGGTAAGTTAAATTAAGCTCTTTTCTCTTAAATTTGATTTTTAGAAGTTTTAAAACAAGGTTTTGATGGAATTAAGTTGATATTTTGTAAGTTCATAGGTTTTCCAGTATAGTTTATGTTGAACAAAAAGATGAATTAGGGATTTAAATGAACGAAATTCAAGTTAGAATAGATAAAGGGATTAAATTGTAAAGTAAGCTATAAGGTTTATGTTGTAGGGACTAATTTGAGGAAATTCTGAAATTAGTGAAATATGCTGAAAATTTAGTAGTTAAATTTTAGTTTGGATGAAATTTGAATAGAAATGGAGTATGAATTACGTTAGTAAAATGAACGAGTTAGTTAGGACCTAATTGAAAATAAGGTGTAAATTGAATAGAAATTCAATTATTTGTTATAATGAGTGTTGTAATTAATGATATAATTATTTTAATTTCCATAGCTAGCGTAATACCAGAGACCTCGACAAAGAAAGGAAAGGAGAAGGTTGACGAAAAGTAATTCGAGAATTACTGTTTGTATTTCTATAAACCGAACTTAACATTTAAATTGTTGATTTTATCATTATATGTGTATGGAAAGATATTAAGGTAAGTATTAGTGTTTTGATATTGAATTGAATATATGTGAATATGTAATTATTGTGAAATGGATATTGAAATGATTAATTACTATGAACTGAGCAATGAATTGAATACCCTATTAATTGTATCGGGCTGAGTCGGATATAGTTGGCATGCCATAGGATTGGAAGTGTTCAGAGATACTTCGACCTTGAGTCGATGAGGCACCATAAGTGTCGTACTGTTACTTTGACTTCGAGTCGATGAGGCACCTTGTGTGTCGTACTGTTACTGTTATATCGGTTTAATCCGATGAGGTACTAAGTACCGTACTACTACTGTTTACTTTGGCAAAGCCGATGAGGCACTGAATGCCGTGTTGGTGTGTTGGTTGGATTCGTGTATTCATCTAAGTCCAGATCCGTATATTCGTCTAAGTCCGAGCTATGTTAATAGGGGTAAACTATTGCACTGAATAACTAAATGATTGTATTACTGGACTGAATAACTGATTGTTATTGATTGTTTGATACTGAATAACTGATTGTTATTGAATAACTGTAATCAAATAATTGTTATTGAAAAATAATGATTGATACTGAGTTTGAATTAAAATAGAGCACTGGATTGAAAGGTGAACATTTAAATAGTTACTGAATTTGAGTAGTGTTATATATGTATTTTATAATTATTTAAGTGTTGGTTTATAGAAATGCCACTGAGTGCATACTCAGCTTACAGTTTGTTTCCGTACGCAGGTTAAGTACAAAAGTGACTAATGACTTAGCATCCAAGCAAATCTTGAACTCAAATACGTGGTGATGTACTTTTCTCTTTTGAAAATGGCATGTACCTAGGTTGTAATTTGTTGTTATTTTGATACATAAATAGTAATGATAAATGATGGTAATGGTTGTTCCATACAATTACTTATGTCTTAAACATAGTCTATATCATAGTTTTGGGCAATTTTGTTAAATGATAATTTAAATGAATCAATTAGACATCTTATGTTAGATTGTTATAAACATAAAAATGTTAGAACTTTATATTATTATTAGTTTGTTATGATTAGAGATGTATAAATTCATAAATTGATTTGTTTGGATTGGTCTTGATTTGAATTTGTAGGGAAGGTTAGATATTTATAAAGGGGTTATATTGAGTTTGCACAAAACAAAAAATCGTAGTACCCGAATAAGTCTCGATTCGATTCTAATGTGTGATTTGGACCTCGAGGGTCCATTATAGGGACTTTATAATTAAATCAAGATATGTATGTCATTTATTTGAATTAATTGTAAATTGTCTGATAGGTCTAGTAATACTTCGTAACCCTATTCTGACGACGGATTGGGGTTCGGGGGTGTTACAACATCCTATCGGACTATCTCATGTTTAACGTCCCGCCGGACCATCCATGATGTCATAACGTCTTTCAGCTGTGGTATTATGTAGTCTAACCCATTTTTACCATTTCGACAGACTATCAAAGGATGTCATAGTGTTTTTCAGCTATGGTCTTAGTCCTATTTACCATGATGCCATAGCGTCTTTCAGCCATAGTCTTACTCACCCTTATCATTATGCCATAATGTCTTTCAACTATTGTCTTACTCATTTTTATCATGATATCGTAGCATCTTTTAGCTATGGTCTTACTTATTATCATCATTATGACATAGTATCTTTCAGCTATGGTCTTACTCACTTATGGCGTATAGCCTCTTCGATCCCATGGTCTAGCCATGATCTCTGTTCTTCCCATTTTATTTCATCTATTCCTCCATTTCACCATCCTATACCTTGATGCTTGAACACTACAGCGTTCCCTCCGTAAGGCCCGGAGCTTCACACATCACAGGTGCACACAACAACACCATATGGCGGTATCTAACAAATTCATCCTCTTTCTCATTCCTACTTTCATCTAACCCGTTAGTGTTTCCCATTCATGTTATACTTCAACAATCATGCAGTGTATGCATTTTTTAAATGAACTACCTTCAAATTATAGTTAATTACATTCTCACTTGATGCTTCTTCGCTTTGTCTGCTTAACTCTTTTGGACGTCAGAGCTTCCATTCTCTTTGCAGCAAAGCAAGACAACCAATTCATGAGTTAAGCTTAGTAATCTTAGTTTAAAACTCAGTTTTCTAGAAATATGCAGAATCCTTAAAATGGTTTTTGGAAGCCTTTAACCTTGGTTCTTAAATCTTACATACACTAAAGGATTTAGAACATTAGCAGCTTACTAAATCCTCTATTTTTCCCGATTAAAAACTCACGATCACTACTCCATGCAAAGTTTCCATGGCCATCTTTCCTTTGGAGTAACCAATGAGGAAAATGAAGGAAATAAAATGAAATAGATTGGAGAATAAGTCTCCCAGGAAGTCACTCTCCAGCTATTTATAGCCCTTCATATGCGGTTTCTCACTGTATAACAGCTATTCATCCTTAATCATTTTGTCCCCTATTAAGGAACCATATGGTTCTAATCTAACCAAACCAGATTTGAAGTTCAACTATGCTCAAACTAGCCTCTATATTTCTCAAATTTTCCAATAGAGACCACTAATTTAGGGTCTCTTTTAATTTAACCCCTAAAGGTTCGAAATTTTCAGATTTCAAGGGAAACCGAGTGTGACAGCTTAAATCTCTCAAATGGGTTTCACCGTTCAGATCTCTTAAATGGGTTGGCTGTTACAGTCATGGTGGTCGGTATTTGGCCCTTTTTCGAATCATTTTTAATAGCCATAGGGTTTGAAGGTCTTGGTATTATAAAGGATTAAAGGGTTTGTTGATAGGGATTAGGAGTTGATGGTCACGAGCACTAGCTTTCCTAGCTTGGGGGAGTATTTAAGTAAGCTATTTGATAATACTCTAAAATGACGTGTTTTTATATATTAATCATGTGTTTATTTTGAGCTTGAGCCTACTAATTTGAGCTATTTATGTCTTTTTATCTTTTAGGGACTAAATTGGAGACGAACAGTAAATTCAAGGGAAAAAGCGTCAATTTGGAGGTTAAATGGGCCAATATGCAACGTGGGACAAATATGGTGCCAAAAGTGCGAACATGGAAGGCACAAGGACTTAAAAGCAAATAGAAGAGATTTTATTTTGGAAGACTCTATTTTATTTTATTTTATTTTATTTATATTAGGATAATTAATATTAAGATAAATATTAGGATTATTTAATTTTAGGATTTAATTTTAATTATCTTTAATTAGCTTTAATTAAATGTATTTATCTTTTAAAATTTAAGTTAAATTAGACTATCTTCCTAGCACTATAAATAGGGGGTAAAATTTCATCTTTTTTGTAAACACTCTCCCCCAAAAAGTCTTTTGTTCTTTCCATATTTGTTTTCTTTTAATAAAATTTCTTTTTCCATAATTTTATTTACTTTCCTACCATTATCATGAGCCACTAAAACTCTTCTAACCAAAAGTTGTCAATAATTCCCAAAAAGGGTTCTTGAGGCTTAGAATCCGAACTTAGCCTTTTCCACCAAGTATTCATCGTTTCTCCGCACTACGGGCTGACGCTTCCATCCATGGCCCTTAAAAAGTAAGCTTTTCAACGTATGCAAAGGCGGCCGCTTTGTGTGTTTTGGAAGGGTTGCATCGTCAGTTCATCAACTTACTACATCAGAGGCTGGTGAGCCAAAGAGACAAAATGGCGTGGGATTCGCCATTGAGAGGCGTTGATCTAGCATAGAATTTCTGGCTAGAGTCAGGTTCCCTAAAAATTGTAAGTCTAATCTTTGGAGCTGGTGGTCGTAGGCGTCCTCTTCCACTATAACTGGCTTACTTGAGTCGAGAAGGATCATCCAAAAGCCAAGGATTGAGCCCAAGGCGGAATGAGACAACTGGAGGCTGGAACTTTCCCATAAGAATTTCTTTTCTCTTAAAACTCTCTTTATTATTTTTATTATTTTCGTAATCATAATTTCAGTAAACTTTAAATTCTGTTTTTATTTTATTTTCGCTTCCAAAATCAATTCTTAAATTCTGTTTTTTTTTCCAGGAACGCAGGTTTTCTTGGGCACGATTCTTCCCAGGATTTCGAGAAACAAGCATTCGTATAATCCGGTCCCTGAGGATTTGACCCTACTTCCCCTTTACTATTTCTTTTTCGTTATTTTACAGGGAATAGGATATTTTTGGTGCTTTCAACGACGCATCACTATCCTACTAATGTAATTCGATGCTTCCTACGTCGAAGGTCAACCAACCGTCCTTCAAAGCCCCTTTTCGAGACACTCTTTCTTAGTCCCTTTGCTTGCTCCTTTTCGATACCATCTCTTATTTCCCCTTAGATGACACTTCCTCTATCAAATCAAAGAGCGACTATTTCCTACCAGGAAAGACAGTAAGCCAAGGAAAGAGATTTATTTGCAAAATCTCATAAATTCTCAAAACATTCTCTCCTTTAACGTGAAAAAGAAACCCTCAGTGAAAATAAAATCGATAAAACCCAAGTTGAACACATCCAACTCAAATAGAAAACAATTAATAAAAGCTCTTGTAAGACAAAAAAATGAAGCAAGAGATGAAAGACAGTGCAAGCAAAGGGAATTGGAACAAATTTATGGAGATATTTAGAAATTTGAGAAATGATTTAAAAAAAAAATTAAATTATGATAATTAAAATTTCTTATTGATTTTTAATAATTTGTTAAATTATGACATCATCATGATGTCATTAATGACATGTGTTGTTGTCTGGTACTGCCATTTGTCCCAGACATAACAGTGTTAAAAAAAAAGTATCAAACTAGTGAACTAATAAAAATTCCAGTACCAATCTAAAACAAAAGAGAAATCTTAAATACCAATCTAAAAAAAGTAGAAAAATTCAAATATCACTTTTATATTTAACCCATTTTTTTTTATCTATTATGGCTGAAAAAAGAAAATTGATTTTTCTAAGCACAAGCTTTAACAGAAAATATTCCAATGGGTGAGGAAAACTAAATAATAACGCAAAATGGAGATGCGGGGTATCGATCCCCGTACCTCTCGCATGCTAAGCGAGCGCTCTACCATCTGAGCTACATCCCCATGCCTTTATTTCCGAAACAGAACTAAAATTTGTTAGTTATAATGTATAAAATTAACATGGAAACATGCAGCGCAGTATCAAGTTTACAAAAATCACGTCTTATTTGTCAAAGTATGTGTTGCAGGCCAAATTTGAACCCAACCCCATAACCCTTTACAAATCCCTTACCCATTAACCCCTTTTTAAAATCTCAAAACCCAAATAATAATAAAATAGCCCAAATTAAAAAGTCCAAATACATTACAAACAAACCCAATTTAGCCCCAAAACCCATAACACTAACCCAACTATCCTACAGCCCAATACCCATCAGCCCAAACACCAAACTTACCAAACCCAAAACAGAAAACAACCTAAACCCTAGCTCCCTAAGCATTCGGCGCCCACTTGTCCTCTGCCACCACCGACCCTCTGTCACCCCTACCTGCTCTCTGCGCCCCATCACTTCCACCGCCTTGTACCTGCAAAGAGATAGGACACAAAGTATAAAAAAATAAAATTGTAAGGCTATAAAGCCGATTGAAAGAAACAGAAAAGGGGTTCCCCCTTTTAACATTTTTTTCCCGAAATCAGAGAAAGAGAAACAGTGTTCGTCATTTTCAATACAAAAACATAGAAACAAGTGATCCCTCCAGCAATATCAGATCAGATTAAGAGAAAAGATAAACAGTAAGAAGAAAACAGATTCAATCTAAGGTAGCCAACATTTTTTTTCCATATGCATATCCATATACACGCATATATTTAAAAAGGTTTCAGTGTTTTTTTTGATTGTATACATATATATTGCAAAAATATAAAATATATAAAAAATATAAAAAAATAAAAAAAAACAAACTTTTTACCGCGCGGTGGCCGGCGAAGCTCCGGCGATCGGACCGACGTCCCTCCCCTGGCCGGAAATCGCTCCGGACCCCCCTCTCACTCCTTCCTCTCTTTTTTTTTTCCCTCACCTGGTCTAAATGATTTTTAAAAAATTTTTTTTTTACTTATATAGGGGTCCAAAACGCACCGTTTTGGACCCCTCTGTTTAATAAAGAAAACGACGTCGTTTTGAACGCGGGTCGGGTCGACCCGACCCGCACCGGAAGGATCCGCGTGTTTTTTTAGCGGAAGGGCAAATTGCGCGTTCAGCCCTTCCGCTTTTCTGGGATTTTACAATCAAGGTTTTTTCTTATTTTTAATTTGGCCCTATAGTTTTCTGATGTCTTCAATTTAGTCCCTATCTTTGCAAATGTTTTAAATGGTAAGGGAAATTGCTGTTATGACCCTCAACGTTTAACGCGTGTTCAAATGAGTCCCTTTCTTTGCTTGTTTTTATTTTAAATTGGCCCCCACGCTTTTTTTTTTAATTCGATTTTAGTCCTGTTTTCATTTTATTTACTTTTTTTATTTTATTTTCACTCTTTATGATATTATTATTATTATTATATGTAATATTGGTATATGTTTTATACATGTATGTGTATATATTTTCATATGTGGTATTATTTTAATTACTTTATTCTAATAATATTATCATATTATTATATTGTATTCAGATATATACATACGTATATTTTAAAATGTCTCGTTTTTTTACTATTATGTATATATGTTATATTTGTCATTATTTTATTTACTTTTACTATTATATTTTTCATATATTATGTATTCTTTATATATTATATTATTCGCGTATTTTATGGTATTATATATATTTTTTTAAAATAATTATATTGTATATATACACCTTTTGATATTGTATTTTTTATATCATACTGTATATATATATTTTATTATTACATTTGTTTTATTCTTACCATATTTATCACTAATATTTATACATATATTTTATTCTTGTATATACATATGGTACTATTTTCCTATATTACATTCATTATTATACCTATTATTTTCACTTACTTTCTAGATTATATATACCCATCTTTTTATTATTACTATCATGATCGCTGCTAATATATGTTCATATACACATATATATATATTTATATTGTTTTGGTTCAATACTATTATTACGTTTGATATAGCATGTATGATTATTGTTTTTTTTTTTGAGATTATTATCACGATTATCATTTGCTTCAATATATTTCTGGTTATGTCAGTTATTCATTTTCATTCCAATTTGCTTTACATTATTTCGAAACTCTATTCTCGTTTTGCTAAGTAATTTCAATAATCAAGGCACTATACCGATTTAACATTAAGTCATCGAGTTCATCGCTATGTTGGGTGAATGTCAATTGACTCGTGTTAAAGCGATATATCCTTCTCAAAAATCCAAAGAATTAAAAATTTCTCATCTTTTTAATCGGATCTCGACTAAATGTTACATTGAACTCGTATTTTTGAAAATCGAGACAACACATGTTTATGAGATACCAATTTTGGGCGTCGCGAGGGTGCTAATACCTTCCTCGCGCGTAACCGACTCCCGAACCCTATTTTTTCTCTGGATTTTAACGTAAACCTAAACCTAGCCTTTTATTTGTTTTTAAAGAAAAATCTAATAGGTGTCTGATCACACCTAGGAAAAAGATCGGTGGCGACTCCCAGTTTATTTTTAAAGTCAAATTTCAATTTCTAATTTTCTAATAAATCGCCACAATTAGCGACCGAGCTAAAATTTTTACGTCGCTACAGTATGGCCTAAACTTTCTGGGACTACCTAATCTTAATTTTTATATGCAAATCCATGAGCTTTGTTCAGAAATTTGTCAATTTATTTGTAATTTTATTTATAGTTATAATTTAAAATATTTAAAAATATATATTTAAATTTGATTGGTATTAAAGATTTGTTATATAATTATAAAAATATATATAATAACTCGGTGTGAGATCCAACCTAAAATAGTTATTTATCCAATCCAAAAAATTCATGTTATAGCCACAAACAATGCATTTGAGAGGTGGGGGACGGTACTAAAAATAGTTTGAATAGATAAATGTTGTCTTCAGTTAATTAAAAGTGCCAATGTAGGATGCATAGTATTAGATAAATATTTTTCTTCCATGCTCCATTAAGTTGAATAGATGTTTTAGAGATACTTGTAGGCTAGGCATTTCCTTCTGCGATGAATTTAAACACACTGTTTATAAACATAGTTTGAAATGGAGCTATTCTTCCTAAAGTAGCTTTGCTGAAACACTAAGCTTATTGCATACCATCTTAGACACTTCTTTCCCTTTTTCTTTTTACTTGGTTTTTTCTTGTTTCTAATGCCAAATCTATTGAAATGCTCGGATTGATATGTCATTCTGGAAAGGACTGTGAGGCTTTCATTTGGAAGCCAAGTCACCCTAAATAGACTGTCAACTAAGGAACTAATTCATTTTTTAAGGCACCATTTGGACGAAGAAATAGTAAAGTGGTACATGAGCCTGCATTAAAATGCCTGTAAATCACAAGGCAATGCTATTGATTGATAAGTCATTCATTTGCACATAATAGAGCCAAGACCAAGAGGAATATTTTCTGCTTAGGCAGAAATAGAACTTTATGTTTCTTGTTTCTACCATTTAATAACACCTAATTTCACAGTTTCTTTGTTTGTCAGTGAAATGAGGCTACTGAATGGCAAAATTAATCAAGTACAAGCTCTCTCTTGGAGCCTTATGAGCTCTAAATCTCATAAGTCATTTTGGTTTTTTCCCCTAAGAGACCAAAATCATCAGACAAAAGGATTTGGTGGATTGCATCAGTACCTGATGCTGCTTCTGCCTAACTATCTCATTTTCTAATGAAGAGGGATAAGGTAATGCATGTAAAGAGGTACAGTGGAAACGTACTGCAGCCATAGGTATGCATTTTTCTGCCTTCTGTTCAATCATATTATCTGATAAAAAAATGGAATATATAAGCTTGTTATCAGTATCGATCATTTTAAGCTTGTGTTATTCTCCATGATCATCTTTCATTTTATCTAATACATAAATGTTGTCTTTAGTTGTTTAATTTGCCACGGGTCTTGAATTGAATTTCACAATCACGTATTATTCTTTTTACTTCTGTCATTTCATTAGTATTTGACTTAAATTTATCACTTGTATTTTTAGAGCAAATTTATCACATGCTTTTCTCATGAAATTCATGCTAGTTTGCATGTTATTCACATAATTAGATTGAGAACAGGTTCATGATATCGAATTACAGCTTGTATGTTATTTAATCAGATATTTGTATGCTTCTGACCTTGTAGCTGATGTTATTAAGGCTAGTTAATTTAAGCCTTCGATTATTTGAGTTAGTTGATTTAAGATCGCTGACCTACGATCATAGCTGATGTTATTAATGCTAGCTGATTTAAGATCTCAGCCTCCGATTATTTGACTTAGTTGATTTAATATCGCAACTCCTAACAGCTCGCTGACCTACGTTCATAGCTGATGTTACTAAGTCTAGCTAATTTAAGATTGTAGCCTCCGATTATTTGAGTTAGCTAATTTAATATCGCAACTCCTAACAGTTCACTGACCTACGTTCACAGCTGATTTTCTTAAGACTAGCTGATTTAAGATTGTAGCCTCCGATTGAGTTCGTTAATTTAAAATCGCAACTCCTAACAACTCGTTGACCTACATTCATAGTTGATTTTACTAAGATTCGCTAATTTAAGATCGCAGCCTCCGAACAGCTCGCTGATTTATCCAATTATGTTTAATTATTATGTTATTTTTTAAACTAGAATTTTAAAAGATATAACCAAATTAATTAATTTAAAATTAATAAAATATCCTATTAATTAATATTACTTTTATTATTATCATATAATAATAATAATAAATTATTATTCTAATATCAATTTAGAAAAAAAATATAATAAAAAAATAAATAAAGAGATAAATAGCGTAATAGAAAAAAAAATTTAGAAAATGTTTTTAAAAGTTTATAATGACGTGGTAGTCTATTATTTGAATTTCCTTTTAGTTTAGATAATAATTTTAAATTTATTTTGATAGTTTTAAGTATTAAAAAAATAACTTAAAAAATAAGGTATAAATAAAATAGAAGTAAAAACAGGTTTAAGTTTTGTGGAACGTATTTTTTTAGGGTAAATTGTTTATTAATGTATTTTTATTTTAATTATCTGAGTTTAAAATTTTTTTATTTTAATCACTAACGTTGAAACATCTAAACTTCGAATTTATTGTAAAAACATTTAGAACTTAAAATTAGGTAAACTTGAAAGAACAAAAAATCAAACTGGAACATATAATAACAAAGATGTAAATTTTATTTAATTAGTAGCCTTATTTCCAACAATAGCTAAAATGTTGAATTAAGCTGATCAAAATTTGTCACAGTCATGTCCATTTCCAATAATGAATTCATTTACGTATCTTGTAGTAAATTTAAAGAGAAGACCACAAAATAATTAGTGAATAGTGGGCTTTAACGATGGGCCCAAATTCATCATTTAAACTAATTTAATTTCTTAATAAATTGTGTTATTATATTTCATCCACTATGCTTCCAACTCATGATTCCTACTTTTACTACACTTCTTCGATTACATATTTATATAGCTGTTCTAGTTATAGTAGGAAAAGGAACACAAACTCGCGTCAATATTAACCCCAAAACCAACTCCTTTTCATTGTTGGATTATGAAAACAATTTACTATATATATGTATGCATGCATGCATGTATGTATGTATCTTCCATTCCACATACGCATCAAATTAAGAAATCATCCATACTATGGCAACTTTGAGAATCTTCTTCTTTTTCCTTTTGATCCAATGCACTATATTCACTGGCTCTTCTCGTCAGTTGAAGAAGAGCAACATAAATATTGATAGCTATGGTGACAATACATTCAATGTCATTAGCTTTGGAGCTATTGGAGATGGAAAGAAGGATGATTCTAAGGTTTTCTTTTAATTTTATCTGCTGTGTGTGGTGCTAATTTTAAGGACTGGTGTTGTATGCCTACTGATAATAAATGCTTGGCTTAATGTCGTGTATAATATAATATGTACGTACTGTAGGGGTTTAAGCGTGCATGGGATGCTGCTTGCGATTCATCAACTCCGTCACCAACCTTTCTTGTACCTCAAGGGAAGACGTTTCTGCTGCAACCTTTAACTTTCAACGGCAAACATTGCAACTCTAATAACATTACTTTCCAGGTATTTCTACCTATCTTTCTCTACTTCCATTGTAAATTCAGTTATATATATTTAGCAATAGTACCAGTAGGATATATAATATTGTATTAATTAGAAACTTTGCATATAAATTGGGATGCAGATTGATGGGAGAATCATAGCCCCAACCAAACCTTCTACATGGGAATGCAATACAAATTGCCACCATTGGATTGGCTTTCAGCATTTTGATGGTCTCCACATTCAAGGATCTGGTACCATCAATGGCCAGGGAGATAATTGGTGGAAACTTTCTTGCAAAGATAACCAAAAGGTAATTGTTTATATTGTAGTATAAGCACACAAGATTTTACATTATGCTAAAACTTTCTTGTTGGGTTTTACTGATATATACATGTCCATTGCTCTTTGTAGCAGTCGTGCAAACTTCGGAAACCAACGGTATGTGTTCAAATTTCAAGTTTTTCAGTTTCTAAAGATATGTTTTACAAAGATATACTAAGTTTTTAGGTATGGAAGAATAAACATTGACATAAATTGCGTATACTCTAATTGTATGAGAATTATGTGGCTTTTGGTTTTAGGGTTTTATGATAGGACACTCCAAGAATGTGGATATCAAAGGTTTAACCTTCGAAGACAGTCCCAAAATGCACATTGCATTTGAAGACTCTACTTCGATTCATGCCACTCAACTTACAATCAAAGCTCCGGCAAACAGCCCCAACACTGATGGCATTCACATCCAACGTTCCACCAATGTCTCTATCCACAATACAACCATTCAAACTGGTTTCTTTCTTTCTTTCTTTGCTGGTTTCATTTCATTATACTTTCCATATTACTTTGTATATATGTTTATTTTAATATTTTATATATGTTTTTTCATTAATTCAGGTGATGACTGTATATCAATTGGAGACGGCTCTAAATATATCAATATCACTAACATCGAATGCGGTCCGGGTCATGGAATAAGGTATACTCTTTTACAATCATCTTCTTTCTTGTTTTATGATATTAACTTTCTCTATTAATGTTACTTTTAATATTTAATTGCCATATGAAGCATTGGGAGCCTTGGAATTATGGGGAAAACTGAGGAAGTTGAATTTGTTTATGTAAGAAATGTTTCTTTCCATGGAACAACTAATGGAGTTAGAATCAAAACTTGGCAGGTATATATAATGCATTTCTTTAAAATATATATATTAATAACTATTATATATTAATTGATAATTAGTATTTGTTGTGTGTTTAGGAGGACATGGTCATGCGAGGAACATTAGATTTGAAGATATAACTTCTCATGCTTCAACTCGACCTATTGTTATCGATCAATATTATTGCCCTCATAAACAATGCAAGAATCAAGTAAGTCGTAAGTTTAATTTATTGATATGGAACTCAACTTGTAGGACAATGTGACTTCTTATTCCCTTATAGGATTGTTAATGGTTTTTCGTCCATATTTAAAAATGAAGTAGTCTTAATGTTAACTACTATATATATTTTATGGACATCAATGGTGGAGATTAGCAATATAGTTTACGAAAACATCAATGGCACATCACACAAAGAAAGAAAAAGAAAAGACAACTTTCATGCAATGAATCCGGTCCTTGTAGAAACATTACCATGAAAAACATTAACTTGAGAAATGAGAAGCAAAAAGGCAAAACTTCATCGTATTGCCTCAATGCTCATGGCTTGAGAAATGGAAGGGTTCATCCTAATGTACCTTGTTTGGACAAACATGATAATTTCTAGACTTTTTTTTTTTAATTAGCACAATGCAGATAGTAAATTTTATGAATTTTATTATGTTATAGTTTAAATGTATTTTTGAGGATTATTATATAAACTAAATATATGTTTAAGATGGATGATTGATTCTCCCCTTTAATAAAAAATATGATACAAGTAACGAGAAATTGAAAATGAATGAGCATTGAACAAAACTAAGAACAATGAGCCTGATTGATTTTCATTGGACCTATATATATATATATATATATCCACATATCATCTCCATCGCAACAATTTGAAAGATGTTTTTACCTATTATGGTGGAAGAAAGAACTTAAAAAACTTGGGTTTGTAAGCACAAGTTTTAACAGAAAATATTCCAATGGCTAGAATAGCAGCACACTGAACTGAGCTTGTTTGAAGTATTAAAAATCATTAAGAGAAAAACATTAAATGGAGATGCGGGGTATCGATCCCCGTACCTCTCGCATGCTAAGCGAGCGCTCTACCATCTGAGCTACATCCCCTGACTGTTGAGGTTTTTAAAGTTTTTATTCATAATAAAAACCCCCAAGTTTATAGAAATCGCTTTCCTCTTACTATGTTCTGAACTTTCCTGGCCTGCTTGGAATACTCATATTTTTCAAATATCTACAATTAAAATTAAAATTAGGTAATTTATTAATGAATTAAAAAATAATAATAAATAGTGCTAAATATTTAATATTCATATGTAATTCCATAAAATGTTTAAGGTAGTCTAATTCAAATAATTTTTTTTATCACTCTACTTATAATTCAATTAAATAATAATTTTTTTTGTGTTTAAGTCTTTAATTCACATTAATTTTAAATTCTAAATTAAAATTAAAATGAATGAATACTCATACTTTTTAAATATATATAATTCAAATTCAAATTAAATGATTTATTAATGAATTAAAATTACTAATAACTAACTATAAATATTTAATATTCATATGTACTTCCATAAAAGGTTTAAGTTTGTATTGTTTTAAAATTCTAACTCAAAAAAATATTATTTAATTAAATCGCAAATGGAGTGAAAAAGAAATATGTTTAAGTTTTCAGTTGATATTAATTTTAAATTCTATTGTGGGCGAATTTAAAAGGTAAGCAAAGGCTTAATCGTTCAAATAGAAAAAGTTACATTTTTGTCTTTTTTATAAATGATAAAATTTAAAATTAATATATGGTAAAATTATACTTTAGATCTCTCAAAAATAAAGAATTTTCTAGTTAATCCCTTCAAGAAATGATGAAATTATAAATTAATATAAAGATAAATTTACATTTTGACCATACAAAATATTTGTAATTTAGTTCCGACTCTCTACAAAATTTATGTGGCTTCACCCAAATTCTATCTCTAATCAACCACTACTTCTAAAAGAATAAAGGGTAAATTACATCCATAGTTACTCTAAAATATGATTTGTCCTATTTTGATGACTCTAAATTTTTTTCCTTAATTTAGTTACTTTAATTAAGATAATTGTCTAAATTAACCACTATCGTTAAAAATTTCATTACCCCACTAACAGATTATTACCGTGACACATTAACCCATTGAATGACTGACACGTTATATTTCTTCTTTTTAGCTTTTGACTAAAACTAAAAACCACTCAATAATTAACCCAAATCATTTTATTTTTATTATTTCTTTTCTCTTCTTTCTCTTCTCTAGCTTTTGTTTCTATAAAAGCCACAATACCACTAAACCAAGCAAACTTTTCAATTTTGAATTAAGCATCTTAGCCATCCTTAAAAAAAAAGGCAAAATGGTGCAATTTACTCAATACAAGGTTTAATTTCACTTGTAACTTTAAAGTTTAACTTTTTTTTTCTAACTTTTTAATTTTAAATTATGCCATTAGCAGTGAAATTAACAGTTTTTAATAGCAGAAGGACTTGATTAATATAACCTCCAAAGTTTAAAAATGTACGTAGAACATTTTAAAATTTAGAGACCAATTTAAAATATCAGTCATAGTTTGAGGACATTTGGTGCAATTTACTTAAGATTCCTACAGAAGAAATCCGACAAAACCCCAAACTACCTTCCAAGGAACATTATTGCCTTCATTTCTTTGGTTTGACCTTTGCGGGAAATTAAAAAAAAATGGGTTCTTTTCTTTCAAGCTTGTTAGGCTCTTCCGGTTCACCATCAGAGGATTCACCATCTTCATCTGAGTCTTCAAGGGTCTTAACCTTCCATTCAGCTCCAAGATGGCAACTTCACTTCAATTCTGTCAAAGAAACCCCAAAGCTTGTATCTTTCTCTCAACCCCAAATCTCAATTTTCTTCTTCTTCTTCTTCTTTTTAATAATTATTATTTGGGGTTTTTCTTTATTATATGAAAGATCTGACTCTGGGTTTTTGTTACTTTTTATTGAACCAAAAAAAATGAGATTAGATGGTTATAGATTTCTCAGCTTCCTGGTGTGTACCATGCAAGTTCATGGAACCTGTTCTGAATGAAATGGCTGCTAAATTCACTGAAGTTGAATTTGTAAAACTTGATGTTGATGAGCTGCCTGTATGTTTCTGTCATTTGTTTTTCTCTTTACGATATAAACTTTTTATGTAATTCTTCAATTGTGCTTTTAGCATACAAAATTTTAATATTTTTTTGTTTATTTATTGATTTTCTTGGTGTTTTTAGGATGTGGCACAGGAATTTGGAGTGCAGGCAATGCCAACATTTGTGTTGGTGAAGCAAGGGAAGGAAGTTGATAGGGTTGTTGGAGCTCAAAAGAATGAGCTTGAGAAGAAGGTTGAGAAGAATAGATGCTAAAAAGACTATACACAATATCTGCAATTTGAAATTTCAGTTTGAATACTTAAATTAATAAATATGTCAAATGGAGTTTCTTGAGTATGATAATGCTAAATAATGCTTTTAACTCTTTATTGTGGAATAATGATGGTTTTATGTATGTAAATTTGATAAATCTATGGTCATAAGCTTTTAATTCACTTGTTTTACAATGTGTTTCTTTCTTACGTATTATATTGAATTTGTGGGTAAAAGTTACCATGGAAGATTTTGTATTGTATTTTGTCTTGTTTACTCAAAATAGGTAAGTTAGTTTTTATACAATAGAAATTGGTCATATCTTTTAAAAGTCATTTCGTTAAAAATTGGCATGACTAACAGAGTAACCTAACAATGACACGTGGTATGTCATGTGTATCTCCTGTTGACGTACGAGACTAATTTTTAATAATAAAAATAGATAATTTTTTTAATAAAAGGATTAGTTTATCCTTTGATTTAACGAATAAGGACTAATTTGTTTCCTTTTGCAGAATAAAGGTCAAAATACGATTTGATTACTAGCTCATGAGCTTTCATGATTTTTTTATCGAATTTGTGTCAGTCCCTAAAACAGAAGGGATGTCGGTATGCTTCATCTTTAATCAATGCCCTCTAGGATCACAGCTTCTTCATATTAACAACATAGGTTTCTTGACAGGGCACTAACCTAGAGGTGTTCACTCTTTTGATCATCTTTATGCTAGTTTGAGTTGGACTTTACAATGATCAAGTTGAATTCGAATAGTTTGTGAGCAAAAGTATTTAGTTTATACACTAAGAGGGAGCATTGAAATGAAGTTGTATGGAAATGAGATAGAACAGTATGCAAAAATTACATTGAAGCCATGACAAACAGGAGTCTATGAAGAAGATGAAGGATTTAAGCGTATAAGAAAGCAGTTACTGCATTAAGATGACATATTATAGGTCATTATTACTCCCAGCAGTATATGTACAATAGGTAGAGCCGAAATGTATTATGTCTTTTTCATACAGTGTACGCTTGCTGAATTGTGTCTATGTCAAGACCCTTCAGTCTAACGACTGATTCGACGTGCCCTTTTAGCGTAGTCAGTTCCCTCAACCTGCAAATAGAATTGTCATCGGTTACACATTCTGTATGAATTAACTGAACTAAATTCGAGTTTGAAGCTCTTTGATGGCAAAGTTTAGTGTTAGCTTATGGTGAATGGATGCATACCTTGCAATTTCAGCTCGTCTCTTTGCCTCTTCAGCCATTTGATTAAGTTCATTGTAACTAGTTCGGTCACCGAACATCTTGGTGTCCGGTGGCTGCAATCCGTGGAGTGTCCTCTGAGCATGCGCCCATTTCAGTTCACGTTCTTCTTTCCCGAAGTCTTTCTTCCTTGTGAAAGCGATCTGTGAGACAACCACCCGTAAATGAAATATCCGACAAGTTTCTTGGTCTAAAACAATGAAAGATATTCAATCAGTTGAAAAGAATACATACCCTTTGTTCGATGACGAGATCCCAAGCTTTTCCACTGAGGGCGTATCGGATGAAAAACTTGATAAAATCGAGTGGAATGTAAAAGATAAGGTTGTAAAGCCATATCACACCTGCCCAACCCCATCCAATTCCTTCAATTGCAGCAAAACCCCAGTTCGCATATACTGCTATTAATGTAGCAATCTGTTCATCAAACAAAACCAAAAGTTCAATACCAGTTTGGTTTTTTTAGGTTATTTTCGGTTTAATTTGGTTGATTCACATGCAACATCTAGTAAGACTGCATTCGGTTCCTTGCGCTTAAAGCAAACTAAACCAGAAGATTACTACTAACCAGCTGAGCTACGACAAAAGCCAAAACCAGTAAAAGACCGGGACGCTCAAGGAAAGACCAACTCCTTGCCCGTGTTACAAATATGAGAGCTTGACTGATAATGCTCACTTGCAGGTATACTGCCGAAGCAAGCATTTTTATGTCCTTGCGGTCGGTTTTCTGAAGGCTTTTAACCCCAAATGTGCTCTGAAACAAAGAACACATTGTCATATTGATTAAAATTAAACATACAAGTAATTGTAATGTAATTATAATCTCTTACAGGGAAGAAGTCTGTCTTGTATGCTGCCCAAAAGAAAATGACAGTCATCATGGCTAAGTAACCACCAAGAATGATTCCAGTTGCGAAGATTTCTGCTAACTTCCAACTGTCTGGCAGTGGAGATGGTTTCACTCTATCCTTGGATATTGTCATAATGGTACCTGCAGACCAATGATTTCGTCAGCAACTCCTCATGTTCAGCACTTCGACTGAGGCCGAGTTTCATTCAAGCATGCTAAATGGAACCAGAAAATTGCAGTTTGAGCATATTAAGACAAGCAAATACAAACCATCATTAAGGATCGCAATAATGAGGACCATGAATGGAGGGAAATCAAACTTCCATATCAATGCCAATAACATGAAACCGAGCTGTCAAGCAAGAATGCAGAATATCAAGTTAGAAATCCATCAATGTATTCATATGAAGGCAATATTTCAGATCCGATGCCAAAACTTACCACAATACGGATTGTAATGGAGACTGCATATATCTGTGAATATGAAAGAAACCAAATGACTTAATTAGACAACAATGTCGATTCAAGTTTTGATTGAATGGCATAGGCCATGGTTTAGACTTACTGTGTAGTTTTTCATCCTCTGGAATATGGCTCGACTGGTTAGTACAGCACTGATGATGACACTAAGACCAGGTTCGGTCAAGACAATGTCGGAAGCACTACGAGCTGCGTCGGTTGCATCAGCCACAGCTATGCCGATGTCTGCTTTCTTAAGAGCAGGAGCATCATTGACCCCATCGCCAGTCATTCCACATATATGTTTCCTGGCTTGTAGGCGCTTCACAATCTCATACTTGTGCTCTGCATTGACAATTATACAAAAAGCCATATAAGCGAACAACAAGGATGGGAAGAAGCATATTCTAGAACCGAAATTGAGCACCACATTTTCGATAAACTGCATCCAAACATCACGAGTCAAGATGGGAAAGGAAAAGGTTAAGATACCAGGGAAAACACCAGCAAAACCGTCAGCTTTCTCAATCAACTCATCAACTGGCAAAGCAGCAATAGACTCTTCTTTGTTTTGTCCTAACAAGGATGATGAGGGATACATATTGGTTCCCATTCCGAGACGGCGTCCTGTTTCCTTTGCTATCGCCAGTTGATCACCTAATGGTCATCAGAGAGATCAGTAGAAGGAAATATACTCGAACAATTTCTCGCAAAAGAGAAATGCTCAACTCAAAACCGAATTGATATTAGGACATGCACCTGTGATCATTTTCACGTTCACTCCGAGATTCAACGCCCTTCGTATTGTATCTGCACTGTCATGTCTAGGTGGATCGAACAAAGGCATCAGGCCAATAAATTGCCATGGACCTCCTGAGCTCTCCTTTCGTCCTTCAGGAACTTCCTGAAAATCGATTGATAAGAATGTTATTGGTGTCATATCAAACATAAGAGGGATATACTTGATGAAATTTCAAACTACATGATATGTTTACCTGATATGCTACTGCCAGTGACCGCAATCCACGCTCCGCAAACTTATCAATTACAGCATGAACTCGACGTTCCAACTCTGATTTATTGTGTGCAAGATTAAGAATCTGATAATCACATCACAGCAATGAATTACTTTAGAACGGATTTGCACTACTATCAAAATATTTTAAGTACTAGACAACATATGAGCCTACCTGTTCAGGTGCACCTTTGCTGACTCGGTGCATTCGACCTTGATTATCAATATATGTAAGAGCCGTTCGCTTATCGGTTGGATTGAATGGAAGGAAGTGAACTTCTTGAATACCGGCTCGTGCCTAGGTAGTTTTTTTGAGGAAGTAGAAAAGAAACCAAATTAAGATGAGAAGTACTAGATTGAATCATGTTTGAGACATTAACGATGAGGGGTATACCTCCTTTGGATCAGCCAACATCCCTACTATAGCAGCATCAATGGCATCCTGGTTTTCCAGCCGAGATGCACGAGCTGCCATCAGAACTACAGTATCGGGATCTACTCCTTTCGCAAAAATCTACCCCACAACATCCATATAAGTGTTGGAACTGGAAATAAAATCCGAAAGCTAGAAATAAAACAGAAGCAACTGTCAATCTACCTCGATAAGATTTTTGTCAACTGATAACTTGTTCAATGTCAAAGTTCCAGTTTTATCACTGCAAAGGACATCCATGCCTGCCATTTCTTCTATTGCTGTCATTCTTTTTGTTATAGCCCCCTGCAGTGACATATTTATATCATCACGATCAAGCAATGATCGTTGAAACAAGCAAAGTGGCACGATGAATTAGTGCAAACCTGAAGAGATAAGCGATGAGACCCAATTGCCATTGTAACAGACAGAACTGTGGGCATGGCAATAGGAATTCCTCCAATGAGTAGTACCAGCAAATTGTCGATTCCAGGACGATAATCACGGTCCTGAATCGGGTACATAACGATGATTTCTGTTATCATTCCGACCGCGATGGAACATATACAGAAATTACCAATGGCAGTCAACACCTGTTTAACAAAATCCATAACAAAGCATTTCATCAATAAAACAAATGCAAAAGAACTTGGAAATAAACATCAAGGTATTGTGCAGCTGATGTTATAGACCTTTTGAAAGTGACCTTGTTGATTTGTGGAATCAACAAGGTGAGCAGCTTTGCCGAAGAACGTATGAACACCAGTGGCGATCACGACGGCTTCAATCTCTCCTTGTTTGCATGTAGAACCCGAGTAAATACTGTCACCAGGGCCTTTCGTTACAGGAAGAGACTCACCGGTTAATGAAGACTGCAACACGAGAAAATCCAATATGAAAGTTAAACTGATACAATCTCACTTCATCCAACAGTACAATGAATCCATTGTTGTTTTTGAACTTAACCTGATCGATTTTGAGTGGATCACCATCGAGGAGTCGAGCATCTGCCGGAATAATGTCCCCGAGTTTAATGCTGATGATATCACCTGGAACAAGAATAGAGGCCTCTTCTTCAGACCACTTCCCATCTCGAAAAACCTGAAAATGATTCAAATTTTTTTTTAAGTCAAGCAATTTCTTGTGAAAGATCATTCAAAAGGGTGGCTTGTTCTTCCATACTACCTTAGCTTTAGGAGCAAGACGAGCCATTAAAGCAGCGGCTGCATTGCCAGCATTGTTCTCTTCTATGAAACTTATTGTTGAATTAATAATAAGAAGAGTAATAATCCCAACAAAATCTTGCCAGTCAGGTGGTTTCCCCTGCAAAACCAAACATCATTCAAGGGAATCCTTAAAACTTTAAGTTACTAAACATATATATATATATATATATATATATATATATACTCACTCCTCCATTGGCAAGAGCAATAGCCATGATAGCAGCAGCTTCCATAACCCATGAGAGAGGGTTCCACATAAACCCCAAAAACTTCAAAATTTTACTCTCCTGCAAAAACCCAGAAAAAAGAAGCTCTTGTTTACTTGAAAAAACTTAATTAACTAAGATAATTAGTCCTTTTTCTCAGAAAGAAAAAAAAAACCTGTTTTTCCTCAAGCTTATTATAGCCAAAAATAGAAAGCCTTTGCTCTGCAGCTTCAGTGGTTAAACCATCTCTGTTACACCTCAAAGTTTGAAAAACTTCTTCAAGTGGCACATTTTCCTACACTCAAAACAAGCCTCAAATTCATCAAGTATCAAAACAAAACAAAACAAAACAAAAAATCCCAGAATTTTTTCTTTAAGGAGAAATGGAAGCAAAAGGGTTATTATACCAAATCAACAGCTTCCTTAAGCACAGCATCCAAAGTTTCATCCTTGTTTTCCATATCAACAAAGTTGGTGTTTTTCAAACCTTAGACACCACAAGACTAAAACAAAAGGAGAGAATTTGAAAGACTTGAAACACAAAGAAAATCAGAAATTGAGGAGACAGAAAACAGACTCCATCATTTCCTCTGCAAATACTCTGTTTTTTCTGTCTTTCTGGTTAATATTGTTTGTTTTGTCTCATAAGAATATCAATAATAAATGAGCCAAATTACTTAATTTTTTTTAAGGGTAGGATTGTTCTAAAGTAGGGATAATTTTGATAACCATGGACAAAGTTAGATTATGTACTTGGCTGGTACCCTCTCTGTTACTATCATCTTCTCTATATTTTTTGTCTTCTCTTTTTTATTTTTTTGTTGTTCTTCATGATTCTATTTTGGAAAACAATTTTAATTTATTTTAAAGTATTAATTTTTTTTATTTTTATATTTAAAAATATATACAACACTAACTGAAATTATTAATTTCAATCTCTTCAAATACTCATTATTAACTTGTAAATTAAATATTAAATTAAATTAAATTAAATAATTAGCCATGTGATTGTCTGATGGTTAAAGATGTTGATCGTCTCAAATGTAGTTTAAGTTTAAGTCGCGTTAATTGTATTAATTGTTCGGACTTTATTCTATTATTGTAATTTATTAAAAAAATAACTATTTTATTTGAATTAAAAAAAAAATTTCCTTTTGCTTTTAAGTTAGGTGTACCCTTTTACCATTTTCACCCATTAGCTCACTTTATTTCCTTTTTATTTTTACTAATTAAAATAAATATCTCATTCACTTTTGCATTTAATGCAATATTAAAATTATGGGATGATATTATTTAATATTAATTAAGGTACTTAATTGCGTTATGGTATCGTTTATACTGATTGGAATGTTCTGTTTTGCTAGTAAATCAGAACAATAAACTCTAAGTTTTGTTCTTATACAAATTTCAGTTGATATCGTTCATACCAATTTATTTTATCTATAGAGGTGAAGTGAAAAGTTTTTTTTAGGAAAGGCCGAAATTAAATTATAATTTTTACGATAGTAAAAATATAATTTCACTATTTTAATAGCATGTATCTTTATAATTTTTACAGGAGGATCAAGTGCAGTTTTATCTTTACTAATTTAAAATTTAAAAATATAAATATAAATTTAATAATATTGGATTTGTTGAATTATGATTTGTTATATGTATAGTGTGGGATGATATTATTTTTAATTTATAAAATAATTTTTTTGTTTGTTTATTTTGAGTTTGCTTAACAATAAATTATATTTGTGAAATTTATTAAAGAATATTTTATATAATTGGTGAGTATTTTATATTTGAGATTTATTTAATTTTATTATTTGATATTTATCAATATTTTATATACATATTTAAATTTTTAAATAGTAACAAATCCGAAATAATACACTAAAATAAATTAATACCAATACATATCAATACTAAAAAAAAAAATTGTACGTCCATCAATACGGTATTAACTACTTTATTATTAACATTAAAGTTATGATGGATAGGAATGTAAAACTAAAAGTTATTTTTTTTTTTATAATTTAATTTTAACTTTTTTAATGACATTGACT
Organism: Gossypium anomalum; assembly: GCA_025698475.1. NCBI lineage: Eukaryota > Viridiplantae > Streptophyta > Magnoliopsida > Malvales > Malvaceae > Gossypium > Gossypium anomalum. Next base: position 65,361,518 of record CM046964.1, read on the forward strand.
AAAGGTTGTTCTGTTTTTCTTTTTCTTTTTTTTTGCTTGTAAAAGATGTCTTTTTAAGCAACTTTAAATAAATTTTATGGTTTTCCATTTTTTTTTTCCTTTACAATTTCATATGTTTTAGAATTTCAAAACCCACTTTATATATTTGATGCACTTTTACTTTAGAAATCTAGATAACAAATGGTTAGGTGAAAGTATTTTCTTAAAACTTTTGCAAAATTCTGCTTTTTAAGTCCTTATACTTTTATTACTTTCGAAATTTCGTTAATTTTTATTTCAAAATTGTTATGCTAATAAATTTAACGGAATTAATAATTATACATGAATTTTAAAAATTTAAAAATATAATAAAAATATATACAAATAAATTAAGAAGAAATCTTATATTTCATTGTAGAATTATGTCAGATGGGGACTTATTGACTTGACAACTCATATATTCTATCAATATAATTATTGGATGTTACAATATACAATACTTTATTTAATTTTAAAATAAATATAAATATTTTCTTTATATTTTATCAATATAAATAAGATGATAATGCGTGTCAGTGCACTCAAACTCATATCTTATTACATTAATAATAATATTTATGTTAATCGAGTTAAAATTTAATCGAAAAATATATTTAAATTATTAAATATAATAAACCCATCCACGACACCACATGATTTATTGCTTCCAAAAAAATAAAAGCAACGATCGATAATTATTTAAAAGGAAAAATCGAAATATATATTATTATCAATCGAAGAAAATATGAATTTGAGTATGCTAAATTACATTACCCTCTAATAAAAATTTTCCATAGAAGGAAAAAAGAAAGAAAAAGATCGTTTTCAAGTCTTAGTTGGGCTATTTGTTCCCCATCCCACACGACACCCCCATTTGAAAATTAGGCAACAGAAGATTACATTTCAATTATACATATTTACAAGTAATTATAATAATAATAAAGTTTGTCCATGGTAGGAAGGCCCTAGATGGGTTGAATTTCAACCCTTTTGCAGAATTTTTTTTTTAATTTTTATTATTATAATTTTATTTACAATTTTCAGTTGTATAATTATTTTATAAAATAAGGTTCAATAAATTTAATATTCAAATTTCTACAACAAAAAATATAATTATAGGATCAACCACTCCAAGATTAGATCAACAAAGATGTGGTTAAGTTGAAAAATAATTCCATAAATCATTCAAAGTTTGGTGTATAAACCTACCAAAGAATGCAATTAAGTAGATATGAACATCTATAGGTTTTAATATTTTAAGGTTTCCCATTTTTTACTAAAACTTTATTTAATATGATTGCTTAGCTACCAAAAAACCAAAACAAAAAAAAAAAAAAAAAAAAAGACCAATTTGTAATTATATTTTCTTCATATGCATTAATTGTTAAGTGACAATTAGTTTTCATTGTAAGATTCCTTAAAAAGAAACCTCCGTTGAACAAAATATTAAAGTTGTAACCAAGGTTAGCAACGAGTGTTTCACTCAATCGAGTAAAAAAATTTCGAGTTAATTCAGTTGATGAGTCTTATTTTATTATTCTAACTCGATTTGAATTTTTTCGAATAGAGTCGAGTGAAATGAAATTTAAGTCTAGTTGAATCGAGTGAAATTGTTCGACTTAAATTAAAATATTTAATATGTCAAATTAAAATTTTGTTACAATATAACTAATTGCATATTAGAGCATTTAAATTTGAAACTATATATATATTAAAAATATTTCAAAACAAAATAAGAAAAAAAATATTTTAATATGATAAACTTGAATTATTAATTAACTTATTTAGGTCCTAAAATTATTATTTTAGAATTTTTTTTTAAATTTAAATTTTTTTATATATTCTTTAGATATTTTATAATTTTTATAATTTTTTAAAAAAATTTGTAATCTTTGTTGAGAGAGAGACCAATTTGCTCATTTTCAAAATTGATAGAGACCAAAGGGATATTTACACCAATCTATTATTCGAATTATTCGAGTTATTCAAATTGTAAAATTTAACTCTACTCAAAACTTAAAGCTGACTCAAAAAAATCGAATAATTTGAATAACTCAGTGTGGTTAACTCAAAATTCGAATTTTTTTTAATCAAATCAAATTTTGCTCACTCTTAGCCAATGTTATTTAATTCAGATTAGACTGATTGGTTGAAGTATCCGTTGAGATATACAAGTTGAACCAATTTTTGATTGGATCGATCAAAATCAATAAATAATAAAAAAATCAAGGAAAAAAATAAGCGATTGAACCGATTTTATAAATTTATAATATTATATTTTTTATTTTTATGATAGTTTAAATAAAATTTTTATTTTTATACCATAAATAAAAGATAGATTATCTTGAACCACATGTGATGGCTTGTTGGTCAAGGGTGTTCACTCCCCAGGTCTAGCCTGGGTTCGAGTTTTGCTAGTCATGTTGGTTGTTTAAACTTTACACTGTTATTGTAATTAAAAAAAGAAGATAAATTATGTTTGTTTTTGTAAAATTCAAAAACTTGTGATGTTAAATAATGAATAAAAAAACCCCAAAAGATTGGTTTTTATGAATGTTGTGAAACACATAAGAGGCAAGACTAGAAATTGGAACTCTAAAAAGTCCTTCAAGACATTGGAGTAATTTCAACTAATTTGACTCACACACGTCACAACAGTCCTCCCTTTCTTTTTATAATATTTATTTGATTTCGTCATTTTTGAATTTTCCATGCAATTTTCAATTTCAGTCCCTGAGTAAATAGTTTCTTTAAAACCAAATATATATATTTTTTAAATTTCAAAATAAATTAATTTTTTTAAAATTGTTTAATTTTAATTGTGATTCCAAACCCATGTATAATACAATAAAATAGGTTTCGATGTGTCCAAGGAAGGTTTATATTTCCTTTATTTCATTTTGTTTGGTTGATCAAATTAGTTGGGGACACGTTTTTGGGTCAATTTCTTCTTCTTCTTCCAAACTACTACTCTAACCATCAAAGTGGGGAAAAAAAACCCATCAAAGTGGAAAATGAAAATTGTTATTCAAGTTAATTGGTCACCTCAACTTTATGTTGAGAGGGAACCTCTTATTTATTTATTTATTTTATATGTTAATTTTAAAAAAAATTATTTTGAATTTAGGTTTGGATATATTTTACTTTCTAATTTAGTTGATTATAGTTATAGTTATTCCAACATATAACATGTACTTTGTACTTGTAATTGTACATATAAACTTTTTGAAGTATCTTTCATTAAGATGAAAGTTGGCTTGTTTGAAACCCCACATTGACGTGAGATATGCGCACCTTGTATATAAGAACATTTAGAGCCTTCACTTAAAGGCATCTCAACTTTGTTCTCCCTTTTTATGTGTATACATTAGTATACTTGGGGATATTTTTTAATTAAGGATTCATTAATTTGTAAACTTTTTTTTTATATTAGTGAAGTTATTATTTGATGTTGGTGCCCAAGGGTTTATCATTGGGTAATTTCAATATGGTATCGGTGTTCTCAATTCAATTTTGGTGTTCAGTATTGAAACTACACTTGTGTGAGATATCACCTGATGTCCCCAACAATTGGTATTAGAGTCATGGTGAAGCAATGTTAGTTTTTTAGTATGCTTTGCGGTTGCAGCATTGTTTGATCTTTCACATAAAAAAAAATTCACTATTGAAGATTATTTGTGGTTACTCGATTACTGGATAAAAGTTTAGTTGTATGAAAATGCATGTCTAGGAAAAGTTCTAATCAGGAAAGAATTGGTATTTAAGAGTGTTTTTATGACCCATTACTCTTTCCTGGGGACTGACTTGGTGCACTATTCTTAAACTACACTCACTATACTACTATCAAGTGATTGTTATTGAATATTATTAGTTGGTGTTGAAATGACTTTGAGGCCTTCATCAACCTTGTCACCCATACGGACGGTGATGTTAAATGCAAAGTTTTCAATGAAGTTGGTTAACAGAATTGATCATTTTGGCATGTAGCAAGGCGAGGTACTAGATGCTTTGTTTCAACATGGTCTAGAATTGTTATTGGAGAAGAAAAATTTGAAGATATGGAAGAGAAAGAATGAAATACATGTTGGGAAATGTGCCCATATTGTGGTAAACATGTAATAGTTTTCTATTTATTTGAATGATGAATAAATAAAGTTAATTTCACATTTCACTATTATGTCTTTTGTATTTGTATCTTTTATATTTTGCATGCATAGCAAAATTGTAACAAGAAAATATTAGCTAATTGATTGTCTAAGTTCAAATTGAAGATAAGTGGCATTGTAAGAACATTTATATTGCGAGAAAGACAACTTACTTTAGTAGATAATCTAAATAAGTTCATAATCCCGTAAAAGAATCGAAGTGAGCATTTGATTCAAATACTGAGAAGGACCAATTAGGGAGATGGCTAGTCTTGGCTATCAGAGCAGTTGACTCCATGGGTAGAGACATAGATGTATTCATTGGTAGAATGATACATTGGATTAAACCCAAGATGAATTAATTCTGAATCCATTTGTGAATTAATTTACTTGTGACGTTCATGGTGTGATTTACCTAAATCCTGAGTTAGTCAACGACCATGCGTATGCAATTCATGTGCTTTGATTTAAGTGGAGGCTTATGCTCTAAAGATGATCGAGCCCATAGCCAGTATATTAGGTACATGACTTGTGTATGACATGGCTTCACTAGCAATAGTGGAATTCATAACTCAATTAAAGAGTTAATGATATCCTCTAATTGGTATTGTGTGGATTGATTTGTGTAGCCCTAGGTTGTTAGTTCTCAAACGAGCAATTTATCACAACCATTTGTTGATAGTGACCATATTAATCATTAAGAAGACACAATGGTGACAATAAGATAAAATAGGATTGTATTGAGTGAACGGATTTAACTCAAAGGGATCAGGAATATCATATAAGGGTAACACACACATAACGAGGTCATTGGATAAAACAGTTGAATGAATTGTTTTCATAAAGAGTATACAATAAGGAGTTTTCAATCATGATACTTCTTGTGGATTGACTCTATGATTAAGTAATTGCGAATTATTAGAACAATGCTTTTAAACGTATTTGCAATCACTAGAGCCTAATTATATATGTCTGATTGGTCCCTCCACTAGCTCAACAAAAGCTCAATTGGATTGCATTTGAATCAGGAGAAAATTTCTACGATTTTGGAAATAATTTAAGTGAGCCTATTTATTCAACGGGGTGTTAAATTAGGTGGTCGTGAGAATTGTTCAACTAGATAATTTGATTAAAGAATTTTCTTAAAAAATTAATTTGGAAAATCTAAGTGATTATTAGGAAAATTAATTTTGATAAAGTAAAATTAAATTAATCAAATTAATTAAAATTAATATGATATTTTTGGAAATTAATTTTCAAGTCAAACAATTGGCCCAATAGGTAATTGAACTTGAAAATTGGACTTAAGATTGTAAATTGGGCCCGGAAGCCCAAAACTGAGACAAAATCCAAAAACTTGTCGAACTGGGCCCGGTATGTGAAATTGGGCCGACGGTCCAATCGATGGCTAGACTGGATTGGTTAGGTCGTCACTGACTCGAATTGAACCGGTAGTAATCGAACCGGTTCGAGGTGTCGTAAAGGTGTCACACCTATATCACCGGACACGGCGGTGCCGACAACTACAATGGTGGCTTTTCGGTGGTTGGCGGTGGTTGGTATTCGGTGGTTGAGTAGTGGAAGAGTTACACTCCTATTGGGACTCTACTAGAGAATTTGATTTTAGATTAACTGTTCACAAAATAATAGTACTTTAATAGATTAATATTAAAATAATATAGATAAATATTATATTAATTTAATATTAAAGTGATTAAGTTTAATCATAGTTGAACTCTCTAAACTCTCCCTATATGAAGAGAGCCTTGGGTCATTATTTTACATACACTTGAATTCAGAATAAAGTTGTAGAGAGAAAATTCTCTAAAGAGATTATTTCAGAAAATTTCTAGAGATATTTTTCTGATTTACAACTTGACCCAAAAGTTTAAAGAAATTTTAAATTACCAAATTGATAATTTTTGTGATTTTTTTTTTGATTCGAAGCGAGCCCACATTCGGTAGACGTGAGCTTGAAGATAGAGGAGAAGACTACTCGGTCGAAGTGCTTGATTGTCACTCGCGATAAGTTTTAAAATTTATAAATGATCGTACCTAAACTAACTATTATCACGACGAAGGCAAGCGAACCTATCGAATAGCAGTATAGTTTCAGCAAGACCGGATGTCGAACCCAAAGGAACTAAAAGTACTAGTATTAACTTTCTTTTTATTATCTAGCCTAAGAATAATGGGGGTTTTAATTAACTAATTAACTAATCTAAGAATGCACAGAAAATAAGTTTGGGAAAAATACTTTTTAGAAAACTCGATTGATTAAGACAATACCCAAGGAAAAATCCACCTAGACTTCACTTGTTATTTGACTCTGAATCGGACGATTTATTCATTCAACTTGTTCCATAGAAATCCCTAATTTATGTTATTATCCCTATTCAAGACTAATAACGTCTAACCTTAGATTGAATAATTGAAATCTCTTTCTAATTAACACCCTAGGGTTGCATTAACTCGATCTATGGATCCCCTTATTAGGTTTCACCCTAATTTGGCAAAATCTTGTCACCTTATCTCTAGGCGTGCAATCAACTCCACTTAATTATGACAAATTTACTCTTAGACAGGGACTATTCATCCTCCAAATAAGCGCATTAACTTGAATCAATATCCTGAAATATCGAAGCAAGAATTAAAAACACATAATTAAGAACAAGTTGAATATTTATCATACAATTCAGATAATAATAACAAGATTCATCTTAAGTTTCATTCCCCTTAGGTATTTAGGGGGTTTAGTTCATAACTAAAAGGGAAAACATCTCAGAAGAATAATGAATACAAAACATAAAAAAACCCAAAACTCCTGAAGGGAAATTGAAGGGAGATCTTCAGTCTTGATGATGAATCCAGCTTCTGAGATGGATCAATCGGCTTTCTTCGAGTAATTCCTTGCTTCCTACTCTGTGTGTCCTATTTAGTCCTCCTCTAAGGTGTTTAAATAGGCTTTAGAATGCCTAAAAGCCCTCCAAATTGCCCTTTTTCCGAATAGAACTTAACTTGGGCTCGATAGGGACACGCCCGTGTGCGATTGCTTCAGGCCGTGGTCAAGGCTGAGAAATCAACTCGCCCATGTTAAGGTTGTTTTAGGCCGTGTTCGAGCCTGTTAGAATGGCATGAGCGTGTGTTCTACCCATGTGAGGAAGTCCAGGCCGTGTTGTTTTGCCACGTAGGCCCATTTTCTCCGTTTTCGGCCTGTTTCTTGTTCTTTTTGCTCTCCTATGCTCACCTAAGTATAAAACATGAAATTAAAGGATTAGGAGCATCAAATTCACCAAATCTAAGGAGAAATCATTCATAAATGTGTTAAGTATAGGATAATAATATGTATAAATTATGATTTATGAGTGCTCATTTTAGACGAATCGAAAAGGTACAATTTTGATTAAATGTTTATTACTTTAGTTATCACAACCAAGATCTTGTTTTGGAAATTTTTTTAAAACTCTAGTTTTTCCCTAAACTTGTTTTCTGTTGCGTTTTCCAAACCCGTTTTTTTCCAACAATTGGTATCATGAGCCAGGTTGTGTTCTACTTATAAGTATAAATCGATAATCAAAATAAATTTCTCTTCTTCTTGAATGATTTGATTACATAGAAAGTGACATTCATTAAATCTTATGCATGTTTTGAGTTATATATAGGAATGTATGTGATATTATATATTTGTTATATAATTATTTTTATCGTCGAGGTTGTAGTTTTTAAGAAATAGACTGTGGACTATCACCTCCACGTAGGACTATTTTTTTTTTTAAATTCATAGAATTCTTGTGAGCCAGAAAAGAACATAGGACTTAAATGTAATTTTTTCAAAAGGAGTCCATGACGAGAAAAAGATGTGATGGTGGTTGAAGACCCAAGGTATGCCTTGTGGCAAAAAATCATGTAATTTTATTTTCTAAAAATAAAACCATGTAAACCTTAGCTGACAATTTAATTTTAATTATCTATCTCATTATCTATCTATTATATAATTGTTTATAATATTTATATTATGTAATGTTATAGTTGTGATATATATATATATATATATATATATGAGATGATCCACAGTTGATCATTTAAAAAATAAGAAGTGTGGTAATGAAAAAATACATGTGTTGTATTGTTCCATTCACTTATTTAAGTTATTCAATAATTGTGAGAAGTGTGGTAATGAGAAGGTACCTGTCTAGGATTGGTTCTGGCTAGGAAAGACTTGGTTATTAAGAGGTCAAATTTGACTCACCTCCCTTCCTTGGGACTTTACTTGCGCACGGTTCACATTCACTTTTTTAGTTTTTCCCTTAAAAAAAAAACTATAGAGAATCAAATTTGTTTATTTTTATGATTGATTGATTCTTGTGAAAGAATGTGAATATTATAAAATTGCCATAGCATGCTATGCATATATTGGAATCATGTCATTTAGATTAGGTAAGAATGTTGCTGGGACTATTGTATGATTATTCTTGAAATTTGGGATAAAAAACCTTGCATGTTTTTAAAACATTGAGTGGGAGAAGGTCCTTAAACAAGACCTACGGCCTCCATTAATGGTCCCGAAGTGGTAGCATGATAAAGTTCAAGCCGATTCCTACCCTGGCCGCACCCCAAGGTAAACTTTGTCATGTGGGTTCACTCGATGAGATTTCCTTTTAAGGACAACTAGTCAAGCATGACTTTCAGAGAGATTGTCCTAAGATGACTCACAAATGAGAGTATGTTCATAATGGGTGTTAAGTCAATGGTTACATACTTAAGATCATATCTTATTAAATAGTTTCCCAAGAAACGATATCTAAACTAGAGATGATGGCCAAACGTTAAACGTTCGTTAGCTTGTGTGGAGTCTTGAGAATTAAGATTCACGAATGGATTGGATATAATCTATGTTCTTACTAGTTAATCATGAGTCCCCAAGGCGACATGGTTGATGGGTGTGAGAATTATTGTAGCAAAAAAAATTGTTTCCAATGTTTTAATATAAGACGCATGCATCATACAACATTCTTGATATGTTGCGAAAAAAAAAATTTGCTTAATACAAAGATAGTGATTAGTGAATCTTTATTTTTTTTAGTTCAAATATGTCTCCTACTCCTCTTATTAGCGTTCTTACTAAGAATAAATTGAATGGGGATAACTTTCGAGAATGGAAATGAAACTTTTTTTATAATTCTCAGTTGTAAGAAACACAAATTCGTTCTTGACGAAACGTGCCCTCCTGAAGCTCAGCCCAAAGCGAGAAATCGGTAGAGAGCTTCTGACTCGATTGCTCGATGTTATATGTTAAGAAGATTGTTTTAAAGAACGTGTTTTATGTACCTTATTTTAAGAAGAATTTAATTTTTATAGCATGTTTATTTTATGACGGTTATACCTTGACATTCAATAAAGGGATTGCTATTCACATAAATCGTTCTTTAATCTATAATGGATGGATGGAAAACAATTTCTACTTTATCAAACCAAATAACTACTTGATGCTTCAAACTGAAATAGTGAATAAAAAGCTTAAATCTTCTCACTCTAATGAGGGGTAGCTATGACACTTAAGACTTGGTCATATTAACTAAGAAAGAATCACTAAACCCGTTAAAGATGGTCCCTTAAGTATGCTTAAGGAAGTTAGTCTTCCACAAAGTGAATCTTTCTTGAAAGGTAAAATGACTAAGAGGTTTTTTAATGCAATAGGTACAAGGGCCAACAAACTTTTAAAACTTGTGCATATTGATGTACGTGGTCTCCTGAGCATCAGTGTCTGAGGAAGTTACGATTATTACGTGACTTTTATCGACAACTATTCTCGATATAGATATGTGTATCTAATGCACCACAAAAGTAAAATATTTGATAAATTTTGAGAGTTCCACGCAGAATTGGAAAAGTAATTAGATTTATCCATAAAGAACCTTCGGTCTAACCAAGGTGGGGAATGTTTGTCTGATGAATTCTTAGGATACCTCATAGAGAATGATATTGTATCCCAATTAACTGTGTTGGGCACTCCAAAGTAGAATGACGTGGTTGAAAGAAGGAATATAACCTTTCTTGATATGGTTTGTTCAATGATAAGCTATTCACAACTTCCTAGTTCCTTATGGGGATATGCGATACAAATGACTTGTTGTATTTTGAATGATGTGCCAACCAAGTCTTCTTATAAGACACCTTATGAACTGTGGCATGTAAATAAACCCACTCAAAATCAATTTAGAATATGGGGTTGTCCAACACATATTCTGGATAAAGATGCAATAACATTGGATGCACGGACAAAATTGTGCATGTTTGTAGAATATCCAAAAGGACCAAATGGAGGATTATTCTACCATTTGAAAGATAATACGATTAAAATTTCTACTCATGCTACTTTCCTTGAAGAAATAAATTTAAGCCTCGAAGTAAAGTGGTACTTGAGAAACTTTTGGGAGTGGTAGAGCAACCACCAAGTTCAATTCTCAAGAAAGTTGTAGAAAGACCTGCAAACGATCAACAACATAGGGGAATCTAACATAGTGGGAGAGTTTTTAAGAAACTAGATTTTTTTCATCTATGATGGTAGTATTTATAATATGAAAGTCAATCATGAGGATGATGATCTAGTCACTTACGAGGAGGCTATGCAAGACGTTGATTCCAAGCTTTGAAAATAGGCCATAGATGTCGAGATGGATTCTATGAAATCCAAAACGGTTTAGGAACTTGTAGACTTATCAGTTGGGATTAAACCCATAGAGTGTAAGTGGATCTACAAGAAGAAGAGAAATGCAGATGGAAAAGTGGAAACACACAAAGCTAGACTTGTAGGGAAATGCTACACACAGAAAGAAAGTATCAATTACGATGAGACCTTCTCTCCGGTAGCCATGCTAAAGTCTATCCGTATACTCTTATCCATTGCCGCAGCTCTTGATTACGAGATCTGGCAAATGGATTGAATGACTATCTTGATAAGACTATTTACATGACTCAACCCACTATCTATGTTGTCAAAGAAAAGGAGCAGAAAGTTTGCAAACTGCTAAAATCCATTTATGGACTTAAGCAGGCATCCCGCTCATGGAATAAAAGATTTGATCAAATAATCAAGACTTCTAGATTTGAGAAAAATGCTGATGAACCTTGTATTTATAAGCATATAAAGGACAAAAGGGTGGTCTTCCTCGTTTTGTATATCGATGATATTCTAATTATCAAAAATAATGTAGGACAATTATCATTAGTTAAACTGTGGTTAAATCAACAGTTTAGCATGAAGGACTTCGGTGAAGCTAGTTATATTCTTAGAATTCGAATCCTTAGGGATCGAAAGAATAAAACGATAGCTCTATCTCAAGCTTCATACATCATTAAGATACTAGGACGTTTTACAATGACTAATGCAAAGCCAATGGTTCAACCGACTGCATTAGGTTTTCACCTTTCTTTAGATGATTGTTCTAAGACAGTGGAAGAAAGAGAGCATATGAGTAAAGTTCTATATGCTTTGACAGTTGGAAGCCTTACGTATGCGATGCTTTGCACACGTCCAGATATCTGTTTCACAGTAGGAATGGTTAGTGGATACCAGGAAAATCCAAGTTTTAAGCATTGGTAAGCTGTAAAGCATATATTAAGATATCTTAAAAGAACCAGGGATTATATACTTTTGTATTTTGAGGAGAACCTTACTCCTGTTGGATACATAAACTCAAACTTCCAAACCTATAAAAATTTGAGGAAATCGATGTCGGGAAATGTATTGGTTCTAGGCCTTGGAGCCATTGTTGGAAGAGAAAAAACACCATTGTTGGAAGAGAAGCATTCAACCATTCCAAAAATTAAAGGTAACCAAGCTATTTTTCATGTAATTTTTATAGATTTTTTATCATGGGACCTTGATTTAGCTACCTCATGTACTAATTTTTAAAATTGTTAAAATTTTTAAAATTTTCCTTTCTTGAGAATTGAATGAAATTTGTGTGAAATTGATAGATTTTAAGCTTAGATCATGAAAATGACTAAATTGTAAAGCTTAATTGTAAGTTTCGTACATTAGAGACCAAACTGAATAAAATAAAAAATTTATTATGAAATTTTAGTAGGAATAAAAAATAGGAGGTCCCTAATGAATATATGTGAAATCAAATTTTAATCCGAAGTTATAGATTGAAAGTTATGATAGCCTTGATTTTAGGAACTAAATTGAATAAATTACAAAATTTACATGAATTGATAATTGATTGAGACTTGGCTTGAATTTAATAATTTATTTGTTTTATGAATATTTGTAACTAACATTTATGTGAAATCGTCGAAAGAGAAAAGAAAAGCGAAAGTTATCGACTAATGACGGGAGATCACAATTTGTACTTTTATGATTCAGGATAGAAATGTTTGATATTATATGCATGTTTATTGGTTGTTGAATCATTGGGGTAAGTCTATTATGATAATATGAAACGTTTCAATTTAATTTCATATAGAACATCGAGATAGTGGACTAAAAGAAATAAAATAGGAAATTATATGAGATACTTAAATTATGATATGTGATATGAAAATTATATTGAAATATACCTTATAATAAGATATATGTGTGTTTGATGATTAAATGGGGTTGTGATTGTGAATTTGACTGGGAAACGATATATGCACTAAATTGTAAAATAATTATTATGTGATAGAAAAATGTACAGGGTACAAAAATGCATACATGACCGAATACAGAGTATGAATATGCAAGTAAGATTATTACTGGTATGGGATACTTACATTTAAAATTGATGTCTGTGTAAACTTAGTAAAATGTTAGGATATGATTGGCATGCCAATAGAGTTTTATGCTTGTTTGTATAGAGATCATTACATGTTATACCGGGATCTAGCATTTGTTGAGGATCATCGAGTATAATATGGTGTGGTGGAGGCATGTATTAGAATATGAATATGCATTTGATGCCTTCAGGCTTTGCACTTTGATGCCCTGGTATGTTGTAGTTTAAACTCCTATGAGCTATTAGACGTGGTGTAGTTTACTCGTGTATTTGAGTATATTTTACTAGGGTTTCATCGAACGTAACATTATATTTAAAATTGGAAAACTTAAAAAGGTAGTAAAATAGATTAATAATAGAATATAGTATCGAAATGAATATGAATGAGTTGATAAACTCTAAAAAAAGGTTTGGGTGATATGTTAAACGTATTTTGATATGAAATGAATTTGATATTGAATGTCATAATGAATGGGTTTTGAATGTTTTAAATTGTGAATTGGTGTTGATAGCTAGAGACCTTAAGATAGATTTTGATATATGTAATTGAATTTTATTATTCTTTTTGCATGATAGTTGAATTAGTTTGCCTTGACAATTGTATACCTTCATATGTAATTGATTATATAATTATGTTTCCATATAGAATATGTATTAGTAGGCATTGAGATTATAAATATCATAACATGTTATAAATGTTACTTTATGTTATATTGTCATGAATCATGAAAGTACCACTGAGCTTTATCGTTCAATATACGATTTTTTATTTCATGCACAGGTATGGGTAATTCTCAAAGCCCTAGGAAGTGAAATCAACAACCAAATTGTCATTTTTGACTAAAAAAAGTTTGTATAGTTCATTTCATTTTGGTCTTATGGAATGTACCTAAGGATTTCAATTAAATGCTCAATGGTCAAATTGTATATGTTATAATCTTATGCTAATGCTTTGAAATGATGTTTTGGATGTGTTTATCTAGCGGGGTTTAAGCCTTAAGGTTATGGATATAGTTTTGAATATGTTTTGGTTGGTTTTTGGAAGCATGAATGGTATAAGCCATATTGGTTGGTTGAAATTAGAACTTAGTCATTTGATGGTACTTGAAAGTGCCAAATTTTGTACATTTTGTGTTATATGTTTTGGTAGGTGGTTCAATTGGTTCTAGGTAAGGTGTTTAAACATTTTTTTAGGTCAATCAAACTTGTACCAGGTTCATTTTTGTGAAAATAGTGAGTTACATTGCGACGAGGAATCTCTAACGTCGCAACGAGAAACATAGCAAAATTTTAGATGGCGACGTTGTTGCTCAAGGTCACAATGAGCATCAAATAAAGAGTTACGTTGCGACGATGGACCTTCGACATCTGGACGAGGCATGACAGTGAGTTGCATCGTGATGAGGAGCCCTCGACATTGAGATGTCAACCTAAAATTTTAAAATTTTTATAATTTGGTCCTATTCAATTTCAGATTAGTAAAAGAGCTTTTGTAAGCTCATATAAAACCCCAAAATGGTTACGAAGCATTTTATACACTTTCTCAAGTACATTTGATTGTTAAATAGTTGTAAATGAATGTGATTTGACCGTATTTGCTTCAACAACGAATGTGAAACCTTGTAACTTGGACTCGATGATCGGGTCGCGTAACAAGGTGTTATAGTAGCAGGGTGTTATAGTTTCAATCTTGTCTTTCTATTGAGTAGAAGTATAGCTTCAAGAAAGAAACTTTTGTATATATATTGTGGAAAGAATTGTAGGAGAAATTCCTAAAGAAAAGTAGTCGAAATCTTTTTTACAAGAAGAAAAGATTGTTTATGTTTGACTATTAACCATGCTCTACTATGAATAAACATGTCACAACTTTTAATCAGTTAGTGGATAACTTACTAAGCTTGGATGAAACCTTCAAAGACAAAGATTTGAACTTAATGTTATTATAATCTCTTCTTGTTAAATTTGAATATCTTGAAACAATCTTACTTCATAGAAAGGATAAGGTAACCTTTAATGAAGTAACTCGTGCTTTGTATAGTTATAAGCTTAGGATGAAAACTAATAAAGAAAGAAAGAACAATGTGACAAAGGCATTGGTAGCACGGGGTTGTTAGAAAAGCCAAAAGCCAAAAAAGAGAGGGAAATCAAAGTCAAAAGCCAAACTTGGAAAGGTGAATGTGCCTTTTTTTCATGAAAAATGTCATTGGAAGAAAGATAGTCCAAAGCTAAAAAAAGAAATACAAGAATGCACGAAATGCATGTGTTGAAGAGAGAGATATCAGATACTTTAACATATCATTGGTTGTTTTACCATCAGTATCCCATTTAGATGAGTGTATATTGGATTCAGATTGAACCTATCATATATCCCCCTAATCGAGAATGATTCTTTAATTTAGTAGAATTAGAGGGATGAGTTGTTTATATGGGCCAAAAAAATGCCTGTAAAATAATTGAGATAGGTTCAATACAACTGAAAAAATGATAGATCAACTATGGTTCTAACCGATGTTTGGTATGTATCCACTTTATAAAATAATCTCACCTCTTTGGGAACCTTGGAATCTGAAGGTTCAATTATTACTATGAGAGATGACATTTTGAGAGTTACATTTAAAGCACTTGTGGAAATGAAAGGCATAGGAAAAATAACTTGTATTACTTTCAATATAGTATAGTAATTGAGGCAACAACTATAGTATCCAGTGATGAAAAATTGGATTTGACCAAGTTGTGGCATATGCGGTTGGGACATGTTGGTGAGAAATCCTTGCTAATTCTAACAAAGGATTATTGAAAGGTACACAGGCTTGCAAAAGTTAGAATTTTGTGTGCACTGGGTTCTAGGAATGCAAAAGAGATTGAAGTTTGACACCGCTATCCATAATATGAAACATATTTTAGATTATGTTCACTCAAATGTGTTGATAAGGGAATAATATCTAGGTACTAAGAGAATTTAATAATATAATCAATTATCATGGCTTGATTAGGGAAGATTTTTGATAAAACGCCACACTCTAGGAACCTTCTAAACCTAAAGTGATAAGGTCAACGCTAATGTAACAGCCCAAATTTGGTGAAATCGGAACAGTGGTCTCGGGACCACAAATCCGAGCGAAAAATAAAATTTATTTTTATTTTATTACATGGACCGTATTATGTTAGAAATTTCATGTGAAAATTTTGAAAAGAAAATTATATCGATTATGTGTTTAATTACGAGAAGGACCAAATCGCATAAAATGCAAAAGTTAAATTCTAGAAGCTATAAGGATTAAATAGCTATGGAATTAAAAACTTGAGGTCCTTATATGGTAATTAGACCATTAATAAAAAGTATGTATATATTTTGGTGACTCATCCATGTAAATTTAGAAAAAGGGCAATGACTAAATTGGAAAGTGAAAATATTTAATTAAATAAAAGATGATAAAAAAAAAGAAATATCATTTTATTTTATCATCTTCTTCCCCAAAAATACATGGAAACCCTAGGAGAGAGAGAAAAAACTTTCATGGTCAAATTGGGTAACTTTCCTTGTCCCCTTTTTAGTAATTTTGATATTTTTAAAACCGGGATAGCTTAATCTATCTATTTGGGGGATTAATTTGAGAAGTTATCAAAGTATGGAAAATGGGTCATGGATGAATATGCTAAAAATTAGAAATTTATGGTAGAAAATGAAAGGTTGTTGGTAGATAAACAACTTTTGCAAAGTGATTTTTTTATGAAAACATGATTTAGGGACTAAAATATAAAGTTGTGAAATTTGATGAAAAATTCTAAATTTTTATGAATACATGTCCTTTAAATTTTGTAATGGGATTTTGGTTAGGCTTGGACTAGGGAGTCAATTGCACAAGTTTCATTTTACGAGCTTAGGGACGAAATCAAAATTTACGGAAAAGTTAGGGGCAAAATGGTAATTTTGCCTAGGACGTAAATTGAGTCCACCTAAATATGAAATATGATAAATTGATGTTAAATTTACTCGTATCGATCCGGATAGACCAAATTCGGAGCTAGAATAAGGAAAGAAGGAAAATGTCGGATTAGTAGATTTATGTACAGGAACATTTGTCGAGGTAAGCTCGTGTAACTAAATTGCATATGTTTTTATGCTTGAATTTAATGTTGTGTTTGTGAATCATATAAATTCCATAAATATGTGAAATGATCACATACTCGTTATTTCCCGATAAATGAAAGTGCCCGATTAATAATAATACCTGATAAATGGCAAATGATAAAAATGTTACTTATATGCTTGAAATGAATGTGGAATGTGTCTATTTGAATTATATGTATGATTTAGAAGTAGGAAATAATCACATGCTTGTTAATGCTTAAGAAATGTTAAATCCCATTTGAATAAAGGAAGAATCGATGGATAAATGTAATTTCCCAAAATGAATGAGGTCCTGCATTTGTTACTGACAGGATTTAGCTCAGACGAGTAATCCTATTGTTTTATTATAAAAGGATTTAGCCTAGACGGTAATACAGATCAAGCTCTTTAGAGTATATGTCATAAAAAGGATTTAGTCTGGACTGGTAATCCTGTTGTATATATGTGTGGCTCAAGAGTGTACTCTCTGAAATAGTACCTTGTGGGTACCATTAGACATGAATTGACGGATCTTGATTCGTACACCTTGGGTGTAATATCTGTGTATCCATCGATAATCCGAATAAATTCCAACGGGTAAAAATCTTGACATGAAAGGACATGAATAAGAAATGAGTTGTTACACGTTGTTACTTAAAATCCATGAAAATGATGCTACATGACAATTGACATATGAAAACATGAGATGATGATATTTGTACATGGAAATTATTTGATGAATATGTTCATCCTTGATTATAGACTTGTACACCTTGAGTGTACTACTACTCATGCAACCTTAATATTTCAAATGATATGAGTAAAGTTCTGACATGAAATAATCTGAGCTCGAGATGAACTATTATGAAATTATACTTGTAATATAAAAAGATATCTATACATGTTAAACGAATACATGTTGTTGAGCCCATATATGTTTTGATGTTATTATGAAATATATGACTAACAAGGGCAATGAGGATGTGTGTAGGGCTTGAGGTCAAATTGGCTGAATATGCCTTACATAGTTACCTAAAAATAGAATGAATGGTAAGTTAAGTAGCATGTTATACGAACTTACTAAGCATGTAATGCTTAGTTTTATTTCCCTGTTTTATAGTAAATTGAAAGCTCGTTGGATTGGAAGCTTGGCGGAGATCACTCACACTATCCGTTGGCCCATGTCGGTACAATATGGTAAATTAATTATGGTTGTAATGGCATTTATAAGATACATTGGCCATATTAGCATGTAAATGTAAATGTAAATGATGCTTTTAATCTAGCCATTGGAATGCCTAGTAATGGTTTGTTTTAATATACTTGTAATGTCAAACTATGGTAGCTACATATATGTTAAGTAGTTGATCAAATTATGTCTAACTTGAGGACTTAACTAAGGTAAGATTATAGACATGTATGCGTGAAATGATATGGCATGATGAATGATGAAATTTGCTTGATTTGAATACTTGAAATGGTTGGTATTAGATGTGTGTTTCAAGTGCAGGTCATGGGTGTGATTTTGGGTGAGAAATGAAGCTAGGAATAGCTTTATTTTGTCCACACGGGTAGACTCATGGGCATGTGTCTAGACCGTATGTGACACACGACGGGTACATGAGAGTGTAGGTAGGTCATGTGTCCTCTGCACCTTAAATTTGAGAAACAGAATGCTCAGAATAGAGCACACAGGCAGAGACACGAGCGCGTGTCTCATCCGTGTGTGCTACATGGCCTAGAACACGAGCGTGTGTCTTGGCCGTGTGAAACCTGCACCTAATTTCAAATTGAATTAATTAACCACATGGCCTAGTACATAGGTGTGTGGCATGGCCGTGTGCACAAGTTAGAGAGTTAACGGGGTCGAACACGGCCTGCAGCACGAGCGTGTCCTAGGGTCACACAGGCGTGTCCCTTGGACCACGCGGGCGTGTGAGCTTTGCACCTTGGAAAATTTTTGAAATTTCGTGAAAAATTCTTAGAGTATCCAATTAAATCCTGATTCGATTCCAATGGTCATATTGGGCCTCAAGGGTCCATTTAAGGGACGATATGAATAAATCTCAGTTAATGAATAAATTCCAGCGACGAATACAGGTTGGGTGTGTTACAGCTAACACATGTGGTTAGAGATTAAGAGATAAAAAATATTACCACTCTCAATTACCTCACATGTATAGAAAATGTTTAAGGATGTTTGGCAGTCATTAGAATCCATCAAGAACAAATAATCATAAATTTATTGAAAAAGTAAGTTTTGAATCAAATTCTCATATATATATGCCTTCTTATTTACATTGTTAAATTGTACATAGGCTATATATATAGGCCGCGTGGTTTGCTAGACTTAAGTTTTAGCCTTATGGCAGTTGGTATCAAAGCCAATGTTCAATGATACCGATTGACATTTTGAGAGAAGTAAATGAGTAGATTGAGCCAATAGAGACCCGTGGGTGGCTAGAAAAACTGGTCGATTAAGAGATATGCTGTCAACTTTAGATGATAGAGTGGCCAAACTTGAGGGTTTCATAGGTGATATGAAGGAGACCCTCGAGGAAGTTGATGGGCATACTATAGTGCTAAAATTGAGGCAAGACCAGCTCAAGGAAAAATGGAAAAGACCTTCAGTGATAATATGGATTCGATGCAACAGGTCCTCAATGCCGTTATGGGTGAGCTGACTGAGAAAGAGGATGCTTTCGAGGCTATAGTGTCAGTCTGAAAGGAACAGATTGATGAGCTCAATAGGGAGCTCAATATTTGCAAAGCTGCTTGGGAAATGGGGTTTTTGCTATGGCACCCTAGCTAAAAGTAGATGTCCCAAGGCCGAAAGAGTTCAATGGGATAAGGTCTGGAAAGGATGTGGACAACTTCTAATGGGAAATGGAGCAATACTTTCGTGCCAAAGGCATCGTTGATTATACTACCAAGGTAAATATTGCGTCCATGTAGTTTATTAATGTCACTTTGATATAGTGGCATTGTAGGTCTATAGATGAGATACGAGGTGGTACCAGTATTGAGATTTGGGAAGAGTTCTATAGAGAATTCAAGGGGTAGTTTTACTTGAAGTATGTTAAAGATGAGGCTCAGACTAACTTGCAATAGCTTATGCAACATCGTACTGTTAGGGAGTATGTGCAGAAGTTTAGTGAGCTAATGCTCCAGATTTTCGATGTGGGTGAGAAGAAGGCATTTTTCTCCTTCATAGATGGGCTGAATCCTTGGGCGAAGCAAGAATTGCAATGTCAAGAAGTAAAGGAACTTTCCAAAGCAATGACTATAACGGAGTCCTTAATCAAGCTTGTTTCGAGGAAAAATAAGTTCAAGTCTTTCGAGCCCAAGGAGAAGGGAAATGGTAAAGGAAATGAAGAAAGATAAGTAAAAAATGACGACGACAATAGTGGTAATGGAAAACCACAAAATGGGAAGTAGAAGCTTGACAACAAACTAAATGGGCCAGTGAGATGCTTTATTTGTGAAGATCCACAAATTGTAAGGGACTGTTCGAAATGATCTGTGCTTTTTGCCGAAAGTGTGTTCTGTCGAAGCTAAGAGGATCAGAGAGAGTGAGAAGAAGCTAGTGCAGTGCTTTTTGTGTTGTAGTCTGCATAAGATGCAAGATTGTCCAAAGTGATCCAAGATATTTGCAAACAATAAAGATGAAGTGAAGCCTATTGAGAATAAGGTATTGAAGCTTGGATCAATGATACTCAATTATGCTAAGGTGAAGAGGGATTGCAAGAAGAAAGAGTTGATATTTGTAGACATTAACATTACAGGCCAAAAGAGAAGTGCTCTTATTGATACGGAGGCATCAGATTTGTTCTTATCAGAAAAAGTTATGGGAAAAGTTGACCTTTCAAATTGTAAATCGAGTAATAGGATCAAGATGGTTAATTTCAAAAATGTCCCAATTGTAGAAGTAATATAAAGAGTTGAGTTACAAATCAGCGAGTGGAAAGCCAAGGAAGACTTTGAGGTAATTCACTTAGATGATTATAACTTTGTCATTGGCTTGAATTTCCTTGATTAGATTAGTGCTCTATTGGTTCCTTTTGCCAATTACATATATACTTGGATACTCATCAACGAAAATGCGTGGTGTAGGTGAGTCTCGATGACAAAGGTGGAACTAAAGTATTGTAGGCAATCAAGCTAGCCAAAGATGTTCCAAGTGGTGAGAATATTAACTTGGTAGATCATGATGCTAAGGAAGGCCCTTTGGAAATGCTATAGATACGACAAACTAATGGGAAACTTGTTGAGTTATTAGTGGAGCTACCACCCATGAGAGAGGTAGATTGTGCATCAGACTTTGGGGAAAAAATCGTGATACAAACTAGGCAGATGGAATGAATAAATGTAACGAGCGAGGTACATCTGAAACACATATATAGTATTTTACATTATGACTTATCGTTGGCTTGAAAAAGACATAGGGACTTTTTAGAGTTTTGAAATGGATAAGCCAACGAGCTTACAAAACAGAGTTAACAATAATACTCAAGGTTAACCTAGTGTTCAATGTATGTGTGTGTCGAAGCCTATTTGTACGGATCAAGAGGATACTGGCCGAGGCAAGTCTCAATGGGGGAAGTAAGAGCAATGGCCTCTTATGATCAAAGATGTACAAGAGAGAAATATAGTTCGAGTTAGATGTTGCAGAGACATAAGTTGAGGCAGATGTTCCAAGGGCTAATAGAGAGACAAGTTGGGAATCAGCCAAGGCATCAAGATCATTTCGAGGTGAGTCAAGCTAGTGTCATTCTGACAATGAGACAAAGGTATCGTGATAATGGGTAGGGGAGAATGTCACAAGTTGCGGATCAAAACTCATGACCATTACGCACAGAACATCCCATGGTGGTCAACTAATTAAATGATGCTCATTTGACCTACTTGAATTGACCCAACTCTTGGTACATATAGAGAAGCTCTTCTACTTGAAGCCTTGGTGGCCTAGTGAAACACTCCAGTAAAACTAGAGTTACCAAGGTAATTAATGTGAATCCTAAAGGGTAAATATGTATAGAGTTTAAATCCCTTAGGACTCTCATCTTGTAGATAGACACTAATTCAGTGATGTAATTCAATTTGTACTGTTGGATATAGGGGAGCTCAACTATAAATAAACCTCATCATTTGTATTCATCCCACTTAATCCCATTTTTATTCATTTATTCTTAAGTTAAAGAATATATTGAGATCATTTACTCAAACACTTGGTGTGAGTTACTTTCTTGTGGCTTTTCAATTCTCTCGTTGCTCTTTCCTTTCGCGTTCATGTCCGCTATATTTTTTTTTTTTGCCTTAGAGAATTTCCAGGAGAATTTTCACTTTTCGAGTGTTAGGCTGACTTAAGCTGATATGAAGTAAAGAAATCACCTAAGGCCGCGTGTTTTGACAAACTTAAGTTCTAGCCCTATGACACTAGTGTATGTTCGGCCAAACAAATTATAAGAAGTCAGAGTTGTATATACACATAATCTTGGTAAAGGATATTGGTAAAATGTGAAATGGGTTCTACGTTATCATCTACAAACTGTAGATGTTGGTTTAATCTTTGAACAGGAGAAAATGCTGTTGGAACAACGAGTTTGGAAAATGCAGCGAAAAATAAATTTAGGGAAAAACCAGAGTTTTAATTTTTTTTCCAAAACAAGATCTTGGTTTTGATATCTAAAGTAATAAACACTTAATCAAAATTGTACCTTTTCTATTCGTCTAGGATGAGCGCTTCGACCGAGTAGTCTTCTCCGCTATCCTCAAGCTCACGTCTACCGAGTGTGGGCTCACTTCGAATCAGAAAATTTTTCACAAAATTTACCAGTGGGGTAAGTTTATAATTTCTCTAAACTTTTGGGTCAAGTTGTAAATCAGAAAATATCTCTAGATATTTTCTAGAATAATCTCTTCAGAGACTTTTCTCTTTACAACTTTCTATTGAATTCAAGTGTGTGTAAATAATGACCAAATGCTCTCTTTATGTAGGAAGAGTTTAGAAAGTTCAACTATGATTAAACTTATTTAATATTAAATTAATATAATATTTATCAAGATAAATATTAGATTACATTTAATATTAAATCTTTTTCAAATAATAAAATGTTTATCTACAAGATAAACATTAAACTAAATTTAATATTAAGATAATCACTTTAATATTAAATTAATAAAATACTATTAAGATAAGTATTTAATTTAATTTAATATTAAACTATTGAAATAATATTATTTTTGGAATAATTAATCTGAAATCAAATTTTTCGGTAGAATTCTAGTGGGAGTGTAACTCTTCCACTGCTCAACCATCGACGATGAACTGTCGTCGACAATCGGGACGCCGCTGTCATAACCATCGGTGCCGTGTCCTGTGATGCAGGTGTGACACACTTACGGCACCCTAAGTCGGTTCGGCCAGGGTTAGTGACGACCCGACCTGTACGATCTAGCCACCAGTTGGACCGTCAGCCTGGTTTCATATACCAGGCCCAGTTCGACCAATTTTTGGGTCTTGGTCTCGAATTTGGGCTCTCGGGCCCAACTTAAGATCTCAAGTCCAATTTTCAAGTTTAATTATCCATTGGGCCAATTGTCTGAGTTGAAAATTAACTTTCAAAAATATCATATTGATTTTAATTAATTTGATTAATTTAATTTTACTTTATTAAAATTAATTTTTCCAAAAATCACTTAGATTTTCCAAATTAATTTTTCAAGAAAATTCTTTAATCAAATTCTCTAGTTGAACAATTCTCACGACTACATAATTTAATTTCGCATCGAATAAATCGACTTAATTAAATTATTCCTAAATTCGTAAAATTTTCTTCCGATTCAAATGCAGTCCTATCTAGCTTTTGTTGAGCTAGCGGATGAACCAATTGGACATATACAATTAGGCTCTAGTGATTGCAATTATGTCCAAAAGCATCGTTTTGATAATTCGCAATTACTTAATCATGGATTCAGTCCATAAGAAGTACTATGATTGAAAACTCCTTATTGTATACTCTTTACGAAAATAATTCATCCAACTGCTTTGTCCAATGACCTCATCATGTATGTGTTACCCTCATATGATATCCTTGATTCCTTTGAGTTAAATCCGTTCACTCAATACAATCCTATTTTATCTCATTGTCACCATTGTGTCTTCTTAATGATTAATATGATTACTATCAAAAAATGACTATGATAAATTTCTCGTTTGAGAACTAGTAACCCGTGACCACGTTCCATATTTATCAATCCACACAATGCCAATGAGAGGATATCATTAACTCTTTAATTGAGCTATAAATTCCATTGTTGCTAGTAAATCCATGCCATACACAAGTCATGTATCCAACATACTGACTATGGGCTCGATCATCTTTAAAGCATAAGCCTCCACTTATATCAAAGCACATGAATTACATATGCATAGTCAGTGACTAACTCAGGATTTAGGTAAATCACACCACGAACGTCACAAGTGAATTAATTCACAAACAAATTCAGAATTAATTCATCTTAGGTCCAATCCAATGTATCATTCTACCAATGAATACATCTATGTCTCTACTCATGGAGTCAACTGCTCCGATAGCCAAGACTAGTCATCTCCCTAATTGAAATTGTAGACGACATAATAATCCTTCTCAGTTTTTTAATAAAATGCTCACTTTGATTCTTTTATGGGATTACGGACTGATTTAGATTATCTATTGAAGTAAGTTGTCTTTCTCGCAATGTAAACATTCTTTACAATGCCACTTATTTTCAGTTTGAAATTTAGACAATCAATAGGCTAATATTTGCTTGTCACAATTTCGCTATGATTGCAAAATATAAAATATATAATAGTAAAATGTGAAATTAATTTTATTTATACATCGTTCAAATAAATATAAAATAGCTACATGTTTACCACAATATAGGCACATTTCCCAACAAATGCTTGGTGAGTGTTTAGTTGGATATGTTGATTTTGATTACACAGTTGATCTGGATAAACATTGATCTACTACTAGGTATTTATTTACTCTTGCTAAATCCATAGTAAGTTGGAAGTCTACCTTACGATCTACAGTAGCCTTTTCAACAATAGAGGTAAATTATATGAAAATTTCAAAAGCTGTTAAATAAAACGTATATAATTGTATTGTACGTACTTGAATTATGAAATTGTGTTGTGTGAAAGTATTTTAAATTTTTTACAAATTGGTACATAAGGTGAGTAATGGATTAAATTATAAAGAAAAAATGTACGTGTTAAATGTGCTCGAAAGAACGAAAGGAAATTATAGGATACAATTGGCATGATAATAGGGTTTAGTTGTGTGCTGTACGAGATATCTATAAAAGATAATACAGAGTATACGATTGTACGGAGATATCACTAATTGTACTAAAATCCAACATTTGTTGCGGATTATCGAGTTATGTCTCTATGGAGACCTTGGAGGGGTTTACTGTTATATGATATATATGTGTTTGGTACCTTGATGTGGTGTAGTTATTGCCCTTACGAGCAACCTGTTGCGGTGTAGTGTCCCACGTATCCATTTATTATAGTTCATCAGGTTAAAAAACTAAAGAAAATGGAAATGACTAAATGATAATATGTTTTTTGATGTGATATGTTTATACGATGATGGATTAATGTTAATGGTATGTAGTTGACTACTCTATTGTACGGTACTGAATCGAAAGAGCATGCAAATATGAAATGATATGTCATATCCCAAAAATAAGGTTAGAAGAAATTGGGTTTGTGAAACCAAGATTGGTCATGCCCTGATTTTTGAGTTAAGATTGTGAAAATTGTATCAAGTGAATTAATCTGGTTTAGTGGTTGAAAGATATGAGTAGTGTGTGTGAGGTTCTAGGTTTTAATCCTTTCCCTTGAATTTTTTCCTAAACCTTTATCTTTGAACTTGTAGCTTATATATTATTTTTGCTCAAGTGACGTCAAGAATGAGCCTGTTAGTATAGTGGTAAGGCTTCAGCTTACTTAAGGGTCTTGAGTTTGAATCTTGTTGTGCAAAAGTGAAAATTATTTTTGTTTTAAACTCTGGGGAAAATCTGATAAGGATAACTAATCAGATTTAGTGGGAGTTAGTGGGGATATAGGTGGTTTAATGATAGTTAGTGGGGATATGGGTGGCTTTAAAAAATTATTATTAATATTATTTCCCCTACAAAATTCCTCTTCTGCTACTATCCACACTTTTTCTTAGTTTTTTCTTTCATGTTAGTTTTCTGGTGTTGTTTAAATTAATCTGACATTTTCTTTTCCCAAAATATTCGGTCTTCTTTTCTCTATTTTGATCTCTGCAAAAATTCATTCTCTTCTCTATTTTGTTTCCAATTCTTATCATAGAGACTCTATTTTTCTGCTAACCCTTGTACTGTGCGTTTTGGATGAGAGCTAGCGGGTTCATCATTGTGTAAGTGTCATTCACGTTCTTTTCTTTTTATTTTTCCCGTAGTATGTTATTTATTTTTCTAGTTTTGTGTAAGATGGATGGTTCTAATGCTTCTTTAGTTCTGTTTTGATCATTAACGGCCTTTTATAAGTGAGGATTGTTTTAGCATTTACTTATTTAGTGTATAGCGGGCTTTAGAAAATACTGCTGCAAGCGTGTAAGCAATCGAATGCTTTGAATGGATTTTTATGTTTGGTGTTAAGGCTGAATTTAGTGTTTGAATTTGGTATATCATTGTTCATTGATTTGTTTTGGATGATGTTTTAGGGTGATGGAATTGTGTTTGTTAAATCTGCATCGAAAAAAAACCAAGTGTATAACGAAAACCCGAGAAAATAGAGAACGGTGAAAGCCAAAAATTGGGATTTTTGGAACCTCACAGTTGTGTCTCAGTGTGCCAGACCATGTGACTCACATGGTATGGGCCAATTAGGTCGTGCCGCTATACCGGCTGGCCATGTGGGCCCAGAAACTAGAAATTTTCCTAGAGTCGTATTTGATGTATGAGTCAGATGTGGGCTTCCTGTAACGTCTGTACGAAACAAATTAGGCCATAAATCACGATTTTTGATATTCTGTTAGCATAAAATATAAATTATGTACGCATGTTAATAAGATAAATGTTAAGTACGATATTGTAAGTAGTGTGGGTTTTTAACAAGTAAAAATTGTGCATTAATTATTTATGTTTAAACGTTAATCAGTTATGATTAATATATGTTTTGAATCATGATTATACTAATATGCTTACCAATTCTGAAACTAAGGTAAGTGCTCTGACTTGTATTCTGTGATTCTTTGATCAGTTGTGTGATAATGGAATATGTTATATTCTAACACTCATGTTTTGTGATATTATGACGCGATTCTATTTTTGTTAATTTGATCTCTTAATACGAGATAAATTTTTGAAATCGCCATATTTGATTGCATGTTAAGCATGCCATTGTTCTGATTCTATTCTGTATGTCATATCACATGCATGGGGTTGGGATGATATTATAAGGAGGAAGTTCTGGCAGTTTAATGATCTGCCTCATATGGTGGTTTATCTACATTTCTATTCTAGTAGCTTGGCTGCAACATAGTGGCTCGACCATATATATTCTGATCTGGCAGTTTTAACTGCAACTCTGGTGGCAATGTCCACAATTATCTGTTGGTGCGATTTGGTTGGATGAGTGTTAAGGAACTCTATTTTGCTATGTAGCGGAGTTGGGTAAGAAGTTTTCTGAAAAAATATTTGCATTCTGGTTTTCTGAAACTTTTGCATTGGCATAATCATGCATTCTCAGTTCTGTTTGCTTGTGCATCACGAAATTCTCTGTGAAACTCTGATTTGTATATTATGTTATGTATGATATCTGTTTGGGTTTAGTTATACACTGAGCTTTGACATTTCAGGTAATTGGAAAATTAGAATCGGACGTCGTGCGGGAGCTCGGATGGTTTAATCAGTTAAATTAAAGAAATGGTGATTTTCATAATTATTTATTTTGGTCTTTTGGGAACTATAATTTGTTTTTGGGCTTTTTTTTTGGTTTCCATTTAAGTTGATATTGATATTTACAAACATGATACTACAAAACCTCACAAGTTAAATTTAAAATTCGATTTTCAAAATTAAAACTCCAAAAGTTTTCCATTGCAAATTAATTAACCCCTAAAGAGTTTTTCTGTAAATAAACAAACGGCTTCAACGAGTATTTTCTTTAAAACTAGAAATGATTTGTCAAAATACTTATTTTCAAACACAATTTTGAACTCAAATTTTGGGATTAAGTTAAGCGTTTCAGAAATTAAGTTTTTCTAGACATTTGTGAAAGTTTTTGCCAAATTTTATATTTCCGAAACGCGTTTTTAGTTTGATTGAAGCAAAGGCTTTTAAAAAAGTTAACTTAATTCCTCAATATCTAGTCATGACTTCTAGGTCAGGTTTGGGTCTTACATGATATACGATTTGAATGTCTGTTGAGCTCACCTTATTGTTGTGATAAGTTATAAAAGAAATTTTATATAGTATCTAATTCAATATGTTAATTGTGAATTGAGGTGAGCTTTATGTTTTAAAACCTATGAACTTACTAAGCACTCGTAATGCTTACTCTGTTATATTTGATTGTCTTGTAGTTTTGCTAAACGTGACAATAGGATCATCTCATATCTCACACTATCCAACCTTCACTTCAATAGTATTTTAATCGTTCTGGACTAGATTATGTGGTATGTATATAGCCATTGTTATGTATATGTGTTTATCTTGAATGATGATGATTTTGGACCCTAAATGGTGCTTAACTTGAATGGTTATATTTTGTGTATGAAAGTGTTCACTTTGGCAACATGTTTAGCTATAGTTGAAGCATATAAATGATCATATTGATTGTGAAATGGTTGAGTTGGATGATGTAATTAAGTAGTATCACAAGTTTGAATGGTTGATGATTTCATATGTTGAAATGTTTGGTAGGGTACCTATTTGATGTTCAATGGCTTGATTGACTTGTGAATGGTCAATTATATGTTTGGTTGGTAGATGAATTGTCATGTATAGAAAATGTGCATAATTTACTTGGTATGAATTGTTAGGTAAAAGTTTAATTGTGGTGATATAAATGCCAAAATGAGACATGTTGGAATTGTTGATTGAGGAATGGTGAAATGTAGCTTTTCATATGTTTTAGATTGGTATTATGCAAGCTGGAAGTGTGCCTAAGGCACCATTTGAGTTTGGTTATGGTTTGAGTATGAAAAATTACCAAAATGTGATATTTTTTTTACCTTCTGGCAAAAAATATCGATACCATAGGTTGAAGTATCGGTACTTTACCAAATTATCATGATTTAAAAACAACAGAATGCCAAGGTATCGATACCATTAGAAAGCATCGATAGTTATTCTCAAGGATCGATACTTTATAAAGGTATCGATACAAATTGACTTGTGTCCAAAATTTTGAAAATGGCATAATGCCAAAACGGTATCGATACCCAATTTGGTATCGATACTTCCTAATAGGGGTATTGATATCTTATTCTAAGTACCAATACTTATATATTTTACTTGAATTTTGAAATACCGAAGCTAGAAATGATATCGTTACCTAATATTTGTATCGATGCCTATTCTCAAACTTCAAAAATTTTTCAAATTGGTCCTTTTTCATGATCGGGTCAACTTAAGAGCTTTCGTAAGTTTGAATGAGTTTCAATTTTGATTGTATACTATACTGTTCATGCATTTATGATTAGAATTGATGATTGAATGAACTGTTGTTGAGAATTATATGTGATTGCTCTAGTAATATTAGTAGCATCCCGTAGCTCAGGTCCGGCGATCGGACCATGTGAAGGGTGTTGTAGTTTCTACTTCAAAAGATTGCAGCAACCGAAAATCTTGTAGATATGATGACCAACGTGATAATAACAACCGAATTCAATTGTTGTTTGAACTTGATTAACATCCTGCAAGTTTGAGCACCTTCGGGTGTATGGCATTCGACAATGCATTTGGAGGCACTGTTGAAGATGACTTCATCAAATTTGAGGAGCGGAAGACATTGGAAGTTGAGTGAGATTGACAAACTCGCCAAATGTAGAGATCTATTGAAAGTTAGCTTTTTTGAAATCCCATATTAACGTGGGATAAAATTAAACTGCTTCTCACCCTATATATAAAAAGGCTTAAAGCCTTCACTTAAAGGCATCCCAAATTTATTCTCCCTCTTTATGTGTATACATTGGTTTTTCATTAGGGATTTCATTAGTTTGTAAACTTTTTTGGTATTAGTGACATTATCATCCGATGTTGGTTCTAGAGGGTTTATTCGTTCTGCTTGGGTAGTTTTAATTTGATATTGGTGTTGCCACTTCGATTTTGGTGTTCAATATTGAAGTTACATTTGTGTGGGATATTACCTGGTTTCCCAAGCAAGCAAGACCCCTCAACGGTTAGCATTCAGGCTCTCACTAAGTTGGGGGATGAACCTTCATCAGGGACAATATCGACCCGTCCAGAAATCCTTTTAAATACTAACAAATGTGACTTTAAATATATTTCTTCTCATGCCCATCAACAGTACATTTGTGATCCTAATATTTCAAACAAAAATTTAATTTGGTAAGTGACTTTGACGTCTAATTAAAATGAAAAACGTGAACCTAATTTGAATTTTAATTGAGAAGGTTAGTAAAAGTAGTAGAAGTTTATTTGAGAAGATTTGTCACTCAATTCAAAATAAATGAGTATTATAAAGCTAGAAATATTTGTACGTCGTCTCTTTGTTCTGAAATTTTACATATTTTAAAGGCGCCTATGAAAGCTATGTTTAGATTAAAACTAGATTGTTTTTTTTAACATAAAATATTAGAATGATGGTAGAATGGGTCCAATATTGACAAATCTAGAGGAAGTGTCAAAACCGACCATCCAACAAGTCTAATTAAATTCTAATTTAAGTCCTATCAATTCATATGTGCCAATTGATGATTTTATTCTAAAAATAAATGCTATAAAAATTTAATTTTATAATTTTATATATTTACTATAAAGTTACATATTATATCACTGACATTTAAAATTAAATAAATATAACATTTTTTATTTTTCAATTTTAATGAAAAAAATATAATTTTGTAGATAAGGTTCAAGTAAAGTTTATATTTATTGATGTAAATAATTTTATTTTTAATAATTTATTTAATTAAAATTTGTTTAATATAAGTAGAATTATTATTTATAAAGGTGATAAATAGTAAATGTTATTAATAATAAAAAAAATATTTAAAATCACAAGCATATTAATGCAATTAAAAAATAAGTATTTTCACTGGTTTAAAATATTTTTCACATTTTTGATATCCATAACTTTTATAGGTTATTATTGAATAATCTAGTCTCGTATTTTATATTTTATTCAAATAAATTATACATGTCAAGTTTTGAGAAAATTAAAATTGTTTAACTATTTATTTTATACAAAAAAAATTTCAACCGTTAAATATATAATAATAAAGATTGTATATTGGATCAATGTGATAAAAATATATGATTGGTTTAAAATTTTCCATGCATGGTAAGTACAATTACGACGATTGTCAAAATATTTAAAAATTTAAATGTATAATAACTACAAAGCTTTGTTGGCTTAGTTAAAAAAATGACAAATGATGTCATTTTATATCTAGAAGATAAGTGGAGGGTTTATTTGCAACATAATCCCTCTGAGTTCTTTTTTTTTTTTTTATAAAACCTTTCATCTTTTTTATTTACTAATTTAATTCCTATATTTCTTTTAGTTATTCTCAATTCAAAAATAACTTAATAATATTATCTACCTATATTTTTTAATTACTTATGAAAAAGATGTCTTACTTTTTTCATTTATTCACAAAATCTTACTTTTATGAAATTAACATAAACATTTTAATATCTCTGATCTTAGTATGGGTATTGTTGCCAATGCAGGAGGATGTGAATTCAAGTGTGCTAAAGCGCATTATCCTCCTATTTATGGGTTGGGGTTGAGGAAGGACTATGGATAATCCTAGGTATTATGTCGAAAAGAGCAGATATAATTAGAAAAAATTTTAAAATACCTTCCATATTTAAAATATATTATATAATTACGATGGTACCTTTGTCCTTTTATTTTTTTAAATAAAACCGTTAAAAATTTTACATGTGATAAGATTTATAATTAAACTCTTGTATTGAATGAGATAAAAAAATTAATATACATATATATAATATTGAAATGTTTATAGTGGGAACACACTAACAATAACTCTTGGCAAGATTTTCCACTTTGAAGCCTTAAACAACATAAAAAATTTTGTCACAATCTTTTTGCTTCTTCAATATAAAGAGTATGAAATGAATATGATATATAATACGAAAAAGTACAAAATTATTTAAGTATTATATTGGTGTAAATGGATTTCTCTCTTTATATATAATCCTAAGCCTTATATATATATACATGGAGAGAAATTCGCTTATACCGATGTAAAACTTAAGTGGTTTTATGTTTTTTTTGTAAATTTTTACACGATTAATATTTTAATAATCTAACCGTCATATTCCATACCCCATTCATGTAGATTATTCATGTTAAAGATTATTCATGTTAAGTTTAGCGTAAATTAAAAATATACTAAATATTTATTTTATATAAAAAAAAACTTTTAACCGTTAAATATGTATTAATATAGACAATATTTTAGGTTGATATGACCGAGATATCAGATCGATTAAAAAATTTATATGTATGACAAGTACAAATATCTTAATTGTAACACCCCCAAACCCGGCTTAGAGGTTATGGCCAAATCCGGAGATGTCACAAGGTATGGTTTTAAAAACAGAGTCATTTCGTCAAATCATTCAAGTTTCATAGTCCATTTTCGTTTATAACTATTTTTGAAAGTGTTATTTAAATGTTTATTTACCAAAACATAATTTACAGCGGAAGTCTTAAAACTGTTATATTTTAGAAATCCAATTCCTGTTTTCAGAAAAATCTTTGTTTTCGTAAACCGTGTTTTCCATCATGCATCTCAATGAAAGAGTCAAAAACCGCATCCAGAACTAAATAAAACCAACAGCCCGAAGAGTCCCAAGAATTACAAACTATCAAATGAAACCATAATTATAAATAATAAAAACGTAATCTACTAAGTAAAATGGTTCTCGATCAAGTGGTCACCGCTAAGCCTCCGTCGCACCGACCCGTCAAAGCCTGTGGATTACCTGAACAGAACAGACAAATAGATGTGAGTTTTCGTAAACTCAGTGTGTAACCCAACAAAAATAGACATGCAACACATACAGTAAACTCATACACAGTTAGATACAAATTCGGACCTAAGCATTTTACAGATTCAGATAACAGAACAGATATGCAGATAAAAAATACAGAATCCTATCCCCATCCTCTACACACCAACTCCGACCATCCCATCACACCATGTGGGGTTAAAAAAACACATCCACCCATCCCTACACACCATATCGTGCCATTACGACACATGTTAGATAATGTGCAGCCAAGCTGCCAGAATATAGGCGATGATCGCCATACAGAACACTTCCTCTACATATACAAATCTCACCCCAATCAGATATATATAATTAGAGTTATCATGCTCACATGCTCATATACAGATATCAAACATATATATATACATCAGACTAATCAGGCATGCTTAACAGTATCATATTTAGAACAAAATATCAGACTAACAGATCACACAGTTTTAGGGTTTGTTAGCCCTTACCGATCCTACAGTAGACCCACAGTCGATCGAAATGACTCGTGCGACCCTAGGGAAAATTTTAGAAATATGGGCCCACATGCCCGTGTGGCTCACTTGCCCATATTGGCCTTGCCTGTGTGGTCCACACGGTCTGGCCTAAAACCCACATGCCCGTGTGGGCCCACACGCCCAACTTGGTCTAGCCCGTGTGGCCCATACGGCCACACCTACATCGTCACACGACTGTGTCTTGTGCATGGCCATGCCCTTATCAAACACACGGCCACCCACATGGCCAGCCACACTCCCGTGTGACATCGACAATAAGCAGTTTCGACTTTTGCCGAAACTCTATTTTTCGTATTTTGGGAATACACCTTTTACGATTTTGATGCAAAACCAGCCCTAAGACCACTAGCACCTAAAAATAGAATCCCAAAGTCCTATTAACAACCGATTTACGAAAACAACCAATATTAAATCGAGCAACAGTCCACACTTACCATCGCAAAATGACTACAAGGGAAAGTTAAACCATCGAAGCGAAAACTATAGCTTCGCCAACTTTACCTACACGACTAATCGCAGAATTTAGATTTTTTACAACAATCGTCACACCACAAAACGAAAACAAAACGAAAAGCTTACCAAGATCGTGCGAAAAATAGAAAAGAGAAAGTAAACCGATTGAAGAGAATGAATGAACAGAAGAGAGAAAAACAATGTAGATGCTGAACAAAAAGGACCAAACGATAAAATCAAAGAAGAATGGTAAAAAAACTAAGGATGAGAGAGAAAAATGAAATTTGAAAAAACAAATAAAATTAAATTTTAGAAAATAAAAATAACATCACAAATCTCTTATTTCTCTCCCACTAACCCACTAACCTACAACCACCTCAGAATCCCAACACCACCGAAACACTAACACACAACCGAGCCAAAAATAACATCCATGGTTGCATAGGAATTCAAACACAAAACCTCCAACACCAACTCCCTACCACTTGAACCAGAAGACTCATTCTAATATGAATTAACAGACAATTTTATATAAGCCCACTCAACAAGGGTAAGGCTTGGATAAAAAATAACAAAATTTACTAAAGGTAAAACTTGAACCCAAGACCTCAAACACACACCTAAAACACTTAACCACTAAAGCAAATACATATTTATGTCAAATATTTACAGGAACAGAAATAAGTTATTCAGGGCATTACATTAATAAATTAAACGGTTAAATTATTAAAATATTATTCCTATAACAGAAGATGTAAAACTACTTTAAGTGAATTTAAGTGAATATAAGTAGACACCTACTCTCTATATATCCCCAATCTTCTTAATTCCAAATTATTGTGTGTGACCTATATTCTAGATTTTAACCTTCTTTGTTCTAGAAACATAATAAAACTGTATGACGAATGAGGAAGGATAAACAATTTCCAATTTTTTTTATTGATAAAAAGAGTAGAAAAGATTGTTAAAGTACTTAATTAAGTGTCAACTAAGAAATATATTAAAAAATGTATGAAATTAATTGGGATTTTTTTGACTATGTTAATGGATAGTCAAATAATTAAGGGACCATTTGGATCACAAAAAAAATTCAAACTTTTCCTCGTATAATTGCGACAATTTTTGAAGTATCCATTTTTGTGTAAATAAAATTACTTCCAAGAAATAAATAAATAATTTTATGTTGATATCACAATTTACAAATTGAAGAGGGATTGTCATAGTAATATTTTAAACTCAATATCAATAAAAATAATATGGAGTGCCCTATATTAAGAATCAAATTACATTTTGTTTCTTTTATTCAAAACTAGAAAAATTAGTTCTTATATGTTAAATCGAAGAGCAAATTGATTATTTCTATTAAAAAATTAATCTATTTATACTATTAAAAACTAACACGATTGATCGAATAACAAGACAGTAATACATGGTGTGTCACATGTACCTCATGTTAATGTACATAGACCAATTTTTAACAATAGAAATAGATAAAATATTTTATTAAATGATTAATTTGCTCTTTGATCTAACAAATAAGGACTAATTTGCTTTTTTTTTTAGTAAAGATGACAAAACACAACTGGATTCCTAATATAGGGGTTTCTATAGTACTTTTACCTACCAATATCTCAAAAAATGTCATTATATAACTGTAAACTAATTAACTTTATATTATAATTTAGGGTTAATTGAACAATAGGTACCCAAACTAATTTTTGGTCAATTTGGATAACTAAACTTTGATTCCGTTACTGAAGTTGGTATCTTTCGTTGGTACCGTAAAAAAAAGTTTCAGCCAATGAGGTTGTGTCATGTCACCATTCATTAAAATAATTTAATATTACTATTAAATTAAATAATTATATTAATATTTAAAAAATAAAAAGAATTTACCCCTCCCCACCCACCGTTCCTCTCCTTTTCCCTCATGGTCATTTATTTTCTTTTTCATTTAGCTTAACTGCAACGCAACATATCTCTCTGGTGATTTCTTTGCTTTCTTGCAAAGATGGGAGAGCTGAAGAAGCTGGTGGAAGAAGGAAAGATAAGATACATCGGATTATAAAAACCTAGCGTTGATACAATAAAGAGAGCACATAAAGTTCATCTCATCACTGCTTTACCAATGGAGTATTTACTCTGGACTCGTGAAATCGAAGATGAAATTATTCCACTTTGCCTGTAAGTTCATGGAACATGATTACAAGATACCTATGTTAGCATAAATAGCGGTTTATAGTATAGTGTAGCGAAAATGTAACGACCCAATTTTTAAGGTCATTGGAAAAGTGAGTTTTTGGGTCCTCGATTCTG
This sequence comes from Gossypium anomalum, assembly GCA_025698475.1. Taxonomy (NCBI): domain Eukaryota; kingdom Viridiplantae; phylum Streptophyta; class Magnoliopsida; order Malvales; family Malvaceae; genus Gossypium; species Gossypium anomalum. Next base: position 65,398,128 of record CM046964.1, read on the forward strand.
AAAATTAGATTCATAAATATTTATTAGAAATATTTACGAAGTTAAGTGAGAGGTTAATTAGATTTTAATTAAGTAAACTTAGCTTAATTTAGGTTAATTAGGTATAAGGATTAAATTGAATAAAGTGTGAAAGTTTAATTATAAACTATAGAAAAGTCAAGGGACTAAATTAACAAATAAGCCTTATATGACAAGTGTGTGGTAAGTATAAATTCATGTGTATTATTTTAATTGGTACAAATGCATATATATATATATATATATATATATATGTATTTGCTTATTATTTAAGTAAAATATAATAATAATAACTAAAATATAATAATAACATAATATAATAAATAAAATAAATAAATAAAATAAAAGAAAAGAAAAAGGGGACAAAACAGAACAGGGAAAGAAAGAAAGAAAGAAAAATAGGGTTTTGAGATTTGAAGCTTAAGTGGTAAGTCAATTTAATCCATTTTCTTGTAATTTTAGTGTCTATGGAATCCTAGAAAGAAATACGATTTGAGTTATGTTGAAATTTAGAAAGTTATTGAATTTTTAAATGTTGATTAAGTTGAATAAATAGAAGAATTAAGTGTTAATTTGATGGAAATTCAAGTTGGAAATGAGAGAAGAATTAAATTGTAAAAGAAAATATAAGTTTTGTTATAGTAGGGACTAAATTGTTTAAATTGTAGAATTGTTTAAATTGTAGAATTGATGTTTTATATTGAATATTAAGAGTTGAAACTTGTTTAAAATAGGTATTAAATGAAAATATGAGATTCATTTGAAGAGAAAGAATGGTTATGGTGGAAGGACTAAATTGGAATTTATGTAAAAGTTACATGGAAAATAGAAGAGTGTGTTATTAAATGATATGTATTGATGTGTTATTAAATGATATGTATTGATGATTTTAAAATGTTAATTTTTCCGTAGCTAACGTAGTCCCGGAAACATCATCGAAGAAGGGAAAAGAGAAAGTGAACGAAGATAAAGAGTAAACTAGAGAACCATGGTTTGTATTTCTATAACCAAACTTAATAGTTATTTTGATACATATTATTGATATTATGTATGGCTATTGAAATTAAGGTAAATATTGATATTGTGGTAAAATGTTGACTTATGAATATTAGATTTGAAATGTATATTAGTTGATGATGATGAATTGAAAGTGAAATGAAAACCCTATTGACAGTGTCGGGCTAGTCGGATATAGCTGGCATGCCATAGGATTGGAAATGTTTAACGATATTCCGACTTTGTGTCGATGGGACACTATAAGTGTCGCTTTACTGTTACTATTCCAGATTCGTTCCGATGAGGTACTCTATGTACCGCTACTGTTACTGTTACTGTTACTATTACTGTTACGGTGTATTCCGGCTCCGGCCGATGAAACACTGTATAATATCCTGGTGTGTGGGATGGATCCGCGTATTCGTCTAGGTCCGAGTTATGTTAATAGGGGTAAACTACTGTACTAAACACTGAAAGATATTGTTGTTACTGTATGTTCTTACTGAATACGATTTTATTGATAAGTGTTACTGTGGTAAAAGGATAATTGAATGATAATTTATAAAGTTCTTATTATTAGAATTTATAGTTATGTTTTACATGCATGTTAAGTATTGGCTTATAGAAATACCACTGAGTGTATATTCAGCGTACGGTTTGTTTCTGTGCGCAGGTTAGGTACAAAGTGACTAACTTCTCAGCATCCAAGCCAACTCCCGAACTCAAATACTTGGTGATGTATCTTATCCTTAGGAATGGCATATACCTAGGTTGTTTTTTATGTTCTTTTGAATATAAGAGAAGTTAGTGAGGAATGTTAATAGTTAGCTCATAGATGTAAAGTGAATGATATAACATGGTTCATTTTGAATTACTTTGAATGGTTCTTGCGTATGAATTTGAAGTTTCTTTATTTAACGGTTGATAATATACTAATGTTGGATTGTTATATTAGTATAATAAATGTGTATTAGACATGTTTAATCATGTTTTGGACTGGTTGAAAGATTGTATTTTAAATTGCTTGCTATTCAAGGTGTGCAGGGTTAGTAACTTTGAACTATAAGGTTCATTTTGAGTCCACACGGCCTGGCATATGGGCGTGTGATCAGACCTTGTGAGGCACACGACTTACACACGAGCATGTTGATAGGCCATGTGTCTCTTGCATCCTTAAATGTGAAGTCAGGATAGTACACAGGCAAAAGACATGGCTGTGTGTCTTGGTCGTGTGAAGAACACGAGTTTTAAGCATGGTCGTGTGTCAAACTTATGTTAAAATAGCTTAGAAATGGTAAAAAAATCACTGTACCTTACGGCCTAGACACATGGGCGTGTGCCCAGGCCATGTGCCCCTTTGATGCTTAAGAAATTGCAAGTCAGAATTGCACACGGGTTGGCCACACGGCCATGTCCCAGGCCACACAAGCGTGTGCCCCTATCTTCAAAGTAAAATTTTTAAAGTTACCGGTTTAGACCCGAACCATTTTCAAAGCACGTATTGGGCCCCGTAGGCCCATAATAGGGACTTTATGGTAAAATTTGAAAGGTTTTGATTTGGAATGCAAATTTATGACTTGGTTTTGTATAAATGCTAGTGTATAAGTCTGGTAATGCTTCGTAACCCTATTCTAGTGACGGATATGGGTTAGGGGTGTTACAGAAAAGATCGAACATAAATACCTCCAGTCATTGCCAGAACCAAATGCAAAAATCCAAATATTTTGACACCACTGCCGAGTACATCAAACCACCGATGTGGTCGTCGATTTTAGCCGTACAAAAGATTGAAAACCGCCAAAGTCTTCTAAGCACTTAAAAAACTCATTAGATGGAAAATGTTTTTGTTTGTTTTTAGTGCTTAGGGATATTCTACTAATTGGTATTTATAGTGGTGGTTCCCCATAAAAAACCACCAACATACATTGGCAACATATATCAAAATGGATGATTTCTAATACGGTCAAAGTCCTCTTGGCACCTTTCTTTAACTTGTTAATCTGGTTGCCCTTAATGCAGTCTATACAATTACTAAAATCGGTAAAATCTAAACTATTGAGTACCCCATCATTTACTAATCTCTTAATCCTTTCAATGGAGATGTGTCATAATCTCTAGTGCGATAAAATAAGAGTATTCATTTATAACACAAAGTTTAGTATCAGTTTGTGTAACAACTAATTTTTTAGTGGTGATGAAATAGGGGTTTCAGAACCACAAATTTCCTTCGTGTCGACTCGTAAATGTTATATATAGAATATTTATGAGCTTATTAGAGTCGTACTAATTTTTGGTTAAGAAATTTTCTCGTTTAGATAGCTAATTAAAGAAAAAAGACTAAATTGTAAAAGGTGTAAATTTTAGTAATTATTACATTTAAGTGATTTACTAGTTTAATTTAAGTGAGGGAGGGCTTATTTGGAAACTAGACCATCACTATTTATAATGGACATTATTGGGTAGTAAATTAGCTTAAATGAAAGATTTATTAAAGGACAAAAAGGTAAATTAATAAATATAACTTAAGAAAAATGATAAAAAATAATGCTATCATCTTCCTTAGTTCATTTTTCACCAAATATTAAAGGGAGAACCACCATTGTTATCAAGCTTAAAGTTTGGTTATATTCAAAGCTTGCATGTAAGTAATTTCCAACTTATTTCTTGTGATTTTTATGTTTTTTGGAATCGTTGCAACTAGGTCTAGCTAACCCATAGTTTCGGTTTTGAAACTATTAAAATTCTGAATGTTTTCATTGGTGAATATTTATTTTTTTTATGATAATGATGAGTGTGAAGTCTTGCTTGTGATTTTGGATTGTTTTGTAATGTGAATTTTTTGTTAGTTTTGATTAAAGGGTTGAATTGGTTAAATACTAGAATCCATGGATAGTTGTGTGGAATTTAGAGTATATTTGAACTAGAAAGAAGGATATATATATTCGGTTAACAAGATTGAATTACAATTTTTGTTAAAACTTGATATTTTAAGTTTAAGGACTAAATAATAAAAATTTTAAACATTTAGGGAAATGTGTAATTAATGAAAAGTTAAGGGTCATATACATTAAATAGAATGTGAAATATGTATGAGATTAACATATTGTATTTAATTATTATATAGATAAAAAAAGATAATAACTGAGGAAAAGGAAAAATAACGGATTAGTCCCTACGTGTTGATTAGCAATAAATAGTAGGCAAGTTAATGGTATTTCAAAAACGTAAATGAATTTCTACTTGTGTTCTTATATTATGATTCATTAATTAGTATGTTTATAGAAAATTACTGTATGATTGCTGTAGCGACGTAAAAATTTGCTTTCGGGTCGCTAAATGTGGCGATTAAAAATTTGGAAATTGAAATTTTGATTTTTAAAATAAACAGGAGTCGCCACGATCCTTTTTCCTAGGTGTGATCGGACACCTATTAGATATCTTATTAAAACAAAATAAAAGGTCTGAGTTTGGGCTCACGTTAAAATCCAGAGAAAAATTAGGGTTCGGAGTTTCGGTTATGCATGAGGAAGGTATTAGCACCCTCGTGACGCCCAAAAATTGGTATCTCATAAACACGTTGTCTTGATTTTCAAAAATACGAGTTCAATAATAAAATTTAGTCGTGATCCGATTAAAAGAAGACGGGAAGTTTTAAATTTTTTATTTTTTGACAAGGATATACCGTCTTCACGCGAGTCGACTGATGTTCACCCAACATAGCGATGAAATCAACGACATGGTGTTAAATCGATATATTGCCTTACGTATTGAAATTAATAAAAACACGAATAGATATTTTAAAATAATGAACAACGGGGAAATATACAAGAATGGATGGAAAACGAAAGATAATAGTTGGAAACACGTCATGGCACATAATACATACAACAATGATATTTAAAAATAATGACAATGCACGCGATATTAAATGTAACAATAGTATCATATACGAGAATACAATGAATATACATACAAGGATAATTAAGAGTATATATGTAAAATATTTGTATATATATATAGTGTTGGAAATATATTACATATATGGTGTTTGAAGTATATACATGAGATAGTAATAATACATAACTAGCAACGATAAAATATAATATATACATATATGTAAAAAAGGAATATAATATTAAAAAGGGGTATATATATATATACGTATGATAAAATAAATGTATTAATAATGAATGTAATAGGGGTAAAAATAAGCATATACATAATATATACGTAATGTGGTACTAAGGATATACATAATTATATATATACAATATAGTATTTAAAATATATACATGATATAAAAACATAATATTAAAAGGTATATATATACGTAATATATATAAATAGATATATAATATAATGTTAAAATGTTTACATAACATATACATAATGATAATGTTGAGAACAAATATTAATAATGTTACATAAATATGTGCCTATATACATATATATATTAAAGATATATATACACATATAATAAAACATATACTAATATCAATACAAATGATAAGGATAACATAAAAAAATACATACATGAAATAGTATATAACAAAAAAATACATAACTAATAATAAAAATATACCTACAACAACAACATAAAAATATATAAATAGTAAAGAAATATACAATACATAACATTAAAAAATATATATAATATATATAAATATATACAATATATACGTATATTAAAAATAATATGAAAAAGAAAAGCATTGGTACATTACATAAATATGTACATGTAGACACATATATAAATACTAAGTGAAAATCAATAATATTAATAAATATAATAATAATAAATACATATATATATATGTAATAGTAAAAATGAGACATTTTAAAATAAATATACATATATATGTAACTAAATAAAATATTGATAATAGACATAATAATGATATTAATAAAATATAGTAATAAATATAATATAAATAATATTTAAAATACAATAAAACAACAAAGATAATATAAAACAACTTAAATTTTTAAAAAAGGACCAAATTCGAATTAAAAATGAAATTTTTAAAGTGAATTCGAAATAAAAAGAAAGAGGAAGGGCTTATTTGAACACACGTGAAACGTAGGGGATCGAAAATGCAATTTTCTAGAACTATTTTAAAACACATAAAATGAAGGACTAAATCGAAAAGAACAATAAATTACTGAGGCTAAATTATAAATAACAAAAATCTAATTTCAAAGTGATAAAAAGCGGAGGGGCTAAAAGTGAAATTAGCCCCTCCTTTGAAAACATGCGGATCCTAAGCGGGTATGGTCGGGTCGGATCGGGCATGGCCAAAACGACGCCGTTTTGGGGCTAAAGGGCAGCCCCCAAAACGACGTCGTTTTGGAGGGCTATATAAGGCCAATTTTTGACAAAAAAAATCATTTGTGAAGGGAGAAAGAAAAAAAAAAAGAGAGAGGAGAAGAGAGGGAAAGAGAGAGAAGGGAGAGGGGAGAGACTCGGCTGGGGGTGGCCACGCACGATCGCGGACCACCGTCGTCACTGCGCCTTGTGCGCACACCGAGTAAAAATTTTTTTTTTCTTTTTTTTATATTTGTTTTATATTTTGTATTATATATTAAGTTTGTAGTATACGTATATATGCAAGAAAATAAATTCGAATTAAGACAAAATAATCACCTTAGTTATCAAATCGTGCTTTTGATACTTTGGTTGCTTGATTCTTCTACTTTGATGCTACTGGAATTATTCTTGTTTATGTTTAAATCTCCCTTTTTGTATTGATAAAAATTTTTTCTTACAAGATTTTGATTCGGCTTTTATAGCCTATTTACAAGTTATTTTTATGCTGTCTTTTCTTCTTTTTGATCCTTGCAGGTGCAAGTTGCTGGAGCAGGTGGTGGTGGGTGATGGCAGAGGTGTCAGAGGAGTTGGTGGTGGTAGAGGCTAGGAGCGGCGGCTTGGGGGCTAGGGTTTTCTGATTTTGTTGTTTTTTTTGTTTTAGATATTGGGCTAGGGTTAGTTTAGGTTTGGGCTTAGTTGGGGTTAAGTGGGCTAAGTGGGTAGGTTTGGGTAGTGTATTGGTTTTTGGATTTAATGTAAATGGGCTTTTGTAATGGTAGGCCAAAATTGGCCTGCAACAATTGCACATACGTGTCCCTGTTTATACTTCGATACCCCTGGTTGCACATACATGTCCCTGTTTGTACTTCAGTTCACTTGACTGCACATACGTGCTCCCGTTTGTACATTGGTGCCCCTGATTGCACATGCGTGCCCCTGTTTGTACTTCAGTACCCCTGATTGCACATATGTGCCCCTGTTTCTACTTCGATACTCCTGATTGCACATACGTGCCCCTATTTGTACTTCGGTAGCCATAATTTCACATATGCGCCCCTATTTGTACTTTGGTACCCTCAAATGCACTTTTGTGCCCTTTTTTTATGCTCCAGTAACTTTAAATCGAATAAAATATGAATTGTATTTAATTGTACTTAGATTAAATGTTGTACTATGTCCTTACTAAGCTTTATAAGCTTATCAGTTCTTATGGATTGTTTTGTAGATAAATGTTGCTGACAGTTCAGAAGGATCATTCAACTGGCTCATACTATCCATCTAAGTTGGTAGTTTTTGTATTCCTAGGTTAGTGGCATGTATACATATATATATAGTTAAATATGTTAGTTTGGTACACTTTAAGACTTTACCAAATTATGTCACTTGGTTGTTTTTAACATACTTGTAATTAAGGTTCTTATGGTATGTTTCAAATAGCTTGGAGATGGTTACCTATAGTATGTTTTGGTACCTAAATGGACTAGGTTTTTATGCATGAAATAAAGTATGTGAACATGTTTAGGTAAGTGATGTTTAGTTGAGATTTATGGTGCTTTTGAATAGCATATTGGTTAGTTGAATTAGGGTCTTGGAAATGGCAAAATATGTATGCTTTGATTATGGTTTATGTCCCTTTAAGGTGTGTACAAATGGATTGAATGTTTATGCATGAATTGGTTTTGAAAAGGTTTGATTTTTGGTAAATTTTGAGTTCACACGACCTAGGACACGGGTGTGTGACTCAGCCGTGTGAGGCACACAGCCTGGCACACGTGCATGTGACACAGCCGTGTGACCCTACTCAGTGAGTTACACTGGTGAAGACATGGGCTGAGACATGGTCGTGTGTCCCTAGTTCGAAAGTTACACGGCCTATAGCTATGTCACACGGCCTGGCCACGCGGTCGAGTGACCCCTGTTTTGTAAATTTTGCATCTTTTCCTTAAACTTTCTAATCTATTTTAAATTAGTGCCGAATTGTTTCTAAGTTATTTTTAGGGCCCTGAAGGCTCAATTTAGGGATAGTATGCATGCGTAGGAATAGTTTATGATGTCATTTAAATTATTGAACGATATAATGTTTAAATATTTCCAATTGTACGGTAATGCTTCATAACCCTAATCTGGCAACGGAGATGGGTTAGAGATGTTACATTTAATAGTATCAGAGCTATAGTTTAGTCGGTTCTAGGGCTAACATAGCAGAGTAGAGTTTAGTATATACATGCCACATATACCCTATGATAATGTGATGCTTATGATCCACTCTAATATTGTATTTTCTTATAGATTCAAGATGTCAACTGATTAGAATCAAGCTATAGTTAATGAAGCTAAAAGTAATGTTCAACCTTTGAACCCTGAAGCAAGTAATAGTGCGTCGATTCCACAGCCCATTGGTGACAAAATGAAAAGTGTGTTTCTCGAAATGATGAACCAATAGTTTAATGAATTCAACCAAGAAAATCTTGTAACTCCACCATCTCTACCCCCCTCAGGCACCTTACTGTGCCTCCTCAAACACCCTTGGGTCCTCAAAATCCTATACCTGTGACAGTTACTTGAGTATCTATAGATAAAATCCAAAAATGTAGAGCGAAAGAATTCAGAGGGAAGGTGGATGATGATCTTTTAAAAGTCGAGTATTGGTTAATGAATACAAAGAGAGTCTTCACAAAACTGATGTGCACTCCTGAATGTTGTTTAAGATGTGTGGTGTCGTTACTTAAAGACGAAGCGTACTTATGGTGGGACACTTTGAGCATGATGACATCAAACGATCGTATCAACTTGGATTTCTTTCAGGTTGAATTCAAGAAGAAGTATGTTAGTTAGATGCTTATTGATAAGAAAAAGAAAGAATTTCTTGAGTTAAAACAAAGGAATCAGAATGTAGCTGAGCATGAATGGAAATTTGTGCAGTTAAGCAAGTATGCCCATAATATAGTGTCAAATGAGGAGAAAATGTGTATTAGATTTAAAGATAGTTTGAATAATGATATTCGTATGTCTATGGCAACATTAAAGCTACGAGAATTCGTAAAACTTTCAGAATAAGCCCAGAAAGTTAAAGAAATTTACAATAGTAAACGGCAGTCAGATTTAAAATTTTAAGATTTTAACAAAAAAGGGTCATTTAAGCATGCTCAAACATCTCCATTAAAGAAATTTAGAAATGAAACAAGTTTATCTGTTGCCCCTTTAGAGTTCACTGGTAGAGAGAAATCGAGGTAAAATAATTTCCAATCTGTTAATTCTTCAGCGGCTAGTGTTGAAAGTGTAAGAAATGTTGAGGAACCGTTCATGTTTGTGGTGATTTCTATAAAAGACATTTTGGTGAGTGTCAATCAAAGTCGGGAGCTTGTTTTCATTGTGGATGTACTGACCACCTCCTTCGTAATTGTTCGAAAAGGTAGAATGATTTTGGCAATCAAACAAACAAGCCTGAAGCAACCTCACAGGGAGGTAGATGGTCTGGAAATGCTAGAAACACTACTTCTAGTCGTGGGAAGAATAGTAAGATGAATGAACGATCTGAAGTGAGAACACCAGCTAGAGCCTATGCAATCAGAGCTCGTAAGGAAGCTGCTCCCCTAGACATGATTGTGGGTACTTTTTCTCTCTTTGATATTAATGTATATGCATTGATTGACCCTAAATCAACTCACTCGTATATATGCACTGCGTTAGTATACAAAAAGAAATTACATGTTGAGTTCACTAAATATACTGTCAAAGCTACGAATCCACTAGGTCAGTGTATGTTAGTTAATTAGATATGTAAATCGTGTCCACTGAAAGTTAGGGTTTACATCTTTCCTACTAATTTGATGTCGTTACCTTTTGATGATTTTGATATCATTCTGGGAATGGATTGGTTGTCTGAGCATGATGCAATGGTGAGTTGCCGAAGGAAGCAAGTTAGTTTGAAATGTCCGAATGGTCAATTTGTTTGTGTTAGGGCAGATGGGGTTGATTGTGTTTCAAATGTAGTTTCAGCATTGTCAGCTTTAAAATTGATTAGAAAGGGGTGTGAAGCTTATTTAGCCTATGTTATTGATTCAAAAATGACTGAATCAAAAATCGAGCAAGTGCCAGTAGTCAAGGTGTATGTTGATTTTTTTCCTAAAGAACTGTCCGGGTTGCCACAAATACAAAAAGTAGAATTTGTGATTAAAATTGTGCATGGAACAGCTCCAAATTCAATAACACTGTACATGATGGCCCTTGCAGAATTGAAAGAGTTAAAAGTGCAGTTGCAAGAGTTGTTAGATCGCGGATCTATTCGACCAAGCGTATCACCTTAGGGTGATTATCGACAACTGAATAGAGCCACCATTAAGAATAAATACACGTTACCTCGTATTGATGATTTTTTCAATCAATTAAAAGGAGCTACAATTTTTTCGAAGGTCAACTTAAGATCTGGATATTATCAGTTGCGAGTTAATGAGCAAGAGGTACTTAAAACTACATTTAGAACTAGATATGGTCACTATGAATTTCTGGTGATGCCATTTGGTTTGACTAATACCCCTGCGGCATTCATGGACTTGATGAATCAGGTGTTTCAGCCATATTTAGATCAGTTTGTAGTGGTATTCATTGATGACATTCTGATTTATTCACTGAACAAGTCAAATCATGCCAAACATTTAAGAGTTGTGATGCAAACCTTGTATGAAAAACGACTATATGCATAATTCAATAAATGTGAATTCTAGCTACAAGAGGTTGATTTTCTGGGACATGTTATATCTGCTGATAGAATCAGGGTTGATCCGAATAAAGTATTGGCGATTGTTGATTGGAAAGTTCTGAAGAATGTTTCTAACATTCGAAGCTTCTTGAGATTAGTTGGATACTATCAGCGATTCATTAAAAAATTCTAAATCATCGCTTCACTTATGACCAGGTTACTACAGAAAAACGTCGAATTTGTTTGGTCTGATAAATGTCAACATAGTTTTGATCAACTGGAAAACATGTTAACAGAAGCTCCAGTGTTAACTCAGCCTGAATCTGGAACAGCATATGTTGTTTACAGTGATACATCTCTCAATGGTTTAGGTTGCATGTTAATGCAGCCAGAGAAGGTGGTAGATTATGCTTCTCGACAGTTAAAGTTGCATGAAAGAAACTACCCTAGTCATGATCTTAAACTGGCTGCGATTGTCTTCACTTTGAAGATATAGAGACATTATTTATACAGCGAGAAATGTCATGTGTATACTAATAAAAAAACTTAAAATATTTAATGACCCAGAAGAAGTTGAATCTGAGACAACGGCGTTGGTTAGAGCTACTGAAAAATTATGGTTTAGTTATTGATTATCATCCAGGAAAGGCTAATGTGGTTGCGGATGCACTCAGCAAAAAGTCAACATTGTTTGCACTTCGAACGTTTGTGACAGCTCTAATTTGACCCTAGTCGGGAAGTGGTTTCGGGACCACAAAACTGAGTCACAAAATTATTTAAATGTTCTTTTCTATGTTTATTATACGTGAAGTATTATGTGTGAAAGAATCATGTCTAAATTTTGTCATTTGAATGTGAAATAATGAAAAAGGACTTATGTGATAAAATTGAAGAATGTGTTAGGAAGAAATGAGGTGACCGAATAATGCATGGCTTATTAGAAGGGAAGACTTGCATGTCAAATTGTCCAATTTAAAGTTAGTGGTCGGCCATGATGATGATGATTTGTAATATATACATTTTAATTATATAAGAAATATAATTATTAAATGTTTTATAATAAACATAAGAAATTAATAAAAAAAAAAGAAAGCCATACATCCTTGCCTTGTTCTTGCCGAATGTTTGAGAAAGAAAGAAGAAATATGCTTTGAGGATTTCGGCAATGTAGCAAGCTAAAAATTTAAGGTAAATTTCATGTAGTTTTTGTTAATTTTTAATAGATGTGTGATCCTTGTTTAATTAGTGTTGAAGCCCATGTTGAAATTTTGATTTCGGTTGAAGTATGTGCATTCAGTCATAGAGGAAATTGAATCAAATTTGGCTGTTGTCTTTAGGTTTTAATGAGAAAGTGAAATCGGCATGTGTGTATGTGTAGTTGCCGAATGTGAATTTAGATAACATCGAGTAATGTTGCGTTTTAAAATGATGAAATGGAGATTTAAGCTTGTTAAATTTGCCCTTATTAGTTCCAGATAAGTTACTTAGATAAGCTTGCTAAATTTGCCCTTATTATTTCCGAATAAGTTACTTAGATGAGCTTGTTAAATTTGCCTTTATTATTTCCGGATAAGTTACTTAGTTAAAGAAAATTTTTAAAGTACTTAGTTAATTGATACTAGGTTAATGGTGTGTGTATAAAATGTTTGAATGTTAAATAGGTTATTGCTTCAATGACCGAATGTGCCAAAGGCTAATGCATGGTCTAGTTGATCAATATGTGTTAAGGGATCGTGAATAAATATCTATTTGATGAACTATATATTCGAATATATGGTTGAGATATGTATATGGAAATATGATAAATCATATGAGTTTTGTGTTTGTGTATGTGAACTAAGTATACAATGAATATTCGGCTATGAAAGTCATAGGAATTTTGGTAATGTACATATTTGGTCATTAGGGTTTTATGTACTTTGGATATGTGAGATATGTGTTAAGGTAAGTTACTTATTTGATACAAGTTTTCGGTTATAAAGGTGTACATGAGGAAATGTTAAATAAATTATAGTAAATTGGTTAATGTGATTAAAAATGTGTATGACCATTTTGTAATTTAGCTAAAAGTAGCTACATAGCCTATTAAATTTCTTGTCATATTCGGCCATAAGCTAGCATGATGGGACTTTAATAAGTTAAATTTTGTTTGAATTAGCACAAGAGCATAAGGAGCCAATTTTGGATAAAGGGAAAGCGAAACTAGTCGATTAGTCAATCCGTAGTTATTCGATAAAATCCAAGGTAAGTTCTTAAGTGTTTGTATTTGATCATGTTATATGCTTAAGAGTTGAATAATAATAATTAAGAAAATGTTTGATTGTATATATATATACAAATACATATGTTCTTTGTGTTAAATAAATATTAAATTAAAGTTATGAGCCGTATGTGACTAGCATATCTAGTCGACTTTGATACTATCAAATGATGTACTAAGATATGTGTTCTAATGTGGAAATTAAACCTTATGTGGTTGAAAGGATGAAAATCTTTGTTTATAGATATGTGTTTCAGATTATACGTAGTTGAAGTATAAGTTATGAAAGTATGAAAGAACAGGTGAATTATTTATCGAAATGTGATATTTGAGCCTCGGCCTAGCAAGCTTTAAGCTGGTGAATAATATTATCGGGCTTCGAGCCTAGCAGGCTATAATGCCGGTGAAATGATATCGGGCTTTAAGCCTAGCAGGCGAAATACCGGTGAATGAGTTCAAACTTAAAGTCTAGCAGGCTTCGTGCCGGTGATGAATTCGGGTTTAAAACCTAGCAGGCGAAATGCTGGTGAATGAGTTCAGACTTAAAGTCTAGCAGGCTTCGTGCCGGTGATGAATTCGGGTTTAAAACCTAGCACGCGAAATGCCGGTGAATGAGTTCAGACTTAAAGTCTAGCAGGCTTCGTGCCGGTGATGAATTCGGGTTTAAAACCTAGCAGGCTAAATGCCGGTGATTTGATAAAATTCTAAGACTATGAAACCTTGTGTTAAATCGACAATTGAATTCGTTCAATACATTAAGTTGGCCAGGTATGTGATATATACTTATACATGTTAGATCGATTGGAATTGAATCATGAATGTGAAATGAGAAGCATAGGTAAAGATGTCATATGTGTATGTGTGTATTCGGTCATGGTGAAAGGTCATGTGAAATACCATTTAGATATGAATGACGAAAGTAACTGTGGTTATGAAATGGTACAATGGTTGAATTCGGTTGAATTAAAGTTAACACTGAAGTATTTAAATACCTATGTCATATATGTGAGTAAGGGGAAAACCATCGTAAATTATCGATAAGGGTGGGCTATGTGCGGAACCATCTCATAATTGCTAATTTGAACAGTTGTGTGCGAATCATTGAGCATGATGTATTGTATTGAGATTATGCTTAAGTGAAATTATAGATATGTGATGAAATTGATTGGTGATATACATGTTTAAATAATATGAATGCAAAGAAATTGTGAAAGAGTAAATTTGTAATAAATCTGCTTGGGATAGCAGCAGTAATTTGATTTGGAAAATCACCATAAATTGTGGGAGTTGAGTTAGAAGCTGAATAAATTATGTAATTAAATCTTAATGAGTCTAGTTTCTTATAAAAGAAACCGTGTAAGCAAAAGAATTGCTGATAAAGAAATATTTGAAGTGGCGTAGGACAGAGTCAAATGACTTCGGGGTCCCCTGTTCTGTTTTTAGAAAATCATTATAATTTGTACAAAAATGATTATAAGATAAAATTTATATTATTAGACTCCTTAATGAGTCTATTTTCAAATGAAATCAACGAGAACATATTTTGAATTCTGTACAATGAGAAATTTGATTCGTAGTGAAGAGTAGTCAGATTAGTCAAACAGTGAAACAGGGGAAACTTTAAGAAAAATCTGGTATTGATTGGCCAAACCAAAAATTCTGAAAATTTTATGAATAGGATATATATGAGTATATTTTAAGGGAAAATTAACGTAAATTGATTTTGAGTTTCGTAGCTCCAGTTATAAATAATTTAGTGACTATTGCTCAGGAAGACAACTTGTAGTGAATTTCTAATTATGTTGTAAACATTGATAAAACTTGTTAATGAGTTATTTATTGTTTTCTTATGAACTTACTAAGCATAAAGCTTACTCCCCTTTTCTTTCCCATATTCCCTAGGGTTGCCAGGTTAGCTCGGGTTGAAGGCCCTCAGAGATATTATCACATTGTCGAGTCTATGCTATCGGCGTAAGTAAATCTTAGTGTTTCGAGTCTATGGCATGTATAGGGTCGTAAAATTGAGTATGTAATATTATGATTAAGCTAAAGACTTTGGCTTGTTATTAAGGTAGTTTGATTATTCATATGCTTGTATGTTATTATCTCCTGTGATGTGGTTTATAGCATGTATATTTAGAATTTGAATTGTGATTCATTGTTGAGTTAGTAAATGATACAAGACTAAGATATTGGTAAATGTTTAATAATGCCTCATGAATGTTTTCGGGCCTTGTAAGCCTGATTATAGGATAATATACGCGTGTATGAAAAGTTTAAAATTGATCAAAAATTTTTACGGCCTGGTTTTATATAAATGGTTGAGTTTAAATCTGGTATCACCTCGAACCCTGTTCCGGCGAGGGATACGGGTGAAGGGTGTTACAACATTAAATGCTCATTTGGCTTTAAATGTCGATGGTTCTGTATTGGTAGAATTGAAGACTAAACCTTTGTTTCTACAATACTTCAAGAATTGCAAAATGATGATCCGAAATTGATAATGAAATGAAACTTGGTTCAGGATAATTTTACTACGGAATACAATAATGGTGATTATGGCACATTATATTACTGCAACAGTATTTGTGTTCCAAATAGTTCAAATTTGAAACATGATATTCTATCATAGGCTCATGGTAGTACATATTCCATTCATCCAGGTAGCACAAAGATGTATTGTGATTTGAAAAAAATATACTGGTGGCCGAGTATGAAACGTGAGATTTGTGAGTTCATAGATAAATGTTTGATTTGTCAGCAGGTAAAAGTAGACCATCAGGTACCGTCGAGATTATTACAGTCTGTTATGAGTCCTAAGTGGAAGTGGAGTGATTTACGATGGATTTCATATCTGGATTGTCTGTAACTCCGAGAAAGAAAGATTCGATCCGGATGATTGTTGACAGATTGACTAAGTTGACCCATTTTATTCTAGACAGAATAGATTACTCACTTGAGAGGCTAGCGAAATTATATGTGTCAAAGATTGTAAGATTGTACGAAGTTCCAACATCTATTATTTCTTATCATGATTCACGATTTACATCGAGATTTTGGAGTAAACTTCACGACGCTTTGGGCACTAAACTCAACTTCAATACCGTGTTTCATCCTCAGACGGACGGGCAATCAAAACAAGTGATACAGATTCTGGAAGACATGCTAAGATGTTGTATACTTGAGTTTGGGGGTAGCTGGGAAAAATATCTACCGTTAACGGGGTTCGCTTATAATAATAGTTATCAATCTAGTATTAAAATGGCACCGTTTGAAGATTTGTACGAAAGAAAGTGTAAAACGTTGTTGTATTGGTCTGAATTGAGCGAATCCAAAATGGTGGGAATTGATTTGATTTGGGAAACTGAAGACAATGTTCGAATTATTTGAGATTATCTAAAAGCTACATCTGATCGCCAGAAGTCATACGCAGATTTGAAAAGAAAATATATAGAATTTGCTGTTGGCGAACGAGTATTTCTAACAGTTTCTCCGAAGAAAAAAGTGTTGCGATTCGGCAAGAAAGGAAAATTAAGTCTGAGATTTATCGGGCCATACGAGATTACCAAAAGAATTGGTCATATAACTTACAGGTTAGCTTTACCTCCTGAGCTCGAGAAAATTCATAACTTGTTCCACATTTCTATGCTAAGACGGTACAAATCTGATCCATCTCACGTGATTCCTTATAATGAAATAGAATTACAGCTAGATTTGACGTATTATGAAGAACCAGTGAAAATTTTGGCTCGGGAAGTCAAAGAACTTCAGAATAAACAAGTACCGTTGGTGAAAGTCTTGTGGCATCGATATGGTATTGAGGAGACTACTTGGAAAACTGAGGAATTGATGAAATCACAATACCCGAATCTATTCTCATGTAACAATTTCGAGGACAAAATTCCCTAAGGGAAGAGAGTTGTAACAACCCGTTTTTCAGTGATGACAGAACAGTGATTTCGAAACCATAAATTTTCATCATGTCGACTCGTAAATATTATATATAGAATATTTCTGAGCTCATTAAAGTCGTATTATTTTTTGGTTAAGAAATTTTATCATTTAGATAGCTAATTAAAGAAAAATGACTAAATCGTAAAATGTGCAAAACTTAGTAATTATTGTATTTAAGTGATTTACTAGTTTAATTTAAATGAGGGAGGACTTATTTGGTAATTAGACCATCACTATTTATAATGGATGCTATTGGATAGTAAATTAGCTTAAATGAAAGATTTATTAAAGGACAAAAAGGTAAATTAATAAATATAACTTAAGAAAAATGATAAAAAATAATGCTACCATCTTCCTTAGTTCATTTTTTCACCAAATATTAAAGGGAGAACCACCATTGTTATCAAGCTTAAAGTTTGGTTATATTCAAAGCTTGCATGTAATTTCCAACTTATTTCTTGTGATTTTTATGTTTTTGGAATCGTTGCAACTAGGTCTAGCTAACCCATAGTTTCGATTTTGAAACTATTAAAATTTTGAATGTTTTCATTGGTGAATATTGAGGAAAAGAGAAAATAGCGGATTAGTCCATACGTGTTGATCAGCATTAAATAATAGTTAAGGTCATGGTATGTCAATACGTAAATGAATTTCTACTTGTGTTCTTATATTATGATTCATTAATTAGTACGTTTATAGAAAATTATTGTATGATTGCACATACGTGTCCTTGTTTGTACTTCGGTACCCCTAATTGCACATACGTGCCCCTGTTTATACTTCAGTACCCCTAATTGCACATACATGCCCCTATTTGTACTTTGGTACTCCTAATTGCACATATGTACCCGTATTTGTACTTCGGTACCCCTGATTGCACATATGTGCCGATGTTTGCATTTTGGCCTTCCCCTTTTTCTTGGCTTGAACCATCTTCTTTCCTTGAGCAATCGTAAGTGCACTCTCTCCTATCTCCAATATAAGTCTAGCCTCTTTCTAATCACATATGGTCAAAAGCTCATCGATAGTCCACTTATCCTTATGTGTGTTATAGAAGATCTTAAATGACCCATACTGAGGTGGAAGAGTGTTCAATATAAAGTGCACTAGGAAAGATTCAGACCTTTCAACCTCAAGTGCTCTCAGTCGAGTTGTTAAATCTCTCATCTTGTTGATGTGGTCACGTACACCTTTCATAATAGTGAGCTTTACTAATGTGAACTTCATGATTAAGGTGTTGGCTAATGACTTTTAAGAAGTTTTGAACTATTTTTCAATAACCGTTAATAAATCTTGGACATTCTCATAATGCTCAATTGAGCCACTAACATCAACAGAAACCTTACTCTTTATGAACATGATACTTAAGTAATTAGATCGCTCTCATTTTTCATACACAGCAAGATCATCTTGAGTGCTAGTTTTAGTAATATGTGGCTTAGATTTTCTTATGGCATAGTCAATATCCAAACACCCCAATTGGAGAATAACACTCTCCTTCCAGAACTTAAAGTTCTCACTAGTTAATTCAGGATATCTACTTTATTATCAGACATATTCACAGGTTGTAAAGCTGAAAAATGAATGAACATACATGCTTAACAAAAAAATTGAGGCAAATAATCATAATTTACCAATGCAAATTATATAAATAATGAATCTAGTGTCATAAAAATTGTCTAGGGCTAAATTTTCAATTCAATTAGATCCATTTTATAATAGAATTATTTACTATCTTTTTTTTATAAAAATTATTAAATTCATTTTCATAACTCTTGTGGGTACTTATGAAAAGTCAATTAATAATTTTATCTTAATAAATTATATAATGGGATTTAATACCTATGCCTTTCGTATGTGATTTTTAAGTTTAATAATTTTATTTAACTAAAGATGTTGTGGCTAATCTTTAACTAAATAAAATTATGAAAATCACTTAGCTAGATATTAATCCTTAAACCTTATTCAAGGTTGTTGTTAAGTCGCAACATCTAATGTCTATAAACCTTATGAAATCCTTACTACAATAAATAATTTCATTAATTAAAGTTGTTGTGGCTAATTCTCTAATTAAATAAAATTATTTGGATCCCTAGAAATATAATCTAAAGTTTTATTACTAAATACCTTATGCAATAAGTCTAAAACTTTTATGCACCTAAAAATGTATGTAACTAATAACAAAAAAATTCTAATTTTTTTTACTAAATTATTTATAATATAATTAATTTTAGAAATTTCACTTTAAGAAAATCCAATGATTTTGCACAAAAGTTTGCAATAAAAAATTCTCAAAAATTTTTAAAAATAATAATTCAAAGAAACATGACATCGTTTTTTTGAGAAATTTACAAACTTTTAAAACCGGACAAAGTAGCGATAAACCATGCTTTGATACCAAATGTTATCATAAATAACGATTTGCAATATAGTGCAATGGAAAATATCGAACATGAATATCTCTAGCCATTGGCTGAACTAAATGCAAAAATCTAAATATTGTAACACCACTGTCGAGCATGTCAAACCACTGACGATGTTGTCGAATTTAGCCATACGAAAGACTAAAAACAGCTAAAGTCTTCTAAACACTTGAAAACCTCACTAGATGAATTTTATGTTTTTAGTGCTTAGGGATCTTTTGCTAATTACTATTTATAGTAGTGGTTCCCCATAAAAAATCACCAACTACACATCTCACTATCTCACATACAAAGATGTGGAAGTTGAGTACATCAAAAGTGAGAATGAGTAGCAAAACATAAGGGTTATTCCCACAAACTAATAATGGTTCTAACAACCTATATACATACATACATATATATATATTGCTTTAAATCATTCATTGCCGTGAATTCCCACAGAGAGCTTGGAATTGGGATAGTGGCATACAATCCTCTTGGTAGGGCATATTTTGGAGGAAAAGTAGTTGAGGAAACTATGTCTAATAGGAGCCAACTGATAATGAGACAAACAACAAATTCTCATTCTTTTTGGCAGTGAATATGAAAGTAACAGGGACGGAGGGAGAGGGATGGTGGGGGGAGTGGTATTTTTTTTTAATATAAATATTAGTATAAAATTATTTTTAATGGGATATGATATGGCTCAATCTTATTAGCTGAAATTTTTTTAACGATACTAACAGTAAGTACCAACTTTAGTAATTGAATCTATGTTTAGGTACCTAAATTGATCAAAAAATAGTTTAGCTACCTAACTCAAACAAATCCAATAGTTTAGTTACCTTCTATTCCATTAAGTCTATAATTTATAGGCTTAAATTACAAAATGGTATCTAAATAACTTTTTCTCAAGTTAGTACTTTTTTTTTGTCACAAGTGATATTTAAACCATTCTCTATTACTCAAAGCAGTACTTAAACTATTCTTCATTATCTAAATTGTCTCATTCGTTATAAAAATCTCTTGACAAATATTTTTGTGACACATGATACTTTTAAGTTAAAATTAAATTAAAAGAATAGAATTAAATTGAATTATAAAAAATAAAATGTAAATAAATTAAACTATTTCAATTTTTTACACTCTCTCCTTCCTCACGAGTCTTCTCTTTTAATGCACCTTTTTTAACTATTAGATAACTTTTATTTGCAATTCTCTTACTATTTTTTTCTATTTAACTTCTTTTTAGTATTTAGATTTTATGCTTTATTTTTTTTTTCATTATAGAGGTTGACCCAACATTAATTATTTTATGCAAAATATATAGAAAAGAACGAATTTTGAATAACGTGAAAAAGGAATTGAAATTGAGGTTTAAAAAAAAAAAGCTCACTAGAATCTGGGTTCTGTCACCAAAAATAGGGTTTTGATGAGTTTTTTTTTTACAAATTCTTAAATTTTTCATTACCGAAATTTTGGGTAAAAAACAAAAGAAATGAATATGTTTATAAAAAATTAAGAAAATAATATTTATTTTTTTCAAAAAATTAATTAAAAATTGTCACATGTCACAAAATGATTGACTAAAAGATTCTTTTAGCGAATTGGAATATAACGTAGTATAGTTTAAGCACCATTTAAGTAATGAAGTATAATTTAAGTACTACTTACGACAAAAAAAATACCTAACTTAAAAAAGAAAATGTAATTTAGATACCATTTTATATTTTAAGTCTAAATTATATAATATCTTTTAAACAATATATCTCGAATACCCCTTTTTTTATAAAAGTAACATAAAGTTTTTTTTTTTTTTTTTTTGTTCTTAAAAAGAAAAAGTATGAAAAGCCGATCCATAGTAGTACTAGTAGTTTCTTCTTTGCATGCGAACATAGAAACATAAAATTATTTTATGCTAAGATGAAGAAAAAGTGAGATAAAAAGGGCAAGAAATTCGTATAAAGAGAAAGATCTTATAATAATAGCACAACTTTATGCTAGAAACACATTATCTTTAGAAATTCGGAATCAAAGTATTCTAGATCTTCACGTTTCTTCTTTTTTCTTTTAATTATTTTTTAATGTAGAAAGAATTTTTAAAGTTCGATTGAGTCTTACCTCGATTGGTATGGATATTGTTGTCAATACTGGAGGATGTAGGTTTGAGTGTGCTAAAACGCATTACTCTCCTATTTATGGGTTGGGAAGGAGGTATGGGTAATTCTAAATTGTGTCAAAAAAAACAGTTATGAACAAAACCTATAATGATATTGTTCAAAAAAAATTGAAGATTTGTGATTACAAATATAGTATAATTATAAGTATCGTATAGTTATAAATACAATATAATTACAATTATAAATATTGTATAAATATAAATATATGTTTGATGCTATAATGTAGAATTAAAATAGTATAAATCATAAAAAAAAGAATCGAAACTAACCAGATCAAATTAAAAAAAAAAATTGGACAAAACTCACATTTGACACATGCAAAAGGTGGTACGAAGACTCCTACATTGCAATTGAGTAAATTTTGATAAAAATATTTACTAAATTCTCGATTTTGAAATTAAGTAAATTGATACTTTTTATTAATTTCGAAAATAAAACAATGATGCTAATGATTTTGCATTCCCATCATATTTATACTACGCAATGATAAGAAGAAAAAAAAAGAAAAGGAATATTAATTTTAAACAAAAAACAAGTGTCAAATGTTTTTGGTGCATGTCACTTAAAAGTAGTATGAAAGGTTGAGTTGGATTATATTTTACTTCTCTTCTAAAAAAAAGTAAATTAACCTTTTTACATTAGAAAAATACTCTAAATTAATCTTTTTATTAAAAATTTACTGTTAAAACGATGACATTGAAGGTAATGTATAAGGTGGAATTAATTTTTTATTTAAACAAAAGGAGTATAAGTACCATATAGGTCCATGTACTAGGAGTCGAATTACATTTTGCCCCTTCTACTCAAAAAAAAGGGCAAATTAGTCCGTGTATGCTTGATCAAAGAGCAAATTGGTCCTTTTGTTAAAAATTACATCTATTTCAACTATTAAGTGCCAACGTGGTTGTCGAAGCAACCGAATAGTGATATGTAACATACTATGTGTGCATTATGCTTGCATAGTAATATTTAAAAAAATTAAAATAATTATTTTCATAATTATTTTTAAAAACCACCTCAAAATGAAACTAGACACATGGTTGTTCAAGTTCAAATAAACCTAGACAATTAATCTGTTCAGGTTCATCCTGAACATGATTTTTTAAATAAATATAAAAATGTAGAAAATTATTCAAAATTTATTAAGAATTATAAGAAATTATAAACAATCATTAAAATTTTTAAAGATTATTAAAACTATATATATATAGATATTTTTTTGAACAATCTCATTATAGGTTTTGATCATATATGTTCTTTTTAACACAATGCCTGGAACTACCTATAACCCCTCCCCAACCCATGACTAGGAGGATAATGCGCTTCAGTGCACTTGAACCCATGCCCTTCTGCATTGGCAACAATGCCCATGCTAATCAAGTTAAGACTCAATCGACAATTGAGTTGATTTTTTTGGTTAATCATGTTGGTGAGTCTTATTTTATTAATTTCTTATAATTCTTAATATTTTTTAATAATTTCTTATAATTCAAATATATACACACAAATATATACAAGGTTGTCTAGATTCATCCTAAACGTGGTTTTTTAAATAATTATTAGAAAATTTTATTAATTTGTTTTGGATTTTTATTTTTTAAAATATTTGCAAACATGGAAAGGTACATATGGAAAACCAAATATGATTGTTTGGTTGTGCCATCAACCACATCATCACTTATCTACAAAATTGGATGAAATTTTTAAGAAAATAACCAATTTGTTCTTTAATCTAGCGTACAAGAACTAATTTATCTATTTTTTGAGTAGAGGAGGTAAAATGCAATCAAACTCCTACATCACTTAATTCTACGCCACTTACCTAAAAAAAAATTGAAAAAGCCAGATAATCACTTAACACAAATGGAGGGAAAAGTATTATGAAGATTCATATATTAGAAGTTGGATTGCATTTTACCCCTTTTACCAAAAACTAGAAAATTAGTCCAAATATGCTAGATTAAAGAGCAAATTGGTCATTCGGTTAAAAAATCTATCAATCTCCACTATTAAAAAATGGTCCATATACATAAGCATGAGGTATACGTTGCATACCACATGTCATTGTTTGATTATTTCGTCAGTCACACCAGTTTTTAGCAATATCAATGATCAGTTTGCCCATTACTCTAATCTACAAGGATTAATTTGCTCATTTTTTAGTAGATGGGGCAAAATGCAATCTAACTTTTAATATAAGGGCCTTCATGATACTTTTATCTACAAATGAATAAAACTTTTAACAAAAAAATAATTTATCAGAAACCCCATCAATCGATAATAAAAAGATGAGAATTATATGTCTCAAATTGAAAACTTGGCGACTTTATTATCTTCTTCTTTTTTTTAAGTTTCATTTCTTGGTCAAGTTGTAGGGTGACCTTCAAGGGTGGGGAGGCTAATCAAAAAAATGGGCGTTTTGCTATTTACCTTTTTTTATTAACAATTTTATCATATGTTTTGATAATATCTACTTTTTTTTTACATAATACTTAGAATTATTTATGGTCCCTCTCTAACCTATAAATAGGAGGATAATGCGCTTCATCGCACTTGCACCTATATTCTCCTACATTGACAGCAATGCTCATACCAACTGAGCTAAGACTCAATCGACTATACTTTAATTTTTAAATGAAAATAGATGCGGCTATTATGGAATAATTCTAAATACTCATCACAATATATGTATTGGAGGATGAAAAATGAAGGATTAACACTTTAACAGCACAAGTTGGAATTATAGATAAATTGAGGTGTGAACAAGATCTCATATGGGAACATGAAATCCCATCATAACAAAAATAAAGGGAAAGAATTTATGCTTTAGAATTTCATGAGAACATGGAATTGTATAGGAAGTGATGATGATCTAAGAAATTTTGCAGATAAAATTAAGCAGTGCAAATGATAAAAGGGTGAAAAGCAAATGAAACTTGGATTCTCAAATCTCAAGGGTACTATTTCCAACTTCCAAACCCTTTATTCATATATTGTCCAATTCTTCAATACCAGCCTTACCCTGCCTACATTGCAGACTTAGTTTTGGTTTGCTTAATTTCTGTTATTAGTCCCTATACATTGCAAAAGTTATGGATTTAGTCCTAGTACTTTTTGAATTGGTCAATTTTAGTCATTATACTTTTTTAATTGGTCAATTTTGGTCCCTATACTTTTCGAATTTTGAATTTTAGTCTTGATTCAAACAGTAGTTATTAAATATGTTGTTTAAATTCAATTACTAGTCTTGTACTATACGTACAATTGTAGATTTAGTCCATATTTTTTAATTAGATCATTCTGAGTCAGGAATTTTGAAATTTCAATTTTGATGCAAATAACAAGTTGACATGGCATTACATGTATTATAATACGTTTGAAGCATCAATTTTTGGGAATAGCAAAAATCAACTTATGAATTTAATAGTTATCATTTGGTGAGGATTGAAAATTCTAAAATTTGAAATGTACAGAAACTAAAAATGACCAAATTAAAGTATAAAGACTAAATCCAAAACTTTCAAAGTATAGGGACTAATAGCATAATTTAACCTTTTAGTTTTATCTCCTCCATAGTTCAGGGTTATAAGAGGCTGAAGATGAGGGTTTCTCACGAGTTAGGTTATGGGTTAAATTATAACTTTCTTTTGACTAGGTGGAAATCAAGTGTAAAAATTAAGTCATGTTTATCAATAAACATTTTACACGTGTTTTTATTTAAAATTAACTTTTTTTCCATGTGGGTAAATTTGACAAAAATTAATAACAGCATTATTAATTCTGTACTTGCTCAATTTTGAAATTTACAGAAATTAAATTATTCATCATTCTTTCATAGGGATTAATTTATTAAAATTTAAAATTAATAGGGACTTAAGAAGTCTTGGTGCCTTAAATTTTTATGATTAATATATCAAAAAAATCTCATATTACTAAATAATATTTAAATAATGTGTTGTTTAATAAACTGAAAAATTAAGTACCCGAAAAAGTAAGAGTTGAAAAATTAAGCATTGAAAATTCAAGTTATAAAAATGTTTGATATATTACTTAAAATTAATTACGAAATATAATTATATTTTTTGATAAATATAGATATTAAATTATAAAAAAGTTTAAATTTTACATTTTATCCTTAATTTATAGAAATTTCACTTTGTTCTAAACAAAAATTAAATTTTAAACATAAAATTTTTATAGGATAATATAATATTAAATAAATAAAATTAATTGAAAGCTTTTATTTAATTATTTTCCACATCTTTTTATAAAAAAATTTATCAAATTATTTTTATTTTGAATTATCAAACATATATAAATTATTAAATTATTTCAAAATATTAATTTTCAATAAATTTAAAATTTTTCAATAATCTATCAATCAAGTACAAAGTTCTTATACTTTGTAAGTTAATCTATTATTTTTACCCTCTACAACTCTTAATTTCGATTGCAGTAATTTTTCTTAAAATTTCTATATCATGTTGTAATTTTATTAATTGCAAAGATTTAATTTAATTTATTTACTAAACACTCAAATTCAAATATATAAGATTAAAACTTTTTTAATTTTCATATTTAATGGGTAAAAATAATAAATCAGATGTTTAAACAAGAGATAGTAGTTTGAAGATTTTTGATATATTAACTAATTTATCTCAGCTATTCACGGAACGTGAGAAGCGGATGAATAATCATTTATTTTTAGAAAAAAAAATTAGGAATCTTACAAGATCCATTCGTTTTTTTTTCTCTGATAGATGGTCAGAACGTTATCGGGGTTCAAATCCTACTGAGAGGTTCACTAAAGATCATAAATTGTTAAAGAAAGAACAAGACGTTTCTTTTGTCCTTCTAGGCGATCGGAAAATATAGAAATAGTTAATATATTCAAGATAATTACATATTTACAATGTATTGTCTCAATTCATCGTATTTCATCAGATTCGGGATGTGATATGCAGGGACGAAGCTAGAACAAATTTTTAGGGGGCGGATAAAATTTTAATTTTTTATAGTTTATATCTTTATAATTTGTAAAGGATTAAATCAAAATTTTATAATTTTAGGGGGGCTAAAGTGTAATTTTACCTTTACTAATTTAAAATTTTTAAAAAATTTTAAGGGCCCAAAGAGTAAATTTACATTTTAAGGGGGCCGGGGCCCATGCCAGCCCCCTGGCTTCGCCCCTGGTGATATGGTGTATATATATATATATATATTATTTACTTCTTTTTATATAGTGTAGCACATCATGATTTTTTGTTTTTATTTTTTGATAAAATACCTAGAATTACTCATAGCTCTTCCCCAATTCTTAAATAGGAAAATAATGTATTTCAACGTACTCAAACTTATGTCCTCATGTACTAGTAATAATATCGATGCCAACTGAACTATAACTCAATCGGCTTATATATATTATTTTTGAATTTATTAAACATTTATATATTTGTATAAGATTTAAAGGGATTAAAATAGATGATAGTAGCACTCAAGTGATCCAACTTCACATAATGGAGATAAGATTTTTGAGGATTAATGATGAAGAGGACGTGGATAACAACAATTTGATGTTTGCCCACTAATAATTAATAAATTATGAATTTTATATTTAAATTATATTGCTTTTAAAGTATGAGTTTGGAACACAACCTTTTTATTTAAATTTATTAAACTAATATCAAACTATGTGTCATTATATGATGATAAGAGTTGCGGCACAACTAATAAAACAATAATGAAAAATATTGTACCAAAAACTATTGACAATACAAATTATAATTTAAATTCTTTTTTTTCATTGGCCAAGTCAAAAAATATTTTGAGGGATCGAAATTAAATTTTAATTTTTACGATAGTAAAAATATAATTTTTAAATGATTAAATCAAAATTTTATCATTTTTAAGGATAGCTAAAGTATAATTTTATCTTTACTAATTTAAAATTTTTAAAATTTTAAAAGACCAAAATGGAAATTTTTTATTTTAGGGGTGCCGGCCAGCCCCTTAAATTCGCCCTTTTGCTATCTATTTTTTATTATTACTTAGTAACTGTATTTAAATAATTCAATAATGACATTCTCAAAATAAAACAACTCTAAAAATAAATAATTTTTTTTCTAATTTCCCATTTCTATAATCCTCTTTCGCTATCTACAATATTTTATTGGTTAAATAACAAGTTTGAATGTGGATTGAATCTTAGCTCGACTGGCATGGGCATTATTGTTAATACAGGAGGATGTGGGTTTGAGTGCGCTGAAGCACATTATCCTCTTATTTATGGGTTGAAGAGGGCCTATAGATAGTTTTAGATATCGTGTCAAAAAGAACAAATATGATCAAAACCTATAAATTAGTTTAATGGTAAAAATAAACATTGACCCCTCAAAGATGAAAAAAGTTTCAATTTAATCCTTTTAAAATTCTAAATTAACAAGCATATATAAAGAAAATTGTACTTTGACATCTTTAAATTTCATAATTTAATTTGACCCCTCAAAGATAAACTTATGGCTTCATCCCTACTCTAAAAATAACCACAAAACAGAACTTTAAAAATTAAAAAATCATCCCCAACCACAACTACTCCCCTTTTAGGAAAAAAAATTAAAAGACAATTGTAGATGAACTTTTTTCAAATCAATTACAAAATAACACGTGTCAAGTATCATGTGTTAAATTGATGACATCACATACTATGTAATAATTATTTTAAATTAATTTTGAGGTAAATAATAAAAATTTATATTATCATTAATTAAAAGAAAATTAATTAAATGATAATATCAAATTATTATTTTATTTCTAATTAGTTAAATTAATGTGATACAAATAATAAATAAAAGAGTTTACTCTTTGTGGATCACTCAAATGAAGAGTGTACATTCTACAAGTTCTCTTTTATTCAAATGAGTGACGCTATAAAAGAGGCCACCTACAAACTATTCTATACATTCATAAGTTTAAATATTCAAAAATTCTTTGAAGGAAAGATTTTTTAGACTCGGATCTCTCTTCAAAATCTCAAGAAATTTCTAAAGAACTTGAACAAACCTTGAATAACAACATATCAGGTTTGAAGAAATCCACCTTATGATCTTGTTCAGCCAAAGAAAGTAGGTCAAAAATTCATTTCAAGAGCAAGTTACCACGACATGTAAGCAAACTACATCCTTTCAAGATCAAGCCTAAATAAAAATTGGATTGAAGCTCCACCAAAGAAAAGAATAAAAGGAAATTTCTTTATAATCAAGAAATTTAGAGTTGATAATTAAAATTTATTTAGGAAAAAAATTTAGGGTTATAATTCTTTCAAAGTTGATAATTAAAATTTATTGTCAAATTTTCAAAGTCAATTTTCAACTAGATATTTATGTGTATAAATTTCTGGCACTTCCAATGGAGCTATCTTTGCCTTTCATCTCCTTTCCAAAAGTCAAAGTTTAAAGTTGCAATGACTTTTCGACTTCACTGCGAAGCATCAATGTTCTTGCTTATCCCTATGGCACTAGGCAAAAGCTGGAAGCTCTATTAGAGTTATTTGGTCAAATTTCTTCAATGTTAAGGGTCAGTTCTGCATTGCTTTTCAAAAGCACTTCTGGCTTCAAAAGTATTTCTGGAAGAAAAGCTGTGCAGAACAAGCTGCTTTTAAATGAAATTTTTAGTTTTTCAGAAGTGCTTTTGAAAAGTACTTCTAAAAAGGAGAAGTTAAAATTTTTAGCTTTTCCTTTCCCAAAATCACTTTTAGTGCTTAATTATTTTTTCACCCCTCCAATAACAGAGTACTTCTCCTTTGTTTTTTTCTTGGTACTTAATTACAAATATGTTAAAATCATTAATTAAAAATAAAAAATATTTTTTAAAATACTAATTACAAATATTTAATAGTTATATTTAAATATTTAAAATATAGTTTATATAATCTAATTAAATTTTATAAATAATTAATATTTATTGCTTAAAAATATTTAAAATTTATATTTTATATATTAAAATATTAACAAGAAGTTATAATAATTTTTTTATATTCTTACTAAAATATAATAATATTAACTAATTTAAATTATTATTTAAATGTATATTTGTTACTTGATAATAACATGTTTAAAATGGACATTTTATTTCTCAAAAGTATTTTTTGACAGCAATGCTAAACACTTAAATTTTAAACCAAATTTTTTAAAAGCACTTCTCAAAAGCACTTTTCAAAAACACTTTTCAAAAGTATTGTCAAACTAGCTCTAAGTGGCAATCCACCCTATAATGCATCTTTGCCAAATAATGAATTACAAGAAATTTCTACTCGTGGATCTAAAGTGTAGCCCGTCGATTGTCATTCAAAAAGAAAGTAAATCAAGCGACAGTTTTGTCCTAGTATCTCCCCCAAAATTAAATTCTAAAGTGACGAATGTCATGACAATTGGCACCACATCCTTGGAAGAAAAATGACATCTCTAGCAAAAACGCTGGAGAGTCCTGCTATAAGTCTCAAGGAAAATAATGACTAAATTGCTTTCATGATGGAAAGGGTTTTTTATCTTACTGAGAAGAAGCTAACCAACGAATAAGTCCAACATCAGAATTTGCGAGAGAGGCTGTTGAACAACCCAATGAGCATGTTGCTAAAAAACTTCAATTGAAAAACAATGAAGTTGTCGTTGTCGATCAACTCAAAGAACTCATCAAAGAAGTTATCAAAGAATAAGTTGATTGTGTAACTCAACCTTCCTAAGCTTATGTCAAGCCATACTCCTATAAGATTGATCGTCTAAAAATACTTGTAAATTATCAACCTCTTAAATTTCAACTTGATATCAACTTAATTTTGGTTTTTATTTTGATTCTAACATATGTTAGATGATTTAACTATAGTTGTAGTATTTTATGAAATACTAATGAAAAATCCATAACTTATGAACTTTTTCTTAATTTAATATTAATTGACAATGTGATTTTGGGATAAAAATGTTCAAAGATATAAGGTTAATTGCTATAGTTTTAAACTAAAATTTTTTATTTTTTTTAAAGAATTACATTTAGGAGTATAGATAAAGATATTAATGTTCGTAAATTATTTAAATTTATTTAAAAATACTCGAATTAAGTCTGACAATTATTGAACTGAGCTCAAACCTTGAACTTACTACTATTTCAAGTGGAGGCTATTTCACAACCTACTGCCAACTAAATGCAATATACAAAACAGAGGTCTGAATTTTGATGGTAGATGCATTCTTTGTGGCCAGTGGAGGGATGGGAAGATATATTCGATGTGTTTTGGACTGGTAACAAAGTCCTTGATGCTTATAACCATCTTGAGACATGGTAATATTGTTAGTTGCCTTTATTTTACATGAAAAAACATAGCTACTTATATTTATTTATATAATAACAAAGACAAAAGAAAAGGAGAAAAAATAAATTGTGCTACACAAATTCTAGGTAAAAAACATAGCATTGAAAGATCAAGGAGTAAAAACAATGGGAGATGCCACTCCCTTGGCATGGTCACCTAGTTCTAGTTCTAGTCCATCTTCAGTGCCTTCCTCTTCATCCCATACTATTTTGTTTTTGTTGTCACTAGATCCAAAAGCCCAGCAACAGATCAAGTAATAAAACACATTAATCACACTTAAAATTGTAAGAATCCAATAATAATAGTCATAATGACCCATATTAAGGTTGTTTGACACCCAACTCTGTTTTCCACCTTTTGAGGTCAACTTATCTACTGCTCCAACTATAAGGCTACCAACCAAGTTCCCCACCGCCATCCCAAGGGCAAAAAGTGCCACTCCAATGCTAGCCATGCTCTTAGGGAACTGAGAGTAGTAGAACTCTATTTGTCCAATTGCATTGAGTCCCTCGGCTAATCCAATAAGGCTGTATTGTGGCACTAACCACATTGCACTCATGTGCACCATCCCATGGGGTTTGTCACCCAATCCTTGTCTGATTGCGGTGGCTCGCCGCTTGCTCTCCACCATTGCTGCCACCGTCGTTGCCCCACAAGATATTGCTAAGCCCATTCCCATTCGTTCTTTCAAGCTGAACCCTCGTGATCGTTTGGTGAACTTAGATAGCAAGGGGACTATGATTTGATCATAGGTAGCGACCCATATCGTGAGTGTAATCATTGCAAAGACGCCAAAGGAACCAGCAGGGATTTGTAGTCCTCCGGGAATTAAGTGACGGTCCATGACCCTGGCTTGGAGCACCGGAAAGGAGTGTTGGCTTATGGATACGGCGATCATGATCCCACTAGACCAAATGGGGAGCACTTTGATTAATGCTTTCAATTCTTCCACTTGTCTCACAGTGCATAGGTTCCATGGATTTATAGCCCTGCCATCCATGTCTATATCCTTCTCCGGATTTCCGATGATACAAGCTTTGTTAAGAAACCTGACAAGAAATTTTACATAATACATGACATTATTGTGTGGACTTCAACTCTATTTTGGTTCAATTGTCTTATCGTTTTGTATTTGTTAAGAATGGGTTTAAATCTCAACATATATACTATAGTTAAGTCTTTAACGAGAACATTCAAATGTCAAGCATATGTCTAACACAAATATAGCTTTCAACACGAAAAAAAAATATATATGAGACACTTAAGGACACGTCAAAATGTAAAAATAAAATTAGACACGATCAAAACAAGAACAAAATATAATTGGAGATGTTTGAACGTGCCCGACCACAGATCAAGCATATTTTTCTTTTTTTATTTTTAATGGTTTTCTAAAAGTTAACTCTTTTTTACTTCAAAATTTATTTTTCACATCTTTAAAAGTTATTTAAATATTAATAATTAATTGGTAACTATTCACTTTACATTATTTCTTTTGAACCCATTCATTTTACATTTTTATCATCTATTACTATATAAAATATAATTTTATTATTATCAACACCCATATTCTAATTTTTTAAAATTATCATATCACTATGTCTATATTGTATCATATCAGTAAGTAAAAGTATCATGGAGACCCCTAAATTAGGAATTAGATTGCATTTTATCCCCCTTACTCAAAATATGAGCAAATTAATAATTGTACATTAGGTTAAAGAGCAAATTGATTCTTCCTATTAAAAATTTCATTCAATTCTACTGTTAAAAATTGGCATGGCTAACAAAATAACTAAAAAGTTACACATGACGTGCCATATGTACCTCATTCTAATATAGTGGGACCAGTTTTTAACCGCAGAAATAGATTGAATTTTTAACACAATGACTAGTTTGCATTTTGATTTAATGTACAAAGGACTAATTTGTCTATTTTTTTAGTAAAAGAGGTCAAATACAATCCGACTCTTAATATAAAAACATTTGTATTACTTTTACCCATATTTGTATTATGTGTTCATATCCGTTCCTCCTAATCGATTGGAGGTCATAATTAGATATTAATTACCTCAATTTTTGTGTTGGTGCAATAAGCTTGGAACCTTTGTGATAGTACCATATGCCTGGATCAGATTCCATTGGTGGCAAAGCCAAGTGTTTGTTGTGCCAAGCTGCCACCATGACTTGGGCAAAGCTTGTAAACAAGCTCTTATCAGGCATCAATTTAATGTAAAGTGGTGAACCCAATAAGAACATGACTGTGGAGAGGAACATGAGCCCTGCTGGAACTCCATAGCCTATGACCCACCCGGCTGCATCTTGAATATACACAATAACAGTTATGGAAACCATGAGTGAAAGTCCAACTGAAGCATAATACCAGTTGAAGAAGCTTTGCAACACCCTCTTGTTTTCAGGGTTGCTAGGATTGTACAACTGATCAGCACCGAAGGCCAAGGCACATGGCCTAATGCCACCGGCTCCGATTGACATTAAAGCAAAAGATGAGAAGAGAAGCGCCAGCTGAGCTGCTTTTGGAGATGCACAACTTTCTGTTACCAGACCGTTGCATTGAGGAGGCCTTGCTTGCGGAAGGGCAGCAGTTAACCATAACAAGCTCAGTCCCTGCCAGAATAACCATACATCATACATTAATGTATCCGTTTTCTCCTTACGGATTAACCGTTTTAAGAAAATACTTTTGCTTACAAGAAGGCTGACGAATGTTCCGAGCGCGATAACACGAAAGCGGCCGAGGAAAGAATCAGAGAGAAACGCACCAAGGATTGGCATGAAATTGGAAATTGCAGACCAAAGGAATAGAACGTTAGCTCCCTTGGCATTGGACATGTGATATTCATTTATTAAGTACAAAATCATATTTGCATGAAGACCAAAGCTTGCAACTTTCTCAAATGTCTCGGTTGCTGCATAAACAAAAACAATTTAATTCCACATCGATTAGTTAAGGAGTGAATCAACAATCCTTGTATCTCTATATATCTTAAAAAAAATAAGAAATAGATGAATTTAAGGCTTACATATAACAAAAGGCATGGTCTTAAGGCCACCCAGTTTGGTGGTGAGATGCTTCTCTTCTTCACCATGTTTCATTTGATCACAAGGGTTCTTCTCCATTGATGTTCTTCACAATGCTAAGAGCCAAAGAGTGTATTTGGTGAGATACCAATCAAGTGGAGAAAATTTGTGTCTTCAAGGCCTTAAATATAATATCCTTATTTTTACTAACCATTACTAAGGTTAAATTCCAAAAATGGTCCTTGTATTTATTCGGATTTAATCCTTTTATTTTTTATTTGTTTGAAATTGGTGATTTTGTTACAATTTAGTGGAACTGTAAAAAATTACACAATATTAATCCACTGTTATATGTCACGTAAACAATTTAAATTTTATAAAATTATATAAAATTATAAAAAAATTACAAATTATGAAAATCACCTCTTAAAAAATAAAAAATATTAAACAAAAAAGGTAAAATTACATAGAAATTTTCTCCCTACTATTCAAATTCCTCATTTTTTCA
The DNA here is from genome assembly GCA_025698475.1 of Gossypium anomalum. Taxonomy (NCBI): domain Eukaryota; kingdom Viridiplantae; phylum Streptophyta; class Magnoliopsida; order Malvales; family Malvaceae; genus Gossypium; species Gossypium anomalum. The sequence continues at coordinate 65,432,856 of CM046964.1, forward strand.
ATCCTTTTAACCAATTTTTTACCCTTGAAGATACAACCTTTTTTTTATTATTATTTTACATGTAATTATTTGAGTATTATGTGGGTGTACACATTGATATATGCATATACTTTAAAAAATTAAAATTCACAAAAAAATAGTAAACACAAGCTTTCAAAGAAAAGGGGGAAAAAGAAAGCCATATTAGAAAAGGAGAAAAAGAATTGGACTGAAATCAATGGACTCAAAAGATAGAGAGAGAGAGAGAGAAGAAGAAGAAGAAGAAGCAAATCATAAACAACCACAAAAGCAATCCTTTTCAACCCAAAACATCAATAGAAAAGTTTGATAAAATTCCTTTCTTTTTTCCCTCTATATTTTATTTTGCCTAACTAAGTTAATTTCACTCAAAAATAAATAAATAATTGCTTATTAAGTTTGGGTTTAATACATAATTTAGTATTTGAGCTTGACATTTTTTTAATGTGATACTTTTGTTATTTTTTGGTTCAAACGAGTATTTATATTTGACAAAAGTTATATACTTTTTTAATGTGGTACTTTTATTATTTTTGGTCTAATTATATACTTATATTTGATAAAAGTTATATATTTTGGTATTTAAAAAGTAAAAGTGTTAACTTTTTAATGTTTAATTCCGGTTTTAGAGTTGATTTGATGAGAATACATTATTAACTAATAATATTAGTAATTAACTTTCATCAAATTAACTTTAAAACCCGAATTAAATCAAATCCATCATAATGCATTTGATAAATTAAATACAAAATTAAATAAATTCACAATTAACACTAAATTTATGGTTGAATTATAAAAATATGTTAGAAATTATTTTTTGAGAAAATGTGCTGAATTTTTTGAAACCTACCGATGTACGTTCTCAATAATTTTTTTTGTTGATTCAAGAAAAATTTGAGTATTGATTCTTGGAATATTGATGATATATAGAAGAATATCCATGTATATCTTTTCAATGAAAAATTTTATAAAAAAAATAGAATTTCCGAATTAATCTAATATTTCTTCTTTTTACTATTTGCCAAAATTTTTTTGCTAATTCTAATATTTTATCCTGATAACTTATTTTGTTAGAACTACTATTTATTTCTTGAGTTGGATATTCGTTTTTCTTGTCTTTTATAATTAGAATTTTTTGTATTTGATTTTTTATTGTGTTTGCTCTCTTAGTCAGATCTCTTTTTTTTTCAGTTAATGAATAATTTGTCCACACCATAGATTGAATTTGAAGGGATGATTTGTGAATCATCTTATTACTGATTATCGAATCCTTTTTAGTTTCGCCCAATTCATATGGTTCTCTCAACCCAAAAAATGGAATTGGATTTATCTTTTGAAAGTTCTTTTATTATTCCCTTTAGAAATAGAATGTTTAAAGTGATCCATTTTTTTTATTTCTTTTGAAGCTTTTCGAAACAATTTAATTTTTTTCTTTTAAAATTGTTAAAGCTATAAAACATTTTGTGTTCAATTTTTTTATTTTTTTTAGTTCTTTAAAAATAGGCTAAAAAAACAAACGTCGTTTTCAAGGAGAGCCAAAAGTAGTTCAGTTTTCATTCCCCAAATTGTTAGAAAGCAAAAACCATTCTTTTGACCTTTCTTTTTTTTCATTGGATCTTTATGAGAGGGTTATATTTTAAATCTGTGTCTAGGTTTTAGGCAAAAAGGAAATAGGATCTTCATCTAAATACCGTCTGTTGTTCTGTTTTGGATAATTGAACACCATTATAAGTGCATTTAACATGCATTTCTCGATTCCAATCCGTTAAATCCTCAGACCAATCAGGAAATTGAAATAATAACATACGAGTAATGTTTTTAACTATTATCAGTGAAGGTAATACAATATATTTTCTAAGAATTGATTGGGTTATTAACACAGAGCCCCTTATTACTTGAGCAAGTAAAAGACTATCCCAAGTTTCTGCTATTTCTATCCTCATTTTCTCTTCTCTTTTGGCCTCGTCTTTTTTCTCGATTTTTTTCTGTATAATCAAAAAAATTTATTCTTTTTTTTTTTTACATATCCAATTTCGACATATTAGTTTCAGTGGTCCAGAAATATCAAAAGAAAAAAAGAGTGATTTGTCTACTCTGTCCAAAAAAGGGGGGAAATGTACATTTGCTTGAAACAGCTCCCAAGTAATTGTTTTACGCCTTTGGGAACGTAGTTGTTTTATGTTACATAAAAAGCGTTTCGATTCCTGTAATAATTGTACCATACTTCAAAAAAGTATTTCGAATTTCAAATTCTAAAAATATGTATTGATTTATTTTCTTACATTTTCTTATACAAACATAGTATTTCTTTTGATAACTTCAAATTTATACATTATTTGTATATTCACTAAATTAGAAAAGGGGTTTTCTCCATTGGGTTGAAAACAGGGGAAGGAGATATAGTAATTCAGAAAAATAATGATTCATAAAGTTACAAAATTGAAACTTAATGGGTTAGTTTCGACAACCCAATTAAAGCTTTTATATATATGTGCTCTGCGATCCGCTATAATATAAATAGAAAAAAATTTATTATTCTATTATTTAATTATTTTTTATTATAAATTGAATATTATAAAATAACAAATTATTATAACACTAACATAACAAATACAAATGGGCGATAGGGAAAATAGGAATCCCCCCTCCCAGAAATGAAAAAAAAGATATTCAAAAATTCAAAAAAGTTAAACCTTTGTATCTTATTCGAGTTAAACCAATTCAGATTACTCCAAATTTATTTGGCGTACAAAAAAACTTTTTGAATTCCCCGTAGAAAGAGATTTGGCCATTGAATTCTATGTAATGGTCAATAAATTCGATTTAATTCTCCATCCATACGTGCAAAAATCCTAGCAAGAATCTAATCAATTCCCTAGCTATAGCTATTTGGAACTGGAATTGACGAATAAGGAATACCCATATTAGTGTTTAGTAGTTTCAAATAGAAATCTAAATGGGGCGTGGCCAAGTGGTAAGGCAACGGGTTTTGGTCCCACTATGTGGAGGTTCGAATCCTTCCGTCCTAGAGCGTACTCTATTTATATATCAGAATAACCATATCCGAATCTAAATTGGTCTTTTTTTGTTTTTAATAATATTCTTTCTAACAGTCAAGTATTGGAGAAAATGTGATTCTTGCTTTTGATTTTTAATCATTTCTTAAGATTGGCACTCGAACAACTATGAGATTGCTAGATCTATTTTACCGAGTTATTTGATCTATCGGGTTATTTGAAGATGCACGGTAGATTCAAAAAGAGTAGTTTATTTTATTTTTGGAGAGAGAAAGGAAAACATTATTTTTGATGTGGCAATAATACACCCTGTAGAACGCGTTTTTCTCTCTTTCCTAAAAACGCGTCTTATAGGGCGCGTCTTCACTTTGCTAAAAATTATTTTTATTTTTCTTCCTTGCAGTTAGAAATTAGAATTTTATAGATTTATTTTTGTTTATGTTTGAGATAGACATTATTATAGTTTTAAGGTATGTTTGAATTTACGGTGGTGTCGTGGAGCTAGGTGAACTACAAATTTCATCTACCATATGAGTATGGAGCCATCAATCGAGAAGTCGAATCACGTTGCAACTCAAAGTTCTAGTTGATGGTGATTAATACAATTTCGGGTTGAAGTGTAACTAAGGTTTCAAGTTTACAAAAATTATGCTATCAATGGATGGAGTATAGATAGGGCCTCAATTGACAGATGTTATGCGGGCACGACAACGAGTTTTTCCTCGTTAGAGGAGGATGCTTTATAAAGCCCAAACAAAAGTACGAGGAAAAAAAAACATAGTGGCATTTTAGTGTAATCAAGTAATTCATTCTATCCATGTCCACCAAAGGCGGTGACCCCGTTACTATAACCAGTGATAGAATTGGGATGTCACAGGTTTTACTAATAAGGTCATTGTCTTTGGTGGAGATGGATAACACGAATTACTTGATTATACTGGAAGACGCCTATGCTTTTATTCCTCATACTTCAGTATGGGTTTTATAAAACATGCTCCTCTGACGGCAAGAAACTCGTTGTCGTACTCGCATAACCACCGTCAACTAGGGCCTCAGTTATGCTCCATCCATTGATAGCATAACATTTGTAAACTTGAAAGCCTTAGTTACACTTCGGCCTGAGTATATAAAATTAGATAATTAATAATGTTAACAACATAATAATTAACTATTTAAAATTAAATAATTTAATAATATTTTCTTACCATTTGTAATTGAACATTGGAGATATGTTTGTCGTCCAAACGAATAAACTGATTTGTCATTTTATAAATTATAAGGAATAAAACAAAATCGGAAAGAATAAGATCCAAAGAAAGATTTTTAAAAAAATAATTGAGATTTGAGAATTGAGAATCAAGAATCGAGAACCGAGAACCGAGAATTGAGAATTGAGAATTTAGGATTGAGGATTGCGGATTGTTTATTGAGTTGAAAAGAATGAAGTTTGGATTTATATAGGATAAATTATGGTTGTTGGGGTATTATAGCCATTGAAAAAGTTTCCGTGGAAAGAAAATGTGTCCTGTAGGATGCATTTTTCTTTGTCTATCCAAAAACAGTCTAAATTGGTAAATTTCATAAAAAAAAAAAAAAAAAACAATCAGCACATTTTCTTAATTTTTTTTCAGCATATTTCTATAATTTAGCCTTAAATTTATTGTATTAACAAAATCATGAAAAATTCAAACCTAGTAATATTAGTAACTAACTTTCATTAAATCAATCCTAAAACCCGAATTAAACACATACAAAATTAACATCGTTGCCTTTGGGCACCAAAATATATAACTTTTGTCAAATATAAGTATGAAATTAAATAATAAAAAATAACACAAATATCACATTAGAAGAATGTGTAAAACTTAAATGCCAATTTATTTATTAATCCGACTGTTGCTATAAAAATTAGCTATTGTTTTTTAAATGACTCGAGTATTAAATAATATATATATATATATATATATATATATATATATATATATAACTTCATTATTTCTCGTGAAATATTTAAATTAGTTATCACTTTTTCAATATCATATTATAAACTAAGAATTTTTTATAATTTTGATTGTTTGAAATTAATAAATGAATTTAATAGCAAAAAAGAAAAGAATGTAACATATACACAATATCATCAACAAATTCACGTTTTAGGAGTTCATTACCATGGTGCTTTACAAAGAGGTAAACAACTAATCATGGGTGGGGATTGAATCCTAAATCTCATGGTTAAAGGATAAAGTGAATAACCACCACAGCACATCTCATAATTGCTTTTTTTTAGTTTTTAATAAAGGATTAAAAACATGTCAAATTCAAATATTTGAATCACGGTGCTTAGGAATCACAGTCAAATTCAATTTTAAATTCAAACATATCAGAGTTTTACAAGACAATGTGATGGTGGGCTCAAGAACCACAGTGCTTAGGAGGATTCAACGGATTGTGAGAGTTGAATGACAGAAGTGGATTAAGTATGTTATTAGAGAAGACAATCTAGTTGCTGACTGTTTGGTTAAGCTGAGTTTAGGAGGGAGGTTAAGCCTGTAGGTTTTTTATGATGCACCAAATGAAGTTTTGGGGTTTCTGAAACAGGACAAAGTTAGGGTTGTTTTTGTTCATTTTAATTTGATGAAATTATTGTTTCTTGTTTATCACCAAAAAGAAAAAAAGGGTGTCAAATTCAAATATTTAAATAAAAAATAAATCACGAGGGAGTGGAGTAGATCCAAATTGACAAATTTTATAGAGATTGAGTGCTAAATTATTATACCTAATTTTTAAACCGACGATGAAAAATATTTATTATGGACCAAATTTAAAAGAAATTGATAAAAGCAGGGACCATCCTTAAAAAATATAACCTATACCTAACTAATATTATAAAATTAAAGTGATTCATAGTGTATAATATTCTTATTAGCAAAATGGAGGTATTGTCATAGTCAATATCCACAAAGTGGATACGACAATTTAAATGATAGGGACTTCATTTGAATTATTGTTGTCTTTATGTATATTGAAATGTGTAGTGTTAAGGCACTAACAGCAACTCCTTGACAAAATCTCCCCTCTAAGGCCTCAAAACTTGGAACATTTTGTCACAATCTTATTGCTTCACATGGGGATTTAATATATAAAGATTGAGATTCGTTTTCACAAATTTGTAATTCCTCACATCTTTTAATTTTTTAATATTTTATATAAAATTGTACCAAACGAAACCAACTTGGGTTATATATAAGATCAAGATTGGATTTCCAATCCCTATAATTACTCTTTTTTTTAACTTTAAACTTGGACCATTTTTAAAATTAAAAAAAAAAATTAAGTGTATAAAATGAACATGAGGTTTTTTTTTTTAACAATCTTTTATAGGTTCTAATTATATTTGTTCTTTTTGACACAATACTTAGAATTACCCATAATCCCTCCCCAACCCATAAATAGGAGGATAATGGACTTTAGTGCACTCGAACTCACGTCCTCCTGGATTGACAATAATACTCATGCTAAGGGTGAAGTCGTAGGTATACATATGAGAAATGAGGTGGTGTCGTTATTGGGACAAGGGTGGAGTTACAAACAGAATTTAAGTAACAATTTTACCCTAATTATGTTAAGGATGAGGCTCGGGCCAAGTTGTGACAGTTTACGCAACAAGGCCTTGTTCGAGAATATGTGTGGAAGTTCAATGAATCAATGCTCCAAATATTTGACGTGGGTGAGAAAGAGGCTTTTTCTTTTTCATGAATGGGCTAAAGCCTTGAACCAAGAAAGAGTTGTGATGATGAGGTATCTAGAAACTTACCAAAATCACAACTGTAACAAAGTCGTTGATTCAGTTGGGTGGCAAAAAGTTAGTAAGGTTTGAGTCTTCCAAGCCCAATTCGAACCAAAGGGAACGGTGGGGGAAAAAAGACAAGCCATCCAAGACCGGTGATGGTAAGCCCTAGACAAGGAAAGCTAAGCTCATCAAGACGTGGGAGAAAAAGAAAGATAGGGAGCTAGTGAAGTGCTTCTTTTGTGACAATTCGCACACGATGAGAGATTGTCTAAAACAAGCTATGATTTTTGCCATCAAGGGGGATGATGTGCCAAAAGAAGAGCCTATGAAACTTGGCTCGATCTTAAGTTTTGTTGAAGCTAAAAAAAGTGTTGAAAGTGGAAGGGGATAATATTTATAACATTCCTATAGGAGGCAAAAGGTTGAGTGCCCTTGTTAACACATATGCTTCAAATCTGTTCATGTCTAAAGAGAATGCTCATAAACATGGTCTCAAGGTTGAAAAGACAACTAGGTCAATTAAAACCATCAACACTCAACTACGGGTGTAGCACAAGGAATTAAGGCCTCTCCTTTTTTTTTTTCCTCTGCTTTTTCTTTTATACTCTTAGCCTGTGTTATTTAGTATAGGAAAACTCAAAGATTTCTAGTTTCCTATGCCAAAATTAAACAGTGCTTCTTCGACATTGTAAAACTTAGAAGTTTTTAGTTTCCAGCGCCAAAAAGATCATAAGTTGAGAACAACCTTTTTATAAAAAAGTTATTTATAAAACTTTTTAGCATCAAATACTAGAAAAAAAATGATGTCTACGAAACCAACTAAAAATCTGACTAAGGCAAGTGCATCTATTAATTAATAGTATAGCTACAGTAAGCAAATATATCGTTCCCACGAAGACTAAAAGTACTAGTCTTTTTATTATTTAACTGATAAATTCAAGTGATCAATTAAAACTAAAATTAACTAATTTAATTAACTAATAAACACGGAAAAGAACACATCACGAAAATAAATGATTAACAACCAAGAAGCAAAACAATACCTAGGAAAGAATTCACCTAGACTTTATATATCACTATCAATCTAAATTACGCAATTTCTTCACTTAGTAACTTGATCCGTATAAATCCCTAAATTATGCTAATATCTCTCTTAAAGAATAAGAGCAACTGACTCTAGGTTGATTAATTAAAATTTATTTCTAATTAAAACACCTATTATCGTATTAATTCGATCTATGAATTTTTCTATTAGATTTGACTGCGGTAAATTTATATCGTCCTATTTCTAGGATTGCATGTAACTCCACTCAATTATGTTAGATTTACTCTTAAACAAAGTTTATTCCTACTCTGATTTAAGCACATCAAACATGGATCAATAGTCTAGAAATATTAAACCATGAATTAAGCACACGTAATTAAGAACAAAAAATTAAGTCTTTATTGCGTAAAATAAAAATCAAACGACAGATTCCATCATAGGGTTCATCTCCCTTAGGTATTTAGAAAATTATTTCATGCTAGCAAATAAAAACATCTAAAATACAGTATAACCACAAGAAACAAAGAAACTCATAATAATTTCCAAAGAAATCAAAAGGGAATCTTCAATCTTGATGGAAATCTGCTTCAGAATCCGCTTTAATGGTGTTTTTCGAGTTATTTTCTTGACTATTCTATGACAGCTCATTCATATCTTTTTATTTTTGTCATATATAGGTCTCAGAATACCCGAAAACATTAAAAATTATGTTTTTTCGCTGTTTAGAGTGCAATTTGTGAAACCGACATGGCCTGCCACATGGTTGTATGGCTTACATGGGCGTGTGTCCAGGCCATGTGGAATGATCCAGCCTGTGTGGCTCCTGTAACTAGCTTTGATGTTCCGATTTTCGCTTGTTTTGCTCTCAAATGCTCTCCTAAGTATAAAAACATAAATTTAAAGGATTATGAGCATAAAATTCACAATTAACATTGAATAATCACCCAAAAACGCATTAAGAAGTAGACCAAAACATGTTACTTTTAACACCTATCAAAAGAGTTTAGGGTTAAATTTATTGATTTTTTAGAATTATAACTAGATTTATAGAACATATGAATATTGAAGGGCAAATTTAATTACTAGGCTAATAAAAAAAAAAAGCTATGTCAAACTTTCGTTATCGACATGGTGACTAAAAATCTAATTTTAAAAAGTTTATTAACTAAATCGAATCTTTTTTATAGTTGATTGACTAAAGCGAAACATAGTTGAGTGATCATTAATGTTGTTTATCTAAGAATGGAATGTGCACATCATCCACCCATTTCAGATAATTTAGTAATTAAAATGAAAAATTCACGGTTGGATGGCAAAACAAAAACACTGTAAAGTTTAATGGCTAATTAGGTTGGTTACTTAAAATAAATTCATATTATAATATTTATTTTAATTATATAAATATGAATTAATTTTTTTTAAAAATAATTTAACGAAATGAGTTAATCAAATAATAAAAATAAGGATTAGTATTTGGTATACTAATAATATATTTTTTTTATTTCACGAGCAGCCTTAAAAAATGACCATGTGTCTCTTTTTTTCAAATATTTATTTTTTTAATATTTTACTATAGTTTTATAAAACATGCCAACCCCTGACTCATTCTACTTATGAAATTTAAAAACCTCACCCATACTGTACCAAGTATTTTCCCTAAAAATAATAATAAGAAATTTTAAATTTCAAATGATTTAGTTAAATTTATGGATAAAAAAATAATATGATTTAAGATGTTAAAAAATATATTTTCTTATAAAAATTTGAAGATATTAAAAGTAATTGTTTTAATTTGATTATTATTTTTGAAAATATTTTTCCTACAATTTTTTATATATTATTTGTGAAAATTACAATTAAAGTTAAAAAATGTGTTAGTTGTATAAGTTGTTTGATTCAAACATTGTTGAAAGCAAAATTTAAGTATTTTGTAATCTATATATTCAAAATACAATTAAAATTACGAATTCAGATAATGAACATATTGGAGGAGATCAATCTCTATTCACCCCAAATCTGTAATAAATAATTATTTTTAATATTTAATTCTTGTCTGAATTCACAGTTACTCCTAATTCGAAGAAACTAATAAAATATTTAAATACAACTTGCTTCATACACAAATAATTCAACTCGACTAACTCAAAAAATTTTGACTTGATTCGACTCGATCGAATACTCACCCCTATTCACAGTTACTCCTAATTCAAAGAAACTAATAAAATATTTAAATATAACTTGCTTCATGCACAAATTAGTGGAGCACAAATAATTGAACCATTTTTTCTATATGAAACCAAATAAAACCGCCAACTCTATAAACCAAACCTCCCAATTTTCTTTTCAAATTTGGTTTTAACGACATTATAAACCAAACCTCCCAACTTTATTATTTAATTTTTTTGGTATAATAGCAAATTTAGCACTTCAATATTTGTACTTTCTATACATTTAATCCTTACTCTAGAAAATCTAATAAATTTAACCCGTAACATCTATAAAATTTATTAATTTAATTTTCTTTTTTCTCTGCCTATTCTTTTATGCTTTTGGGGGTGTTATTTAGTGCAGGAAAACTTGAAGGTTCTAGTTTTCTCTACCAAAAAGATGGTAAGTTGTTGGTGAAAAGTTTTTTTATAAAAAAGATTATTTTAAAAACATTCTAACGCCACATACTAGTAAAAAAGTTTAGGGTTCAATTTTTTAATTTTTTTTAGAATTAGAACTAAATTAACAGAATGTATAAATATTGAAGGGCAAAACTAATTATTAGGCTAGTAAAAAATAACCAAATCAAACTTGTTATCTGCATGGTGACTAATATTTTGAAAACCTTAATGATTAAATTGAAAATTTTTTTTAATTAACGGATTAAAAAAACGTAGTTAATTGGCTATTCAAGTTGTTTATCATCAAATTAAATATGCATATCATCCAACCATTTTAAACTTAAACGAAACAGCAACTAAAAAGCCAAAATCAAATAGTTAAGTAATTAAAATAAAAATTTTATGGCTGGATGCTAAAACAAAAGCACGGTAAATTTTAACGGTTGATTAGGTTGTTTATAATATTTCAAAATAAATGCATAATAATGTTTATTTTAATTGTATAAAAATAAAATTTAATATTTGTTACACTAACAATATTTTTTTTTTTTATTCTATAAACGTCCTTAAAAAATTACCATTTTTTCATTTTTTTATTTTTTTGAAAACTTCAGACTGAACTTATTATTGACAAAAGTCAAAGTACAGAGTATGAACCCAAAAAATAAACAGCAAAACGCTGAACATCAAATAAAACGGCCCAACTCAAAAGTGGCCCAAAACTAAGAAAAAAATTTAGATATTTTAACCGAATCCAGCTTAATTTTTTTTTTGAAATCTAAAAACTTCGGTCCTAATATACTAAATATTTTCCCCAATAATGACAAATGTAAAGATTCCAATGATTTAGTTAAATTTATAGATAGAAAATTATATGATTTAAGAAAAGATGTTAAAAAATGTATTTCTCTTATTAAAAAAATGTAAAGATATTTAAAATAATTATCTAATTTTGCATATTATTTTTTAAAATATTTTTTATACATTATATGTTAATTTGTGCAAATTATAATTATAGTTCAAAAAAGTAGTGATGAAACCTTGTTGAAAAAATGATTTTATAATTATAAAATATGATTTTATCTACGTCTTTAATTCAAACCTTGTTGAAAACAAAATTTAAATATTTTGTAACTAATAAATTCAAAAGAGTATTAAAATTATGGATTCGGATAATAAATGCAAGGAAACCTATCTGTATCTGCTGCAAATCCATAACAGATCATCATTTTACCACCCAAATATTATCCCAAAAATGTCATCCCTAACTCAAGCGGAATACAAAGATATTTAAATACAACTTTCTCCATACTCAAATTACTGGACCTCAAATAATTCAACCATTTTTTTCTAAATTAAACCAAATAACTTGCAAACCCAGCCACCTACTCTATAAACCAAACCTCCCAATTTTCTTTTCAAAATTGCTTTAACGAGAGGGAAATTTTATACAATTTTAAATATTCCAACAAAACTCAGTTGTTGGAAGTCGTCAGGAGAAAACTGTTCTAGTCAAACATTTCTTGGTTGTTATATTGAGCAGAAGTAAAAACAAAAAAGTGAGGTGCATCATTAGCACAACAAAAAGGAAAAGGGAAAATGAAGAACGAATTTGTTATTTTCCATTGGTATGAGCAGCATTCTTATGGAAAGGCCAAAGATTTACCAGACGCTCAAGCACCCCCGCACTTTTGGAAAAGTAACCCGAAAATCCGGCAGGAGTTGCTGGAGGAGGGAAGTCTTCCGCCGGCATTGCAAACGGACGAATCATCTTTTCCATTTTCTCTAATGTCAGATAGGATCCCAGTTCTTGCAGTCTTTCTGGACCCATTATCGGCAAGGTATGCTCTTGGTGAAGTGAAGCAGCCTTGCTGTCATTCATCTGTCAACGCACATTGCATTAGCGTAGTTTCATGCAGCCAACAAGAAGTATAAAAATGGTTCATATCTATATAAAATTGAAAAAATATTGGAATTAACTTCAGATTTTGATCGTTTCTTCCATTACAGTTTCTATTTGTATATTTGACAGTATTACCTCCAATGGGGATAAATCTGCACCACGGCTAAATGTCAACTCGATGCGGAACCTTTTTGGGTCTTCTAACGCTACCTGTAATTTCAATTCCATACATACATACACACAGTATGAGAAATCAGTTAATATAAAGGTCGACTTGTTAGGAATGCCACTTGTTTACCAATGGCTGGATATGGCAGCATTTAGCTTAATGACTTGACCCTCTCTCTCTAAAAAAGACCTATAATAAAGTAAGGCACCTACCTCTGTATTCTCAAACATCCTTATCACAATGTAACTCATGTAGTCAAGCTCCTTGGTTTTATACAAACGTTTCAAGGCAGTCTGGCAAATAAGACTATCTTCTCCCAGAAGAGATTCATCCAGGTTACAGTAACGAAGCACGTTCATGAGGGAATGGATATGGGATTCCTGTCAGACAAATCAAGCCAAATCATTTTTAGCAAAAATCATTGGAAGTATATATATAGCAAATTTGGAAGTCTGCCTGTTAGGTAGAACACGAGAAAAGAGAATGGTTAGTTCTTTCGTGATTTGCACTTACTGATGTGAAGTAAAGGCGTGTTCTCACATGCCGCTCAGGTGTCCTGACATTTGCATACCTGAATGGACAAAGAGTCAAAATATAAGATGATAAACTAAAATACAGGGAATAATGCATGAGTTAAAGGTTTAATATACGACTTTGGGTCCAAACGGTATTTGGTTTCTTTATCATCGTCATCTTCTTGATCCATTGAAATTTCACTTGTGGTGCTAGATCGCCTTGTGTCATCCCCATTGATGAAAAACTTTGGTGCAGAATCTTTATCATCCTTCCCATTCTTAGTTGATTTTGAGCACTTGTCTTGGTTACTTTTTAACTCAGCAACATTAAGGGCTTCTTCACGAGTATTCCTCAGATCGATCAAAACTTTACCCAACAAACGGCGCGCAATCTAAAGAACAGAATAAAAATTAGCGGGGTGGGAAGAATTGCAAGTAGTTCATTTGCATTAATGAAGGTTAAATGTACATTGTTAAAGGGGGAAGCATTAAGGACCTTCTAACATTAATAAATTAAGTAAAAATACTAAGTATGATCTTTTGTCCGAACATTTCTAATTGAATAAGAAATGCAGAAAGTAATCACCTTTGAACCAATTTTTAGTTTTTGCTTCGGATTAATGCCATATTCATTAGGGATGACACCATCTGCCAGAAGCTGCGACAAGATCACACAGACTAGTTAGGACAAAAACGGATGCAAAGGTCAATAAGCAGCCTAGTAAAATTTGGAAAACAATAGGATGTAGTCACCAAATGAAGAAAAGAAGATAAAAGTAAATGAAGAGGTTGCAGGTCAGTACGTATGGCTGATTAAGATTAAATAGGGGCGAACTGCTAATATAGCCATTGTAAAAAATCAACTCTATGGTGGTAAGATGTTTACCTGGGCAACTTTAAAGAGCTCATCCAGACCTTTCAGATTAAGATGAGCATTGTGCAGAAGATCATATCTGCAATAGTAGGTTAATCAAACATATAAAAGTGTTCAGAAAGGAACGAAGCGTTAAATTTGTAAAGGCCAAGAACTTAATGTATTGTGAAAGTTCTAAAATTTAAAAATCAAGACAGAGCAAATTGCTTGAGTTTTAGGAGATTTGTATAATAGGTTTATGGACACCAAAATTATGGCGATGTCATACTATGCATTTTATCAATGTACTATTTTTCCTAATCTAAACAAACGCTAAATATGCAGATATCTCCTTAAAAGAAGCAAATGTTCAACCCTAAATCGAATACTACGGTGAGATATAATCTCCAGTTCCTCAATCTACCTACACCATCATCATAGATGGTTCATTTTCTAAAATTCAAAGAGATATTCACTTCAACAATAACGTGTGGTGCTGGAATGCAATCATGCAACAATCTCCTTGAGACAAATAGACGATTTTCAAATTTCTGTTTAGAAAATTAAAAGGATCAATGAAAATAAATAAGAAGAAAATTAAATTGGGAGAAAATTTAGGATGCAAAGAGAGATTCTTAAACCAAGAAGAAAAGATTTCCGCACACTTTCTGAACTATAGAATCCGTTGTGCATAGAGTGCCTATTATCTAGAAAAGAAAATGCTTATAGAATTAAAATAGCTACTCACTTGCAAGAGTCATAAACATCAGGAATTTGAGTTATATCAAAGCGTCTGCAGGAAAGTCCAATGTTAGTAAAAACAATAATGCTAGAATAACATGTTAAGACTGACTTCTAGTTTCAAGACACTAAATGGAAATTTATAGCTAGCTTAAAGATGGATAATGCTCTTCGTACAATGTACATGAATGACAATTTAACATAACCGGCATAATATTCAGATACCTAATGCACAAGTACAAGGAAGAATGGATGGTAGATACTTACTCTTTACGTTCATTATACAAATCTCTTTCAAGTTTTCTCCACCGAGCATACATCAACAGGAATCCCTCACTACCACAAGGCAATCCAGCAGCAATACGATCGATGTCAATATTTGTCTTACCAAGAGCTTTTGCTTGATCGTATGGAGGAATCACATCGTATGGGCTTGCTTCTGTAAGAGTCTCGTCTTCATCCTTGGCAAGTAGTCTCACTTGTTCAGTTACCTTCTTAGTCAAGGTTACCTGGTATATAAGAGGTGCAAAATTAAAAGGGGGCAACAAAAAATTGGAAATACTTGCAATAGAATCTTCTATTGCATATTCACTTGGTAACAAAGGGAGGAGAGGAGTGACAACAGTGTTGCATATTCACTTGGTATGATGAAATTACCAGTTTCGGAAGCAGTTCAGAAGCATTAGAAGGCAATCCAGCTCCATCAGTCATCCAAGGACATTTAGATGTTCCGTTACTATGAATTTTCCTTGCACCAGATGTTATAATTTCATTCAGCCTAGCCTGCAAAATCCAGAGGAAGTCTAAGACAGCACTCAAAAATGTGAAAGAACGATTTTACCTTGAATGATCTGTCCTTATACCCTGTTCTAGGTGGGAAGGGTAGGATGGTAACTTATGGAAATAGATGGAGAACAACATTGCTGAAGGCAATAACTAATGACCGCACAACTAAATAACATGTTCACAGAAATATAAACCCATTATTAAGCAGGCACCTAGAGCTTAAGATTTTAGATTGTTCCCGAACACTATATCAGAGTCTCTTTAGTCAAGTGACCCAGAGTTCCCTTATTCAGGTAATTGATAGGTTGATGCAAGGTCGAAAATGTTCATATGGATCTATGAGTTAACTTATTTGATTCTCCAGATTATATCCAGGTCATTCAAGGTCATAAATAAGTATTTTCAGAGCTCTGCTCTTGGCCCAATTAAATAATCAAGCCATTTGTAGTCAAAACTTCATAAAGCACACCAATGGATGGATAAATCAAATCAATTACCAAGCCAAGAATTCTAGTTTAATGAGTTGCCGTATGATGCAAAAACAGCTTGCAAAATCAAGGGCAAGAAGAGATACAAACCTTGGCTTCTTCCATCTCAATGCTGGCATTGTCAAGTCCGTCCAACATTGAGGAGTCCTTGCTAACAAGGGAGACCTAAAAGGATAACCAACTCAGCCAAGCAAATTCAATGTTGAAAGGAAGAATTCAGTCATTAAGGGAACATTACATACCAGGATTGGTGTTAGTTGCCCTTCAAGGTCAAGCAGGCCTTTAGCGAAAGCAGCAGCAGACATCTGTTAAATGATTTAATTTACAAACCTATTAATAATGCCAAACAACAATGACAATAAGGTTATAGCAACTTAGTTCAGATATGAATCACAAACAGGTAAAGATCTAAATCTATACTCATTCATCTATGACTTAAGGCATACCTGCACACGGCCCTCATCAGAACTGTAAATTTTTAGATCATGACGATATGTACTATGAAGGCGAAGCAGGCCAGTACCTTCACCTGTAATTTTATAAAAATCCATCAAGAAAAAGCTGCATACTCCTGAATTCATCACTATTTTATCTACCAAACAAATAAAAATAAATCTTAAGAGTCAAGATTAACTTGAACAACTACTAAAAATGTCAACATATCTATAACGAGCACATTCCTGCCATACAAGGTGAAGACTGCTAACAAAGATAAAAGGGTCTATTGTTGGTAACCTGGATACATGTTATTTCGGAAATATCTACCCAGTTCTTCTGCCTGCATGAGATTGAGAGACAAAAATCACGGAAGAGAAAAGAAAAAGGAAAATAAACAAATGAAGCAATTGAACAAGTACTTGAACTAGTAATGTAGGAATTAAGAAAGGGAGGTTCATATTTATTACCTGCTTCCTCCCAGCATGTGTAAGGACACCCCCATATTTAAGAACCATTAGTGCTTCAACAGGCCGTTCTTCTTCACCTTCACCATTGCTTTTTGGAACTTTAACCCACTTAAGAGGCTTTAGCTGAACCTTTCTATAAATACCAGAAAAATGCCCTCCCTGGAATCAAAAGCATTTAGTATGAGACAGCCAACCCACATTAACAATTAAAAAAAAGATATTATAGAATCAAGAAATGATAATTTAAACTTCTACATCCACACAAAGAGGTGTGCCCGAGTGCGATGATACAATTAATGCAGCAAAACTAGTAGACTGAAAAAGCAAGTCATTTCAAGATAAGATATATAACCTCCTCAAGTACTGCCTTAACTTGACGAAGCTTTTCAGCATGCTCAATATCTTCTGCTTCACTGTCACTGCCACGACCTGGTCTATATCACATAAATATTCAAAAGATAAATCATTATTGATCTTTCAATAAATTCAAAATTCCAAGTGATAAAGTACTTTATAGGGGAAGGAAAACTAAATATCATATTGCTACAGGTAGTAAACACCTTTCCTCCCATCCCCACCCCCCAAAAAATAATTAAAAGAAAATAAAGAAAGAAAAATGGCCTTCAAAGTTCTGTTAGGTACCAGAAGGCAGCTCAAATTCCCCCCCTCCCTTTTTTCCTTTTGCTTCAGCTGTCAAAATCACATCTTTCCTCTTTTAAACTAACCAACAAGCATTAGTTACCTTCTTAGCTTCTCTCATTCAACTAAACCATAAAATTGATAGTTAGTGATTACAATATAGCCTCATTAAAACAAATCTCAATTCCTATCCTACTAATTTTTTTGCAATTCCTTTTTCCTGTCCGATAACATCCGCTGTTACAAACTTTTGCTTTCATTCCTTCTGATGTTTTGAGTTGTCATGTTTTTTCTAGATAAGAAAATTTACGAAAAATGAAGAGCTACCTGTAACGGGGTACAAGCATTCTTGTAGCATCCAACAAATCTTGCAATTGAACAGCACTCTTAAGTTTTGTCTAATATGTGGTAAAAACAACAAACAGTTGCTTAGGCAACAGAATCTATTTGTAGAAAAGAAGTACGCAATAAAGAAGTGAAACAATCACCTCAGATCTGGGTCTTCCCCCATTGTACTTTAGCATCAGGTTTAGCAATTTTTCCTCAGTAACCTTCAATTTCACCTTCTGCTTGGGAGTTCTATCACCACTGCACATTCAGGATAGTTTATGAATAAAATGCAGGGATTTCCAACAAACTAAGGGAAAACGGTAAGGAAAATGGAGTAACATACTGGCGAATAACAACTATAACACAGCGTAGCTCCTCAGACTGCCCGAATGTGCCAATGATTCCACTTCCTTGACGAGTAAGTCCTTCAGAAGGCTGCACTGGTTCGTTTACCTTCCATGGTAAAGTTGGTGGTATTGCTGAGGAAAGATGAGGAGCTTTTGCATCTAAGAACATTTTCCTTAGAACACAAGCAGCATCATCGTAGTACCTGTATAACAATAGAGCCTGAAAGTCTTTTCAAAACAATTAAACAAGACAAAATATGACCAGTTTAGAACAGGGGAAAATAAACACATCAACTCAAAGACAATATGTAGTATAGTCAAATGAAAAAGACCTATGCTAAAAACACCATGAATAATCACGAGAGCAAAGAGAAGTTTATTAGCATTACTTGTGAGAATTTTTAACAAAACTCCATCCATTCACATCACAAACATAAGAACACCCATCAGAACGCAAAAGATCAAACCCACAAACCTGCAAGAAAACAAAATTGTTATCAAATGGACAGTTCTGTCAAAATAAGGAAAGCACATACTTCTTAATATACCCTTTCTTTCTATGTTCGATTATAAGAGAAGATATGCGCAAATATTGCTGCAACACGTAGACAACCTCGAAAAAAGATATACATTAATTTTCTTCAATTGAACAAAACCATTCTTCGTAAACCAGATTGATAGTAACTCCAACATGATACAAAAATCTTTATTGCCTTATGAGACTAACTCCTAAAACAGACCTCAAGAAGTGTAAATAACATCTCAAGAAGCTAATATGAACTTGTGATCAATCTTTTCAGAAAAGGCACGCTCTCAATGCAAAAGAAATTACTATGAGAACATAATTATAGCAAACTTCATGTTTCAAAGGTTCAGAAGTTAGAATGAGGAGGGAACAAAAGGCATAGTGGAAAGAAAAACAAATGTGAGTCTTTTCGAGTAATATTTGCAGAACATATGTGGTCATGTATCCACAATGGTCAAACATTAAGGCATCTGTTGCAAAGGAGATTCATCAACGTACCGCTTGCCTAAATGCAATGCAGACATCCCTTGCCATTTGCTTCTCATTAGGTGTCAGCAGCACAGGATACCTGACCTGTCATATAGGTAATAAAGATATGTTTCAAACATCATGTATTTCCAACCTACATGTGCAAGTGTAATAGCACTGAATCAATTATGGGAGCAAAAGCGCTCAGTGATTAGGAACTAGTACTACATGTTTCATCAATTATAATTAACCTTTACATAAATTTTCACCGTGCATTTAATGGCAAATGATTAGCCACAAATCCAAGCAAATAATTTAAACCATTACATGAGTAAGATACAACCAAATTAGAGGCTTTTGCATGTGATATCTTGCAAACTATCATTTTAAATATAATTTTCTGCTAAACTATTGATTTAACAATGTATTTTATTGGCCATTTTCCACCGTGCAGGACTGTGAAGGTATGGGCAATGGTTTAAGTCATTCAAAAAATTAAAACATCTAAAGCAATATGCGCATCATAGAGCACGACATGTTTACCTCCTTTGGCATATGCCTTATGTATACCGAGTTTCAACTTAAAAGTTAATGACCTGACTTCAATTTCTTTCACATAACAATCTAATTGGTACAATCTCCTGATAATTGATAAAGATTGTTTGGAATCGAGTGTTGACAAAGATACAAATATAGGGATTTCTGATGTGCACTCATGTGCATGCATCAAAGAAAAGAAATAAAGAAAATGCTTTGGATAATATATTACCAAATACTTACTTCTTTGCCATCAGTGTTTCTCATAACAACACCATCAACAACAGGAGATTTCCTAGCCTCTGCATGAGCATATTCAGGGCCAACCGTATAGACCTACATTCATTTGACAAGATAATTAGACAAACTTGCAAAAGAGAGGGAAAGCAGAAGCAAGAGTATTGGCTAATGCTTAAACAAAACCTCAAAAATAAAAAAATAAAAACCAAAACAAAACAAAACCAGCAACAGCACAAGAAACCAATGCGTGATTGCAACTTGCAAGTAGGATAGCTATTTCTTATTGATACAAAAGTCAATACCAAATTAAGTTCTGAATTAATAGTATCAAATTCAAAGAAACTGCAAATGTGAGGTTCCCTTGATAATATATTTCCCTCCACTCTCTCCCAATCAAACACAGTTCGGCATAAATAGAATTCTTCTTTAGTGAAAAAAGTTTACAAGAATTTAGTTTCATACAAGTATAATTTTAAAGAACAATAAATTAACTAGAAATTTCTTTTCACCAAAATGCACAACCTTGACATCTGTTCCTCCGGTCGGCATAAACTCCTCATATATGTAAGAACCTTCACGTCTTACTCTTCTAACTTCAGGATGGAACTCACTTGATCTGTTCCCAACCTAAAAAAAGATAATAAAAAAAATACCATATTACAATAAAAAAAATAAAGAAAAAAATAATACCATATTACAATTTAAATATTAAATCAATCATGGGACAGCTATTTGGATATTGGCAGCCGCATTTGAAACCCCTGATGCTATAAAATTCATATCAGAGCTGAAAAATTACAGAAAAATTGTAGCCATAAGTTCAAGTAGGTATTCAGACCTTCCTAAACAATTTCTTCATGCCTCCACCTGCTGAGCTTGGGTAGTATATCATTATACTATGATTATCCCCTTCAAAGAAGAACAAAATAAAGTTGTTAGCTTATGTGTAAACTGGAAAAAGGGTCAACCAATCAAACTAGAGCTGTAGTTGTTGCTGATGCAATTATGAAGTACAAAAGAACAAGAATCCTTCCTGAGCACCATGAATTAGGTTTCAAACTCAACTGCTTGCAGAAATGAGCAATATATGAAACGTCCACTAGTTTATCTTTTTCACGACCAAAAAGAAAAGATGTTTTAACATGCTTTGCAAGGAAGTCCAAGCTTTATGGAAACAAGAAGAATGACAGAAACATATTAAATTCATTCTCTGGATATTGGCGAGAAGTAAATATATGCAAGAAGATAAAGGAAATATAAAGACCAAACTCACCATCAACAGGCTTCTCCACAAATGGCTTCCAAAAACGATTTCCATGGACCTCAACATAATCTTCTTCTTCAATAAAATAATCCAGGTCTTGGTATGGTTCTTCTCTATTTACAAGGGCATATCTAGGAACAGGAATTCCAAATTCTTCTAGTCGCTAGAATCCAAAAATAAATAGGTTAGTTTTAGTCAATCAATTGCTATATTAACATTATACATTTCAACTATATATATAATTAGTTCTCAGCAGAGCTGGAAGGACAATTTTTTTCCCCCCTCAAAGAATATAAGTTTTGACCAACTATGGTACGAGACTTAACCACATTGTCAATTGGTTCCAAAGTTAAGATATTACAGAAGGGGCAGAAGAAGAAACCCCCTATTAAGGTCTCCTCTCCCAAAGGTCAAGGGCTATGTAAAAGTAACTGCCCTGATGTCCCTAGCTGAGGTGGAAAGTGGTCTTGGTTTTCTGAACTTGATTATGGATCAAAAACCTTGACGGGAAGATGGAAGTTTAGAATTTATACCTCATAAACCTTCCGTCGATCATGGAGAAGGTGTTGTGGGTCCAACTCATTCACAAGGAATGGTCTGAATCATAGAGAAGAAACAGTTGCAAAAATAATTAATTAGAAACTATAATAGAAATCAAATTTCTACAATCTTCAAAATATTGGTTGAACATATTTAGGATGAACAATCAGATAAAGACACCATTTAGATTATACTTCAATATAAGAAGGCAAACTTAGTGCAGGTCTACACTCTAACTGAAGACTCAAATGATAGTTCAGTAGTAGAAAACATGCCACTAAATATATAAAGGTGGTTCCTGTTGCAGTCATGCATACCCAAATTTTAATTTTCCTACCTCAATTAGAGAGAAAATAACTGAATCATCACCTATCCGCTGCTCTTGAGCATCCTCTAATGATCAATCTCCTTAGAGTCCAAAATATATTACAACTGCAAAGACCTAAATCTTCTCCATATGGATGGACTGATGAGGCAAACTTTGCATGCTGATGCTTGGCAATTTAGATCCAAGATCCAATCAGAATTATTATAAATAATTTCTTTTCTTACATTAATTACAGATTCTCATTTAAGACCTGTATTAAGCTTTCAAAACAAATTACCAGATATTCCCCTAAGTATCCTGTCTTAGAAATCTTCCCTAACTTTTCAATTTTAATTTGGTCAACTTTTAGCATGTTCCTTGTTAATAAGGAGGCCTAATTAACAGCTCAAATATCCATAAAGTCTACTCAGAAGGTTTGATCCCAAAGTTTTGAAATCATTATATCAAGTTTTCCATGTTAAGAATTAGAATAAGTAATCATATTAAAATATAAATTTAGGTAAAATTTCCTGCAATTTGAAATGGAATGTTAACTCATTTTGAACTTGCACATAGAATACATGCATAAAAATAAACAATATATATATTAAAAGAACTTACTTCCTTAAAGCAGCATATGCTTCAGCTTTCTCAAGGGGGTACCCAGAGGAGTAGAATGCAATCAAACAATCACAGATTGGCCAGCTGAAATATGCAAAACTATCATATATTAGACAAT
This sequence comes from Gossypium anomalum, assembly GCA_025698475.1. Taxonomy (NCBI): domain Eukaryota; kingdom Viridiplantae; phylum Streptophyta; class Magnoliopsida; order Malvales; family Malvaceae; genus Gossypium; species Gossypium anomalum. Next base: position 65,455,632 of record CM046964.1, read on the forward strand.
TTAATGACAAATAACCTCTCAACCCAAATACGGCAGAGAAGTAACATGAATTGCAACCATAATATCAAGAATTATATTCATCAGTTATGCAAATATACATGGCTCTCTGTCTAATCCTCTACCTTAATTCCCTCCTAAAACTCAGACAGTCCTCCTAGAAGACGAGAGAGAGTGGGGGGGGAGGAGAAGGTAAAATGTCAAACAAGGGACTAATGCTCAGTGACATAGTTGCTCCACTCAAACTCTTTGAAAGAATAACAAATGTCAAAACAGTTAATCAATAGGGAGATGGAACTGCAAAACGGAAGACTTCAAAATTTTCAAGATAAATGCAACCAGTTTGTGCTGACTTCAACAGGACATTTAATTTGCAAATGTTGGCCCTCCTCCACACCTCTTCTATATTTTCCTTCTTTTTTATCAACATTAACGTTCAAAATGTTGAAATTCAGAAGAAAATTAAAAATATACATGTTACCGGACTTGAACTCTAGAGAAGTTTGGATACAAGTACATATCCACACGGTTTGGAGATCATACCCCTTAAAATAATGTCTCAAAGTCAGACACACAGGTTCCGAACAGGAATGATTTAGGGAAAGTAAAGAGTCCCAATAACAAAGATTATACTAATTATAACCAATATTATCAGCAATACCATAATGTAAATCACAATCATTGTGTTTCAACTAATTTGCTGAAAACGTACCTTTCTATTGGTTCTTCAAGAATAACTTTATCGCCAAAATATATAATCTACAACAAAAAGAAAAGAAACATTGCAGTGCAAGGAATCTATAGGAATAAAACAACATAACATTTAACACGCGCACTTCCATGCCTACATGGACTAACAAATTCCCCCATAGTATTCAAGAAAAACTAGAGAATTTACACTAAATTTTTTTTTTCAATAAATTATGATTATCCTCACAAAAACTAAAAATACATATATCGCACAAGTCAGCAGTTATATTTCTCCTCAACTAATTCAAATTCCATAAATTTACCTCATTTTAAAAATAAAATAAAATAAAAATAAAGCAGATGCATTTAAATTTAGGCTTTAGAAAATATATACGATCTACCTCAAATTCGCCAAAAGCCTTAAGCCTGTCCAGAATCTGTCCCATTGGAGCAGAAAAAACCTGCAAATAGAAACACGAAAACTTTCAAAAGCTCTAAATTTAAGCAGTAAAACAGAGCAATATGTACTAAAAAAATCATACATTCTCTAAATAAGTTTTCATTAAAAAAAGTATAGTTTTCATATATTCAGTAGAAAACTCGAGCGAACAAAAGATGGTTAAAAAACCTCGCTTCCGCATTTCACCTTCTTTTCCATGACGCAAACTCCAACAGTTATCTTCTTATTTCCTCTAATTTCTTCTTCATCTCCTCCTCCCATCTCTTCCCTTTCCTTTTTTTTTCTTTCTTTTTCGCTCAGAAAACGATGCGAAAACACCAAACGAATATCCTCAGCTTCCAATCACCGCCACAACACCAACCGGAACCGGAAGTTTCTCAAGATACGTGTATTCTATACGAAATACGTATACGAATACGTATGCAAGAGCTAGAAGGCTTTTTTTTAACGAAAAGAAAAACAGAGAACGCGGTTCAGCTAAGAAGAAAGCAAGCAAGGCGGTGAGTATGAGTCACGAGAAATATTAGAGATGAAAATGAAATGGAACGGTTTTGGAGCCAAACATGAATAAAAATCAGCGGATTTTATTTTCCATATTTGTTTTATTTATTTATTTATTTATTTATTTAAATCTAAAATATATATATATATATGTTATTGGGGGATGTGGGAACAAGAGATTTTGGATTCTGGAATATGCAAGTGGATCATGATTTTGCTTTAGGAAACTGAAGGGGACGTGTAAAGTTAAAAGGCTTTTTGTTTTTTATTTATTCCAAGCTTTTATATTGGAGATTTTAGTTCTGGAAATTTATTTTTTACACATCAACTGACAAGTAACAAATTTGGTGCTGTGTGTGTCATTTTCCATAAACTATTATTTTATTACTACCCAAAACATTATCCTTAAAAAATGGAAGGCTCAACTTCAAATCTTTCAACAAGTGGATGACCTAAGAAAAATCTAATAATTCTCTATTGGGTTAATGCTTATTTTTTTTTAATTAGGCTTTTAGGTTATTTTTTAAAAATTTAAGAAAATAAATCGTTTTTGAAAAGAGAATGAGAAAGCACATTTAATTAGGAAATAAATCGTTTTTGAAGAGAAACGTGCCTAACTGAATGTACTTTCTCACACACTGTCTAAAAACGATTTATTTCTCTAAATTTTTTAAAAATCAGCCTAAAAACCTAATTAGACTCTTAATTCTGCCCTATTTCAGAAATATTTTAAAATAATTTATATTTTTTTTGAGGTTGAGGTTATAAAAGTAATTATAGTGATAGTAGAGGAGATTAAATAAAAAGGGTCGAATTCGTATGGATCGAAATTAAATTATAAATACAATAACATGGCACAAGTAGATAAATAAATGAATAATTAGGTTTTTTTTTTTTTTGTTATTATTGAATTCATGAACATGTCACATGTTACAACTCACATCTCACATGTAATTGCTTACTTTTAATGTGGTTCGTTGATGGGTTATTGTTGGAGTATATTAGTGAAAAGAATATATGAAAAAAGTTTGCCTTCTTTTAGATGACCATGACACTATTTTTATAATATTTTTGCACAATATTAAAATTACAAAGAAATATTAAATTATTTTTTTTTGTTTTTTCTAATCCTCAAACTTATATTTTTTTATCTAATCATATCAAAATGAATAAAACGTTAAATTTATTAAAAATAACATTCATGTGTATAATATTTTTAAAAATTAATTAATTACTAATATACGCGTAAATTATCATGTAAGCAGAGTTGGATAAGGAAAAAGATTTTGATAGAAAGATATGAAACTTGTTGTGAAAAGGGGAATGATTGTATTTGACCATCGAAGCCTCTACGCGTCAGGATTTTGAAGGTTGACCAAATGATAAACATGCTGTAATTGAATTTCTGTTAAAGAAGGATCCGTAAGTAAATTTAAGGTAAAACGGGGGAAAGCGTGTAACGTAATCAATGATAATTGTGGAGAATTTAAAGAGAGCCCCACACGTTTCGCTTCCAAATTAAGGCTCCGTTTTTACTGAATTTAATCTTTTTAATTTCTTTTTTTTTTCAAGATCATTTTTTCCAATTTAGTTCCATCGGATATATATATATACGTGAAAATTAAATTTACAATTAAACTAATATTATATATTCACATTTATTTTATATTTTAAATAATCGTGTAAATAATTAATTAATTAATTAATTTGATCACACAAAATGACCAAATAAATAAAGAATTTATACGGGTTTACTCATTCTATTTTTTTAATAAAATCTAAAAAATTTAAAAATAATTTATATAAAATCTAAAAAGCTGTTTAAATTTACAAAAAAAATCCGCCTCTTCAACATAGAACCTAATCATTATCCTCTTTAAAAAAGCAATCATAGCAATAATTCTTCAACAAATAACCCAAAATGATTTCCAAAATAAATAAAAAATAGATCAAGCTTTAAATTTTTCATATTTCTTAGTGGGTTTTGGTATTTGAATGGTTTGACTTCAACATTTGTAGTGGTGCCCTCTTCCTTGGACTGATTTCACCATGGAAACATTTTCTGGCCGTTAGGAATTCATCAAACCAAGATAGTTAGTACCACAATCATTTTTCTATTTACATAGGTATGAATCGATATTGATTAATTTGAAATATAAAATACTCATTAATTATAAGGTTAAATTACTATTTATTGTATTGATTTGGTAATTTTTTTCACATTGGAACTTAAATTTTTTGTAGGCCTTATATTTTACAATTGTTACTACATTGATGCCTGGACTAGGCAACTATTGCCACATTGGAGCTTAAACTTTTTTTGTCCAAATTAGTTATTGAACTTGATAATTGTTCCCACATTAAAGTCTGAACCTAACAATTATTTTCATATTGGGGCCTAAACTTTAAGGTTTTTAAGGGCTAACTTAGATCATAATAAAAAAAGTTCAAATCTCAATGTGGAAACAATTACTAAGTTTAAGGCTTAACTTGGATAAAAAAAAACCTCACGCCCCAATGTGAAAAAAATTGCCAAGTTTAGAGCCTAACTTGGATAAAAAAAAAAGCTCAAAAGGAAAATTTTACTAAGTTTAGACCCCAAAATATTATTTAACCCTTAATTATATAATATACTCGCAAAATATATACAATATTTCCCAATAAACTTCACAAATATAATTCATTATTTAAAAAATTCAAAATAAAAAAAATACATCCAAAATAAGTGGTAAATGGTTTTCGCTTGGGAGTGCAATTTTGAGTGTTTAGACTTGAGAAGAGTTAACATTTAGTAAACAAATAATAAGGTAGTGTTTGGAAAACCACTTTATAATTATTTGTAAATACAATGATAACATGTTTGCGTAATTATTGTAATTGGGGGGTCTCACTGAGTTGGGTGTAATTAAGTGGTCCAATTACACTTTTCAATCTTACAAGAAGATGAGAATTGGAGTAACTACGCAGTTAATTACACTTAAATCCAATTTTAATAAATTATTTTTATATAAGTTATAAAAATTATATTATAAGCATAAACACATATAAGTGTTTGAATGATTATAACAAATATATATATTATAAATCTTTAAAAAATTATCTTATAAAAATATTTTATGTATTTTATAAAGTCATAACAAAAAATTATATTATTTAAATATTAAAAATTTTCTAAACTTATGGTAAAAAAGTTTATTATATAAAATCATTTACATATTATAAAAGTGTTATAATATATTTATTTAAAAAAATATGACCAAAGAGTATGAGCATAACTTATTTACGAGTTCATGCTATATATTATAAAAATAATATATTTATTCATAAAAAAATGCCATAATTTTTTTTATTGAAACTAATTTATAAAAAATAATTTTCTAAATGTAAAATTATACTACTTATAAGAAGTGCTATGAAAGTTATTGGGCAATTTATAAGAACTTATTTATAAATGTTATATATTATAAAATTTATATTATTGTTTACTTAAATTAAGTATTATAAAAATGGATATAACCTAGCATAAGTATTTCTCCAAATTAAGCTTATATAAGTTTTTATAATTAAAGTCACAGACTATTAAGGTCGATGCCAATTATGCAAAGACAAAAGGTTTTATTCCACCATATCGCGGAATATAATACCATACGAGAGAACGGTGCCAAACACAAGAAACATAGACAACTCACGAACTCTTTAATTTGAAATATTCAAGGCTTCAATAATGCAATTGAAAATACATTTGTTGTTCTAAAAAATATTTCTCATATTAAAAACATCACCTTAGTATAACATAAAAAAAAGGCTGGATCGTACTAGCATATTATATATTTCATAACTTCATCATATGGGGAATTGAGATGACCTATACTTTGAAAAGCACATGGAAGAAGAAGATATTGATAATGTTAATGATGCAAATTCAAATTTAGATGATGATGATGAACTCGACCAATAACCAAAAAATGATGATATAGAGCATATGTTAAATATTAAAGAGGGGATAACCCAACGAATAAACTTATTCATAGGTCGAACTACCCACCCAAAAATTAGGAGTGCTTGAGCAAAAATATTAGGCTCAAAAATTGGGCTTGGGAAAAAAATTAGGCTCGTTTAAAGTATGGGTAAGGCTCAAGCTTGAACATTCAAGGACTCGAGCCCAACCCAACCCGACCCAACCTATTTTTAAGTTGGTAATGTTTTATGTTATGTTATTTTTATATATTATGTAATTTATAACATATAAAAATTAAATCTATAGTAGTATACAATAGGGTTAAATATAAAATTGGTATCCGAACTTGTACACTTCGCCCATATTGGTACTTATGGTTTTTTTTCCCGGATTGGTACATGAAATTTTTTTCCGTCCACTATATTGGTACCCGAGCTTAATGCTGTTACTTTTTTTTACTGACGTGACAACACCAGCCATTTGTGCACCACCACTTGGATTGATATTTGTAGCTTTTTCTTTTTTATTTTTCCTTCTTCTTCTTCTTCTTCCTTTTTATTTTCTTCTTTTTCTTTTTCCTTGTAACAACCTCACTCGACTTGATCGCCGCCTTTAAGTAAGGAGTGCCACAAATGAACTGAGTTAGACTAAACACAATTTTTTAAACTTAATAATTTAAAGGGCTGACTACTTCTTACAACAGAAACCTTAAAGTAGAATAAAAAGTTACTATCTCCATTTTTAACTCTAAAGGAAACTATTTAATTACAATATATTTAACTCTAAGGAGAAGCCTCTAAAGATCCCCCTTCCTATGTGCATGATACCATACTAACAATGATCTTCGGTCTAGCTTGGTCCCTCCTCAAGATCTTTAATCACTTTTGAGTCCTGCAAACATAGGCCAAATTTCTACAAGTTCAAAAGAACTTAGTGAGTTTCTTTAATGTATTACTCAAAAATAAATCCTGCCTTGCAAGGACATTAAATGAATAAGACTAAACATGTCTAACTCTCTATTTGTTTGAGACGTTTTCCCTTAATCTGGAATGGCGGTCTCTGATTGTTTCTCGAGCATGTCTATTTATAGAATGACCGTCAAACGGTCTACCTCTAATCCATCCTATAGACATTCGAATAGTTTAGAAGATTCTTAAATGCCTCGCCAAAACTGCGGACTTTATCTTTTCCTTACGACTGTTCTTTCTTCCATCCATCCCCTATTCAGGATGTTTGTCTACTCATAACTTTTAATCTCACAAATTGGTAGTTGATCACCAATATGAATTCTCTTTCCCACCGTAAACTTATAAGACAGTCCCCCTACTTTCCTTCTTAATGACCTATTTGTTATGCCTTCCTTAGCGATTAATGCAAACCAGCTTAGTCCTTGGCAGGCTCTATTTTCTTACCACAATTATGAAAGATTTACAGACATTCCATCAGTGGAGTTAACTAATGAGAACTCACTCCACTCTGACGGACTAAATCTCATTTTACCTTTTACTCGGGTTGAAATGTTAATTGGATTTCTTCTTCGTAATTCGCCCTATTTGTGATATCCTGCTTTTCAAGCATAACATGTTCATCTACAGTGGACCATTTTGATCTGCAACATCCAATATATTGTTAACTAAGCGATCATTTGAGTTACTATTTCTTTTACATGATGTTTCCCTTCGAAATTAACTCTATGACGGTTATACTTGCAACAATTTCCTCTTTGAGAGGAATAGTTTTAACAGGCATATATGTCATTCGAATATTCTTTATTAATACCTCTTCTCATATATAGTTTCATTTAACACCCTTTGGCAACTCTTAATGGTAGATTCGTATATGTAAAAATCTTCTTTTGTTTGACTATACCACAAACATCACTGGCATATCATTCCCATATTTGGGTCTTGCGGGGTTGCCACCTACATACCTTTCTGACTTCTACAACTACTAATTTGGCAGTCTTTTCCCGCTTATGTTACCTTTTCCATTCTATACGGATTTTCCATTCTATACGGATTTCTCAAATCCATTGGCTGGCTATTGCTTGTCAAAACTTGTATTTTTCTTCAAATTCATTTTTCCTTGTTTACTTGATTTTCCATAATTACCATCTTGACGGTGTACGCCGTGTTTAGCGTCTCGATGGACTACCCCGTGTTTAATTTCCCGACGAACTCTCTATGTCACTGTAGCCGAGCTATAGTCTTACACATTTTTAACCTCATGTTTAACATCTTGGCGGACTTTCAGTGCTGCTATGGCCAAACCATGGTCTTACATATTATAAACTCATGTTTAACATCTTGGAGGACTACCCCGAGTTCATTGTCCCAACGGACTCCATATGCTGTTATAGTTGAGCTATGATCTCAAAAAATATAACCCCATATTTAAGGTCCTGGTAGACACTGTTGGTTGCCATGGTCGAGCTATGTCTTACACCTTAAACCTCATTGAGGTGTCCCATAACTATGGTCTTACATAATATAACCTCATGTTTAACGTCCTGGCGGACTCGGTTGGTTACCATAGTCGAGCTATGATCTTACACCTTAAACCTCCTTGAGGTGTCGCCTCGAAGGACCTTATCGTCGTCGCAGTGTCATTCCATAGAATCTGCTGACCGTTATCGCGATGTTGCTTTATAAAACCTAATAATCGTCGTTGTAGGGCCCAAAATTTGCCCAAATACATTTTAATCCCTTCAGCCCAAATAACACTAACCCACTAACCCCCTTAGCCCAATAACATCAACAAAACCCAACACCCAATACAACTTAGCCCAACTAAAGCCTAAACCATCTAACTACCCAAGACCCAGCAGAAACCCAAACCCGTGGCCCAACATACATCAGCCCAAAACACCTAACCCTAAACAGAAACCCTAGCCCCTAAACTCCATGTGCGCCGCAACCACCCCCAACCTTTCTGCCTCACCAAGTCAGCCACCAACGCTGCCACCACCTGCCCTCTGATGATACCTCAGCCTCGTCCCATCGCCCATCACCTGCAAGATCAGAGAAACACGCAACAGAATAAAATTGGGCTATAAAAGCCGATTGTAAAAATAGAAAAGGGGTCGGCTTCTTTTCTATTCTTTGTATTTCAATATACAAGTTAAATCAGAATAAAATATTAAGGTACAATACGCATGAAGGCAGTGGTTTAAACACTAAGAAGCAGAGAATAAAAAAAAACAAATACAGAACATCTGAAATCGAGGTGATTTTTTCGGATCGTTTTTTTAACATCTTATATATATATGTACATATTATATATAGAATATAATAGAAAAAAATATAAAAAAATAATAAAAAATCTAAGTTTTTACCTTTCCGGCCACCGTGTACGGTGGCTGGCGCCAGCGCCGGCGACGGGCCGATGATCTGCAGGTGCTCCCCTCCCTCACCGGAAATCGCACACCCTCTCCCCTCTCTTTTTTCTTCTCTCTTCCCCTATCAAAATGATTTTTTTTCAAAATTTTAGGCTATTTATAGCCCACCAAAACGGCACCGTTTTGGTGCCGAAACTTAAGCCTCAAAACGACGTCGTTTAAGCCTTATCCGAGCCGATCCGACCCGCTCCGGACAAGGATCCGCGCGTTTTTGCTCTTAGGGTTTATTTGCGTAATAGGCCCTTCCGCATTTTTTATGTTTTAAATCAGGTTTATAGGTATTCATGAATTGGCCCTGAACTTTGTCGCGCTTCTCAGTTTAGTCCCTGGCCAAGCGCAGCGTTTTAAAGGCTTGGGAAAATTGCTTTTTTGGCCCCTCATTGTTGGCAAGCGTATTCAAAGGGATCCTCTGATTTATCTTTTATTTTAAAATTCGCTTAAAACTTTATTTTTAATTCAAATTTAGTCATTTTCGTCATTTTAGCTCTTAAAGTAAATCTGTAATGTTAATTTCATTTAATGTTAATATTATGTTTATTATTATTATGTTTAAATATTAGTGTACTTTGTATGTATCTATTATTGTCATGTATGTTTTTAGTATGTATATATATATTTATATAATACTATTATTTTATTACTTTGTTTTGGTATTTTATTATGTTTGCTTTGTGTATTTATATATTATTATTATTGTCATTAATGGTGTGGTTATTAACATATTAGTATTTTAAATGTATTATTATTACTAATGATTGTTATTTCTATTTTTAGCATTATTATTAATATTAATATATGTATATTATATATGTATATGTTCGTACATTTATATATAGTACTATTTTAATTACTTTGTTTTAATATTACTATTATATTATATTTGTTTTTTTTATATATACTTCATTATATTCCTAATAGTATTATTATTAATTGTCATTTATTTCTAATACGTATATAATATGTAAATGTTTTACTATTATATGTATTTTACACACACGTTATGTATATAAGTTTTTTAATATTATATTTTGTATATATCATTGTATATATTTTAATATTATTAGTTATGTTTTTCTTTTATACTATTATATATATATTTCCAATATTATATTGTATATTTGTAATTACTATTATTTACATGTATATATATATATGTGTGTGTGTGTATGTATTCATGTAGTGTACAAAATAGTTTTATTTTTTTTTATCATTTCTAAGGTATGTATGTATTGTATATGTTCTATGTATGTTGTATAGATTTTTAATATTGCTAGATATATATAGTTTTTATACATTTCCATGTACATATTTTTATACCATATTATGTGTATATTCTCAATACTTTATAGCGTATGTATTTTTTAAATAACTATTATATGTAAATATATTATGTACGTATATATTATGTAAATACCTCAGCATTATATAACACATGCATTTTTATATGTATATATACCTTTTAGTGTTGTATTTTTATCATGTATATTTATGTGTAGCATTACTAGTATTTTTAATATTATGTTTTCGTCACCTTACTTACTATTATTATATGTTTATATATATGCACTGTTTTTATTTCATGTTTAATTCTTATTACGTTTAATATCGCACACATCGTCATTTGTTTTCAATATTATTGTCGTGTTTACCATCTGATTCGATGAGTTTTTAATCCTTTATTTACTTTTACTTCATATCAATTTACCTATCATATTCCAAAATCTTATTTTTGTTTTAATCATTTCAAAAACATAAGGTAACGCCTCGATTCAATACTAAGTCATCGATTTCATCGCTATGTTGGGTGAATCGTATCGGCTCGTGTTGAAAACGGGACGTCCTTCTAAAAAATCAAAATTTTAAAAACTTCTCGTCTTTTCAATTGGACCTTGATTAAACGTTACATTGAACTCGTATTTTTGAAAATCAAGACAACACATGTTTATGAGATACCAATTTTGGGCGTCGCGAGGGTGCTAATACCTTCCTCGTGCGTAACCGACTCCCGAACCCTGCTTTTTCTCTGGATTTTAACGTAGACCTTAACTCGGCCTTTTTTCTCGTTTTTTTAAAAAAAAAAGGGAAATCTAATAGGTGTCCGATCACACCTAGAAAAAAAATCGGTGGCGACTTCCTGTTTATTTTAAAAATCAAAATTTCAGTTTTCAATGGATCGCCACAATTAGCGACCCGAAACCAAAATTTTTACGTCGCTACAGTCGTCATGGTGTCACCCCCCGAAGCCATTTGATATCATTTCGATTCACATTTAACCTCGATGCTCGAATACCGTAGTGTCCCCTCCACAAGGGCAGAGCTTTGCACATCAGGGTTTGCACCCAGTAACACCGTATGGCGAAATCTTAATGGACTGCCTAAAATGGGCTTGGGTTAGCCATTAACAAATATGGACGGGCTTGGGCAAAATTTTAGGCCCATATTTTGGGCCGAGCTAAGCTTAAGCAAACATAAAGTGTGTTAATTTCATGCATAGGTCCGACCCATGAACACCTCTACCAACAAATATGCACTAGAATAATTAGATAAAATTATATATGATATTTATTTTTCTTGTTATTTTTATTAGTAATAATATTTTCTACTACTTTCTCAAACTAATATATAATATATATGATAAGTTGATTTTAATTTTTATTATTTCTTTAGAAATATGTTTATCATATTAATATTTTTTTATAATAATTAATATTTTTAAAAAATATAAATTATGTAATTATGCAATTATAATTTGTACTACCAAATATAATATAATAAATTACGATGTAAATACACTTTGACAGGCAAACACGTTTAGAGAATTACGATTTTTTGTAGTTATACAAGAGTAATGATTATACTTCCATCCAATTACTATGTAATCTTCAAACAACTATAAATTTTTATTATTTATTATTTTTATTACTCAATTCAAACAGTAATAAAAGTTTTGAAAGTACAAAACTTTCAACTTAAAACAAGTATATGGTGGTACATCATTTTCAGGTAAATTTTATGAATATAACAAATTTAAAAGTTATTTAGAGTTTTAGGTCAATTTTTTCAATATTTAAGGAAATAAATTGATTTTGAAGAGAATAACAAAAAAAAAAGTATGTTTTCAACTGAGGTGGCAAGAAAGTACATCTCGTAGGACGCGCTTTCTGAAAAAGGTTTTTGCAAGACACATTTTCTTTTAACATATTAACTTTTTTGGTCAGATGGTTAAATATTAGTTATTTTGTTTTTAAGTCTTGGGTTCAATCATTTTCCTACTCACATTTGTATTTTTTATTTCATATTGTTTTAATTTTTTTAAATTAATGTTTTGTAATGCATTAGCTCATCTGATTAGATAGTTAAATAATAATGATTTCATCATTGAGTCTCAAGTTTAATTCATTAGTAGGCACATTTATATTTTTTATTTCACGATGTTTTAAGCTTTTTTTTTTATTTTTTAATTAATGTTTTTAATTAATAAATATATTGTTTTAATTTTTTATTTTTAATTCATATTTTAATTAATAACTCTTTTGTTCATAAAATCAAATATTAAATATGTAATTATATAATAAAAATATATATTATATAAATCATTATTTTAAAATATTTAAAATTAATAACTCTTTTATTTATATGAATAAATTAATAATTATATAATAAAATATATTTTTTATATTTATCATTATGTTAAATATATTTTATTTTTTAAAAACATCAACTAATTTTTTGATATGTTTTTCTTTATATATAATATTTATATGTCAAATATTTATTTTCTCCATGTATATTATGGGCACGGTTATTTCTAATATTATAAAATGAAATAATTATTTCAAATATAATTATTATTTTCATATGTAAAATATGTAAAATATCATTATTTTTTCGTCTACATTGTGGGTATGATATTTCAAATATTTTTATATGTGAAATATTTCAATTAATTATTTTAAATATCATTATGTTTATATGTGAAATATTTTAAATACAAATACAAAAATATATAGTACTAAAATTTACTACGCTCATGATATGGATTGAAAAATAAATATTACACATATAAAAATTATATTTACTAAAAATAATGATATTTTTAATAATTATTTGATTTTATAAATAAAATATTTATTAATTAAAAATATGAATTAAAAATAAAAAACTTGAAAACAATATATTTATTAATTAAAAATAAAAGAAGGCTTGAAACAATATGGAATAAAAAAAATACAAATATGCTTAGAAGAGGAATCGAACTTGGAACCCAATGATAAAATCAATATTATTTAACTATCTAACCAAAGAAATTAATGAATTAAAATAATTAGTTAAAAATAAAAAAAAAGTTTAAAACAACATGGAATAAAAAATACATATGTGGGTAGAAGAGGAATCAAATTCGGAATTTAAAGATAAAAACTACTAACATTTAATCATCTCTCACGATGAAGCTTATTCCCCATTGTCTCACTGGCTGATCTCGACCCCTTTTATTTTGAGGTCATATCTAGCATTTAGAGTTTGCCTCGATTTGGTATCGCTCTCGCGGCCCGCATCGAAACAGTGCTTTTACCCCTAGATGTCCAGTCAACTGCTACTCTTCAACGCATTTCGAGGAGAACCAGCTAGCTCTGGGTTCGAGTGGCATTTCACCCCTAACCACAACTCATCTACTGATTCTTCAACATCAGTCGGTTCGAACCTCCACTTAGTTTCACCCAAGCTTCATCTTGGTCATGGATAGATCACCTAGGTTCGAGTCCATAAGCAGTGACAATTGCCCTATGAAGACTCACTTTCGCTATGGCTCCGGTGGGTTCCCTTAACCAAGCCATTACCTATGAGTCGCCGGCTCATTCTTCAATAAGCACGCGGTTAGAGCCCTGGGCTCATCCCACTGTTTGAGAGCTTACAGTTTAATGTTCTATTTCACTCCCCGACCGGAGTTCTTTTCACCCTTCCTTTACGATACTATTTCGCTACAAAAAAAGTTGATGTGTTAAAAAAAACACATCCTGCTTTCTTACAACTTCAGCTGGAAACACGTTTTACAAGACGTGTTTTCTATTTCTTTATATAAGATTAATTTATTTCTCTAAATGTTAACGAAATCAACCTAAAATCGTACATAACTTTTAAAATTTGCATATTATTAAAATTTTCTGCGGATACATCAATTTTTCGTTTTATTATAGGTACGAGATGTACGATCGGTGTAGGTGTGCTATTTACTACTCTGCATTTAACTTTTTGCGACTTCTGGGCGTGTGGGGTTGGGTAAATTTTTAGTTCATTTTTCCCCCTTTTTTTTTCTCTTTAATTCTAAGGACAACTTCGTCCATTGACTCATGTTTTTTTTCTCTCTCTTTTTTCTTCAATTATATAATGGAGAAAATTACTTTTTTAAGTCAAGAAGAATAAATAATTATGATGAGTTTTCTTGGATTCGAAAAATGATATTTTAAACAAATAGAAAATAATATGATTAAGAAAGAACCAAATTGTTTTTTTGGTCAAATCTCAACAAGATTAAAGAAATTGTGACTTATTTTGATAAAAAAACAATTAAAAAGTTCTAAACCATTATAAATATATGATTTAATTACAATTAGTTCTAAATCGATTTTAAGATATTTATCACCCATTACATGCTGACACATCAATATGGTTTAATTTCGTAATTAAATTATTAGTGAATCATTATAAAAAATTAAATAGATTCATAAAAATATTTAAGTGCAGTTCAATTAATACATACAATTAACTCATGCATCGCACGAATATGCAGTTTAATATATTATATATTACAAAATTTAGGATCAATGTTGACGTGTATAGTTTAAAATAACGACATTTGAGACTCTAAATAAATACCACGTGTATTGTCAATTTTTTTTATAAATTTAATACACTTTTACAATTAAGATAATGTTATTTATTTAAAAGAAAACATGTGTAAAACATATTTTTATGAAATTTACATTATGGTGATTCTCGTTTTGGAAGAATATTCCTTATTACTTTGCTTTCACTTTTTAAGAATAGTAATATTAATCTTGATTTGAATAGAGGGATGATTAAAGTTTTTGTCAGATATCTATTTGATATAAGTTGGAACTGTGTTACTTCTAGGGATGAGCGTTTGATCGAATCGAGTGAAAAAATTTCGAGTTAATCAAGTTGACGAATCCTATTTTATCATCCTAACACGATTTGAAATTAAAAAATTAAACATGTCAAATTAAAATCTTGTTACAGTATAACTAATTCCATATTAGAGTATATAAATTTGAAACCATATATATTTAAAAACTTTTTCAAAGCAAAATAATAAAAAAATATTTTAGTATGATAAACTTGAATCCTTAATTAACTTATTTAAGTCCTCAAAATTATTATTCTGGAATTTTTTTTAAAATTTTTTGAAATTTTTATAATTTTTTAAAAAAATATAAATTTTAGAATTTTTATAATTATTTTGAATTATTTTGTAATTCTTGTTGAGAGAGAGATCAATCTGCTCATTTTCAAACTTAACAGGGACCAAAAGGGTATTTACACCAATCTGATATTTGAATTATTTGAGTTATTCGAATTGTAAAATTTAACTCGAAACTCAAATTACTTATTCGAGTTGACTCAAATAACTCGAAATTCGAATTCTTTTTTAATTTTTTTCGAATCGAATCGAATTTTGCTTACCTCTAATTACCTCCATCCCCACCCTTAGTATTATATCAAGAAAAAAAAAATGAAAACACTAGCAAAAATCATGGAATGGATTTAATATACACTATAATAATATGGGGAGTTGAAATTTCTTTTTTATTTTTTTATGGTGAAATTGTGTTATATTTTAGATTTATTTTGTTTAATGTTTGTTAATTAAATCATACAACATTGGTGCTGTTAAATGTTCATTATTATCATTAATAATTGTTGGTATGGTATTCTCAACAATATAATAAATGATTAGCTATTAAAAGTGATTGCAAAGTTTTCAATATTCTTATTAGGTATATCCTTTTCTTCTACATTAATATTCCTTTCCTTTTACATTATTCTAAATGTATCTTTCATTTTCACTTTCAACTTTTCCACTTTCCAGGTTTTTAATATTAGCTGTACTATCTTTTTTATTACTTATGTAAAATATTATTTTTCAATAAAATAAAAATCAAGAGAAAATATTTAGTACAGTGGAGTTTTTAAACTCTACAAAAATATTAAAAATAAATATTTTTAAAAAATAGACACATCAGTTTTTTAAGATTGATTGTAAAATAAAAAAATATATAATGTCGGTGTATCAAATATTAACCCTTAAATATGTGTATTATTGTGTTTTAATTTTTTTAAAAATAAAAAATAATTAAAAGTAATTAATTAGTACATACAATTAACTTGTGCATTGCATGAAAAAAAACTAATTACATATATTTTGGTCATTGAATTATATATATATATATATATATATATATATATATATTTATATATATTTGAAACATACACTTTTATAACTTTACTTCTATAACTTTTGATTAATATTTTAATGAGCCAATCATCTTATTTGATGTCATATTCAAATAGTGGCGAAACTAGAAATTTTTTTTTGGGGCGAAATTAAATTGTATATTTTTACTATAGTAAAAATATAATTTCACTATTTTAATAGTCTATATCTTTATAATTTTTAGAGGACTAAATCAAAATTTTATTATTTTTAGGGGGTCAAAGTGTAATTTTACCATTACTAATTTAAAATTTTATAAATTTATAAAGGGCTTAAATGAAAAATTTTTCATTTTAGGGTGGCCAGGGCCCCTACCAGCCCTCTTGGTTCCACCACTGTATTCATGTAAATCATATATATTAAATTGAGTCATTTAAAAGGATGAGTATTTGACACACTAGTAATACACTTTTTAACTCCACAAGCAGAATTATAAATTTGCCACATGTTCCATTTCCTTTTATATATTTATGTTTTTAATTTTTTTTACTATACCCTATGTACACTTGTCATCACTTCGACTATGCTTGTAGAATTTTTAAATTCGACTGGCAATGTACCAAATATTTTTTCAAATTAAACATATTTATTTATTTGTTTCCAATAAAAATATTCTTTTTTGAAAGATACATAAAAATAATTTCAACTATTAAATATATATATATTAAAAATAATATTTTTCCTGTTATTATATTGAATGGATGTGACATAAATATTGAATCGAGTAAAAAGAATTTACATATATGATAATACAATCATATAAATATTAATTATTAAAAAAATATGAAAGCATATAAATATACTTACGCTACGTTTAATAGGAGTATTATCTATTTTAGTATATGAGTTAGTAACAAACTAATTTCAGTTGATAATTTTTAGTTACTCACATGACTCGTTTTGAGAAAAGAGAAGGAATTTATTTTATTTATTTTAAAAATGTTTACAGGAATTTTTCCTATTTTTTTAAGTTTCAAATTTAAATTTGTACAAACTTCTTTTAATTTTATATCTAACTATTGTAATATATATAATAAATAAGTATTTTATTATATTATAACGCTAGTAATTAAACAGGGCATCCGTAATTTTTTAATTCCACAAATAATTTTAAAAAATTAATATATATATTTTTAAAAAAATATTTATTTATTTTTAGTATTTTATATCTATATCCATCCCTAATTTTACATGTAAAATCTAGAAACCCCACTTTTTACATTCTGAGTAGAAAAGGTGGGTGAGATTGGGCCGAGGTTGTTGACGGGTGACTTTGAATTTACTTTGGTGGAGTCTGCCGGCTATTTTTTTTCCAAAAGAAAGGTTCAACCTTCCAAAAAATAAATGAAAAATAAAAACCTGGAATATTCTCCTTTACAGCATTTTATATGTTTAAACTTCATATATTAAAAAAAATATAATAAAATATTAAAAAAACGATATATATTTTCAAATAGAAAGATAATGTACTTCAACACACTCGAACTTACGTCATTTTACATTGAGAATAATACCCATGACAATCAAGTTCATACCATTTTATTAAAGCTACTTATAGAATAAGAAAAATATACTACTAACTACTCAACCTAAAATATATTCTATTCTTTATACCAAAAAGTTGTAAACCTTTTTTTTAATTTCCTTTTCACTAATTGGTTTACTTTAATAAAGAAGAAAGAAAGTTGAATGTGGCGAAGATTGACGAATCCAAGGAAAATAAATAAAATAACATATGAAAGTGTTTCAAAGTAAATGATTTTCATTTTTTGAATTTTCTAAAGTTATTAATAAAATACTATATTATGGTTATGCCAAAATATAATTATTTAAAATGTTATATTTTTTTTCCTCAAAAACTTATTATGTTTTTTCAATAGGAAAAAAGTTTATTGTTTAATTATATTGTTTTTAAATAATTTAATAAATTTCATTCCTTGGTATTACTTTTATTATATATATTACATATTTTATATATGAATATACACGAAAATAAAATAAAATTCTGATTTATTAAATATTTAAATATTTTAATGCTGATATATTAAATAATTATAGTTTTCAATATAAAAATTAAATAATTCAAATTATTAAGTATTCTTTTTATGTAATTTTAATTTCTTTATTAGTTCCTTCTTTGTTCTTAAACAAATGACTCATGGTCACGTTCTTTTTTCATAAACCATACAATGTCAGTGAGAGATTACCATGAATCTCATAAGTGAATAGATCCATAAATAGATTCAAGATAAATTCAACTTGGGTCATGTTCGTTGTATTGTTAATCTAGACAATCACATTTATATCTTTATATTTTAGGGAGTCGTTCACTCTGATACCCAAGACAAGGTATCCTCCAATTGTACTTGATAAACAATATAATAGTCCCTTGAATCAATTTGCTCAATTTTGATTTTTTAGACTATGGACCATTTATATTACCTAATAATATAAGTTGTCTTCTTACATCACAATCCGATCACATGAAAAAAAAAAAATATTAGTCAAACGTTAGGTAATCAATGAGTTAATATTTGTATATGCATTTTGCTTTTCATATAAAAAAACATTGAGGACAAGAAATATAAAAGATAAAAAATTTTACTAACCAATCTATTCGAAAAATTACAAACATTATTGTCAAAATAACTACACTAAAGGCACTAAGTTCCAAGAAGTTGATGTATGCTACTTTGTAAATGTGTTTTGATGTATTATTGGATATTACATATGTTGGTAAAATGTTGGGTTTATACCTAGTACATTTTGGCATGTTTTAATGCATTTTTTTGCTTCATAGGTTTGGCATATTTTCTGCAAATCTGGGGTTGGGTATCGGTACCTCAAGCCCAAGTATCGATACTTTTTAAGTTGAGTATGGATACCCAGACCCCTAATTTCAATACCTCCTCAAACAGTAGCCAAAATTTTAAACCAAGAGAGGCAAATATCAGTACACGACCCTGAGTATTTGTACTTCGGGCCGAGTATGAGTACAACCCCTAGGAATTTCGGTACTCCAACACATCGAAGCTTACTGTTTTAGGAAATATTTTGAACAAATATTTGACAAGTAAAAATCAACAACTATCTACTTGTAAATATACTCTCCTAAGATTTTGTTGATTGATTCCCTCATCCATGATTGCAAAATTATGTTGACGAGTTTCCGGTGTAGTCATATTTAGCATATCTACCGGGAAGATAACCAATACGTTGATGCTTTTTGTAATTATTCATGTCAACATAAACATAACAAAATAAGTGGTTTTAAGATCCAGAATTTGAGTTTTTGTGTTAACATCGGAAGGTAAGCTTTTGGTACAAAAATAGAACTTCAACTGAAATTACTAAAAAGAAAAAATATGGATTATGATTCAAAGAAAAGCCTCTTGGGCCTTATCATCACAATGTTGGAGAATCCATTTTCCAATGGAAGTTTTGCTCGAAACTCCAACATTAGACATTTCTGCCAGTAAATTTCTTCCTTCATCATATAATTAGTAAACACAAACATGTTTCTTGGTGAAGAACATATTGTTTCAGTTTGTTCTTCGAAGTTTTTGCTGTCATTTGTAACTCTCTATGTGAACTCTGAGCAGATTAAAAGACCATGAACGACAATTTTACTTCTGATAAATAAGAATCAACTATGGCCATTGCATTGTTCAAAGAAAAAAAAAAAAAGAACTAGCTTTGTAAATAAATCAGTGCAAAATTGTTAGCAATCAAACAAGGAAGTTATTGATAGTTGGTAAGAAATGGTCACTTAGATAAAAATGACAAAAAATGGCTCAGCTGGCTCCATTGTAATAAATAATTTATTGCTACCATCTTTATCAAATCTGATAGTAGGGAGACTGTTGAGGGGAGGTTGGTTCAGACTCTTAACGAAAAATATTGTTCTCGTGTCAGGGTTTAGTCTCCTGTACTTTAAGGAGAGCTCAAAGAGGTTCACGGAATTTAAGGAGCGCCTTGGTTGATTGAAATAAGGCCTAAAAGCTTGCAATGACTATATATGCATTGGTTGGTGGTTTGAACCCTGGTAGGCACAATATACATAATTAAAATTATGCACAATAGGACATTATTGACACCTCTTCTGTGAGCTCGCAGGTCGTATCTCCACCAATCAAGGCGCTCCCAAAACTCTATGAAACCTTTGGGCTCTCTTCGGAGTATGGGAGACAAAATCCTAACACGAGAACAATACTTTCTGTTGAGGGTCTGAGACCAACCTCCCCTCAACAGAGACAAAGTGCTCCTTATCGGCAACATCGTTGGAAGCAATTCTTAGGTTTGTCAATTTGCAATGTGCAGACACTATTGCCATTTGCTGAGATCCATATAGTCTACAAGGTGTCAGGGTCCTCAGGGAAGAGTAGCCTCAGTATAGCATGTATTTGAGAATGGAGTGGATGCGATAC
This sequence comes from Gossypium anomalum, assembly GCA_025698475.1. Classification (NCBI taxonomy): domain Eukaryota; kingdom Viridiplantae; phylum Streptophyta; class Magnoliopsida; order Malvales; family Malvaceae; genus Gossypium; species Gossypium anomalum. Next base: position 65,476,575 of record CM046964.1, read on the forward strand.
ATCACCGGAAACGAATTCTGTTGTCCTACCATCAACCTGGATCATGCTGCAACCTGGTGCTTTCTTGAGTCCTCTATCACCGATCATCCTACGGATCCTATAACCATCTTCACTTTTCTGAGAACTAAAGTAAATGTTGGATAGCTGCACAAGAGCTGCATCTTCTTCATCCTTGTCACAATCTTCAACCTCTAGAAGCTCTTTAACAGCAAGCTCAGCTAGCTCAACATTGTTATGAATCCGACAACTATTCAATAAAGCGCCCCAGACCGATGCGAGCGGTTTCATAGGCATTCGTTTTATGAGCTTTAGAGCTTCATCAAATCTACCTACCCTGCAAAGCAAGTCCACCACACAACTATAATGTTCATGTTTGGGCATAATCTTATATTGATGTTCCATGTTATTCAACAAAAATAAACCTTCCTCAGCTAAGCCTGCATGCCTACATGCTGTTAAAACACTAAGAAGAACAACCCCATCAGGCCTAACACCATAAGTTTGCATTTTTTCAAAATAATGAATGGCTTCCATTGCATGACCATGAACTGCAAAACCTCCAATCATGGCTGCCCATGAAAATACATTTCTTTTAGTCATCCCTTGGAAAACTTCCATGGCCAAGTCTAAACATCCACACTTTGCATACATATCAACAAGAGCTGTTCCAGTAAATACATCAAGTCCCAAATGATTTTTACTTTTCTTCACATACTCGTGAATCCATCTCCCTTCCCAAAGATTCCCACTTTGTGCACAAGCTGTCAAAGCTGTGGTCAAACAAAACTCGTCAGGCTCCAAACCGTAAACCAACATTTCCTTAAACAAACCCAAAGCTTGAGTCCCTAAACCACACCGTATTAACCCACTCATAACCACATTCCACTTAACGACATCAACGAAAGTAATTTCATCGAACACTTTCCTTGCATCACCCCACAGCTTGGTTTCAACGTAAAGCCTAATAACCCCTGTTTGAACATAAGAATCTGATGAAAACACTCCGTTCTTAAATACCCAGTTTTGGATTTGCTTTCCTGAAATCAAAGAACAAGTTTTGGCACAAGAAACAAGAATGGAGCTAAAGGTTTGGCAATCGGGTCTTAAAGTTTCTCCATTTAAGAGGAGATTGAAGTAATGAAAGGAAGTTTGAGGGTGAGGGCTGTTAGAGTGAGCTTTAATGAGGGCATTGTAGATATATAAGTTAGGATTTTGAAGCTGGTCGAAGATGAGGGAAGAGTAGTGGAGGCCGAGGCTAGTTGAAAGAGAGGTAAGGGAGGTGATTAGTTTGCTGATGATATAGGGGTTTTGGTGCAGGCCTTGGGTGATTAAAAGGGCGTGGATTGGCTTGATTTGAGCTGTTTTGGTGCAGTGTTTTAAGAGGGTTAAGCACCCGGTCCAGGCTTGGGTGGTGGTGCTGGGGTGGTGGCTCATGGTTGGGTTGGGACTTTTGGATGTTGGGGTGTCACCTATGAGCTAAAGGGTCTAGTGGAAGCCATTAAGGATATAAAATTTGGGTGTCAATTAAGCTCAATTAGCTTGCTCTAACAGTGTCTATCATTTGGAAAATTTTCTGAAATCCAAACACCATTGTTCAAAGTTTAGGTTGTCTGAAATATATCAGGAAATCTTCCTTTAGATTCCATTGTAAACTGCAAGTGTTGAACAAAAAAGAGATAGTAAACTGTAAGTAAAAGCAAATGGTGTTATTGATATTAAAAAACTACTTTTAAGAAGGAAAAATGTTAGATTTTAGATATTAAAATATAATTTACTGTAGTTGATTATTAATATTTTGATATATAAATATAAATTTTAAATGTATTTAAGTGGTTAATATAATTTATTTATAAAATTTAATTTGAATATATATAAACTATTTTATATATAGTTTTGAAAGATTTAAATGTTAAAATATAACCATTACAATTTCAAACATGTAAAACTATTTTAGAAATTCTATCACACGTGTATATATGTGAAAATCTTGTATTTAAAACGCATGAGCGTGTTTATAATTAACATATGATAAACAATAAAATGTAAGATTTGAAACTAATAATAACAACAACACATGCAACATGCATAAAATTAAGATAAAAAATAGTTTGAACTTTGAGTAAAAGGAAATTTAAATTGTGACATTAACTCATTCAACAACATTATCAATAAGATTATGGCATATTCCGATGTGGGTGAAAATAATTATACTATATATTTGTTAAGAGCTCACATAAAAATTAGATGTTCCTCAAGTTGAAATGGTTAAGCCGAGAGAGTGTATGTTTGATATTTTGGGTTTAAATCCCATCATAAGCATCAGTTTTTTTTTTCTAGATTTTATATAAAAAGATGAAAATACTAGAGAAATCAGCTCATTTCTAATACAAATATGGGCAAACTTCAGCGGTAATTATCCAATTATTAATAAGTTTCTTTTTTTTTGTCACCAAACTATAAAAAGTTACAAAATAATTAATTAACTATTTGATTTTTTTCTTTTTTGGTCATCAACCCATAAATAGCTAACAGGAAGATAAGCTTTTAAAATTAGCATAATAGCAAATTTAGCTCTCAAAGTTTACACTTCGTGTCAATTTAATGCTAAATTTTAAAAATTTAACTCTCGACGTTTGCACATTACCTAGTTTTATCATATTTTTACACAATAATATAATTCAATACATAATGTGCTAATTAGAAATAAGAGCAAAAATATTTTACAAAAAAAAATTGTTTATTATTCTGTTAAATGATCTTCAAATACATCACTTATACTTCAAATAGCTAAGAACTTGATATTTCATAGTGACAATTAACTCATTTTTTTGTTAGCTTGAGTTGGCTGCCATTGATGAAGTATATAAAAACTTATTTGTTTTTAAGTTGTTAGACTTAAAATTTGGTTGAATTAATGAAGTGGATACTTTTTATTTTGAAGGAATTGAATTGACTATTTTTCAAAAATTGGGTTGTTTTACTTTTTTGTTGTTTTTCATTTTCTATTGAGTCAAATCCAATAATAATGTCGCAAATGGGCGAAGTGGCAGGACTCTAATCACTCCTATTTACCAACAAATGATGTTGGCTTGGTGATCGGTAATGCGAGTTGATTCATGGCTCTATTTGGACTCATGAGGTTGTTAGTACAAATCTCCGGTGAGGAAAATCTCAAACACACGAACGGAACTCGAACAGAAGAAGAAATAGGACAAGGCTCCAAGGCATGTATCAAACCACTATCTTTAAGGTTATATTCACCCTCACCTATCTTCGGTGTGAAAATGAGTTTCAAACAAATTAGCCTCGAGGATATAATGAAGCTAATGACTATTTGCGTTTTGCACTGACGAGAATAGCCCACTACACACTGAGCAATGTATGACAAGAAACTCAATTTCTATAAAGGATTTCTACAGTAATACTTTATAGAATAATCTAATAATATTAGAATATGAAGGAAGGAAAGAAACAATATTAGGATTTGTTGGTATGATTTCCAAATGAGATCTCATTCCTATTTATAGGAATTTTCATGTCTCTTCATATAGACATCTTTCATCAATAGGTGTCTTTCTGAATAATAATGTCTTTAAAATAAACACATAATTATTCATTTAATTATAACTATTCAAATAATATTATTTAAATAGTTATAATTCTTTTTCAAAAAATCAAATAATATAATCTTTTGATTAATTACACCCATTCATTTATAGTTATTGGAACACTATAAATATTTGAAAATGTTCCAACAATCTCCCCCCATTTTCAAAATATTTTAGATTTTGATATTCTTGGAAATCAATTTGCATAAATGAAGGTATCTTACGATTGAACCTTCACTTAGTGAAAACATGTTAAAGTTAATCGAAATTGCATGGTAGTCTAAGCTTTGAACCAACTATTTCATTTGATTAGCCGAACACATCTCACACACTGATTTCAACATCGGTCAATGCATAGTATCTAGGGGCACTATTATGGCCATGTGTCTGTGTCCTCTTTTCATGAGTGCTATCAGAGCCAAGCCCTTGAGCTCCTAGAAACAGCCACACTTCTACTCACATAGGTAGATCCCATCAAGAATGTTCCTGTAATTATAACACTCTAACATATTTATGTTATGGGTCCATTAAAAGTACATTACTCATCCTTCCCTTATTATTACGGGTACCTAACACTTTAATCTTAGGATGGATTTATTTATAGTGCTAACAGTTACATACTAATGATGTACTTTGTCTTATTAAACTCAAGACTTGACGTTATACCAAGCGTTGAGTCGAGTATCCATCATGGGTGACTCTAATTAATGGGCTTGAGTCCTATCCCTTTTGAGGTCCTTTTTACTGCATCTCTAACAAGACTTTTTGTCAAAGGATCCGCCAAATTTTCACTTGACCTCACATAATTAATAGTTATCACTCCATCAGAGATTAATTGTCAGACATAACTATGTCTTAATCCAATGTATCTAGACTTTCCATTATATACTTGGCTATATGCTTTTGCTAGAGTAGCCTCACTATCACAACAGATAGAAATAGGTGAAATTGGCTTAGGCCATAAAGGTACATCATAAAGCAAATTTCTTAACCATTCTGCTTCTTTAGATGCAGCGGCTAATGCAATAAATTCTGCTGCCATGATGGAATCAGTAATGTATGTTTATTTCTTGGAACCCTAAGAAATTGCTCTTCCACCAAGAATGAAGATCCATTCACTAGTAAATGCATGATCTTCCAAACTTGTAATCCAACTAGCATACAGTCCGTAATTAATTATTTTCTTTAAGCACCTAAGTACTCTATTCAAAACTTGCCAATGCAAACTACTTGGATTACTTGTGTACCTACTCAATTTCCCACCAATATATGCAATATCTGGTATTGTACAAGTCATTATGTACATAAGACAACCAATTAGACTTGCATATTTCAATTAATCAATTTTCCTACTAGCATTGGATACTAATTTTATTTGAGGATCCATGGGTGTAGGTGCTGGTATACAGTTGAAAAACTTTTTAAGTACCTTTTCAATGTAATGTGATTGTGATAAAGCTATAGTGCTTTCATCTCGGGTTATTTTAATCCCAAGAATAACATCAGCTACACCCATATCCTTTATAGCAAAGTTGTTTGACAAGAATTTCTTTGTGTTTTCTATTTGTTCCAAATCCGTGCCAAAAATGAGCATGTCATCTACATATAAGCAAATTATGACACCTTTTCCATTTTCAAATTTGCTATATATGCACTTATCGGATTCATTTATTTTATAGCCATTAGCTAAAACAACATTGTCAAACTTTTGGTGCCATTGTTTTGGTGCTTGTTTAAGTCCATGTAAAGATTTAACAAGCTTACATACCTTATGCTATTGTTCTGGAACAACAAATCCTTCTGGTTGTTCCATGTACACTTCCTCTTCCAATTCACCATTTAAAAATGCAGTTTTAACATCTATTTGGTGAACAACTAAATTATATATAGAGGTAAGTGATATTAAGAGTCTAATTGTAGCAATTCTTGCTATTGGAGCATAGGTATCAAAGTAATCAATACCTTGTTTTTGTGTAAAACCTTTGACTACCAACCTTGCTTTAAACTTATCAATAGTTCCATCAACCTTCATTTTCTTTTTGAAGATCCATTTACAACCTATTGGTTTGGAACCCAGTAGAAGATCAACTAATATCCAAGTTTGATTTCCCATTATTGAATCCATCTCATCATTTATTGCTTCTTTCCAAAAAGCAGAGTCTTGATATTTCATTGCCTCTTCAAATGTAATAGGATCAGATTCCGTATTATAACAATAATGTATCTTATTGCATATACTTTCACCTTTTCCTTCTACAAGAAACATAATGAAATCTAGTCCAAAATTTTTGACCTTTTTAATCCTCTTACTTCTTCTTAATTCTTGAAAAGATTCATCATTATTATCAATTTGTTCCAATGGAATCTCATTCTCATTTGAAGAATAGATCAATTGTTGTGGCTGTAATTGTCTTGATATAGAATTAAATCTATTTTCAACAAAAATAGCATCTCTTGATTCAATAACAGTATTAATTGAAGTTGAACCATTTGGTTCAATTACCATGAACCTATATGCCTTGCTATTATGTGCATATCCTATAAATATGCATTCAATTCCTCTTTCACCTGACTTTTTACGTTTAGGTGTTGGAACTTTGACAATAGCTCTACAACCCCAAACCTTTAAATAATTAAGGTTTGGTTTCCTTTTCTTCCATTGTTCATAGGGAGTTATTTTAGTTTCCTTATTAGGAACTCTATTCAATATATGACAAGCTATTAGAACAGCTTCTCCCCAAAAACCTTGTCTAAGACCTGAATATGATAACATTGAATTTACCATTTCAGTCAATACTCTATTTTTCCTTTCATCTACAACATTTTGTTGTGGTGTGTAAGGGGCTGAAACTTGATAGACAATCCCAGTGGATTCAAAATAACTTGGACTATAGTATTCTCCACCTCTATTCGATCTTAAGCACTTGATAAATGATTCACACTGGAGTTCAACTTCAGATTTATAAACTTTAAATTTATCAAGCGCTTTATATTTTGAATGCAATAAATATACATAACAATATCTAGAACAATAATCAATAAAAGTAACAAAATATTTCTTTTCACCTAATGTATGAGTATTATGCATGTTACATAAATCACTATGTATCAAATCAAGCAATTTTGTTTTTCTTTTAACCTTAGGGAAAGGGTTTCTTGTAATTTTAGTCAACATACATGTATTGCATTTTTCAATATTATTATTAAAAACATGAATTAAATCTAACTTATACATGTCATTCAATTTTCTATAATTCAAATGACCTAATCTATAATGCCATAAACAAAAAGATTCAACCATATAAGCAGAAATATAATTTTTATTCTTATTAATAATATTCAGTTTAAACATACTCTTATACATATACCCTTTCCCTACAAAAATTCATCCTTTAGACAAAATAAACTTATCTGCCTCAAAAACAAGTTTGAAACCAAACTTATTCAACAGACTTCCAAACACTAAATTCTTTCTAACTTCTGGTACATAATATACATCATTTAAGGTTAAAACCTTTCCAGAAGTGAATTGTAGTTCAACAGACCCTTTGCCTTTGATTGCTGCGGTGGAAGAATTTGCCATGTACAAGACATTGTCATTTTCACATTGTGTGAACTTTGTGAACATGCTTTTATCTTTGCATACATGTTTGGTTGCTCCGGTATCAGTCCACCATGTATTATCATCTTGTGTCATATTAGTTTCAGATATCATTGCAACGAACTTTTCATTATTATCAGCCTTAGAAGATGATTTCTTCTTTAAAAATCGACATTCATTCTTGAAATGTCCTGGCTTACCACAATGATAGCATGAGCCCTTTTGTTTATTTTTGAACTTAGGTGCTTTATCAGTCTGTTTGAACTTTCTCTTGAATGGTTTAGTAGTCTGTACTTCTTCCATAACATGTACTTTGGCATTTTCAGAATTTAGATTCTGATCTTACTTTCGATATTCTTCTTCAATAGGAAAATGATTTGCCAAAGCCTCAAGAGACATTTCCTCTTTCTTATGTTTTAGACTTCTTTTAAAGTCTTTCCAAGATGGAGAAAGTTTGTCTATTATGGAGGATACAACAATTATTTCATCCATTTTCATATCATATTGCTTGAATTGATTCAGCATCTTTTTAATATCACGAAATTATTCCATAACAGAACGACCATCAACCATTTGATAATTATTGAGACGACTGACAAGAAATTTCTTACTTGTAACATCTTCGGTCATGTATCTTGTCTCTAATTTGTCCCATAATTCTTTAGTGGTAACCTCGTTTTGGTAGGTTGAACAAACCATCAGATAAACTATTCAATATGTGGCCCATGCACATGTAATCAACATTGTCCCATTTTTGTCTTTCTCAGGTTGTGGCAACAAATTCATTTTCAGTCTCGTCAGGTCTTGGAGTATCCAAAACATAAGCAATCTTCAAAGTTGATAATAAGAAGTGCATCTTTTTCTGCCATCGTCGAAAATTGCCACCATCAAACTGATCGAGTTTGACAAAATTGGAAGCCAACTCTCTTAGCGTTCCACTTTCATGAGTTGTGGTAGTCATCATGAAATATAACCTTAAAATTGTTAGTTCAAATCTCCAGTGAGGAAAATCTCGAAAACACAAACGGAACTCGAACAGAAGAAGAAATAGGATAAGGCTCCAAGGCTTCTATCAAACTACTATCTTTAAGGTTATATTCACCCCCACCTATCTTCGGTGTGCAAACGAGTTTTAAGCAAATTAAACTCAAGGATACAATGAGGCCAATGACTATTTGCATTTTGCACTGATGAGAATAGCCCACTACACACTGAGCAATGTATGACAAGGAACTCAATTTCTATAAAGGATTTCTGCAGTAACACTTTATAGAACAATCTAATAATATTAGAATATGAAGGAAGGAAAGAAACAATATTAGAATTTGTTGGTATGATTTCCAAATGAAATTTCATTCCTATTTATAGGAGTTTTCATGTCTCTTCATAGAGACATCTTTCATCAATAGGTGTATTTCTGAATAATAATGTCTTTAAAATAAACACATAATTATTCATTTAATTATAACAATTCGAATAATATTATTTAAATAGTTATAATTCTTTTTCAAAAAATCAAATAATATGATCTTTTGATTAATTACACCTACTCATTTATAGTTATTGGAATACTATAAATATTTGAAAATGTTCCAACAAGGTCTCTAAGTAGTTTAGTTTCTCCACTTCTCAAACTTGGTTAAGTTTATTGTAACTCCCATTCTGGGAGTTGATTTCAAAGGCACTTGCATTTCCCTTTTAATAGTGGGTTAGTTGAACGAGCGATGAGGCTCTTTGTGTTTGTCGAAGACAGTAAAAATGACGACGATAATAACAAGAATAGTTGAGTTGAACTAATATCTAACGATTCAAAAGCGAATCTTATAAACTTGTTGAAAAGTGAACTGGTGAAAACTGAGTCATCTAGCTTTTAATGTTCAATCCAACGGTGGAGAACCAAAGATCAAGAGAAAAGAATAAAAAAATGTGTAAAATAGTATTTTTTTGGTATTTCTATTTTTGGTATATTTTTAATCAAATTTAGCTGATAAAAATGATTTTTTTAGCTTTTTAGGTGATGGGGTCATAAAGAAAAAGCAAACCTACAAAAAGGATTAAATTATACAATGTTTAAACATTGATGGTTAAACTTTTTAAAAGACTAAATTGACACAATACATAAATGTTGAGGGTTAAAGTTGCTATTATGCCAATTTTAAAACCTGCCACATCATCTTCCCATTAGTCTTTTAATAACTTGTGACCATAAAAGAAAAAATCAAATAGTTGAGTACAGCGATGAGTATTCCCGCCTGTCATGCGGACGACCTAGGTTTGATCCTTGAAAATGGTGCTAGAAACTTGACGAGGCCCTATCGCACTTCACAAAATCATGCAAATAACAACAACTTTACAATACAAATTTTCTTTTACAATGAATTATATATAAGTATTCCAAGAATCATACCTAAGGAAGAATGAATGTTGACAAGGACACTAAAGAATTTCTATGTTATGCAAAAGTTTGTCAATCTAATAGAAGTCCAAGTTATTGAAGTGATCCATATTGAGTGTTAACTAACTAGATTACTAAATTTGATTGTTAAAATCTTAAAACTATGATTTATTGTAATCAATGACTTCTCATGAGATTATAATAATGATCGGTTGTTCTTCCTATTATTATTGGCTTCACACTCAATTGATATTAATGTTATGTCTCCCTCTTAAATGATATTTCCTCTCGACCTTAATCGACTAAAAGGAAAACTTTTATGATCTCTTCTCGGTCTCATTTGAGTAAGCGTTGTACCTTTCGATTTTAGATGTTTTGCTTAATTAATTTAATTTTATCCAATAAAAACTCCTTTTAATCTCTCCTAGGTTTGTAAAGCCTAAGTTATTAAGCTCATCAAATCAATTGCACAATGCATTAACGCCAATATCATGCAATAATCACGTCAGCAACAATCCAAACAATCAATCACTTAAATGAATTTAGCTCATAATCATATGAAGCACATATACAAACATGATCTCCATATCAGGATTTAAGAAATTGTAGTAAAGAAAAACAAGATTTGAGTTTAGACATTGCTCATTCAAGAAGAAAACTCCTCCTTCGTGAACATCCATTGAAGCCCAACATGATCTCCTTTCCAATCTCATTGCCTACCATAAATTGTAGTAAACCAAAGTATAAAACTAAAGATTTGATTACTAAATGAAGATATGTAAGTTTACAACTGAAAACTAAAGAAAAGAAAATTACAAGAGAAAGTAAAATAATATGTTTCAGTGTACTCAAACTCACATCTTCCTGTACTAACAACAATATCGATATCAATCGAGCTAAGACTTAATTGCTATAGTTGAAATTTTTACTTTCGTGTAACTAAAAATAATGTTTTGTTATTCATATCTTATTCTGACATATGAAAAGAATTTCCATTGTCTATGGCTTTATGAAACCATCATTTTATTATGATTTGGGCAGAATTTGGCAAAATCTTTTAAAGAGAATCGGGAAGAAAAATGTTGATGTTTAAAATTGTTTTTTCTGTGTGGAAGAATAAAATACAAATCTGCAACAAAACCATTACAGAGTAAATCGATTGATCCTCCAAATCAAATCTCACATCAAAAAATGGTCCAAAAAAGAATTCTTCATCTCTGCTAACTGCGAAAAGATGAGCCTTTGAATGAAACAATTAAGCAGATGAAAAAACACGGCTAAAAAAAAAAAAAAAACCCTTTAGCTTTAAATGAATGAAAGAATTGCAATTTGCCTCATTCCATTGATGTTTGCAGTTTCTAGCAACAAGCTAAGGTACAAGTTGAAAGTTCCTTCACATGTTTCAAAGCCATAAATCATCTGCCACTGGTAAAAAATGAAGAAGAAATTATTAGTCTATAGAAATTAACAACAATGTTACTTGGATTCTTTATTTTTTGTTGATGGCGTGGTACTGTGGAAGTTCTTATACTAAATGTGAGATTGCATTTTACTTTTCTATAGATGTATAAAGATAAATTTTTAACACTTTAATTTAACGCATAGATATTAGTTTACCCTTTTTTGAGTAGAGGTATCATATCAAAGATTTCCTTACCTTTAGATGATAGAGGAACCAGAACAACATGCATTGCGGTATTGTTGGGAGGAAGCTGCAAACGAAGGGGATAAAGGTTGCCATTCAAAGGGTTACGAGAACAAAGAGAAAACTCTTCTTTCACAACATTCTCTTCTTTCAATGCTTTCTTCAAATCATCAACCCCATTCCCTTTAAATATGAATTTACGCTCTCCAATATTTTGGTCAATATCACCATTATCATCAACTACCTCATACTTAATAATCCTTCCTTCAGATGCCTTTGGTGATCCATTTCCTGAGTCATCTTCCTGCATATATATATATAAAACCCAACAAAATTACAATCGATAATACGACATCCTAAGCTTAGATGGACTGTATGTCAAACTTCACCTCATTTTTAGACATTCTAGAGCCTCTAAGTGAAATTGTTGGAGGTGAACCAGTATCAGAATTGTCAAATCCATCAGCTTGTACTTGAACGGGAGGAGGAGGAGCAGGGAGTTTATCTTGGTGGCGAAACCTTAAAATATCAACTTGCCAAAGGATCCAATCTTGATGTGAGGTTCTATAAGGAGTATCATGTGTAATGTGGTTCCTCCATGGTGGTATCCCACCATTTGCTCGTAAATATTGGCCATAACGAGTTTTTAGCCGAACCCTGGAACCTTCTTGAATAGGTTCCCATTCAACAGAAGAATCCAATCGTTTTGGCAATGTCTGTAACACTTTCTTCCCTGTCATCCCCAATAGGAACGGCATGTTTGAAGCCGTCAAGTATTTACCGTAACAGCTTTTAAGACGAATATGGGTGGAATTGAACTGCACGAACTCCACCGTCCATCTCGCTTTCCGTACAGTTCCGCCTCGCTCTTGGGAAACAGTTTCCTCATCATCCTCTGCAAGCAAATATTTGTCATGGATGCTACGTAATCGAACAATGCTTGCTTCTTCGAAGATTTCCATGGCAGCACTCTAATACAATTACAAGCAAAACAAAATCTACGATTTAAAAAAAAATGGTATTTCGATTCGATTTGATTTTTATTCTTTACCTGAATATCTAGATTAATATCAGCTAACACCGGAAACTGTTTGAAGACAGGAAAATTCTAGGAAAGGAAAATTTAATGGAGTTTGGTAATGGAAGCAAAGAGGAACCGATATTTAGGGAGTTTTTGTGATTTTACTTTGTTTCCCAAAACGAGATTAAATATTTTGTTTTTGTTATTATAAATGTCGTATTCCGCTAAAATAGTTCTGTATTAATTGTGTTTAAATATGTCATTTTCTATTTATTAAATATACTGGTTATGAAATATCGAGCATTGAGTAGTTAGACATATTTTAAGAGAGGCTAATCTAATCCAAATCGGATTGTCAAGATGATATTTATTGATTTAGAGGGAGTTAATGTTTTGACAATTATTCCTACAAGTCTATTAGAAGCTTTTGAGAGTGATCATAAAATTATTTATATTTTTATAAATGTCTAAAATTATTAAAATTATGTGGGATAACTCTTAGAGTGAAATAATTTAATTACCATAATAGAAATCAAAATTAGTCTACGTTAATTATAGAAATAAATGTAACACTTATTATATCGTAATACATTTGTGGAGTCTAAAAGTTTTCATTGGTGGTGTATCAAATAATTACTCTTTTTGAAAATTCATTTGATACACTGTTAATAGAGTTTTTTAGACTTTACAAGCGGGTTAAGGGTCTCACAAGTGTATTATAAGATGTAGTAAAAAAAGGTTTAATTATATAAATAAATATAACACTTGTCACATCCTTAATTCGCTTGTGACAGTGTATGAAATAATTACCCTTCATTTTTTATATATTAATTTATTGATGTAGATTCTTATAAGGCCATATTTAGACTTATATTCTCTTTATTATTGTAATAACAATGATATTAATTAAATTTTTCGATTTTTTAAGGTAAACTGTATTAATAGTTACCCAATTATGATTTTTTTTGAGTCATTCAATTATTTTGATATTTGGGTATTTCAATTTTTTATATTAATCATCATGATTTTTTATTTATTTTTATTGGTGTTGACTTGGTTTAATGTTTGCATGATATTTTATCAAATAATTACAAACTTGATAATATCTAAAATAGTAACAACAAATAAATAATAATAATGAAGATGAAGATGAAAATGGTGCTGCTGCTGCTGATGATGAAATTTAAGCAATTAAAATAAGAAGAAAAATCATAGAAACCTTGCCTCTCTTCCAAATGCATGCTTGAAATTATGAGTAATAAGTGATGCAGATCCTTTATCTGAATGTTGAGATCTCTCTGAATCGTGAGACAAATTTGACAAATCCAGTTCCAAAATCTCAACCAAATCGACACCCCAAAGAACCCAATCTTGTGTAGCCGTTCTATGTGGGATATCATGCGTTACCGAGTTCCTCCACGGTGGCGGTCCGCCGTTAGCTCGCAAAAGCTGCCCATTCCTTGCTCTAAACTTCACTCGGAACCGATCGTTAATCGGCTCCCATTCCGTAAAACCATCGTTTCTCGACGACGGAATCGTTTGCAACACTTTATTGCCAGTCATGCCGAGCAAAAATGGTTCACCACTTGCAGTTAAGTACTTGTTGTAAATGCTCTTGAGACGGATCAAGTGGTTATCGCCTTGGACGAACTCGACCTTCCAACGCGCGCCTTGGGAGGAGCCGTTTCGGCTTTGCCGGACAGTTTCCTCGTCTTCGTCGGCGAGTAGGTACTTGCCAAGGTGACTACGGAGCCTTACTGCTTTAGCTTTGTTGAAGAACTCCATTTCTCTACGTCCTCGGGGTTTGATTTTGTTATTAATTAAAAGGAGATTGAGAATGGAAAGGTCTGTGTGCTATAATTTATACTTCCCTTTTCTTTAGTTGATAGTTATTTCCAGTTGGTACTATTTTTTTCTAAGAATGTCTTCATCATAGCAGGTTGATACTTTTTTGTTTTTGAAACTATAACTAATAGGATAAATTAGAGTAAAAGTACAATAGAGGTTTCTATATTAAGAGTTAGATTGTATTTTGTCTTTTTTATTAAAAAATATAAATTAGTCTCAGTACTTTAAATTAAAGAGTAAACTAATCCTTTATGTTAAAAAATTCATCCAATTTTACTATTAAAAACTGGCATGATTGACCAAACAATTATATATAATATGCCATGTGTACTTTATGTTGATGGAGACAGACTAGCTTTTAATAATAAAAATGGATGAAAATATTAACAAAAAGTTCAGTTTGCTCTTTAATTTAATGTACAAGGACTAATTTATCTATTTTTTAAATAAAGAGAGCAAGATACAATTCGACTTCTAATATGAAAAACTTTTATAATACTTTTACTGAAAAATTAGATTTGATAATCATATTGTTACGTGAGTCGAACGCATGGACAAGGGACCCTTTCAAAAGGGTGAATTTACCCCTTAATCTTTTTAAATTTATAAAATTATAAATTAATACACTTTAGTTCATCCAACAATTTTATTGTTCATCTCTATCCTTTTTTAAGTAACATTTTTGTTTCACCCCTTTATGAAATCCTTAACTATCACATACGCACACATCACACAAAAGTGATTTTTATGATTAACTGAACTCATGACGAGAATTCGAAAGTGAACACCCAAGATCAATGGACCAAATGCTAGAGTTCAAGGCAAATATATATATATATATATATATATGAAATAATTATATAATTTCATCCATTAATGATTGAATTTTTAGGTTTTACCATGTTACCAAAATGATGAGATGATTTATACCCATTACAGTTCATATGATTAAGAAAAAATGTGTACATATATATGTACATGACAGTCCCATAATTTATTTATGAACTTAAAAATTTCAGCATTCATATACCAAAATGAGTTTATGTATGAAATCAAGGACTAATTATAAAAGCAAATAGATTTGGGAAAGTGGAATTTTTTTTCTTTAATACTAAATAGAATGTTGGCTTTTCAGTTATATTATATGGAGTTTTGGTTCCTCAACTATGTCAAAATTTAAGGTTTAATTTGATATTCTCACTTTTATAATATTATTATTTAATCAAGAATTTTAACATTGAGAAAATTTTATAAAAAATATTCTAAAAAACCATATGAATCTTAAATTCAAAAAAAAGTAGACGTGATTTAAATGCTTAAAACTGCTTCTAAAAAAATTCAAATTCAAATAATTAATAAATTTAACAATTTGGATTAATTAATAATATTAAAAATGGACTGATTTATAGAAATTTAATATTTAAATTTTAGCAGAGTAAAGAGATTAAAACCACAATTTAACCAAAAGTTTTTAACAGAGATTTGGTTACTGGGATATGAGGAAGGAATGTTAAAAGTCGTAGCAAATTGGTACGGATGAAGGAGGTTTTTTCGTAAATATTCAAGTTGTTATATCTAAATGTGTTAATGCTTTCACATATAGAAATAGAATGATTGGTGAGATTTTTTCATCATGGATGATGAGAATGATATTAGATGATTTTCAAAGGGTAAAAGTGGAATTATTTCTGTTTGACTTTTGAGATTTGACTTTTATGAGGTATTGACTTAGGGGAATTAGTAGGTTTTTAAAAAAATATATAATATAATAAAAAAAGAAATTCTAACATTTTTTAAATTCAATGAAAACTAGAAATTTTATCACTAAGCGTACGTGTGTGTGAATCACAAATTCAGAACACAAACATGTGTTTAAAATAGCATACAATAAATAATGAAACAAATAATTTAGCTTGAGTGAATAAAGTGTGTATAATAAAATTAAAATGTTTAATAATATTAGGATGTAACTTTAGTTAAGTGGTTAATTAAAGGTTTTATTAATATAATTAATTGATGTGGGTTCAAATATCACTAATTGCATATTTTTATTTATTTTTTTAAATAAAAAAATAAAATGTCTATAAATAATATAATTTATTTTAATTATTAAAAGACATTTCTGTATTTTTTATAACCGAGTTGGCATGAAAACAATAACATTTATTGACTCAGTAATTGAAAAATAGGATTCCAAAACCACCATATTACCACAAATTCTCTTATTTTACCACTATATTTATTTCTTTAACAAGTGACTTGAATTTAGTTCGTACAAACTCTAACCACAACAATAACTCAATTTTCTTTCACCTTCTTGCTATAATACATGGTAAATAGAGTAACCAAAAATATTTGACATCAAATCTTTGGTTAATACCAATTTCAACATCGTTTCCTAAAAAATCTATCCCTTTCCCTTATAAAATAAACAGTGCAACATTGTAGATTGTCAGCAGAAAATCTACTTTTCCAACCATTTGTTGAAGTTTCAGTCTATGGCATCAGCTTGCAAGGTAAAATCAAGTCCAACTTTCATTGAGTTGGAGTGTTTGACTTTACTTTTATTTCTTTTCTCTTTTACTCAAAACTATATCAATGATGAAATCAACTTGTTATTGCTATTAGTTTTTTGTTGTTTATATATTGTAGAATAGGTCAGCTTGAGTTTATGTTCCCATACTCTTGTTTACATTCCACATTCAAGCAAACAAGGAAAGTCAACCATGGCAGACAGGAAATTAGAAGTTGAATTGGTATAATCCAATAAAAAAAGAACACTTGAATTTGAGTGTTGCAGAAATAACCCATTTTGTCAAACTTAGAATTGATTTTACAGGGTAATTCTTGAGTTTATGCATGTTCAAAGTTTGTTTCTAAGAGATGATGGCTGGTGTTCTAACTCTAATCTTCATCATTTCTTGCCTGAATCTTCTGCTTAGCCATCGTTGTTCTTCACATCCCTTGTGTACAAACTTCAGTAGGTTTCTTTTGATTCATTTTATGAAAAGAAAATGTTCTATTTGATTGCTTATAAAGACCCTTTCTTCATTGAAATAGCTGTAATACTATATTTCAATTTGGTGATCTTTTTTTGTTGAAACAGGAGCACCCTTTACTTCTGAGACCCCTCTTTCCTTTTGTCAGTACAATGGAAGTGTTTGTTGTAATGCCACTGAGGATCTGAAATTGAGGAATCAGTTCAAGTCAATGAATGTCTCTGTTTCTGCTTGTGCTTCGGTCCTTAAATCGATACTCTGCTCGGTAAGGGTGCCACTTAAAGTCTTTGTAATAGATGATAATATGAACTGGTCTAAATGTTATATGATTGCAGAGATGTGACCAATTTTCGGCGGAGCTATATCGAATCGATTCTGCACAAAGAACAGTTCCTGTTCTTTGCAACTCATCTATTTCAACAAGCTCAAGCCAGTCACAACAAGCCAAAGTTGATTACTGTGCAGAAGTTTGGGATAAATGCCATAATGTATCAATCATAAATTCTCCTTTTGCACTGCAAGCTAAAGGTGGTATACAAATTAATTCGACTTCGAAGCTGAATGAGTTATGGCAATCTACGGGTGCTTTCTGTGATGAATTTGGTGGAGCTTCTGATGATGGAGCAACATGTTTTACTGGAGGTCCAGTTCTGCTAAACAGTTCTGAAAATATTAGTGCTCCAAGTGGTATTTGTCTTGAGAAAATAGGGAATGGATCCTACCTTAACATGGTGGCTCATCCCGACGGTTCGAACCGTGTCTTTTTGTCTAACCAAGCCGGAAAATTATGGTTGGCAACGGTTCCTGAGCAAGGATCAGGAGAAACATTAGGCATTGATGAGTCGAATCCGTTTCTAGATTTGACTGATGAAGTACATGCTGATGCTGCGCTTGGATTGTTGGGAATTGCATTTCATCCGAACTTCCAACAAAACGGCCGATTCTTCGCTTCGTTTAACTGTGATAAGGTTCGATGGCCAGGATGTTCAGGAAGATGTTCATGTAACAGTGATATAGGATGTGATCCTTCAAAGTTAAGTTCAGACAATGGGGCTCAACCATGCCAATATCACAGTGTTATAACAGAATTCACAGCCAACAGTACCACATTGAACCTTTCCTTGGTAAAAAAAACTCTGCTTGTAACAGTCATTTATCATGATATCGAGTCAAGTTTCGTTCTCATTCAATCTGGTTTTCGATTTAAGGTTACTCAAATTAGACCAGTAGAAGTCAGAAGAATACTTACCATGGGACTACCATTCACTTCCCAACATGGCGGCCAGATTCTCTTCGGACCTAAAGATGGATATTTGTATTTTATGATGGGAGATGGTGGAGGCAGTGGTGACCATTATAACTTTTCACAAAACAAGAGATCTTTGCTTGGAAAGATTATGAGGCTTGACATAGATACCATACCAAGTTAAGTATTGCCATGAAATTTCCCCTTATCAGAACAAGAATTTTCAAACAAGGTGTTATTTGATGTTGTACCAATATTTTTCAACTCTGCAGGTGCAAAAGATATCAGTGAATTTGATCTATGGGGAAATTATTCAATTCCTAAAGACAATCCATTTTATGTAGACCATGAATTGCTTCCAGAAATTTGGGCCATGGGATTTAGAAATCCTTGGAGATGTAGTTTTGATTCTGAGAGGCCTTCTTACTTCCTATGTGCAGATGTTGGTCAGGTTAAGTTTTCCAATGGAGCTTAATTAATATTGCATACATGTTCGGATATGAGTACTTCAAGAAAAATGAAGTACCGGAGAAACATACACGATTTATATAACCTTGTTAGTGATGCATATATCATTGATCTTTTGCAGGAACAATATGAAGAAGTGGATATAGTGACAAAGGGAGGAAACTATGGTTGGAGAGTTTATGAAGGACCTTTTTTATACAATTTATCAAACCATTCTGAGGCTAATAATTCTTCAAATCCCATAAATGCAATCTTCCCAGTTATGGGATACAACCATTCTTCTTTAAACAAAGCTGAAGGATCGGCATCGATCAGTGGTGGTTATTTCTACCGATCTATGACTGATCCATGCTTGTATGGAAGGTGAGTCAGTTGACAAGAAAGACCTTACACATTGTCCACAATAACATGCCAATTACCATGGTCTAACAACTTATAAACCATGGTTGCAGATATCTGTATGCAGATTTGTATGCTGATGTTATTTGGGCAGGTTTTGAAAACCCAAAAGGCAGTGGAAACTTCACAACAGATCAGCTTGCTGTTAAATGTGCCCAAGACTCTCCTATCCAATGCAATGCTGAACCTGAGTTAACATCTCCAGCATTGGGGTTTATATTCTCCTTTGGGCAGGAAAATAAGAAAGACATCTTCATATTGACCAGTAATGGCGTTTATAGAATTGTTCGTCCAAGTAGATGCAACTATACTTGTTCCAGGGAAAATGTCACGGATTTTACTGCTCCTCCTGGATCTGATGTTGATCCTCCATCATCTTCTCCTTCATCAGGGACCAAATTTAGCAGTCCTCTAACATTACAGATTCTGGTTTTTACTTGTGTTTCATTCATTGGATTGTTGAGTTTTCTCTTGTAATCTATACTTGGAGTTGTTGATTGGAGATAAAGAGAACGTTTCTCTTTTCTTGCTGATTTCAAGTTTTCTTTTTTTTTTTTTTCGTTGAGTTTTCTAGAAAATGAGATTTTTTTCCTTTTCTAAATTTATCTCAACTCAAACTTATCTATATTGGTTTATTTTATTTTCTTTAAAATATCTTATTTTTATTTAATATTTAGTTATTCCATATACATATTTTTTATATTAAAAATCTGAAATCAACATACTTTTAATAGCTACATTACAATGTTATAAATTTAATTTTTATAATATGTAAGTTACATAATATATAATAAACTATAAAAATTAAAGAAAAACTACATGTTATAAAATTGAAAAAGGGTCTAGGTTAGACTTGGATTTCAACTCGGACCTTATATGTTGAAATCCAAGCCTAGTCTATATTTTAAATGAATATTTTTTTTGTCCAAACCCATTTTTAAACCCATTTTTTTTCTAAACATTTTCAAATACAAAAGAAACTTTTGAAGTTAAAAATGAATAACTTGATCATTAGTCGCTATTAATTACAATATTCTTTTAGGTAAATTATTAAAATAGTCACTTTTGTTTGTCTCAAATTACATTTTAGTCATTTATGTTTGAAATGTTACATTTTGGTCGCTTACGTTATTGTGTTGTAACATTTTAGTCACTGAGCTGTTAATTTTTGCTGACGTGGAATGTTAAATAATCATTTTAAACGAAAGTTTTAGGTTAAATTTTACAATTAGTCCCTATACCTTTTGTTTTGAGTAATTTTTTTTCTTTTATGTTCTTTTAACTTTATTTTTTCTTTATTTTTCATTATCTTCTACTTCTCCTTCTGTTTTCCTCCCTTCTCCATTTCTCTTAATGTAGCTCTTCTATATTTTTCATTTGTTAAAACATTTGTGCATATAGGTTAAGCTCTTTTAGTCTGACATTTTTTATTTCTTGCTTTTGGGAATCATAGGAAGGAAGGGAGTTCAAGGGGCACAACCGGGTCTACTTCTTGATTGGATGCAGAGGGTAAGAATTGCGGTTGATGTGGCAAGAGGCTTGGAATATTTGCACGAGAAGATTCAACCTTCGATTATCCACAGAGATAACAGATCTAGCAATGTCCTTCTTTTTGAAGACTTCAAAGCAAAGATTGTAGATTTTGACCTCTTAAACCAGTGCTTTCGACATGGTTTCTTGTCTTCATTCTACTTGTGTTTTGGGAACCTTCGGCTATCATGTACCTGAGTATGCTATCTTAAGCTGCTTTATATCATTATTCATTTCTTTTTCGAACCAACTAGTAATTGTTAGTTGCTGACATAAATAATTGAAGGGAGGAAAACAAAAGGAGAAGCAGAAGAGAATGAAAAATAAAGAAAAAAAAGTTAAAAGAACATAAAAAAAATAAATTGCTCAAAACGAAAAAAAATATAGACCAATTGTATAATTTAACCTAAAATTTTCGTTTGAAATTATGATTTAACGTGCCACATTAGCTTACCGTTACACCGTTAATGAAAATTAATGGCTTAGTAACTAAAATATTATAACACGATAACGTAAATGACTAAAACGTAGTATTTCAAATATAAGTGATTAAATATAATCTAAGGTAAACAAAAACTATTTTGATAGTTTACCCTATTATTTTCTAGCAGATAATACTAAATTTTTTTTGTTAAAACAAAGAATAATACTAAAAATTTTTACTTTATTTTGTTCATAAATTAAACTTTTACTTCTTAATGTTAGATGTTGTGTTTTTGGACCTGAATTTTGAAAAAAAAATGTTATTTGTCATTGATCTTTATCTATATAAATGTGATTGGTCACTGAGAATTTTTTTTTTAATTTTAAAAAAGTTTTAGAATCAATTAAAATTCATTAAAACAAATTTTGGTTAATGAAAACAAAATTCGACGTTGTAAATAAGGTTAGACGTGAAAAATGTATTAGCATCCTCACCACACTTGTTATTAAAACACTGCCAAGTAACCGTATGTTTACTTGAGTTAGAAAAAAGTGTTTAATTTTAACATTTCAAAATAATTCTCCAAATCATAATTTTATGAAAAATTATTATCCATTTGGCAAATTGAAGCCCTACGAGGATTTGCGTGTGTGTGTGATGAAAACTTTCAATCCATTCCAAAAAGGATATTCCTTCATAAACAATGAAGATCCCATAACTTGTTATCGCTCAAGAACATTGCTTGCTTTTATTATTTTATAATAACAATTGGGAAACATGTTAGAAAGTTAAGGATTTTTGACTAATTTTGTGTGCCATAAACATAATAATTTTTATAAAGTTATTTTTTTAAAAATATACTTTTAATTCATACCTCGAGAGCTTAGATTACGAATTATTATAGGTATTGTAAAAATTTAATTCCAAATACATTAACACTTGGGATGGAAACTTGATTTATGTTATGATGCACACTTGATTATTTTTCTACTTGCCCACTTTGGTGTTTTGATTTCAAGTGATAGTCCTCCTTTGGTACATGAACATGTAATTGTTATGGGTCGTGGATTAAAACCCGTGGTCATTGTGCATAGAACGCCCCATTGAGGTCAACTTATTAAATAGAACTCATTTGACCCGCTTAAACTAACTTGACTTGTGGAATCCATGGAGAAACACGTCTACTTGAAGCTTTGGTGGCCCAATAAAACACTCTGGTCAAACTAGAATTACCAGGGTAAATAGGGTAAATCCTAAAATGATAAGATTGTATAGAGTTTAAATCCCTTAGGATTCTCAATTGCAAATAGGCTCTAATCTTAACCGTCGATGTAACTAAATCTGTATCGTTGATTTTGGGGGAGCTCAACTATAAATAGAGGCCTCCCCTTTCATTCGTATCATCCCATTGTATTAAGTTATTCTTGAGTTAAGAATGTACTAAGAGCATTTACTCAAATCCTTAGTTTCCATTGCTTCTTGTGGCTTTACAACTCTCTTGTTGCTCTTTTTGTTTTGAGTTTCTTTCGTTATATTTTTCGGTGCCTTAGAGAATTTTCGCGAAAATTCTCATTTTTCAAAAAACTAGGCTGACTTAGGTGCATTTGAAGTGAAGAAATCGCCTAACGTCGCATACATTTTGAGACTAAATTTCTAACTTCGTGACAATTGGTATCAAAGCCAAAGTTCAAAAGTATTGGTTAAGATGTCAAAAAGAGTAGAAGAGCAAGAGCCAATAGAGACCTGTGGGAAGGCCAGGAAAGCAAGTCGATTGAGGGATACGCTATCAGTTTAAGATGGTAGAGTGGCCAAACTTGAGGGCTCCATGGGTGATGTGATGGAGACCCTTGAGGAAGTTGATGGGTGTACCACAGAGCTGGAATCGAGGCAAGATCAACTTAAGGACCAAGTGGCAGAGACCCTCAGTGACAATATGGATGCGATTCAATGGGTCTTTAATACTGTTGTGGGTGAGCTAACAGAGAAGAATGATGCTCTTGAGGTTATGGTGTCAGCTTTGAACGAATAAATTGAAAAGCTCAAGGGGGAGCTTAATATCTGTAAGTTGCTTTGGGCAATGAGGTGTTGGCTGCGACACCTAAGCCTAATGTGGATGTCCGGAAGCCGAAAGAGTTCAATGAGATGAGGTTCGTAAAGGATGTGGACAAATTCTTGTGGGGGATGAAGCAATAATTTTGCGCTAAAGGCATCACAGATGATGCTACTAAGGTAAATATTGCTGCCATGTATTTTACTAATGTTACTTTGTTATGGTGGCATCGTAGGTCCATAAATGAGAGACGAGGTAGTAATGCTATTGGGACTTGGGAGGAGTTCCATAGAGAATTCAAGGTACAGTTTTACCCAAACTATATCGAGGATGAGACTCAGGCTAAGTTGCATTGACTTACATAATAGTGTATAGTGAAGGACTATGTGCAAGAGTTTAGTGAACTCATGCTCCAAATTTTTGATTTAGGTGAGAAATGCATTTTTCTCATTCAGGGATGGGCTAAAATTATAGGCGAAGCAAGAGTTGCAACATCAAGGGGTCCAAAAACTTCCCAAAGCTATGATCATAACATAATCCTTATTTGATCTTGTACTGAGGAGAAACAAGTTTGAGTCTTCTGATACCAGAGAAAAGGGAAATGGTAGGGGAGATGAAGAAGGGTCGGTCAAGAATAGCAACAACAATTGTGTCAATGTGAAACCACCTAATGGAAAGTGGAAGCCCAAGAACAAACCAAAGGGGCCAGTGAGGTGCTTCATTTTCGAAGGTTCACATATTGGGAGGGATTGTCTGAAATGATCTATGCTATCTATTATTGAAGGGGATGATGATCTAGATAGAGCATCGATGAGACTTGGTTCTATTGTGCGTACTGTTGAAGCAAAGAGAGTTAAAAAGAATGAGAAAAAGCTAGTGAAGTGTTTCTTATACTGTGGTTCGCATAGGATGCGAGACTATCTAAAGTGATCCAAGACTTCTATTATCAGTAAAGAAGCGGAAACGAAGCCAGAGAGCGAGGCTTTGAAGCTTGGGTCAATGATACTCAGCTCTGCAAAATGAAGAGGGATCAGAAGTAGAAAGAGTTTATGTGTAACACCTCTAACCCGTATCCGACACCGAAACTGAGTTTCGGAGCATTATCAGACTTATAAATCAAACAATCATACATTTCATGATTCAATTCACAATGAAAACAAAATTCATTCACATACATTCATATAGTCCCTAATACGAGCCCTTGAAGCCCAAAATAAACATTAAAAGTGGTTTAGGACTACACCGAGTACTCAAGAAATTTTTAGAAAAACATGTAAAATTTTTAAAGGTACAGGGGTCACACGCCCGTGTGGCCAAGCTATGGCCCTCACACAGCCAAGAGACTCAGGCCATGTCCAAACTAGTGAGCATACTAACTTGGGTCACACGGCTAGCCACACGCCTGTGTGCTAGGCCGTGTACCCTTCGAAGTGGCCTCACACGACCGTGTGCTAGACCATGTGCTAGGCCATGTGAAAACTAAAGGGTATGCTGACTTTTGCCACACGGCTAGCCACACGCCCGTGTGCTAGACCGTGTGAAGCTACTGACTTATTTTCTATTAAACTTACAGGGGACACATGACCGTGTCACCTGGCTGTGTGTCACACAAAGCTGAGATACATGCTCATATCTCTGCCCGTGTAGACAAAAATAGACCATTTTCCAAGCCATATTTCTCACCCAAAGTTGTACCAACCTAACCACAACAATTTGCATATAACCATGGCATAATTGGGCATCTAAAACCAACCAATATCAAGCTTATGACATCTTATAATTGTACACATAACTAAAATACTTAGGGTACTTCCATGCACCATTTATAATCATGCAAACTATGTAGCCCAAATATACATAAAAGGTTAAGCATTTACGTGTATAATTGTGCCTAAGGCTTAACATAGGTTCTATTTATGGTTCCCAAAATACAAATTCACAACCAAGGCATTTCATATACCATATACACAAAGGCTATTTATACCTTTACATAACCAAAATATGTGCACAATACAAGCAAACACAAATGGCCAAAACATAACAAAACATATAGGCTATCATTAGCCAACATGACCTATACATGCCATTTAATCCAAAACATAAAGTCAAAAGTACCAAAATAACGTTTGACAGTGTGATGTGATCTCCAACAAATCCCAATTTGATCGAGCCTCCGAAATACTATAAGACATGGAAAAGTAAACAGAGTAAGCAATTAAGCTTAGTAGGTTCGTAATGCACAGAATTAAAAACTTACCATTTAACCATTAATTAGGTAAGTAATTTAAAGCATAATCAAACATATATTGGCCAAATGCCTAAACACATATATCTCAACCTTGTTAGTCATATAAACAGTATATATAAACCAAAACATAGATAAGCTTAACAATTACTCAAATTGCATACACATGTATCATCTATTTCATATAACCATATACCATATAATATCATTTTCCATGTGATACACATTATGTTAGAACATTGCCCTTTGAACCTCTTAGAATATCGTAGAATACTCGAGTAGTACACACTAAGTGTACTGTACTATAATCCGTCAATTCATCTTTGACATTTGTTGTGCCACAACATAGTTGTGATCTTATCACCAGAATGCCATAGCCTAGCTATGGTCTTACATATAAACACTGCCATGGTCCAACCATAGTCTTATGTTCATAGTGCCGTAACCTTGTTATGGTCTTATCCATATATGCTAATACGAGCGACAATAGGTAAACTCCTTCGAGTTGGATAACAGTAAGCTCATGTGAGCTATGGTGAGTTCGCAACATATGCAGGATCTCAACCAAATCGGTAACACTAATGACATAGTCATTTGTATCCTAAGAATTCTTAAGATTCAAATGGGGCTTGGTATTTTCCGTACAACGTTGATTATGCATTTGATAATTATACGTAATAATTAAACCATTCACATTCATGTATTTCAATTAAAGAATATAAATACACAATTTAATTACACGAACTTACCTAAAACTCATACGACGAAAAAATGATCGATTAGTCGATAACTTTGTCCTTCCCTCAATTTAATCCTATAAGTTGCTTTTCTTGCTCTATATAATCAAGTTTAACTCATTTAAGCTTCACTCTATTCAATTCAATCCAGAAATTCATGTTATGAAAAAATTACAATTTTGTCCTATACTTTCACTTAATTACAATTTAGTCCTTAGGCTCGTAAAATTAAATTCATGAAATTTTATCACTCTTAAACCTAGCCAAATATTTTATAAGCCTACAGCAGCCTATAAATTTCACAATTTCAAATGTTTTAACCATAATTTTCATATTTCTCAATTTAATCATTATCTGCCGCTTTCATTAAAAATCATTTAACAAAAGTTGTTTAATTGACAACAAGGATTCATTTTATTCCATTAAATATAAAAAAAAACCAATATGCTCTTATGGCAAAACCCTAGACTTTCAATCATATTGCAAATTAGTCCTCTCTTTAGTTAGATTAAGCTATAACGATTTCAAAAACATAAAAAAAATCATCAAAAACAAGACAAAAATGCATACCTAATTTGAAGAATAGATTGGCTAAATGTTAAAGCTTCAAACCCTCATTTTCGCTTGGTGTTTAACGTGAATTTGATGAACAATGGAGAAAAATATCTTTATTTCTTTTGTTTTATATCAATTAATGACTTAATTCTAATTTACCCTTACCAACATTACCATTTTTCATGATTACTAATCCATGCTCAACCACTATCATCTTTAATGGTCTAATTACCATATAAGGACCTCCACATTTAAGTTCTATAGCTATTTAATACCTTTAGCTAATAGAACACAACTTTTGCACTTTATGCGATTAAGTCCTTTTTTATCGAATTGAGCATATAAACGGTAAAATTTCTTAACGAAATTGTTATACTATAATACTATAATGCTGTAGGTCACATAATAATGTAAAAAAATCAATTTTTCTACATCAGATTTGTGGTCCCGAAACCACTGTTCTGATTTTACTGAAAATGGGATGTTATATGGTGTATGTGGACATCAACATCGTAGGTCAGAGGAGGAGTGCTCTTATTGATACGGGGGCATCAGACCTATTCATATCAGAAAAAAGCCATGGGTAAACTTGGTCTCTCAGTTAGTGAATCACCTAAGAAGATCAATACTATTAATTTTAAGGAGGTCTCAACTGTGGGAGTGGCATAATGAGTTGAGCTACAAACAGATCAATGGAAAGAAAAGAAATAATTTATGGTAATTCACTTAGATGATTGTATTTTCATCCTGAATACTTTACAAAAATAATGCGTTGTGCAAGTGAGTTGAGACATGAGGGGCAAAACAAAGGTATTTTCAGCAATCCAACTAGCCGAAGATGTTCATGAGGAAAAGAACATTGACTCTATAAATCGGAGAAGTGCTATGAAGACCCTTTTGGAAATGCTAGAGGAGTGCTATGAAGACCCTTTTGGAAATGCTAGAGGGGCGGTAAACTTATATGAAGCCTGTTGAGTTTACAATGAAGCTACCACCTAAGAGAGAGATGGGTTGTGCATTAGCCTTTGGGGAAAAAGTGGCGATGCAAACTTAGTAGCTAAGATGAGTAAAGGAAATGAGTGAGGTACATATCAAACGCTTTTATAGTGTTTTTCATTTTGACTTGTTAGCTTGGTAAGGACACAAGGGCCTTTTTAAAGATTGAAGTGGGTAAACCAAGAGGCTTGCAAACTAGAGTTAGTAGCGAGACTTAAAGTTAGCCCGGTGTTCAAAGTGGGTGTGCCAAAGCCTATTTCTATGGATCAAGGGGACCCTGATTGAGGCAAGCACAATGTGGACAAGTAAGAGTGATGAACTTTTGTAAACAAGATGTACCAAAAGGGAGAGAAATAATTTGAGTTAGGAGACGATGGAAGTGGAGGCAAGTGTTTTGAAAGGTGGGATTGCCTGACAGAGATGCTAGTTAGGAATCAGCCGAGGCATGAGAAGGTTTTAAGGTGAGTTAAACTAGTGCCATTCCGAGGACGCAACGAGGGTGTTGTAGGAATTGGTGGGGAGAATGTCACTATCTGCAGATCAAAGCTCGTGAGAATTGCGCACAAAACACTCCATAGAGGTAAATTTATTAAATAGGGCTCATTTGACCCATTTAAACTGGCCCGACTCATGGAATCTATGGAGAAGCCCCTCTACTTGAAGCCTTAGCGGCCTAGTGAAACACTCTAGTCAAACTAAAGTTACCGAGGTAAATAGGGGAAATAATAAAGGGATAAGATTGTATAGAGTTTAAATCCCTTAGGACTCTCAATTGTAGATAGGCTTTAATCTTGACCATTGATGTAACTCAATCTATACCGTTGATTTTGGGGTAGCTCAACTATAAATAGAAGCCTCTTTCTTCATCTATATCATCCCATTGTATTAAGTTATTCTTGAGTTAAGAATATATTGAGAGTATTTACTCAAACACTTGGTGTGCATTGCTTCTTGTGGCTTTACAACTCTCTTGTTGCTCTTTTCTTTTTGAGTTGCTTCTGCTATATTTTTCGATGCCTTAGAATTCCCAGGAAAATTCTCATGTTTTGAAAGCTTGGTTGACTTAGGCACATTTGAAGCAAAGAAATCGCCTAAGACCACACGGATTGCTAGACTAAAGTTCTAATCCGTGGGTAAGTACATGAATAAAATTTTTTGTGTGTGTTATAAATAACCTTAATCATACATTGATCATAAAGAATACATAATTTAGTTAATGTACCTATTGACATTCAATGTACACACTTTAATCATACTTTGAACATTAAAGATACATAACTTTGGTTGATGTACATACTAATATCCTATTTACATGATACATAAATTTGGTCGATATAGTAAACCAATTAATTTTTTATGTGGTCATGAAGGCCATAAATTCCAACTTTCTCCTATTTGGCCGAATGATTATGGAAACCCTTTTAGATGTAGCCACTCTAGTTATAATAATCATCAAATTATACTTAACTAAATAAGTAACTATTAAGGATCATGATGATCTTACATCATTATAGATATAATTCCTTTCATGTATCACGATGATAGCACTTATCTAGATAAGTCATGTTAATATACAACCACTTGTGGTGCAAGTTGTGCCTATATGACAAACCATAACTTGTCTATATACCAGATTTATTTGTTGACTGTTTTTAACTTTGTATTTATCCTTATGTACATAGTTATCTTATAGGTAGCAAAACCATGAGACATCTATCAACATGATGCAACACACATACAAAACTTCAAGGTAAAAGAAATTTATTTCAAGGATGACTCTTGAAGAGTTCTTATCTCTATCTCGATAGTAAACTTTGAAAGAATCCTAGTCTAATCATGAGATTTGAAATTGAAGATAAACTTTGTAGATAATATAAGGACTTGAATATAATATATTCGAAAAGGCTTGGAGATAAACATAAATATAAAGCTTTTGAATTTAAATGGATTTTATCCCACTTTACAATGAAGATATTTTGAGTTTGAACAAGGGAGATTTCACATCCTATGTATAAAGGATCTAATTCCTTGAAATGAATGGAGTTAGAGAAATCATAAATATATAATATGTAGCACCCCTTACTCGATCTGATGACTAACACAGATAAGTGATGTTACATTAACACTTTCTTTGCTTTTACAAAATTTTATTTTGACAAAATATCAATTTCATGACTTAATAAATTTTTTTAAGACAACTTTAAACATTTACAAAGCTTTAAACACATTTCAAATAATCTTGAATTTATTTTGTAGGTGTTTGGCATGTCCAAAACATAAGACACGGTTTCGATAGTTCAAACAACTTAAAAATAGAAGTTTTGAAGGTGCAATGGAACAAGTCTTGGTACAAGGCCTATAGGTCTTAAGATCTGGCCTTCATACTATAGCTTTTTTGCTACTAACTTGCAAGCCTGGATACTAGATGGGTTTAATCTTGAGACTTGATGCATGGGATCTTAAAATTGGTTTTAAAACACCTCAAAACATACCCAAAACATGAGTAAATTCCGAATCATTTTAAACCATTAACAAAACTCATCTACACTCAAATGCATCTAAAACTAGAACACATGTTCAAATCATTTTAAACCATTAACACATGTTCAAATCAATGCAAAACTAAAACTTAGCTCGAGGGAATCGAAGGTATCATAAGCATAATTTAAAACATAATTCTTTCAGATACAACTCTTACTTAAAAGTTCTAAACCCTTCAACCTAAGGACAACAAAATTGAATTTACAAAAACAACGTATGTTGATTGGTCCTTGATTAAGTCTAAATAATTCATAATATATAGTATGCAATTTAGTTAATTATTTAGTATGTCAAAATGTATAGAAAATTATCTCTCATCAATATAAATTTTGAGATTATTTAAATGAGATCAGTAAAATAACATATAATTATGTTTTAAAAATAAAAATATAAGAATTTGTGTTGTAACAACTGATGAGAAAATAGCATCAAAGGACACAAAGAAGAAGATTTTAAGCCTGGGAAACCAGTCCAGCATTAATCTCTTCTTTTGATTAAATAGCAATCTGTAAGCCAAATCAAAAAAACACTGTTGACTACAAAAATAGTATTTAATTTATTGATGACAGAATAAATCATCAAATCACAAAAATGAATGAATTAGTACAACATGATAGAATAGAAACAATTACGATGAATTCCCAAATGGGAACTGTCAGTTAGAAATATAATTAAAACTGTTACAACATGAATGAAGATGTGGAAAACTTATTAAAATCTCATCAATTTATTTGCTAGGAAAGAAGTTGGTAGTTTGCATTTTTGCCTTATCTGGCTTTCTTTCGGACGATACAACGGTGAACTTGTAATGCATTTTATGTTTGTAAGGCTTATCAGAGGAAACAATTTGCGTAGGGAAATTTGGGCGATTCACTGCATCTGGAAACCCTTGACTCTCAAAAGACAGTCTCGCACGAGGTTTATATATAACCCTACATTTCCCCTTTACATTATTTATTAGGTTTCCGGTATTGAACAAAACAGGAACAAATTAATAGTTGGGTGACCAATTCTATAGTTTACCATAATAATTATTTCCTTTGTTTGTTCTTCAAATTATGAGTAGCTTAATCCCAATTCTAGTTTAAGAGATAGATTTAGTCGTCTCACATTATCGTTTTAGCATCAGAATCAAGAAGGGCCCCTTGGTTCAGTGTTAGACGACATACCGTTGGTGAGTCAATACAATTCGTAATTGTCGTATTTGTATTACCAAAGAACAAATTGACATGACCAATTAAGTGAGTGATTGGATCTATCAAGGGAGTTAATGATCAAGTTTAAATAACCCAAGTAGTTGAGGCCGTTGATTTGAGTCTGGCCCTTCTAGTTCCTAAGGCTATTTGTAGCAACCCATTTTTCGGTTGTGTCGAAAACACTGGTTTTAGAACCATAAATTCGACGAGTAAGCCCATAAAAATTATTATTTAATATTTACAAGTAAAATATAACAACATATTGAATATTGATTTGATTATTTTTGCTAAGTGAAAAATAGTTAATTTCAAGTAGTTTGTCTATAAAGTCAAGTGGTTTTCGAAAATAAGGTTTCGAGACCCTGTAAATCAAATCCATAAATATTTTTATTAAATATTTACGGAGTTAATATATAGGTGTATTGAAATTTGGTTCAAAAATTTTAACATTTTGATAATAAATTTAGTAAAAGGAACTAAATCGTAAAATAAATTTAGTAAAAGGAACTAAATTGTAAAATTTACATAATGAGTTTAAAAAACTTGTTGGATGGTTTTATTTGGCAAATAAATCATATTCATTTATGTTGGACGGTTTATTAATGGTTTATGTATAAAAATTATATATTATATTATAATATAATGTAAAAAGGTAATTAAAACAAAAACAAGACAAATGGTGATTTCATTATTTTTATTCACTTTCTTCAACCTTCCTTCACCGGAAGCCATGGTTGAGGAACACCAAAGTTTCGGTCATGCTTAAAATCAATTGCATGGTATGTATTTTTATTCCGTTTTTAATGGTTTTTATGTTTTTGAGATTGTTGTAATTTAATCTAGCTAACATGGGGATTGATTCATAAAACTGTTAAACGTTTTAAATTATGTCATTGATGAATTGGTGGTTTTTTTTTTTTGAAGTTTTATGACAGATTAATAAGCTTGATAGTTAAATATGATAATTTTGTAAAGTGATTTTGGTTAATTTTTAAGTTGAAGGACTAAATTGCTGAAATAGTAAAGTTATATGAATTTTTGTGTAAAAATATGATGAATATGGGCTGTTTGAGATTTATAGAAAATTCGGCTGGCCTTGTTTGGATTAATTTATGATTGAATTGAAAGTTTCGGGTTTAGGAATTAAATTGAATAAAAATAAAAAGTTTAGGATAAAAGTGTAAAATGACGATTAAGGGTCAAATATCTTAATTTCAATATTTTATAATATTTGAATTGGTTAATTGAATAAAATTATTATATTTAGATCAAGAAACGGATCATTCGATTGGTAATCAAGGGAAAGAAAAAGTCATCGAGTAGTCATCATCAATGTCTCGATAGCTATGGTATCTTGGTAAGTTCATAAATTGGTTTAACTAATTAGTTGTTGTTTTGTGATTTAATAATTATCTATATATGTTGTGGTTGAGTTCATTTGTTTGATAATTGATAAGTGATGAATTGGATTAATTGATATATAGTAGTTAATGAAATGATTTGAATTACCATGTTAGCTAAATTAATGATTATGATCGTAAACGAAAACTATATGGATACGTTCTTATAATAGTACGATATGGAGAAAGTTAAACAATTTGGTATGGATATTGGCCCGTATGAACCTTATGAATGTTTAGAATACATATGACATGTTATTAGGGTTATTACAGTTTGGGTACTGGTCTTGGATATCCTATCGATGGCTGAGGTCTTGCATTTGTTGCAGGTTCTCCATATCTCATGTGAGCATTATCATGTAGCTTAACATCCCGACCCATAGCTCATGTGAGCAAGCCCATTTCATAGCTCGTGTGAGCAATTACAATTACAGTTACAACCACACTTTGTGTGAGCATTGTTCCTGCATATCCAACGTTATTTCATTTGGTTCATCGGGTGTTAAATGTATAAAATGAAATTGTAACACCCCAAATTTTTAATTTCAAAATTTGTGAATTGTGACACAAGTATGTATTTGCTTCAGTGGTTAAGTGTTCTGGGTATGTGTGGGAGGTCCTAGGTTTAAGCCATGACTTGTGCAAAATTTGGTATTTTTCTAAATAAAGCATTAACCTTACTTAGTAGGCTTATGTTGAATTGTTGATAAACTTATAACAGACTGGGCCTGCTGGTCTAGTGATTAAGTGGGGTGTTAGCATGTTGGAGGTCTTGTGTTTGATTCTCTACGATGGCAAGTAGTATTATTTTGCTCTAGGTTCGGCTAGAGTTATGCTATTAATGGGCTTCGAGTAGTGGGTGGTTAGTAGAATTTGATGGAGAAAATTAAGGGGTTCTGATATAGTCGGGATTTGTGGAAACACTTGGGTACCAAAATTCTCTCAAGAGAAAGAAAACTGACACTTTTTCTTCCATTTTTCTTTGTGGCTATAGCCGAAATTCCCCATTGCTGCTGTTTATTCTTCTTCTTCTTCTTTTTTCTCTTTCTTTCCCTTCACACTATTTTCTTGTTCTCCAAACTTAATTTTTGCCTCTTTTTCGTCGTCATTTAACGTTTCTGCTTTTTGTGTGTTACTCTGTAAGTGATAAGTGAGTTTTTTTCGATTTATTCAATGGATATTCGTTTGACGAGAGTCACTTTCTGTTTAGGCGCAAACTAAGGGGCTGGTGGATCTCAATTGTCACTGTGGTCATGTGAAATTGGGGTTGCTTAAGTGAGGTAAGGTTGTCGTTGGTTTTGAGAATTGTCTGTTCGTAGCAATGCGGATTAACTAACTGAAATTGGTCTCTCTATTGTTGAGTATAGGTTCTGGAGTGCTCGGGAGTGATTGCGTATCGAAATCGAACCAGGTGTGTCCCGAAATGCAGAAAACAGGGTTCGACAAAAAGCCAAAAAAACTTTTGTCGACGCCACACGGGCGTGTGGTCGCCCGTGTGGTACACTGTGTAACGGAACATGGGCGTGTGATTGACGAGCCAGGCCGTGTACATGTGACACGGTCGTGTGATGGCTAGGTAGGCCGTGCGTGACACTCGAGCTAGACTGATTTGGGTCGTGTAGGCCACACGGGTAAACCACACAGGCGTGTGGAATTTTGGGCCAAGGCCAAATTGGGCCGTGTGGGCCCACATGGGCAGGCCACATGGGCTTGTGAGCCCATTTTTCTGAGAAGTTCTGTAAGGTTGCACAGGTCGCCCAAGTCGACTATGGACCTATTGTAAGGTTGGTAAGCCTTATTTAGACTCCTATTTATGTGATCTGATTGTATAATGTCTGACTGAATTTGAATACCGAACTGATTGTATGACTTGATAAAATTGCATAATTGCATGACATTCTATTGTATGTTGCATTGCATCCGGGGGGTTACTGATTTGTGGAGGAAGTGTCTGAAAGGCTCTTAAGCCTGTTATTTGGCAGCTCAGCTGCAAATATCTGTTTATGTGCTACGTTTCAGTACAACATGGTTTGTAGGAATGAGTGGGTTGATTTAATCCTCACATGGTGTGTAGGGTTGGACGGAGCTGGTGTGTAGGATTTTGAAATTCTGTTTTGTATATTGTATCTGAGATGGGCCAAGGCCCTAATATCTATCTAAAACTGTGTCTGATTGGGCCAAGGGCCAAACTTATATTTGAGACTGTTTTATATATACTCTGATGTGTATCTGTATGTATGTTTTCTGTGGGGATTACACACTAAGTTTGCGAAAACTCACCCTTTTTGTTTAATCTGTACAGGTAATCCTTAGACTTTACGGTTCGGTGCAGCGGAGGACTCGAAGTGGCCTCACAGATTTAGACTGTTTAAACCTCAGTTTCGGTATTTGTTTCTTAATTATTTTTCGGGTTGTTTTTGATGTAATTTGGGGCTTCTGTTGGACTTTATTTGAATTTTTAAACTGTTTATGGGATTTTAGTCTAAACTTGGTTTTTAATCAAAATAATGGTTTCCTTAAATAAGAATAGTTTTCCAAAGACGAACTTTATCAAAGCTTCCGCTAAAAAGACACGATTTTTGACATAACAAAGGACATGCCTTTTACTCCGAATTAAGACTAAGATTAATTAACTGGAACGATTTTAACTCGACAATTTTGTTTCTGAAATCCATTCCATGTGACATTATCAGATTCGACCATAATGTCTAGGCCGGGTTTGAGGTGTTACATTTAGCAGTATCAAATCCAGGTTGCAAAACTCGGCTGTGGATTTAAATGGTGCATAAAATTGCTTGTTTTGGAAGTCATTTTGGGTGCACACGGCCTGGGACATGGGCTACCACACGACCGTGTGTCACACATGATCTCTTCACACGGTGTGTGTCTTATTGATTTTTAGGTGTAGGTTTTTCCATACGGCATCAGATTGTTACAAGGCCTAGAGACACGACCGTATGACCCTATTTCAATTTGTACACGGGCGGGCACACAGTCTGCAACAGGGCCGTGTGACCATATTTTTTAATTGTACATGGTTTGGCCATGTGGCCATGTTTCTGAGCCACCCGGCCTAGGCTCTGTCACACTGCCTGACCATACGGTCGTGTGACCTTTGTTTTCAAAATTTTTAAATTTTTTCATTTTTTTTTGTTTTGTTTCAGAGTAGTCCCTGATTGTCTCCTAATTATTTTTAAGGTCTTGTAGACTCGTTTTAAGGTTGTTTTGTACGAATTATATGATTAATGATTCAATATTGATTTATGATATTTAAAATTGATTTCTGTATTGTTTTTAGTTATTGTCGAATTTGTTGATCATCGTAATATTCTATAACCCTATTTCGGTGAAGGAAGTGGGTTAGGGGTGTTACATTTTGAGGTATCAGATCTATGGTTTAATCAACTCTAGGACCGAACGTAGCATGTAATGAGTCTAGAAATACATGTCACTTTATAACCTGTGATAGTGTGATAATTCTCAAATAGTTTGACTTGTTCCCTTATAGATCAAAGATGTCAGCTAAATCCAATCTAGCAAATTTCGACAAAGTATAGAGTTATGTTCCAGCCACTAATCAAGGGGCTACTCTTAATGTGTTGAAATTCAAGAGTCTAGAGAAGAGGTTCATAGTAACTTTCTTAATAATGAATGATATGTTTAATGCATATGTAAGAGTCAATCCCTTGGCTTAATGACCTCTACCCACTCATCCTTAAGGCCCTATACGACATAATATTCGCAGACTTCCTATTGATAAAGTCTGATTGTGTGGAGTCGAAGAGTTTGGCAGTAAAATGAGTGATGATTCGGCCATAGTCGAGTACTGGTTAGAAAACACGCAGAGAGATTTAGATGAAATATTATGTCCTTCCAAGGATTAATTGAGATGTGCAGTACCACTGTTAAAAGAAGAAGCTTTTCACTAGTGGTTGACTTTAACTAATGTAGTATTGAAAGAATAAGTTAATTGGGATTTATTCTGAATTGACTACTGAAAGAAATATGCCAGCAAGCGATATTTAGACATGAAGAAAAAGGAATTTTTTGAGTTGAAGCAAGAAAACAAATCAATTATAGAATATGTGCGAGAGTTTGTTTAGTTCTGTAAATGTGCATATAAGGTTGTGCTAACTGAAGAGGAATTGTGTATTTGTTTCGAAGATAAATTGAATAATAAGATTAAAATTCTTGTGAGTGCAATGGAATTACGTGCGTTCATAATTTTATTTGATTGGCTCAGAAAATGGAAGAAATTTGTAACCACAAGAAACAAACTAAGATGAGAGTTCGAGACTTCAATAAAAGAAATGTATTCAGAACATTTTTTACTTCCCCACCAAAGAAAAAAGAGAAATCTAATAATCATTTTTCATTACCATCAGGAGTTTTTGGTAAAGATAAATCAAAATAGAGTCATATAAGAGCATCGACAACTTTAGAAGTTAGTGCTGATAATGTTCGGAATGTGATTAGATTTGAATGTGATCGTAGTGGCCAGAATCATTTTGGAATATGTAGAGTGAAAGGCGAGTCTTATTTCATTTGTGGATCTTTAGATCGTTATAAGAAAGATGTCTGAATTGAAGTAGTTTGAAAAAAAATTAGAATGTAAAACCTGTTGTTACTTCTACGAGAGGTAGACGACCAAAAAATTGTGGAACAACTAGAGTTAGTAGGAGCGGAACATAAGACACAGTGGTTCGATTTGAAGCTTGAGCTCTCGTCAGATTTTATGTGATCCAAGTGTGCGAGGATGCCTCAACTCTTGATGTTATTGTTGGTACCTTTTCTATCTTTGATGTTACAATATATGTATTAATTGACTCTGGGTTGAGACATTTGTATTTTTGACTATGTTAGTAACAAAAAAGAGTTTACCGGTTGAGTCAACTACTATTCGACCTGATTTGCAAACTGTATCCACTGAAAATTCAGGATTATGATTTCTTGCTGATTTGATGGTACTATCTTTTAAGAAATTTGACATTATTTTGGGAATGGATTGGTTTACTATGCAAGATTCTATAGTGAAATACTGATAGAAACAAATTGATTTGAGATGTTAGAATTGTGAACTGATTTCTATTGAATCTACTAAGACTGATTATGTTTCGAATATGATTTTAGCGATATCTGCAAAAAAATTGATCTGATAAGGATGTAATTCATTTTTAGCTTATACCCTAAATTCTAGAGTATCTGAAATGAAAGTTAATCAATTATTGACAGTTTGCAAGTTTACATATGTTTTTCCTAAGAAATTTTTGGGTTTATAGTCATAGCGAGAAGTTGAGGTTGCTATAAAATTAGTATTATAGACTACTCCAATTTTGATCACTCTATATATAATGGCTTCAACCAAATTAAAAGAATTAAAATCTCAGTTGCAAGATTAATTGGCAAAGGTTTTATCTGACTAAATGTATCACTTTGAGGTGCACCTATTTTGTTTGTGAAGAAGAAAGATGAGTTGATGAGATTGTATATAGATTATTGGTAGTTGAATAAGTAACAATAAAGAGTAAATATTCGTAACCTTGTATTGAAGATTTATTTGATTAGATGAAAGGTGTTACAGTGTTCTTGAAGATAAATCTCCCATCTGATTACTATCAGTTGTGAGTTAAGGATGTAGATGTGTTGAAAACAACATTCAGAATCTATTACAAACATTATGAGTTTCTAGTTCTACCTTTAGGATTGATTAATGCTCCTGCAACATTTACAGGTCTGAAGAATCGAGTTTTTCAACCACATTTTGATAGGTTAGTTGTTATTTTATTGATGATATGTTGATCTTTATAAAACTGATTCAGAGCATACTTAGTATTTAAGAATTTGTATTACAAATGATTTATTAAGAATTTCTTGATAATTGTATTACCGATAATGAAGCTATTACAGGAAAACATTGAATTTGTTTGGTTAGATAAGTACTAGTAGAGTCTTGACTAGTTGAAAACTTTATTGAGAGAAGCTTCGGTACTGATTCAGTCTAAGTCCAAGAAGGAATTCATTATTTATAGTAATGCTTCACTCAGATGATCTTAAGTTATGCTGGTTCAAATATTACAGAGTTAAGAGTTAAACTGTTAATTCTTCATAAAATTTGTAAAATGCAAAGAAAAGATTCAAAATTTTTAGCTAAAATGGAATAGATTTAGAATGATCAGATCACTAATTCTAGTATGGATTGTGATAATAGTTTATATTTCCAAAATCAAATATGTGTGTTGAAAAATTCTAAGATTTTA
The DNA here is from genome assembly GCA_025698475.1 of Gossypium anomalum. Lineage (NCBI taxonomy): Eukaryota > Viridiplantae > Streptophyta > Magnoliopsida > Malvales > Malvaceae > Gossypium > Gossypium anomalum. The sequence goes on from CM046964.1 coordinate 65,515,736, forward strand.
CGAGACATCTCACATGATGTTCCTAGAGGCGTGTATTTGATTTAAACATGGTAGCAACAAAATGTGTAGTGATCGGGAATAAGACATCAAATTTCAAAGTTGTATCGAGATGTTGGTATGTCAACAGGTCAAAGATGAATATCAAGTTCTATCTGAATTATTACGGTCTCTTATAATTTTTGATTGGTTATGAAGACGAGTCACGATGGATTCCATATCTGGACTATCTTTGACACTGAAAAAGGGAGAATCAATCTGGGTATTACTGTTAGACTAGTAAGATCGGCTCATTTTATTCCGATTAGAACAGGTTACTCGCTTGAAGCTAGTTAAGTTGTATGTATCCGAAATTCATGAAGCTATGGTGCAGAAAAACAGATAGCCAGAACGAGTAATTCAGATCCAGGAGAACATCTTACAGTGTTATATCACCTAGTTCAATTGCGCGAGAACAAGCTAGTTGGGACAAATTTGACTTGGAAAATCGAAGAATTTATGAGAACACAGTAATCAAAACTACTATAAGGTATGAAATTTTGAGGACGAAATTTTCTTAGGAGGAGAGTCGTAACAACCCATTTTTTTAGTGGTGTCAAAAATAGTGGTTTTGGAACCACAAATTAGACAAGTAAGTTTGTAAATATTGTTATTTAATATTTACGAGTCAAATGTAGAAATATACTGAATGTTGATTTGATTATTTTTTCTAAGTAAGCAAATAGTTAAGTAAAGTGGTTTGCCCCTAAAGTCAAGTGGTTTTAAAAAATGAGGTTTAGAGATCTCGTTTTTGTAAACTGAATCAGTAAATATTTTTATTAAATATTTACGGAGTTATTATATAGGTGTATTGAAATTTGGTTCAGAAATTTTAACGTTTTGATAGTAAATTTAGTAAAAAGAACTAAATCGTAAAAGTCGCATAAGTTAATCACATTTAATTTATATGTGTTAAATGGGTTTAAATAAATTCTTGGATGGTTTTATATGGCAAATAAGCCATATTAATTTATGTTGGACGGTTTATTAATGGTTTAATTATAAAAATTATATATTATATTATAAGTTAATAATGTAAAAAAGTAATTAAAACAAAAACAAGACAATGGCTATTTCATTATTTTTATTCACTTTCTTCAACCTTCCTTCACCGAAAGCCATGGTTGAAGAAAACCAAAGTTTCGGCCATGCTTAAAATCAACTGCATGGTATGTATTCTTATTTCATTTTTGATGATTTTTATATTTTTGAGATCATTGTAGCTTAATCTAGCTAACCCAGAAACTAATTCATAAAACTGTTAAATGCTTTGAATTATGGTATTGATGAATTGATAATATTTTTGAATTTTTATGATAGATTTATAAGCTTGATAGTTAAATACAACAATTTTGTAAAGTAGTTTTGGTTAAGTTTTAAGTTGAAGGACTAAAATGCTAAAATAGTAAAGTTATATGAAATTCTTGTACAAAATAATGAATATGGGCTGTTTGGGAATTATAGAAAATTCGGCTGGCCTTGTTTGGATTAATTTATGATTGAATTGAAAGTTTCACGTTTAGGGATTAAATTGAATAAAAACTAAAAGTTTAGGGTAAAAGTGTAAAATATCGATTAAGGGTCAAATATTTGAATTTCAGTATTTTATGATATTCGAATTTGTCAATTGAATAAAATTATTATATTTAGATCAAGAAATTGATCATTCAATTGGTAATCGTGGGAAAGAAAAAGTCATCGACTAGTTATTGTCGAGGTGTCGGTAGTTATGGTATTTTGGTAAGTTCGTAAATTGGTTTTACTAATTAGTTGTTTTGTGATTTAATAATTATCTATATATGTTATGATTGAGTTCATCTGTTTGATAATTGATAATTGATAAGTGATTAATTGGATTAATTGATATATAGTAGTTAATGAAATGATTTGGATTACCATGTTAGCTAAGTTAATGATTATGATCATAAATGAAAACTATATGGTTACGCTCTTATAATGGTACGATACGAAGAAAGTTAAACAATTTGGAATGTATATTGGCACGTATGAACCTTGTGAATTCTTAGGATACAAATGACATGTCATTAGGGTTATTACAATTCGGGTGCTAGTCTTGGATGTCCTACAGATGGATGAGGTCTTGCATTTGTTGTAGATTCTCTACAGCTTGTGTGAGCAGCATTGTGTAGCTTAATATCCCAACCCACAACCCGTGTGAGCAAACCCATTTCATAGCTTGTGTGAGCAATTATAGATACAGTTACAGGTACACTTTGTGTGAGCATTGTTCCTGCATATTTGACGTTATTTCATTTAGTTCATTGGGTGTTAAATGTATAAAATGAAATGAAATTTATGAAATGGTTATATGAAATTAGACATTGAATGGAGAAATTTATATGAATTATTGAAATGAAATGTGATATACAGAATAATTATGTGTTAAATGTGTAAATGAAATGGTAAAATAAAATGTTTAGATGGAATGGTTATACAGAAGGATTATATGAAATGATTACATGAAATAGTAATATGAAATGTTTAGATGGAATAGTTATATAGAATGATTATATGAAATGATAACATGAAATGGTTATACGAATTGATTATGTGGAAATAGATATATGAAATGATTATATGAAGTGTCTATATGAAATATTTATATGGATATGGACATGTGAAAAGAGATATTTGAAATGAATACTTGAAATGAAGATGTGAAATGTTAAATGAATATGTGTTGGTTGGTTTAGGTACTAAATGTGTTTGTCATGTATATGTTTGATAACATGATAAAGTTTTATGTTTTATATACGAACTCACTAACCTTGTGAGCCTTGTGATGTGTATAGGTAATTAATGAACTCATGACCATGATATTGAATTATCTTGTAAAATGTTTAAAATTACATCCTTTACGGTAAGTGAAAATTTAAGTTTATTACAAACTTACTAAGCTTGACGTAAGATTACCTTGTGTTGGTTTTTCTTCCTTGTAGATTGTCGGGTTCGAGCTATCAATTGAATTGCTTTTAGGGAATCACACTATCTGCAACTTATTAAGTAACTAATTGTTTATTTGATCTGGTTATAAGTGACATGTAAATAGGGTTTTGGTATATATATATGTTATAAGCATTATAGATATGTTTTGTGTCAATTGAAGTATGAAATGTATTTATTGATGTGAATCTTAATTAGTTTTTTTTTTGGTTGATTGTGGTGTGTGATAGCAATGGTAGGTTTATATAAGTTTTTTTGACGATTTACTATATGCCTTATGAAAGTGGTTTGATGTTTGGTTCATTAGATATGAATGAAATAGATGTATATATATGTTTGATTGGTTTATAATGTAAGAACATATGTATATTGAATGTAAATTTGGATTAGTGTTTGATTTGTGGTGCCATTGTGGGCATATTGGTTAGAAACATAGGTTGTATGTTTGTGGTATGTTTTGGGCATGTTTAGATATGTTTTGAATAGGTGAAAAGGGTTGGATATGGTTTGGTTTGGTACTTAAGAAATGGTGCATGAAATTGTTTGTTTTGGATGTCATTTTAGATGTACATGGCCTAGGACACGGATTACCACACGGCCTCCTTACACGATCATGTGTCATATTGATTTTTAGGTCAAGTTTTTCTCCATGGTATTAGGCTGTTACATGGTTTGGAGATACGATCATGTGATCCTATTTTGATTTGCTCACGGATTGGCACACGGTCTACGACACGACTGTGTGATTGTATTTTTGAATTGTACATGGTTTGACCACATGGCCCTGTATCTGAGCCACATGGCTTGGGCTCTATCACATTGCCTAGCCGCACGGCCGTATGACCATTGTTTTCAAAATTTTAAATTTTTTTTCATATTTTTCTGTTTTGTTTCAGATTAGTCCCTGATTGTCTCCAAACTATTTTCTTAAGATCATGGAGACTCGTTTTAAGGTCATTTAGTACGAATGATATGATTAATGATTGGATATTGATTTATGATAATACTCTAGAATGACATTTTTTTATGTATTAATTACATATTTATTTTTAGTATGATCCTATTAATTTGAGCTATTTATGGTTTTTTATCTTGTAGGGACTAAATTGAAGGCAAAAACGAAATTTAAGGGCAAAAAAAGCATGAATTTAAAGATAAAATGGGCCAACGTGCGAAGTAGGAAGGAAGTGGTGCCAAAAATGTAAAGTGTGGAAGACTTGGGGGCAAAAGTGCAAAGAAGAGATTTTATAAACACAAGACTCTATTTAATTTTTAATTATATTAGGATAATTGTTAAAGATTATTATTTAGATTTAATTTTAGCTTTTATCTTCATTTATCTTTAATTATCTTTAATTATTTGTATTTATCTTTTAGAATTTAATTAGGAATAGACTAGGATTCCTAGTACTATAAACAGGGGATGGACTGACACAAATTTCACTCATATTTTCTGGAAACACTCCATCTCCCAAAAAGATTAGCCTTATACCCTTTCATATTATTTAATAAAAATTCCATTATCATTACATTTATTTCTTTTTCCCACAAAAATATGAGCCACTAAACTTATCTAGCCGAAGATTGTCGAAATTCCCCAAAAAGGGTTCATGAGGCTTAGAATCCGCGCTTAGCCTTCTCATCGAGTATTCATCCTTTCTCCGCACTATGGGACTAACGCTTCTGTCTGTATCCTTTCAAAAGTGATCTTTTCATCTTGTGCAAAGGCGGCTGCTTTGTATGTTTTGGGAAGGTTGCACATTTGGTTCGTTAGCTTATTGCGTCAGTGGTTGTCGAGCCCAAAAGGCAAAATGGTGTGGCATTCGCCATTGAGAAGTGATGATCTAGTGTAAGACGGTCCCACAAAAGCGACGGTTGGCTAGAGTCAAGTTCCTCTAAATCGTAAGTCTAAAATCTAAGTGGAGCTAGTGGTCGTAGGCGTCCTCTTCCACTATAACTGACTTATTCTGTTCGAGAAGGATCACCTAAAAGCTGAGGATTGGATACAAGGAGGATCGATACAACCGGAGGCTGAAATCTCTCCATAAAAAACTAATTTTTCTCAATTCTGTTTATCTTTACAATTTTAATTTTAATTTTAATTTTCGCAATTTCAATTCAATCAAACTTTTATTTCTGTTTTTTTTCCAGGTACGTAGGTTTTCTTAGGCACGACTCTGTCTGGGATCTCAAGGAACAGGAACTTGTGCAAATCCCGTCCCTAAGGATTTGACCCTACTTCCCTTATACTATTCTTTTCATTCTTTTATAAGGATAAGATATTTTTGGTGCTCTCAACGACGCATCAATTTATGATATTTAAAATTGATTTCTGTATTGTTTTTAGTTATTATAGAATTTTTTGATAATCGTGGTGTGTCGTTGAAAGCACAAAAAATAACCCATCCCTAAGAAATAATGAAAAGAATAGTATAAGGGAAGTAGGGTCAAATTCACAGGGACTAGATTCCTACAACTTCTTGTTTCTCGAAATCCTAGGTGCAGCCGTGCCTAATAAAAATAGCTGACCTAGGAAAAAAATAGAATTAAAAATGTGGATGATTCGAAATTAAAAAAAATTAAAATTGCAATTGTGAAAAAAAACAGGTTTTTCGATTTGAGGGATTCCAGCCTCCAGTTATCTTGATCTTCCTTTAGTTCAATCATAGGTTTTTAGGCAATCTTTCTCATGACCAAATAAGCCAGTTATAGTGGAAGAGGACACCTACGACCACCAGCTCCACTTAAGTTTTATCCTTACGATTTAGAGGAACCTGACTTTAGCCAACTGTCACTTTTGTGAGACTGTCTTACACTAGATCATCGTTTCCTAATGGCGAATGCCACGCCATTTTATCTCTTCGGCTTGACAACCTCTGACGCAGCAAGTTAACGAACTGACTGTGCAACCTTCCCAGTACATACAAAGCGACCACCTTTGCACAAGATGAAAAGATTACTTTTGGAAGGATATGGACGGAAGCGTTAGTCTCATAATGTGGAGAAATGATGAATACCCTTTGAGAAAGGGTTAAGTATGGGTTCTAAGCCTCATGAAATTTTTCGGAGGAGTCTTGATAACCTTTGGTTAGATGAGTTTAGTGGCTCATGCTTTTTGGGAAAAAAAAACATAAGTTTAATGGAATTGAATTTTATTGGAAAATAAAACGAACAAAAAGGCTAAGAGCCTTAGGGGGAAGGAGTTTTTTTACAGAAGTGATGAGTGCATATTCATGTCACCCATCCTCTATTTATAATACATAGAAACCTCGTTTATTCATATTTAAACTCTAGATGATTATGTTTAAAAGATATAATTTGAAATAAATCTAAACAATATCATAATAATCCTAACAATAATCCTAAAAATAAAATTCAAATTTAAATAAAGTTTTATGTTCATAAATCTCTTCTTTGAAATTTTGTCCCAAGTCTTCTACACTTTGTATTTTCGACACCATTTCTTCCCTATTTCGCATGCTGACCCATTTTGCCTTTAAATTCACGCTTTTTGCCCTCAAATTTTCTTTTGCCATCAATTTAGTCCCTACAAGATAAAAAAATCATAAATAGTCCAAATTAGTAGGATCGTACTCAAAATATATATGTGATTAACACATAAAAGTATGTTATTTTAGAATATTATCATATTCCCTCTACTTAGCCCATGCTTACCCTCAAGTATAGTTCCTATCTCACTGGGTAATTTAGATTTTACCATTAAAGAAGTATCACTTCAAAGTTTTATAAAATTTGACATAATGCATATGAAAATAAAAAGAACCTTTAACTTGTTTTAAGTAAAACCGAAAAGTACTCTAACTTAAACCCACAAAAATTAAATCGAACTGGATTATTTCATGAAAGCTAGGTAATTTGCTAAACTTACTAAGACACCCTATTTGTTCCACCCTTAGTCCCCAAATGTAATTTTCTTTTTTCCTTTGTTTTATTTATTTATTATTTATTAATGCTTAAGAATGTATTGACCCTTTTGAAGTGAAGGGGAACGACAATCAAGCACCTCACCCTGGTTACTCAACTCAACATACTTCTAATTTATTATATTATATATATTTTTTTGTTTAAGAATATTTTGGTCATTTGAACGCGAAGTAGAATGACACTCTTAATTTTTCTGTAATTTTATGTAATTAATGTAGCAATTCATATTTATAGTAACTACCGAGAAAATGACATCAAAGGATACCAAGATACAGATTTTTAGCCTAGAAACCAGTCCCACATAAAATTTTTTTATTTTTGATTATATAGCAATCAGGAAACTAAATCACAACAAGTCCGTAGATGAAAAAAAAAAGAAAAAAGTACTACTAGTATTTAATTGATTGATGAAAGAATAAATCATCAAATCACAAAAATGAAAGAATTACTATAACAGTTACATTGAATTCCCGTAGGGGGAACTATTACAACAGGAAAGAAGAAGACGCGGAAAAGTTGGTAAAATCAAATCTCATCAGTTTCATTGTTAGGAAAGAAGGAAACTGGTGCTTATGCCTTATCTGATTTTTTGTCAGATGATGCAATGGTGAACTTGTAATGGATTTTATGCTTGTAAGGCTTCTCAGGGGTAATAATTTGGGAAGGGAAATTGGGGTGATTCACTGCATCCGGAAACCCTTGAGTCTGCAAACACAGTCCCGCATGAGGTTTATATATAACCCCACCTTTTCCCTTCACGTTATTGATCTGGCTTCCGGAGTTGAACTGCACGCCCGGTTGATTGGTATACAGTTTCATAACTCTCCCCGCCTTCTCATCCTTCACCACTGCTGTTTTCTTCATCTTGATGTGGTCGTTAGGACCGTCTATGACGTAGTTTATGTCGTAACCTTTCTGGAGTTCCTTGATTCCGCTCCCGATGGTCCTCAACTCGAGGAAATCGTATGGAGTGCCTTGTACAGGTTGAAGGGCGCCTGTGGGGATGAGTTCTTCATTGACGGGCGTGTATTGGGGGGCGTAAATCTGAAGTTTATGGGACAAGATATCGCCACTGTCATGGTTACCAAGGTTCCAATAGATATGCGTTGCTAGATTCACAGGGGTAGGCTTGTCTAAAGACTTAGCTTTCAACTGCACTCTCAACCGGTTATCGGAACGAAGGAGGTACCGGGAAATCCTATTACCAGAAACCAAATATATTAGTGGATGATCATATTTGGAATGAAGATGCTTGGTTTGCTAACCTTCGTCACCATCCTTGCTATGATAAGCAAAGACTATGGTGGGATCTTCAGCATCTTTCTCAATCTTCTTCATTTCCCAGATAACATCAGAGAATCCTTTAGGGCCACCTAATGTTTTCCATTGAATTGCAACACGAGGTATCAGAAGAGCAAGGAATTTTAGAAAGCTAAGAGATTTATTCAACTTTACCGTTAAGTGTGTTTTTCCCATCATTAGCCGGTAGTGTAAATTGAGCTCCATTTAATGGTAATTTTGCGCCTGCGATTCGATTTGCTACCCGCCCCAGAACTGAACCAAAGTAATTAGCATCGCTCTGCAAATTAGAAAAGAAAATCACGATTCTTACAAGCCTGCAGGTCACTTCTATTCAATGCATAATCAAGCCAATGTATTAAAAGAAAATGTCCTAACGTCACTGTCATTTATAATATTTAAAGAATCAAAGCTGATAAAAAACCGAAACCCAGGTCTTGATTTGGATTAGATTCGTCAAACATATTATTATTATTATCATATAGGACAACAATCTATCAGTAACATTTTTTCCTTTAATGTATCGGACAGAGAAAGATACTGAGAAAAACTCAGTGATTCCCTATGTCTCCATTGACAAAAACCAAAGCAAAATCAAGACAGAATCATGGAAATAAAAGATGCAAAACTCTGAAGAAACGGGAAACAAAACTCACCATATACTCTTTCACATCATCATATCCAAGAACAATATCACCTGGTTTCCCTGAAAAATAGCAGAAAGACCAAAAATATGATAGAAGAAATCAACCCAGAGACAAGAAATCGAAACCAAACCAAAGGAACCAACCATCTTTGTCTGGAAGAATAATCGAGATAACGGATGCACCCCAGTTGGTGAACTTAACAGACATGTTCCCATTCTTCAGCTCATATATTCCGACTTCATGCTTTGACTTGTCATCTTTTGATTTGTCGTCTTTTGATTTGTCGTCTTTTGATTTGTGATCTTTTGATTTGTCATGTTTTGATTTTTCGCCATTGACGAAAGCAAAGGAAACCACAAGAAGCAAAAATAACAAGAAAGAAAGCTTATTCATGTTCTCAGAGAATTAAAGGATGGTGATTCACCGATGATTTGCTGAGGAATTTATAGGAATATAAAAGAGAGAACACCGACACATGATGTCCATGAAACCAAAAATAGGAAACGGAGGAATGGGTGACATATAGTTAGATGTAGTTCTCAAATTCTTTCGTTGTGTTTAGATGAGGCTTTGTGGTTTCCTAGATCTTGACTCGGTGAAATGACCAGTTTTCAAGCCATCTTTAATTTAATGGCTTAATACCTCTTTTGACCCTATACTATAGTTGTATTATTACTTTAATATCTATACTGTTAATAACTTCTATACAGCCCAATAGCCCAACCCGATTTTCTGTTAAAAATATATTAAATCAACCAATGACACATTCTCATGACTAAATGACCAGAAAAGGCCCATCTCTAAAAAAAAATTACAGAAATGGGCCGTTTAATTTGTTAAAAAAATATTGGAAAGGGTTGATTTCCTTAAAACTCACTGGGCTGACATCGCTTCCAAGGGAAAAGCAGAAAAGTGTGTCCTGCTCAGCACTTTTATCCCCGATGACCAGTAAAACACGCCCGCATCATGCGAGCTTTTCCCGTGTTTTCCTAGTGCCAATTGGGGTTTAGGGTTTTTTTTAATTTGTAAGTGTTTAGGTTTAAGGTTTTATTTAATTTTTTGGGTTTAGGGAATCTGAAAAAATAATTTGTATAGGATGGGTTTTGAAAAAATAATTTTGGGGGGATGGGTTTTGAAAAAATAATTTTGACGAGATGGGTTGAGTTTTGTAGAGAAAAAAAGGCTCTAAGTAGTATGCGCAGTTAGCAAAAGTACTGAAAATGCTTTCAATTGTACGCCCTTTTCAGTACTGCTGCTTCTAAGAAAATAAATTTAAGGAGGTGGTCCTAAAAAAACATCCTGGGATTCCCGGGATGGTTTGTGAAAAATGCCCCAAATAGTGGGGGTTGAGGTTTGTAGAGGAAAAACACTCTAAATAGGATGCACTGTCAGCAAAAGTATTGAAAATGCTTTCAGTTAGATGCCTTTTTCAGTATTGCTTCTGATAGTGCGTCCTGCTTGGAGCGTTTTTCCTCTACAAATTTCAACCCCCACTATTCAAGGCATTTTACAACAAAGAGTGGGATGCTATCCCTTAGGCTATAAATGACTCATATTTTAGCCTCTGGTGGCATAAGTTGGAGCAATAGAAATTGAAAATGTTCAAAAGAATAGAAGTTGAGGTTGAAGGTATAAGTTGATTTTTCATGTTAATATTTATATGAAGCATTATATTTATTGCATATTGTTTTGATTTTTTGTGTAAATTTTTCATGTTTGGAATTTCTCTCAAAAAATGAATTGGTTGAAAATGAGTGGACAAATTAATGTTATCATTTATTACAACCGTGATGCCCGTGACACCGAGAACAGAGTGATTTTTTTATCGGAGAACACAATGCGACTGACCTTTAACCAGAACATAAAGTTGACAGAACTTTGTAAAAGAATTAAGTGAAACATCTTCAGATTTATGGCAATGAGAGTTTTGTCTATTAAGTATTGATTTTGTGTTTCGGTGGATCCCGTGAGATATGACTTATTTGATATCAAAGGTGCTCGGGGCTTGGAGGCGATGGTGCAAACACACCTCGAAAGTGGATCACTGTTTCTTGAGTTATATGTGGAATTTTCAAGACCAAATGAAGGACTTTCAACTTCAACATCTCTTTCTGTTCGAGAGGCGAGAATGGTTGAAAATGTCGATAGTACAACCACTTTGTTAAAAAGTTCTCACTATGATATCCTGGAATCATTAATGGGAAGACACTTATCTGTCTCAACCTTAGATTTCAATCGTGGGAGGCAGAACACTGAACCATCGGGTTTTGGTGGTAGAATAGAATACACGACCCTTGCACGACACTCAGTTAGTGGATGGGACATGCACCTATGTGGGTTGATGTTCAATACTTGGAATACTTATTGGAGAATGACATCATCTTCCAGTAGTTGGCAATCAACATGTCATTTTGGATGTTTCAAAACGTACACAAGAAAAGATGATGTACTCTCTACGAAGTCCACTAGCGAAGGGACCTCTAACATGGCAGATGTTGGTGGATCGGAGAATGAAGATGACAATTAATACGATGTGGATCCACCTCAGGAGCCCGGTGTTGATGGCTAAGAGGTTGCATTACTTTCTAAATCAGAGCCTGTTCCAACTAAAACTAAAGATAGTGAAAGGGGTAAAAATGAAAAAGAAGAAGATCCACGATTCACAAAATACTCGCCGACAGCCCATATGCATAATGTCAATCTTTTGGCAAAGGATGCGTTGGAGTTTGCAGAACTACAACACAAGAGGCTTGGCCATAGAAGTGCATCATTTGATTCGAGTTATTTGCAAGTGGGTAAGGACTTTTATAGTAAAGATGGTTTTCTTGTAGCATTGAAACTATATAACAGCAAGAATGGGGTTAATTTCTATGTGGTTAAAATCTAAATTTGAGAAGTTCGAGGGGACGTGTGCAATGCAAGATGACAACTGTTCATGGAAAATCAAGGCTTTTGTTAAGAAGAATACGAGATTATGAATGATAAAAAAGTTTACCGATTCACATACATGTGTTGCCTCTGGTATATTATCACTGGGTTATTAGGGTTTAAGATTATTTCAAATTAGCTTAATGTACTCGTGAAGTTACAAGTGTTTCACTGAATTATCCGAAGCTAGATTTAGATAAGATCACGTGCCTAATACTATCGATTGTGAAAGTGGATCCACAAGGCGTGTGTCAATTGAACTACACGCCTTCGTACCGCAAGGCTGGGATAGCTAAGTAGAATGCCTTGGAGAAGATGCACAGTGGGTGGGACGCATCATACAACAAGGTATCGCAGTAGTGTCAGGTGTTGGACTCTTTGTCAATGCCTCATGCATACGTGGCCTATACATCGTTATAGGCGTCGTCGTCATCAGGAAATGAGATGGCCCGAGGGTGTACCACATTGAGGATGGATGACCAACAGTCGAACCTGGCATAGGGCTAGGAGCAGAAAAATGTGGTGTAATGTTTTGTGCTTGTGTGAAAATAAAAAAGTTAGGATATTGACCAGAATAAGGCGATACTTATAGAAGGGAGTGTAGTGAGGGCAGTGGTGTTAAAGCCGTCCGGGCCGATTCTTGTGTGGGTGCTGATGATGGGCTCGCCTCGCCACCCCTTGGATTTAAAGGGGCCCACTCGTATGGGGACACCGATGCCGCATGCTAACTTCGAAAAGAGAATTGCATTGTAAGGAGGTAAAAAATCATATCAGTTATTCCTCATGTTGATATATTACGAGTAGAGTACCGGCCAATTCGTATCCGGTTGTCGTAATTTGATACGATGTAGATCATTAAGCTCCTGAGGTGCCACAAGAATCGATTGTCGAAATTTGAATTGTTGCAACACTCTATCCACCTTGTGCATCTCAATGGTAATGTATACTACCAATGGGACCTTAACGTGTTAGGCGTTGGGATGTACAAAGAATTCATCAGGAATAACTACTCAAATTGTCAAGTCATTGTATGGTGTCCATTGAAACTATATGAACGTGATCAAAACGTTAGTTATATATATACTACTGAATACTAAACATGAAATCGACTACGTTATTTGTATATAGTTCAAAATTAAATAAAGACATACATTTTCTTCCGATCATTGGTCTAATAGAAGCTGTATATCTTCAAGCTCGGAAGGTAATCCCACGTGACTCGGGGCATGGTTCCATCTATTTAAATAGCTTATTAGCATAATAATTTTATTTTAAATTAATTTAATAATGATAATATCTACTGAATTTTACCTTGTTTCGAGTGGGAATGTATATGGGTAGTCCACTCGAGGACGTAAAAATAGAAAGCGGTACCAAGCTGATGATTGTAGTAGTAAAATGCAACCACAAATTTTGATTTTTTTTGGTTTTGTCGCCCGAAACATCTCCCAGTACAATGTCGCCATCAGGATGGACCCCTAACTGAGTTCACCAGCTCATCTAAAATCGACAATCGACAAATTTCAGCAGCTACCTTAGATGTACAAGGTTTCTTGACTTTTCCGACATCATAATACCCCCAATAATCTGAAGGATGTACGCCGAGTGTATTGTTTTCTTTTCTCTTTAATAGAATCCTCTACCAGTTCCACGAAATTATTTCGTAACTAGGCCATTTCGATCTGATCTCCGTAAATCGTCTCTGGAACCACACCTAAAAGATTGTAACATACGATTCCCCAATTAGTAAACTGAACAGACTCAGTGACTACTAACCCGTTCATGGGTAAACCCAACTGTAATTACACATCCTCTAAAGTGATAGTACACTCACCGCATGAAAGATGAAATGTGTGCGTCTTTGGTCTCCACCTCTCCACCAACGCGCTTATGTGTTTTGGGTCCAACTTACACCCTTGGCCTACAAGGGCCACGGGCAAAAAACCAGCTTCCCTCAGGTATGTTTTGATCAATGGTGATAGAGGACTGGGTGGGTTATGAATATGGCATTGGAAAATTCGATCTTCTGCTTATTTACATAAAAGTTATAAAAAAATAAGTTCAATTATAACTATGAAAAAAAATTAAAAATTAAAAATTATTAAAAATTACCATTTGCAATTGATTGATGGAGATATGCTTGTTATCAAGATGAATTAGAGACCCGACCATTGTTAAATATTACTTGAACACGAACAAATTTTTAGTAAAAATACTATTTCTTGAAATTACTAATAAAAAATAATAACAATAATAATTTAGATAAAAATAATGATTTTTTAAAATTATTTTATATTAATATTTTATATACTTTATTATTAAATTTACAAAAAAATATTTTTATATGTAATTAATGTGATTGACCGACTTCAGTAGATTGGCATAGAATTCCATGACCACCTCCTTGATATACAGTTGCACAAAGCTTAATGACTCCAGAAAATTATTCTTCCCCAAGATCACATTGATTCATCAACCACCAAAGCTTCCCTCGTCGATGTTTTGCTCCTCAATATTTTCTTAGAAAACAACAGGTACCGATTGGTGCAGGCAATGAAGAGAAAAGTTTGATCCTTTATTTTGAGCAATTCTTTCTGCTTTAGTCTAGGGAGTCACAGGATTCACATATCCTTTCTCCTTTTGTTTCTTCTCTTTCGGGTGAAAAGGAACATTTAACCTTTGGTGCGGCCCATTCCTAGGTAGAGCTTTTTTCAAGGGCATATTGTCATCAGACTCTAAGATTGTCTCGTGTTAGTTTGATAGATTACGTTTTGACAAGACGATTAGTGAATTAAATTGTAACACGACACTAAAAAATTATAAAAATAGAAAATGTTATAGAATACGGTAGTTTGTTTTAATAAATTATATTTTTATTTTTTAAATTATAAAAAATAATTTGGATAACCATTTGTTTTGGTTGATTATCCATGCAAAATAAAATTAAAAATTCCTATTTTTTAAAAATAATTTAATTAAAAAACATTTTTATTATTTTTATGACACATGTCAACATTCAGTTGGCTGTGAGCCCAAAATCTGACAGTGTTAGTCATGTACCGATAAAAAGTAGAGTAAATTATATTAGTAGTCATCCAACTATTAATAAATTTATTCATTGGTCACCCAACTATGAAAAGTTACAAAATAGTCACTCTACTATTCAATTTTGTCTTTTTGGTCACCCAACTATCTTGGATTTTTGGTCACCTAAAACCCAAAAGATTTCAAAAATCATCGAAGGGATATATCGTCGAACCGTCGTCACCATCATGGGTTACTGCTATTATCGCCTTCGATGCCATGGCCATTGCCGGTCAGACCACCATTGGCCACCATCGACTGTTTGACCACTGTCGGTTGAACCACCATTAGCCACCACTGATCAAGCCACCACCAGTCACCGTCAGCTTTCATCGATCGACTCAATGCCAATCTTTTTACGAATTAGTGGGTTGGATTTGCATCATTTCAAATAATTTTAGACATGTCTCGGTTCTCCAGGATTTGCTGAAAAATATGGTTACAAAAACCTTAAGTCCGTTCCCAACTTACATGAGTTATTCTAAAAATTAAAATTAAAATATAACCTATGTGGAAATGATAGTCCATGATCTGATTACATATTCCAAAATTTAATGAAACCTAATTTTACACCCAATCTAATTTTTAGGAATCACAGCTTTGGTAAAATTACTTTATCATATATAAATAATAAAATAATAAAATATATTTATTCACATACATAATTTAAAACATGAATATAATTAATGAATGTCACATCTTGTCAAAATTAATCAAATATGAAGAAAAGAGAAATTTCAGTATATATTTATACTATAAACATAGCACAATATGACTCCAATACCAATTGTTGAAAAAATATTATATAGAAAACATTTTTTAGTTACAACGAAAGTTTAAAAAATTTGAAAACCAAGTCAATTTGTGATATTTATAACAATAAACTTTTCCTGAAAAGTATCTGAGATGAATTTAAATCATTCTCAACTTTCAACTGAATGACCTTTTTCGCTATCCTAATACTACGAATTGTGTCGAGTGTGGGCTCGAGCAACATGAACCAAATACAGAACAAGATATGACATGTGTCAACATTCTATTATTTTATGCATGCAAAATAAAAATAAAAATTATTATTGTTAAAATATTTTAATAAAGAACATTTTTATTATTTTATGATACATGTCAACATTCTATTAATTGTCAGCCCAAAAGCTAACAATGTTAGTCAGGTACCAATAAAAAGTAGGGTAAAATACATTAGTAGTTACCCAAGTATTAATAAACTTCTTTATTGGTCACCCAATTATTAAAAGTTACAAATTGGTCACGCAACTATTCAAATTTGTCTTTTTTGGTCACACAACTATATTTGATTTTTGGGTGTTTCCATTTTTATGTTAGCAGTTGGTGACCAATAAATATAAAATTGAATAGTTGAGTGACTAAAAAAGAAATTTACTAATAGTTGGTTGACCATTTTGTAACTTTTCATAATTAGGTGATCAAAAAATAGTTAAGGATATCCTATGAGGGAAACACACTTATGACAAGGCCATTGGACAACCGCTGATTAAGTAGCTTTTGTAATAGCATGTAATTAGGTAGAGCTTAGTCACGATACTATAGTGTAAAGACTTTGTGGCTAAATAAGTCTACAATTAATAGATGAAAAACTGGAACATAATTATAAATTATTTGGTTCCTAATTATATATGTCTAATCTATCCCTCCACTAGCATGTTGAAACCATAAATGATGAAGATAAAGAAATGGTTCATATTCACAATTGAATGCATTTTTTCACTAAGTATAAAAATGACTTGAGAATTAATTTTGTAACAACTCGATTTCCAGTGGTACTAGAAATTGTGGTTTTGGGACCCCATTTCTGCAAATTGAGTCCATAATTATTAAATAAAGATATTTGTGGAGTTATTACATGTAACACCCCTAATCTATCTCTGTTGTTGGATTAAGATTACAGAATATTACAACAATTAACAAGATTGATAATGTAGTGACACAATTCAAAGATTAA
Source organism: Gossypium anomalum (assembly GCA_025698475.1). Taxonomy (NCBI): domain Eukaryota; kingdom Viridiplantae; phylum Streptophyta; class Magnoliopsida; order Malvales; family Malvaceae; genus Gossypium; species Gossypium anomalum. Next base: position 65,532,620 of record CM046964.1, read on the forward strand.
TTTAAGCATCATAAATTAATAATCAACAATCATTCATATCATACATTCGAAAACGAGATTTAAATAGAGCCTACAAAACCATAAAATTAGTTTAGAAACAAGTATGGGCTAATTTGAAACAAAATAGAAAAATATGGTAAAAATTGAAAACAGGGGTCACACGGCCATGTGGTTAGGTCATGTGACAGGGCACAGATCGTGTGGCTCAAAAACATGGTTGTGTGGCCAAACCATGTAACATCCTGAATCCATGTAACATAGGGTCACACGGTCGTGTCACCAGGCTGTGTAACTCACTGAGACCGTGTGGACAAACTGCACCAAAAATCAAATAGGCCACACGATCATGTCATTCAACTGTGTGTGACACTTGACCGTGTGGCAAACTATGTCACAGGTCGTGTGTGCCCAAAAGTGCCTTTTAAAACAATCAATTTTCAACCGAATTCACTAAGGCCAAAACTCATACCATTACCAACCATTAAACCTACATAAAATGCAACAAAACTTGCCAAAACACATCATATATCACCCAACCTAAGTGCTTAACCAATATGCCACCAATGACACCGTAATGCAAAATTTAACCATTAGCATTCAATACCTTTCGTACCATAAGGTTTATATCAAAACAATTACATCGCATAGCATAATTCCAACCAAAGTTCATTAAGTTACCTAAATCATATATACCAATTCAACAATCCAAAACAAGACATAATCAACACATTAACCTTATTAAATCGTCCAATAATTTTTAAATAACATATGCTATAATCAACCATTTATACCAAGACTTCTAATGCCAATTTATTAGCAATTGGATTTCACCAATTAGCATATCATGTATGCACCAATTCAACTAACCAACAATATGTTAAGTTTCAAGCACACATAAGCCATCGATTAACAAACCAACCAAAATACAATTAATGATTTATATCAATACACATATTTCATAATTCAAATGGAACAAAACATGATGAAATGATCACCAACATGCATATACCAAAGCCCTATTTACATGCCACTTATAACTGGCAAAATAAATGTATAACTACCGAAAGAGTTGACGGATAATGTGATCTCCAAAAGTGATCTAACCGACAGCTCGTATTTGACGATCTACAAAGAAGAAAAACCAAATAGAGTAAGCTTAAGTAAAGCTTAGTAAGCCCGTATTAAACTTAAACTTATTGTAATATTGTAACTAAAACATTCTGTAGTTAATTTTATAAACAAGGTCATGAGTTCATTTATTTCCTATACACAGCACAAATCTCACAAGGTTAGTAAGTTTACATATACGAACTTTATCATGTCATAAACATTACAAGAAAACATATTTAAAACTCATTTCAACCATCACATATATTTAATAACTCACATTTCACTTCAATTATCTATATCCAATGTTCCATTCATATATCTATTTCCATATAACCAATTCATATAACCATTCTATATATTTATTTCCATATAACTAATTCATATATCATTTTTTTTCACCTGATGAATCAAATGAAATAACGTTTGATATGGAACGATGCTCACACAAGTTGTAACTATAAATGCTCACACAAGTTGTAAAATGGGCCTGGTCACACGAGTTATGGGTTGGGATGTTAGGATACATGATGCTGCTGACATGAGCTGTGGAGAATTTGCAACAAATGCAAGATTTCAACCATTAGTAGGACATCCAAGACTAGTACCCAAAATGGTAAATAACCTTAATAACATGTCATTTGTATCCTAAGCATTCACAAGGTTCATATAGGTTGTGATTCACATTTATATCATATAATTACTTAAACATTTCTTTGTCGAATGAATTCAACTATATAATTTCTCCATTTTCAATCATGACCCTTAATTAAAATTTCATTTCAATTTGATCCATTTCTACAACTTAATATTTACTAAGCAAGCAAATCTAAAAACAATATACTTAGATATTTAATAATTCACAAAAAAAATCGATTCATTTATTATACAAACTTACCTAATCCAAAAATAGCAACGAACACAACACTGATGATTACATCACTGACTTTCCTTTTCGGCGATTATTATCCGGTTGACTCATTTCTTGATATAAATATAATAATTTAATTCAATTATCCAATCCAATTACTTAAAATACTTAAATTCACATATCTGAACCTTAATCAACATTTTACACTTTTACCCTAAACTTTCACCTTTTATTCAATTTAGTCCCTAAATTCAAAACTTTTAATTCAATCACAATTTAACCCAAAAAAGACTAGAAAAATTTTCTATAATCCCCTTATAGCCCATATTCATCATATTTTTACAAAAATTTTATGTAACTTTACTATTTTAGCAATTAGGTCCTTAAACTTTAAAATTAACTAAAATCACTTTACAAAATAATCCTATTCAACTATCAAGATTAATAATCTACCATCAAACTTAAAAAAATAAAAAATTCATCATGACATAATTCAAAATATTTAACATTTTTACGAATTAGTTCCTGAGTTAGCTAGATTAAGCTACAATGATCTCAAAAACATTAAAATTACTAAAAATAGGTTAAAAACACATACTATGCAATTGAATTAACATTGGTCAAAGCTTTGGTGTTATTCAAAAATGGTTTTTTGGTGAAGAAAGTGAAAATAAAATGGTTATTGAAGTCATTTTTGGCAGGCAATCCTGAGTAGTAGATATTGTGCATTGAGTCATTGTTGTCAGGTAGTCCGAGGTGACAATGTAATCAAATATAGAAAAGCCATGTTGCTAGACAATCCAGAGTGGTAATATGTTCATGTTTAGCATCATCATTGCCAGGCAACCTAGGGTGACAGATCCGCGTATCTATTATGAGTTTATGTCAAATTAATAGGGTTAAAAACATGTGAATTGGCTAAATAGTAAACGAAATGAAATGTGATTGGAAAGTGAACTACTAAAGCATGTGAGATGAGCTGAAAACAAGCCCTGTGGACCAATTAAGTAATAATGAACCAATAAGCTCGAAAATGATTGTAATGTGGTATAAAATGTAACATATTTATATATAATATGTAATGCCCTCAACCCGAACCGATTGGCCCTATTTAGATATCAGGTGTTACATTACAATATTTAACAAAATTATCAAAATAGTTGACAATTACTCGTTTCTTTAAACAAGTTGTTTTTTATTTTAATCGGAAACTTAATGTTTAAAAATAAGGAAAGTATTTAAAATAACTTATTACATCAGACTAATTATATATTCGACATATATATTGTAAAATTTTATTAAAGACAGACTCCTAGGGCATAATCCTAGACTATGACACCTTTTTATTGTATGCATAATAACCCTCTTCGCCGCATCCTTGGCGTACTCCTAGCATCGTCCCTCCTCATGCAATATATCCCATCTTACCTGATACATAAATATAACATTTTGTAAGTTTAGGAGAACTTAATGAGCTTTAATCCAAAATATACCTTGCTAGATATTGGTCATGTTTAATGAATAAATGTGCCCCAACTATCCTTTGTAGTCCACTTTCTTCTTCCTCGAGCGGATACCACAACAATTTTGGTATACACTTACACATAAACTATCATACTCTTATCATATCCATATCTTCCTTATCTAACTAACAGAAGATCCTTTCATACATTTCATATATCCCCTTGTCACATACGTACTTTTCAATAGAACATACCCTCAGAGCCCACTTCGTACCGACCATACCTTAACACTACTTTACTCTCAAATAGTTGTTCTTATACATTAATTATGGGCAGATACATACATATTTGGCGAATACTTACGCAGAACTAAATACCATCAAACTCACATTCAAAACATACCTATGGCCAATACCACAAACTCATACTGATAATTTACTATATGGATCATTTAAATGAATTCAGCATCACTTTATTTCAGAACCCCATAAACTCAAGATAACATTGACTCAAATTCTAAATAATTTCAGAAGATGACATAATACAACTCAAATTTAACCATAAATGTTACATATAGGCTTAGACTAATTAATACTTATCTCATTCATATCTATGAACATGCCCAAATCTCAAACTTATTAATTTATCATGGCCTATACCATTTTTGAACATCCGGATACACATATCTCTTCAAGAACTTTATTAAATATTAATCCAATTACATCACAGAACTAATTCAGCCAAACTATTTCAGATGTATGATAACCTGATTATAAACTTACATGTTAAAGAATATCCAGAGTTTATCTAGAATTTACCGCTAGAACGAATAGACACATTCTACCATAAAGTCATAGCAGAGTATGCCACAAGGGCCAAATAGAATACGCCACAAAAGTGGCATACAAAATACATTGCGAAGGCATAATATAGAATCATGTGTTTCTTGTCACGGGGGACTCTTACAGAAGGTGCCATAGGTTTCTCCCTCATGGACTCTTTCATTTACGATTATATCCCTTCTTTTGCTCCATATTGACTAAGTATGGCATTGCACTAAGACAACTATCAGCCTTGTCCTAGTGGACTCAATAGCCTATTTCATTAACTGTTGCATGCATAACAAACCAACCCTTCTTGGTGTTTTTCAAAAAAATTATCAATTGAAAATAAAAAGGCAATGAACGACTATTGGAAATGTCCATTTTAGCATTCAACAAGGTTGTGACCCAATCATACAGAACATTATTTCAAACTTGCACCTAAGGAAAGACAAGTCCATATGAGTTACCTGTAGACTCAAGAGTGGTTTTGGCTTTTTTACACGTTGGTCATTTCTACTGGAATATGTTTATGCTTAAAGCCAGTCAGTTGATTCAGAAATTGCATTAAAAAAGTATAAAAAACTACAGAGGGGGTGCACATAATGTCTTCCAATACTATTTACAGAATCAAAGCCCAAACAATTATCAAGTAAATGATCCCATCAATTGGTTAGATAACTATAATGTGCCTTCAGCATCCAAGGTCTGGCCTTATAATGCTACAAGTAATTTATCCCAAGTTTTGACTGGGCGAATAAGGGAACCTCCTTTCTATTTCTATGAAGTTTTGGGATTTGTTCTCGTAATTGGTTTATCACACCTCTGAGAACTCTTCCTTCTTATTCTTCTTCAAGTCAGGCTAATTCTCCTATTATTGGTGCATGATTCTCTTCATATTCTCATGTTACGCCAAAGAAAACATCAAATATGGACATTACAGCTCTTTTAAGTGAGGTCTGAGCTAAGGAGATAGCTATTGCTGCTAAGTGAGGTCTGAGCTAAGGAGATAGCTATTGCTGCTCTTTCAAAGAAATCAGTAGTGAAGAAAAATTAGAAGAGGCCTAGAGTAAGTGAGGGTACTCAAGAATTTGAAAAGAATGAACACCCACAACTAACGCGACATGGACTTAGAAAAGGGTTACCAACACTAAAAGTTCCTTCTCCTTCAGTTTCAACACTTCTTACAATTCCAATAGGGTTTGCCCCAACTGCAGACTCTCTAGTTCAGAATGCTGATTCTCAACTAGCTGAGGTCCCTACAGAGACATTGCCCTTAGAATAACTAGTGGTTCCCACCAATTCTCAACCCCAACATGCCTCTTTTACAGAAACAAATGAATTCTTCCCATGGTGTGACATATACACATTAGGGACATCTTTTGTTTCTCTGACTTCTATCTCCCACCAAAGTAGTATGATACCACTGTAGATGAAAGAATCTTTTTGCTCATATCTTGTTTCCAATCCAAAATTGTCTTCTCTTTCATTAATGGCGAAGTCTACACAAGCCTTATCTGTGGATTATGGTATATGGAGTGGGTTCCTTAGAAAATTTAGTAATTACCATAAGGTCAAAGTCCTAAACTTAGAGGAGGCAATCAAAGTCGGTAATTGGACTATAGATGAGCTACGCCAAAATGATCAGATTCATAAGAGAAAAATTGAATGATTCGATTCTTGCATCATGGCTTGGAGGGCTAAATTCAAAGACATGGAGACCCAATGTATATAGTTCGAAGAAAAAGTTAAATCATTAAAGGAGAGTGAATTCTCTCTAAAGAAGCAACTCAAGGCTCAAGAGCTGCGCCACAAGGCTAAACTGTATAGTTTACGGTAATTCAGTGAGAAAGCCCTACCCGAGTTAAAGTCCAACTTGGTTTTTCACACTCAAGTGGTTGCTAGCCTAATGAATCTATGTTAGGTAGACTTCGATTTTCAAAAATAATTTTTATTGATTATCTGAGCTTTAACGTCTACCACCTCGAGGGCAAAGATTGAGAAGACTTCCAAAAGAAGTAGAAACAGATTGCTAGTTTCTTCTTCTCCAGTACGTCTAAAGTAGAGGATGAAAAAGAAAATTCAGAAGGATCTATTGACTTAGAAAAGGCTCCAGGGGATTTGGTGCAAGCAAAAGAGCTCCTAGCTCAACCCACTGATCATCAAGCTGAAAAAGGGAACTAAAATTTATTTTTATTTTTTCTTGTATTTTCTTTTTCTATAACAATGTAATATTTTTCCGAACTTCATCAAGGAATTAATCTTTTATTTTCCCACTGTCTTACTTATCATAATATTACTTTATTAACTGAATTTCACACTAACATAAATTTCAACATACCTAAGGGACTAAGTCAGCCTCAGTGTATTATGCATACAGGGCTGAATCGCTTATTTCCCAGAGGATTGACTAAACCTTGTTCTGATACCAACTTGTAACGCCCTCAATCCAACTCGAATCTTCATATTTGGATCTCGGGTGTTACATCACAATATTTAATGAATTGTCAAAATAATTGACAATTACTCATTTTTAAACACTTTATTTATTATTTTAATTGGAAACTTAATGTCTAAAAACAATGAAAGTATTTAAAATAACTTATTACATCAAACTTATTATAGATTTGATATGTATATCTTATAAAAGTTTATTAAATACAGACTCCGAGGGCGTAATCCTAGACCATGCCACTTTTTCACTGTATGCATAATAACCCTCTTCGTCGTCCCTTCTAGCACAATATATCCCACCTTACCTAAAACATAAATATAACATTTTGTAAGTTTAGGAGAACTTAATGAGGATTGATCCAAAATATATCTTGCCAGATATTGATCATGTCTAATGAACATCTGTGCATCACCTATCCTTTTTGGACCACTTTCTTCTTCCTCTGGCTGATACCACTACAGTTTTTGTATACACTTACAAGCCAACTATCATACTCTTATCATACCCATATCTTCCTTATCTAACTAATTGAAGATCCTTTCAGACATTTAATAAATCTCCTTTTCACATATGTACTTTTCAACAGAACATACCCTTAGAGGCCACTTCATATTGACCATACCTTAACACTACTTTATTCTCAAATAGTTGTTCTCATACATTAATTACGAGTAGATACATACACATTTGGAAAATACTTACGTAGAACTAAATACCATCAAACTCATAATCAAACATATCTTGGTTCAATACCACACAAACCCATACTGATAATGTAGTACATAGATAACTTAGATAAACTCCACATCACTTTATTTTAGAACCCACAACCTCAATATAACAATGACTCAGATTCAACCATACATGTTACATACAGACTTAGACTAATTGATAATTATCTCATTCATATCTACGAACAAACCTAAATCCAAAACTTATCAATTTATCATGGCAGATACCATTTTTGAACATCCAGATATAGAAATCTTTTCGAGAACTTTCTTAAGTATTTGTCCAATTGCATCACAAAACTAATTCAACCAAACTATTTTAGACGTATGATAACCTGATCATAGACTTACCTATTAAAGAATATCCATAGTTTATCTAGAATTTACTGTTAGGATGAATAGAGACATTCTACCATACAATTATAGCAAAGTATGCCAGAAAGGCGTCATACAAAATACGCTACAAAGGCATCATATATAATCACGTTGTTACTTTCACAAGGGACTCTTATAGAAGGTGCCATGGGTTTCTTCCTCATAGACTGATACAAAATTTCATGTATCGTGATCTTCCAATTCGATTTACTCAACACTGAAGGCTACACCATGAACCTTCATACAAAGATATCATGCCATGAGTCATAACTACATGGTCTTATACATATTCATGTATCATGATTTGTCATTCCAACCTTCATCTTACTAGATGCTACACCATAAGTGGTTCCAAATCATATTAATATGCAATTGGTCTCTATCTCATGCTCTTACACTTGTTTTTATATTGTGATATGCCAATCTAGTTAGTGATATAACTGCCCTACTAGAGGCTTCCCGATAGGACATTTCTCATTACTTACTTACCCAAATGTGATCGCATTCCTGACTGACTCATACTTTTCGTGTTATAACTTTACTTGCATACTTACAAATTAGCATTCTTCTCAACAGAACCTTACACATATCACCATAGCACTTATTTCCTCTTTACTATGTCCATACATTTATCGATTACTATAGATATCATCATTCTTCATATATAGATATTTCTACTTGGAAAGTTTACGAGAGTTAGAGTAGAGACTCACTTGATACTCACCTACTATAGTTCAAGACTCCAAACTCAACCATCCTTATCGAACCAGCAACAACAATTGCCTACAGAACATTGGATCACCATTAAAACTCATTTACACACAAATTATTATCATTTTTATCACTGATAACCCCTATGCCAGACCTTATACTTACAACTTATTGTTCAAATCACATATATAGATTTACTCATTTAGAACTTAACATTTAAAGCTGTAGTATTTACTCGAGGATGGAGTAACCATTCATTATCTAAGAACTATAGCTTCTAGATTAATGAGAAAGAGATGAAATTAGGCTTAAGAAAAAGAACCAGAGAGTACCACTTAAGGAAGAGGAAGAAAAAGAACCCTTATTAGAACCATTCTGACATATATAAATATGACTCATCTTACTTAGTGGAACTTGACAAGTGCTATACATTTTTAGAACTTGTCCTTCTTAATGGCCTACAAATTCCAAGTGAATTATAAATAAGTACTTCGCTTTTGCAAATACTAGACTAGTCATCTAGTTAGTTCCTAACCAAGTTACCTTCTAATATAACTAGCGCAATACTTCTGACAAATAGGGTGCGCTATATCTTTGGTGTTAACTCATATCATAAGTACCCCTTTTTTGCTTAGCACAATCTTTTCTCTTAAATACCAAAATATCCTTAAATAGAATCCTCACTTACTTATATCAAGGTTACTATATGCCTACACGTATACACCAAAATAAGAAATTGGGTAGATCACAATTCGCCAGACAAACTATTTTACTACTATACTCCTAAATCTTAGACTCGCCAAACCTAGGGTTTTACATACTAAAACTGATAAATGAATGAGTATGTAAGAACTAGAGATGATAAGAGAAATGAACTTAATGGTATTTGAAATTGTAGATGGTTGGTAAGCTTGTATTTATGCTCAAATGAATTAGTGAAAGTTTGGTTATATATATACATTTATCATTGTAAAAATGATTGTGTTGTGGAATAGAAAAGCATGAGTTTAGGTTAATAGTTGAACTTTTTATGGATGTATGCATAAGTTTAATTTGTTTACATTTACTTGAATAATAGATTTACCATTGAGTGTTTTTCTTAGCATACGGTTTGTTTTCTCCATGCATAGGTTTAGTAGATTTTTTAGTGAGTGACAAGTAGATTCCAAAATATAGAGGACTATTCTTGACTTAGCAAAGTTTGTATATGGCATTTTGATTTAAGTATGGCATGTACCTAAGTGAGTCAAATTTTGGTTTGCTCTAAGTACATGTATCCTTTAAAATAGGTATTTTAAAGTATAAATTTGGCCAAGTGATCATATTATGTTCATAAATCTTTTGCATATATGTTCTAAATAGTAGGAACGACTGTGATGTTAAGGACTTGTTCGGTATAGGTATAAATGTATAAGTTTTTGTATGAATTGCATTAGTTGTATGGCTTATAAATATTAAGGTATTAGCCTAGCGTGGTTAAAGTTTTGAACTGTCTAAATTGATGTTGAAATGCTGCTTATAATAACTAACCATTAGGTGTAAATGTGTGTGATTATGCTTGGAAAATTGACGTTAAATGTCTGTTGTCACGACAAGAAATGACCTATAATGTCATGGTGAGAAGAGGAACCCTTTTGTCCCAACGAGACCAAAATTGTATGCTACATCATGACAAGGAACTCCTTCATGTCATGATGTCAATCTGTAATTTTGAATCTTTTACAACTTGGTCCTAATTCAATCTGGGTTAACCTTAGAGCTTTCATAAGCTCGTATAAGACTTGGGTATAATTATATGACATATTATATATTTATATTGCTTGTATGGTTATGATAATTGATATTAATTAAGTTTAATTCGATCGTAGTTGCTCTGAAAACAAATGTGACCCGTTATAGCTCAGACACGATGATTGGGTCGAGTACAGGGTGTTACAAATTTAAGGTTTTTGAATTATTTATATTTAAATAATTGAATTCTGAAAATGAAACTACATTAATTAGTCATTATGAATCCATTTGAATTAGAAAAGTAAATATATTTTCACATGGATTCTTTTACGGTAAAGTTGTCATGACTTTTTGTATTGAGAAAATTCTTTAATTGGGAAATTAATTTAGATAATTTAAGTAATTAATTAATATTTTATTTTGGAAAATAGAAAAAAAATAGTAGGTAGGATTAAATTATAAAATGTTAGGTCGAAAGTCCATAAAGCACAGATAATTGGACCCAATACTTGATAGGCCGAATCTGCCTCTCAAAAAATGAGAGGGGCGACAACCTTAAGGGAATTTAAGAGGATGTGCAACCCCCTTTTCTAGTTAGACCAAGAGAGTGTTTTTCTATTAAATAAATATTATTTTTATTATTCTTATTCAACTAGGATTCTCTTATCTCTCCCTATAAATAGATGACACCGGCTGACCTAATAACATAAGTTTTTACACATAAGTTCTATCTTGTTAATTTGCCAGAAAGTGGTGAGAATTTATTATTCTATTTTCTTGGAATTACAATTTCTATCAGTTTTTATTGAGAGAATTACTTTCCTACTGGAAGTAATAAATTTGTTTCTTATTTTGTGTTTGGTTTGTGCTGCTCAAGCCCCACTCGACACAATTAATACTATGAGGATAGCAGAAAATGTCATTCGGTTGAAAGCTAAGAATGAATCAAATCCATATTGCATAAAGTACATGTACTTTTCAGGAAAAAAATATTGCTATTAATATCATAAATTGACTCAGTTTTCAAAATTCTAAAACTTACCCTGTAACTAAAAACCTTTTTCTAAATCAGATTTTTCCAGCAATTGGTATCAGAGTCAGGTTGTGCTATGTTTATAGTATAAATCAATATCAAAATTTCTCTCTTCTTCATGTTTGGTTAATTTTGATAAGATGTGATGTTCTTTGATTATATACATGTTTTGGATTATGTATGTGAATAAATATATTTCATTATTTTATTATTCATATATATGTCGAGGCCCTTTTAAAATCGAATTTTAGAAAATGAGAATCGACTTTAAAAAACGAAAACAGGAGTCGCCACCAATTTTTTTAGGTGTGATTGGATCACCTTTAAACATTTTTGTTTTAAAATCATCGATTTTGGTCTACGAAATCAAAAGAACGGGTTCGGGAGTCGGTTACGTACAAGGAAGGATTAGCACCCTTGTAACGCCCAAAAATTGGTACCTAATTGATTATCAAGTGTCTTTAATGTCGGAAATTTAAAAAATTTTAAGATGTAATCCTCTTTAAAATATTTTGATTTTGAAAATTGGAGTTCACTCGTATCAAAATATTGACACTAAGTTAGCTTTTTGGAAATCCCTATCTCGAAACAACAAAACGCCACATCCAGTAAGTTAGGACATATTGCTTTGAAATTTCAAGACAGTTGCTCGCATTTTGAAAACCTTTAAAAACTTAGAAGGGTACTTGATTATTCGAACTCAACGTGAAAAGTCGCAACCCAATAAGTTAGGGCACTACTTTCCTCGAAATTTCCAAACACCAAGCATTGCCTTTATATTTTTTTGAAAACTTTGGAGTCTCGTTTTTTTAAAAATGATGCATTAGGAATCACATTATCATTATGGAATAGAACATTGCAATAATAAGTGAATAAAACATGCATTTTAACGATATGATAGCAATAATACAAAAATCATATACTAGATACATACGTGTTTAGAATTACATAACATCATATATACAAAGATACATATAACTTATATTGAAGATGGATAAGCAAAACATACAAACATACATAACAATAATTAAGAAATGATGCATGATACACAATTTAAAAGAAATATAATATCGATGTACATGTTTACAAAATATAACATCAAATAATAAATATAAAATAACATTTAACACACATGATACATACAATATAAAAATACATAAAAGAATCAATATATATAAAATATAAAGTGAATAATTGTTAACAAAATAGTCATATAATACAAACAAAAATATGATATTTAATGATAATTTTAAAATAGTATTTAATTATACTATATGTAATAACAGAATTTAAAAATATATTGTTTTAGAAAAATAATGTATAAGAATTTATAATAAAATAATATTATAATGTAAGTTTAGCATAATATAAAATAAGTAATTAATGATGAAATATACATGTTATACAAATTATAATATTATAATATCCTCAAAATATGTAATAATAGAATATGAATAAAATAATTATTAATACATAAATAAAGATAAGTATGTAATACAAATTAAAACCCTTAATGATAATAACATATAGATAAAAATATATAATAGTATAAAAGATGTCATAATAATATAGAATAATATATAATATGTATGTATAAATAATGTGTAGTATATATATACAAATAATTAATATATAATGTAAATAAAAATATAATAACCATATATAAATAATAATGTAAAATAATAATATAATAATATATTGTTAAAATGAAAGATAATATAAAGATAAAGACATTTAAACATTAAGTAATAAAATATAGTATAGATATATATAGGAAAATAATTTATGATAAAAATATAAGTAATATTTTTAATAATAATATATGTATAGTTTTTTTTTTAAAATAAATAAATTATATATAAAATAAAATAACAAAATTTAAAAATAGTAAAACAAGGGTTAAAATTGAATTTATATAGAATTATAAGGCTAATTTGTAAAATAATATAAGTTCTGGGCCTAATTTGCAAGAATTAAACGACAAAGGACTCACTGGGCAATTTGCCCTAATCCTAAACGACGCTGTTTCCAGTATGTAATAACCGTTAGGACTAAATTAAAATTAAAACAAAATAATAGGGCCAAATCATAAATAAAATAAAGTTTAATTGTAAACACAAAAAAGGGTAGAAGGATCAATTGTAATTAACCCAATCCTCAAAAACACGCGGATTCTCCCCTGGTAATCGGGTCAACACGCGGACCCTGGGGCCATGAAACGATGTCGTTTTGTCAAGGCTATATAAGCCAACTTCTCAGTTTTAAGCTCATTTGAAACCCGAGTTAAAAAAAAAACTTAAAATTTCCTCTGAAAGAGAGAGAGAGAGAGGAGCTCCGGGTTCTGGCCCCCGTAGGTCACGCTCCGGTCGTTGATCCTACACGCGCCCACGCGCCGTCATACATGATGGTCTGAAGGTTTAAAAACCTTCGTCCTCCCACAGGTAACCCCACTTTTTTCTTAGGTCGTTACTCATATATGCTAGAACAGTTCATATATACATTCAAAATAAGCACGAGATACGCGATTAAATCACCTTTTTTAGAGACTGTTGGTATTTCTTTTTGAACGAATATCTGTAAGTATATTTCTATTATCTCCCCCAGAAGAGCCCCCCTTTTACACTGTTTTGATTCGGGCTTTTATAGCCACTGTTGCTATTACATAAACTGGGAAAGAAATCTTTTTATTTCTTTCCATCTTTGTTTTGGTTTGCTGCTGTTGTGGTTCTTTCCCTTTTTTGCAGATGCTCGCGAAGAATCCGACGAAGACGAAGGCTTGACGGTGGTCTAATGGTGGCGTTAATCTCGGCATGACTTGGAGCCTTGGGATCGTGGCCTTGCTGGAACGACGCGTCTGTTGGGATGGCTTCTGGAATCTTCTGCTTGCGGCGCGAGAAGGCAGAAACCCTAGGGTTTCCTGCCTGGGTCTGTAACAGTTTGGGCCAGTTGGGCCTCTTTAGTCCTGGGTTTGTTTGTGGGTCTGCTGGGTAGTAACCGGGTAAATGGTTTTAGGCTAATTGGGTTTATCAGGCTTTGAGGCCTGTTTATTTGTAAATGGACTTTAATGGACATTTTAAATAAATACTTATTTATTTAATTTCTATTTTCAGCCTGGTCAAATTTGGGCTACTATAGCTGCTCCTCTTTGCTCATTGCTGTGTAACAGGAATCGAGCAAAGACTCATAGAAAGACCAAATTTGTCCGGTCCCATCGGATTAGGGTCCTTAATCTGTAAATTTGTAAACTCAAGACTGTCGATCTGCTCTCTGTCGAACACAGAGACGCTAAATCTGCTTCTTCGATTTATTCCCTGACCATATAGAGATGCCAAATCATCTTAGATTTGCTTCAAAGTAAGCACGCGAAAGTCAAATCAGCTATGTCTTCGATTTGGTCCTTGTAAATACGAGAATGCCGAATCATCTTGGATCTATTTGAGAACATCTGAGAGTCAAATCTGCTATGTCCTCTTCAGTATAAACATCTGAAGGTTAGATCTGCTATGTGTCTGCTCTCCGTCGAAATGGAGATGCCAAACTTCGATTCTTCTCTGACAATACAGAGACGACAAATCATCTTAGATTTGCTTCATCGTAAACACGTGAAAGCCAAATCAGCTATGTCTTTGATTTGTTCCTTGTAAGCACAAGGATGCCAAACCATCTTGAGTCTGTTGGAGAACATCTGAGAGTTAAATCTGCTATGTCCTCGATTTGTTTCTTGTAAACACAAGAATGCCAAATCATCTTGGATCCTACTTCAGTCTAATCGTCTGAAGGTCAGATCTGCTATGTTGCGGCCTATTACCCTACTGTTTAAGGGATTAAAGCACGCCGTCTTCGATAACCTGTAGAATGATTATGCCTGATAATTAGGATGCTATGCTCAAAGTGAGTCGAATGTCCCTAATTAAACATGTTATGATGCAAAGTGCTATGAATATGACCTCTATCCTAGGCGCCACCACTCATTCCTTCATTTGTCTTTTCTTTTCTCAAAGTTTCATTCTTGCTCAGCCTGTAGGCCTTCCTCCAATGCTACGATCTACTGAGGATGTCTATAAGAATTGAATCATTGGTTTTGTCCATTTTCCTTTTGGACTGGAAGAAAGAAATTCCTCGAGTTCCTTCATCCCTTACTTACGTGAATTTCTCGAACAATTGTCCTGTTTTAGTTTCTTGCATTATCTAGAAATTCCAAAGTAATGTGCAAAACATCGTTTGTGAAAATATTTTAGTTCATCTATCATTATTTCAATGCAACATACTTAAAGAATAACAGAAGATCAATAAATCTTTAAGAATAATTAGATTTGAATGAATTGTCAACAATACAAAGGAGATAAATCTGATAGCATATCTTTGAGAAGAAATAGAATCTAAAGATAGCAAACAGGATAAAGGTTAGATGGTCTAGATATCGCTGCTTGAGCGTTTATACATCAGCTCCATGAAATCCTTCTTGAGTTCGACATGTGTTTAAAAGATCCAAAGTACTTCGTTGATGCCCCAGTATACAACGTGCTTCACCCTTTGTTAAGTCAAATATGCCCTTCAAAATTTGAGCTGCCCTTTCGGATTTTCAACGCAAAACCCCTTTGGTCACAAAGCACCCTTTGCGGGTTTTCACCTTGGCCTCTCCATATTTTTGTTTTTTTTTGTGAAAATTCAAGGCGCCCTTTGCGGGTTTTCACCTTGAATTATCCTTTCCTTTAGACAAAGTACTTTTTGACTGAGTCTGAATTCACTGGATTGGGTAAACTTTTACCATCCATTTCTGTCAAAATCAATGCTCCTCTAGAGAAAGCCTTTTTCACAACATACGGCCCCTCCCAATTTCGCATCCATTTTCCTCTACAGTCCTTCTGAATAGGAAGGATCTTTTTCAGCACGAGGTCTCCCTTACAGAATTCTCTTGGACGAACCTTCTTATCATAGGCTCGCATCATGTGCTTCTGATACATCTGACCATGTCGGATGGCTTTCAACGTCTTTTCCTCAAACAAGTTTAGCTGGTCATATCGGGACTGAACCCATTCAGCTTCATCTAACCTTATCTCTGTTAAAATCGGAGAGAAGGTATTTCTACCTCAATAGGTAACACTGCTTCCATCCCATAAACTAACGAGAATGGGGTTGCCCCAGTAGAGGTTCTGACAGATGTTCGATAGGCCAAGAGTGCAAACGGTAGCTTCTCATGCCAATTTCTATAAGTTTTAGTCATCTT
Organism: Gossypium anomalum; assembly: GCA_025698475.1. NCBI lineage: Eukaryota > Viridiplantae > Streptophyta > Magnoliopsida > Malvales > Malvaceae > Gossypium > Gossypium anomalum. Next base: position 65,549,145 of record CM046964.1, read on the forward strand.
TCCCACTATTTTCTTAATGTTCTTATTGGCCGCCTCCACTGCCCCATTCATTTTTGGACGATAGGGAGAAGAATTGTGATGCTTGATCTTGAACTGGTCGCAAACCTCTACTATTGTTTTGTTGTTCAAATTCAATGCACTGTCGGATATGATCTTCTCAGGCATTCCATACCAACAAATAATCTCCTTCTTCAAAAATCGACTTACAGCTAACTTAGTAACATTTGCGTAAGAAGCGGCCTCTACCCATTTTGTAAAGTAGTCAATTACCACAAAGATAAACCGATGTCCATTTGAAGCTTTCGGCTATATTGGCCCAATAACGTCCATACCCCACATGGAGAAGGGCCATGGAGAGGTCATAACATGTAAAGGTGAAGGTGGTACATGAATTTTATCCCCATAAATCTGGCACTTATGGCATTTCTTGGCATAGTTGATACAGTCCCCTTCCATGGTGGCCCAATAATAGCCAAACCTTATGATTTGCCTTGCCATCGTGAACCCGTTTGCATGTGTCCCACAAACACCTTCAGCTTAGCTTCCACAGCATCAACACATCTCAAAAGAACTTGGTCTTTCCTTATTTTGTACAGGATATCTCCATCCAAGACATAGTCACAAGCTGACCTCCTCAGAGTTCGTTTGTCATTTTCGGTTGCCTTTCCGGATATTTACGATCTTTTACATATCGTAATATGTTCTGATACCAAGGGTTATCATCCTTTTCTTCCTCTTCAATGTTACAATAGCTAGTTGGAGCCTTATAGAAATTCATTTGAATTGGTCTCATCTCTTCTTCTTTATTTGCCTTAATCATTGAGGCTAAGGTTGCTAGAGCATCTGCCATCTGATTTTCGTCTCGTGGGAAATAATTGAAGGTGATGTCATCAAACTCCTCAAGTAACCCCAAAGCTATTTTTCGATAATTAATCAGTTTAGAGTCCCTTGTCTCCCATTCACCTCTAAGCTGATAAATTACTAACGTAGAATCTCCATATACTTCTAAGGTTTTTATACCTCGCTCTATGGCTGCTTGAAGTCCCATGATGCATGCTTCATACTCAGCCATATTATTTGTGCAATCAAAGTCCAACTTGTACATGAATGGGTAATGATCGCCATTAGAGGATACCAAGACTGCCCCAATTCCATTCCCAACTGCATTAGAAGCCCCATCAAAATTGAGCTTCCATGGAGAATCTTCGATCATTACTATACACATTAACTCCTCGTTTGGAAAATCAAAGTTCAATGGCTCATATTCCTCTAGGGCTCTACTGGCCAAGAAGTCAGCTACCGCACTTCCTTTTATAGCCTTCTGACTTACGTAGACTATATCAAACTCTGAAAGCAAAATTTGCCATCTCGCCATTCTCCCATTTAGAGCCGTTGACTCCATCATGTATTTCAATGGATCCAGTTTTGAGATGAGCCAATTGGTATAGTATAGCATGTACTGTCTTAATCTCCGGGTGGTCCAAATCAACGCGTAACACAACTTTTCGATTGGTGAATATCTCATTTCACAATCAGTGAATTTTTTACTGAGATAATAAATTGCTTTCTCCTTTTTCCCCGACTCGTCATGTTAACCAAGCACACAGCCCATAAAATTATTGAACACCGATAAATACAGTATTAACGGTTTATCTGGACTAGGTGGGGATAATACCGGAGCATTCAACAAATACTACTTGACCTTTTCAAAAGCATTCTGGCATTCCTCATCCCAAGTACCTTGATTGTGTTTTCTGAGGAGGCGAAAGATAGGATCGCGTTTCTCAGTCAGTTGTGAAATGAACCGAGCAATGTAATTCAAACTTCCTGGGAATCCTCGAACTTCCTTTTGAGTACGTGGCAGAGGTAACTCTCGTATGGCTCTGACCTTGTCTGAGTCAACTTCGATTCTCTTTTTACTGAATAGGAAACCTAATAAATTTCCCGATCTGGCTCCAAAGGTACACTTTGTTGGATTGAGCTTCAACTGAAATTTTCTCAACCTCAAGAACAATCTTCTTAAGACCTCAATGTGCTATTTTTCTATTCGGGATTTAGCAATCATGTCATCGACATATACCTCAAGGTCCTTATGCATCATGTCGTGAAATAAGTTCACCATGGCTCGTTGGTATGTTGCCCCTGCGTTCTTCAGCCCAAACGGCCTTACTTTGTAACAAAAGGTGCCCCACAAGGTTGTGAAAGTAGTTTTATACATATCCTCTGGATGCATCTTTATCTGATTGTATCCTGAGAAGCCATCCATGAAGGAGAACAACAAATATCCCACTGTGTTGTTTACTAAAGTGTCAATGTGTGGCAAAGGAAAATTATCCTTTGGGCTTGCTTTGTTCAAATCTCTGTAATCAACACACATTCATGCCTTCCCATCCTTTTTAGGAACAGGCACAATGTTAGCTACCCATTCGGAGTACTTCACTTCTTGCAAGAATTCTGCATCAAACTGCTTCTTGACTTCATCCTTTATTTTCAGAACGATATCTGGCTACATTCTCTGCAACTTCTGTTGGACTGCTTTGCAATCTTGTCTTATTAGAAGATGATGTACTACAATGTTAGTGCTCAATCCGGGCATATCCTGATATGACCAAGCGAAGATATCCTTGAATTCTCGAAGCAACTCGATCAAATCATGCCTTGTGCCCTCTGCAATCAATGTTCCAATTTTTAACTCCTTCTCTTTCTCTAGGGCTATATTCTCTATTGCTTCTTTCTCATGTGGCATAATTTGTTTCTCCTCTTGTTTTACCATTCTTAACAGATTGAGAGATACGTCACAATCTTGAACATCTTCAAAATCCTGAGGTTCCTCAAAACACATGTCTTACTTGCAAGAGAAATTAGGAGCAGCAGTATCAGTGTTCATATCATTGATATCTAGAGACCTGTGAGGGGTATCAAAGAATATACAAAGAATGAATGAATCTAAGGATGATTGCTTATGTGCTATGAATAAAAGAATAAGAATTGCTAGAATTTAAAGGAATATTGGTTGATAAAAAGTGAAACAATACTAGTTTAAATTGATAAAAGTTATGTTTTATTTAAATAATAATAGATGAACATAAGCCTATTTTCACAAATGTAATCTTACTTCTCCAAGGCTTTAGAGTAATAACATGTTTCGAGAATTACTCTGAAAAATCCCTAAAGACTACAGGAAGGTCCTCCGCAGTCCAGTTGTTCAGAGAGCTCCCCGGTTCATAAGGGCGAATACCCTCAAGGTTTTCTTGCTCCAATCTCTTATTATGTACAGCATTGATCTGATGACTTTCTTCTACTAGTAACCCTCATGACTTAAAGGATTTGGATATAGGTGGAAATGTCATCGGTTCCCACTCCACTTCTCCTCCATTCAAACGCGCCTTCCTTCTTGCTTGGCGCTTTTCAATCTCTTGTCTCTTGTGTTTATGGTTTGACTTGAAACCCAAACCAAAGCGATCCTTTTTCTCCATCAGCTTTGGGATTTGAATCCCTCATTGCAACTGTTTTCCTAGTCCCTTTCCCGGCGATGCTCCCCTTCCCATCATCATTTGCAGGGCCATTCTTGTAGCTCCAGACATTTTGGGTACTGGCACCTCACTTCTTTCCAGAATGAATGTTGCATTGATAATTTCTAGAGAGTGAAAAGAACACTCAATAGACTCTTCACTGACCTTGACATAAGGTACTTTGCTAGTGACTGTTGCTATGATATCCTCCTCCACATTGATAGTTATTAACCGTCCATCTGTCACTAACTTCAGTTTTTAGTGCAATAAGGAGGGCACCACTCCTGCCAAGTGTATCCATGGCCTCCCTAATAAACAATTATAGGAAGGTCTGATATCCATCACTAAGAAATCAACTTCATATGTATTTGGCCCAATTTTCAAAGGGATATCAATTCGTCCCATCACTTTCCTTTCAGTTCCGTCGAAGGCTCTTACCACACTATGACACGTTTTCATATGTGAACTGTCAATAGGTAATCTGTTCAATGTGGATAATGGAAAGAGGTTCAAAGCAGACCCATTATCAACGAGTACACTTGGAAGCTTGTATCCCTTGCATCGAGTAGTGATGTGTAAGGCCTTAGTTGACCCTATGCCCCCAGGTGGAATTTCATCATCATTGAAGTAGATGAAATTGTCAGCACTGATGTTATTTACCAATCGGTCCAACTTATTGACAGATATATCGTGAGCGACATACGTCTTGTTAAGTACCTTCAACAATGCATCCCGATGCATCTCAGAACTCAGAAGTAAGACTAAAACTGATATGCGCGCCGGTTGCTTACGCAACTGCTCGACCACACTATATTCACTATGCTTAAGGAACTTTAGAAATTCTTTAGCCTCTTCCTTCCTTACCGGCTCATTAATGGGTACTTCGGTCTTTTTCCCCTTCTCAATCTCAACATCCTTTGTTTTGGTGGGCTCCTCTCTAATGCTTCCCCCGTCATAACGCTTCCCACTTCGTGTATGGGAACTTTCGTTTTGCATGCCTTTAGACGCACTGGCTACATTTTCTTCCTGAAGAACTGTTACACTGTAGTCATAGCTCCATGGCACCCTCTTGTCATCCTTATAGGAGGAAGGAGTGGGTTTATGGATGATGACCTTGGGCACTGCTGGCGTCCTCACCTTATTATTCCCCGGTAAGGAAATAATAATTCTTGGTCAGCTGGTTCCTTGTTGTTCACCTTCCAGCGCATTTATTTCTCTTTTGTAAGAGCTACCTTCAAAAATTTGTAGCTCTTTATTATCAATGAAGCCTTGCACCAAGGCTTTGAATTCTTCACAATCTTGGGTCTCATGACCCTCTTTCCCATGGAACTCACAGTAGTTCCCCGTTTCTTCTCTTTCTTTCTTAGAGGTTATCATCCCTCTCTTCGCCATCTCTTTCCAAATTACCCTTAAAGGCATCTTTACCTCAGCAACATTTTCCTTCCCCTTTTTTCCACCAGCTTCACCAATAGCATTCACTCCTTGATTGTCATGGTTTGGCAAAGGGTTCTCAGTATTTGGGGTACTCTCAAATTTCAAAACCCCATTCTTGATCAACCTCTCTATGGCTTTCTTGAATCTAGTACAATTCTCAATTGAGTGCTCTGATATTCCAGCATGATACTCACATCTGGCATTTGCATCATACCATTTAGGATATGGAGGCTGTAATGGTTTCAAGTGGAAAAGGGGCTATAGCATGCGCATTATACAAGTTCTGATAAAGCTCCTGGTACGTCACAGGTATATGTGTAAATTGCATCCTCTCATGCCTGGTGCTAGATTCCTGCTTTTGAGAACCCTGTTGCCCAACTGTAGCTACTTTGGGCTGACTAATCGTGACTGCTTTCGAATTGAAACTACTTGTATTGTTCACATCATTGTCTTTTCTTCTTGGGGCTGATCTTTTGGCCGCTTCCCACTCAATTTTACCCCCTCTTATGGCATTTTCTATCATCTCTCCTGCCATAACTATGTCTGTAAAACTTTTGGTAGTGCTTCCAATCGTATGAGTAATGAATGGAGCTTTTAGGGTGTTGATGAATAACATGGTAGTCTCCTTCTCCAGCAGTGGTGGTCGAACCTGCATTGCTACCTCTCTCCACCTCTGCGCATATTGCCTAAAATTCTCATTAGGCTTCTTCTCCATATTTTACAGGGTGATCCTATCAGGGGTCATGTCCGTCACATGATTGTACTGCTGCATGAAGGCTTGTGCAAGATCCCTCCACGAATTTATTCTAGCCCGGCTCAACTGATTGTACCACCTGGCTGCCGCTCCTATCAAACTGTCTTGAAAACAATGGATCAATAGCTGATTATTATTTACATACCCAGTCATCCTTCTGCAGAACATTGTGATGTGGGCCTCTGGGCAAGTAGTACCATTGTACTTTTCGAACTCCGGCATCTTGAATTTGTGAGGTAATACTAGGTCTGGAACCAGACTTAAGTATTTGGCATCAATCCTATGATGATTGCCGGCGCCTTCCAAAATCTTGAATTTTTCTTCTAACCATCTGCAGCATTCATCTAACTGCTTTGCAGCTTCGGCTTTCAAATCCTCCTTTTCCACCATATCTAGATCAGGAACTAGAGGATTGGTAGGATTGTCACCCAAATTGAATCCTGAACTAGTCGGGAAATTCATATGAATACTAGCATCAGTCGGCCCGTGTTGAGGCTTCACAGTGACAGATGGTCTTCTAAGAGGTGCTTCAGTTTGCAATGGGACATGAGGCGGAGTAAAACCCGGAGGATGATCCTCACCCTCCTCACCTGCGATAGCCATGGGGGCCTTCCCTTTATCAGTGGCCCTTAGAAGCTGTGCCATTTCAGCCATCATATTCCTCTGAGCCTCCAGCATCTGCTCCCTCATGTCATTCTACATCTTGGCCAACTGCTCTTGCAATTGGTCTTGCATATCCTTTTGCAACTGCTCGAACCTTTGATCCATGTTCTTAGTTTTAGTGCGAGTGCCGTAAGGATGTGTGATTTCTAGATTTTCTTTTCTACCTTTTTTAGAGAAACTCTAACTAATTAGGGTCTTTCTATAACCTTGAATGCATATGATATGATGTAATGCAAATACATTAATGCAACAAAGGCATCGATCTCGATTCAATCTCATTTAGAAAACTTTATTTAGAAAAAGAATATCTTTACATATAAATGGATTACAAGTACGCTTTCGCCCTAATGCTAAAAGTTTTAACTCTATCTAATAAAAGGGCTAACTCTCGTCCTATATCTGATGACGACCCACACATCAGACTCAATACATCGGCTCGTACTGCCAAGTCCTGCACATATTTAGCAACATCTCGAATCTGGGCTATGGCTTCTCCCATGACATGATCCCTTTCTCTGACCTGTCCTCTAGACTGATGAAGCTCTCCCTTTAGATAATTTTCTTACGCCTCCAGCTGCTCGATCTGAAGTTTACCCTCATGCAATGCTACTTCCAAATATTCAACTTTACTTTTTAGTTCCTTTAACTTGACCGTAGAATCATGGCTACGGTGACAGCGAAGGGATCTTCCAAGCTCAGTTACTTTGGACTTCAATCCCTTATTCTCTTCTTCTAATGCCAAATTCTGCGACTGCATCTCCTGAAACTTCCTCTCCCAATACTCGGCTCTAGTTCTTCATTCTTGGACCTTTTTCTGCAACTGATCTGAAGACCTTCCTACTCTCGCTCTCTTCAAGGATACTTGCGCCTTTTTGTAATGCTCTTTCAAATCATCTCGATCTTCCTTGATCTTCTTCCTTTCTTTTCTTTCTTTCTCGACCTCCATCTTTTGGACATCAACATCTAAACTCAAGTACATCTTTCTTTTTCGAGCTTTTCTATCCTCTTCTCGAGCTCCAAGTTCTTTCTCTCAAATTCTTGCTTCATGATTTCTAGCTCCGAGGGCATCACTCACAAATATTCCTCTATCGGTCGGCCTCCTTCCACGTTTGGCTTAGGAATATTATCATTGATCCTTCTGCCTCTCCACTCGACGTACTCCGGAGTCGTAGCAGGGTTAATAGCTATTCCTTTCAACTGACAAGTTTTGTTCCAAGCACTAGAGATCTCACTGACCTTCTTCTTGTAGTCAGCTCCTCTATACACGAACTCACTTTGAGCCAGTCCATGAGTCACTGGTACGAACTGCCTCAATCCATGTTGCCTTAACACTAGCAAAGGGGCATAACCAATGGCACCCCAAATTCCCAACAGAGGGACCCAATCAAAACTTCCGCCTCGGTAAAGAATCTCACAGGAATCATCTATGGAGCCCTCCACTGAACATCTTTCGACTAAAGGTTCTGAAGTAGCGCTATCCAGTTCTCTTCTAGAACATCAACTCTCCTAGTTGAAGCTACTATGTCCTTTAACGGTGAATAGTCCTCGAAGAAGACCTGACAAATCACCCTATCTATCAATCTAAAATGGCTGTAGAGCCAAGCTAAAAGTAACTGAGCACAACCAACAAACCTGCCTACACCAGCCTTCCTACATGCGCCTAAGGACCTAAATGTCTCTGCCAAAATCGTAGGGACGGAAGTGACCCTCTTACGGAGTCGATGAAAAAGATTCGTGGTTGCCTCATCCACATATCGCAAAACCCTAGGGAAGACCATCAATCCATACAAACTTAAGGCAAAAACATCTACCTTCTTCCTTTCATCAAGATGTGTCAAAATCAGACCCTTCAAAGCGTCCCACGAAATGCACTTACACTCACCCTTCTCTTTAATTCTGGCCATGATCCACTGCTCGCTCATCCCCGTAATAGTCATTAATTTCTTCCAAAAGGCAGGGACACAAGCAGCTCGAGAATAGATCCTATCACTCTGAAACCTGGGACAACGAAGCAAGGCAGTGTACTCCTCTACGGTAGGCACCAAGTCTACTTCCCCAAAAGTGAAACAACTGTACGCTGGGTTCTAAAACTGAGCGAGGGCTCGGAACAAGTGCTCATCTACCTGAACATCAAGCAAGTAAGGTAAGTCTCCGTAACTACCGTAGAATAATTGTTTGGTCTCATTGCCCTACTGATCCCAAATCTCCTTAAGCTCTTGGAGATTATTCTGTGTGACACTGATGCGAGTGTAATCCGACAGCTCTGACATATATCTCGCAGCTATACTATCTCCCTTTTCTAGTTGAGTTTGCTTAGACCATCTATGGATGTTGGCGTTGCCCTCCACTCTATCAAGAAGTCCGCTCTCCATAACAAAACTCTCTAACTTAGAAACTGAACATGAATCGATACCTTTTGTAAATGCAAAATGTCATGCAAACAAAAGAAAAGAAATAGTCAGTAGCACATGATATCAATAAATCTCAATAATAATTTATAAGGGTAATATCTAAAGTTTAACTCTAACTAAGTTGGGCTCTTACGATTTTTTCTATATGAGGTTGGTTCTAAAGTTTGAGGTACCCGAACCAGCAGATTCCTCGATCCTTACCCATTATAGGCTCATTTGAATCGAGTTCAGTTCAGGGGAATACATTTCCCTATGGCTACATGGAGTAAATCTCACGAAACCATAAGTACGGATGTATACCGAAAGTGATCCACTATCCTGCACGGAGGCGAAAACCTCATGAAGGCGTAGCTTCTCACTCCCACTTAAGGGTGTGACCACAACAGTCATGCAAATGCAATGCGTATCAGAATATAGCAACACATGCAATAATACAAACACATGTAATGCAAAGAAGACTAAATTTTAAAATTTCTAATTTCCGACATTAAGACAAGAGATAATTAATTACATGGTTTGACTCTCTTATTGGTCCCCAGTGGAGTGGCCAAGCTGTCGAGCCCTTTTAAAATCGAGTTTTGGAAAATGGGAATCGACTTTAAAAAACGAAAATAGGAGTCGTCACCAATCTTTTTAGGTGTGATTGGATCACCTTTAAACATTTTTGTTTTAAAATCATCAATTTTGGTCTAAGAAATCAAAAGAACGGGTTCGGGAGTCGGTTACGTACAAGGAAGGATTAGCACCCTTGTAACACCCAAAAATTGGTACCTAATTGATTATCAAGTGTCTTTAATGTCGAAAATTTAAAAAATTTTAAGATGTAATCCTCTTTAAAATATTTTGATTTTGAAAATTGGAGTTCACTCGTATCAAAATATTGACATTAAGTTAGCTTTTTGGAAATTCCTATCTCGAAACAACAAAACGCCACATCCAGTAAGTTAGGACATATTGCTTTGAAATTCCAAAACAGTTGCTCGCATTTTGAAAACCTTTAAAAACTTAGAAGGGTACTTGATTATTCGAACTCAACATGAAAAGTCGCAACCCAATAAGTTAGGGCACTACTTTCCTCGAAATTTCCAAACACCAAGCATTGCCTTTATATTTTTTTGACAACTTTGGAGTCTCGTTTTTTTTAAAATGATGCATTAGGAATCACATTATCATTATGGAATAGAACATTGCAATAATAATAAGTGAATAAAACATGCATTTTAACGATACGATAGCAATAATACAAAAATCATATACTAGATACATACGTGTTTAGAATTACATAACATCATATATACAAAGATACATATAACTTATATTGAAGATGGATAAGCAAAACATACAAACATACATAGAAATAATTAAGAAATGATGCATGATACACAATTTAAAGAAATATAATATCGATGTACATGTTTACAAAATATAACATCAAATAATAAATACAAAATAACATTTAACACACATGATACATACAATATAAAAATACATAAAAGAATCAATATATATAAAATATAAAGTGAATAATTGTTAACAAAATATTCATATAATACAAATAAAAATATGATATTTAATGATAATTTTAAAATAGTATTTAATTATACTATATGTAATAACAGAATTTAAAAATATATTGTTTTAGAAAAATAATGTATAAGAATTTATAATAAAATAATTATAATGTAAGTTTAGCATAATATAAAATAAGTAATTAATGATGAAATATACATGTTATACAAATTATAATATTATAATATCCTCAAAATATGTAATAATAGAATATGAATAAAATAATTATTAATACATAAATAAAGATAAGTATGTAATACAAGTTAAAACCCTTAATGATAATAACATATAGATAAAAAATATATAATAGTATAAAAAGATGACATAATAATATAGAATAATATATAATATGTATGTATAAATAATGTGTAGTATATATATACAAATAATTAATATATAATGTAAATAAAAAATATAATAACCATATATAAATAATAATGTAAAATAATAATAATATAATAATATATTGTTAAAATGAAAGATAATATAAAGATAAAGACATTTAAACATTAAGTAATAAAATATAGTATAGATATATATAGGAAAATAATTTATGATAAAAATATAAGTAATATTTTTAATAATAATATATGTATAGTTTTTTTTTAAAATAAATAAATTATATATAAAATAAAATAACAAAATTTAAAAATAGTAAAACAAGGGTTAAAATTGAATTTAAATAGAATTATAAGGCTAATTTGCAAAATAATATAAGTTCTGGGCCTGATTTGCAAGAATTAAACGACAAAGGACTCACTGGGCAATTTGCCCTAATCCTAAACGACGCTGTTTCAAGTATGTAATAACCGTTAGGACTAAATTAAAATTAAAACAAAATAATAGGGCCAAATCATAAATAAAATAAAGTTTAATTGTAAACACAAAAAAGGGTAGAAGGATCAATTGGGTTATTAACCTAATCCTCAAAAACACGCGGATCCTCCCCGGGTAATCGGGTCAACGCGCGAACCCTGGGGCCATGAAACGATGTCATTTTGTCAAGGCTATATAAGCCAACTTCTCAGTTTTAAACTCATTTGAAACCCGAGTTTAAAAAAAAACTTAAAATTTCCTCTGAAAGAGAGAGAGAGAGGAGCTCCGGGTTCTGGCCCTCGTAGGTCACGCTCCGGTCGTTGATCCTACACGCGCCCACGCGTCGTCATACACGATGGCCTGAAGGTTTAAAAACCTTCATCCTCCCACAGGTAACCCACCTTTTTTCTTAGATCGTTACTCATATATGCTAGAACAGTTCATATATACATTCAAAATAAGCACGAGATACGCGATTAAATCACCTTTTTTAGAGACTGTTGGTATTTCTTTTTGAATGAATATCTGTAAGTATATTTCTATTATCTCCCCCAAAAGAGCCCCCCTCTTTTACACTGTTTTGATTCGGGTTTTTATAGCCACTATTGCTATTACATAAACTGGGAAAGAAATCTTTTTATTTCTTTCCATCTTTGTTTTGGTTTGCTGCTGTTGTGGTTCTTTCCCTTTTTTACATATGCTCGCGAAGAATCCGGCGAAGACGAAGGCCTGACGGTGGTCTAATGGTGGCGTTAATCTCGGCATGACTCGGAGCCTTGAGATCGTGGCCTTGCTGGAATGACGCGTTTGTTGGGATGGCTTCTAGAATCTTCTTCTTGAGGCGCGAGATGGCAGAAACCCTAGGGTTTCCTGCCTGGGTCTGTAACAGTTTGGGCCAGTTCGGCCTCTTTAGTCCTGGGTTTGTTTGTGGGTCTGCTGGGTAGTAACCGGGTAAATGGTTTTAGGCTAATTGGGTTTATCAGGCTTGAGGCCTGTTTATTTGTAAATGGACTTTAATGGACATTTTAAATAAATATTTATTTATTTAATTTCTATTTTTAGCCTGGTCAAATTTGGGCTATTATAATATGATAAAGTAATTTTGTCAAATTTGTGATTCTTAGAAATTAGATTGGGTGTAACTTTAGTTTTTATTAAATGGGATATAGAATTAAATCGTGAACTACTATTTCCACATAAGCTATATTTTAATTTTAATTTTAATTTTTATAATAACTCATGTATGTCGGAAAAAGACTTAAGGTTTTTGTAACCATATTTTTTGGCAAATATCAAAGAACCGAGACACATAAAAAATTGTTGGAAATGATGCAAACCCAACCCAGCCAACCGGTAAAAAGATTGGTATTGGGCAAATCGACAAAAACTGACGACAACTAGTGGTATTCCAATTAGTGGTGGCCATGGAATCGAAGGTAGCAGTAGCGGTGACCCATGGTAGTGATGGCGGTTCGACGGTAGATCACTTCGATGATTTTTGAAATCCTTTAGGTTATAGGTGACCAAAAATCCAAGATAGTTTGGTGACCAAAAATCCAAGATAGTTGGGTGAACAAAAAAGACAAAAATGAATAGTTGGAAATTATAGTATGTGTTCGTTTGAAATTATTGGATGATTGAATAAGGTTAATGTGTTGATTATGTCTTGTTTTGGATGGTTAAATTGGTATATATGATTTAGGTAACTTAATGAACTTCGGTTGGAATAATGCTAGTATTGGAAAAAAAATGATACGAAGTGATTGTTTTGATATTAACCTTATGGTACGAAATGTATTGAATGCTAATGGTTAAATTTTGAATTACAGTGTCGTTGGTGGCATATTGGTTAGACGCTTAGGTTGGGTGATATGTGATGTGTTTTGGCAAGTTATTTTCCATTTTATACATGTTTAATGGTTGGTAATGGTTTGACTTGTAGCCTTAGTGACTTGGGTTGAAAATTGTTTGTTTTAAAAGGCACTTTTGGGCACACACACGGCTTGTGACATAGTTTGCCAAATGGTTGTGTGTCACATACAGTTGTATGACACAACCATGTGAAGTATTCTATTGTTGGCGCAGGTTTGTCCACACGGTCTTAGAGAGTTACACAACTTGGAGACACGACCGTGTGACCCTAAGTTACACAGACTCAGGTTGTTACATGGTTTGGCCACACGACCATATTTTTGAGCCACATGGTCTTGGCTCTGTCACACGGCCTAGTCATATGGCCGTGTGACCTCTGTTTTCAGTTTTTACCATATTTTTCTATTTTGTTTCAAATTAGTCCATACTTGTTTCTAAATTGATTTTAGGGTTCTGTAGGCTCTATTTAAGTCTCGTTTTCGAATGTATGATATGAATGATGATTTTTTTATTAATTTATGATGCTTAAATTAATCTTTGAATTGTGTCACTATATTATCGATCTTATTAATTGTCGTAATATTTTATAACCTTAATTCGACAACAAAGAGAAATTAGGGGTGTTACATGAAATAACTCCGTAAATATCTTTATTTAATAATTACAGACTTAGTTTACAAAAACTTACAAAAACTGGGTCTCAAAACCATAATTTCACCATTAGAAACCGGGTCGTTACAAAATTAATTCTCAAGTCATTTTTATACTTAGTGAGAAAATGCATTCAATTGTGAATATGATCCGTTTCTCTATCTTCATCATTTCCATTTATTTTTGTTCATTTGGTCCTACATGCAATTCATTTATGGTTTTTAGACATATAAAATTAGGAACCAAATAATTTATAATTAAGTTCCAAATTTTCATCTATTAATTATAAACTTGTAATATCCCGAATTAGGGCCTAATCGAAATAGTAGTTTTGTGACCACAAATTCGAGATAGAAATGATTATTTTATAATTATTTTGAGGTTCATGATATGATTGCATGATTATGTGAAAATTTCGTGACGAAATTCTATGCATAAAGTTCTTAAGTTGAGATTAGGGACTAAATTGAATAATTTGCAAAACTTGTATTCTAGAAGTTTTTAGTATGAAATTGTTTTGGAATATTAATGAGGAGGTCTTAAATAGAAATGTGACCAATTTCTAAGTTTATGGACAAAAATTGGACATGGATGGAATTTTTGAAAGTTTAGTAAGGAAAGGCATTTTGGTCATTTGTATATTAAATGAAATAAAATGGGAAAAATAACACAAAATGATCATCTTCTCCATAAGTTGCTGCTGAATTTTGCTGTCCACCATAGCTAGGGTTTCAACACTTTTAAGCTTTGATTGTAAGTGATTTCTATGCCCGTTTTTAATGTTTTTTACATTTTTGAAATCCCGGTAGCTCGATTTAGCTTATGCTAGAAATAATTCAACCTAGGGTTCGTATTTGGAAAAATACCCATAGGTGAAATTTGTGTATTTTGGTGTTTAATGATAGAATATGAGGTTTTGAATTATGTTAGACAACTTGTGCTACTCGGTTTTAAGTGAAAACGAGCAAAAGGGCTTAATCAGTAAAAAAACCTAATAGTCATAAGTACATGTTAGAGTGTGAATTTGATGTTGTCATAGAAGGTAAAAATGACCAGCATGTCATAAAACATAAGAAAATAGGATGAAGTTTAATTTTCGAGCCTTGGGGCAAAAGTGCAAATATGTAAAAGTTTAGGGGCAAAATGTAATTTTACCAAAGTTTGTATTAAAGGCTGTTTTGATGAATTTATGTATTAAATGAGATTAATTTGGCATTATAGATCAAGAGAAATGAGATTCAAGTCGTGATCGAGGGAAAAATAAAGTTTACGAGGAATAGGCTCAATTGCCAATATTTTGTATCGAGGTAAGTTCATGTGTAAAGGTGGTAACATAATTGTCAATTTAAGTAATATAATGTTATTTATATGATATGATGATTATTATCATTAAATTTATTTATATGATATGAATATTTTTATCATGAAATATTATGTTTTGTGGTTATTATTGAGTAATATGCAAATTATGTTTACTACTTGATAAATATGAATTTCTACCGAGTGTCGGTTTCGATATTCCATGGAAGACGACAAAGATATGTGATCGAGGAAAAAGCCCATTTGAACCTTGGGAATAGATTAGAATACAAGTGACATGTCACTAGGATATTGAGTTCCGAGCTCGTTCAGTTGAGTCTGAGTTCGTGAGATGTGACTAGGCATCCGAGCTCGTTGAGTTGAGTCTGAGCTCACTTATGGATGCGAACGCCCGAGCTCGTTGAGTTGAGTCCGAGTTCACTTATGGGCGGGTTACATGGTAGCTTGGCTACATAAGTTCCGTAGGCTATTGAGTTTGTCTAGCTGCGGGTATGACACTTACGTTCATGAAATCCGTGTATTCGAATTATATTCTGATGTGTTCAACGGGTGAATCTTAAGTGAATAAGGAGAATGCCTAAAACGAAGGTGATATGTTGGTAAGTGTGGTGAATGAGAAAATTTGACAGGTATGTGCTTAAACCCTCGGGTTGAGAACTTGGTATGATGAAATCATAATAAGATATTAAATGCAAATGTAATATGAATGTCTTGGTGTTGTTTATGCAAATGATGTTTATGTTGAATTGCATGATTATGTTACTTGCTATTTGCATGTGAACTTCCTAAGCATTTATGCTTACTCCCTCTTTTTCTGTAACACCCCAAACCTGGCCTAGACGTTATGACCGGATCCGATGCGCCACATCGAAGCGTTCAAAACATTCCGTATTACTTAGTTTGGAAAACTTAGTTGGTGATGTAAAAGATACTTTTAAAAGTAGGTTAAAGTGAATGGAAGCTGTGCACCAGGTAGGAAACCGAAAAAGAGGAGGTGAGTCTGTCGGACTGCTTAAGTACCAAGCTCCCTCCGGATCCAATCCTAGACATGCACACCACCATTGCCACACTCTAACATCTCGTATAATTGTGAGAAAACCAGTTGATTAAGTCCATATTGAGAAAATGATTAAGTTTGAAAACGTTTGCTTAGCGGAGGCCTTACTTGTAATTGTGTTATTTTTGAAATCAACTATTGTTTTGGAAAACGCACCCTAGAACTAATCCATTTTGATAATTAAAATAAATCATTTCTATCCTAATAAAATATAAATCAAAACCATAAAAATAATTAAGCGGCCTTATTACACTTAAAAACCCAAAGAAATCGGGAAACGAAAATAAAAGGACATCCAGTTCATCAGAAAGAAACTGAATTTGCGGAAACAAGTGGCCACTCCGAATCCCTCACAGCTCCAAGCCCACTATGGTTGGGGATTACCTGCAAGGAGGAAAATAAAGGGGTGAGTTTGGGGAAACTCAGTGTGTAAAATAACCCAACCATAGCCTAAATCAGTTTAAACCACATAAATAGAATAAGTTGGCCTTAGCCCAGAACAGATCTCAGAATGAAGCTCGAGAGGCCTGCAATGCATCGAGCAGATATATCATGCTTATGCAGAAACCCAACCCATATCCAACCATGTACTCCCCCATACCATCCTTTCACCATGTGGGGAGACTACTCGACCCACCCAATCGCTACACGCCACAAAAATATGCAGCATGGCTGCCAGATACAGAAAATGTGACAGAGTCACCAGATACAGATATTCGTGGCAGAGCCACTAGAACAGATATATGTGGCAGAGCCACCAGAACAGATAATTTGTGGCATAGCTACCAGGACGCTTCCTCCATAATATAACCCATGTCCCTATGCAATAGATATTTATTCATGGCATACATCATACAGATTTAAATCATCATGCTTTTCAGACAAAATTAACCCTAGGGGTATAAAGGTCATTTTGCATACATAGGGGTATAATGGTAATTTTGCATACGTAGGGGTATTTTAGTAAATCTAACTATTTCTAAGGTTTTCATGCATATCGTAGCCATTACGTATAACTAGAAACACTTACCGAGCATTCTTACCGAATTGGACCCGTTGGCCCATTAACCCAGTTTTGGCCCATTAAGTCCAAAATATCAAAACGCATGAAATCGCGCGTACTGCAGTTTTATCACTTTCGATTACCAGTAATATTTACCCATACATCTTACGAGCATTCGTACACTCGCAAGTGCCCAAATTACCGGCTTTTCGGCATTTCAGCTTTTCGGCTTTTGCCGATCTAGTCTATGAGAGGGTGTCAGTTTTCGACGATTCGTTGACGAGATCTACGCACGAACTTCCTACAATTGAATTACTAACATATTACTCTAGATATCGAAATAACACTGAGCATATAGTCCCTTACCATATTCGGCCAAACATGCTTAAAACCCTTATTGCTCTTACCTTAATGCCGAAAGATGATTAAATCCAAAGATCCGATCGTTCCACTTGTCCAAGCCCTTAATCAGCAGCCTCTAAGTCACACCATTTATCAAAGCAGAACGTTATCACAACCCCTTAGGGCTACAAGTCCAAATCGACAGCCTCCCTAACATTTAGGGATTTCGGCTTTTCCTAAAATACGAAAGAAAGACTAAGTTTGGAAAGACTTACCACCGATTCCTTAGTCCATGATTCCAATGAGTTACCACTCGATCCCAATGTAGATCTAAGCCCTCAGTTGATAACAAAAGTCGAGCTTTCAGTGACTTCAGTATTCGGCTATGCTCCCTAGACTATGGGGTTTTTTTCGGCTTTTTGTAACAATGAAAGAAAAGATGGAATAGTAGGGGTTTTTTTTTCTTGTAGTGGCTTTGTCGACAGAGGTTTTAGATTTAGAAGAAGGAAGAATCAATCACAAGATGGAGAAAAACCACAGAGTTTGGCTAGGAGAAATCGGCACAGAAGAACTATAAGCTTTCGGGTTTCGGCTTTTGTGTATAAGGCTTAAGAACAAATAATAAGAACGTGGAGATGAGTAGAATAATGGAAAGATTCGGCTATGGGGGAAAGAAGAAGAGAAAATAGATGGAGAGAAAAAGAAAAGAAAGGAAGAGAAGGAAGAATGGTAAAAAAAAAAGCGGCACAACACTCCCAAATGCGAATTTATACCTAGCTTTTGACCTAGCCGAAATTTACCCCTAAAGAAACCCTTGGCCGACCAACTCTTGCTCCTCAAGAGTCCACTATTCGGCTAACACCATCCTCCTTGATCAGCTCCTAAATCCTCTCCCTTACCCCCTCCTTACTCAATCTCCTGAGCAACTCAAACTCCTCCTGACAGACTTTTACTTCAGTTCCATTACTTCCCTTTTCTATGCATAAAAATTAATCCCTTAATTTGCTGCCATTGTGACTTGAACCTGGGTCCTCCCAAACATCCTGCACACCACTTATAGCATTCTCAGTGACGCCACTTAGCCACTTTACCACATGCTTCCCTGTGATTTATTTTACACAATTAATACCTAAAAGCCCAATTAACCAGAACCCTCTTTTTCTTACGGAATTAAAATTAACTAAAACTATCGGGTTTTAACTTAAGCTTAGGCCTTCTAGAGGCCCACTAACATAATTAATTCCTACGCCAAGCAGAAAAAACACAAATTATTAAATTTTGACAACATTTTTAGAATTCCCGAAAAATTGGGGCATTACATTTTCATTCATTGTAGTTTTGACAAGCCAGCTTGAGCATCGGGATAGGTCGAAGACTCGTTCACACTATCCGAAGACTTAAATTGGTAAAATGGCTTGTATACTTTGAATGTGGCATGTATAGCACTATACTCACTTTGTGTAAACAATCTTATGATATGGTTATGGTTTGGTAAGAAAAGGGTTTGTAAATGATTATCCATTGGAATGGCCAATCTAGATCATATATGATGTCATGTATGTTTAAAATGCCATTTAGTCCATGAAAATCTATAGTAAAGTGAAATTGGCTATAAAACAGAATTTCACAATAGCAGTGACATGAGTTTGAAAAATAACTAAAAATAGTATAGATATAATTAGATGATGAATAAAATATAGAATTGAAGAATTATGAGTCTATTTTTATATGGATGGAACAAAACAGGTATATGAGTTATATTTTATGAGATATTTAAATTGTTGTGAAACAGGGCCAGAGTGATTTCTGGATCCCCTGTTCTAACTTTTGAAATTCACTAAAAATTGTAAAAAAGGTAATTAGAAGTCATTCTTTATATGTACAGATTACTTATTGAGTCTAGTTTTAAGAGAAACAAACTTCATAGTCTTTTGAATTATGTAAAAAGAGAAAAGTGGTTCGTAGTGAACAAAGGTCAGAGCAGTCAAACCCTGAAATAGGGAAGACTTTAACTAATAAACCGTACTGATTGGCCTGACCAAAAATTCTAGAAAATAATTAGTAGATAAATATATGAGTCTAGTTTTAGAGAAAATTTACGGATCTTAATTTTGAGTTTTGGAACTCGAGATATGAATTTTTAAGCGACTGTAATGTAGTTAATCAGCTTGTCTGGAACTTTTAAAAATAAATTGTTTGAGTTGTTTAAGTGATAAATTAAGGTTAGTAACACCTCGTGCTCGACTCCGGTGATGGTCTCGGGTTCGGGGGCATTACAAAACTTATTTAGCCACAAAGTCTTTCCACTATAGTATCGTGACTGAGCTCTCCCTAATTACATACCACTACAAAAGCTATTTAATCAGCAGTCGTCCAATGACCTTGTCAAGCATAGGATATCCTTAATTATTTTTTGATCACCCAACTATGAAAAGTTACAAAATGGTCACCTAACTATTAGTAAATTTCTGTTTTGGTCACTCAACTATTCAATTTTATCTTTATTGGTCACTAGCTGCTAATGTAAAAATAGAAACACCCAAAAATCCAAGATAGTTGTGTGACCACAAAAGACAAAATTGAATAGTTGCTTGACTAATTTGTAACTTTTAATAGTTGGATGACCAATAAAGAAATTTATTAATAGTTGGGTGACTACTAATGTAGTTTACCCTACTTTTTATTGGTACTTGACTAACATTGTTAGGTTTTGGGCTGACAACCAATAGAATGTTGACATGTGTCATAAAAATAATAAAAAAGTTTTTAATTAAAATATTTTAAAAATAAGATTTCTTATTTTTATTTTGCATGCATAAAATAATAGAATGTTGACACATGTCATATCTTGTTTTGTGTTTGGGTCGTGTTGCTCGATCCCACACTTGACACAATTCGTAGTACGAGGATAGCAGAGAAGGTCATTTAGTTGAAAGTTGAGAATAATTTAAATTCATCTCGCACAAAGTATAGGTACTTTTAGTGGAAAAGTTTATTGCTAAAAAAATCACAAACTGACTTGGTTTTCAAATTTTTTAAACTTTCGTTGTAACTAAAAACTGTTTCTATATAATATTTTTTCAACAATTGGTATTGGAGTCATATTATGCTATGTTTATAGTATAAATTGATACTAAAATTTCTCTCTTCTTCAGATTTGGTTAATTTTGACAAGATGTGACATTCATTAATTATATACATGTTTTATGTATGTGAATAAATATATTTTATTATTTTATTATTTATATATGGTAAAGTAATTTTACCAAAGATGTGATTACTAAAAATTATATTGGGCGTAAAATTAGGTTTCATTAAATTTTGGAATATGTAATTAGATCGTGGACTATCATTTTCACGTAGGTTATATTTTTATTTTAATTTTAGAATAACTCATGTAAGTTGGGAACGAATTTAAGGTTTTTGTAACCATATTTTTTGGCAAATCTTGGAGAACCGAGACATGTCCAAAATTGTTTGAAATGATGCAATCCGACCCAACCAACTGGTAAAAAGATTAGCATTGATTCGATCTACGAAAGCTGGCGGTGACTGGTGCTGGTATGATCAGTGGTGGCCAATGGTGGTTCAACCGACAGTGGTCAGACGGTCGATAGTGGCCAATGGTGGTCTAACCGATGGTGGCCAAACAGTCAATGGCGGTGGCCACGGCATCGGAGGCAATGATAGCAGTAACACATGATGGTGACAACGGTTTGACGATATAGCCCTTCGATGATTTTTGAAATCTTTTGGGTGTTAGGTGACCAAAAAAGAAAAAAAATGAATAGTAGAGTGACCATTTTGTAAATTTTCATAGTTTACCCTACTTTTTACTGGTACTTGACTAACACTGTCAAATTTTAGGCTAACAACCAATACAATGTTGACATGCATCATAAAAATAATAAAAATATTTTTAATTAAATTATTTTTAAAAAATAGGAAATTTTAATTTTATTTTGCATGCATAATGAACCTAAACAAATGGTTGTCCAAATTCAATTTTTATTAATTTTATATTTTTTATAATTTGAAAAATAAAAATATAATTTATTAGAAAAACTATCGTATTCTATGAAATTTTCTATTTTTATAAATTTTTAGTATCATGTTACAATTGAATTCAATAATTGACTTGTCAAAACGTAACCTATCAAACTGTTACAGTATGTAAATAATACACACGTTCAGTAATTAGTAAGGTGCTTAGGTAGTTGACAAAATTAGTTTTATTGTAAAGGGTTTTTAACAGCAATTAGATCTCTCTATTATGTATATAAACTATGCCTATGTACTGAACGAAGTAGCTAAGAAATATAGAGCATTACCTTCAATTATTTCTCTTTAGAATTTGGTTAGTTTCTGTCATGGTATCAGTCGCTCGGTGATCCTTGGGCATGGCTATCACACGTTCTCCTGATTCTAATTTTGTTGAGCCAAGTGGCTCGGTGTTCACTAGTGATCGAATCGTCACCTCATTTCCTCGGCATGATGTTGTTAAGGTTGACGAGGGTATGTTTATTCAGTGGTAACAGCAGGTACGTTTTATCCTTGCTAGCTATGATTTGATCGGGTTTCTTGATGGAACATTGTCTGCTCTGGCGAGGTTTGTTCCAGCCTCTGATGGCACTCTTGCTGCCAATCCAACTGCCTCGATCTTCATTCAACAAGATAATCTTCTCACCTCGTGGTTGTTGTCTACGATTAGTTTGTCATTTCTATCATCTTTTACGGACGTACGATTTACATGTGATGTATGGATGATGGCGAGCAGTTTGTTTGCGGCTAACACTGCCGCAAAGTGGTCTTAACTTCAGCACGAACTCCATTCTCTCAAGAAAGGTAGTCTCTCCATCCGTGCTTATGTTGATAAAATCAAAGGCCTGTGTGCTTTTCTTGCAGCATCTGGTTCTCAGATCTCAGAGGCCAAGAAGATGGTGATTTCGCTTGCGGGTTTGTCGTCTGAGTTTGATGCCATCGTGTCTTCTGCCCCTCTTTCCTCTGGTCCATTACCCTTCCAATGCCTAGTTTATGCACTTATTGAATATGAGGCTCGTCAGATGCAATCTGTTTCAGACGTGCTGGTTGCTATGAATTTTGTGGAAGAATCACCTTCGCCAGCGGTGAATGGTTCTTCTCGTGGTGGTCGACCTCCTGTTCATGGCCGTGGATGAGGCTTTTGCACCCAGATCCAGTGTCAGATCTGTGGTCGATATGGTTACTTTACACAACGCTGCATCAAGGATGGTCTACTTTTGGGACAAATGAAGAAACATGGCCTGGTCAAAATTGGATGATCAATGGTCAAAATTGGATTGGGCCCCCAAAAGAAGTTGCTGTGCATCAGTATATTCAGCCAAATGTGGAGGCTATTCCAACACGTGGGCTGTATGCTGCAAATATACTAGCTGGGCCAAATCCGTTTGTTTTACATGGTAGTCGGTCTACCGATCATGGGCTCAATGTGGCAATAATGTTGGCAATAATGTTGGGTGCTCTATGGGTCAAAATTCGGGTGATGCTAATTTGGGCGATTCCTATAGTGCTAGGACGCGTGGCCCAATAGGTGCTGATTAGCCTCTTGGGCCTAGTGGATCTGTTAGGCCTCGTCTTAGTGATGGACTGAATTTTTCTGGACCAAATGCTAATTGTGTTTATTTTTCTGAGGTTCCATGGCAAACAAAATCGCGTGTCCTTGTTTTTGATGTTGAATCATCCCAGTATGACTCGTCTCAATTCGTTGGAATACCCAGGCTTTCTGAGTTTCATGCCTCTGATTTTTCTGATGCCACAACATATGACTCCAATTTTAATAGCACTGATTCCTATGTTTCGTTGCCAGTAGGAAGCACATCCTGGTGCCCAGATTCAGGAGCTACTATCATGTGTGTCAGAATGCTTCTGATCTACGTGCCTCATCTCCTTATACAGGTGATTCCTCTCTCTTAATGGGTAATGGGGTTTCCTCTAAGATTTCATCCATTGGGAGTACTACTTTACCTACAAAGAATAAATTGTTACATCTATCAAATGTCTTGTGTGTACCAAGCATCTGAAAAAATTTACTATCTGTGTCTAAATTTGCTATTGACAACAATGTATTCTTTGAATTTCACCCCTCTTATTGTGTAATTAAGGACATTCAGACACAGGTAATCTTAATGCGGGGCCAAGTTCGTGATGGGCTCTATCATTTTTCTGTTGACTCAGCTGATTCATATCTATCTGCTCACAACACTAACATCCAAGAGTGGTCTCCGGGAGATGATATTTTTACTTTGTGGCATGAAAGGCTTGGTCATCCTTTTTCTGCTATTGTAAAAACTATTCTTGCAAATTGTCAGATTGTTACAAATAAAAGATCTCTTGATAATGTTTGTATAGCTTTTCAGAAAGGAAAATCACATAAATTGCCTTTTTTCTCCATCTAATACTGAATATGTTGAATTGTTTGTGTTAGTTGTGTCTCATTTGTGGGGACCGGCTTCTATTACCTGTGAAGGGAATTTGTATTATGTCTCGTTCATTGACATGTGTAGTCGATTTACCTGGGTATATTTGATCAAATGCAAGCCTCAAGCAGTGGACTGTTTTCTATAGTTTCAATAGACGGTTCATACATAGTTTGGAAAGCGTATTAAGAAATTTTTGAGTGATTGGGGTGGAGAGTTTCGTGCCTTTACTTCAGTTCTAGCTAGCCATGGGATTCTTCATCGCATTTCCTGCCCTCACACTTCTGAACAAAATGGTGTTGCTGAGCGTAAACATAGACATATTGTGGAGACCGGTCTCACTCTCTAGGCTCAAGCAAATCTACCTATGGTTTACTAGGGCTATGCCTTTTGCAGTGTAGTACATCTCATTAATCGGCTACCCACTCCGGTGTTGAAAGATATGGCACTGTATCAAAGTTTGTTTGGTAGTGCATCGACATATGATCACCTCTGGGTTTTTGGTGCTGTTGTTTTCCATACTTACGTCCGTTTGTTAAACATAAGCTTTAGTTTCAATCTCAACGTTCTATAGTTCTAGGATATAGCTCGCAACATAAGGGTTATTACTGTTTAACACTAAGTGGCAAGATAATTGTCGCTCAACATGTTGTTTTTGATGAAAATCGATTTTTGTTTATTGGTTCTGCTATTAGTGATCAATTACCAGCATGTACTCCTTTGTATGTTCTTGTTGTTCGGTCTTTTCCCATTACAGACCCTAGACAGATTTCTAATCCTGCATCTTTGCCTGCTAATACTTGTGAATCGACTCACATTGATTCATCAGCTACATGTAGTCGATTACAACCTACTTCAGTTGACTCAATGACTAATTTGGGGACTAGTATACGAGAGACACTTCCTTCTACTACTGATCCTACCACTGCTTCTACTATTGCTATTGTTCCTACTGCATCTACTACTAATACTCATGCTATGGTCACTCGATCTAAGGTTGGCATTTTTAAACCCAAAGCCTTGTCTGTGAATACAATTGATTTTGAGCCAACATCTGTTGAGGCAGATCTTGCTCATCCAGACTGGCAACTTACTGTTCAAGCTGAATACGATGCCTTAATTGCTAACTCTACATGGGAACTTAGTCCTCTTCCTCCTGGCTAAAAGGTGATTGGGTGCAAATGGCTTTTTAAGGCAAGGAAAAATCCTGATGGGACAATTGAACGACGGAAGGCACAGTTGGTCACCAAGGGCTGTTCACAGGTGCCCGATTGTGACTTCAAAGAGACCTTCAGTCCGGTGGTCAAACCTACCACTATTCAAACCATTCTGTCAGTTACTGTGTCACGTGGTTGGCCTCTCTGACAGGTTGATGTCAATAATGCCTTTTTAAATGAAGATCTGACCGATAAAGTTTTTATGCAGCAACCTCCTTGTTATGTTCAACTTGGTCCAAATGGTGAACAGCTGGTGTGTCGTTTGACAAAAGCATTATATGGCTTACGCCAAGCTCTTCGTGCCTGGTTTGACAAATTAAAACAATTTCTAATGTCTACTGATTTTTTTTTTTAAATTAGATACATCGCTGCTTGTCAAAGTTTCTTCTGCATTTACTCTCCACGTTCTTGTTTATGTGGATGACATTTTATTACTGGCAGTTTAGCTGAAGAGATTGATTGTTTTGTTCAACAGTTACATAACAAGTTTATTTTAAAGGATATAGGTAATCTTCATTACTTTTTGGGCATTGAAGTTAGTTGGTCCACCTCTGGCAGACTTCATTTATGTCAACAAAAATACATTCGAGAGCTTTTTGATCGAAGTTCTATGACTGATGCTAAAAGCGTGCATACGCCAATGGTCAGTTTGTCCATATTGTCTAAAGATGAGGGTGAACGACTTGCTGACCCAATTGAGTATCGTAGTCTTGCTGGAGCACTTCAGTATGTTGTTTTAACGCGACCAGATATTGCTTATGCTGTTAATCGGGTCTGCCAGTTCATGCATGCTCCCACTAAAGTTCATATGGTGGCATTGAAACGTATTTTGCGGTATCTACGTGGCACTCTCTCTCATGGCCTGGTGTTTCGCCGTTCTGGTCGGCTATCATTGGTAGGGTATGCTGATGCAAACTGAGGTCTTGATTTTGATGATCGCCGGTCTACTACGGGATACTGTGTGTACTTTGGTCATACACCTATATCATGGTGTTCTAAGAAACTGCAAGTTATTTCTCGATCTACGGCAGAAGCTGAATATCGAAGTTTAGCTGTAGCCACAAGTGATATTGCTTGGCTTGTATCTTTGTTGACAGAACTCAAAATATGTTCTGTCAATCCTTCGACAGTATGGTGTGATAATTCTAGTGCAATAGTTGTTACGGCTAATCCGGTACTACACTTCAATTTCAAACATGTTGAACTTGATCTGTTTTTTGTTCATGAGAAGGTGGCTAACAGAGACTTGGTTGTTGGTGAAGTACCAGCTTGTGATCAGGTGGCGGATATTCTTACTAAACCATTGTACGTTTCTTTCTTTACTCGATTTCATCATCTTCTTCATGTTGTGCCACTCGAAGAAGCTGGGTGAATGTTATAGTATGTAAATAATACACACGTTCAATAATTAGTAAGGTGGTTAGGCAGTTGACAAAATTAGTTTTATTGTTAAGGGTTGTTAACAGTAAATAGATCTCTCTATTGTGTATATAAACTATGCCTATGTACTGAATGAAGCAGCTAAGAAATACAGTGCATTACCTTCAGATATTTCTCTTTAGAATTTGGTTAGTTTCTATCACAAACTAACATGAGACAATCTTAGAGTTTGATGGCAATATGCCCTTGAAAAAAGCTCTACCTAGAAGGAATGGCTCGCGCCAAAAGATTAAATATTCCTTTTCACCCGAAAGAGAAGAAACTAAAGGAGAAATGATATGTGAATCATGTGATTCCCAAGACTAAAGCAGAAAGAATTGCTCAAAAAAAAAAAAAGGATCAAACTTTTCTCTCCATTACCTGCACCAATCGATACTAATTGTTTTCTAAGAAAATATTAAGTAGCAAAACATAGACGAAGGAAGATTTGGCGGTTGATTAATCGATGTGATCTTGGAGAAGAATAGTTTTCTTGAGTTATTAAGCTTTATGCAACTGTATGTCAAGGAGGTGGTCATGGAATTCTATGCCAATCTACTGAAGTGGATCAATCAGATTAATTACATATATAAATATTTTTATGTATATTTAATAATAAAGTTTATAAAATACTAGTGGAAAATAATTTTAAAAAATCATTATTTTTATTTAAATTATTCGTTTTATTATTTTTTATTAGTAATTTCAAGAAATAATATTTTTATTAAAATTTTGTTCGTGTTGAATTATATATTTAACAATGTCCGAGTTTCTAATCTGTCTTGATAACAAGCACATCTCCGTTAACCAATTGCAAATGGTAAGAATAAATTTTAATAATTTTTAAAATTTTTAAATTTTTTTCATAGTTATAATTGAACTTAATATTTTTTTATAAATTTTATGTAAATAAGCAAAAGATCAAATTTTGCAATGTCATATTCATAATCTACCCGGTCCTCCATCACCATTGATTGAAACATACCTGGGGGAAGTTGGTTTTTTTCACGTGGCCCTTATAGGCCGGGGGTATAAGTTGGACCCAAAACTCATAAGCGCATTGGTGGAGAGGTGGAGACCCGGGACGCACACATTTCATCTTTCATGCGTTGAGTGTACTATCACTCTAGAGGATGTATAGTTACAGTTAAGGTTACCCATGGATGGGTCAGTAGTCACCCTGTCTGTTCAGTTTGCTGATTGGGGAATCATATGTTACGATCTTTGGGTGTGGTTCCAAAGATGATTTACGGAGGTCTGATCAAAATGGCCTAGTTACAAAATAATTTCGTAAAGCTGATGGAGGATTCTATTGAAGAGAAAAGAGAACAATATACTCGGGCATACATCCTTCAGATTGTTGAGGGTATTCTGATGCCAAATAAGTCATGAAACCTTGTACATTTAAGGTGGCTACTGAAACTCGTTGATTTGAGAGGAATGAGCCAACTAAGTTGGGGGTTCACTATGTTGGCGGCATTGTACCTGGAGATGATTCAGGCGATGAAACCAGAAAAAATCAAAATTGGTGGTTGCATTTTACTACTACAATTATGGGCTCGATACAGCTTTCCATTTTTACGTCATCGAGTGGACTACCAGTATACATTTCCACTCGTAACAAGGAAAAATTCAATAGATATTACCATTATTAAATTGATTTAAAATAAAATTATTATGCTAATATGTTATTTAAATACGTGAAACCATTCCCCAAGTCACGTAGGATTACCTACCGAGCTTGAAGATACACAGCTTCTATTAGACCAACGATTGGAAGTAGATGTATGTATTTATTTAATTTTGAACCATGTACAAATAACGTAGTTGATTTCGTATTTAGTATTCAGTAGTACATATATAACTAATGTTTTGATCACATTCATATAGTTTGAATGGACACTATACTAGGACCCAGCAATTCAGGTAGTAATTCCTAATGAATTCTTTGTAAATCCCAATGCCAGGCATGCTAAGGTCCCATTGGTAGGATATGTTATCGTCGAGATGCACGAGGCAAATAAAGTGTTGCGACTTTTCGGATTCTGACAATCTATTCCTGTGGCACCTCAAGAGCTTGATGATCTGCATCATATCAAATTATGGTGACCAGATACGAATTGGCTGGTATTCTACTCACAATACATCAACATGTGGAATAACAGGTATGACTTTTTACCTAATCGCAATACAATTCTCATTCCAGGGTTAGCATGCGATCCGAATTACATGCCATGGTTTAGGATACATGGCAAACTATATTTGTTAGGGGAAGAGGCGAGGTGTCGGCATCCCCATACGAGCAGGCCACGACGGGCCCCTTTAAATCTAAGAGGTACGAAACGGGCGTATCATCAGTGCCTACAAATAAACCGACCCTAATGGCCTCAGCACCGTCGCCCTTACCATTCTCCCTTCAGTATGTATCACCTTATTCTGGTCCATATCCTAACCCTTTTATTTTCACACAGGCACAAAATGTTGCACCATATTTTTCTGCTCCTAGTCTTATGTCAGGTTGAACTATTAGCCATCCATCCTCAATATGGTACAAGCTCATGCCATCTCATTTCTCGATAATGGTGACACCTATGATGATGTACAGGCCATCTATGAATGAGGCACTAACGGAGAGTCCACTTGCTATCCTATATGCTTATGGGACTCAACATAGTTACATTCATTCGTTGTGGGTGACTCAAATACCTCTGAGATCTTTATTCTATCAAAGTGGGTCATCTTCCCAACCATCTATTTATAGACCGAGGGATGCATGAATTCAAGGATCTATATCAACTGAAGGCAAACTCTGAAAACTACAACCCCACCCAAAAGCTAAACCTAGAAGGAATCCAGCGCGTAACTATTGACCACGCCGATATGGCACAGAGTCTGACCAGCATATGCACTGATGAATTGTATATTGTATCATTTAAGAAAATGAAAGTTCTTTTGAATCCATTTTGTACATAGTCTAATTTTTATACTATTAAACCCTAATCAAAATGGAAATTTACTTTGATTATTTTCAAATAGCATAGTAATAAGATTTCATTTGAAAAAAAAATCAAATGTTTTGTTGAAAATTCACATGAAGAAATATCAAATTTAGTTTGGATTAACAATGGCTAACAATTCTCATGAATACATATATTATAATTTTTAATTTCGATGTAGACAGGACAATATTGTATAATGCGGGTTCCTTCATGACCCGCATAATCTCTGTTGGTTTGAGCACTCTCGAATATCCATGCTGTAGCGTATTTGAGTCAAGCACGGTTGACCTTTCGTTTTATGACGCAATTCTCTATTAGGTAACAACTTAAATGGATCAAGCGATATAGGTGGCCACTTACGTTCATCTGAGACCGGTGGAAATACGTGTCTCCACACGTTGTACAAGTTTTCTAATTTGTACACTTTATCGACAAACCTATGGGATCCAAATGGAGATTCAAACAACCTGCAATTGTATGAGTGCATGGAAAATGAAGTGTGTCAAATATCCCACAATTGCATGTCATATTTCTCAGGTGTACCTGATATACTCCCCTAGTAATACCTTAGTTTGGTCTGCCAAACTCCATAACTCAAAACTATAGGACGTCACGCTAGTGACAATCTGCTTGCATGCAGTTCGCTTATGCCTTACCATTATTAATTTCTTCCACTACCATTGGGCACTATACATGGCTTCCCTACAATTTTCTGGCATAACTTGCCGCTCGCTTTGGGAACACTTTCGCCAAACGGAAGTATGTCTCTTTCACAACCAAGGTTATCAAAAAATAACGCGTTCTTTTTGAAATGAAATTGATGTATTCTGCCAAGTTTGAGATTATGTGACCATATTGTAGTTTGCCAATGTATGCTTGTGTCCACTATTCAAATGGTATGTTTTTGAGGTATGATGCCCCTACCAAGTTAGTTGACCGCAATATTGCCAACATCTCATTAAAACTGTTCTTCATGACCTCGTACCCTATCAATATAAGTGCATAGCGATGATTACATACCAAAAATAATAAAAATACAAATGGAATATTACAAACTAAATAATACTGATGGCGATTAGATACCTATGTTGGTCACTTTTCGTTGCTCAACTGTAGACTGATATTCTCGATAGTAGTTGGACGCAACGTGCCTTAGATAGTACCGATGGCATATGCGATCCTAGAGGCTTCCCAGTCATTCAATTGCAGACAAGATTCCTGTTTCCCAATCCGAGATGACTCATATATTAGGTTGGGGCAGATATTCCTCATCAACCTAGATAGAAAGAAATCTCAATTGTCTGCTTTCTCCCCTGCTGTTATTGCAAAAGCAATTGGAATAATCCTCCGATTACCATCCTGTGCCACAACCAACAACAGTCGATGAGTATATCTACCATACATAAAGGTACTGTCTATTTGTACCAACGGCTTGCAGTACAAAAATGCATCCCAACATTACTTGAAGGTCCAAAACAGACACTTGAACATTCGACACCCACGGAGCAAGCTATTGTTGTAGTATGCGGGGCCCATTTCAAGATTTGTTACGCAAACTGGTACATACCTCTCTAGCATCTGACACCACTACCATACCTTATTGTATGATGCGTCCCACCCACTGTGCATCTTCCCCAAGGCATTCTGCTTTGCTATCCACGCCTTGCGGTACGAAGACATGTAGTTGAATTAACTACGAATATTGACAATTAAAACCAACATAACAGTCTTCAAATCTGCTTTCTCTATCTATAGTATAGGCCCGCGATCATATCTGAATCCAACTTCAGATGATCCCGTGAAATACATGCAACCCAACGAGTACGTAAGATTAATTTGAAATAATCTTAAACCCTAAATTAAACTCTAATAACCCAGTGATACTGTACTAGATGTAACACATGTATGCGAACTGGTGAACTTTTTTATCATCCATAACCTTATCTTCTTATTAACAAAAGCCATGATTTTTCGTGAATAGCTGTCATCTTGCATTAAACACTTTCCCTCAAACTTCTTAAATTTGGATTTAACCATATGGAAGTTAACCCCATACTTCATGCTATATCATTTCAATGCTGCGAGAAAACCATTTTTACTAGAAAAGTCCTTGCCCACTTCCAAATCACTTGAATCCAACGATACACTTCTGTGGCCAGAACTCCTGTGTGGTAGTTTTACAAACTTCAACACATCCTCTACTGAAAGATTGACATTATGCATGTGGGCTGGTGGTGAGTACACCATGAGTCATGGATATTCTTCTTCTTCATTTTCACCCCCTTCACCATCTTCAGGTTCAGTTAAAATAGACTCCGGTTCCTAGCATTCAACACTGCCCCACCGATTGCCAACTACTGGAAGATGATGTCATTCTCTAGTAAGTATTCCTAGCATTCAACACTGACCCACCGAGGTGCATGTCTCATCCACTAACTAAGTGTCATGCAAGGTTCGTGTATTCCATTCTACTACCAAAACCTGGTGGTTCAGTGTTCAGCCTCCCTCGATTGAAATCTAAGGCTGAGATGGATGAATGTCATCCCATTGATGATTTCGAGATATCATAATGGGAACTTTCTAAAAAAGTGGTTGTACTATCGGCATTTTCAACTGTTCTCGCCTCTAAAATAGGAAGAGATGCTAAAGTCGCAAGCCCTTCATCTAGTCTTGAAAATTCCACATATATCTCAAGAAACGGTAATCCACTTTTGAGGTACGTCTGTACCATTGCCTCCAAGCCTTGAGGACCTTTGATATCAAATGACTCATATCTCATGGGACTGACCGAAACACAAAATTAATACTTAATAGACGAAACTCCCATTGACACAGATCCAAAGATTTTTCATCTAATTCTTTTACAAAGTTCTGTCAACTCTATGTTCTAGTTAAAAGTCAGTCATGCTGTGCTCTCCAATAAAAAAATCACGTCGTTCTCGGTGTCACAGACCTCATTGTCGTAATAGATAATAACACTAATTTTTCTACTCATTATCAACCAATTTATCTGTCGAGAGAAATTTGAAACACGGAAAATCAAAACATTAAGCAATGAACATAATGCTTCATATAAATATTAACACAAAAAATCAACTTATACATTCAACTCCAACTTCTATTCTTTTGAACTTTTTCAATTTCTATTGCTCCAACTTATGCCACCAGATGTTAAAATATGGGCAATTTATAGCCTAAGGGATAGCATCCCACTTCTTTCTGTAAAATGCCCGAATTGTGAGGGTTGAAATTTGTAAAGGAAACATGCTCCAAGCAAGACGCACTATCAGAATCAGTACTAAAAAGGGTGTTTAGTTGGAAGCGTTTTCAGTACTTTTGTTGACAGTGCATCATACTTGGAGCATTTTTCGTCTAAAAACCTCAACCCAATATTTGGGATTTTTTTTAGAATCATTTCCTCAAATTTATTTTCTCGTATAAAGCGATACTAAAGAAGGCATTGGGAAGCGTTTTCAAGATTTCTTTGTCGATTGTGCATCCTCCTTAAAGCGTTTTCCCCTCTACAAAACTCAACTCATCTCGTCAAAATTATTTCTTCAAAATCCATCCCCTCAAAATTATTTTTTCAGAACCCATCCTGTACAAACTATTTTTTTCAGAACCTCTAAACCTTAAAAATTAAATATAACCCTAAACCTAAACACTTAATTTTTTTAAAAAAAACCCTAAAACCTAATTGGCCCTAGGAAAACATAGGCAAAAGCGCGCCTATATGGAAGTGCTTTACTAAAGCGTGCCAACTCAGCACACTTTTCTGCTTTTCCTCTGAAAACGACGCCAACTCAATGCCTTTTAGGAAAATTAACCCTTTCCAGTAATTTTAACAAAATGGCCCATTTTCATAATTGTTTTTGGAAATGGGCCTTTTCTGATCATTTAGTCATGAAAATGTGTCATTGGATGATTTAATTTATTTTTAACATAAAATCGGGCTGGGCTATAGTGTAGGTGTCAAAAGAGGTATTAAGCCATTAAATTAAAGATGGCTTCCGAGTCAAAATCTAGGAAACCACAAAGCCTCATCTAAAAACAGCGAAAGAATTTGGAACTACATCTAAGTATATGTCACCCATTCTTCCGTTTCCTATTTTTGGTTTCATGGACATCATGTATCGGTGTTATCTCTTTTATATTCCTATAAATTCCTCAGCAAATCATTGGTGAATCACCATCCTTTATTTATCTGAGAACATGAATAAGCTTTCTTTCTTGTTATTTTTGGTTCTTGTGGTTTCTTTTGCTTTCGTCAATGGCGAAAAATCAAAAGATGACAAATCAAAAGACGACAAATCAAAAGATGACAAGTCAAAGCATGAAGTCGGAATATATGAGCTGAAGAATGGGAACATGTCTGTTAAGTTCACCAACTGGGGTGCATCCGTTATCTCGATTATTCTTCCAGACAAAGATGGTTGGTTCCTTTTGTCTGGTTTGGTTTCAATTTCCTTGTCTCTGGGTTGATTTCTTCTATCATATTTTTGGTCTTTCTGCTATTTTTCAGGGAAACCAGGTGATATTGTTCTTGGATATGATGATGTGAAAGAGTATATGGTGAGTTTTGTTTCCCGTTTCTTCAGAGTTTTGCATCTTTTATTTCCATGATTCTGTCTTGATTTTGCTTTGGTTTTTGTCAATGGAGACATAGGGAAGCACTGAGTTTTTCTCAGTATCTTTCTCTGTCCGATACATTAAAGGAAAAAATGTTATTGATTGATTGTTGTCCTATATGATAATAATAATATGTTTGAAGAATCTAATCCAAATCAAGACCTGGGTTTCGGTTTTTTATCAGCTTTGATTCTTTAAATATTATAAATGACAGTGACGTCAGGACATTTTCTTTTAATACATTGGCTTGATTATGCATTGAATAGTAGTGACCTGCAGGCTTTTAAGAATCGTGATTTTCTTTTCTAATTTGCAGAGCGATGCTAATTACTTTGGTTCAGTTCTGGGGCGGGTAGCAAATCGAATCGCAGGCGCAAAATTACCATTAAATGGAGCTCAATTTACACTACCGGCTAATGATGGGAAAAACACACTTAACGGTAAAGTTGAATAAATCTCTTAGCTTTCTAAAATTCCTTGCTCTTCTGATACCTCGTGCTGCAATTCAATGGAAAACATTAGGTGGCCCTAAAGGATTCTCTGATGTTATCTGGGAAATGAAGAAGATTGAGAAAGATGCTGAAGATCCCACCATAGTCTTTGCTTATCATAGCAAGGATGGTGACGAAGGTTAGCAAACCAAGCATCTTCATTCCAAATATGATCATCCACTAATATATTTGGTTTCTGGTAATAGGATTTCCCGGCGAAATCAAAGTCACCGTCCGGTACCTCCTTCGTTCCGATAACCGGTTGAGAGTGCAGTTGAAAGCTAAGTCTTTAGACAAGCCTACCCCTGTGAATCTAGCAACGCATATCTATTGGAACCTTGGTAACCATGACAGTGGCGATATCTTGTCCCATAAACTTCGGATTTACGCCCCCCAATACACGCCGGTCAATGAAGAACTCATCCCCACAGGCGCCCTTCAACCTGTACAAGGCACTCCATACGATTTCCTCGAGTTGAGAACCATCGGGAGCGGAATCAAGGAACTCCAGAAAGGATACGACATAAACTACGTCATAGACGGTCCTAACGACCACATCAAGATGAAGAAAACAGCAGTAGTGAAGGATGAGAAGTCGGGGAGAGTTATGAAACTGTATACCAATCAACCGGGCGTGCAGTTCAACTCCGGAAGCCAGATCAATAACGTGAAGGGAAAAGGTGGGGTTATATATAAACCTCATGCGGGGTTGTGTTTGCAGACTCAAGGGTTTCCGGATGCAGTGAATCACCCCAATTTCCCTACCCAAATTATTACCCCTGAGAAGCCTTACAAGCATAAAATCCATTACAAGTTCACCATTGTATCATCTGACAAAAAATCAGATAAGGCATAAGCACCAGTTTCCTTCTTTCCTAACAATGAAACTGATGAGATTTGATTTTACCAACTTTTCCGCGTCTTCTTCTTTCCTGTTGTAATAGTTCCCCCTACGGGAATTCAATGTAACTGTTATAGTAATTCTTTCATTTTTGTGATTTGATGATTTATTCTTTCATCAATCAATTAAATACTAGTAGTACTTTTTTTTTTTTTTCACCTACGGACTTGTTGTGATTTAGTTTACTGATTGCTATATAATCAAAAATAAAATTTTTTTATGTGGGACTGGTTTCTAGGCTAAAAATCTGTTTCTTGGTATCCTTTGATGTCATTTTCTCGGTAGTTACTATAAATATGAATTGCTACAGTAATTACATAAAATTACAGAAAAAATTAAGAGTGTCATTCTACTTCGCGTTCAAATGACCAAAATATTCTTAAACAAAAAAATTTATATAATATAATAAATTACGAGTACAATGGGATGAGTAATTAGGGTGAGATGCTTGATTGTCGTTCCACTTTACGTCAAAAGGGTTAATACATTCTTAAGCATTAAAAAATAATAAATAAATAAAACGAAGGAAAAAAAAAATTACATTTGGGGACTAAGGGTGGAACAAATAGGGTGTGTTAGTAAGTTTCATAAATTACCTAGCTTTCATGAAATAATCTAGTTCGATTTAATTTTTGTGTGTTTAAGTTAGAGTACTTTCCAGTTTTACTTAAACCAAGTTAAAGGTTCTTTTTTATTTTCATATGCATTATGCCTAATTTTTATAAAACTTTGAAGTGATACTTTTTTAATGGTAAAATCTAAATTACTCAGTGAGATAGGAATCATACTTGAGGGCATGCATAGGCTAAGTAAGAGGAATATGATAATATTCCAAAATGACATACTTTTATGTGTTAATCACATATATATATTGAGTACGATCCTACTAATTTGGGCTGTTTATGATTTTTTATCTTGTAGGGACTAAATTGACAATAAAAGGAAATTTGAGGGCAAAAAGCATGAATTTAAAGGCAAAATGGGTCAGCATGCGAAATAGGCAAGAAATGGTGTCGAAAATACAAAGTGTAGAAGACTTGGGACAAAATTTCAAATAAGAGATGTATTAACATAAAACTTTATTTAAATTTGAATTTTATTTTTAGGATTATTGCTAGGATTATTATGATATTGTTTAGATCTATTTCAAATTATATCTTTTAAACATTATCATCTAGAGTTTAAATATGAATAAACTAGGTTTTTATGTATTATAAATAGAGGATGAGGTGACATGAATATGCACTCATCACTTCTGTAAAAAACTCCTTCCCCCTAATGCTCTTAGCATTTTTGTTCCTTTTATTTTCCAATAAAATTCAATTCCATTAAACTTGTGTTTTTTTCCCAAAAAGCATGAGCCACTAAACTCATCTAGCCAAAGGTTATCAAGACTCCTCCAAAAGAGTTCATGGGGCTTAGAACCCGCACTTAACCTTTCTCAAAAGGTATTCATCATTTCTCCGCATTACGGGACTAACGCTTCCATCCATGTCCTTCCAAAAGTAATATTTTCATCTTGTGCAAAGGTAGCCGCTTTGTATGTTTTGGGAAGGTTGCATAGTCAGTTTGTTAACTTACTGAGTCAGAGGTTGTTGAGCCCAAAAAACGAAATGGCGTGGCATTCGCCATTAAGAAACGATGATCTAACGTAAGAAGGTCCCACAAAAGTAACAGTTGGCTAAAGTCAGGTTCCTCTAAATCGTAAGGCTAAAACTTAAGTGGAGCTGGTGGTCGTAGGTGTCCTCTTCCACTATAACTGGCTTATTTGGTCATGAGAAGGATCGCCTAGAAACCTATGATTGAACCAAAGGAAGATCGAGATAACTGGAGGCTGGAATCCCTCAAATCGAAAAACCCGTTTCTTTTCACAATTGCAATTTTAATTTTTTTTTTTAATTTCGAATCATCCACATTTTTAATTCTAATTTTTTCCCAGGTCAGTTATTTTTATTAGGCGCAACTACACCTAAGATTTCGAGAAACAAGAAGTTGTAGGAATCTAGTCCCTGTAGATTTGACCCTACTTCCCTTTATACTATT
The DNA here is from genome assembly GCA_025698475.1 of Gossypium anomalum. Classification (NCBI taxonomy): domain Eukaryota; kingdom Viridiplantae; phylum Streptophyta; class Magnoliopsida; order Malvales; family Malvaceae; genus Gossypium; species Gossypium anomalum. The sequence goes on from CM046964.1 coordinate 65,586,703, forward strand.
CTTTTCGTTATTTCTTAAGGATGGGTTATTTTTGGTGCTTTCAATGACACGTGATGATCAACAAATTCGATAATAACTAAAAACAATACATAAATTAATTTTAAATATCATAAATTGATGCGTCGTTGAGAGCACCAAATATATCCTATCCCTATAAAATAATGAAAAGAATAGTATAAGGGAAGTAGGGTCAAATCCTCAAGGACTGGATTTGCACAAGTTCCTGTTCCTCGAGATACTGGATAGAGTCATGCCCAAGAAAACATGCGTACCTGGGAAAAAAAATAAAAAAACAGAATTAAAAGTTTGATTGAATTGAAATTGCAAAAATTAAAATTAAAATTGTAAAGATAAACATATTTGAGGAAAGAGAGTTTTTTATGGAGAGATTCTAGCCTCCTGTTGTATCGATCCTCCTTTGGTTCAATCATCAGCTTTTAGGTGATCTTCGAACAGAATAAGCCAATTATAGTGGAAGAGGACGCTTGCGACCACCAGCTCCACTTAGACTTTAGACTTGTGATTTAGAGGAACTTGACTCTAGTCAATCGTCGCTTTTGTGGGACCGTCTTACACTAGATCATCACTTCTCAATGGCGAATGCCACGCCATTTTGTCTCTTGGACTCGACAACCACTGAAGTAGTAAGCTAACAAACCGACTGTGTAACCTTCCCAAAACATTCAAAGCAACTGCTTTTGCACAAGATGAAAATATTACTTTTGGAAGGACATGGATGGAAGCATTAGTCTCGTAATACGGAGAAATGATGAATACCCTTTGAGAAAATACTACGCCATTTTTTACGTGGGATTGGTTTCCCCTTAATGCCATTTTCACTGTAGTTACTATAAATATGGAATGCTACAGTAGTGAGATAAAATTGCATCTCAATTTTATAGAAAATTACAATATAATTACACTCTATTAGTCAAACATATTTAGGAATTCAAATTCATTTTAATCACTAGAGAATGTAATTATTAGTTTAATAATTACATTTTCATCCAATTACTTTGTGGTGTCCAATCATACTTAAAAGTGAATTCAATCTTTTGAACATTTATGCATAGATGGGTGACATTAAAAGTGAATTCATTCTTTGGAACATTTATGCATAGATGTGTGACATTAGAAGTGAATTCATTCTTTTGAACATTTATGCATAGACGGGTGACCTTTTTAAGCCTATACCACTTGTTCTAGATAGAATTGGTTTTGTATTTCGAGGCTTTTCATAAGTCTTGATTTTGTACGGTAAGATTTTTGTAACACCCTAACATTTTTTATTTGACATTTTACGTGATTTCGGTATTGAATATGAGAATTTCATAAAACCCCAACGTACTAGTTTTTGGTTCCTTACCTATTTGAACTCAGACTTTTACTTATAAATGGAATAATATTGGCTTGAAAACATTCAAAGTGTTTTCGATGAAATGGCCTGTTCCTCTGATGATTACCTCACATGTGTCTTGTCTTTGTTTAAAGATGAGGCTTATAATTGGTGGTCAACATTAACAGCAGTAGTATCGAAAGATAGGATTAATGGGATTTTTTTAGATCTGAGTTCAGAAAGAAGTGTGTTAATAAACGATACCTAGAACGAAAAAAAAAGAATTTCTTGATTGGAACAGGAAAGTAAATTTGTAGCAGAGTACAAGCGAGAGTTCGTGCAACTTAGAAAATATGCTCAGGATATTGTGCCAACTGAACAAGAAATATGTATCCATTTTGAAGATGGGTAAAATGATAAGATTAAAATCTTAGTTGGCGTGATAGAATTACGTAAGTTTGTGGTGTTATCTGATCGAGCATAATAGATGGAAGAAATTTGCAACAACAAGAAATAGAATAAAACAAAAGCTCAGGATTTCAGTAAACAAAGTTTATCTAGAGCATTTTCAGTTCCTCTGTCAAAGAAATCGAGGGAAGGTTTCAGCCGATTTAATTCACCATCTATATTTTCGAGTAAAAATAAGTCATGGCAGAGTGATTTAAGATTTCAGTCTGTACCTGCGGATAATGTTGGTAGTGTTTGTAATGCTCCAAGACTTGTATGTGAACATTGTGGAAAATTTCATGTTGGTAAATGTAGGACCAAGTTAGGTGCATGTTTCAGATGTGGACCGATGAATCATTTCTTAGAAATAGCCCCCAAAAAAAAGTAGGAGACACTAGTGAGTGGAGTGTAAAGCAGTTGTCTATGCCTCAGAAAGGTAGATGTCCTGGTCAAAATAGTAATACTAGAGCTAATTGCAGTGGGACCAAAGATATAGCTGTTAGATCAGAAGCTAGAACGCCTACTCAAGCGTATGCCATACGAGCTAGGAAGGAAGCTACCACACCCAATGTTATTACTAGTACACTCTAAATCTTTGATGTTATTACATATGCATTGATTGACCCTGGGTCCACTCATTCATATATTTGCACTACATTAGTAACAGATAAGAATTAAACTGTTGAGTCAATCGAGTTTCATGTCCGAGTCACAAATCCGCTGGGTCAAAGTGTGATAGTTAACTTAATATGTCGAAATTGTCCACAGGGAATACAAAGTTGTAGCTTTCCTATTAATTTGATGTTGTTAGCGAGTTTTCTGATGTGTTTCCTAAAGAGTTGCTAGGATTACCACCTGAACGTGAAGTTGAGTTTGTAATTGATTTGATGCCTGAGACTGCTCCGATATCAATTGCACCGTCTTGAATGGCACCAGCTAAGTTGAAAAAACTTAAAGCATAATTGTAAAAATTGTCAGATAGAGGTTTTATTCGACCAAGTGTATCTTTATGGGTGCACATGTGTTTTTTGTGAAAAAGAAAGACGAGTCAATGAAACTGTGCATTAATTACTAGAAATTGAATAAAGTCACAATAAAGAATAAATATCCTTTGCCTTGTATCGACAATTTGTTTGACCTTTTGAAAGGCACAACAGTGTTTTCAAAAATAAACCTCATATTCGATTATTATCGGTTGCGAGTAAAGGATATTGACATGCCGAAAACTACTTTCTGAACTCATTACTCCCATCGTTTGGATTAACTAATACTACTGCTACTTTTATGGATTGATGAATTGGGTTTTCCAGCCTCATCTGGATAGATTTGTGGTGGTATTTATTGATGATGTATTGATCTATTCTAAATTAGAATCTAAGCATGCTCAGCATTTGAAAATTGTGCTACAAACTTTGCGTGAGAAGCAATTATATGAAAAATTAAATAAACATGAGTTCTGGCTCAGAGAGGTTAGGTTTCTTGGCCAAATGATTTCTACGAACGAAATTTGTGTTGACTTGAGTAAAATTTCAGCAATTGTTAACTGAGAAGCTCCAAAAAATGTCCCTAAGGTGTGTAGTTTTTTGGTTTTTGCAGATGACGAAGCTGCTTCAGAAAAATGTTGATTTTGTTTGGTCGGATAAGTGTCAACAAAGTTTTAATCCATTGAAAGTTTTATTGATAGAAGCTCATGTATTGACTCGGCTTGAATCTGAGAAAGAAAGACTCAATCTAGGTTATTGTTGATAGACTGACAAAATCTGCTCATTTTATTTCAGTTAGAATGAATTACTCGCTTCAAAAGTTAGTTGAATTATATGTATCCAAGATTGTTAGATTGCACAAAGTGTCGTTCTCTATCTTATCAAATTGAGACTCGAGATTCACATCTAGATTTTAGGGTAAGATTCACGAGGCTTTGAATACTAAACTTAATTTCAGTATAACGTTTCATCCACAGACTGACAGACAGTTGGAATAGGTAATATAGATCTTGGAAGACATGTTATGATATTGTATTATTGAATTCGAGGGTAGCTAGGAAAAATATTTATCATAGACTGAATTCACTTATAATAACAACCATCAGTCTAATATTAAAATGACACTATTTGAAGCTTTATACAGACGAAAATGTCGAACTCCGTTGTACTAGTCAAAATTCAGCTGGTTGGGATAGACTTGATTTTTGAAACTAAAGATAAAGTCTGTGTTATTCATGATTGCATGAAAGCTGCATCGGATCATCAGAAATCGTATGCCAATTAGAAAAGAAAAGATATAGAATTTGTTGTTGGCGACCGAGTGTTTTAAAAAGTTTCATTGTGGAAAAAATGTGCTAAGTCCAGCAGAAAAAGGAAACTTAGTTTGAGGTTTATCAGGTCGTATGAGATTGATGAAAGAATCAGTCCTGTAGCTTATAGATTAGCTTTACATCCTAAACTGGAAAATATTCACAACATTTTTCATATTTGGATGTTGAGACAGTATAGATCAGATCCTTTATATGTGATTTCTCCCAGTGAGATTGAATTATAGCCTGACCTATCGTATTCAGAGAAGCTAGTATTGATTTTAGCTCATACGGTAAAAGAACTTTAAAAAAAAGGGTACCATTGCTAAAGGTTCTATGGCATCGACACGGTATCGAAGAAGCTACACAGGAAACTGAGGAATCGATGAAGTCACAATACTTGAACTTACTTTCAAGTAAAAATTTCGGGGATGAAATTTCCTAAAGGGGGGAGAGTTGTAACAACTCATTTCCAATAGTGTTGGAAGCAGTAGTTTTGGGACCATGATAAACGCCAAATTATACATATTGTTACCCCAAACACTTAGCATATTTATGGATATTTACTATTAGATTTGTGGATTTTGGTGCTCTTAATCCGGTTATTTCATGTTTTGTACTCAGGAGAGCACCAAGAGTCAAAAGGAGCCAGAAACGAGCTTAAAAGAGACAAAAAGGACCAAATCAAGAAGATCACACGACCTAAGTCTTGCCACACGGGCTGCTCACACGCCCGTGTCTGTCAAAGGTGTCGTCCAAGGATTTCACGATTCACACGGCCTGGCCATTGACCCACACGGCTGTGTGAAATTTAGCGGAACGAACACGGCCTGGCAAACACGTCACACGATCGTGGCACACGGGCGTGTCCTTTTTTCAAAAAGTTGTATTTTACATGGAAAAAGGATACTTAGGGGAGAAGAAAGCCAATCTAAAGCCTATATAAACACCCTAAGTATGACTTACTAGGGGGTAGCTTTCAGAACTTTTCTGGAACACAGAACCATACAACAGGAATTACTTGAAGGAAGCTAGACGATCCATCCCAAAAAGCCGGAGCTATTCCAAGACTGAAGATCTCTCTCAGAATTCCTTCAGGGGTTTAGAGTTTTTTTTATGTTTTGTTATTTTCATACTTTTGAGATGTACTATTATTTTATTATGAACTAAACCCCTTAGATAGCTAAGGGGGATGAAACTTATGATGGATCTTGTTATTATTATCTGAACTATATGATAAATACTTGATTTGTTCTTAATTATGTGTTTCTAATGCATGAGTTAATATTCAGGGTATTGACTCATGATTTAATGTGCTTATATAGAGGAGGAATAGACCATGCTAAGAGTAGATTTGGCATAATTAAGCGGAGTTGATCGAACACCTAGAGATAAGGTTACGAGATTTTGCTGAATTAGGGTGAAACCTAATATGGGAATCCATAAATCGATTTACTGCTTCCCTAGGGGTTTTAATTAGAAAGAGATTTCAGTTAATTCAACTGAGGGTTAGGCATTATTAGTCTCGAAAGAGATAATAATGTAGGTTAGAGAGTCTTACGGATCAAGTCAAGTGAATAAATCGTTCAGTTCAGAGTCAGATAACAAGTGAAATCTAGGTGGATTCCTCCTTGGGTGTCGTCTTCATCAATTGCTTCTCTTCAAGTCTTTTTCCAAATTGTCTCTTCGCTTTAATTAAATTAGTTGATTAGTTTAGTTAATTAGTTTAATAAACAACCCCTCTTTATTTCTAGGTTAAATAATAAAAAGATAGTTATTACTAGTACTTTTGGTTCCCTTGGGTATGATATACCGGTCTTGCCATTACTATACTATTGTTCGATAGGTGCGCTTGCTTTTTCATCGTGATAATAGTTATCTAGGTTTGATCTTTATTATAAATATTTATTACTTATTACGAATCACGCGATCAAGTTTTCAGCTCCGTTGCCGGGGAACTGAAATATTAGGAACACTAAATTTTTATTACTTTAGCCATTTATTTTTCTTGCAATTCAACTTTATTTCTATTTTTATTTTACTAACATTCTTCTTCTTTCTCCTGGCAGGTTTTTATAGTTTATGACTAGAAGAAACCCGTCAGGACCCTTACTTTTTGGCGAAGAAATCGATCGCACAGTTCCTAGAAATCAAAGAGAAATAAGGCATAGTTAACGATACATGGAGAACGAGCGAGAAGACGATACTCACCCGCCAACCGACGAGATGGCTAAAAACCAAGACAATAAGTTGCCTCATGCAATTGCAGCTAATCAAAATCCTGCTACACGTACTATGCATGACTATGCTAAACCTTCTTTAACAGGAACTAAATCAAGTATAGTTAGACCAGCTATTGCTGCGAATAATTTCAAACTGAAACCTAATACAATTCAGATGATACAGCAGTTTGTTCAGTTTGATGGTTTGCAGGATAAGGATCCAAACACACACTTAGCAAATTTCCTAGAATTTTGCGATACATTTAAAATCAATGGCATTTCTGATGATGTCATTCGTCTTCGGTTATTTCCCTTCTCACTGAGAAACAAAGCTAAACAGTGGTTGAACTCGTTATCACGAGGGTCTATCACTACTTGGGAACAAATGACTGAGAAATTTCTATTAAAATACTTTCCACCGGGAAAAATAGTTAAATTATGTAATGATATCTCTTCTTTTGTGCAGATGGATTTGGAAACACTCTACGATGCATGGGAGAGGTACAAAGACTTACTGAGAAGGTGCCCTCACCATGGGTTACCACTTTGGCTTCAGGTACAAACATTCCACAATGGCCTAAATCCCTCGACTCGGCAAATGGTTGACGTAGCTGCTAGCGGATCCATCAACAATAAAACACCAGAAGATGCCTATGAATTTATAGAGGAGATGTCATTGAATAACTATCAGTGGCAAGTTATGAGGACAAAGCCAACAAAAACAGCTGGCGTTTATAACATCGACTCAGTCTCCATACTCTCTAATCAGGTAGAACTTCTAAATAAGAAAATTGATGGTTTACTTGGTTCTACGCAGGTACATCCAGTAATGAAGTGTGACTCAAGTGGCGGAGGCGTGCATCCAGAATACCCACCATTCAATCCTACAACCGAAGAGGAACAAGTCAACTATATAGGTAACAATAATTTTAGATCCCAAAATAACCCTTATAGTAACACTTATAATGCAGGTTGGAAGAACCACCCAAATTTCTCTTGGGGTGGTCAACAAAATCAACGACCACAAAATCTTCAGGGTGTTCAACAGCTGCCTTATCAGCAAGAGAAGAAATCAAACCTTGAAGAGATGCTATCCAAATTCATCTTGGTGTCAGAAACTCGCTTTCAGAATACTAAGACAGCACTCAAAAATCAACAAGCATCAATTCAAGGACTCGAAACTCAGATAGGCCAACTATCCAAATTAATTTTTGAATGACCACAAGATAGTTTTCCAAGTAATACTGAACCAAACCCAAAGGAACAGCTCAATGCAATTGATACTCAAGTAGGATACGATAAGACTGAGCCAGAATCAAGGCAAGAAAATGTGGAAAGCAAAGGTAATGGTGAGGTAAGTCATAATAAAACAGTAAGTATGAATTATAAATCTCGTGTACCATATCCTAAAGCGATGACGAAAGACAGAACAGAAGAACAATTTGGTAAGTTCGTCAAACTCTTAAAGAAATTACATTTTAACTTACCTTTTATTAAAGTTCTTTCGCAGATGCCCAACTCAGCAAAATTCTAAAAGGAACTTCTGACCAATAAAAGAAAATTAGACGCTACATCATATGTGGAACTCAATGCAGTCTGCTCAGCTATTTTAAAGAATAAGCTACCTAACAAGTTGAAAGATCCAGGGAGTTTTACAATTCCTTGCTTAATTGGTAGTTTATCTGTTAATAATGCTTTAGCTGATCTAGGGGCAAGTATAAATGTTATGCCGTATAAAATGTTTAAACGAATAGGTCTCGGTAAACTTAACCAGACTAGGATGAGCATACAATTGGCTGACAAAATAGTTAGATTTCCTAAAGGTATTTTTAAAGATGTTCTCGTTAAAGTTGATAAATTTATTTACCCAGTGGACTTTGTCGTCCTAGATATGGATGAGGATAACGAGGTACCTTTAATTTTAGGACGACCCTTTTTAGCAACTACCAGAACCATTATTAATGTAGGCACAGGAGAACTAACACTTCGTGCAGGTGACGATGCGGTAACACTTCAAGCACGTGACTCAGTCAAAACCTCTAAGACTCAGGATAATGCAATAAAACCTGTTGATGATAAAACTAATATTCAATCGTCCTTGCAAGAACCTCCTCGAACCAAGACAACAGAGATAGTACGCTACTATCATGAAGAGAACAAAGACATCTATAAAGAACGAAGGCTACGGATAGAGGAGCTAGACGAATGGCAAGAACACAAACCGAGAACACAGGATAAAAAGAAACTTCGCCAAATTAAGCCCGATACCTCTCCTATTCAACTTAAGGTAGGCGATAAAGTCTTACTAGATGCCACAGATCCCCATATTGTCACTACCGCACCAAATAAGGAGATCCCTCTTACGGTGCTCAGTATTTTCCCATTCGGTACGGTTGAGGTGAGTCATCCCAAGTTCGGCACTTTTAAGGTAAACAACACCCAATTAAAACCTTATTTTAATATTGACAGTAGGAACGAAGAGTATGAACTCCTCAAACAACCATGATAAATCAATGGAGAGGTAAGTCGAGCTTAGACTATAAATAAGCGCTTCTCGGGAGACAACCCGAGAGCTAACATATTTTGATTTATTTTTTTTCTAACACTTTAAATAATTAAATTTTTGGAATTACACAATCTTTCAAAACACACGGCCACCCACACGGGTGTGCCTAAAGCCGTGGCAAAATAGGAAAAGCGACATGGCCATGTGATACGGCCATGTGGAAACAGGGCAAAGATTTCCCTAAAACATGGGATGCGATAAATCCCCACGGCCGTGCGATATGGTCGTGGGTAAGGTTGATAGATAAACACGGGCGTGGGAATGGAAAAGCACGGGCGTGTCAGGGGCAAGGCTTGATTCTGTTTCTCTAACACGGGCGTGTGACACGCCCGTGCCATTAAGTCGTGGACAACAATACACGAGCGTGGTACCATATACACGAGCATAGGAGAAGCGAACGAAGCTAGGCACGGTAGTGCGATATGGCCGTGTACCACACACGGGCGTGGAATAGTAGCCAGGCACGACTCAAATTGAAAATTTCAAAAAACACGGGCTCACTCTCAGAGTACACGGCGTGTCCCTAGGCCGTGTGCCCCTCCCCTATATAAACAAACCACTGTTCATCTTCTTCCTCTTTTCAAAACCCTAGCCAAAATCCCCCCTACTCCCTAATCTCCACTCCAGCACCACCACTTGAGGCCCCCACTGATGAGGATCATTGAATCCTTCTATATCTTTATTTTTATTTTTATTCTTAATTTTTAATTTCATTTCAATTTTATTATTTTCCTATGAAAGACATATCTATATTAGTAAATTTTACTTTCTTCATTTTTTTCTGGTATTTCTAATAGGTAATCTCACTACACTCTCTTCCACACCAACTCTTAATAAGCTCTTCATGATTCTAAAGATTTCCAAGCAAGCTGCTAGGAATATTTTACGGAATGAGGAAACAAACAGGGAACAATACAAAACGAATGCCATGTTCAACGACCCAATTTCTTCATCTAGCTAAGAACAATGGTAGCTACTACTTTCCCCAAACACTACAGCCTCAGAATCAAGCTCCGTATCCATATAACAGGGAGTTTCACCTCCTTCCCTCTTATGATTTTCTTTATTTTGAATTGTCTATCTTTGTACATTAAGGGCAATGTACATCTTAAGTGTGGGGGGTGAACATAAATATGAAACCTAACTTTTTACATTATTCTCAAATCCCCAAATATGGTCTTGTGCTTAAGTGATTTTCTCATAATATTGATAGAATGAATTCTGATTAATCTATAATTATTGTTGATATGTCATGAATTAGACCAAGGGAATTATGCATGATTATTTGATTGTAGGACCTTAAAGAATCAAGCATGATAAGTTGATATTTTGAGAACTAAAATTTTTAGATTATTTTCCTGAACTGAGGTATTATCTTGAAATCTTAAGTATACAGGAATGACATCAAAAATCCAAATTTTTGGTGAGATTTTTTAGCTTTTTGAGCATATAGCTTTCTTTCTTGCTCACTTCTTTTGTGGTTTGAGTGTGTCAACATTAAACTATTATTCTAGAACTTGCTTTGATTATACATGTCGAGAACACACGTATGATTTGATATACTGAAATGATAAAGGCACTTAGGATTTAACCCACTTACTCGATAAAAAGCCTTCCCACATAATTAAACCCTTAGTGAACCCCCTTTGAGCCTACTAACCCTTTTTCTTTATTGATTAACCCTCATCATTAATCTATTAACCCATTATTATTGAAATCCTCTTACTTAATTTGACCTTTTTTTATTGAGATTGAATTTAATATTGTTACCTCACTATGATCACCAATTTTTGTTACTAAATCATGGAGTATAACTTTTATATTGTATTAACTTGATTTATTCTTAAAAAAAAAAAATAACCTCAGTATTATTATTGTAATTATTAGCAAGCTAAAGTTGTCATGAAAAAGAGAGATCATGTAATATAGTTCTAGATATTTGTTGTCATTCAGTAATTAAGTTTTTGATAGTGGGGTGGTATATTAAAATCATCTCGATTCTAACCTTTTTTTCTTCAGCTTGTATCCATACCCGTAACCTATACCCCCTTACAACCATGCAAAGACCTTTTGATTTGTGTATCATATCATTTACAAGTGGTGGAGATTTGATTTTCATGCAAACCTATAGTGATAACATCTCATGTTAGACAATCGAGTACTTAATTTTGAACCTTAAACACTTGGAGTGATTTGAGTGAATCCTTAGTGAGGATGTCATCCCATGTATATTTAGGACTAAAGTTAATTACTTAGAGGAAGGAGATTACCTATAATTTTATTATCAAAATATTCGATTTAGATTGTTTGAGGTTTTTAATGCCTCTATGGTTGAATTCTCACTATATGGTTCTCCGTGGATTAATTTGTAACATTACCGGTAATGATTATGTGATTGAAAGGAATAAATTCTAGTAGTAAATGAGAGTTTTGCTTGAGGACAAGCAAATGCTTAAGTGTGGGGGTATTTGATAAATGCCAAATTACACATATTGTTACCCTAAATACTTAGCATATTTATGGATATTTACTATTAGATTTGTGGATTTTGGTGCTCTTAATCCGGTTATTTCATGTTTTGTACTCAGGAGAGCACCAAGAGTCAAAAGGAGCCAGAAACGAGCTTAAAAGAGACAAAAAGGATCAAATCAAGAAGATCACATTGCCTAAGTCTTGCCACACGGGCTGCTCACACACCCGTGTCTGTCAAGGGTGTCGTTTAAGGATTTCACGATTCACACGGCCTGGCCATTGACCCACACGGCCGTGTGAAATTTAGCGGAATGAACATGACCTGGCAAACACGTCACACGGTCGTGGCACACGAGCATGTCCCTTTTCCAAAAAGTTGTATTTTACACGGAAAAAGGATACTTAGGGAAGAAGAAAGCCAATCCAAAACCTATATAAACACCCTAAGTATGACCTACTAGGGGGCTGCTTTTAGAACTTTTCTAGAACACAGAACCACACAACAGGAATTACTTGAAAGAAGCCAGATGATCCATCCCAAAAAGCCGGAGCTACTCTAAGACTGAAGGAATTCTCTGGTTTTAGAGTTTTATTTATGTTTTGTTATTTTCATACTTTTGAGATGTACTCTTATTTCATTATGAACTAAACCCCTTAGATACCTAAGGGGGATGAAACTTATGATGGATGTTGTTATTATTATCTGAACTATATGATAAATACTTGATTTGTTCTTAATTATGTGTTTCTAATGCTTGAGTTAATATTCCGGGTATTGACTCATGATTTAATGTGCTTATGCAGAGAAGGAACAGACCCTGCCTAAGAGTAGATTTGGCATAATTAAGTAGAGTTGATCGAACGCCTAGAGATAGGGTTACGAGATTTTGCCGGATTAGGGTGAAACCTAATATGTGAATCCATAAATCGATTTCATACTTCCCTAAGGGTTTTAATTAGAAAGAGATTTCAATTAATTAAACTTAGGATTAGGCATTATTAGTCTCGAAAGAGATAATAATGTAGGTTAGGGAGTCTCATGGATCAATTCAAGTGAATAAATCGTCTAGTTCAAAGTTAGATAACAAGTGAAATCTAGGTGGATTCCTCCTTGGGTGTCGCCTTCATCAATTGCTTCTCTTCAAGTCTTTTTCCAAATTGTCTCTTTGCTTTAATTAAATTAGTTAATTAGTTTAGTTAATTAGTTTAACAAACAACCCCTCTTTATTTCTGGGTTAAATAATAAAAAGATAGTTATTATTAGTACTTTTGGTTCCCTTAGGTACGATATCCCGGTCTTGCCATTACTATACTATTGTTCAATAGGTGCGCTTGCCTTTTCATCGTGATAATAGTTAGTATGGGTTTGATCTTTATTATAAATATTTATTACTTGTTACGAATCACGTGATCAAACCACAAATCCAACGAGTTCCTAAATATTATTATTTCATATTTATGAGTCAAATATAATACTATATGAAATTTTGATATGATAATTTTTGCTAATTGAACGAATAGTTAGGTACAAGTGGTTTTTCCCTAAAGTCAACTGGTTTCGAAAATTGGTATATTAGGACCTCGTTTTCATAAATCGAGCCAATAAATGTTTTATTAAATGTTTACGGAGTTACTATATAGGTGTATTGAAGTTTGGTCTGAAAATTTTAATATTTGATTAGTTAATTGAAAAAAGGACTAAATCATAAAAGACATAAAATCGAATTGCTATTGAATTTTATAAATTAAATGACTTATTTAGTTAATGGGAGAGAACTTATATGGTAATTAAACCATAATGATAAAGCATGGACGATTAAGGCATTATTTTCTAGTTTTTTTTTTATATTATAACTTATAAATTAAAATAATAATTTAATGTTAGAATAGTAAAAAAAAAAGAATATCATCTTCATTAGTTCTTTCTCCATCTAAATTAGAAGCAAAGAAACACCATTGAAGGAGTTTAAGGTTTAACCAAATTGTATCTTTGCACGTAAGTCCATTGACTATCGGTTTTTCATAATTTTTTTTGTTTTTGAGATCGTTGTGGCTTAATCTAGCTAACCCAAGGATTATTTTTTGATTTTGTCAAATTTTCGAAAACTTTCAATTGATTTTCTTGAAGCTTTATATTTTTTAATGGATTAGCTTGAAGCTTGATGATGAATTAGGGCTAGTTTGTAAAGTGATTTTGAATAGTTTTGAGTTTAGGGACTAATATGAGAAAGTGTTAAACTTGGCTTGGTTTTCTTGTAAAATTTTAGAATTATAGGGCTATATAAGGATGGTTATAAATTCGACACTATGGGTTAGGGACTAATTGTGAAAATAAGCTTGTTTCGATATTAAGAACTAAATTGAATAAAGTGCAAAACTTTAGGGAAATTATGAAAAATGTTAAATGAAAGTCATATGCATCAATTTGATTGTTATAAAGTATATGAGAGCTGATAATTGAAATAAAATTAATGTTTAGATCAAGAATCGATAGATAATTGTGGAAAAGAGAAAATTATTGACTAGTCCCTGATATTGTCATTTTTGTTGTTTAGCCCTGGTAAGTTCATACGATTTAATTTGGTATATTTCTTAATATTATATTGATTTATGAATTGTGGTTTGTTTAATATATATATATATATATATATATATATATATATGAATTGTTACAAATTGGTACAAGGTGACAAACTGGATTGAATTGAAAACTGTTATAAGATTACTTGTATCAAGGCCGGATGAACATAGGATAGGATACAATTGGCATGCCCATAGGTTATTCTGTGCACCATATGGGATTAATATATGATGAAATAACAATACTTGAATTGATATTGTACGCTGAATATAACAAAATCCAACATTTGTTGCGGATTATCAAGTAATTTTTACAGTGATCCTGGCATGTTTTTGGGGGCGGATGTAAAGCCTATGGGCTTGGAATTTGGTGCCCAGGTGTGTTTCTAGAAGGATGTTACCCTGCGGCTAGGCACTTGGTGCCTAGGCATGTTTTTCATTGGATTAGCTCGGTTGAGCATTCTAGCGTGTTTTGGGTGGATAACTGCATATTTGTATTTGTATAATAGTTCATTGGGTTGAATCTTGATGGTTTAATATCATAATGATTTATATTAGATACTTTGTAGACCTGCCTTGATGAATTACTTGTGGTATGCTTGTGTTTTTCGATATTGTATCATGACTTGGTATTAAATAGCTTCGTACAGCTTGAATGGTTATATAGCTTGTAAATAACGAACTCACCTATTGAATGATTATGTTAATTGTGTTGTTAGTTAAATTATGATCATAAGATATGTATATTGTTACCAACCTGTAAACTTACTAAGCACTATTGATGCTTACTTGTGTCATTTTCCCTATTTCCTTGAAGATCTTGTTTTGCGGAACTGGGCGATCTGATCAAATTGAAGATCACAATATCCAGCCATATTTTGGTATATTTTGAAACATTATATTTTGGTTTTGTGGCATGTAATAGGTTTAACTTGTATATGTATATAAGTGTTCTTTACAAATGGTATGTTTTATGCTTGTATAAAAGTTGTATGCTTGTTGGCTAAAAACATGGTTGTTCATGGCTTGGTATGGTGACTTGAATGTGATGTTAAGCTTGATAGATGATGGAACATGCTTGATGGAATGAAATGCATAAAGATGTGTTATAATGTGCTAGGGAATGCTTGAATAGGTAAAACCTTGATTGGAGTTGATTTGGTTGGCATAAACTGATTTGTGCCTTGTTTCTTCTTATGGTAAATGAGTTTATGAATGTGCCATGATAAAGGTATATTAATTGGTGAATAAATTATGGCATTTTGACATCTTATATGACATTGTTTGGTTATGAATGAATTTGATAGCAAATGAAGTTGGTCATTAGTTTTGAAAGTTGTTTGTGATTGTTTCTTATGGCATATTGGTTAGAATTAGGTAAATGACATGTTTTGGTATGTTTTTGGTGTGTTTTGAACTGGTTGAATGATTGGATAATGGTATTCTTGTGGTCTAAGTACGCATGAAATTGTATGACTTGCATTTAAAGGTAAATTTAGGTTCACACAAGTTGTCATACGGTTTAACACACGGTTGTGTGCCTCACATAGGCATGTGGCATAGTCGTGTGCCTTGTTTGATTTTGGTGATTTTAGTTACACAAGACCACAGTTTGTTACACGGCCTGGCGACATGGCTGTGTGACCCTTTTCTACATGACATTAACCTTCCACACGGCCTGGGTACACGACTGTGTGCTATTGCACCATGACCTCAGCATGTCACACGGCTTGGCCACATGGCCGTGTGACCCTTGTTTTAAATTTCTACCTTGCTTTTCTAACATGATTCGAATTAGTCTCTTCTTATTTTTAATTGATTTTAGGGATTTACAGGCTCAATTTAAGTCCTGATTTTGTATGGATAGAATGATTATTGAATGATTATCTATTAATGATTGTTTAAATTGAATTTTGAATTGACATAGCATGTTCTTTTCTTGTTAAATGTTTAGCATCTTGTAACCCTAATTTGGCGATGGAGATGAGTGAGGGATGTTACAGTTGAGGTGAGTCATTGATGATTATTTGAGCTGATTTGGTATATTTGAGGTTAATTATCAAGATAATGACTAAATTGAATAGAATAGAAAGTTAGAAATTTGATTGATATTTGATAATCGATATGAAATTGTGTTGAAACATGT
The DNA here is from genome assembly GCA_025698475.1 of Gossypium anomalum. Taxonomy (NCBI): domain Eukaryota; kingdom Viridiplantae; phylum Streptophyta; class Magnoliopsida; order Malvales; family Malvaceae; genus Gossypium; species Gossypium anomalum. The sequence goes on from CM046964.1 coordinate 65,602,765, forward strand.
TGTATATGTTATGAAGTTGTAAAATATTGTTGAATTGTGATTACTGAATTGTAAATCAAACTATTGATAACGAACCAAGAACAGAATGCTCTATTAGTTGTTTGGTCTAAGTCGAATATAGTTAGCATGTCACAGGGCCAGATTATTTATTAAAGCCGTCGTTTTTGGACAATCTGGGGTGGTATATATTGTGCATTGAGTCATTTTTGTTGGTTAATACAAGGTGATAGTTTAAGAAAAATGAGGAAACCATTGTTGTAAAGCAATCTAGGATGGTAATATGCTCATGTTCATCATCACCGTTGTGGGGCAACCCAAGGTGAGAGATCTGTGTATCCATTCTTAGTCTATGTCAAGTTAATAGGTTTAAAAATACATGAATTGGTTAAATTATAATAAAATGAAATGTGATAGAAATATGAAATATGATGCCATGCGAAATGAGCTGAAAACAAGAGCCCCGAGGGCTACTTGAATAAGTCTGAGCTTATAGACTCAGAAATTGTTGAAATGACACATGAAATTGAGCATATATGGATGTGTAATGTGTAACACCCCTAACCATTGTCCGTCGCCAAATTAGGGTTACAGGGTGTCGCTAAAACAAAATACCATTTTTGTTTAAATAATATAACAGGCATTTGTATTTATTAGTGCATAACAATTTATATCACAAAACACACTGTTATTTAATATATAACCGAAACACATTGTCCTAATAAAATGTAACTTTCAAAAATTTCACATTACAATTTATACTTCATAAGGGTATGTCCTTAACTACAAACATATATATATATATATGTATCCGAAAACATGAATCACCCACTTCACACATTCAAAGTCATTAAGCAATTTGACACTCATAATCGATATCAAAAATACCACTCCACCATATCACATTTCAAATTAACTAAAGGAACTTAATCATTATCCAACAAAATGGTAGTTAAGCCATTTTCTCATGGCTTTTATATACAACTCTATTAAGCAACAAAATATCTCAAAATATTATCCTATACATGCCATAATGTTAACCTAAGATTAACTAAGAAGGGATATCCAAACGTTGCAGGCAGGTGTGATGACTTCGACGATGGTCCCGAGCACACAAAATGGATTAAAGAAAATCTAAATATGAGACAAGTAAAAACACCAAATGATTTTTCAACTCAGTAAGTCGTAAGCAATAAAATGCAACAATTAACTTATTGTGTCGAAATAGAAACTGGAAAGATCCATATATTACCTAAATCATCAATTCAACTACTAGTCAACTATTACTATTAAATCAAAGTATTATATAACCGAATACCTTAATTCTTTCCTCCCATATTTAAATAAGATGAAATAGATGCATTCACGTATATATGTTTCAATTTTCGAGTCTCCAATTTCTTATTTTAACAATAGTTTTTATTCTTCATTTAGTTCCTGCATTTATTTTATCAACAACCGATTTCGCACACGTAGTACTAAAGCAAGGAAATTTGCACCCATAGTACCATGTTAACCCGCAATATACATGACACCTCTCTCCAAACAAGTAGTGTCGCCATATTTTCAAAGTGAATACGATGGCCGCTAATTCGATATCATGGGTCGGATAGTTTTTCTCATGCAGCTTCAATTGCCTCGATGCGTAAGCTATAACTCGACCTTCTTGCATCAACACACAACCCAGCCCAAGTAAGGATGCATCACTGTAAATGACAAACTCTTTACCGGATTCGGGCTGCACTAGCACTGGAGATTCAGTTAAATAGGTTTTCAATTGATCGAAACCTTTCTGACATTTTTCTGACCATTCAAACTTAACATCTTTTTGAAGTAGTTTCGTCATTGGTGTGGCTATCATCGACAAACCATTTACAAACCGTCTGTAGTAACGGGCAAGTCCCCAAAAGCTTCAAACTTCAGTAACATTTCTCGGAGGCTTCCAATCGAGTATGGCCGAAATTTTGCTCAGATCAACTCGAATACCCGATACGGATACCACATGTCCCAAAAAGCTAACTTCTCTCAACCAGAACTAACATTTACTGAATTTCGCATATAACTGCTTGTCTCATAAAATCTGTAATACCAATTTCAGGTGCTCGGCATGTTCAGATTCGTCGCACGAATAAATCAAGATGTCATCTATAAACACCACTACAAACCGATCCAGATACTGTCTAAAGATTTGATTCATCAAGTCCATAAATACCGCAAGGGCATTAATGAGCACATAAGAACTCGTAGTGACCGTATCTCATTCTGAAAGCAGTTTTAGGTATATCTAAGTCTCGAACTCGCAATTGATAATAACCCGATCTCAAATCTATCTTTGAAAACACTGAGGCTCCCTTCAGCTGATCAAACAAATCATCAATACGCGATAACGGATATTTATTCTTTATTGTCACTTTATTTAATTGACGATAGTCGATGCACATCCTCATAGTTCCGTCTTTCTTTTTCACGAATAATATTGGTGCACCCCAAGGTGAGAAACTCGGTCAAGCAAAACCTCTATCCGTCAACTCTTGCAACTAAGTTTTCAATTCCCTCAATTCTGTTGGTGCCATATGATACGGAGCTATTGAAATTGGTGTGGTACCAGGTGCAAGTTCGATGCTGAATTCTACCTCTCGAATAGGTGGTAATCCTGGTAACTCCTCAGGAAAAACATCTGAATACTCACAAACCACTGGTACTGATTCAAGTTTCTTTTCTGACTCTTTGCTATCAAGTACGTACGCAAGATATGCTTCACACCCCTTTCTCACATATTTCTGAGCAAACATCGAGGATATTATTGCTGGCAATCCGTTCAAGTCAATAGACTCAACTCGGACTATCTCATTATTTGCACACCTCAAATCAATGGTCTTTCTTTTGCAATTCACAACTGCATCATGTACGGTCAACCAATCCATACCGAGAATAACATCAAATTCATCAAATGGTAAAAGCATCAAATCGGCCGGAAAACAGGAATCTCGGATTATCAGGGGGCATTTCTTACACACTTTGTCGACAAGTACATATCGACCCAAGGGATTCGACACTTGAATTACGAACTCAGTAGACTCAACAGGTAGAGTCTTACTGGATGCTAAAGTCTCACATACATATGAATGAGTAGAACCAGGGTCAATCAATGCAATCACGTTAGTATCAAAGAGAGTGAAAGTACCAGTGATAACATTAAGGGAAGATGCCTCCTCTCGTGCACGGATGGCGTAAGCTCTGGCAGGTGCACGAGTCTCAAATCGAACAGTCGTATCGGGAGTCCCTCTCTGACTACCACCCCTGCCTCCTGTGTTTCTCGGTGGTCTGCCTCTAGTCGTTGTACCACTCGATCTCACACCTTTTATCTTATTTTTCTCATCAGGTTCCGTGCAATCTCGAATGAAATGATCTCGCGAACCGCACCTATAACAGGCTTTGTTAATAGACTTACCCCAACATTCACCTACATGTCGTCTTCCACACTGTGGACATTCGGGTTTTTCTTGCTGATTATTGCCAACACTAGCAACCGAAGTAGCTCGAGAGTCCGTTGATGGTCGCTCCCTAATAGAAATTCCTGCAGGCGGCTTTGATCTGTTAGCATCGTCTCTGAACTTCTTTGCAGCTGAGAAAGAAGTTTTACGTGCCGATCTTTTACGAAAGTCTCTAGTTTTAGTTTCAGCTTTCTTTTTCTCCTTTCCAAGTTCCTCAGCCTTGCAAGCTCGTTCAACCAGTGTTACGAATTATTTTAATTCTAAAATACCCACCAGCAGTTTTAAATCTTCATTCAATCCCTCCTCAAATCTTTTACACATGGCAACTTCATCAGCTACACACTCCCGAGCATATCGACTGAGCCTTACAAACTCACGCTCATATTCGGATACCGTCAAACGGCGTTGTTTAAGCTCCAAAAATTCTTTGCGCTTTTGATCAATAAATCGTTGACTGATATACTTTTTACGAAACTCCGTCTGAAAAAAGTCCCAAGTAACTCGTTCCTTTGGAACGATCGAAATCAAGGTTCTCCACCAATAGTAGGCCGAATCTCGTAATAAGGATATGGCACACTTTAGACACTCGTCGGGTGTGCAAGATAGCTCGTCAAAAACACGAATGGTATTATCAAGCCAAAACTCGGCCCTTTCAGCGTAATCAGAAGCGGTGGCTCGAAATTCCTAAGCTCCTCGTTTCCTAATCAGATCAACAGGAGGTTTACTCAACCTTAAAGGATCAGTAGTTGCTGGTATTGTAGGAACCAGAGGAGGATCATTTAGATTCGGGAATTGTTGAGTAGCCGAGTTTGTTCGGGCATACTGAGCAACCCATTCGTTCATCATGGTAAAGAAGGCTTGTTTAACCCCATTATCCTGATTACTCACAAATGGTTGAGGCTCGACAGGTGCTGTTCCTTACGCTGGAGCAGGCGCTACACTCTCAACGTCATCTGCTAATGCTCTTACTGTATCGGATTTCATTTACTAATCAAAACAACAATTCCAATCGTCAAAAGTCATCACACTATCATATACTAGCATTATGGCATGTATTGCTAGACTCAGACGCGTTACTATAGTCCCAGGATCAACTACACCGTAGCTCTGATACCAATAAAATGTAATACCCCTAACCATTGTCCGTCGCCAGATTAGGGTTACAGGGTGTCACAAAAACAAAATACCATTTTTGTTTAAATAATATAACATGCATTTGTATTTATTAGTGCAAAACAATTTATATCACAAAACACATCGTTATTTAATATATAACCGAAACACATTGTCCCAATAAAATGTAACTTTCAAAATTTTCACATTACAATTTATACTTCATAAGGGTATGTCCTTAACTACAAACATATATATATATATATATATGTATTCGAAAACATGAATCACCCACTTCACACATTCAAAGTCATTAAGCAATTTGACACTCATAATCGATATAAAAAATACCACTCCACCATATCACATTTCAAATTAACTAAAGGAACTTAATCATTATCCAACAAAATGGAAGTTAAGCCATTTTCTCATGGCTTTTATATACAACTCTATTAAAAAACAAAATATCTCAAAATATTATCCTATACATGCCATAATGTTAACCTAAGATTAACTAAGAAGGGATACCGAAACGTTGCAGCAGGTGTAATGACTTCGACGATGGTCCCGAGCACACAAAATGGATCAAAGAAAATCTAAATAAGAGACAAGTAAAAACACCAAATGAATTTTCAACTTAGTAAGTCATAAGCAATAAAATGCAACAATTAACTTAGTGTGTCGAAATAGAAACTGAAAAGATCCATATATTACCTAAATCATCAATTCAACTACTAGTCAACTATTACTATTAAATCAAAGTATTATATAACCGAATACCTTAATTCTTTCCTCTCATATTTAAATAAGATGAAATAGATGCATTCACATATATATGTTTCAATTTTCGAGTCTCCAATTTCTTATTTTAACAATAGTTTTTGTTCTTCATTTAGTTCCTGCATTTATTTTATCAACAACCGATTTCGCACACGTAGTACTAAAGCAAGGAAATTTGCACCCATAGTACCATGTTAACCCGCACACATAGTGCCTTAGTAATCCACACACGTATCGACGATTCAAATCTACACACATAGTGCCATTCAAATCCGCACACATAGTGCCATTCAAATCCACACAACTAGTACCAAAATCATTTCGTTAGAACAAAGTGATTGATTTAATTTAACTAAGTATAATCGGCCACATACCTTTCAATCAAAAGAAAACATAAACGAGAGTAATTCCTTCATGATATGTATATACTAATTATGTATAGAATAACCAACCTTAATTGCTTATAGACTTACCTTGTGTTGGATAAACGATTCCAATCGGCTACTCGATAATCTTCGCTTTGCCCTTGCTTGATTCCCCTCCTTTAAGTTTTTGAGCTTAAAACAAATAAAGTAACTAATTTAATCACCTTGCTAGTTATTTATATCCAATAATATTAATGATTTTATTTCACAAGAACCACACGGTAAAATTTGATCTTTCTACCTTATGCTTTTAAGCTATTCGGCTATTGACCACCTAGGATCACATTACTATCAATAATCCAATCAATACTCCAATTAAACACACATATATAATTATATATATATATATATTTGTATATACGGCAACCACCCTTGCTAATTACTACATCTTACAACCGTCATTGTTCAAGACATTAAAACTTCAACTAATGTTCATCTAATGCCTCAAGGCCGAATGTATTATCACTACCAAAATAACAATTGTTCATCATTTTTGTCATTTAACACATGGTTTAACCTCATAAAAACTTTGACCGTATACTTCTGAACTAGAAAAAGCTCCCCATTTATTCATACCATCATTTAGTTACTAACAAATTCATATACTTCTAATTTCATACCTTCAACATCTTAATGCCCATTATAATCACTCCCATGATCTTAATTTAAATTCGGCAACTCTCATACCAACTATTTTAACCGAATTCTCCACAACACCTAGACTAAAATACTCACCTTAAACTTAGTACATTTTCATTATATCTTTCATAATTCATTCGGCCCTATCAATGAACCATTTATCATAGAAGGAAAATAACAATAAAAATGACATTCCATCTAAACTCCATATGGCCGAATGTACAAGGTGTTACCCAACTACTCATTCAACAAGTTCCACCCCATTCTATCGTCTAATTACTTAATACAACAAGAAAACAACCTCTAATTCTAACACTTTGATACACGGCATAGTGCCCCAAACCACCATAGAAATTTCAAGTTTTCTTGACATTACCAAGAGTGCATTTAGAAATTAGCTTAACATATAAAAAAAAAACTTAACCAACACTTTAAAACTTACCTCCTACTAGCAAAAGAAGGGTCGAATTGCCTTAGGGTAAATTTCCCTTTTTCTTTCCCTTTGTTTCGGCTTTGGAAGAGGAAGAAGAAGATGAACACTCTCTCTCTCCTTCCAATTCTTCTTTTATTCATCCATTTCTTATTAATTCATTTTTATTTGGATTATTTAATCATTTGCCAACATAAAATTATATTTAATTTGACTTAGTGGAGGAACATCATTACATGGCTGGCCACTTCATGCATTATGGGCATTTTGACATGCAAATCCAAGCTTTCACACTTTAAAGTTATTTGATCCTTACAATTTACCTATCATCTTTTCTAAGTTTCTCAACTAAGTCCTTTCAAGAAAATTCACATTCCTAAGACTAAATTAAAACATTAATTTTTCACACATACATTATCACACATAAAATATATGCAATTAAAATTAAAATAAATTTTATGACTCGGTTTTGTGGTCCCGAAACCACATTCCAACTAGGGTCAAATTAGGGCTGTCACATAATGTATACTAATGTATTAAATTTATACTTGTGAAATGAATGGTAAGTTTAATTGTAACACCCCTAACTTGCCTCCGTCGTCGGCTTAGGGTTATGGAGTATTACAGTAAAAATTGAATCAACTAACATCACATAAAAACAACTAATAAATTTAAAATATTAAAATTGATACAATTAATCAATTTAAAATATTAACATTCCATTCCAATACTTATTCAAAGCATAAATACCAAGCCTATGGGGCCTTAAAAATAGTTTGGGAAAAATCAAGGACTAATTTGAAACAAAACAGAAAATTCTAGAAAATTTTGGAAACAGTGGTCACACAGTCGTGTAACCAAGCCATGTGGCTCAGAAACATGGTCATGTGGCTAACCATGTACAATTCGAAATATGAGCCACACGACCGTGTCCTAGCCCATCTGTCCGCCTGTGTGAGTATTCAAAATAAGGTCACACAGCTGTGTCGCAGGCCGTGTGCCAGACTGAGTGTGTATTCAAAGTAACTTCACATGGTTGTATCGTTAAATTGTGTACCTTTCTGAGACCGTGTAGACCAACCTGCACCTAAAATCAATAGGACACACAATCGTGTGAGGAGGCCGTGTCTGGCACATGGCCATGTGGCAACCTATGTCTTAAGCCATGTGCTACCAAAATGACCCCTAATGCAAGCCATCTCAACCTCCATTTCTTAGGCACCAAAACAAAAAAAAATCATTTCCAAACACATTCATATGGTTCAAACTCATTCAAGAACACATAAAACTTGCCAAAATCATTCATCCTATATGCCTCAACAATATGCCAAAATAGTTCAACTCAAATTCACAAACCCATATCTTATACATACATCACACATACCATTTAACCACTTCAATCACATTTCAATATACTATAAGCCATCTATATTCAAAGCCATTTACAAGTGACAAAAAACACATATTTACATGTACATTTACAAGCCACAATCAAAGCATATAGACAAGTAAACACAAACCATATCACATTGGCAAAATAGCATAAGAACTCATTTTACATGCCATTTATAACAATCAACAAAATAATCCAAAAACTACCAAAATGATGGATGGATAGTTTGTATGTGCTCCAACAAAGTTCCAACCGATTAAGTTTTCCAATGATCTACAATATAAAGAAAACAACTATATAAGCTACTAGTACTTAGTAAGCTCGTATAATCTTAAACGTAAACTTACCTCTTTTAAACTCAATTTGTATAAAATGATGCATAATTTCATTATCATACTCATAAATTTATGAAACCCTATACACACAAGCTAGTGAGCTCAATAAGAAAAAATGTAATCTCATCATGTCATAAAACACATAATAGTAACATGTCAATATACCTTCATTCATCATATAATTCCAATTTATATATCTCATCAAAATCAAAGCATTATACCAACATCTTCCATTTTAAACTTCATGATCATATAATAATTCATATAATTAAGCTTACTCTTTTAAGTCTTTATTACCCGTTGAACCAAATGAAGCAATGTCGGATACACGGGAACCATGCTCACACAAAGTGTGCTTGTATCTGTAGTTGTAACCATATCTATAATGCTCACACGAGATGTGATGTGGGCATGCTCTCACAAGATGTGGGTTACATGATGCTGCTCACACGAGCTGTGGAGAATTCACAACAAATGTAGGACCTTAGCCATCGATAGGATATCCAAGACCAACACCTAAAACTTTATAACCCCTAATGACATGTAATTTGTATATTAGGTATTCACAAGGTTCAAACAGGACATATCTCATAACTTTATCCTTGAAATTCATTTCTGTTATAAAATTTCATACTTATATTCATATAACTGACATTTTTCATAAATTTCATCTATTTGCTCACTAAAAAAATTTAATCCAATTTAGTATATAACACAATAAACATATACGTTATACCTAACATAACCATTTGCTAACAATTACATGAATCAACTAATGATACATTAAGTTATTATACGAACTTACCTCGACTAAAAGGGTTGCAAAAACAAAGTTAATGACTAGCCCGAAACTTTAGCTTTTCCTCAATTTAAATCCAATTGGTTTGTTTCTTAATCACGCAAGCAACATTGTGAACCGAATTCTCTGAAGCTATTTCTATGGGTTCTTTCGGTTGTAAAAGATAACTGAAGAAGATGATCACAAATTTGTTTTTGTTTATGTTATTTTATATACTTATTTATTATTTTACCCTTAAAAATAAACATTAAAAATTAACAAAACACTAGTCAAAATCATCAATTAGCTATACAGATGCTCTAATTATCATTTAAACCCATCAACTCACAAATTTATAATAATTTAACAGCTTTAACAAATAGAATTTAATTTTTGCAACTTTTACAATTTAATCCATTTTACTTAATTAACTATTTAAACGTTAAAATTCTTAGTCAAAATTTACTAACTAAAATTTAAAACCTTTAATAAATGCTCATAAATACTAAATAAATAATATTTTCTAACTTGCTTGTCAGAATTGTGGTCTTGAAACCACTGTTTCCAACACCACTAAAAACGCGATGTTACAACTCTCCCCCTAAAGGAATTTTTGTCCCCAAAAATCTTACCAGAGAATGGGTTTGGGTATTGCACTTTCATAGATTCATCCAGTTCCCACATAGCTTCCTCTATTCTGCGACAGTGCCAAAGAACTTTAACTAAAGTTATGCGTTTTTTTCTCAACTCTCTGACTTCCTAAGCCAAAATTTTAACTGGTTCCTTATTATACGACATATCAAGATGTAATTCCACATCAACTAGCGAAATCACATGTGAGGGATAAGATTTGTACCATCTCAACATTGACACATGGAAAACATTATCAATTTTCTCTAATTCCGATGGTAACACCAAAAGATAAGCTACCAACCTAATTCTCTCAATAATTTCATATAGACAAATGAAACGCGGACTAACCTTTCTTTTTCGACCAAAACGAAGAACTTTCTTCCTAGTTGATACTTTTAAAAACACTGTCCCCAACCCGAAATTTGATGTCTTTTCTTTTCAAACAATCTCATATCACCTTCACTTTTTCTTCGGTTTCATGGATTAAATATGTACTCAAAAGCTTTTTCTCACTCAACTTAGTCCAATATAATGGAGTTCTACACTTTTGAACATACAAAGCTTCGTAGAGGGCCACTTTAATACTCGACTGGTAACTACTATTCTACGCAAATTCAACCAACGGAAGAAATTTTTGCCAGCTACGTTCAAATTCAAGAATATAACATTAAAGCATATCTTCAAGTATTTGAATCACACGTTTAAACTGGTTGCCTATTTTCCAGCTTCGCATAGGGCCATTTTAATACTCGACTGGTAAATCACGAATCTCGATCGAAAATAATCGATAACGGTAACCCGTGTAGTCTGACAATCTCAGAAACATATAACTCTACCAATTTATCAAGTGAATAATCTATACGCAAGGGAATGAAATGAATAGATTTAGTCAAACGATCAACAACAACCTAAATAGAATCTTTCTTCATTAGGGATATCGGTAACCCTAACAAATTGTTCCCATTTCTATTCCAAAATTATAAAAGGCTATAGTAATCCCAAAGGTACTTGATACTTGGCTTTAACTTGCTGACAAATTGAACATTTTGTTACAAATTCAAAGATTTCACGTTTCATTCTTGGCCACCAGTACATCTATTTCAAATCACTATATACATTTTATTATTACCTAGGTGAATTGAGTAACTATTGTTGTAAGCTTCCTACAGGATCTTCTACCTGACTTCAAGATTTTTCAGAACACATAATCAGTTTCAAAAGTACAAGCTATCATCTGTACCAATGTGAAATTTTTAATCTGGAAATGTCTCAATGTATTCTCGCTTATCAACCAATTCAAGATCATTTTTCTGAGCTTCACGGAACTGTTGCAGAAACATCAATTTAGCTTTTAATTCAGGTAAAATAAAGTTGTCATCAACAAGCATCAATTGAGTATTCAAAGCTTTCAAAGCAAACACTAACTTGCGACTCAGTAGATCTGCAACAATATTAGCTTTTCTCGGGTGATAATCAATAATAAAATCATAGCCTTTTAATAGCTCCAACCATCTACGTTGTTGCAAACTCAGTTCTTTTTTAGACATCAAATATTTCAAGCTTTTATGGTCAATGAAAATGTGACCTTTTTCTCCGTATAAATAATGTCGCCAAACTTTGAAGGCAAACACTATAGATACAAGCTCCAAATCATGTGTTGGGTAATTTTTCTCATACGGTTTCAACTGTCAAGAAGCATAAGCTAAAACTTTGCCTTCTTGCATTAAAACATAGCCCAAACCATTAAGCAAAGCATAGCTATAAATCACAAATTCTTTGTCGAACTCTGGCTGAATTAACACAAGGGTTTCAGTTAACATTGCTTTCAGCTGATCAAAGCTTTTCTTTCATTTATCTCAACAGACAAATATTACATCGTGCTGAAGTTGATTTGTTAATGGTGAGGCAATCATTAAAAAATATTTAACAAAACATTTGCAATAACCGGCCAAACATAGAAAACTTCTTATTTCAGTGACATTTCTTGAGGCTTCCAATCCAAAATAGTTGATATTTTGCTCGATTCTACTCTTATGCCATCTATTAATACCATGTGACCAAAAAATCCAACTTCTCGTAGCCAGAACTCGCATTTACTGAATTTTGCAAATAACTGTTTATCATGAAATGTCTATAAAATAATGCTCAGATGCTAGGCATGCTCAGTCTTATCTCTCGAGTAAATCAAAATATCATTGATGAAAATAATAACAAACTTTCCTAAATATGGTCGAAATATTCTATTCATCAAGTCCATAAACACCGCAGGTGTATTCATCAAACCAAATGGCATAACTAAAAATTCATAATGCCTGTAACTTGTTCTAAAATTTGCTTTTGGTACATCTAAATCTTTAACCCCGAAGCTGATAGTATCCATAGTGGAGATCGATTTTAGAAAATATCGTTGCACCTTTTAGGTGATCAAATAAATCATTAATACAAGGTAATGAATATTTGTTATTGATTGTGACTTTATTAAGTTGCCGATAATCAATACACAAACGCATTAACTCGTCTTTTTCTTAACAAATAACATAGGTGCACCTCAAGGAGAAACACTAGGATATACAAATCCTCCATTGTCAACTCTTGTAACTATGCTTTCAACTCTTTTAACTTAGTTGGTTCCATTTTGTATGGAGCAATCAATATCGAAAAGTTCTTGGTACTAATTCAATAGTAAATTCAACTTCTCTGATTGGTGGTAACCTTGGCAACTCTTCTAGAAATACATTTGCTAAATCACAAACAGTCAGAACTGATTTAAATTTCAGTTTTAAAGCTCTGGTATCTAGTATATATGCTAAATATGCCTCATATCCTTTTCAAACAGATCTTTTAGCTGCCAAAACAGAGATAATATTGGTGGCACTATCAAATCTATCTGATCCAACTCTGACTGTTTCACCATTCTAGCATTTCAAAATAATCTGCTTTGGTCTATAGTTCACAAACGCATCATGCAAAGCCAACCAGTCTATACCGAGAATCACATCAAATTCATCAAATGGCAACAGCATCAAATTAGCTGAAAAGTAACAATCCCGAATTTTTATTGGACAATTTTTACAAACTTTGTCAACTAACACATACTGACCTAACGGATTACTTACTTTGACTACAAATTCAGTTCACTCTACTAGTATTTTCTTATCCGTTACTAATGTAGTGCATATGTGGGAGTTTGTTGACCACGAGTCAATCAAAGAATAAATAGTAACATCAAAAAGAGAAAATGTACCAGCAATCACGTCAGGTGTTGAAGCATTTTCCCGAGCTCAAATCGCATAAGCCCTAGCTAGTGCTTGTGCCTCAGATCAAATTGTAGTGTCCTTCGTGCCACTTGACTAACTCCTGTATTTCCACTATTCTTCGGTGGCCTACCTTTATATGGTGTAGTCCCAGATCGATCATTTTGAGTTTTATCTCTATTAGACCTATATGGACAGTGTCGAAGAAAATAGTTGAATGAACCAAATTTAAAGCAAGACCCTTCCTTCAGCTTTTACTCCCCAAAATGTCTTCTATTGCATTGTTGACATTCTGGCTTGTTATTATTGCGAACACTACCCACACTAGCTACAGAGGTAGCATGGGGTCTCGAACTAGCTTGCTTTTCTCGACCTTTACTAGAAAATCTAGATTTATCTAACACTCTACTATGAGACTCTTTCATTTTTTTTGAATCAGAAGAAAAAGATTTTCCCATTTGTTTTTTACCCGAGTCTCAGACTTCATACTTTTCCTTTTTCTTTTCTTTGCTAAGTTGTTCCGCTTTATGCACTCGATCTACAAAAACAACAAACTCTTTCAACTATGGTATCCCAACAAGCAATTGGATATCTTCATTCAAGCCATCTTTAAATCTAGCACACATAACAGCTTCTAATGGAATGCATTCCCAATCACACTTACTGAGCCATACGAACTCTCTCTCATATTCAGCTATAACTCTATGACCTTGTTTCAATTCAAGAAACTCTTTCCGCTTTTTATCAAGATATTGCTTACTGGTATATCTCTTCCTAAACTTAGTTTGGAAAAAGTCCCAACTTACACGATCTTTCGGTACCACCGCTATCAATGTATTCCACCACTAATATGTTTCATCTTTTAACAAAGAAATTGCACATTTTAGACAATTGTTGGGAGAACACAACAACTCATCAAAAACTTTGGTAGTATTTTCTAACCAGAATTTAGCCTTTTTTGGATTGTCCTCAACCTTACCGTGGAATTCTTTAGCCCCGTATTTGTGAATTTTATCAACAAAAGTCTTGTTTACATGTACCTATTCTGAACCTTGAGGAATAAGAGAAGTTGGTTAGGGTACGGGAGGAAGCGAAAGTTGTTGAGCCATCGGATTTGTTTTCATAAAATCTGTGAACCATTCAGACATCATATGGAAGAAGGTTTCCTGAGCCTCAGTTCCTCTACCCGTAGAAACGGGCTCACTATGGACAATCCCATGTACGGAGGCTTGAGCATTGCTCTCCACTTTATTTGAGTAATCTCGGTTGGACGACATCTTTTATCTATAAGAGAAATAGAACCAAATTGAGTCAGGAGACATCACTCTATCATAGGTTATAAAATGGCATGTATTTCTAGACTCTAGACATGCTACGTTCTGACTGAAAACCAACTAAACTGTAACTCTAACTTGTCTCCGTCACCAAATTAGGGTTATACAGTATTACAGTAAAAATCGAATCAATTAAAATCACATAGAAACAATTAATCAATTTAAAATATTTACATTGAAATAATTAATCAATTTAAAATATTAACATTAATACCTTTACGGACCTTAAACCAAGCCTATGGGACCTTAAAAATACTTTAGGAACAATCAAGGAATAATTTGAAACAAAATATAAAATTCTAGAAAAATTTGAAAATTTTAGAAATAAGGGTCACACGGCCGTGTGACATAGCCCAGGTCGTGTTGCTTAGAAACATGATCGTGTGGCTAAAATGGGTCACATGGTCGTATCCCCGCCTGTGTTAGTTTTTGAAATAAGGTCACACGGTCGTGTCGCAGGCTATGTACCAGACCATGTGAGAATTCGAAGCAACTTCACACAGCCGTATCGCTAAGCCTTTAACTCTCTAAGACCGTGTGGACCAACTTACACCTAAAATCAATAGGATACACGGCCATGTGAAGAGGTTGTGTCTGGCACATAACCGTGTGGCAGCCCATGTCCCAGGCCATGTGCTACCAAAATGACCCCTAATGCAAGCCATCTCATCCTCCATCTCTTGGGCACCAAACCAAATCATTTTCGAATACATTCACATGGTTAAAACATATTAAAACACACATAAAACATGCCAAAATCATTCATCCTATGTGCCTAACCATTATGCCATCAGTTGGCACCACAATTCACATACCAAAACAGTTCAGCTTAATGTCACAAATTCATATCTTATACATACATCACACACACCATTTAACCACCTCAATCACATTCCAATATACCATAAGACATCTATATTCACAAGGCATTCAAAAGTGACCAAAAACACATATTTACATGTACATTTACAAGATGAAATCAAAACATATAGACAAACATCACACACACCATTTAACCACTTCAATCACATTCCAATATACCATAAGCCATCTATATTCACAAGGCATTCAAAAGTGACCAAAAACACATATTTACATGTACATTTACAAGAAAAAATCAAAGCATATAGACAAGAAAACTCAAACCATATCATATTGGAAAAATAGCATAAAAACTCCTTTTACATGCCATTTATAACCATTAACAAAATAATCCAAAAACTACCAAAATGATGGATGGATAGTGTATATGTGCTCTGATGAAGTTCCAACCGATCAAGCTTTCTGATGATCACTAAGACAAAGAAAACAACTACATAAGCAAGTAATGCATAGTAAGTCCGTATAATCTTAAACGTAAACTTACCTTTTTTTTAAACTCAATTTTATAAAATGATGCATAATTTCATTATCATACTCATGAATTTATGAAATCCTATACACATCATAAGTCCCACAAGTTAGTAAGTTCAACAAGAAAAAATGTAATCTCATCATGTCATAAAACACATAATAGTAACATGTCAATAAATTGTTCATTCATCATAATACCAATTTGCATATCTTATCCAAATAAAAGCATTATACCAATATCTTCCATTTCAACTTTCATGATCACATAACAATTCATATAATTAAGCTTACTCTTTTAAGTCTTTATTACTTGTTGAACTAAATGAAACAACATCAGATACACTAGAACCATGCTCACACAAAGTGTGTATGTATCTGAAACCATAACCATAATTGTATTGCTCACACAAGCTGTGAAGTGGGCCTACTTACACGAGATGTGGGTTGGGATATTAAGCTACATGATACTGCTCACATGAGCTGTGGAGAATCCACAACAAATACAGGACCTAAGCTATCCGCAGGACATTCAAGCACAACACTCAAAATCGTATAACCCCTAATGACATGTAATTTGTATCCTAGGTATTCACAACATTCAAACGGGACACATTTCATAACATTATCCTTGAAATTCATTTCTGTTATAACATTTCATACTTGAATTCATATAACTCGCATTTTTCATCAATTCCATCTATTTGCTCACTAAAACAATTTCATCCAATTTAGTATATAACAGGATAAACATATACATTATACCTAACATAATCATTTTATAAAAATTACACAAATAAACTAATGATATATTAAGTTATTATACGAACTTACCTCAACTTAAACAATTACAAAAACAAAGTCGACGACTAGTCCAAAACTTTAGCTTTTCCTCAATTTAAATCCAACTGGTTCGTTTCTTGATCATGCAAGCAAGGTTGTGAACTGAATTCTCCCAAGCTATTTCTATGGTATTTTTCAGTTATAAAAGATAAGTGAACAAGATGATCACAAATTTGATTTTGTTTATGTTATTTAATTACTTAATTACTATTTTACCCTTAA
The DNA here is from genome assembly GCA_025698475.1 of Gossypium anomalum. Taxonomy (NCBI): domain Eukaryota; kingdom Viridiplantae; phylum Streptophyta; class Magnoliopsida; order Malvales; family Malvaceae; genus Gossypium; species Gossypium anomalum. The sequence continues at coordinate 65,619,785 of CM046964.1, forward strand.
AATTTAACAAAACACTAGTCAAAACCACCCATTAGCTATACAAATGGTCTAATTATCATTTCAACCCATCAACTCACATATTTATAATAATTTAACACCTTTAACAAATAGAATTTAACTTTGTAACTTTTACGATTTAATCATTTTTATTTAATTAACTATTTAAACATTAAAACTTCTTAGCTAAATTTTAATATGACTTTAATAAATACTCACACATACTAAATAAATAATATTTACTAACTTGCTTTTTGAAATTGTGGTCCTGAAACCATTGTTTCCAACACCACTAAAAATGGGTTGTTACATTAATTACTTAAGTGATTAATAAAGTAGGCAATTAAGATTGGTATAAGCATGACTATTTGAAATTGAAGTGTTTGATATAAATGGGATGAGATTGAATAGGAATTGATCATGATTTGATGTGTGGATTTGCATAATCTTGTTTATGTTAACTTGAGTCATCGATTTACCACTAACTGGTTCGTTCAGTGTACGGTTTGTTTTCTCCGTGCGTAAATTTAGAAGATTTTCGAATAAGCAATCAGTAGATTTTAGCATTTAGAGGATGATCCTCGACTCAGCAAAGTTTGTATATTTCATTTTAATTTAAGTATTTCATGCACCTAAGTTAAGTCAAGATTTAGTTTGCTTCTAAATTCATGTATCTTTTGAAGTTAACATGTTAAGGTGTAAATTTGGTCAAATGATCATATTATGTTTATAAGTTCTTTGCATATATGTTCTAAATGGTATGAATGGTTGAAATGTTAAGGATTATTTTATTATAGGTATGTATGTAAAAGTCTTTTTTGTATAAAATTGCATTAGTTGTTTGGGTAATGAATGATAAGGTATTAGTCTAATGTGGTTAAAGTTTTGTTATGTTTAAGTTGGTGTTATAATGCTCCTTATAATAGTTGTCCATTAGGTATGAGTGTTGTGTGATGATGCTTGAAAAAAATTGGAGGTTTGTGCATACTGAAATTGTAGAAACAGTATGTGATGTCGCGACGTCAAACGTATCACGTCGAGACAAGAAATGACCTATAATGTCATGGCAAGACGAGGAACCCTGTTGTCCCAACGGGACCAAAACAGTATGTTACGTCACGATGAGGAACTCTCTCACGTTACGATGTCAATCTTGTAATTTAATTTCTTTACAAATTAGTACTGATTCAATCTCGGGTTAGTTTTAGACCTTTTATAGGCTCGTTTAAAACTTGAGAATGATTTCTTATCATAGTATTTGCTTATAATACTCGTTTAAAACCTTTTATATGTTGTAGTTGCTTTGACAATGAATGTGTAATACCCCTCACCCGTATTCAACACCGTAATAGGGCTACGGAGCATTACCAGACTTATAACACATTTTAAGCATACATTTCACATACAATTAATCAAATCATATACATTTCATTCACAATCAATCATTTTGTTCCTAATACAAGCCTACAAGGCTCTAAACATGCATTGGGAGTGGTTCGGGACTAAACCGATAACTTTGGACACATTTTGAACACTTAAAAAAAAAATTTTAAAATAACGGACACACGCTCGTGTGACCCGGCCGTGCCTCTCACACGGCCAAAGACATGCCCATGTTACAGGCCGTGTGGATATTCAAAATGAGAGCACATAGTCATGTCCCAACTCGTGTCTAATCCCGTGTAACTCTCTGACTTGGGTCATACGGCCAACACACATGCCCGTGTGGCTAACCTGTGTGCCCTACAAATGGCCATACACGCCCGTCTGTTAGGCCGTGTGCTAGGCCATGCCAAACCTATAGGGTATACTGACTTAGGCCACACAGCCAATCACACGCCCGTGTGCTAGGCCGTGTGGAGCAAACTGACTTCATTTTAATTTCAACACCAAGGGACACACGGCCGTGTAACATAATTGTGTGTCACACATGGATGAGATACACGCTCATGTCTCTACCCGTGTGGACAAAAATAGGCTATTTACCAAGCCATTTTGCCACCCAAACTTATGCACACCTACACCAACCCAATTGGCACCAAAACATAGCATAATTTGACATTTAAAACAACCAATTCAAGCTAATTCATGCATAATCAATACCACCTTTCTTAGTGCACACACATCACAAAATAGACCATACCATTTATACCAAAATCACATATACAATTCAACTAATTATACATTTCAAAACATGCATCATTATGCTCAACTTCACAAACATATATTTTCTCTAATTTCTACCATTTGACAACCACAATATCTACTATCAATAAACATCACAAAACCAACCTTAATTACATAACATAAGCCATATGCACACTTTTATATACCTATTCAAACTAACCAAATTAAGCCAACTCTCATGGCTATATATACAAACCAAAACATAAGCATTTACAACCCAATTCAAATGGCACAACACATTACCAAATATACCAAAACAAACAAAGTCCCTATACATTCCATATACTCAAAACATAAGCTCAAAAGGTACCAAAGTGATAGTAGGATAGTGTGACGTAATCTTCGACGATCCCCGAATCCGAGCTAGCTTTGAAGTCACTATAAAACATAGAAATATAAACAAAGTAAGCTTTATAGCTTAGTAAGCTCGTATGAAATAACTCAATCTTAACATGAATATGCAAATTATCAATTTGAACATATCAACATGTAATTCATTTAACTAACAAACCTTTCATATTTTCAATCATAATCTTATATATGAACTTCACAAGTTCTTCGATTTAAGCTTATACGGTTCATGTACATACCTGTACCATCTCATATCAATCTCATACATATCCACGTTTTTTATTTACCATTACACCATTCGGAATACTATCGGATACTCAGGAAAACACGTACCAAAGTGCCAATATCGTGGCCTGAAGCCAACTAAATCTCAAATCACATATATTGCTCACACTAGAGCAATCAATGGGCCTGCTCACACAAGGTGTCAGTCAAGACGTAGCTACACGGTGCTGCTCACATAAGCTGTCAAGTAACCACAGCATATGCCAGTACACTTAGCCACCAGTAGGACATACAGGACCAGCACCCGGATCACATAATCACAATAATCCCTAATGACATGTAATTCGTATCCTAATCTATTCCTAGGGTTCACCCGGGATTTTAAATATCAAATCGTAGTCAAACCATTGTCGAACATGTCTGTGGTCTTGTATTCACAGTTTATGCAATATCAAAGCAATTAAAATACATTTAGAACAAAACTTATTACATACGAACTTACCTCAGACACAAAAACGGCTAAATAAACCGATTAGTTGAGTACTTTGTCTTTCCCCCGATATAGATCTGATTTCACCTTTCTTGATCTATATGTCATCAAAATCAGTTTATTTAATTATTTTTCTTTTCAATTTAATCAAAAATTCATATTAAGGCACTTTTACACATTTTCCCTAATGTTTCACATTTTTCAATTTAGTCCTTATTTCATAAAATCACAAATTGATGCAATTTCACCCAAACCCATGCTAGCCGAATTTCAATTAGGTTCCTATCAGCCGACATTTTACATTTATTACATATTTTAACCACAAAGTTTCCACATTTCATAATTTAATCCCTAATTTACATTTTCACTAAAAATCACTTAACAAAACTTGTATAACTATCATCAAACATTCATAATCTATCATTAAATATCAAAATACTCATGTATTAATCAATGGAAACCTATAAAATCTTTAACAATTTTACAAAATAGTCCCTGGGCTAGCTAGACCTAGTTGCAACGATCTCAAAAACATAGAAATCATTAAAAATCGAGTCAAAAATCACTTAATGGTCAAGATACCATGATCGAACCTTCAAAAGCATAAAAATGGTGTTTTTCTTTCTTTAGTTTTGGCTAAAAGAAGATGAAAGCACCAAAAATTGTATTTGTTTTATTTTATTAACTTAATTACATAAATTACTAAATTATCCTTTAATAAAAACATTAAAATTCATTTATACATGTCAATCTTTGTCCACATGTATTAACCATGGCCTAATTACAACATAAGGACCTCTACTATTTAATTTCATAGCTATTAAACCCTTTTAACTTATAGAACATCACTTTTGCACTTTACGCGATTTAGTCTTTTTTCTCAAATTAACTAATCAAACGATAAAATTTTTAAACGAAACTTTCACACAATCATTCAATCATACAGTAAACATTAAAATAATAATAAAATAATTATTTTGAATTCAGATCTATGGTTCCAAAACCACTGCTCTGATTTGACTAAAAACGGGCTGTTACAATTCTCCCCTCTTAGGGATTTTCATCCCCAAAAATCTTACCACTGAATAGGTTAGGGTATTGTTTTCTCATAGCTTCCTTGGGCTCCCACGTAGCTTCTTCGATACCATGTCGTTTCCAAACTACTTTCACTAAAGCTATAAGTTTATTTCTCAACTCTTTGACCTCTTAAGCTAAAATTTGGATCGGTTCTTCATTGTATGTCATTTCAGGTTGAATTTCAACATTTGCCGGAAAAGTTACATGTGATGGATCTGATCTATTTTGGCCCAACATCGATACATGAAACACATTGTGAATCTTTTATAATTTCGACGGTAATGTTAGCTGATATGCCACTGGACCTATTCTTTCAAGGATTTCATACATCCCAATAAACCGCGGACTCAGCTTGCCTTTACAACCAAATCGAAGGATTTTCTTCCAAGGAGATACTTTCAGAAATACTTTATCACCGATCTGAAATTCAATATCTTTTCTTTTCAAATCCGCATACAATTTCTGTCGATCTGAAGCTGCTTTCAGACTGTTGCAAATTACTTTCACTTTTTTTCAGTCTCTCGGATCAAATCAACCCCGTGAATCTTTTTCTCACTCAATTCGGTCTAGTACAATAGAGCTCGGCATTTGTGACCATACAAAGCTTTGTACGGTGCCATCTTTATGCTCGATTGAAAGCTATTATTATATGCAAATCCAACCAACTGCAAATATTTCTCCCAATTGCCTTCGAATTCCAACACACAACAACAAAGCATATCTTTGAGAATCTGAATTACTCTCTCAAACTGACCGTCTATTTGCGGATGAAATGCTGTACTAAAATTCAACCTCGTACCCAGAGCTTCTTGTAATTTCTTCCAAAACTGCGATCTCTACCCGAAATAATCGAAACTAGCACTCCATGCAATTTAACAGTCTTAGAAATGTACAACTCAGCCAATTTATCAAGTGAATAGTCAGTACGAACCGAAATGACATGTATAGATTTCATCAGTCGATCAACGAAAACCCAGATAGCATCTTTCTTTTTCAGAGATAGGGGTAAACTTGACACGAAATCCATTGTAACTCTATCCCATTTCCACTCTGGCATCATCACAGGCTGTAACAATCCTGAAGGCAATTGATGCTCAGCTTTAACTTGCTGACACACCAAACGTCTCTATACAAATTCTGAAAAGTATCGTTTCATGCCCGGCCACCAATACAATTGTTTCAAGTCATTATACATTTCGGTACTCCCCGGGTGAACAGATAAACAACCACTGTGTGCTTCGTGCAAAATTTTTTGAATAAGCTCGGAATTTTTTGGTACGCGAATTTTGTTTCAAAACATTAAACAATCATCGGATCCGATCTAATAGTCAGAATCACTAGTCGACTCACATTGCATTATTTTATCTTGTAATTCGATATCACACTTTTGAGCTTCACAAATTTGCTGAAGAAAAATCGGTTTTACTTTCAACTCTGCTAGAATTGAACCATCATTGGACAAAGTTAGTTGAGTATTCATCGCTTTCAAGGCAAATAGAGATTTTCTACTAAGTGCATCAGTAACCACATTCGCTTTTCCTGGATGGTAATTAATCACTAACTCATAGTCTTTCAGCAACTCGAGCCATCTTCGTCGTCGCAAATTCAAATCTTCCTGAGTCATTATATATTTCAAGCTCTTATGATCAGTAAATATGTGACACTTTTCACCGTCCAAATGATGTCGCCAAATTTTCAATGCAAAAACAATAGCGGCCAACTCTAAATCATGCGTCGGATAGTTCTTTTCATGCATTTCAATTGTCTGGAGGCATAAGCTATAACTTTTCCTTATTGCATCAAAACACAACCCAAACCATTCAATGGCGCATCGCTGTAAATCAAAAATTCTTTACCCAACTTAAGTTGAACCAACACTGGTGCCTCAGTTAACAATGCTTTTAATTGTTCAAAACTTTGTTCACATTTCTCGGACCATTCAAATGTCACATCTTTTTGTAGCAATTCGATCATAAGAGTAGCAATCATCGAAAACCCTTTAACAAAACGTCGATAGTAGCAAGCTAGTCCCAAAAAACTTCTAACTTTGGATACATTTCTCGGTGGTTTCCAATCAACAACTGCAGAAATTTTTCTCGAATCAACTCGTGTACCTTCTGATGAAACAATGTACCCCAAAAATCTAACTTTTTTGAGCCAAAACTTGCATTTACTGAATTTAGCAAACAATTGTTTATCTCTTAAAGTTTGTAACACAATTCTCAAATGCTCAACATGCTCAAACTCATCTCGTGAATAGATTAGAATATCGAACAAATCTGTCTAAATACGGTCTAAGAATCTGATTCATCAAATCTATAAAAACTATAGGAGCATTAGTCAATCCGAAAGACATAACAAGAAATTCATAATGTTCATACCTCGTTCTGAACGCAGTTTTCGGTACATCTGAATCTTTAACTCACAATTGATAATAAACATATCTCAAATCAATCTTCAAGAACACTATTAACCCTTTCAACTGATCAAATAAATCATTAATTCTCGGTAAAGGATACATGTTCTTTATCGTAATCTTGTTGAGTTGACGATAGTCAATACACAATCTCATTGATCCGTCTTTCTTCTTTACGAATAATATTGGCGCACACTATGATGAAAAACTAGGTCGTGCAAAACCTCTATCTGTTAACTCTTACAACTGAGATTTCAACTCTTTCAATTCTGTCGGAGCCATTCTATACAGAGTATAGATATCAGTGAAATTCCCAGCACTAACTTAATAGCAAATTCGACTTCTCTGATTGGTGGTAACCCCAGTAATTCTTATGGAAACACATACAAAAACTCACAGACTATCGACACTGATTCAATCTTTGATTCAGACACTTTTGTATCTACCACATATGCAAGGTAAGCTTCATAACCTTTCCTCACACATTTCTAAGCTGACATAAATGAAATCAGTATAGGCAATTCACTCAATTCATCTGACTCAATTCGAAGAATTTCATTGTTCTGACATTTCAATTCAATAGTTTTTCATCTACAATTCACAACAGCATCATGTATCATCAACCAATCCATACCTAGAATTACATCAAATTCATTACTAGCATCAAATCAGCCGAAAAATAGTAACCTCGAACCATTAAAGGATAGTTCTTGCAAACTTTATCAACTAGAACATACTTGCCTAAGGGGTTCGATACTTTAACCACAAACTCAGTACACTCAACAGGCAATTTCTTACTAGACACTAAATTCTCACAAACATATGAATGAGTTGATCTTGGATCAATTAATACAATCACATTTGTATCGTAAAGAGAGAATGTACCAGTGATAACATCAGGTGACGATGCATCTTCACGAGTACGAATGGCCTAAGCTCTAGCAAGTGCTCTGGCCTTAGATCCCATAGTCGAATCTTTTGTCGCTCCTCTATTACTGGTCACATTTCCCACAATTCTTGGTGGCCTCCCTCTAGTGGTTGTGCTATTCGGTCTTGCATTCTGAAACTTATATTTCTCCACTAATTTAGGGCAATGCCGTATGAAATGATCTTGTGAGCCACATTTAAAACAAGCTCGGTTATTCATTCTACATTCACTAGGATGTCGTCTTCCACATCGTTGACATTCAGGTCTATAGTTTCTTACACTGCCAACACTCGATACTTATGTAGCTGGAGTTTTAGGACTTGAGTATTGTTTTCCACAATTTCTGTTCGAATACCCAATTGAAGCATTTGGACGAGTGTACGAATCTCTAGATTTCTTTGATAATAACTGATATGGCTTATTCATCGATCTTTTTCTCAAATCTCTAGCCTCTGAATTTTGTTTTCTATTTTCTTTACTAAGCTCCTCGGCTTTGCAAGCTCTATCAACCAGGACAACAAATTCTTTCAATTTTAAAATTTCGACTAGAAGTTTAACATCCTCGTTCAACCCATCAACAAACTACTTGCACATGATTTCTTCAGTAGAAACATACTCCCGAGCATACTTACTTAATCTTACAAATTCTCTTTCGTACTTGGTCACAATCATTCGGCCTTGTTTCAATTCTAGAAACCTTTATGCTTTTGATCGAGAAATCTCTAACTTATGTATTTCTTCTGAAACTCAGTTTGAAAGAATTCTCAGGTCACTTTTTCTCTCGGTACCACTGACACCAAAGTATTCCACCATTGATATGATGTGTCTCTTAATAATGATATGGCTCATTTTAAACACTTGGCTGGCGTACACGACAATTAATCAAATACCCAAATAGTGTTTTCAAGCCAAAATTCAACTCTCTTGGGATCATCATTAACAGTAGCTCTAAACTCTTCAGCTCTATGTTTTCAAATTTTATCAACTGGCGGCTTACTTAATCTTAGAAGTTCCACACCTTGAGAAGCTACGGGAACCAATTGGGGATTAGGTGGGGGTAGAGGTTGTTGAGCAACTGGATTGATTCTAACAAATTTCGTGAACCATTCGTTCATCATTTGGAAAAAAGGCTTCTCTAGCCCCTCCTCCGTGACTACTCGATACATTTCTAGATTCAGACAGCGCTGCCCCTTGAGCAAGAGCTGGCACATTACTCTCGACATCATCAGCTACAACTCGATTGGGATCCATTTGCTATACGAAAACACAGTCTAAATTTTCAGGAGTTATCACACTATCACAGTTTATATATGGCATGTACAGTTAGACTCTCACACACGCTATGTTAGTCTGAGAATTGACTAAACCATAGCTCTGATACCAACAAATGTAACATTCTTCATCCGTATTTAATGCCAAAATAGGGTTACGGAGCTTTACCAAACTTATAACACATTTTAAGCATACATTTCAATACAATTAATCAAATCATATACATTTCATTCACAATCAATCATTTTGTCCCTAATACAAGCCTACGAGGCTCTAAACATGCATTGGGAGTGGTTCGGGACTAAACCGATAACTTTGGAAACTTTTTGAACACTTAGAAAATTTTTTCAAAAAAGGGGACACATGCCCGTGTAACCCGACAGTGTCTCTCACACGGCCAAAGACACCTCCGTGTCTCAAGCCGTGTGGACTTCGAAATGGGAGCACATGGTTGTGTCCTATCCCGTGTCCAACCCTATGAAACTCTCTAACGTGGGTCACATGGCCAACACACACGCCCATGTGGCTAACTCGTGTGCCCTAAAAATGGCCATACACGCCCGTCTATCAGGTCGTGTGCTAGGCCATGCCAAACCTATAGGGTATACTGACTTAGGCCACACAGCCAATCACACGCCCGTGTGCTAGGCCGTGTGGAGCATACTAACTTCATTTTAATTTCAACACCAAGGGACACACGGCCTTGTAACATAACCGTGTATCACATACGGCTGAGATACACGCTCGTGTCTCTGCCCATGTGGACAAAAATAGGCTATTTACCAAGCCATTTTGCCACCCAAACTTATGCACACCTACATCAACCCAATTGGCACCAAAACAAAGCATAATTTGACTTTTAAACCAACCAATTCAAGCCTAATTCATGCATAATCAATACCACCTTTCTCAATGCACACACGTTACAAAATAGACCATACCATTTATACCAAAATCACATATACAATTCAACTAATTATACATTTCCAAACATGCATCATTATGCTCAACTTCACAAACATATATTTTCTCTAATTTCTACCATTTGACAATGACAATATCTACTATCAATAAACATCACAAACTAACCTTAATTACATAACATAAGCCATATGCACACTTTTATATACATATTCAAACTAACCAAATTAAGCCAACTCTCATGGCTATATATACAAACCAAAACATAAGCAGTTGCAACCCAATTCAAATGGCACAACACATTACCAAATATACCAAAACAACCAAAGTCCCTATACATTCCATATACTCAAAACATAAGCTCAAAAGGTACCAAAGTGATATTAGGATAGTATGACGTAATCTTTGACGATCCCTGAATCCGAGCTAGCTTTGAAGTCACTATAAAACATGGAAATATAGACAAATTGAGCTTTATAGCTTAGTAAGCTCATATGAAATAACTCAATCTTAACACGAATATACAAATCATCAATTTGAACATATCAATATGTAATTCCTTTGACCAACAAACCTTTTACACTTCAATCATAGTCTCATATATGAACTTTACAACTTCTTCGATTTAAGCTTATACGGTTCATGTACATAGTTGTATCAATTCGTATCAATCTCATACACATCCACGTCTTTTATTTACCGTTGAACCATTCAGAATACTATCGAATACTCGGGAAAACACACACCAAAGTGCCAATATCATGGCCCGAAGCCAACTAAATCACATATCATATATATTGCTCACACTAGAGCAATCAACGAGCCTGCTCACACAAGCTGTCAGTCAAGACGTAGCTACACGGTGCTGTTTACATAAGCTGATAAGTAACTACAACACATGCCAGTATACTCAGCCACCGGTAGGACGTACAGGACCAGCGCCCGGATCACATAATCACAATAATCCCTAATGACATGTCATTCATGTCCTAATCTATTCCTAAGGTTCAACCGGGATTTTAAATGTAGAATAGTAGTCAAATCATTGTTGAATATGTTTGTAGTCTCGCATTCACAATTTATGCAATATCAAAGCATATAAAATACATTTATAATGAAACTTATTACATACGAACTTACCTCGGACGCAAAAACGGCTAAATAAACCGATTAGTCGAGTACTTTGTCTTTCCCCCGATCTAGATCCAAATTTCACTTTTCTTAATCTATATGTAATCAAAATTAGTTTATTTAATTATTTCTCTATTCAATTTAATCCACAATTCACATTAATGCACTTTTACACATTTGTCCCTGATGTTTCACATTTTTACAATTTAGTCTTTATTTCATAAAATCACAAATTCATGCAATTTCACCCATACCCATGGTAGCCGAATTTCAATTAGGTCCCTATCAGCCCATATTTTCCATTTATTTCACATTTTAACCACAACATTTCCACATTTAACAATTTAATCCCCAATTTGCATTTTCACTAAAAATCACTTAACAAAACTTGTATAACTATCATCAAATATTCATAATCTATCATTAAACATAAAAATACTCATGTATTCATCAATGGAAACCTCTAAAATCTTTAAGAATTTTGCAAAATAGTCCCTAGGCTAGCTAGAACTAGTTGCAACGATCTCAAAACAATAGAAATCATTAAAAACCGAGTCAAAAATCACTTACATGCTCAAGATACCATGGCCGAACCTTCAAAAGCATAAAAATTATGTTTTTCTTTCTTTAGTTTTAGCTAGAAGAAGATGAAAGCACCAAAAATTGTATTTGTTTTATTTTATTAACTTAATTACATATATTATTAAATTATCCTTTAATAAAAACATAATTCATTTATAAATGTCCATCTTTGTCCACTTACATTAACCATGGTACAACATAAGGACCTTCGCTATTTAATTTCATAGCTATTTTAACTTATATAACATCACTTTTGTACTTTACGCGATTTAGTCCTTTTTCTCAAATTAACTAATCAAACGATAAAATTTTTAAACGAAACTTTCCAGTAATCATTCAATCATACTGTAAAACATTAAAATAATAATAAAATAATTATTTTTAATTTGGATGTGCTGTCCGGAAACTACTGTTTCGATTTGACTAAAAACGTGTTGTTACAGAATGTGGCACACTGTAGCTCAAATCGGGAGATCGGGTCGAGTATAGGGTGTTACAACAAAGGAGATTGAGACCTCCTAATAAGTGAAAATGAAATATTTCAGAAGATAGAAGCACTCTTCTGCTCAATGCAATTAGTTAGACAGATCCGAAGAGCATCGTCTACCAAAAGACGTTAAACAAAAACGCTTATGGATAGACAACTCCTCAATTAAATAACATTTACCTATATTTAAAATTAAGTCTATTCATTATATATATATATATATTATTTATATCATATTATACATAAAATATATAATATAATTGAAAAGAAATAAAAAAACTCATGCTGGGGCGCACTTCACTAGCGTCCCAACCAACTCGTCTTCTTCCCATCCCAATTCTTCCCCCATGTCCCCTAGCATTGCCCAAAGCGCCTTGGCGCGCTCATCCCTACTTCTCAAATTTCCCCAATTGTGTCCCAATTCTTTCTTCCCCCCCTTTTTTCTTAAGTTTCTTTCTTTTTTCATTACTAATATTAAAATCCCCTCCCATGGCCCACATCGCAATTACTAGGGGTGAGCATTCAATCAAATCGAGTGAAATTTTTTTGAGTTAATCGAGTTCATAAGTCCTATTTTATCATCCTAACTTGATTTTAACTTTTTTTCAAATTAAGTCGAATGAAATGAAATTCGAGTCAAGTTGAATCGAATCGAGTGAAATTGTTCGAGTTAACTTAAAAAACTAAACATGTTAAATTAAAATATTGCTACAGTAAAACTAATTCCATGTTAGAGCACATAAATTTGAATCCATATATATTTGAAAATAATTTCAAAGCAAAATTATAAAAAAGTAATATATTTTAATATGAAAAACTTGAATAATTAATTAACTTATTTAGGTCTCCAAAATTATTATTTTAGAAAATTTTTAAAATTTCAACTTTTTTTTATATATTTTTAGAATTTTTATAAATTTTTAAAAAATATAAATTTTGAAATTGTTATAAAAATTTTGAATTTTAAAAATTATTTTGAATTATTTTATAATTTTTGTTGAGAGAGACCAATTTGCTCATTTTCAAAATTGACAGGGACCAAAAGAGTATTTACATCAATTTGTTATTCGAATTATTCTAATTTTTTGAGTTATTTGAATTGTAAATTTCAACTCGACTCGAACTCAAAACTCGAATTGAGTTATTCGAGTTGACTCGAATAATTTAAATAACTCGGTTCGATTAACTTAAAATTTGAAATTTATTTTGCTTTTTTTTGAATTAAATCAAAATTTACTCACCCATATAGATTACCACCAATCCCAAGCCCCCTTGTTTCCCTTCCCCTATTTCTCATATATACATATATTATATATATTTATTATTACTTATGTATTTATTTATTTTGTTTTGCTTCCAATTGTTTGTTTATTTTTATTCATTTTTCTTCCCACTAATACATATTTCCTCCCCCCCCCTTTTTTTTTTTTTTTTTTTTTTTTTTTTTTTTTGTTATCATGTTGTAGATACCGCACTTTGATAAATCAAGTTTTTGACACTTCAAAAGGAACAAAGGATATGTCTACTTCGATCAATTTTTTAAGTGCTTAAATAGGGAAGTCTACTAACTTTTCATTTACTTTTGAAACATTGAGGACAATATTCAATTTAATTTCTATGGATTTTTTTTAGTTAATTTTTTTTCAATTTTTGTGTGTTTGTTAATATTTTGTTTTATTTTTAATTTTTGCATAGTGCATATAGTTTGCATGAAATCTTAACTTGATGAGATGTTGAAATATTTATATACGTATTTAAGAATTGTTAATGTGTTGTAATGAACATTTTCGAACCTAAATGTCGACTTTATATAGAATTTGTAAATTTGATTTATGTTTTTAGTATGTTTGTTATAACAAATAAACACTTCATATGATCTAAATTCAAGATTTTTTCTATTGATATGATTTTTTTAATCGATTTTAGAATTTTCGAGAGAATAATTTTGTTTTAAACATGCTTACAAAGAAAGATCTACGTGAAATTTTGATATGTTCAAACTTGAGCATTAGATTGAGTATTGATGAATGTGCTTACGAAGAATTCACTACTCCGCTATCCACTTTGTGAGCTTCGAAAAGAACTAGTGACTCAACTGAGTATAACCAGAGTAGGTTCTTGGTTCTCATTTACCTTCGCGTTAAAGGTTCGGTGTTTCCTAGTATACTCCATTGATGTATATATGAGTAATCGTCCTAAATTTGAAAAAAATATTAACTATATTATTACTTGAATTATTCTTCTATTTCAAGCTAATCAAAAAAATTTTGTGGTAAAGTTAAGGAAAAAAGTTCAATATTTTATGCTCGACTAAAATTGTGAATTTTGAAAACCTAGTGACGTTTGATAGCATGATGAAGTTTGAAGATATTCTCTTGATTTTTCTAATATCTCTTATACATTGCATATTATTAGGGAAGACAATCACACACGAGCAAAAAGGTCTATTGCTTCTAATTCTTCCTAATTGTATGAATCATTGTTGCTGTTATATCTTGTGTAGCATACTAGATTTCGAATGTATTCATAAAAATATGTTTATTGCTTGTTCCATTTGATATATTTAAATGTCAATTTGAGTTATTTATTTCTTTAGGTTGTATTTTTATTCACATTTCCATTCGCCTTAGTTTGTGCTCAAGGACAAGCATGGCTCAAGTGTGGGAGAATTTGATAAGTGTGTAATTTTTTAATTATTTGTGATATTCTTAATTATATAATTTATATTTATATTCTATTTATTGTTTATTTATGGAATAATTAGAGAAAAGGGAGCTTAAAATTCATTTTTTTGCAAGTTTTTGCGGTTTGGACTTTCAAAACAATGCAATTTCAATATTTTGGTTGTAACTTGAGCTATAGACCTCTATTTTAGGCTAAGAATATACCAATTTGAAGGGAATTGAAAGATCTAGATAAAGTTCACAAATCAAGCCCAAAAATGCAATGAAACAACTCAAGGCCAAAAATGCAATGAAAGCATCCCAAAAAAGACCTGAAAGTTCGATGCGAAAAGTACCAAAAAACCTAGAAACATTCTGCTTTATGTATTCAATGGCAATTTTTTATTTTCTCCATTATATTATTTTTTTCTATAAATAGACATTATTAGGTTGAGAGAGATATAGTTTCTCTTTGTTTCGTTTTAATTTTGGGTTTTATTTTCTTTATAGGTTGTTCTTTGGTATTTGCATGTCTTCTGGTTTAATTACAATTGTTCAGATTTATTAAATATGTGGTCAGCATTTGATAGCATAGAAAAATTTTCTTGTCAATTAAGGGTTTAGTCGATTGATTGATTTCTAATATTTTTGACGAACTACGTCATTGTTTGTATTGTAACAGCTCAATTTTCAGTGGTGTCAGATATAGTGATTCGAGATCACTAAATCTAACAAGTGAGTTTGAAAATTATATTAATTATAATTTATGAGTTAAGTATGGCATTAGAAATATTTTAAAATTAGTGAATTTTGTGAATTAAAAGAATTTATTAGAAAAATTGGGTCAAAAATGAGGTATCGAGACCTCAAATTCATAAACCAAGCGATAAACATTTTTAGAAATATTTGTGGAGTGTTATTGAGTTAGTAGTAAAGTTCCGTCAGAAAATTATAACATTTTGGTAGTCAATTAATTAAAAAGGACTAAATTGAAAAAGGTGTAAAACTTGCTAAAGTGATTAAATAGCCTAATAGTAACTAAAGGAGGACTAAAAGGGCAAATGGACCATCTTAAATGGCTGAGGCGGCATAACGTGAAAAAAATCAAACATATTTATGTGATTAGGGACAAATTTGGAATTAAAATAAAGTTTGTATGGCCAAATGTTATTTTAATAGTTTCTAGACATTTTCTTCATCAATTTTCTGTCAAAAACAGCCATTGAAGAGGGTTTGAGCTGGTATTTCATATTTTAGCTTCAAGTAAGTTCAATTCTTGCTTTTTCCGTGAAATTTTTATGTTTTTGGACTTTTAGAATTAGGTCCAACTATTGAATTCATTTGTTTTTGATTCCATGAGTGATTTTGAAAGTTACCATGAATGAGTGCTGGAATTTTATTATGAATTATCATGGAATTGAAGCATTAATTTTGTTATATGATGATTTTATTTAGTGATTTTGATAGAAATTGATTTTAGGACTTAATTGTGAAAAGTTAAGAATTTGGTTTGGTATTGAAATTCTGCCTAAAATAATTAGATAAAGTGTTAATTGAGAAAATTTAGTTCAATTGATGGGTTAATTGATCAGGGACTAAATTGTAAAAATTATAAAATTTAGGGTAAATGTGTAATTACAAAATTGAAGGGTATAAATTGTGAAGTGAATTAGAATTAAATTAGATGCTAATGAATGTGTAATTTTGATTTATAGATCAAGAATCGAAGATAAATGAGGAAAAGAAAAATTAACAGACTAGTCCCTGAATTTCTACGAATTCTACAAATATGCCTAGGTAAGTTCGTATGGTTGAACTTTGATAATTATATTGAATTGATGGATGGTATTATATATTTATTTATACCATTTGTTAAAAACATGAAATATTTTTATATAATGAAATTAAAGTAAATGTTTGGATTTAATGGAACGCGAGATTTGAGTACCATCATTTGTAGCAAAAGATGAATTGACGGATAAGACCATGGCAATGTTTAAATGTAAGAGCATAGCTGGGCTATGGCATTTTAATGAAAAGACTATAACTGGGTTATGGCATAAAGAGAACGATGTACTCATATCCGTAAGTCGTTCTCCGATTCGGAAAGACTTGGTTAGTGACATGGAAAATTCATGTATATGAAACTTGTCTGATAATTATGTACATTCATGATTATGAATTGTTATTAAAATAAATATACACGAAATTCATGAAAATAACGGTATAAGGAATATTGATTGTTATTGAATTGAATGTATGTGAAATTGTGATATCTGAATATTGGAAAATTATGGAAATTGAAAAGTGAATTGAAACCCTATTAACTGCGTCGGGCTGAGTCGGATATAGTTGGCATGCCATAGGATTGGAAGTGTTCAGGGATACTTCGACCTCGAGTCGATGAGACACTGGGTGTCAAATTGTTACTTCGGATAAATTCGATGAGGTACTAGGTACCAAATTTCTTCGGCATGGCCGATGAGACACTGGGTGTCAAACTATTACTTTGAATTATCTGATGAGGCACTGGGTGCCAAACTGGTGTGTTTTGGCTGGGTCTGTGTATCCATCCAAGTCCGAGTCGGGTTAATAGGGGTAAAGAAATGAATTGATAATATAATCGATATTGAATATGAATTGGAATGAGATATTGAATTGAATTATATAAATGAGATGTATGAATCATGAGTTCATGAAATGGACATTGATATTGTTAAATGATTGTGTATTAAATTGTGATAATCTATTAAAGATAGTAAATTGATTAGAACTGTATGTGCTAAGAATGATCTATATATATAATTAATATTGAAAGACTTATGGTTATTACCGATATATACCTGAAATACTTGGTAATAATATTTACTTGATATATTGAAAATGACATGTAAATATGTGATTAACTTTGATATGCTGATACAAGGAAATTATGTATATGGTGATGAGTAATAAACCCAAGTGTGATATGTTGTGAAAATAAGTTTATCAATATTGAATTTATATGTAAAATGTGCAAGTATGCTAACTATTGTTGTTGCTTAATGATTAGGCAAGTGTCAAGCTATTGATTGAATAGTAGTATGTTTATTTATTTGAAGCACTGAAAAGGTAAGTATTTAAGTGAAAGTAAGTTAGTGCTCATAAAAGAATGGTAAGGCTTAAATTATGAAATTTCTTATGAAATGACTTATTATGTGTCCAATATGAAAAACGCTTGGTTAAATGCACTAACTTGTAACTATGGTTGAATGACATGCATTTGAAATAAGTGTAGAAGAGTTAAAGTTATATAAAATTTTACTAAGCTTGAGGGTATATGTCTATGAGTGATACTATGGATTAGTTCACCTTGTGAATTAGTGAGAACAGTTTATAGGTATTACAATAACAATAATGGGTTATTTTTTATATGTAAAGTTTTATAATTGAAATAAATTAGTATGATTAAAGATTATATGAGCTTACTAGGCATTCATTGCTTATATGTTTGTTTTATTTATCTATCTTACAGATTATCGGAAGCTCAAATGGGTTGGAAGCTTATCGGAGCCATATCACACTATCCATTGGTTCTATCGGTAATTATGGATGACTTGATTCTAGTTATAATGGCATGTATAGGTTATTTTGATTAAATGTTAGTCTATAGGTGTTATGTAGATATTAGTCATTTATTTGGTTTGCGTTTTGGTATTGTGGTATTTGCATGATTTGATTTGCCTTATAATGTTGATGTGATTGACTGATGAGAGATAAAATAGTTGTCGAATATGCATAAGAGGTGCCTAAAAGTATAATGATTATGTATGTCTAGATAAAAGTTAATACAAAGAATCATGAAAGAGTAAAATTAGCATTAAAATAGTTTCTGGACAGTAGTAATGGTTCAACTTTGAAAAATCACCAAAAATTGTGGAGATCGAATTAGAGGTTTAATAAAATATTAAATTAAATTTTATTGAGTCTAGTTTGTCATAGAATTTTTCATAGAAGAAACAGTGTAAGTAACAGAATTGTAAATTACGAGATATAATAAATTTTGTGAGACAATGTCAGAATAATTTCGGGTTCCCCTGTTCTGACTTTGGAAAATCATCAAAAATTTTAAAAAAATAATTAGAGGTTTAAATTTATATTTTTAAATTATTAATGAGCCTATTTTCAATAGAAACAAACGGAAACATCATCCAAATCTCATACTAAGAGATAATTAATTTTTAGTGAAGAAAGATCGAACCTGTCAAACAGCAGAACAGGGATAAATTTGAAGATTTTGCTGTACGTATTGGCTGAATTATAAATTTTGAAATTTTTATGATAGAAATATATTTGAGTTTAGTTTCAAAAATATTAAGCGGATCTTAATTTAGAATTCTATAGCTCTAGATATAAACAATTTAGTGACTACAACTCAAGTGGACAGCTTTGATATGAACATAAGCAAATAGTGGAATTATCTGTAATTTTTCTGTAAACTCCAACAACATCCCATAACCCTGTTCCGGCGACGGATGTGGGTTAGAGGTGTTACATGTATAGTATGGGCATACGATCTAACTTAAATAAACTTTGATTGTGTGTTTGTTGCTTAGATTTGGGTTTCTTTCGTGCTTAATGCTATTTATAAATAAAATTCCTAAGTGATTGCTATAAGACTGTTTGTTAATAAGAGAAGTAATTAATGGTGATGTCTTGATTATCGAAAAGGTAAGAAGAGGTTAGGTTACTAGGCGATCATCGGTAACTATAACCAATTTATTAAAGACTATTAAAATTCATCTATTAGGGATCAACCTGATTAAGCAACGAACAAGTAAAAAATAGTGGAAGAAACTGAGAAATTAAACACACAAATTTAACGTGAAAAAATCCCTCCAAAGAGGATAAAAAATCATGGGTAAAGATAATTTTACTATAATGGCAAAAAAACAAAAAGTACAAAAGATGAAGATAAAAAACTAAACCCTGAAACCCAAAAACAAAAAACTTTCAAAATATAAACACAAAATTCTCCAA
Source organism: Gossypium anomalum (assembly GCA_025698475.1). Lineage (NCBI taxonomy): Eukaryota > Viridiplantae > Streptophyta > Magnoliopsida > Malvales > Malvaceae > Gossypium > Gossypium anomalum. The sequence continues at coordinate 65,639,531 of CM046964.1, forward strand.
ATGTGTTATGAGTTCTAATCTTTAATGGGTGTATTTTCTAAGGTTGTAAAAAAACCTATTTATAGGTTAAATTCGTAAGTATAATAATAATAATAAAATAATCTAGACTAATTAGAGTTTGACTGTAACAAATAAATAGAGTTTAAATGAGAGATTATCTCTGAAATATGAGTCATACTCAACAAATCTCCACATTGACTTGTATTTCCACAACGCCATCTTTGCCAAAGCCAGCCACAAGCCTATCTTGAACTATGCATAGAGTTAACTGAGTCGAATCTGTGCTTAGAAGTTGGAAGACTTCTAGCCTTCGACTTGTGCACTGCCAAATCAAAACTAACTTGAGTTTAATTTTCACGAACACAATACCCTAACTTTTCAAAACCTGCATCCAAAAGAGAACCTCTCTTCAACGAAATGGTCGTACCTTTTTCCCTCCTATGACTAAGTTGTCTCCACTCCAAACGAGTTGACTTTGACTCCGTAATGGATGAGGGACGTCTGGTTTCACTGGTCACTGTAGAACCTTTTAGAATATAAAGACTATCAGTCCTTTTACCTTTTAAGAAAACGAGGGTCCTACGTGTAACGCCCCCACGCCCAAAACCGTCACCGGAGTCAAGCTTAAGGTGTTACTAAACTTATCTTACCTTTTAAACAACTCTAAACCACTTATTTTAATTTTCGGAATAAACTGTTTTTCTGCGTCATGGTTGCTTAAAAGTTCATTTCTCGAGTTTCAAAAGTCAAAATTAAGATCCGTAAATTTTTCCTGAAACTAGACTCATATATCTATCTACTAATTTTTTTCTAGAATTTTTGACTTAGCCAATTAGTACAGTTTATTAGTTAAAGTTACCCTTGTTTCAGAATTCGACTGCACTGGCATCTACTTACTACGAACCACTTTTCTCTCTGTACAAAAATCATATGACTATACCGTTTATTTCTATTAAAACTAGATTCAATAATGATTCTAACCATATAAATTAAACCACCTAATTATTTTTTTAAAATTTATGGTGAATTTCTAAAGTTAAAACAGGGGATCCAGAAATCGCTCTGGCCCTATTTCACTAAAAATCAGATATCTTATAAAATACAAAACCTTTACCTGTTTTGCTTATTCCATATGAAAATAGACACAATGAGTTTTAATTTCATATATTATTCACCATCAAAACATGTCTCTAAGATTTTTAGTGATTTTTCAAAGTCATGTTATTTCTGATACTTGAATCCGTTTTTAAGTTACTTTCACATTTTTCATAGTTTTCATGTGATAGTTACTACTTATTCATACATACTATTAAACATGTATATCATCAGCCCTTCTATTAGTTAATCACTAGCAAGTATTTACACATCATTCATTGATGATATCATATCAAAAGAAACCAAGTTCCTATACATGCCATACACAAAACGAAACGTCTAACTATACCAATGTGATTCCTTCGATAGTGTGATCGGGTCTCCGACGTTTCCTTCGATCCCCGAGTGGCTTGATAAAAACTATAAGAAAAAGAAAATAAAGAGAGTAAGCACTAGGCTTAGTAAGCTTACAAGCAAATAAATTACAACATTCAACATAATGAATAATTATACATAATGTCACCTAGCCTTATAAACTTCCTTTACTTCTCATTTTCTACCTTCTTCTTTACTCACTTACCTTCTTTCTTACGACCTTTCACTATTCATAGATATAATCTACCTTCCCTTTGCTGATAATTCACTGTAATTTAACGTGTACAATGACCCATTGAACCACTCGGAATACTAAGGATTTGGGGTCATTCCTGTCTATCAATATCCGCCAATGCCATGTCTTCGACATGGACTTTCATGAATTATTCTGTCTCCAATGCCATATATATATCTAATATGGGCTTACATGGCTCATTCCTGTCTCCAAAGCCATATATCTGATATGGACTTACATGGCTCATTTCTCATCTGTCTCGTCTCACAACCCCAATATCCTAACATTCCTAAGGTTCAAACGGGGCATCCTAATGCTTTTTCTCTGTCACTTCGCCTTTAATTTGACTTTAAATATTCTCATAAAATAAGTATATAAATGCTGGAAATTGACAATAATAATGTAAAATAAAATAATATTGCATTTATTTTTATAAACTTACCTCGTATGCAAAAATAGCTACTTTTACCATTTAGTCCACAACTTGGTATTTTCCCCATTTTAGCCCGAATTTCAGTTTTCCTTGCTCTATCATTTAAAATATAGTCTAATTAGGACTCACATTATTCAAATTGACCCAAAATCATATTTTGGCAAAATTACAGTTTTGCCCCTAAACTTTTGCATATTTACACTTTTGCCCCAAAGCTCGTAAATTAAACTTCAGCCTATTTTCTTATGTTTTATGACATGCTGGTCATTTTTCCCTTCTATGGCAGCATCAAATTCATACTCTAACATGCACTTATGACTATTAGGTATTTTTACCGATTAAGTCCTTTTACTCATTTTTGCTTAAAACCGAGTAGTACAAGTTGTCTAACATAATTTAAAACCTCATATTCTATCATAAAACACCAAAATACACAAATTTCACCTATGGGTATTTTTCCAAATATGAACCCTAGGTTGAATTATTGCTAGCATAAGCTTAATCGAAGCTCAGGGACTCCAAAAACGTAAAAATCATTAAAAACGAGGCTAGAACGGACTTACAATCGAGCTTGGAAGCTTGAAAAACCCTAGCCATGGTTTCTCCTTGCTATATTCGGCCCTGGGGTTGAAGATGAGCAAAATTGGCTTTTAATTTTGTATTTTAATTCATTTTACCCCTAAATGACCAAAATGCCCTTACTACTAAACTTTTCAAAAATTCCATCCATGTCCAATTTTTGTCCATAGACTTAGAAATTGGTAAAATTACTCTTTAAGGACCTCTAATTAATAATATAATTCAATTTTATGCAAAATACTTCTAGAACACAAGTTTTGCAATTTATTCAATTTAGTCCCTAATTTCAAATTAAGCACTTTATGCATAGAATTTCTTCACGAAATTTTCACACAATCATGCAAACATATCATAGACCTCAAAATAATAATAAAATAAATTTTTCTACCTCAGATTTTTGGTTTCGTAACCACTGTTCCGTTTAGGCCCTATTTCGGGATGTTACACTACGAGATATCTTAATGCCGCTCAACTCGATGTTGATTCTGCAACCTTTCGAGTCTAAAATACTCAAGGAGATGAGATTCTTTAGTAAATCAGGTACATACCAAACACCTGAGAGTGTCTTAATCATCCCATCGTGCATTCTAATTTTAATAGTACTAATATTTATTACCTTATGGATGAATCGTTTCCCATACACACAACTCCACCTTCAACTGAACTATATGTGGAGAACATCCCAAATCTAGGATCCACTTGGACGTAAGCTTGGAGCTATCGCTCATTGACACTAAAAAAAAATCATCACCGCTTTCGTCAGCCAAATTAGCACCAGCTACATCTTCTTTGTTACTTTCAACAACCCTTTTATTTTGCAGTTTATCACAATCTGCTTTGACGTGACCTAACTTCTTACAATATCGACATCTTTTGTCTCGCTTCTTTGATGCTGCCAAAACAAAAGCTTGCTTATCTGCCTTGCTATTCGAACCAAACTCATTGTCGAGTTTGTCTCCACTCGACAAATGACCTTTCACATCCTCGAACGAGAGGTTGTCTCTGCCATAAACCAGGGTCTCTCTGAAAGACTTGTATGAAGGGGGTAAATAGCACAATAATAGCATAGTTTGATCTCCATCTTCAATTTGAACCTCAACGTTCTTTAAATCATTCAAAAGAGTAATAAATTGACTAATGTGATCTCTAAGAAGCTCACCTTCGTTCATGCGAAACGTAAATAAACGTTGTTTCAACACTAAACGATTAATCAGAGACTTAGTCGCATAAAGAGTTTCTAACATTTTTCACAATGCGGTTGAGGTTTTCTCCATCAATACCTCTTACAATACCCTATTCGTGAGGCACAACTGGATTGCAAACAGGCCTTTTCATCAAGCTTTTCTCATTCTATTTGATCTAGATTCTCAAGCTTTTTCCCATACGACCTTTTTTAGGCCAGTCTGAACTAGAATTGTCATCATTCGAACTTGCCACGAATTGAAATTTGTGACACCATCGAACTTCTCAATGTCAAACATTGTTGGTGTCATCTATTAACAGGCTGATCTACGGAAATTGAAGTAGCTCTTGATACCACTTGTTGGGAATTGACCCAATTAAGCAACGAACAAGTAAAAAATAGTGAAATAAATTGAGAAATTGAATACACAAATTTAATGTGAAAAAATCCCTCCAAAGAGGATAAAAAACCACGGGCAACGATAATTCTACTATAATGGCAACAGAACAAAAAGTACAAAAGATGGAGATAAAAAACTAAACCCCGAAACTCAAAACAAAAAACCCTCAAAACGTAAACACAAAATTCTCCAAAAGTGTTGTGAGTTCTAATCTTTAAAGAGTCTATTTATAGGTTAAATTCATAAGTCAAATAATAATAAAATAATCTAGACTAATTAGAGTTTGAATATAACAAATAAACAAAGTTTAACTAGAAGATTATCTTTAAAATATGAGTCATTCTCAACATCATCTTTGCATCAATAATCAAACCTTTGAATCAAACGAAGAACTTACTTTGACTAGAGTTTCATCTCATCGATTTTTCCCCAATTTTGGTTATTATTTTCTTTGCTTCTATTCACATCTTAATTTTAATTTTTCTTTAAACAAAACCTTTTTTTTTCTTTATTTTATTTGTTTTAGTTGAAGGAATAAAATTACTATTGATCTCTTTGAATATAAACTTACTTATAGCTTCTACTAATTAATCTTTTTGAAGTAAATTTTATTTGTAACGACTTCGACAACCATACATCAATCCATTAAATACTAAAGTTTTCTTCTTCCTCTTTTTTTTTTTTTTTCCTTTTTTGGTTTCATCAACAAAGTCGTTATTATTTAGCTTAGATATTGCCATATAACTAACTAATCAAAATAAAATTTTCATGTTGGAATGGTTTCCCAGGCTTCAAATCTTCTCCGTGTACTTTGAGCCATTTTCTTGGTGGTTGCTACACCACCAACAATCGACTGCTACATTTCTGTGCACTGTCAAAAGGGCACTCTAGGAATAGATGCTCCATGTTTTCCTCCTAGGCTTGACAGAATGTGCACGAGTTTTCACCTTTCTTTATTCTTTACACAATTTCAGCTTTTGGTAAGCAGGAGTTTTGAGAGACACTGTTTCAGTTTTAAATACAAGTTTTTAGACAATTCCAGGATTTGTTCCTTCCTCGGGTTGTGCTGTGAGACACAATATTACTATTATTTTGTTCCACGTCAACATGGTAAGCCGATTTGACTAAGAAACGACCATCCACACCCATGTTTCATTTCTCTCTTGAGGGTTGTTATCATTCGACCTGTCTTGTTCCTCTGTTCCTTCGCACAGGGACAATAGAGTTTCTTTGCTGTGGGGAAACTTGCCTACTGATGCCTCTCTTTAAGAGATCCCCTCCCTCAACTATACTTCTCCATATCCAGGTGTATGGAGGAAATCAAGTTTTGAAGAGCTTTTAAGGGAAAACAATTAAGGAAGATTGTTCAAGGACACTTCCAAGAGAACCTCCATAAGAGAACTAGAGGTATTTTTTGCATCATTGCTTAATTTTCGTTGGTTAGAACATCTCAATTAAGATTTAAACCCTGTTTTCTTGATTGTTGCAATAATGATACCAATTGAACAAAAGCACAACCCCTCATTTTGCTTTCGACTAATTCTTATCCAAGGATCCAAATTCTTCTCCTTTTTTCAATTCAGTTTAACATCTTTTGTCTATGTAGATACGAATTCAAGTATCATATTCAGATTAGTCTTGAATTTCACATCAATCCTATTTTCAAAAGGAATCTTAAATTTCGTGAACCAAACGTACCCTAATTTTTAAATAGGACAAGGGGATACAAAGCAAAGGCTCTAGGCCTAAAACCATGCTTTCAAGTTCTAGTCTACGGTTACATCATCATAATTGTGGAGACAAGATTTATTGATCCCATTAACGTTCATGCATGCTAAATGTAAATGTAAATGTGCTCGTACACGCAGGGCGAAAAGCACTTAAGGGCAAAATAATTAAGAGGAAAGGATGAAGCCTGCCTCTAAAACAGATCATGAGGATGGAGCTTTCTCTTTCAGGGATTCTTTAACTGCATTCAACAGTAATGGCATTAACTTCTGGTTAGTGACAATGATGCCTGTGTCCACATCAAGATGCTTTCCCTTGGAAAAATCCAAGGGCTGCCCTGCAGCATCTGTGACCACACCCCCAGCTTCTGCAAATCATGAGTTGCAAACAGGTGAAAGGGCAGAAAAATAAACCAATGTCAGCCAACTAATCCTTAGAACTTTGAAAGAAAGCCAATGATGGAGTGAAATTGGTCCATACCAGTTACAACAATACAACCAGCAGCATGATCCCATATTTTCTCTCGATACCCTTTGTGAGGAAAACGCAGATATATGGCTCCATCTCCTCTGGACAGAGCACCATATTTTGCCTGACTGTCAATTCTAACCGGCGGTGCTTTGACACCGAGTTTCTGTTTACATCTCAACATTTTCAGTGCATTATCCAAGTGCGGGTCTATATGTGTCTGTGTGTGTGTGTGTAGAGAAAGAGAGAGGGGGAGTACTTGGGCAATCAAACTAGATAAATCATGCATGGAGTGTGCTGCTTCATATGACTCAAAGAATGATGCTTCTTCAGGATTTTCAACAGCACTTACTTGCACCTGGAACCCATAAAATTGTACAAGTTGCAAATACGTACTCAGATTAATAGCAATAAATTATAACAAATTATAAAATCATTATAACCTTCACTGCCGAAGAACCATCAAGTGGCTGCATATAAGTTCCACCACCAACTTCAGCAAAGAAAAGGCAGCCAACTTCGTTATTTGGAGAATGCTGGCCAGCATCCTCGAGGGAAGTTAGTGGAAGATTTGGACAAGCCAGCACACCCAGAACAACTTTTCCTCCATCCAGCAAAGCCAATGCTATTGCATACTGATCTCCTCTCAGAAAACTACAATGTAAAACATCAAAAACCATAGGCTAAAGTTATCAAGTTGGTCTAAAAGCACAAAAAATGAGAATAAAGTACCATTTCTTGTAATTGGAAAAAGGTAGAGATCATTATTTAGATATAATAAAATAAAAATATCAGTTACTTCTTTTACACCAAATTGTAAAGAAATCCAAACATAACATATATCAAAACCAAGACAGACTTGTGGTTTATCTTGCATGAAGTACTGTTTAGGTAGCCCCTTTTTCTTGCTCTCCGATAAATCTTTCTATACTAAATAACAGAAGATTGGAAGCAAATCTAAACATCTCCCTGCAGCAGTCATGGCTGAGTTAAAGACCGAAAATAGAAGTTACTACCTCATGTTGGATGAGGCATATCGTAAACAACAAGCACTCAGTGGACATGAATCATTATTATAGCAGACACCAACTTCTTTATGACTAAAGTAAAATCACTTATGTTAAATATAAAGTTTCAGAGCTCACCCTTTAGTACCATCTATAGGATCTAAAACCCAATGTCGACCTTGGCAACCACCTTCAGATATGCCACTGTCAATTGCCTTGAGAACGTCTTCTGTGGATAAAGTAACATTGTATGATCCATCACTAGTTAGAGAATTGTTCACAAGTTTTGTAATGCGCTCTACTATTTCCTGGGCACCATCTTTGCGGAGATCTTTAGAATCCTAAAGAGAAACCAAACATTATTTAGAAGGAAAGAAGGATTCTATGATGTTAAAAAGAAAGATGGCTGATGGATGCTGCTGAAACTATTATTCACAAGTACAGAGATTCACCTCCTCGGCAACTAATGAGAATTCAGCATGAAGTTCCTGCTGCAGCACAAAACTAACCAGTGCCTGTGAGCCTGATGAAAATTTTAGAATATAAAAATGTCAAGGCAACATGTTAGTAATCAGTTTAGGATTCTTTTCTGCCAACCCTTTAGTTGAAAGATGACGAGACCAAGAACAGCATATATTACTTAAACCAGAAACTTTTAGGGATAAACAATGTAAAAATAAAAGACAAAAGAGCATTGCATCCAATAGAAACTTTTGCTCAATGCAGGAAGGAAAACATCATTCAACTTTGTAAATTCCCTAGTATAACAAATTGTGAAAAGAAGGAAAAACTAAATTCCTAGTAACATGCTAGCAAAGAAGGAAGAAGCAAGTAAGTCATCAGGGTAAAAAAATGGGAACCCATTTCAAATCCAAGATGCATATTTCTTAAAGGGGATTAAAAGACTGGTAATGTTGGGTGAAAGAACCAAAGAGGAAGCAGCAGTTTAGAAACAAACCATAATCAGCTACTGTTACAGGAGTTTTATCAGTTTTGGATTGAACATCTGATTGCAGCAAAGCCTTTTGTACATTCTGCAGATTAAAGCAAACACCCAAAACCCAAATTCAGCTTCTATATATATACACAGCTTGACACGATGAAATATATCACAGACCATACCAAATGATAAAATCATCTGTATATTTTCCTTTTGAAATTAAGTATGGTAATTGTCAACAAAAAGCCTAAACTGAAAAACTTGAGAAGCAATTCAGTGACTTCAATTTCCCCTAATACTAGAACGGTCGATAATTCCAAAGAGTCGGAAAAGGGAGTTTATGTTTTGACACAAAACATTAAACATACTCTGTAATAAGTCATCAAAGAACCCCCCCCCAAAAAAAAAAAAAAAAAAAAAAAAAAACAAACAAAGGTTTAGATTTAAAGTAAAAAAATCCAAGGATGTGAGAAAATTACTGGAAACCCAAAAAACCAAAATGCATAGAAAAAAATGAGTTATTGATGAAAAGGGAAACCTGACAGAGACGAGCAGCAAGAGAAGCTGCTTTCTTTGCAGCAGCCAGCTCTTTATGATAAGACATTGCCACGATCACTGCTGAAGAAGAAAAAGGAAGAAGGCAAGTGAGTGAGATGAAAGAGTGGGCTTCTTTTTCAAAACGGAGGTGTAACAGTGACCTTCACGCTGGTAATGTGTTTTATTTTTGTTCTTTAGTTCAAAATGTACTGAATTTCAATTCAATGATTTCGTAAATAGATATTGTTTATTCCAGTCCATTCACGTGCTATATATATATATATATATATATATAAAATAACTTAAAAGTATTTTAAGTTTATATTATTTTTATAATAAAGTCCTAGATTTTTTTTCAAAAAAATATTTTAAATTTGTATTATTTTGACAAATCATCTATGTAAAAGTTAAAAGTTTATTAATTTTGATGATGCCTACGGTAACAATTAATTAATTTTTAAAAATTTAAAAATATTAATATATATATCTTTTTTACTTTAATTTTTTTAAAATAATTTTTATATTATTTTGAATTTTTTAAATTTTAAAAATTAATTAAATTTCTTACATCAAATTAATAATAGTTTTTTCATCATTTTGAGATGATTTAACAAAAAATATAAGTTTAAGGGCTAAAAAAGACGAAAGTTAAACGGATGACTGAAATGACCTCTTTTTTTTTTTTTTTTAAGTTGGAGGACAAATAAGTCATTATACCTAATTGGAGTGGTAAAAGTACTATGGAGGGTTCTATATTATGAGTCAGATTATGTTTTATCTTTTTTACTGAAAAATGACAAGTTAGTTATTATATGTTAAATCAAAGAATAAATTAATTATTTCTGTTAAAATATTCATCATCCAGTTGTACTGTTAAAAACTGACGTGACTGATAAAATAATTAGACAGTAACACTTGTTGTGCCACCTGTCCTTTTTGCTAATGTCTAGGAATTTGTTTTTAACAATAGAAATGAACGGAATTTTTTAATGAAAGAATTGTTTGTTATTTGGTTTAACATACAATGATTAATTTGTCTGTTTTATGAGGGGGCAAAATGTAATTTAACTTTTAGTATAAGGACTTCAATAGAGTACAATATCTATACTTATATTTAAGGCTAAACTACCCCATTAGTCATTAAATTATGAGTAAGTTTTGTTTTGGTCATTTAACTAGAAATAGTTATAATTTGGTCACTAAACTATTCAAAAGTTTTCATTTAAGTCACTAAACTATTCAAAAGTTTTCATTTAAGTCACTAAACTATTCAAAAAAATTTATTTAAGTCACTAAACTATTAAAAAGTTTTTATTTAAGTCATTGGGTTGTTAAGGTTTTTTTTTTTTTAAGTTACTCCAACGAGCTCTAAACGACGATTCGATAACCGGTACGGTGGATCAATACTCATCGACAAGTAGAAGAACATACCTTAGATCCAAGTTAATCTTATGGTCAATGTCGGAGATTAGAGAAAAAGTTGTTTGAAATTTGCTTCACAGATTCTTGACATCCAAAGTTGTTTCATGAAAAATGCAGAACTGTAGAAGAGAAAGAGAAAGAGAGCTTTCTATTGGTGCAAATAGTGCATACAAAAAAAAGCCATATAGCATCGATTTTAACAGTCCAATGACTTAAATGAAAATTTTTGAATAGTTAGTGATCAAATTTTAACTTTTTTAATTAAGTGACAAAAATGAAAACTTACCTATAGTTTAGTGACTAATAGTGTAGTTTGTCTTATATTAAAAATTTTGATTTAGTGTCACAAATCAATCCAACACCTATTTAATTAAAAAATTTTAGAAATATTTTTCTATATACAAAATAAATTATATTATTATAAATGTTATTTATCATTTTATACTTTTATATAAAATAAAATTTTAATTATAATAAGATTTGAATATGCGAACAAAAAATTTAAACTTTTTAACTCTATTATGTCAATAAAAAATCATTTAAATTTTGATAAATTTTTAATAAATATGTTTATTACATAATTTTTTTAACTCACATGTGCGATAATCTATTAGATTAAAATACAAATATTTTCTTACAGTGACCTGTTGAAATTGATTAATCACTAATGTTTTTAATCACCAGTCGGTTGAATCAATTAAAATGAGAATGGACGATCCAATCAATTTAACTAATTGAATTGGTTTAAAATTTTTAAATATTTATTTTACTTTTATTAACTTTTATAAAATTTTAGTTATTTAAATTATTATTGAACTATCAATTGAATTGATTGAATAAAGAGCATATCCTTTAACCCATTTCATCACTAATTCAATTTTTAAAACATTGATTTTCGAACATGAGCATGTAACTGTTTCCAGAGGTGCATTCACTTTGGTTCGATTCAATTTTTGGATAAAGATTGAACTGGATCATTCCATTCAATTTTTCACTTTTGAAATCGAAAAAAAAAAACCGTATAAAGTAAAAATCAAAATATCTAAAATCTATAATTGTGGCTCAGCTCAGTTCGGTTCGGTGATTTTTACCAAATTTGGGCTTAATAAAAAAAATAATATCACCTTATTTTGGGCCCCAAAAAATCTAATAGTGCAATTCCTTTTTTTTTTTTTTGCAACAATTATAATACATGCTCTAGATTCATTTACAATTTAGAAAGTGAATTAAATAATTAAATTAATATCTAATCAATAAGGCTATTTAAAAAATCATTTTAAGTTAATAAATCGTTCAAAATTGTTAAAAAGAAAGCTAATACAAAAATTACCTGTATACAAAGTTTTTCTGTGTCATTTTTTAAATTAGTTTAATTATTTTTATCAGAGTGATTACAATATGTCATATAATTAATTAAATTCATAACTATCAAACATATATAATTGTGAAAAGTTGTTTCTTTTAAAAATAAAATATTATAAAGTTTAATAAACTATTTTCTTAAAATTAGAATTATGCTTACAATAGGTTATTCCTTTAAACGCAAATTGTTTTCATTCAACTTGATTTAAATAAAACGGATTCTATATGAAAAAGCTAAACCCAAATTAAATTGTACGGTTTAAGTGATAACACTAACCCAAAATTAAATTGAACAATACAAAACCCAAATCAACTCGAATATATCAATTCAAATCAAATTTTCAATTTTCTCGATTTCTTTACTCAATCCTAATATTTTGAGCCTCTCAATATACCTACCAGAAAAAAGAAACCCACCTGCCACCTAAGTTTTTGTAAAAAAGTTGTTTTAAAATGATGAATAAAGATAATAAATATGACAATATGACCAGCACATTATTATCTAAGTTTCTTTTAACAAGAAAAGAGAGCAACAGTCAAGTTTGAGATAAATTCAAGTGATTAATGTCTGAAGAAAATATTGGTCCAATGAATCTTATGAAGCTGAAATTTAGATAAGGTAAGAAGAAAAGGTGCTTAAAGAGTGTTTATATTGATAAATTAATTGAAGATTGTGTATCTTAAGATGGCAATTCTTCTTGAATGCACTGCCATAAGTACTTAGATCCAAAACTTGAAAGAATGGTGGCTTGATGCAGTATTATACAATCTTTTCTGATTTTTTTGACACTCCCACCTTACCCAAAAAAAAAAAAGTCATTTTAACATCTATTTAATTTTTGCATCTTTTAATCATTAAATTTGTATTCTTGTCAAATCACCTCAAATAGATGAAAAAGTTATTCTTTATTAACTTTACTGATGTAACATATACGTGGATTGCCACGTGAATGACGCGTCAGCATTTAATTAAATTTTAAAATATTTTTTATAACGTTTATACTTTTTAAAATAATTTTAATATTTTAAAATTTTTAAAATAATTTTCATAATTTTTTTGAATTTTTAAAATTAATTAAATACTAAATGTATCATCCACGTCGCAATTCACATCGGTAATATTAACATACGTTAACTTTTCTATCTATTTTAGAGTGACTAAATAAAAACGTAAGTTTAAAGACTAAAATAAGTGAAAAATTAAATAAAATGCTAAAATAATTTTTTTTTATATAAAATTAGAAAGCAAAATAAATTATTATGCATTTTTTTAATTTTGTTACTCACCTCCCTATAGCCCAAACTTAAATGGTGATGGAGGTTCTGAATAGTATCGGGGAGACCGTTTTGGAGGTTAAAGTATGTGTGAGGTGCTTATAATTATTAAATGATTTATTTTAATTTTTATACTATTTAAAAAAATTAAAAAAATTTAAATTTTAAAAAGAATTAATATATATAAAAATTATCTTGACAATTATTTTTTCAATTATAATTCAATTCTATATAAAATATTTCATTTATAAAATCATAAAAACTTTTAAAATATTGATTCTATTAAACAATAAATGATATTTTCTAAAATAGTAAATGTTAACTCTATTCCAGTTTAATCTTATTCGATTCTTTTTAAATAATACAATAATTAAATTGATCCATTTAATAGTAGAGAGCCTAATTTAATCTTATTAGTTAATTGATGAGGCAATAGCTTACCAAGGCGATGATCAGTAGCTAGTCCGAGAGGATGATCAGTCACATTGGAACTCAGACACGACCTAGACTCCTATGGGAGGCAATAGTGGGGAATTTTTCGTAATGGGAGAAGGCCCACGGGTCATGAACTTCTTTTCCCGAAGAAGAAGCGATGTCGATATCTGAGGAATAAACATTGACTAACTCCATGCCAACAGTCGCGGTAATACAGAGGGTGCAAGCGTAGAGAGCGAATAGGATTAGATACCCCAGTAGTCCTAACTGTAAACGGTAGATACTAGGCGTTGTGCGTATTGACCCATGCAGTGTTGTAGCTATCACGTTAAGTCTATAATAGAGATACCTTTCAAGTATATTCAATCAATTTTGGAGGTTAGAGGCAACATTGTTTGGATCGAACTAATGATCTAACCAGTTCAATCACTCATTCGTAAATTAAAAATATATATATATATATAATTATCAAAAACTTCAAAGAAAATAAAGAAATAAAAAGGGAATTAATGCAAATGAGGTCCCTTTCCTTGTTTTATTACTGAGTATACCTACCAAATATACTTTCACAACTCCCTTCAAAGTTTTTAGCCATTTGTGTCATTTATCAATCCCCATTTTTCATTTGATCCATTGCTTTCCTATTTTTGTTCAGATTAATTCCTTCTTTATCACCTCCACGGTAGTGGCTGCTGCTTCAGACGGTGACGCGCGCCGACAGCAAGGACAAGAGAAGCAAAAGAAACAACAATGTTGCCAAGAAGCAAAAGGGGTTTTGTTATTGGGATTTTTTCTGATTTGACCCACACTAATTTAGCTGAAATATAGGCAAACCAGTTGAACCGATTTTTATCTATTTTTTCAATCGTTAGTTCGCGGTTTTTTCCAATTCTTGTCGGTTCGCCTAGAGCCATAGACATTGCTCCTTCTATTTTTTAATTTAATAAAGCCTTTTTTATATTTTATTTTCTTTTATTATTCTTTAATTTATGAATAATTTGTTTGATCAAGCTTTAGGTCAATTTTTTATCTGATTTTCGAAACCGTGAGATTCGAAGCCGTACATAAAAGTCTTTATTCTGATATTTGTTATTTTTTCAATTAAGTAGATAGGCACCATCGTCTTATAAAGTTATTTTGGCACCAAGTAAAAAAGGATTTATTGATTTGGTGTTGTGTGTCGTGCAGTTGGAAAAATCAATACGATCAATTGTTGTATTCGGTCTACCAAGGAACACATTTACGTGTCCAATTGAGTGACTGGGTGGATCCGTCAAGGGAAATAACAATCGGATTTAAATGACCCACGCGGTTGAGGTTGTTGGTTCGAGATGAGCCCTTCTAGTTCACAAGGCTACTGAAGAGTTAAATCGTGAATGTGTGTTTCGTGGTTGTTCGTTCAATAAGGGTTAGTTATTAGGAGTTCTCGCAATTAATTTACATACGGAAGGGTTGGTGGTCTAAGGCTCCCTTGATCACTATAACCGAGTTACTGATTGGAGGAAAAAAAATTCATTGTCCGAGATCAATTCGAAGCTGGAGCTTGAAGCTAGAGCATCGTCACATCGGTCTATTTATTTTTAATTTTGATTTAGTTTTTTTAATGCAATTTCATTTATATTAATTTTGTTTTAATCAAATTTAATTCTTCTTTTTGTATTTTCGCACAAATCATCACACATTGTAGATACAACAGTTACCTGACACACAACCTAGTTAAACTGAAACAACAATTTTAGATATCTCAATCATTGTGGGATCAACCCTACTCCCTATATTGTTATTTATATATTATTTAGGCATAGGAATTTATTTTTGGTGGATTTGGCAGTCAATTTTCGCGGTTCAAAGAGTTTTTTAGGATTATCTCAATCGGTGTACTGGTTAGTCTAGTTCGATTTCAACATCATTGGTTAGATGGTTGACAATAGTCTTATTCGCTGTAACACCCTCAACCCGATCCATATTACCGAGTCTGGATACCAAATGCTATGACATAAACATACTTAGCATAAATTTTAACCGATCTACTTATAATCTTTTTTCAGCATACTTCATATTATTTTAATAAAGGTTTCTGAACAAAAGAAATTAAGAAAACATTTAGGAATACAATAGACTCTTAAGAACAAAAATATTATAATTCATTACAACACAAAAGATTGTTAAAGACAGACTCTTTTTAGTGTAATGTACTATACAACATATTCCTAAAACATCTTCTGTGTGCATAATAACCCAACTCGCCATTTCCTTGGCGCATTCTTGGCTTGGTCTATCCTGTTATACTCATTCTTACAACAACACATGAAACATGAACAAAATGCTTGTAGGTTCACGCAAACTTAGTGAGTTTTAATACAAAATACCTTGGAGCCTTTCTAGTTGAATTCCTCATCCTGAAGATTTTATATTACCACTCGGTCTTTGGCGGATACATTCATAATATCGAGTATATACTTATACGTTAACTGCCATACTTAACATATCAACTCTCACTTCACTCCTTGGCTGACTCCAGATCTTACCAGATGATATATATATTCTTTTCTCTTAGAATAACGAAGGTACTTCTCAAAAGAATATCTATACAAAGCCCAAATTCAACGGATTTCCTCTTCAAACAAACATTTAACATTTTTCCCCAGAATGGTTGGGCAAACTTCGTTCACAAAACCATTATGATGATGGTGAGTTGAGGTCACAGTCTGGTGATGAGCTATTTGAAGCAGACCTTAACGACACTTCAGTAAGGGGCACGCAATCTATTGATGAGATCTATCAGAGAGCTGACGTAGCACTACTTGAACTTGCAAGCTTTGAAGAGGCTAAAAATATAGAAGGCTGGAAAGAAGCCATACGAGAGGAGATAAGCATGATCCATAAGAACAAAACTTGGAAACTCGTTGACAAACCATCACACAAAAAGTTTATTGGCGTCAAGTGGGTGTTTAAAACCAAATTAAATGCTAATGGTTCGCTCAACAAGCTAAAGGCGAGGTTGGTTATGAAAGGTTTCGATCAATAGTATGGCATTGATTACTGGGAGACTTTTGCACCTGTAGTAAGGCTGGACATGATCAAATTATTGTTAGCCTTAGCAGTATAGATGGGTTGGAAAATTCATCAGTTGGATGTTAAATCAGCCTTTCTGAATGGTTATTTGTAGGCAGAAATCTATGTGGAGCACCCTCCTAGGTTCGCAGTTAAAGGAAAAGAGGAAAAGGTATATAAGCTTAAGAAAGCCTTATACAATTTGAAACAAGCTCCCCAAACTTGTTACGCGAGGATAGATGAGCATTTCGTGAGCTTAAGATTTGAGAAGAGTCCTAGCGAGCCTACCCTATATGTGAAGAAAACTAGCGAACTCACTTCACTAATTGTTTCTTTATATGTAGATGACCTACTTGTGATCGGAAGCAGCCAAGTCTTGGTAAAAGAGTTTAAACAATAAATGGAGAACATGTTTGAAATGTCAGATCTTAGGGAAATGAGATATTTCCTTGGGATGGAAGTGCGACAAATTCAAAATGAAAATTTCATCAACCAACAAAGCTTCGCATTGAAGATTTTGAAAAGGTTCTGCATGGCAAAGTGTAAACCAATTAGCACGCCTATTGCACTTAGAAAAACTTTGCAGTAGTGAAAACTTTCAGAAAGTTGATAAGAAGAACTATTGAAGCCTTGTGGGTTGTTTGTTGTACTTAACAGCAACACGGATGGATATTATGTTTGCAGTTGGCTTGTTGTCAAGATTTATTCATTTTTGTGATACTTCTCGTTTCAAAGAGGTAAAGAGAGTGCTGATATATGTCAAAGGAACAATTGATTTTGGTGTTTGGTTCACATTGGCGAACTCCTTAAAACTTATTGGGTACATTGACAATGATTAGGCTGTGTGAAAAATAAAATAAAAAATAAAGAAAAAACACACAGACTTTTACGTGGAAACCCTTTCGAGAAAAAACTACGGGTAGAGGATAAGAAAATTCACTATGTCAAAAATTTGAATCGATTACAAGAGGAATACACTATATCTATTTATAGGCTTGTAAAGCCATATTCTAGTAAGACTGAAACACCTTATTCTAATCAATATCAAATAGATGGAATTTAATAAGGTTTAAAAAACCTTATTCTAAAATAAAATAAAAGAAGTGTAATTCTATATGGATTCTTCTTTTATTTTATTTTACCACTTTATTTTATTTAAATAAGGATCCGGGTCACTTAATTCTAACAATCTCCACCTTGACACGAATTCTCAATGAATAAGTTCTTCATCGCGAACTCTCAACGAACAAGTTCTCCACCTCTTCCATAAAACCCCTTAAGGGTTTTACTTCAACAATGAACACCAACCAAGTTTGAGCAATGCTCAAACTTGGTTATAGGAAGTGACTTAGTCATCACATCTGCAGGATTTTCATGAGTACTAATTTTGCTCACAACAATATCACCACGAGCAATAATATCACGAATAAAATGATACCGAACATCAATGTGTTTTGTTCTCTCATGAAACATTTGATCTTTTGTAAGAAAGATGGCACTCTGATTGTCACAAAATACTGTGCTGATTTGAAGGTCTTCATTGAGTTCACTAAAGAGTCCCTTCAACCAAATAACTTCTTTACAAGCCTCAGTAATTGCCATGTACTCAGCTTCAGTGGCAGACAAAGCGACTGTAGTTTGCAAAGTGGCTTTCCAACTTATTGCACAACCTCCGATTGTAAAGACATAACCTGTGAGAGGTCTTCTTCTATCAAGGTTTCCAGCAAAATCAGCATCAACATACCCAATGACTCCATCTTCAGTTCTTCCAAACTGTAAGCAAACATCAGTAGTACCTCGTAAGTATCTTAAAATCCACTGAACTACTTTCCAGTGTTCTTTATCGGGATTCGCTATATATCTGCTAACTGCACTGACTGTATATGATAAATCTGGACGTGAACAAACCATAGCATACATAAGAGATCCCACTCAATCTCATCATCTGATTGTGGAGACAATGCTGATGAAAGTCTAAAATGGGCTGCTAAAGGAGTACTAACAGGCTTAGCACTCTGCATATTGAACCTGTAAAGAACTTTCTCAATGTACCCCTTCTGACTTAGGTACAATTTACTTATTTTTCTATCTCTGAGAATCTCCATACCAAGTATCTTCTTTGCTGGTCCCAAATCTTTCATCTCAAATTCTTCACTTAGTTAGGCTTTGACCTTTCTTATCTCTCCTTTATCTTTTGCTGCTATCAACATGTCATCAACGTAAAGAAGTAGATATATAAAAGAACTATCACTGTTTTTCTTAAAGTAAACACAACTATCAAAACTACTTCTTTTGAAATCATAAGAAGTCATAAAGGAATCAAATCTCTTGTACCATTGCCTTGGTGACTGTTTCAAACCGTAAAGGGAATTTTTCAGCAAGCAAACATAATCCTCTTTTTCTGAGACTGTAAAACACTCTGGTTGTTGCATGTAAATATCCTCCTCAAGTTCTCCATGCAAAAATGCAGTTTTTACATCTAACTGCTCAAGCTCCAAATCATGCATGGCCACAATACCAAGCAAAGCTCAAATCGAACTATGCTTCACAACTGGGGAGAACACATCTGTGAAGTCCACTCCTGGAACTTGACTGTAACCCTTTACAACAAGCCTTGCTTTATATCTGGGTTCTTCAACTCCTGAAGTCCCTTCTTTCTTTTTAAACACCCATTTACAACGAACAGTCTTCTTACCTTTAGGAAGTTTCACAAGATCCCATGTTTTGTTTTTGTAGAGTGATTCCATCTCCTCTTGCATAGCAAACATCCATTTTTCTGAGTCTTCTCAGCTAATCGCCTCAGAATAATTAGATGGCTCTTGATTCGCATCTATAGCTTCAGCCACATTTAAAGC
The DNA here is from genome assembly GCA_025698475.1 of Gossypium anomalum. Taxonomy (NCBI): domain Eukaryota; kingdom Viridiplantae; phylum Streptophyta; class Magnoliopsida; order Malvales; family Malvaceae; genus Gossypium; species Gossypium anomalum. Next base: position 65,658,914 of record CM046964.1, read on the forward strand.
ATAAGCAACTAGATCAGCCTCAGCATACTTCTTTGGAGGTTTAATTTCTCTTCTAGTTCTGTTTTTGGCGATAAAGTATTGCGGCGAAGAAGTAACTCTATTCTCAATTTTTGTACTGGCTTGAGGAGTCGACTCTGTATTAATTTGATGCTCCACCTGCTTTTGATTTTCTTTATTTGAAGAGTCTTTAAGAGATAAGTTAGGTAGCATAACAGTTTCATCAAAAACAGCATCTCTGCTAATCACAACTTTTCTATTTTCAGGACACCATAACTTATACCCTTTTACACCAGCTTTATAACAAAAAAAAAACACATTTAATAGATCTCGTTCCAATTTTCCATTATCAACATAAGCATACGTAGTGTAACGCCCCCACGCCCGAGACCGTCGCCGGAGTCGAGTATGAGGTGTTACTAAGCTTAATTTAACATTTTTAGAACTTTGGATTATTTGTTTCTACATTCACAGCTTTTAAGCTACTTGCGTCACAGTCACAAGAAAAATCATATCTCGAGTTACGAAACTCAAAATCAAGATCCATAAATTTTCCTTGAATCTAGACTCATATAACTATCTACTAACTTTTTTTCTAGAATTTTTGGTTGATCCAATTAGTACAGTTTATTAGTTAAGGTTACCCCTGTTTTAGGACTTGACTATTTTGACCTCTGTTTACTACGAACCACATTTCTCTCTGTAAAAAATTCATATGACTATTAGGTTTATTTCTACTAAAACTAGACTCAATAATGATTCTGAGGATATAAAATACACCACCTAATTATATCTTTACAATTTTTGGTGAATTTCTAAATTTGGATCAGGGGATTCAGAAACTGCTATGACCCTATTTCACTAAAATTCAAATATCTTTTAACATATAATTCGGTTACCTATTTCATTTGTTTCATGTGAAACTAGACATAATAATCTTCAATTTGATATGTACTCCATCACCAAATTCAATTTCTATGATTTTTAGTAAATTTTCAAACTCGTGTCAGTGTTGCTGCTGTATTCTATTTATGGCAAATTTCATCCCTTTTATGAGTTTTTATGCATTAAGTATCTTAATAATTTTCCTTAACATCAAACATAATCTAAACTAACCATTTTCATAATTTATCATTATCAAACATTTTCTCAACCATTCCATCACCATATCATAAGATCATTTACACAAAATAGGTATATTGCTATACATGCCATACTTAAATTTACAAGCCATTTACCAAAAGTCTTAGGATAGTGTGATTGAGCCTTCGACCTATCCCGATTCCTGAGTGGCTTGTCCAAAACTACAATGAGTAAGAAGGAGGAGTAAGCATAAATGCTTAGTAAGTTCATATGCAAATAATAAGTAACGTAACAAAGCGGTCATACCAATCAACATTAGCATGCATCACTAAAACACATATCACATTTCTAATCATTTTTCATCATCTTATTACCTTATCGTGATTTTATCAATACTCAACCCGAGGGTTAAATACATACCTGTCCAAAATATCCATTTCACATCACTTACCAATACGTCTCTTTACATCTCGAATATTCCTCCATTTGAGTATAACTTTACCCGTTGAACACATCGGAATATAATTCGGATACATGGATAACTTGCACATAAGTGCCATATATGCAATCAAGTAATCATGTAACCCGCCCATAAGCGAACTCGGACTCAACTCAACGAGCTCGGATGCCTAGTTATATCTCACGAACTCGGACTCAACTCAACGAGTTCGGATGCTCAACCATCCTAGTGACATGTCACTTGTATCCTAATCTATTCCTAAGGTTCAAACGGGATTTTCCTCGAACACATATCCTTGCCATCTTCCGTAAAATACCAAAACCAATACTCTCAGTAACACTTTATATTTAACAAATAATACAAATAATTTGCATTTTATTGAAAATAACCACAAAGCATATATTTCATGATAAAAATCAGCATATCATATAATTAACATCAATAATTTAAAAAAAAACAATTATACTACATTATTTACACATGAACTTACCTTGGTACCAAAATACAAAGATTTTGCAATTTAGTCCACAATCTTTTCTTTTCCTCAATTGAGGTCGATTCCACGTCTTTCTTGATCTAAAATAACACATTTAGCTTATTTAATACTCTCATTATCAAATTAATCCTTAACTCAAATTTTGGCAAAATTACAATTTTACCCCTAAACTTTTACATATTTACATTTTTGCCCCTAGGCTCGGGATTAAACTTTATTCCTTATTCTTATGTTTTACAACATGCTGATCACTTTTCTCTTCTATAGCAACATCAAATTCTCACTCTAACATGTACTTGTGACTATTAGGTATTTTTACCGATTAAGCCCTTTTACTCGTTTTTGCTTAAAATCGAGTAGTACAAGTTGTCTAACATAATTTAAAACTTCATATTCTATCATAAAACATCAAAATACACAAATTTCACCTATGGGTATTTTTCCAAATATAAACCCTAGGTTAAATTATTGCTAAGATAAGCTTAATCGAGTTATCGAGATCTCAAAAACGTAAAGAACATTAAAAACGGGGCTTGGAATCACTTACTATGGAGCTTGGAAGCTTGAAAGAAACCCTAGCTATGGAGAACCCTTGAAATTTCGGCCTAATGAAGAAGATGGACAAAATTTGGCTTTTAATTTTGTTTTTAATTCATTTTAATAACTAAATGACCAAAATGCCCTTACTACTAAACTTTTCAAAAATTCCTTCCATGTCCTAATTTTGTCCATGAACTTAAATTAGTCAAATTGCTATTTAAGACCTCCTAATTAATATTTCAATGCAATTTCATACTAAAAACTTCTAGAATGCAAATTTTGCAACTTATTCGATTTAGTCCCTACTTTCAATTTAAACACTTTAGGCATAGAATTTCTTCACGAAATTTTCACACAATCATGTAATCATATCATAAACCTCAAAATAATTATAAAATAATTATTTCTATCTCAGATTTGTGGTCACGAAACCACTATTCCGATTAGGCCCTAATTCGGGATATTACACGTAGGACACCCAAATATTTTTAAATCAGAATAATTAGCAGGATTACCAGGCCATACCTCTTGTGGAGTCTTTTTCTCAATGGCAATGGATGGAGATCGGTTGATTAAAAAACGTGCAGTAGAGGCTGCTTCTGCCCAAAACGACTTCGGTAAGTTGGCATTTGACAACAAACATTGAACCTTCTCCATGATCGTTCTGTTCATTCGTTCTGCAACTGTGGAGTATGACGAACTGTCAAGTGTCTCATGATCCCTTCTGACTTGCACAATTTATTAAACTCATTAGAACAGAACTCTAAGCCATTGTCTGTGCGGAGGTATTTTATTTGTTTTCCCGTCTGTTTTTCAATCATAATTTTCCAAGACTTAAATACGGAAAACACATCGCTTTTCTGCTTCAGGAAGAACGCCCAAACTTTTTTGGAAAAATCATCAATAAAAGTTAGCATATAATTAGCTCTACCTCTTGAAGGCACTTTGGATGGCCCCCACAGATCAGAATGAATATACTCTAACGTTCCCTTCGTGTTATGGATTCTCTTTTGCTTCTCAAAAACACAGTGCTCACAGAAATTTAATTTGCAAATTCCTTGCCCATCAAGAAGTCCTCTTTTGCTCAATTCTACCATGCCATTCTCACTCATATGCTCTAGGCGTATATGCCAAAGTTTAGTAATATCATCATCTGACAAGGAAGAGGAAGGGACAGTTGCATCCCCAGTAACAGTAGAACCCTGTAAAACATATAACTTGACAGTCTTTCTTTGCCCTTTCATTACGACAAGGGGACCTTTGGAAATCTTTAAAACCCCATTTTCAGCTATGTATCTGTACCCTTTTGAATCAAGAGTACTTAACAAAATTAAATTTCTCTTCAATTCTGGAACATGTCGCACATCACTAAGTGTTCTAACAACTCCATCAAACATCTTAACTTTAATTGTTCCAACACCTGCGATTTTACACGAAGCATTATTTCCCATCAAAACAACACCTTCTGACACTATTTCGTAAGTTGTAAACCAATCCCGATTGGGACTCATGTGGAAGGTGTAGCCTGAATTAAGTATCCACTCTTTGCTTACTTTAGAATCATTAACAGAAGCGACTAGAAGTTCATCATCGTTGTAGTCTTCTACAACATCAGCTTCACTGGAATTTTCTGGTTGTTTTCCCTTTTGATTCACAGCCTCTCTTTTAATCTTGTTCTGTAGCTTATAGCACTCAGATTTAATGTGCCCTTTCTTCTTGTAGAAGTTACAAGTTTTACCTCTATTTGAAGACTTCGATCTACCCTTAGATTTACAGCGAGGATTCCGTTCCTGTGTCCTTTCATGATCATTATCAGCATTCCGATCTTGTCTCCCACGAGCAATAAGACTCTCTCCCTGAGAGTCGGGTTTGACCACAAGATGCTTCAACTTATCATACGAGGTCAAAGAATCATAAACCTCATCAACTTTGAGAGACTCGCGGCTATATAAAATCGTGTCTCTAAAGGTTGTATAAGACGGGAGCAACGAACAAAGTAGAATCAACCCTAGATCTTCCTTATCATACTGAACCTCCATGGCCTCAAAGTTTGAGAGAATTTCTTTAAACACTGTTAAGTGTTTGTATATAGACGCACCTTCCTCCAAACGATGAGCATAAAGACGCTGCTTCATATGCAACTTGCTTGTTAGAGTTTTTGACATACATATTTGTTCTAGCCTCTTCCATAATGCAGCGGCGGTCTTCTCTTTCATCACATCCTGCAAAATTTCGTTGGACAAATGCAGATGTAATTGTGTTAATGCCTTTCGATCCTTACGCTTCTTCTCTTCATCTATTAATGTCGAAGGCATCTTATCTATCCCTAGTAGGGCATCCTTCAGATCCATCTGCGCAAGAACTGCTTGCATCTTAATCTGCCACAACGCAAATCTGGTGTTGCAATCCAACAACGGAATTTCATACTTCAAAGATGCCATTACCATGATCGAGATGAACAACCCAGAAGCTTGGATACCAATTTGTGAAAAATAAAATAAAAAAATAAAAAAAACACACAAATTTTTACGTGGAAACCCTTTCAGGAAAAAACCACGAGCAGAGGAGAAGAAAATTCACTATGTCGAAAATTTGAATCGATTACAAGAGGAATAGACTATGTCTATTTATAGGCTTGTAAAGCCATATTCTAGTAAGACTGAAACACCTTACTCTAATCAATATCAAATAGATGGAATTTAATAAGGTTTAAAAAACCTTATTCTAAAATAAAATAAAAGAAGTGTAATTCTATATGGATTCTTCTTTTATTTTATTTTACCACTGTATTTTATTTAAATAAGGATTTAGATCACTTAATTCTAACAGGCTAGATCAGTAGATGATATGCAAAGTACCTCCAGATATTTCTCCTCACTAGGATCCGGAGTATTCTCTTGGAGTTCGAAGAAGCAGTCAATAGTTGTTCAATCCATAGGAGAAGTTGAGTATGTAGTTGCAGTAGTAATGGCTAATCAAACAATTTGGTTGAGAAAAAATTTGCTTGATTTAAATCATGTGCAAGTAGAAGCCACTCAAATTTTTTGCGACAACTAGTCTACCATAGCAATTGCGAAGAACCCAGTCTTTCATGGAAAGACAAAGAATTTTAAAATCAAGTATTACTTTGTGAGAGAAGTCAAACAGAGTAAGAAGTGACTCTGGTCCATTACAGTATTGATGATCAACTTGCAGACATCCTGACCAAACCACTTGGAAAGTCGAGGTTTGAAGAGTTGAGGGATAAAATTGGTGTTCACAGCATGAAGGCCAAGGAGGAGTGTTGCAAGATGACCGTTAATGCAAAGTTGGAGAACACTTCAACTTTGGTGGACTAAAAAATATGAACAGGATTTAAAAAGATTACTTACAAGTCAAGTCAAATAAAATATATTTTCTTTCTAAAAGATTTAGTATTTATTAGGATGATATATTTAGCATTTACTACTATAAAAAACTTTGTTATTTCTTTCCATATTTAGGAGTTTTTTTTAATTATAAATACTCTTATTACATTGTTCTAAATAAATGAGTGAAAAAACTTGAGCAGACAATTTTGTTGCAAAATTTATCTTTTTTTCTCTACAATTCTTTCTTTCTTAGTATTGAAATTCCAACAGTTAATCTCTTGAATCTCCAAATTGATAACACCAAAATCCTTCCAAGAGTCTTTAGACAGTCAAACAATCGGCTCCTGTTTTTTCATAGCAAATCCATTGAGAATATCCTTATATGACCTCGTCCCCTTTCCAACATCCACATGAACAGACTTTCAATCATCTCTCACAACATAACTCATTTCAGGCTCAATTTTATTGACATGGAAACTTGAACAACAAAACTATCAATCTTCCTACCATTACCCTCTGTTATCACCCTCCTAAGTTTTGATTCAAAATTGGAACCTAACGAAAGCAAAAGTGCAATATCTATGAAGCCTCTTGCAATTATCATACACCACTTCGACATCGCGGGCATTATCATATTGATTGAAAGCCTACCAAAGAGCTGAAACAGATACTCTCTTGCTCAGATTATCCAATTATATTCTGAACTTAAACCTGTAACTTAGATTTTTTTTTTTTGCTCAGCAAGATATTAATATTATTAATATCAATATAAAAAGAACACTGCCTCATAACAAGATCCCAACATGAGCATGGAAAACTTAAAATAAGAAAAAACAAAGAAACAAGTTCGGAAAAAAGAAAAGCAGTGAGGTCCAGTTTTAGCAAGCTCATCAATGAAGTCATTCCTTCATGCCACCAGCTTAGTCATCGTAATTTCACTAAGTAGCTGATCAATGTATTCACCACCTCCCAAAGCTGAAAAATAGAACTCAACCAAAAGCTCTTACAAACATAAATCATTGCAGCAAAAGCATTCCAAAACACTAGTAAAAACAGGGAAAAATGAAAAACCACAACCCATTACTCCAACCATAACCACAGCCTTTCATACCAAACCATTCCATTGAATCAATTAGGGGCAAATTGGGAGTCGAAATTAAATTGTAACTTTTACGATAATAAAAATATAATCTTTAAATGATTAAATCAAAATTTTAATATTTTTAGGAAGTTAAAGTGTACTTTTAATTTTATTAATTTAAATTTTTAAAATTTTTAAAAGACTTAGATGAAAGTTTTTTTATTTTAAGGAGCCGACTCCTAGAATCAATTGAATTTTTTTTGAATAAATACTTGAACTCTTAAAAAGACACAATTTGGTATTGATGACGAGAACCACAATCTTATTAATTAGTCATGCACCAATCACAAGAAGAAAATTTTAAAAAGTAATATATTCAACATGTTAAGAAATTTGATCTACAAACCAACTCACACATTAACTTATATTCATACCTGATTTTGAAAATTATCATAAATTTAATTTTTATAATTAATAAGATTTAATTGTAAATTAATTTTTACCTTAATTAACTTAAATTTTATAAAGAAAATTAGAAACCCAGCGAAAGCAGGGCTCAAAACTAGTTTTCCATAATCATAATTTGCTTGGGTACTATTAATATAAATAGAGATAAATTTTAAAATTATATATGAATTTTGATCTAATATGTAATTGTATATATGAATTTTAATTTGATATAATTATACACCTGAAACTCTAATCGTGGTTCAAATATATATTTAAAACTTTAATTTTAATTTAATCATGTACATTTAAAGAAATAAATACATCAATTTATTTTTATATTGGATAAATTTAATTATTTATATATGCAATATATAAACATAAAATGATGTTATATTAATAATTGTGTTAATAATTTATAAGAATTGGATCAAATCAAAATTTCATTATAAAATTACACGAATCAAAGTTAATATATACAATTGCATATTAAACCATAATCCATGTATAGTTTTGAGATTTATCCCTTCCTATAAATCATGTTATTTATCATATAATACTATTTTATAATTATTTTTTTAATTATAAAGTTTATCAAATGTTATTGATAAATTACAATGATAATGATTAGACCATTCCACTATTAAAATTATCAATTTGAGCACTAATATTAATAATATAAAAATTTAGGTCACCTAATTATTAGAGACTACATATTGTGAATTAGTGTTAGTACTAGATTTGTCCATAGGCCGTGTCGAAGGCCCACCCAAAAAGTAGGAGGATTTGGGTAAAAATATATGCTCGAAAAATGGGCTTGAGTAAAAAAATAAGATCTGTTTAGAAAACGGGCCGAGCCTCAAATAAAGCTTTTTTGGCCCGGCCTAGGTATTAAAAAAATCGGCTGTTCTTTTTTATTGTTATTTGCTATTTTTTTTTGTTTTTTTCTTGCTATTTTCTTATTGTTTTTCACTATTTTGCTACCATTTCACAATTATGTTACTACTATTTTGTTGTTATTTTTTGGATATTGTATAACTCTTGTTTTATTGTTAATTTTGTTATTATTTTTCACATTTGCTTGTTAAGTTGAATTTATTTTAGTGTTATTTAAGTATGCATATTTTTTTAAAATTTATTTTCAATTTTTTGGGAAACATTTGTTTTAATGTTTTTAATATTTATGATGTATTATATTTTTAAAAAAATTTAATACAGGCGGGCCAGGCTAGACTTGGGTAAAATTTTAGGATCATTTTTTGGGCCAAGCCAAGCCCGAACCTAACAAACGAGCCTAAATTTTTTGTTAGACACGACCCGACCCATGGACACCTCTAGTTAGTACGATACATAATATATATTAGATGATATATAGTGTTATCAATTCTTTCAATATATAAAAAATAATTTTTATAATTAGGATTAAAATGATAAATTTTATAAATATTGAAGATTAAATTTGTTAATTTTTTAGATTTAGCTTCTGTTACCTGTTGCAACTGACAATTCAGTATCTTTGGACTCTTTTTATTCTAATAAATTATCATTTTGAAATAGCAGAAAAATTAAATAAATACTAGTTATGTTCATCCAGAGAGTCATGATTTTGGTTATATTTTGCAATAACCCAGTTTTTGTTATATCTGTAAGAGGTATAGTGTAACACTCACAATCTACTCGGGTTTAGTTTAAAATTTTTTTACTGCTATCGGTGAATAATTAAATAGAAAGAATTGTTTGAAATTGTGATTCCATCTCATTATCTATTTTCAATAGGAGAATTTTCAATAGAAAAGTGATAAATCAGATTTTTCATGTTACTTATTGATTTAACCTACAACTAAAATTTAAGAAGTAATGTCTATAAAAGTCTATAATCAGTGGAGCAGTTTTGAATTCACTTTGGCCTACCATCTTTTAGGGTGTCTCTAGGAACGGAGAAATTCTGCTGAAGACAATAATGGCTTCCGCGTGGGTTATAGGCTTCTTATGGCAAACCGTCACGACTGAGCTCAAACCAAAAGATAGAGGAAGACTTTGACTTCCAAAGCAATAAATTTGATCTATATAGGGTTAATTGATTAACCGGGAAATCACTAACCATTACTATTATAACAACCTATAAAAAATATTAAGCTTAAAGATGGCCTCACCTTTTTGTTGCACTACCATTGTTCTTTCTTATGTTTCGATTGCACTCGTGGTCGCCATTTTTCCAACTTTGGGTACTGGTTCTACCAGATTAGCCACAACATCCGCGCTAGAGATGGAAGCAAAAGCTCTACTTCATTTAGGTTGGTGGAGTTCGTACAGCAATGACACTTGCAATCGTTGCAGCTGGGTAGGTATATCATGCAATGAAGCTGGGAGCATCACTCGCATTGATTGTTCACGGTTTGCGGTTAGTGGAAGCATCTCGCCTCAAATATGTGCTTTATCTTCTCTCGAGTACCTTGATCTTTCTTCCAATAATCTAACAGGTGAGTTACCTCAATCCCTTGGAAAACTTACACGTTTAAAAGAGCTCATTCTTTCCAGAAACTTTGTTGAAGGTTCTATCCCTTCAGGCTGGGGAAACTTGAAAAGTTTGAACCAGTTGGACCTATCGCATGATAGAATTACTGGCCCTATCCCTTCTACCTTGGGCAACTTAGCCAAATTGGAATTGTTGAACCTATCTGAAAATCAAATTATTGGTCCTATCCCTTCTACCTTAGGCAAATTAACCAATTTAAAACAGTTGGATTTATCCTTTAATCAAATCACCGGGGCAATTCCTCCAACTTTGGGTGGCTTGACCAATTTGGAATTTTTGTTCTTCACTTCAAACCAAATTAGTAGTTTCATTCCATCAGAATTAGGAAACATGAAGAGTTTGGTTGAATTGAATCTAAGCAAAAACAAGCTCAATGGTTTGATCCCTTCATCACTATCTCATTTATCTAGATTGAGATATTTGTCCCTTGATTCAAATCATTTAGAAGGTCCCTTACCATCTCAAATTGGAAATTGCTCAGTGTTAGAAGAATTGAATTTGAGTAACAATCATATAACTGGAAACATTCCCTTTGAAGTCTTCACTTGCCCTCATCATACTCTTGATCTCAGTCAAAACTTCATCGAGGGAAAAATACCGCATCAATTTCATAACCATTTTTGCTTGCACGTTTTGGATCTTAGCCACAACAATCTAACAGGCACGATTCCTGATCTTTCGTGGCGGTTGGAAGAGCTCAATCTGTCCTATAATTCTCTAGAGGGACCTATTCCAGAATACTTGAGTTCTCAGTTTTCATCTGATTCATTTTGGGGAAACAAGTATTTATGTGGAAACCAACCAGATTTCTCTCCTTGCCCTTCTACACCTATCAACAAGTTAAAAATTGTCAACAAGTTAAAATTTGTTGAAATTATTGTTCCAGTTCTCTGTTTTTTGGCCTTCTTGGCTTTAGGAGTTTTACTCTTCCTTAGATCCAGAGCCAAAGATAACATTCCTGAACCAAATGTCACAAAAAATGGAGATTTATTCTTGTCGTAACCATTTTTTTGGCGAAACGGTTAGTCGACTTGGATTTTGAAAATGAAAACGAAAAACTGGAGTCGCCACCAATCTTTTTTTGGTGAGGTGTGATCGGATCACCTTTGATTAATCATTTTAATAAAATTTAAGATTTACTAAAACGATAATTTTTTTGGTCTACGAAAAACAGAAAATGAGTTCGGGAGTCGGTTACGCACGAGGAAGGGTTAGCACCCTCGATGCGCCCAAAAATTGGTACCTAGTTGATTAATTAGTGTCTTAACGTCGAAAATTCGAAGACTTAAAATACTTTTGAAATACGATCCTTTTCTTTGTAAAAAGTTCAAATGTTAAGGACTTTCCCGTCTCGCAATAATGAAATACCACATCCAGTAAGTTGGGACGCGATATCTCGCATTTTGAGACTGGGCTAGTCCTTTATTAATGTATTTTTAATTCCTTTTAAACGGACATTCGGTTAGTTAGAATGAACGAAGGAAATCGAAACCCAGTAAGTTAGGGCTCGCTTCCTCGAGCTTTCAAACTCCGAATATTACCTTTATTTGCAAAACTCTTATTTCGGAGGGTCAAAGTGTTATACCCGGTAAGTTAGGGCATCACACTTCGTACCTCCGAGAATAAGCATTCTTAAGACTCGTATTGTGATTTAAGAGAGAATATTCCGTTGTTTAGGTCGAATGAGAAAAATCGAAACCTAGTAAGTTAGGGCACGATTGTCTCGAATTACCAAAATACGGAACATCACTTTTATGAAAAACTTATTTTAAGGTATCGAAAAGAACATGATAGGATTTTATAAAATGTGAGAGCCGAATTACGATATAAACAAATGTAATAATAGTGATAGTGTCAAAACGATAATATGTAATTATAAAAGATGAAAAAAAATAACGAGGTTATGTAAATACATGCATTAAAAATGAAATAATCAAATACGTAAGCAAATAAATAAATAAATAAATGGGATGACGATGATAATGATAATAACGATATAAAAGTATATACATGTGTGGGTTAAGGTACATACATAATAATAGAAGTAATAAGAAGTATAAAAGAAATACATACCTATATAATAATGGTATAAAAAACACGTACACATAGTATATAAAAAGCAATATTACATAATGTATACATATTAGTGATAATAGTTATGATAATAATAATGATAATAACATTACATAAATATATATTGAAATGAATGATAGTATTAGAAGTAAATATATAGTATATATGATATATTTAAGAAATATATATATAGATATATGATATTTATAAAAAATATATACATGGTGTAATGTTAATATGTATACGTGTATAAAAATATAATAATATTAACATGCATATGTGTTAATAAGAATAATAATATTGAAATTAATAATATTTTATAATATGTATATATATATAAGTATTAAATAAAATGATAATAATGAACTATTAATAAAAATAACAATAATAAAGTATGGTATTATAAATAGTATTAAAATAAAATTAGAATAATGAAGAAAAGAGGACGAAATTGAATTAAAAATGGAACTTTGAGGTAATTTAAAATAAACAAAGAAAAAGGAGATTAATTTGAACACGCTAAATAAATAGAAGGGCTGATCAGGAAATTAATCCAAAACCTGAAAACGCTGTCGCTGGAAAGAGGACCGAATTGAAAACGAAATAACTTTTAGGGTCGAATTCAAATTAAATAAAACTTAATTACAAAACGTGAAAAAGGCGGAAGGGTCTTGAGCGCAATTAGACCCTCGAACGAAAACACGCGGATCCTGGGACGGGTCGGAGCTGGTTCTCGGGTCAGAGCGGCTAAACGACGCCGTTCGGGATTGAGCATTCACCCCAAAACGACGGCGTCGTGCGGGGTATAAAAACTAAACTTTTTCGAAAATTTTCATTTGGTCTCGCGTGTGAGAGAAAAAAGGGAGAGAGAGAGTAGTAGGGGATTTCCGGCCCAGAGGCGATCACATGGCCGACGCCGGACAGCGTGTGCCACCGTCATGCCATGGAAACCACACGTGTGGCGGAATTTCGAAAAAGGTATGTTTTTTTTTCTTTTTTTTTATATTTTCTACATATTTATCTCTAAAATGTATATGTTATTTCAAATGGAATAGAGAAAGTCACCCTAAAAATAAAGAAAAGAAAAAAGAAAAATCGGATAACCTTAGATACGATCTTTGATTTGTTTTGTGGTGGTTCTTGTGCTATTGCTTGAATCATTTCGCCTTTAGAAAGCTAGGTATTGTTCTTTTTATTTCATTGAAAATAATCCCCCTTACCTTTGTTTGTTGATTCGGCTTTTATAGCCATTACACATTTTTTCTTTTTGCTTTCTGTCCCTTTCTTATTAATGTTTGTAGGGCAACTTGGGCGGTGGAAGGGCGGTGCTGCAGGCGTCGGTGGATGGGACAGAGGCGGCAGCAGCTGATGTGGCTTAGGGTTTTTTGTTTTAGCATTTTCTTTTGTTTTGGGGTGGGCTGCTGTTATGCATAGGGCCCACTTGGTGTTTGGGTAGGTTTTGTTGGGTTTTAGGCTTGGTGGGTTTAGGGGTTTTGGGTATTTGTTTAGGTATTGGGCCGGGCATAATTGGGCCTGTACAGCTGCCCCTCTTTGCTCATTGTCGTGTAACGAGAATAAAGCAAAGACTAAAGAAGGACCAATTTTGCCCGGGCTCACTGAGTCTTGAGTTCTTGATTCTTGATCTTCTTTAAATAACCTCTTTACGGCTTTAATCTGCCCCACTGCAACCCAGGAAGGCGATATCTGCTATCTTTGATATGCTCCTTGTCTAATACAGAGACGCCAAATCTGTCTTGATCTACTCTCATCGCAACTTTAGCTTCAATCCATCCCACTTTGCAACTTGTGGAAATAAGGTTTGCTATCTTTAGTCCGCTCCATCGCAACTTCGGGGAGATAAGACTTGTAACTTTGACTTCAATCTGTTCCATCGCAACTTCGTGGAAATAAGATTTCTTGTCTTGATGCCGCTCCATTGCAACCGGGGAGATAAGACTTTGTCAATTCAACCATTACCCTACCGCTAGGGAATTAAGGCTTAGTGAACTCAAACTTGTTACCCTATCGCTTAGGGGTTAAAACTTGTTATCTTCGATCTATTTCCCTACCGCTTAGGGGTTAAGATCTGTGAATTCAACTGTTACCTACCGCTTAGGGAGTTAAGGTCCATAACTTCGATGCCTGTTACCCTATCGCTTAGGGTTTAAGACTCTTCGTCTTTGATCTCGATTCCCATCGCTAGGGTGATGAGATCTGCAAATTCGGCTTGTTACCCTACTCGCTTAGGGGTTAAAGCTGGTGGCTTGAATCGCCATTGCAACCCGGAGGGCAAGATTCGCCGTCTTTGATCTGTTCCACTTTGCAACTTCTGGTGGAGACAAGACCTATAATTTTCAGCCTATTACCCTACTTCTTAGGGGTTAAGGTGCGTGAATTTAGTCTGCTCCACCGCGACTTGGGGGAGATGAGACTTGTAACTTCAATCTCGCCCGTTGTAACTCGGAGAGATAAGATCGTAATTTAACTTCAATCTGTTCCACTGCAACTTCAGGGAAATAAGATTTGCTGTCTTCAGTCTGCTCCACTGCAACTTCAGGGAGGTAAGACTTGTAACTTTTGACCTGCTCTACTGCAACTTCAGAGAGATAAGATCTGTAATTTAACTTCAATCTGTTTCCACCGCAACTTGTGGAAATAAGATTTCTTGTCTTGATCTGCTCCTTTGCAACTTCAGGGGAGATAAGACTTTGTCAATTCAGCTTGTTACCCTACTGCTTAGGGAGTTAAAGCTCATCATCTTTGATCTATTTCCCTACTGCTTAGGGGGTTGAGATCTTTCAATTCAACTTGTTGCCTTACTGCTCAGGGATTTAAGGCTGGTGAATTCACTGACTCTAGAAACATGACTGTAGAATCAATTCTATGTTTCTATGCTTATGCCAAATGATTAGGATGCTATGATCGAAATGAATCGGATGCTCCTAACCGGATAATATACTGAATGTGTCAAATAACTAGGATGCTATGATCGAAATGAATCAAATGCTCCTAATTAGATGTGTTATGAATGTGTCAAATAACTAGGATGCTATGATCAAAATGAATCAAATGCTCCTAATTAGATGTGTTATGAATGTGTCAAATAACTAGGATGCTATGATCAAAATGAATCAAATGCTCCTAATTAGATGTGTCATGAATGATATGAAAATGTCATTTTTAATTTGATATTACGCCTTTGAGTTTAGGGTAATTCAAACTAATTAGTCCCGTTTCAGGTCCTTGTATCGTTTAGAAGCACTTCTGAGTAATATGCAGAACTCCTTTTTGAATATTATTAGTCCATTTATCATCATTTCAACGAAAAATGCTTGAAACAGATTATTGGGTAGACAAGATGAAATTTTATTTTGAGAGTGAAGCTCAAAGTGAGCAGAGTATCTGGATAGCAAATTTGCCAAGGTACAAAATGTAAATGTAAACCGCGAATTAATCAAGATAGCACATCTCGCCAAAAATGCAAAGTGAATTAGATAAGAAAATGCTCCAAATATCAACAGTGTGAGCTTTGTTGCACGAATTTCTCAAAGACCCTCTGAACTCGGTAGGCGTTTAGAAGACCAAGAGTATTTCGTTGATGCCCCAAGATGTAGCATTTCTCCTCCTTATCAATTCAGAGAAAACAGGACCACTGTATGCCCCAGCTGCCCCAACTTCGATCAAAATTTGAATTGCCCATTCCTGGGTTTTCAACTCAAAACCCCTTTGGTCTCAAAGCGCCCTTTTGCGGGTTTTCGCCTTGGCCTCTCCGTTTTTTTTTTTTTTTTTTTTAGGTGAAGTACCTCTTGACCGAATCCGAATTCACAGGATTAGGCAGACTTTTACCATCCATCTCGGTCAAAATTAGAGCTCCTCCAGAGAAAGCCTTCTTTACCACATAAGGTCCTTCCCAATTAGGCATCCATTTTCCTCTGAAGTCTTTTTGTATGGGAAGGATCTTTTTCAAAACAAGGTCTCCTTCATGGAATTCCTACTGAGGCGAACTTTCTTATTATAAGCTCGCATCATTCTCCTTTGATACATTTGACCATGACGAATAGCCTTTAGCCTCTTTTCCTCAATCAAGTTCAACTGGTCATATCGAGACTGGATCCATTCTGCTTCATCTAATTTTAACTCTGAAAGTACGCGTAGGGAGGGAATCTCGACCTCAATAGGTAGAACCGCCTCCATCCCATAAACTAAAGAGAATGGTGTTGCCCCGGTAGATGTTCTGACCGACGTTAGAGTGAGGCATACAGGGCAAATGGTAGTTTCTCGTGCCAATCTCTGTAAGTTTCAGTCATCTTCCCCACGATTTTCTTTATGTTTTTATTGGCCGCTTCTACTGCACCATTCATCTTTGGGCGATACGGTGACGAGTTATGATGTTTAATCTTGAACTGGCTACAGACCTCCGCTATCGTGCTATTGTTCAAGTTCAGTGCATTGTCCGATATGATTATTTCGGGCATCCCATATCGACATATGATTTCTTTCTTTAAGAACTTACTGACTGCCGACTTTGTGACGTTGGCATAAGATGTGGCTTCTACCCATTTGGTGAAGTAATCAATGACCACAAAGATGAATCGATGTCCATTAGATGCCTTTGGCGAGATTGGCCCCTATGACATCCATGCCCCACATAGAGAAAGGCCATGGAGAAGTCATGACATGAAGGGGTGAAGGAGGTACATGAATTTTATCTCCATAAATTTGACATTTATGGCACTTCTTGGCATAGTTGATGCAGTCTCCTTCCATAGTGGACCAATAATACCCAAATCTCATGATTTGTCTGGCCATGGTGAAACCATTAGCATGCGTACGCAGAGCGCCCTCATGAACCTCTTCCAGGATTTGCTTAGCCTCGACAGCGTCTACACATCTTAAGAGCACCTGATCTTTCCTTCTCTTATATAAGATCTCTCCATCCAAGACGTAGTCACTAGCCAGCCTTCTTAGTGTCCTTTTATCATTTTCAGACGCCTGGTCTGGGTATTCACGACTCTTCACATATTGTAAAATATCCTGATACCAAGGATGATCATCTTTCTCTTCTTCTTCTTCAATGTTGCAGCAATGAGCCGGGGCCTCATAAATACTCATTTGGATAGGCTTCATATCTTCTTGCTTGTTTAATTTGATCATAGAAGCTAGGGTTGCCAAGGCGTCAGCCATCTGATTTTCATCTCGTGGGAGATAGCAGAAAGTGACATCGTCAAACTCCTCGATTAGCTCAAGAACCAGCCTTCGATAATTGATCAATTTCGGATCTCTTGTCTCCCATTCACCTCTAAGCTGGTAGATTACTAATGCAGAATCTCCGTATACCTCCAGCACTTTTATTTTGCGTTCTATAGCTGCGCGGATGCCCATGACGCATGCCTCGTATTCCGCCATGTTATTTGTACAGTCAAAATCCAATTTACTGGTGAAAGGATAATGATCTCCATTTGGGGATACCAAGACTGCCCCGATTCCATTGCCTACAGCATTTGATGCTCCGTCAAAATTCAGCTTCCAAGGGTGGTCTTCTTGAGACTTTTCTTCCATGGTTGCAACATACATTAAATCCTCATTCGGGAAATCAAAGCTCAATGGCTCATAATCTTCTAGAGCTCTCATGGCCAAAAATCGCTATATTGCACTTCCTTTTATAGCCTTTTGATTCACGTAGACTATGTCAAACTCAGAAAGCAGAATTTGCCAACGGGCCATTCTTCCGTTCAAAGCATTTGACTCCATCATATACTTCAAAGGATCTAATTTTGAGATTAGCCAAGTCGTGTGGTACAGCATGTATTGCCTCGATCTTGGGTTGTCCAAATCAAAGCACAACACAACTTCTCGATCAGTGAATATCTCGTCTCACATTCAGTGAATTTCTTACTAAGATAGTATATTGCTCTTTCTTTTCTTCCAGTCTCGTCATGTTGGCCTAGCACGCATCCCATAGAATTCTCGAACACTGCCAAGTACAGGATCAGTGGTTTATCCGGACAAGGTGGCATCAGTACTGGGGCATTGGATAGGTAATGCTTGACCTTATCAAAAGTTTTCTGGCACTCCTCATCCCAAACACCTGGGTTATGTTTCCTAAGGAGACGAAATATTGGATCACATTTCTCAGTCAGTTGTGAAATGAATCGAGCAATGTAATTCAGTCTTCCTAGGAAGCCTCGAACTTCTTTTTGAGTGCGTGGTGTAGGTAATTCTTGTATAGCCCTGACTTTATCTGGGTCTATCTCAATTCCTTTTTCATCGACCACAAACCCCAACAGTTTTCTGACCAGGACTCAAGGTACACTTTATGGATTGAGCTTTAGTTGGAACTTTCTTAACCTTAAGAATAATTTCCTCGGGACTTGTACATGCTCTTTTTCTGTTCTGGATTTTGCAATCATGTCATCGACGTAAACTTCGATCTCCTTATGCATCATATCATGGAATAAAGTTACCATGGCCCTCTGATAAGTTGCTCCCGCATTTTTCAGCCCAAATGGCATCACTTTATAACAAAATGTCCCCCACATGGTTACGAATGTGGTCTTTTCCATGTCTTCTGGATGCATCCTTATCTGGTTGTACCCCGAGAAGCCGTCCATAAATGAGAAAAGTGAGTAACCTGCCGTGTTATCTACTAGCGTATCAATGTGAGGCAACGGGAAATTGTCTTTTGGGCTGGCTTTGTTCAGATCTCGATAATCCACGCACATTCGTACTTTCCCATCTTTCTTAGGGACTGGGACTATGTTGGCCACCCATTCTGAGTACTTGACCACTTGTAAGAAACCGGCGTCGAACTGCTTCTTGACCTCTTCTTTTATCTTCAACAACACATCGGGTCTCATCCTTGAAGTTTACGTTGAATTGGCCTACATTCTTCCTTTATAGGAGTCGATGCACCACGATATCGGTATTCAATCGGGCATGTCTTGATATGACCAGCGAAGACATCCTTGAATTCTGGAGCAACTCGATGAGGTCTTGCTTTATTTCTACTGATGATACTAGCTCCAATTTTCACCTCTTTTCCTTCTCCCAAGCTCACAATTTCCACCGACTCTTTGTGAGGTAAGATTTGTTTTTCCTCTTGTTCTACCATTCTTAACAAATCGGAGATAGGCCACAATTTGGGTCATCTTCAAAACCTTCCGTGTCTTCTATACACAAGTCTTGCTCAAAAGGAATCTACGAGTCATTGGCAATATCGCTCATATCATTGATATCTGGGGGGACTGTTATGGATGAAGAAAGAAATCCAAAGAACAATGAATCTAAGAATATTTTATTTGTATGGTATGATTATGAATGAATTGGAAAGAATAAAAGAATATTCACTCAAGATGATACATAAAATGCATTTTTATTGAAATAACGATACTTGGACATATGCCTATTTCATAAAGGATTCTTATTGCCCCTAGGCTTAGAGCAATAAGTTTGTTTGAACATTACTCCGAAAGTTAATCCTAAAAGTTACAGGATCTCCTCCACGGTCCAATTGTTCAAGACGCTTCCAATGATGTAAGGCGAATTCGGCTAAATTTTCTTCATTTTTCCGTCGGATATAGCATTGATGCTCAAACCGCTCAATATTTCCTCGGTGAGCTCTTTCTTCGTCGATCTTCTTTTTGAGTAAATAGTCCCTCCCGACACGAATGTTTTGGATAAGTGAGGAAAGGTCATTGGTTCCCACTTGACCTCCTCACCGCGCAGACGCTCTCCTTATCTCTTGCCTTTTTCCAGCTCTTTCTTTTGCTTCGCAGATCCGCTTAAATCCTAAGCCAAAGCGATCTCGTTTTTCCTTCACTCACTCGGTACCTCGATTCTTCCTTGGAGGCATCTTCCAAGTCCTCTCCTTGGCAAGGCTCCTTTGCCAACAATTAATCGTAGGCCCATCTTTGTGGTTTTGGATATTCTAGGCTTTGGGACCTTGTTTCTTCGACGATGAATGTAGCATTGACAAATTCTAGTGATCGAAAAAGAACACTCTATCGCCTCATCATCTATACCAGTGCAGTGCGTCGCGGTGACGGATGCAATGATGTCTTCCTCGGCGTTTATCGTTACCAACCTACCCTCGATTACCAACTTCAACTTTTGGTGTAGGGATGATGGTATGCGCGCTCGCCGAGTGAATCCATGGTCTTCCTAATGTGCAATTGTATGAGGGCTTGATGTCCATTACTAGGAAGTCTACTTCATATGTGTTTGAGCCAATCAAGAGAGGTATCTCGATTCTTCCCATCACTTTCCTTTCGAGAGCACTCGTCGAATGCTCTCACGACGTTTTGACATGTCTTCATGTGAGAGCTATCCACCGCAATCTATTTAGCGTGGACAAGAGGCGGGGCGTTCGCTCGCGATCCATTATCGATTAGCACTCCGTGAACGTATATTCTTTGCAGTGAGTGGTGATGTGCGCAGGCCTTTGTAGATCCCATACCCCGGTGGTATCTCATCGTCATTAAAGAAAATAAAATTATCGCTGATGTTATTGACTGACGATCAAGTTTGTTGACGGAGATATTATCCGCTCACGTATGTTTCATTTAACACCTTCATCAATGCACTACGGTGTGTGTCTCTCGAGCTCAAAAGCAAGGCTAGTATTGATATGCGAGCTGGTTGTTTGTGTAGTTGCTCCACAACGCAGCATTGTACTCACTTGTGTCTCGAAATTTTAAGAATTCCTTAGCCTCTTTTTCTGTTATAGGCTCATTGACAGGTGACTCAGGTCTGATCGTTTTCTCTTTTCTTTGTTCGACAACCACAGATTTTCCTTTATTTGGTTCTACCTTCGTGTCCGGGGTATAACGTCTTCCACTTCGTGTATAGAGACCCTTCATCTTGTCCCCTCCTTCGCAGTGTCAATCGGGTTCTCCTTTCCGGGATTGTCACATTACAAATCATAGTTCCAAGGCACACTCTTGCTATCTTTGTAAGGGAAAGCAATGAGTTTCGGATTATAACTTTAGCGCGCAATTGGTACTCCCCTTTCACTAGTCCTTGACGCGATATGATTACAACCGGGTGATTGACCCTTGGACATTGTTGGTTGGCCCTTGCTCGACGCGCATACATCTTCTCTTTTCAGGTCCTCAGTGTATTCGAAGAATTCGATCTCTTTATTTTCTATCAATCTTTGTACCAGAGCCCCGAATTCATTACACTTTTGGATCTCATGCCCTTCCTCGTCATGGAATTCACAGTAGTACTTCCCTCCTCCAGGCTTCTCCTCTAAGTCTTGTGTAAGTAACCCTTCTTCCACCATTTTCTTCCAAACCCATCTCAAAGGGGTTTTTACCTCCGATACATCCATCTTAGTTCTCATCCCCCCACCTTCAACTATCGCGTTTACCCTTCATCCGAATGACTGGTAAGCGGATTTCCACCACATTAGGTCTGTGGGATCATCGAACTTCACAATGCCCATCTTTATGAATCTTTCGACTAATTTCTTGAAGGCCGTGCGCTTCTCGATCGTGTGTGTCCGAGATTCCGCATGGTATTCGCATTGAGCGTTTGCGTCATACCACTTAGGGAATGGAGGTTGCATGGGTTTTAGGTAAAATGGGGACACTACATGTGCATCGAATGAGTTCTTGTAAAGCTCTTTATACGTCATTGGGATTGGCGTGAATTGAACCCTTTCTTCGTGTTAGGCCTTGGTTTAGAATCACGCCTTGTCGGCCCACGATGGCTAGTAGTCGCCGCCATTGGTTGGCTCACTGTGGATCCAGCTTGGAATAACTTTTATTGTATATACTTGCATTGTTAACTTCGCTCTCTTTCCTCCTAGGAGCCGATCTCTTGGCACTTTCTCCCGCTTCAATTTTCCCACATCTCACCGCGTTTTCTATCATCTCCCCGGACATCACTATGTCTGAGAAGCTCTTGGTAGTACTTCCCAACATATGGTTAATGAATGGGGCCTTCAGGGTATTGATAAAAAGCATGGTTGTTTCCTTCTCCAAGAGAGGTGGTTGGACTTGCATCGCTATTTCCCTCCATCGTTGTGCATACTGCCTGAAACTCTCACTCGGCTTCTTTTCCATATTTTGTAGGGTAATTCTATCGGGTGCTATGTCCGTCACGTGACCGTATTGCTTCATAAAAGCTTGAGCCAAGTCCTTCCACGAACCAATTTGGGCACGGCTGAGCTGGTTATACCACTTGGCCGCAGATCCGATCAGACTGTCTTGGAAACAGTGGATCAACAACTGGTCGTTATTGACATACCCTGTCATTCTTCGACAGAACATCGTAATATGAGCTTCAGGGCAGCTTGTTCCATTATACTTTTCAAACTCTGGGGTTTTAAATTTTGGCGGGAGCACCAGGTCTGGGACCAAGCTCAAGTCTTTAGCGTCAATCCCTCCACGGTAATCAGCAGTCTCCATTGCTTTGAATTTCTCTTCAAGCCATTTGCATCGGTCATCAAGTTGCTTTGCCAAGTCAACCTTTTCTTTTTCTGTTTCTGCCACCTCATCAAGTGCGGGACAAATGGATTATTTGGATTGTCTCCGGGAGTGGAGCCCGAACCTATAGGGGCGTTCATCGGCACCGAGGCACGGCCCCGTATTCTTTCGGGCCTAATAATGATGCGCTGTTCAGGTGCATCTCTGGTTGAGTGTTTTGGGTAAAGCCGGAGGATAGATAGGGTCTTCATTGTCGCTCCCCTATGTTGTTTTCCCTTTTTCGCGTTCTTTAGTCAAGAATTGTGCAACCGTCCTAACATATTATTCAGGATTCTTGCATTTGCTCCCTCATATCTTGTTGGATTTTTGCTAACTGCTCTTGCATCCGGGCTTGTAATTGCTCTTGCATATCCCTTTGCAGTTGTTCTAATCTTTCTAGTCTTTGATCCATTTCTTTGGTTTTACGACGGGTATAGTAGCTGTGTTCGGTTGGTTGATTTTCGTTGGTTTCCAGATTAACTGAAATAATTTTTCTTAATCAGGGTTCTTTCGTGAAATTTAATGCATATGATGAAATGTAATGCACATGAATGAATGCAAAAAGAGGCGTTGATTCTAATTCAATTTCGTTAGAAGAACTTCACTAGAAGAAAAGTTTCTTTACATAGAACGGATGATTACATATACGACTTTGCCCTAATGCCTAAAGCCTTGACTTTCTTAAGGAGCCAAGCTAAGTTTCGCCCGATCGATTTCGACTCGTATTATACGCTCAATACATCACTGAACGGCCGGGGTTTGCAAGTGATCGGCCACCTCCGAACACGAGTCACGGCCTCGCCCATGACATAATCTCTATTACGATCCGATCTTGAGATTGGAGGAGTTGTTCTCTATACTGTTCATTGTTTGCCTTAAGGAGTTCCACTCGAATTTTACTATCTTGTAGTGCGGTCTCGAGTTTTCCTATTTCTTCTTTCAACTCTTCGATCCTACTTAGACTGGCTCTTAACTCGATTATGGAATTGCGGCTACGATGTTGATGTAGTAATCTTTCTAATTCAGCCACCCGAGCTCGTAACTTCTCCTTTTCGTTTTGGCTTTCTAACAAGTTCTTTTTCAGAACATCCTCTTGCACTCGGACATCATGAAACTTCTTCTCCCACTGATCGGCCTTAGCCTTTTCCTTTCCGATCTCTTGACGCCACTGTTCCGACGTTTTGCCCAAACCGGCAGTTCTTATTGACTTACGTAGCTTCTTATAATCGGTCTTTAAACTATCCAAGTCTTCCTCAGCTTTGTTCTTCCCTTTCCTTAGCTTTTCAGCCTCTAGCTTATGGATGTCGACGTCCAATCCTAGCCGCATTTTTTCTTCCTCCAATTGTTCTATCTTCTTTCCAAACTCGAGCTCTTTCTTTCAAGTCCGCTTTATGATCTCTAGCTCGGATGGGGCTACTCATAAATGCTCTTCTATTGGTGAGTGCTTCCTTGATTCGGCTTAGGAATGTTATCGTTGACTCTCCTATTCCGCCACCTTTCATACTCGGGGGTTGTCATTGGGCCTGCGGTGAATCCCTTCATTCTTCGAGTTTGATTCCACGCATCTGATATCTCACGAACTTTTCTCTTATAGCCGTCATCTTTATAAGAGAACTCACATCGAAAGCTAATCCTTGCGCTGTTGCGGTATGAATCGCCTCGACCGACATCGCTTTAATACGAGTAGTGGAATGTATCCGAAGCACCCCATATTCCAGCTAGAGGACCAGTCAAAATTGCCGCATCTATACAAGATCTCGCCTTGAGGATAAACCATGGAGCTCTCCATTCAACATTTTCGCTTGCCAATTTCGGAGGATAGTTATCCATTTCTCTTCTGAGATGTCGTCCCGTCTTGATATGGCCACCAATTCTCTTAATGGAGAATAGTCTCTAGAGAAAACCCGATAGGAAACCTTTTCTGCTTTCCAAAAATGACTATGGAACCAAGCCAAGAGAAGTTGTGCACAACCAATAAATCTTCCTTCGCCCGCTCTCCGACATGCATTCAAGGATCTGAAAGTTTCTGCTAGGATTGCCGAGACTGGCGTAGTACCTTTATCAAGTCGGTCGAATAAATCTGAGACAGCTTCATCTACATATCCCAATGCCTTGGGAAAGACAACCAAACCGTAGATACTTAAGGCGAAAACATCAACCCTTTTCTTCAAATCCGGATGTGCCAAGATCAAGTCCCTCAAATTCCCCCAAAGAATACACTTACTATCCCCTTTCTGCTTGATACGTGCTGTAACCCATTGTTCACTCATTCCCGTGATACGTATCAATTTCTTCGAGAAGGGAGGGACGCTAACAGGTCTCGAATAGGCCCTGTCGACTTGGATACTCGGGCAATTAAGTAAAGCCATGTATTCTTCCACGGTGGGTACTAAATCGACTCCTCCGAAGGTGAAGCAATCAGTAGGCGGGTTCCAAAAAAGCATGCGAGGGCCGGAATAAGTATTTATCCACTTTGTTATGTCGAAGCGGACAAGGTAGGTCGCCATAGTTGCGAAGAAAAGAGTTGCTTGGTCTCGCTGCGTTCCAACTACTCCATATTTCTCTTAGT
This sequence comes from Gossypium anomalum, assembly GCA_025698475.1. Taxonomy (NCBI): domain Eukaryota; kingdom Viridiplantae; phylum Streptophyta; class Magnoliopsida; order Malvales; family Malvaceae; genus Gossypium; species Gossypium anomalum. Next base: position 65,684,015 of record CM046964.1, read on the forward strand.
TCTCGCAGTCGTTCGAGTCACACCGATGCGAGTGAAATCCCACAACTCGATTCGTATCCTCGGCTAAACTATCACTTTTTCTTTGCGTGTCCTCTCTCAGACCAAACTCGGACTGCCGCATTATCTTCCACTCTATCAAGAAACCCTTTTTCCATGTTAAACTCTTCTATTTAGGAACCAAATCGTGAATCAACACCCCTTTTATGATGAGATGTCATGCAACAACAGCAAAACACAAGCGAGTCAGTATCAAAACAAAGAATCAAAATAAGCAGGAAATAATCAAGCACCTAATCAGGTAACCACTAGGGCTCGGTGTGGTTCTACCTAGGGTAGGTTCTTAGGGCTCGCTACATGCGGTTTGGTTCTAAAGTAAAGGTACCTGAACCAGCAGATTCCTCAGTCCTCACCCGTTATAGGCTCATACGGACCGAGTTCGATTCAGGGGAATACATTTCCCTACGGCTATACGGAGATGAAAACCTCACGAAGACGCAGGTACGGATGTATCCCGAAAGCGATTCACTATCCTATACGGAGGTGAAGACCTCACGAAGGAGTAGTTTCTCACTTCCACTTAAAAGGGTGTGACCACAACGGTCATGCAACGTGATATGCAAAACTATTTAAAAACTCGAACCAACGCAGCAAGTATTATATCATAAACCACAAAATAACAAGTGAAAATGCAATGAAAGGATCGTTTATCAAAACCAAATTTTCAAATTTCGACAAAAAGACAAAAGTGAATCAACTTATGGCTCGACTTCTCGAAATAGTTCCCCAGTGGAGTCGCCAAGCTGTCGTAACCATTTTTTTGGCGAAACGGTTAGTCGACTTGGATTTTGAAAATGAAAACGAAAAACTGGAGTCGCCACCAATCTTTTTTTGGTGAGGTGTGATCGGATCACCTTTGATTAATCATTTTAATAAAATTTAAGATTTACTAAAACGATAATTTTTTTGGTCTACGAAAAACAGAAAATGAGTTCGGGAGTCGAGTTACATGCGACGAGGAAGGGTTAGCACCTCGATGCGCCCAAAAATTGGTACCTAGTTGATTAATTAGTGTCTTAACGTCGAAAATTCGAAGACTTAAAATACTTTTGAAATACGATCCTTTTCTTTGTAAAAAGTTCAAATGTTAAGGACTTTCCCGTCTCGCAATAATGAAATACCACATCCAGTAAGTTGGGACGCGATATCTCGCATTTTGAGACTGGGCTAGTCCTTTATTAATGTATTTTTAATTCCTTTTAAACGGACATTCGGTTAGTTAGAATGAACGAAGGAAATCGAAACCAGTAAGTTAGGGCTCGCTTCTCGAGCTTTCAAACTCCGAATATTACCTTTATTTGCAAAACTCTTATTTCGGAGGGTCAAAGTGTTATACCCGGTAAGTTAGGGCATCACACTTCGTACCTCCGAGAATAAGCATTCTTAAGACTCGTATTGTGATTTAAGAGAGAATATTCCGTTGTTTAGGTCGAATGAGAAAAATCGAAACCTAGTAAGTTAGGGCACGATTGTCTCGAATTACCAAAATACGGAACATCACTTTTATGAAAAACTTATTTTAAGGTATCGAAAAGAACATGATAGGATTTTATAAAATGTGAGAGCCGAATTACGATATAAACAAATGTAATAATAGTGATAGTGTCAAAACGATAATATGTAATTATAAAAGATGAAAAAAAATAACGAGGTTATGTAAATACATGCATTAAAAATGAAATAATCAAATACGTAAGCAAATAAATAAATAAATAAATGGGATGACGATGATAATGATAATAACGATATAAAAGTATATACATGTGTGGGTTAAGGTACATACATAATAATAGAAGTAATAAGAAGTATAAAAGAAATACATACCTATATAATAATGGTATAAAAACACGTACACATAGTATATAAAAAGCAATATTACATAATGTATACATATTAGTGATAATAGTTATGATAATAATAATGATAATAACATTACATAAATATATATTGAAATGAATGATAGTATTAGAAGTAAATATATAGTATATATGATATATTTAAGAAATATATATATAGATATATGATATTTATAAAAATATATACATGGTGTAATGTTAATATGTATACGTGTATAAAAATATAATAATATTAACATGCATATGTGTTAATAAGAATAATAATATTGAAATTAATAATATTTTATAATATGTATATATATATAAGTATTAAATAAAATGATAATAATGAACTATTAATAAAAATAACAATAATAAAGTATGGTATTATAAATAGTATTAAAATAAAATTAGAATAATGAAGAAAGAGGACTAAATTGAATTAAAAATGGAACTTTGAGGTAATTTAAAATAAACAAAGAAAAAGGAGATTAATTTGAACACGCTAAATAAATAGAAGGGTGATCAGAAATTAATCCAAAACACAAAACGCTGTCATTTGGAAAGAGGACCGAATTGAAAACGAAATAACTTTTAGGGTCGAATTCAAATTAAATAAAACTTAATTACAAAAGCGTGAAAAGGCGGAAGGGTCTTGAGCGCAATTAGACCCTCGAACGAAAACGCGGATCCTGGGGACGGGTCTGAGCCGGTTCTCGGGGTCGAGCGGCTAAAACGACGCCGTTCGGGATTGAGCATTCACCCCAAAACGACGTCGTGCGGGGTATAAAACTAAACTTTTCGAAAATTTTCATTTGGTCTCTGCGTGAGAGAAAAAAGGAGAGAGAGTGAGTAGCAGGGCGATTCAGGCCGCCCCAGTCAGAGAGTTTGGCCGGCTGGACGACGACTGTAATTACCACCATTGTGCCGACACACCGACGCGATGTGCCGGAATTTCAAAAAGGTATGTTTTTTTTCTTTTTTTAATATTTTCTACATATTTATCTCTAAAATGTATATGTTATTTCAAATGGAATAGAGAAAGTCACCCTAAAAAAATAAAGAAAACTAAAAGAAAAATCGGATAACCTTAGATACGATCTTTGATTTGTTTTGTGGTGGTTCTTGTGCTATTGCTTGAATCTGTTTTCGCCTTTAGAAAGCTAGGTATTGTTCTTTTTATTTCATTCGAAAATAATCCCCTTACATCTTGTTTGTTGATTCGGCTTTTATAGCCATTACACATTTTTTCTTTTTGCTTTTCTGTCCCTTTCTTATTAATGTTTGCAGGCAACTTGGGCGGTGGAAGGGGGCGGTCTTTGCAGCGTCGGTGGATGGGACAGAGCGGCAGGCAATGATGTGGCTTAGGGTTTTTGTTTTAGCATTTTCTTTTTTGTTTTGGGGTGAAATTTCTTTGTTATGCATAGGGCCCACTTGGTGTTTGGGTAGGTTTTGTTGGGTTTTAGGCTTGGTGGGTTTAGGGGTTTTGGGTATTTGTTTAGGTATTGGGCCGGGCATAATTGGGCCTGTACAATTCTCAATCTTGAACTTTGATGGAAGAATTGCATTTGAAGATATCATTGAGGCGACCAAGGACTTTGACATCCGATACTGTATTGGGACTGGAGGTTACGGTAGTGTTTATAGAGCGCAGTTACCAAGTGGAAAGATTGTTGCCTTGAAGAAACTTCATCGTAGAGAAGCAGAGGTCCTAGCTTTTGACAAGAGTTTCAAGAATGAGGCAAAAATATTATCAGAAATACGACACAAGAACATAGTGAAGCTTCATGGATTTTGTCTCCATAATCGTTGCATGTTTTTGATTTACGAATACATGGCTCGAGGGAGCTTATTTTGTGTTCTCGCCTATGATAACGAAGCAATGGAGCTGGATTGGATCAAAAGAGTGAAGATAATCAAAGATACAGCATGTGCTTTATCTTATCTGCATCATGATTGCCACCCACCAATAGTTCATCGAGACATATCAAGCAATAACATTTTATTGAACTCCAATCTTGAGGCTTGTGTCTCGGATTTTGGCACAGCTAGACTCATTGACCCTGATTCGTCTAATCAAACAATGCTTGTTGGAACCTACGGATATATTGCACCAGGTCAAGTTTCTAAACTTTGAGTCTGTTTTTGTATTGTTATTCTACTTTGGGTTGTAAGTATGCCTTGTAGGTATTGAAAACTCTGACCCCGATTCTTAGACCATAATGAAAAGTGGCATATTAGCTATTTTTCAAATGCATGTGGTTAAAGATTAGCAACAGTTTATGCATATAGTGCCATGAATTATCAAGTGCTGGAGTTCTTTTGTTATAAACACGGTCGATTTTCGATCTTTTAAATTATTTTAACGATTATATTTTAATTGCGTTTCTTTTGTTGTAAATGCAGAACTTGCTTATACTATGGTTGTAACTGAAAAATGTGATGTCTATAGCTTTGGAGTATTGGCACTTGAAACACTCATGGGAAAGCATCCCGGTGAACTCTTGGTATCACTATCGACATCATTTTCCAAGAATATAATGTTAAGTGATATTTTAGATCCACGCCTATCGCTTCCAAGCGATCGAAGAGTTGCAAAGGATATTGTTTTTGCTGCAACAATGGCCTTTGCTTCCTTAAGGTCGAACCCAAAGTTCCGACCAACAATGAAGTGTGTGTCTCAAGAGTTTCTTTCCCGGAAAAGACCAGTAGCAGATAGTCTCCAAGCTATCTCTCTGCTGCAACTCAAGGAGCATGATCTGTATATGGATGACGAAGCCAAAATTCAATCTCAGAAGTCAGGGGAAATTGTTGAACTCCATGCTAGTTCTTCAACTTGATTTTCATGTGTAGCATTATTTGATGTCTTCACTTCCAGTCTTTCCATTCAATATCGGATGCTTGTTAATTCTATCATTATAATTTTGGGTTTGGTTTTGCAGATCTATGATTATCAATAATTCTAGTGATTTAGAAGCCATGTCTTATTAATCAGTACTATAACTGAATTAAATAAAACACTATAACTGATTTATCTATAATGGTATAATTCATTTTGTAATTTGATTATTATTTGATGAATTAAATAAATATTAGTTATGTTGATCGAAAGAGTCATGATTTAGCTAAGAAACTACTATAACTGAAGAAAAAGATTTACATGTGAGACCAGTCAAGTTGGCCTAGGAGATCTCCACAAAGAGCGAGGAAGCATGCTGCTTCCATTAGATTTCTAAGCAATTACTGGCAATGTAAAGATGAGAGAACAGTAAATATTCACTTGTACTTGATAGAAATTGTTTTTTGGTTCCGAGACATCTCATGGCAAACCGTAACGACTGGGCTCAAACCAAAAGATAGGAGGAAGACCTTGACTTCCAAAGCAATAAATTTGTTTATATTGGATTAAGTTCTTTCTTATGTTTTGATTGCATTCGTGGTTGCCATTGTTCCAACTTTGGCTACTGGTTCAACCAGATTCGCCACGACATCCTTCTCCTCCCTGTTGGTTTTTTAATCTAATAAAGAAAAGATGGACAGATCAAATTTTAGCAATCAGATGTGATTTGCTATATTTTTCAATTTTTCAGTACATAATTTACATACAAAGATGGCTTTAAATAGGAAAATTTTCCGAATGCAAGTTGACAAATCTAAGCACATGAGATTTACTCTATTAGTTGATTTCTATCTAGTCAGCACCGGTTAAATTATCCTATCAAAATGAACATAAATAATTTGACAACTTGCTAGCTTGTATCATAAGCTTTGAGATAGTCTGTCAATAGTTGTTCGTCAAATAGTTCATCAGTTGACAGTCCCCCATTTTTCTTGTACTTGGGCTTGTCCACCATTTTGGCTTACACTTTTGGTTTGTTTGCCACTTTGGCTTATTCTTTGGCTTGTCGGTCACTTTGGTTTACATTTTTGGCTTGCAGTTTTGGTTTGCCCATTTGTATCTCGTCAAGTGAGAGAGTTGTTGCATGGATGACCATCTCACAACACTCCTCCTTGGCTTTCATGCAGCGAACACCAATTTCATTTTTCAACTTCTCAAACTTCACTTTTCCAAGTGGCTTGGTCAGAATGTCCGTAAGCTGATTCTCTGTTCAGCAATAAACTAGAGTTACTTTTTCACTTTGTTTGATTTCTCTCACAAAATGGTACTTGATATTAAAATGTTTTGTCTTTCCATAGAAGACAAGGTTCTTCGTAATTGCAACGGCGAATTGATTATCATAATAAATTTGCGTTACTTTAACCAAAATTCATAAATCTTAATATATGTTTGGTTCATTGTCATAGAACTGAGCAAGAATGAAATAATTATAGTTTAATGTAGTAATGGAGAGGTAATAAAATATTACGTTATTTAGTTGATTGAATGGGAGGGACATGTAATATTATTACTTATAAGTAAAATAATATCATAGAATAGGTTAAGAATAAACAAAAATTGACAAATTTAACCTTAAATTAAAAGTAATTATTATTTTTATATGATTAATTAATGTCTTACTATTTTTTGTATGCATTATATAACTTATGAATTATTTTTTATAATTATAATAAAATTATATTAAAATAATATTTACAAATATTTGTAATAATTAATATTTAACACTTAAAACTATGAAGTACATATTATAATATAAATAAGATATCATGTCTTATTTTTTTGGTGGAAATACAAAACAGCTCAAAAATCAAACATTAAACAAAAGACATCTGTGTAAGTTTATTGTCCTCTCTAGAGATATATTGAATACTCTAATGGCTAAGAAGCTTCAATATCGTATGAATTCTCTTTATTAAAGTAGAACTAGAGTTTTCATAAACGCCATCCTTAATTATATTAATAGCTTCAATGCTTATTTATTATTAAGAAGGCATACAAATCATTGCTTTTTTTTTTCTTATTTAATTAGTTGATTTAAATTTTGAAATATGAAAATTAGAAGGATTAAATTTTAAATATGTAAAAGGAAAAGTTAAAAAATAGTTTACCCAAAAAGTTACAGGGGCTGAAGAGAAAATTTCTCCTTTTCCCTTTTGCTCTTTTTCACGCGAAGGTCACAGGTCGGTTTTGGTTCCTTTATTATTTTTGACTCTTTACTCTTCTCCATTTGCCCTAGAGGCCGCCTTTACTCCACTATCCAGTCAGCCATCGCCGACGTCCCTCGGGCCGACTGATACCACCGGAGTGCAGCTCTCTTCCTCTTCAATCTATTTTTCGGCTTAAAGTCTCTCTCACTCTCACCGTTGCCGCCGACATCGTAATGATTTTTCGTGGCGATCTTCTCAGTACTTAACTGTATCTACTCTATCGCTTTGTGATTTAGATTTGGCTCTCATTTCCGATTTTGAGCAGAGCTCTCTTTGCTTTTTGTTAGCTTCGTCTTATTGAAAATCATCTCTAAAAAAGTAGTAATCGATCTATCTTTTGCCACTTTCCTTTTCTTTTAGTGATTGATTCAACAACCACTGCTATCAATATTTCATCTGACATTTACATTGTTCATAACGAATATTCTTGGAATGATTTAGTTCTTAATCCGTTTTTATTCTCATTTTCTAGGTTTCATCTGTTTAATTTCTTCAATTTTGTTATTTACTGAAGCTGATAGTGTTCGCTTTTCTCTTTTGACAATTTATTCGTTTTTCTCTGTTTCTCTTTTGACAATTTTAAACTAAGACTGTCTAAGAAGGGGAAACTTCTGTTGTCACTGTATCAAATTTTAATGTTCTATGTTTGTAATTCAGTATTAGGGTTTAGTTGTTCTTCCATCCAATTTTTTGCATTTTGTATTGTGCTGTTTTGGGTTTCATGATCATACTGGAGATTGTCATGATTCGTGTATGCATAGATGTGTTCTTTTTCATACTGCTAGGTGTTTGCATTCATCAGTAAGGATTGGGTAGAGATTCTTTAAAATAGTTTTGAATGGAGCTCATCGATGAACTTAGTTGGGATTGTTTGTGTGCTGGTGGGTATTATTTGCAAATGGACTGTGATAGAAAATTTTAAGTATACCCAAGGCATCTCTATATATCATCTGAATGGGAAGTTTTTGTGTGATTACTGATATATTCATCTGTGTTACCTAGGCTTATAGCATGTTTACATGAAGGGAAATTGAGTTGTAATCTTTTAAGTGAACAGGTTCTAGGTTTTGGCTATTTCAACGTTTTAGGTTGATTTGTTGTTCTACTATTCTCACTTGTTTGAAAAGCTATGTTGGTTTCTGCTTTCAGTTGCATTATTTGCTTTTAAGTTGCTTCTCTTGTTTTTAGCCTGTAGTTATAAAATCTATTTTATATATATGCTTGGCCTATTTGGATGTAACAGTGAATGAGAAAGAAAGCACTAAGAAGAAGAAGAAGCCATGGGAAGCACAAGTATTGCTACTTTCGACTGGTTGATGTGATAATTGTGTTTTATAATTGGTGGTTGTGAGGTCCAGTTTTTTAGATATATCATAGTAAAAGATTTGGCCAACTGATGAAGGCTTTTAAAGTTGTTCAAAATGTTCTCCAAGGCTCAAAGTATTGTGAAACAAACCTAAATGGTGCTCTGAATTTTAATGCAATGTTATATCACTGCACAAGTGATTCCGACAAAGAGGTCTTACCTCATGAATGGTACGAAAAGGCGTTTTCAAAGTTGACAAGATTGGCCCACTTGTTAAAAGATGTGGATTCAGTTGATGGACGTCTTGTGAATGCAAATGACAATTCGATCATCATCAGTGATCGAATTGAACATAGAATGAACGCTTTCAAGTCACTTGTGAGAGTCTTTATTGGGTCCCCATCAGTTCAACAAATGCTAAAGAAAAAAATATCTTCATTTGACTGTTTTGGTAAACCTAGTGAAAGGGAGCCCATGATTGTGAATTCATTAACCTTAGTGAGCAATGTTTTGAATGTTACAGCTCAACAGAGGAAGCTGGTGCGTCTAACAATATGTCCTCAGGTTACACAACACAGGATATGGATGGGTGCCCTTGAGAAAATATTGAATGAACTGAAATTGGAGATTGATTTATTGAATTTCCAATTCCCAAGTAAAGGAACTAAGATGGGTAAGCAGATAGTTTCTAGCTGCCTTAAGTTCTTGGATGAGTCTGCTGTTTCTTATGACTTTGATTCTGCTTCATGGATTCGACTTTCACCTGCAAAAGTTGTTGACTCTCCTCGCAAATGGGAGGATGTTCTTGAGATGTTTACTGATCTCATTAATTGCTTGAAGAGTGAGAAGGATTGGCTTTATCATTTGAAAACGATTGAGGTGATGAAAGAAGGTGTGTCTCAGATTAGGGATGTGTTAGTTGATAACAGTATTGGGTATAAGGATTCTAGGCACCAAGAAAGCCTTGTACAAAGGAAGCTATCTAAGACATTGGGACACTCATCACGGTGCTTGTTCACACTTTTATTGTATTACCTCTACGGGCAGGTTAGAGATCTTGAAGTGGATTTGTGTGGAGCAATGTATGGCAACGGTATTGAGAATAGGTTTACCTTGTGCATGGGAAGAGTTCTGACTTCAAATGAGGAGAAGATGGTTTGGAGTGGGGTTAAGCAGTTGGATAGGGCTCTGGGGTTATTCAAGTTTGTATGGGAAACAGCAGGTATGAAAGGGAATCTGGAGTTGCAAGGTCACTTATGGTTTGTAGGGCCTGAGGAGAGATTTTTCACATATCGAGGAAATGCCTTCTTTCTACATGGGATCAGTCTTGGACCTAAGATTATCTCGTCAAAAGCTCTATGACGTTTTAAGGTTATATTTTGGCATTCCTGATTAGCAATTACATCATGTTATTCAAGTCTTGACAATGTTTTTTAAATTTAGTTTTATTTTATTTACCATTCTTGCGAAATATGTTGCACTATTTTAGAGAATGTGTCAAGACTTGAATAACACTATTTAAAAATATAAAAAAATTTAAAATTAGAAAAAAAATTGTAAATTTTTTTTTTAAAAATCATAAAAAATTATAAAATGCATAAAACAACGTTTTATAATTTTTATAATTTATAATTTTAATTTATAATTGTAAAATATTGATTTTAATTTTTTATATTCTTTACGATTTTATATTCTTGTTTCTAATTTTTAATAAATTTTAGTTGTTTCTAATTTACACCTTGATTCCAGCTATATTTCCAGTTCCATCCCTTCAGCTCTATGCCATTTGACCAATTTGCAGTCGTTGCAGCTTGAGAGAAATCTTTTACATGGTTCCATCCCTTCATCTCTACTTCATTTACCTAATTTATGCTATCTATCCATGGCTTCGAATTTTTAGAAGGTCCCATACCCCTTGATATTGAGAGTTTGAATGCCTTGCAATACTTAGATCTCTCAGACAACAAATTGAGTGAAAGGATTCCCCTGCAAATTGGTGGCTTATCACTATACCAGCTTGATCTAAGCCATAACCTTCTCCAAGGAGACAAACCTTCCCAGTTTGAGAGTTTAACTCAATTAAACATTTTAAATCTCAGTCGGAAAAATTTAATGGGCATGATTCCTGAATTTCTAGTTTATGTGAAACCTCAATTTATCATTTAATTGCCTGAAGGGTCCAATTCCTGATGGGTTGTTGCATCTTGCACCAGAGACAATTACAGGCAACAAGGATTTATGTGGTTCCATTCAAGGCTTCCTTCCTGGCCCTTTATCCCCAGCTGTAAATCAAGAAAGAAATAGCAAAGTCAAGCACAATCTGCTTGTGTTTATTCTGGTTCCGACTTTGTTATTTTTTGTCTCAACTTTTTTGCATTGGTGATATTCAATCCTTTGCCGAAAATACAGAGCTAAAGCTTTGAAACATGATCCAAGTCCAACCAAAAATGGAGATTTATTCTCTATTTGGAACTTTGATGGAAAGATTGCGTTTGAAGACATCATCAACTTCACAGAGGATTTTGATATGAAATATTGCATTGGAACTGGGGGTTATGGTAGTGTTTACAAGGCGGTCTTACCAAGTGGCAAAGTTGTTGCTTTAAAAAAACTCCACCGATTGGAAGCTGAGAAACCAACTTACGATACAAGTTTCCGAAATGAGATCAAGTTTTTAATAGAAATACGACACAAGAATATCGTCAAGCTCCACGGATTTTGTCTCCACAACCGTTGCATGTTCTTGATTTATGAATATATGGAAAACGGAAGCTTGTTTTATGCCTTGAGCATTGATGAGCAAGCTGTGGAATTGGATTGGACCAAAAGAGTGAACATTGTTAAAGGTGTTGCACGTGCTCTATCTTACATGCATCATGATTGCAACCCTCCAATTGTTCATCGCGACATCTCAAGCAATAACGTTTTGTTGAACTTGGAATGGGAAGCTTTTATTGCTGATTTTGGGACTGCAAGACTTCTTGATCCTGATTCATCTAATCGAACTGTAATTGTTGGAACGTACGGATATACTGCCCCAGGTTCTGTACCTCCACTCTCTTTCTCCCTTTTTATTTAGTTTCATCCATTATTAATTTGTATTGGTTATTTATTTTGAATTACATTTTGAAATAATATGATAGAAACAAATAGGAAAAGCAAAATTAAGAAAGATCAAATACAAAAAAAAAAAATTAATTCGAGATTGGAAGATTCAAATGAAATTATACATGCAACCACATTTGAGTACAAAATATAAATTAACATCTAATTAAGTAGTTTTTTCTTTTAATTACAGAACTTGCTTATTCGTTGGTGTGACTGAAAAATGTGATGTTTATAGCTTTGGAGTGTTGGCATTGGAAATATTGATGGGCAAGCATCCTGGTGAATTGTTGTCATCACTATCATTATCATCATCTCGTGTCTAGAATTTCATGCTAAATGAAATTTTGGACCCTTGATTATCACCCCAACAAGTCGAAAAATGGTAGGAGACATCACTTTTATTGTTGTCATTGCTTTTGCATGCTTACGAGCTAGACCCAAAGCTTGACCAATAATGAAATTAGTGTCTAAAAAATTCCTACACGTCAAGTATCCAATTGCTATGCCTCTTTCATAAAATATCATTGATCAAGATTAAGAATCATGAGATATTTATGAGATATGAAAGTCCCAAATAAATGGAATTTTTAAAGAGGATATGAATACCATATTTATCTAAATATCTCCTTAGCCTAGATTTTGGCTATTGAGTTTGATTTAATTTAAGAAATTACCTTATTGATCTATTTATAAATTTTAAAGTTGATTTGATAATTTAGGAACCAACGGAAAGTGATAAGTGGAATCAATATTCACTAGGGCATGATACTGTTATTCATAGTTATTTTCTTGTTTTCCTATTATTATTTCATTCATTATCGTCAATGCAGTTAAGCTTACGCTGTAAGGTGACAATGACAACCACTGAGCATCTTAAAGTTCTGAAATTTGCAGTTGTAATTCATCTCATTGCAACTCTCACTGCAATAAAACCACGACTTGGGGAGAAATTTTATACTATTCGAAGTCGGAGTAAAACTCAAATACGATGTAATTAATCAAATTCGAAATGAGAGTTTGATATACTTCAAATCAATTACCTGCACATTGAATGATAATCCCAAACTCATGCTTGATGCTCATTTTCGAAATGATATAGTTAATTCCCCATACCAGAAAACATGTAATAAAATGGAGAAGAGAAGGGAATAGGCGCATACTCATTTTAAAGGTCAGCATGTTGGAAAATTGTAGTTTTTGCAAACTTTGAAGCGTATTTTTGATTGATAAAGGTGGAGAGTTGAATCATAAAAGTGACAAATTCCTTAATGAAAAACACATCAGCTAACAGTTTTTGCTGATCATCTTTCATTCTTCAGTTTCTTTTCGTTCATGTTTTTCTGTTTTTTGTTGCAAAAACCTCAACACTTCTAACAAGTTGTCCACACCTTAACGCCAACCCGGCCTGCACTCTATTGCTAGTTCTAGATTTTAAGTTGGATCTGGTGCGCTCTAATTGTATAGCCTAGAAATGGGAAGAAGTGAGCTATATATCCTTTAGATTTGGCAGGGGCTTTAAGGATTCAATGATAGCGTAATTTTTTAATTATTTGTGATATTTGTCCCTTGAATTATGTTATTTATATTTTTAACTATATTATTTATATTTTATTTATTGTGTATTTAAAGAATAATTATAAAAAAGGGAGGTTAAAGTTCATTTTTGGAAAGTTTTTGCAATTTGAATTTTTAACATAACGCAACTTCAATGGAAAGATTGCATTTGAAGACATTTGAAAGCAACAAAGGATTTTGATAGCAAATATTGGTTTGGAACATGTGATTATGGCAGTGTTTATAGAGTAGTCTTACCAAGTGGTAAAGTTGTTGCTTTAGAAAAACTATCCGTCTAGTGATTTATAGATGTCTACGTCATTTGATCTATCTTTCATGTTCTATTCACCAATCTTGATTAGTTAGCCATTCTTGGAGAATTCGCCAAATTTAAAGAGTACGCCAAATTTAAAGAGTTTACCAGTCGTGCATGCTACATGAATGGTCATCTCACAACAAATATGGCACCTTATCTATTTTCCTTTTTGCTAGTGGAAATGGTCAATTATTAGTTGTTATAATTTTTTTTAGAGTAATTTTCAAGGCGTCAATTGTAAATTATTAAGAGATATAATTGTACTTGTGTGTATATATAGGTTATACATATCATTTCAGGCTTCTTTAATTGTAAATAAGTAATAGATATGTGATAAATGCCAAAAGTAACATGTTTTAGCCTCATTTTTAATACATTTTTAGATGATTATTTGATTTAAAACGGTGAATTTTATGCTCCTAATCTTTTAAATTCATGTTTTTATACTTAGGAGAGCATTTGGGAGCAAAAGGAGCGAAAAACAAACGAAAATAGAAAAATCGAAACAAGTTTCTAGAGCCACACGGGTTGGGCCATTCTATACGGGATGGACATACGGCCATGTGGAAATCACGAATCACACTCCAAACCTACGGGAAAGCGTATTTTTAAGTTTTTTTGGGTATTTTAAGACATATATATGACAAAGATAAGAAGATGAGAGAGAGCCGTCATAGAATATTCAAAAAAACAACTTGAAAAATACCATTGAAGTCGACTTTGAAGCAGATTTCCATAAATATTGAAGATCTCCTTTTGATTTCTTTGAAGTTTATCATGAGTTTCTTTATTTCTTGCGGTTATACTATCTTTGGGATGTTTTTATTTGCTATCATGAATTGATTTTCTAAATACCTATAGGATGAACCCTATGATAGATTCTATCATTTGATTTTTATTTTACGCTATATATAGTTAGATCTTCTTCTCAATTATGTATGCTTAATTCTTGGTTTGATATTTTTAGATTATTTATTAATGTTTGATGTGCTTAAATTAGAGGAGAATATACTCTATTTAAGAGTAGATCTAGTATAATTCAGTGGAGTTGCATGCAATCCTAGAAATAAGACGATATAAATATACCGGATTGGAGTCAAATCTAATAAGGGAATTCATAGATCGAGTTAATGCGATAATAGGGGTTTTAATTAGAAAGAAATTTCAATTAATCAACCTAAAGTCAGTTGCTCTTAGTCTTGAAGAAAGGTATTAGCATAATTTAGGGATTTCTACAGATCAAGATACTAAGTGAAAAAATTGTGTAATATAAATTGATAATGATAGATGAAGTCTAGGTGGATTCTTTCCTGGCTATTGTCTCACTTCTTGGTTGTTAATCGTTTATTTTCCTAATTTGTTCTTTGTCGTGTTTGTTATTTAATTAATTTAGTTATCAATCAATCGCTCCAATTATTCAGTTAAATAATAGAAAAATGTTAATTACTATTATTTTTAGTCCTTGTGGGAACGATATCTTTACTTACTGTATCTATACTATTAATTGATAGGTGCACTTGCCTTAATAAGATTTTTAGTTAATTTATGACTGTAATCAATATGGCATCCTGAAAACAATTTACAATCTAAATAAAAGATTGCAGGCTTCTTCGCAGATTTATGTGCTATCAAATTGGCATTGACGCTTTGGTGTTCTAATGGAAAGGAATTTTGAAGTTATTAGAGTCCAACTCTTTGTTTGGAAATGCACGATGCATAATGAATTTTGATATCATGGTTTATTTGTGCTTGATTTAAATATTGGGGCAAATAGGGGTATCTCCTTCACCATGGGTATTATGTGAGGACATTCTCACAAAAATTGACAACTTGGTTTTGACGGTTGAAAATGTTAATTTTTATCATATTTTAAGGGGAATCAATGTTGTCCATGGAAATGTAATGTTGTTTTACTTCTTGATGTTAAGGTCTTTCATGTTTTAAACAGCTTGCATGGGTGATTATATCTGTTTTCTCATTACCTTATTAATAAAAGCTTTTTCCTTCGTAAAATAGTAATAATATGAGAAAATATATTAATATGTGTCTCGTAAGTAAGACTGGAAATCACAAACACGTACTATTACCAAAACTTACAAAATAAACTCATAGATGGCGTCACCTGTTTGTTTCACTACCCTTGTTCTTTCTTATGTTTCAATTGCAGTCATGGTCGCCATTGTTCCAACTTTGGCCACACCATCCTCGCTAAAGATGAAAGCAGAAGCACTTTTCCATATTGGTTGGTGGAGTTCAAGTGACTATGACACTTCGGAACCTTGCTATTGAAGTTGGTCTCCGTGCAGCACATGCAGCCAAAAAGCAGCACTTGCACTCGAGCCATGCATGCAGTAGCTGAAGTTCAATGTTGCTGTCTAATTTAAACTTGTTTTGTTACTTCAAGTCATATTCTTTTAATCAAGTTAAAATTGAACTTAGTTGGTAACTTTTTCTTGATGTAATTAGGTGTTGATTGACTGAAAATTCAGCAAAGCAACATGTACAAGTTAATTTAGCAAGTTTCAATATAATTTAGTGGCGTTAGGTAGTTGTTTAGGTGAAAACTTGTTTGTATTGACCAACTTGTCTGGTATATGTAATGGCTTAATGCCTTTGTTTTCTTTTAATGAAAATCTATCAGATTTCATTCATATACTCCACCTATTTCTTTTGCTTTCAATTCTGTTCTTGAATTCTGTTTTTGTTTTTTCTGCAAGTCTCGAGCCTTGCTACTCAAGTCAAAGCTGAACTTGCTTGCACTTTGTTCATAACACCAAAATTGGTATCTAGAGCTATAATCTTAGTGGACATGTTATAGGTTAGCTTCAAACTTGATGGCTTCCTCAGGCTTCTCACCAGCTGCACCACCAATCTTTAATGGAGATGGCTATCACATATGGATGGTCAAAATGAAGACCTACCTGCAGGCATTAGACCTATGGAAGGTGGTCAACTCAGATGATGAACCCGCACCACTTAGAGCCAATCCAACAGTGGCTCAGATTAGGCAGCATGCTGATGAAAGGACCAAGAGGCATAAAGCCATGTCTTGCATCCAAAATTGTGTGTCAGATGTGATATTCATAAGGATCATGGCTTGTGAGACACCAAAGTAGGCCTGGGACATATTGAAAGAGGAGTTTCAAGGGACTAAGAGAACAAGACAGAAACAACTACTGAATTTGAGAAGAGATTTCAAGAATTTGAAGATGAAGGAGAAAGAAACTATCAAGCAGTATTCAGACAGAATTATGGTTGTGGTAAACAACATAAGGCTCCTTGAAGAGCAGTTTAGTGAAGCAAGAATATTGGAGAAGCTGATCTCAACCTTACTTGAGAGGTATGAGGAAAAAAATCCTCCCTCGAATACTCAAGGGACCTGACCAACATTTCATTGATAGAGCTGATCAATGCTCTCTATGCATAAGAGCAAAGAAGAGCTAGCAGACTGGAAAAGCACCAAGAAGGTGCCTTCCAAGCCAAAACCAAACCTGCCTCGAGCACCTCTACCTACAAAGGTAAAAAGACTTAGAGAGACAAACCTAAGTTAGATGCTCCAAGAAGAAGGGATCAACCCTACAGACATTGCAAAAGGCCTAGTCATCTAGAAGCTAATTACTGGTTTAGACCAGATGTGCAGTGCCAATACTGCAAGAAGATGGGCCATGTTGAAAAGGTCTGCAAAAATAAAGGCAAACCATGGCAGAATCAACCACAACAGCAAAAGGCTGAGGCTCGAATAGCTGAAGAGGGCAGTGACCATGAGGAGTAAGTCTTTGCAGTTTCATGCTCAGTTGCTAAAGAAAAGACCACAAAAGGGATGGCTCTTAGATGTGGTTGTACCAACCATATGACACATGATGCTGCCATCTTCAAGTCAATAAATGGAAGCTTTAAAACAAAGGTGAAAGTTGGTAATGGCCACTTTATCAAGGTAGAAGGCAAAGGGGATATGCTGATAAGCACTCTCACAGGCAAAAAACTTGTTTCAAATATATTGTTGGTACCTGAGATTGATAGAAATTTTCTCAGCATAGCTCAGCTGCTAGCGAAAGGCTGTTCTGTTGTGTTTAAAGGCAATGAGTGCCAAATTAGTGATCCGAGTGGATCCAGGCTCATGTTAGTCATTATGGCTAATAAAAGCTTTGTTGTTGACTGGACAAATGACTCAGACTCAGCCTATATAGCCTTATTAGATGAATTGAAGCTTTGGCACCAAAGGCTTGGTCATGCCAACTATAGATCGATGGACCAGCTGACCAAAGAAGATCTAGTTGAGAACTTCATCAACTCAGTTAAAAAGGAGGAGGTTTGTGAGGTATGTCAGCTAGGAAAGCAGATCAGGCTACCATTTCCTTTAAACAAGGCCTGGAGAGCCTTATAAAGGCTGCAGCTTGTGCACACTGATGTGTGTGGTCCCATGAAGACTCAGTCATTGAATGGTAGTAGGTACTTCATTTTGTTTATTGATGATTACTCAAGATTTTGCTGGATTTATTTCTTGAAGCACAAATCAGGGGAGGCCTCAGTGTTCTGGAAGTTCAAGGCTGCTGCTGAGACTGAAACATGTTGCAAATTCAAGACCCTAAGGCCTGATAATGGAACTGAGTACACCTCAGCTCAGTTTCAAGCCTTTTGTCATGAACAAGGCAACATCAGCTCACCAACACCTATACACCTCAACAGAATGGTGTTAGTGAAAGAAAGAATAGAAGCTTAATGGATATGGCCAGGTGTTTGGTGTTTGAGAAGAATTTGCCCAAAACCTAGTGGGCTGAGGTAGTTAACACTGTTGTGTAAACAGACTACCAACCAAGGCTTTGGCTCAAAAAACCCCATTTGAGGCCTGGTTCAGGTTCAAGCCTTCACTGGCTCAGCTGAGGGTCTTTGGTTGCATATGCTATACACATGTCCCAGCTGTGAAGAGAGACAAATTGGCCAAGAAAGTTCAACCTGGCATTCTAGTGGGCTACAGCTCAGTCAAAAAAGGCTATAGGATCTTAAATTCTTTAACAAATAAGGTGCTTGTTAGCAGAGATGTAGTGTTCGATGAAAAATCATGTTGGAACTTGGAGAAGAATGAGCCAGAGGTAGTTTTTGAATACCTTATGGTTGATCAGATTGAGGCTGATCAAAATAGTCCTAAAATGGACATTGATGATGAACCAGTTAGGGGCACTAAACTATTGGCTGAGATTTATGAAAGAACTCAAGTAGCCATAGTGGAACCGAGCTGCTTTGAAGAGGCTGAAGGTCAGCAAGGCTGGAAACAGGCAATGGCTGATGAAATCAGAATGATTGAGAAGAATCAGACTTGGGAATTAGTTAAAAGACCAGGCAACAGAAAGATCATTGGGGTGAAATGGGTTCATCGAGCCAAGCACAATACTGATGGGAGTTTAAACAAACTTAAAGCTAGGCTAGTTGTGAAAAGGTTTGACCAGAAGTATGGCTTAGATTACCTGGAGACCTTTGCACCAGTGGCCAGGCTGGACACCATAAGGCTGCTGGTTGCCTTAACAGCTCAAATGAAATGGAAAATCCATTTGTTTTCTAAATGGATTTCTTGAAGAGGAGATATATATTGAGCAACCTCAAGGTTTCAAAGTGGCTAATAAGGAGGACATGGTTTACAAACTAAAGAAAACCCTATATAGCTTAAAACAGGCACCAATGGCTTGGTTTAGTAGGATCGATAACTACTTGATTAGTTTGGGGTTTGAAAAGAGCATCAATGAGCCAACTTTGTATCAAGAAGAAAGGAGTAGAAACACAACTCATTGTGTCCCTATATGTTGATGGCCTGCTGGTGACAGGAGGAGATTAAGAAATGTTGGCTGACTTCAAAGCCAAAATTCAGCAAAAGTTTGAAATGTCTGATCTAGGAAGGATGACTTATTTCCTTGGCATGGAGGTGTCACAAACACAAAAATTGAATCTTCCTAAGTCAGAAGGATTTTGCCTCCAAAATACTAACCAAATTCTCCATGCAAAATTACAAGGCAATAAGCACACCAATTGCCACCGGAGAGAAACTATCAAGCTAAGGTAACTTTGAGCAAGTTAGTGAATCTGTCTATAGGAGCTTGATAGGTTGTTTGTTGTACTTGACTGCCACTAGGCCAGACATTATGTTTACTGTAAGCCTGCTCTCAAGATTCATGCATTGCTGCAATGAGAAGCATTTTCAATCTGCAAAAAGGGTACTCAGGTACATTAAAGGGACCCTGAGTTATGGAATGATGTATGTCAAGACAAGAAGCATGAAGTTACTTGGATATACTGACAGTGATTAGGCTAGATCATTAGATGACATGAAGTGCACCTCAGGGTATGTTTTCACCCTTAGTTCAGCCATCTTTTGTTCGAGCTCAAAGAAGCAAAATATTGTTGCTTAGTCAACTACTGAGGCAAAATATATGGCAGCTGCTTAGTCAACTGCTGAGGCAAAATATGTGGTAGCTGTTGGAGTTGTCAACCAAGCCATTTGGCTGAGAAAGATTTTGGCTGATTTAAATCTGTACCAAAGGGAAGCAACAGGGATCATGTGTGACAATCAATCCAGTATTGCAATTGCAAAGAATCATGTCTTCCATGGAAGGACAAAACACTTTAAAATCAAGTTTTATTTTGTTAGGGAAATAAAGTAAGCTCGAGAGGTGGAGCTGATTCATTGAAATTTTGAAGATCAAATTGCTGACATCTTGACAAAACCCCTTAGTGTGACGAGATTTATTAAATTAAGAGAGCAAATGGGAGTTTGCAGCATGGAAACCAAGGAGGAGTGTTGAAGTTAGTCTCTATGCAGCACATGCACCCGAGCCATGCATGCAGCAGCTGAAGTTCAATGTTGCTGTCCAATTTGAACTTGTTTTGTTACTTCAAGTCATATTCTTTTAATCAAGTTAAAATTGAACTTAGTTGGTAACTCTTTCTTGATGTAATTAGGCATTGATTGACTGAAAATTCAGCAAAGCAACATGTACAATTTAATTTAGCAAGTTTCAATGTAATTTAGTGGTGTTAGGTAGTTGTTTAGGTGAAAACTTATTTGTATTGACCAGCTTGTCTGGTATATGTAATGGCTTAATGCCTTTGTTTTTTTTAATGAAAATTTATCAGATTTCATCCATATACTCCATCTATTTCCTTTGCTTTCAATTCTGTTCTTGAATTCTGTTTTTGTTTCTTCTGCAAGTCTCGAGCCTTGCTGCTCAAGTCAAAGCTGAACTTGCTTGCACTTTGTTCATAACACCAAAACTTGCACATGGCCAAGTATATCATGCAATAAAACTGGTGTTATGAAGTGGTTATCCATGCAATGGAGAAAACAGATCACACATTTGCAAGCTCACCCAAAGATGCAAGCTCAACAAAGCTGAGATGTCAACAAAGGTGTGAGCTCTGTTAGGTGAGCTTATACATGTGAGCCCTTTCTACGCAAGTTGCCAACTTGCTCTAAAACGATATATTTTTTTGACAGATGCTATGGTTGCTAATTAGACTAAAATCAACCAATAGAGAGACAAGTTGTACTGTACAAGTTCCAAGACTTACCAAGTAGTAATTATTTAATATTATTTTCAGCTTATTTAAGCATTGCTGTACATGTAAACTATAAGCCAAGTAATGAAATAGAATATCATAACTTGATTGCTTCATTTTCATCTATTTTTTTCTTTCTGTCTCAATCCAGTTTTCATCAAATATCCAACAGCTGAAAGCATCATCCGCATTGAGATCCAAATTGAGCTCCGTGCTGTAGGTGTGCCGGGTATGTTTGATGAACTCAAAATATTGAATTTCTCCTGCTTCCCAAACCTTTTTTATCTTGATATAGCTTGGACTGGGATTAATGGAAGCATCCCATCTCAAATAATTGCTTTATCCTCATTGGAGTACCTCAATCTTTCAAACAATCATCTAATAGGTAAATCACCTCAGTTCCTTGGAAAACTTAGTCGATTAAAAGAGCTCAACCTTTCTGGTAACTCTTTTGAAGTTTCTATCCCCTTGGATTGGGGAAGTTTGAGTAGTTTGATCTCTCTGCAAATGGTTAATTGCAACATTTGTGGTCCTATCTCTTATACTTTGGGTAATTTAACCAATTTGAAATAGTTGGACCTTCACGATAACCAAATTACTGGTCCTATCCCTTTTTCCCTTGGCAATTTAATTACTTTAAATAGTTGGACTTATCTTTTAATCAAATAATTGGGGCAATTCCTCCAACTTTGGGCCACTTAAGCAATTTGGAAATTTTTATATTTTACTTCAAACCAAATTAGCGGTTTTGTTGTTGTTCCAATAGGGTTGGAAGCATGTAAATTATTGTATAAAAAATCACACAAAGTTCAATTCCCAGGAAAGAGAGGTGAGTCACAAGGATCTCTTAAGTACCAAGTCTTTCCTTAGTCAGAATATCCCTTCTCTCGTAATTTAATAGCACAATTAAATACTACGATTATACCCTCAAATATTGAAAGAAAAATAGGACAAGAAAGAACACAAGAGTTTAACGAGGTTCGGTAAATTATACCTACATCCTTGGGCACTAATACCAGATGATAACTTCACTTTCTCCAAAATATTACAAACAAATAGAATTCCTTAAGAATTCTCAAATGGGAGAAGAGAGAAAACTAAGTGAGAAAGAATAGTTGGGATTTTTGAAATGACAACTGGGAAGGCCTAGAATAGTTGGGATTTTTGAAATGACAACTGAGAAGGCCTATTTATAGTTGAGGTTCAAGGACCAAACCATAAATAGCCCATTATCTCAAGGACCAAAAAAAAAAAAAAAAAATTATCCGATGCCAAAATTTCAAGTCAATTTTAGGTGCAAAGGCTGCACCTCCTATTTATTACATTGTTAGTCAATTTTAATGGCTGCCATTTAATTGCCATGCAATTTGTCAACAATTTACCATGCAATTTTATGCTGCCATAAATGTTAACATTTGTTCCATCAAAATTAGGAAACATGAAGAATTTGGTTGTACTAAATTTCTATAGCAACAAGCTTAAAGGCTCGATCCCTCCATCACTATCCACCTTATCCAATTCGAGCTACTTGTGCTTGGATTCAGATCTTCTACAAGCTCCAATTCCTGGTGAAGTTAGAAACTTGGAGAATTTGTTTGAATTGAATCAAAAGTAAAAACAAGCTCAACGGTATGATGCCTTTGTCAATATTTAGGTTATCGAAATTGAGCTTTTTATACCTTGATCCGAATCTTTCAGAAGGTCCCTTACCAAAAGGAATGAGGAATTTGAAAGCTTTAAGACGCCTTAACCTCTCCAATAACAAATTGATTGGACCTATTCCATCTTAATTCGGGGATTGCACAATTTTGGAAGAACTATCTTTGAGTAATAATTATATAACTGGAAGCCTTCCCCCTGATGTTTTTAGTTGTCCTTATTAAAATCTAAATCTAACTCATAATTTCATCGAGGGAGAAATACTGCATCAATTTAATAACATGGTCTACTTCAGCATTTTGGATCTTAGCCACAACAATCTAACAGGCATGATTCCTCAATTTTTGAGGTCGTTGGAAAAGATCAATTTGTCCTATAATTCTCTAGAGGGTCCTACTCCAAAGCAATTGAGTTTTGCATTTTCACCTGACTCTTGGGGCCATAAGCATTTATGTGCCCAATTGTATAACACACCTTACCCGACCCTATGGTTGGATCCAAGTATGATGTGCCATAACCTAAACTTAAATGAAGTTAACAAAGGTGTTTGAAATTCAGTTTAAAAAATCATGATATTGGCGTAGTCTTTAACACGTGAATGACAAAACACTCGATTCATTTATGCGCCAATAATGTAACACTTTAAAACAAACCATTTTGTGAAAGCCTTATGAAACTCGTTAAGGACATTCCCTTTACCAAAAGTTCCAATATTCATAATTGGCAGTTAAAAACCGTGTTCAACAGTTTGGCTTTCACGCCTAAAATATTATATCATAAACTATATCTTGAATGAAAACACTTACAAATATATGTTACTGGAGATAACAAAAGATTTCAAATAACATAGTATAATAAAGCTGTAAGTCATCATAATATTATTACAATACATTTCTATAAGTCACTTTGCCTATCATATGCATGATATAGAACTTAACAGAAGGCTCACAATCAATAGTGCTCTGACGTAGTCCCTTCACAGATTTTCCTTCCTTCAATCCACTCTCCTAAGAAGGAAGAAAATAACAGAGTAAGTTCTAACAAACTTAGTGAATAGTCAATGTCACGACGAGAAGAAAACCCGCACCCTGACGATGCGTTCCTTCTTTGTCCCGACGATCAAACGCCACGTCATGATGTGACGATGTACTCCTCAAGTTTCTCGATTTTTTTTTCTTAGTTAAATTCTGTTTTTGTTTCCCACTTACACTCTAATTAACTTAGAGATTTTCTAGTTATAAATGCTACGAATTTTAGGCTATAAATAGGCCATAGTCACTCTAGGTTTTACACACAAAAAATACTAAGATTGAGAGAATTCTGTTCTTCGGGTTTGAAGGGTTTTTTCTTTCGGGGTTTCAGATTTCTTTTGATTCTCTTCATCTCTTGTACTCTTTTTTTATTTCGTGAAATATCTCTTTACCTGTGATTTTTTCTCTTTGGAGAAATTTTTTCACGTAAATTTGTTGTTCATTTTTTTCGATTTTCTACTTTATTTACTTGTTCGTTGCATATTGAGTTAATTCCCCACCCTTATTAATCAATAGTCTTACAAAAGTTCATCGAAGACTACAAACCATGTTAACCTTGACTAATGGTTTAACCATAAGCAGATAAAAGTTCAAAAAAAAAATTAAAATGGATCATGTTTTGCAAATCCCTAATAGTCAGCCTTGTATAAGCATTTACTATTTTCACATCATATATATTTTATCCATATGAACTATTAATTCAACATTAAGAAATTTCTTTCTTTGCATTGTTCCGAATCTAAAAAATTCTTTAAAAAAAAAAAAAAAAGAGTATCCACATTGTTTCTACATGTTGCTGAGTAATAGAATAATATTATTTTGTAGTAACAGGATAACAAAATACTTTTTTATGTTTTTCTTTCTCAATCAAACTTTATTGATAATTGTCCCTATTACAAGATATGATCAAACAAAAGCAATCTAGATACTGTTTTATGTGTATAGCATGTTGCACTGAGATTGTTTTCACCAAAAGTACTTATTTCACTAATGATTTTACCATAAAAAATTAGTAGAAATTGGGAAAAAAGAAATGAGTGAGTAGGAGTGAGTGTTTGATCGAATCGAGCCGAAACGAATAGAGTGAAAAAATTTCGAGTTAGTTGAGTTAACAAGTTCTATTTTAGAATTCTAATTCAATTTTTTTCTTAATCAAGTCATAAAATTCAAGTTGAATCGAATCAAATAAATTTATTCGAGTTAAATTTTTAAAGACTTAAATAGACCAAATTGAAATCTTTTTGACGATATGACTAAATTTCAGGTTAGAGCACATAAATTTGAGGTAATATATATTTGAAAACTCTTTTAAAGAAAAATAGGAGAAAATAAAATGATTTAATATGATAAACTTAATTTGGTAATTTATTTGTTTAAAGCTTCAAAATTATTATTTTGAATTTTTAAAAGCTATATAGTTTAACATTTTTATATAATTTTAAAGAATTTTTAAGAAGTGTATATAATTTTAAAATTTTAAAATTTTCTACACTTTTTATTTATAAAATTTTGTAATTTTTTATAAATATTTTGGAGATTGTTTTTATTTTATGTAGCAACCAATTTACTCATTTTAAAAATAGATAAGTGCTCAAAAAGGTAGAATTCAAATTGTAAAACAGATTAAAGTTTCATTAACCATTTGCATTCAGCTCCAATATTGGAATGTGGAAAGTATTTCAAGAGGAATGTTTAATTATAAAGCCTATGCAGGGTTATCCTATTCCTGATTTAATCAATCCACCAAATTTCCCTTCTCAAATTATTGGAATCAGCAGTTTCAATATAAGAATGTTAACTGTTTCATATTTATTATTCATTTTGTGATTTGATTGTTCTTTGGTAAATTAAATAAATACTAATTATGTTCATATAAAGAATCATGATTTAACTTACAAACTACTATAATTGAAGAAAAAAATTAACATGTACGGAGGGATTTAAATAAAACATTTATGCACCATAATTATAGAATTAAGCTCAAGCTATTGAGCAAAATAAACTCAAATATGCTAATATTTGACTTGAGGTAGCTTGTAATGCTTATCAAGTTTTTCATTTTAATATCCATAACTAATTTTATTTAGTTCAAACTCAAATTTAATTAGAAATAATCAAATTTGAAATCGAGTACAAAAGTAAACTCTTTAGCAAATATGCCTATAATTGAATAAATTTTTTTGGAGTTCACTTGACCCATCATTTTTTGGGTGTTTCCAAGAATAAATACATTTGGCTAGACTATACTTTTACACGTTAAATGATAATGATATTTTTTTAAAGGTAAAAAAACACAATATTTTCATAATCAAATAACTGGTCGAATCGATTAGATTACTAGTTTTTAATTCGATCGGTTTATTAATTTAATTAAATAAATTATTAAAAATTTTAAATACTGATTAAAGAAATAATTTTAATAGTACTCACATCACAGTTCTCATGTACTTGATGTTGATACGACACTATTTATTTTATATGTCATGTTAACAAATATTTTAAAGATTATAAAAATATTAAAGAAATAAAATATCAAAATTAAATAAATTATAAAAAATTGATAATTTTTTTAAAAAATTAGCATGAAGTATATGTGTATTAGAAAGTTTCCATGAAGTGGAATTAGTAGATAGAAAAGCACGAGGTTTTCATCATTGTCAATTTGTTAGAAGCTTCAAAGAAGAAGTCCTTTAGAGCGTCCAGTTTACTCTCAAAACACAAATACAAGTCAATACATAATACAAATGATTCAAAGCACCTATTGCTTTTCTTCATCAGAAACTTCAACCGAGAAAAACACAACTTTTGTTTGGCAATGACTAGACTTAAAAGGTATAACATTTTACCTAATAAAATTAAATTAGTTTTGTACGGTTATATTCCTAAATACATCTATTAGCTCATTAAAATATTAACTGTATACGATATTATAAAAACATGAAAAAAAATTTAATTTTATACTAGTCCAAATAACCCTCTCACGTCTTTATATATATGTATACGTCTTTAAAATTAGGTAGAGAATTGGGAGTAAAGCTTCAATCCTGATCTTAATAGCTATGGCATTCTCCTTTTACACTTTCATTGCTATTTTGCTTGTTTCACTTTCTATAACAGTGAGGTGCAGTGAGATAACTAGAGTAACAAATAATGATTCAGAATCTCTTGTAGCTGAGGAAAAAGCATTGATGGAAACTGGGTGGTGGAGTAACTACAGCAACATAGGTTTTCACCGTTGTACATGGCCTGGTGTTAGATGTAGTTCTGCTGGAAGTGTCATCGAGATTGATCTTAGTGGCCATGGTCTAAATGGGAGTATAACACCTCAAATAGGTGCACTTTCGAAACTCAAGTGCCTCAACCTGTCCTCAAATAATCTTAGAGGTGAGTTACCTTCTTCACTTGGAAACCTTACTCAATTGGCAGTGCTTGATGTTTCTTATAATGAAATTCATTCTATTCCCCTGGAAATTGAGAAGATGGAGAATCTTGTTTCTCTAAATTTGACGAGGAACCTCATTGTTCAACTGCCTTCAGCTATTGGTCTTTTGACCAATCTCACCCACTTGATTATGACCTCTAATCCATTACGGAGCATCATCCCTCCCCAAATATGGAACCTGAAAAAGCTATTGGCTCTCCATCTCGGAAACTGCCAGCTCTATGGTTCCACTCCACCCAATATTGGAAAGCTGAAGAGTTTGGTTAATCTCCATCTCTCGAGCAACATGCTTGTTGGTCCAATCCCATCTTCTGTCAACAACTTAACCAATCTTGCATCGTTGTTTCTTTATGGAAACCAACTTAATGGATCCATTCCACAAGAAATTGGGGGTGTGAAAAATAAAATAAAATAAAATAAAATAAAGAACACACAAATTTTACGTGGAAACCCTTTCGGGAAAAAACCATGGGCAGAGGAGAAGAAAAATTCACTATGTCGAAAATTTTGAATCGTTACAAGAGGAATAGACTATGTCTATTTATAGGCTTGTAAAGCCATATTCTAGTAGGATTGAAACACCTTATCCTAATAAATATAAAATAGATGGAGTTTAATAAGGTTTAAAAAACCTTATTCTAAAATAAAATAAAAGAAGTCTAGTTCTATATGGATTTTACTTTTATTTTATTTTCCATCGTATTTTATTTAAATAAGAATTCGGGTCACTTAATTGTAACAGAGGGACTGACAAATTTGATTACATTGGATCTATCTTCTAATATGCTTGTTGGTCCAATCCCATCTTCTGTCAACAACTTAATCAATCTTGCATCGTTGGTTCTTTATGGAAACCAACTTAATGGATCCATTCCACAAGAAATTGGGGGACTGAATTTGATTACATTGGATCTATCCTTCAATATGCTTTTGGGTCCCATCCCTTCCTCTTTGGGTCAATTCTCAATGAACAAGTTCTTCATCGCGAACAAGTTCTCCACCTCTTCCATAAAACCCCTTAAGGGTTTAACTTCAACAATGAACACCAACCAAGCCCCAGCAATGCTCAAACTTGGTTATAGGAAGTGACTTAGTCATCATATCTGCAGGATTTTCATGAGTACTAATTTTGCTCACAACAATATCACCACTAGCAATAATATCACGAACAAAATGATACCGAACATCAATATGTTTTGTTCTCTCATGAAACATTTGATCTTTTGTAAGGAAGATGGCACTGATTGTCACAAAAATATGCATCTTGATTTGAAGGTCTTCATTGAGTTCACTAAATAGTCCCTTCAACCAAATAGCTTCTTTACAAGCCTCGATAATCGCCATGTACTCGGCTTGATGGTAGACAAAGCGATTGTAGTTTGCAAAGTGGCTTTCCAACTAATTGCACAACCTCAGATAATAAAGACGTAACTTTGTGAGAGATCTTCTTCTATCAAGGTCTCCAAAGCAAAATCAGCATCAACATACCCTATGACTCCATCTTTAGTTCTTCCAAGCTGTAAGCAAACATCGTAGTGCCTCGTAAGTATCTTAAAATCCATCGAATCGCTTTCCAATGTTCTTTACAAGGATTTGCCATGTATATCGCTAATCTTGACTTGATTGCATATGATAAATACGGGCGTTAGCAAACCATAGCATACATGAGAGATCCCTTTGCTTTGGAGTATGGAACATGTGACATGTACTCAATCTCATCATCGATTGTGGAGACAAAGCCGATGAAAGTCTGAAATGGTTTGCTAAAAGGAGTACTAATGAGCTTAGCACTCTGCATATTGAACCTACAAAGAACTTTCTCAATGTACCCCTTCCGACTTAGGTACAATTTACTTGCTTTTCTATCTCGGAGAATCTCCATACCAAGTATCTTCTTTCTTTGGTCCTAAATCTTTCATCTCAAATTCTTCACTTAGTTGGGCTTTGACCTTTCTTATCTCTCCTTTATCTTTTCTTTTGCTATCAACATGTCATCAACATAAAAAGTAGATACACAAAAGAACCAATTCTGTTTTTTCTTAAAGTAAACACAACTGTCTAAACTACTTCTTTTGAAATCATGAGAAGTCATAAAGGAATCAAACCTCTTGTACCCTTTGTCTTGGTGATTGTTTCAAACCGTAAAGTGACTTTTCTCAAACAAGCAAACATAGTCCTCTTTTTCGAGACTATAAAACCCTCGGGTTGTTGCATGTAAATATCCTCCTCAAGTTCTCCATACATACGTAAAATGCGGTTTTACATCTAGCGCTGCTCAAGCTCCAAATCATGCATGGCTACAATACCAAGCAAAGCTCGAATCGAACTATGCTTAACAATTGGAGAGAACAAATCATGAAGTCCACTCTGGAATTTGACTATAACCCTTTGCAACAAGCCTTGCTTTATATCCGGGTTCTTCAACTCCTGGAGTCCCTTCTTTCTTTTAAACACCCATTTACAACGAATGACCTTTTTACCTTTAGGAAGTTTCACAAGGTCCCATGTTACATTTTTGTGAGTGATTCCATCTCTTCTTGCATAGCAAACATCCACTTTTACGAGTCTTCACACTAACGCGCCTCAGAATAATTAGATGGCTCTTGATTCGCATCTATATCTTCAGCCACATTTAAAGCATAAGCAACTAAATCAGCTTCGGCATACTTCTTTGGAGGTTTAATTTCTCTTCTAGTTCTATTTTTGGCGATAGAGTATTGTGGTGAAGAAGCAACTCTATTCTCAATTTTTGTTATGGCTTGAGGAGTTGACTCTGTATTAATCGATGCTCCACGCTTTTGGTTTTCTTTATTGGAAGAGTCTTTAAGAGATAAGTTAGGTATCATAGCGGTTTCCTCAAAAACAACATCTCTGCTAATCACAACTTTTCTATTTTGAGGACACCATAACTTATAGCCTTTTACACGACTTTATAACCAAGAAAAACGCATTTAATGGATCTCGGTTCCAATTTTCCATTATCAACATGAGCATCGCAGAGACACCCAAAAATCTTTAAATCGGAATAATTAGCGGGATTACGGACCATACCTCTTGTGGAGTCTTTTTCTCAATGGCAGCGGATGGAGATCGGTTGATCAAAAAACATGCGATGAGGTCATACGCCCAAAATGACTTCGGTAAGTTGGCATTTGACAACATACGTCGAACCTTCTCCATGATCATTCTGTTCATTCGTTCTGCAACGCCGTTTTGCTGCGGAGTATGACGAACTGTCAAGTGTCTCATGATCCCTTCTGACTTGCACAATCTATTAAACTCATCAGAATAGAACTCTAAGCCATTGTCTGTATGGAGGTATTTTATCTGTTTTCTCGTCTGTTTTTCAATCATAATTTTTCAAGACTTAAATGCGGAAAACATATTGCTTTTCTGCTTTAGGAAGAACGCCCAAACTTTTATGGAAAAATCATCAATAAAGGTTAGCATATAATTATCTCCACCTCTCGAAGGCACTCTGGATGGCCCCCACAGATCAGAATGAATATACTCCAACGTTCCTTCGTGTTATGGATTCCTCTAGTGAATCGAACTCTCTTTTGCTTCCCAAAACACACGGTGCTCAGAAATTCAGTTTGCAAATTCCTTGCCCATCAAGAAGTCCTCTTTGCTTAATTCTGTCATGCCATTCTCACTCATATGCCCCTAGCGCATATGCCAAAGTTTAGTAATATCATCATCGACAAGGAAGAGAAGCGGCAATTTTGCATCACGATATGATGAGAACTTTGCAAAACATATAACTTGGCAATTTTTCTACGCCCTTTCATCACAACAAGGGACCCTTTGGAAATCTTTAAAACCCCACTTTCAGGTTTGTGTATCTGCACCCTTTTGAATCAAGAGTACTCAACGAAATTAAATTTCTTTTCAATTACGGAACATGCGTGACGTCACTAAGTGTTTCGACAACTCCATCAAACATCTTAACTTTAATTGTTCCAACACTGCGATCTTACACGAAGCATTATTTCCCATCAAAACAACACCTTGAGACATCTTTGTTTTCGTAAGTTGTAAACCAATCCCGATTGGGACTCATATGGAAGGTGCAGCCTGAATCAAGTATCCACTCCTCACTTACTTTAGAATCATTGACAAAAGCGACTAGAAGTTCACCATCGCTGTAGTCTTCTACAACATCAGCTTCACCAGAATTTTTTGGTTGTTTTCCCTTTTGATTCGCGGCCTCCCTTTTAATCTTATTTTGTAGCTTATAGCACTCAGATTTAATGTGCCCTTTCTTCTTACAGAAGTTGCAAGCTTTACCTCTATTTGAAGACTTCGATCTACCCTTAGATTTACCACGATGATTTCTTTCCTGTGTCCTACCATGATCATCATCAGCATTCCGATCTTGTCTCCCACGAACAATGAGACCCTCTCCCTGAGAGTCGAGTTTAACCACAAGATGTTTCATCTTATCATACGAGGTTAAAGAATCATAAACCTCATCAACTGTGAGAGACTCGCGGCTATATAAAATCGTGTCTCTAAAGGTTGAATAAGACAGAGGCAACGAACAAAGTAGAATCAACCCTAGATCTTCCTTATCATACTGAACCTCCATGGCCTATAAGTTTGAGAGAATTTCTTTAAACACTGTTAAGTGTTCGTGTACAGACGCACCTTCCTCCAAACGATGAGCATAAAGACGCTGCTTCATATGCAACTTGCTTGTTAGAGTTTTCGACATACATATTTGTTCTAGCCTCTTCCATAATGCAGAGGCAGTCTTCTCTTTCATCACATCCTGCAAAATTTCATTGGACAAATGCAGATGTAATTGTGTTAATGCCTTTCGATCCTTACACTTCTTCTCTTCATCTGTTAATGTTGAAGGCATCTTATCTATCCCTAGCAGGGCATCCTCCAGATCCATCTGCGCAAGAACTGCTTGCATCTTAATCTGTCACAATGCAAATCTGGTGTTGCGATCCAACAGCAGAATTTCATATTTCAAAGACGCCATTACCGTGATCGAGATGAACAACCCGGAAGCTCGGATACCAATTTGTGAAAAATAAAATAAAATAAAATAAAATAAAGAACACACAAATTTTACGTGGGGCAGAGGAGAAGAAAAATTCACTATGTTGAAAATTTTGAATCGTTACAAGAGGAATAGACTATGTCTATTTATAGGCTTGTAAAGCCATATTCTAGTAGGATTGAAACACCTTATCCTAATAAATATAAAATAGATGGAGTTTAATAAGGTTTAAAAAACCTTATTCTAAAATAAAATAAAAGAAGTCTAGTTCTATATGGATTTTACTTTTATTTTATTTTCCATCGTATTTTATTTAAATAAGAATTCGGGTCACTTAATTCTAACAGGGGCACTGACAAATTTGATTACATTGGATCTATCTTCTAATATGCTTGTTGGTCCAATCCCATCTTCTGTCAACAACTTAATCAACCTTGCATCGTTGGTTCTTTATGGAAACCAACTTAATGGATCCATTCCACAAGAAATTGGGGGACTAACAAATTTGATTACATTGGATCTATCCTTCAATATGCTTTTGGGTCCCATCCCTTCCTCTTTGGGTCAATTAAAGAATCTCAGTTCTCTTTATTTGAGTTCAAACAAAATTTTCACTCCACTCCCTCCAACTTTGGGCAATTTATTCAGACTGGAATCGTTCTCTCTTTACAAAAATAAAATAAATGGTTCCATCCCTTCAGCAATATCAAATCTTAAGAGGTTGACTAGCTTGGACCTTGGTGCCAATAACTTGAGTGGTCAAATCCCTTCATTTCTAGGTCTTTTACCCAACTTGAGTGGTTTGTGGCTTGACTCAAATCTTTTTGAAGGTTTCATCCCATTAGATATTGGAAAATTAAAGAATCTGACTTTATTGTATCTCTCTAATAATAAACTCACTGGCTCAATCCCTTTATCTCTATTTCATTTACCCAGTTTAAGGCATCTATCCATGGCTTCGAATCTTTTGGAAGGTCCCATACCCCATGAAATTGGGAGTTTGAATACCCTGATGTACTTAGATCTCTCAGACAACAAATTGAGAGGACCCATTCCAACTCAGATTGGTAATTTGTCAAATTTAACAAACTTAATTTTTGCAAACAATAACTTAAGTGGAAGGATTCCCCTGCAAATTAGTGGCTTATCTCTATACTAGCTTGATCTTAGTCATAACATAATTAGTGGAGATATACCTTCTCAACTCAATTTCCAAAACTATTCCCAAAACATTGATCTTAGTCATAACCTTCTCCAAGGAGTGATACCTTCCCAATTTGGGAATTTAACTCATTTAAGCAGCTTAGATCTCAGTTGGAATAATCTAACGGGCACGATTCCCGAATTTTCATTTTTTGTGGGGAACCTTAATTTGTCATTTAATTCATTGAGGGGTTAAATTCCAGATGGATTATTGCATTTTGCACCCGACACATTTACAAGCAACAAAGATTTATGTGGTTCCATTCAAGGCTTCCGTCCTTGCCCTTCATCTCCAAATGTAAACAGAGAAAGAAATAGCAAAGTAGTGAAGCACAATCTGCCTATTGTTATTCTGGTTCCAACTTTGTTATTTTTTGTCTCGACTTTTGTGTTGGTGATATTCATCCTATTTCGACGGTATAGAGCTAAAGCTTTGAAATCTGAGCCAAGTCCAACCAAAAATGGAGATTTATTCTCTATTTGGAACTTTGATGGAAAGATTGCTTTTGAAGACATCATCAAAGCCACAGAGGATTTTGATATCAAATATTGCATTGGAACGGGTGGTTATGGCAGTGTTTACAGAGCAATCTTACCAAGTGGAAAAGTTGTTGCATTGAAAAAACTCCACCGATTGGAAGCTGAGCAGCCGGCTTATGATACATGTTTCCGAAATGAGATCAAGTTTTTAACAGAAATACGACACAAGAACATTGTCAAGCTCTACGGAATTTGTCTCCACAATTGTTGCATTTTCCTGATTTATGAATATATGGAAAAGGGAAGCTTGTTTTATGCCTTGAGCATTGATGAGGAAGCTGTGGAATTGGATTGGACCAAAAGAGTGAAAATTGTCAAAGGTGTCGCACATGCTCTATCTTACATGCATCATGATTGTAACCCTCCAATTGTTCATCGAGACATCTCAAGTAATAACATTTTGTTGAACTCGAATTGGAAGCTTTTATTGCTGATTTTGGGCGCAAGACTTCTTGATCCTAATTCATCTAATCGAACTGTAATTGTTGGCACGTACGGATATATTGCCCCAGGTTCTATACATTCACTCTCTTTTTCCCTTTTTATTTAGCTTCATTCATTCTTAGTTTGTATTGATTTTTTATTTTGAATTACATATTATTCGAAACAAATGGGAAAAGTAAAATTAGCAAAGATCAAATATAAATAAAATTTTTGTTTTAACTTGAGATTAAAGAATTCAAATGCAACTACACATGCACCTACGCACAATATAAATTCGCATCTATTTTTAACGATTCCTTTTTGTTTTAATTACAGAACTGGCTTATTCATTGGTTGTGATTGAAAAATGTGATGTATATAGCTTTGGAGTGTTGGCATTGGAAATATTGATGGGAAAGCATCCTGGTGAATTGTTGTCAACACTATCATCATCGTCATCGTCATCGCCATCTAATATAAAAAATGTCATGTTAAATGAAATTTTGGACCCTCGATTATCACCCCCAAGAAGTTGAAAAATGACAGGAGACATCGCTTTTGTTGCTGTGATTGCTTTCGCATTCTTACAGGCCAAACCCAAAGCTCGACCAACAATGAAATCAATGTCTCAAGAATTCCTACATATCAAGTCTCTAATTTCAATGCCTCTCCATGAAATATCTCTTATCGAGCTTAAGAACCATGAGATGCTTATGAGCTGTGAAAGTTACAAATAAATAGTAGTTTATTTGGTTCTACATTTTTAAGATGATACATTTTTAAGATGATATGAATATCATATTTTTAAGACGATATGAATATCATATTGTCCTAAATGCTTTCATTATTTTTTTTTTATATATACCAAAATATATATGCCATGTGTTTTTTTTTTTTTGCTTGGAATAGGAGGCAAATGCATGTATTGGGCTGTTAGATTTGGATATCCATTCATAAATGTTGGGTCCAAAGCATGGTGATAGAAGGGCCTTGGCCCAAAGATCACCCCGTTAATGCCTTTTGCCTCTCCTAATTTTTGGCCCACTCCCTCCAACTTTGTGCAATTTATTCAGACTGGAATCGTTCTCTCTTTACAAAAAAAAAAAAAATGGTTCCATCCCTTCAGTAATAACAAATCTTAAGAGGTTGACAAGCTTGGATCTTGGTGCCAA
This sequence comes from Gossypium anomalum, assembly GCA_025698475.1. Classification (NCBI taxonomy): domain Eukaryota; kingdom Viridiplantae; phylum Streptophyta; class Magnoliopsida; order Malvales; family Malvaceae; genus Gossypium; species Gossypium anomalum. Next base: position 65,719,326 of record CM046964.1, read on the forward strand.
TAACTTGAGTGGTCAAATCCCTTCATTTCTAGGTCTTTTACCCAGCTTGGGGAGTTTGTACCTTGACTCAAATATTTTTGAAGGTTTCATTCCATTAGATATTGGAAAATTAAAGAATTTGACTGTATTGTATCTCTCTAATAATAAACTTACTGGCTCAATCCCTTTATCTCTATATCATTTACCCAGTTTAAGGCATCTATCCATGTCTTCGAATCTTTTGGAAGGTCCCATACCCCATGAAATTGAGAGTTTGAATGCCCTGAGATACTTAGTTCTCTCAAACAACAAATTGAGTGGCCCCATTCCATCTCAGATCGGTAATTTGTCAACAATAACTTGAGTGGAAGGATTCCCCTGCAAATTGGTGGCACATCTCTATACCAGCTTGATCTAAGCCATAACATCATTAGTGGACATATACCTTCTCAACTAAATTCCCAAAACCTTAATCTTAGCTATAACCTTCTCCAAGGAGTGATACCTTCCCAATTTGGGATTTTAATTGATTTAAGCAGCTTAGATTTCAGTTGGAATAATCTAACGGGCACGATTCCCGAATTTCCAATTTATGTGGGGAACCTCAATTTGTCATTTAATTCACTAAGGGGTCAAATTCTAGATGGATTATTGCATTTTGCACCCGACACATTTACAGGCAACAAGGATTTATGTGGTTCCATTCAAGGCTTTCGTCCTTGCTCTTCATCTCCAAATGTAGACCGAGAAAGAAATAGCAAAGTAGTGAAGCACAATCTGCCTATTGTTATTCTGGTTCCAACTTTGTTATTTTTTGTCTCGACGTTTGTGTTGGTGATATTCATCCTATTCCGACGATATAGAGCTAAAGCTTTGAAATCTGATCCAAGTCCAACCAAAAATGGAGATTTATTCTCTATTTGGAAGTTTGATGGAAAGATTGCTTTTGAAGACATCATCAAAGCCACAGAAGATATTGATATCAAATATTGCATTAGAACGGGTGGTTATGACAGTGTTTACAGAGCAATCTTACCAGGTGGCAAAGTTGTTGCATTGAAAAAATTCCACTGATTTGAAGCTGAGCAGTCGACTTATGATACAAGTTTTCGAAATGAGATCAAGTTTTTAACAGAAATACGACACATGAACATTGTCAAGCTCCACGGATTTTGTCTCCATAATCATTGCATGTTCTTGATTTATGAATATATGGAAAATAGAAGCTTGTTTTATGCCTTGAGAATTAACGAGGAATGTTGGGTTTTTGAACAATTTATCTAGGGGAAGTATGAAGCTCAGTGTAAAACTTGAGCAACAAAGTAATAAATCTAAATGAAGAATGACAAAAACTTTGAAATTCAAGTCTGGAGGTTTTTAAGCAAATGAGCAGAATCTGGCTTGAACTATGAAAGCAAAAATTGAAAGAGTATTTTTCTTGAATGATTTCTATTGAAATTCATTAATTAAAAAGATGGCATAATACCAATACATATACCATTCATAAGCTGGTCAGCTTTAACATATTTACTATTTTTAGACTTCATTGTAACTTGCACCGCTTGTACATTGCAACTTGCAAATCACAACTTGCACAATTAGGTAAGCTGATCTATCAATCTTTTCAGCACCGAATGCATTAAATACATTACCTACTTGGTTATAATTAAACTAAGTTACAAAATATTACTTAAAATAACAAAATGAAACCAAAATTGAACAGTAGCATCAACTTTAGTAGCTGCATGTACTTCATCTGGAAATACTACAGTAGCTTGATCTTTATACTTCATCCACATAACTTGGACTATGTAACACCCTAACCCGTTTTCGTCGTCGGAGGGGTTACGAGGTATTACCAGATGATAACTAACATTTATACATTGTTCAATTCAATCGTGATTAATAATTCACTTTATTTCTATAATAATAAAATATAGATAAAGTAAATAAATTCGGTTAAAAAGTAGGCATGACATTCGGCAATTTCAATCATTTTAATTGCAACTCCTCTAATTATTTAAACGAAACAAACATATGCATATATCATTTAAATTAACAAGATAAATAACCATTAAAGAAAATCATATCACACATATATCATGAATCCATTAACATTAAAGTCAAAAAGAAGAAGAAGAAGAAGAAGAAGATATAACCATTTTTCAAAATAACATTATCAAATAAGCAATCTTGGCCATTTTCGCATGGCTTAATTTACACACCATTCAAAATTCGACTCAAAAACCAACTAGCCTATACATGCCATAAGACCAAGATTAAACTTTCAAAAGTACCAAAAGTTAATGATAGTATGAGGAGCTTCTCCAACGATCCCTGAGCACAAGACGATCACCAAGAAATCTATAATCAAGAGCAAACAACCACACACAATGTAAGCTATTTTTAGCTTAGTAAGTTAAAAGTAATTAAATACATCTATCAATCAATCTCTTAATAATAATAATAACTTCAAGCATGTTTTAGACATGTTTTCACCAATTAAAAACTTACTTGCACAATCATAAACACGCATACTACTTCTAATCTTAATGCCGAATAATCACTCCACACATAACATTTTCATAAAATTCATAAGCAACCATATATAATTTATGTCTCAAATGCAAAAATTTCATAATATCGAAATTTATCGAACTCCATCTTTGATGGTTAAAGATAAACTCGCACACTTAGTGCTCATTAACCGATCTCGTACACTTAGTACTCGGTATAAATTCAATTTGCACACTTAGTGCCAAATGACCAATTTCGTGCACTTAGTACTCAGTACCAATTTCATTTCGCACACTTAGTGCTCATCTCAAGCTTACTACTCTTTTGATTATATATACACATACCTATACCACAATTGGCTAGATCAAATAAATGTATATATATATTCACCTTCGGTTATATCAAACCATGCATATATATTCACTTTCGATTATACCAAGCTATACATATATAATCACCTTCGATTATGCCAAGCCATACATATATATTTATGTACTTCCATTGAATTCATGAATTACATTATAATTAAATTCAATCAACTCAATTGCTTAAAACTTACCTCGATTATCGACGGATTAAGTTTCTCGGCTATTCAATTAATTTTTCTTTTCCCTTATCCGCTTCTGATCTCCTTGTTTCTTGATCTAATTAAAATTTCAATTTCAACTCATTCAATTTAATTTATAAACAAATCAATTCTTAATGCAAAATTAATAAGTTTACTTATTCATTCCTCATGGTATTCAACATTTGCTAAATAATCTAAAGTATTTAATAATTAAAATACATCAATTCTTTATTTCAATGTACCATAACCGAATGCTCCATATGCCTATATGAATCTTTACGTATCTTCATTTCGCAATTAACTTCCCATTTAACAATTTATTTCAATTTCATACCATTAACACAAAATCACCTAACATCTAAATTTAAACCTCAATAATCAAACACCAACTTTTATTTTCTAACACATTCAACAAAGAACTAAAGCATTTCTTCATATAAACCTCATGACCGAATATTCAATGTTCAAAAATTAGGAAAATAAATTCATGGGTTATGATCAAAAGACAACTAACATCTCAAAAATACAAACAATTTTCAAATTAAAGCTAAACACATACCTAAATTTTGAATCAAGGAAGGCCGAATGTCTTGTTTCTTTTCTATTTTCTTCTTTTTATTTCGACAAGAACAAAGCAAGTGGTTTTATTTTATTCCTTTTCATTTCATATAATATAATAATACTAATAAGTAAAATTCATATATTCATTATATAAAATTAATAACAATTAACAAGTGCCGTCCACTACACTTGGAAATGGCAAAAGTTCCTATGAAATCCCTCCACTAACAATAATCCTCATAATTTGGTTATCACCAAATAATTCATTAAGTTTTAATGTTATGCATTTAGACCCTATTCAATAACTCGGCATTCAAATGATATAAATTTTAAAACAAAATTTCACGCCAACCAAATTCATCATTCAAAACATAGATAAATAATAAATAAATATTTTTTTGACTCAGATTCGTGGTCCCAAAACCACCGTTCCGACTAGGGTAAAAATCGGGCTGTTACAGACTACATGGACTGCTCCTTGGCTGTTCATATGCTGCATGTATGTCAACTTCAACACTCCTCCTTGGCTTGCATGCTGCAAACTCCCATTTTGGCTCTTAAATCTTCAAAACTTAACACACTAAGGGGCTTTCTTAAGATATCAGCAAGTTGTTCTTTAGAACTGCAATGAATCAGCTTCATTTCTTAAGCTTGCTCCATCTCTCTAGCAAAGTGAAATTTGATCTTGAATTGTTTTGTTCTCCCATGGAATAGTGGATTTTTTGGAATTGCAACAGTTACTTCCCTTTGGTGTAGATTCAAATCAGCCATGATTTTTCTCTGCCAAATGGCTTGATTTATAGCACTAGCAACTGCTGCATATTCTGCTTCAGCTGTTGATTGAGAAACATCATTTTGCTTCTTCGAACTTCAGCAAAAAATGGCTGAACCAAGGGTGAATAAATACCTTGAGGTACTCTTCATATCATCTATCGATCCAGCCCAATCACTATCAGCATAGCCAATTAATTTCATGTTTTCAAATTTGCTAAACAACATTCCATAGCTCTGTGTACCTTTGATGTACCTAAGCACTCTTTTGGCAGCTTGAAAGTGCTTTTCATTTCAGTAATGCATGAATCTTGAAAGCAAACTTACAACAAACATAATGTCTAGTCTAGTGGCAGTTAAATAGAGCAAACATCCAACTAGACTTCTGTAGGTTGATTCAGTAACCTTCTCAAAATCACATTGGCTTGATAGTTTCTCTCCAATGGCAACTAGTGTACTTGTTACCTTAAAATTTTGCATGGAGAATTTGCTCAGAATTTTGGAGACAAAAGCTTTCCGGCTTAGGAAGATTCCATGCTGTGTTTGTGATACTTCTATGCCAAGGAAGTAAGACATTTGTCCCAAATCAGACATCTCAAACACTTGTTGTATTTTGCATTTGAAGTCTGTCAGTATTGCTTGGTCTCCTCCTGTCACTAACATATCATCAACACATAGGGACACTATCAGTTGAGTTTTACTATCTTGCTTTTTCACATACAAAGTAGGTTCATTGATGCTTCTTTCAAATCCAAGGCTAGCTAGATAGCCATCGATTCTGCTATACCAGGATCTTGGAGCTTGTTTCAAGCCATATAAGGCTTTCTTCAGTTTGTACTCCTTATCCTCTTCACCAACAATTTTGAAGCCTCCAGGCTGTTCAAAATATATCTCTTCTTCAAGAAAACCATTGAGAAAGGTTGACTTCACATCAAGCTTATGGATTTTCCATTGCATTTGTACTGCTAAGGCAACTAGCAGCCTTATGGTATCAAGCCTAGCCACTGGTGCAAAGGTTTCAAAGTAGTCAATGCCATACTTTTGGCTGAACCTTTTTACAACCAGCCTTGCTTTTAGTTTGTTCAAGCTTCCATCAGCATTGTGCTTGGCTCTAAACACCCACTTCACTCCAATGACTTTTCTGTTGAGTGGTCTTTCAACTAGCTACCAGGTCTGATTCTTCTCAATCATACTGATTCATCAGCCATTGCCTGTTTCCAGCCTTGATAAGCTTCAGCTTCTTCAAAGTAGCTTGGTTCAATAGTAGCCAGATGAGCTCTTTCATAAATCTCAACCAATGGTCTACTGTCTCTGACTGGTTCATCATCAACGTCCATTTCAAGACCATTTTGATTAGCTTCAGTTTGATCTGTTGCAAGATCTTCAGAGGCTATCTCTGGTTCATTCTTCTCCCAATTCCAGGTTGATTTCTCATCGAACACTACATCTTTGCTCACAGAGACCTTGTTTGTTGAAGGATCAAGTATCCTATAACCCTTCTTGATACTGTTGTAGTCCACCAGAATACTAGGTTAAGCTTTCTTAGCAAGCTTGTCTCTTTTTACTACTGGAACATGAGTATAACAAATGCAGCTAAAGACTCTTAGGTGAGCCAATGATGGCTTGAACCCGAAACAGGCCTCGAATAGAGTTTTTTGAGCCAAAGCCTTGGTTGGAAGCCTGTTTTCGAGGTAAACAGCGGTGTTAACTGCTTCTACCCAAAATGTCTTAGGCAAATTTCTTTCAAACATTAAGCACCTGGCCATATCCATCAAGCTTCTGTTATTTCTTTCACTTACACCATTTTGTTGAGGTGTATAAGTGTTGGTAAGCTGGTGTTTGATGCCTGCTTCACCACAGAATCTATGTAACCTAGATGAAGTATACTCAGTCCCATTATCTGACTTTAATGTCTTCAACTTGTAACCTGTTTCAGTCTTGCTGCAGCTTTAAACTTCAAAAATACTGAAGCCACTTTTGATTTCTGTTTCAAAAAATAAATCCAGCAATATCTCGAGTAATCATCAATGAATAAGATGAAATACCTGCTGCCATTCAGAGATTGAGTCTTCATTGGACCATACACATTAGTGTGTACAAGTTGCTGTCTTTCAGAAGCTCCCTAGGCTTTGTTCGTAGAAAATGGTAGTCTAGCTTGCTTTCCTAGCTGACATACTTCACAAACTTATTCTTTTTCAACTGAGTTAGTAAATTTTTAAACCAAATCTTCTTTGGTTAGCTGAGTCATCGAGATGTAGTTGACATGGCCAAGTCTTTTGTGCCACAGCTTGGATTCATCTTGAACATCTATGTAGGCACTGTTTGCGCCCTTGTTCCAGTCCACCACAAAGCTTTTGTCAACCATTGTTACTGATATGAGCTTGGATCCACTTGGATCACTAATTTGGCACTCTTTGCCTTTGAACACCACATAGTAGCCCTTTTCTAGCAACTGAGCTATGTTGAGCAGGTTTCTATCTATTTCAGGCACAAACAAGACATTTGTAACAAGTTTGGTACTTGTAGGAGTGTTAATTTGAACATCTCTTTTGCCTTCAGCTTTGATGAAGTGTCCATTCCCAACCTTCACCCTTGTTTTGAAGCTTCTGTTTATTGACTTAAAGATAACAGCATCTGGAGTTTTGTGGTTAGTACATCCATTGTCAATCAACCATCCTTTTGTGGCTTTTCTTTTGATAACTAAGCAAGAAACTGCATTGAAATGTGTGTTTTGAAAAGCATCATTTCGTTTGAAAAATTCGTACTATATTAAACCCTAGTAGTAATATTTTAAAAACTTTTATATATCTTGTTCGTTGTTAAAAACTCAAGTAGGTTTAGCAAGAGTTTAACCATTAAGGTTGTTGTTACACTTCAGCGTGGTGTTTTGAAAATATTTATCTTTTTGAAAATCCGCGTCCTACTACTAGCAGATATAAATCAAAATAAGTAAACCCCAAATTAAAGTAAAAATTTAAAGAGGCCTTATTACATAACAATTACCCAAGTTAAATAGCTTAAACATTAAAAGTTTGAAACAGTATCAAAAGCAATTGTGTGGCCTCCATCGAGTCCCTCGCAGCACCGACCCGCCTAAGGATTACCTGCACAGGAAAGTAGAAGGGCGAGTTTATGAAAAACTCAGTGTGTAATCCCTTTACAATAATCAGTCAGGCAGTATGCAAATACAGTTGGGCCTAAGCCCATTTCAATGACAGTTCAGAATCAGTTGGGGCCATAGCCTATTATAGTAATAGTATCAATGTGGGCCTTAGCCCATTACAGTAACAGTAACAGAGATGTAATTAAAGAGTCCTACCCATCCTTCCTCTACACTCTACTCCATCCAGCCCTACACTCTATGTGGGGATAAAATCGACCTATCCATCCCTATGTTCCAAAATATAGCACCGGTTGTGGCACTAAACAGTATTTGCAGCAGAGTTGCCAGTACAGTACACTTTCCCCAAATATATCAAACCCACCCCCAAGCAACACGTCATGTCATAATATCATACGTGTCTGCAGAATGTCATGCTCGAATACAATTAAACATATCATAGGGGTATATCAGTCATTTTACCTGTTAGGGGTATAACAGTTATTTCATCAGTATGGGGTCTAAGTGTACTTACCAACCCAACAGTAGGTCCATAGTCGTCTTGAGAGACCCGTGCAACCTTAACGGCCAAATAGTAAAAATGGGCCCAAAGCCAATAACACAGCCCATACGGGCCTACATGCCTGTATGGCCCAATAAGCCCAAAAATAGCCTTGGTCGTGTAAACTACACAGTCTGGACCAATAATCTCCACACGTCTCTGTGTTTTACCCGGGTGGGCCCACGAGCCTGTGGGGCCCACATTGCCCATTTCGGTCCAAGGTGGCCCAAAACAGCCTAAGCCCATGAAATCGCTCATGGTGGCCTTTATTTTCAAACGCCCACGTTTTACGTGTTCAGATTACCATATGAGCGAGCGCCTGCTCATGTAGCGACAATAGTTCTACTTTTTCGACTTTTGCCAATCTACGCTTATAACAGTGTGGTCACACACCTGTTTGTGAAAAGAGCTCAGTCTCCACGAACACCAACCTAGATTAAATCATATCCCAATGTCAGTCCTTTAATTAATGGGGTTAATATTCCCTTAAATAATAGTTAACCAAATCATAATTCGACACTTGCCTTGATCAAATGACTAAGGCTCCTCACCCCTCAATCATTGTCGAGGATTGATTATAGGCTTTTACAGATCGTTTGCACTCAAACCAAAATCTAATTTCCTTTTTAGATTGTTCGCATAATCAGTTAAACTAACAAATAACACTTAACAAAAATTGTGAAATCGATTCTAGGGGAGAACACAATCGGTCTTCTATCTCCAAAAAGAAAACCCACATCGCAGAGGCAAGGCTAGCACCCATACGCTTCTAGCCATAAACGATAGTAAAAGAAGAAGTTAGAAGCAATACTACTACATAAAGAAAAAGAACGAGAGATAAGAGAAGAACCAGGCACCAACCGATTGTTCAAAGGAGAATTGTAAGAACTGACACAACCAGAGAGAGCAAGCAGAAATAGGCCCAAGTATTCAGATGGAAAGAGAGAAAAGAAGGTGCAATTGGTTAGAGGGGAGTTGGTTGAGAGAAAGGGAGAAGAGAGGAAAAGATGAAGGTTCGGCTAAGGCAAAGAAAACTAAGAGATGGAGAGTGATAGAGAGAGAAAAGTTGATCAATCAAAGTACCCTATTGTAGAAACCAAAGTAAGTTAACACGAACGTACCCAAATGGTCACAAGTCAAATTTGGCTACCAAACAAGCACAAACAAAAAAAAAAGGAAGAGAAATGAAGCAAAAGGGGAATAGCAACTGAAAAAAGAGCAAAAACTAGACAAATTTGGCACTAAGTGCCTATGACCAATTTTGGCACAAAGAGAGTCCCATTTCCGGCAAACAACTACCACTTCCCTACTCCTTGATCCACTCCTCAAATCTCTCCTCTAATCCCTCAACTGACCAATTCAAATCCCTTTCAAACTCCTCTAAAAATTCAGCCACAAACTCCCCTCCCCCTCAAACACTTTAACCACCCATTAGCTTAGAGTTCTACTGGTACTCAATTTCCCACATGGCACAGCAACAACATTAAACACTCCTTACGCAACACAGGACTTGAACTCAAGACCTCTAGTAGTAATGACACGCCACTACCACTTGGCCAGTAGACCCTTTCTGTCATGCTCACATTACTAAAAGAAAGGGTTAATTTCCTAAAAACAAAATTTTTAGCAAACGCCCAAGCTTGAACCCAAGACTTCTCAGGCACTTCCCAAGACACTTAACCATTGAGACAAGCATGCATTTGTGTTACACAACAAAAAGAAAATAAGTACCTATATTTTGAGGCGTTACAACTATAGCCATGATTCCGTCTTAGTATTGCTTCACTGTTTCTTCTTTCTTCATCTTCAAGTTTTCAAAGTCCCTTTTTAAATTCAGTAGTTGTTGCTGTCTTGTTCTTTCAGTCCATTGGAACTCCTCCTTTAACTTATCCCAGGCCTGTTTTGGTGACTCACAAGCCATGATTCTTGTGAAAATCACATCAGACACACTGTTCTGGATACATGACATGGCTTTATGCCTTTTGGTTCTTTCATCTGAATGTTGTCTGATCTAAGCCACTGTTGGATTGGCTCTAAGAGGTGCTGGTTCAGCATCTGAGTTAACAACCTCCCACAAATCAAATGCTTGTAGGTAGGTCTTTATTTTTACTACCTATATGTGGTAGCCTTCTCCATGGAAGCCTGGTGGTGGCACTGGTGAGAATCCTGATGAAAACATGGTTTTAAGGATTGAAATATGACAGGTCCACTAAGAATAGGGCTCTAGATACCAATTGTTGGGTTTTAGAACAATTTATCCGGAGGAAGTATAAAGCTCAGTGTAAAACTTAAGTAACAACGTAATAAATCTGGATGAAGAATGAAAAAAAACTTTAAAATTCAAGTCTGGAGGTTTTTGAGTAAACGAACAAAATCTGGCTTGAACTATGAAAGTAAAAATTGAGAGAGTATTTTTCTTGAATGATTTCTATTGAAATTCATTAATTAAAAAGATGGCATAATGCCAATACACATACCATTCATAAGCTGGTCAGCTTTAACATATTTACTATTTTTAGACTTCATTGTAACTTGCACCGCTTGCACATTGCAACTTGCAAATCACAACTTGCACAATTAGGTAAGCTGATCTATCAATTTATCAGCATCAAATGCATTAAATGCATTACCTACTTGGTTCTAGTTAAACTAAGTTACAAAATATTACTTAAAGTAACAAAATGAAACTGAAATTGAATAGTAGCATCAACTTTAGTAGCTGCATGTACTTTATCTGGAAATACTACAGCAACTTGATCTTCATATTTCATCCACATAACTTGGACTACATGGACTGCTCATTGGCTGTTCATATGCTGCATGCATGCCAACTTCAACAAGGAAGATGCGGAATTGGATTAGACCAAAAGAGTGAACATTGTCTAAGGTGTTGCACATGCTCTGTCATACATGCATCATGATTGTAATCCTCCAATTGTTCATCGAGACATCTCAAGTAATAACATTTTGTTAAACTTTGAATTGGAAGCTTTTATTGCTAATTTTGGAACTATAAGACTTCTTGATCCTAATTCATCTAATCGAACTGTAATTGTTGGCACGTATGGATATATTGCCCCAGGTTCTATACATTCATTCTCTTTTTTCTTTTTTTATTTAGCTTCATTCATTCTTAGTTTGTGCTGAGTATTTGTTTTGAATTACATAGTAGAATAATATGAAGGAGAAAAAATGGGAAATGCAAAATTAGCAAAGGTCAAATATAAATAAGATTTTTATTTTAACTTGAGATTAAAGAATTCAAATGCAACTACACATGCTTATTCATTGGTTGTGACTGAAAAATGTGATGTATATAGCTTTGGAGTGTTGGCATTGGAAATATTGATGGGAAAACATCCTGGTGAATTACTGTCAACACTATCATCATCGCCATCGCTATCTAGTATCCAAAATGTCATGTTAAATGAAATTTTAGACCCTCAATTATCACCCCAAGAAGTCAAAAAATGACAGGAGACATCGCTTTTATTGCTATGATTGCTTTCACATGCTTATGAGCCAAACCCAAAGCTCGACCAACAATGAAATTAGTGTCTCAAGAATTCCTAAACATTAAGTCTCCAATTTCAGTGCCCCTTCATGAAATATCTCTTATCGAGCCTAAGAATCATAAGATACTTATGAGTGATGAAAGTTACAAATAAAAAAATAGTAGTTGATTTGGTGTTGCATTTTTAAGGGGATATGAATATCATATTCTCCTAAATATTTGTTGGAGTATGCCCAAAAACCAATGATGTGATGATTGTAATAACATACTTTTACCTAGTTTGTTAATAGAGGCATTTTCATTATTGTTTTCAATCTTTATTTGTGTGAAATAAGTTGTATAATGATAAAGTTCTAAGAAGATTGATATGATCATTTTTAAATGTACTTAGTTAAGTACTATTGTGGTCTTAGCAAACAATAATGTATTGAGATTGATATGTGTTTATTTGATGACAAGAGTTGTTATGGGTATGCGATATCAAGTTAACATATAAGTATATGTTAGAGAACAATATATTTGACTAACCAACAATGAAAATGATTCTTAGATTATTATGTAATAGTCACGACATTTTTCATTGTGATAAATGTATGTATGATTCTTAGACTTGAGATCATCGTTGTTTCAACATCATTAATTGTATGCTTTTGACATAGTCAAACGTCTTCCGTAAGTGGTTGTACTATAAAACTGGTGTTGGGTATGCCATAATCTATATAGTGAAATGTGAGTGATCAAGATAAGATTTGTCCCACCTACCTAATGGGAGTAATATCTCAAGCCTCTTGATCGAGTGAGATTATAAATGCATGGTCATGCTCAAATAAGTTAATATGAGAAAACACACATATTTGTTTATATTAGTCTACTCAGGAATTAAGAAACAGGATATTGAACTTTACAAGTGTGATTGTTCCATGACTTGTATTCAATCTAGATATCAAGGATAAAGGGATGTACTACATAATAATATTATCACAGAAGGTTATGTCGAACCATGACTTCCTGCAAGTTGGGTAGCAATGATGCATTGCTAGATGTCACTCACTATTTTTAACATTAAAATTATTTTAATGTTACTGCTAAAGTTACAAGATCCTATAGGATCACAGCATTTGGTTGGGAAAAGTGTAATATTAAAGTTGGGATTATATTTAACATGTCACAAAAGTTAAAATTGACTATAGAAATATTCTAATAACTAATTTAATTTGAAAATGTTTAAAAATTTAACATGATATATGTACATGGTTGAAGCGCATATATAGAGGGTTTGATTAAAATAATATGAAAATATGTAAAACATATTTTAATAAATCTACTTTATCAAATTTATTAAATATTGTATTTAATAAAATTTGGTAAAATAAAGATTATTTGATTTTTAAATAAACCAATATCTCCTTATGGAAAGGAGCATATCAGCCTTTGACAAAAATCCTAACTTTCCTCTTAATGTTTAATTGCCATTCAAAAGAGTTATGAGTAAAGGGTGGTTGATTTGCAATTTTAGGTTACCCGAAATATTACTTTGACTAAGAACAAAGTTTTTTTATCTTAGAAAAAAGTTTGAATTTTTTCTGTTTGTTTTTTCTGGGTGGGTCACATGGAGGCTAGAACTAGTGTTAGAGTTGTGTGATCCAAATTCTAAGAGATTGTTTGCAAGTCAAGTTAAACAAAATATATTTTATTTCTAGAAGATTTAATATTTATTTAGTATAATGTATTTAGCATTTATTGGCATAATATATTTGACATTGATTAAATTAGGTTTTTTTCAACCTATAAATAGATGTATCAAAACTCCTCTTGTATCATTTGAGTTCAACATTAGTGAATTGTCTTCCCCTCTACCCATAGTTTTTTTTCTCGAAAGGGTTTCCATCTAAAATTTGTGTATTCTATTTTTCTTTCTTTTTCTTTACGATCTTTCTACAGTGTCATTATCGACGTTTAGTTTTTAATAAATCAATATCAGAGCATTTTTGGGTTGCTTGTTTCAAGCACAGTTATGACAACAATGAAGTATGATATTCTGTTGTTGGATCGCAACACTAGATTCTCGTTGTAGAAGATAAAGATGCAGGTAGTTCTTGTGCAGATGGATTTAGAGGATGCTTTGCTAGGGGTAGATAAGATGCCTTCTACATTGATGGAGGAAGAGAAGAAGCGTAAAGATCGAAAGTGTCGAGACCATTTTTAAATCGAGTTTTGGAAAATTAGAATCGAAAAAAAACGAAAACGGGAGTCGCGACCAATCTTTTTAGGTGTGATTGGATCACCTTATAAAATGTTTTGTTTTAAAACATTAATTTTGGTCTACGAAAGTTGAGAAAACAGATTCGGGAGTCGGTTACGTACAAGGAAGGGTTAGCACCCCCGTAACGCCCAAAAATTGGTACCTAATTGATTATCAAGTGTCTTTAATGTCGAAAATTTGAAATTTTTAAGATGTAATCCTCTTTAGAATATTTTAATTTTGAAATTAGGGTTCACTTGCATCAAATGAATCATAATATTACATCCAATAAATTAGGAAGCAATATTTTTAAGACATTCGAAGCTAAGCTAGCCGCTTTTGAAAATCCCTATCTCAAAATGACAAAACGTCATATCCTGTAAGTTAGGACACAATGCTTTGAAATTCCAAGACAGTTGTTCATGTTTTGAAAACCTTAAAAATTTAGAAGGGTGCTTGACTATTCGAACGCAACGAGAAAGGTCACAACCCAATAAGTTAGGGCACTACCTTTCTCGCAATTTCCAAATATCAAGCATTGCCTTTTTATTTTTGAAAACATTTGAATCTCGCTTTTAATTAATGCATGAAGAACCATATATATACATTATAACATATAATATAGCATATTACAATAATAGGTAGCTAAAACATGCACTTAAATAATATGATAGCAATAATATAAAGGTCATATACTAGATACATACATAAATATAGCAAATCTTAGTTACATAACAACATACATTTTAAAATATACATAGCATATATTGATGATGAATAAGCAAAATATACGAACATTCAAAATAATAATTAATTAAAAAACGATGCATGATATACAATTAGACATATAAATATATATACAAAAATCATGATATAAAAAAAAAGTAATAATAGCAATATGTATATATCAACTCTAAAATAAAGACATCACTTAATAATAATTTTAAATCATCCTTTGGTATTTAAATAAAAAATATAAAAGAATTAATATATAATAAAGTAATTTTTTTAAAATAATTTATAATAAAATAATACAAAAAAATAAGTAATTAATAATATAATAAACAGATAATACACATATAATATTTTAAAAATGTATATAAAATGATATACATAATAAATAAAATAATTATATATAAAAGTATATGGGTTTAAAATCACAATATATAGTATATAAGTAATTAATTAATAAAATATAATAGTTAAGGATAATAAGATATGTATACATAAAATAATAAAAAAAATATATAAAATGTATAATACATAAAATAATATATGAAAAGTAATAATATAGAAAAAAAAAACAATTTTTACATTTATAAAAAGATTTAGAATAAAATAAATAATATATACGAAAGATAATGAATGAAACAACATTATTAAAATAATTTAATACGAAAAAGGGTTTAAGATAAATATATATATACAAAATATTGAAAATAATAATAATAATCTAAAAAGAAATAAAGTTAGAATAAAAAAATAAAATTCAGAAAGGATTAAATTAGAATAGAAATAAGAATACAGATAAAAATTCGGAATTTAAAAAAATAAAAAAAGGGTCAAATTAAAATGTGCGCACAAGAAGGGGGATTAAAACGGAAAATATCCCCTTTTAGAACAACATCGTTTATGCGCTTTTTTTTAAAAAAAAGAGCCCAAGGACCAAATTAAAATAAAAACAAAATATTTGAGCAAAATTAAAAGATAAAATAAACCTAATTTTAAAGGATAAAAATGCGGAAGGACCAATTGGGTAATTAGCCCAATAACAGAAAATACTCGGATCTTTTGGCCGAGTCGGGTCGATACGCGGGTCCTTTTGTTTAAACGACGCCATTTTAATGCTTATTGAATTAAGCAAAACGACGCCGTTTTAATAAAGCTTTATAAGCTAAAAAAAAACCAAAATTTTCATTTCTAAATCATTTTAAAAAAACAAAAGAGATGAGCCTAGAATGCTCTCCCTTCCTCGGCCTGAACTCCGGTGACGATTGTCTGCCACCGCTGCACGCGCCTCACGCACCTCACGCGCCACCGTACACAGTGGTCGGAGGTTCAAAATTCCTCCCCTTTTCAGGCGAATCACAGGTAAAATCTTTTATTTTTATATATTTTTAAATATTCGCGTATGAAAATTTTTTAAAAAAAAGTGGGCTGCTTTTCTCTTGATTTTCAAATCTGTTTTTTTTTTGTCTACTATGTTTTGCATGTATAAAAGAGAAGGAAATGAAATGAATAAAATTGAAGAACGTTTGAATGACAAAATAAATCACCTCCGTTCTGACTTAAAATGCTGTATTTTATTGTATGATCTTTGTGTATTCCCCCTTCCCTCCTTTTTTTTTACAATGTTTTTGATTCTTGATTTTATAGCCTGAATACATATATAGAAAGTACAATCTTTGATTTCTTTCTTATTCTGTTCGGTCTTTCTTTCCCTTTTTTGCAGGTCTGTGGCGAGATCTCCGGTGGATTGGTGTGCTGATTGCGATGATGACAGCGCGATTGAAGGTCGTGCTGGGCGGGGCTCTTGTCTGCTGTTTTCGGAGCTAAGGATCACTAGGGTTTCTGCCCTAGTGTTTCAAATTTGGGCCCTGTTGGGTTGCTGCTTATTGGGTTTGGGTAGGCTTAGGATTGGGTTGGTCTAGTTAGGTATTTTGGGTAAAGGGTTTAATTTGGTTAATATTTGGGCTACTGAAATCGGGTTAGGGTAATGGGTAATTTAAAATTTGATACTTGGGTCAAAAAGGGTTTAGGCTAAAGGGTATTGGGTTAGTTTAGGGTCTATTACGCTGGTTATTTATTAGGTTTTGTAACCTGGACTGTTAAATGAACTTTTAAAATAAATATTTATTTATCCATTTATCTGTTTTGCCCTTTTAAAGCCCAGTCAAATTTGGGCTATTATAGCGGACCCTCTTTGCTCATTGCTGCGTAACAGGAATAGAGCAAAGACTTGTAGACCAAATTTGCCTGGTGTTATCGGATCCTGGTCTTCAATCTGCTCCTTGCAAACTTAAGACTGTCATGCTGATGTTTTCGATGTTCTCTCCGTCGAAATACAAAGATGTGAAATCTGCTACCTTCGATTCATTCCTTGACAATACAGAGATGTCAAATCATCTTGGATCCGCTTTAGCGTAAACATGTAAAAGCCAAATCTGCTATGTCTTCGATTTGCTCCTTGTGAACACAAGGATGCCAAATCATCTTGAATCTGCTTCAGTAAAATCATCTGAAGGTTAGATCTGCTATGTATATGTTCTCCGTCGAAATGGAGATGCCAGATCTGTTATCTTGGATCTACTTTGGTGTGAGAACATCCGAAAGTCAAATCTGCTATGTCTTCGATTTGTTCCTTGTAAAAACAAGAATGCCAAATCATCTTGGATCTGCTTTAGTATAAACATGTGAAGGTTAGATCTGCTATGTATCTGCTCTCCGTCGAAATACAGAGATGCCAAATCTGCTACCTTCAATTCGTTCCTTGACAATACAGAGATGTCAAATCATCTTGGATCTGCTTTAGCGTAAACAGGTAAAAGCCAAATTTGCTATGTCTTTGATTTACTCCTTGTGAACACAAGGATGCCAAATCATCTTGGATCTGCTTCAGTAAAATCATCTGAAGGTTAGATCTGCTATGTATCTGTTCTCCGTCGAAATGGAGATGCCAGATCTGTTATCTTGGATCTGCTTTGGTGTGAGAACATCCGAAAGTCAAATCTGCTATGTCTTCGATTTGTTCCTTGTAAAAACAAGAATGCCAAATCATCTTGGATCTGTTTCAGTATAAACATCTGAAGGTTAGATCTACTATGTATCTGCTCTCCGTCGAAATGGAGATGCCAGATCTGTTATCTTGGATCTGCTTTGATGTGAGAACATCCAAAAGTCAAATCTGCTATGTCTTCGATTTGCTCTCCGTCGAAGATAGAGAAACCAAATCTTGTTATCTTGGATCTGCTTTAGTGTAAACACATGAAGGCCAGATCTGCTATGCTTTGGCCTATTGCCCTACTGCTTAGGGGATTTAAGGCGCACCAATCTTTATTGTCCTTTGAAGGACATGACCTGTATAATGTGTATGATTTCATGGCTAATGATTAGGATGCTATGATCGAAATGAATCAAATGCTCCTAATTAAACCTGTTATAATGCAAAATGTTTATGAATATGACCTCTATTCAGACGTCACTACTTATTCCTTCATCAAAGCTCATCCTTATTTCTCTCGAAATATCATTCTTTACTCAGCCCATGGGTTTGTACCATTCTTCAAATGCTGTGACCCATCAAAAATGTTCGTAAGATGATCCTCTCTTAAGATCGAATCGTTTGATTTGTCCAATCATCATTTTAGACCAAAGAAGGAATTTCCTCGAGTTCTTTCAAACCTCACTTACGTGAATTCCTCGAACAATTGTTCTGTTTTAGTTTCTTGTATTATCTAGAAATTTCTAGAGTAATGACCAAAACTTCATTTGTGAAAATTATTTAGTTCATCTATCATTATTTAATGCAACACACTTTAAGAACAATAGAAAATGATTTTAATCCTGAGAATAGTTAGATTTGAATAATTAGAACAATGAAAAAAATACAAAGGAAATTAATCTGAATGCCTATCTTTAAGAAGAAATATACAAAGGAAATTAATCTGAATGCCTATCTTTAAGAAGAAATATAATCTAAAGATAGCAAACAGGACAAGGGTTAGATTCCCTAGATATCGCCGCTTGAGCATTTATACACCAGCTCCATGAATCTTTCTTGAGTTCAACATGTGTTTAAAAATCAAAGTACTTTGTTGATGCCCCGATATGCAACATACTTCGCTCTTTGTTGAATCAGACATAGCGAGATTACTGTGTTTCCTTCAAAATTTGAGCTGCCCTTTCGGGTTTTTAACTTAAAACCCCTTTGGTCATAAGGCGCCCTTTGCGGGTTTTCACCTTGGCATATCCATTTTTTTTTTGTGAAAATTCAAGGCGCCCTTTGTGGGTTTTCACCTTAAATTCTCCTCTCCTTTAGACAAAGTGCTTTTGACTGAGTCTGAATTCATTGGATTGGGTAAACTCCTCCCATCTATTTCTGTCAAAATCAATGCACCTCCAGAGAAAGTCTTTTTCACGACATACGGCCTTCCCAATTTGGCATCCATTTTCCTCTAAAGTCTTTCTGAATGGAAAGGATCTGTTTTAGTACAAGGTCCCCCTCATGGAATTCTCTTAGACGAACCTTCTTGTCATAAGCTAGTATCATTCGCTTCTGATACATCTGAACATGGCGAATAGCTTTTAGCCTCTTTTCTTCGATCAAATTCAACTGGTCATACCACGATTGAATCTGTTCTGCCTCATCTAGCTTTATCTCTGACAAGATTCAAAGAGAAGGTATTTCAACTTCAATAGGTAACACTGCCTCCATCCCATAAACCAACGAGAAAGGAGTTGCCCCAGTAGAGGTTTTGACAGACGTTCTATAGGCTAAGAGTGCAAATGGTAACTTCTCATGCCAATCTTTGTAGGTTTCAGTCATTTTTCCCACTATCTTCTTGATGTTTTCATTAGCAGCTTCCACTGCCCCATTCATCTTTGGGAGATATGAAGATGAATTATGATGCTTAATCTTGAACTGACTAAAAACTTCTGCTATTATTTTGTTATTCAGGTTCAATGCATTGTCTGATATGATTCTTTCAGGTATCTCATACCGACAAATGATCTCTTACTTCAAGAACCGACTTACTGCCGCCATAGTAACATTTGCATAAGAAGCAGCCTCTACCCATTTCGTGAAGTAATCAATGACCACAAAAATAAAGCGATGTCTATTTGAAGCTTTTGGCGATATTGGCCCAATGACATCCATGCCCCACATGGAAAAAGGCCATGGAGAAGTCATAACATGTAAAGGTGAAGGTGGTACATGAATCTTATCTCCATAGATCTGACATTTATGGCATTTCTTGGCATAGTTGATACAATCCCCTTTCATAGTAGCCTAATAATATCCAAACCTCATGATTTGTCTAGCCATCGTGAAACCATTAGCATGCGTCCCACAAACACCCTCGTGAACTTCCTCCAAGATTAAATTTGCCTCCACAGCATCAACACATCTCAACAGTACTTGATCCTTTCTTCTTTTATACAAGATGTCACCATCCAAAACGTAATCGCAGGCTAATCTTCTTAAAGTTCGCTTATCATTTTCAGTTGCCTATTCTGGATATTTACGATCTTTCACATATCGCAATATATCCTGATACCAAGGGTTATCATCATTCTCTTCCTCCTCAATGTTACAACAGCTAGCTGGAGCTTCAAAGATACTCATCTGAATAGGTCTCATCTCTTCCTCCTTATTCACTTTAATCAATGAAGCCAAGGTTGCTAGAGCATCTGCCATTTGGTTTTCATCTCGTAGGATACAATTGAAAGTGATGTCATCAAACTCCTCAAGTAACCCCAAAACTATCTTTCGATAATTGATCAATTTAAGATCCCTTGTCTCCCATTCACCTCTAAGCTGATAAATTACTAACGCAGAGTCTCCATATACTTCCAAGGTTCTTATTCCTCGCTCTATAGCTGCTCGGAGTCCCATGATGCATGCTTCATACTCAGCCATATTGTTTGTGCAATCAAAATCCAATTTTTATGTGAATGGATAATAATCGCCATTTGGGGACACCAGGACTGCCCCAATCCCATTTCCTACTACATTGGATGCCCTATCAAAACTCAACTTCCAAGGACAATCCTCTGTAGTTGCCATACACATCAACTCCTCATTTGGGAAATCAAAGTTCTGCGGCTCATAGTCTTCTAGAGCTCTACTAGCTAGAAAATCCACTATCGTACTTCCTTTTATAGTTTTCTGGCTCACATAGACTATGTCAAACTCTGAAAGCAGAATTTTCCATCTCGCCATTCTCCCATTCAACGCTGTTGATTCCATCATATACTTCAAAGGATCAAGTTTTGAAATAAGCAAAGTAGTATGATATAGCATGTACTGTCTTAACCTTCGAGTCGTCCAGATTAAAGTACAACACAGTTTCTCAATGGGCGAATATCTCATCTCACACTCTGTAAATTTCTGATTGAGGTAGTATATCGCTTTCTCCTTTATTCCCGACTCATCATGTTGACCAAGCACACATCCCATGGAATTACTAAACACCGACAAGTACAGAATTAATGGTTTATTTAGACTAGGTGGAGATAGCACTGGAGCGTTTAACAAGTATTGCTTGACTTTATCGAAGGCATTCTGGCATTCCTCATCCCAAGTACCTTGATTGTGTTTTCTAAGGAGACGAAATATAGGGTCGCATTTCTCAGTTAATTGTGAAATAAACCGATCAATGTAATTCAACCTTCTAAGAAAACCCCGAACTTCCTTCTGAGCATGTGGTGGAGGCAAGTCTTGTATAGCTTTAACTTTGTCTGAGTCAACTTCTATTCCCTTTTCGCTGACCACAAAGCCTAATAATTTCCCTGACCTAGCTCCGAAAGTACACTTTGCCGGATTAAGTTTTAACTGAAACTTCCTTAATCTCAAGAATAGTTTCCTTAAAACTTCAATATGTTCCTCCTCCGTTCGAGACTTGGCAATCATGTCATCGACATACACCTCAATTTCCTTGTGCATCATGTCATGAAATAAGGTTACCATAGCCCTCTGGTATGTTGCCCCTGCATTCTTCAATCCAAAAGGCATTACCTTGTAACAAAACGTACCCCACAATGTTATGAAGGTGGTTTTGTCCATGTCCTCGGGATGCATCTTTATCTGATTGTACCCTGAGAATCCATCCATGAAGGAGAACAACGGATATCCCACTGTATTGTCTACCAAAGTGTCTATGTGTGGTAGAGGGAAATTATCTTTGGGGCTAGCTTTATTCAAATCTCTGTAATCAACACACATTCGTGCCTTTCCATCTTTCTTAGGAACTGATACAATGTTAGCTACCCATTCGGAGTACTTCACCTCTTGCAAGAATCCTGCATCGAACTGCTTCTTGACTTCATCCTTTATTTTCAACACGATATCTGGCCTCATCCTTCGCAACTTCTGTTGAACTGGCTTACAATCCTGTCTTATTGGAAGACGATGCACCACAATATTAGTATTTAACCCTGGCATATCTTGATAAGACCATGTGAAGATATCCTTGAACTCACGTAGCAATTTGATCAGCCTTTGCCTCGTATCTTCAGCAATATGCGTGCCAATTTTCACTTCTTTTCCTTCCTCTAGGGCTACACTCTCTATTGCCTCTTTCTCATGTGGCATGATTTGTTTCTCCTCCTATTTTACCATGGTCAAAAGATCCAAAGATACATCACAGTCCTGAACATCCTCAAAATCCTGAGATTCTTCTAAACATATGTCTTGATGGTGAAAGAAATCAGGATTGGATATATCAGTGCTCATGCCATTGATATCTAGGGATTTGTGAAGTATAAAGAATATACAAAGAATGAATGAATTTAAGAATGATTATTTATGTACTATGAATGAAAGAATAAGAATTGTCAAAATTTGATAGAGTATTGATTGATAAAAATGAAACAATACTCGTTGAATTGATAAAAGTTATGTCTTATTAAAAAGGTGATAGATGATCATAAGCCTTATTTCACAAATGTAATTCTATTACTCCTAGGCTCTAGAATAACAAGAATGTTTCAAGAATTACTCTGAAAAATTCCTAAAGACTACAGGAAGTTCCTCCGCAATCCAATTGTTCAGAGAGCTTCCCGATTCATAAGGGCGAATGCCCTCAAGGTTTCTTTGCTTTGATCCTTCCTCTTGTACAACATTAATATGATGACTTCTTTCTATGAATAACCCTCTCGATACGAAGGTTCGGGATATTGGAGGGAATGTCATCGGCTCCCACTCCACTTCTCTTCTATTGAGGCGTACCCTTCTTTCCTCTTGGCGCTTCTCAATTTCCTTATTCCTTTGCTTATAATCTGGTTTGAAACCTAGACCAAAGCGATCTCTTTTCTTTTTAAGTTTAGGGATTTGAGTCCTTTCTTGTAAATATTTTCTTAACCCCCTTTTTGGTGAGGCTCCCTTTCCTGCCATCACTTGTAGGGCCATCCTCGTAGCTCTTGCTATCTTTGGCACCGGTAACTCACTCCCTTCTGAAATAAAGGCTGCATTTACAAACTCTAAAGAGTGAAAGGAGCACTCAATAGATTCTTCATTTGTCTCGACATAAGTGGCTTTGCTAGTGACTGCGGCTATAATGTCCTCCTCTGCATTGATGGTTATTAACCATCCATCCGTCACTAGCTTTAGTTTCTGGTGCAACGATGAGGGCACCGCTCCTGCTGAATGTATCCATGGCCTGCCTAACAAGAAATTGTAGGAAGGCTTGATATCCATCACCAAGAAATCCACTTCGTATATATTCGGTCCAATTTCTAAAGGAATGTCAATTAATCCCATCACCTTCCTTTCTGTACCGTCAAAAGCTCTTACCACATTTTGACATGTCTTCATGTGAGAATCGTCAATGGGTAATCTATTCAGAGTAGACAATGGTAGAACATTCAAAGCTGATCCATTGTCAACAAGCACGCTTGGAAGTGTATACGCCTTACATCGAGTAGTAATATGCAATGCCTTAGTTGACCCCCTACCCCCCGGTGGGATTTCATCATCATTAAAGTAGATGAAATTATCAGTACTTATATTATTCACCAACCGGTCCAGCTTATTAATGGATATGTCATGGGTGACATATGTCTCGTTGAGCACCTTCATTAATGCATCCATATGCACTTCAAAACTCAGAAGTAGCGCCAATACTAATATGCAAGCCGGCTGCTTATGCAATTGCTCGACCACGCTATACTCGCTATGTTTAAGGAACTTTAAGAATTCCTTAGCCTCCTCCTCCTTTACCGGCTCATTGATGGGTACTTTGGTCTCTTTATCCTTCTCAACCTCGACACCTTTTGTTTTTGTGGACTCCACTCTAACGCCCGCCGTATCATAACGCTTCCCACTCCACATATGGGAACCTTCAACTTGCATGTCTTTAGATGCGCTGGCTATATTTTCTTCCTCTGGCACTGTCATACTATAATCATAACTCCATGGTACTCTCTTGCTATTCTTGTAAGGGAAAGGAGTAGGCTTATGGATAATGACCTTGGGCACTGCTGGTGTCCCCAATTTGTTATTCCCTAACAGGGAGATAATAATCCTTGGCTAGCTGGTTCCTTTTTGTTCATCTTCCAGCACACTTATTTCTCTTTTATAAGAGCTACCTTTACAAATTTGTAGCTCTTTATTATCTATGAAGCCTTGCACCCAGGCTTTGAATCCTTCACAATCTTGGATCTCATGATCCCTTTCTCTATGGAACTCACAGTAGTTCCCCGTTTTTTCTCTTTCTCTCCTAGAGGTTATCTTCCCTCTCTTCATAATTTCCTCCCAAATTACCTTCATAGGCATCCTCACCTCAACAACATTTTCCTTCATCCTTCTTTCACTAGCTTCGCCAATGGCATTCACTCCTTGATTGTCATGATTTGGCAAAGGATTTTCAGTATTTGGGGTACTGCCAAATTTCATAACCCCCATCTTGATCAACCTCTCCACGGCCTTCTTGAATCCGGTACAATTTTTAATTGAGTGCCCTGATATTCCAGCGTGGTACTCGCATCTGGCATTTGCATCATACCATTTAGGATATGGAGGCTATAATGGCTTCAAGTGAAAAGGAGCAATAGCATTTGCATCGTATAAAATTTGATAAAGCTCACGATACATCACAGGAATAAGTGTGAATTGCATCCTCTCATGCCTTGTGCCAGATTCCTGCCTTTGAGAACCCTGTTGCCAACCGCAGCTACTTTGGGTTGAATAACTGTGACTGCCTTCAATTTGAAGCTACTTGTGTTGTTCACCTCATTGTCTTTTCTCCTTGGGGCCGATCTTTTGGTTGCTTCCCCCTCAATTTTGCCACCTCTTATGGCGTTCTCAATCATCTCTCCCGCCATGACTATGTCTGCAAAGCTTTTGGTAGTGCTTCCAATCATGTGAGTAATGAATGGAGCCTTCAGAGTGTTGATGAACAACATGGTAATCTCTTTCTCCAGTAGTGGTGGTTGAACCTGCATTTCCACTTCTCTCCACATCTGCGCATATTGCCTAAAATTCACATTAGGCTTCTTCTCCATGTTTTGCAAAGTGATCCTATCAGGAGTCATGTCAGTCACATGATTGTACTGCTGCATGAAGGCTTGCGCGAGATCCCTCCATGAATTTATTCTAGCTCGGCTCAACTGATTGTACCACCTGGCTGCTGCCCACACTAAGCTATCTTGGAAACAATGAATCAAAAGTTGATCATTGTTCACATATCCGGTCATCCTCCTACAGAACATCGTAATGTGGGCCACTGGGCAAGTAGTCCCGTTGTACTTTTCAAACTCTGGCATTTTGAATTTATGGGGAAGCACCAAGTCTGGGACCAAACTCAAGTCTTTAGCATCAACTCCATGATGCCCATCAGCACTCTCTAAAGCTTTAAATTTCTCCTCCAACCATCGGCAACGTTCTCCAACTGTTTTGCAGCTTCGACTCTCAAATCTTCTTTTTCAGCTATATCCAAGTCAGGAATGAGAGGATTGGTAGGGTTATCACCCAAATTGAATCTCGAGCCAGTTGGGTAATTCATATGGAACCCAGCATCAACTGGCCCATGTTGAGGCCTTATATTGACAGATGATCTTTTAGGAGGTGCTTCGGTTTGTGTAGACACATGGGGTGGGGTGAAACCAGGAGGATGACCCTCATCTTCAGTGATTGCCATGGGGGCTTTTCCCTTATCAATGGCCCTCAGCAACTGAGCTATCTCAGTCATCATATTCCTCTGAGCCTCTAGCATTTCCTCCCTCACGTCGTTTTGCATCTTGGCCAATTGCTCTTGCAATTGGTCCTGCATGTCCTTTTGTAGCTGTTCAAACCTTTGATCCATATTCCTAGATTTTGCATAAGTTTCATACTGATGCGTGGTTTCCAGATTTTCTTTTCTACTTCTGCAGTGATTTTAACTAATTAGGGTCTTTCTATAACTTTGAATGCAAACGATGCGATGAAATGCTATGATATGCAAATGCATGAATGCAAAAAGGACATCGAATCTGATTCAATCTCATTTAGAAAACTTTATTTAGAAAAAGAATATCTTTACATATAAGAGGATTACAAATAAGCTTTCGCCCTAATTCCCAAAGTTTTAACTCTCGCGACCTACATCCGACGATGTCTCATGCATCATACTCAATACGTCAGCTCATACTGCCAAGTCTCGAACGTGTTTAGCTACCTCTCGGATCTGAATTATGGCTTCTCCAATAAGGTAATCTCTATCTTTGACTTGTTCTTTAGACTGGTACAGTTCTTCCTTTAAATAATCCTTTCGTGCCTCAAGCTGCTCGATAAAAAGCTTACTATCTTGCAATGCTGATTCCAACTCCTCAACTTTGCCTTTTAGCTTCCTTACCTCTACCATGGAATCACTTTTTTCGTTGCAGATGAAGGGATCGCCCAAGCTCAGTCACCTTAGTTTTTAACCCTTGATTTTCTTTCTCTAATGTCAAATTTTGTAATTGCATCTCTTGGCACTTCCTCTCCCAATATTCGGCTTTGGATTTTTCCTCTCGGATCTCTTTCTGCAACTGATCTGAAGACCCTCCTATTCTCGCTCTCTTCAAGGATACTTGTGCCTTTTTGTAATGCTCCTTTAAATCATCTCGATCTTCCTTAATCTTCCTTTTCTCCTTCCTTTCTTTTTCGACCTCCCTCTTTTAAACGTCGACGTCTGGGCTCAAGTATATCTTTTCTTCCTCGAGCTTTGCTATCCTCTTCTCGAGCTCCAAGTTCTTTCTCTCAAACTCTTGCTTCATAATTTCTAACTCCGAGGGCATCACTTGTAAATACTCCTCCATCGGTTGAACTGCTTCCACGCTTGGCCTAAGGATGTTATCATTAATCCTTCTACCTCTCCACTCGATGTACCCTGGAGTCGTAGCAGGGCTAATAGCTACTCCCTTTAATCAACAAGTCTTGTTCCAAGCACTAGAGATCTCATTGACTTTCCTCTTGTAGTCAGCTCCTCTATATATGAACTCACTTTGAACCAACCCGTAAGTTGTCGGTATGAACTATCTCAATCCATGTTGCCTCAACACAGGCAAAGGGGCGTAACCAATGGCACCCCAAATTCCCAACAAAGGGACCCAATCAAAACTACCACATCGGTAAAGAATCTCACCAGGAATCATCCATGGAGCTCTTCACTCCACATCCTTTGACTGTAAATTCTGAAGTATTGCTATCCAATTTTTTTCAGGAACGTCAACTCTCTTAGTTGAAGCTGCTATGTCTTTCAACGGGGAGTAATCCTCGAAGAAGACCCGACAAACCACTGTATCTATCAATCGGAAGTGACTGTAGAACCAAGCTAAAAGTAACTGAGCACAACCAACAAACCTGCTTGCACCGGCCCTCCTACATGCATTCAAAGACCTGAACGTCTCTGCCAAAATCGCAGGAACAGAAGTAACCCGTTTGCTAAGTCAATGGAAGAGATCCGTGGTTGCCTCGTCCATATATCCCAAGGCCTTGGGAAAAACCATCAATCCGTATAAGCTTAAGGCAAAAATGTCTACCCTCTTCGCCTTATCTGGATGCGTCTGGATCAGATCTTTCAAAGCTTTCCACGGAATGCACTTACTCTCACTCTTTTCCTTAATTCTAGCCATGATCCATTGCTCGCTCATCCCCGTAATGGTCATCAGCTTCTTACCAAAGGTTGGGACACAAGTAGCTTGAGAATAAATCCTATCACACTAAAATCTAGGACACCGAAGTAAGGTTGTGTACTCCTCCACAGTAGGCACTAAATCTACCTCCCCAAAGGTAAAACAACTGTATGCTGGGTTCTAAAACTGAGCGAGAGCTCGAAACAAGTTCTTATCAACCTGAATATCAAACAAATAGGGCAAATCTCCGTACTTACCGTAGAATGATTGCTTGGTCTCATTGCCCCACTAATCCCAAATCGCCTTAAGCTCCTACAGATTATTCTATGTGACACTGATACGAGTGTAGTCTAACAGCTCTGACATATATCCCACAGTTATGCTATCCCCTTTTCCTAGCTGAGTTTGCTCCGACCATCTATGGACGTTAGCGTTGCCCTCCACTCTATCAAGAAGTCTGCATTTTCCATAATAAAATTTCCTAACTTAGAAAGCGTAGTGAATCGATACCTTTTAGATGTAATATGACATGCAACAAAACAAAAAAAACCAAATTGTCAGTATCATATGATAAATAACTTATAAGGGTGATAATCTAGAGTACCACTATCCAAATTGAGCTCTTACGATTTTTCTATATGAGGTTTTAGTTCTAAAGTTTAAGGTACCCGAACCAGCAGATTCCTCGATCCTCACCCATTATAGGCTCATTCGAATCGAGTTCAGTTCAGGGGAATACATTCCCTATGGCTACACGGAGATGAAAATCTCACGAAACCATAGGTACGGATGATTCCCGAAAGTGATCCACTATCCTGCACGGAGGCGAAAACCTCACGAAGGCGTAACTTCTCACTCCCACTTAAGGGTGTGACCACAACGGTTATGCAAATGCAATGCGTATCAGAATATAGCAACACATGCAATAATACAAACACATGTAATGCAAAGAGGATTAAATTTTAAAATTTTTAATTTCCGACATTAAAATAAGAGATAATCAATTACACGGCTTAACTCTCTTATTAGTCCCCAGTGGAGTCGCCAAGCTGTCGAGACCATTTTTAAATCGAGTTTTGGAAAATGGGAGTCGAAGAAAAACGAAAACGGGAGTCGCCACCAATCTTTTTAGGTGTGATTGGATCACCTTATAAAATGTTTTGTTTTAAAACATTAATTTTGGTCTACGAAAGTCGAGAAAACAGATTCGGGAGTCAGTTATGTATGAGGAAGGGTTAGCACCCTCGTAACGCCCAAAAATTGGTACCTAATTGATTATCAAGTGTCTTTAATGTCAGAAATTTGAAATTTTTAAGATGTGATCCTCTCTAGAATATTTTAATTTTGAAAATTAGGGTTTACTTGCATCAAATGAATCATAATATTACATCCAATAAATTAGGAAGCAATATTTTTAAGACATTAGAAGCTAAGCTAGCCCCTTTTGAAAATCCCTATCTCCAAATGACAAAACGTCATATCCAGTAAGTTAGGACACAACGCTTTGAAATTCCAAGACAGTTGTTCGTGTTTTGAAAACCATAAAAATTTAGAAGGGTGCTTGACTATTCGAACTCAACGAGAAAGGTCACAACCCAATAAGTTAGGGCACCACCTTTCTCGCAATTTCCAAATATCAAGCATTGCCTTTTTATTTTTGAAAACATTTGAATCTCGCTTTTAATTAATGCATGAAGAACCATATATATACATTATAACATATAATATAGCATATTACAATAATTGGTAGCTAAAACATGCACTTAAATAATATGATAGCAATAACATAAAGGTCATATACTAGATACATACATAAATATAGCAAATCTTAGTTACATAACAACATACATATTAAAATATACATAGCATATATTGATGATGAATAAGCAAAATATACGAACATTCAAAATAATAATTAATTAAAAAACTATGCATGATATACAATTAGACATATAAATATATATACAAAAATCATGATATAAAAAAAAAAGTAATAATAGCAATATGTATATATCAACTCTAAAATAAAGACATCACTTAATAATAATTTTAAATCATCCTTTGGTATTTAAATAAAAAAATATAAAAGAATTAATATATAATAAAGTAATTTTTTTAAAAAATTATAATAAAATAATACAAAAAAATAAGTAATTAATAATATAATAAACAGATAATACAAATATAATATTTTAAAAATGTATATAAAATGATATACATAATAAATAAAATAATTATATATAAAAGTATATGGGTTTAAAATCATAATATATAGTATAAAGTAATTAATTAATAAAATATAATAGTTAAGGATAATAAGATATGTATATATAAAATAATAAAAAATATATATAACATGTATAATACATAAAATAATATATGAAAAGTAATAATATAGAAAAATAAAACAATTTTTACATTTATAAAAAGATTTAGAATAAAATAAATAATATATACGAAAGATAATGAATGAAATAATATTATTAAAATAATTTAATATGAAAAAGGGTTTAAGATAAATATATATATACAAAATATTGAAAATAATAATAATAATCTAAAAAGAAATAAATTTAGAATAAAAAAATAAAATTCAGAAAGGATTAAATTAGAATAGAAATAAAAATACAGATAAAAATTTGGAATTTAAAAAAAATAAAAAAGGGGTCAAATTAAAATGTGCGCACAAGAAGGGGGATTAAAACGGAAAATATCCCCTTTTAGAACGACATCGTTTATGGGCTTTTTAAAAAAAAAAAAGAGCCCAAGGGCCAAATTAAAATAAAAAACAAAATATTTGAGCAAAATTAAAAGATAAAATAAACCTAATTTTAAAGGATAAAAATGCAGAAGGACAAATTGGGTAATTAGACCAATAACAGAAAACACTCAAATCCTTTGGCCGAGTCGGGTCGATACGCGGGTCCTTTTGTTTAAACGACGCCGTTTTAATGCTTATTGAATTAAGCAAAACGTCGCCGTTTTAATAAAGCTATATAAGCTAAAAAAACACCAAAAATTTCATTTTTAAATCATTTTAAAAAAACAAAAGAGATGAGCCTAGAATGCTCTCCCCTCCTCGGCCTGAACTCCGGTGACAATTGTCGGCCACCGCTGCACGCGCCTCACGCACCTCACGCGTCACCGTACACGGTGGTCGGAGGTTCAAAATACCTCCCCTTTTCAGGCTAATCACATGGTAAAATCTTTTATTTTTATATTTTTTAAATATTCGCGTATGAAAATTTTTTAAAAAAAAGTGGGCTGTTTTTCTCTTGATTTTCAAATCTGTTTTTTTTTTTGTCTACTATGTTTTGCATGTATAAAAGAGAAGGAAATGAAATGAATAAAATTGAAGAACGTTTGAATGACAAAATAAATCACCTCCGTTCTGACTTAAAATGCTGTATTTTATTGTATGATCTTTGTGTATTCCCCCCTCCCTCCTTTTTTTTTACAATGTTTTTGATTCTTGATTTTATAGCCTGAATACATATATAGAAAGTACAATATTTGATTTCTTTCTTATTCTGCTTGGTCTTTCTTTCCCTTTTTTGCAGGTCTGTGGCGAGATCTCCGGTGGATTGGTGCGCCGATTGCGATGATGGCAGCGCGATTGAAGGTCGTGCTGGGCGGGGCTCTTGTCTGCTATTTTCGGCACTAAGGATCACTAGGGTTTCTGCCCTGGTGTTTAGAATTTGGGCCCTGTTGGGTTGTTGCTTATTGGGTTTGGGTAGGCTTAGGATTGGGTTGGTCTAGTTAGGTATTTTGGTTAAAGGGTTTAATTTGGTTAATATTTGGGATTGAAATAGGGTTAGGGTAGTGGGTAATTTAGAATTTGATACTTGGGTCAAAAGGGGTTTAGGCTAAAGGGTATTGGGTTAGTTTAGGGTCTATTAGGCTGGTTATTTATTGGGTTTTGTAACCTGGACTGTTGAATGGACTTTTAAAATAAATATTTATTTATCCATTTATCTGTTTTGCCCTTTTAAAGCCCGGTCAAATTTGGGCTATTACAGAAAGGATTTAACACAATTACATCTGCATCTGTCAAATGAAATTCTACAAGACATGATGAAGCAGTAGACCGCCACTACATTATGGGCAAAGCTGCAGTAGCTATGCATGTCGAAAACCTTAACTAGCAAGTTGCATATGAAGTAGCGCCTTTATGACTATCGTTTGGAGGAAGATGCATCTGTGCATGACCACTTAATCATGTTTAAAGAAATTCTTTGGACCTAGAGGCCATGGAGGTTCAGTATGATAAAGAAGATTTAGGGTTAATTCTACTTTATTTGCTGCCTCCGTCTTATTCAACCTCTAGAGATACAATTTCGTATAGCCACGAATCTCTCATAGTTCATGAAGTCTATGCTTCTTTAACATCGTATGACAAGATGAAGCATCTGGTGCCTAGATTTGACTCTCAGGGAGAAGGTCTCATTGTTCGTGGGAGACAAGAATGAAATACTGATGATAATCGTGCGAGGACATAGGAACGAAATCCTCGTGGTAAATCTAAGGGTAGATCGAGATATTCAAATAGAGGTAATGTTGGGAAATGTGCCCATATTGAATAAATAAATATAGTTAATTTCACATTTCACTATTATGCCTTTTGTATTTTTGGTCTTTCATATTTTGCATGCATAGAAAAATTGTGACAAGAAAATATTAGCTCATTGATTGTATAAGTTCAAACTAAAGATAAGTGGCATTGTAAGAATGTTTACATTGTAAGAAAGACAACTTACTTCAGTAGATAATCTAAATAAGTTCGTAAACTTGTAAAAGAATTGAAGTGAGCATTTGATTCAAATACTGAGAAGGATTATTATGTTGTCTACAATTCCAATAGGGGAGGTGACTAGTCTTGGCTATTGGAGTAGTTGACTTCACGGATAAAAAGATAGATGTATTCATTGGTAGAATGATACATTGGATTGGACCCAAGATGAACTAATTCTGTATCCGTTTGTGAATTAATTCACTTGTAACATACATGGTGTGATTTACCTAAATCCCGAGTTAGTCACTAACAATGCTATGCAATTCATGTGCTTTGATATAAGTAGAGGCTTATGCTCTAAAGATGATCGAGCCCACAGTCGGTATGTTGGGTACATGACTTGTGTATAGCATGACTTTACTAGCAATAGTGGAATTTATAGCTCAATTAAAGAGTTAATGATATCCTCTCATTTGCATTGTGTGGATTGATAAATATGGAACGTGGCCACGGTTGCTTGTTCTCAAACGAGAAATTTATCACAGGCATTTGTTGACAGTAATTATATTAATCATTAAGAAGACACAATGATGACAATGAGATAAAATAGGATTGTATTGAGTGAACGAATTTAACTCAAATGAATCAATGATATCATATGAAGGTAACACACACATGATGAGGTCATTGGACAAAACAATTGGATGAATTATTTTCGTAAAAGTATACAATAATGAGTTTTTAATCGTGGTACTTATTGTGGATTGACTCCATGATTAAGTAATTTCGAATTATCAGAATGATACTTCTGCACATAATTGCAATTACTAGAGCCTAATTGTATATGTCCGATTGGTCCCTCCACTAGCTTGACAAAAGCTCGATTAGACTGCATTGGAATTAAAAGGAAATTCTACGACTTTGGAAATAATTTAATTTAGTCGATTTTTTTTATGTGGAATGAAATTAATCGGTCGTGAGAATTGTTCACTTAGAGAATTTGATTAAAGAATTTTCTTGAAAAATAAATTTGGAAAATCTAAGTGATTTTTGAAAAAAATAATTTTGATCAAGTAAAATTAAATTAATCAGATTAATTAAAATTAATATGATATTTTTGAAAATTAAATTTCAAGTCAGACAATTGGCCTAACAGGTAATTGAACTTGAAAATTGGACTTGAGATCATAAATTGGGCCTGGAAGCCCAAAATCGAGACTAAGACCCAAAAACTGGTCGAATCGAGCCTGGTGTGCGAAACCAGACCGATGATCTAATTGGTGGATAAACCAAACGGTCGGGTCGTCATTGACCAAGACCGAACCAACATCAGTAGAACTGGCTCGGGGTGTCGTAAGGGTGTCGCACTTGCATTACCAGACTCATCAGTGCCGATGGCTACGACGATGGCATCCCGGTGGCCGACAGTAGTTGGTCTTCGGTGTTTGATCCCAAAATTTTAGATAAATTGCAAAATTACCCGACTGATAATTTTTACGATTTTTTTTTATTTGAAGCGAGCTCACACTCTGCAGACATGAGCTTTAGGATAGCGGAAAAGACTACTCGGTCGAAGCGTTGATCCTAGATGAATTAAAAAGGTACAATTTTGATTGAATGTTTATTACTTTAGATATCACAAATAAGATCTTGTTTTTGGAAATTTTTTAAAACTCTGGCTTTTTCCTCAATTTTGTTTTCCGCAATGTTTTCCAAACTTATTTTTCCAACAATTGAAAAACAGTGTTACAGAACAGATGAATAGAATAATCATGGAAAAGTTTGGATGAATGTTGTCAAATGCTTGTTTACTGAAGTTGTTTTGGGCTGAAGTGACCTCTACTGCATGTTTTTTGATTAAATGGTCTCTATCCATTGCCATTGAGAAAAAGAGTCCACAAGAGATATGGTTTGGTATTCTTGCTGATTATTCTGATTTGAAGATTTTTGGGTGTCTTGCATATACTCAAGTTGATAATGGGAAATTGGAACCTAGATCCATGATAAGTGATAAAAGTTGTAACACCCCACACCCAAGTCCTATGTCGGGGGAGGATACGAGGTGTACCACACTTAAACACGTGCATTCCAACTTTTTCGAATTATCAAGACTTGACAAATTTTAAAACTTTATATAAACTCCTTAACATTGGCCTACGAGGCCTCAAACGCCCATTGAAAACCATTTGGGACCGGCTCGAGTCCTTAACTAACTTTAGAAATATAACCTTTGAAACAGAGCACACGCCCGTGTGGATGGGCAACACGCCCGTGCGATCATTAAGATATGGTCATGCTAATGGCCTATGTGACACACACGGCCTAAGAATCGAGAGACATGCTCTTGTGAATTAAATTCTAAATTCAAACCTATAGGGGTTTTCACACGGCCTGACACATGCCCGTGTCCATGGCCCGTGTGCCACACACGGCCATGAAACGTCCGTGCCCTAACCCGTGTCTAAAAACCTTGACATTCTGTTTCTAACGTCAGCATCCAATTTAGGGCACACGGCCAAGGCACACGCCCGTAGCCAGAGGCTGTGTGATAAACCGTAATTTATACATATTTTTATCCCACGCTGAGCATGTTTTTAGATGATTTCTCCTTAGAATTGGTGAATTCGATGCTCCTAATCCTTTAATTTCATGTTTTATACTTAGGTGAGCATAAGAGAGTAAAAAGAATGAGAAACGGGCCAAAAACAAAGAAAATGGGTCAGCGTACGAAATCAATACGGCCTGGACTTCCTCACACGGGCAGACCACACGGCTGTGTCAAATTGGCAGAATCAAAGCACGACTCATACGGGTAGACCACACGCTCGTTTTATATGGCAGCCTTGACCACGGCCTGAAGCAATCGCACACGGGTGTGTCCCTGTCAAGCCCAAGTAGAGTCCTGTTTGAAAAAGGCCACTTTTGAGGGCTCTTAGGCATTCCAAAGCCTATAAATACACCCTAGAAGAGGAGAAGAGGGGAGGCACAGAGTAGGAAGCAAGGAATTACTCGAAGAAAGCCGATTGATCCATCTCAGAAGTCGGATTCATCATCAAGACTGAAGATCTTCCCTCAATTTCCTTTCAGGAGTTTTGGGTTTTCTTTATGTTTTGTATTTATTATTCTTCTGAGATGTTTTCCTTTATAGTAATGAACTAAACCCCCTAAATACTTAAGGGGAATGAAACCTAAGACGGATCTTGTTATTATTATCTGAATTGTATGATAAATATTTAACTTGTTCTTAATTATGTGTTCTTAATTCTTGTTTTGGTATTTTAGGATATTGATTCAAGTTAATACACTTATTCAAAGGAGCAAAAGTCCCTGTCTAAGCGTAACTTTGTCGTAATTAAGCGGAGTTGATTGTGCGCCTAGAGATAGGGTGACAAGATTCTGCCGGATTAGGGTGAAACCTAATAAGGGAACCCATAAATTGAGTTAATGCAATTCTAGGGTGTTAATTAGAAAGAGATTTCAATTATTCAACCTAGGGTTAGACGTTGTTAGTCTTGAGAGAGATAATAATATAACTTAGGGATTTATACAGAACGAGTTAAATGAATAAATCGTCTGATTCAGAGTCAAATAACAAGTAAAGTCTAAGTGGATTTTTCCTTGGGTATTGTCTTAATCAATTGAATTTTCTAAAAAGTATTTTCCCCAATTTCCTATCTGTGATTTCTTAGTTTAGTTAATTAGTTAGATAAACAATCGTTTTATTTTTAGGCTAGATAATAAAAAGACAGTTAATATTATTACTTTTAGTTCCTTTGGGTTCGACAATCCGGTCTTGCTAAGCTATACTACTGTTCGATAGGTACACTTGCCTTTTATCGTGATAATAGTTAGTTTCAAGAACGATTAATTATAAATATTTAAAACCTGTCACGAATATCACGTATCAAGTTTTTGGCGCCATTTTCGGAGAACTAAGATATTAGGAACACTCAATTTTTATTACTTTAGCCATTTACTTTTATTACAATTTAAATTTTATTTTATTATATTCTCTTTTCCTTTCTTCTGGCAGGTTCTTATAGTTATGACTAGAAGAAACCCGTCAGGACCATTACATTTTGACGGTGAAATCGAATGCACAACTCGCAGAAAACAAAGAGAAATAAGGTGAAGCTTAAGATACACAGAGGATGAACAAGAGAACGATATTCAAACCACAACCGAGGAGATGGCTGAAAATCGGGAAAACCCAATACCTCCTGCGATTGCTGTTAATCCAGTAAATCAGAATCCTACTCCACGCACTATGTATGGTTATGCTAAACCTACTTTAATAGGAACTGAATCAAGTATAGTTAGACCCGCTATTGCTGCAAATAATTTTGAACTGAAACCTAACACAATTCAAATGATACAACAGTTTGTTCAGTTTGATAGTTTGTAGGATGAGGATCTAAATACTCATTTGGTGAATTTCTTGGAATTCTGCAATACTTTTAAGATCAATGGTGTTTCTAACGATGCCATACATCTTCGGTTGTTTCCCTTTTCATTTAGAAACAAAGTTAAACAGTGGTTGAACTTGTTACCACGAGGGTCAATTACTACTTGGGAACAAATGACCGAAAAGTTTTTATTGAAATATTATCCGCTAGCTAAAATGGCTAAATTACGTAATGATATCTCTTCTTTTGTGAAGATGGATTTAGAAACACTCTACGATGCATGGGAGAGATAGAAGGAC
This sequence comes from Gossypium anomalum, assembly GCA_025698475.1. NCBI lineage: Eukaryota > Viridiplantae > Streptophyta > Magnoliopsida > Malvales > Malvaceae > Gossypium > Gossypium anomalum. The sequence continues at coordinate 65,756,389 of CM046964.1, forward strand.
CTTTTGAGAAGCTGCCCTCACCATGGATTATCACTCTGGCTATAGGTTCAAACATTTCATAATGGCCTGAATCCCTCGACTAGACAAATGGTTGACGCAGCCGCTGGTGGAACTATCAATAACAAAACACCTGAAGAGGCTTATGAATTTATAGAAGAAATGTCACTGAATAATTATCAGTGGCAAGTTATGAGGACAAAGCCAACGAAAGCAATCGGTATTTTTAACGTCGATTCAGTCACCATGCTCTCAAATCAGGTAGAAATTTTGAATAGAAAAATTGATGGTTTTATTGGTTCTTCACAGGTTCACCCAATAATGCAATCCGAAGCATGTGGAGGATCGAGCAATTCAGAATACCCACCCTATGGCCACAACATGGAGAACAAGCAGTTGAATTACATGGGTAATAATCCTAGATCTCAAAACAATCCATATAGTAACACTTGCAATGCAGGTTGGAGGAACCACCCAAATTTCTCATGGGGAGGCCAAGGAAATCAGAGACCACCTCCAGGCTTCCAACAGCCACCGTACCAACAAGAGAAGAAACTGAACCTTGAAGAGATGCTCACAAAGTTTAAATCGGTGTCAGAAACTTATTTTTAAAATACCGAGACAACACTTAAAAATCAACAAACGTCAATCCAATGGCTCAAAACTCAAATTGGCTAGCTTGCCAAGTTGATTTTTGAATGACCACAAGGTAGCCTGTTAAGCAAAACTGAATCAAATCCAAAAGAGCATGTGAAAGCAGTTACGCTAAGAAATGGGAAGGTGTTAGCTGAATCTGAGAAGAAGTCACCACAAGAAGTTTAAAGACGTAAAGAAGAAGAGGTGAAACCCGAAAAAAATGACGATCCAACACCAAAATATAAACCGCCAATCCCATACCCAGCAAAGTTAAAGAAACACCGCATGGATGCACAATTCGGTAAATTTCTTGAACTTTTTAAATAACTGCATATTAACTTACCTTTTGTTGAAGCTATATCGCAGATGCCTACATATGCAAAATTTCTAAAGGAGCTTCTAACAAACAAAAGGAAGTTTAAAGAATTATCTACAATGAAACTTAACGAAGAGTGCTTCGCTATACTCCAAAACAAACTGCCAACTAAACTGAAAGATCCAGGAAGTTTTACTATCCCCTGTTTAATTGGTAGTTTAAATGTTGATAAAGCACTAGCTGACTTAGGTGCTAGCATTAATTTGATGCCATATAACATATTTAAACAACTTAGTCTTGGGGAACCTAAACCTACTAGGATGAGTATTCAACTAGCTGATAGATTTGTGAAATATCCTAGGGGTATTATAGAGGACGTACTTGTGAAAGTAGATAAATTTATATTCCTTGTTGACTTTGTTGTGCTTGACATGGATGAAGATGTTGAAGTGCCTTTAATTTTAAGGCGTCTATTTTTAGCCACAGCTAGGGCTGTTATTGATATATGAAGAGATTATCTTTAAAATTTATGATGCTATGAGATTTTCTAGGGAACAGGATGACTCGTGTTATTTTATTGACTCTATTGATCATGCTACTCAAGACTCCTTGCAGGAAATCATACAGAAGGACACGATGGGACTATGTCTTGCTCAAAGAGAGGAGGTAGACTATGATTCCAATGAATATTCCTCAAGACAAGCTGAATACGAGGGTATTAAGGTAAACGATGAACTAAAGCAAAAACCCTCTATTGAAGAACCTCCCAAACTAGAACTTAAACAATTGCCAAATCACTTGGAATATGCATTTCTTGGAAACAATTCTACACTACCTGTGATCATTGCATCTAATTTGCAACCCAAGGAGAAAGAGGAATTACTTCAAGTATTAAGAGAGCATAGAAAGGCCATAGCTTGGAAAATTTTTGACATTAAAGGGATCATCCCCTCTTTTTGCACCTACAAAATTTTAATGGAAGATGAATACAAACCATGTGTGTAAGCGCAAAGATGATTAAACCCCAACATGAAAGAAGTCATTAAAGCTAAGGTAATTAAACTCCTAGATGCTGGAATTATTTATCCTATTTCTAATAGTTCTTGGTTAAGTCCAGTACAGGTTGTTTCTAAGAAAGGAGGCATGACTGTTGTAGATAACGAGAAGAATGAATTAATCCCAACAAGGACAGTCACAGGTTGGAGAGTTTGCATTGATTATAGAAAGCTGAATGACGCCACGAGAAAAGACCAGTTTCCTCTTCCATTCATTGACCAAATGTTGGAAAGATTATCTGGGCGCATGTACTATTACTTCTTAGATGGACTCTCTGGCTATTTTCAAATCCCAATAGCTCCTGAAGACCAAGAAAAGACGACGTTTACATGACCATACGATACGTTTGTTTATCGTAGAATGCCTTTTGGATTATGTAATACTCCTGCCACTTTTCAGCGTTGCATGATGGCCATCTTTGATGAACTTGTGGAAGACGTCATAGAGGTATTTATGGATGATTTCTCGGTTTTAGGTAAATCTTTCCATCTTTGCCTTAAAAATTTAAAATGAGTCCTAATAAGATGTGAGGAAACAAATCTTGTGCTTAACTGGGAAAAATGTCATTTTATGGTTCAAGAAGGTATTGTGTTAGGACATAAAATTTCTAGTAAAGGGATTGAAGTTGATAAATCTAAAATTGAAACCATTGAGAAACTACCTCCTCCTAACTCAGTCAAGGCTATTAGTAGTTTTTTAGGACATGCTGGGTTTTACAAAAGATTCATTAAAGACTTTTCTAAAATAACTAAGCCTTTGACTAAATTACTAGAAAAAGATGTGCCTTTTAATTTCGATCAAGAATGTTTAGAAGCATTTGACACTTTAAAGGATAAATTGACTAAAGCTCTAATTATAGTTGCACCTGATTGGAACTCACCTTTTGAACTAATGTGCAATGCAAGTGATTTTACAGTGGGTGAAGTTTTGGGGCAGCAAAGAGATAAGCACTTTCAACCTATCTACTATGCTAGTTAAACTTTGACAGCCGCTCAAGAGAATTACACCACCATGGAGAAAGAACTGCTAGCTGTGGTTTTAGCATTCGATAAATTTAGACCATATCTAATATTGTCCAAAGTTGTCATTTATACTGACCATTTTGCTCTTTACTACCTTTTAACTAAGACTGATGCAAAACCTCGACTCATCCGATGGATCCTATTATTACAGGAATTTGACTTGAAGATCAAGGATAAAAAAGGAGCTGAAAATCTCGCAGCTGACCACCTTTCCAGGCTTGAAAATTCAAACACCAAGGGGCTTGATGAAGTTGAAATAAATGATTCATTTCTTGAAGAACAATTTTTTGTTATATCTGATTCTGAGGTACCTTGGTTTGCCGACATTGAAAATTTTCTAGCCGCTAACATTATCCCAAAAGGTTGACACATCAACAAAAGAAGCGATTCTTTACTGATGTGAAAAACTACTTTTGGGAAGATCCTTTCCTATTCTGTATATGTGCAGATCAAGTCATTAGGCGATGTGTTACAAGGATAGAAGCATTAAAGATCTTGGAACATTGCCACTCAGAACCAGCTGGAGGACATTACGGTGGAAATAAGACCGCACATAAAATACTCGAATCAGGTTTTTATTGGCCCACCTTATTCAAAGATGCCAACAGGTATGTTACTTCTTGTGACAAATGCCAAAGGACAGGTAATATCTCTAAACGTGATGAAATGCCTCAGACATTTATGCTTTCATGTGAAATATTTGATGTTTGGGGTATCGACTTCATGGGTCCATTCCCTAGTTCATTTGGGAATAAATGCATCTTAGTAGCTATCGATTATATGTTTAAATGGGTAGAAGCCCAAGCTCTGCTTACAAATGATGCTAGAGTAGTGGTACGTTTCCTTAAGAAACTTTTCTCTTTATTTGGAACACCTAGATTAATCATCAGCGATAGGGTTACTCACTTCTGTAATGCCCAATTTGAAAGGACCCTCAAGAAATATGGAGTTTACCACTGAACAGCTACCCCTTACCACCCTCAAACTAGTGGCTAAGTCGAGGTGGCAAATCGAGAACTTAAACGTATCCTAGAAAAGACAATAGGATTAAACAGGAAAGATTGGGCAATGAAAGTAGATGACGCACTATGGGCTTATAGAACTGCCTTTAAGACTCCAACAGGAACATCACCGTACAAACTCGTTTATGGAAAAAGTTGTCATTTACGATTTGAGTTAGAACATAAAGCATTATGGGCTATAAAATTTCTAAACTTTGATCCAAAACTTGTAGGTGAAAATAGGTTGATGCAGTTAAACGAGCTAGATGAATGGCGAACCTATGTATATGAAAATTCATGACTATACAAGGAAGCAACTAAATGCCGCCACGATGCTTGGTTAAAACAAAATAAACAATTTGAAGTTGGAGATCTTGTACTATTATACAACTCGAGGCTCAAATTTTTCCCTGGAAAGCTTAAATCACGATGGTCAGGTCTGTTCGTAGTCAAAACAGTTTCCCATACGGTACCGTAGAAGTAACTCATCCATCGCAAGGTACTTTCAAAGTAAATGGACATCGCCTCAAGCCTTACAACGGTGAGAAATTTAAAGATGATAGAGAGGAGCTACGGCTCCATGAACCTCCTTAATTATACTTACATGGTAAAGTTGAGCTTAGACTCTAAATAAGTGCTTCTCAGGAGGCAACCCGAGCACTAACAGTATTAAATTCTTTAAATTTTAGTTTTTCACATCTAACATACTAACCGAATCATTGAACACAGGCTTTCCAAAACCACACGGCCAAGCACACGGGCATGCCTTATGCCGTGCTTACACCACGGGGAATGACATGGCTGTGCGATATGGCTGTGTGCAAATAGGGCAAAATTTTTTCCCTAACACGGGATGCGATAAGTTGCCACGACCGTGTGACATGACCATGGGTAAAACTGTCAAAACAAAAAGGGCGTGCGACACGCCCGTGCCCCACACCCATTGTCGACACTGTCAAAATAACACGGGCGTATGCATAGGTACACGGGCATGGCAGAAGTGAACCACATTGCACACCGTCGTGCAACACAATCATGCAGCCACACGGCTGTGTCCTCAGGCCGTGTGACGATCTCTCAATTCGCGACAAACACGGGTTGGACACGAACCACATGGGCGTGTGATCCGACCGTGCCACTGTTAAAATTAGATTACCCCTCTTATTTTATTTTATTTTACCTTTATCTTTATTTATTTGAAGTCTCATTTATTTTTAAACACGACTTATCTTTATGATTATTATCAGATTATTCCCTTAATTCTCCTTTTATCCCTCAACATCATGCTTGCCCTTCAGCTTTATTTTCAATACTTGCTCTCGCTAATCCAGAAAGTTCATCCACTCTTAACTCAGGAAGTTTTACTCCTCTCCCTATCTTATGATTCTATATTTATATTTTTCATCTATATTTGTACATTGAGGGCAATGTACATCTTAAGTGTGGGGGAGTTATCTATATCTATATAAGAAAAATCCCTGAATTTTGTCTTATTCTCATGTGATTTTCTCATATCATTATTAGAATGAATTTTGATTAGTTTATAATGCTTATTGATATATCTTGAATTAAAACATAGGCATTAATGCATTGATTGTTTAAACTTTAAGACATTAGAGAATCAGGCATGATAAGTTGATTTTTGAGAATTAAATGTTTTAGGTTGTTTTCCCAAAGTTTAGGTATTATCATGAGTTGAAATTCACAGGCTTAAACATCAAAAAGCCATAATTTTTGTGAGATTTTGAGCCTTTAGAGCATCTATTATTTCTTTCATGCTCACTTTTATTATTACTTTGAGTGCGTCAATATTGAATTGTTATTCTAGAACTTGCTTGATTATTCATGTCAAGACCACACCATTTGATTTGATATGTCAAGATGATAAAGGCACTTAGGTTTAACCCACTCACTCCATAAAAGCATACCTTCATTATTAACCCTTAGTGAAACCCTTTGAGCCTAACAACCCATTCATTGATTTACCCTCAATATTAACCCATAACTCATTATTGTTGAAATCCCCTAAATTAATTTGATCCCTATTTTTGTCGAGATTTGGGTTGAAATAATTGCTTAGCTATGTTTTATTTAGCAACATTCTATTCTATATTTAACTTGTTCTTCAAAAAAATACATATTTACATATTAGTAGTAATCTTCCGTCTTGAGCTTAAGTATTTAATTCCATATTCTGAAATAAAGCTCATTTTGTATTCAAGTGTAATGAGTATTTTTCTAGTTTGGTAATTTTTCAATTCAATATCGATTCTAACCTTTTCTTTCAGCTTGTGACCACACCCCCTAACCAAAGCCACGTTACAACCCTTTAAAAGACCTTTTGATTGATGTATCATCTCAATTTATAGTGGTGGAGATTTGATTTTCACACAAGCCTATGGTAATAACTTTTCATATTGACTAATGAGTGCTTAAATTGTTATCCTTAAACACTTTGAGTGAATTGAGTGAATTGAGTGAATTGAGTGAATCTTTAGTGAGGATGTTAAAACTTTGTGATATTTTGAATCAAAGGTAATCACTTAGATGAAGGGGAGACACCTATATTTTCGTAATAAAATGTTCAACTTGGAATGTTTGAAACTTTGATGTTCTTCCAGTTGAATTCTTAATGTATGATTACTTATGGATTATTTTGAGATATTATTGATAGAGATTATAAATTGAGAAGAATTTATTTTGATTGTGAGCTGAGAATTTTGCTTGAGGACAAGCAAATGCTTAAGTGTGGGGGTATTTGATAAACCGTAATTTATACATATATTTATCCCATGCTTAGCACGTTTTTGGATGATTTCTCCTTGGAATTGGTGAATTCAATGTTCCTAATCCTTTAATTTCATGTTTTACACTTAGGTGAGCATAGGAGAGTAAAAAGAACGAGAAACGGTCCAAAATTGGGGGAAAATGGGCCAACGTATAAAATCAACACGGCCTGGACTTCCTCACACCGGCAGGCCACATAGTCGTGTCAAATTGGCAGAATCAAAGTACGACTCACATGGGTAGACCACACGCCCGTGTTTATATGGCAGCCTTGACCATGGCCTGCCACAATCACACACGGGCGTGTTACATGGGCGTGTCCCTGTCGAGCCCAAGTAGAGTCCTGCTTGGAAAAGACCACTTTTGAGGCCTCTTAGGCATTCCAAAGCCTATAAATACACCCTGGAAGAGGAGAAGAGGGGAGGCACAGAGTAGGAAGCAAGGGATTACTCGAAGAAAGTTGATTGATCCATCTCAGAAGCCAGATTCATCATCAAGACTGAAGATCATCCCTCAATTTCCTTTCAGGAGTTTTGGGTTTTCTTTATGTTTTTTATTTATTATTCTTCTGATATGTTTTCCTTTATAGTAATGAACTAAACCCCCTAAATACTTAAGGGGAATGAAACCTAAGATGGATCTTGTTATTATTATCTGAATTGTATGATAAATATTTAACTTGTTCTTAATTATGTGTTCTTAATTCTTGTTTTGATATTTCAGGATATTGATTCAAGTTAATGCACTTATTCAGAGGAGCAAAAGTCACTGTCTAAGAGTAACTTTGTCATAATTAAGCGGATTTAATTGCGCACCTAGAGATAGGGTGACAAGATTCTGCTAGATTAGGGTGAAACCTAATAAGGGAATCCATAGATCGAGTTAATGCAATTCTAGGGTGTTAATTAAAAAGAGATTTCAATTATTCAACCTAGGGTTAGACGTTGTTAGTCTTGAGAGAGATAATAATATAACTTAGGGATTTCTACAGAACGAGTTAAATGAATAAATCGTCTGATTCAGAGTTAAATAACAAGTGAAGTCTGGTGGATTTTTCCTTGGGTATTGTCTTAATCAATTGAATTTTCTAAAAAGTATTTTCCCTAATTTCATATCTGTGATTTCTTAGTTTAGTTAATTAGTTAGATAAACAACCCTTTTATTTTTAGGCTAGATAATAAAAAGACAGTTAATACTAGTACTTTTAGTTCCTTTGGGTTCGACAATCCGGTCTTGCTAAGCTATACTACTGTTCGATAGGTACACTTGCCTTTTATCGTGATAATAGTTAGTTTAAAAAATGATTAAATATAAATATTTAAAACCTGTCACGAATATCACGTATCTCCGTGTCCTCTACACGGGGCCATGTCTCTACCCGTGTGTTTACTACTGTAATACCCCGTACCCGAGACTGTCGTCGGAGTCGAACACGAGGAGTTAACAGACTTAATTCATTACTTTAAACAGCTCAAACAATTTATTTTTAAAATTTTCAGTCAAGATAGCAATCTGCGTCACAGTCGTTTAAAAATTCATATCTCGAGTTCTGAAACTCAAAATCCAATTCCATAAATTTTCCCTGAAACTAGACTCATATATCTATTTACTAATTTTTTTATAGAATTTTTGGTCAAGAAAATTAGTATAGTTTATTAGTTAAAGACTCCCCTTTTTCAGGGTTCGACTGCTCTGACCTCTGTGTACTACGAATAAGATATCTCCCTGTACAGAGTTTCAATGACTATGCCATTTATTTCTAATAAAGCAAGACTCAAGAAGGAATCTGTACATATAAATCATGATTTCTAATTATCTTTGAAAAATTTATGGTGAATTTCCAAAGTCAGAACAGGGGATCCAGAAATTGCTCTGGTCCCGTTTCACAAAAATTTAAACATGTCATAAAATATAACTCATATACCTGTTTTGTTCCATCCAGATGAAAATAGACTCATCAAGCTTCAATTCCATAGCTTATTAATTATTTAATTCCATTTTTCCTATTTTTAGTAATTTTTCAAATTCACATCACTACTGCTATCTGAATCTATTTTATGGTAAATTTTACCCATTTCATGGTTCCCATGGATTAGCTGGCAATTTAGCATACATAACACCAAATATGATCATGATTAGCCATTCCAATTGCTAATCATTACCAAGCATTTACATACCACTCAATAATCATATCATAAGACCATATATACAAAATGATTATAATGCTATACATGCCATACTTAAAATATATAAGCCATTATGCCAAGATGGTATACGGATAGTGTGAGCGTGCCTCCGACCGTTTTCTATTTTCGAGCTGGCTTGTCAACACTACAAGGAATGAAAAGGAGGAAGTAAGCACAAATGCTTAGTAAGTTCACATGCAAATAGCAAGTAACACAACTATATAAGCAAACATAAATATCATTTGCATGATCATCACCAAGACATTCATATCACATTTTCATTTATCATCTTACCATATTGTTGTTATATCGAGTTTTCAACCCGAGGGTTAAGTACATACCAGTTCAAAGTATCCATTTCACAACACTTACCAATACGTCCCTTTCTTCTCAAGTATTCCTCCATTTGAGTAGAATTTTACCCGTTGAACACATCGGAATATAATTCGGATACACGAAAAGTTTGCACATAAGTGCCACATATGTAGCCAAGCTACCATGTAACCCGCCCATAAGTGAACTCAGACTCAACTTAACGAGCTCGGATGCCTAGTTACATCTCTCGAACTCGGACTCAACTCAACGAGTTCAGACATTCGCATCCATAAGTGAACTCGGACTCAACTCAACAAGTTCGGACATTCGCATACATAAGTGAACTCGGACTCAACTCAACGAGTTCGGATGCCCAAATATCCCAGTGACATGTCATTTGTATCCTAATCCATTCCTAAGGTTCAACGGCACCTTTTTCCCAATCATGTGTCTCAACCATCTTCTACGGAATGCCGATACCGATACTCGATAGTATTTCACATTTTCCAAGTATATCACATAATTTGACATATTATCAAACAATTATCAGGGCATAATATTTCATAATAATTATCATATCATTTAAATAACATAAAAACATTTAAAATAATAACTATGTTACCAAAATTTACATATGAACTTACGTCGTATGTGAAAATGGCTACTTTTACCATTTCGTCCACGACTTGGCCATTTTAGCCCTAATTTTAGTTTTCCTTACTCTATCATTTAAAATATAGTCTAATTAGGGCTCAAAGTATTCAAATTAACCCAAAATCATATTTTGGCAAAATTATAGTTTTGCCCCTAAACTTTTGCATATTTACACTTTTGCCCCAAAGCTCGTAAATTAAACTTCAGAATATTTTCTTATGTTTTATGACATGCTGAACATTTTTCCCTTCTATGACAACATCAAATCCTCACTTTAACACATAGTTATGAACAATAACAATTTTTACCGATTAAGCCGTTTTACTCATTTTTGCTTAAAATCGCTTAGCAAAAGTTGTTTAACATAATTTCAGCCTTCATATTCTACCATAAAACATCAAAATAAACACATTTCACCTATGGGTATTTTTCCAAATATGAACCCTAGCTTAAATTATTGCTAGAATAAGCTTAATCAAGTTACCGGGATTCCAAAAACATAAAGAACTTGAAAAACGGGGCTAGAACGGACTCACAATCGAGCTTGGTAGCTTGAAAAACCCTAGCCATGGTTTCTCCTTGCTATATTCGGCCATGGGGTTGAAGATGAGCAAAATTGGCTTTTAATTTTGTATTTTAATTCATTTTACCCCTAAATGACCAAAATGCCCTTACTACTAAACTTTCCAAAAATTCCATCCATGTCCAATTTTTGTCCATAGACTTAGAAATTGGTGAAATTTCTATTTTAGACCTCCTAATTAATATTTCAAAACAATTTCATACTAGAAACTTCTAGAATGCAAGTTTTGCAAATTATTCGATTTAGTCCCTAATTTCAATTTAAGCACTTTATGCATAAAATTTCTTCACGAAATTTTCACACAATCATGCAATCATATCATAGACCTCAAAATAATCATAAAATAATTATTTCTAACTTGGATTTTGTGGTCACGAAACCACTATTTCGACGAGGCCCAAAATCAGGATATTACAACTCTCTCCCCCTTTTAGGGATTTTTGTCCCCGAAAATCTTACCGGAAAAGTGGTCTTCACTTTTAATCTTATATTCGGTGCTGAAGAACTTTTACTTAGGCTTTACCTCCAATACATCTCTTTAATTTCTCATATGGTCTAAAAGCTTACAGTCTCAACTCTCAACTGTTCTTAAATTTTCAATTTCTTCTCGGTTTCCCATGATATCATGACATAAAACCGGGATCTTAACTTGATTAATGGAGACCAAAATTCCAAGAAATCCAACAATCAAAGAGACCTGAAATTCCATGAATCTGATGAGTAGGAATTCATTCAATACCGATATGATTTATAAATTTCTCCAAACATTTAAGAATAGGATACATCACATTTTCCTCTTTTCGCCATAGAAATAATCGATATGGCCTCAAGAATAATCCTTCTCATTTCCATCCTAATATCAACATTGACAAGGATAATTTTGATAGATCCCAATGCTCACTTTAACCTCTTTAACAACTCAGATTTTATGTAACATCGAATGCTCTAAACTATCACATTACCTCACTATCTTGAAACACATCACAATTCATACAAACGAGTACATTCTTTGAAAGTCGAAGTCTTTGCTCAATGTAGACTAGTCTAGTTCGGGACGCTTGGTTACCAATATTCTCATCTATCAGAACTCTGTCAACATGTAATAAACTTTTCAGCTTTCATAAGATGAAAACCTTATCATTCGTAGTGACTTTAACTAATATCCAACTCTTTGTAATAAATATACACTTCTCATTCAGACTATTTACTCTTTATCAGTACAAAAATGAAATTCTATTATCAGACTTCAGAAAAATAATCCTGACATAATTGTCACATGAAATCTTTCAAATAAATAATTCACCATACCGACTGAAGCTCGCGCTTTTATCACCTATGCCTTTATCGATGTCAAATCCTTACGAAATTAGAAAAAAAATCCCAATACTAAAATCACTACATTACCAAGATCAAATTAGAAGTATAGTCATATTTGACATGATTATCACGAGCTGAAGAACGCACTTCGAACATGAGTCTTAATTGACAAATTATGGAACAAAGATAACAAGAAAACCGAATAAAGAAATCCAAGATAGAGAAACTCGGAATAAAGAAATCCGAATAAAAAGATCCGGGATAAAGAAACCCAAGATACGATACTATGCTTGGGAGAATCGAAAACCAAACTTATAGAGAAAATATAGAATACATGATAATTCTTCAAAGAAAGAAAGTCCAAAAGAAAACATCATTTAATCCCAATTTGAAATCAAATATAACAAGATCAATATATCTTCCCATACATATATATTAGATGAAGCATCAAGTAGAAGAAACAGAATTATAATATCATATGTATTCTCTCATCAATTCTTATCAGACGAAATGAAATAGAATACCCGATGAAATAGAGAAATATAAATTATAAACTAGTCAGACTACCAATGCTTTCATCCAACACCAGAATTAGAAGACATTCCCATATAACAAGAATTTCTTCAGAAGATCAATAGCCATAGAAATATTTACGAGAACGGGTAAACACATAGAACATCTCAAAAGAGATGCTAAATCTGTCCGATCATAAGCTGTCACACTCGGATAGTTCACATTTCAAATATCATTTCCCCAACTAGTTCTGCGTCACAAATTTCATATTAAACCATCCACTAAAGAAGGCCAGTTCTGAATAAATTTCGATTTACACTTTTCTCAACCTTGCACCTGAGTAATTCGATTTGCCAAAGAGAATTCCTTCTTTAATTGGGACAGTGCATAACTCCAATAATCTTTACGTCAATCCGATACTTTACTGGCTCTAACTTTACTTATCAGCTTATTTTCAATCTCCGATCATACTTATAATTATTCTATCATTGAACTCTTTGGGTTCTCAACGGAAACTTATTCAATACAAATCTCATGAAATTCCATTATAAGTACCACTTCGGTAAGGGGAGGGGTTGTAGGACTCTCGACTCGACTTTCTTATACATACACATATGACACAACTTCCATCATCATAGCAACATCATCAAAATCATGTCATTCATTCAGCAATGCAACATTCATGTTGGCTTACACAAATTTTCCTACTGTCCCATTTAGACAATATACTTATGCATACATTCTATGTTTTCTAGATAGCTTTACTTATCCATTCATTTAATTAAATTAATTCATGCTCATGACATCATATAGGGCCAAACAAACATAGATATTTGCATCACAATCACAACTTTCATTTCGTGCATCATGTACATGTCATTACAATCATATAATTTAGTCCAACAATTTAACATAGATAAGTTCATTTCATTATAATCCTTTATCTCATAAAAATTATATATCATTAGCATTCATCAACATTCGACGTCCAAATCAAGACAAGGACATTTTCATTCATATCATAATATTATGACTTTTATTCATACCTCTACTACTTTCTATTTATTCCGTTCATCTTATCAAGTAAGCCATATACACTACATCATATGAGCATTAAGCAAATATGGATATTTATCACATATGTATCATAAACTTTTATTCATACTTTTACGAACCGATACTTATCATAATCATAATTTTACTCAAATACCTTTACATAACATTGAACATGGTGGTATGATTTCGGTTGGAGAGTACCTGTCTAAATAAGACGGTACTCATATGCGTCGAGAAGACATCACACTATCACAGATCAATGGCATGTATAGCTAAATTTTTACGCATGCTAAGTTAGTCCGAGAACCGACTAAACCTGCTCTGATACCACCAAATGTAATGCCTCGTACCCGAGACCGTCGTTGGAGTCGAACACGAGGTGTTAACAGACTTAATTCATTACTTTAAACAGCTCAAACAATTTATTTTTAAAATTTTTAGTCAAGCTAGTAATCTGCGTCACAGTCGCTTAAAAATTCATATCTCGAGTTCCGAAACTCAAAATCCAATTCCGTAAAATTTTCCTGAAACTAGACTCATATATATATTTACTAATTTTTTTTATAGAATTTTTGGTCAAGCAAATTAGTACAGTTTATTAGTTAAAATCTCCCCTGTTTCAGGGTTCGACTGCTCTGACCTCTGTGTATTACGAATCAGATATCTCCCTGTACAGAGTTTCAATGACTATGCCGTTTATTTCTAATAAAACTAGACTCAATAAAGAATCTGTACATATAAATCAAGACTTCTAATTATCTTTGAAAAATTTATGGTGAATTTTCAAAGTTAGAACAGGGGATCCAAAAATTGCTCTGGCCCTGTTTCACAAAAATTTAAACATCTCATAAAATATAACTCATGTACCTGTTTTTTCCATCCATATGAAAATAGACTCATCAAGCTTCAATTCCATAACTTATTCATTATTTAATTCCATTTCTACTATTTTTAGTAATTTTTCAAATTCACGTCACTACTGCTGTCTGAATCTATTTTATGGTAAATTTTACCCATTTCATGGTTCCCATGGATTAGCTAGCAATTTAGCATACATAACACCAAATATGATCATGATTAGCCATTCCAATGGCTAATCATTACCAAGCATTTACATACCACTCAATAACCATATCATAAGACCATATATACAAAATGATTATAATGCTATACATGCCATACTCAAAATATACAAGCCATTATGCAAAGATGGTATACGGATAGTGTGAGCGTGCCTCTGACCGTTTTCGATTTTCGAGCTGGCTTGTCAACACTACAAGAAATGAAAAGGAGGGAGTAAGCACAAATGCTTAGTAAGTTCACATGCAAATAGCAAGTAACACAACTATATAAGCAAACATAAATATCATTTGCATGATCATCACCGAGACATTCATATCACATTTTCATTTATCATCTTACCATATTGTTGTTGTACCAAGTTTTCAACCCGAGGGTTAAGTACATACCTGTTCAAAGTATCCATTTCACAACACTTACCAATGCATCCCTTTCATCTCGAGTATTCCTCCATTTGAGTAGAATTTTACCCGTTGAACACATCGGAATATAATTCGGATACACGAAAAGTTCGCACATAAGTGCCACATATGTAGCCAAGCTACCATGTAACCCGTCCATAAGTGAACCCGGGCTCAACTCAACGAGCTCGGGCGTTCTCATCCATAAGTGAACTCGGACTCAACTCAACGAGCTCGGATGCCTAGTTACATCTCTTGAACTCGGACTCAACTCAACGAGTTCAGACATTCGCATCCATAAGTGAACTCGGACTCAACTCAACGAGTTCGGACATTCGCATCCATAAGTGAACTCGGACCCAACTCAATGAGTTCGGATGCCCAAATATCCAGTGACATGTCACTTGTATCCTAATCCATTCCTAAGGTTCAACGGGACCTTTTTCCCAATCATGTGTCTCAACCATCTTCTACGGAATGCCGATACCGATACTCGATAGTATTTCACATTTTCCAAGTATATCACATAATTTGACATATTATCAAACAATTATCACGAGTATAATATTTCATAATAATTATCATATCATTTAAATAACATAAAAACATTTAAAATAATAACTATGTTACCAACATTTACATATGAACTTACCTCGTATGTGAAAATGGCTACTTTTACCATTTTGTCCACAACTTGGTATTTTCCCCATTTTAGCCCGAATTTTAGTTTTCCTTACTCTATCATTTAAAATATAGTCTAATTAGGGCTCACATTATTCAAATTAACCCAAAATCATATTTTGGCAAAATTATAGTTTTGCCCCGAAACTTTTGCATATTTATACTTTTGCCCCAAAGCTCGTAAATTAAACTTCAGCATATTTTCTTATGTTTTATGACATGCTGAACATTTTTCCCTTCTATGACAACATCAAATTCTCACCCTGACACATAGTTATGAACAATAATAGTTTTTACCGATCAAGCCGTTTTACTCATTTTTGCTTAAAATCACTTAGCAAAAGTTGTTTAACATAATTTCAGCCTTCATATTCTACCATAAAACATCAAAATAAACACATTTCACCTATGGGTATTTTTCCAAATATGAACCCTAGCTTAAATTATTGCTAGAATAAGCTTAATCAAGTTACCGGGATTCCAAAAACATAAAGAACTTGAAAAACGGGGCTAGAACGAACTTACAATCGAGCTTGGAAGCTTGAAAAACCCTAGCCATGGTTTCTCCTTGCTATATTCGGCCATGGGGTTGAAGATGAGCAAAATTGGCTTTTAATTTTGTTTTTTAATTAATTTTACCCCTAAATAACCAAAATGCCCTTACTACTAAACTTTCCAAAAATTCCATCCATGTCCAATTTTTGTCCATAGACTTAGAAATTGGTAAAATTGCTATTTTAGACCTCCTAATTAATATTTCAAAACAATTTCATACTAGAAACTTCTAAAATGCAAGTTTTGCAAATTATTCGATTTAGTCCCTAATTTCAATTTAAGCATTTTATGCATAAAATTTCTTCACGAAATTTTCACACAATCATGCAATCATATCATAGACCTCAAAATAATCATAAAATAATTATTTCTATCTCGAATTTTGTGGTCACGAAACCACTATTTCGACTAGGCCCAAAATCAGGATATTACAACTACCTCAAAATAATCATAAAATAATTATTTCTATCTCGAATTTTGTGGTCACGAAACCACTATTTCGACTAGGCCCAAAATCAGGATATTACAACTACTGTGCATATTGACTTGAAATTTTTACGTGCAGGGGACACACGGCCGGACAACACACCCATGAGGCTGGCCGTGTGTCACACATGGCGTAGACACACACCCGTGTTTCTACCCGTGTGGACAATATAAGGCTATTTACCAAGCCTTCTGCCACCCTGAAACACAATTTAATCCAATCAACATATCAAAAATCTAACTTAATATGAGTTATCTACCAACAACCATAGCTAAAGCTTATATACATTTCATAAATTCAACCATGCCAACAATTTCACATTCACAAAAGACTATTTTGCATTCATATAATGACTTACAATTTTAGCCATTTTCATGGCCTTATACAAAATGAGTCAAATGCTAAAATAAGCCAATACCTTTCGCTCCAAAACAATGTGATATAGAAATAAAATCAAAAGTTCCTATACATGCCATAATCAAAATGATAAAACTAGCTATACCAAGTGCTTCAAGTATAGTGTGGCTGGCTTCTCCGATGTAGACGACGATCCTTGAACTACTTTGGCAGTACTATAAGAAAATGGAAAGGAAATAGGGTAAGCATGGAAGCTTAGTAAGTACATATATGCAAATAAGTGTAAGTAGAAACACATTCATCAAACAATGGCTTATCATACTTAAATGATATATCATTTTAATCTCACTATCTTACTCTTCACTTATTCTATGCATACTTACTACATCTCATCACATACTAAGGTTTCCATTCGGGAGTTTTGTATACATACCTGCAATTACCCGTAAAATAACTCAAGTTCATTTTCTCTATTAACATACCTCATTGGAAGTATCGCCAATCCATTCATCGAGTTACTTATCGAACACTTGGAAATACCAATGAATACTCAGATAGTTTACTCTTACGTACCACACAAGTAGCCAAAGCTACCTCGAACTTTGTAATACTTGTATATTTGAGCTACTCACGGGCCCTTTTACCAAGTCAGTACCTAGACCTTATAGCTCTATTATGTAATGCCCGCTCATTGAGGTACTCATAGGTATACACACAAAGTCAGTACCTAGACCCACATTACATGTTTCACTTATCTCATGAACTCAGACTCAACTCATGAGTTCAGACCACTCAATTTCTCATGACTTACCTTTTGTGTTCCATACTATTTCTAAGGTTCAGCGGGATCTCATATCTAACTTGACGTTGTCACACTTGTTCACAATGTAGGTTACTCTTATATAGCATTATTTATACTTTCATGGTATAGAGTCAAATTATGATACATGGTAAAAATAAAACATTTAAAAGTAAGCTACAATGACACGTTATGTACATATGTACTTACCTCAGCACAAAACGATAGAAACGAGCCTAATCTTCGTAAGCTTTTTTCTTCCCTCGATCAAGACCCGAATCACGTTTTTCTTGATCTAAAATGTTAAAATTTAGCTTATTTAATACACAAATCATTCAACTTAACTTAAGACTCAAACTTTGGTAAAATAACCATTTTGCCCTTAAACTTTGCAAAAATTATGATTTTACCCCTAGGCCCGAAAATTAATTTTTATCAAATTTCCTTATTAGTCAAGCCTAAATGACCATTCATTACTCTTATGGAAACCCCAAATTCCCAATATTTCACAACCTTACTATCTATTTTACAAACTTTACAAAATGGTCTCATTAGGGTTTTTCATGAAAAATCCTTTCGCTAAAGTTGTTTATTTAGCACCCATGATTCCAGTTCTTCCATTAAAACTCAGTAACAATCATAATATCTTTCATGGTAAATCCCTAGACTATCAACCATTTCACAAAATGGTCCCCTCAATAGCTAGATTAAGGTTTAGGGGTTCCAAAAGTACAAAAATTAACAAAATAACCTTCAAATTGACTTACTTGAAAGGGAATAGCTTGGCTGAAATTTTCAAGGCTTCAAAATGCTTATTTTTGCTGAGAATTTCGGTGAAGAAGAAGAAGTGAAATGGGTGATATCATCTTTTGTTTATGATAAGTCATAATTAATACATATTTTTATCCCATGCTTAGCACATTTTTGGATGAATTATCATTAGATTTGTGGAATTTGATGCTCCTAATCTGTTAATTTCATGTATTATACTTAGGTGAGCATAGGTGAGTAAAAAGAGTGAGAAATAGGCTAAAAACGGAGAAAAATGGGCCAACGTGGGAAATCAAGACAGCCTGGACTTCCTCACACGGATAGGGCACATGCCTGTGCCTATTCAACAGACTCTAACATGGCCTAAGCCACATACCATACGGGCATGGAACACGGTCGTGTCCTTGTCGAGCCCAATCCTAGTTCTATTCAGAAAAGGACACTTTTAAGGGTTTGGAAGCATTCTAAAGCCTATAAAAACACCCTAGAGGAGGATGGAGAAAGACATATAGAGTTGGAGGCAGAGATTACTCAAGGAAAGGCATTGGAATCATCTCGAAACCAGGACCGACATCAAGACTAAAGATTTCCATCCAATTCCCTAGGAGTTCTTTGGGTTCTTTATGTTTTTTTATTTTCCAAATTTTAGGATGTTTTCCATAATTGTTATGAACTAAAT
Organism: Gossypium anomalum; assembly: GCA_025698475.1. Taxonomy (NCBI): domain Eukaryota; kingdom Viridiplantae; phylum Streptophyta; class Magnoliopsida; order Malvales; family Malvaceae; genus Gossypium; species Gossypium anomalum. The sequence goes on from CM046964.1 coordinate 65,775,638, forward strand.
TCCCTAAATACCTAAGAGAGATGAAACCTAAGACGAATCTTATTATCCTTTGATTTATATGATAAATATTTGCTCTTATTCTTAATTATGAGTTTTAATTCTTGTTTTAATATTCCAGTATATTAATTCAGGTTTTTGATGTACTTATTCAGTGGAGGAAGAGACCCTGTTTAAGAGTAGATCAGTCATAATTAAGCGGAGTTGAATGCAATCCTAGAGATAGGACGACATAAATCTGCCGAATTAGAGTCAAATCTAATAGGGGAATCCATTAATCAAGTTAATGCAACAATACGGGTTTTAATTAGAAAGAGATTTCAATTAATCAAACTAGAGTTAGTTGTTTCTAGTCTAGAGAGAGATAGTAACATAAATTAGGGATTTCTACGAAATAAGACAAATGAATAAATCATCTAAGTCAAAGGTTATAAGAGGAATCTAGGTGGATGCTTCCTTGGGTATTGTCTTCTCCATCGGTTTTTCCTAAAGTATATTCCAACATTCATCTTTGCCGTAGTCTTAGTTAATATAAATAATTAGTTTTAGTTAAAAACACACTTTAATTCTTAGGCTAGATAATAAAAAGATAGTAATTACTAGTACTCTTAGTCCTCATGGATACGATATTTTTGGTCTCACCATGACTATACTACTATTCGATAGGTGCACTTACCTTAGTCGAATTTATAGTTAGTTTCATGACCATCAAGTTTTTGGCACCGTTGTCGGGGACTAAGATATTAGGAACACTTAATTTTTAATATTTTAGCCATTATTTTTATTTAATTTTATTTTTATTTACTAAATTTTCTTTTTCTTACTTCTGGCAGGTTTTTATAGTTTATGACTAGAAGAAACCCATCAGGACCTCTACTTTTTGATAGTGAGATTGAAAGCACAGCTCGTAGAAATCGAAAAGAAATTAGGCGAAGCTTACAATACATATATGAAGAGCAAGAGGACAATATCCACACCACAACCGATGAGATGTCACTGAATAACTATTAGTGGCAAGTCATGAGGACGAAACCGAAGAAAGCTGCTGGTGTTTTCAACCTCGACGCAGTTACTATACTATCTAACCAGGTAGAACTGTTAAATAAAAAGATTGACGGTTTGTGTGGTTCTATTCAGGTACAGCCAGTGATGAGGTGTGATTCAAGTGGAGGAGGAGTGCATACAGATTATCCAACCTTCAACCCTAGCACCGAGGAGGAACAAGTTCAATATATGGGTAATAATAATTCTAGATCTCAAAATAACCATACAGTAGCACTTACAATGCAGGTTGGAGGAACCACCCAAATTTCTCGTGGGGTGGCCAAGGAAATCAAAGGCCACAACATCCCCCAGGTTTTCAACAACCACCTTACCAGCAGGAAAAGAAGCCAAACTTTGAGGAGATGCTCACAAAATTTATCTCGGTGTCAGAAACTCATTTTTAGAATATCGAGACAGTGCTTAAGAATCAACAAGCATCAATTCGAGGGCTCGAAACTAAGATAGGTCAGCTCGCTAAATTGATTTCTGAACGAACACAAGGTAGTTTGCCGACTAATACCGAATCTAACCTAAGAGAATAGCTCAATGTGATTACCGCTCGAGATGAGGAAGGGTTAGTTGAGCCTAAATCAGAACCAAAGCAAGAGATTATGGTAAGTAAAGGTAAGGATGAGGTGGACCACAGTGAGCGTAAATCGGTAAGTAAAGAGTACAAACCTCGTGTGCCATACCCCAATGTGACAAGGAAAGACCACAAGGACGAACAATTTGGTAAATTCCTTAAATTATTAAAGAAATTACATATTAACTTACCATTTACTGAAGCTCTTTCGCAGATGCCAAATGCAGTTAAATTTTTAAAGGAGCTTTTAGCAAATAAACAGAAGTTGGATGAGGCGTCGCATGTAGAGTTGAACGTAGTTTGCTCAGCCATTCTACAGAATAAGCTACCCAACAAGTTGAAAGATCTAGGGAGTTTTACGATTCCTTGTTTAATTGGTAGTTTAAGTGTTAACAATGCTTTGGCTGATTTAGGGGCTAGTATTAATGTCATGCCCTATAAAATGTTTAAACAACTAGGTCGTGGGAAACCCAAACAAACTAGGGTGAGCATTCAATTGGTAGATAAAACTATTAGATTTCCTAGGGGTATCATTGAAGATGTACTTATCAAAATTGATAAATTTATATTCCTAATTGATTTCGTTATTCTAGACATAGAAGAGGATAGTGACGTGCCTTTAATTTTAGGAAGGCCCTTTTTAGCAACTGCTAGAACTATCATTGACATTGGTACAGGTGAACTCACACCTCGTGTGGGTAATGAAACAATCACTCTTCAAGCTCGTAATTTGAGTAACACATCGAATATTGAGGGTGGTTGTATACATCATGCTACTAATACTGATCATATGGTGCAACTTTCTTTGCAGGAAACACATTCGAAGAGCATACATGACCCATATTCAAGTAACAACAAAGGACCCATCTATAAAGAACGAATGCTACAGATCAAGGAATTATACGAATGGAAAACACACGATAAACCAAAACCACGCCATAACAGACTCATTGCTTCACCAAATCAACCTAAGGTTGGAGACAAAGTACTATTAGAAGCAACAGACCGTCGTATTACCACTTCCGGACCTAATAAAGCAAACCCTCTTATGATACTTAGCATTTTCCCATACTGTACAGTCGAGGTAATTCATCCCAAATTCGGTACTTTTAAGGTAAACAGTACTCGTCTAAAATCTTATTTTGATACAACTAATAGTAGGAATGAGGGGTGTAGACCCCTCGCACCACACTGACCACGCAAAGTCAAGGTAAGTTGAGCTTAAACTATAAATAAGCGCTTCTCGGGAGGTAACCCGAGCACTAACGATTTTGATTTCTTTAAATTTTAGTTTTTAACATCTAACTCATTAACTTAGTCCTTGAACACATGTTGTCTAGATCCCCACGGCCAGGCACACGGGCGTGCCTTAGGTCATACTCCTACCACGGGTGACGACACGACCGTGCGATACGGTCGTGTGAAAATAAAGTAAAATTTTTCCCAAAACACGGGATTTGATACGTTGCCACGACCGTGCGACATGGCCGTGGGCGATTCTGCCAAATCTACACGGGCGTGGGACACGCCGGTGTCTCTAATCCATGGTCAAAACTGAGAAATTAACACGGGCGTATGACACGCCCGTGCCTACCACCCGTGGTCAAGACTGTCAAACTAACACGGGCGTGCACATATATGTGTGGGAGAAGCGAACAAAGCAGAACATGGCCGTGTGCACCAACACACCCGAAGAACACGGGCGTGGACCGAATTTTAGACACATCCAAATTCGAAAACCATGAAAAACACGGGCTGAAATAAGGGCACACGGGCGTGCCACATGGCCGTGTGCCCCAATATCTATATAAACCCCCACTATTCATCATCCCCTTCCCTAAAACCCTAACCTTTGTCGTTTTCCCCCACCACTGTCACCACCCAAGCACCGACCGGCCACCCCTATTCTCCTTTCTTCTACCCTTTTCTTCTTCTCCATACTCTCTTTCCCCTTTTCCTTTTCCTTTCTTTTCTTTTCTACCTTCCTCCATCTCTTCTTTTTCCCTTTCTTTTCCATTTTCTTCCCTTTCTTTCTCCTCTACCTCATCCCTGCTGATTCACACGACCTCACTGCCCACGCCCGTGGCTGACCCACACCACCATCATCGGTGACTGCATCGTCTCTGACCACCACTCTTGATTTTCTTTCTTGCATCTCTCACTCCATTTTACATATTAATGTTAACTTTCTCAGTTCATTTAGAAATTCTTTATTTCATGATTCTTAATATTACTACTACTATTCTTGTTTTAACATCTTGTGTCATTTCTTCAAAATAGAACTTAGGAATTTACCATATAAATATTAGGATCGTTTGGTTTAGTGAGTAATTATTTAGGCAATATCACCACTTGGTTTCGCCATGCTTGCATAATTTTTCATTTTATCTTATGAGCAAATGAATATTTTAGACTATTATGATGACTGCTTGATTTGGGGGATTATCTTGATGATTAAACTCGTACTTACAAGTATATCATGTCAAATCCACGTGATAAGAAAATCGCTATCCCCGTCTCGAAGAAGAGGAAAAGAGCAGCATCATCCTCGGGTCCTACCGATGAGATCAGACACCCATTACTCCAAATTTCACCGGGACCACAAGAGGAACTTTTCCAGATATTACGAGCCCGACCCCTAGTGTGGGGCGTTGCATTGACTGGACCGCTTTAGAGCAGATCCAACTGGCTGATACAGTCCGGGCCCTTCTGATGACTGACCCATGGGGGCTATTCTTTGAGATCGTCAAGCCGATGTACCTTGAGCTCACACTCGAACTCTATTCCACCTTTCACTTTCAATTTGTTATGACAGAGTTCGATGATCCTGGAATGGTCCAGTTCCATCTCGACGGTTTAGTCCGCCAGTTGAGTGTACCTGAGTTCAGAGTCGTACTGGGACTATATACGGAGGAATTCATGGATGACCCCGACTTCGACAGTCTTCATCGCCACATCCACTATTCTCCTTCAAAGTGCTGGAATGCCTTTGTCCCTTCTTCGGCCACTTATGACCCTAGCCGCTCCAAAGCATCAGCTCTCGCCTTATCACTGAGATACTTACACGCCATTCTAGCCCACACCCTCATAGGACGGTGAGAGAGTACCGGCGTCGTCAACACTGACGATGCGTATTTTTTATGGAGCATGGCGCATGGGTACATATTCAACCTTGCCTATTTCATCGCCCTAGCCATTCGCCATCAGACAGAGCAGCATAGGAAGGGAGTCATTTCCATTGGCCCTTATGTGACTCGCTTGGCGCGGTACTTTGGTCTTCTTAACACGATAGAGCAAACATCCTCATTCACCCTCATCAGTCAGATACCCTCACAGGGCATCTCAAGTATTCTCCATATGAGGATGATCGAGCGACAAAGTGGATTTGATCGCCCTCAGTATCGCCTTGTCCAGTCAGCCGAGCAGGAGGACCCAAAAGACATTACTGATAATGTCCCTCCACCATCTCAGCCACCACCTATTCATCGTCCAGTTCATGTGGCAGCTTCACTTTCTGACATCTCTAAATGTCTCACTTGATTCGAGCAGTAGTGTTTTCAACATTTTGATCACATTGATGCTACCTTACATCAGATTTGTCAACACCTTCACATCTCATCACCACCCCCACCTCGCGAACCATCTAGCGATGAAGATTCTTAAAGACTTCTTATTTATTATTTCTATTTCTATTTTTATCTTTATTTATCTCTTTAAAGTAATTTTCATTTTAATTCCCTTTAATACTAGTTCATCCTTAGGTTTTATAATTTATAATGAACAATTTATACTTTTAGCTATTTCTTTATGAGTAATTATGCTTCTTTATGTTTCCTAAAGAGTTAGTGATTTTATCGCAGTTATAAAGAGCTCCAAAGCTCACTATTACTTAGGAACTTGAAACTCCACTAGAAAAGGTTCTCCACGACTACCATGTCCTGCCCGACCACCACGATAACCTCTTCGCTAGACACTATGGTTGTGGAACCCAACCTCTACCACCACCGGAGTATCCTCCTCCACTCTCATCATTGCCTTGGCCAATTATTCTCCACAACTCCAATTCAAGGAGTTCATCCACAAATTTAAGAAGTTTCACTTCCCTCCCTCTCTTATATCTATATTTTCAGTAAATCTATCTTTGTATATTGAGGGCAATGTACATCTTAAGTGTGGGGGGTATTCATATCATCATCAGAAAAATCCCTAATTTTTTTTCTTATTCTCATGTGATCTTCTCATATCATAATTTAGGATGAATTTTGATTAATTTATGATTCTTATTGATATGGCTTGAATTAAAACATAGGCATTTATGCATTGATTATTTAAACTTTAAGTAATTAGAGAATTAAGCATGATAAGTTGATTTTTGAGAATTAAAATTTTTAGGTTATTTCCCCAAGTTTAAGTATTACCTTGAAGTTGAAATTCACAGGGTTAACATCAAAAAGCCACAACTTTTGTGAAATCTTGAGCCTTTAGAGCATATATTATTTCTTTCATGCTCACTTTTATTGTTGCTATGAGTGTGTCAATATTGATTTGTTATTCTAGAACTTGCTAAGATTATGCATGTCAAGACCACACCATTGATTTGATATGTCGAGATGATAAAGGCACTTAGGTTTAAACCACTCACTCCATAAAAACCTACCTTTATAATTAACCCTTAGTGAACCCCCTTGAGCCTAACAAGCCATTAATTGATTTACCCTCAATATTAACCCATAACCTATTATTGTTGAAATCCCCTAAATTATTTTGATCCCTATTTTTTGTCAAGATTTGAGTTGAATAGGTTGCTTAGCTATGTTTTATTTTTGATAGTTAGCAAAGTTATATTTGTTCTCGTTCTTAAAAAAAAAGTTGCTGCAATTAATTATGTAATGCTTGGATTAAAACAATGATATCTATGAAGAAAAGCTCCATTCTAGGAATCATCTAATTAGGAATGTAATATTTTTCTAGTTAGCTAATTTTTCAATCCAATCTCGATTCTAACCTTCTCTTTCATCTTGTGATCGTACCCCCTAACCAAAGCCACGTTACACCCTCTAAAGACCTTTTGATTGATGTATCATCTTAATATATAGTGGTGTAGATTTGATTTTCACGCAAGCCTATGGTAATAAATTTTCATATTGACTGTTGAGTGCTAAATTTCTTATCCTTAAAACACCTCGAGTGATTTGAGTAAACCTTTAGTGAGGATGTTAAACTCTGTGATATTTTAAATTAAGGGTGATTACTTAGATAAAGGGAGATACCTACGTTTTGTTGATAAAATGCTCAACTTGGAATGTTTGAAACTTTGATGTTCTCCTAGTTGAACTCACAATATATGATTGATTACTTATGGATTATTTTGAGATATTATTGATAGGAATTATGAGTTAAGAAAAATGAATTCTTAATTGTGATTGAGGATTTTGCTTGAGGATAATGAAATGCTTAAGCGTGGGGGTATTTCATAAGTCATAATTTATACATATTTTTATCCCATGCTTAGCACAGTTTTGGATGAATTATCATTAGATTTGTGGAATTTGATGCCCTTAACCGTTAATTTCATGTCTAATACTTAGGTGAGCATAGGAGAGTAGAAAGAGCGAGAAATGAGCCAAAAACAGAGAAAAATGGGCCAACGTGGGAAATCAAGACGGCCTGGACTTCCTCACACGGGTAGACCACATGCCTGTGCCTATTTAATAGACTCTAACACGGCCTAAGCCACATACCACACGAGCGTGGAACACAGCCGTGTCCCTGTCGAGCCCAAGCCTAGTTCTATTCAGAAAATGGCACTTTTTAGGGTTTTGGAAGCATTCTAAAGCTTATAAAAACACCCTAGAGGAGGATGGAGAAAGACACATAGAGTTGGAGGCAGAGATTACTCAAGGAAAGCCATTGGAATCATCACAAAGCCTGGGTCGACGTCAAGACTGAAGACTTCCATCCAATTCCCTAGGAGTTCTTTGGGTTCTTTATGTTTTGTTGTTTTCCAAATTTTAGGATGTTTTCCATAATTGTTATGAACTAAACTCCCTAAATACCTAAGGAAGATGAAACCTAAGACAAATCTTATTATCCTTTGATTTATATGATAAATATTTGTTCTTATTCTTAATTATGAGTTTTAATCCTTGTTTTAATATTCCAGGATATTAATTCAGGTTTTTGATATGCTTATTCAGTGAAGGAAGAGACCCTATTTAAGAGTAGATTAGTCATAATTAAGCAGAGTTGAATGCAATCCTAGAGATAGGATAACGTAAATCTTCTGGATTAGAGTCAAATCTAATAAGGGAATCCATTAATCGAGTTAATGCGACAATAAAGGTTTTATTTAGAAAGAGATTTCAATTAATCAACCTAGAGTCAGTTGTTTCTAGTCTCGAGAGAGATAGTAACATAAATTAGGGATTTCTACGGAATAAGACAAATGAATAAATCATCTAAGTCAAAGGTAATAAGATGAGTCTAGGTGGATTCTTCCTTGGGTATTGTCTACTCCATCGGTTTTTCCTAAAGTATTTTCCAACCTTCATCTTTGTCGTAGTCTTAGTTAATTTAGATAATTAGTTTTAGTTAAAAACACACTTTAATTCTTAGGCTAGATAATAAAAAGATAGTAATTACTAGTACTCTTAGTCCTCGTGGATACGATATTTTCGGTCTCACCATGACTATACTACTATTCGATAGGTGCGCTTGCCTTAGCCGAATTTATAGTTAGTTTCATGACCATCAGTTTATTTTATTTCTTTTTAGTCAAATAAGTCACCAAATTTTCACCTAACATTGACTAGCCTAATTCTTTGCCCTATGGCCAGCCATGCTGTATTTTAAGGGTCCATTTGCCCTTTAAAGCCCTTAAATTTTGGCTCTCTAGCTATTTAACACATTTGGGTAGTAAAACAAAACTTTTGCCCTTTATGCGATTTAATCTTTTTTCGCAATTAAGCATGAAATCGCTAAAATTGTTTCGCCAAAATTTTCATGCATTCATATAATCATGCCATAACACATAAAATAATAATAAAAATGATTTCTCCAGCTTCAAAATAGTGGTTTTCGAAACCACTGTTCTAACTAGCCCCAAAATCGGATTGTTACAAAAGTAACATATTTTAATTCCATTCTTAATGCGTTTTTGGATGATTATTTATGCAAATTGGTAAATTTTATGCTTCTATTCATTTAAATTCATGTTTCTACACTTAGGAGAGCATTTAGGAGAAAAAGGAGTGAAAATCAGACAAAAATAGAAGATTTTAGGAGCCACACGAGCTAGCCTTCACACACGGGCTAGACACACGGCCATGTGCCATACTGTGTCGATTTCGTGACTTTTATCCCAAACACACAGAAAAATGCAATTTTTAAGCTCTTTGGGTATTCTAAAGTCTATAAATACCAAATAGAAGAAGAGAGAAGGTGGGCATTCAAGAATACCGAAGAAAACAACTTGAAGAACACCATTGGAGCCAACTCTAAAGAGAATTTCCATCAAGATTGAAGACCTTCTTTTAATTTCTTTTGAAGTTTTTATGATTTTATTTTTTTCTTGTGGTTATTTTGTCTTTAAGATGTTTTTATTCACAATTATGAACTAATTCCCTAGATACCTAGGGAAGATAAACCCTATGATGAATTCTATTATTTGATTTCTATTTTATGGGATAAATATTTGATTCTTGTTCTCAGTTATGTATACATATCTCTTGTTTCAATATTTCTGAGATATTATTTCATGTTTAATGTGCTTAAATCAGAGGAGCAAAAGTCCATGTTTAAGAGTAGATCTAGCATAATTAAGTGGAGTTGCATGCAATCCTAGAAATAGGTCAACACAAATCTACTGAATTAGAGTCAAATCTAATAGGAAATCCATAGATCGAGTTGATGTGATAATAGGGGTTTTAATTAGAAAGAAATTTCAATTGATCAACCTAAAGTTAGTTGCTTTTACTCTCGAAAGAGATATTAGCATAATTTAGGGACTTCTATGGATCAAGATACCAAGTGAATAATTCGTTTAATTTAGATTCATAATAATAGATGAAGTCTAGGTGGATTCTTTTCTGGGTATTATTTCTCTCATTGGTTATTATTCTATTATTTTCCTAATTTATTATCTATTGAGTTTTTTAGTTAAATTAATTTAGTAATTTTATTTTAAACCCATCACTCCAATTTTTCGGCTAGATAATAGGAAAACGATAATTACTTATACTTTTAGTCCTCATGGATATGATATCTTTACTCACCGTAGCTATACTATTTATCGATAAGCGCACTTGCCTTAGTTGTTTTTTTAGTTAGTCACGTGATACATCAAGTTTTTGGCACCATTTCTAGGGACTTAAATATTAAGAACACTTTATTTATATTAATTTAGCCATTTTTATTTTATTTTATTTTTATATTTTTGTTTTAGTTTAAATTTTACATTTAAAATTTTCTTTTGTTTGTCTTTGGCAGTTTTTTTAGTTTATGACTAGAGGAAACCCGTCGGGACCATTGCTTTTTGATAGTGAGATTGAAAGTCCTGCTCACAGAAATCGTAGAGAGGCTATAAAAGCAAGGCAGACTCAACAGAATATAGTAGGCGCACAAGAAGGCAACATTATTAATGAGGAGATGGGTGATAATCAGAATATTCAGCTACCTTCTGCCGCTCCTGCTCCTCGTACTATGTACGATTACGACAAGCCCACTCTGATTGGGGCTGAATCGAGCATTGTGAGACCTACCATTACTGGAAATAATTTCGAGCTAAAGCTGAACACTATTCAGATGGTACAATAGTATGTTCAGTTCGATGGGTTGTAGGATGAAGATCCAAATACTCATTTGGTTAATTTCTTAGAGATTTATGACAATTTCAAGATTAATGGTGCCACTGATGACGCCATTTATTTACGGTTGTTCCTTTTCTTGTTAAGGATTAAGGCAAAATAGTGGTTAAACTCTTTACGATAAGGTTCCATCACTACATGGGCTCAAATGACCGAGAAGTTTCTCTTAAAGTACTTCGCATTGGCTAAAACGACTAAGTTGAGGAATGACATCTCTTTTTTTGTTTAGATCAATTTAGAGACTTTATATGATCCATGGGAGAGATATAAGGGTTTATTGAGACTGTGCCCTCATCATGGGTTACTTTAATGGTTACAAGTTTAAATATTCTATAATGGTTTGAATCCTTCAACTAGGCAGTTAATTGATGCAGTAGTTAGTGGAACACTAAACAACAAGACACCTGAGGCAACTTATGAGCTTATTGAGGAGATGACACTATTATCAGTGGCAAGTCATGAGAACAAAACTGATGAAAGGTGCTGATGTTTTTAATCTAGATATAGTCACCATGTTATCAAACCAAGTAAAAGCACTAAATAAGAAAATTGATGGTTTATATATTTCTATGCAGGTAAACCCGATGATGCACTGCGATACGAATAGAGGTGGAATGAATAATCTAGAATGTTTACCCTTCGGTCCTAGCACAGAGAATGAGCAAGTCAATTATATGGGTAATAATTTTAGACCTCAAAATAACCCTATAGTAATACATATAATGTAGGTTGGAAGAACCATTCCAATTTTTCTTGGGGTGGTCAAGGAAATCAAAGAACACAATCTCCTCCGGGCTTCCAACAACCTTATCAGCAAGTGAAAAAGCTGAACCTTGAGGAAATGTTGACAAAATTTATCTTGGTGTCAGAAACTCGTTTTAAAAATACTGAGGCAGCACTAAAAAATTAGCAAGCATCAATTCAAAGGCTTGAAAATCAAATAGGACATCTTGCTAAATTAATTTCGAAAAGACCACAATGTAGCTTGCCTAGCAATACTGAACTTAACCCAATGGAGCAACTTCAGGAAATAATTGTTCGAGAAGTGGAAGGGTTAGTTGAACTTGAACATTAACCAAGGCAAAAAGATGAGGTGAACAACGATAAAGTTAAGGAAGATAAGAAAGAACAAAAGCCGGTTGTTAGAGAAGATAAACCTTAAGTACCATATCCAAATGCGTTGAAGAAAGACCATACGAATGAATAATTTGGTAAATTTCGTAAGCTCCTAAAAAAATCACACATTAATTTACCGTTTCTTAAAGGAGCTGTTAATAAACAAAAAGAAGTTAGATTACTCATCGAATGTGGAACTCAATGCAGTTTACTCAGCCATTCTACAAAATAAACTACCCAACAAACTTAAAGATCCAGGGAGTTTTACTATTCCTAGTTTCATTGGTAGTTTAAATATTGATAATGCTTTGGCTAATTTAGGGGCTAGTATTAATGTCATGCCTTATGAAATGTTTAAACAACTTGGTCTTAGGAAACCCAAATACACTAGGATGAGTATTCAATTAATAGATAGAACCATTAGATATCTTAGGGTATTATTGAGGATGTTGTAACACCCTAAACCCTGCCTAGAAGTTTAGACCAAATCCCAGATGTTACATTGATCACCGAAGTGATAGTAGGAAAATTTACAAAATAAATTATCTCAAATTCCATTACATTCATACTTATCTCTTTATGAACCAAGAACATTTAATCTTCTAAATCTCAATTTGCAAAATTACGGTTAAGTTTAATTTATGAACAAAGCAAGATTTGCGTGAAAAAAAAGAACTTGTACCACAGTTTTAGTAAAATCTTACAGTTCAAATCAATATAACAAAATGGAAGTCAAAAGTAGAACTGTTATTTTATTTGTAACTGTGACTGTCTGAAACCTCCGCATAACGTACATGCAAGGGGAAACACTAAAGGGGTGAGCTACATGAGCTAAGTGTGAGTTCCAAATGTATAACAACAGATTTTTGAAAATCAATTCGAATGCAAAACATACACACATAGATACACAGAACCAGAAAGTGAACTTGGAACCAACGTCCCAACAAAAGGAAACAATTTAAGCACACCATGTTCCACACAGATATTCAGTCACAAGTGTTATTCAATTAGACAAAACACAATCAAATAATCTTCACCCAGAACACTCAAACAGATGCATATGAATGCAATCAAATAATAAAACCCACCCGTCCAGCCAACACACCCCTCCGTCCCTCGATCACACCCCATAAGAGCTAATTAAGCTCATCCAACAAAACACACCACATAGGACCTCGAAAGGACCATCCAACCCTATACGTTGTATTAATACGCAGCAGGGCTGGCGTATATGTAGTACATGCAATGCAGTAGTCCGTTGTATAGTGATGCTGTAGTTTAAACTGACATATTAGATAACGAGACAGCAAAGTTAGCGTATATATGCGATGCAGATGCGATAAACTCTTTGCATTTAATAAATTATGAGAGAATAGCCAGATCATATTAGAATTAGTCTCCCTTCTCTTCGTAACCAACCTAAATATTTATTTTATGCAAATGTATGTATGCATACAATATCACAGAAATGGTGAACACATCGGTAGGCAATCAGACAGAAACAGATATGCACACACACCCAACAAACCGGGTCCGAAATCAATCATCTTACACAACAGACACAAATAAATTATAAGTCGAAGCCCCATTCAGAATCCTATTTGCTTCCACTGAAGATTAGCCAAGGATTGAGACATACAGACACATTCTCAAATAAAAAACATTCTGAAAACAAATAATAAATAACTTAGGACCACACGGTCATATGCTTCGGCCGTGTAGGGGTCAAAATGCCAGTATAGAAGGAGGCACATGCCCATGTGAACCAGAGACACGGCCGTGTAACTCACTGTCCAATAGTGCTAAAATAGAGTACAGGGCAGACACTACTGTGTGAGGGTCTCACACGCCCATGTGCACACCAGACATGGCCGTGTGTCCAAAATATATGCCCATGTAGGATCCCTAAATCCCTAAATCAGCCACACGGTAGTGTGACCAGACCGTGTGGCACTAAAACACTAAATCTCTAATTCCTAAACACAAACGCTCATGTGCCCAGGGGGCACGACTGTGTGTAAATCGACAAAAATCCCCAAATCGACCACACAGTCGTGCGGCCATGCTGTGTAACACCCAAATTAGTCTGGACACCCTAAATCCCAAAAGCACACGCTCGTGTATGGGGGCACACGCCCGTGTGGCCCCCTGTGTGGTCACGAAACCACACTGAAATTGACCCAAAATCTCATTTTCTGATCAGTATAACGACCCCTAATCAAATATTTTAGAATCACACTATAATAAGCCAATTTTATGCCATATAAAGCCAACACAAACCTCAATTGCTCACTGCCAAATAATACAAAAAGAGTTGTCGAATTTCAAAGCGATTTAGTACCTAAATATACGGTGCAGAACACACCCATTATGTCGAATTACCTAGAATCAGTTTAATGTTCAAAACTAAAAAGAAAAGTTCAGAACCCACACCTAATTTGCGATTAATGACGTCCCAACACCTACTCGATAACAAGGAAGTAAAACTCTCCAAAATCCGCAAGCAAAAATCATTTCCCAAAAACAAAAGAAGAGAAAAAGAAAGAAAGAAAAAAACCCCCAGCAAGGGAAAGAAAGAGGAAAACGTGAAAAACAAGCAGTAACCAAGAAAAGAAAAACAAAAATAATCCTAAAAATAAAACTAATTATTAATTTAAAACTTAAAATAAGTTTGCTATTTAACAAAATAAAAATATATCACTTAAAACGCACACTGAAAGACTCGAACCTAGAACCCAGAGGTACACTGATACTCACTCAACCACTAGACCAATAGGCTCATTCTGACACTTAAACGCACAACTAAACACAATAGCACAACCTACTCGCTAACCCCACGAACCTTAAAACTTTTAGCCCAGAATTCGGGGTGTTACAGATGTACTCGTAAAAATTGATAAATTCATATTCATCATTGACTTTGTTGTGTTAGACATGGATGAGGATAGTGAGGTACCTTTCATCTTAGGTTGACCCTTTTTAGCCACTACTAGGACTATTATCGATGTTAGTATGGGTGAACTTGTGCTTCGTGTAGGTGACGAAAAGATTATTCTCCAAACGCGTGATTCTGTGATAGTATCTAGTGATCGTGATGATATTAAAAGTTTCGTTAATGTTAGTAACCATGTTGCTCAACATTCTTTACAGGAAACCCTACATGAAAATAGTTTGGATCCGTGTTTCAGTTAAAGTGGCAGAAACAAAACAACATATGAAAAGTGAATAATGCAACTCAATGAACTAGATGAATGGCGAATGCATGCTGAGGAGAAACTAAAAAAACACAATGGAGATACAAATTGACATCATGACGAGCATGTTATGGGAACAAACCAATTTAAGGTTAAGGACAAAGTACTGCTTGACAAAACAGATCCATGAATTTTCCGTTCGGAGCTCGAGTCAAACAGATCGAACACATTCATAGCACTGAACGTCTTTCTCTACGATAAAGTCAAGGTAACACATTTTGATTTTAACACATTTAAAGTACATAATACTCGACTCAAACCTTATCTTGGTAATAAAATTGATAACGAGAAAGAGGAGTTTCGTCTCTGAGAACCATCCTAACCATGCGCATACGAGGTAAAATCAAGCTTAGACTCTAAATAAGTGGTTATCAGGAGGCAATCCGAGTTGTTTAAATTTTATTAATTATTTTAATTTTATTGCATGTTATTTTAAATTAATTAAATTAAATAATAATAAAAATATTTTTGACCCACAAGGTCTGAACACATGGGAGTGTCCCAGGCCATGTTGAAAAGAGGGTATTTAATAGTGAGTCACACGGCTTGGCGACACAGTCGTGTATGCCACACGTCTTAGACACATGGACATGTCTCAAGCCGTGTGCATAATGGAGCAAATGATAGAAAGTTACACGGTGTGAAGACATGGCCACGTAAGTCACACGGCCTGGACACACAGGCATCTCCTAGTCCGTCTGGGACTTAATTTTTCCAATTCGATTGTTACACGACCTAAGGTGGCCTACATGGCCAGAAGACATCGCTGTGTGGCACACATGGCCTAGACACAGGGGCGTGTCCAAGGTGGTATGAATATTGGAGTTAATTTTTCAAATTTAAATATGAGTTAGTAAGTTACACAGGCCATAAACACATGTATATGCAAGACACAGCCTGTCACACGGACGTGTGTGAGACTGTATGCTTACAGCCTCACACACGAGCATGGGAGAAGCGAAGAAAGATCACACACAGCCTAGACACACGGGCGTGTCTGAGGTCGTGTGAAGACTGGGTTTAAATTTCAAATTGCACACGAGCTGAGAAAGCCCAGCACGGGTGTGTGACATGATGTGTGGCCCAACACAGGCCTAAACATGACCCATTCAAGATGCGAACCACCTAAAATCCAATCAACAACAAAGTGAGTTGTGAACCCAGTGCATTAAAAATGTTCATACAATCTGATTTGTTCTGGAAGGTTGCACGAGTCGCCCTACTCAACTGTGATCTGTTTAAGGGGTCGGTAAGCGTTACTTAGACCATGTTCTGTGACATGAGATTGAGATGTATGCTAGCATGTAATACTTAGCATGTGTATAAATATTGATCTGATTGAAAGGATGCCATGTCATTATTTATGTTGCATTGCATTGGGTCGGGTTTGATATTGAAGAGAAGGAAGACTGAAAGGCTCTTTAGCCGCTTATCTAGCAGCTTCGTTGCAATTATTTATATGTGCCGTTACACGGTACCTTATGGTGTGTAGGGTTGGATGGGTTGATTTATCCTCATACTTGGTGTGTAGGGCTGGGTGGGTTGATTTTATCCCCACGTGGTGTGTAGGGGTGGACGGAGATGGTGTGCAGGGTTGGTGAGCATGTACTGTATTGTTTGATATGCATGTATATCTATATGGGCTAAGGCCCGAATGTATCTGATACTGCTCTGAGTAGGCTAAAGCCTACACTGATTATGTTAGGAGCTCAGGCTCGATTATGACTACTTGACTGTTATCTATTTACATGCATGCTTTAATGTGGAGATGTACATACTGAGTTTGCGAAAACTCACCCCTTTATTATTTTATTTGTCAGGTAATCCCCAGCAGTAGATGGATCGGTGCAAAGGAGGGCTCGACAGTGACCACCGCCATATATACTCTGGTTTTAAGGCTTAATTGAATTTACCATTTTAACTGATATGTTTGAGGTCTTTTATGTAATTTTACGAAATTGAACTTTTTGGTTTTAACTTGGAATTTCGAACTACTGTTTATGGATTTTGAAACTGCAACATATAACGATAATTTTTTTTTTTTAAGTTTCCATGTATTAAGAAATAGTTTCAAGCAAACCAATCAGTCAATACACGTTTTCTGAGTTAGGTAAAAGATAATAACTAGAACGGTTTAGAGTAAATTCAGTTATGAATACATTCTCATGTGACTTCACTAGATTCAGCCATAACGTCTAGGCCTGGTTTGGGTTGTTACATTTAGTGGTAGCAGAGTCAAGTTGCAAAACTCGGCTGTGGATTTGGGTTTCAAAAAAAATTGGTTTTTGTAAAATGATTTGAAATAATTTTGATAACAAGTATGTGGTATACCGAGCCTTCAGTACTGATCCTGTAAGTTCTTTGAAATTCTGATATGTACTATCTGAAAGCATGTTCATCTTGAAATGTTGTCTGAATCTGTCTGAAATACTCTGTGTGTTATGAGACTATTGTAAGTAGTACTTTACTGAAACACTATAGGTAATGTGGACTGAAACTGTAGTGAGACTACTTCTCGTGATAACTAATTTTGAAACTCTATTACTATATTGCATAAAACATTTACTAATAATTATCAAAACTGTAAACTGATGTGCATAAAATTTTTAAATACAGATTAATTCGATAGTTACGATGAGCACACGTGGTACTCGTGGACGGGGTACTAGAGGCTGAAGAAGAGGCCGTAGAGGGATTTGAGCTGAGTCCTTCACATCTGATACGATCCCTAATATGGATACTAGCAAGACACTGGTGTCACTTATTACTGAGACTGGTGCTGAATCTCAAGATTGTGCAGTTGGGGACGATGCACTGTCTCAAGCCATGCTGCGAATTCTGGCGTGTGGGCCCACACGAACAGGGTACACGGGCGTGTGAGCCCAATTTGTTTGAAATGTTTTGTAAGGTTGCACGGGTCACCCAAGTGGACTGTGACCTATTATAGGGTCGGTAAGTGTTACTTAGACCCCTATACGATGATATGATACCGATATACGTTTGACATATAATTTTAGCATGTATATCTGTTTTGTTCTAGAAATATATGTATGATCTGTTTATTTGGAATATAGCATGCCACGATTGTATGATGCATTGTATTGGGGTTGGCTGATTGATGAAGTGAAGGAAGTATCTGAAAGGCTTTTAGCCTGTTATCTGGCAGCTCAGTTGCATATTTCTGTTATGTGCCATTTCACGGTATCATGTGGTGTGTAGGGTTGGATGGGTTGATTTTATCCCCATACTTGGTGTGTAGGGCTGGGTGGGCCGATTGTATCCCCACATGGTGTTTTGGGTTGGACGGAGATGGTGTGCAGTGTTGGTGGGCATGTTTCTCTGATAATCTGATCTGTTATGCATGCGATATCTGTATGGGCTAAGGCCCAGTTGTTCGAATTATGTATCTGAATGGGCTAAGGTCTACACCGATTCTGAAAAGAGCTCAAGGCCGAATTATTTGTACTCTATTATCTGTTTGTATGCATGCTACTTGTGAGGATGTACACATTGAGTTTGCGAAAACTCACCCCTTTATTATTTAACCTGTCAAGTAATCTCCAACAGTAGATGGCTTGGTGCAGCGGAGGGCTCGACGGTGACCACTGCTACATACACTTTGGTTTTTATGGTTTTAATGCTTTTACTATTTTAACTGCTATGATTAAGAGTATTTACGTAATTTCTGGACTCAGACTGTTTGGTTTAAATTCGAGATTTTGAACTACTATTTATGGACTTTGAAACTGCAACGTATCACAATAATTTTATCTATTTTTAGCTTCCGCACATAAAGAAATGTTTTCAAGCAAACCAAACAAAACATATTTTTTTGAGCTAAATGAAAGATAATAATTGGAACAGTTTAGGGTAAATGCGGTTTTAAATACACTCTCATGTGACATCGTCAGATTCGGTCGTAGCGTCTAGGCTGGGCTTGGAGTGTTACATTTAGTAGTACCAAAGCCCGATTGCAAAACTCGACTGTGGATTTGGGTTTCAAAATTTAGTTTTAAGAAATGATTTGTAAAAAGGTTTGAAATATTATTGATAACGAGTATCTGGTACACCGAACCTTCAGCACTAATCTTGAAAGTTCTCTGAAATTCTGATATGTACTGTTTGAAAGCATGTTCATCCTGAAATGTTGTCTAAATTTGTCTGAAATACTCTGTGTGTGTGTATTATGGGACTACTGTAGGTAGTACTTTGTTGAAACACTATAGGTAGTGTGGACTAAAACTGTAGTGAGATTTCTTCTCGCGATAACTGACTCTGAAACTCTATTACTATATTGCATAAAACATCTACTAATAATTATCGAAACTGTAAATTGATGTGTATAAAATTTCTAAATATAGATTAACTTGATAGTTACAATGTGCACACCTGGTACTCGTGGAACGGGTACTAGAGGTCGAGGTAGAGACCGTAGAGGGATTCGAACGAAGTCCTTCGCATCTCATACGATCCCTAATCTGGATACTACGCTGGTGTCACCTGTTATTGAGACTGTTGCTAAGTCTCAGGACTGTGCAGTTGGGGATAATGCACTATCCTAGGCCATGCTGCAAATTTTGGAGAGGGTCGCTGGGGCAAATACTGGGTCTGGAGGCCGTGGGTCAGTTACGGAATGACTTTGATCGAATGGGGCTGAGATATTCGGGGCATCGCTAGAGTTGCCCCGAGTGTTGCCAAGTACTAGATGGAGGCCACGGAGCGTATCGTGGACGATCCTGGACTTTTTTGATGAGCAGAAGCTCAAGGGGGTTGTGTCATTACTGCGAGATGAGGCGTATCATTGGTGGCTGACCATTAAGGAGGGCACTCAGCTCGACCGACTAACTTGGGATCTGTTTAAGATAACTTATCAGAGTAAGTACGTGGGAGCCAGCTATACTGATGCTAGGCGATGTGAGTTCCTGAATCTCACTCAGGCTGACTGTTCAGTGGCTAAGTACGAAGCTGAGTTCATTAGATTGAGCCGTAATGCGAGGGGCATGGTGGCGACTGAGTATGAGCGCTGTGTCCGATTTGAGGATGGTCTCCACGATAGTCTGCGTGTTTTGATAGCTCTACAGAGGGAGCGGGATTTCTCCGCCTTGGTCGAGAATGCTAAGATAGCTGAAGAGATGAAGCACTCTGAGCGCCAAAATCATGATAAAGGGAAGGCTGAGAGGGATTCTAAGCTTTCAAATACGGGGATGAAGCCTAAGAAAATTGCCAGGACTGATGGGCTCGTGAGAGCTGGGCCTACTACTGCTGTACCTACTGGGGTGGTGATTTGTCAGCTCTGTAATAGACACCACCCAGGCGAGTGTTGGAGGGCTACTAGAACTTGTTTGAGGTGTGGTTCACCTGAGCACCGTGTTAAGGATTGTCCACTGAGGGGTAACCAGATACAAGCTCCAGTTGTTGGCCTGCATCAGTGTTTCTGATTCTGTAGGCTCTTCAGTTAAGGACATCCGTACTGTGAGGGACTTTTTAGATATTTTTCCAAAGGAATTACCAGGATTGCCTCTAAGTTGTGAGGAAGAATTTGGTATCGAGTTGATTCCTAGTACAGCTCCGGTGTCTATCACCCCATATCGAATGGCACCAAAGGAGCTGGCAAAACTTAAGGCTCAAATTGAGGAGCTGTTGGATCATGGGTTTATTCGTCCTAGTGTGTCTTCATAGGGAGCACCGGTTTTGTTCATAAAGAAGAAGGACGGTATGATGAGGATGTGTATCAACTACCGTCAGTTGAATAGGTTGATGATCTAGAATAAATACCCACTTTCGAGAATTAACGACTTGTTCTACCAGTTCAGAGAGGCGTCAGTGTTCTCAAAGATCAATCTGCGATTAGGTTATCATCAGTTAAGGGTAAAGGAGGCCGATGTGCATAAGATGATATTTAAAACTCATTATGGACATTACGAGTTCCTAGTTATGCCCTTTGGGTTGACAAATACACCAACGATATTCATAAACTTGATGAACCGTGTGTTTTAGCCATACTTAGCTCAGTTTGGGGTGGCGTTCATCCATGACATCTTGATATACTCTAGGTTTGAGGACGAGCACGATGAGTATCTCAGGGTTGTTCTGCAGATCCTTTGTTAGAAACATCATT
Source organism: Gossypium anomalum (assembly GCA_025698475.1). NCBI lineage: Eukaryota > Viridiplantae > Streptophyta > Magnoliopsida > Malvales > Malvaceae > Gossypium > Gossypium anomalum. The sequence goes on from CM046964.1 coordinate 65,796,614, forward strand.
ATGCAAAGTTCTTTAAGTGTGAGATTTAGCTTCAGGAAGTAACCTTTTTGGGACATGTGGTGTCTGCTAAGGGGATTCATGTTGATCCTTGTAAGATTAAAGCTGTGTTGGATTGGAAACAGTCGAAGAATGTGTCTGAGATTCGTAGTTTTCTGAGACTTGCAGGATATTATCAACATTTTGTAAAAGGGTTCTATTTGATCGTAGTGTCATAGACTAAGTTACTGCGTAAGGGAGTTTCCTTTGTTTGGACGGGTGCATAGCAGGAGAGCTTTGAGAAGCTCAAAATCATGTTAACTCAAGCTCCAGCTCTGATACAGCCTGAGCCTTGTAAGGACTTCGTAGTGTACAGCGACACGTCACTTGTGGGTTTGGGTTGCATTCTGATGCAAGACGATAAGGTAGTTGCTTATGCATCTCGTCAGCTCAAGACTCATGAGGCTAATTATCCAACGCATGATTTGGAGTTGGCTGCAGTTGTCTTTGCATTAAAGATCTGGAGGCATTATCTGTACGGTCAAAAGTGTACCATCTACACTGATCACAAGACCCTTAAGTATCTCCTCACTCAGAAGGAGTTAAATCTTAGGCAGGGTCGATGGGTTGAGCTGCTTAAGGTTTACGACTGCAGTATTAAGTATCACCCTGGTAAGGCCAATGTAGTGGCTGATGCGTTAAGTCGTCGGGCTATGACAGATCTGAGAGCGATGTTCTCCTGACTGAGCCTTTATGACGATAGGGGTCTCCTGGTTGAGTTGCAGGTTAGACCGACGTGACTGGATCAGATTAAGGATAAGCAGTTAGGAGATAAGTCCCTTGAGTTGTGATTTCGCTAGATTGAGGCTGGAACTACTACTGATTTTTGGATTGACAGTGATGGGGTACTGTGTTTTCGAGGTAGGATCTGTGTACCTAATGATGAGGATTTACGACTGTTGATTATGAGGGAAGCGCATCGTAGTCCTTATGCTATGCATCCTGGTGGAAACAAGATGTATAAAGATCTTCAAGAGTTGTACTGGTGGCCAGGGTTGAAACGTGAGGTGGCAGACTATGTTACTCGTTGTTTGACTTGTCAACAGGTTAAGGTTGGGCATCAGTTACCTTCGGGTTTGCTACAGCCAGTAAAGATACCGATGTGGAAATGGAAGCGAGTAACGATGGACTTCGTTAGTGTGTTGCCCCTAACACCCACTAAGAAGGATTCTGTTTGGGTCGTCGTGGATCGATTGACCAAGTTGGCACATTTCATTCTAGTTAAGATAGACTTCTCCCTGTAAAATCTAGCTAAGATGTACATTTCCGAGACAGTGAGGTTGCATGAGGTTCCTGTTTTGATCATTTCCGATAGAGATCCTCGTTTTATGTCTCGGTTCTAGCAGAAACTTTATAAAGCTTTGGGTTTTCATCTGGATTTCAGTACTGCTTTTCATCCTCAGACAGATGGTCAGTTGGAGAGAGTGATTCAAGTACTGGAGGATATGTTGAGGGGATGTGTTATGGATTTCCGAAGTAGTTGGGAGGAGTACTTACCTTTGGCAGAGTTTGCTTACAATAACAGCTATTAGTCTAGTATTCAAATGGCACCATATGAGGCACTTAATGGTCATAAGTGTCACACTCCTTTGTGCTGGACTAAGTTGGGTGAGTGACGTGTTCTAGGTCTAGAGTTGATTTCAAAGACTGAGGATAAGGTCCAGTTGATTCGAGAGCGCCTGAAAGCAGCTTCTGATAGACAAAAGTCTTATGCTGATTTGAAGAGGAAGGACATTGAGTATTCTGTGGGGGACTTGGTCTTTCTTAAAGTTTCACTATAGAAGAAGGTTCTGAGGTTCGAACGCAAGGGTAAGCTGAGTCCTTGGTTTATTGGGCCGTACCAGATACTGAAGCGAGTTGGGCCAGTCGCATATCAGTTAGAGCTGCCACTAGAGATAGATTGCATACATGACGTATTTTATGTCTCGGTGTTGAGACGTTACCGCTCTGATCCCATGCACATTATGCTTGAGAAGGAGATTGAGGTTAGACCAGATCTGATGTTCAAGGAGGAGACAGTTCAGATTGTGGACCGCGATACCTGCGTAGAAAGTCCATTCATTTAGTGAAGGTGTTGTGGTGGAATCATAGCACTAAGGAGGCTACTTGGAAGCTAAAGGATTCGATGCAACAGTAGTATCCTCACCTTTTCTCATCAGGTAAAAATTCGAGGATGAATTTTTTTAAGGGGGTAGAGTTGTAACGCCCCAAATTTCTGTAATTTCGGGTTTTGTGATTATTGAGCATGGAATATTGGGACTTTTATGTTAATCATTTTGGCATAAAATATATGTGGTTTAAGAGGTTATGTGCTCTGGCGTGTGTTTTGGAGGTCCCAAGTTCGAGCCTAACTTAGGCTAAATTTTGGTTTTTATTTGAATAAAGCCTGACTTTTGGTTAATGGGATTATAAGAATTTATTGGTAGGAACTTAACAGAATGGGCCTGCTGGTCTAGTGGTTAAGTGGCAAGGGATTATGCTTGAGATCCCAAGTTCGAGTCGTGAGTGTGGCATTATTTTACTGATAAGCTGGGCGGACGTTTGAGTTGGACTAAAACACGAAAAGGGGTAGGATTTATCAGATGTTTGCCTAACCTATTTTCCTTTTTCTTTTTTCTCTCTCTTCCATTTTCTCCTTTTCCCAAACCCCTTGCTGTCGAAATTTTATTTCTTTTACCCCTCTCCTCCATTTTTCTTTCTTTTGATTAGTTTTGGCATACTGTTAGTGGTTCCGCCGGCTTGGTGAGTATGGTTTTGTTAAATTGTATGGAATTTTTTGGAGATCGTTTAAAAAGGATTTAATTTGCTGTTTAGGGGAGAATCAAGGTTTTTTGGATCACTATCGGGGTTCTAAACAATGAGTAACCGCCGTTATACGTTGAAGGTAAGTAGATCTCTCATTTTGGGATTTTTCTATTCTGAACTATCCAAATCAAGAGAATGAAAATTTGGCTTACGATTGACAATAATAGGTTCTAGAGTGTTCGGGATTATGTTAGGCTTCAATCGAAACAAGGTGTGTATTTTGATTGCACAGAAAATGGGTTTCGTCGAAAGCCAAAACCAAAACTGTCGACACCACACGGGCATGTGGACTGCTCGTGTGGAAGCCGTGTGATAATACACGGCCGTGTGATTGATGAGCCAGGCTATGCGCGTGCCATACAGGCACGAGGGACACAGGCGTGTAGGGCTGGCTAGGCCGTGTGCGAGGCACGAGCTAGAACAATTGGGTCGTGTGTGCCACACGGGCGTGTAGGCCCATACGGGTGAACCACACGGGCATGTGGGAATCTGGGTCAGGCCATGTGATCTACATGGGCAAGGCCAATTTGGGCTGTAATGCACCAAATTTCTGTAATTTCAGCTTTTGTGATTGTTGAGCGTGGACATATCGGGACTTTTGTTTTGAATCATTTTGGCATAGAATATATGTGGTTTAAGAGGTCATGTGCTCTAGGGTGTGTTTGGGAGGTCCCAAGTTCGAGCCTTAACTTGGGCTAAGTTTTGGTTTTGTTTAAATAAAGCCTGGCTTTGGGTTAATGGGTGTCGAAACCATTTTAGAATTTAAAAAATGGAGATCGACTTTTTGAAATCAAAACATAGAGTCGCCACCAATTCTTTTTGTATAGGTGAGATTGGATCACCAAATAAAATATTTTATTCCATTTAAATCCATTTTGGCCTACGTAAATTTAAGAAAATGGGTTCGGGAGCCGATTACGTATGAGGAAGGATTAGCACCCTCACTACACCCAAAATTGGTACCAAATTGATTAAGTACTGTCCTTATATCTATGTTTTAAAGCTATTTTTGAAATATAGTTCCTTTTGAAGTATTTGAATGGCTCCTGTTGGTCGTTAAAATTCTCTTGTTTCAGAGGGATACAACATCACATCCGGCAGGATAGGACACGATCCTTTATACCCTCGAAAACACGATAAATTTTGACTTCCAAAAGTTTATGTGTTGAAAATTTCAAAAGGATGCCCAATTATTTAGTCCAATGAAAAACCGAAACCCAGCACAGTAGGGCACGATTCCTCGAATTTCTAAACATTGAACATTGTCTTGTTTTAGAATTTAGAAAACATGAGTGAAATTCTAAAGGAATATTCGATTATTTGGAACAAACCGGAAATCAAAACCCAGCACAATAGGGCACGATTCCCCGAATTCCCAAACATTAAACATTGCCTTGTTTTAGAATTTGAAAAACACGAGTGGAATTCTAAAGGAATATTCGATTATTTAAACAAACGGGAAATCGAAACCCAGCACGATAGGGCACGATTTCCCAAACTTCCAAACATCGAACGTTGCCTTAATTTTAAGGAATTTTCAAATGAATAATTATAAAACCATCTTAAAACGCATTAATTTGACTTGAAATAAAATGGAATAATTAGTTTTAAAAAGTTGGACATTATAAGGCGACATTTGTAAACCAAGAGGAAAAAATGGAAACATGGGATAACATGCATGCATAAAATACAACAATGGATGAATGAAGATAATATAACTTATTCAATCAACTAACAACATAAACAATTAAATATGATTAATCTAAAAAATATGACCCAATTTTCAAGCATGTATGGAGAATAATTAATATAACAATACAAAACAATGAATAAATAATATGCAACGACAATGCATGGCACCATATAAATCAATCAACAAAATATGTACAAAACAAAATGGAATTTAGAAGTCAATGCGGTATAAGACATTTTTATTTTTAAAATAATGACGAATAAAACACATAATTTATACAATATATGAATCGATGAATTTAAAACTATTTGTAAAAACAAACTATATTTATACATAATTATTAAAATATATGTTATGGAATAAATATTTTTAATCGAATAACATACACAATATTGAAGAATATTAGTTTAAAATTGACAATTTACACAAAAAAAAATTAAATTATGTACCAAATGTGAAAAGACTATAAAAAATGTATAATAAAATATAATATGAGAAATATAATAAATTTACAAATCATATATATACATAAATAACTTTAGAAATAATTATTTGTAAAAACATGGAAATGCACACAAGATTAAATTATTTTACCACATATGTATAAATATGTATAAGAGTATTTAAAGATATTAAAACTATATGATATAAAGAGGAAATTCAAAACAATAATTTTATAATCACAAAAATGAATTTTAAAATAATAACTTAGCCATTAAAACAATACATGTACAAATATGCGCAAAATATTTAAATGAGATATTATACTAAATGCATAAATAATATAATAAAAAGAACTCCAAAATAATTATAAAAATAAAAACAAAGCAAAATTATTAAAATAAATCAACATATAAAAGATATTAAATGTATTTTAAAATAGTAAGTTATACAAATAGAAGAATAAATTAAAAATTGAATTAAAATACAAGGGATAATTTATAAATAAAACAAATTATTAAAACAGAATCGAGGACCGAAATGCAATACACACAAATGTTCGAGGATTAAAATTGTCAATGTCCTGAATCCTAAAACGTTGCGTTTAGGCGAGGATTAAATTGCATTTATGCGCAAATTGCAGGAATAAATCAAAAAACAAAGAAACATATGAATGGGATCCGATTGAACGTCAACGGGAAAGGGAAGGATTCCATACGCAAATATCCCCTCTCCGCAGAAACACGCGGATCCTGGGGGCTATCGGGTCGGGTCAAAATGGGTATCCTATACGGTGCCGTTTTGGAAGCCATTGGAACTGGCTTAAAATGACGTCGTTCCATACGTGTATATAAACTAAAATTTACCCTAAAAATTTTATTTGGCAGATTGCTTTCCTAAAAAAAAATTTAAAAACCTCTTTTTCTTAAACTCTTTTAACCTCTTTTCGGCCGGCTTATGGGCCTCATCGGCGTTCGATACGCTTCCGCCCCCCCGGTGGCCGACTTACGAGCGACAGTGGTGCCAACTGCACCCTATCTTCGTCACGGCTTTAAACGGACCCCCGGGGATCCGTATGCCTCTTGAATAGGAGAAGCAGCCACCGACTAGATCAATGCCGATCGGCAGGTAAGAAAGCCCCTCCCTTTTTATATATTTGTATGACAGATAAAGGAAAATAACAATAAGCAAGAAAGAAAAGAGAAAATCAGAGAAAAACGGTGAGTGAACCAGCTTGAAATATTTTCCCTTTCTATTCAATTGCTATGTATTCGTGTCCAAAAAAAACAAGATGATTCCTTTGGGCTTCTTATAGCCGAATAAGAAAAAAAATAAAAAATACAATATTTTGTTCTTTTCTGTAGTTGTTGCTGTCCATTTTTGAAGGTACGGAGAAGTCCAGCTGGCATACGGTGCTGCGTATGGAGGTACGGAGAGGCCTTGGTGCTGTACGATGGCTGAAGGCTGCGGCGAAAGGTGGAAACCCTAGGGTTTCCTGAGAATTAAAATGTTGGGCCTATCGGGCTTGTATTTTTGGGTCTAGGTTTTAGGTTTTGAATTTGGGTTAGGGTTGGTTGTTGGGCTTGTTTGGGTTGAGTTTAATTTGTAAATGGACTTTTATTTGATTTGTTGTTTTTTTTGTTTTGTTTTTGTTTTATTTGTTTGGTTTGGGCCCGGGCCAAAATTAGGATCTACAGCTGCCCCTTTTGCTTATTGTCGTGTAACGAGAATAGAGCAAAGACCTCAGAGAGGTCCAATTTGGTCTGGCCCTGTCGAGTCTTGACTTCTTTGGTGCTTCTCTTCTTCAAGTAGCCTCGTTCTAATCCACTACAACTTCAGAGGTATAGATTTGTAACTCGTAGCTTTTTAGTCTATCCCATTGCAACTTCAGAGAAATAAGATCCGCTATATTCAGTTTGCTCCACTGCGACTTTAGGGAGATAAGACCTAAAACTTCGACCTACCCCACTGCAACTTCAGGGAGATAAGGTTTGTGATTTTGATCGCTCCAATATTATTTCAGGGAGAAGAGATTTGTAGCCTTGATCTACTCCACTGAAACTTCAAGGAGATCTGTTGTGGCTTCGAGCCGCTCCAACGCCATTTCAGGGAGAAGAGATTTATAACCTCGATCTACTTCGCTAAAACTTCAAGAAGATCTGAATTGTTGATTTCCACCTACTCCACTACTGGTTAGGGAGACAAGATCTCTAGTTTTTAGCCTATTGCCCTAATGCTTAGGGGGTTAAGGTTCATCGTCTTCAATTTGCCCCACTACTATTTAGGGAGACAAGATCTACAGTCTTCAGCCTGTTATCCTGCTACTTAGAGGGTTAAGGCTTGCTTCTTCGATTTGCTCCACTACTGTTTAGGGAGACAAGATCTACAATCTTCAGCCCTACTACTTAGGGGGTTAAGGCTTGCTTCTTCGATTTGCTCCACTACTATTTAGGGAGACAAGATCTACAATCTTCAGCCTGTTACCCTACTACTTAGGGGGTTAAGGCTTACTTTCTTCGATCTGCTCCACTACCATTTACGGATAAGATCTACAATCTTCAGTTTGTTACCCTACTACTTAGGGGGTTAGGATGGTGGCTTAAATCTGCTCCACTACAACTTCAGAGAGATAAGATTCACCATCCTCGATCTGTTCCACTGCAACTTTAGGGAAACAAGATCTGCAATCTTTAGCCTACTCCACTACTGCTTAGGGAGATAAGATGGTAAGATGGTAGCTTAAGTCTGCTCCACTGCAACTTCAAAGAGACAAGATTTACCGTCTTCGATCTGTTCCATTGCAACTTTAAGGAAACAAGGTCTGCAATCTTCAGCCTACTCCACTACTGCTTAGGGAGATAGGATGGTGGCTTAAATTTGCTCCACTGCAACTTCAGAGAGACAAGATTCGCTGTCCTTGATCTGTTCCACTACAACTTCAGGGAGACAAGATCTGGAATCTTTAGCCTACTCCACTACTGCTTAGAGAGATAGGATGGTGGCTTAAATCTGCTCCACTGCAACTTCAGAGAAAAGATTCACCGTATTCGATCTGTTCCACTGCAACTTCAGGGAGACAAGATCTGCAAACTCACTGATGTTGCTACACCATCCTCTAGGGACATGATCTGTAGAATCGGTATTATGTATCTATGCTTATGCCAAATAATTAGGATGCTATGATTGAAATGAATCAAATGCTCCTAACTAGATGTGATGCTTATGTCAAATAATTAGGATGCTATGATCAAGATGAATCAAATGCTCCTAACTAGATCTGTTATAATATATGAATGCAGGAATGAAACTGATCCTTTGCTCAAGGTATCATTGCTCGTTGTTCATCAGGACATTATCACTGAAGTATTACGCTGCCATCTTGTTCGGCTGGTATTCTTAACAGAAAAGTCAAAGAAACAATATATTTTGCTCAACAAGCTTACCACACTGTAATTTCAGGATCCCTTCCATTGTACCTTCTAGGCCATAAATTTTGTACCTCCCATTGCAATTTCAGGGGAATAACATTTGGTTTCTTCTATCCATCCTGCTGCAACTCAAAGATATAGGATTTGCATTATCTTCAATCAATTTGATCTGTTACACCATTCCCTGGGTGTAATCACCAGATGTATATACCCGATATATGCATGAATACAAAATACCTTTTCTTTTCTCGAGAATAATCCCATTGCTCATTCTTCATTGGGGTTATAACACCGATGTAATTTTTTTTATTTTTTGTTCAACCAATATCTTTGACAAAAATTCCAAGGAGATAATTTTAATTTGGGCTTAAATATTTCCAACCTTTAAGCTTGGTGAGTTTTAAACAATAGTCTTGTTTCGGGCTCCTGTATTATTTAGAAACTTCCAAGGTAATATGCGAAACTCCTTTTCTGAAAGTATTATGAGTCCACTAATCATTATTTCAATGCAAAATGCTTGAAAAAGATCGTAACAATGGACAAGAAAGGAATTAAATGAGAACATAGCTCGAAACAAATAAGCAAATGAACCAAGAAAGAAATTTATTGGGACGTGACCTAAAAGAATAAGGTAATCAAAGATAACAAAAAAATGGGTAAAAATGGAAAGCTAGGTGCCCAAGATATCACAGCTTGAGCTTCTCTGTACCAACTTCTTGAGGATCATTCTGAGCTCAATCTGTGTTTAGGGGATCCGGAGTACTTTTTCGATGTGCCAAGATGTAACATACTTTTTTCATTGTTAATTCAGGTATAGCAAGACTACTGTATGTCCCATTTTGATCCAAATTTGAGCTGCCCTTTTCGGGTTTTCAACTTGAATCCCCTTTGGTCTCAAAACGCCCTTTGCGGGTTTTCGCCTTGGCCTCTCCTTTTCTTTTCTTTTTTTATTTTTGATTTTCTTTTTTTTAATTTTTTTTGTTTTAATTTGATTTATTATTTCAATTTTTTTTTAGGTCTCAAGGAGCCCTTTGCGAGTTTTCACCTTGACCTCTCCCATTTTAGGTAAAATACTCTTTGACTGCATTTTGAATTCCCTGGATTGGGTAAATCCTTTCGGTCAATATCAATGCTCCTCCAGAACAAACCTTCTTTACTACATAAGGTCCCTCTTAGTTTGGCATATTTCTTCCTTTGAAGTCCTTTTGTATAAGAAAGATCTTCTTCAATATCAAGTTCCCTTTATAGAATTTTCTCATATCATTCATTTCTGGTGTATTGGACCATGATAGAATCTCCTCTCTTCGAAATCAACTGATCATATCGAGCTTAGATCCATTCTGCCTTATCCAACTTCAACTCTGACAAGACAATGAGGCAAAGAATCTCGTCTTCAAAATCGTTTTTGTCCCATAAACCAATGAGCAATGTGTTGCCCCGGCGAAGGTCCTGGCCAACGATCAATAAGCATAGAGGGTAAATGATAACTTTATTTATGCCAATCCTTACAAGATTCGGTCTTCTTTCACATGATCCTTAGCTTGTTGTTTTTTTTTTTTTGCTGCATTGCAATATGGCACCTAATCTTTGAACAGACTGTAAACTTTTAACATTGTGCAATTGTGTTAGACATGATCCTTTCTGGGGTTCTTTGTTGGCACCCTTTTTTTTTGAGAATTTGATGTCTGTCGACTTAGTAACATTGGCATATGAAATAACTTTCACCCTTTTTGCAAAGTAATTGATGACCCTAAAGATGAATCAGTATCGGTTAGAAGCTTTTGACGAGATCAGCCCCATAATATCCATGCCCCACATATAGAAACTCTGTGAAGAAATTGATGAGGCATAAAAGTCTTGTCTTTATCCATTTACATTCATGGCTTGATTGATACAATCCTCTTCCGTGGTGGATTAGTAGCACCCGAACTTCATGATTAGCCTGACTAACCCAAAACCATTAGCATGTGTCCTTCTAACACTCGTATGGACCCTTTTTAGCATCTATAGGCCTTAGTAGCCCATGCATATCTTAATACGATCATGTAACAATATCTTTGTATTCTTCACATCTCACTTTGTCTCCGTGGTGGTATAGACTCTGATATTTATCTCTTTCTCTTCTCTTAGGTTCGCGATGTCCATTGCCCATTTGTAAGGTAGGATCTATTTCTCATCTTGTTTTACCATCCTTGCCAAATCAGGAGATAAGCTACAATCTCTATCATCTTCAAGGTCCTGAGATCCCTCTATACACATATCTTGATCAAAAAGAGACTCGGAGTCGGTGACAGCTCACTCATGTCATTGATATCTGGAGACCTGTTGTAGGTACGAAGGTAGATTCCAAAGAATAAGTGATTCTAAGGATGATTATTTGTATGGTATGATCATGAATGAATATTTGAAAGAAAGTCCAAAGAACAAAAGAATCTAAGAACAATTATTTGTACAGTATGAAATGAAATAAAAGAATATTTGCTCAAAAAGATGCATTTTATTAAAATAAAGATTTTGGGCACAAGCCTATTTCACAAAAGGATTCTTGTTGCTTGTAGGCTTAAAGTAACAAGCGTGTCTTGAATATTACTCTAGGTTAGCTCTAAAAATACAAGAATCTCTTCTACAGCCCCACTGTTTAAAACACTCCCAAGTACGTGAGGGCAGATGCTCGAAAGTTTCCACTCCCAGGTTTCTTCTTCTGATACGTCGTTAATGTTTAGATTCCCCAATATCAGGTCTTGTATTAGAGTCCTTAGCTCGATGTATCCTTGGATCTCATGCCCCTATCTATCATGGAACTCATAATGCTTACCCCTTTAACAGAAAGTTTGGGTAACGGATTTTCTGCACTAGAGGGGTTATCAAACTTCACGATACCTAATTTGGTAAATCTTTTGATTAACTTTTTAAAAGCGGTGCAGTTCTCGATGGAATGCCCCGTAATTCCCGTGTGGTATTCACATTGGCCGCTTGCATCGTATCATTTAGGGTATGGAGGGTGTATTGGTTCTATGTAAAAAGGGGATACAACATGTGCATCAAACAAAATTTGGTACAACTCCTTATATGTGATTGGGATAGGTGCAAACTGGGGTTTTTCTGAATTCAATCTTGGATCGGGTTCTTGCCTTGGGAAGACCTGATACTAATAATTGCCGTCCTTGGCTGGCTTACTATAACCTGCTTCGAATAGCCCTTGTTATACCTACTCGCATCATTCGCTTTCTTTTTCTTCTTCTTCAGGGCCTTTAAAGTCCACTCTCCCCTTTCCTTCGTTTCTGCCAGAACAACTGGTTTGGCTCTATCATCCTCCGGGTTAAAACCTGAACCCATCTAGAAGTTCAACAGTGCCGAGGTATCAGCCTGATATTGGGGTCCAATAATGACGGGTACCCCTTGCATGTCTGGTTGGGTCAGGACGCTTATTGGGGTAAAACCTGGGGAATAGATGATGTCTTCATTATCATCCTCACTGTTGACCACTAGGCTACTCCTTTTTTCAAATTCTCCGGCCAGTAACTGGGTTAACTGGCCCGTCATATTTCTTTGGAGTTCTAGCATTTGTTCTCGCATATTTTGTTAAATTTTGATCAATTGCTCTTGCATCTGTATTTGCATTTGCTCTATTCTCTCCAACCTTTGGTCCATACCCTTTGTCGGTTCTGAAATAATTTTGCCTAATTAGGGTCCTTTTGGGAAAATCTAATGCAAATAATGCAATGCAATGCATGGGATGAATGCAAAAGAAAGAGAGGTGTTGATTTCGAATTCAGTTCCATTAGAATAACTTTCCTAGAAAACAAATTCCTTTACATAAAATGGATTGCATATACGGCCTTACTTTCATATTTCAGCCGAAGACACCGATCTCTCTTCTTCATGAAAGTCAAATCTCGCAAGCTTCCAATAAATGCCTTCGCTAATTCCTTTTTGCTTGATCCAGACCGTGACTTATTATCCTTGCGATGTTGATTATCTTTTTCAAGAAAATCGGGACGCGACGACTCTCGAATAATCTTTATCGGCTTGAATCCTTAGGTAAAGACTTGTTTTCCTCTGTGAATCATCAGCCTTTTTCCGTTTTGTTTACTTGGACCATATTCTGACAACCGTATTATAATCTACTTTATCAAGGAATTCGTTTTCTTATGACAAACTGTTCTATTTAGCAATCAAATATGAATCAACACCTCATTTCTATGAAGATGTAATGCAATGTAGTCATCAACAAAACAAAAACAAAACACGTTAGTACAGAAAAAATAAATAACAAATAAAGTACCTATTCAGGTGATCACTAAATTTAGGCAAGGGTCTACCTAAGGTGGACTCTCAAGGTTCACTATATGTAGCTCGATTCTAGAAAAAGGGTACCTGAACCAGCAGATTCCTCAATCCTCACCCATTATAGGCTCATATGGATCAATTTCAGTTCAGGGGAATAAATTTCTTATGACCATGCGGAGATGAAAATCCCACAAAATCATAGGTACGGATGTATCCCGAAAGCAATCCACTAGCCCATACGGAGGTGAAAACCTCACGAAGGCATAGCTTCTCACTCCTACTTAAAAGGTATAATCGTGACGGTCACGCAATGCAATGTAATATTATTCTACAAGACTTGGACCACCACAATCATGCAAACAAATGCAATTAAAAGAATCATGATTTTTTAAAAAAAAATTCAATTCTTTGACAAAAGGACAGCAAATAATCAATTTTATGGATTGACTCTCTTGTTCAGTCCCCAGTGGAGTCGCCAAGCTGTCGAAACCTTTTAGAATTTAAAAAATGGGGATCGACTTTTTGAAAACAAAACATGGAGTCGCCACCAATCTTTTTTGTATAGGTGAGATTGGATCACCAAATAAAATATTTTATTCCATTTAACTCCATTTTGGCCTGCGTAAATTTAAGAAAATGGGTTCGGGAGCTGGTTACGTATGAGGACCTCACTACGCCCAAAATTGATAACAAATTGATTAAGTACTATTCTTATATCTAAGTTTTAAAGCTATTTTTGAAATATAGTTCCTTTTGAAGTATTTGAATGGCTCCTGTTGGTCGCCAAAATTCTCTTGTTTCAGAGGGATACAGCATCACATCCGGCACGATCGGACACGATCCTTTATACCCTCGAAAACTTGATAAATTTTGACTTCCAAAAGTTTATATGTTGAAAATTTCAAAAGGATGCCCAATTATTTAGTCCAACGAAAAACCGAAACCCAGCACAGTAGGGCACGATTCCTCGAATTTCTAAACATTGAACATTGTCTTGTTTTAGAATTTAGAAAACATGAGTGAAATTCTAGAGGAATATTCGGTTATTTGGAACAAACCAAAAATTGAAACCCAGCACAATAGGGCACGATTCCCCGAATTCCCAAACATTAAACATTGCCTTGTTTTAGAATTTGAAAAACACGAGTGGAATTCTAAAGGAATATTCGATTATTTAAACAAACGGGAAATCGAAACCAAGCATGATAGGGCACTATTTCCCAAACTTCCAAACATCAAACATTGCCTTAAGGAATTTTCAAATGAATAATTATAAAACTAGCTTAAAACGCATTAATTTGACTGGAAATAAAATGGAATAATTAGTTTTAAAAAGTTGGACATTATAAGGCGACATTTGTAAACCAAGAGGAAAAAATGAAAACATGGGATAACATGCATGCATAAAATACAACAATGGATGAATGAAGATAATATAACTTATTTAATCAACTAACAAAATAAACAATTAAATATGATTAATCTAAAAAATATGACCCAATTTTCAAGCATGTATGGAGAATAATTAATATAACAATAAAAAACAATGAATAAATAATATGCAACGACAATGCATGGCACCATATAAATCAATCAACAAAATATATACAAAACAAAATGGAATTTAGAAGTCAATGCGGTATAAGACATTTTTATTTTTAAAATAATGACGAATAAATAAACACATAATTTATACAATATATGAATCGATAAATTTAAAACTATTTATAAAAACAAACTATATATATACATAAGTATTAAAATATATGTTATGGAATAAATATTTTTAATCGAATAACATACACAATATTGAAGAATATTAGTTTAAAATTGACAATTTACACACAAAAAAAAAATTATGTACCAAATGTGAAAAGATTATAAAAAATGTATAATAAAATATAATTTGAGAAATATAATAAATTTACAAATCATATATATATACATAAATAACTTTAGAAATAATTATTTGTAAAAACATGGAAATGCACACAAGATTAAATTATTTTACCACATATGTATAAATATGTATAAGAGTATTTAAAGATATTAAAACTATATGATATAAAGAGGACATTCAAAACAATAATTTTATAATCACAAAAATGAATTTTAAAATAACAACTTAGCCATTAAAATAATACATGTACAAATATACGCAAAATATTTAAATGAGATATTATACTAAATGCATAAATAATATAATAAAAAGAACTCCAAAATAATTATACAAATAAAAACAAAGCAAAATTATTAAAATAAATCAACATATAAAATATATTAAATGTATTTTAAAATAGTAAGTTATACAAATAGAAGACTAAATTAAAATTGAATTAAAATAAAAGGGATAATTTATAAATAAAACAAATTATTAAAACAGAATCGAGGACCGAAATGTAATACACACAAATGTTCGAGGATTAAAACTGTCAATGTCCCGAATCCTAAAACGCTGCATTTAGGCGAGGATTAAATCGCATTTATGCGCAAATTGCAGGAATAAATCAAAAAACAAAGAACAATATGAATGGGATCCGATTGAACGTCAACGCGAAAAGGAAGGACTCCATACGCAAATATCCCTTCTCTATAGAAACACGCGGATCCTGGGGGCAATCGGGTCTGGTCAAAATGGGTATCCTATACGGTGCCGTTTTGGAAGCCATTGGAACTGGCTTAAAACGATGTCGTTCCATACGTGTATATAAACTAAAATTTACCCTAAAAATTTTATTTGGCAGATTGCTTTCCCAAAAAAAACTTTAAAACCCTATTTTTCTTAAACTCTTTTAACCTCTTTTCGGTAGGCTTATGGGCCTCATCGGCGTTCGATACGCCTCCGTCCCCCTGGCCGACTTGCGAGCGACAGTGGTGCCAAGTGCGCCCCATCTCCATCACGGCTTTAAATGGACCCCCAGGGATCAGTATGCCTCTTGAACCGGAGAAACAGCTACCGACTAGATCGTCACCGATCGGCAGGTAAGAAAGCCCCTCCCTTTTTATATATTCGTATGATAGATAAAAGGAAATAACAATAAGCAAGAAAGAAAAGAGAAAATCAGAGAAAAACAGTGAGTGAACCAGTTTGAAATATTTTGTGTTTCTATTCAATTGCTCTGTATTCGTGTTCAAAAAAAAAACAAGATGATTCCTTTGGGCTTCTTATAACTGAATAAGAAAAAAATAAAAAATACAATATTTTGTTCTTTTCTGTTGTTGTTGCTGTCCATTTTTACAGGTACGGAGAAGGCCAGCTGGCGTGCAGTACTGCATATGGAGGTACGGAGAGGCCTTGGGGCTGTACGGTGGCTGAAGGCTACGGCGAAAGGTGGAAACCCTAGGGTTTCTTGAGAATTAAAATGTTGGGCCTATCGGGCTTGTATTTTTGGGTCTAGGTTTTAGGTTTTGAATTTGGGTTAGGGTTGGTTCTTGGGCTTGTTTGGGTCTGAGTTTAATTTGTAAATGGACTTTTATTTGATTTGTTTATTTTTTTGATTTGTTTTTCTTTTATTTGTTTGGTTTGGGCCCGGGCCAAAATTGGGCTCTACAATGGGCTTATAAGAAATTATTGGTAAAAACTTAACAGAATGGGCCTGCTGGTCTAGTGGTTAAGTGGCAAGGGTTTATACTAGAGGTCCTGTGCTCGAATCCTGGCTTGGGCATTTTTTTTTGCCACTAAAGCCATGATAGAATTGGAGGTGAACTAAAACACTGAAGTAGTAGGGTTTATCAGATTTTTCTGAGCAGTTTCCCCAAAAAGAACTCTCTCTTCCAAAATTCTCTTCTATTTTTCCCCTCTCCACGTTATTTTTCTTTTCTTTTTGCTGAAATTTCCCTTGCCTTCCTCCCATTCATTTTGATTTCGTATTAACGAGTTTCTGCGATTCATTAACGTTCTCATCGTTGGTAAGTTTCTGCTTGTCAATCGTAAACAACATTTTAATTAAGAAATTAAGGGGGAACTTTTCTTTGGGTGTTTAGGTACTGATCAAGGGGTTGTTCTTTGTTCCTGAATAGCAAATTAAGCACATAGTATTCGTTGGTTTTCGCTCGAGGTAAGAAAGTTAATGATTTCGAGGCGAAATACGTCGGTTAGTTTCAATCAAAAATTGTTTAAGTGACTGAAATGGGTCCTGACAGTGTCGAATATAGGTTCTGGAGTGCTCGAGATTGCGTTAGGCTTCAATCAAAATCAGGTGGGTACTCCAATCGATCTGAAAATGCGTTTCAGCGAAAGCTGAAAACACTACTGTCGACGCCACACGGGTGTGTGGACTGCCCGTGTGGAGGCCGTGTGGTCGACTAGCTAGGCTATGCGCGTGCCACACGGGCATGACTGACACTGGCGTGTGATGGCTGGGTAGGCCGTGTGCGAGGCACAGGCTTGACCAATTGGGTCGTGTGGACCACATGGGTGAACCACACGGGCGTGTGGAATTCTGGGACAGGCCATGTGATCCACACGGTCAAGGCCAATCTGGATTGTGTGGGCCACATGGACAGGGCACACGGGCGTGTGAGCCCAATTTGTTTGAAATGTTCTGTAAGGTTACACGGGTCGCCCAAGTTGACTGTGACCTATTGTAGGGTCGGTAAGTGTTACTTAGACCCCTATACGATGATCTGATACCGATGTACATTTGACATGTAATACTTAGCATGTATATCTGTTTTGTTCTGGAAATATATGTATATTTGTTTATCTGCAATATAGCATGCCACGATTGTATGATGCATTGCATTGAGTTTGGTTGATTGATGAAGTGAAGGAAGTATCTGAAATGCTTTTAGCCTGTTATCTAGTAGCTCAGCTGCATATTTCTGTTTTGTGCCGTTTCATGGTATCGTGTGGTGTGTAGGGTTGGATGGGTTGATTTTATCCCCATACTTGTTATGTAGGGCTGGGTGGGTCGATTGTATCCCCACATGGTGTTTTGGGTTGGACAGAGATGGTGTGCAGGGTTGGTGGGCATGTTTCTCTGATAATCTGGTCTGTTATGCATGCGATATCTGTATGGGCTAAAGCCCAGTTGTTCGGATTCTGTATCTGAATGGGCTAAGGTTTACACTGATTCTGAAAAGGGCTCAGGCCCGAATTATTTGTACTCTATTATCTGTTTGTATGCATGCTACCTCTGGGGATGTACACACTGAGTTTGCGAAAACTCACCCCTTTATTGTTTTATCTATCAGGTAATCACCAGCAGTAGATGGATTATTGCAGCGGAGGGCTCGATAGTGACCACTGCTACATACACTCTGGTTTTTATGGTTTTAATGCGTTTACTATTTTAACTGCTATGATTCGGAGTATTTATGTAATTTCTGGACTCAGACTGTTTGGTTTAAATTCGAAATTTTGGACTACTGTTTATGGACTTTGAAACTACAACTTATCACAATAATTTTATTTGTTTTTAGCTTCCGCACATAAAGAAATGTTTTCAAGCACACCAAACGAAACACATTTTTTTGAACTAAGTGAAAGATAATAATTGGAACAATTTAGGGTAAGTGCGGTTTTAAATACACTCTCATGTGACATCGCCAGATTCGGTCGTAGCGTCTAGGCTAGATTTGGGGTGTTACATTTAGTGGTATCAGAGCCCGATTGTAAAACTCAACTGTGGATTTGGGTTTCAAATTTTGGTTTTAAGAAATGATTTGTAAAGCGGTTTGAAATATTTTTTATAACGAGTATGTGGTACACCGAGCCTTCAGCACTGATCTTGAAAGTTCTCTGAAATTCTGATATGTACTGTTTGAAAGCATGTTCATCCTGAAATGTTGTCTAAATTTGTCTGAAATACTCTGTGTGTGTATTATGGGACTACTGTATGTAGTATTTTGTTGAAACACTATAGGTAGTGTGGACTGAAACTGTAGAGAGATTGCTTCTCGCGATAACTGACTCTAAAACTGTATTACTATATTACATAGAACATCTACTAATAA
The DNA here is from genome assembly GCA_025698475.1 of Gossypium anomalum. NCBI lineage: Eukaryota > Viridiplantae > Streptophyta > Magnoliopsida > Malvales > Malvaceae > Gossypium > Gossypium anomalum. The sequence continues at coordinate 65,815,265 of CM046964.1, forward strand.
TTATCGAAACTGTAAATTGATGTGCATAAAATTTCTAAATACAGATTAACTCGATAGTTACGATGAGCACACGTGGTACTCATGGACGGGGTACTAGAGGCCGAGGTAGAGGCCGTAGAGGGATTCAAGTGAAGTCCTTCACTTCTAATACGATCCCTAATCTGGACACTAACGAGACGCTGGTGTCACCACATCGAGATCAGTCTTTGAGTCTCGGGACCATACTGGTTGGGATGATGCATCGCTCTAGAGCCATGCTGCGAATTTTAGAGAGAGTCGCTGGGGAAAATACTGGGTCTGGAGGCCGTGGGTCGATTACGGAATGACTCTGGTCGAATGGGGCTGAGATATTCAGGGGCATCGCTGGAGTTGCCCCGAGTTTGGCCAAGTACTAGATGGAGGCCACGGAGCGTATCATGGACGATCTGGACTTTTCTGAAGAGCAGAAGCTCAAGGGGGTTGTGTCATTGTTGCGAGATGAGGCGTATCAGTGGTGGTTGACCGTTAAGGAGGGCACTCAGCTCGACCGACTGACTTGGAATCTGTTTAAGACCGCTTATCAGAGTAAGTACGTGGGAGTCAGCTATACTGATGGTAGGCGACGTGAGTTCCTGAATCTCACTCAGGCCGACCGTTTAGTGGCTGAGTACGAAGCTAAGTTCATTAGATTGAGCCGTAATGCGAGGGGCATGGTGGCGACCGAGTATGACCACTGTGTTCGATTTAAGGATGGTCTCTGTGACAGTCTGCGAGTTTTGATAGCTCTACAGAGGGAAAGGGATTTCTCTGCCTTAGTCGAGAAGGCCAAGATAGCTGAAGAGATGAAGCGCTCTGAAGGCCAAAACCGTGAGAAGGGGAAGGCTAAGATGGATTTTGAGCATTCGAATACTGGGATGAGGGCTAAGAAAAAGGCCAGGACTGATGGGCCCATGAGAGCTGGGCCTACTACTGCTGCACCTACTAGGGTGGCGATTTGTTAGCTCTGTAATAGATACCACCTAGGCGAGTGTTGGAGGGCCACTGGAGTTTGTTTAAGGTGTGGTTTGACTGAGCACCGTGTTAAGGATTGTCCACTGAGGGGTAACCAGATACAAGCTCCAGTTGTTGAGACTGCGCAATCGCAGAGAGGGGTACAGCAGCCACCTAGGGGCTGAGGACAGGCTAGGGGTAGTAATGGTATGGGTCGAGGTCAGAGAGCACTAGGCAGAGGTGCTGGGCCGACTAAGGCGAGGCAGCCTGCATTTGTTTATGTTGCATGTCGCCATGAGGATGAAGATGCTCAGGACGTCATTACGGGTATGTTTTTAATTCTTGATGTACCTTATATTATACTGATAGACATAGGCTCTACACATTCTTATGTTTTATGTTCTATGTCTGAGACCTTGGGAATTTCCCATGATAGCACCTCTAGTGAGATTTCAGTGGTGGGTCCGTTAGGGCAGTCCATTAGGGTTCATAAATTGTTTAGAAACGTTCCATTGGAAGTCCAAGGGACGATATTTTTGGCTGATATGATGGAACTTCCGTTTGGGAAGTTCGACTTAAATCTGGGCATGGACTGGTTGTTGAAGCATCGTGTAAGTCTGGATTGTGCTGAAAATAGGGTAGTTCTGAGGACTAAGAAGGATAATAAGATAGTCGTGATTAGAGAATGACGGAATTATCTGAGTAATGTGATATCTACGTTAGTGGCAGAGAAGCTGGTGAGGAAAAGATGTGAGGCGTTCTTGGCCTACATTAGTGTTTTTGATTCTATGGACTCTTCGGTTAAGGACATTCGTACTGTGAAGGATTTTCCAGATGTTTTTCCTGGGGAACTACTAGGATTGCCTCTGAGTTGTGAGGTAGAATTTGGGATTGAGTTGATTCCTGGTACAGCTCCGGTGTCTATCGCTCCTTATCGAATGGTACCAAAGGAGCTAGCAGAACTGAAGGCTCAAATTTAGGAGCTGTTGGATCGTGGGTTTATTCGTCCCAGTGTGTCTCCATAGGGAGCACCTGTTCTGTTCGTAAATAAGAAGGATGGCACGATGAGGATGTATATTGATTACCGTCAGTTGAGGAAGTTGACGGTTAAGAATAAATACCCACTTCGAAGGATAGACAATTTGTTCGATCAGTTCAGAGGGGCTTCTGTGTTCTCCAAGATCGATCTGCAATCAGGTTATCATCAGTTAAGGGTTAAAGAGGTCAATGAGCATAAGATGACATTTAGGACTCGTTATGGACATTACGAGCTCCTAATTATGCCCTTTGGGTTGACAAATGCACTAGCGGCATTCATGGACTTGATGAACCGTGTGTTTCAGCCATACTTAGGCCAGTTCGTGGTGGTGTTCATCGAAGACATCTTGATATACTCTAAGTTTGAGGACGAGCACGATGAGCATCTCAGGGTAGTTCTGCAGATCCTTCGTGAGAAACAACTCTATACGAAGTTCTCTAATTAGGAAGCAACCTTTTTGGGACATGTGGTGTCTTCTAAGGGGATTCGTGTTGATCCTCGTAAGATTGAGGCTGTATTGGACTGGAAACAGCTGAAGAATATGTCAGAGATCCGTAGTTTTCTGGGACTGGTAGGATATTATCGACACTTCGTGGAAGGGTTCTCTTTGATTGCAGCGGCATTGACTAAGTTACTGCGTAAGGGAGTTTCCTTTGTTTGGACTGGTGCACAGCAGGAGAGCTTTGAGAAGCTCAAAACCATGTTAACTCAGGCTCCAATTCTGATACAGAATAAGCCTGGTAAAGACTTTGCAGTGTACAACAACGCGTCACATGTGGGTTTGGGTTGTGTCTTGATGCAAGATGGTAAGGTAGTTGCCTATGCGTCTCGACAGCTTAAGACTCATGAGGCTAATTATCCGACGTACGATTTGGAGTTGGCTGCAGTTGTCTTTGCATTAAATATTTGGAGGCACTATCAGTATACTGAGAAGTATACCATCTACACTGATCACAAAAGCCTCAGGTATCTCATCACTCAGAAGGAGTTAAATCTTAGACAGCGACAATGTGTTGAGCTGCTTAAGGATTACGACTATAGTATAGAGTATCACCCTGGAAAGGCCAATGTAGTGGCTGATGCATTAAGCCGGAGGGCTGTGGCTGATTTGAGAGCGTTGTTCGCTCGACTGAGTCTTTATGATGATAGGAGTCTTCTGGTAAAGCTTCAAGTGAAGCCGACATGGATTGAGTAGATTAGAGCTAAGCAGTTAGAGGATAAGACTCTCGAGATACGATTCCGTCAGATTGAGGCTACAACTACAACCAATTTTAGGATTGACAGTAATAGGGTACTGTGTTTCCGAGGTAGGATCTGTGTACCTAATGATGAGGATTTGAGACTGTCGATTTTGAGAGAAGCGCATAGTAGTCCTTACGCTATGCATCCTGGTGGAAACAAGATGTGTAAAGATCTTCGAGAGTTGTACTGGTGGCTAAGGTTGAAACATGAGGTGACAGACTATGTTGCTCGTTGTTTGACTTGTCAGCTGGTTAAGGCTGAGCATCAGTTACCTTCAGGTCTGTTACAGCCAGTAAAGATACCGATATGGAAATAGGAGCGAGTAACGATGGACTTCGTTAGTGGGTTGCCTCTAACACCCACTAAAAATGATTCTGTTTGGGTCGTCGTGGATCGATTGACCAAGTTTGCATACTTCATTTCTGTTAGAATAGATTTCTCTTTACAGAATTTGGCTAAACTTTACATCTCGGAGATAATAAGATTGCATGGGGTTCTAGTGTTGATTATCTCCGATAGGGATCCTCGTTTTATGTCCCGGTTCTGGCAGAAACTTTATGAGGCTTTGGGTTATCGTCTGGATATTAGTACTGCTTTTCATCATCAGACACATGGTTAGCAGGAGAGGGTAATTCAGGTACTGGAGGATATATTGAGGGGATGTGTTATGGATTTTTGAGGTAGTTGGGAGGAGTATCTGCCTTTGGCAAAGTTTCCTTACAATAACAGTTATCAGTCTAGTATTCAGATGGCACCGTATGAGGCACTTTATGGTCGTAAGTGTCGCACTCCTTTGTGGTTGGCTGAGTTGGGTGAGTGACGTGATCTGGGTCGGGAGTTGATTTCAGATACTAAGGATAAGGTCCGACTGATTCGAGAGCATCTTAAAGCTACTTCTGATAGAGAGAAGTCTTATGCTGATTTGAAGAAGAAGGACATTGAATATTCTGTGGGGCACTTGGTCTTTCTTAAGATCTCGCCATGGAAGAAGGTTCTGAGGTTCGGACGTAGGAGTAAGCTGAGCCCTTGGTTTATTAGGTCGTACTAGATTCTGAAGCGAGTTAGGCCAGTTGCATATCAGTTGGAGCTACCCCCGGAGTTAGATCGCATTCATGATGTATTCCATGTCTCGATGTTGAGACGTCACCGCTTTGATCCTACACACATTGTGCCTGTGGAAGAGTTTGAGGTTAGACCAGATATGACATTCGAGGAGAAGCCTGTTCAGATTTTAGACCGCGACGTGAAGGTCTTGCGTACGAAGTCTATTCCCTTGGTGAAGGTGCTGTGGCAGAATCATAGCACTGAGAAGGCTGCTTAGGAGCTAGAGGATTCAATGCGACAGTAGTATCCTCACCTTTTTCTGATCAGGTAAAAATTCGAGGACGAATTTTCTTATAGAGGGGTAAAGTTGTAACGCCCCAAATTTTTGTAATTTCGGCTTTTGTGATTGTTAAGCGTGGACATATCGAGACTTTTGTTTTGAATCATTTTGGCATAGAATATATGTGGTTTAAGAGGTTATGTGCTCTGGGGTGTGTTTGGGAGGTCTCAAGTTCGAGCCTTAACTTGGGCTAAGTTTTGGTTTTGTTTAAATAAAGCCTAGCTTTTGGTTAATGGGCTTATAAGAAATTATTGGTAAAATCTTAACAGAACGGGCCTGCTGGTCTAGTGGTTAAGTGATAAGGGTTTATGCTAGAGGTCCTGTGCTCGAATCCTGGCTTGGGCATTATTTTTTTTGCCACTAAGGCCGTGATAGAGGTGAACTAAAACACTGAAGTAGTAGGGTTTATCAGATTTTTCTGAGTAGTTTCCCCAAAAAGAACTCTCTCTGCCAAAATTCTCTTCTATTTTTTTCCCCTCTCCACGTTCTTTTTCTTTTCTTTTTGTCGAAATTTCCCTTGCCTTCCTCCCATTCTTTTTGATTTTGTATTAACTAGTTTCTGCGATTAATTGACGTTCTCGTCATTTGTAAGTTTCTGCTTGTCATTCGTAAACAATGTTTTGATTAAGAGATTAAGAGGGAATTTTTCTTTGGATGTTTAGGTACTGATTAAGGGACTGTTCGTCGTTCCTGAACAGCGAATTAAGCACGTAGTATTCACTGGTTTTCACTCGAGGTAAGAAAGGTAACGATTTTGGGGCGAAATACCTCAATGAGTTTCAATCGAAAATTATTTAAGTGACTGAAATGGGTCCTGACAGTGTCGAATATAGGTTCTGGAGTGCTTGGGATTGCATTAGTCTTCAATCGAAATCAGATGTGTACTCCAATCGATCTAAAAACGCGTTTTGCCAAAAGTCAAAAATGCTAGTGTCGACGCCACACGGGCGTGTGGACTGCCCATGTGGAGGCCGTGTGGCGAGACACGGTTGTATGGTCGATGAGCTAGGCCGTACACATGCCACACGGTCATGACGGACATGGGCGTGTGATGGCTAGCAAGGCCGTGTGCGAGGCACGGGCTTAACAAATTGGATCGTGTGGGCCACACGGGCGTGTGGGCCACATGGGTAAACCATACGGGCGTGTGGAATTCTTGGCCAGGCCATGTAATCCACACGGTCAAGGCCAATCTGGATTGTGTGAGCCACATGGGCATGTGGGCCCACACGGGCAGGGCATACGAGTGTGTGAGCCCAATTTGTTTAAAATGTTCTGTAAGGTTGCACGGGTCGCCCAAGTCGACTGTGACCTATTGTAGGGTCAGTAAGTGTTAGTTAGACCCCCATACAATGATATGATACCGGTGTACATTTGACATGTAATATCTAGCATGTATATCTGTTCTGTTGTGGAAATATATGTATGATCTATTTATCTACAATATAACATGCCACGATTGTATGATGCATTGCATTGGGGTGGGCTGATTGAAGAAGTGAAGGAAGTATCTGAATGGCTTTTAGCCTGTTATCTGGTAGCTCAGCTGCATATTTCTGTTATGTGTCGTTTCACGGTATCATGTGGTGTGTAGGGTTGGATGAGTTGATTTTATCCCCATACTTGGTATGTAGGGCTGGGTAGGTCAATTGTATCCCCACATGGTGTGTTGAGTTAGACGGAGATGGTGTGCAGGGTTGGTGGGCATATTTCTCTGATAATCTGATCTGTTATGCATGCGATATCTGTATAAGCTAAGGCCCAATTATTCTGATTCTGTATCTGAGTGGGCTAAGGTCACACCGATTTTGAAAAGGGCTCAGGCCCGAATTATCTGTACTCTATTATCTATTTGTATGCATGCTGCCTGTGGGGATGTACACACTGAGTTTGCAAAAACTCACCTCTTTATTGTTTTATCTGTCAGGTAATCCCCAGCAGTAGATGGATTGGTGCAGCGGAGGGCTCGATGGTGACCACTGCTACATATACTCTGGTTTTTATGGTTTTAATACTTTTACTATTTTAACTGCTATGATTGGGAGTATTTATGTAATTTCTGGACTCATAATGTTTGGTTTAAATTCGGGATTTTGAACTACTATTTATGGACTTTGAAACTGCAACGTATCATGATAATTTTATTTGTTTTTAGCTTCCGCACATAAAGAAATGTTTTCAAGCAAACCAAACGAAACAAATTTTTTTTAGCTAAGTGAAAGATAATAATTGGAACGATTTAGGGTAAATGTGGTTTTAAATACACTCTCATATGACATCACCAGATTCAACCATAGCGTTTAGGCCGGGTTTGGGGTGTTACATGGGCTGTGTGAGCCACACGGGCGTATGGGCTCACACGGCAGGCCACATGGGCATGAGAGCCTAATAATCTGATTTGTTCTGGAAGGTTGCACAGGTCATCCTAGTCGACTGTGACCTGTAAAGGGGTCGATAAGCGTTACTTAGGCCCTATTCTATGACATGAGATTGAGATGTATGCTAGCATGTTATACTTAGCATGTGTATAAATATTGATCTGATCTGAGTATAGACCTGTTTACTGTTTGAAAGCATGCCATGACATTATTTATGTTGCATTGCATTGGGTTGGGTTTGATATTGAAGAGAAGGAAGACTGAAAGGCTCTTTAGCCACTTATCTGGCAGCTTCGCTACAATTATTGATATGTGTCGTTACACGGTACCTTATGGTGTGTAGGGTTGGATGAGTTGATTTATCCCCATACTTGGTGTGTAGGGTTGGGTGGGTTGATTTTATCCCCACGTTGTGTGTAGAGATGGACGGAGATGGTGTGCAGGGTTGGTGGGCATGCACTGTACTGCTTGATATGCATGTATATCTGTTTGGGCTAAGGCCCGAATGTATTTGGTACTGCTCTGAGTGGGCTAAAGCCTACACTGATTATGTTAGGAGCTCAGGCTCGATTATGACTGCTTGATTGTTATCTGTTTACGTGCATGCTTTACTGTAGGGACGTACACACTGAGTATGCAAAAACTCACCCCTTTATTGTTTTATTTGTCAGGTAATCCCCAGCAGTAGATGGATCGGTGCGGAGGGCTCGACGGTGACCACCGCCATATATACTCTGGTTTTAAGGTTTAATTGAATTTACTGTTTTAACTGATATGTTTGAGGACTTTTATGTAATTTTTTGAAATTGAACTTTTTGGTTTTAACTTGGGATTTTGAACTACTATTTATGGATTTTGAAACTGCAATGTATAACGATAATTTTATTTGTTTTTAAGTTTCCGCTTATTAAGAAATGGTTTCAAGCAAATCAATTAGTCAATACACATTTTCTGAGTTAAGTAAAACATAATAAATGGAACGGTTTAGAGTAAATTCGGTTATGAATACATTCTCATGTGACTTCGTTAGATTCGGCCATAACGTCTAGGTCGAGTTTAGGGTGTTACACAATGAGTTACACGGCCTGACACACGGCCATGTAGCACCGACAGCCATATTTTTTGGCGTCTGAAATTCACAAAAATAGGGGTTTTCGGTATGCACCTGAAGTATTTTTGATGTAGAAACAACGTAAGGGACTTCTAAAGCCTAACACAACCATCCAATTACACAAATAAGCCAGTTAGTTGACAACAATTCCCAATTATGCACATAATACCTATGTTGAAAGTTTCGACACGAAACCTTCAACGGAACTAATACTTACCGAAAACTCAACGGCGATCACTTGAATTGGCGTGTTGCTATTCACTACTTTCTATACTTTCGCCTAATAGGAAAACAAACCATTGTTTATCAAATATTCTCACAATACACTCAAACACCCAATTCAGAGCAAGTTAAAAAGAACAAAGGGGAAAACCGTCAAAACAAATGAGTTGACAGTGACTTACTTAATAGCCTTTTGATCAATGTGATTTAAAGCGTATAACTTTGACTAGACCCGTATTTACTTACGACCACAACCAGAATGAAGAAAAATAAAATAATTGAAAAAGAAAAAGGAAAGAAATGAAATGAAACGATAGAAATGAAAATAAAATAAAAGAAGAAGATGATGATGATGACAAATTAAAATTCTAATACCTACACATCAGATTTCCAACATTTAGCAAAAATGTTCCCTATCGCATACTTTGATATTCAAACACAGGACTAAATAGAATACAAATGCTTAACCATTGAACCAACAAGCTTATTCTTGACACAGGTTTACACTAAATTAACTTAATTATGCAATTCTAGAATTGAGGTTGCTTAAAATGGACTAGTCAAATTCTAAGGATTTGACTCGAACTCCTGACCTTGTTCAAATAAGCAGAGCATATAATCACAGATACGTAAATTAATTACTACCGAATCTTACAATTAATTGTTTTTCTTCATTAGAAACTTCAACCAAGAAAAACTAAACTTTTGTTATATTTGTGTTTAAATATAACTTGAAATAAATTAATTATTTGCGTTATAAAGATCATGACATTGTTTACGTATTCTTATGATGTTCGTTTTTTATATTGTGTTTTATTTTATATAGGGATAATATATGTCGAGACCATTTTTAAATCGAGTTTTGGAAAAGGGGAATCGACTTTAAAAAAACAAAAACGGGAGTCGCCACCAATCTTTTAGGTGTGATTGGATCACCTTATAAAATGTTTCATTTTAAAACATTAATTTTGGTCTACGAAAATCAAGAAAACGGATTCGGGAGTCGGTTACGTACGAGGAAGGGTTAGCACCCTCGTAATGCCCAAAAATTGGTACCTAATTGATTATCAAAATGTCTTTAATGTCGGAAATTTGAAAATTTTATGATGCAATCCTCTTTTAATATTTTTGATTTTGAAAATTATGGTTCACTTGTATCAAAATATTACATCCAAAAAGTTAGGACACAATATTTTTAAGATATTTGACACTAAGTTAGCCTTTTTGGAAATCCCTATCTCGAAACAACAAAACGCCATATCCAGTAAGTTAGGACACAACGTCTTGAAATTCTGAGACAGTTGCTTGTACTTTGAAAACCTTAAAAAACTTAGAAGGTTGCTTGATTATTTGAACTTAACAAGAAAAGTGGCAACCCAATAAGTTAGGGCACTACTTTTCTCGAAATTTCCAAATACCAAGTATTGCCTTTATTTTTGAAAACTTTAGAGTCTCGTTTTTAAAATTGATGCATGAAGGAGCATATTAACATAACATTCGAGATAACATGTTATAATAATAGGTAAATAAAAGCACAATAGCATAAATATCATACATTAACTAACATATATATAAGAAATAAAACATGGCAAATTTTAAATAAGTAAAATATACATAAAACACAATATATATTTAAGAAGAATAGGTAAAAACACATAAACATGTAGTTCAACATATATTTAAACATTTTAATAATAAGAAATGATGCACGATATACAATTTGTCACATATATATAGGAAAAATACAATAAAAATAATAATATGTCAAGCACTCATCATTCAATAAAATTATGAGACCATCATATAATATATTGACATAATATAAAAAAGGGTTTAATATATATATATATATATATTAAAATATAAAATAAAGTGAGTAATTTTTTTTAAAAATGTGTGAATATAATTAAAATTCAATTGCTAGCAACGTAATATAAATAATAACTTTAGATTTGGGATTAAAAAATACATAGGTTTTTTTAAGAATATAAATATAATTAGTAAAATATTCAATACCAATTAGATATAAAAATGATAATGTGAATAATAATATATGAAAATATATAATAGATAATAATATGAAATAATATGTTATAATGTAAAATAATAATAATATAAAAGTATATAAACATTATTTGGCAAAAATATAATATTAGTGATGATATATATTAAAATATATATTAATATGATAATATAAAAATATGAAGTAGTATAATAAAATTTAAAATATAATATAAATATAAGTAAATAATAATATAAAATATAATACATATATTTATATTAAAATAAAATAATATATACAATTTAAAATAAATAAGTTATAAATAATTTAAAAGGGATAAAGGGACTAAAATTAAATGTAAATAAAAATTAGTGGTTAATTTAATAATAAAAGAAACGGATTGGGACTTAATTGAAATGCCCGTTAAAATATTACGAGCTCATCGGGAAATTTTCCTTTGTCCCAAAACGGTACCGTTTTAACCTAGGCCTTAAAGTAGCCATAATTAGGATTAAATTAAAACCGAAATAAAACCTTAGGGATAATTTATAAATAATTAAAAATGAAATAAAAAATTTTAAAAAATTGGAAGGACCATTAGGGTAATTAGACCTTTATTAAAAAACACGCGGATCCTTTCTGGGCCATGGGTCAACACGCGGATTCTCAGATCTTAAAACGAGGTCGTTTTTAGGCTTATTAACTTAAGCCAAAACGACACCGTTTCTTTCGGGTTATATAAGCCAAATTTTAAGCCTAAAAATCATTTTACAGCGGTCTTTTAAAAAAAAAAGGTTCGAAACTCTCTGTATAGGGGAAGAGAGGGGTCCGGTCTCGACCTTCAGCCTCCGAGCAATTCAGGCACACGCGCCACACGCGCCACCGTATACGGTGGTCGGAGGGTTAAAACTCTTGCCCTTTCAAGCAAAATACAGGTAACCCTCTTCCTTTTTAATATTTCGGTATTTTATTCGATGTATGTATGTATCCGTAAAAAGAAAAAGGAATAATCATCTTTACTCTCGATCAACTGTTGAAGCTGTAAATTTGTATCAAACTGTGCTTTTTATTGAATCTATATCTGTTTTTTCAAAAAAAAAAAACCCTCCCATGTTACAAATCTCAAGAAGGGCTTTATAGCCTCTAAACTGTGCATATTCAGGAAAGAAACCTTCGATTTCTTTCCTTGTTTGTTCGAGTTTATCTGCTGCTATCTTTCCTTTTCTGCTTCGTTTTCTTTCTCTTTTTGCAGGTAATCAAGAGAAGAATCTGGCGATGGCACTGGTGTTGATTCGGGCGTCGATCCAGGCACGATACAGGCCTGGAATCACGGCATTGATGGTGGTGGCTGAGTCAATGCGAGATGAAGCGACGTGTCTTGGGGCCAGAGTTACGGAGTATGTGAAAAGGTGTGTCTGTTGCGGCGCGAAGCTTCTGGAAACCCTAGGGTTTTCCTGTTTAGTTTAGGCATTGGGCCTCACTAGTTTGGGTCTGGCTTGGGTATTTGGGCTTGGGTGTAACCGGGTTTTAGGTGTTTTAGCTGGGTTACAGGTTAATGGGTTAGTTTAGCTGGGTTGTAAACGGGATACTGGGTCTTAGCTTTTGGGCTTTGTATATGGACTATTTAAGTAAACATTTATTTATTATTTCTTGGTTTTAAGGCCCGGGCAGATTTGGGCTCTTACAATATAATTTTTGGTTCTTAAACTTGGTAATTAAGTTCAAATTGGTACCTATACCTTTTTTTGGTTCATTTTGGTACATGAATCCAAATTTTTTATTGAAAAAAAATATATAATGGAATTGTAATATTCAAACAAAATCAATACTAGAATAAAATACAATCTATTTTTTTAAATGATGTAATCAATAAATGTAAAAGCTACATATATTTTATCAATTATGTGCAATTGTAATATTTCAAATTAAGTCATGTTTTTTTTTTTTTTAACACAATAGGGTACTTATATTGCCAACATCATAAAAAAATATTAAAATTGTTATAAAATAAATAAAGATGGAGAGAATAAATAATAAAGAAAATATGAAAACAATAGAGAATGTACTTTATTGATCAAAAGGGATAATTTAGAATGCTTCATCAGAGTCTCTATTTATAGGCATAAGAAGTATAAAAGAAGTAGATATCTAATTCTAATAACTACTAGAATTTAAAGTACATCAAAACTTTATCTTGATCATGATGGACATCCACTTAATAAGATATTCATAACACTCCCCCTTGGATGTCCACTGGTAGATAATGTGCCTTGTTAAAATTTTATTAGGAAAAATCCTGTGGGATAAAAAACCTAATGAAGGAAAAAGAGTACACAATCTTCTATTACAAGCTACCTCGTTAAAAACCTTTACCAGGAAAACCCAATGGGACAAAACCTTAGTTAAAGGAAAAGAGTACAACTTGTTTTTAGACTCCCCTTAATGGCAACATTAAATTACATCTTTAAGTCAACGCATTCCAATCTTGTGTAGTAGTCTTTCAAATGTTGAAGTTGGCAATGCCTTAGTAAAAAGATATGCTAAATTATCACTAGAACGAATTTGTTGAACATTTATATCACCTCTTTTCTCAAGATCATGGGTGAATAATAATTTTAGTGAAATATGTTTCGTTCTATCACCTTTGATGTAACCACCCTTCAATTAAGCTATACATGCTACATTATCTTCATATAAGATAGTTGATATATTTTCCTGTAAAGGAAAATTACATATCTTCTGGATATGTTGGGTCAATAACCTTAGCCAAATACACTCTCGACTTGCCTCATGCATTGCAATTATTTCTGCATGATTGAAGAAGCGACAAGTAATGTTTGCATTGTTGATGCCATGATATGGTAGTACCCCCACATGTAAATAAATATCCTGTTTGAGATCATCCTTTACGTGAATCTAATAAGTATTCAGCATCATCATAGCCAACTAATACGGATTTTGAATCATTTGAATAAAATAACCCCATATCAATGGTCCCTCTAAAATATCTAAATACATGTTTAATTCCATTCCAATGTCTACATGTTGGAGAAGAACTAAATCTTGCTAACAAGTTTACAACGAAAGCTATATCAAGTCTTATGTTGTTTGCAAGATACATCAATGCCCTTATGGCACTTAGATATAGCACTTCATGACCAAGAAATTCTTCATCATTCTTACAAGGATGAAATTGATCTTTTTTCACATCTAACGATTGTATAACCATTGGAGTACTTAATGAGTGTGCTTTATCCATGTAAAATTTCTTTAATATATTTTCCATATAAGTTGATTAATCAACATGAATTTCATCTTTTAAATGTTATATTTGAATTCCAAGATAAAACTTTTTTTTCCAAGATCTTTCATATCAAATTCTTTCTTTAAACAATTTATTGTATTTTGGAGCTCTTTAGGAGTTCCAATAATATTTAGACCATCAAGATAAACAACAATTATTACAAAATTTGATCCAAACTTTTTTATAAAGACACATGGACAAATTGGATCATTTTTGTAACCTTCTTTTAACAAGTATTCATTAAGAAGATTGTACCACATACGTCTAGATTATTTTATTCCATATAAACTTTTCTTTAATCTGATCGAGGAATTTTCTCAAGAAACTTTATATCTTTTCGGGATTTTAAATCCTTCAGGGATTTTCATATAAAAATAAGATGTACAACATCCATTAGATGCATGTCAATTTTTTCACGTACTACCAGACTAACAAGATATCTAAACATGATTACATCCACCACAGGAGAATATGTCTCTTCATAATCAATGTCGAGCCTTTGCGAAAATCCTTGTGCTACAAGTCGAGCTTTATATCTTACGACTTCATCAATTTCATTTTGTTTTCACACAAATGCCCATTTATATCCTACTAGCTTTTACACCTACGGGTGTTTGGATTACAGGTCCAAAAACGTCACGTTTAGAAAGTGAACTCAGTTCTGCTTGAATTGCATCTTTCCATTGCATCTTTCCATTTTGACCAATCTTTTCTATTTTTACATTCCTTAGTAGATTAGGCTCAATATCCTTATTTTTTTTTATTTTAATAGCAATATTATAAGCAAATTTGTTGTTGACAACTACTTTTTTTTTTTCCGGTTCCATGTTTTTCTTGTATTGACATAAATTATCTAGATCTCTTTATTTTCATCATTTTTATTTTCACTTTTAGGTACCTAAATCTCTTCTTGAGTTTTATAATTAGTTATGTCATGGGTCTCTTCAGGAACCCCCTCGCCTCCACTATATAACCATCTTGAATGTTTGCTCCTTTCCTTGTATGAGGATTTTTATCTTTGGAACTGACCAGTCTTCCACGCTTTAGGCATGGATTACTTTCTTTTGCACTAACAATTTTCCCTATTATGACATCAATTCGTATTGGAGCATTTTTAGCTAGTATGTGAGATTTAATGAATCTGGAAGTTAATTTGTAAAATGAATCATCTGTTGAACTTCAGGTTTATATTGCTTTGTACGAGGATCTTAGACATTGATAATTCATTTCAAGTACTTTATTAATCTAGCTTTTTATTCTCTCCCCCTAATGTTGGGAAAACTGACAACTCATGTCATAATTAAATCTCGAATTAATAGCTAAAAAATATTATAAGGAGACTCATATAAATATACATTCCCAATCTCTTATTATGAACCATCTTTGTATGTTGTGGTAGAGCAGTTGGAACATATACCGCACATCTGAAAATTGTTAAGATGGGAGATATTTGGCTCTCGACAAAAAATAAATTTTAATGGGAAGTATTTATAATTTATTGGCTTGATGTGTACAACATGTAAATCAATATAATCTCATGTTGAAATAGAAAGTTTTGTTCTCATAAGTAATGATTTAGCTATTAGTTGGAGGTATTTGATAAACAATTCAGCTTAACCATTTTGTGTGTGAACATGAGTTACAGGATGTTCAACTTTTATCCCAATTGACATGCAAAAATCATTGACAACTTGGGATGTAAACTCACCAATATTAGCAAGATAAATTGTTTTAATTGCATAATCTGAAATTAATCATTTAAACAAGCATCGCAAATGACAGGTTGCAAGTTGATAACGCATGTGATTATTTTGTAGATGCATCTACCAAAATCATATAATATCAAAACCATCCACATGGTGGATGAATGGGCCCATATTCATTTCAGAAATGCAAGACATTAAATCTCAACTTTAACTAGTGAGTTTATAAGAGTCAATTTTCATTGAGAACAAGCAACATATGAGAATTCTTTTAAATTAAAGAATCTTTTGGTTCTTTAATGAATTTCCATATGAATTCTTAATTAATTTTCGCATCATATATGATCCAGGATGGTCTAACTAGTCACGCCAAGTAGTAAATGCATTTGTATTAGTAAACTTCTAGTTTATTTTAACATGCATTTCAATTTTGCTAAATTGTAACAAATTGATAATTTTACTATCATTCATTTTACTTTGTATCCACATATAAATGCTATTGTGATATTTACTACTGAAAATGTTTAAATCAATGTGAATATTATAACGTCACTAAGTCAATAAATATAATTTCCAAATAATTATATGAAATATTCACTTCAGGGAATAACAAATTTTGTGCTTTTTAGACATTAATATATTAGCTCTTCTGGAGCTTTCAACTAATTTTGTACTATCAAATATTGGAATAATATTTGTTTGTTTCAGTACCAGATAAGATAAATATTTTCTATTTATAATGATAGAATTCATTACTACATTCTTATATCCTTCCTCAAAGAATATTAACAGAAACAAAATATTCGGGCATACGCCACATATGTAGCCAATAATATTTCATATCACATTGATAACATAAGCTATCTTTACCCTTGAAAGAGTAATCTTGAGAACTCTTATTGTTCTCTTTTTTATTACTATGTTCCCATTTTTAGTGGTCCATGAGTATATCTTTTATTTTCTTTATGTTTATATTCACTTCGGGAAATGCAACAAATTTGGTAGGACATACTTGTAAACACCTTTATTGATTTTGTTTATTTCATAATCACCATCGTAAACATACGTGGATTTTAAATCAGAATATATCCATTCATATTGTCATGATTATTCTCCAATTATAATAGATATGATATAATAAATAAAATATAGTAAAATATACCTGAAGATCTTTAACATCATTATCATCACCTTGACTATTATCACGAGCATCCATTCTGAGATTGAATCTTTCAACATCTTGAAGATTGACTTGTGGGACGACTTTGAAAGATTTTGAAAAAATAGAGAATTATCATGCTGATAACGTGTTATAAAATAAAGAGAGATGGAGAGAATAAATAACAAAGAAAATATGAAAGCAATAGTGAATGTACTTTATTGATCAAAAGGGATTATTACGATACTTCATCAGAGTCTTTATTTATAGGCATAAGAAGTATAAAAGAAGTAGAGGTCTAATTCTAATAACTATTAGAATTTAAAGTACATCAAAACTTTATCCTGATGATGGACATCCACTTAATAAGATATTCATTACAAAAATTAATAAAAATATAGAAAATTATAGAAAAAATATAAAAAAATTAAATTTTATAAAATATAAAAAATATTTAAATTTTTTCTAAAATTTAAATATTTTTTATTAAAAACATAAAATTACAGAATTTTATTAAAATATATAAAATATGGAAATTTTATTAAAAATATAGAAAAAATTTAAAGTTTAAAGTTACTATCTTCACCATGTGTCATGCCTAGTGACATGAGATGAAAAAGATGATAAAGAATGATCAGGATCAATAAAAATTATAAAAAATTTGAGAAAATATAGGAAAATATATAAATTATTTTAAAATATTGAAAAATATAGAATTTATTAAAAATTTTAGAAAATAATATAAAAAAGTATACAAATTATAGAAACTTATTAAAAAATAAAATAGAAAATATAGAAAATTTATAAAAACTAATATATAGAAAAATTTCAAACAAATAAAAAAATTATAAAAAAATCATAAAATTTAAATACATAAAAATTATAATTTAATCATCTCAATCATAAAAAACAGTGGCATCATCGAAAAGGCTTGTGATTACTCCTGTATTGTGACATTTTTTAAGTCGTTATTCAACGCCAGGGCAAGCTTGATAGGCTTCAGTCTAGGTATCATGATGCTTGTTTTCAACTTCTTCTCTAACACTTACGATTTCAAAGGACTTAGACTGAAGCCTATCAAGCTTGCCCCGCCATTGAATAATGACTTAGAACATGGTCGCGACAGGTAAATAATCACGGGTCATTTAGACAATGCCACTGTTTATTATGTTTGGGATGATTAAATTATATTTTTTATATGTGTAACAATTTTATGATTTTTTTACAATTTTTATAATATTTTTATTTATATAAATTTTGTATATTTTAATAATTTTCTATATTTTTATACTTTTAATAGTTTTTATATCTGTAATATTAGTAATAATTTTTTATTGATTTTAATTATTTTTATCAATTTTCCACCACGTGCCATAACCACATCGTGACATGTGGTGGAGATAATAACTTTGAATTTTATATTTTGTAACAATTTTTTCCTATATTTTTAGTAAATTTTCTAAATTTTTATATATTTCTAATACTTTTCTATAAACTTTTTTTTATATATTTTTAATAATTTTTTTCTAAAATTTGAATATTTTTATAGTTTTTTTAATAATCTTTACATATTTTATTGATTTCATTTTTTTTTTATTTTTTTGTCACGTGTTACAACCATAGTGTGAGACATGATGGTGATAATTGGAAGAAAAAAATGGTGGTCGTTAATTTTAATATTCACCTGTTAAAGTTAATGTTTAAAGGGCCTTTTTGATACATTTTGACAGATCAAATACTCAATTGAGTAAAATAAAAACCAAATCTAATTATTTTTTTTTAAAATTGAAAATTTTTTATTCCTTAAACTAAAATTTCTCTTCCTATTGATATGGTGATTTTGCAATTAATTTAAAACTTCTCCAACATTTTTCTGAAAATTTTAATATATTATAATCCAAAGTTACTGAAATATCACGAATAATGACTATATACTTTTAACAATTTAGAAGATAAATATATTTCTGGGTCTATTTAATTTTGTATCCGTATAGTTTTTTCCATTTCATATTTATGTTCATGTTAAATTAAACTTATATAACATTAAAAATATTAATAATTTGCATTATAAAGATCATGACTTTGTTTGTGCATTCATGTCGTGCTTGTGTGTGTGTATATATATATATATATATATATATATATTATACCTATAACCATATATGTCTAGTTTTAATAAATCTACTTTTCATATCAACCAGATTAATAATGACTCAATTGGAAATATTGAAGCCAATCTGTTTCGAAATTGAGTTTGGAAATATTGAAGTAAATTAAAATTTCCACATCTTTCAAAAAGGGAGTAAATGAGAAATTTTGATCTCATGGTTTATTTGTGCTTGATTTGAAGAATTGGGTAAATAGGGGTATCTCCTTGATTTAAAAGGAAAAATAGCAGCTTGCTGGTCTCATGAATTTACTTAGGCTAGCTGAATTTGGAAGATAATACTTGGTTTATATGTATTTAAATATAGATATCCAATAAAATTAAACCAGTTTTATAAATAAGCTCAAGTTTGAGAATTGGAGTCCTCAACTTCATAGCTATGAAATCCTACTTCTCCACTTGTATCCCTACCTTCTTTTTACTCTCTATAATTGTAATCACTAGTGGAATTACAAGAGCAAGAAACGATGACTCAGAATGGCTGGCAGCAGAGGCAAAAGCGTTGATGGAAACAGGGTGGTGGAGTAATTATAGAAAGAGAGTTGGAGACCATTGTATGTCGCCTGGTATCTGATGCAATGCTGGAAGTGTCGTCAAGATTTTTCTTTGAGGCCATGGCAATGCTGGAAGTGTCGTCGAGATTTTTCTTAGAGGCCATGGCCTGAATGCGGGCATAACACCTCAAATAGGAACACTTTCAAAGCTCAGTTACCTCGATCTCTCAAACAACAAGCTTAATGGATCCATTCCAGAAGATATTAGGAGACTAACGAATTTGGTTGCACTGGATCTATCCTACAATAGGCTTTCAGGTTACATCCCTTACTCTCTGGGCCAGTTAACAAAATTGGTCTCTCTCGACCTCTACCATAATCAAATTAACAGTCTCATCCCTCCACATTTGGGTAATTTATCCAACTTGAAATTTTTAGATCTTTCTAAAAATAAAATAAATGGTTCCATCCCTTCTGAAATTGGAAATATAACGAATCTAATAGAGTTACATCTTGATTCCAACCACATTTCCAATTCCGTCCCTTCATCTCTATGCCATCTGACCAACTTGGAAAGATTGCACCTTGCCAGAAATCTTTTACATGGTTCCATCCCTTCTGAAATTGGAAATATGACCACTCTAACAGAGTTACTTGTTGATTCCAATCACATTTCCTATTCTATCCCTTCATCTCTACTTCATTTACCCAATTTATGGTATCTATCCATGGCTTCAAATCTTTTGGAAGGTCACATACCCCATGAAATTGAGAGTTTGAATGCCCTGGTATACTTAGATCTCTCAAACAAATTGAGTGGACCCATTCCAACTCGGATTGGTAATTTGTCAAATTTCGGATCCTTAATTTTGGCAAACAATAACTTGAGTGGAAGGATTCCCCTGCAAATTGGTGGCTTATCTCTATACCAGCTTGATCTAAGCCATGACATCATTAGTGGAGATATACCTTCTCAAGTAAATTCCCAAAACATTGATCTTAGCTATAACCTTCTCTAAGGACAGATACCTTCCCAGCTTGGGAGTTCAACTCAATTAAGTCTTCTAGATCTCAGTCAGAATAATCTAACGGGAATGATTCCCGAACTTTGAATTTATTTGAAAAGAGACTCAATTTGTCATTTAATTCCCTAATGACCCGAATTCTTATTTAAATAAAATATGATGGAAAATAAAATAAAAGTAAAATCCATATAGAACTAGACTTCTTTTATTTTATTTTAGAATAAGGTTTTTTAAACCTTATTAAACTCTATCTATTTTATATTTTATTAGGATAAGGTGTTTCAATCCTACTAGAATATGGCTTTATAAGCCTATAAATAGACATAGTCTATTCCTTTGTATTGATTCAAATTTTCGACATAGTGAATTTTCTTCTCCTCTGCCCGTGGTTTTTTCCCGAAAGAGTTTCCACGTAAAATTAGTGTGTTCTTTATTTTATTTTATTTTATTTTTTCACAAATTGGTATCAGAGCTTCCGGGTTGTTCATTTCAATCACAGTAATGGCGTCTTTGAAGTATGAAATTTCGCTGTTGGATTGCAACACCAGATTTGCATTGTGGCAGATTAAGATGCAAGCAGTTCTTGCGCAGATGGATCTAGAGGATGCCTTGCTAGGGATAGATAAGATGCCTTCGACATTAAAAGACGAAGAGAAGAAGCGTAAGGATCGAAAGGCATTAACGCAATTACATCTGCATTTGTGCAACGAAATTTTGCAGGATGTGATGAAAGAGAAGACTGCCGATGCATTATGGAAGAGGCTAGAACAAATATGTAAGTCGAAAACTCTAACAAGCAAGTTGCATATGAAGCAGCGTCTTTATGCTCATCGTTTGGAGAAAGGTGCGTCTGTACACAAACACGTAACAGTTTTTAATGAAATTTTTTCAAACTTGGAGGCCATAGAGGTTCAATATGATAAGGAAGATTTAGGGTTGATTCTACTTTGTTCGTTGCCCCCGTCTTATTCAACCTTTAGGGACACGATTTTATATAGCCGCGAGTCTCTCACAGTTGATGAGGTTTATAATTCTTTAACCTCGTATGATAAGATGAAACATCTTGTGGTTAAACCCGACTCTCAGGGAGAGGGTCTCATTGTTCGTGAAAGACAAGATCAGAATGCTGATGATGATCATGGTAGGACACAGGAACAGAATCCTCGTGGTAAATCTAAGGGTAGGTCGAAGTCTTTAAATAGAGGTAAAACTTGTAACTTCTGCAAGAAGAAAGGGCACATTAAATCTGAGTGCTATAAGCTACAAAATAAGATTAAAAGGGAGGTTGCGAATCAAAAGGGAAAACAACCAAAAAATTTCGGTGAAGCTGATGTTGTAGAAGACTATAGCGATGGTGAACTTCTAGTCGCTTCTGTCAATGATTCTAAAGTAAGTGAGGAGTGGATACTTGATTCAGCTGCACCTTCCACATGAGTCCCAATTGGGATTGGTTCACAACTTACAAAACAGTGTCTGAAGGTGTTGTTTTGATGGGAAATAATGCTTCGTGTAAAATCGTAGGTGTTGGAACAATTAAAGTTAAGATGTTTGATGGAGTTGTCAGAACACTTAGTGACGTACGGCATGTTCCAGAATTGAAAAGAAATTTAATTTCGTTAAGTACTCTTGATTCAAAAGGGTACATATACACAGCTGAAAGTGGACTTTTAAAGATTTCCAAAGGGTCCCTTGTTGTGATGAAAGGGCAGAGAAAAATTGCCAAGTTATATGTTTTGCAGGGTTCTACTGTTACTAGTGATGCAGCTGTCACTTCCTCTTCCTTTTCAGATTATGATATTACTAAACTTTGGCATATGCGCCTAGGGCATATGAGCGAGAATGGCATGCAGAATTAAGCAAAAGAGGACTTCTTGATGGGCAAGGAATTTGCAAACTGAATTTTTGTGAGCACTGTGTTTTTGGGAAGTAAAAGAGAGTTCGATTCACTAGAGGAATCCATAACACGAAGGGAACGTTGGAGTATATTCATTCTGATCTGTGGGGCCATCCAGAGTGCCTTCGAGAGGTGGAGCTAATTATATGCTAACCTTTATTGATGAATTTTTCCAGAAAAGTTTGGGCGTTCTTCCTGAAGCAGAAAAGTGATGTGTTTTTCGCATTTAAGTCTTGGAAAATTATGATTGAAAAACAGATGGGAAAATAGATAAAATACCTCCGTACAGACAATGGCTTAGAGTTCTGTTCTGATGAGTTTAATAGATTGTGCAAGTCAAAAGGAATCATGAGACACTTAACAGTTCGTCATACTCCACAGCAAAATGGCATTGCAGAACAAATGAACAGAACGATCATGGAGAAGTTTCGATGTATGTTGTCAAATGCCAACTTGCCAAAGTCATTTTGGGCAGAAACAGCCTCTACTGCATGTTTTTTGATCAACCGATCTCCATCCGTTACCATTGAGAAAAAGACTCCACAAGAGGTATGGTCTGGTAATCCTGCTAATTATTCAGATTTAAAGATTTTTGGGTGTCCTGTGTATGCTCATGTTGATAATGGAAAATTGGAACCAAGATTCATTAAAAGCATTTTTCTTGGTTATAAAGCTGGTTTAAAAGGGTATAAGTTATGGTGTCCTGAAAATAGAAAAGTTGTGATTAGCAGAGACGTTGTTTTTGATGAAACTGCTATGCTACCTAACTTATCTCTTAAAGACTCTTCCAATAAAGAAAACCAAAAGCAGGTGGAGCATTAGATTAATACAGAGTCAACTCCTCAAGCCAGTACAAAAATTGAGAATAGAGTTGCTTCTTCTCCTCAATACTCTATCGCCAAAAATAGAACTAGAAGAGAAATTAAACCTCCAAAGAAGTATGCTGAGGCTGATCTAGTTGCTTATGCTTTACATGTGACTGAAGATATAGATGCGAATCCAGAGCCATCAAATTATTCTGAGGTGATTAGCTGTGAAGACTCAGAAAAATGGATGTTTGCTATGCAAGAGGAGATGGAATCACTCCACAAAAACAAAACATGGGATCTTGTGAAACTTCCTAAAGGTAAGAAGACATTCGTTGTAAATGGGTGTTTAAAAAGAAAGAAGGGACTCAGGAGTTGAAGAACCTAGATATAAAGCAAGGCTTGTTGTAAAGGGTTACTGATCAAGTTCAGAGTGGACTTCACAGATCTGTTCTCCCCAGTTGTGAAGCATAGTTCGATTTGAGCTTTGCTTGGTATTGTGGCCATGCATGATTTGGAGCTTGAGCGATTAGATGTAAAAAGCGCATTTTTGCATAGAGAACTTGAGGAGGATATTTACATGCAACAACCAGAGGGTTTCTGATCTCGAAAAAAGAGGATTATGTTTGCTTCTTTGAAAAAGTCCCTTTACGGTTTGAAACAATCACCAAGGCAGTGGTACAAGAGGTTTGATTCCCTTATGACTTCTCATGATTTCAAAAGAAGTAGTTTTGACAGTTGTGCTTACTTTAAGAAAAATAGTGATGGTTCTTTTGTGTATCTACTTCTTTACGTTGATGACATGTTGATAGCAGCAAAAGATAAAGGAGAGATAAGAAAGGTCAAAGCCCAACTAAGTGAAGAATTTGAGATGAAAGATTTGGGACCAGCAAAGAAGATACTTGGTATGAAGATTCTTAGAGATAGAAAAGCAAGTAAATTGTACCTAAGTCAGAAGGGGTACATTGAGAAAGTTCTTTGCTGGTTCAATATGCAGAGTGCTAAGCCTGTTAGTACTCCTTTAGCAGCCCATTTCAGACTTTCATCGGCTTTGTCTCCACAATTAGATGATGAGATTGAGTACATGTCACATGTTCCATACTCTAGTGCAGTGGGATCTCTCATGTATGCTATGGTTTGTTCACGTCCAGATTTATCATATGCAGTCAGTGCAGTTAGCAGATATATGGCGAATCCCGGTAAAAAACACTGGAAAGTAGTTCAGTGGACTTTAAGATACTTACGAGGTACTACTAATGTTTGTTTACAGTTTGGAAGAACTGAAGATGGAGTTATTGGGTATGTTGATGCTAATTTTGCTGGAGACCTTGATAGAAGAAGATCTCTCATAGGTTATGTCTTTACAATCGGAGGTTGTGCAATAAGTTGAAAAGCCACTTTGCAAACTACGATCGCTTTGTCTACCATCAAGTTTGAGTACATGGCGATTACTGAGGCTTGTAAAGAAGCTATTTGGTTGAAGGGACTCTTTAGTGAACTAAATAAAGACCTTCAAATCAACACAGTATTTTGTGACAGTCAGAGTGCCATCTTTCTTACAAAAGATCAAATGTTTCATGAGAGAACAAAATACATTAATGTTCGGTATCATTTTGTTCGTGATATTATTGCTCGTGGTGATATTGTTGTGAGCAAAATTAGTACCTATGAAAATCCTGCAGATATGATGACTAAGTCACTTCCTATAACCAAGTTTGAGCATTGCTTAGACTTGGTTGGTTTTCATTGTTGAAGTTAAACCCTTAAGGGGTTTTATGGAAGAGGTGGAGAACTTGTTCGCGATGAAGAACTTGTTCATTGAGAACTTGTGTCAAGGTGGAGATTGTTAGAATTAAGTGACCCGAATTCTTATTTAAATAAAATACGATGGAAAATAAAATAAAGTAAAATCCATATAGAACTAGACTTCTTTTATTTTATTTTAGAATAAGGTTTTTTAAACCTTATTAAACTCCATCTATTTTATATTTTATTAGGATAAGGTGTTTCAATCCTACTAGAATATGGCTTTATAAGCCTATAAATAGACATAGTCTATTCCTCTTGTATTGATTCAAATTTTTGACATAGTGAATTTTCTTCTCCTCTGCCCGTGGTTTTTTTCCCGAAAGGGTTTCCACGTAAAATTAGTGTGTTCTTTATTTTATTTTATTTTATTTTTTCACATATAGATTATTGCATTTTGCACATGAGACATTTACAGGCAACAAGGATTTATGTGGTTCCATTCAAGGCTTCCATCCTTGCCCTTCATCTCCAAATGTAAACCGAGAAAGAAATAGCAAAGTAGTGAAGCACATTCTGCTTGTTGTTATTCTGGTTTCAACTTTGTTATTTTTTGTCTCAACTTTTGCATTGGTGATATTCATCCTTTGCCGACAATATAGAGCTACAGCTTTGAAACATGATCCAAGTGTCCAACCAAAAAATGGAGATTTATTCTCTATTTGGAATTTTGATGGAAAGATTGCATTGGAAGACATCATCAAAGCAACAGAGGATTTGGATATCAAATATTGCATTAGAACGGGTAGTTATGGAAGTGTCTACAGAGCAGTCTTACCAAGTGGCAAAGTTGTTTCTTTAAAAAAACTCCATTGGTTAGAAGCTGAGCAGCCGACTTATGATACAAGTTTCCGAAATGAGATCAAGTTTTTAACAGACAAACAACACAAGAACATCGTCAAGCTCCACGGATTGTCTCCACAATCGTTGTATGTTCTTGATTTATGAATGCATGGAAAAGGGAAGCTTGTTTTATGCCTTGAGCATTGATGATGAAGCTGCTGTTAACTTTTATGGCAGCATAAAATTGCATCCATTAAAATTGACTAACAATGTAATAAATAGGAGGTGCAGCCTTTGCACCAAAAATTGACTTGAAACATTGGCATGGGATAATTTCTTTTTTTGGTCCTTAAGATAATGGGCTATTTATGGTTTGGTCCTTGAACCTCAACTATAAATAGGCCTTCTCATTTCTCATTTCAATAATCCCAACTATTCTTTCTCTCTTAGTTTTCTCTTTTCTCCCATTTGAGAATTCTTAAGGAATTCTATTTGTTTGTAATATTTTGGAGATAGTGAAGTTATCATCTGGTGTTAGTGCCTGAGGATGTAGGTATAATTTACCGAACCTCGTTAAAACTCTTGTGTTATTTCTTGTCTTATTTTTCTTTCAATATTTGAGGGTATAATAGTAGTATTTAATTGTGCTATTAAATTACTATAGAAGGGATATTCTGACTAAGGAAAGACTTGGTACTTAAAAGATCCTTGTGATCCACCTCTCTTTCCTGGGAATTGAACTTTGTATGATTTTTTAGTACAATAATTTACACGCTTCCAACCCTATTGGAACAACAGCTGTGGAATTGGATTGGACCAAAAGAGTAAGCATTGTCAAAGGTGTACGTCGCACATGCTCTATCTTACATGCATCATGATTGCAACCCTCCAATTGTTCATCGAGACATCTCAAGCAATTACATTTTGTTGAACATAGAATGGGAAGCTTTTATTGCTCATTTTGGGTCTACAAGACTTCTTGATCCTGATTCATCTAATCAGACAATAATTGTTGGAACATATGGATATATTGCCCCAGGTTCTTCACTCCCTTTTTCCCTTTTTATTTAGCTTCATCCGTTCTTAGTTTGTACTGATTATTTATTTTGATTTACATAATAGAATAATATGAGAGAAACAAATGGGAAAAGCAAAATTAACAAAGATCAAATACAAGTAAAATTTTTGTTTTAACTTGAGATTAGAGAATTCAAATGCAAGTATATATGCACCTACAATTGAATGCACAATATAAATTAATATCTATTTTTAACTATGCTTTTTTGTTTTAATTACAGGACTTCTCATTCATTAGTTATGACAGAAAAATGTGCGTATATAACTTTAGAGTGATAGCATTGGAAATATTGATAGGAAAGCATCCTAGTGAATTGTTGTCAATACTATCGTCATCACCATCTAGTGTCAAAAATGTCATGCTAAATGAAATTTTGGACCTTTGATTATCACCCTCAAGAAGTCAAAAATGGTAGGAGACATCACTTTCATTGTTGTGATTGCTTTCGCATGCTTACGAGCCAAACCCAAAGCTCAACCAACAATTAAATTAGTGTCTCAAGAATTTCTACACATCAAGTCTCCAATTTCAATGCCTCTTCATGAAATATCTCTTATCGACTTAAGAACCATGAAATGTTTATGAGCAATGAAAGTTACAAATAAATAGTATTTGATTTGGTGAGACTATAAATGCATGACAATGTTCAAATGAATTGATATGAGATAATACGCTAATTTGTTTATCTTAATCTACTCAGAAATCAAGAAACAAGAGATTAAACTTTACAAGTATGACTGTTTCATGACTTGTGTTAAATGTAGATATTAAGGAGAAAGAGATGTACTACATAATAATATTATCATAGAAGGTTATCTCGAACCATGACTTGTTACAAATTGAGTAGCAGTGATGCATTGCCAAATGTCACTCACTGTTTGTAACATTAGAATTATTTTATTGTTATTGCCAATGTTACAAGATCCTATAGGATCATATCCTTTGGTTAGGATGATCATAACACAATTAAAGTTTAATTATATTTAACATGTCACAAAAGTTAAATTGATTATAGAAATGTTCTAATAATTAATTTAATATGACAATGTTAAAAATTTTACATGATTTATGAACATACTTTATGTGTATATATAAAGGATTTAATTAAAATAATGTGAAAATATGTGAAATATATTTTAATAAATATACTTTATCAAATTTGTTAAATATAGTATTTAATAAAATGTGATAAAATAAAGATTAGGTTTGATTTTTAAATATATTGATATCTACTTATGAGAAGTAACTTATCACGTTTTGACAAAAATTCTAACTTTACTGTTAATGCTTAATTACCATTCAAAAAAGTTTGGAATAAATTACCTTTTATATTCAATAAAAATTCCAAAATCATGCATGATGTTCATTTTCAAAATGATATACTTAAAACCCCATAACAAAAGACATGTAATGCAATGGAGAAGAGCAGATCCGCACGTACTCATTGCAAAGGTCGGTAGAGGGGAACGCAAAAAGATTTTTTAGGGGTGAAACTAAATTGTAATTTTTACGATAGTAAAAATATAATTTCATTATTTTAATAGTCTATATCTTTATAATTTTTGAAGGATTAAGTCAAATTTTTATCAATTTTAGAGGGTCAAAGTGTAATTTTACCTTTACTAATTTAAAATTTTAAAATTTTTAAAGGGCTAGAATGAAAGATTTTCTATTTTAGGGATCGAGCCCCTACCAGCCCCCTAGTTTCGCCCCTGAAAGTTGGCAAACTTTGGGTTTCGGTGATCGGTGAAGATGGTTATTGTAAAGGAAAATAAAAATTTCATTTCTGCTATTAATTTATGTATTTTACAATAATTGTGGTTATGTAATTACAATTTATACTAATAAACATAATATAAAAAATTATGATATAATTATACTCTATCATTTAAACACATTTGAGAAATTAAAGTTCTTTGTAATTACAAAAGGAATAATTAATATTCCAATAATTACACTTTCATCCAATTATTTTGTGATAAAAATCAATATTTACTTTCGCGGTAAATATCACTCAAGGAATTATGTAATTAATTAGGAATTGCATGGAATGATATTAGTAAAATAGAATAGTATTGCTTTTACATCAAAGTCGCTTTGTTCTAGGAAGAACATCAGTTGGACTCTCCAATTTACTCTTAAAATGGTGAAGACAAGTAGATGCACAACGCTAACTAATCAACTTGTATTTGGTAATATATTGGATAAAATTAAATTATATTTTGAGTATCACATAATTAATGAATTAATATTTACATACACAATAGAGATATACCCACATCACATACCCACATCACATACGTATAAACTACGACCAAAAGGAGCTACCCAAATAAAAATCTTTTACTTATTTTCCTATGAGCTTGAACCTGGATAAATTTCATTATTTCAGAATTAAAAAAAAAAAAAAAACTATTCAACATATATAGTTAAAAAAATAACATTTTTATCGATATGATAAATTACTGAATAGATGGAAAACTTTACATGTATGTTGAATACAGTTATTTTATTGCTACATGTAATGAGTAGTTTTAAATATTTGATTATATACAAAATTATTTAAATGTATATATTTTATTATATGTCGATAATGGTAGTATGAATGATCATAAAGTAATAAGAAAAAAAATAAGAACATGCAGATTTTACGTGAAAAATCTTTATCGAGAAAACCCACTGGCACTAAAGTTGTAAAAACAACAATACAAAGGTTTGCGGCTATGTGCAGTTTTCAAGACTTAAACAACCCGTCTAATAGAAGAAGTATAGTTCTATACAGATTCAACTTGTGCGGCAAGGTCCATATCGCAGGGCTTTGTTTTATAATTATAATCAATATTACAATCTGCACATATTAAATTATTTTAATTTTCTTATTAATAATTTATTATTAGATCCAAATTTTGACATATTTTCGTAACTCTTTGGATTATAGCTAATTTAATTATGTCTATGCTTCGCACGAATAAGAAAACTAATTTAATGATAATGATAAAAATATCAATATATTTATTGAATATTAATATATAAAAAAATATTTTTATTGTTGTGTCATGTCATATCCGTATCCTTAATTTTTAAAAATTATTGTGTTGTTGTATCCATATCCCGTCGTACGCATATTGCGTGTTCGTGTCCATGCTTTAATATATAGATGGATATTTATTCTCAATCTCGAACTATGATGGAAGATTTGCATTCAAAGATATCATTGAAGTGACGGAAGACTTTGACATCCGATACTGTATTGGATTGGTGGTTTTATAGTAGTGTTTATAGAGCGCAATTACCAAGTGGAAAGATTGTTGACTTAAAGAAACTTCATCGTAGAGAAGTAGAGGTCCTACCTTTTGACAAGAGCTTCAAGAATGAGGCAAAAATGTTATCTGAAATACGACACAAGAACATCATAAAACTTCATGAATTTTGTCTTCATAAATGATGCATTTTTTTTATTTACCGAATACATGGTTCAAGGGAGCTTATTTTGTGTCTTAGCAAACATGTAGAAGCAATGGAGTTGGATTGGATCAAAAGAGTCAAGAAAATCAAAGATACAACATGTGCTTTATCTTATCTGCATCATGATTGCCACCCACCAACAGTTCATCAAGCAATAACATTCTATTAAACTCCAATCTCGAGGCTTGTGTCTCAGATTTTGCCTCAGCTATAGACTCATTGACCCTGGCTCATCTAATCAAACAATGCTTGCTGGAACCTACGGATAAATTGCACCAGTTCAAGTTTCCAAACTTTGAGTCTGTTTTTGATTTGTTATTCTACTATTTCATCTGCTTTGGGTTGTAAGTATGCCTTACAGGTATCGAAAATTACACTCCACGAGGAAGAAAGTGGAAGTATGTAACTTCTACGATATTTCCATGCAATATTGAATTGATCATTTTCTCACAAGGGTCAAAAAGCAATCAATTATTGCATTTCATTTTCTACTAAAGCACGTCTAACACGGTTTATAATTAGCTTTTTACATTTAAATACAAGCAACCTAGTGTGTCCACTTTAGTTTAGAAGATGAATGAGGCAGACTTTAATATCTTTAATCTAAAAAAAAAAAAATAGAATTTTCTAATGTAAATATAAATTATAAGATGGTTCAATGTAATTGTATTATTCAGTATGGCCTTAAACTTTTCTTTTTTCCCTTTTTCTTTGAGAAAACGTATTCAAAACTTATTGGTCAGTTTCCACGAAGAGAATATTTTCATTCAACAAAGAAAGTGAATCATGATTTTTAATATCTAACTGAGCATATTTTCAGGTAAAACTGATATTAGAAAAAATTAGGGTTTAACATTATCATTATTGCTTCATGAGAAGCTTCAATAAAGAATAATAGAACATTGAGCTCTTTGTTTTCTAAAAGTGATCAAAAGACAAATCAATTCTGCTCTTCATTTTCTACCAATGAAATTGTTCATGTACACACCATTTTTATGGTTTGATCTCAATTTCTCCACTAACATTGAACATTCCCCGTGTAGTGGAGAAATTGAGATCAAACCAGCCATAATGATTAGGCTGAAATTGGAATCAAACCAAATTATAAGGAAGACCTTGACTTCCAATTCCACAGCAATAAGATTGTTTAATGTAACCTTTTTAACTCTTAAAAATTTCTACTTTTATTGCATAGGAAAAGGGATGGTATGAAACTGTGATTCCACGTCATTTTTATTCCTTTCCAATAGGAGAATGACAAATCATATTTTTCGTTCTGATTTTCAGCTTTTTCCTCCTTACAAAATTTAAATCCAACTAAAAATGCTAAAAATCAGGAGAAAAAGTTTGATTTGTCATTCTCCTATCTAAAATGGATAAGGATGACGTGGAATCACAGTTTCATACAATCCTTTCTCTATTGTATTCTATTACCTACCTTTCAAAAATATTAATATTATTAAATTAACAAATAGAAAAACTATTGAATATCACAAATAATAATAA
Source organism: Gossypium anomalum (assembly GCA_025698475.1). NCBI lineage: Eukaryota > Viridiplantae > Streptophyta > Magnoliopsida > Malvales > Malvaceae > Gossypium > Gossypium anomalum. The sequence goes on from CM046964.1 coordinate 65,846,802, forward strand.
TAATAATAATAATAATAATAATAATAATAATAATAATGATGATGATAATTAAACATAAAAATAATCATAATCATAATTTTTTTAATGAAAATGTACTACTAATGGGTATATTTATAACGCTAAATATTTTTTTATTTGGTATATAACTATAACACTAATTAAGTAATAATTAATCTAAAAAATAAGTTTAATTTAATATGATATTAACTATTACATTAATAATAAAAAAATATATTAATAAATGATAAAATACATTTTTTTTAGTTTTGACATAAAAATTAAAAATAAATAAATTTATACATTATAAATTAGATTACCAATATCTTTATATTATCTTTATATATATATATATATATATATATATATATATATATATATATAATGTTAATTTCATACATTTAATTGTTATTAATTATAAAAATACTTTTAAATTATTAATTATTATCGTATTTATAATAAAATCACATTTATATATTTATAAATTATACTTATTTAATTAAAAATACTTTGATGTTTATTATTTTTAATTTATCCAATTAGATTAACGATTTATAGATTTATAATTTAATTAATTAATAATATATTATGTTGTTTTTTTAAGTAGAACTTTAAAAATATGACTAAATTAGTTAATTTCACATTAATATATTATCATATTAATTAATATTTAATTAATATTACTTTTATTATTATCACATAATAATACTAATAAAATATTATTCTAATTTTAGTTTAGTAATGTAATTAACAATAAAGGGTATTACTGTTAGTTGAAAACTTTCTCCAAACTCGTGCTTGTATATTTTACATGTTTATTTTTTAAGTTTATTAAATAATTTATTTTTATAAATTTTAAATATATATTTGATAATTAAATGATAATTAGTCTAATTTAAAATAAAAGCCTATTAATTTTGAAAGTAATGAAAATAAAAAGAATGTGAACCAACCGATAGTAAAATATTAAGTAATTAGATAAAATAATTTGTCATTCAAATATGAATCAAAATTTTACCTACAAAGAGCCGTTACTTTAATACTTAATTGTGTTTGACATAATATTTCATAAAACAATGATAAACAACATTCACAATTATATAAATATTGTTAAAACGAAATAATAGTAAAACTATCAAATATCAAGCAATCATAACTAAACATATCAAATAATAATGAAAATCATATAGTAATTGGTGATGGAAACAATACTTATTAAATAATGCTAAAATGTGATTTTTCTAGTAATTCTTTAGATGTTATTTTGAATGAAAATGCATAGCTAATTCATATATATATATATATATATATATATATATATATATATATATAGTGCTAAATATTAGTTTTTAATTGGTATATAACTATAACATTAATTAAGTGATAATTAATCTAAAATAATAAGTATTTTTTAAGATGTATCCAAAGTCTAATTAAGTAATAATAATTATTACATTGATAATGAAAAAATATTAATTATAATTATAATAATTTTATATTATTAATGTGTTATGAATGTAATTTAATATTCAAGATTTAATAGAAATATTGCTAATAAAATTATTATAAAATATTATTTTATTTTCTTGATTTTATAAATTTAAAAAATATGAGAAACATAGATAATTCAAAAACAACTTAATTTATCAATATTTTTTATCTTAATTTCTCAAAAAAAAAAATGAGGTGTTGGATTGAACTAATTTGATTAGACATAATACTTAATTTAATTATAAAAATATATTCGTTGTCTTTTTAAGTTTTTTAATATAAAATAAAAAAATAAATTTATACATTTTAAATTAGATTACTAATATTATACATAATGTTAATCTCACAGATTTATTTTTTATTAATTAACAAAAACAAAGGTAAGAGAGAAAGAGATTTTTGAAAGAATTAATAATTTAGAGCAGCTATATTTCATGATATTACCATATTAATTAATATAGTTAAATTACACACATCATTGACTCTTAAATAATTAATATGACAAGCAATATTTGAAAAAGGATGAAATTTGATATTTACATCAGCTGTAAATATCACTTTAAGAATTAACAGAAAGTTTACATTACATTAATCACATTTTCTACAAGACATTTGCTACAGCTTCCAGTTTACTTCTAAAAGACTAAGACTTTTAATATAAGAAGATGGAGGAGAATAGAGAATTTCTTTTGTTTCTTTTTGTTACATCTCAAAAATTATAGGGTTAAAAATTATAAAATTATTATAAATTGAAATCTAGTATTAATGGTTAAGAGTTTAGGAATACTCCTAGAAAACTAAGGTTGAAATCCCACCTTTTTACATTTTTCCTCTTTCTTTTTCAGCAATGAAGGATAAAAACCAAGTTAGTATAACAAATGAATGTGGTAAAAAGTAATTAAGAAATTGGCAATAGCTTAATGACCAACTTTATTCTCTTTAGAGTCCCAAGTTCTATCCAAGCCAATTCCTTTTTATTTGTTTTAAATTTCGGCAGGAGTGTTTATTTGCCAAAACAGCCCCTAAAATTTGCATAACTTAGCCTTTTAATGTAACGCCCCAAAATTTTGAGAAGTTAATTGTAAGATTCTACAGTAATTAATTTATATATTTATGGCTTTGCGTTTTGCCATTGTGCTTAAGGTTTGGAGTTCGAGTCGCATTGTTAAAAGTTTTATTATTTTGAAACAACCTCTATCCATGCATTACATAGTTAAGTGTAAATCTATGTAAACTTGTGTTAAGAATGATCCTATTGGTTCACTAGTTAAGTCTATGTATTCTGTTTGGTCTCGTGTTCGAGTCTCATCGTATGCGTTAGGACATATTTTCTTGTTGTCAAAAATTCGTTGGTAGTTAAGACAAAAGATTTTAAACGTTTCTTTTTGTTTTCTTCCTTTTCTTTCCTCTTTAAGTTTTTCCTTCATTTTCCCTTCTCTTTTTCTTTTTCTTTTTCTTTTTATATTGTTTGAACATGCTATTGTCGATCGTTGAACTTCTCATTCTGATCCGTTGTATGGGCTGGGAATAGGTGTTGAAAGTAACGAATCAGGATAATTCAAGTAATCGCAATTAATCTTCCGGTAAGTGTCGATTTAATTGAAGGTTTTATGTCAAAGTTTTTAGCATAATTTTCTATGTATAATTGTGCTTCATTGTTGCTAAATTCAGTTAATTGAATGATTAGAGGGTTGTTTTAGGCTTCGGAGACTCTGTACGTTCTTATCGCTTCAAAATCTCTTCAAGTGCGTACCGAAAACCCTTAATTTTATGAATTTCGGACGCCGAAAAACATGGCTATCAATGCCACACAACTAGCGATATGGAAGTGTGCCCAGGTCGTGTGAGCCACACGGATATGTGCCAGGCCATGTAACTCACTATTCATCCAATTTGTGCCACACAGGCAAAGGTCACAGGTGTGTGTCCAGGACGTGTATGGCCATGTAATGCCCTAAAAAATGTATTTATGTTTCTGTAAATATATAACACAATTGTGTATCTGCTTCAGTGATTAAGTGTTTTGAGAGTGTGTGAGAGGTCTTGGGTTCAAGCCCCTTATTTGCAAATTTTGTATTTTTAGATCCAAGCCTTACTCTTATTCGGCGGGCTTAAATAAAATTATCTATTAGATCATATCAGAATGAGCCTGTTGGTTTGAGTGGTAAGGGGGTTAGTAAGTTGGAGGTCCTGTGTTTGAATCCCTGTGTGAGTGAGGGAGTTTATTTTTGCTTGATGGACTAAAAGATTTTCTGTTGAGCAGAAATTCTGAAGTGGTTATGAGTTAGTGGGATTGTAGGAGGAAAATAAGGGGATATGTTAGCATATCCAAGATTTTATTTTCTTTTTTTTTTCCAATTTTATTTTTCTCTTTCCCAAAATTCTCTCTATGATTCTGACGTTCATCTTCCTCCAAACAAAATTCTTTTTTTGTTGCTATTTTGTTTTTTTACACCCTGTCGGAATTAAACTATTTCCTTCGTTATTTGTTTTGTCGCTAGTATTTGTTTAGGTTTTGAGTCATTGAGTTTCGTGTAATCGGTAAGTGGACTTTCATTTGTTTCTTTTAGCATTGAATTCTAGAAGTTGAAACTTTACATTGTTCTTTGCGTAGGAGAAGTAGGTGAAACAACAGTCTCTTTTCAACGTTAGAATCAGTGCGATTGAACGGGTGTGTTGGTGGTAAGTGTGTGCGCACCTTTCGGTTTAGTTTCAAAGGGTTTGTGAATTGTTGGCTAAATTTGTTGTGGTTATTCTTTTTTTAGGTTCCGGAGGGTCGGGTGGTGTGTTTAACCATACATTGTGTGATAGGATGGTCGGAGTTGGTATGTAGAGGATGGGGGTAAGACTTTTCATATCTGAGTTTATTATCTGATCTTTACATCCGTTTCTGTAACTGCATCTGAGATGGGCATAAGCCGATTCTGTATCTAATTGACTGAAATGTTTCTGTATGTTTGCTTGTCTAATTCTGCTGGGTTACACACTGAGTTTACGTAAACTCACATTTGTTTGTCTGTTCTAACAAGTAATCCACAGACTTAGGCAGATCAGTGTGGCGGAGACACAGCGGTGGCCACTATATCGTAAAACAGTTGAACTTAGTACTTTTGGTCTATTTTAAATTTTGGACTTACTTGAGAGTTGTAATTTTTGGGGACTCTTGGGACTGTTTGGTTTTTAACTGTTTCTTTTTGGATGGTTTGTCAATTTGATTGTTTTGGTAATTTTTTTTATTAAAACGTTGATTTTTATGCAAACAACAATTTTCCTAAATACACGACTGCGTTTTCAAACTATAACTATTAAGGTTTCCGCTATAATAAGTTTGGTAAATAAACTGAATAAATTGTGGTTTTAATAAATTTTAAATGATGATGGTTTACCAAGGCAACACGGTTTTCAAAACCCATTCCTTGTGATGTCACCAGATTCAGCCATAACGTCTAGGCTGGGTTTGGGGTGTTACATTTAGTGGTATCAGAGTAGGGTTGCAAAACTTGGCTATGGATTTTGGATTCTAAAATTGTGTTTTAAAAGAATTAGCTTTCAAATGATTTGAATAATTGAGAAAGTATGTGGTTCACCGAGTCTCTAGCGCTGATCCTGTAAGTATTTCTGTAATTAGATTGAACTGTTCTGAAACACTGTAGTTAGCACTTTTTGAAACTTTACTAAAATAGTTAGAGATTGAAACTTTTGAAAACACTTCTGAACTTCTGATAATATATGCATATAATATTTATTAATAAATAACTAGAACTGATGCATAAAACTTTGTAATATAGAGCGCTCATGGAAATCGCGGACGTGGTATTCGTGGCCGTGGTAGATGCAGTAGGGGGCTCGAGTTGAGTCTTTCTCTCTAGGCAGTATGCCGGATTTGGATACAAGTGAGACACCAATTTCGCTTGCTACTGAGACTCAGCTAGGGACGACACACTGTCCTAGGCCATGCTTAGAATATTGGAGAGGGTCGCTGGACCCCATTTTGGAGCTGGGGGCCGAGGGTCGATAACTGAACAACTTTGGTCAAATGGTGCTAAGTTGTTTAGGGGTGTCACTAGAGTCACCACTAGTGTGGCCGAGTATTAGTTTAAGGCCATCGAGAGGATCATGAATGATCTAGACTGCACTCCTGAGCAGAAACTGAAAGCTGCAATCTCTTTGCTTCGCAATGAGGCTTATCAGTGGTGGTTGATAGTTGATGAGGGTACCCAGCCTGATCGTCTAAGTTAGGATTTCTTTAAGACCACCTTTCAAAGCAAGTATGTGGCAGCTAGTTATGTGGTTACTTATAGGCGTGAGTTCATGAATCTCACGTAGGGTGATAGATCCTTGGCCGAGTATGAGGTCGAGTTTTTAAGGTTGAGCCGCTACGCTCGAGGCATGGTAGCGTCTGAGTACGAGAGGTGCATCCGATTTGAAGATGGATTGAGGGATAGTTTGAGGGTTTTGATTGCTCCATAGAGAGAGCGGGAGTTCGTGGTTTTGGTCGAGAAGACGAAGATCGCTAAGTACATCAAGCGCGTGGAGCGCCAAAATAGGGACCATGAGAGAGGCAATAATAAGAGGGATTTGGAGCCCTCTAGTTCAGTTCTGAGGCCTAAGAAAAAAGCCAAATCTGATGGGCCAGTTAGAGTGGGGGCTCCTGTTGCTCTAACTAGGTTGCAGCCATGCAGTGATTGTGGTAGATGCCATCCGGGTGAGTGCTGGAGGATGATTGGGGTCTGTTTGGGGTGTAGATCTTTTGAGTATTGCATTAGAGACTGTCCACAGTGGGCAGATCAGATGCAAGCTTCAACTCCGAGTTTTGTGTAGCCTCAAAGAGTAGTTTAGTAGCCACCTACGGGCCGTGGTTCGGTTAGGGGTGGTAATGGTTTGGGCCATAGACAGAGTGCACCGGACAGAAGTGCTAGCAAGACAAAGACGAGACAATCTGCACTTGTTTATGCTACTCGACGCTGAGAGGACAAAGATAATCTAGATGTTATCACCGATACTTTCTTAATTTCAAATGTACCTTATATTTTTCTGATAAACATAGGTTCTGAATATTCATATGTAGCTAGCACTATATCTAAAAACCTGGGGGTTTCTGTGGAGAGCACTTCTAGTGAGATCACTGTACTAAGTCCGTTGGGGTAGTCTGTTCGGGTTAGTAAACTCTATAGGGATATTCCGTTAGAGGTGCAAGGTACTAATTTTTTGGCAAATCTGATGGAGCTTCTGTTTGGGGAGTTTGACTTAATTCTAGGCATGAATTGGTTAGTCAAGCACCGAGTTAGTTTGGACTGCGCAACTAAGAGGTCGTTCTGAGGACTGAGGATGATAGGGAAATGGTCATAATAGGCGAGTGTCAAGACTATCTATCGAATGTGATCTCTGCTCTTATGGCTGAGAAACTGGTTCAAAAAGGGTGTGGGCGTACTTGGCTTACGTTAGTGTTTCTGATTCTAGGGGCTCTGCTGTTGGGGATATCAGAACTGTAAGGGATTTTTCGGATGTCTTTCCTGAGGAGTTACCAGATTTACCTCCGAATTAAGAGTTTAAATTTGGATTGAGCTTATTTTAGGTACAGCTTCTGTGTTCATCGCTCCCTACTGTATGGCACCCAAAGAGCTTATAGAGCTTAAGGCTTAACTTCAAGAATTTCTAAACCGTGGTTTCATCTGTCTTAGCATGTCTCTGTGGGGAGTACCGATTTTGTTTGTTAAGAAAAAGGATGGCACCATGTGGATTTGTATTAATTATCAGCAACTGAATAAGTTGACCGCGAAGAATAAGTATCTGCTTCCGAGGATGGACGACCTGTTTGATCAGTTTCGAGGGGCTTAAGATTGATCTTTGGTCTAGGTATCGTTAGTTGAAGGTTAAGGAAGCTAATGTTTAGAAGACTGCATTTAGGACTCGTTATGGACACTACGAGTTCCTAGTTATGCCTTTTGGTCTGACGAATGCTCCGGCTGCATTCATGGATCTAATGAACTGAGTGTTTTAGCCTTATTTGGATCAGTTCATTGTGGTCTTCATTAATGACATTCTGGTTTACTCTAAGACTGAGGATGAGCATGATGAGCATCTTAAAGTAGTACTTCAGATTCTTCGTGAGAAGCAGCTTTACGCTAAGTTAAGCAATGATGAGTTTTGGTTGCGTTTTTGGGGCACATGATTTCTGCTAAGGGGATTCGAGTTGATCTTTGAAAGATCGAGGTTGTACTTGATTGGAAACAGCCTAAGAACGTGTCCAAAATCTGTAATTTTCTGGGTTTAGCGGGTTATTATCGACGTTTTGTTGAGGGGTTCTCTCTAATTGCAGCTCCTCTTACTAAGCTTCTACGTAAGGGTGTCTCTTTTGTTTGGATTGATGTGCAGCAATCGAGCTTTGAGAAGCTTAAGTCTGTTCTGACTCAGGCTCCTATTCTGATACAGCCTGAATCTGGTAAGGAGTTTGTGGTATACAGTGATGCATCGCACGTCAGTTTGGGGTGCATTCTGATGCAGGATGGTAATGTTATGGCCTATACTTCCCGGCAGCTTAAGACACATGAGAGAAACTATCCAACGCATGATCTCAAGTTGGCTGTTGTAGTCTTTGCGTTGAAAAACTAGAGGCACTATTTGTATGGTGAGAGGTGTATCATCTACACTGATCATAAGAGCCTCAAGTGTCTCCTTACTCAGAAGGAGTTGAACCTTAGGTAGCATCATTGGATTGAACTGCTCAAAGATCATGACTGCATTATAGAGTACCATCCTGGTATGTCCAAGTTGTGGTCGATGCTCTCAGTCGAAGAGCGATGTCTGATTTGAGGGTGATGTTTGCTGCCTTAGTCTGTTTGATGATGGGAGTCTGTTAGTCGAGTTACAAGTTAAGCCGACTTGGATTGATCAGATTTGAAATAAGAAGTTACAGGATGAGTCACTGGGTTTGTAGTTTCATCAGGTTGAGAGCGGCAGCACTTCGAATTTTGGTTTGAATAGTAATGGCATTCTGTGTTTTCAGGGACGTATTTATGTGTCAAATGATGCAAATTTGAGGCAGGCAATTCTGAGAGAGGCGCATAGTAGCTCTTATGCTATACATCTAGGTGGTAATAAGATGTATCGCGATCTTCGTGAGCTATACTGGTGGTTGGGTTTGACGCGTGAGGTTACTAATTTCGTTGCTTATTATTTGACGTGCTAGCAAGTTAAGGCTGAGCATCAGTTGCCCTCGGGTTTGCTCCAAATCGTTAAGATCCCCTTATGGAAATGTGAGCGAGTAACGATGGACTTCGTTAGTGGGTTGCTTTTGACACCCACTAAGAAAGTTTCTATTTAGGTCATCGTAGATCGATTGACCAAGTCTGCTCACTCCGTTCTGATTCAGACAGATTATTTTCTGCGGAAGTTAGCGAAGCTCTACATCTCTGAGATTGTAAAACTACATGGGGTGCCTGTTTCGATTATTTTCGATAGAGATCCTCGCTTCACTTCTTGGTTCTGGAAGAAACTACACGAGACTCTGGGTTCGAGATTGGGCTTCAGTACTACGTTCCATCCTCAGACCGATGGTCAGTCTGAGAGGGTGATTCAAATACTGGAGGATATGCTTCGGAGTTGCGTGATTGATTTTCGATGGAGGATTATCTGAGGCTAGCTGAGTTCACCTACAATAACAGCTTCTAGGCTAGCATCCGAATGGCACCTTATGAGCCTCTGTATGGTCGTAAGTGTCGTACACCGCTATGTTGGACTGAGTTGGGTAAATGTCGAGTTTTGGGTCCTGAGTTGGTTTCTGAGACTGAGGATAAGGTTCGACTGATTTGGGATCGTCTGAAAGTGACTTTTGATAGACAAAAGTCTTAAACAGATCTAAGGACGCGTGATATTGAGTACTCTATAGGGGACTTTGTATTTCTTAAGGTTTCTCAGTGAAAGAAGGTTCTGAGATTCGGTCGTAAGGGCAAGTTGAGCCTTAAGTTCATTGAGCCATACTGAATTTTGAAGCGTGTTGGATCAGTCGCTTATCAGTTGGAGCTACCTCTAAAGTTAGACCGTATCCATGATGTATTTCACATTTTGGTGTTGAGGCAGTATCGGTCTGATCTATCTCACATTGTTCCTCTTGAGGAGATCGAGGTTAGGCCAGATTTGACCTTTGAGGAGGAACAGATTCAGATTCTAGATCGTGATATCAATATTCTGAGGAGAAAGTACGTTCTGTTAGTAAAGGTTTTGTGGTAGAATCATGGCACTAAGGAGGCCATGTGGGAACTTGAGGATTTGATGCTTCAGCACTATCCTTATCTGTTCTGACTAGGTAAATTTTGAGGTTAAAATTTCTTTTAGGGGGTAGAATTGTAATGCCCTAAAAAATGTATTTATGTTTCTGTAAATATTTAACACAGCTGTGTATCTGCTTTAATGGTTAAGTGTTCTGGAAGTGTGTGAGAGGTCTTGGGTTCAAGTCCCATATTTCCAAATTTCGTTATTTTTTGGATCCAAGCCTTACTCTTGTTCGATGGGCTTATATAAAATTATTTGTTAGTACATATCAGAATGAGCTTGCTTGTTCGAGTAATAAGGGGGTTAGTGAGTTGGAGGTTCTGTGTTCGAACCCCTGCGTGAATGAGGGAGTTAATTTTTGCTCGATGGACTGAAAGAGTTTCGGTTGAGTAGAAATTCTGAAGTGGTTATGAGTTAGTGCGATTGTAGGAGGAAAATAGGGGATATGTTAGCATATCCAGTATTTTTTTTCTTTTTTTCCAATTTTATTTTTCTCTTTTCCAAAATTCTCTCTGTGATTCTAACGTTCATCTCCCTCCAAACAAAATTCTTTTTTTTTTTTTGCTATTATCATTTTTTTCCACTCCTTGTCGGAGTTAAACTGTTTCCTTTGTTATTTGTTTTGCCACTAGTAATTGTTTGATTTTGAGTCGTTGAGTTTTGTGTAATTGGTAAGTGGACTTTCATTTGTTTCTTTTAGTGTTGAATTCTGAAAGTTAAAACTTTACGGTGTCCTTTGCGTAGGAGAAGTGGGAGAAACAACAATCTCTTTTCAATGTTAGAATCGATGCGATTGAATAGATGTGTTGATGGTAAGTGTGTGCTCACCTTTCGATTTAGTTTGGAAAGTTTTGTGAATTGTTGGCTAAATTTGTTGTGGGTATTCTATTTTTAGATTCCGGAGGGCTCGGGATTGTTTTTGCATCGAATTCGTAGTAGGTGTGTATCCAAAATACAGAAAATGAGGCTTCGGCAAAAGCTGAAAAACTACACTGTCGACGCTACACGGGCGTGTTGTCGCCTGTGTGGGTGGCCGTGTGCGAGACACAATCGTGTGGTCGACAAAGGCATAACCGTTCGTAGCATACAACCATACGGTGGCGGCGTGTGGGCCCATACGGGCATGTCACACGGGCTTGTGAATTTTGGGCCAGGCCGTGTGGGCTGTACGGGCAAAGGTTAATCTGGGCATGTGGGCCCACACGAGCATGTAGGCCCATTGTTCTAAACTATTCCCTAGGGTCGCGTGGGTGGTTTTGTTCGACTGTAGACCCACCGTAAGGTCGGTAAGGGCTAATTAAACCCCTACCTGTATGTATGAAATTCTGCTAGACTGATCTGATTAGGATACTAATGTAGCCTGATTATACTGATATATATATGTATCTGTTATTCGTATAAAACTTGTTGAGCATGTTTAGTCTGATAAATCTATATCTGATATCTGCATCTATTTTGGGGTGGGGTTTATATATATGTGGAGGAAGTGTTCTGTACGGCGATTATTGCCTATATTCTAGTAGCTTGGCTGCACTATATCTGATACGTGTCGTAACAACACAATGTAGTGTGTAGGGATGAGTGGGTGTTTTTAACCCCACATGGTGTGATGGGATGGTTGGAGTTGGTGTGTAAGGGATGGGGGTAGGACTTTGCATATCTGAATCTATTATCTGATCTGTACATCCGTTTCTGTAATTGTATCTGAGATGGGCATAAGCCGATTTTGTATCTGATTGATTGAAATGTTTTTGCATGTTTGCTTGTCTAATTCTGCTGGGTTACAGACTGAGTTTACGCAAACTCACATCTATTTGTCTGATCTATCAGGTAATCTACAGACTTAGGCAGATCGGTGTGGCGGAGACACAGTGGTTGCCATTATATCGTAAAACAGTTGAACTTAGTACTTTTGGTTTATTTTAAAATTTGGACTTATTTGAGAGTTGTAATTTTTGGGGACTCTCGGGACTATTTGGTTTTTAACTATTTATTTTTGGATGGTTGTCAATTTGATTGCTTTGGTAATTTTTTTTATTAAAATGACGGTTTTTATGCAAACAACAATTTTTTTAAAAACACGACTGCGTTTTCAAACTATAATGATTAATGCTTCCGCTGTAATAAGTTTGGTAAAGAAACTAAATAAATTGCGGTTTTAGTAAATTTTAAATAATGATGGTTTACCAAGTCAACACGGTTTTCAAAACCCATTCCTTGTGACGTCACCAGATTCAGCCATAACGTCTAGGCTAGGTTTGGGGTGTTATAGGCCATGTTAGTGTAGGGTTCACACGGGCAACGGACATGGGCGTGTGTCTAGGCTGTGTAACTTACTGTTTATGATTTAAGACCACACGACTAGGGACATGGGCGTGTACCCAGGCCTTGTGAACCACACGGGCAAGGACATGGTGTGTGTCTAGGCCGTGTAACTCACTGTTTGCTGTTTAGAACCACACGAGTAGAAGACATGGGCGTGTGTCTAGGCCATGTGAGCCACACGAGTAGGGACATGGGCGTGATGTTAAGGATGTGTGGCATATAAATAGGATCCGAATCTTGTTTCTGAGGCCGTAAGTGTTGTCCAACACGAGCATTAACCTCCACAATATATGTATAATCTAAATTTAATTGTTTGAGGACTCTTTAATACTCTAAGACTGATATATGGATGATATACATGTATGTGTACTGTGATGGTTATTTCTGATACTGATCTGTATTATCTATTTTTGAAATGATTTGGAATGGCTGAACACATGTTGTGGATATTTGTAATTTGCATTTGCATGGGTTGGGATATTGTGAAGAAGGAAGTAATCTGTTCTGAATTAGTGTTTAAGCCACGATGCATATAAATACGAGTCTGGTGCTTTGTTGCATTTCGATCTAGCAGCTAGGTTGTGTCTCTATAAACGTGTTAGATAGACACTCTATGGTGTGTAGGTTTGGTTGGGCATTGAACGCCCTTAATGGTGTGTTGGGATGACTAAAGATGATGTGTAGCGGATGGGGGTAGGAATAACTGCATATGAATCTGATCTGTTCTGTATATGAAACTGAAATTGGTTCTACATATGTAACTAATCTATTTTGTATCTGTGGTAAAATTGCTTCTGTTATCTAACCGAATCTTGAGATTTGGGAACTATCTTATATATGTGTTTTAATTAAACGAATGTCTTTTACACACTAAGTTCACAACTCATTTCGTTGTTGATTGGATTTTAAGTGGCTCTCAGACTTGAATAGGTTGACATTGCGAGAACTCGGTCAAACCCTTTTATCTTTCCTTTAAATTCTACTATTAGTAATTTCAATATTCTATGCTATTATGATGTTGGAAAGATTATGTAGTTAGTTAATTGTTGTGATGTATATAATATGTTGAATGATTTTATTTTGACTGCGTTATAAATGCAATTTTCCTAATATCGATAATGTAACTCTCTGGACTTGATCTAGACGTTTAGGTCGGGTTTAGGGTGTTGCATTTAACTCCTTTCCTAGTCATATTAGGATTTTTGTTTCTTTAAACAACCCTAATTAGAATTTATTTCCTATTCTTTCTTCATCCTTTCTTTTGTAAATTTTTTCTCTAAATTGTTGGTTTAGTTTGATCCATAGATTAAGATCAATCTCGTTCAATCTATTTTCATGTCAGTTTAGCATCAAATCTATTCTATCGTGCCAAGATCAGAAAGCAATCTCGTTCTTAATTTTGTAGAACCCTAGGAATCTATTCAGGCATCATTCTTAATAATTTTTCTAAAATCAGTTTTAAATCTTTAATGAGTTTTCCCAAATCTTGTTAAAACTCATTAAATCTTGAAGGTAGATATTAATTCTTGTCTTTTTGTCAATTGAAAGACTAATGTAGGTGAACCGAATCAAATTTGGATGTGAGAATCATCGTACAATACTCTAGAAGTTAAGTGTGTGTTCTTTTATAAGAAAATCGAGGCAAAATCAAACCCAGCCCAAACCACACGGCTTGCCCATTGGCGTGTGGGTTGCCTGTGTGCACCACACGACTTGGACCCTCCCATATGGCCATGTGCTAATGTTTCTTAAATTTTACAGTTTTGCCCAAAATGGTTCTTGAACTAATTTTGGTGTTTAATTTATGGAATTAAGTCCATGATAGTATGAATAATGCTTGAATCCTTGATTTAATTGACTTTATTAATATTAAATATACACCCAATTGCATGAACTGTGAGTAATCATGTTTATTTTATCTTTACTTTCAATTTTTAATATAACATATCTTAAGCAACCACTAAATTCAACCTTTGACACGTGGTTTTGCCACTGAATTAATTGATTGAAAACATATTTATTGCTGCAATATTTATTATTTTTAATCATAATGTTTTTTCTGTTTTGATATGTCTTAAGCATGTCTTATCTTGGTGCATGGGTTGGGACGTTTTGTAAATGAGGAAGTTTCAGAAGACTATAAATCTACAAATCTGGCAGTTCATCTACATTTTTCTGGCAGCTTTTATTGGCAATTATGTTGTGTATTCACAATCGCCTAGCAGCTTATTAACCTGAATCTTTTGGTGGTTTATCCATAAATCGGTGTGTAGGGATGAATGAATTCTGGGAAACTCTTATGGTGTGTAGCGGTAGGGTAGGATCTTATTTGTTAAATTGAACCTTTTGTATTTGTAAAGCATGTGTTTGGGATTCTGAAATCACCGGTATGATGTGTTATGTGCATGTTTATACAATATTAAATTGCTCTGTATTTCCAATATACCGAATGTGTGATGTAAATTATGCTATGAACTGTGCATTTATATGTTATTAGTTGCTCCTATTTTCTTGTAAAGGATCTCACATTGAGCTCCAAAGCTCACCCTTTTTTTATTTTTTCATCTTTTCAGATAATCCACAAGGTTAGGACACGGACTCGACATTTGGGGGGCTCGGCTCAAAATATTGGTTTCCATATAAAAGTATTTTAGACTAGTTATTTTTATAATTCTGGTTATTTGAAACTATATTATTATTGTGTCATGGGACTTAGTTTACAATTTTTACTTAGGCATGTATGACATTTAAATAATTTAGGCAGTTTTGTAACGACCCAATTGTTAAGGGTGTAGGAGAGTGCATTCCCAGGACTCCGTTCCCGTAAATTGAACTCGTAAATATTTTAATAAAATATTTATGAAGTTATTTGAGTAGTTAATTAGATTTTGGTTAAGTAAATTTGCATGATTTATAAATTGTTAAGGGTAAGGATCAAATTGCATAAGTATTATAAGTTGAATTATAGATTAAAAAAATTAATAGAAGAACTAGGGTTATAAATATTCAATTACCTAAATATGTCGACGGCATTAATATATATATATATATGTTATTATATTAAGTAACTTAAAAACAATGAATGTATATATATGTATTATATAATTATAATAAAATGAAAGTAACAAAAAAAAAAAGAAGGAATTAAAAGTGGATGCATGCAACATTAATCAAAAGAAAAGAAAGAAAATAAAGAAAGAAAGAAAGAAAAGAATGTCAACGCACGGCCAAGGGTTTCTAAAAATTCAAACTTCAATCAGTTAGTCAATTTAATCCCTTTTCTTATAATTTTTATATTTTTAGAATCCCGGTATTAAGTATTACCTGACTCATATAAAAATTTTAGCATTGATTAAGTTTTTAAATGTTGTTAATTTTGAATAGTTTTAGTATTAGGGATTAAATTGATGGATTTTTAAGCTAGAAGTGGAAAAAGATTAAATTGTAGAACAAATTGTAAATTTTGAGTAATAGGGACTAAATTGTAAAAAATTCAAAATTTAAGGGTTTAATTGAAAATAGGGAGCTAAATTTTAGCTTAAAGTGAAATTAGTATAAAAATATGAGATTAAATATGAAGAATAAAAATTAGTCTCTGTTTAGGGGCTAACTTGGAATTTAAGCAAATGTTGTGTAAAAATTGAAATATTCAATGTGAAATTGAATTGTGTTGTATTGATGTAATTTAATTATTTTAATTTCGTAGTTAATGTTGTACCAGAATCCTTGACTAAAAAGGGGAAGGATAAAATTGACGTCAAATAGCTCGAAATCCACGGTTTGTATTTCTATAAATCCGAACCTAGTTGTTAATTGTTGTAATTCGATTTAATGCATATGGTAAATGATTGAGGTGAGTATTTGCATTTTGATAGTTGATTGAAATAGATTGAATTGGTATATGCATTATGAATGTATTGATTATTTGAAATGAAATGAATATATGTGCAAATATGAGAATTGGATATTGGTTGTATTTGAAAAGTGAAATTAAACCCTGTTAACAGTATCGGGCTGAGTTGTATATAGATGGCATGCCATATGATAGGAAGAGTTCAGAGATTTCTTCGACTTCGAGTCAATGAGACATTGGGTGCCAATTTGCTTCGATTTAACTAATGAGACACTGGGTGTCATATTATATAGCGCTGGGCATAGTTATTACTTTGGATTTATCCGATGAAGCACTAAGTGCCAAACTAGTGTGTTGGTTGGATCCGTGTATCCGTCCGAGTCCGAGTTGTGTTAATAGGGGTAACTAAATAATAAAATTTTATAATTGATATTGAAATGACATGATATGTGAAATGGAAATGAGATAATGGATTGAAAATGAAATGTGAAATATGTTGTGAACAAATGGAATATATGAGTTATGTACTCATGAATTGAATATGGAATGGATAATGTCATTGTTTAAATGAAATGTGGATTGATATGTGAAAAGCTATTTATATAGCAAGTGATGTGTATTGAGATATTTGTTAAACAAATCAAATATGATAGCATGTGAAAATTGAATATGGTATGAAATGATATGGTAATCTACATGAAATTGAAATAATGGTATATGATAATTATAAGCTTAGACAATAGTTGTTCGTATAATTCAAATTATGCATTCTTGTATCATTATGTCTTTAATTGTTCAATTTGTAGAAATATCATTGAGTTTTACTCAGCATATGGTTTTGTTTCTTGTGCGCAGGTTAGGTACTTCTCTTTTGATCATTGATTCAGCATCTAACAACAATCCCGATCTCAAATGTGGTGATGTTTATCTTTTGTAATGGCATGTACCTAGGATGTATTTAGGTTTTTAATGAATTTGATATATGTTTGAGTTTGAGTATAATGTTGGTTTGGTATGTATATAAACATATGTTATGTTTGATTCCATAATTTGGGTATGTTATTTTGAACCTAAGATTATTAGGTGTTGGTGAATTTACTAATGATGTTTAGGTGGTTATAAACTAGGCTAAATGGAATGATTTTGGGTATGTTTTAAACTTTGATTTGAATGATGGATTGATAATAGGTTTTGATGATATAAATGTGGTACCAATGATGGTACATTGGTTAGGCACCTAGGATGATTATTTTGACACGTTCTGAGTGTGCTTAATCGTATTTTGAATAGGTTAAACAAATGGTTTTTAAGTTGCTTAATGCCTAAGCAAGTAGGAAATGGTAAACTTGTCATTTAAGGCACATTTTAGGTCCACAGGACCAGACACACGGGCGTGTGACTAGGCCGTGTGAGACACATGGCTAGCACACGGGCGTGCGGGGCCATCTTCAAAGGTTACACAGCCTGGCACACGGGCGTATGGCTTGGCCGTGTGACCCAAGTCAGTGAGTTACACAGGCATGGACACGGGCTGGGACACTGTCCCTACTTCGAATGCCTATACGGCTTGGTCACACGGTCGTGTGACCCCTGCAGTTAAAAATTTTCTAACTTTTTCCTAAATTGTTCAAATGTTTCCAGTTTAGTCCCAAATCATTTCTAAAGTGTTTTTCAGGCCTCGAAGGCTTGAATAAGGGACGTTACACATGTTTGATGTTGAATTATATTAGGATTATTGCAATGTTTCAAAATGAATAAATTATGTTACATTTATTCGGTAATGCTTTGAAATCCTATTCGGTGACGGATACGGGTTAGGGGTGTTACATTTATTGGTACCAGAGCCTGTAGGTTTAGCTAATTCTTAGACTGAATCGAGCTCAGAATTGAGTCTACTGGTACATGCCATAGTTGAGTCGAATTGAGTCGAGATTTGGATGTTGATATATTTGTTTTTTGTTTTGTAGCTGTAAATGTCGAATGATTATAATAACGATGTAACACCCTAAACCTGACCTAGAAGTTTAGACTGAATCCCGGATGTCACATTGATCACCGAAGTGATCGTAAGTAAATTTTTACAAAATAAGTTGTCACGTTGAACCGAAACATTTAATCTTTTAAAATTCAATCAATAAAATTACAGTTAAGTTCAATATATAACTGGAATTTAAAAAAAGGATAAAAATTTGAAACGGAACTTGTGCCATAGTTTTATAAAACCTTACAGTTTGAAAACCAAATAACAAAATATAAACTGAAAATAAGAACTGATAATTTATTTTTTCCACCGAGACTGTCCGAGACCTCCGCGTACCGAGTCCATCGTCAGAATTCAAAAAAGTACCTGAAAGGGGAAACACTAAGGGATTAAGCTACTAGAGCTCAGTGTGAGTTCAAACGAATAAAAAATACTAATAGAAGAGGACTCCAAACAACAAATCAGGAGCAGATTATAGTTACAGATATACGCAGAAACAGATACCAATACGGAACTAATGCCTCAACACATGTAACTGTCAATGCACAAAAAGCTCACACACAATACTCAACACAGATGTTGTTCAATCAAACAGAATAAAGTCAGATGGTCTTGCACCCAGAACACTCAAACAAATGCATATGAAATCTAGTCAAGTAATAAAACCCACCCATCCAGCCAACACACCTTTCCATCCCCCAATCACACCCCATAGAACTGATTAAGCTCATCCAACCAAAACACACCACTTAGGACCTCGAAAGGCCCATCCAACCAAAACACACCACATAGGACTTCGAAAGGCCCATCTAACCCTACATACCATATATGTGGACTAGGGCACTTAGATATTAATACGCAGTAGAGCTAACATACATGCAGTAGAGTACAATGTAGTAATTCATCGTACAGACATGTCATAGTCTAAATTGCCAGATCAGATAGTAGTACGCAGCAAGGCTGACGCACATGCAGTACTGTGCAATAAATCGTTGTACGAATGAGTTGCATTAGAACTGCCAGATCAGATCAGAATCAGTCTCCCTTCTCTTTGCAATCCCACCCAAAACTTTACTTTATGCAAGTGTATGTATGCATACAACCTCATAGAACGGTGACACATTATCAGACAGTCAGACAAAACAGACATGCACATACACCCAGTTACCTGGGTTCAGAATCAGACATCAGTCACAAACAACACATAAGTAGAGTACATGGTCACAAATATCTAGACTTAAACACCCTTACTAAAGCTTAGTCAAGGGTCAGAATACACATACACATTTTTAAATGAAAAACACACAAACTAAAATTTGGTATCTTAGGACCACACGGCTGTGTGCTCTGGTCGTGTAGAAAATGCCTAGGCTGTGTGGAAGGTCAAACGCCCGTATGAAGAGGGGCACACAGCTTTGTGGCTGAGGCACACACCCATGTGAAGAGAGGCACACGGTCGTGTGATTAAGGCACACGCTAGTGTGGACCAGGGACATTGTCGAGGGAACAAGTCGTGTAACTCATTGTCCAAAATGTGCTAAAATAGAGTACAGGGAAGACATGATCGTGTGAGGGTCTCACACGCCCGTGTGCCCACCAGACATGGCCGTGTGTCCAAAACACACGCCTGTGTAAGATCCTTAAATCCTCAAATTAGCCACACGGCCGTGTGGCCAGGCGATGTGGTACCAGATCACTCAAACCCTAATTCCCCTAACACACACGCCCATGTTCCCAGGGGACACGACCGTGTGAAGATCAACAAAAATCCCCAAATCGGCCACACGGCCGTGTGGCACCAAATTATACCTGAAAACCCTAATTCTTAATTCCACACGGCCGTGTGAACTGACACACGCCTGTGTGACCACGAAAACACCTGCAACCAGCCTAAAAACTGAGCTTTTCCGGTCAATAAATCGACCTCCAATCATAACACACTAAATTTTTAGAGATTGTAGACAACATGAGCCTTAATTGCTCACTTACTGAAATACACAAAAAGATTGTCGAATACCACAGTAAATCAACACAATGCAAGTATATTGAAAGAGGTTTAGATCCCACACCTAATTTGCAATTGACGTCGTCTCGGCACTGACTCGACGACAAGGAGCGAAAATTCTCCCAAAATTCGCCAACAAAAATCGTTTCCAAAAGAAAATAAAAAAAAAAGAAGCAAAAGAAAAGAAAACGTCCAAAAACCCCAACAAAATAATAAAAACCAATAAAAATAAATAAAATAATAAATAAATATAAAGTAATAATAATAGTTTTATAAATTAAAACAAACCTGTTACCTAACAAAACAAACATATAAAAAGTTTCTCCAAAATACACACACAAGACTCGAACCCGGAACCCAAGGTTTACTAACACTCACTCAACCACTAGACCAGCAGGCCAATTTTGACACTTAAACACCCACTAAACGCAATATCGCAACCCTCTCACTATCCCTAACCACAAAACTCAAAACTTCTAACCCCAAAATTTAGGGTGTTACAAACGATGTTGATCAAGAGATGTATATCGAAGACGATGTGTCCAACGAGTTCAGTAACACCGAATGTTAATCTACTTAGTGCTCAAAAACCTAACATTGAGCGATGTAATACTGAGGGAGGATGTGATTCATATTTACTTCGAGCTATCGCTGACGCTCTTCAGCGTGTTGCGGGAACTACATCCGCTATGACATATACACCTACTATTTGTTGGGCTCCCATAAAAGAGTTAGTAGATATGGTGCGACCGAATTTATAGGGATATGGTGTGACCGAATTTATAGGGTCGAAAGGAATTGATCCTTCCGCAGCTGATGTTTGGATTGAATCCACTAAACGCGTTTTACAACAACTTGAATGCAACCCGCGTGAAAGTGTTATCTGTGTTGTTTCTCTGGTGCAAGGAGAAGCATATACCTAGTGGCAGTCAGTGATACGCCTCAGGCTAAGTGGGAATTCTTTCAAAAGGAATTTCAAAAGAAATATGTGAGCGAACTGTATATCGAAGATAGAAGACAAGAGTTTTTTATGCTGAAACAAGGTGAAATGCCTATGGTTGATTATGAACAAGAGTTTTCATTGCTAAATTGTAAATGTGTTTTGTTAAGAAAGTAATTCAAACTTTCAACTAAGTTTTTAATAGTAAATATCGTTATAATAAAGATGTTAAACTTAATCATTTTTTTTAACTCCTGAGTTTTTCTGAAAAGAGACTAAAACTTCCTTATAAAATAAAAAAAAATGTTTATAATTAATTGCTTTTAAAACTCAGATAATTCTACCATGCCATTTCGGTGGCTGATGTAATCTCCCAAATTCGGGTCTAATGTCTACGCTAGGTTGGGGAGGTTACACTTTTTTTTGCACATATTGCAAATAAAATTTGACTCATATTTATAAGAGTTCTCACATCTCTTCATTGATACATAACTATCCAATAGATATTCATTTGGATAGTCGCATCTATGTTCAACAAACTTAACTATTCAATAGATACTAGAAATCTATCACACAAATAAGCTCATCACTATGAATAATGATGACTTTTGGTTAATAACCAAGTGATACAATTTTTTGTTACTTATAACTTTTCATTTGCAACAATTTGAACATTGTGTGTATTTTGAAACTTTTCCAATAATCTCCTCTTAGTTTCAAAATAGTCTATATTTTAATTCTTAACCTCAATATACACAAGAGGGAGGTCAATTGGTGTTTTTTTTTTAATTAAAGAAAATATGACAATCAAAGATGACACAATAATTTATAGTGGTTTGTCTCAAATTGCCTACCTCCACTACATTAACTTACTACAACTAAAAATTTCTCAAATTCACTAATTTTGTACCTTTCAAAGACATGGTTTAACTTTTACAATTACTATTTTTTTCAATAAGCAAGATAGTCACTTCCCCTTAAAGTTTTCTACCCAAAACCTTAAGTAAATTATCACAAATTAGAGAAATAAAGTTGAGAAAGAATTATTACCTTTAGAAGGTAGATATACAACAATTAAACTCATTCACAATACAAGACAACACTTGAAAGGATGAATTACAAATGAACCCACAAGTATGTACAAGTGAAAATATGAATAACAAAGAGAAATGATTGAAGTTTTGCTCTCGATCTTTGTAAGCATGTTTCTTATCTTGTTCTGAATGTCCTTATGCTCAATTTATATCCTCTCATGGATTAATAGTTTTTTGGTGTTGATAGAAATAAAATTGAGTCGTTAGAGTCATTAGTTTGGACATTAAATACACTTGCAGAGATAAAGGTATTGATACCAAGCCTTTAAGGTCGAGTTCCTTAGATTCAAAATGTGACCTTTGGGCCACCTCAGTTGGGAGGGGTGCAGTACCTCAAAATTTAGGGTTTGGTACCTAGATTTTTTAGGACCATCAAAAGGGAGGCTTGCATGCAATAAAAATATAAAAGGGTCTGGTACCCCTCTGTCAATAAGCTCACTGACTCTTAGGTCTACACTCTTTTCCAAAAGGGTTTGATACCCTTAAGGCAACAGACATACTGCCTCTTAGGTATTGCTCCGTTTTGGCAAGGGTACCGCACCTAACCTAATGCACTCATTTAGCTTATGATTACTTTAAGTCAACCAAGATAGTTTACATATCATATAATCTTTTATAAACATTCATTGAATGTATCATTTAGCAATGAAAACATTTAAAATAATGTCTTATTAATAACATCCAAACGCCAATTACTAATATCGTGGTTTGAATAAAACAAACCATTTCATATTTGAGTTCATGAGAAAGAAAAAATACTTTTGTAGTGAAACATTGCACTCACAATTTGGATGGAATGAATTAATTTATTCAAATTCAACCAAACATGTATGTATAATGTACCAACAAGTACATAAATGCTTTTTTTAAAAGTCAACTTTCTATGTTTGGAAGTTTACCAAATAGATCTCATATTTGAAATTATCAGGAAAAAAAACATATGTTTTCAACTTAAGGTTATATAATTTTATAACAATTATGCATGATAAAATATCATATATATATATATATATAGAGAGAGAGAGAGAGAGAGAGAAACTAGCACTTGATTTTAAAAAAAAAATCAATTCGTGAGACATTTATACTTTTTCATAATATAATTAATCTCAATACAAATTAACCATTGAAATCTAATACATGAAACATGGGTAAAACAATAAATTTGACATACATTTTCTCACAAGAAATTTCTTTGAAATCAAAATTTAATAAAATTATCGACTTTAATGTGGCTTTGTTGTCAATAGCCTTCCTCATAGTATCATACGATCCATAGATATGCCTTATTTAGTTTCTAATAAATTTATGAAAATAGAACCTTAAAATTATTGGTGTGTAGAGATAAAATAAACTCATAAAAAATTAATTGAATGCTTCTAGACATGTAACCATACCACTTTGTTTAAGATTCTATTCGTCCCACCTATATTTTTGAGTGCAAAAGAGCTTTTACAAATGAACTTCAAGGATTCAATGAAACCTAATGACTGAAGAAAATATTTCACTGAGTATTCAGCAGAGTATAACAAGAGTACCAAATTCTAAATGAATTTTTGTAGTAATTCTTTATAGAACAGTCTTTAAATATAACAAGATGGAGAAGAATAAAAAACCTTTTTTTTCCTCAAATTTTTTTGCACATACTGCAAATGGAATTTGACTCCTATTTGTAGGAAGTCTATTAGGATATTATTATCGGATATTATCTTTTAGCAATCTGATTCCTAATGAGATATTATAGGATACTATTGTGGATATAATCTCTTAATAATTTGATTCCTAAAGGGATATTATAGGATATTATTATGGGATATTATATTTTAGCAATTTGATTATTATGTAACTACTATTGTATAGATGTATATACCCTTGAGGTCTATCAAAAAATTCAAGAGATTAACATATTCTTGTCATGGTATAAGAGCAAGGTTTTTGAAATTTTTTCTTTCATCATTTTAAATGGCTAGCGACAAGTCTTCTCCTCCTCCACCACCACTAGGGGGCGAAACTTCCTGGTTTTACATTTGAGCAATGTCAATCTCTTCCGGTGGTGTTCGGTAATAAACAATAAACTTCCACTCAGTTGACTAATAAGTCCAACAATAATTGAATTATTGATACGTGGTGTTCAAATCATGTTGCAGGTGACCTTATGTGTTTGACGAATGTGGGAGATGTTGTAGCATGTTCCGTGGTGGCTATCCAAGCATGAATGATTAAATTGACAGACAAAATTCACTTAAAACATGTTGTTTACATTCCTAAATTAAACTGCTATTTAATTTTGGTTTCCCAGTTGAATGATGATATGAATTGTTTTGTCTAATTTTCTACTAACATATGTGCTATTCAAGACCTTCATTTAAGGGAGCTGATTGGAGCGAGTGAGAGAAGAGATGAACTTTACTACTTCTACTAGGTTTTGACGGTTAAGTTTCCCAACTTTGAGTTTGTTTTCGTTTGGTTTTTCTCCTATTTTACCTTCTTTGGGTTGTAAGTATGCCTTATAGGTATTGAAAATTAGACCCCGATTCTTAAACCGTAATGGTTAAAGATTAGCAAGAGTTTAAGGATATTGTGTCATGATTATCAAGTACTAAAATTCTTTTCTCATTTTAACAACTATATATTAATTGCGTTTCTTATTTGTTAAATTCAGAACTTGCTTATATTATAGTTGTAACCGAAATGTGAAAAATGTGATGTTTATAGTTTTGAAATATTGGCACTTGAAACGCTCATGGGAAAGCAGCCTTGTGAACTCTTGGTATCACTATCGGCATTATCTTCCAAGAATATAATGTTAAGTGATATTTTAGATCCACGCTTATCGCTTCCAAGCGATCGAAGAGTTGCAAAGGATATTGTTTTTGCTGCAACAATAGCATCTGCAATAATTCTAGTGATTTAGAAACCATGTCCTATTTATCAGTACTCTTACAAAAGTTCATCGGAGACTACCAACCATGTTCTGAAATAAAAAAATTTTAATTTAGTATTTTTAACCTTTGATTAAATAGAAAAATTAGTAATTTAATTTAATTTAAATATTTTTAAAACAATTTTTTTAGTTTTAGCACTTCAAATTTTATTATCTTATCTCGACTCCTTAAACAAAATTTCTAGCTTAGCTCTTACTTGCTGTGATATATTTATGTAAAAAAATGTTTTAATTCACCAATCTTTTATTTTCTTAATGGAACAAAATAAATAATTTCTATAGGATTACCTCATAGAGATATACATACCTATATATATGTTCAGCCCCTGCCTTAAAACTTATCAAACATATGTGGAATCACTGATCAGAAGTTATAATAGTTTGGCTACAATTTCCATGGAGAAAAGCAAACTTTGTGAGAGGACATTTTCAAATAAAAATTAATTACAGAATCGAAGACTATAACATTTTCATATTTACACAATCAATTGCACTACATTTTCTACATTTAAATATAAAAAGTAACCTAGCACGCCTGCTTAATTTGCTTTAAAGTAAGTTTGGTTAGTCAAATTTAATATTATCATTCGTTACATTTTGAAATAGTATTATTTTATTAAATTTTTATAATTATGGTGATTCCATAATCACACATTATTTGATGTCGTAATATACAGTTCATCTCTTATATTATCTTAAATTACGCAATAATTTTAAATTTTGAATCAATTTATCTTTTATTTTTATTATTTTAATTAATTTAAATTTTTTTTTAAAATAAAATTTAAGACGATTAAAAATAATAATACATTTTTTTAACAGTAAAATAATAGATGTCATACATCAAAATGAAACGTTGAGCTGCTTAGTCTCTAAAATCAAAATTGGTCTTCATTTCCAACAAATGAAACGTTCAACACATTGTTCATTTACATGGCCAATCATTTTCATAATAACTTTACAAAAAGGTA
This sequence comes from Gossypium anomalum, assembly GCA_025698475.1. Classification (NCBI taxonomy): domain Eukaryota; kingdom Viridiplantae; phylum Streptophyta; class Magnoliopsida; order Malvales; family Malvaceae; genus Gossypium; species Gossypium anomalum. The sequence goes on from CM046964.1 coordinate 65,872,671, forward strand.
ATTATTTTTAGTAGGCAAAATAATCTTTTAGTACATTCAATTTTATAAAAAAAAAATTATTTTAGCCTTTTATTTATTTTTTTGTCTCTTTAAGCTCTTGAATTTGTATTTTTTTTTGTCAAATCACCTCAAATTGGATTAAGGGGCGAAGCCAGGGGGCTAGCATGGGCCCTGCACCCTAAAATGTAAAATTGTATTTTAAGCCCTTAAAATTTTTTAAAAATTTTAAATTAGTAAAAGTAAAATTGCATTTTGGCCCTCTCTAAAATTATAAAAATTTAATCTAATCCTTTACAATTTATAAAGATATGAACTATAAAAAATTAAAATTTCATCCGACCCCCCCAAAAAATTTTTCTAGCTTTGCCCTTGACATTTGTTAACCTGTCATACACATGGATTGCCACGTGGATGACATGTCAATATTTAATTAATTTTAAAATATTTAAAAAATATTAAATTTTTTTATAGTTTTACACCCTTTAAAAATAATTTTAATGATTTTGAACTTTTTTAAAAAAATTAATTAAATGTTGATGTATCATCCACGTTATCAAAATTAAAAAATGTTAATTTTTTCATCCATTTTAGGACGATTTAATAAAAAAAAAACAAGTTTAAAGATTAGAAAAGACGAAAAATTGAATAGAGAGATAAAATAATTTTTTTATAAAATTGGTGTTCAAATAAATCATTATCCCTTTTTAATATTTATATGAGCATATTATCATACAAAACGGAATGGGAAAAATCATTATCATTATTCCAAGGAAGAATAATAGAACAGTGATAAAAAGGCAAATGTTGGATCAAGTCTTTATATATATGTATATGTTTTTACCGGCTCTTTAAAATTAGCTAGAGAATAGGGAATAAAGCTCCAATCCTGCTCGTAATAGCTATGGCATTCTCTTTTTACACTTGTTTTGTTATTTTACTTTTTTCACTCTCTATAACAGTGAGGAGCAGTGAGATTACTACTGCAACAAATAATGATTCAGAATCTCTTTTAGCTGAGGAAAAAGCATTGATGGAAACTGGGTGGTGGAGTAACTACAGCAACATAGGTGTTCACCATTGTTCATGGCCCGGTGTCAGATGTAGTGCTGCTGGAAGTGTCCTTGAGATTGATCTTAGTGGCCATGGTCTAAATGGGAGTATAACACCTCAAATAGGTGCACTTTCAAAACTCAAGTCCCTCAACCTGTCCTCAAATAATCTTAGAGGTGAGTTACCTTCTTCACTTGGAAACCTTACTCAATTGGCAGTGCTTGATGTTTCTTATAATGAAGTTGATTCCATTCCCTTTGAAATTGAGAAGATGGAGAATCTTGTTGCTTTAAATTTGACGAGGAACCTCATTGTTGATATGCCTTCAGCTATAGGTCTTTTGACCAATCTCACTCACTTGATTATGAACTCTAATCCATTACGGAGCATCATCCCTCCCCAGATATGGAAACTGAAAAAGCTAAGGACTCTCCACCTCCGAAACTGCCAGCTCAATAGTTCCATTCCTCCATATATAGGAAAGTTGAAGAGTTTGGTTAATCTACATCTCTCAAGCAACATGCTTGTTGGTCCAATCCCATCTTCTATCACCAACCTAACTAATCTACAGTCGTTGCTCCTTCAAGGCAACCAACTTAATGGATCCATTCCACGAGAAATTGGGAGATTGACAAATTTGATTACATTGGCTCTATCGTCTAATATGCTTGTTGGTCCAATCCCATCATCTATCACTAACCTAACTAATCTACAATCGTTGCTCCTTCAAGGCAACCAACTTAATGGATCCATTCCACAAGAAATTGGGAGACTAACAAATTTGATTACATTGGCTCTATCGTTTAATATGCTTGTTGGTCCAATCCCATCTTCTATCAGCAATGTAACCAATCTAGGGTCGTTGCTCCTTCAGCACAACCAACTTAATGGATCCATTCCACAAGACATTGGTAGGCTAACGAATTTGGTTACACTGGATCTATCCTCCAATAAGCTTTTGGGCCCACTCCCACCAAATTTGGGTAATTTATCCAGTCTGGAATATTTAGATCTTTATATAAATAAAATAAATGGTCCCATCCCATTAGAAATAAGAAATCTTAAGAGGTTGACTAATTTGGATCTTGGTGCCAATAACTTGAGTGGTCAAATCCCTCCATTTCTAGGTCTTTTACCCAACTTGAGTGTTTTGTGGCTTGACTCAAATCTTTTTGAAGGTTTCATCCCATTAGATATTGGAAAATTAAAGAATCTGACTCTATTGTTTCTCTCTGATAACAAACTCACTGGCTCAATCCCTGCATCTCTGTGTTATTTGACCAATTTGCAGTGGTTGTTCCTTGACAGAAATCTTTTACATGGTACCATCCCTTCTGAAATTGGAAATATGACCAATCTAAAAGAGTTACATCTTGATTCCAATCACATTTCCCATTCTATCCCTTCATCTCTACTTCATTTACCCAATTTAAGGTATCTATCCATGGCTTCGAATCTTTTGGAAGGTCCCATATCCCATGAAATTGAGAGTTTCAAGTTAAAGCACCTAGATCTCTCAAACAACAAATTGAGTGGACCCATTCCAACTCAGATTGGTAATTTGTCAAATTTAACATACTTAAATTTGGCAAACAATAACTTGAGTGGAAGGATTCCTCAATTTGGGAATTTAACTCATTTAAGCAGCTTAGATCTCAGTCGGAATATTCTAACGGGTATGATTCCCGAATTTCCAATTTATCCGGAGAGCCTCAATTTGTCAATGAATTCACTATGGGGTCCAATTCCAGATGGATTATTGCATTTTGCACCCGACACATTTACAGGCAACAAGTATTTATGTGGTTCCATTCAAGGCTTTCATCCTTGCCCTTCATCTCCAACTGTAAACAAGGAAAGAAATAGCAAAGTAGTGAAGCACAATCTGCCCGTTGTTATTCTGGTTCCAACTTTATTATTTTTTGTCTCGACTTTTGCGTTGGTGATGTTCATCCTATTCCGACGATATAAAGCTAAAGCTTTGAAACCTGATCCAAGTCCAACTGAAAATGGAGATTTATTCTCTATTTGGAACTTTGATGGAAAGATTGCGTTTGAAGACATCATCAAAGCCACCGAGGATTTTGATATCAAATATTGCGTTGGAACTGGGGGTTATGGCAGTGTCTATAGAGCAGTCTTACCAAGTGGCCGAGTTGTTGCTTTAAAAAAACTCCACCGATTAGAAGCTGAGCAGCCGACTTATGATACGAGTTTCCGAAATGAGATCAAGTTTTTAACAGAAATACGACACAAGAACATTGTCAAGCTCCACGGATTTTGTCTCCACAATCGTTGCATGTTCTTGATTTATGAATATATGGAAAACGGAAGCTTGTTTTATGCCTTGAGCATTGATGAAGAAGCTGTGGAATTGGATTGGACCAAAAGAGTGAACATTGTCAAAGGTGTCGCACATGCTCTATCTTACATGCATCATGATTGCAACCATCCAATTGTTCATCGAGACATCTCGAGCAATAATGTTTTGTTGAACTTAGAATGGGAAGCTTTTATTGCTGATTTTGGGACTGCAAGACTTCTTGATCCTGATTCATCTAATCGAACTGTACTTGTTGGAACGTATGGATATATTGCCCCAGGTTTTGTACCTTCACTCTCTTTTTCCCTTTTTATTTAGCTCCATTCATTCTTAGCTTGTACTGATTATTTGTTTTGAATTACATATTACAATAATATGAGGGAAATAAATGGGAAAAGCAAAATTAACAAACATCAATTATAAATAAAATTTTTGTTTTAACTGGAGATTAGAGAACTCAAATGCAACTATACATGCACCTACAATTGAACGTACAATATAAATTAAAATCTATTTTTAATTATTTTTTGTTTTAATTACAGAACTTGCTTATTCATTGGTTGTGACTGAAAAATGTGACGTATATAGTTTTGGAGTATTGGCATTGGAAATATTGATGGGAAAGCATCCTAGAGAATTGTTGTCAACACTATCATCATCATCATCGTCATCATCATCATCATCATCACCATCTAGTATCCAAAATGTCATGTTAAATGAAATTTTGGACCCTCGATTACCACCCCCAATAAGTCGGAAAATGGTAGGAGACATCTCTTTCATTGTTATGATTGCTTTGGCATGCTTACAGGCCAAACCCAAATCTCGACCAACAATGAAATTAGTGTCTCAAGAATTCCTACGCATCAAGTCTCCAATTTCAATGCCTCTTCATGAAATATCTCTTATCCAACTTAAGAATTATGAATTATGAGATGTTTATGAGCGGTGAAAGTTACAAATCAATAAATAGTAGTTGATCTGGTGAAGCATTTTTAAGTGGATATGAATATCATATTCTCTTAAATATCTGTTGGAGTATGCTTAAATATCAATCATATGATAATTGTAATATCATACTTTTACCTAGTTTATTTATAAAGGAACTTTCATTATTGTTTTTAGTATTTATTTCTGTAACAACCCGAAAGTCAGTGATGCCAGAAAATATAATTTTGGGACCTTATTTTTGTAAACCAGGCTTACAAATATTTTTATTAAATATTTACGGAATTATGTTAGAAGTAAATTAAATTTTGGTTAGGTAATTTCATTGAACTAGAGCTTAAATTAAGGTACAAGGACTTAATTGCTAGTGATAAAAGTGTCATGGTTATTAAATTATAAACTAATTTATAATTAAAGGACTTGAAAAGCAATTATACCCTTGTTGTTTAATTAAGTGGACGGTCATATCATATTTATATATATGTAATATATATTATGTTATCTATAATATATGTTATATTAAACTATTATAAATAAAATATGTCGAAACCATCTTTTAAAAGGGATGTTTGAAAAACGGGGATCGACTTTAAAAGAACGAAAACGGGAGTCGCCACTAATCTTTTTTGATGTGATTGGATCACCTTATAAAACGTTTTGGTCTATGAAACTTAAGAAAATGGGTTCAGGAGTCAGTTACGTACGAGGAAGGATTAGCACCCTCACAACGCCCAAAATTGGTACCAAATTGAATAGATTTTTGTCTTAATGTCAAAAATTTAAAAGGATTTTAAAAATAAGATCCTTTTTTTAAAAAAAAAATAGGATTATTTAAGTTAAAAAAAAATCGAGATTCTTTAGCTCCGAAAGAATACAAACACCACATCCAACATGATAGGACACGATATTCTTAAACTCTCGTAATCTAAATCATCTCGTGATTTACAAAATCTATTTAGAAGAATATTTTAGGCATTTTGACGAACGAGAAATCGCAACCCAGCATGTTAGGGCACTATTTCCCGAATTCCTAAATACGAAAAACATTGCCTCATTTTAGAAAAACTTTTGAATTAAACAAGATATTTCTGTTTTGAAAATAGTGATGTATTTTACATATCACAAGAATTTAAATAAACCTAACTACAACATACATATTTTCTCATTTTATGCAAATACGATATAGAAAATATTAAGTAATGGCATAAATTATACAATATACATTATCTTTTTATGCAATAAATAAAAAAATGGCAAAATATATCAATACAAATTAAAATATTCTTGATAATATTTCATGCAAATATATTCTTAAAATAACAACATAGAATAATCAATTTTCATGCGAATACATATCAATGAGTTAATGATGTAAAAACAAATAATTTTTGAGATAAAATTAGCACATTAAAACTATATTTAATAAATACAAAAAAAGAATAAAAAATAAAAACAATAAATAAGAAATGAGATATCTTAAGCAATCTATAAAAAATAAAAGAGGGATAAAAATATAGTAATTTGATATATTAAAAAAATGTGTTCAATTTAAACAAAATTTTATAATAGATTTTAAATATAGATATTAAATATAATAATAATAATATATATGTTATTTTATAATAAAAAATTTCCATATAATTAATAAATAATAAAATAATAAGTATTTTATAATGGAATGAAAATACAAAGAAATATATATATAGTAAAATATATAATATTCTAAATTTGAATAAACTTATATAATAATGTGAATAATATAATATATAAAAATAATATATACCTTTTTCATAATTAATATTTAAATATATAGAGTATTTAATAGATTTAAAAAATATATATTTAAAAGAACTATAATGAAATAAAATTAAAGTTTTGGGGCTAGTTTAGAAAAAAAGAAAAATGAACTTAGGCATTCTGGAACGCATAATAAAATCGAGGGACTCATTGGGTATTTAAACCCTAATCCCGAAACAACGTCGTTTTCTGGAACCGATTTTAAAGGCCACTAGGATTAAATTAAAACCAATATAAAAGATTAGGGCCTAAATTAAAAATGAAATTAAAAAGATTTAAGAATGCAAGGGAACCAATTAGATAATTATCCCAATAATAGAAAACACGCGGATCCCTTAGTCGGGTCGGGTCGACATGCGGGTTATATGCTTAAACGGCATCGTTTTAAGCTTATCAGACTTAAACTTAAAACGGTGTCGTTTCTCGTGGGCTATATAAGCCAGATTTCGACAAAAAAACATTTAGAAGCCTGGTTTAGAAAAAAAAATTTCAGAGAAATCCTCTGCAGAAGGGTCTGGGGTCGGCCTTAAAACCTCGTCGGGCCCCTGTTCTCAATTGTTACTCGCCCACGCGTCGTCGCGAGGACCACCACGCACAGATCAGAGGGCTAAAAAACCCTCGTCCTTTCAAGGCGAAAATACAGGTAACTCTTTCATTTTAATATTTTAGTAATCCATTTTTTAATGATGCTAAGTATTTTTAAAAGGAAATAGTAAAATAAGAAGTATATCACCTTAAAACTGCTTGTAACTCCTATTGTATTCGTATGTCTGCCTTTTTTAAAAGAAAAATGTATATTCTTTCCAGAGAAAACAAACCCTTTTACAGATTAGAAAGAGGGTCTTTATAGCCTCTTCTACAAGTATTTACATTTTCGGTTCACTCTTGCTGTGTTTCTTTCTATATTTGTTCCTTGTCTGTTGCGATTTCTTTCCTTTGTTTGCAGGTGAGCACAAGGAATCTGGCGATGACGAAGGCCTGACGGAGGCGTCGATCTCGGCTTGACTCAGAGCCTGGAATCGTGGCTTGGATGGGGGGTAGCTGGAACGACAGAAACCGAAGGGTCGTAAGGCTTGGCTGCTGGAACCTTCTGTTTGCGGCGCGGGGAGAAAGGCAGAAACCCTAGGGTTTCATGCCTTGGGGTAACAAGCTGGGCCAGTTGGGCCACTTTTGTCCTGGGCTAAGTGGGGTGTAATGGGTATTAGGTATTGGGCTGTAACTAGTTCGTTAGGTCTAGGTTAAATGGGCTACTGAATGTAACGGGTCTGCTTGGGTTTGGATTTAGGCTAGTTGGGTCTTAACTTTTGGGCTGTAAAAGGACTGTTTAATAAATAAACATTTATTTATTATTTTTGTTTTCAATTTAAAACCCGGGCAAATTTTGGTTACTACAGCTGCCCCTCTTTACTCATTGCTATGTAATAGGAATCGAGCAAAGACTATAAGGGACCACATTTGCCCGGTTTGGCCCAGTCTTTGAGATCTTTTCCTCGAATGGTTTTCAACCTATCTGCTTCCTGCAACCTCAAGAATGTCATATTGATATCTTCAATCTACTTCTTAAAAAACTTGTGACTGCTATGTCGATATCTTCGATTTGCTCTCTGTAAACACATGAAAGCCAAATCAGATATGCTTCTGATCTGCTCCCTATCAAATATAAAGAGATAAGATCTGTCATCTTGAATCTGCTCCCTGTCCATTACAGAGAGATAAGATCCATCATCTTGGATCTGCCCCGATGAAGGTCAGATCTGCTACATCTTTGATCTGCTCCCTATCAAATACAGAGAGATAAGATCGGTCATCTTGAATCTGCTCCCCGTCCATTACAGAGAGATAAGATCCATCATCTTGGATCTGCCCCGATGAAGGTCAGATCTGCTACTTCTTTGATCTGCTCCCTGTCAAATACAGAGAGATAAGATCGGTCATCTTGAATCTGCTCCCCGTCCATTACAGAGAGATAAGATCCATCATCTTGGATCTGCCCCGATGAAGGTCAGATCTGCTACGTTTTTATCTACTCCCTGTCAAATACAGAGAGCTAAGATCGGTCATCTTGAAGTTGCTCCCCGTCTATTACAGAGAGATAAGATCCATCATCTTGGATCTGCCCCGATAAAGGTCAGATCTGCTACGTCTTTAATCTGCTCCCTGTCAAATACAGAAAGCTAAGATTGGTCATCTTGAATCTACTCCCCGTCCATTACAGAGAGATAAGATCCATCATCTTGGATCTGCCCCGATGAAGGTTAGATCTGCTACGTCTTTAATCTGCTCCCTGTCCAATACAGAGAGATAAGGTCGGTCATCTTGAATCTGCTCCCCATCCATTACAGAGAGATAAGATCCATCATCTTGGATCTGCCCCGATGAAGGTCAGATCTGCTACGTCTTTGATCTGCTCCCTGTCAAATACAGAGAGATAAGATTGGTCATCTTGAATCTGCTCCCCGTCTATTACAGAGAGATAAGATCCATCATCTTGGATCTACCCCGATGAAGGTCAGATCTGCTACGTCTTTGATCTGCTCCCTGTCAAATACAGAGAGATAAGATCAGTCATCGTGGATTTGCCCTGATGAAGGTCAGATCTGCTACATCTTTGATCTGCTCCCTGTCAAATACAGAGAGATAAGATCGGTCATCTTGAATCTACTCCCCGTCCATTACATAGAGATAAGATCCATCATCTTGGATCTGCCCTGATGAAGGTCAGATCTGCTACTTTTTTGATCTGCTCCCTGTCAAATATAGAGAGATAAGATCGGTCATCTTGGATCTGCCATGATGAAGGTCAGATCTGCTATGCTGCAGCCTATTACCCTATTGCTTAGGGAATTTAGGGCGCTTTCTCTTTTAATAACCTGCAAAATGATTATGCCTAATAATTAGGATGTCCTGATCGAAGCGAGTCGAATGCTCCTAATTAAACATGCTATGATGTAAAAAATGTTATGAATATGACCCCTATCCTAGACGTCATCACTCATTCCTTCATATGTCTTTTCTTGCTCAGCCTATAGGCCTGTACCCTTCCTCAAATGTTAAGATCCACTGAGGACGTTTGCAAAATAATCTTTCCTAGAATTGAACCATTGATTTTGTCTATTTTCCTTTTAGACTAGAAAAAGATTCCTCGAGTTCCTTCATCCCTTACTTACGTGATTTTCTCGAACAATTGTCCTGTTTTAGTTTCTTGCATTGTCTAGAAACTCCAAAGTAATGCGCAAAACTTCGTTTGTGAAAATATTTTAGTTTATCTATCATTATTTCAATGCAACATACTTAAAGAATAATGGAAGATGAATAAATCTTTAAGAATAATTGGATTTGAATGAATTATCAAAAATACAAAGCATATATTTAAGAAGAAATAGAATCTAAAGATAGCAAAAAGGATAAAAGTTAGATGCTCTAGATATCGCCGCTTGAGCGTCTATACATTAGTTCCATGAAATCTTTCTTGAGTTCAACATGTGTTTAAAAGATCCAAAATACTTCGTTGATGCCCTAATGTACAACATGCTTCACTCTTTGCCAAGTCAGACATAGCAAGATTGCTGTATGCCCTTTAAAATTTGAGCTGTCCTTTCGGGTTTTCAACTCAAAACCCCTTTGGTTACAAGGCGCCCTTTGCAGGTTTTCACATTGGCCTCTCCATTTTTTTTTTGTGAAAATTCAAGGCGCCCTTTGCAGGTTTTCACCTTGGATTCTCTTCTCCTTTAAACAAAGTACTTTTTGACTGAGTCCGAGTTCACTGGATTGGGTAGGCTCTTCCCATCGATTTCTGTCAAAATCAATGCACCACCAAAGAAAGCCTTCTGCACGATGTATGGCCCTTCCCAATTTGGCATCTATTTTCCTCTAAAGTCCTTCTGAATGGGAAGGATTTTCTTTAGCACAAGGTCCCCCTCATGGAATTCCCTTGGACGAACCTTTTTATCATAAGCTCGCATCATACGCTTCTGATATATCTGACCATGTCGGATAGCTTTCAGCCTCTTTTCCTCAATCAAGTTTAGCTGGTCATATCGGGACTGAACCCATTCAGCTTCGTCTAACCTTATCTCTGTTAAAATTCAGAGAGAAGGTATTTCTACCTCAATAGGTAACACTGCTTCCATCCCATAAACTAACGAGAACGGGGTTGCCCCAGTAGAGGTTCTGACAGATGTTTGATAAGCTAGGAGTGCAAACGGTAGCTTTTCATGCCAATCCCTATAAGTCTCAGTCATCTTTCCCACTATTTTCTTAATGTTCTTATTGGCAGCCTCCACTGCCCCATTCATATTTGGACGATAGAGTGAAGAGTTGTGATGCTTGATCTTGAACTGGTCGCAGACCTCTGCTATCGTTTTGTTGTTCAAATTCAATGCATTGTTGGATATGATCCTCTCTGGCATTTCATACCGACAAATGATTTCCTTCTTCAAAAATTGACTTACAGCTGACTTAGTAACATTTGCGTAAGAAGCAGCCTCTACCTATTTTGTAAAGTAGTCAATCACCACGAAGATAAACCGATGTCCATTCGAAGCTTTCGACGATATTGGTCCGATGACATCCATGCCCCACATGGAAAAGGGCCATGGATAAGTCATGACATGTAAAGGTGAAGGTATTACATGAATTTTGTCCCCATAAATCTGACACTTATGGCATTTTTTGGCATAGTTGATGCAGTCTCCTTCCATGGTGGCCCAGTAATAGCCAAACCTCATGATTTTCCTTGCCATCGTGAACCCATTTGCATGAGTACCACATACACCTTCATGAACCTCTTCTAGAATTAGCTTGGCTTCCACAGCATCGACACATCTCAAAAGTACTTGATATTTCCTTCTCTTGTAAATGACATCCCCGTCCAAGACATAGTCGCAAGCTAACCTTTTCAAAGTTCGTTTGTCATTTTCAGTTGCCTGTTCTGGATATTTACAATCTTTTACATATCGCAATATATCCCGATACCAAGGATTATCATCCTTTTCTTCCTCTTCAAGGTTACAACAGCTAACTGGAGCTTCATAGATACTCATTTGAATTGGTCTCATCTCTTCCTCTTTATTTGCCTTAATCATTGAGGCCAAGGTTGCTAGAGCATCTGCCATCTGATTTTCGTCTCGTGGGAGATAATTAAATGTGATATCATCAAACTCCTCAAGTAACCCCAAAACTACCTTTTGATAATTGATCAATTTAGGGTCCCTTGTCTTCCATTCACCTCTAAGCTGATAAATTACCAATGCCGAATCTCTATATACTTCTAGGGTTTTTATACCTCGCCCTATGGCTGCTTGAAGTCCCATGATGCATGCTTCATACTCAGCCATATTATTTGTGCAATCAAAGTCTAACTTGCACGTGAATGGGTAATGATCGCCATTAGGGGATACCAGGACTGCCCCAATTCCATTTCCAACTGCATTAGAAGCCCCATCGAAATTGAGCCTCCATGGAGAATCTTCGGCCATTGCTATACACATTAATTCCTCATTTGGGAAATCAAAGTTCAATGGCTCATAATCCTCTAGAGCTCTACTAGCCAAGAAGTTAGCTACTGCACTTCCTTTTATAGCCTTCTGACTTACGTAGACTATATCAAACTCTGAAAGCAAAATTTGCCATCTCACCATTCTCCTATTTAGAGCCATTGACTCTATCATGTATTTCAATGGATCCAGCTTTGAGATGAGCCAAGTGGTATGGTATATCATGTACTATCTTAATCTCCGAGTGGCCCAGATTAGCGCGCAACACAACTTTTCAATTGGTAAATATCTTATTTCACAGTCAGTGAATTTTTTACTGAGATAATAAATTGCATTCTCCTTTTTCCCCGACTCGTCATGTTGACCAAGCACACATCCCATAGAGTTACTGAACACTGACAAGTACAGTATTAACGGTTTATCTAGGCTAGGTGGAGATAACACTGGAGCATTCAACAAATACTGCTTGACCTTTTCAAAAGCATTCTGGCATTCCTCATCCCAAATACCCTGATTGTGCTTTCTAAGGAGGCGAAAGATAGGATCACATTTCTCGATCAGTTGCGAAATGAACCGAGCGATGTAATTCAACCTTCCTAGGAATCCTCGGACTTCTTTCTGAGTATGTGGTGAAGGTAACTCTCGTATGGCTCTAACTTTGTCTGAATCGATTTCAATTCCCTTTTCACTGACTACGAAGCCTAATAACTTTCCGGCTCTGGCTCTAAAAGTACACTTTGCTGGATTAAGCTTCAACTGAAATCTTCTCAACCTCAAGAACAATCTTCTTAAGACTTCAATACGCTCTTTTTCTGTACGTGACTTGGCAATCATATCATCAACATATACCTCAATATCCTTATACATCATGTCGTGAAACAAGTTCACCATGGCTCGTTGGTATGTTGCCCCTGCGTTCTTCAATCCAAACGGCATTACTTTGTAACAAAAGGTGCCCCACAAGGTTATGAAGGTAGTTTTATCCATGTCCTCTAGATGCATATTTATCTGATTTTATCCTGAGAAGCCATCCATGAAGGAAAACAACGAATATCCCGCTATATTGTCTACTAAAGTGTCAATGTGTGGCAAAGGAAAATTATCTTTTGGGCTTACTTTGTTCAGATCCCTGTAATCAACACACATTCGTACCTTCCCGTCCTTCTTAGGAACAGGCACAATGTTAGCTACCCACTCGGAGTACTTCACTTCTTGCAAGAATCCTGCATCAAACTGCTTCTTAACTTCGTCCTTTATTTTCAAAACAATATCTGGCCGCATTCTTCGCAACTTCTGTTGGACTGGCTTGCAATCTTGTCTTATCGAAAGACGATGCACTGCAATATCGGTACTCAATCCGGGCATATCTTGATAGGACCATGCAAAAATATCCTTGAATTCTCGAAGTAACTCAATCAAGCCACGCCTTGTGTTCTCGGTAATCAGTGTTCCAATTTTCAACTCCTTCCCTTCCTCTAGGGCTATATTCTCTATTGCCTCTTTCTCATGTGGCATGATTTGTTTCTCCTCCTGCTTTACCATTCTTAACAGATCAAGAGATACGTCACAGTCTTGAACATCTTCACAATCCTGAGGTTCCTTTAAACACATGTCTTGCTCGCAAGAGAAATCAGGAGCTGCAGTATCAGTACTCATATCATTGATATCTAGGGACCTGTAGGGGTATGAAAGAATATACAAAGAATGAATGAATCTAAGAATGATTGTTTATGAATAAAAGAATAAGAATTGCCAAAATTTAAAGGAATATTGGTTGATAAAAATAAAACAATACTCATTTAAATTGATAAAAGCTATGTTTTATTTAAATAATAATAGATGAACATAAGCCTATTTTCACAAATGTAATCTTACTACTCCTAGGCCCTAGAGTAATAGACATGTTTTGAGAATTACTCTGAAAAATTCCTAAAGATTACAGGAAGGTCATGCGCAGTCCAATTGTTCAGAGAACTCCCCGGTTCGTAAGGGCGAATACCCTCAAGGTTTTCTTGCTCCAACCTCTCATTATGTACAGCGTTGATCTGATGACTCTCTTCCATCAATAATCCTCCTGACTTAAAGGATTTGGATATAGGTGGGAATATCATCGGTTCCCACTCTACTTCTCCTCCATTCAAACGCGCATTCCTTCTTGCTTGGCGCTTCTCAATCTCCTACTTCTTGTGTATATGGTCTGGCTTAAAGCCCAAACCAAAGCAATCCTTTTTCTCCATCAGTTTTGGGATTTGAATCCCTCCTTGCAACTGTTTCCCTAGTCTTTTTCCTGGCAATGCTCCTCTTCCCATCATCATTTGTAGGGCCATCCTTGTGGCTCCAAACACTCTGGGTACTGCCACCTCGCTTCCTTCCAGAACGAAGGTTGCATTAATGATTTCTAAAGAGCGAAAAGAACAATCAATATCCTCTTCATTTGCCTCGACGTAAGGGGCCTTGCTAGTGACTGCTGCTATGATGTCCTCCTCCGTATTAACGGTTATTAAGCGTCCATCTGTCACTAATTTCAAGTTTTGGTGTAATGAGGAAGGCACCGCTCCTGCCGAGTGTATCTATGGTCTCCCCAACAAACAATTATAGGAAGGCTTGATATCCATCACCAAGAAATCAACTTCATATATATTTGGCCCAATTTCCAGAGGGATGTCAATTCATCCCATCACTTTCCTTTCGGTTCCATCAAAGGCTCTTACCATATTGTGACATGCCTTCATATGCGAACTGTCAATGGGTAATCTGTTTAAGGTGGATAATGGAAGGACGTTCAAAGCAGACCCATTATCAACAACTACACTTGGAAGTGTGTATCCTTTACACCGAGTTGTGATGTGTAAGGCTTTGTTTGACCCTATGTTCCCAGGTGGAATTTCATCATCATTAAAGTAGATGAAATTGTCAGCACTGATGTTGTTCACCAACCGGTCTAACTTGCTAACGGATATGTCATGGGTGACATATGTTTCGTTAAACACCTTTAATAATGCATCTCGATGCACCTCAGAACTCAGGAGTAGGGTTAACACTGATATACGTGTTGGCTGCTTACGTAACTGTTCGACCACACTATACTCGCTATGTTTCAGGAACTTTAGGAACTCCTTAGCCTCCTTCTGTTTTACTGACTCATTGATGGGTACCTCGGTCTCTTTCTCCTTCTTAACATCCTCTGTTTTGGTGGGCTCCACTCTAATGCTCCCCCCGTCATAACTCTTCCCACTTCGTGTATGGGAACCTTCATTTTACATACCTTTAGTCGCACTGGCCACATTTTCTCTCTGAGGTACCGTCATACTACAGTCATAGCTCTATGGCACCCTCTTGTCATCCTTATACGAGAAAGGAGTAGGTTTATGGATAATGACCTTGGGTACTGCTGGCGTCTCTACTTCATTATTTCCTAGCAGGGAGATAATGATCCTTGGTCGGCTGGTTCTTTGTCGTTCATTCTCTAGCACATATATTTGTTTTTTGTAAGAGCTACCCTCTAAAATCTGTAACTCTTTGTTAAACATAAGGCCTTGCACTATGGCCTTGAACTCCTTACAATTTTGGATTATATGACCTACCTCTCCATGAAATTCACAATAATTCTCTATTTCATCATTTCCTTTTCCAGAGGTCAACAAACATCTCCCCACCATCTCCTCTCATATTACTTTCATGGGTATTTTTACCTCAGCAATATCTTCTTTGGTTCTTCCTTCCCTAGTTTCATCAATGGTATTCACTCCTTGATTGCCATGATTTGGTAATGGATTTTCAGCATTAGGGGTACTGTCGAATCTTACAACCCCTATTTTGATAAGCCTCTCCACGGCCTTCTTGAATCCAGTACAATTTTCAATTGAATGCCCCTGTATTCCTGTATGATACTCGCATTTAGCATTTTTATCATACCATTTGGGGTACGGTGGCTGTAGCGGTTTCAAGTGAAATGGAGCAATGGCGTGTGCATCATATAAGCTTTAATAAAGCTCACGATACGTCACAGGGATAGGCGTAAATTGTATCCTCTTCGAATTTTGTCTTGATCCTGATTCTTGTCTTTGAATATTTTGCTGCCCAACCTTAGCTGCCTTGGGCTGACTGACTGTAATTGCCTTCGAATTGAAACTGTTCATGTTGTTTACCTCGTTGTCTTTCCTCCTTGAGGCTGACCTTTTGGCCACTTCCCCCTCAATTTTGCCACCCCTTATGGCATTCTCTATCATTTCTCCTGCCATAACTATGTCCGCAAAACTTTTGGTAGTACTTCCAATCATATGAGTAATGAATGGAGATTTCAGAGTATTGATGAATAACATGGTAGTCTCCTTCTCCAGAAATGGTGGTTGAACCTACATTGCTACTACTCTCCACCTCTGTGCATATTGCCTAAAGTTTTCGTTAGGCTTCTTCTCCATGTTTTACAGAGTGATCCTATCAGAGGTCATGTCGGTCACATGATTGTATTGCTGCATGAAGGCTTGTGCAAGATCCCTCCATGAATTTATTCTAGCCCGACTCAACTGATTGTACCACTTGGCTGCCGCTCCCACTAAACTATTCTGAAAACAATAGATCAATAGCTGATCATTGTTTACGTATCTGGTCATCCTTCTACAAAACATTGTGATGTGGGCCTCTGGGCAAGTAGTACCATTGTACTTCTCGAACTCTGGCATTTTGAATTTGTGAGGAAGCACCAAGTCTGGGACCAAGCTTAGATCTTTGGCATCAACTCCATGATGTCTATCAGCATTCTCTAAAGCTTTAAATTTTTCCTCCAACCATCAGCAACGTTCCTCAAATTGTTTTGCAGCTTCGGCCCTCAAATCCTCCTTTTTAGCCACGTCCAAATCAGGAATGAGAGGATTAGTGGGATTGTCACCCAAATTGAATCCCGAACCAGTCAGGAAATTCATATGGATACCAGTATCAATCAGCCCATGTTGCGGCCTTATATTGACGGATGGCCTTCTAGGAGGTGCCTCGGCTTGCAGTGACATAGGAGGCGGAGTAAAACCCGGAGGATGATCCTCACCCTCCTCACCAGTGACAGCCATAGGGGCCTTCCCTTTGTCAGTGGCCTTTAGAAACTGAGCCATTTCAGCCATCATATTCCTCTAAGCTTCTAGCATTTGCTCTCTCATGTCATTTTGCATTTTGGACAACTGCTCTTGTAATTGGTCTTGCATATCCTTTTGTAGTTGTTCAAACCTTTGATCCATGTTCCTATATTTTGCACGAGTTCCGTACTGATGTGTGATTTCCAGGTTTTCCTTTCTACTTCTGAGATAACTTAAACTAATTAGGGTCTTTCTATAATTGGGAATGCAAACAATGCAATGAAATGTTATGAGATACAAATGCATGAAATGCAGAAAGATGTCGATTCTAATTCAGTTTCATCTTAGAAAACGTTGTTTAAGGAACAAAAATCTTTTCATAAAACAAATTACAAATACATTTTTACCCGTAGGCCTAAAGTTTTAACCCTATCTAATAATAATGCCAACTCTCGTCCTTTGTTTGACAATGACTCATACATCATACTCAACGTTCTAGCTTGTATCGCCAACTCCTGCAAGTGTTCAGCAACCTCTCGAATTTGAACTAAGGCCTCTCCCATGACATGATCTCTATCCCCCACTTGATTCTGAAGATGGTGAAGTTTCCCTTTCCACTGATCTTCTCTTACCTCGAACTGCTCAATCCGTAGCTCACAATCCTGTAGTGCTGTTTCCAATCCACCAATATGATGCTTCATTTCTTCGATTTTATCCAAGCTTGCCTTTAACTCAATCACAGAGTTACGACTTTGATGATGATGAAGAGATCGTCCCAGCTCTGTCACCTTAACTTTTAGCCCTTGATTTTCCTTTTCCAGAGTCTGATTACGTGACTGCATCTCTTGGAACTTCTTCTCCCAATACTCGGCCTTAACTCTTTCTTCTTGAATCTCGTGCTGCCACTGTTCTGAAGACTTCCCTAATTAACATTTTTCAACGTCACCTCGGCCTTCTTATAAAGCGTCTTTAGATCATCTCGATCCTCTTCAATCTTTCTCTTTTCTTTTCTCACCTTCTCAACTTTCATCTTTTGAATGTCGACATCGAGACTCAAGCACATTTTTTCTTCCTCTAGCTTCTCCATCCGCTTTTCAAGCTCTGAATTCTTTCTCTTGAACTCTTGCTTCATAACTTCCACCTCTGATGGAATCACTCGTAAGCTCTCTTCTAATGACTGAGCTACTCCCAAGGTTAGCCTAAGGACATTGTCATTGACTCTCCTACTAAACCACCCTTTATACTTAAGTGTTGACGTTGAGCCTTCAGTCAAAATCTTTATACAAAAAGGCTTCTTCCAAGCCTCAAAAATCTCTCGCATCCTCTTTTTGTAATGATCTCCTTTATAAGAAAAATCACTCTGAGCTAAACCCTGTGTAGCAGGTATGAACTGCCTCGCTCGATACTGTCTTAGAACAAGCAACGGTGTATAGCCAATAGCTCCCCAAATTCCCGGCAAAAGGATCCAATCAAAATTGCCACAACGATAAAGGATTTCACTAGGAACCAACCAAGGAGCCTTCCACATAATATCTTCCTCTCGAAGATTCTGAAGAATATCTATCCATCTTTCTTCTGAAATGTCATCTCTCTTTGGCTTGTCCACTGCTTCCTTTAAGGGAGAATAACCTTCAAAGAACACCCGACAAGGAACCTTATCAAGCTTCTAGAAGTGGATATGAAACCAAACCAACAGCAACTGTGCACATCCGATGAACCTTCCTTCACCGGCTCTTCGGCATGCGATCAAGGATCTTACCGTCTCTGCTAATATTGCGGGCACAGGTGTGTTTTGTTTACCAAGTCGGTCGAACAAATCTGCAACCGCCTCATCTATGTGCCCTAACGCCTTTGGAAAAATCACCATGCCATAAATACCCAAAGCTAGGACATCGACCTTTTTCTTTACATCTAGATGTGTCAGTATCAAATCCCTGAGAACAACCCATGGAATGCACTTACTATCACGTTTTTGTTGTATACGAGCTATAGCCCATTGCTCACTCATCCCAGTAATCATTACCAACTTCTTTGCAAAAGTTGGAAGATTAGCAGGCCTAACATAAGTCTTATGACCCTGAATCTTTGGGCAACGCAATAAAGTAATATACTCCTCTAAAGTAGGTACAAGATCAACATCACCAAATGTAAAGCAACTAAAAGCAGGGTTCCAGAACTGTACCATAGCTCGAAACAAGTGCCTATCTACTTTAACATCTAGCAAGAAAGGCAAGTCTCCGTAATTCTGATAGAAGAGCTGCTTAACCTCATCATCCCATTGGGTACAAATATTTCTCAGCTCTTGCAATTCATTCTGCGTCGAATTAACACGAGTGAAGTCCCAGAACTCTGACATATATCCCTCAGTGACACTATCTCTTTTCTCCAACTGGATTTTCTCTGACCAGGTACAGACAGAAGCATTGTCCTCCACTTTATTAAGGTATTCGTTCCTCATTACAAAACTTTCTAATCTAGAAATCGAGCCTTGAATCGACACCTTTAAATGCCAAATGATATGCAATGACAACAAAATAAAAAAGGTCAGTACCATATATAAGAAAATGATAAACAAAATACTTACAAGGGTAATTTTCTAAAGGTTATCACTATTTCCCTAGGGTAAGCACTTAAAGGTTTACTAAATGAGAGTTAGCTCTAAAGCGAGGGTACCTGAACAAGCAGAGTCCTCGTTCCTCACCCATTATAGGCTCATACAGACCAAGTTCAGTTCAGGGGGACACTTTTCCCTATGGCCATACGGAGATGAAAATCTCACGAAGACATAGGTACAGTATCCCGAAAGTGATCCACTAGCTCATACGAAGGTGAAAACCTTACGAAAGCGTAGCTTCTCACTCCCACTTAAGGGTGTGACCGCAACAGTCGTGCAAATGCAATGTATAGCTAAAAGATAACAAACATATGCAACAAACATATGTAAAATAAGATCAAATTTTTAAGCTTTCCAAATTTCTGACATTAAGACATAAAATAATCAATTTCTTGGCTTGACTCTCAAAGGGTCCCTAGTGGAGTCGCCAAGCTGTCGAAACCATCTTTTAAAAGGGATGTTTGAAAAAGGGGGATCGACTTTAAAAGAACGAAAACGGGAGTTGCCACCAATCTTTTTTGGTGTGATTGGATCACCTTATAAAACGTTTTGGTCTACGAAACTTAAGAAACTGGGTTCGGGAGTTAGTTACGTATGATGAAGGATTAGCACCCTCGCAACGCCCAAAATTGGTACCAAATTGAATAGATTTCTGTCTTAATGTCAAAATTTTAAAAGGATTTTAAAAATAAGATCCTTTTTTTTTTAAAAAAAAGCATTATTTAAGTTAAAAAAAATCGAGATTCTTTAGCTCCGAAAGAATACAAACACCACATCCAACATGATAGGACACGATATTCTTAAACTCTCGTAACCGAAATCATCTCGTGATTTACAAAATCTATTTAGAAGAATATTTTAGGCATTTAGACGAACGAGAAATCGCAACCCAGCATGTTAGGGCACTATTTCCCGAATTCCTAAATACGAAAAACATTGCCTCATTTTAGAAAAAC
Source organism: Gossypium anomalum (assembly GCA_025698475.1). NCBI lineage: Eukaryota > Viridiplantae > Streptophyta > Magnoliopsida > Malvales > Malvaceae > Gossypium > Gossypium anomalum. Next base: position 65,892,920 of record CM046964.1, read on the forward strand.
TTTTGAATTAAACAAGATATTTCTGTTTTGAAAATAGTGATGTATTTTACATATCACAAGAAGTTAAATAAACCTAACTACAACATACATATTTTATCATTTTATGCAAATACGATATAGAAAATATTAAGTAATGGCATAAATTATACAATATACATTATCATTTTATGCAATAAATAAAAAAATGGCAAAATATATCAATACAAATTAAAATATTCTTCATAATATTTCATGCAAATATATTCTTAAAATAACAACATAGAATAATCAATTTTCATGCGAATACATATCAATGAGTAAATGACGTAAAAAGAAATAATTTTTGAGATAAAATTAGCACATTAAAACTATATTTAATAAATACAAAAAAAGGATAAAAAAATAAAAACAATAAATAAGAAATGAGATATCTTAAGCAATCTATAAAAAATAAAAGAGGGATAAACATATATAAAAAAAAAATGTGTTCAATTTAAACAAAATTTTATAATAGATTTTAAATATAGATATTAAATAAAATAATAATATATATGTTATTTTATAATAAAATTTTTTCCATATAATTAATAAATAATAAAATAATACGTATTTTATAATGGAATGAAAATACAAAGAAATATATATATATAGTAAAATATATAATATACTAAATTTGAATAAACTTATATAATAATGTGAGTAAGATAATATATAAAAATAATATATACCTTTTTCATAATTAATATTTAAATATATAGAGTATTTAATAGATTTAAAAAATATATATTTAAAAGAACTATAATGAAATAAAATTAAATTTTTGGGGCTAGTTTAGAAAAAAAGAAAAATGAACTTAGGCATTCTGGAACGCATAATAAAATCGAGGGACTCATTGGGTATTTAAACCCTAATCCCGAAACGACGTCGTTTTCTAGAACCGATTTTAAAGGCCACTAGGATTAAATTAAAACCAATATAAAAGATTAGGGCCTAAATTAAAAATGAAATTAAAAAGATTTAAGAATGCAAGGGGACCAATTAGACAATTATCCCAATAGTAGAAAACACGCGGATCCCTTAGCCGGGTCGGGTTGACATGCGGGTTATATGCTTAAACGGCATCGTTTTAAGCTTATCAGACTTAAACTTAAAACGGTGTCGTTTCTCGTGGGCTATATAAGCCAGATTTCGACAAAAAAACATTTAGAAGCCTGGTTTAGAAAAAAAATTTCAGAGAAATCCTCTGCAGGAGGGTCTGGGGTCGGCCTTAAAACCTCGTCGGGCCCCTGTTCTCAGTTGTTACTCGCCCACGCGCTGCCGCGAGGACCACCACGCACAGAGATCAGAGGGCTAAAAAACCCTCATCCTTTCGAGGCGAAAATACAGGTAACTCTTTCATTTCAATATTTTAGTAATCCATTTGCTGATGATGCTAAGTATTTTTAAAAGGAAACAGTAAAATAAGAAGTATATATCACCTTAAAACTGCTTGTAACTCCTATTGTATTCATATGTCTGCCTTTTTTAAAAGAAAAATGTATATTCTTTCCAGAGAAAACAACCCCTTTTTACAGATTAGAAAGAGGGTCTTTATAGCCTCTTCTACAAGTATTTACATTTTCGGGGAAAGAAATCTTTGATTTCTTTCCATATTCGTTTCACTCTTGCTGTGTTTCTTTCTATATTTGTTCCTTGTCTGTTGCGATTTCTTTCCTTTGTTTGCAGGTGAGCACAAGGAATCTGGCGATGATGAAGGCCTGACGGAGGCGTTGATCTCGGCATGACTCAAAGCCTGGAATCGTGGCTTGGATGGGGGTAGCTGGAACGGCAGAAATCGAAGGGTCGTGAGGCTTGGCTTCTGGAACCTTCTGTTTGTGACGCGGGGAGAAAGGCAGAAACCCTAGGGTTTCATGCCTTGGGGTAACAAGCTGGGCCAGTTGGGCCACTTTTGTCCTGGGCTAAGTGGGGTGTAATGGGTATTAGGTATTGGGCTGTAACTGGTTCGTTAGGTCTAGGTTAAATGGGCTACTGAATGTAACGGATCTACTTGGGTTTGGATTTAGGCTAGTTGGGTCTTAACTTTTGGGTTGTAAAAGAACTGTTTAATAAATAAACATTTATTTATTATTTTTGTTTTCAATTTAAAACCCGGGCAAATTTTGGTTACTACAAAATACAATAAAGATGAATATTAGATAGTGGATAGGAAAAGAAGCTTAAAAATTCCTTTTTCAATTTGCTTCAATTTCGAAACAAGAAAAGCTTGGAAGGGGAAGAGAAACGCATGGCCTAGGGCTGAAAGTTTCAAAGTTAAATTGGTTAGTAGATTTTGATCCTTTTTACTGAAATTCTATATTTTCAAAACCTTTAAGATTATGAACTAGCTTACTCATATTGGAATTTTTAGAATTTATGATGTTTGTGGAAGTTTCCATTGTAGAGAATTTTAAGTTCTTGGTGTTATTTTGATAGATTTTAAGTTCGGGAGTTAAATAAACATATCTATTAAGTGACTTTTGATGATTTTAAGGTTTAGAGACTTATTTATGAAAATGGTAAATTCTAAGATTACATTATGAATTAATTGAAAGTATGAATTGTTTTGGACTTTGTGGAAAATCGGTTAGCATGGGATTTGCTTGATTGTAACTAAATAGCATGTTTTGGAATTGAGGATTGAATTGTATTGAAGGTTACTATTGAGTGCATATAAATGAAAAGTGGTTAAAGGTTAATGGTTTGAGTATATGTTTCTTGGTGAGTAAATAAATTAATTTAATTATGTTGTTAATTTTAGATAGAGAAACGAAAGGACTAGTTGGTAATCATGGAAAGGAGAAGGTTGTCGAGTAATCATCTTCAACCTTTATAGCCTTCACAATACGGTAAGTTCGTTGTTCTTGAACTCAAACTCTATTTATTTATGTAGTTTAATTAATTTAACTGTTACATAGTTTTTAGTTATATTCTTATACGTAATTTGGTTATTCCGAATTGAAAGAAGAATTGTTAAATTATGTATGTGTATATGATCACGGAATGTATCAAAGATTGTCGTATAGTTATTTGTTGCAAATGATTGAATTATAAAATAAGGAAATTTTGGATTTTGTAATTACATATGTGATCGTCGGTTTATCCAACTAGCGCTGAGCGCAAATCTTTGTCGATTTATTCGACTAGTGATGGGCACACACTCAATATCGTCAGTTTATCCAACTAGTGTTGGGGGCAAATCTTTGTTGATTTATTCGACTAGTGCTAGGTACACAATTAATATCGTCAATTTATCCGACTAGCACTGGGTGCAAATCTTTATCGATTTATTCAACTGATGCTGGGCACACAATTAATATCGGCAGCTACTCTGACTAGCGTTGGGCACAAATTTTTGTTGATTTATTCGACTAGTGCAGGGCACATGTAATGTTGGTTTATCTGACTAACACTGAGTGTAAAACTTTGTTATGGTTTATCTGTCAGGCACCGAGTGCCAATAATAAGTTGGTCAATATTAATATTGTTTAATTGATCCCTTGAACTCAATGTTGGTGACGTATTTCTTTTTGTGTCTTGGCATGTACCTAGGATGATAATGTTTGAGTTAAGAGTCTTTTGGTCTATAGTTGAATTGAGTGAAGGTTACTTATATTGAATGTCATGTAAACTTTTGAATTATGTTTTGCCTTGGAACAAATGCTTGTATATAATTTGTGAATGAAATAAGTATGTTTCATGAGCTTAACTCTTTTGAATGTATATAATTGTTGACGTGAATAGGTAAATATAATGTTCAATGGCAACTTGGTGAGAATGATTATATTTGGCTATTTTGGTGGATGTTTGAATAGGAAAATGTGGTTAATGTCATATGTTCTTTTAACTTGTTTATTTGAATGATTAATCTTTGTTTGAGGTGCCTTTGCCTTTGAATGGCATATTGGTTAGCTATAGGATAGATGAAATTTTGGCATGTGATTGATGATTTGAATGTGATTTTGAACCTAGGAAATTATCTAGATATGGTATGTCTTTTTGCTCAAGGAATGGTGTATGTAATGGCTTGATTTATAGGTTAAACACGCTACACATGGCCATGTGTCCCCTATGTTTAAAATTTTCAACTTTTTTCTATTTTTTTTTTTGTTTTGTTTTGAATTGACCCTAGAATGTTCTCAAACTATTTTTAGGGCCCCGTAAGCTTGGTTTAAGGCTCGTAAGTGTATGCTTATTATAAATGAAATGTGAATGGATTGTTTGTAATTATAGTTGAATATTTGTGAGTTAGTAATGTTAAATGTTTAAAATGTTAACATAATACTCTAAAACCCCAATTTGGTGATGGATACGAGTTAGGGGTGTTACAATTTCTGTGTGATACCTTTCTAATCTGAGATTTTAAATTAAACATTTTAAATCTTTGTCCAAATAATCTAACGATCATGATTCCCAGATTTCTAGTTTATGTGAGAAACCTTAGTTTATCATTTAATTCCCTAAGAGGTCTAATTCTAGATGGGTTGTTGCATTTTGCACCTGAGACATTTATAGACAATGAGGAGTTAAGTGGTTCCATTCAAGGCTTCATTCCTTGCCCTTCATCCCTAACTATAAATCGAGAAAGAAATAGCATAATGAGGTATGATCTAAATGTCATTATTATGGTTAAACTTTGTTATTTTTTGTCTCAACAACTTCTCTCATCATAGGTCTATAAGTTGAGGATCTAGTCGATAAAATCTCTATCCTAAGAAAAGGATGAGCCCATTCCACCAGGTTATGCTCCCCATATGGTTGGGTTTTGTCCATAGATCTTCAGCCAACCAATATCTCAAGTAGAACCACCCCAAAGCTATAGACATCACTTTTTGATGTAAGATGCCTTGCTAAAATACGATTCTCATTAGCTATAAAATGAATGAATAAAAGATGGTAACTTGAAAAAGAATGTTATTGATATTTACATCTACTGCATGTATCATTCAAACAATTATGTAATTAAAATAAAAGTGGATAATTTTAAAAAAGAAGATGAAAAATTATTTTTACATCTGGTGTAAATATCACTATTAAGAATTAGGTAATTAGTAGTGTAACATCCTATACCTGGCCTAGATGTTATGACCGAATCCTAAGAAATTACGTTAACTTACTTAAAAACCCAGAAATTGAAATTAAATTTGCATAGAAAACGGTGTCAACCTCGATAACTCATCTTTCAATTTATATGGAAAATTCTCGTTAAGACCATTTATTCGAATGTCTCACTTTACAACGGAATTTTCTAAATGAAGAAGTTTTGAAAATCATGGTTTGACTTGTAAACAAATAGTTTTGTAGATAGGAATATAAAAACACCAAATCCGTAAAAATAGTCCACAAAACGAAAATAAAGTCCAAAATAAAAATACAGTCGAAAAGTCTCGAACAAACCAAATTTAACAAAAAAAAGTCCTTAGTTTAACCATTTTAAACCAGAAACCAATTTCGAGTTCACGCGCGTCGTCTGATTCTCGGTTTACTATTTACCTAAGAAGAAACAGACAAAAGGGTGAGCTAACAAGCTCAGTGTATAACTCAACCCAACCACAAATCAGATGCATAAAAAATATTTGATAAGCATACAATTGCAACTCAATTACAGAATCAGATGTATTTTCATAATCAAATACATATGCATAATCAGATACATATTCAAGTCCTACTCTCATCCGCTACACACCATCTCCATCCATCTCTAGACACCAATTAAGGTATTAAACACCCATCCAACCTTGCACGCCTATAAGTGAGCGTATGTCACTTTTCATAATAGTGTAAATATAATATGCGGTAATCCACTAGAAACAGATAAGTGTGGCTGAGCCACCAGTACAGTCATGTGGTATAACCACCAGATAAGACCGGTTATTATACTGCCAACACTTCCTCTATTACATCACCATCTCACCCCAATGCAAATGCTCATACTAATAGATATCAAATGCATATATGTCATACATGTTTTCCACATCAAAACATGTTAACAGAATTATCTGATGACAGATCATATACATAGTTCACATACATTATCCACATTACATACAGTAGCATAATATCATATTTCATGTTTTCAAGTCCTATTTATACAGTACATTGCAGATCCTATAGAGTGGCTAAATACGAATCACACACCAATAAGACCATAGGTAAATTTTTCAGAAAATGGGCTCACACGCCCGTGTGGCCCATACAACCTAATTGACCCAACCCATGTGACCCACACGATCTGGCACACAGCCGTATGGTTCACACAGATTGGCACACTGCCATGTGGCATCGACATTATTCCACTTTTCTACCTCGTGTTTTTGGCTATTTTTTTAGGTTTTCCATTATACACCCGGTCAGTTTTCAATGCTAACACCACGGTAAGTATTCTAGTACCTAAACTGACATTGAAAACGAATAATTTTAGAAACGAATAACTAAACTCTAAAACCCCAATATGGTCACAATAGTTAACACAAAGCCTTAACAAGTCGAAAATAATCAGCCCCTTGGCATTCCTTTACTTACCCAAACAATAACTGCAGTTCCAAAACCCTTAGTTTTTCGACGGCCAAATGCTCATTTCACGATATTCTCCTAACGTAGAGTACCAAAAAAGTCAACCCAAAAATTACTTCCTAAACGCAATCAGTGATTTACCACAATGAAACGAAACCTTATCGAACCTCCACAAAATGCACCAATGACACCACAATAAAAGTTACGAACAACACCACAGAATAAAAGTATCAATGAAGAATCAAAAGAACATAGACGAATAAGAAAAATCTTGAGGAAGAGCAAGGAATAATCAACAAAAGGTTAGTTTCTTCTCTTTACTGTAGCAAAACGAAAGGAAGAAGGCAAAGGGAAAGAGAAAAACTAACGTGAGAGAAAAATGAGAAAGAAAAGAAAAGAAAATAGACATGAGAAGAGGGGAATAGTGGACGGTAGAATGAGAATTTTGGGGAAAAAATTTAGGAATTTTCAAAAATAAAAAAAGATTTTAAAAACCACCTATTTCCCCCACTAAATCAGATACATTAACGCTATGATGAATTCCACCCAACTTCCACCGCATGGCCACATGGGCAGCACTAACCAAAAATAACAAAAATAATTCTATTTTGCACACATTGGGATTCAAACACAAAACCTCTGGATAAGTTAGAACCTTATCATTAAACCAACAGCCTCATTTTATAATTAATTGAGTGAAAATAATATATAATTCTAATATCCAAAATTAGGGGTTGGGCAAAAAAATTACAAAATTTAAAGGAAAAAGATTTGAATACAAGATCTCTCACACACAAATACAACATTTAACCACTAAACCAAATCAATTCATTTTGACAAATTTTAACAATTTAAAAACAAAAAATTTAGGACATTACAAGTAGAAAGTTTGCATGGTGGCATTAGTAAAAAAATTAAATAAAAGGCATGACTTTTTCTTGATTTATCAGATTCTTAGAAGCTTCAACGAAGAAATACAAAACATCTACTATAGCTTCCAGTTTACTCTTAAATGAAAAGCACAAGTTACATTTTTTTTTTTTGACTCCATATATATTCATAGTTGATATTTAAGAATTCGATTTACAAAAATGGAGTTCTAATATTTTATTATTAATCTTATAATTGTAATGTATTTAGTATTATCAGGTATACCTTTTATATCAACAAGAATAGTAATAGCTTAGTCGGAATCAAATTTTTTTTTTTCTGGATGCATACATGCAAATCCATATTTCTTGAATGGTTGATGTTTCAAATCAATCCATGTTGAAACTTAATTTGGAAAATATTGAAGTAAAACAAATTAAATTAAAATCTCCACCTCTTTCCAAAAGGGATTGAATGGGAAAATTTTGTCATGAAAGATGTGGATGTGTAGGACTACAAAATGACAATGATAGGAAAAGTCCATTCATATTGCTAATTTTGTCAACAAATTTGTGGCTAAATGTAAGAGTAAGACTATAAAGTATAGGCAACTGCATGGCAATGGTGATTTCCAGTCTTCCCTTATTACTTTTTGTTGGACCCAATTAACTTGGGTCGCACATGTACGCAAATTATTGGACCCATTTAACTTGGGGCACACATGTACCCAATTATAGAGTAGATGCAAAATGTTACTTGTCCGTTGAGAGTAGTTATTATGTGGATTTCTTTTTATAAATTTTAAATCGAAGAAAAAATATATTTAAGTACATTCGAATTTACGTCTTTTTAATTATTCGAATTTACGTCTTTTTAATTATTATAATATTAAAGGTACCAAACAAACTAAGGTTGAATCAACACAATTATTATATTGCTAAATATAAGCAGCATTGCCTAAATACAGAAGAAGAGTCTAACAAGGAGCACCTAAAAAAGATCCCTTAACAACCCCAATCAACAAAACCCAATACTCTTACAAGCACCTTAATCCATATCATAGGATAACCTCAACGAACACAAATCGTCCTACAATAACAGACCAAATAAAAGCCACACCAACAAGGAGCAAAAACCCCAAGCAAGAGACACGTTGAATACAAACAAACCACCCAAAATTAAAACATAAAAGACAAAATACTAAGCCAAAAAATCACCAAATTTAAATCTATATTTGTATAGATAAACCCCTGATATTTACACCATTATCCCTAGAATATTCTTCTCACCAAACATTAAGTGCAATGCAATACTAATATGAGGAAATGTAAGAATATTTAAGTACTTAGCCTAGCTAATATTTGTTTAGAAATCTTGAGTTTGTATTTTCAATGGAAAAATGGAAAGATAAATCCACTTCACTTTACTTTTCTACAAGCATAATTGATCCTTAGTTTCACGTTACATGATAATGATGTTGTTTTGTCACTAAAGGAAAGAAAAAATCATCTTTTTAAAAGTAACCAATCTTTTTAAAGAATAATTCACGTCATAATTAAGATAGATGGGCATATTGTTTAAATTCTTTATAGATATGTACATGCTATATAATATAGGAAGAACTGCGATTCAATCTTTTTAAAATATAAAATTATATGTTAATATATGATAGAATGATACTTTGACCTTACAAATAAAAAATATTTGATCAATCTCTTAAAATTTATGAAATTTAAAAGTATGATATATGATAAAATTATATATTTTAACTTCTCAAAAGTTTATAATTCAATTTCGGTCCTCAAAAATTATCTGAATTCGCCTCTAAATCTAGACATAATATAGAATTTGATAAGTGTCAAAAGTAACATATTTTAGCCTCATTCTTAGTGCCTTTTTAGGTGATTATATGACATTAATTGTGAATTATATACTCCTAGTCCTTTTAAATTCATATTTTGATGCTTAATAGGTCATGTCGATCTTGGGAATCATATGTGCTAATAGCTAAAAGTTGCGATTTTTAGGGTTTTTTTGGCACTCTAAAAAGGTATAAATAAGGAAATAAAGGATGGAGGAAGCAGCGTCAAGAGATAGCACAAAAATTACCCAAAGGACATCATTGAAACTGATTTCCAAGCAATTTTCCTTCAAGATTCAAGATTCCAAGCTGATTTCTGAGGGATTTATCATGGATTTCTTTTATTTTAGTGGTTATATTGTATATTTTTGTTTTTATTCTTACATTTATGAACTAATTCTCTTAATACCTACGGGATATGAATCCTAGGATGGATTCTATTGTTTGATTTCTAGTTTTATGTAATAAAACCTTAGTTTCTTTGCTTTCATTTATAAATGCTTAATTGTTCTTGGGTTAATAATTTTGGAGTGTTGGTCAATGTTTGATGTGCATAAGTTTGAGATTAAATAGACCCTTCTTCTGATTAAATCTTGCATAATTGAATGGAGTTACACGCAATCCTAGAAATATGATGACATAAATCTACTAGATTAGAGTCAAATTTAATAGGGGGATCAATAGAGCGAATTAATGCAATAATAGAGGTTTTAATTAGAAAGAAATTTCAATTAATAAAACTAGAGTTAATTGCTCTTATGCTCGGAAGAGATATTAGTATAAATTAGAGATTTCTACGGATCAAAGAACTAGGAAAATAAGTTGCATAAATTAGATTGAGAATTATAGATGAAATCTAGGTGGATTCTTATCTAGGTATTGTTTTATCACTTGGTTGATATTTGACTGTTTTTGTGTTTTATTCTTTGGTGCATACATTAGTTAATTTAGATAGTTAATTTTTAATTTTAATTAAGATATTGAATTATTAGGTTAAATAATAGAAATGTGATAATTACTAATAATTGTAGTCCTCCAGAGAACGATATATGAGCTCACCATAGCTATATTATTAATTGAAAGGTGCACTTGTTTTAGTCAATTTATTAGTTAGTTTAGTGGACATCATGTAACAGCCCAGTTTTAGCTAAACCGGAACAGTGGTTTCAGAACCACAAATTTGATGTAGAAAAATTATTTTAATATTATTTTCGGTGTTTAAAGCATGTTATTTGATATGAGTGAAAATTTCGTGAGCTAATTTTACCGTTTAATTGCTCAATTAGAGAAAAAAGACTTAATCGCGTAGAATGTAAAAGTTGCATTCTATTTGTTAAAGATGTTTAATTGCTATGATTTATTAAATCAAATTCCTCATGATGATATTAGACCATTGGTAGTGTAAGTGGACAATTATGGTCATCCATTATATGTTCATTAATGTTTTAAACTAAGGTTAAAATTGGTATTTAGTTATTAAATGATATATTAATAAAACAAAAGAAAAATTGTTCATATTACCATCACTTTGAACCGAAAATAAGAGGAAGAATAAATCTATATAGGGCTTGTGATATTCGACCAACTCTAGGCTTGATTAAGGTACGGTTTTAGCTCGTTTTTTAATGATTTCTATGTTTTTGTGATCGTTACATCTAGTACTAGCTAGCCCATACCTTTAATTTTAAAATTGTTAAAGATTTTGAGAGTTTCCATTGATAAGTTTATGTGTTCTTTGATGTTTAAAGATGAAATATGAATTTTTGATGATAGATTTACATGTTTTGTAAAGTTATTTTAGACAAAAATGTCAAATAGGGATTAAATTGTGAAATATAGAAGTCGAGTGGTTAAAATGTGTAATAAATGAAAGTTTTGGGCTACTAGAGACCTATGTGAAATCCGGCCAAGCTCGGGTTTAATGAAAAATTGTGAATTTTGTGTATTTGTGAAATAGGGACTAAATTAAATAAATGTGAAAGTTTAGGGGCTAATGTGTAAAAATGCCCAAATAGGTGTTTAAGGATTAAATTGAATGAATGAAAGATTAAATGAGTTAATTATGAATACATATAGATCAAGAAAAGAGGAATCTGAAATTAGATTGGTGGAAAGACAAGATAATCGAGTAATTGACTCATTTCGCCGTTTTCATACTCGAGGTAAGTTCGTAATGTGACGATTTCATTATAAATGTATGTTAAATGCTTTGATAATGCATAAACTATGATTACGAGATTTTCATTAATGTATGAATTGTAAATATGACCCAATGGATATATTCGAAGATAGAATCAACAAGCTAGAAATCTCAGTTAAACCTTAGGAATAGAATTGGATACTTGTGAAATGTTATAAGTTGATATACTGATTTGGCTTCGGGCCATGCATATTAGATGAGTTGGCTTCGGGCCATGATATTAGCACTTCGGATGCAATTTATACTGATTTGGCTACGGGCCATGCATATCGGATAAATTGGCTTCGGGCCATGATAATAATTCTTCAGATAAGTTACCTTAATTTGGCTACGGGCCATGGTATAGGTACTTATCATATGAGACATATGAGTATCCGATTTCTATTTTGAATAGTTCAATAGGTAAACGAATGATGTGGTTGAGAAAGAGGTTAGTACGAGGTGACACAGGTACGTACGGAAACTATTCGAGTATTAAATAGAGAAAGTTCAATGAGATGGTACTTAATTATGTTTTGAGACTTGAGAAAGGTTTGTAGTTAATGTGGTTATGATTTTGTAATGTGTAATTGGTTGAATTACATTTATTCGATGTATTGAATTACTCACTTACGAGCTTATTAAGCTATGAAGCTTACTTTGTGTTATTTTTCTATGTTTTATAGTGTATCAAAGCTAGCTCGGATCCGGGAGTCATCAGGAACATCATTACACTATCAAACATTTAAGTTGGTACTTTTGATTTATATGTATTGTATATGGCATGTATAGGCTGATTATGATACTTTGGTTATGAGTATAGCCATGAGATTTGGCTTGTAAATATATATGTTTTGTTTTGTATATATAGCCATGAATGATGGCTTATTTTGGTATGTTTTGGTATAAATGTGGCTAAGGTATTATAGTTGTTCAAATGGTTATATTTTGATTTAGTAAATGATCTATATGGTGGGATTGAAGTTGATAATTTGAGAAGTCATGTGCTTTTGAATAGATGCTTGATGATATTAGTTTTGAATAGGTATTTGGCATTGACTCAAGTATTGAATTTGGTTGAATTGGTATTGTATAAATGATGCATTTGAATGATGATTTTTGGCTGTCTATTGTATGATGAAATTGTATCATTTTGGTTGTTAGGTGCGCATGAGAAAAGGGTGGCAAATTGGCCTTACAAATGGCCTATTTTTGTCCACATGGGCAGAGACAGGGGCGTATGTCTCAGCCGTGTGTGACACACGGTCATGCTACATGGTCGTGTGTCCCCTTGGTGTTAAAACTGAATTGAAGTCAATATGCTCCACACGGGCGTGTAGCTGGCCATGTGACATAAGTCAGTATACCCCTAAATGGCACACGGCTTAGTACACGGGCGTGTGTGGCCATTTCGAAGGGCACACGGACTAGACACATGGGTGTGTGGTTGGCCGTATGACCTAAGTCAGTATACTCTCTAGTTTTCACACGGCTTGGCACACAGGCGTGTCCTCAGCTGTGTGGTGCAAGTCAGTATGTATGCCCTGTTTCTACACAGCCTAAGACACGAGCATGTCTACTAGCCGTGTGAGGCACACGGCCTATTCACACGGGCGTGTGACCCTTATATGTTTGAAAATATCTAATTTTTCCAAATTTTTGTATGTCATCGGTTTAGCCCCGAACCATTTCTAAAGCATGTTTAAGGCCTCGTAGGCCCTTGTAAGGGACAATATGATTATATTGAATAACGTATGAGAATGAATGTTATTTCTGTTGTGTATTGATCGGTAATACATTGTAACCCTATTTCGGTAACGGATACAGGTTGGGGGTCTTACACATCAAGTTTTTGGCGTTGTTGCCAGGGACTAAAATATTAGGAAAATCTTATTTCTGTTAATTTAACCAATTTTATTTTATGTTATGTTATTTTGTTTCTAATTTAATTTTGAGATATTGATCCTCTTTTATTTGGTTTATGACATGTTCTTTTGGTTTATGACTACAGGCAACTCATTGGAACCAATAATTTTTTACAGTGAAATTGAAAGAACTACTCACAGAAATCGAAGAGAGGTTAGAGAAGTAAGGCAAGACCAACATCAAATTGTCATAGACAATCAAGAGAAAAAAAGACATTATTGAAGAAACAAATCATCCTCTATTGACTATGTATGACTACGCTAAGCCAACTCTGACTGAGCTGAGTCTAGTATCATTAGATCAAAGAAAAGTGTCGATAAGAATATATTTTGTGGAATGCATCAATTTCTATCTCTGAAGAGGTTGTGAAATAGATCTGTAATGAGAAGTGAATATTATAGTCCGTCATACGAGTAGAATAAATGTATGATCGATAAGTGTGTAAATGAGCGTATTTGAATTCACCGAGAAAAAGGAAAATTATCTGCCAATATTAAAAAAGAAATTCAGAACTCTTCAAGTTGAGAAGTTTCAACAACAAATGTTTAAGGTAATCTTGGTTAAAGATTCAGAGATATAGGTCAGTTTTTCGGAGATATAGGTCAGTTGATCTGGAGAGACCAAGCCAGAAATACGCCAAGAAGGCTACTCTAGTGGCATTATTATGCATACAAAAGACGTTGTAAGGATATGCAAATTGTATTCTACGCCATGTTGAAGTCTATCTTTAACAAAGTTTTAAATTGTAATGTCACATGCTGCTTTTGAAAATCTAATGTAATTATTAAACATTTTCTTTTATAAATCTTTGTTTTAAGAGCATTAAATAAAGGAATAAGAAGTATGTTTAGAATGGCTTTACACTGTCATAAAAATTTTGCTAAGTGTTTAGGTTCAGTAACATCCAATATCCAGATCCAGTAATTCGGGTCGGGTATAAGGTGTTAATGACAATTCGTCATCCTCCACAGCAAAACGACGTTGCAGAACAAATGAATAGACCAATAATGGACAAGGTTTGATGCATGTTGTCGAATGCTCGTTTACTGAAGTCGTTTTGGGCTGAAGCTGCCTCTATAACATGTTTACTAATTAACCAGTATTTGTCCATTACTATTGAGAAAAAGACTCTACAAAAGGTATGGTATGGTATTCTTGCTGATTGTTCTAATTTGAAAATTTTTTCTGTCCTATGTATACTCATGTTGATAATGGTAAATTGGAGCTTAGATCTATTAGGTGTGTTTTTTTGGATATAAGGCTGAAATTAAATGGTATAAGTTATGGTTTCCTAAAATTAGGAAAGTTGTAATTAGCAAGATGTTATTTTTTATGAGATTGCTATGTTACATAACTTACCTCTTAAAGACTCTTCTGATAAAGACCAGTAGAGATCAAACACACATGTGGAGTAGGTGGAACTTCAGATTGATTCAGGATCTACAATAGAGTCTAGTCCTCATGTTAGTACAAAAACTCATAGCAGAGTTGTTTCTTCACCATAGCCAGCACCATAATATTCTATTGGTAAGAACAGGCCTAGAAGAGAAATTAAACCTCCACAGAGGTTCGCTGAGGCTTGTTTAGTTTCTTATGCTTTAAATGTGGCTAAAAGTATAAATGCAAGTCAAGAGCAATCTACTTATTTCGAGGTAGTTAGTTGTGAAGATTTAGGCAAGTGGATGAATTTTATGCAAGAAGAAATGGAATCACTTCATAAGAATAGTACATGGAATCTAGTGAAGCTTCTTAAGGGTAAAAAGGTTTTTCATTGTAAATGAGTGTTCAAGAAGAAAGAAGGGACTTCAATAGGTTGAAGAACCCATATATAAAGCAAGATTGGTTGCAAAAGGTTATTATCAGATTCCAGTGCAGACTTCACAGAGGTTTTTTCTTCAATTGTTAAGAATAGTTTGATTCGAGTCTTACTTAATATTATGTGTCGTAACCATTTTTTTCGAAAAAATGGGAATAGACTTTGTTTATGGAAATGAAAACGAGAAAACAGGAGTCGCCATCAATCCTTTTTTGATGAGGTGTGATCGGATCACCTTGAATTAATCATTTTAATAAAATTTAAGATTTATTAAAATGATAATTTTTGGTCTACGAAAATCAGAAAAAGGGTTCGGGAGTCGGTTACGCATGAGGAAGGATTAGCACCCTTGATACGCCCAAAATTGGTACCTAGTTGGTTAATTAGTGTCTTATTGTCAAAAATTTGAAAACTTGAAAGAATTTAAAATACAATCCCTCTTTTTACTAATGCTAATTTAAAAATGATTGAATAAATTAAAACGAATGTTAAGGGTTCTCTCATCTCGAAGTAATAAAATATCATGCCCAGTAAGTTAGGACACAACATCTCGAGCTTTGAGAATGAGCTTGCCTTTTATTTAAAATTAATGTATTTTAACTTCTTTTAAAAGGTTATTCGGTTAGTTAGGGTGAACGAGGAAAGTCGAAGCCCAGTAAGTTAGGGCACGTTTCCTCGAATTTTTGAACACCGAATATTGCCTTTATTTGCGAAAAACCTTATTTCGAGGTAACAAAATGTCATACCCGGTAAGTTAGGGCACCACACATCGTATTTTTGAAAATAAGCATTTTTAAAACTCATATTATAATTTAAAAGAATATTTCGTTATTTAGGTAAAATGGGAGGAATCGAAACCTAGTAAGTTAGGGCACGATTTTCTAGAAATTCCAAATACGGAGTATCGCTTTTTATGAAAAGATTATTTTGTTGGGTAAAGGATGATATAACGCAAATTTGTAAAGACGAAAAGAAATAAATCATGATGTTTACAAGCCTAATAATAAATGAGTAGTAAAAATGACAAAAATGAAAGAAGCAAACAAGCTATGAAACTTAAAAAGAGAATAATAGGTAAAAATAATAAAAAACGATGAAAATAAAAATAAACAAGAATAATAAAAATAAGTAAAAAGAGAAAACTTAATAGTAAACCGATAAATAAATAAGTGATATATAAAATAGTAAAAGATGCTAAAAGGTAAAAATATGTTAATAAGGAAAATAATAAAAATAATATGCTAATAATATAATAGTAATGATAATAACAATAATAGTAAAAATAAAAATATTATAATAAATAAAATAATAATCATAGCAATAAATAATAAAAAAATCATAATAGTGACATTAAATAAAGTAATAGTAACAGAAATGGTGCTAATATCGATAGTAACAAAATAAAGAAAATAAAAAATTGTAATGATGATAATGACGTGAATAATATTATTAAAATAAAAAAAATAAGTAACAATAGTGAGAACAATAAGTATAATAATAAATATAATGATATATAAAAAATAATACTATATATAAAAGTATATATATATATACATGTATAAAATATAATAGGGGTAAAAATAGATATAATAATAATATGTACATAATATGGTATTAATATATATATATATATATATATATATAATATGGTTATGAAAAAATATACGTAAGATAATATGTAAAAAAATGAATAGTATAGTATTAAAGATATGTACATAACATAGTATTAAAATATTTATATAATATATACATATAAGTATTGATTAAAAAATAATACTAATAATAGTAATAGTAAAATACTAATAAATAATAGATATAGAAATAATAAGAATATATAAACGACAATGTGTACCGGCGAAAATAAAAACAATAAAAGAAAATTAGTAACGTTATATATACGTAAACATATATATATTGAAAACATATATACATAGTATTAGTATTTAAATATATATAATATAATATTTAAGAAAAAAACTGTACATAATATATACATTACTTGATATAGCTTTTAAAGTATATATGTAATATAACCTTAGACGCATATATATATATATATATATATATATATATATATGATAACATAAAAATATATAACTAATAATATTTAAGAATGTATACATAATATAGTACAAAAATATATATACATACGTAATATAGAGTTTAGAATATACCTAATATATTAAAAGAATATACATAATATAAAGTTAGGAAAATAATAATAAACAACAAAAAAATTAGTAATAATACTATATAATATATATACATATAAGTATTAAGTGAAAACAATACTAAGGCTAATAAATAATAAATATAATAATAATAATAAAATATAATAGTATATATAAAATTAAAATTAAAATAAAATAATGAGAAAAAGTAAAAAGAGGGACGAAAATCGAAACGAAAACGAAATTTTGGGGAGAATTTCAAAAGAAATAAAAAGGAAACGGCCAAATTTCAACATGAGCACGACCTAGAAGTACTGAAAATGTAATATTCCCCCGTCTTAAAATGTAGCACGTGGCCGTGGACCAAATTGAAAAGCGGGACAAATTCCAGGGTAAGATTAAAATTAAAAAAACTTAATCGCGAAGTCATGAGAAAGCGAAAGGGCCAAAAGCGCAAATAACCCCTCCGTTTTAAAAACACGCGGATCCCAGGCCGGACGGGTCAGGTCGGCCCGCTCCACCCCAAAACGACGTCATTTTACGCCTTGGGGGGAAGGGCCAAAACGGTGTCGTTTTGACACCCTATAAAAGCCAACAAATCTTCAAAAAAAATCATTTTACTTCCCAATTCCAAAAAAAAAAAAAAATCAGAGAATGCTCTCTCTCTCCCCCTTTCTCTCAGTCCCCTCTCCGGCCATCGGTTTGTCCATGCCACCGCTGGGTCCCGTGGCACAGCAGTATGGCACTGTGCCGGAAGGCCAAAAGTCACCTTTTTCCGGTGAAGTTTTTTAAAAAGTAAGTTTCTCTTCCCTTTTTTACTCTTTTTAATATATATTTGTATATAAATAGTTAAAAAAGAAGATCAAAAGATATATATGTATAAACAGTTTCGAAAAAAAGGAGAATAAAAAGAAACAACGACCTTAACACGTTTGAACTTTTTCTTTTTTTGTCTTCGTCTGCCTGTTGTTCTTTGTTGATTATTTTTGTATGCTTGAATCTATATTTTTTTGTATTCGAAAAATGTATGAAAAAAATACATTGAGATTGTGGCTTTCTATAGCCTTTTACAACTTGTTCCTTTTTTATTTATTTGTCTTTTCCGTTGTAGGCAAGTGGGGCAAGTGGAGGTGCTGCCATGGCAGCTGGTGGCAGAGGTTAGAGGCGGCACTAAGGTTATGGGGCTAGGGTTTTTTTTGTTTTGTTTTTTTCTGAAAATGTTGTGGGCTGTAATGGGTTTGGGTTAATGGTTTTTGGGTTTAGTGGGTTATTTGGTTTGGGTTTAGTTGGGTATTAGGCCCAGTTAAATTTGGGTGCCCATAGCTGCCCCTCTTTGCGCATTGTCATGCAACGAGAGTAGAGCAAAGACTATAGAAAGGGCCAAATTTGCCGGGACCTGCCGAGTCTTGACTTCTCTCGGCGCTTCTTTTCTTCAAGTATCTTCAATGTGCTCCACTGCAACTTCAGGGGGATTAGGTTTGTGATGATCTACTCTACTACAGCTTCAAAGAGATAAGATCTGTAGTTTTCAGTCTGCTCCATTGCAATTTCAGGGAGATAAGACTTGTAACTTCAACCTACTCCACTGCAACTTCAAGGAGATCTGCTGTGGCTTTTAGCCGCTCCAACGCCATTTCAGGGAGAAGATATTTGATTTCCAGCCTGTTACTGTTGTAGGCCAATTTAACCCTATGGCCCATTTACATTTTACAAGCCCGTTTACAACATTAGACCACTAATACCAGACCCAGACCCGATTAACTACCCAAAAACTAAACCAAATACAAACCTACCCACTAACCCAATAACCAACTTACCCAATTGCCACTACCCAAGTCCCCAAACAGCAGCCCAAGCCCAATACCTAAATTGAACACAAAAAAAACCCTAGCCCCAAGCTGCTGCTGCCTCTGCCATCAGTCCCATCCCACCGCCTGAGCGCCCCATGCCTCTGCTCCACCGCCTCAACCTGCATGAAAAGACAGAAAATTAAAAAGATAGAAAGCAAGTTGTAAAACTGGGTATATAAACCCGAAAAAAAGAATGTAAAGGGGTTCCCCCATTCGGCAGTTTGAAATCAGAAAAAAAGAGAAACATTCGACAGTCTTGAAAATACAAAGAAAATTATTTCAAATCTAGAATCAAAATATCATTCCTCTTAGTATTAGCATACGATAACATCACCAAATTGAATAAACATATCAGAGATTGAAGGAACAAGAGGCGATAAAACCTAAGGTAAAAATTTTATTTTCATTACTATTTGAGGTTTATTTTTCTATACACAAATATTAAGAGAATATTAAAAATACAACAAAAATATAAAAAGAAAAAAAAAGGAAAAAAAGTTAAAAATTTTACTCTCTCGTGGCCAGTGTATGTAGTGCATGGCCAAAGTCTGATGACAGGCCCCTGTAGGAGCTCCCTCCTCCTCTCCCCTCTCTCTTTTCTTTCCTCTCCCCTTCTCTCTTTTTTTCCCTCTCATCTGTTACAAATGAAATTTTTAAAAAAAATTTTGTCTTATATAGGGGACCAAAACGCACCGTTTTGGTCCCCCCCCCCAAAAATAAGTAAAACGACGTCGTTTTGGGCGCGGGTCGGGTCGACCCGACCCGCACCAGGGAAGGTCTGCGTGTTTTTTAAGCGGAACGGCTAATTGCGCGATCAGCCCTTCTGCATTTTTGCTATTCCACAATCAGGTTCATCGTTTTTTTTAATTTGGCCCAGAGTTTTGCTCGTTCATCAATTTAGTCCCTCCGTGCTGCGCAGCGTCTTGGTAGTTGGGATTATTTGCGATTCTGGTCCCTCCAGGTTGCGCGCGCCTCATATTCTGATCCCTTCTCTTTATTTCCTTTTTAAATTGACCCCACGAAGTTGTTTTTCATTAGATTTTAGTCCTTTTTTTTTTCGTTATTATTATTTCCATATTAAATACTCTTATTATTTTTATACTATCAATATTATTATTATTATTATTATTATTATTATTATTATTATTATTATTATTATTATTATTATTATTATTATTATTATGTGTTAGTTTATGTTTTATTATGCAATTAAATATTTGTAACATGTATACACACTTAATATATTATGTATGTATTTTACTTTCAATATTATAATTTATTTATATTTTTGATATATATTATTTCACGTACATATTTATCTACTATCTTTTATATATTTTCACGTATATATATTCTTTATCGTGTACATACATCCTTTATTATTATTATTAGTATGTAAATACATTTTACATGATTATAGTATTCCTAATATACATTACATATATACCTTTAGTATTGTATTTTTATATATTATGTATACATACGCTTTGTACATACGATATTATTTGTATATATCATTATATATCATTTCATTTATTATCTTCACGATTATAATTTATTATTTTATCTTAATACTATATTATGTATGTATTATTATACGTTATGTATATACGTTTTAATATATCATGTTTACATATATTATGTATATTTCAATATCAAGTTATATATTTTCATACAATCTTATGCACATATAGTTACATACATATATATATATATATTTTTTTTATTTATTATATTATATATATTTATACTATATTAGTTAGGTCTTGGAACTATCTTATGAGTACATTTTTTATTGATATACTATGTATATATTTTAAGCACTACATTCTATCTATATATATTATACTCATATTTCAATATTATTATTATTACATATCTTTAATATATATACGTATAGGTATATGTGGTATTATTAATATTTTTAATATTACATTTTCTGCTACCTTACACACTATTATTGTATACACATATTTTTATACATATTCTTAATATCATTATTATGTATTTATATATATTCGCTGTTTTTATTTCATGTTTAATTCTTATTATGTTTAATATCACGCATTGTCATTGTAATATTCTTGTTGTATGTATTATATGCCTTGATGTATTTCTGACTATTATATTTCGCTTCCCGCCCATTTTCATAAATTTCCCCGTTGTTCATCATTTTAAAATATTTATTCGTGTTTTATTCATTTCAATACATAAGGCAATATATCGATTTAACATTAAGTCATCGAGTTCATCGCTATGTTGGGTGAATGTCAATTGACTCGTGTTAAAACGGCATATCCTTCTCAAAAAACCAAAAATACTAAAACTTCTCGTCTTTTCAATCGGATCACAACTAAATGTTATATTGAACTTGCATTTTTGAAAATCAAGACAAGACGTGTTTATGAGATACCAATTTTGGGCGTCGTGGGGGTGCTAATACCTTCCTCGCGCGTAACCGACTCCCGAACCCTAATTTTTTCTCTGGCTTTTAACGTAGACCTTAACTCGGCCTTTTTCTTGCTTTTAAAAAAAAGGAAATCTAATAGGTGTCCGATCACACCTAGAAAAAAAAGGATCGGTGGCGACTCCCGGTTTATTTTAAAACCATATTTCAATTTCTAAACTTCTAATAAATCGCCACAATTAGCGACCGAACGAAAGTAAAATTTTTACGTCGCTACAGCTGGCGACTCCGCTGGGGACTTCGGTGCGAGTCAAGTCGAATTAAACATGTTTTGTCAAAGTTTTCAAACTTCCTTGTTCAAAGTAAATATTTGGTCGTGATCCGAAAATCTCGTTTTCAAAATTCATGCATTTGCATCGTGTTGTAAATTTTTCTTCTAACTTGTTATTTGTTAGTTTTTCAGTTTTCATTTTTATGGTTTTTATTCTGGTTTAGTTTCTTTAAATAAAACGTAAAGGTTTATGAGTTTTTCCCCCCACACACCGTGCACTTGCATTTTGCATAACATGAGCTCTAAACCCGAGCTCCGTCCGTTTAAGTGAAAGTAAACGCTACGCCTTCGTGAGTTAACTCGTCCCTCCACACAGGCTAGTGAATACTTTCGGGTTACATATGACTTATGCTTTCGTGAGTTAACTTGTCCCTCCGCATAGGCATAAGTAAATGTAATCCCTCGAATTGAACTCGTGAGCCTGTGATGGGCTATGACCGAGGCTCCGTACCAATTTTAGCAGATGATAGTATGGGCAATTCGAGTACTTATCTAGAACCAAAACCGCACGTAACGAACCATACGAGCTATCCAATTAGGGCCATGCCGAACCTCTGTCCGCTTATAGTCACCAAAATAAGTACACCGGGAAAATATCTTTTGCCTTTCATTTACACTGTTTATGTAAAAGAATTGGATTGGGTAGTTTAATTTGTTTCTCAAATATTTGTTGTATTCACTAACCAAGTTTGTTTGTTTTTATTTTTATTCATCATGCATCATAGGCATCATATTAGGGAGGTGTTGATTAAAGGTTGGTTGCCAAAAAACGGGTTTCTGATGGAGGAGTCAATTACACAAATAACCGAAAAGAATGCCGCGGTTCGGGAATGGTCTCTAAAAACTCAGAGAGAAAAGGGGGACAGCCTAGTGGAAGGGTGTGTTGTCAATTTGCCCGAACATACAACTGTGAATGTTCGCCAAAATAACCTTGAGGATTTGGTGCAAGTTTGGAATCAATGGGATTCAGACACTAAGGGCATTTTCACTGAGAGGTATGGAGATATAGCTCACTTGATCACCATCCGTGTAGACGAACAGTTGATTCAAGCCATGGTTCGATTTTAGGACCCAGCTTATCAGTGCTTCACCTTTAATCAAGAGGACATGACTCCAACCATAGAAGAGTATGCCGCTTTACTCCGCATCGACAATGTGCAATTCGGCAAGATATACGTGAAAGAGCCTAAGCCAATGACCTTTAAGAAAAAATTAGTAAGATTGACAGACATGACTGATGCATGGGCCAAAAAAGAAATAAAGAAGAAGAATGAAACCATTTGCATTCCATGGTCTAGCCTACGAGAATCGGTTCTGAGTCATCCTGACATATTGAAGAGAGTCAATCTATTCGCCTTGGCCATTTACGGTTTGGTCATTTTCCCGAGAGTTCTCAGACATCTTGAAGTCGCAGTATTTGATTTCTTCTAAAGGCTAAAACAAGGAGTCAACCCTGTCCCGACTATCTTAGCTGAGACATTCAGGTCCCTGAATACTTGTCAAAGGGTTGGAAAAGGACGATTTATCGAATGCACATACCATTTCTTAATGTTTGGATTTTGAGTCATTTTTGGAAAGTAGAGCGCACTCCATTCCACATGTTTTCAAAAACATTCGCCCGCTAGAAGCTTACCTCAAGAAAGAATGGCCGAAAGAAGTCACAGAGCGGCATTGGGTATCGCTTTTTCAGAATCTTCGTACGAGGATATAACGTGGAGAGCACCACTGGATCCGTACTTCATCTGCTATACAAATGTGGAGGCCAAGATTGGGTACCTTTACTCGGGTTATGGGAGGAATTGATACGCCCGCTATTAGCCCAAAGGCAATTTTCTTAGCGACAATTTATACCCGAAGCTGGAGGGTTAGCACAGTCGAGTTCGCTTTCGCGGGTGAGGATATATGAAGAGAGTCCGAGACATTGCAAAGTCTTGGAAGGAAATTCATTTCATGGAATTAGCCACAGTATATGCCGATACCCTTACCCAAGACTATGACATATGGAGAAAGCAACGGGTAAGTAGTCGACAAATCTCATCAACAAATTACACGCGCCTAATCCCTTTTTGGAGGAAATGCCATCCGAATTGGAAATAGCTAGACAAGAATTCGAGCGAGAAAAAGCTAAGATGTCTAGGGACCTCGGTACCCTTCAAGAAGAAAACTATCGGTGAAGATTGAAGTTCGGGTTGAAAAGTCCAGCGAAAAAGTACAAAGGGAGGCCGAGATCGTGAGAAACGACTTAAGGGACCTTCATTTGGAAAATAAGAAATTAAGAAACACTATAAAGAATAGTGGATTGGGCAAGTCGACAGCTGAGTGGAAGGAAGAAATTAGCAACATCAAGGGAGAAATGGAATTTTGGAAGGGAAAAGCAAAGAAAGAAGAGGAAAAAGGCTTGCAAGGCTGCAATAGAGTTAAAAAGGAAGAATGCCGAGTATGAAATGGTGACTGCGGAATTTGCGAATAGTCAGTCTGAACATCAAGAATTAAAAAGGAGAGTACGAGGTTTAGAAAATATGCTACAATCTCGTCAACAACAATTAGATAACCTCCTGAAGGCTCTAGAAGAAAAGAATGATCAGTACGATAGGGGCATTCACGCGTATGAAGGAACTCTCTAAGAAAAAGAAATGCAACTCAACTTCTTGATCAATGAAATTCGCAAAGCGGCTATGCAAGTTGTTCAATTATCAGATGAAGCCGAAGTTCTCAGTTGCCAATTCCCTCCGAGCCAAAGATCGAGTATATCAGAGTTTTTAGAGCAAGTGAAGAAACAAGGCAATGTGGCTAGAAAATTTGTGTAACTGTTGGAAAAATGAAAACTTTTTGTAACGTACTCTTCTGATAAATGAAATGCCTACATATGGGGCTATCTTGAAATCAACACCAAATTCTTGCATATTTACTCATAACTAACATTTATGCATCATTTATTCTTTGGACATTCATCCATTCATTCATTCATCGCATGTACATATCACCATAATCATCCACCGAAACTAAAAGAACCATATAATCCGTAGTTGCAAGACTTCAAGACTGGAATCACGACATTTATACAGAACGCGTCGACAAACTAGGGCAATGGAAGCTGAGTTCAATGAGAGAATCGAAAGGATGGAAAGGGCTCAAAAGAATTACAAGAGGCAACTGGCCAAATCGCAACAAGAGACGAGAGATCTAATGGTAAGATCTCGAGAGGAATCACTCGAGCAAAGAGATCAGATGGCCAAAATGATGGAGATGATGACAACTTTGGTCAAAGGAAAAGGACCCATGCAGAACCCCGATGTTATGGAACCTCAATCAAGAATTCACCATGATCAGGATCCACTCTATCCCCCGGGATTCACTCCACCACCCGCATATACAACACAGAGAGGGTATACTCAAGGAGAACCCACAGGCTTGGAATATCGACCTATGTCACCTGCTCCACCCACTAATTTGGGGCAAGGAATATTCGCGTCGAACCCAGGGGCTAGTCCTGCGGATCCACTAGTTCCAGATCTGGACGACCCCGCAGAAGTAGCCAAATTGAAATTGGATAATCATGACGCAAAATATAGGAGTCTGGAGGAAAGACTCAAAGCAATAGAAGGCACTGAGGTCTTCTCCGCGCTAGGTGCCAAGGAACTCAGTCTGGTACTTGATCTAATTTTGCCTCCGAAGTTCAAGGTGCCTGATTTTGAGAAGTATGATGGGACTAGGTGCTCAAAAGCACATCTCATCATGTTCTGTCGAAAAATGACTGGTTACGTGAACGAGGATAAGTTACTTATACATTGCTTCCAAGATAGTCTAACAGGGTCAGCCCTCCGTTGGTACAACCAACTTAGCAGGGAAAAGATTAGATCCTGGAAAGACTTGGCATCTGCATTCTGCGAGCAATACAAGCATGTATCAGACATGGTGCCAGACCGGATGACCTTACAAATGATGGAGAAAAAGCCGTCAGAGACCTTTAGACAGTATGCGCAGAGATGGAGAGACGTCTCGACCCAAGTAGAACCCCCACTAATAAAAACAGAGATAACCGTTCTCTTTATCAACACCTTAAAAGCACCGTTTTATGACAAATTAGTGGGAAGTGCCACGAAGGAGTTTGTAGATATTGTAATATCCGGTGAGCTCATAGAGAACGCCGTTAAGAGCGGTAGAATGGAAGGTGCAGAAGGTTCAAAAAGGGTAGCGCCTATGAAGAAGAAAGAACCAGAAGCCCACATGGTCGGGATGGGAAACCGCTATGCCTCTAATCCATATCCAAGCCAACCTCAGCTTCGAAATTATCCACCTCCGAATTTCTATTATCCCCCTCAAACCCCATACCACCAAACACCACCTCCTTCCTACCCTGTATATGCCATGAACAACCAAAGACCCGTCATCGCTTTTTCACAAAACACTGCACCCGTTCAAAATCAACCAAGAAACGAGCCAAGACCAACAAGGCCCAATCCCGAAAAACCATAGTTTACTCTTATCGCTGTGTCATATGGGGAATTGTACCCAAAACTCTTAGAGAAACAATTGATATCTCCCCATTATATGGCACCCCTTAAACCTCCATATCCGAAATGGTACGATCCAAACGCTAGTTGTGCATACCATGCGGGGAACCAGGGGCATTCTACTGAGAACTGTCTTGCTTTCAAAAGGAGAGTTTAAGGGCTCATCGATGCTGGCATTTTGCGATTTGATGGTACGGGTGGTACGGCTGGGAATCCATTCCCAAACCACACTGAAAGTAATGTGAGCGCAGTAAGAGAGGAGGATAAACGACAAAGTAGAAGATGGGTTTCTGAAGTGAGAACACCTCTGCAGAGAATCTGGGAGGTACTAGTTGAAAAAGGGTTGCTTTGTCGTCTTAACGGATTATTCGAAGGAAAAGATGCAAAGAGTCACAGTTTTTGCGAGTTCCATGGCATCGAAGGGCACGACATTCAGTCCTGTGATGAATTCAAAAGATTATTACAAAGTATGATGGATAACAAGGAGATCAGAATTTTTTGTAAAGCCGAAGAGGCCTATAGTGGAGAAATATGTGCCTCTGACAATCAATCATCAAAGTTGCCCATATAAGCGCCAACCGACGACCGTTAATAATTTATTATGACGAAGAAGAAGGAGTGTGAAACAAAAGTGATAATCGAAGTACCATCTTCTTTCCCTTATAAGGACAATAAAACAGTACCGTGGAGATACAATGTCAATATCGTCACACCGAAAGTTGGAAAGTCCAAAACCATATTGGAAGATGTTGAGGAGGTAGGTCATTTTACCCAAAGTGGACGGTGCTATTCTAAAGAAGTTGAACCGGTAAAGAAAACTAGCTACTTGAAGCAAAAAGGTAAAGCAGTGATGCACGAAGTCGAAGTCGAGCAAGAAATTCCACCCGTGCAAGAAACTAAAAAGCCTGTGAATGAGGAAGAAGCTCAAGAATTCTTGAATTTTATCAAACACAGCGAGTATAGCGTGGTGGAACAATTGAGCAAGCAGCCAGCACGAATCTCAGTTCTATCTCTACTGTTAAATTCAGAGCCACACCGGAATGCCTTATTGAAGGTGTTAAATCAAGCTTATGTAGCCAACAACATATCCGTTGAAAAGCTTGATAGGTGGGTAAATAATCTGAATGCGGACAATTTCATCTCTTTCAGTGATGATGAGATACCGCCAAACGGTAGAGGATCGGTGAAAGCGCTGCATATCACGACTCGCTGCAAGGGCTACATAATACCGAACGTACTCATCGATAATGGGTCGGTGTTAAATGTTATGCCATTGGCCATGCTTTCCAGAATACCGATAGATTTGTCCTACTTAAGACCCTGTCATTCCACGGTAAGGGCCTTCGACGGGACGAGGTGTGAAGTTATGGGAAAGATTGAGATCCCTTTAGAAGTAGGCCCTTATATTTATGATGTCAAATTCCAAGTCATGGACATTACGCCCTCATATAACTGCCTTTTGGGAAGACCCTGGATCCATTCTGCTGGAGCAGTCCCCTCATCCCTCCATCAAAAGGTGAAATTTATCATGGATGGCTGTCTGGTCACAGTTGAGGGAGAAGAAGACATCGTCGTATCTATCTCTGCAGATGCGCCATATCTTGAAGTAAGCAAAGACGCAGTGGAATGTTCCTTCCGATCCCTCGAATTTGTCAATGCCACTTTCGTTGCTGAGGGAAACAAAATTCCAGTGCCGAAACTTTCGAGAAATACCAGAATGGGTGTCAAATTGATCGTGGGAAGAGGAGCTCGAGCAAGAAGAGGTTTAGGCAGACATCTGCAAGGAATAGTTAGGGCTTTAAAGCCAGTGCACCACAAGGCTCAATTCGATTTGGGATTCCAGCCTGACATGCGTCAAAGAAGAAGACAGTGGAAGAAAGATCAAGAAAGAAGGATCGCAAGAACTTTGGGCCGAGAACCAGAATGGGAGCCCATAGAATACCCTCTTTTGTCAAAAACATTTACGTCTGCGGCAATGATATACCCTGGACAAGACGATCCACGAAACATGCTGAGGATAATTGAAAGGGGTTTTCAGAATGTCAGTATAAATGTCATTGACAAAGGAGCTGGTACAAGTAAAGATGTCTCGAGGATACGCCCCTGCCCTCCTGGTTTCATGTTGAACAATTTGACTTCCGAGGAGCTTCTTGTAGTTTATAAGTCTTCAGAGTAATGCCAAACATTAACCTTCTATTGTGTCTTTAGAAATAATAGAATTCTTTTGTAAGAGCGTGCATTCGCTCTTTATCATTCAAATGAATATCAATGAAGATGCATTTTGTCACGATTTTTTCGCATTATCGCTAATTTCATGATCATTTTCTCATTTCATAATCTATACTCACATTTGCCACATTCCATGCCATAACATTTTTGTCTGTTGTTTCCCATACTCGGATGCCCCTCTATAGCTTCCTTTTCCATTCAACTTTCAGGTGCTCAGATATCGATGATATGAACAAACCCGTTACGAGTCTTGAAATTGATTTTGAGAAGGCTGTTTGCTTAGGGGAATTTGAAGCCGAAGAAAATGCTGAAGATTATGTCTCGTCTCCTGAATTGTTAAGAATGGTGGAACAAGAGGATAAATAGATTTTGCCTCATGAAGAATTTGTGGAAACAATAAACTTTGGCACTGAAGAAAGGAAACAAGAAGTGAAGATTGGGACTTCTATTTCAGAGAGCACCAGGCATAATTTGATCGCTCTACTCTGCGAATACAAAGATGTTTTCGCATGGTCATACGAGGACATGCGGGGCTAGTTGAAGATTTAGTAGTCCATAAGCTCCCATTAAAGCGAATGCAAGCCCATCCAAAGAAAAAAATTAAGGCGATGAGACCCGAAATGCTTGCTTGAAAATAAAAGAGGAAGTCAAGAAGCAATTTAATTTGGTTTCCTACAAGCCTCCAAATATCCGAATGGGTGGCTAATATAGTCCGGTACCAAAGAAAGATGGAAAGGTACGAATGTGTGTGGACTACCGTGACTTAAATCGAGCAAGCCCTAAGGATAATTTTCCCTTACACATATTGATACGTTGGTGGACAACACAGCAAAGCATTCATTGTTTTCTTTCATGGATGGATTCTCGGGGTATAATCAGATCAAGATGGCCCCTGAAGATATGGAGAAAACTACCTTCATAACAATGTGGGGAACATTCTGCTACAAGGTGATGCCATTCGGGTCAAAGAATGTTGGGGCAACATATCAGAGGGCTATGGTGACATTATTCCATGACATGATGCATAAAGAAATAGAGGTCTACGTCGATGATATGATTGCTAAATCCCGAAGGGAAGAAGAGCATATAGTGAATCTCAAGAAGTTGTTTGACAGGCTGAGAAAGTTCCAGTTAAAGTTCAATCCAGCCAAATGTACGTTTGGGGCTACCTCAGGGAAGTTGCTAGGCTTCATTGTCAGTAAAAGAGGTATCGAGGTTGATCCAGATAAAATAAAGGCCATTCAAGAGTTGCCACCCCAACGTACGCAAAAGGAAGTTAGAGGATTCTTAGGGAGATTAAACTACATCGCCCGATTTATCGCTCAACTTACTAACCAATGCGACCCAATCTTTCGACTTCTTCGAAAACATAACCCTGGAGAATGGAATGAGGAATGCTAGGTGGCCTTTGATAAGATAAAAAAATATTTATCTAGTCCTCCAGTGCTAGTACCGCCAACTCCGGGAAGACCATTGATTCTCAGATTTGGTGTGTTCGAAAATTCAATGGGTTGCGATCTTTGGGGCAACACGATGAGCGGAAAAAAGAAAAGGCGATCTACTACCTCAGCAAAAAGTTCACTGAATATGAGGCAAAGTATTCGTCCATTGAAAAATTTTGTTGCGCTCTGGTTTGGGTAGCTTGAAGACTCAGACAATACATGTTGTACCATACGACATGGTTGATTTCAAAGCTGGACCCAATAAAATACATGATGGAATCACCGGCCCTATCAGGAAGAATGGCCCGATGGCAGATCCTCCTTTCGGAATATGACATTGCCTATGTAAGTCAGAAGTCAATAAAAGGAAGCGCAATAGCCGACTTTCTAGCAACTCGAACAACAAAAGAATATGAGCCTTTAAGATTTGATTTCCCAGACGAAGACTTAATGTGCATCACAGAAATGGAATCAGAGTCATCAAACGAGAAGTCATGGAAGATGTGCTTTGATGGTGCGTCGAATGCTTTGGGGCATGGAATCGGAGCCATCCTGGTATCACCAGAGGGGAATCATTATCCGTTCACTGCAAGACTGAACTTCTTTGGTACCAATAATATCGCAGAATATGAGGCTTGTATCATGGGGCTTCGTGCAGCTATTGATCGAGACATCAAAATCCTAGAGGTGTACGGAGACTCAGCTCTAGTGATTTACCAAACCCGTGGAGAGTGGGAAGTAAGGGATCCAAAATTGATCAAGTACAGTGATTTAGTGGCTGAATTGATCAAGGAATTCAAAGAAATAACTTTTCATTACTTCCCACGAGAAGAAAACCAATTGGCTGATGCCTTGGCCACTTTGGCTTCAATGTTCAAAGCAAATAAAGAAGCAGAAATAATGCCCCTCAAAATGAGCATATACGAGGTTCCTGCACACTGTTGTAGCATTGAAAAAGAGGTAGACGGACAGCCATGGTTCTATGATATCTTAGAATATATCAAGAATCAAAGCTATCCCGAACAAGCGAATGAGAACGACAAAAGAACGATCAGAAGAATGGCAGCAGGATTTGCTCTTGATGGGGACATCTTGTACAAGAGAGGAAAAGATCAGATGCTCTTGAGATGTGTGGATGATGTTGAAGCCAGAAAAATACTCGAAGAAGTCCATGAGGGAATCTGCAGAACACATGCCAATGGTTTCAATATGGCCAGAAAGATCATGAGACTCGGTTATTATTGGCTGACAATGGAAAGTGACTGCATCAATTTTGCCAGAAAATGCCACAAATGTCAAATCTACGGTGATAAAATTCATGTAGCCCCTTCGCCCCTACATGTCATGACTTCTCCATGGCCTTTTTCTATGTGGGGCATGGATGTTATAGGGCCAATTTCTCCAAAAGCATCAAGTGGACATCGATTCATTTTTGTGGTCATTGATTACTTCACAAAATAGATAGAAGCCACTTCGTTTGCCAATGTGACGAGGACTGCAGTTTGTAGGTTTTTGAAAAAGGAAATCATTTGCCGGTACGGCTTGCCTGAAAGAATCATTTCAGATAATGCCACGAATCTGAACAATAAGATGATGAAAGAAGTGTGCGAGCAGTTCCAAATAAAGCATCATAACTCCTCGCCCTATCGCCCAAAGATGAACGGGGCTGTTGAAGCAGCTAACAAGAACATTAAAAGGATCATTGGGAAAATGACTGAGACGTATAAAGATTGGCAATAGAAACTTCCATTTGCTTTGTTTGCATATCGCACATCTGTGCGAACCTCTACGGGAGCAACTCCTTTCTCTCTGGTTTATGGAATGGAAGCTGTGCTACCTATCGAGGTTGAGATCCCCTCTATGCGAGTCTTAATGGAATCAAAGTTAGAAGAAGCAGAATGGGTTCGAGCTCGATATGATCAATTGAACCTCATCGAAGAAAAACGTCTAAGAGCAATTTGTCACGGGCAAATGTACCAAAAGAGAATGATCGCCGCCCATGACAAGAAGGTACGGCCAAGAGAATTCCATGAAAGAGAACTTGTGTTGAGGAAAATTCTCCCGATACAAAAAGACCTGCGAGGAAAATGGGCACCAAACTGGGAAGGACCATACGTCGTAAAGAAGGCATTTTCAGGTGGAGCTTTGATCCTTACCGAGATGGATGGGAAGGAGTTAGCAAATCCAGTGAACTTAGATGCGGTGAAGAAGTACTATGCTTGAAAAAAGAAAGTCAAGATGAAAACCTGAAAAGGGCATCTTAAAAAAAAAAAGGGGATCAGAGCGAAAACCCGAAAAGGGCGTTTTGATTAAACACAAAAGTTTAGGATGAAAACCCGAGAGGGCATCCTAATGAAGCAAACATTCGGCTTATAAGGCAAGGTGTTTTAAACCGTACGACAAACAGTGAGACTACAGTATTTGAAGCATCTCTGAAAGCTCAAAATCTTCTACGCAAGAGCCAGACTCGAAAAGATTCTTGATTGAGAAACGCGGAAGAGTTCATGTATCGAATATCTAGAGCATTTGTATCCGTTGAATACGATCCTTTCTTTCTTTTTGACATTTTTACTCTCATTGGTTAACTTCCTTTGTTTGCCACACTTGAAATAAATGAATATGAGATATCATTTTTGTCCCTACTTGACCTTTTTCATGCATTTCATTATGTGTTTATTTACATGATAAATGGTGAAATGACATGCTTTAAACAAAAGAAATGTTAAACATTACTTGGATGAAAATTTGATAAGCACAAGAGCTTCAAGGCAAGAACGGAGTTCAACCAGAGGCAAAAGAGTGATATCCGAGAAACGTCGATTACTTGTAAAGCTTGAAAATGGGTACATGGCTAAAAAAGGGAGTCAAGAGCCAAAGCAATGGACGCAGATCATGAAAATTCGTGACTAAAAAGGACAAGCGACAAACATGCTTAAGGAGCACTGCATAATCATGTAGACATAAAGGCATTTAAGACAAACATGTGCATATCATGATAACCTCATGCATAGCATATACAGGTCTTCCAGCAGAGCAAGAAATCTGGAAGGAGAGTCACATTGAATCAAGTGAAAAGACACTTGAGTTCTACCAGATGATAGGTTTCGGTATTTCGATATTTTTTAATTTACGCTTTTCAAGGAAAATCAACTCATATTGCGAGAGGTGAGTTGAGCCTCAAGACACGTTGAGGTAATTCCAACTTATGTTTCAAAAATCAACTCATATTGCGAGAGGTGAGTTGAGAGCCTCGATTAATACTGTTGAGGTATCTTCAATTCACCTTTTCAAATTCTGCTTTTCAAAAATCAACTCATATTGCAGAGAGATGAGTTGAGCCTTAAACCACAATCTGAGGTATTTTTAGTTTGTGTTTCAAAAAATTGACTCATATTGCGAGAGGTGAGTCAAGCCTCGGGCATTTGAGGTATTTTCAATTTTGTGTTTTAATTTCAACTCATATTTAGAAGTGAGTTGAGCCTCAGGCAAGTTCGAGGTATTTTAAATTCTGTCTTCAATTTATGTTTTTCAAGGATCAACTCATATATTGCGAGAGGTGAGTTGAGCCTTTTAATTTCTGCTTTTAAATTTCTTTCGTCAAAAATCAACTCATATGGTGAGAAGTGAGTTGAGTCTTTTTAACTTCTGTTTTCAATTTCTATTTATCAAAGAAATCGACTCATATTGTGAGAGGTGAGTTGAACCTTTTAATTTCTATGTTTCAAAAATCAACCCATATTGCCAGAAATGAGTTGAGCCTCAGTTCACATGCTGAGGTATTTTCAATTTTTATTTTAATGTCTGTCTTTTAAAGAGTCCATTCATATTGTGAGAAATGAGTTGAGCTCAGGATCACATGCCAAGCAAAGACTAAAGATTGGAGCTGATTGAAGATACCAAATCTTTTCTCCCTGAAGTTTCAGTAAAGCTGATCAAGGATATCAAATCTTACTTTTCTGAAGTTACAAGTGAAGCAGATCGAAGCTACAAGGCATATGCAGTGGATTGAACCAAAGCTACAAGATACGGTGGACTGGAAGAAGACTACCCAGAACAAGAAGAGCACCAATGAAGTCAAGACTCGCAAGACAGAGCCAAATTGGCCTTTCATTATATCTTTTTCTATTCTCGTTATACGACAATGAGCAAAGAGGGGCAATTGTGAGGCCAATTTAACCCTATGGCCCATTTACATTTTACAAGCCCGTTTACAACATTAGACCACTAATACCGGACCGGACCGATTAACTACCCAAAAACTAAACCAAATACAAACCTACCCACTAACCCAATAACCAACTTACCCAATTGCCACTACCCAAGTCCCCAAACAAGTGCCCAAGCCCAATACCTAAATTGAACACAAAAAACCCTAGCCCCAAAGTGCTGCCGCCTCGCATCGGGTCCCATCCCACCGCTCGAGCGCCCCATGCCTCTCGCTCCACCGCCTCAACCTGCATGAAAAGACAGAAAAATAAAAAGATAGAAAGCAAGTTGTAAAGCGGGTATATAAACCCGAAAAAAAGAATGTAAAGGGGTTCCCCATTCGCGATTTGAAATCGAAAAAAAGAGAAACATTAATGCAGTCTTGAAAATACAAAGAAAATTATTTCAAATCTAGAATCAAAATATCATTCCTCTTAGTATTAGCATACGATAACATCACCAAATTGAATAAACATATCAGAGATTGAAGGAACAAGAGGCGATAAAACCTAAGGTAAAAATTTTATTTTCATTACTATTTGAGGTTTATTTTTCTATACACAAATATTAAGAGAATATTAAAAATACAACAAAAATATAAAAAGAAAAAAAAAAGGAAAAAAAGTTAAAAATTTTACCCTCCCTCATTGCAGGTGCAGTGTTGTCCAATGACAAGCCTCTGCTGAGAGCTCCTCCTCCTCTCCCCTCTCTCTTTTCTTTCCTCTCCCCTTCTCTCTTTTTTTTCCCTCTCATCTGTTACAAATGAAATTTTTAAAAAAAATTTGTCTTATATAGAGGACCAAAACGCACCGTTTTGGTCCCCCCCCAAAAATAAGTAAAACGACGTCATTTTGGGCGCAGGTCGGGTCGACCCGACCCGCACCAGGGAGGGTCTGCGTGTTTTTTAAGCGGAACGGCTAATTGCACGATCAGCCCTTCCGCATTTTTGCTATTCCACAATTAGGTTCATCGTTTTTTTTAATTTGGCCCAGAGTTTTGCTCGTTCATCAATTTAGTCCTCCGTGCTGCGCAGCGTCTTGGTAGTTGGGATTATTTGCATTCATTCGGTCCTCCAGGTTGCTGCGCGCGCTCATATCTCGATCCCTTCTCTTTATTTCCTTTTTAAATTGACCCCACGAAGTTGTTTTTCATTAGATTTTAGTCCTTTTTTTTTTCGTTATTATTATTTCCATATTAAATACTCTTATTATTTTTATACTATCAATATTATTGTTGTTATTATTATTATTATTATTATTATTATTATTATGTGTTAGTTTATGTTTTATTATGCAATTAAATATTTGTAACATGTATACACACTTAATATATTATGTATGTATTTTACTTTCAATATTATAATTTATTTATATTTTTGATATATATTATTTCACGTACATATTTATCTACTATCTTTTATATATTTTCACGTATATATATTCTTTATCGTGTACATACATCCTTTATTATTATTATTAGTATGTAAATACATTTTACATGATTATAGTATTCCTAATATACATTACATATATACCTTTAGTATTGTATTTTTATATATTATGTATACATACGCTTTGTACATACGATATTATTTGTATATATCATTATATATCATTTCATTTATTATCTTCACGATTATAATTTATTATTTTATCTTAATACTATATTATGTATGTATTATTATACGTTATGTATATACGTTTTAATATATCATGTTTACATATATTATGTATATTTCAATATCGAAGTTATATATTTTCATACAATCTTATGCACATATAGTTACATACATATATATATATATATATATTATTTATTATATTATATATATTTATACTATATTATTTAGGTCTTGGAACTATCTTATGAGTACATTTTTTATTGATATACTATGTATATTTTTTAAGCACTACATTCTATCTATATATATTATACTCATATTTCAATA
Organism: Gossypium anomalum; assembly: GCA_025698475.1. NCBI lineage: Eukaryota > Viridiplantae > Streptophyta > Magnoliopsida > Malvales > Malvaceae > Gossypium > Gossypium anomalum. The sequence continues at coordinate 65,929,198 of CM046964.1, forward strand.
TTATTATTATTACATATCTTTAATATATATACGTATAGGTATATGTGGTATTATTAATATTTTTAATATTACATTTTCTCGCTACCTTACACACTATTATTGTATACACATATTTTTATACATATTCTTAATATCATTATTATGTATTTATATATATTCATTGTTTTTATTTCATGTTTAATTCTTATTATGTTTAATATCACGCATTGTCATTGTAATATTCTTGTTGTATGTATTATATGCCTTGATGTATTTCTGACTATTATATTTCGCTTCCCGCCCATTTTCATATATTTCCCCGTTGTTCATCATTTTAAAATATTTATTCGTGTTTTATTCATTTCAATACATAAGGCAATATATCGATTTAACATTAAGTCATCGACTTCATCGCTATGTTGGGTGAATGTCAATTGACTCGTGTTAAAACGGCATATCCTTCTCAAAAAACCAAAAATACTAAAACTTCTCATCTTTTCAATTGGATCACAACTAAATGTTATATTGAACTTGCATTTTTGAAAATCAAGACAAGACGTGTTTATGAGATACCAATTTTGGGCGTCGTGGGGGTGCTAATACCTTCCTCGCGCGTAACCGACTCCCGAACCCTAATTTTTTCTCTAGCTTTTAACGTAGACCTTAACTCGGCCTTTTTCTTGCTTTTAAAAAAAAGGAAATCTAATAGGTGTCCAATCACACCTAGAAAAAAAAAGGATCGGTGGCGACTCCCGGTTTATTTTAAAACCAAATTTCAATTTCTAAACTTCTAATAAATCGCTACAATTAGCGACCAAACGAAAGTAAAATTTTTACGTCGCTACAGTTACCCTACTGCTTAGGGGGTTAAGGCCCATCATCTTCGATCTGTTTTCCTACTACTTAGGGGTTTAAGATCTGTAAATTCAACTTGTTACCCTACTGTTTAGGGGGTTAAAGTCCATCATCTTCGATCTGTTTCCCTACTGCTTAGGGGGTTAAGATCTGTAAATTCAGCTTGTTACCCTACTGCTTAGGGGGCTAAAATCCATCATCTTCGATCTGTTTCCCTACTGCTTAGGGGGTTAAGATCTGTAAATTCAGCTTGTTACCCTACTGCTTAGGGGGTTAAAGCTTGTTACCTTTGACCTGTTTTCTTACTACTTAGGGGGATAAGATCTATAATCTTTGGCCTGTTACCCTACTGCTTAGGGGGTTAAGGTCCATCTTTGATCTGTTTCCCTACTGCTTAGGGTGATAAGATCCATCATCTTCGATCTTTTTCCCTACTGCTTAGGGTGATAAGATCTATAATCTTCGGCCTGTTACCCTACTACTTAGGGGGTTAAGGTCTATCTTTGATCTGTTTCCCTACTACTTAGGGTGATAAGATTTATAATCTTCGGCCTGTTACCCTACTGCTTAGGGGTTTAAGGTTTATCATCTTCGATCTGTTTCCCTACTGCTTAGGGTGATGAGATCTGCAAATCTTCAGCCTGTTACCCTACTGCTTAGGGGGTTAAGGCTTGTTACCTTCGATCTGTTTCCCTACTGCTTAGGGGGATAAGATCTATAATCTTCGGCTTGTTACCCTACTACTTAGGGGGTTAAGGCTTATCATCTTCGATCTGTTTCCCTACTACTTAGGGGGTTAAGATCTGTAAATTTAGCCTGTTACCCTACTGCTTAGGGGTTTAAGGCTTGTGAATTCACTGATTCTAGGGACATGACCTGTAGAATCAGTTCCATGTATCTATGCTTATGTTAAATGATTAGGATGCTATGATCGAAATGAATCAAATGCTCCTAACTAACGTGTTATGAATGTGTCAAATAATTAGTATGCTATGATCGAAATGAATCAAATGCTCCTAATTAGATGTGTTATGAGCGATATATGAATGAAAATGATCCCTTTAAAAAGGCTTAAGGTATCATCATTCGTTGTTTATCAGGACTGACGTATTAAACTGCCATCTTGTTCAGCTGGTATTCTTGACAGAAAAGTCAAAGAAACAATCACATTTCGCTCAGTAAGCTTGGCCCGCTGTAATTTCAGACTCCCTTCCACTGTACCTTCTGGGACATAAAGTTTGTGCCTCCCACTGCAATTTCAGAGGAACAACATTTGGTTTCTTCCATCCATCCTGCTGTAACTCAACGGTACAGGATTTGTATAATTTTCAATCAGTTTGATCTGTTACACTATTCCCTGGGTGTAATGACCAGATGTATATGCCTGATATTTGCATAAATGTAGAGTATCATTTTTCTTTTCCCGAGAATAATCCCATTGCTTGTTCTTTGCCGGGATTATAACACCAATGTAATTTCTTTTGCTCAACTAATACCTTTGACAGAAAACCCAATGAGATAATTTCAATTTGGGCTTAAATATTTCCAACCCTTGGGCTTGGTGAGTTCTGAATAATAGTCCTGTTTCGAGCTCCTGTACTATTTAGAAGCTTCCAAAGTAATATGCAGAACTTCTTTTGTAAAAGTATTATTGGTCCATTAATCGTTATTTCAATGCAAAATGCTAGAAAAAGGTCAAAACAATGGACAAGAAGGAAATTGATTGGGAGTATAGCTTAAAATGAATAAATTTATCAAAGATTGCAAATGCAATAAGGAAGAAATTAACTCAAAATGAATAAGTTAATCAAAGATAGCAATGCAATAAGAAGGAAATTTATCGCGACATATCTTGAAAAGAATAAGATAATCAAGGATAACATATTCAAAAATGGGCAAAATGGAAGCTAGGTGCCCCCAGATATCGCAGCTTGAGCTTCTCTATACCAACCTCTTGAGGACCCTTCTGAGCTCAATATGTGTTTAGGGGATCTGAAGTACTTTGTCGATGCCCCAAGACGTAGCTTACTTCTTCATTGTTAATTCAAGCATAGCAAGATTACTGTATGCCCCACTTTGATTCAAATTTGAGCCGCCCTTTTCGGGTTTTCAATTCAAAATTCCTTTGGTCTCAAGGTGCCCTTTGCGAGTTTTCACCTTGGCCTCTTTCCTTTTAGGTAGAATGCTCCTTGATTGGATTTGAATTCATCGGACTGGGCAAATATTTGCCATTCATTTCGACTAGAATCAATGCTTATCCAGAACTGGCCTTCTTTACTATATAAGGTCTTTCCTAGTTTGACATCCACTTTCCTCTGAACTCTTTTTGTATAGGAGGGATATTCTTCAATATCAAGTTTTCCCTCATGGAACTTTTCTATCGTAAGCTGACATCGTTCATTGGACCATGACAGATGGCTTTCAACCTCCTTTCTTCAAATTCAACTGATCATATCGGGATTGGATCCATTTTGCCTTATCCAACTTCAACTCTGTCAAGATTCAGAAACAAGGAATCTCTTCTTCAAAACCGTTTTTATCCCATAAGCTAATGAAATATACTGCCCCGGCGAAGGTCTTGGCCAACTTTTGATGAGCATAGAAGGTACACGATGACTTCTTATGCCAATCTTTACAAGTCTCAGTCATCTTTCCATTGTCCTTTTTTTTTTAAGATTTGATGATTGGCATATGAAGCAACTCTCACCCTCTTGGCGAAGTAATTAATACCTGCTACAAGCTTTCGACGAGATTAGCCCAATAACCTCCATGCCCCACATAGAGAAAATCTACAAAGAAATGAAGGGACACATGGATCTTGTCTCCCTAAAAACGGTATACTGATGCAATCCCCTTCTCTGGTGGACCAGCAGAATCCAAATCTCATGATTATTAAACCATTAGCATGTGCTGTTCAAACACCTTGTAGGATCCTCACGTCTTAGTAACCCAAGTGTATCTTGATGCGATCATGTGAAAACATCTTTGATTTCTTGGAATGACTCAATGATGTCTCGCTTTGATTTTGTGGTGATGCAGACTCCAATGTTTGCCTCTTTCTCTTGTCCTAGGCTTACTATCCATTGACTTTTTGTAAGGTAGGATCATTTTTTTATCTTATTATACCGTCCTTAAAAAATTAGGAGATATGCTACAACCTCTGTCATCTTCCAAGTCTTGAGATCCCTCAAGACACATATCTCGCTCAAAAGGAGATTCTGGGTCAGTAGCAACGTCGCTCATGTCGTTGATATCTGGGGACCTATTGAAGGCAGATGCCAAAGAGTAAATGATTCTAAGAATGATTATTTGTACGGTTTGATCATGAATGAAGAATAAATGAATATTTGAAAGAAAGTCCAAAGAATAAAAGAATTTAAGAACAATTATTTATACCCTATGAAATGAAATCAAAAAATATTTACTCAAAAAGATGCATTTTATTGAAATAAAGACTTAGGACACAAGCTTATTTCACAAAAGGGGTCTAATTGCTTCTAGGCTTAAAGCATCAAGCGTGTTTTGAATATTACTCTAGATTAGCTCTAAAAATAAAGGGATCTCTTCCACAGTCCCATTGTTCAAAACACTTCCAAGTAATGCAAGGGTTTAGAAACTTTTATTCCCCGATTCCTTCTTCAGATAAGTCATTCAGATTCCCCAATATTCTTTCTGGCTTTGTTCAAGGCATCGCAACTCTTTTTCCCTCACTTCCAAATGTCGCATTTACTGTATTGTCAGAGCAATTAGGCTTTGAGGAATCGTCAAACTTCACAATTGCCATTTCAATGAACCTTTCGACCAACTTTTTAAATGTAATGCAGTTTTCGATTGACTGTCCCGTTATTCCCGCGTGGTACTCGCACTGAGCATTCTCATTATACCATTTTGGGAACGAAGGTTGCACTGGTTCCGAATAGAACGGAGACACCACATGCACATCAAAAAGATTCTAATACAACTCCTTATATGACATCGGGATGGGTGTAAACTGGAGCCTTTCTGTATTTGGCCTCGAGTTGGATTCCTGCCTCAGCTGGCCTATGTTGACCAATTTGGGGTACCCTTTTCTCATATTATTCACTTCATTTTCATTTCTATTTGGGGTTGACCTCTTGACGCTTTCTCCTGCGTCTATCTTCCCGCTTCTGATTGCTTTTTCAATTATCTCGCCAGACATTACTATGTTTGAGAAGCTCAGGGTAGCGCTTCCCAACATATGGGTAATGAACGGGGCTTTCAAAGTGTTGACGAAAAGCATCGTAGTTTCTTTCTCCAAAAGAGGTGGCTGGACTTGTGTCGCTACCTCTCTCCATCTTTGGGCATATTGCCTGAAGCTCTCACTTTACTTCTTTTCCATATTCTGTAGTGTAATTCTATCGGGCACCATATCAGTTACGTGGCCATATTGCTTCATGAAAGCCTGTGCCAAGTCCTTCCATGAATGAATTTTGGCACTGCTCAGTTGGTTGTACCATTTGGCAGTTGACCTAATCAGACTATCTTGGAAATAATGAATTAACAGTTGATTGTTATCAATGTAACCTGTCATTTTTTGGCAAAACATCGTGATGTGAGCTTCAGGACAACTAGTCCCATTGTATTTTTCAAATTCTGGAGTCTTGAATTTCGGCGGGAGTACTAAATCTGAGACCAAGCTGAGATCTTTGGCGTCAACCCCGCGATGATAATCAATATTCTCCATCGTTCTAAGTTTTTCTTCCAACAACTTGTATCGATTTTCGAGTTGTCTTGGCAGTTCAACCTTTGCTTTTTCTGCCATTTCGTTTAGATTAGGAACTTCATGATTGGTTGGAATGTTCCTTGGATTGGAACCTGAGCCCGTCGGGTAATTCATGGGTGCCGAAGTACCGACCTGATGTTGTTGTGATCTGATAGTAATAGGTACATCTTGCAGACATGTCTGATCATTTATCAGGGTGAAACTCGGAGGGTACAGAGGCTCCTCATTGTCCTCCCCAGCATTGATCATGGAGTTTTTTCCTTTTCCTAGCCCCTTAGTCAGTAATTGGGACAACTGATTCATCATATTCCTTTGGGACTCTAGCATTTGGTCCCTCATATCTTGCTGGATCTTCGCCAGTTGCTCTTGCATTTGCAGTTGCAACTGGTCTTTTATTTCTTTTTGAAGTTGTTCTAGTCTTTCCAATCTTTGATCCATATCTTTTATCCTTTTCCTTGTATCGTAAAGATGCCTAGTCGCTTGACTTTTGTCAGTTTCCAGGTTAACCTAATTAGGGTTCTTTTAGGGAAAGACTAATGCAAATAATGCAATGCAAATGCAAATGCAAACGCAAATGCAAATGCATGGAATGAATGCAAAAGAAAGGAATGCGTTGATTCCGAATTCAATTTCATTAGAACAACTTTTCTAGAAAAAAAATTCCTTTACATAAAACGGATTACATATACAGCCTTTCTCTCATATTCCAAGCAAAGACACCTATCTTCCTCTTCATATCCGAATCTTATGGTCGAGTCTAACGAATTCTCCAGGAGATGTCTATATTAACCCCTTTTTGCTCGATCCAGGCCGCGACTCCTTGATCACTTGTCCCTGCGATACTTGTCAGCTCCTTTAAGAAAGTCAAGACGTGACGACTCTTGAATAATCTTTGTCGACTTACATCCTCAGGCACTAAATCAAAGTCTTGTATTTCTTCAGGACTATCAGCCTTCTTCCATTGTGTTTACTTGGACCGTATTTAGACTGTAACGGCCCATTTTTGCCCGGGCTCATTTGTAAATAAATAGACCCAAAATAAAAATCCAAAAATAAATAAGTCCAAAGAGTCCATTTACAATCCAACCTAATTAAATAAATAGCCCAAAACCCTTTACATAAAAATTAAAACCCAATTACAATAAGCCCATTTCTTAACCAAATACCCCAAAGTTTTTTAGCCTTAATTACATAATATCTGGCCCAAATTCTAAAGCCTAGTGAAATCAATCCACATCTTAAATCCGGCCCAAAACCGAGGCCCAATATGCAAGAAAAATTGTATCAGTATCTTGAGGATGCTGGAAGCTTCTGGAGTAAACCAGAAGGTCACCGAAAGGGTCGCTCCTCTGTACAACCGTTCCTACAAAGAGAATACACCAGAAAGAAAGGAATAACAGAAATGGGCAAATGACAGCAAGAAAAATATTTTTTTTCTTTTTACTATTTTCTCTGTAAATCTAGGCTATAAAAGCCTCATTCTGTACCTGCAAAAGGATTACACAGACACACCCACAGAATATACACTTACATTAGCACATTGAATATTTCAAAAGCAAGAATAGAAAGGTGATTTCCAGTTTTTTTTTACTCGCTTTTAATTTCTTTTTATTAGAATCATTGCATTTTCTTTTTCAATATTTTAGTATTATATTTCAAAATATAAAGAAGAGTGAAAGAAGGAATCTTACTTTGTAAAGTTGCCATGAATCTTTCTTTGCTTCGTTGAAATCGGAGTTAGAGAAAGAAGTTCGAGGCTAAATCGACTTCATGGCTTGAGGGCTTGACTACAGTAGCGATGTGTTATGCGTAAACCTAAGAAAAGGGGCTGATAGCATAGTTTTTTAGGGCTAAAAAGTTTGCTGTGTTTTGGAAGACAAAACAATTAAAAGGGGAGTGTAGCAGCCAATTAAAACGACGCCGCATAGGGGAAGGAACCAAGGTCCGCGCGTTAACCCGCCTGGGGCTCCGAATTGGTGCCTTTGCACCTAAATTGGTTTATTTGCGCGGCAGGTCCCTCATACTTGTATTGCGGCGCAATCTGCCCCCGTTTTCATTTAATTTACTTTATTTTCTTTTAAATTATCCCTAAAATCTGAAATACTTTTATGTTTTGGTCCATATTTCAACACAATGTTTCATGATCAGGGATTATTTCAATATTGATCCCTGTAGATTCATGTGTGTTACATATTGTCTCCTTTCTATTTTTACTTATTTTGTAAATTTTCTTTTTATTTTACTTTGTTTCCAATTAAGTATTTTATTAGATTTCTGTTGTAAATTTGGATTTATTCGCTTATATATTTTCTGTTTTTTATTTAATGTTGTATGTTCATTCTTGTTTTATTTTCATTTTTATTTATTTTGTTTATATTATTTATAATATTACTGGTGTTATTTGTATAGTTAGTTATTTATTTGTTGTAATTTGGGGTACTTGAATTCCCATATTGTTGTATATTATTTATGTAATGTTTTATGTGTTATTGTACATGTATATACATCATAATAATGGTTTCTATTCCATGAATATTATTAACGTTAAATTATTATGCATATATTTAACTATTTTTGGTCTACATGATATATATGTATTTGTTTTCTAAAACGAAATCACATGTTCTATATATATAATTAAATTTTAACTATGCACAAAAATAATTGGTATATGTATAATTTAAATACATTCTTAACATTAATATTTTTGTACATATTTTTAGATTTATCCACATATTTTTTATTTTCTTTTTTCAAAAGGAAATTTCACACGTCTTGTATTATTTAAATTATTATTAAACATTATTTTTTATTTACATTTAATTTCCGTCTATTATTAAAACTAGGATATTCCTATATATATATATATATATATATATATATATATATGTGTGTGTGTGTTTTAAATAAACTCATATAATTGTGCTTTTAAAATTATTACGTATATAAATTATGTTTAAATCTATAATTCATATTTTAATTAAGTAATATTTTGACATATAATTATTTCTAACATTTTTCCACATGTATATGGCATACTTTAATTTATTTTTACTAGGGTATATGTCATTATTTTCACATAACTTTTTGGTAAATATTTTTCTATGTATATATATATCTTCTTTTAAAATTATTTATATAATATTTTTAAGAATTTTTTTTAAAATCATATAATTTATTGTATTTCATATTTTCCTCATATTTTTTATGTATATTTTTGTTACCTATATAATTCATATATTTGCTTCATTTTATGCATCATCAATTTTATTTGTATACTCAATATCTATTTGTATATAAAGGTTTCACAAATTGACTTGGAATATTATTTTATATCATATATTGTTATACTTTCATATTATATTATTTAAATTATCTTGTGAATTATCAATTTTCGAATAAATTTGTGTTAAAAATCCTATGCATGATTTGATTTGAATTTTGAAATTTATAATAATTATTTCAATAAATATATATCCCAAATTTTGTGCAAATGTGTCAACTTATATAGGCTATATAATTCTTCATTTTTTTATGCACATTTTGTTCATTATTTTATTTTGTGTTATAATTATGTATGATACTTTATATTAATTATTCATTTTTCATGGTTAAAAGTTTTGCTTTTACAATGATTATTAAACAAGGTTATTTGTATTTTGAGTATATTGTTTCATATGTTTTTTTCAGTGTATTAAATATTTCATCAATTTTAAAATGAGTAAACATGTTTTTAAACGAATTTCTAAATTTTTTTATTCAAGGTTTCGAAATAAGGCAATATCTAGTGTTTGGGGAATTTGGGAGAGTTGTGCTCAATCGTACTGGGTATGACTTTCCCAAAGAACCAAATATTTAGATAACCTCTTTTACAATTTTTCAAAAGTCGAAAATTGATCGCATCTTAAAGGTATAAGGGATTGGATCCAATCGTACTGGGTATGAAACCGCATATCTTTGAAACGAGAGATCTTCGATCACCAACTCGAACTATTTAAACATTTTTATATATTTCAAAAAAAAAAAAAACCTTTCCTTTTAAATCTTTAAGGACCGCCTCAAATCAATTTGGTACTAGTTTTTGGGCGTAATGAGGGTGCTAACCCTTCCTCATACGTAACCGACTCCCGAACCCGTTTTTTTTTACTAAACCAAATTTACTTTGTTTTTTCATTAAATAAAGCATTTTAATAGGCGATCCAATCACACCTAAATCAAAAGATTGGTGGCGACTCCACACTTGGTTTTTTTAAAGTCGATCCCCATTGTTCTTCAAAATAAAATAGGGTTTCGACATAGACAACCGTGTTATAATCCACTTTATCAAGAAATTCATGTTCTTATGACAAACTATTCTATTTAGCAATCGAATATGAATCAACACCCCCTTTCTATAATAATGTAATGCAATGCAGTTATAAATAAAACAAAAACAAAACACGGTAGTACAGGAGAAATAAATAACAAATAAAGCACCTATTTGGGTGACCACTAGACCTAGGGTAAGCTGCTAGGTCTCTCTATATATGGCTCAGTTCTAGAGTAAGGGTACCCGAACCAGCAGATTCCTCGATCTTCATCCATTATAAGCTCATATGGATCGAGTTCAGTTCGGGGGAATACATTTCCCTATGGCTGCACGGAGATGAAAATCTCATGAAGACATAGGTACGGATGTATCCCGAAAGCGATCCACTATCCTGCACGAAGGTGAAAACCTCACAAAGGAGTAGTTTCTCACTCTCACCTAAAGGGTGTGACCACAACGGTCAAGCAATGTAGTATGCAAAACTATTTAAAGACTCGAACCAACGCAGCAGTTATTATATCATAAACCACAAAAATAACAGGTGAAAATGCAATGAAATGATCGTTTATCAAAACTAAATTTTCAATTTTTGACAAAAAAGACAAAAGTTAATCAACTTATGGCTCGACTCTCGAAGTCCCCAGTTGAGTCGCCAAGCTGTCGTAACCATTTTTTTGAAAAAATAGGAATCGACTTTGTTTTTGGAAATGAAAACGAGAAAACAAGAGTCGCCACCAATCCTTTTTTGATGAGGTGTGATTGGATCACCTTGAATTAATCATTTTAATAAAAGTTAAGATTTACCAAAACAATAATTTTTGGTCTACGAAAATCAGAAAACGGGTTCGGGAGTCGGTTACGTACGAGGAAGGATTAGCACCCTCGATACGCCCAAAATTGGTACCTAGTTGGTTAATTTGTGTCTTATTGTCGAAAATTTGAAAACTTGAAAGAATTTAAAATACAATCCCTCTTTGTATTAATGCTAATTTAAAAATGATTGAATAAATTAAAACGGTTGTTAAGGGTTCTCTCATCTCGAAGTAATAAAATATCATGCCCAGTAAGTTAGGACACAACATCTCGAGCTTTGAGACTGAGCTTGCCTTTTATTTAAAATTAATGTATTTTAACTTCTTTTAAAAGGCTATTCGGTTAGTTAGGGTAAGCGAGGAAAGTCGAAGCCCAGTAAGTTAGGGCACGTTTCCTCGAATTTCTGAACACCGAATATTGCCTTTATTTGCGAAAAACCTTATTTCGAGGTAACAAAATGTCATACCCGATAAGTTAGGGCGCCACACCTCGTATTTCCAAAAATAAGCATTTTAAAACTCGTATTATAATTTAAAAGAATATTCCGTTATTTAGGTAAAATGGGAGGAATCGAAACCCAGTAAGTTAGGGCACGATTTTCTCGAAATTCCAAATACGGAGTATCGCTTTTTATGAAAAGATTATTTTGTTGGGTAAAGGATGATATAACGCAAATTTGTAAAGACGAAAAGAAATAAATCATGATGTTTACAAGCCTAATAATAAATGAGTAGTAAAAATGACAAAAATGAAAGAAGCAAACAAGCTATGAAACTTAAAAAGAGTATAATAGGTAAAAATAATAAAAAACGATGAAAATAAAAATAAACAAGAATAATAAGAATAAGTAAAAAGAGGAAACTTAATAGTAAACCGATAAATAAATAAGTAATATATAAAATAGTAAAAGATGCTAAAAGGTAAAAAAATGTTAATAAGGAAAATAATAAAAATAATATGCTAATAATATAATAGTAATGATAATAACAATAATAGTAAAAATAAAAATATTATAATAAATAAAATAATAATAATAGCAATAAATAATAAAAAAATCATAATAGTGATATTAAATAAAGTAATAGTAACAGAAATGGTGCTAATACTGATAGTAACAAAATAAAGAAAATAAAAAATTGTAATGATGATAATGACGTGAATAATATTATTAAAATAAAAAAAATAAGTAACAATAGTGAGAACAATAAGTATAATAATAAATATAATGATATATAAAAATAATACTATATATAAAAAGTATATATATACATGTATAAAATATAATAGGGATAAAAATAGATATAATAATAATATGTACATAATATGGTATTAAAAATATATATATATATATATATATATATATATATATATATAATATGGTTATGAAAAAATATACGTAAGATAATATGTAAAAAAATGAATAGTATAGTATTAAAGATATGTACATAACATAGTATTAAAATATTTATATAATATATACATATAAGTATTGATTAAAAAAATAATACTAATAATAGTAATAGTAAAATACTAATAAATAATAGATATAGAAATAATAAGAATATATAAACGACAATGTGTACCGGAGAAAATAAAAACAATAAAAGAAAATTAGTAACGTTATATATACATAAACATATATATATTGAAAACATATATACATAGTATTAGTATTTAAATATATATAATATAATATTTAAGAAAAACTGTACATAATATATACGTACTTGATATAGCTTTTAAAGTATATATGTAATATAACCTTAGATTTATATATATATATATATATATATATATATATATATATGATAACATAAAAATATATAACTAATAATATTTAAGAATGTATACATAATATAGTATAAAAATATATATACATATGTAATATAGAGTTTAGAATATACCTAATATATTAAAAGAATATATACATAATATAAAGTTAGGAAAATAATAATAAACAACAACAAAAACTAGTAATAATACTATATAATATATATACATATAAGTATTAAGTGAAAATAACACTAAGGCTAATAAATAATAAATATAATAATAATAATAAAATAAAATAGTATATATAATATTAAAATAAAATAAAATAATGAGAAAAAGTAAAAAGAGGGACGAAAATCAAAACGAAAACGAATTTTGGGGCGAATTTCAAAAGAAATAAAAGGAAACGGCCAAATTGCAACATGAGCACGAACTAGAAGTACTGAAAATGTAATATTCCCCCGTCTTAAAATGTAGCAAGTGGCCGTGGACCAAATTGAAAAGTGGGACAAATTCCAGGGTAAGATTAAAATTAAAAAAAACTTAATCGCGAAGTCATGAAAAAGCGGAGGGGCCAAAAGCGCAAATAACCCCTCCGCTTCAAATTCCAGGCTGGATGGGTCGGGTCGGCCCGCTCCACCCCAAAACGACGTCGTTTTACGCCTTGTGGGGAAGGGCCAAAACGGCGTCGTTTTGACACCCTATAAAAGCCAACAAATATTCAAAAAAAATCATTTTACTTCCCACCAAAAAAAAAAAAAAAAATCAAAGAATGCTCTCTCTCTCTCCCCCCCTTTCTCTCAAATTTCTCTCCGGCCATCACATCCACACGACCACGAGTCACTGGCGCCTCGCGCCAAAGATCATCTGTGTAATGGCAGCCTAAGGCCAAAAGTCGCCTTTTTTCGGCAAAGTTTTTTAAAAAGTAAGTTTCTCTTCCCCTTTTTACTCTTTTTAATATATATTTGTATATAAATAGTTAAAAAAGAAGATCAAAAGATATATATGTATAAACAGTTTCGAAAAAAAGGAGAATAAAAAAAAACAACGACGTTAACACGTTTGAACTTTTTCTTTTTTCTCTCCGTCTGCCTATTGTTCTTTTTTGATTATTTTTGTATGCTTGAATCTATATTTTTTTGTATTCGAAAAATGTCTGAAAAAAATTACATTGAGATTGTGGCTTTATATAGCCTTTTACAACTTGTTCCTTTTTTATTTATTTTTCTTTTCCGTTGCAGGCAAGTGGGGCAAGTGGAGGTGCTGCCATGGCAGCTGGTGGCAGAGGTTAGGGGCGGCACTAGGGTCATGGGGCTAGGGTTTTTTTTATTTTGTTTTTTCTGAAAATGTTGTGGGCTGTAATGGGTTTTGGTTAATGGGTTTTTGGGTTTAGTGGGTTATTTGGTTTGGGTTTAGTTGGGTATTGGGCCCGATCAAATTTCTGTGCCCACATTATGTACATGTATGATTTGGGGCTTGAGCAGTTAGATCTGAAAACAACATTCTTGTATGGAGAACTTGAGGAAGACATTTACATGCAACAACTAGAGGTTTCATAGTCTCAGGAAATGAGGACTATGTCTGCTTGATGAAAAAGTCTCTTTATGGCTTGAAATAGTCACCTAGGCAGTGGTATAAGAGGTTTAATTCATTTATGACTACTCATGATTTCAAAAGAAGCAGTTTTCATAGTTGTGTTTATTTTAAGAAGAGTAGTGATGATTCATTTGTATATCTACTCCTTTATGTTGATGACATGTTAATAGAAACCAAAGATAAATGAGAGATAAGAAAGGACTAAGCCCAGCTTAGTAAAGAATTTGAGATGAAAGATTTGGGAGCAACAAAGAAGATACTTGGGATGGAGATTCTCAGAGATAGAAAAGCATGTAAATTCTACCTAAGTCAGAAAGAGTACATTGAGAAAGTTCTTTGCAGGTTCAATATGCAGAGTGCTAAGCTTGTTAGTACTCCATTAGCAGCCCACTTCAAACTTTCATTAGTCTTGTCTTCCCAATAAGATGATGAGATTGACTACATGTCACGGGTTCCATATTCTAGTGCAATGGAATCTCTTATGTATGCTATGGTTTGCTCACGTCCAGATTTATCATATGCAGTTAGTGCAATTAGTAGATACATGGAGAATCCCGATAAGTGATACTAGAAAGCAGGTCAGTGAATTTTCAGATACTTACGAGGTACTACTGATATTTGCTTACAGTTTGGAAGAACTAGAGATGGAGTCATTGGGTACATTGATTATGATTTTGCTAGAGACCTTGATAAAAGAAGGTCTCTCACAGGGTACGTCTTTACAATTGGGGGTTGTGCCATTCACTTTGTAGACTATGGTTATTTTGTCTACTACTGAAATTGAGTACATGGTGATCACAGGTTACGGACCTTGCCACACTAGTTGAATCTGTATAGGACTATGCTTCTTCTATTAGACGGGTTGATTTAACCCTTAAAAATTGCGGATAGACGCAAACCTCTTGTATTGTTGTTTTTCAACATTAGTGAATTTCTCCTCATTTGGCCTTGGTTTTTCTCGATAAAAGTTTTCTACGTAAAATCTGCGTGCTCTTATTTTTCTTTCTTATTGCTTTGCAATCATTCCTACTACCGTTATCGACATATAGTAGAACACATTTTATTGAATTCCAATCTTGAGGCTTGTGTCTTGAATTTGGCACAGCTAGACTCACTGATCCTGATTCATCTAATCAAACAATGCTTGTTTGAACCTACGGATATATTGCACCAAGTTTCCAAACTTTGAGTCTATTCTTGTTTTGTTATTCTACTATTTTATCTACTTTGGGTTGTAAGTATGCCTTACAGGTATTGAAAATTAGACCCCGATTCTTAAACCATAATGAAAAGTGGCATATTAGCTTTTTTTTTCAAATGCTTGTGATTAAAGATTAGCAACAGTTTATGCATTTAGTGCAAAGAATTATCAAGTGCTGAGGTTGTTTTGTTATAAACACTGAAGATTTCCTATCTTTCAAATGATAGAAAATGCAGAACTTGCTTAATCAGTAGTCTTACAAAAGTTCATCGGAGACTACCAATTCCATGTTCTGCCAATCACTGTAACCTTGACTAATGGTTTTACCATAAACAGATAAAAGTTGAAACAAATTAAAATGGATCATGTTCTGCAAATCCCTAATAGTCAGTCATGTATAAGCATATGCTATTTTCACATCATATATTTTTTTCTCCATATGAACTATTAAGTCAACATGAAGAAATTTCTTTCTTTGCATTGTTCCGAATCAAATAATTATTTTTTTAAAAATAAAAATGGGTCCACATTGTTTCTGCAAGTAGCTGAGTAATAGAATAATATTATTTTGTAGTAACAAGGTAACAAAATAATAGAATAATATTATTTTGCATGTAGCATTGAGATTGTTTTAACCAAAAGTTTTTTTTTTCCTCCAAAAATTAGTAGCAATTCAAAAAAAAAAAAAAAAGAGTGAGTAGGGGTAAATGTTTGATTGAATCGAGTTGAAACGAATAGAGTGGAAACATTTAGAGTTAGTTGAGTTGACAAGTTCCATTTTATCATCCAAACTCAATTTTTTGTTCCTAGATCGAGTCATGTTAAATGAAATTTGAGCCAAATCAAATCAAATAAATTTATTTGAGTTAGATTTTTAAAAAATTAAATAGGCCAAATCGAAATTTTGTTGACAATATGACTAAATTACAAGTTAGAGCACACAAATTTGAGGTGATATATATTTCAAAACTCTTTCAAAGAAAAATAGGAGAAAATAAAATATAATTTAGAATGATAAACTTAATTTGATAATTTACTTGTTTAAGGACTCTAATTTATTATTTTGGAATTTTTAAAAACAATATAATTTAACATTTTTCTATAATTTTAAAGCAATTTTAAGAAATTTATATAATTTTTAAATTTTGAAAATTTTCTATACCTGTTGTTTATAAAATTTTGTAATTTTTTATAAATATTTGGGAGATTATTTTTATTTTTTTGTATGACCAATTTATTCATTTTGGAAATTGATAGGGATCAAAAAAATATTTACATTAGTTAAAGTTGTAAAACAAATTAAAGTTTCACTAACCATTTGCATTCAGCTCCATTATTGGAATGTTGGAAATTATTTCAAGAGGAGTGTTTAATTATAAAGCTCATGCAGGGTTATCCTATTCCTGATTTAATCAATCCCCCAAATTTCCCTTCTCAAATTATTGGAATCAACAGTTTCAATATAAGAATTTTAACTGTTTCATATTTATTATTCATTTTGTGATCTGATTATTCGTTGATGAATTAAATAAATACTAATTATGTTCATAGAAAGAATCATGTGTAAGATTATAAAATATTATAATTGAAGAAAAAGATTTGCATGTGAGTAGGGGATTAAATAAAATATTTATGCTTCGTAATTGTAACATTAAGCTTGAGCCATTGAGCAAGTTAAACTCAAGCATGCTAATATTTAACTCGAGTAGTTTGTAAGGTTTATTAAGTTTTTTATTTTAATATTTATAATTAATTTTATTTACTTTCAAACTTGAATTTGATTAGAAATTATCGAGTTTGAAATCGAGGCGAATATACCTAATCGAATAAGATTGAAAAATTTTTAATTTTATCTTGATTGGAATTTAAACTTAAGTATGATTGAGCTTGAATCTTAAATTTTGTATTTGAATTCTTCGATCCGATGAACACGAATAAGTTTTTGAAAATTTAATTGCTAATGTGTCTATTAAGTAACGCATCTTTTAGAGAGTATTTGGAGTTCATCCAGTCTTTCAAAGAAAGCCTTAGCAGTTGGGCTGAAATTGGAATAAAACAAAAACATAAGGATGACCTTGACTTTCATGTTGTTTAAATTTATTCAATTTACATTTTTTAATTAAGGGTATGTTTGATAAATCATTAAAATTTTTCATTTTATTGAAAATAAAGAAAATCAACATTTAATATTTTAAATGTGTTTGATAATTGTTTTAATTTTTAACTTATTACAAAATTTCAACAAAAAAATATTGAATAAGATAAGATAAGTAGGTAGGTATCTACTTATCACTTAATGTAGAAAGTATTAAGTCGATTTTATTTTATTAAAAATTAAAATATTTTTTTATAAAATGAGATATATTCAAAATTTCACATATGTATCTTTTATCCAAAACTAATCCTAAAGAATATAAAATATTATATTGAAAAGATTAAAACTAAAAAATAAATAACATTTTAAGATTATTAGTGATTATTTTTATCTAACAATATAATTATATTTAGTAATTATATCGTGAAAAATTGAATGTCGATAATGGCAATGTATCGAAAAGAAAAGAAAGAAAAAGAAAAAAAAACAGAATTTTTTGTGGAAACCTTTTTGGGAAAAAACTATGAGCAAAAGAAGAAAAAAATCCACTATGTTGAATTCGAATGATATAAGAAGAGACTATTTATAGTTTAAAAACCTTATTCTAATCAAAGTCTAATAGAAGTAATGCAGTAAGGTTAAAACATCTTATTCTAATCAACATCAAATAAAAGAAGTAAACTTCTATACAGATTCCACTTGTGCACCCGCGGTTGAGACCCCAATCCAATATATTTGCTTATTAGGGATCTACAACGAGCTGCGACCTTCGCCCTCGTAGATCCATCTATCTTGCCACTTTATTTTATTTCAACAATAATTTGAGTCATACAACTCTAACATATATTTACTAATTTAACAAACAATTTTTTAATATAAATTCAACACTTATAAAATTTAGCAGTATAAATTTAGTACTTAATTTTTCAGCACTTAAATGTTCAATTTATCAAACACATCCTAAATTTGAATCCGTCCAAATATAAGTTAATAATTTTAAAAAATGAACTAAAAAATATTCAATGAAGCCAAATCATGTCACTGACTCAAGGACAAACTTGTGCGGGTTTCAAATTAATTGGCATTAGATCTAAAGTTCGATCCTTGATTTTGTAAATCATTTTCCCTTCCTTAATATAATGTAATTGTTGTTTTGTATATAAAAAAATCCAATATAAATCACCAAAACGGAAAGCTACATCATATATTTTAGCAATATGAACTATTGCAGCATAAAAATTCTAAATTAAAGTTTCCACCTCTTTCCAAAAGGGAGTTAATGGAAATTTTTTGTCATGAAACAAATGATTGTGTGGGACTACTGATCGGAAAAGTCCATTCATATTTCTAACTTCCAACTTTATTTTCTTTCCAAAAACGAGTTAATGTGGACAACATTAATCTTTGTATGACACTAATCATCTTGTGTTATAGGCAATGACCAAAGACTTACTTAAAATGTAATATATTGGATAAAATTAAAATTTATACATTTTGTTTATTTGTATATAAATTTTATTTGTTTGATTTAGTCATCGCATAGATTTCATTCTTTCCCAATTTAAAAAATAATCAAACTATTCAACATATATTGTTAAAATAACAATTTTATCAATATTCTTTTTTCTCTATAACTGCATCTGCCCCAATATTAATCGCCATGCAATAGTAATAGGAGAAAATGTATGAATAAGTGTACGAACTGGCCAAAAGTAGTTAGACAAGCTACTATATCTTTGGAAATCTTGAGTTGGCTTCACTATACTTTTCTACAAGCATATATGTCCAATCCCTTGTTACACGTTGCATGATAGTGATGTTGGTTTTGAAGGAAAAAGCACAATATTTTCATAATCAGACAATTGGTGAGATCGATGAGAGAATTAATTTTTGGTTCGATCTGTTTATCTAGTTTAATTAAATAAATTATTAAAAAGTTCATCAAAAAACACAATTTCATCTGTTCAATCAAAATTTTTTTAGCTCAGTTCAATCAATTTGTACCGATTTACGGCTCAATCGTTTTAACCCTTTAACCGGATCAATTCAATCCAACCAACCGATCCGATCCAATTCAAACAACATTTCTTATATAAATATGGTTCATTTCCAATCACTTCATTTATTAATGGTAGAGTTTTTACTAAGATTTCATTTATTAATGGTAGAGTTTTTACTAAGATTATTTCTACACTTTTACCATTGATAATAAAAAGAAAAAAAGGAACAATATATAAATAACTAAAAATAATCAATCCATTCTAAGAGTGGTCCGTTGGATTGGCGTTCTGAGTTAAAATTCCATGGAAAAAATTGGAAAACAAATACACTCGACTTTTCCACGTGCATGTATATCCACTCCCTTGTTGCTTCCTACATGATAATGATGTGTTTTTGTCCCTAAGAACAAAAAAGGTAGCTACTTTTATGCAAAAATGGCTGATTTCAAATCACTTCATTTATTAATGGTAGAATTTCTACTAAGATTGTTTCACCATTTTACCTATTAGTAATATAAAAAAAGGAATATTTTTATTTTTTAAAGGATTGATCCTTCTAAACAATGATCCATTTTTATTAGGATCTTGTGTATTTTTTATTAAATTATTTTTATTTTATAATTTACCGATCATTGTTCCTATACACAATCTCCAATTGCAATACCTTTCAATGAATTATCTCCAATTGAATTTAAAAATTATATTCTTATAAGTGATAAAATTTAGAAGGAAAAAAAATAGATATATCTCACAAGAATAATTTACTTAGCCCAGTTGATCAATCTTGAAGACAACTTAATTTAAATTAATTACCTTCTCCAAAACAAGAAACGAAGGTAAGACAGAAAGAGAGATTTAGGAAGGACTTGATAAAAGAGCATCGCTTTTTCTTCTTAGAAACTTTAACGAAGAAACACAGAACATCCGCTACAACTTCCAGTTTACTCCTAAAAGACGAAGACAATTCAATAGCATCAATCATTTACTAATTAATAGCTAATCAATTTGTGTGAGACAATGACTAAAGACTTAAATATAATATCTAATAATATTAAATTAGTTTTTATATGTATTTAAATAAAATACTGTTTGAGAATTGGGAGTGAAACATTAATCATTACCTAATTAATAGCTAAAAAATCCTACTTTCACTCTAGTATCTCTACGCTCTTTTTACTTTTCGCAATTGTAACGAGCAGTGGAATTTCGATAGAAACAAACGATGATTTAGAATCTCTTGTAGCAGAGGCAAAAGCATTGAAGGAAACAGCGTGATGGAGTAACTATAGCAAGAGTGATGTCGAACATTGTATGTGGCCTGGTGTCAGATGCAGTGCAACTGGAAGTGTCATCGAGATTGATCTTAGTGGCCATGGTCTAAATGGGGGTATAACGCCTCAAATAGGTGCACTTTCAAAACTCAAGTGCCTCAACCTGTCCTCAAACAATCTTAGAGGTAAGCTTCCTTCTTCACTTGGAAACCTTACTCAATTGGCAGTGCTTGATGTTTCTTATAATGAAATTCATTTCATTCCCTTGGAAATTGAGAAGATGGAGAATCTTGTTTCTCTAAATTTGACGAGGAACCTCATTGTTCATATGCCTTCAGCTATTGGTCTTTTGACCAATCTCCCTCACTTGATTATGACCTCTAATCCATTGCACAGCATCATCCCTCTCCGAATATGGAACCTGAAAAAGCTAATGACCCTCCATCTCGGAAACTGCCAGCTCTACGGTTCCATTCCACCAAATATTGGAAAGCTGAAGAGTTTGGTTCATCTCCATCTCTCAAGCAACAAGTTAACCAATCTTGCATCATTGGTTCTTGATGACAATCAACTTAATGGATCCATTCCACAACAAATTGGGAGATTGTTAAAGATTGGTCAGCATGCAGCACCAAGAGCAATCAAGAAGTTGGCCATGAAGCCTGAGCCATGCAGGAGCTTTGTTCATGTGTACAAGCTTAGTTTTCCAAGTTCCAATGTATTAGTGGTAGTTGGTATAGATTAGTTGACCTTATTCTGATTTTGACAAGCTGAATGCTTGGTTTATGTATTGGCATTATGCCATTGTTCAATCTTAATGAAATTTTTATCATTTTCATTCAATATACTCTCCATCTTTCTTTGCTTTTGTTTTGATTTTCTGTTCTTGAAGTTCTGTTTGTTTCTTCAGCAAGTATCGAGCCTTGCTGCTCAAGCTTTTGCTGAACCTTGCTTGTTCTTTTTTTTTAACACCAACAATTGGTATCTAGAGCTGTAATCTCAGTGGAGCTGTTAAATTTCAACTTAAAAATCGATGGCTTCATCAGGCTTTACACCAGCTGCACCACCATTCTTCAATGGAGAAGGCTATCACATATGGGTGGTTAAAATGAAGACCCACCTGCAGGCATTCGACCTATGGGAGGTGGTCAACTCAAATGTTGAACCAGCACCACTTAGGGCCAATCCAACAGTGGCTCAGATCAAGTAGCATGCTGATGAAAAGACCAAGAGGCACAAAGCCATGTCCTGCATTCAGAATTGTGTGTCAGATGTGATCTTCACAAGGATCATGGCCTTTGAAACACCAAAGCAGGCTTGGGATAGATTGAAGGAAGAGTTTCAAGGGACAGAGAGGACAAGGCAGCAACAGCTGTTGAACTTGAGAAGGAACTTTGAGAATTTGAAAGTAAAGAAGGAAGAAACTATCAAGCAGTACTCAGACAGAGTCATGGCTGTGGTAAACAGCATAAGGCTCCTTAGAAAGCAGTTCAGTGAAGCAAGGATAGTGGAGAAGCTGATATCAACCTTACCTGAGAGGAATGAGGCAAAAATATCCTCCTTCGAAGACTCAAGGAACCTGACCAGTATCTCATTAACAGAGCTGATCAATGCTCTCTATGCACAAGAGCAAAGAAGAGCTAGTAGACTGGAGGAGCATCAAGAAGGTGCCTTCCAAGCCAAAACTAAGTCTTCCTCGAGCACCTCTGCCTACAAAGGCAAAAAGACTTAGAGAGACAAGCCTAAGTTAGAAGCTCCAAGAAGAAGAGACCAACCTTGCAGACATTGCAAAAGGCCTGGTCATCCAGAGGCCAATTGCTGGTTTAGGCCTGATATGCAGTGCCAATACTGCAAAAAGATGGGGCATGTTGAGAGGGTTTGCAAAAACAAAGGCAAACCAAATCAACCACAACAGCCAAAGGTTGAGGCTCGAGTAGTTGAAGAAGACAGTGACTATGAGGAGCAGGTCTTTACAGTCTTTTACTCAGCTACTCAGGAGAAAGTCTCAAATGGATGGCTCCTAGATAGTGGTTGCACCAACCATATGACACCAGATGCTGCCATCTTCAAGTCATTAGATAGAAGTTGCAAAACTAGGGTAAAATTTGGAAATGGCCACTTTATCAAGGTAGAAGGTAAATGAGATGTCTTGATATGCACTCCTACAGGTAACAAGCTCATTTCAAATGTGTTGCTGGTGCCTGAAATTGACAAAAATCTGCTCAGCATAGCTCAGTTTCTTGAGAAAGGCTATACTATTGTGTTCAAGGGAAATGAGTGCCAAATCAGTGATCCAAGTGGATCTAGGCTCATGTCAGTAGCATTGATTAAAAAAAGCTTTGTTGTGAATTGGAACAAAGGTCTACACACTGCCTATACAGCCTCAGCTGATGAATCCAAGCTTTGGCACCCAAGGCTTGGTCATGCCAACTACAGATCAATGGTTCAAATGGTCAATGAGGATCTGGTTGAAAGCTTCACTAACTTAGTTAAAAAGAAAAGGTTTGTGAAGTATGTCAGTTAGGAAAACAGGCCAGGTTGCCATTTCCTTCAAACAAGGCGTGGAAAGCCTCTGAAAGGCTGCAGCTGGTGCACACTGATGTGTGTGGCCCTATGAAGACTCAGTCATTGAATGGCAGCAGGTATTTCATACTATTTATTGATGATCACTCAAGATTTTGCTGGATTTACTTCTTGAAGAACAAGTCAGAGGTAGATTCAGTGTTTTAGAAGTTCAAGGCTACTGTAGAGACTGGAATAGGCTGCAAGCTCAAGACCCTAAGGTCTGATAATTGAACTGAGTACACCTCAGCTCAATTTCAAGCATTTTTTGATGAGGCAGGCGTCAAACATCAGTTCACCAACACATATACTCCTTAAAAGAATGGTGTTAGTGAAAGAAAGAATAGAAGCTTAATGGATATGACCAGGTGCTTGATGTTTGAGAAGAATTTGCCCAAAAACTTATGGGCTGAGGCAGTTAACACTGCTATTTATATTCAAAACAGGCTCCCAACTAAGGCTTTGGCTCACAAAACTCCATTTTGGATTCAAATCATCTTTGGCTCACCTGAGGGTCTTTGGTTGCATATGCTATGTACATGTCCCAGCAGTGAAGAGAGACAAGTTGGCTAAGAAGGCTCAACCTGGTATTCTGGTAGGCTACAGTACAGTCAAGAAAGGCTATAGAATTTTGGATCTTTCAGCAAACAAGGTGCTTATGAGTAGAAATGTGGTCTTTGATGAGAAGTCATGCTGGAATTGGGAAAAGAATGAGCCAGAACCAGTTTCTGAAGACCTTATGGCTGATCAAACTGAGGCTGATCAAAATGGTCCTAAAATAGACATTGATGATGAACCAGTCAAGGGCACTAGACCTTTGGCTGAGATTTATGAAAGGACTCAAGTGGCTAAGGTAGAACCAAACTGTTTTGAGGAGGCTGAAACTCACCAAGGCTGGAAACAAGCTATGACAGATGAAATCAACATGATTGAGAAGAATCAGACATGGGAACTAGTTGAGAGACCATCTTACAGGAAGGTTATTAAGGTGAAATGGGTCTATCGAGCCAAGCACAATGCTGATGGGAGCCTGAACAAGCTGAAGGCAAGGCTAATTGTCAAGGGGTTCAATAAGAAGTATGGTTTGGATTACCTGGAAACCTTTACACCAGTGGCCAGATTAGATACCATCAGGCTGCTAGTTGCCTTAGCAGCACAGATGCAATGGAACATTCATCAGCTCGATGTTAAATCAGCATTTCTCAATGGTTTTCTTGAAGAAGAAATTTATGTTGACCAATCTCAAGGCTTTGAAGTAGCTGGTAAGGAACACATGGTGTACAGATTGAAGAAAGCCTTATATTGCTTAAAACAGGCACCAAGGGCTTGGTATAGCAGAATTGATGGCTATTTGATCAGTTTGGGGCTTAAAAGGAGCATTAGTGAGCCAACTTTGTATGTCAAAAAGGAAGGAATCAAAACACAGCTCATTGTATCCTTGTATATTGACATGGAGGTGTCACAAACTCAATAAGGAATCTTTCAAAGTCAGAGAACTTTTGCCATGAAGATCTTAAACAAGTTCTCAATGCAGAATTGCAAGGCTACAAGCACTCCAATTACCATTGGAGAGAAATTGTCGAGCCAAGATAACTTTGAATAGGTTAGTGAATTTGTTTATAGGAGCCTACTAGGCTTCTTGATATATTTGACTGCTACTAGGCCAGACATTGTGTTTGCTGTAATTTTGCTCTCGAGATTCATGCACTGTTGTAATGAAAAGCACTTACAAGCTGGAAAAAGGGTGCTTAGATACATCAAAGGCATATTGAGCTATGGAATGCTCTATAGGAAAGCTGAGAACATGAAATTGATTGGTTATGCTAATAGTGACTGGGCTGGTTCGAGAGATGACATGAAGAGCATTTCAGGGTATGCTTTTACCCTTGGTTCAGCTATTTTTTGTTGGAGTTCGAAGAAGCAAAATGTAATAGCTCAGTCAACAGCTGAAGCAGAATATGTGGCAGCTACAGCAGCTGTTAACCATGCCATATGGCTAAGAAAGATCTTAGCTGACTTGAATCTGCACCAAAGGGAAATAATAAAGATCTATTGTGATAACTTATCTGCTGTTGCAATTGCAAAGAATCTGGTTTTTCATGGTAGAACAAAGCATTTCAGCATTAAGCTTCATGTTGTAAGAGAAATAGAGCAAGCAAAGGGGGTAAAACTGGTTCATTGTAGTTCTAAGGAGCAATTAGCTGACATTTTGACAAAAGCCCTTAGTGTGACAAGATTCATACATTTGAGAGATGAAATGGGAGTGTGCAACATGCTAACCAAGGAGGAGTGTTGAATATTGGTTAGCATGCAGCATCAAGAGCAATCAAGAAGTTCGCCACGAAGCCCGAGCCATGCAGGAGCTGCTGCAGCATGTGAAGCTGTTGATTTTAGTTCATTTTGTTGTTTTGTTTAATGTAATGTAATTTAGTTCATTTTGAACTATGTTAGGTTGAAATTTGTTTTATTTGTAAAGTGATTGAGTTGTTAAACATCTTTGTTCATGTGTACAAGCTTAGTTTTCCAAGTTCCAATGTATTAAAGGTAGTCGGTATAGATGAGTTGACCTTATTCTAATTTTGACAATGCTTGGTTTATGTATTGGCGTTATGCCATTGTTCAATCTTAATGAAATTTTTATCATTTTCATTCAAGATACTCTCCGTATTTCTTTGCTTTTGTTTTTATTTTCTGTTCTTGAAGTTCTGTTTGTTTCTTTAGCAAGTATCGAGCCTTGCTACTCAAGCTTTTTCTGAACCTTGCTTGTTCTTTGTTTTAACACCAACAGAGACTGACAAATTTGGTTACATTGGATCTATCTTCTAATATGCTTGTTGGTCCAATCCCACAAAATTTGGGTAAGTTATCCAGGATGGAATCTTTCTCTCTTTATCAAAATAAAATAAATGGTTCCACGCAATTAGAAATAAGATATCTTGGGAAGTTGTCTTACTTAGATCTTAGTTACAATAACTTGAGTGGTCAAACCCCTTCATTTCTAGGACTTTTATCCAGCTTGAGTAGTTTGTGGCTTGACTCAAATCTTTTTGAAGGTTTCATTCCATCAGATATTGGAAAATTAAAAAATCTCGCTCAGTTGGGGCTTTCTAATAACAAAATAACACTACAGCAAAACAGACTTTTTAGCGGCGCTTTTTTTAGCCTTTAGCGGCGCTTCTAAGCGCCACTAAAACTTTTTGCGGCGCTTTTGAAAACGCCGCAAAAATTGGTGGCGTTTATTAAAAAAAAGCGCCGCTAAAAGTCATGGCCTTTAGCGGCGTTTGAAAAAAAAGCGCTGCTAAAAGTCATGGCCTTTAGCGGCGTTTAAAAAAAAGCGCCGCTAAAAGTCATGGCCTTTAGCGGCGTTTGAAAAAAAAGCGCCGCTAAAAGTCATGGCCTTTAGCGGCGTTTGAAAAAATGCCGCTAAAAGTCATGGCCTTTAGCGGCGTTTGAAGAAAAAGCGCCGCTAAAAGTCATGGCCTTTAGCGGCGTTTGAAGAAAAAGCGCGCTAAATGTCATGGCTTTAGCATGCGTTTTTCCCACAAACGCCGCTAATTTTGGCAGATTTGCAATACATTTTTTCCCACCTATATTCAAATTTCTTCCCGCATTAAAATCCAACCAAATACAACAAATATAGCATAAAATGCAACCAAAATAGCAAATTTAGCATAAAAAAATACAACCAAAAATATTAATTCTAAATAATACTTCAAATTTAACGAAAAATATATGATATAATTAATAAAGTATGATTTAAAATATTCTTAGAATAATGTTAAACGTGACAAAGTTAAAAATATTCTTACAACGAGAAAACTAATGTCTAAGATGGCGACTTTTTGCATCGTTGAAACATCTCATCATCATCATTGAAGTGTGAGTGGAGGTCATCGTATTTTTCCTATGCTCTGCCTCCCTCATCGCTATCGCCGCCTCCTTTTTTCACGCCGCTGCCTCCTCTCTCGCGCCTCGCTCTCTAAGTTGTTGCTTTGGAGTTCTTCATATTTTCGTTGAACCTCTGCAATTTGCTCAACTGTGTTTGCTTGCATCCGAGCTATATCGATCTCTTAACCTCTCGAACTTCACTTTAGCTTGACTTTGGAAGGCATGTATTGCGGGAGCCGGATCCAAAATATTGGGTGGGGTAACACCAGATGCTTGAAATCGAACCCGCCCAGCACCCTTCAGGACCCAAAACTTCAGTGATAATTCTATTATCAATGTTCTCAAGATTAACAGAGCTATCAGTCGAAGCAGTCGCTTCATATTCCGCCTTCTTATCCTTTAGTTTCTCTTAAAAAATCAATTAAAAAGTTAGAAACGAAATATATAATAAAAAAGAATGCAACATAACATTATTTAAAACTACTAATGATGAATTGAATTAAACAATTATAATTAAAAATTATAAATATTTAGAATAAATCAAATATTATTAAGTAAATATACCATAATTTCTCCAGCTTCGGATGTCATAGGAGATCCATCTTTCTTCCTATGCGTAATCTTAAAAAGCTGAAGGCGCCCAACTTTTTGTCCAGATTTGACTTCCTACAATATAGTAGTAAAAATATTATTTAATATTAGAAAGTTATTAATATTTGAAAGAATTAATAAAATTTTAATACCTCGGCCTCATTTATGTAAGCAAAACTTCTCGACTCGCTGCAGTGTGCGTGAATTTTTGTTTTTGCTCACGCTTATTCCAACTCGCTCACGGTACTACATAATGAAATTATTATTACGTATATAGTAAACACTATATATAAAAGTTTGGAAATACGTAATACCTCTCCTTTCTTTGAATTCCAGAATCTAACCGCATCTTCCCATTGGTACTCAAAGCATTCCGGTGGGACATTTCTCAATTTTTTCTCGAGGCCTATGTCTTTCTTAAAATATTGTTTTTTAAAATGCTTTTATTGTCTCTCCATTTTTACCCAATGTCTTCTTGATATAATTATCTGAGGCCTCTAAAGCAAATCTATCCCAAAAAACACAAGTTTAGAATGTAAATATGAATGAAACTTAAACCAAAATATTATAAATTACATTCACATTTTGTTACCTTAATATTAGCGAGAGCCCGATTTTTGTTGCTATCGGGCATGTGATGCCATGATTCAGTAGTTGATGGGCAACATATTGGCATTTCGTGCTAAAATGCCAATATAGCCTGCTAAAAGTTGAGCTTCAGATCCAACAGTCGCCATAAGTATTTCTACTTACTTTGACACGGTCGGCAGGATCTAAGTCGTATAAATCACTAAGCGATGTACGTCCTCAAACTCACAAGGCCCCACCATTTTCAGCTGAAAAATGATATACTATTATTATATTAAAATTTACAAATAAATTAATAATAAAAGTCAACACATGTAAAATAAACGTAACATTACTTTGAAATTCTTCAGCTCGTCAAGTGTCTCGGCACATTCAAGATCCAACAACCATCTGCATTGTTCACTATTTCCTTCTTCCGAATTTGGAGTATTCTCGACAATACTTAAACCACGTAATCTTCTTCTACGATTTTTCTGCAATACACATAAAATAGTTAAATTTTTAGTAACAAATTACAACAATAATAGTACATATAAAATAGTCAAATTATATAACATGACCAAGATTAAAATTATAATATTACATATAATAAAAAAAACGTAAAATCTTACTACATCATTATTCGTAAATATCTTCATTCACATCATCTCGAACCCGTTGATATTGTGTACTAGTACTAGGATATTTTCATCTAAGTTTTGTTCTGAAAAGGCAATATTTCGATTTTTCGACAATGTCATCTCTACTTCCATTACCCATGTCAAACAAGTCTCTAGGGGTGTTCTGAGTACAACATACCAACCCTCATCGCTTGGATCTTTCGAATAAAAACTTGTTTCACTTGAGAGGAAAATACATATGACTCGCCCATCAATTGTTGTCCATGTGAATCAAGCGAGAGAAATTCACCATTGTAAAACCAAATTGATCTTTTTAATTCCTCGAGCAAAGATTAACATCAGCCCAATCACACCGAAATAAGATAACTTTCCATCTGCCATAGTAATCCAACTCAATAATGTCGGTAAGAAGTCCGTAATACTCCACATTACCCTCAACCGGATTACTATCCCTAGCACTAGCATAACTTGTAATTGAAGAATTAACAACTCCATAATTTTGAGTTCTCCTCATTCTCTCGCGATACTTTGTATGAAATCTGTATCCATTGATGAAGAAGGCACTATATCTTTTTATTACTCTGTTCGGACCTTGGGAAAGCCATTTAATTTCATCATTGACGTCCTTCCCACTCCAAATCTATTGAATCGAAAGTAAATTAAATAATTATAAATGTATTATGTAAAAACATTCTTATTTGATTAACTAAATTTCGCGATTATATGTAACTTATTAACTTTAGTTACATACCGTTTGACTTAACCATTCATGAAAAGATTCGTGAATAACTTATTAATCTCTCGATGTTGTAATCTTGAGAGCGTGCACTAGATCTCAAAATTTGTTTGTACTCACTATGTTAAAAACAAGTTTAATTGGTTAGAAGATAAACAAATCAAAACGATTTAATATGTAAGACAATTTTATAACTTACTTGCATAACGGTTCAATTGAATCGTGGTGAAAAAGTACATATCGATGTGCTGTATCCACGATATATCATCTAATTCTACAATTTCAACTTTGCCAATTGGTTCTCCATAACTTTGAAATAAATAAGTTTTCGCCAAGTCATGATCATTGAGCCCAAAGATTTCTACTTGGTCTATTCAATCGTGTTTCAAAGATCTTCTAAATATCTAGAACGTAAGGTCATGCACTCTTCTCGCCAAGTAGCCTTCAAAGAATTGATCCTTCTCGATAACGCTTATTGCGGCAATATGACTTCAATTTGCTTAGGAACCTAAACACGATATACAATATTTATCAAAAGTCAGTAACTAAATGTATAGAGGTGAATGAATGAATACTTGAGAAATAAATTAGCACCTTTTTATAGGATACATCCATCGATAAAAAACCGGTCCACCAAGGATTGCTTCGTGAGGGAGATGGATTACCAAGTGTACCATAATAGTGAAGAAGGAAGGTGGAAAGATCTTCTCTAAATTGCATAAAGTCAAAGCCGCTCGATCTCAGACTTTCTCAAGTTCTTCGACATTCAAAACTTTGCCACAAATAGCTTTCATTATATTGGATAGTTCAATTATACAGACGTTACATTTTTTGACATACAAAGACAGTAAAGCAATTGGGAGTAAATCTTGCATCAAGATGTGGTAATCATGTGATTTTAATGAATATAATCTTCGATCTTTGAAACTCACACATCGAGATATATTTGACGCATACGCATCTGGGACCTTTATATCCTTCAACACCATGCGTAAAACTTCTTTCTCTTTCTTTGACATTGAAAAATAGAAGGCGGCAACCGATATTTCCCATTCGGAAGTACTTGAGGATGAAGATCACGCCGGATTCTCATGTCAACTAAATCAAGTCAGCTCTGAAGATTGTCTTTTGATTTTCCATCGACATTTAAAATTGTCCCAATTATGTTCTCGCAGACATTCTTCTCAATATGCATGACATCAAGATTGTGGCGTAAAATGTTGTGCTCCCAATAAGGCAACTCAAAAAAAATACTCCTTTTCTTCCACAACTCCGCCTCATTAGGATCATCCTCTTCGTCAGATTCATCATCAGATTCATCCCTCGATCTTCTCCTTGTTTGCGTGATAGGTGGTTGATTCATCTTCCCGTAACTAAAGTTGATATCTTTTAACATAAACAAGATTTGGATCCAACAGTCCGCTCAGAGAGCTCCTCAGCACTCTTGAAGCATCACAATAGAGTCCTCTCAAATCTAAATTTATGATTTTCATCTAACCACCGACGATGGCCCATGTAAGAGAACTTCCCATTATACAACCACTTCGAACAAGTTTATGCAAAGACAACAAGGACAAAGATAACGCCCTTTAGTACTCCAACCCGATAAATTAGCATAAGCCAGAAATCATTAATTGTCCACAATAAAATTACACGTAAATTAAAGTTCTCCTTTCTCAATACATCATATGTCTCAACACCCGACCATAATTGTTTTAACTCTTCAATAAGTGGCTGCAAATAGATGTCAATATCATTTCCGGGACCTTTCTCTCCAGGGATAATCATTGATAAAATAAATGAAGATTGCTTCATGCAAATCCATGGAGGAAAATTGTAAGGAACAAGCAATATAGGCCAAGTACTGTACGAAGTACTCATGATTTTAAATGGATTAAAGCCATCAGCTGCTAGCCCAAGCCTCACATTCCGAGGATCGCTTGCAAAGCTTAGAAATTTATCACAAATGATTTCCAAGCTAAAGAATCCGCAGGATGTCTTAATAATCCATCATCGGTCCGTTGATCATTATGCCACCTCATAGATTCGGCTGTCTTTGAGGACATGAAAAGCCTTTGAAGTCTTGGTATCAGGGGAAAATATCGCAAGACCTTGATCGGCTTCTTTCTTAATCGTGCCCCACCTTCATCCGTATTCACATCTTCTCAGACACTATTCATCCAACGAGACTTACCGTAAACATGACAAGATTGTTGGTTTTTCCGATCACCCCAAGACAACATGCAGTCATTTGGGCAACTATGAATTTTATCGTACCCAAGGCCCAAATCTTTTATTAGTCTCTTCATATCTTGACAAGACTGGGAATTTTTGCAAACGAAAACATCTCTCTTAGAAACTCTAGCAAAGATTGTAAAAGAGTTTTGGTCCACCCTCCCAAACATTTTAAGTGAAATAGACGAATGCGAATGACAATTTGAATATTTTGATCCTCGTAAAGTTCTTCATTCATTTCATTAAGTAAATTGTAGAACTTAGCCGCTTCTTCATTTGGCTCCTCATTAGGTGCACTTGTTCCCGCTTTCGCAAAAAAATTTCCACCAATATTACAATCCTCGATATAATAAAGTCGTGGAAACGATTGCTCACCATGACTACGCATATTAAATGCATCCCGCAACATATCTTCCATGTCATCTTGTCTAACATACCGATGGTAATCGATGATCGAGGATAAGTCGGATTAATCGTTGAAGAAGTTCCACTAGATGTACACTCTCCATGGAAAATCCATTTTTATACCCCGAATAAAGCCATCAACAATTAGATGTTCAGTAGACAACTTCACGAAAATGCCGGTAGATGTTGCCACATTTCTTACGGGCAAAGAATCATATTCTCTTGGCTTGCATTTTGAAATGCAAAATTTAGAAAAGTTTGTACTCCATTTTGATAGGCATTGCTTACCCTTGACAATTTCATCCAACTCCTATCCATTTTGTAGTTCTTGAAATCTAAAGTTGACAACATATTACAGTTACTTAAATGTTCTCAATTGATTTAAACATATCATTATACTAAATATCAAGTCTCTAATGGGTATAAACTAATTTAGGCAAGTTGCAGGATTTTCAACTATAGATTTATGTATTATGTAAGTTAAGTAAATTTCGTAAACTAGTTATGTATGATATGATTTATATTTAAGTATTATGTAAGTTATGTAAGTTATGATATGATATATATTTATGTAAATTATATCTTTATCTAAGTTATATAAGTTATGTAAGTTATGTAAATTATGATATAAAATATATTTAAGTATTATGTAAGTTATGTAAGTTATATATTTATCTAAGTTATATAAGTTATATAAGTTATGTATGTTATATAGGTTATGTAAGTTATATATGTTATATAAGTTATGTACGTTTTGTAAGCTATATAAATTAGGATATCAAATATATTTATGTATTATGTAAGTTTTTTATTTCATGATATGGAAAATCACATGGATAATACATATCAAATATCAAGTATCTACAGGTAAGTAAGAAGGGACTAAATAATATTTAATTAAATAATATTTATAAAAATTATTTTAATTAAATAATATACATGTCGCTCGTTTTTATTTGACAAATCACATGTGCAGATTAAAATAGTCCACACTTAATTTAATTTATGTTTTACAAGTCATCTTTTCTTAAGTACATATTAAAGCACTGTGTGGACATCCGTATTTAGCTTAAAAGCTATGATTTAGTTTGAATAAAAAGTTTAACTTAAATGGTAAAACGGACGATAATATTTGTGATAAAACGGAGAATAATATTTGTGATAAAACGGACGAGAATATTTCAATAATAATTTAAATTTATGTTAAAAACTATATAAAATATTTTATTAAATATTTGTATATTAGATGGGACATATTAAATTGAAACATACAAATTTTTTAAGATTCATCATACGTGGCGTTGTTACACCTAGGGAGGATCCATTATATATTGCAGCTCGATATAAGGCAACCCGTCAGGTTTCCAGCCTATATACTTTGAATCTTTAAAATGTTTAAAATAAGGTTGGAGAGAAGGTCAGCTATTGTTGTAATTCTAATGGACAAGCAAGCTACACGGTAATAAAATTAATTCATACCTATTCATACTTAAGTTGAATCAAAAAATAATTAAGTTGAACCAATTATAAAAACTTATTCATACTTATTCATACTTCAAATAATAATTAATACCATTTTGATAAAAAATAGTTATAACTTTTAAAGAAATTTAAAAATATTAAATATCAAAATCAAACATTATTAATATAAAAAAATAGTAATTTGAATATAATAATATCAAAAAAGAATCGTAGTTTAATTTTTATAAGTAAATTGGAAATAAATTAAGGTTATATAAATATTCAATAGTAAATGAGCTCGATAGAACCTTTTTCAAGTCTTTTTGAATTTTTTAAGATTCATCATACGTGGCGTTGTTACACCTAGGGAGGATCCATTATATCTTGCACTGATATAAGGCAACCCGTCAAGTTTCAAACCTATATACTTTGAATCTTTAAAATGTTTAAAATAAGGTTGGAGAGAAGGTCAGCTATTGTTGTAATTCTAATGGACAAGCAAGCTACACGGTAATAATATTAATTCATACCTATTCATACTTAAGTTGAATCAAATAATAATTAAGTTGAACCAATTTTTTAAAATTAATTTGGAAACAAAATTGATCTACTCCAAACAGAACCAGCTATTAAATCTTTACAATATCGCAACCCCAAAATATTAATTTTTCCAAAATCATCATGATAAAACTATTATTGATTAGAATCTTGAAATAAAGCCTACCTTAATAAAACGTACCTGGTCTACTCCACTCTCACCAGCAAACAGAGGCTGGAGTCAAAAAAGTAATATTTGTTAAGTAATTTAAAGTGAAAATGCATAGAAATAAGGAAAAAAATTTAGCAACGAAACCTGTACGTACCTAGAACAAATGTCAATGGCTGTGGTGTATTTAGTTGCTAAAAGTCATGGCCTTTAGCCTTTAGTTGCAGGAGGAGCAGGAAGTAGTAACTGAAATACATACAACATTAATTCACTAATATTATAACTTTTAAAGACATTTAAAAATATTAAATATTAAATATTAAAATCAATTGCTTCAACCCCAATCAACCGGAATTTGCCAATGACCATGAAAAACATCATAATATATTGAGTCTTGTTGCAATTTACTATATCCAATATAAGCTTGCCATTCTAAATACCACTATCAGTGCCATTTTCTTCCTTCACACTAAACACATAAGTTGGATAGAAACATAAAAACAGACCAAAAGAACATCTAAAAAACCAAAATGGAATCACCATTATTATGTAAACACGAAAATGCACAGCTTTAAACAAGCCAACTTTGCATGTGCAGAATCATACTTATAAATTCACATTAGTCAAATGGTTAAAATTCATAACCACCTTCTTAGTTTATATCTTAACCATTAGAATGAGAAGTTTTCCATCCTCACTCTTTTCCATCCTCCATAATAATCAGTGCCTTAAAGTCTATCTGTAATGCTACTACTCATATAGACATCCAAAGGAAATTCAAAGCATTTAGTTATAAAGGCTATGTTAAAGATCAGGATGAAAGAAACGGTTGTTAAGCATCGACCAAAGCACCACAGCCAGAGGTTTGTTAATCAAGATATTACTGATTACCTAATCACTTGAACTTGAGCTTTTATGATTAGTGTGTCCGATTCTATAAATCCATCAGAAAGTTTTGAGAGCTCCAAAAACTTTTTCCATCCCCAGTCATGGTCTCTCTTCCAAAATCGATGTATAGTATCTGCAAACCACAAAGAAGTTACTTGTAGTTCGGGATCTTTATTAGTGCTACTAAACTAAATTTGAGCCAACCAACCTGAATATTTTGATTTCTTTGGATCTCTATTCACAACACTATTGTAAATCTGTGCAAAATGACTCCAAACCTGTCTTGGGGTAGGGAGAGGAACCATATAAGTCCAATAACATAATACAATATGATAGTCAATCAAAACTGAAATTTAGAGATAATATCAAACTGGAAGAAGTTTGTCGTTATTAGCAACACAGAGAAACAATGAGAGATGATTGCAAACATTACAACCTTGTGGATAAATTAAAATGTACTGTCAACCATGACAAACAAGAGAACATAAAACCAATGATTTTCCTCGCCATATCTGTGATATGTTTCCTCATGAGAAACAAGGAAACAAAGATAAAAGAATTATCTGCTAGTGTACAAGTAAATACACTTCACATGTTGTTGATAGTTTCAATAAGATATAAAAGAATTCCAGAATGACAATGATGAATTTGAGAAATCAAATTAGAAAATAACAGCCAATAATATCATTCCCCATACCACTTGTAGCCACCAATTTCAAATGCATTATCACTGAAGTTCTCTTTGTTAATCTGTGAAAATTTCTCTATCTTCCATGTTTACTTCCCATATAATTCGTAAGGCTTGAGCAAGGTCTTAATGCGTTCATTACTACAGATAATGTCTATATTTATCTTAGGTTTGTCTAATGGCCTAATATAACAGAAGCACGCCCATCTGTTTATAAATTCACATTTACAATAGCCTATCCACCAAATGAAAATTCTTATTGATCTCCAAAGTTCAAAAGTAGAATGAGAAAGCACCTATACCTTGTGATCAAATTTAGACATCTTCAGAACTATGGGTATTGTTATTGGTTTAGGGCCAGATTTTTCTTTTCTAGCACTACTATTTACTTCTGGTACCTTAACAGTTTCACCTGCATGCACATAAACACTGTTATAAACTGTCCTATTGCACCTTCACATAGCCTCTAAGACCGACACATACACTATGCTTAAAATGGAGTGAGATGGTATACCAAACAAAAAGCATTTACAACAGAAATCCACCTTTATTGTTAGAAGCAGTTTCTAGAGAAATGCACATAATATGAATGATTTATGTATGTAGTCGAAGTTTAATACTATATATGCTCCACTGCTAATAGTTAGCCTTCATAGGATTTGCATTATACTTTGAGGAAAAGAAGGAAAAGCAAGACTTTTTTTGAGAACCGAGAAGAAAATGGGTGAAAGAGTTGAGTGAGGGTTTCGGCTTACCAATTGGTTCGGAAAGAGGAGTGCGAAGGTGACGCAGCAGATGGTCGAGCCGACGGCGATACAACAGATGGTCGGGTCTGGTGATGGAGAGATGGTTTAGGGATCGATTTGCTAGAAATTTAGGGTTAGGGAGAAAATTTTAGGGGAAAATTTTAGGGGAAAAACACTTAAGGCTTTTCGGGTGTAGTTTTGGGGATAAAAAGTCGGGAAAAACGACGCCGTTTAGTTAGAAAACTGAATACCGTTTGCGGCGTTTCAACAAAGCGCCACTAAAAACAAAGTAAACGGTGACGTTTTACTCACGAATAACACATACTTGTGGCGTTTTTAAAACAAACGCCAGTAACGCATAGCTTATTGCGGCGTTTTGGAACAAACGCCACTAACAACAATGATAAAACAACGTCGTTTCAAGGATTTTTGATACAATCGGCGTTTTATTAAAGTGGCACTAAATAAAAATGATAAAACGTCATCGTTTTGCTAACCACTTATCATGTTTTGCGGCGTTTTTAGTAAACGCCACTAATAACAAGAGCAACACGCTACCGTTTTATGAAACCATAACACATATTTGCGGCGTTTTCTACTAAAACGCCGGTAATAAGTACCCTATTATGGCGCTTTATAAAAACCACCACTAATGCCTTAAAATTTTAGATTTATTTAATATATAATTTTAAAATAATATAAATTAAAAAACAATAAACTATATACCTAAAAAACTTTAAAATTATTTTAAATAATAGTATTTTAAATAATATAAATTATTTTAAAATTTAGCTATTATTTAAAAGAATTAGATAAAATTTGAAATGTTGAAAATTATTTAAAATTTGAAATCTTGAAAATTATTCTAAATTTGAAATCTTTAAATTTTGAATTTATTTAATATATAAATTAAAAAAACCAATCATATACCCAAAAAAAACTTTAAAATTATTTTAAACAATAGTATTTCAAAATTTTCACACTAATTAACTATTACCTTAAACCCCTAACCCCTATCCCTTTAATCTTATAACCCTTAAACCCTAAACACCTATCCATTTAAGCCCTAAACTCATAACTCATAACCCCTAATCCCATAACCCCTATCCCATACCCTTTAAACCCTAAACCCTAAACAATGAAACCTTAATCTATGATTAACCACTAACCCCTAAACCTTAAACCCCTACCCTTAATTAAACCATAAACCAAAATCCCTAAACCTTAAAGTTAACATTAACTCATAAACCATAATCCCCTTTCCCATGTCCCCTTAACCATTAATTAAACCATTTAAATAATAAATATAAATAAATTGTATTTTGCATTTTTTTATAAAAAATAATGGCCTTTTGCGGCGTTTTTTAGAAAACGCCGGTAATGCTTAGATTTTTTGCGGCGTTTTCCCTAAAAACGCCACTATAGCTCAACTTTTTGCTGCGTTTATCTAAAAACGCCACTATTGCTTAAGTTTAATTTTTTTTTTATTTTTAACATATTTTTTTCTATTTTTTTCTTTCAAAATTTTTGTGTTGAGATTATCATTTTTTGAATTTTTTTTAAATTTTGAATATTGAACTTTTTAACTAAAATATGGACCAAAATTTTAAATTTTAAATATTAAATTTTTAAGTATTTTATTTTTGATTTAATCATGGAGATTTTAAAAAATAAATACATCAATATATTTTTATATTGAATAAATATAAATATTTATGTATGCAATATATAAATATAAAATGATGTTATATCAATAATTGTGTTAATAATTTATAAGAACTAGATTAAATTAAAGTTCATATGTACTAAACCTAACCATAAGTCTTAAACCATGCATAAACCCTAAACTATAAATATAATTAACTCAATATTTTAAAAATAATACTCTCTTTTATAATTATATAAGAAAATATTTATCATATATATAAATTAAAAAACACTAATTAATCTAAACCCTAAACTCTTAATCCCTAAAACATAAATCCTAAAACATAAACCCTGAATCATGAACCCTTAACCCCTAATCCCTAACACCTAAACCTTAAACCCCAACCCTTAAACCACACTTAAACCATAATCCCTAAACCTTAAAATTGTAACTCATAAACATTAAACTCTTAACCATATACCGTAAATCCTAAACTATAATGATAATTAATTCAATATTTTAAAATTAATACTATCTCTTTTGCAATTATATAAGAAAATATTTAAGATATAAATTAAAAAATAATTAGTCATATACCAAAGATAATTACGAGGTATTGACTGGAAGGCTGGTGGGAGGGATGAATCTTGGGGATTTCAAATCGGGGAAAAATCATTAGGGATTTCAGATGTCGAATTCAGGAATGGGTGATAATACTTTAGGGATTTGGGATGAGGAAAAAGAGGGAAATAGAAATGGGGAAAAAGGGGAAAATGATAGATGGGATTACGGGATATTAACTGGAAGGCCAGTTGGAGGGGTGAATCTTGGTGGTGGGAAGGTTTAGGGTTTTAAGGGATATAGTTTAGTGTTTAGGGTTTTTAAGGTTTATGAGTTTACTCTTTTAGGGGTTATAGATTAGTGTTTATGATATTTTTGAGGGGTTTAGGATTTTAGGGGTTATATGACTTTTAGCGGCATTTTACCAAAAGCGCCGCGAATGCTCTGGTTTTTAGCGGCGTTTTACCAAAACCGCTGCGAATGCTCTGGTTTTTAGCGGCGTTTTACCAAAAGCGCCGCAAATGCTCTGGTTTTTAGCGGCGTTTTACCAAAAGCGCCGCTAATGCTCTGGTTTTTAGCGGCTTTTTACCAAAAGCGCCGCGAATGCTCTGGTTTTATCGGCGTTTTTTACTAAAACGCCGCTGTTGCTCTGTTTTTAGCAGCGTTTTTTTTAAAACGCCGCTATTGCTCTGTATTTTAAAATTTTGGCAAAAAACGCCACTAAAAACGCCGCTAAATCCCTATTTTCCTATAGTGTAACTTGCTCAATCCCTTCATCTCTATGTTATTTGACCAATTTGCAGGGGCTGTACCTTGACACAAATCTTTTACATGGTTCCATCCCTTATGAAATTGGAAATATGACGAATCTAATGGTGTTAACTCTTTATTCCAATCACGTTTCCAATTCCATCCCATCATCTTTACTTCATTTACCCAATTTTTTTTTTTCTGCACATGGCTTCGAATCTTTTGGAAGGTCCCATACCCCATGAAATTGGGAGTTTGAATACCCTGATATACTTAGATCTCTCAGAAAACAAATTGAGTGGACCCATTCCAACTCAGATTGGTAATTTGTCAAATTTAACATACTTAATTTGGGAATTTAACTCATTTAAGCATCTTAGATCTCAGTTGGAATAATCGAACGGGCATGATTCCCGAATTTCCGTTTTCTGTGTGGAACCTCATTATTGCATTTTGCACCCGACACATTTACAGGCAACAAGGATTTATGTGGTTCCATTTAAGGCTTTCGTCCTTGCCCTTCATCTCCAACTGTAAACAAGGAAAGAATAGCAAAGTAGTGAAGCACAACCTATCTGTTGTTATTCTGGTTCCAACTTTGTTATTTTTTGTCTCTACTTTTGCGTTGGTGATGTTCACCCTATTTCGACGACATAAAGCAAAAGCTTTGAAATCTGATCCAAGTCCAACTGAAAATGGAGATTTATTCTCTATTTGGAACTTTGATGGAAAGTTTGAGTTTGAAGACATTATCAAAGCCACAGAGGATTT
Source organism: Gossypium anomalum (assembly GCA_025698475.1). Taxonomy (NCBI): domain Eukaryota; kingdom Viridiplantae; phylum Streptophyta; class Magnoliopsida; order Malvales; family Malvaceae; genus Gossypium; species Gossypium anomalum. Next base: position 65,969,678 of record CM046964.1, read on the forward strand.
TGATATGAAATATTGCATTGGAATTGGGGGTTATGGCAGTGTTTATAAAGCAGCCTTACCAAGCGGTAATGTTGTTGCTTTAAAAAAACTCCACCAATTGGAAGCTGAGCAGCCGGCTTATGATACAAGTTTCCGAAATGAGATCAAGTTTTTAACAGATATGCGGCACAAGAACATAGTTAAGCTCCACGGGTTTTGTCTTCACAATCGTTGCATGTTCTTGATTTATGAATATATGGTGACCTTGGAATGGGAAGCTTTTATTGCTGATTTTGGGACTGCAAGACTTCTTGATCTTAATTCATCTAATCGAACTATAATTGTTGGAACGTACGGATATATTGCCCCAGGTTTTGTACTTTCACTCTTTTTCCCTTTTTATTTAGTTTCATTCGTTCCTAGCTTATACTGATTATTTGTTTTGAATTACATAATAGAATAATATTAGGGGAACAAATGGGAAAAGCAAAATTAACAAAGATAAAACATAAATAAAATTTTTGTTTGAACTTAGAGATTAGAAATTTCAAATGCAACTGTAGATGCACATTGAATATACAATATAAATTAAATTTTAATTTTAACTTTTTATTTAAATTACAGAAATTGCTTATTCATTGGTTGTAACTAAAAAATGCAACATATATAGTTTCAGAGTGTTGGCATTGGAAATATTTATGGAAAAACATTCTAGTGAATTGTTGTCAACACTATCATCATTGTCATCACCATCTAGAGTCCAAACTGTCATGCTAAATGAAATTTTGGACCCTCGATTATCACCCCCAAGAAGTCAAAAAATGGTAGGAGACATCGATTTTGTTGTTGTGATTGCTTTCGCATGCTTACGTGCCAAACCTAAATCTCGCCCTTAGTGTCTCAACAATTTCTTTGCATTAAGTCTCAAATTTCAATGCCTCTTCATGAAATTTCTGTTATCGAGCTTAAGAATTATGAGATGTTTATGAGTTGTGAAAGTTAAAAGAAAGAAAGAAAAGAAAATAGTAGTTGATCTGGTTCTGTATTTTTAAGAAGATATGAATATCATATTCTCTTAAATATTTATTGGAGTATCCTCAAATACCAATTATATGAGGATTGTAATAATATGCTTTTACCTAGATTATTAATAAAGGCATTGCGATTATTGGTTTCAGTCTCTGTTTCAGTGTGATACCATCCCAATTTGAGAGTTAAATTAAACATTTTAAATCTCAATTGGAATAATCTAACAGGCATGATTCCCGAATTTCTAGTTTATGTGAGAAACCTCAATTTATCATTTAATTCCCTGAGGGATCCAATTCCAGATGTGTTGTTGCATTTTGCACCATAGACATTCACAGGCAACAAGGATTTATTTGGTTCCATTCAAGACTTCCTTCCTTGCCCTTCATCCCCAACAGTAAATCGAGAAAGAAATAGCGAAGTGAGGCATGATCTAAATGTCATTATTATGGTTCCAACTTTGTTATTTTTTGTCTCAACAACTTCACTCATCATAGGTCTAACTTTCGATTATTGAGAAGCATCCTTCAAGGCGAGGATCTATCAGTCGATAAAATCTCCATCTCTCTCTTAAGAAAAGGACGAGCCCATTCCACCAGGTTATGCTACCCATTTGGTTGGGTTTTGTCCATGGATCTCCGGCCTATCAATATCTCAAGTAGAACCACCCAAAAGATATAGACATCACTCTCTGATGTAAAATACGATCTATAAAATGAATGAATAAAAGATGGTAACTTGAAAAAGAATGTCAAAATTGATATTTACATCTGTTGCATATATCACTCAAACAATTATGTAATCAATTACGAAAGTTGCATGGAATGATAATGGTAAAATTAAAAGTTACCATTTTCAATTAGTCCCTCTACTTTACAGAAGTTGTGGTTATGTAATTATAATTTATACTATCAAAAATAACATAAGAAATTATGATGTAATTAACAAAAATTAAAAATTATGATGTAATATATTAGATTATAGCATACCTTATGATATGAATGAAAACAGTTATGTAATAAATATATTTATAAAATATAAAATATAAATGAGGTTTTGGTTAAAATGATGAAATTAAAATATTAAAATCTATGGAGTCTTGGGTCCAAATCCAATTATGTGTATATTTTTCTAGATTTTATATAAAAATATAAAAAGACAAAAAAATTGTCATAATATATTTGTTACAAAATGATGGATATTTAGTAATTTACTAACTGACTTGAGATCCGGTTGATAGGTGACATGTTACCAATCCAATTAATCATTTAATATATAATATAAATATAGCCTTACATGGTAGTATAGTAAATTTATAAGATAGATAGATAAATATGTAATATAGATAAATACATAGATAGATAGATATATTAAATTTTTTATTATAACGACTATTTTTTTATTCTTAAAAAGCATAAAATCGCAGCGGGATGCGAGGAATGGGATGAGATAAATCTCAAAACTATACATGAATTTTGATTTTGTGCAATTTTATATATGAAATTTTGATTTGATTCAATTCTTGTAAATTATTAGCACAATTATTGATATAACATCATTTTATGTTTATATATTGCATGCATAAATAATTATATTTACCCAATATAAAAATAAATTGATGTATTTATTTGTTTAAATGTATATGATTAAATCAAAATTAAAGTTTCAAGTATACATTTGAACCACAATTAGAGTTTCACATATATAGTTGCACCAAATTAATGTTTATATATACAATTGCACGTTAAATCAAAATTTAGATTTATCCATATATATTACATCATAATCTATATTTATACTATATATTAAACACGTTTGAAAAATTAGAGTTGTTTGTAATTACAAAAAGAGTAATTAATGTCCCAATAATTGCACTTTTATGAAATTATTTTGTGATAAAAATTAATATTTACATTGGCTGCAAATATCACACAATGAATTATGTAATTAACTAGGAATTGCATGGAATGATATTAGTATAATGGAATAGTATTGAAACCCATGTAATGGCATGATGGTTAAGGGTGTTTATTGTCCCAAGTGTGACTTAGATTCGAGTCATGTTTGTTCTTTAGGTTTTACTCTGTTATTAAAATTCAAAAAAATTATTACTTTTATATCAAAGTCGCTTTGTTCGAGGAAGAACATCAGTTAGACTCTCCAATTTACTCTTTAAAAAGATGGAAGACAAGTTGATGCACAAAGCTAACTAATCAACTTGTATTTGGTAATATATTCAATAAAATTAAATTATGTTTTTGGTTACCGCATAATTATCGAGTTAGTATTCATATATACGATAAGAATATATTCATAAAAATATTACAATGGTTAAGATTTGAACATGCACCACTAGCATTCATAAAATATTTTATTTACCACTTTAATCAAAGTTTTATTTTAATACTTTTATATATTTTAATGTTATAACACAAACTATTTCATCCACATTAATATTTGTAAATATTGATAATATAGTTAATTGAATAGACTTCATAAGTTAATTTGATACCAACTCAGGAAAATTAAAAATATATGATAAATAATTGGAGTGTATTTAATATTATTAATTTAATATATTTTCCTATTTAAAATTTCTTTTATTCGTAATTTAAACTAATTTTTTATTTTAATTTAATAGATATTGCATATATTTAATAATTTATTATATGTTATTTTTTATAATTGATAAAATAAACAATATTTTAAATACACCTGCAACGTAAAAAATATTTGATAATTAAAATAAAAGTGGATAATTTGAAAAAAGAAGATGAAAAATGATTTTTACATTGGTGTACACGCAAATCCATATTTCTTCACTGGTTGATGTTTCAAATCAATCCATGTTGAAACTTAATTTGGAAAATATTGAAGTAAAACAAAGTAAATTAAAATCTCCACCTCTTTCCAAAAGGGGTTCAATGGGAAAATTTTGTCATGAAAGATGTGGATGTGTGGGACTACAAAGTGACAATGATAGGAAAAGTCCATTCATACCGCTAATTTTGTCAACAAAATTTGTGGCTAAATGTAAGAGTAAGACTATAAAGTATAGATAACGGCATGACAGTGGTGATTTCCAGTCTTCCATTATTATTCTTTTTGGACCCAATTAAACATGTCAAAAGTTAATATTTTTTCAATAGGATAAATTATTGAATAGATGCAAAAGGTTACGTCTACGTTGAGAGTAATTATTATATTGATTTTTTTATATAATATCTAAATCTACTTATAATCCTTTTCAGCTCTTAAATCGAATAAAAAATATTTTTAAATATGTTCAAACTTACGTCCTTTTAATCATTGTAATACCAGAGGTATCAACTGAATTAAGGCTGAATCAGCACAATGATTATATTGGTAAATATAAGCAACATTGGCTAAATACAAAAGAAGACTTTAAGAAGGAGCACCTCAACAAGATCCCTTAACAACCCCCAGTTAACAAAACCCAATATCCTTATAAGCACCTTAATCCATATCACAGGATATCCTTAACCAGCACAAATCATCCTATATTAGAATTAGATGAACAACAGAATCAATTATATTATTGATGATTCTATTATGTTGTTAATAGCAGTTTATCATCTCTTTAGATGTGTATAAATACATTCTATTGTATCAGAAGTAATCAAGTTATTTTCTCAATTTATCAATGAGAAATCAAAGCAACTTGTTTCTAATTTTGTTGTGCTTGTTTGTGATCTTTTCACAGTATCAGAGATATTTTTTGGGTCCTGATTGGGTAAAAGAAAGAAAATCGATCTCCGTTGTTCTCTGTTGTGCTCAATGACTACCATTCATCCAAAAAGCTCCATGAATGAAGACGTGTCTTACCAAAATCTAGGTCGAGTCAACCATTCATCATCGCCATGTTTCTCTGATGGAGATGGTGACTACCGAATCGTGCATTCGTTTCCCCAGCATGACACAATCAAGCTCTAAGAGGACACCTTCGTCCAATGGCAACATCAAGTCATGCTCATCATCGATGGCTACAAGCTCACTGGATATGTCACTGGAACCATCGTCATTCCTCCTCGATTTGTGTCGGATCAAGAAGGGAAGTTGATTTCTAACCTCTATTTTGCTTTTTATCATCATCAATAATGATGTTGGTCTCCATGCAGCTCATTCCGCCAAGGAACAGGTCATGCAGATCGAAACATGCATGTAGCAGCTGAAGCTTATTGGTGCTGTTCAAATTCGACTTGTTTTTGTTACTTCAACTAAGTAGTTGATGTATTAGGTGTATTTTGTTGATATTTTGAGCTGATAAATCATCTTTACAAAGAGTGCAAGTTAAATTAGCAAGTTTCAATGTAATTTAGTGGTGTTAGGTAGTTGATTAGGTGAAAAAAACTTGTTTGTATTGACCAGCTTGTCTGGTATATGTAATGGCTTTATGCCAAAGTTCATTTTTTTAATGACAATCATTAGTTTTTCATCAATATACTCCATTGTTCTTTGTTTTTGCTCTTGTTTTGTTCATTAAGCAACATTTTTTTGCTCTTATTTCTTCTGCAAGTCTCGAGCCTTGCTGCGCAAGTCACATTGGCGGCTTGCTTTGATCCTTAAAACATCAACAATTGGTATCAAGAGCTTTTATCTTAGAGGACCTATTGCAGTTAAACCTTAAAGTGAATGTCTTCTTTAGGATTTTCTCCAGCAGTACCACTAATCTTTAATGGTGAAGGGTTCCACATATGGGTGGTTAAGATGAGGACTTACCTGCAGGCTTTTGATTTGTGGGAAGTTGTAAACACTGATACTGAGCCAGCTCCACTCAGAGCCAATCCCACAGTGGCTCAAATCAGACAGCATGCAGATGAGAGAACCAAAAGGCATAAAGCTATGTCTAGTATTCAGAACTGTGTGTCTAATATTATCTTCACCAAAATTATGGCTTGTGAGACTCCAAAACAAGCCTGGGACAAGCTCAAGGAGGAGTTCCAAGGCATAGAGAGGACAAGACAGCAGCAGTTTCTAAACTTGAGAAGAGACTTTGAAAATTTAAAGATGAAGGAAGAAGAGATAGTAAAGCAGTACTCAGATAGGATAATGGCTGTGGTGAATAGCATAAGGTTGCTAGAAGAACAGTTCAGTGAGGCAAGAATCGTGGAGAAGGTGCTTTCAACATTGCCTGAAAGATATAAGGCAAAAATCTCATCCCTTAAGGATTCGAGAGACCTTGCAAGCATCTCTTTAACTGAGCTCATCAAAGCCCATTATGCTCAGGAGCAAAGGGGAGCTAGCAGGATGGAGGAGCATTAAGAAGGTGCTTTTCAAGCCAAGGCTAAGGCTGCCTTGAGCACCACTTCCTACAAAGGCAAGAAGAATTGAAAAAATAGGCTTAAGCCTAATGTTGCAAGAAAAGGAGACCAACCTTGCAGGCACTGCAAAAGACTAGGTCATCCTGAAGATAGATGTTGGTTCAGACAAAATGCACTATGTCAATATTACAAGAAAAAAGGGCATGTTAAAAGGGTCTGCAAGAATAAAGGTAGGCCTAGGCAAAATCAACCACAACAGAGGAATGTTGAAGCTCAAGTAGTTGAAGACAGTAGTGATCATGAGGAGCAGGTCTTTGCTGTGTCATGCTCAGTAGGTCAGAAGAAGGGCTCAAAAGGATGGCTATTGGATAGTGGTTGCACTAAGCACATGTCACAAGATGCAACCATTTTCAAAACCTTGGATAGAAGTTGCAAAACTAGGTTAAAACTTGGTAATGGGCAGTTTATCAAGGCTGAAGGAAAAGGGGATGTGTTGATAAGCACTCCCATAGGTGGCAAGCTCATCACAAATGTGCTGTTGGTACCTAAGATTGACAGGAACCTTCTCAGCATTGCTCAACTACTTGAAAGAGGCTACTTAGTTGTGTTTAAGGGCCAGGAGTGCCAAATTGCTGATCCAAATGGATTAAGCCTCATGACAGTTACTATGACTGATAAATGCTTTGAAGTCAACTAGCCAAGTATCTCACACTCAACCTATGCTGCCTCAATTGAAGAATCCAAGCTTTGGCGTCAAAGGCTTGGTCATGCCAACTTCAGGGAAATAGCTCAAATGGTCAGTAAAGAATTGGTTGAAAACTTCACCAACTCGGTTGAACATGATGAGGTTTGTAAGGTTTGTCAACTTGGAAAACAGGCCAGACTTTCGTTTCCAACAAACAAGGCCTGGAGAGCCACATAGAGATTGCAGCTGGTGCACTCTAATGTTTGTGGTCCTATGAAGTCAGAATCACTGAATAGAAGTAAGTATTTCATTCTCTTTATTGATGATCATACCAGATATTACTGGATTTCCTTTTTGAAGCACAAGTCTGACGTAGCTCAAATGTTTTTGAAGTTTAAAGCTGTAGCTAAAATAGAAACAGGCTGTAAATTAAAGACTATCAGGTTAGATAATGGAGCTGAGTATACCTCAACTCAGTTACAAGCTCTATGCAATGATGCTGGTGTTAAACATCAGCTCACCAATTTTTATACACCTCAGCAGAATGGGGTCAGTGAAAGGAAAAATAGAAGTCTTATTGATATGGCCAGGTGCCACCTATTTTAGAAGAATTTGCCCAAAACCCTATGGGCTGAAGCAATTAACACTGCTGTGTACCTTCAAAACAGGCTCCCAACCAAGGCTTTGGCTCACAAAACTCCATTTGAGGCCTGGTTTGGGTTTAAGCTTTCTTTGGCTCATCTGAAGGTTTTTGGTTGCCTATGTTACAGGTATGTACCAGTTGTGAAAAGAGATAAGCTGTCAAAAAGGGCCCAACCTGGTGTTCTAGTAGGTTACAGCTCAGTCAAGAAAGGTTATAAGATCTTAGATCCTTCAACAAATAAGATCCAAGTGAGCAAAGATGTGATCTTTGATGAAAATGCATGCTGGAACTAGGAAATAAATGAACCAGAGGCTATTTCTGAAGAACTTATGGCTGATCAGATTGAGCCTAATAAAAATAGTCCTAAAATGGACATTGATGATGAACTAGTCAGGGGTATAAGAACTTTGGCTGAGATCTATGAGAGGGCTCATGTTGCACAAGAAGAACCAAGCTGTTCTGAAGATGCTGAAGCACATGAAAGCTGAAAATAGGCAATGGTTGATGAGATTGCCATGATTGAAAAGAACTAGACATGGGAATTGGTTAAAAGACTAGCAACAGGAAGATCATTGGGGTGAAATGGGTTTATCGAGCCAAGCAAAATGCTGATGGAAGCTTGAATAAACTGAAGGCTAGACTGGTTGTTAAAGGGTTCAGTCTGAGATATGGCCTGGACTACATGGAGACATTTGCACCAGTGGCCAAGCTAGACACTATCTGGCTGCTAGTTGCCTTAGCAGCACAAATGCAGTGGAAGATCTACCAACTTGATGTGAAGTCAGCATTTTTAAATGGACTCCTTGAAGAGGAGATCTATGTTGAGCAACCTCAAGGCTTCAAAGTGGCAGATAAAGAAGATATGGTTTACAAGTTGAAGAAAGCCTTGTATGGCTTAAAACAGGCACAAAGGGCCTGGTATAGTAGGATTGACAGCTACTTGATCAATTTGGGGTTTGAAAGGAGCTCTAGTGAGCTAACATTGTATGTCAAGAAGGAACAAGCTGAAACACAGCTCATTATGTCCCTGTATGTTGATGATCTTTTGGTCACAAGAGGAGACCAAAGAATGTTGGCTGATTTCAAAGCCAAAATGATAAACATGTTTGAGATGTCTGATTTAGGGCAAATGACATACTTTTTAGGAATGGAGGTGTTCCAAGCTCAAAATAAAATCTTCTTGAGTCAGAAGAAATTTGCCATGAAGATCCTAAACAGGTTTTCAATGGAAAACTGTAAGCCAACAAGCACACCTGTGGCAATTGGAACAAAACTATCGAGCCAAGAGGATCATGAGCAGGTTAGTGAATCCACCTATAGAAGCCTGGTAGGTTGCCTATTATATCTAACTGCACCAAGACCAGATATTATATTTGCTGTAAGTCTGCTGTCAAGATTTATGCATTGCTGCAATGAGAAGCACTATCAAGGAGCAAAAATGGTGCTAACATACATTAAGGGTACCCTAGGCTATGGACTTCAGTTTGGCAAAGCTAAAAGTTTGAAACTAGTGGGATACACTGACAGTGACTGGGCTGGTTCTATGGATGACATGAAGAGCATTTCAGGATATGCTTTCACTCTTGGTTTATCTATGTTTTGCTAGAGTTCGAGGGAGCAAAGCGTAATGGCTCAGCCAATAGCTGAAGCTGAGTATGTGGCTACTGGTGGAGCAGTCAACCAAGCCATCTAGCTAAGGAAAATCCTAACTGATTTGAACCTACATCAAAGGGAAGCAACAGAGATCTATTGTGATAACATGTCTGCTGTTTCAATTGCAAAGAATCTTGTTTTCCATGGTAGAACGAAGCATTTCAGCATTAAGCTACATGTTGTAAGGGAAATGGAACAAGCTTGAGAGGTGGAGCTGATTCATTGCAGTTCTGAAGAACAAATTATTTATATTCTAACTAAAGCCCTTAGTATGTTAAGGTTTATCAAACTAAAAAAGCAAATGGGAGTTTGTAGCATGGAGTCCAAGGAGGAGTGATGAAGTTGGTCTCCATTCAGCTCATTTTGCCAAGGAGCAGGTCATACAGATCGAAACATGCATGCAGCAGCTGAAGCTTATTGGTGTTGTTCAAATTTGACTTATTTTTATTACTCTAAGTCATATTTTGTAACTTAGTTGTATTTGAACTAAGTAGTTGATGTATTAGGTGTATTTTGTTGACATTTTGAGCTGATAAATCATTTTTACAAAGAGTGCAAGTTAAATTAGCAAGTTTCAATGTAATTTAGTGGTGTTAGGTAGTTGATTAGGTGAAAAAAACTTGTTTGTATTGACCAGCTTGTCTGGTATATGTAATAGCTTTATGCCAAAGTTCATTTTTTAATGAAAATCATTAGTTTTTCTTCAATATACTTCATTCTTCTTTGTTTCTGCTCTTGTTCTGTTCATTAAGCAACATTTTTTTGCTCTTGTTTCTTCTGCAAGTCTCGAGCCTTGCTGCTCAAGTCACATTGGCGGCTTACTTTGATCCTTAAAACACCAACAATCAAAACAAACTCTTGACTTATTGTCTCTTATCGACTGTCAGTGGCAATGTGCTATCATGGTTTACAGGTGCCAACACTGCTCATGCCATCTAAAGTAAAGTGTGCCTACTGTTCACCGCCATCTTGAATGCTAAGGTTTCTGGACTCAAGCTGACTTTGTATTCTCTGAAGAAAGGTCATCTTTCGGTAAAGGAATATATGGTTAAAATTAAGGGCATTTGTGATCTACTCGATGCCTCTAGCGATACTGTATCCGATGATGAACAGTTGAATATCATTCTTGCCGAAATTTTGGTGGGGTTTGAGTCCATTCTAAATGTCGCCTCATATACTTTTGAGTCATTGCATTTGGATCAACTTGTCAACATGCTTATTAAGTACGAAAGTAGACAAAAACAATTCATCTTTGAGATTCCAATTCAGGCGAATTTGGTTCAACAACCTCTTGCTTAGATTGTATCGCCTCCTGCTGAACTAAATGTTGTTGTGGCTGATTCTGGTTCGACCAGTTTTTTGCATCATGGTGGTCGTGGTTCTTGTCGCGGTCACAGCTAGAGTGATTGTGGTCGTCGACAGTGCTAGCTGTGTGGCCGAATAGGGCATGTTGCCCAATGGTGATACTACTAATTCGATAGGTCGTTTGATGGTTTCTTCAGGCAGAAAAGGTTTTGATGGGATTCAGATTATTCCTCCTTTTATGTTGGGTCAGAACCACAATCGGGTTTCTCTAAGCCACTAGTGTCTCAATCCCGACCCTTGTTCCAAGCCAATCAGGTCTCATACCAACTAGTATATGGGCCAGTGTCCTACCCTATGGCTCAATTTTGGTCAACATTCCCGGCTTATCCATTACTTCCTCTAGCCCAACAATTTCAATCTCGATTACTTCTATCGAGACCACTACTTGGTATCCCAATTTCGGTGCCACAAATCATGTTTGCCATGATGTCTCCGTGTTGCATGACTCAAGTAAGTATTCAAGTAAAACACCTTTACTTATGGGTGATGGTACATGTGCAAATATTACTCGTTTAGGCTATAGTGTCGTATATACTTCGCACAAACATTTGCATTTGAGAAATATGTTACATGTTCCTACTATTTGGAAGAATTTGGTCTCAGTTTCCCATTTTTCTCAAGATAATAATGTTTTTTTTAGCTTCACGCATTTAATTGTCTTGTAAATGATATTGAGACTAAGGAAGTTCTGCTTTGAGGCCACATACATGATGAGTTGTATCATTTTTGTAACAGCCTCATTTTAGTGGTGATGGAAACTATGGTTTTGAGACTATAATTCGAATAAGTAAATTAATATTTTAATGTTTAAAAAGCTAGTATTAAATTTTTTTAAAGAAATTTTGAGGTTTAGATAATACTCTAAAATGACATACTTTTATCTGTTAATTACATATATATTTTGAGCACGATCCTACTAATTTGGGTTGTTTATGGTTTTTATCTTGTAGGGACTAAATTGATGGTAAAGGAAATTTGAGGGCAAAAAGAGTGAACTTAAAGGTAAAATGGGTTAGCGTGCAAAATAGGGAAGAAATGGTGCCAAAAATACAAAGTGTAGAAGACTTGGGGCAAAATTTCAAAGAAAAGATTTATGAACATAAAACTTTATTTAAATTTGAATTTTATTTTTAGGATTATTGTTAGGATTATTATGATATTGTTTAGATTTAATTTCAAATTATATCTTTTAAACATTCTCATCTAGAGTTTAAATAAGAATAAACTAGGTTTTTATATACTATAATAGGGGATGGAGTGACATGAATATTCACTCATCACTTCTGTTAAAAAACTCCTTCCCCCTAAGGCTCTTAGCCTTTTTGTTCCTTTCATTTTCCAATAAAATTCCATTCTATTAAACTTGTGCTTTTTTTCCTGAAAGCATGAGCCACTAAACTCATCTAGCCAAAGGTTATCAAGACTCATTCAAGAATGTTCATGAGGCTTAGAACTTGTAACACCTCTAACCTATATCCATCGCAAAAATCTTTATGCAAACGGAGCAGTAATTCATTCAATTCATACATTTATGCAAACATAATGTAAATCAATTCAAATACATTCATAGTGTCCTTTAATCGAGCCTTCGAGGCCGTAAAAATATCATGGAATCAATCTGAGACCAAATCGAAAACATTTAGACAGTTTAGGAAAAAAGTTAAAAATTTTGGACTGCATGGGTTACACGGCCGTGTAGACATTCGAAACAGGGACATATGACCGTGTCCCAGCCCATGTCCGTGCCTGTGTAACTCACTGACCTGGGTCACATAGCCAAGCCACATGCCCGTGGCTAGGCCGTGTAACTCTCGAAATGGCTTCACACGCCCCTGTGTTAGGCTGTGAGCTAGGCCGTCTAACTACCTGACTTGCATGCCTTTAACCTATAGGAGACACACGGTCGTGTTGAATGGCCATGTGTCACACACGACTTAGACACATGCCCGTGTCTCAAGCCGTGTGGACCCAAAATAAGCCTTAAAACACAAGTTTACCATTCCAAGTTTGCTTGCACCTTAAGAAACTCAAATACCAAACGAAAAACCAAATTAAAACGACATTAATCGAGCCAAAAACACACCAAAACAAACCTATTAAGTGCCTAACCAATGTACCCTCATTGTACCACAAGTATATATAATTATAAATCAAAATAATCATCAATTCAACTCATCAATTCATTCAAGCAATACCTATCAAAATTACCTATCAAAGGCATCTCAACCACAATATTTCTTTCATATGTATCATTCACATTATCATAGAAACTATACCTCATTCTCATATATCATAATAGTTGGCCATATACACAAAAGATCATACTTAATACATACATATCCCAAAACATTACCAATAACAACACAAGATGCCTATTACATGCCATATAAACCAAACCAAACATTCCAAAAACTACCGAATTAAGTTCGATAATGTGACTTGAGCGTTGATCCGATCGTCCAACCTTCTGAGTATCTACTATGACATTAAACAACACAAGTAAGCTTGATGAAGCTTAATAAGTTCAACGCATTAAACGAATAACCTTACCGAAGCAAATACAACAGTTCAAACAATAATAATCAACCAAGAAAATTCCCTATCATCACAATTTCAACTAATGAAATCATCTATGTTTAGATCAATATTCAATAAATAAAAAATCTTGCAGAATCCATTAAACAACTTATCTTACCAAGATTTTTTTCATTAAAAGAATGACTTACGGGTAAGAGTACATCGTCAGATCAACCGAACACACAAAACAGAAGCTCATAAGAGCTAAACAGAAGCTCATAAGAGTTGATCCACTCGAAACACGCCAAACAGAAAGAATAACGTCAGAGTTCGTAGCAAATGCTAAGTCTCGATTTACTTGGGTAATAAATAGATATCTCCCTCCAATACCATACCCACTCCAATCCCCTATAACATACCAAAGCACAATTGTACTCTATCACATGTTCAATCCATACCAAGCATCAAAACCAGTAGTATATCTCAATTTCCTATCCCTTATCCACAATTAAAAAAATATATATAAGTTGTTCAATGATAATCTACTCAATAATCCACATTGATATTACACTCTAAACTATACAAACTTAACTGGACTGAATTGTAATAGTTGCACAAGTTTAGGGACTATTCTGCTAATTTTCCTTTTCCACGAGTATCTATGGGATCTTGATCTAAAATATAAAATTCTTCAATTATCAGCTTACATTTCACATTGCAATTCATTTTACAATTAATACCCTTTTATTTTTTTAATTTACACATTCACTCTAAACTTTTACAATTTTTACAATTTAGTCCTTCAACTCGAAATTCATCATATTAACCATTTTTCTCACGTAAATATTTTATCCAAACATATTAGGTCCTCAATCAGCTCCAATGAACCTTAAATTCACTATCAAACTCTAAAATTTTGCTTGGTATTGATAAATCTTTTAACTGTAATAATTTAGGCTGAATTTCTGTAGTAAATTTATTAGGCTCAAATAGCTCAATTATTTTATTATTAATTTCTTTAATTTCTACTTCTGCCGTGTTGGTATATTCATTAATGGAAACTTATTGCTAGATCTGCTAAATCCTTAATTTTAGAATTTTTTGTCTGAATTCTTAAGCATAAACATTCTTCTATTAGAGGATCTGTAATGGATATAAAATAATTTGGTTTTACTTTAAATCCTATTACTCCATTATGTAAATTAGACTGAATACCTCCAAAAAGTGCTTTTATTGGATTTTCAAATATTTTATCTAATAATACTGCTATTATAGGTATATCATGACCTCTTCTAAATAAAGCTCTAATTGTTATCATAATTATTCCTAAATGTATATATCTAACCTGAGGGTATTTCTTTTTAATCCTCATGATTTTTTCTTTAGTAAATAATGGGATTTCTGTTAATCCTCCTCTAGTATCTTTAGCGACTGCATTGCCACTAATTTTTTCTATATGCCTTTGACTCCAAATTTTAAACTTAGATATTTTATATATTTCTTCTTTAGAAATATGATTTTTATTAATTTTTTCTATCATTTCATCAGAAAAGTCTTTTTCTTCTCCAATTAAATTCCCTAATTTAATATCTTGCTGTTATTTTTGAGGAATTTCTTCTAATTGATTTTTAGAACTACTTCCTACATTAAACATAAATATATAATCTTCTTCATCTGAATCAGAATCTGTTTCTGATATTAGCTCAAATAATATTTCTTCGGGATTTATTTCCTCTTCAAAACATATTTCTAAATCTTGTTCTTCAAGACTTTTAATTACCTTTTTATATGATTTTTGATGGATATATAAAATTTTATAAGTACCATGTTATTCTAAATAAGATTTAATTAGGCCTAATTGTATTATCTATTGTTTCAAAGTCTTTATTTAGAGTTCTCAGATAATCATCTTTTTGAATATCTGAATCTATTTTTCTTTTACCATAAGGATCTGTATTTTCAATATCCATAGGTTCTAGTATTTCTTCCTCATCTGTTGAAGTGTCTTCTTCATCAGATTTATAACTAGTAACTTTTAAATCTTCTTGATTATCAGAATTACTAGAACTACTACTTTCTGTAGTGTCATAATTTAACATATAATGATAATTAAACGTAGCAAATAGGTCTTTATGTTTTTCATAAAGTTCTTCTATTAATTTTAGATATTCTACTCTTTCATTTTTATCTTTACTATTTGTAAATCTTCTTTTCCAATGTTCTATAAGTTCTTTATAGGATTGGAAATCATATTTTTGTTGAGTTATAGATTTTCTTTTTTCAGATTTTTTGTTTCTTTTAATAGTAGATGATGATTCTTCTGAAGAAGTTTCTTCTTCTTCGTCTGATAAGGTTAAAATTATATTACTATTACCATAATATAAAGAACCTAGATCTATGTCTGACTCTATATTGTTATTTATAACTTGTTCTAATTTGTTATTAACTTCTGACAATATTTCTTTAGATTTGTTGTTCAAATCTAATTCCTTAATATTTCCTAGATTATTTACCTTTTCTTCTATATTATTGACCTTATTATATATTTTATTAAAATATATAGAGGTTATATCTATTAAACTATTAAATCCTTTACTAAGGGTCGAAATATTATTTTCTTGTTTAGAATCTATATGCATAATATGATCTATGAGTTTTATCTTTATATAAACAATCTGTTTCTTCCATGTTATTCATCTTGGTACCTAAACCTTCTCTGTTATTATCTTGTCTTAAACACAAGGGCCTAACGTCTCTCTCCTAGACTTAAACAGGCAAAATTAAGACAAAATAACAGATGTATGGGTTTTAAGATAAATAACCAGAGAATTAACGAAATTGTAGATTAAAGATAAGAACTTACAGTGGATATTTGATATAGATTCTCCAAGAATCGTTACTCCGGGGGCCTCTGATACCAGTCACAGGGGTTGGAGAATATAGATGCGGAAGATGGTTATATTATTAAAAGTAAAGGAAAGGTTTTTACAAGGAAAGATTGTTTACAAAAGAGAAAGTAAAAAGAAAAGATATCTAAACTAATTTTCGATGCCTCTTTTGGGCTCTTTACATTCTTATTTATAGTAGAATTTACAAATTCTATTTAATTTCTTCTTCAATCCCGAATAGTGTTTCTGATAAGGATGAATTTATTGTTGCTTCCACGTATGTTGTCAGATGTCATTTCATCTCTTTGTCCATACTTGGATGCCTTGAATGTTTATTTACTGCCAATCTTGAAAATCTTCTTGAAAATCTTGTTGACTTTCCACGTGGTTTTTGTTTTGTCTTTATCCTTCTTGGATGTTATCAAGATTTAATGTCTCAATTTCATCCAGATGTAAAGATTCTAGTGATGGCTCTGGTGAGTTCCAAGCCTTCCACGTGTTTTTGATTTCTTCTGTTATGTCAGAAGGAAAATCATCGAGTTCCATATCTGCTATTTTCTTTAGCAGTTGTATGGATTCTTCATCTCTCGACTTCTGCCTTACACTATTTTTATCAGCTATTATTCTTCTTCCATCAAGATATATAGTGTATATGTCTGATCTTGGAGTACATGTCGAGCTGTTGACATTAAATCAATTCCTGCTTGGATTTGAAAATATTTTTGATTATTGTAACACTTGTCAATAGTTTTTGTCAAGTGTTTTTTTGTCTTCTTTGGCTGCGATAAATAAGGACTATCAATCATTTTTTGAATAATCCATATTTGATAAGGTTGATAAAAACGTTCTTTTTCAGCAATACCAATTAGACTACTTATTTGGATATAAAAATAGTAGAAAAAATCATCTGCATATACTAATAATGATAATATAGCTTTTACAATAGCTGGAAAATTTTTTAGAAGATGAAAGGAAAAATTTTGTACTACTATTTCTCTAACAAAACCCCATTCAATACTGCTTATATCAAATGGTTCATGGTCTAGTCTAAATTTTATAGTAGGAAATTCTTCTCCTATTTCATTTATATAAATAAGAGATTGTAAAAAGTATTCAGAAAAAACTTTTTTAAATTGAGCTTGCTGGTTGCAAATGGCTCTATTAATTTTTTCAAAAACTTCAAATGGTAATATATTTTTAGCTTTATTATATAAGCATATTCTAAACATTTTATTCATAATGGGACTATTTGTTCCTTTATGAGTAAAATATTGAAATATATCAATAAGATTATTTATCTCATTGATATTTTTGAACTCTATTTCGAATTCTTCCCAATCTCTGTATAGAATGGATTTTAATAATAAATCATGTGCTTCATTTTCTATAGTTGTTTTTTCAACTAAAAATTGGGAAAGTTTTGTAAGAGCTCTTCTAAAATTTGCTCTTTGATCTGTAATATGGGTTTTCCATATTTCATTTATAAGGTTATATAAATTTATAGGTAAACCTGGGTTATAGAAGTCTTTTACTTCGGGAAAGATTTGCTATTGTTTCAACAATTCTTCTGCTCTTTTTATAACCTCTAAATAACTAGCTTGGAAAGCTGAGTTTGGATCCTCAGACCAAGGGAGTTGGCTTGTTTGGCTTATTCTTCTTGGTGGGTATTGGCTTGCCATTTTTGGTGCATAAGATGGAGAAGATCCAATTGGTTGTCTTACCATTGGATAAGGAACATAATATCCTTGATTGGCATAATATGATGTTAATATCGGAGTAAATCCTTGATTAGGATTTGTTTGCTTCCCTTTGTTGGGTTTTTTATGAACCGTAGTCCATTCTCCGACTTGTTCTAGAGGTTTTTTACCTCTATCCATAAGGCCTACTAAGATAATTAGCAATAACATTGTCAGCGCCTTTAACATATAAAACTTCAAAATTAAAACTACATAATTCATTGTACCATCTAATTCTTCTAGGTACATTTTCTAAACTATTATTAGTAAGAAATTGTTTAACTGCCTGATTGTCAGTTCTGATAATAAAATTTTCAGATGCTAGATATATAAAAAAGGTTTTTATTTCTTTTTTAATGGCTAATAATTCTTTTTCATATATAGCATTATTAATTTCGTTTGGTTTAAATTTTCCAGAACTATATCCGCATATTAGTTCTTCTTTATTTTTTGTTGTTTTAGCTTTTAAAATACATCCCCAATAATTTTGTGATGCATCAGTTTCTAAAATTAATTTATCACCTTGTTTAGGTAAATAGACTTTTGGAGTATAATTTATTTCTATTTTTATATTTTTAATAATTTCTGAGTCTTCTTTAGACCAGCTAAAAGTTTTTCCTTTTTTTTAATTTTTCATATAAGTCACCTATTTTTTGGGACAAATTAGGAAAGAAGTTTCTTCCATAATTAACTATTCCTAGAAATTGTTAAAGTTGTTTTTTATCTTTAATTTCTTCAGGAAATTCTTTTATTTTTACTATAATATGATCTTGTAGTTTAAGACCATCAGCCGATAAATTTAAACCTAAAAATTCTATTTCTATTTTTTCTAATTCTATTTTCTTAGGACTCAAAATAATTCCATGTTTTATGAATTCTTGAGAGATAATATTTAAATATTTTCTATGTTTTTCCAGTGTTTCTGAAAATATTAAAATATCATCTATATAAACTACACAAAATTTTTTATATTTATTAAATATAGAATCCATCCATCTTTGGAAGATTTGAGGTGCATTACATAATCCAAATGGCATTACTCTCCATTGATAATGACCATTGGGTGCACTAAAAGCTGTTAATGGTTTAGATTCATCAGTTAGCATTATTTGCCAAAATCCTGATTTACAGTCAAATTTACTAAAATATTTTGCTTGTTTAGCTTGATTTATCAAAACATCTTTGCTTGGTATAAAGTATCCATCAAAAATAGTATTTTGGTTTAGTCTTTTATAATTAATTACCATTCTAGCTTTTCTCTTTTTATTTCAAACATGGTTTCTTACCCAAAAATTTGGACTTGAGTGTGGACTATTAGTTTTTTCTATTAATCCTTTTTCTAATAATTCCTTAATTTGTATATCAAATTCATCTATATCTTGTTTAGTATAGATCATGGGTTTGATTCTAATAATTTTATTAGGATTTTTTAATTTTATCTCGCAATATCTTGGACTGTTTTCCCATAATTTTAGTGGTTCTTCACTAAAATTATTTTCAAAAATTTTAAACAACCAACGATTTGTTTCTAGTTGTTTAATTTGTTCTTTTCTTGTTGGTCTAAAACCTTTATCACATATAAATTTATGATTTTCTATTAAAGGTATTTCTACAGAAGTTTTTTCTGTTGATAATATAACTAAATTTCTATCTATAGAAAATGGTAAATGATGATATATAAATTTATTTCCTAATAATATATCTTCATGCATTTCAGGGAAACATAATATTTTAGGAATTACAAATCTTACATTATTTATGTAGATTGGTATATTTCTAGCCTTAAATTGAATTATTGTTTCTTTACCATCTATTCCTATAGCTCTAATTGGGTTTTCATTAATTCCCATTTTTCTCTGTGTATTGCATTTTCTCTACAACTCTTTGGTGGTAGCTCTCTGTATCTAACAAAGCATGTAAAGAATATGTTTTATATTCTCTAAATTAAAATGTAATTTCTATATATGTATAATACTTTCTAGGTTGAAAGTTTGAAAATGTAATAATATCATTTTTTTTCCCATTTTCATTTGTTGAATAATGGTGGCAGATTGTATTTCTTCCATTCTAGTGTTTCTAGAATTTCTACTAGGTTCTGTAGGGAAAATAGGTATTTGAACTGTTTTCATACCTATTGGTGTTGAATTTGTACTTATATTATCCTCATCTTCTTCTGTTTGAGAATTAGACGGTAAAACTAAATTGTCATTCGTATTTGTTATAGCATTATTTTTAAAATATAGTCTGTCTCCTGATGACACATATTCTATTGTACTTACTGGTTTTGAAGTACTGGCTCCACTTATTCTATCTATTATCCAATCTCTTGGTATTGATAAATCTTTTAAATGTAATAATTTAGGCTGAATTCTGTAGTAAATTTATTAGGCTCAAATAGCTCAATTATTTTATTATTAATTTCTTTAATTTCTACTTCTGCCGTGTTGGTATATTCATTAATAGAAGTCCAACTTATTGCTAGATCTTCTGCTAAATCCTTAATTTCAGAATTTTTTTGTCCAATTCTTAAGCATAAACATTCTTCTATTAGAGGATCTGTAATGGATATAAAATAATTTGGTTTTACTTTAAATCCTATTACTCCATTATGTAAATTAGACTGAATACCTCCAATAAGTGCTTTTATTGGATTTTCAAATCTTTTATCTAATAATACTGCTATTATAGGTATATCATGACCTCTTCTAAATAAAGCTCTAATTGTTATCATAATTATTCCTAAATGTATATATCTAACCTGAGGGTATTTCTTTTTAATCCTCATGATTTTTTCTTTAGTAAATAATGGGATTTTCTGTTAATCCTCCTCTAGTATCTTTAGCACTTGTTTTGCCACTAATTTTTCTATATGCCTTTGACTCCAAATTTTAAACTTAGATATTTTATATATTTCTTCTTTAGAAATATGATTTTTATTAATTTTTCTATCATTTCATCGAAAAGTCTTTTCTTCTCCAATTAAATTCCCTAATTTAATATCTTGCTGTTCTTTTTGAGGAATTTCTTCTAATTGATTTTTAGAACTACTTCCTACATTAAACATAAATATATATTCTTCTTCATCTGAATCAGAATATGTTTCTGATATTAGCTCATATAATATTTCTTCGGGATTTATTTCCTCTTCAAAACATATTTCTAAATCTTGTTCTTCAAGACTTTTAATTACCTTTTTAGCACTTTTGCCTTTATTAGGACAGTTTGTTGCTATATGACCTTCTTCATCACATATAAAACATTTACATATTCGTTTTTTAGATTTTTTAGAAGTTTTTCTTCTAATAATTTTTTTCTTTTTCTTATTATTATTACTAGTATATCTTTTATTTCCTGGCTTCCATCTAACAAATTTATATTTCCTATTTTTCTTTCTATGTTTTTTATAAGTACTAGGACGTATTGTTTTACATCCAAATTCTCATTCGTTTTCTAGAATTTTTGTACAATGACTATAACTTAATTTATTTTTTACTTGTTTAGTTGCTTTAGTTTGTAAGCAATGCAAAGTTATTCTTTCTTTTGCAAAATTTATCCTATTACCTATAGAATCTATATTTTCTTTTGCTATTCCTGCTTCTTTACTATGTTTATCTAAATAAGATATATATTTCTTTATACATATCTCATCCCATGGTGGAGGTAATTTATGAAAATATTGGTTTTTCCAAAATTCTATATTTTCGTTTTTAAGCTTTTGATATTCATGAAGAAATTTTTTAGAAAATTCTTCTAAATATTTTATATCACATAATTTTATTTTTGACAAAACATAACTTGCTATACTATCTTGATCTTTTTTATCAAAATAACCACAAAATTCTGTTTTTAGAATATTTGTTAATCCTTTCAAAAGGTCTTTAGAGGTACCTATCTGATTAATTAATTGTCCTTTTTGGATTTTTCCTACCTCAGATTCTTCCCATCTTCTTAAAAATTGTAAAACATCTCCTTGAAATGTTCCAACAAAATAGTTTAAAATTTTTTTTTGACCAAGTACTGTTGTTGTTTACAACAATTGTCATTGACTGTGCCCAATCATCTATAGTTTTTTCATAGTCTGCTATTTGAATATTAGTCAAGTCTAAATATATTCCTCCTTGGGCCACATTTCTTTTATTTAAGTCATCTATCCTATGTGGTATAGGTATAGTTTGACTAGGTTGTTGATTAGAAGATGCTCCCGTATATTCGGTTTTAATTTCATTAGTTGCTATATCTTCGGTTTGATTACCGAAAATCCTAATTGTATTATCTATTGTTTCAAAGTCTTTATTTAGAGTTCTCAGATAATCATCTTTTTGAATATCTGAATCTATTTTTCTTTTACCATAAGGATCTGTATTTTCAATATCCATAAGTTCTGGTATTTCTTCCTCATCTGTTGAAGTGTCTTCTTCATCAGATTTATAACTAGTAACTTTTAAATCTTCTTGATTATCAGAATTACTAGAACTACTACTTTCTGTAGTGTCATAATTTAACATATAATGATAATTAAACGTAGCAAATAGGTCTTTATGTTTTTCATAAAGTTCTTCTATTAATTTTAGATATTCTACTCTTTCATTTTTATCTTTACTATTTGTAAATCTTCTTTTCCAATGTTCTATAAGTTCTTTATAGGATTGGAAATCATATTTTGTTGAGTTATAGATTTTCTTTTTTTGATTTTTGTTTCTTTTAATAGTAGATGATGATTCTTACGAAGAAGTTTCTTCTTCTTAAATCGATAAGGTTAAAATTATATTACTATTACCATAATATAAAGGACCTAGATCTATGTCGACTTATATTATTATTTATAACTTGTTCTAATTTGTTATTAACCCGACAATATTTCTTTAGATTTGTTGTTCAAATCTAATTCCTTAATATTTCCTAGATTATTTACCTTTTGTTCTATATTATTGACCTTATTATATATTTATTAAAATATATAGAGGTTATATCTATTAAACTATTAAATCCTTTACTAAGGGCCGAAATATTATTTTCTTGTTTAGAATCTATATGCATAATATGACTGCAGTTTTATCTTTATATAAACAATCTGTTTCTTCCATGTTATTCATCTTCGGTACCTAAAACCTTCTGTTATTATCTTGTCTTAAACACAAGGGCCTAACGTCTCTCTCCTAGACTTAAACAGGCAAAATTAAGACAAAATAACAGATGTATGGGTTTTAAGATAAATAACCAGAGAATTAACGAAATTGTAGATTAAAGATAAGAACTTACAGTGGATATTTGATATAGATTCTCTAAGAATCGTTACTCCGGGGGCCTCTGATACCAGTCACAGGGGTTGGAGAATATAGATGCGGAAGATGGTTATATTATTAAAAGTAAAGGAAAGGTTTTTACAAGGAAAGATTGTTTACAAAAGAGAAAGTAAAAAGAAAAGATATCTAAACTATTTTTCGATGCCTCTTTTGGGCTCTTTACATTCTTATTTATAGTAGAATTTACGAATTCTATTTAATTTCTTCTTCAATCCCGAACAGTGTTTCTGATAAGGATGAATTTATTGTTGCTTCCACGTATGTTGTCAGATGTCATTTCATCTCTTTGTCCATACTTGGATGCCTTGAATGTTTATTTCTTTCGCCAATCTTGAAAATCTTCTTGAAAATCTTGTTGACTTTCCACGTGGTTTTTGTTTTGTCTTTATCCTTCTTGGATGTTGTCAAGATTTAATGTCTCAATTTCATCCGGATGTAAAGATTCTCGTGATGGCTCAGTGAGTTCCAAGCCTTCCACGTGTTTTTGATTTCTTCGTTATGTCGGAAGGAAAATCATCGAGTTCCATATCTCGCTATTTTCTTTAGCGGTTGTATGGATTCTTCATCTCTCGACTTACGCCTTACACTATTTTTATCAGCTATTATTCTTCTTCCATCAGTATATAGTGTATATGTCTGATCTTGGAGTACATGTCGAGCTGTTGACATTAAATCAATTCCTGCTTGGATTTGAAAATATTTTTGATCATTGTAACACTTGTCAATAGTTTTTGTCAAGTGTTTTTTGTCTTCTTTGGCTGCTGATAAATAAGGACCATCAATCATTTTCTGATAGTCCAATTAATTAATATTTTATCTATTTTTAACAATAATTGGTAAAATTTTATAGAACATTGGTATCTAACAAAAATCACTTTACAGTTTCATCAAATAACATAATCCAAGCTCCAAGTACATGGTATTCATCAAAAGAATTCAATATTAATCATTTTCAACTTCCAAAACTTTTAACAAAATAGAAATAGAGGTACGGGTTAGCTGGACCTAGTTGCAACGATCTCAAAAATATAAAAATTACAAGAAATATACATCAAAATCACTTACAGGCATTGAAAATAAGAAACGAAAGCTCCTTCACTCTATCTATGGCTATTTGGCATGAGAAATAAGAAATGAAGAAGGAAAGGTTTTGTTTTTCAATTAATTTTACTTTAATTTCCACTAAATTACAATTTTGCCATTAAATCACATTAATTTTTTTCATTTTCTTTTTTTTAGCCATCCCACTGTAATAACTAAGGCTTAATGATCATTTAATTCCTTTATTTATTAATTATTAAACCATTTAATCATTTAATTTCCTTGATTTACAAGTTTTGCACCTTTTTCAATTTAGTCCTTTTTTTTAAAATTAGCTATCAAATGTTAATATTTCTAAACCAAATTTTAATCTGAATCTAATGACTCTATAAATATTCTAAAAATAGTATTTATAAATTGAACGATAGAAATTTATTGTCCCGAAAGCACTATTCCGTCACCACTAAAAATCGGGTTGTTACAGAACTCGCACTTAACCCTTCTTAAAGGGTATTCATCATTTCCCTGCATTACGGGACTGATACTTCCGTCTATGTCCTTCCAATAGTAATCTTTTCATCTTGTGCAAAGGTGGCCGCTTTGTATGTTTTGGGAAGGTTGCACAGTCGATTCGTTAACTTACTGCGTCAGAGGTTGTCGAGCCTAAGAGATGAAATGGCATGGCATTTGCCATTGAGAAACGATGATCTAGTGTAAGACGATCCCACAAAAGTGACGATTGGCTAGAGTTAGGTTCCTCTAAATCGTAAGGCTAAAACCTAAGTGGAGCTAGTGGTCGTAAGCATCCTCTTCCACTATAACTGGCTTATTCGGTCATGAGAAGGATCATCTAAAAGCCAATGATTGAACCAAAGGAGGATTGAGATAACCAGAGGCTGGAATCCCTTAAATCAAAAAATCCCTTCCCTTAATTCTGTTTCTTTTTACCATTGCAATTTCAAGTTATTTAATTTCAACTCAACCATATTTCTAATTCCATTTTTTTTCCCAGGTCAGACGTTTTTCTTGGGGCACAGTCGTGTCCAAGATTTCGAGAAATAAGAAGCTGTAGCAATCCAGTCCCTGAGGATTTGACCCTACTTCCCTTATACTATTCTCCTCGTTATTTCTTAGGGATATTTTTTTTGGTACTTTCAACAACACACCATGCTAGTATTAAATTTTTTATAGGAAATTTTGAGGTAATAAAAAAAACTAAATAGAGAAAATACAAAAGTTAATCTCTTTTGTTAAAAGACTAATTGGATGTAAAATATTTAATGAAGGGATTTAAATGGTAATTATACCATATATACGTGTTAGTGGAATTTGGTGGCTTGGTTTTTATGTAAAATTTGATATTTTTAAAGGTTAAAATGGTAAATAAATAATAAATAATAATAATAATAAGATGATAAAATATGTCATATTCCTAATTTCATCTCTTCCACTGATTTTCCTAGCCAAAGAACCCCATTTTCATGCTTTAAAGCTTAGCAAATTCAAGAGCTTGCATGTAAGTGGTTTTTGTATTAGTTTTTAGTAATTTTTATGTTTTTGAACTTGTTTTAGCTTAATCTACTTAGCTTGGAGTTAATTGGCAATATTGTTAAAGGTTGGGGGTCTTGCCTTAAATGAATTAGATATGTTTTTTATGTTAGTTGATAGATTATTGAATTTGATTAATAAATAAACTTGTTTTGTTAAGTGGTTTTTGTTAAATTTAGGTTAAGATTAATTTGTTAAAAATGTAAAATTCCTATGGATTAATGTGAAATTTTGATAAATATGGGTTTTTTAGGACCTTAGTAAAATTTAGTTAGTGGGTAATTATGAGTAATTATGTAATTTGCAAGTTATGGTCTTAGGGATTAAATTATACTAAAGTTAAACTATTAGGGGTAATCATGTAATTTTAGCTTAATATGGATTATGGGTTTGAATTGAATATTTGAAGTTATTTTAGATACTTAATTGAGTTAAACTATTTAGATCAAGAAAAGAATCAATCGAACTTGAATTGAGGCAAAGCTAAGGTGTTGGATTAGTTTTCGACTCTGTTAAAACAATAAAGGTATCAAGGTAAGTTCGTATGAATTTTATGCATATTAAATATTATTTTGGTTGATTATTCGTTAATGTTATGTTATTTAGAATTGATTCGATAATAATTTGATATTTGAATACTTGACGAAAAAAGTCTCGTTTGAACCTAGAGAATGCTTAGGATACAAATGACATGCCATTAGGGATTATATGTTTCAAATGCTAGTCTTGGATGTCCTACCGATGGCTGAGGTCCTACCTTGGTTGCGAATTCTCCACAACTCGTGTGAACAGCATCATGTAGCTAACATCCTGACCCACAGCTCGTGTGAGTAGGCCCATTTCATAGCTCGCGTGAGGATTATTGAAAAGGTTATGGTTATATGGAAAGTTGTTCCCGAATATTTGATGTTATTCTGTATGGTTCAACATGTAAGTAAAGGAATGGAAAAGCTTATATATGGAATTATGGATATCGATGACCGTATGAAACGGTAAGGTGAGCTTTAATAATGCATGAAAAAAGAGCATTAATCACATATTTGATGCAATATGAGTAATTGTAAACAATTCATGTTGTATACCATGTCCATAGATGATGTATTGTTAATCTATATACTAATGATGTGAATTATGGTGTTAGGAAAGGCAAGTGTTATATGATTTAATGCGTATGATTGAATGATTAAATGTTAAGGAACGATAAGTTCAAGTTTCTTTATACGAACTTACTAAACATTACATGCTTATGTAGTTGTCTTTCCCATATTTGTTAGATCATCAAAAAGCTCAACCGGTTGGAATCTTGTCGGAGCCCTATCACACTATCTGTCAATCATTTTGGTAGTTTTTGAACGTTTTGGCTATGGTTATAAATGGCATGTATAAGGCTCATGTAATAGGTGTCATGAATATGTTACTTGGTCTACTTGGTTTGGACATGTCTTTAGGAGATTATGTTTTGTGGTGGACTTGTAAAGTCTTGTAAATAAGTGTCTTTTAGTCACTTTGAGTGACATGTAAATGTATGGTTTTTCATATGTATGTATGTATGGTTGAAATGTTTATGGTTGCAGTGAAGTAGGCTTAGGCAATAGAGTGATAGTAAATTAATTTGAATTGAGGTGCCTTTGAATGACATATTGGTTAGATCCTATAGGTTGATTGATTTGGTATGTTTGTGAGTGTTTAAGGAGAATTTTGAACCATTGAATGCATGTGTAAATGGTGAAATCTTGTTAAGCAAGAATAGGTGTTGTGATGGCTTATTTTAGGGGTAAAATTTGGAGCACACGGTCGTGTGTCATTATTAATTTAGGTGTAGGTTTCACACGGCCTGTCACATGGGCTATGACACAGCTGTGTATCCCAAGTCAGAAAGCTACAGGGTTTGGCACAGGGTCGTGTAGCCTTATTTCAAATACACACACGGGCGGATACACGGGTTGGGACACAACCATGTATCCCTATTTCTAATGTCCAGACGGTTTAGACTATGTCACATGGCCTGGACACATGGTAGTGTGACCCATGTTTTCAAAATTTTAAAATTTTTTCCAAATGTTTCTAATTTGTTTCGAATTAGTCTTGAATTGTTCCTAAATGATTTTTAGGGCCGTATGGGCTCAATTTAAGGCCCAAATGTATATGTTTGCTATGAATGTATTGAACTCTTGAAATTTATTTTCAAGTTAGATTATTTATTATGTTTTGAAGTTAAAGGTTCCTTTTTGAACTGTAATGCTCTGTAATCTTTATCTGGCAACGAAGACGGGTTAGAGGTGTTACAGGTTTTCTCCAGTGATCTCCTCCGCTATTTCAAATTTTGTTCGTAGTTTCAGTTAATCCTTAAATAACACCAAATTGGGAGATAGTTCTTGCTCGTCTACTAAATGTAGTTCATTTGAGTTGTGGTATTGCCAACTTGGGCACCCATCTTCTCGTGTCCTAAGTTTGATTTTCAAACTTTGTAATGTTCAACATGTATGTTTTGTGTGTCAACAAGGGAAGTCACATAAGCTTTCATTTTTAACTTCTACCATCGCCTATCACAGTATGTTCGATCTTGTTGTTTTCGATTTATGGGGTCTGGCTCCTATCAATTCTAGGTCTAGTTGGTATTATGTTTCGTTTTTGGATGTTCATGGTCGATTTACTTTGTTGTATCTACTTCAAAAGAAATATCAAGCTATTGATTGTTTTATGCATTTTTAGAAATTTGTTAAAGTGCAATTCAACGGGGAAATAAAGTAGTTTTAGAGTAACTGGGGTGGTGAATTCTGTTTGTTCACTTCTTATATCAGTCAACATGGCATCATCATTCATTGTGTTACATGTCCACACACATTGAAGCAAAATGGGGTTGTTGAAAGAAAGCATCGTTATGCCGTAAAAGTTAGGCTTACATTACTTACTCAAGTCCATTTATCGATGTCGTCCATTCAACCGCTTGCCCACTTCGGTACTCCAAGATCGGTCACCATATTTGGTTCTTCACTGCACTCCTCAAGATATAAAATTTAGTACTAAATTTTTTAGCACTTAAATTTTTAGTTTGTCAAATACATCCTAAATATGAATCCATCCAAATATAAGTTAATGATTTTTTGAAAATAAAATTGAAATAAAAAATATTCAATGAAGCGAATCACGTCGCAGACTCAATAATAAACTTGTGTGAGTTTCAAGTTAATTGAAATTATGTCTATTGTTCTATCGTTGAGTTTATATCCAATCCCTTGTTACACGTTGATAATGATTGTAATGGCCTAATTTTACTCGGGCCCAAATTACAAAGTTTAAACAAAAAATAAAAAGTCCATTACAAAACAACAGGCCCAATTTATGACCCAAACCTAAAACTCAAAATAAAAGAACCCTAAACCCAAAATTACAAGGCCCAAACAGCCCAAAGACTTAAACAGTTTCAGCCAACCTAGGAAACCCTAGCCTTAGACGCGCCGCAACCCCCATCCTCTAGCTCCATGTCACCTCCGTACCCTCCATACCACCACCGCATGCCTCCACGTCCTCGCCTCCGTACCTACAAGAAGGACAAGAAAAACAACAGAAATCGTAGCAAAAAACAGAGATAGGAACGAAATGTATTGTTTTTTTTTTTTTTTTTGCTATAAGAAGCCATCCAAATCACATTGTATTTTTTTTTTACGAACACACGAAAATACATACATCAGAGAAATTGAAAAAGAACGGGAGTTTCAGAAGGTGCTTTTTATTTTGTTTTTATATTTGAAATGAATGTTTAATAAAATAAAATCTTACCTTTAATGTGCCTTCCATCGTTGTTGGGATCTCCAGCAACCCAAACATCATAAAACCCATTCGGGTTCTGACAAGGGTCAGAAGAGCAACGAAAACGAAGGCTTTTCCTTCGTGATTTGCTTCCCCATTCTTTTTTCTTTCTCTTATTTTCGTTTCAAAATATTCTAGGCCTATTCTTTTTAAGATGTTTTTTTTAAAAAGGGACTAAGAAAGCTTTTTTTCCGGCTACGGCAGAGACTCACCGGACCCCATGGTCGGATTCTGGGCTATGCCCAAAGAGAAAAAACAAAGGAAAGGCTTTTTTTTAGACTTTCGTTTTAAAATGAATTTTTTGTTGATATTTTAGCCTAAATAGTAACCAAGAAACGACGTCATTTCATTCAGTTGCAAAACGCCCCAAAACAATGTTGTTTTAGGCCTCAACCCGTGCCTTGACCCGACCCAGCTAAAGGATCCATCTGTTTTTAAAAAAAATACGCTTTTTACCCGATTGATCCTTCGGCTTTTTGTCAATTTTTTATTTAATCCGATTCTGTTTTATTTTATTTTTTAATTTATACCCTTAATTATGTTTGGCTTACAATTTGGTCCTAGGACCATTTAAAGGGGCAGACACCTGAACGATGTCGTTTCGGGTCAAACCTGATTCACCTAAAGGACCCGCGTGCTCCTGTTTGAATGGAATAATTTTACAATTGATCCTTCCTTGTTTTACCTTTTTTTAACATATAGTTCTATTTGCCTTATTACTTTTTTAAACTAATCCGCATAATTTTGTTTCCTTTTCATCCTGGTTCACTCTGAAACGGTGCACTTTGAAGACGAGGGATAATTGCCCACTTAGTCCTCATCTTTTTTGCACGCGTTTCATTTAGGCCTCCATTTTCCTCTTCTTCTTTTTTTTTTTTTATATTCAACTAGGCGATTTTATTCCTTTCTCCATTTGATCCCTTTTTATTGTTTCATAAATTAGTTTCTTTAAATTTTATTTATTTATTCACTTGTCCTATTTTATTCTAAAAATTAGTTTTGTCTTGATCGATGCCTATTTTATTGTTATTGCTATTATTTATTTTATTATTCATATATTTTTATTTAATTGTTAATCTTGGTGTTAAATTAATGTATGTTGCGTGATTATTGCCATTGTATCATATGAATCGTTTATTAGTACACTCATATTGGGGATTCGAGAAATCGTACCCTAACTTATGGGGTTTCAATTTTCTCGTTAAACCTAAATAGCCAAATATCTTTTTGAAATTAAAATACATGATTTTTAAATAGAAATAAAGGCAATTTTCAGCGTTTAGAAACTCGAAAAGACTGTGCCCTAACTTACGGGGTTTCGATTCTTCTCGTTAGATCTAAACAATCAAATACCCTTTCAAAAATCAAAGTACAACTTTTAAAATAAAATAATTAAAAGGCAAGCTTATTTCTGAGGGTTCAAATGTCGTGTCATAACTTACGGGATGTGACATTTTGTTTTCTCGAAATAAGGGGGTCTTTAATGCTTGTTTCAATTTATTCAAACATTTTTTTCAACATTAATAAAAAATTATTGTATTTTAAATTCTTTTTGAGTTTTCAAGTTTTGACATTAAGACATTAATTAATCAATTAGGCACCAATTTTGGGCGTTACGAGGGTGCTAATCCTTCCTCGTACGTAACCTACTCCCAAGCCCATTTTCTCGAATTTCATAGACCAAAATTATTGTTTTAGCTAATCAAAACATTTTATTAAAACGATCAATCACAAGGTGACCCAATCACACAAGGTGACCCAATCACACCTCATAAAAAAAAATCGGTGGCGACTCCCCTTTTCGTTTTCGTTTTAGTTTTCAAAAAAATAGTCGACCCTTTTAGAAAATGGTTTCGACAGCTTGGCGACTCCACTGGGGAAACAAATAAGAGAGTCAAGCCACGATTTGATTAATTCTTGTCTTATTGGTCAAAAATTGATAATTCGATTTTTAATTTACGATCCTTTTGTTGCATTTCATCCAATTTTGTTACAACTTTCATCACTTTGTTCATATTTGCTTTAATTGGTCTGTGACTTTCGATTTATTTCTGCATATTGCATTGCACAGTCGTTTGATCTTACCCTTTTAAGTGGGAGTGAGAAGCTAGTCCTTTGTGACGTCTTCACCTCTGTACAGGATAGTGGATCGCTTTTGGTATACATCTGTACCTATGTCTTCCTGAGATTTTCATCTCTGTATAGCCATAAGGAAATGTTTTCCCCTAAACTGAACTCGGCCCGTATGAGCCTATAATGGGTGAGGATTGAGGAATCTATCGGTTCAGGTACCCTTTCTTTAGAACCGAACCATATATAGTGAGCCATAAGAGCCAGCCCTAGGTAGAGCCACACCTAACCATTAGTGGTTACTCGAATAGGCGCTTTATTATTTCTTGTTATTTTTAATTTTTAGTGTACTGACTTTTATTATTTTTTACTTGTATTGTTTGCTTTGATTGTGATTGCATGATATTCATCATAAAAAAGGTGTCGGTTCACGTTCGATTACTAAATAGAGAGCTTGCCATGGAGAACAAATTTCTTGATAAAGTAGAGGATAATGCGGTTGTCCGAATATGGTTAGAGAAGACGCAATTAGAGAAAGGTGATAGTTTGGCAGAGGGATACACATCAAAATTATGGGACTTCACTCGTATTAGTGTGGCCCATAACAACCTCCAGGAATTGAAAGAGATATGGGTCCAATGGGATGATGAGGTCAAGCAGCTATTTTACTGTAATTATGGTGATTTGCCCTATCTACTCGACATCAAGGTGGAGAAGCACTTGTTTCGAGCTCTCACTCAGTATTGGAACCCTGCTTATATTTGTTTTTCTTTTGGAAAGGTAGATTTGGTACCTACAGTGGAAGAGTACACGGCCTTGCTCCATTGCCCGAAGATTCAAATTGACAAGGCTTATTTTAGAGCTGTTAATGTCCTAACATTCTTAAAAAAGCTGATGAACATCACGGGAACGAGGGAACAGTGGGTTGTAGCTCGAATCAAGCAGAAAGGTGATAGTAAGTGCATTCCTTGGAGAAATTTGAGAGACTTGATCCTAGCACATCTTGATGTGAAGAAAAGGGTTGATGTTTTTGCTTTGAGCATTTACAGGCTGATTGTTTTCCCTAAAGCGCTAAGGTATATGGATGAGTCAGTTTTAGATTTGTTCGACCGACTTGACAAGAGGGTCACACCTATCCCGACAATTTTGGCCGAAACATTTAGATCTTTGAACGCGTGCCAGAGAGCGGGTGAAGGAAGATTCATCGGATGTGTGCAACTATTACTAGCTTGGTTTCACAGCCATATCTGGAAAGTAGATAAAGTTTCTTATCGGGTATTCTCTGAGAATTATTCTCCATTAAAGGAAATAGTGGCTACACCAAGGCGGGACGACATATCGGAGGAAAAATGGATAGCGATCCTCCAAAATCTCCAAGAACAGGATGTCAAGTGGAGAGCCCCTTAGATGGTTCTCGATGAGATTCTATATCGGTGTGAGGACTTTGACTAGGTCCCTCTGCTTGGGATTTAGAAAGTTGTCAGATATGCTCCTCTACTGGTGTTGAGACTGTACAGATCGAGACAATTCATACCAGTAACCTAAGGGCTAGCTCAGTGCTAGTTTTCGTATAAGGGGGATAACATCAAGAAAATAGTTCGAGAAATGTCTAACGCCTGGAACCAGACCTATCGGATGAAAAGGTTTACTGTAGGTCTGATGATAACCCCCGAATATAATGGGTGGTGGAGTAAAAGAATCAATGACAACATCCCAGAGCCAAGTCAAGAATGTACTCGATCGATGGAAGAATACCTGCAAGTAGTCCCGTCTGAGCTAGAAATCATAAATCAAAAGTTTTTAAAGAGGAATTTAGAGTTAGGAAAGAAGATAGAACAACTAGAAGAGGAAAAAATGCATTTGAGATTAGATGTTGATGTTCAGAAGATAGAGACTGAGAAATTGAAAAAAGGAAAAAATAAGGCCGAAGAAGATTTGGATAGCTTGAAAATAGATTATAAGAAGTTACATTTATCGATGAGAATCATCGGATTGGGGAAAACGCTAGAGCAATGGCGACAAGAGATTCAAAAAGAAAATACCAGAGCCCATCGATGGGAGAGAAAATTCCAAGATGCTCAGGTTCGAAAAGAAGCCCTAGATAAGGGTTTGTCTGAAAGCCGAAATGAAAAAAATCGAATTAAAGGCTAGGGTGGCAGAACTAGAAAAGTCACTTCATCAGTATCGTAGTCGAAACTCTACAAATGAGCTGAAGCAAGCTTAAGCAAGATCGAAGAGATGAAAAGAAAGATAGAAGAACTTGAAACTGCGTTACAAAACAACGAACTCCGAGTTGAACTCCTTGAAGCAAATAATAAGCATTGGAAAGAGCATATCCACCATTCTCAGGGTCAAGTTAGAGACAGAGATCGTATTATGGGTGAAGCTGTAGCTCAGATACGAGAGGTAACTGATCATTTACAGACACTAGCAATTCAGGTTGATGTGCTAAGTTTAAAATATGAATTAGAACCGGACCGGGGCCAAGAGCTAGCTTGGCTTCTTAGGAAAGTCAAAATTTTGAGCATTAGGGCAAAGCCATATATGCAATCCGTTTTATGTAAAGAATTTTGTTTTCTAGTAAAGTTATTCTAAATGGAATTGAATCAGAGCAGACGCCTTTTTTGTATTCATCTCATGCATTTGCATTGCATTGCATCATATGTATTAAATTTTACAAAAAGATCCTAATTAATTAAAAAATATTTTAGTTAATCTGGAAACCGATAAAAGTCTACTCATTAAACATCGTTACAGTACATGAAAGAAAACTAAAGTAATGGACCAAAGATTGGAAAGATTAAAGCAAATGCAAAAAGAAATACAAGATCGGCTGCAAATACAGATGCAACAACAATTAGCCAAAATTCAACAAGATATGAGGGGTCAAATGCTAAAATCCCAAAGGAATATGATGACCCAATTATCCCAGTTGCTGACTGGAGGGCTAGAAAAAGGAAAGAGCCCTATGGTCAATCCTAGGGACGATAACGAGGACCCTGTTTATCCTCCAGGTTTTACCCCGCCAAACGCCCAAGCACAACCAAGCACGTATCCACAAAGGGTGCCTATTAATATTAGGCCCTAATATTAGATAGGTACCTCAGCACCAGCAAGCTTCCCGACGGGTTCAGGCTCCAACCCAAGAGACAATCCAGCAAATCTCGTTATCCCTGATCTTGATGATATAGCAGAAATAAAAAAGCAAGAGTGGAGCTCCCAAAGTAACTCGAAGACCGATGCAGATGGCTAGAAGAGAAATTCAAGGCATCGGAAAGCACTGATTACCATTATGGAATTGATGGCAAAGACTTGAGCCTGATCCCAGATCTGGTGTTTTCGCCCAAGTTTAAGACCCTGAAGTTCGAGAAATATAATGAGACTAGTTGCCCCGAAGCTCACATTACAATGTTCTATAAGAGGATGATAGGATATATTAATAATGATCAGTTGATAATTCATTGTTTCTGAGACAGCCTAACCGAGGCGACAGCCAAATGGTATAATCTACTAAGCCATACCTAAATTAATTCATGGAAGGACCTGGCACAGGCCTTTATGAAACAATATGGCCATGTAACAGATATGGCACCCACAGAATCACACTACAGAATATAGAGAAAAAGCCAAACGAAAACTTTAGGCAATACGCTCAAAGGTGGAGGGAAGTGGCTACTCAAGTCTAACCACCTCTGCTAGAAAAGGAAACAACAATGCTCTTCATTAATATACTGAAGGCTCCATTCATTAATCACATGCTAGGAAGTGCAACTAAGAGTTTCTCAGACATAGTAATGTCCGGTAAGATGATAGAAAATGCCATAAGATGTGGAAAAATAGAGGCAGAGGAAAATACCAAGAGGTCGGCCTCAAAGAAAATGGAGAATGAGGTGAATAACACGAGTATATATAATAAGGGTCATTCAAAATCAATTATAGTGGGCCAGCTGAAGACAGTAACCACTAACCATTAGGGTCCTCCCAGATAAAAATCCAATTCAAAAACGAAATCTGAAAAACTCTAGTTCACTCTCATCCTAATGACGTATAGTGAGTTGTACCAAAATTTGTCTGACGCACATGTAATATCCCCTTTCTACATAAAACCTATGCAGCCTCTGTTCTCTAAATAGTATGACACGAACGCCCAATGCGAATACCACGCAGGAATCATGACACGAACGTCCAATGCGAATACCACGCAGGAATCACAAGACACTCGATTGAGAACTGCATTGCTTTCAAAAAGTTAATCGAGAGACTTATCAAAATGGGCATCGTAAGATTCGATGATCCATTTGGTGTAGAGAATCCGTTACCCAACCATGCTAACCAAGGGGTAAACAGGATAAATGAAGGTGAGAGTAAGAAAATCAAATGTGATGTTGCGAAAGTTAAAACCCCACTTAGATGGGTTTAGAAAGAGATAGTAGAAAGGGGATAAATCGTACCAAATTTAGAGGAGGGATCTGAAGGGATAATGAACTATTGTGAGTTTCATAATAGAGAGGGGCATGAAATCCAAAAATGAATCTAGTTTAGAGCCCTAGTACAAGACGTGATGGACAATAAAAAAGTGGAATTTTATGAAGATGTTAAAAACCCAGAAGAGGGAAAGATATGCACGTCAGAGGAAGAATCAACAACGAAGACCCAAAAAGTCAACTACCTAGTAGTTATCATTTCACGACCTAGAAATAATGAAGTCGGAGTTCAAGTGGCACCAAAGGTCATAATCCAAAAACCTGCAATTTTTTCCTATAAAGACAGTAAGAAAAAAAATCCTACCTAATTCACTAATTCGGGGGAAGATAGTGAACCCTTGTAGTTGAAAAATGTTTCAGGAGGAATCCCTAAAGTAGATGGTGGTTGATAGAGTAATCCTTGATTATAATTTCCAGTACGAGTACTGCGTACAAGACAAAACTTGTGATTGGTAGTAAAATACCGCAAAGGAGGGAAAATCGGCCACATTAAAATTTCCTTCTGGGGAGGTCCGTTTGATATCCAAAAACTAGAATTATGATTGCAATGTGACGATCCCAGGTAAGGAGAACCTAGCTGGCGCTTCGAGGGAGGACCAAGATGTGGTTTTCTACAAGCGTAGTGGGAGGCACTATGATTCAGCAAATGCAAGAGTGAAGCATATAAAAGGAAAAGCCTTGACGGTTGAACAGAAGAAAAAAAGGGCAGCCAGACTTAAGTCGCCTGTTAACGAGCCAGTAAATGAAGAGGAGGCTAAGAAATTCTTAAAATTCTTAAGGAATAACGAGTATAGTGTTGTAGAACAATTGCACAAGTAGCCAACTCACATATTGGTACTGGCTTTACTCTCAAGCTCAAAGACACATCGTAGCGCATTGATGAAAGTGTTGAACGAGACTTATGTCACGGATGATATCTCTGTCAACAAGATGGACTGCCTAGTTAACAATATAAGTGCCAACTTCATCTTTTTCAATGATGATGAAATACTTCCAGGGGGTATGAGATCTATGAAGGCTCTGTACATCACTACCTGCTACAAGGGATATACGTTACTAGGAGTGTTAATTGATAATGGATCGGCCCTGAATGTCTTACCCTTATCCATACTGAATAGGTTACCTGGGGATAGCTCTCATATGAAAACATGCCAAAACATAGTGAGAGCATTCGATGGCACCGAAAGGAGAGTAATGGGAAGAATTGAAGTACCTCTTTTGATTGGTCCAAATACGTACGAGTTGGACTTTCTAATAATGGATATTAAGCCTTCTTATAATTGTTTATTAGGGATTCATTTAGCGGGGGCAGTGCCTTCATCACTACACCAAAAGTTGAAGTTGGTAACAGAATGTCGGTTGGTAATGATAAATATAGAAGAAGACATTATTGCATCTGTAACCAGTAATGCACCATATTTGGAGGCAAACAATGAAGCGATCGAATGTTCCTTTTGATCTTTGAAATTTGTGAATGCAACATTCATTATAGAAGGGAACAAGATCCCAATGCCTAATATATCTAAGACTACAAGGATGGGCCTACAACTGATGGTCGGAAAAAGAGCATTATCGGGAAGAAGACTCAGAAGATACCTCCAAAGAAAGGTTGAAGCACCGATGTTGAAAGACAAATGAGACCACTTCGGCTTAGGATTTAAGCCAGACGCGAGAAAAAGAAAGAAAGAGCTAGAAAAGGAACAAGAGAGGAGGAGAGCACATTTGAGCAAGGAGTGGAAACCAATGATCTTCCTCCACATATACAGAACTTTTGTGTCAGGAGGAATTATTCACCCCGAACGAAATATGCCAAGAAAGGAAACTGTGGAAGAAATGTTGGGAAATCTGAACATTAATGCCATATCCAAAGAAGGAAGTGGAGAAGAGAATTATTTGCCCTTATGTACCTGGGAGTGTTCTGAACAACTAGACTGCGGAAGAGATTCTTGTAGTTTTAAAGCTAATTTAGAATAATTTTCAAAAAACACTTATTGCTCTAAGCCTAGGAGTAATAAGAATCTTTTTTTGAAATAAGCTTATGTTCAAAATCTTTATTTTAATAAAATGCATCTTTGTTATCACTTAGAGCAAATATTCTTTATTCTTCCCATTTCATTCAGATAATTATCCTTAGACGCTTTTGTTCTTTGGAATTTCTTTCGAATATTCTTTTTTCTTTATTCATAAGAATACCATACAAATAATTATTCTTAGATTATTTTGTTCTTTGGATCTTCCTTCATCCCTATAACATATCTCCAGATATCAATGATATGAGAGATGCTGCTAATGACTTAGAGTCTCCTTTTGAGCAAGATATGTTTACGGAAGATTCTCAGGATTTTGAAGATGACCGAGACTATAACCTATCTTCTAATTTGTTAAGGATGATAGAACAAGATGAGAAACAAATCCTACCTCACAAAGAGTCAGTAGAAATTGTGAGTTTAGAAGAGGGAAAAGAGGTGAAGATCGGAGCTTATCTCACCGTAAAGACAAAGCGATACCTCATTAAGTTGCTCCAAGAATTCAAGGATGTCTTCCCATGGTCATATCAAGACATGCTCGGGTTAAGTACTGATATCGCGGTACATCGACTCCCCATAAAGGAAGAGTGTAAGCCAGTTCAACAAAAGCTCTGAAGAATGAGGTCTGATGTTTTGCTAAAAATAAAAGACGAGGTCAAGAAGCAATTCGATGCTGGATTCTTAAAGGTGGTTAAATACTCGAAATGGGTAGCCAACATCGTCCCCGTCCCTAAAAAAGATGGAAAAGTATAAATGTGTGTAGACTATAGGGATTTTAATAAAGCCAGCCCAAAAGACAATTTCCCACTTCCTCATATCGACACCTTAATGGACAACACGGTAGGTTACTCACTGGTCTCCTTCATGGATGATTTCTCGGGATACAACCAGATAAAGATACATCCCGAAGACATGGATAAAACCACATTGTAACCATATAAGGAATATTTTCCTATAAGGTGATGCCATTTGGATTGAAAAATGCAGGAGCAACATATCAAAGAGCCATGGTAACTCTGTTCCATGATATGATACACAAAGAAATCAAAGTTTATGTTAATGGTATGGTCGCAAAGTCCCGAACAAAGAAGGAGCATGTGCAAGTCCTGAAGATATTATTCTTAAGGTTAAGAAAGTTCCAGCTAAAACTCAATCCAGCAAAATGTACCTTCGGGGCTAGGTCCAGAAAGTTGCTGAGATTTATAGTCAGTGAAAAGGGGATTGAGATCGACCCAGACAAAGTCAAGGCTATACAGGAGCTACCTCCGCCATGTACTCAAAAAGAAGTCTGAGGTTTCCTAGAAAGACTAAATTACATCACCCGGTTCATTTTACAATTAACCGAGAAATGTGACCCTATATTCCGTCTCCTCAAGAAACACAATCCAGGTGTATGGGACGAGGAGTGCCAGAAGACTTTTGATAAGGTCAAACATTACTTATCCAATGCCCCAGTGCTGATGCCATCCAACCCAGATAAACTATTAATACTGTATTTAGTGGTATTTGAGAATCCCATGGGATGCATGCTCAGCCAACGTGATGAGTCGGGAAAGAAAGAAAAAGTGATATATTACCTCAGTAAAAAGTTCACTGAATGTGAGACAATGTACTTACCAATTGAGAAATTGTGTTGCGCCTTAATCTGGACAACCCAAAGACTAAGATAGTACATGTTGTATGACAAAACTTGGCTCATCTTGAAACTAGACCCTTTGAAGTACATGATGGAGTCAACAGCTTTAAACGGAAGGATAGCCCGATGGCAACTTCTGCTTTCTGAATTTGACATACTATATGTGAACCAGAAAGCTATAAAAAGGAGTGCAATAGTAGATTTTTGGCCATTAGAGCTCTGGGAGATTACGAGCCCTTGAAATTTGATTTTTCGAGTAAAGATCTAATGTATGTCTACCGAAGAAGATTCTCAAGAAAGCCACTCTTGGAAACTAAATTTTGATAGAGCCTCAAATGCTGTGGGTAACAGAATCGAGGCAGTCCTAGTATCTCCAAATGGAGATCATTATCCCTTTATTAGTAAATTGGATTTTGATTGCACAAATAATATGCCAGAATACGAAGCATGCATCATGGGTATCCGTGCAGCTATAGAACACAAGATCAAAGTGCTAGAGGTATATGGGGATTCTACACTAGTGATCTATCAGCTCAAAGGAAAATGGGAGACAAGAGACCACAAATTGATCAATTATCGAAAACTAGTTCTAGAATTAATTGAGGAGTTTGATGACATCACTTTCTACTACCTCCCGCGAGATGAAAACCAGATGGTTGATGCATTTGCCAATCTAACTTCCATGATCAAAGTAAACAAATAAAAGGATGTAAAACCCATCTAGAGGAGCATTTATGAGACTCCGACTTATTGTTACAACATCAAAGATGATGAAGAATCATGAATACCCTGACTAGGAAACTGAAAATGACAAAAAGACATTAAGAAGACTGGCCAGTGACTATGTCTTAGATAAGAAGATACTATACAAAAGGAGAAAGGATCAGGTACTATTAAGATATGTAGATGCTGTTGAGGTAAGAAAATCTTGGAAGAAGTCCATGAGGGTGTCTGTGGAACACATGCTAATGGCTTTACAATGGCTAGGAAAATTATGAGGTTTGGGTATCTTGGTCCACCATAGAAGGGGATTGTATTAATTACGGCAAGAGATGTCATAAGTGCCAAATTTATGGAGACAAAATTCATATTACTCCTTCACCTCTTCATGTTATGACTTCTCCACAGCCTTTCTCTATGTGAGGCATGGATGTTCATGAGCCAATATCGTCAAAAGCTTCCAATGGGCATGGATTCATCTTTGTGGTCATTGATTACTTCACCAAGTGGGTAAAAGCCGTTTCATATGCCAATGTCACAAAGTTGGCAGTCAATAAATTCTTGAAGAAAGAAATCATATGTCGATATAAAATGCCAGAAAGGATCATATCTGACAACACGTTGAATTTGAACAACAGCACGATAGTGGAGGTCTGTAATCAATTCAAGATCAGACACTACAACTCATCGCCATATCACCCAAAGATGAATGGACAGTGGAGGCAGCCAATGAAAACATTAAGAAGTTCGTGGGGAAAATGGATGAGACTTATAAAAATTGTATGAAAAGTTACTATTTGCTCTCTATGCTTATCGAACGTATGTCAAGACCTCCACCGGGGCAACGCCTTTCTCTCTGGTCTACGGAATGGAGGCGATTTTGCCTATTGAACTCGAGATTCCTTCCCCTTGAGTTTTTTCAGGGCTAAAGTTAGATGAAGCAGAATGGATCCAGTCTCGATATGATCAGTTGAACTTAATTGAAGAAAAGAGGCTAAGGGCTATCTGTCATGGTCAGATGTACCAAAAACGAATAATGTGAGCTTATAACAAAAAGGTTCACCCAAGAGAATTTCATAAGGGGGACTTGGTATTGAAAAAGATCCTTCCAATACAAAAGGATATCAGAGGGAAATGGATGCCAAACTAGGAAGGACCTTATGTGGTAAAGAAGGTCTTTTTCAGAGGAGCACTAATTTTGACCGGCATGGATGGGAAAAGCTTGCCTAATCTTGTAAATTCAGATTTAGTCAAAAAGTATTTCACCTAAAAAAAGAGGAGAGGCCAATGGGAAAACCCGCAAAGGGCAATTTGAGACCTTCTAAAAAAAAATAGAGAAGTCAAAGTGAAAACCTACAAAGGGTGCCTTGAGACCAAAAGGGTTTTGAGTTGAAAACCCGAAAATAGGTGGCTCAAATATGGTAGTCTTGTCTTCTCAAAATTAATAAGAAGGAGGAACATTACATCTCAGGGCATTAACAAATACTTTAGATCTCCTAAACACATATCTAGCTCGAAATGGTTTTCGAGAAGTTTGAATAGAGAAGATTGTGCTACGATATCTAGGGCACCTATTTTCATCTTATTCATTTTGTGCCTTAGCAAAATTTGCTATCTTGATTAATTTTTCCACTTCGAGCTTTGCTCTCAATAAAATTTCATCTTGTCCCATTGTGATAATCTTTTCAAGCATTTTTCACTGAAACAACAGTTATTGGATTGATAATATTCACATAAAAGAAGTTTTGCATATTACTCTGAGAAGTTTTTAAATAGTACATGGACCTGAAATAAGACTACTAGTCAGAACTAACCAAGTTAAGGAGTTAGAAATATTTGAGAAAGAAAAGTCTAAATTGTGACTATTTCTTCACGTTTTCTACCAAATATATCAGCTGAACAAGAAGACAGGATATTGCATCAGTGATAGAACCTTGATGAACAATAAGCAATGACAACCCAAACATTAAAAAGGGATCATTCTCATGACATTTTGCATTCATGGAAATATCATTCATACATATCTAGTTAGGAGCATTTGATTCATTCTGATCATGACATCCTAATCATTTGACATAACCATAGGCCCATGAAATCGATTCTACAGGTCATGTCCCCCAAAGGATGTTGTAACAAGATCAGTGAATCCATAAATCTCATCTCCCTAAAATAGCAGTAGAGCAAATTGAAGTTGTAGATCTTATCTCCTTGAAGTTGTAGTGGAATAGATTAAAGATGGGGGATCTTATCTTCCTGCAGTTACAGTGGAGCAAATTGAAGCCACCACCCTTATCTCCTTAAAATTGCAGCGAAAAAAACTAGAGATAACAAATCTCATTTCCCTGAAGTTGCAGTGAAGCAGATGGAAGCTACAAGTTGCGAGTCTTATCTCCCTGAAGTTGTAGTATGAGCAGATTGAAGATAACAGATCTTATTTCCCTAAAGTTGTAGTAGGAGCAGACTAAATATAGTATATCTTATTTCCTTGAGGTTGCATTAGAGCATATTGAAGCCACCAGCCTTATCTCCCTGAAGTTACAGCAGAGCAGACTGAAGACAACAAATCTTATTTCCCTAACGTTGCAGTAGAATAGATTAAAGCTACAAATTATGGCAAATCTTATCTTCCTAAAGTTACAGTGGAGTAAATTGAAGCCACCAATCTTATCTCCCTGAAGTTACGGCGGAGCAGACTGAAAATAGTGAATCTCATTTCCCTGTAGTTGTAGTGGAGCAAATTGAAGCTACAAGTTATAGATCTTATCTCTCTAAAGTAGTAATAGAGCAGGTCAAAGTCATAAACCTTATCTCCCTAAAGTTGCAGCAGAGTAGATTGAAACCACAAATCTCACCTCTCTGAAGTCAAAGTAGAGTAGATCGAAGCGCTAATTCCTATACCCTTGAAGTTGTAGTGGATTGGAATAAGGCTACTTGAAGAAGAGAATCACCAAAGAAGTTGAGATTCGACAAAACCAACCAAAATTGGCCCTTTTAAAGTCTTTGCTCCATTCTCGTTACATGATAATGAGCAAAGAGGGGCAGCTGTAATGACCCAATTTTGCCCAGGCCCAAATTACAAAGTTTAAACCAAAAATAAAAAGTCCATTACAAAATAACAGGCCCAATTTATGACCCAAACCTAAAACCCAAAATAAAATAACCCTAAGTCCAAAATTACAAGGCCCAAACGGCCCAAAGACTTAAACAGTTTCAGCCAACCTAGGAAACCCTAGCCTTAGACGCGTCGCAACCCCCAGCCTCCAGTGCCACGTCACCTCCATACCACCACTGCGTGCCTCCACGTCCTTACCTCCGTACCTACAAGAAGGACAAGAAAAACAACAGAAATCATAGCAAAAAAAGAGATAGGAACGAAATGTATTTTTTTTTTTTTTGCTATAAGAAGCCACTCAAATCACATTGTATCTTTTTTTACGAACACACGAAAATACATACATCAGAGAAATCGAAAAAGAAACGAGAGTTTTAGAAGGTGCTTTTTATTTATTTTTTATATTTGAAATGAATGTTTAATAAAATAAAATCTTACGTTGTTGGGATCTCCAGCAACCCAAACGTCATAAAACCTATTCGAGTTCTGACGAGGGTCAGAAGAGCAACAAAAACGAAGGTTTTTCCTTCGCGATTTGCTCCCCCTTTCTTTTTTATTTCTCTTATTTTTGTTTCAGAATATTCTAGACCTATTCTTTTTAAGATTTTTTTTAAAAAAAAGGGACTAAGAAAGCTATTCTTTCGGCCACAGCGGAGACTCGTCGGACCCCATGGCCGGATTCTGGCCTATGCCTAGAGAGAAAAAACAAAGGAAAGGCCTTTTTTTTTAGAATTTGGTTTTAAAATGAATTTTTTGTTGATATTTTAGCCTAAATAGTAACCAAGAAATGACATCGTTTCATTCAGCTGCAAAACGCACCAAAATGATGCCGTTTTAGGCCTCAACTCGCGCCTGGCCCAACCTAGCTAAAGGATCCGCGTGTTTTCAAAAAAATGGGCTTTTTAGGCGATTGATCCTTCCGCTTTTTCACCCATTTTTTATTTAATCCGATTCTATTTTATTTTATTTTTTAATTTATACCCTTAATTATGTTTGGTTTACTATTTAGTCCTAGGACTATTTAAAGGGGCAAACAACTGAACGGTGTCGTTTCGGGTCAAACCTGATTCGCTTGAAGGACCCGCGTGCTCCTGTTTGAATGGAATAATTTCGCAGTTGATCCTTCCTTGTTTTACCTTTTTTAACATATAGTTCTATTTGCCTTATTACTTTTTTAAATTTATCTGCATAATTTTGTTTCCTTTTCATCCTGGTCCACCTTGAAACGGTGCACTTTGAAGACTGCGGATAATTGCCCACTTGGTCCTCATCCGTTTTGCACGCGTTTCATTTAGGCCCCATTTTCCTTTTTTTTTTTTAAATTCGACCAGGCGATTTTATTCCTTTCTCCATTCGATCCCTTTTTATTGTTTCATAAATTAGTTTCTTTAATAGTTTTTTTTATTATTTATTCACTTG
This sequence comes from Gossypium anomalum, assembly GCA_025698475.1. Classification (NCBI taxonomy): domain Eukaryota; kingdom Viridiplantae; phylum Streptophyta; class Magnoliopsida; order Malvales; family Malvaceae; genus Gossypium; species Gossypium anomalum. The sequence continues at coordinate 66,014,625 of CM046964.1, forward strand.
TCCTATTTTGTTCTAAAAATTGGTTTTGTCTTAATCGATGCCTATTTTATTGTTATTGCTGTTATTTATTTTATTATTCATTTATTTTTCTTTAATTGTTAATCTTGGTGTTAAATTGATGTATGTTGCATGATTATTGCCATTGTATCCTGTGAATCGTTTATTAGTACACTCATATTGTTACTCGATTGCATAATATTTTATTCACATACCTCTTTTAAATATTGCATTAATTTGCACCCAAATTCAAAAAGAAAAGGAAAATTTTAAAAAAAGGCAATATTTTGCATTTTGGGGATTCGAGAAATCGTACCCTAACTTACGGGATTTTAATTTTCTCGTTAAACCTAAATAGCCAAATATCTTTTTAAAATTAAAATACATTATTTTTAAATAGAAATAAAGGCAATATTTCGTGTTTAGAAACTCGAGAAGGCCGTGCCCTAACTTACGGGGTTTTGATTCTTCTCGTTAGATCTAAACAACCGAATACCCTTTTAAAAATCAAAGTACAACTTTCAAAATAAAACAATTAAAAGGCAAGCTTATTTCCGAGGGTTCAAATGTCGTGTCCTAACTTACAGGATGTGACATTTTGTTATCTCAAAATAAGGGGGCCTTTAATGCTCATTTCAATTTATTCGAACATTTTTTTTCAACATTAATAAACAAGGATCGTATTTTAAATTCTTTTCGAGTTTTTAAGTTTCGATATTAAGACATTAATTAATCAATTAGGTACAAATTTTGGGCGTTACAAGGGTGCTAATCCTTCCTTGTACGTAACCGACTCTCGAGCCCATTTTCTTGAATTTCGTAGACCAAAATTATTATTTTAGTAAATCAAAACGTTTTATTAAAACGATCAATCACAAGGTGACCCAATCACACCTCATAAAAAAAGATCGGTGGCAACTCCTATTTTCATTTTTGTTTTAAAAAAAAAAAAGTTGACCCTTTTAAAAAATGGTTTCGACAATAATGTTTCTTTTCAGAGGAAAAAACACAATATTCTTGGTAGAATCAATCAAACCACCAGTTTTTTATTTAATTTATTGTCTAATTTAATTAAATAAATCATTAAAAAGTTCATCTAATTCAAATAGCCTATACCGATTTGCAAGCCACTCATTCTAACCCTTTAACCGGATCGATACAATATAATTTAATACTTAATTGATAAAAAATCATCAATATTTTTTTAAAATAGATGGATAATATTATTTAAAGGCCTAATGATAAATTCAACATTTAATGTTTACATTTTTTTGTTAATTTAGCCTTTATTATTTTAATTTTTCAGCAAAATTCGACTATTAACTTTTCAAAAAAGTCAAATTGTTTTTCTTTAATGAAAATGGTAATTAAAACAACAATTTTTTAATAATGTTTGTGTTGCAATTTTCATACACTTTAAGCTGATATGATACTATTTATCTTATATGTCATGTTAGTAAATATTTCAAATATTATAAAAGTATTAAAGAAATAAAATATCAAAATTAAATTAATTATAAAAAATTAATAATTAAAAAAAACAGTATGAAGTAAATGTTTACCATATAAGTTTCAAGATCGTTACAAAAGTTTCCATGGAGTGCATTTAGTAAATAGAAAGCATGAGTTTTTCTTCTTTGTCACTTTGTTAGAAGCTTCAAGGAAGAAGTCCTTCAGAGCGTCCAGTTTACTCTCAAAACACAAATACAAGTCAATGCATACAGGATAATATTCTACCTAGAAAGTTTTTTGGCGTCTATGGTGGAATATAGGATCTTATGTATATTTTTATTTAAATTATTTTTTTAATTTTATAATTTGCTGACAGCTCTTGGTTGGAAATACCATGGAAGGACATATCTAAGTGAATTTTTGTCAATGCTTGGAATCATTTTTCCTTCATGGAAGGAATAATGATTCAAAGCACCTATAGCTTTCCTTCATTAATCACGTTCTTCATTAGAAACTTCAACCAAAAAAAAAACAACTTTTTTAGGCAATGACTAAAGACTTAAAAATACAACATTTACCTAATAAAATTATATTACTTTTGTACGTTTTATAATTTTTTTTATATGAATTATATTTGTTTGATTTCATAAATAGTATTTTGACAACATATTGAACAGGGGTCAGCGTTCGATCTAATCGAATGAAATTTTTTTGAGTTAATCGAGTTGATAAATCATATTTTATCATCCTAACTTGATTTGAAATTTTCTCGAACCGGGTCGAGTGAGAGGAATTCGAATCGAATCAAATCAAATATATTTGTTGGAGTTAAATTTAAAAAAATTTACTTTTGATTCTTGTAACAACTGTCACCCACCGTAATTAAATTTGTTATTAACTTTCATCTTCTCATAATTTATTTATCAATATTTATATATGGGTTAGTTTCTTTGCTTGCTTAGTTGCTTCAATTATCTTCTGATTTTTGTCATTATTTATTTTGAAATTAAAAAATATATTAAATATAAAAAATATGATTTTTCTAATAAAATTTATCTTAAAGATAAAATGTGAAATTTATACCAATATAAAATTTTAACACAAATATCTTATGGCATCATTAATAATTCAATTTTAACAAAAAATTATAAAGATTTAATATGATTAAACAGATCGATAATATAAATAGTACTAAATGTGAAATTTAATTTAATACTATAAATAGTAAATATAAATAAAATCATTACTATTTAGGTTTAGAGATATTTTTTTATCATTTTTTATTTAGGGGTAAAGGGTGAAAAGTAAAAATTTAGGTGAGAGTTGGGGGAGTAAAATTTTGGAGGAAAATAAAAAGTTTTGAGGGTTGAGGGAGTAAAATTTTGGGGCAAAAGTAAATGGGAGAAAATATTAAAAAAAAATTGGAAAAAAGGGGTTTGGTTGGGGGAAAGTGGGAGAGAGTAAAAGTATTGAGGGAAGTAAAAAGATTTAGGGGTTTGAGGTAACTTTTGAACTCGAAAGTTATTTTCTTTTTATTTTTTTAAGTCGAATCGAGTTTTTCTCGCCCCTAATATTGAATAGATGCGAAATTTTGTATATGCTAAATTCCAAAATGCATCTTTTATCTAATTAAAATATTAAGTGTATAGGAAATTATAAAAGAGGTGAAAAACAAATTTAATTTTATAGTAATCCAAATAAACACCTCGTCTTTATATATGTGCATATGTTTTTTCCCGCTCTTTAAAATTAGGTAGAGAATTGGGAGTAAAGCTTCAATCCTGATCTTAATAGCTATGGCATCCTCCTTTATTTTGCTTTTTTTACTCTCTATAACAGTGGGGAGCAGTGAGATTACTAGAGTAACAAATAATGATTCAGAATCTCTTGTAGCAGAGGAAAAAACATTGATGGAAACTGGGTGGTGGAGTAACTACAGCAACATAGGTGTTCACCATTGTACATGGCCTGGTGTTAGATGTAGTTCTGCTGGAAGTGTCATCGAGATTGATCTTAGTGGCCATGGTCTAAATGGGAGCACAACACCTCAAATAGGTGCACTTTCCAAACTCAAGTGCCTCAACCTGTCCTCAAATAATCTTAGAGGTAAGTTACCTTCTTCACTTGGAAACATTACTCAATTGGCAGTGCTTGATGTTTCTTTTAATGAAATTCATTCCATTCCTTTGGAAATTGAGAAGATGGAGAATCTTGTTTCTCTAAATTTGACGAGGAACCTCATAGTTCATCTGCCTTCAGCTATAGGTCTTTTGACCAATCTCACTCACTTGATTATGAACTCTAATCCATTACGGAGCATCATCCCTCCCCAAATATGGAACCTGAAAAAGCTACTGACTCTCCATCTCGGAAACTGCCAGCTCTATGGTTCCATTCCACCAAATATTGGAAAGCTGAAGATTTTGGTTAATCTCCATCTCTCGAACAACATGCTTGTTGGTCCAATCCCATCTTCTGTCAACAACTTAACCAATCTTGCATCGTTGGTTCTTTCCGGAAACCAACTTAATGGATCCATTCCGCAAGAAATTGGGAGACTGACAAATTTGATTACATTGTCTCTATCTTCTAATATGCTTGTTGGTTCAATCCCATCTTCTGTCAACAACTTAACCAATCTTGAATCGTTGGTTCTTTTTGGGAACCAACTTAATGGATCCATTCCGCAAGAAATTGGGAGGCTAACGAATTTTATTACACTGTCTCTATGGTCCAATATGCTTGTTGGTCCCATCCCTTCCTCTTTGGGTAATTTATCCAGACTGGAATCATTCTCTCTTTACAAAAATAAAATAAATGGTTCCATCCCTTCAGCAATAGCAAATCTTAAGAGGTTGACTATCTTGGATCTTGGTGCCAATAACTTGAGTGGTCAAATCCCTTCATTTCTTGGTCTTTTACCCAGCTTGAGTGGTTTGTACCTTGACTCAAATCAGTTTGAAGGTTTCATCCCACTAGATATTGGAAAATTAAAGAATCCGACTCTATTGCTTCTCTCTGGTAACAAACTCACTGGCTCAATCCCTTCATCTCTATTTCATTTACACAATTTGCGGGCTCTACTCATTGCTTCGAATCTTTTGGAAGGTCCCATACCCCATGAAATTGAGAATTTGAATGCCCTGGAACGCTTAGATCTTTCAGACAACAAATTGAGTGGACCCATTCCAACTCAAATTGGTAATTTGTCAAATTTAACATACTTAATTTTGGCAAAAAATAACTTGAGTGGAAGGATTCCCCTGCAAATTGGTGGCTTATCTCTATACCAGCTTGATCTAAGCCATAAAATCATTAGTGGAGATATACCTTCTCAACTCTATTCCCAAAACATTGATCTTAGCCATAACCTTCTCCAAGGAGTGATACCTTCCAAATTTGGGAATTTAACTCATTTAAGCATCTTAGATCTCAGTTGGAATAATCTAACGGGCATGATTCCCGAATTTCCATTTTCTGTGGAGAACCTTAATTTGTCATTGAATTCACTACGGGGTCCAATTCCGGATGGATTATTGAATTTTGCACCCGAAACATTTATAGGCAACAAGTATTTATGCGGTTCCATTCAAGGCTTTCGTCCTTGCCCTTCATCACCAACTGTAAACAAGGAAAGAAATAGCAAAGTGGTGAAGCACAATCTGCCTGTTGTTATTCTGGTTCCAACTTTGTTTTTTTTTTTCTCGTCTTTTGCGTTGGTGATGTTCATCCTATTCCGACAATATAGAGCTAAAGCTTTGAAATCTGATCCAAATCCAACCAAAAATGGAAATTTATTCTCTATTTGGAACTTTGACGGAAAGATTGCGTTTGAAGACATCATCAAAGCCACAGAGGATTTTGATATAAAATATTGCATTGGAACTGGGGGTTATGGCAGTGTCTACAGAGCAGTCTTACGAAGTGGCAAAGTTGTTGCATTAAAAAAACTCCACCGATTGGAAGCTGAGCAGCCGGCTTATGATACAAGTTTCCGAAATGAGATCAAGTTTTTAACAGAAATACGACACAAGAACATTGTCAAGCTCCACGGATTTTGTCTCCACAATCGTTGCATGTTCTTGATTTATGAATATATGGAAAAGGGAAGCTTGTTTTATGCCTTGAGCATTGATGAGGAAGCTGTGGAATTGGATTGGACCAAAAGAGTGAACATTGTCAAAGGTGTCGCACATGCTCTATCTTACATGCATCATGATTGCAACCTTCCAATTGTTCATCGAGACATCTCAAGCAATAATGTTTTGCTGAATTTGGAATGGGAAGCTTTTCTTGCTGATTTTGGGACTGCAAGACTTCTTGATTCTGATTCATCTAATCGAACTGTAATTGTTGGCACATACGGATATATTGCCCCAGGTTCTATACATTCACTCTCTTTTTTCCCTTTTTATATAGCTTCATTCATTCTTAGTTTGTACTGAATATTTGTTTTGAATTACATATTATTCGAAACAAATGGGAAAAGCAAAATTAGCAAACATCAAATATAAATAAAATTTTTGTTTTAACTTGAGATTAAAGAATTCAAATGCAACTATACATGCACCTACAATTGACTGCACAATATAAATTCACATCTATTTTTAAGTATTCTTTTTTTGTTTTAATTACAGAACTTGCTTATTCATTAGTTGTGACGGAAAAATGTGATATATATAGCTTTGGAGTGTTGGCATTGGAAATATTGATGGGAAAGCATCCTAGTGAATTGTTGTCAACACTATCATCATCGTCATCGCCATCTAATATCCAAAATGTCATGTTAAATGAAATTTTGGACCCTCGATTATCACCCCCAAGAAGTCGAAAAATGACAGGAGACATTGCTTTTGTTGCTGTGATTGCTTTCGCATGCTTACGGGCCAAACCCAAAGCTCGACCAACGATGAAATCAATGTCTCAAGAATTCCTACACATCAAGTTTTCAATTTCAATGCCTCTTCATGAAATATCTCTTATTGAGCTTAAGAACCATAATATGTTTATGAGCGGGGAAAGTTACAAATAAATAGTAGTTGATTTGGCTCTGCATTTTTAAGATGATATAAATATCATATTCTCCCAAATGCTTTCATTATTCTTTTTTTATATACCAAAATATATATGCCATGAGTTGTTTTCTTTTTTTTTTTTTTTTTTTTTTTTTTTTTTTTTTTTGCTTGGAATAGGAGGCAAATGCATGGATATCCATTCATGAATGTTGGGTCCATAGCATGGTGACAGAAGGGCCTTGGTCCAAAGGTCACCCCATTAATGCCTTTTTGCCTCTCTCAATATTTCAGATATTATGACATGAAGATGTTACTATGTTTTCTTTTAGGTTTTTTATTTCAGAATTTTATGATATAAAAAATACACATTTTTTTTCAATTTTGGTATTATTTTACCTACAAGAATGTGTTCAAAGTTGGAAGTTGGTAAAAGTATTATAGAAGTTATTATATTAAGAGTTAAGTTGTATTTTGTTCCCTTTATTTAAAAATGGATAAATTAGTTATTGTAAGTTAGATTAAAAGACAATCTAATATTTTTTATTAAAAATTTCATCTATTTTTACTGTTAAAAACTGGTGTAACTGACGAAATAACTAAACAGTTACACGTGATATGCCACATATACCTTATGCTAATGTACAGGGATCAATTTTTAATAGTAGAAATGAATTTTTTTACAAGAATGACCAATTAGCTCTTTGATCTAACATATATGGACTAATTTGCCATCTTTTTAGTAGAGGGGATAAAATGTAATCTGACTCCTAATACAATGTTTGAGTTATTTTAGGGTTCAATCATTTGGGTTTTTCAACCAAGTTTTTTTGGTTAGGTATTCGAGTTCATATCATTTTGAATTTAAATCATTTTTTATTCTCAAGAGCTCTAGATCTTCTTTTATGATTGAATCGAATTCAAATTCAATTTAATCAGATCAATCTTCGAATTCAATTCAAGATCTTAATTTAAATACGAATTGAAAACGAAAATCTATTGTGAAAACGATGAGAAAGAGGCTTATAACCTTATATTTGCCCAATTCAATTAATCATTTATATAACATAAATATAGATTTACGTAGTAATATAGTAGATTTATAAAATAGGTAGATAAATATGTAATATAAATAAATATAGATAAATAGATAGATACATATATTAATTCTTTTTATTATAACAACTATTTTTTTTTATTCTTAGAAAGAATAAAACCGCAGCGGGATGCAAGGAATGGGATGGGGTTATTAACTAAGCATCGATGTGTTAAAGTCAATTAGAGTCTTTGTATATTATATTTGGGATAAATCTTAAAATTATATATGATTTATGTTTAATATGTAATTGTATATATAAATTTTGATTTTATGTAAATTTATACATGAAATTTTGATTTGATTCAATTCTTATAAATTATTAACATAATTATTGATATAACATCATTTTATATTTATATATTATATACATAAATAATTATATTTATCCAATATAAATATAAATTGGGGTATTTATTCCTTTAAATGTATATGATTAAATCAAAATTAAAATTTTAAGTAAATATGTAAACCACAATTAAAATTTCTCGTGTATAATTGCACCAAATTAAAGTTTTTATATATAATTCAGCATTAAATTAAAGTTGATATTTATTCATATATATATTGCATCATAATCTATATTTATATTATATATTAAACACGTTTGAAGAATTAGAGTTATTTGTAATTACAAAAAAGAGTAATTAATGTCCCAATAATTGCAGTTTTATCAAAATATTTTGTGATAAAAATTAATATTTATGTTGGCTGTAAATATCACACAATGAATTATGTAATTAATTAGGAATTGCATGAAATGATATTAGTAAAATAGAATAGTATTGCTTTTATATCGAAGTCGCTTTGTTCAAGGAAGAACATCAGTTACTCTCCAATTTACTCTTAAAATGATGAAGACAAGTAGATGCACAACGCTAATTAATCAACTTGTATTTGGTAATATATTCGATAAAATTATATTATATTTTGAGTAGGAAATAATTAACGAGTTAATATTTACATATACAATAAGGATATATCTATATTATGTCGTAACCATTTTTTTGAAGAACGGGGAATCGACTTCGGTTTTGAAAATGAAAGAACGGGAGTCGCCACTAATCCTTTTTGATGAGGTGTGATCGGATCACCTTAAATTAAAAGTTAAGATTTACTAAAATGATAATTTTTTGTCTACGAAAATCAAAAAATGAGTTCAGGAGTCGGTTACGCACGAGGAAGGATTAGCAACCTCGATACGCCCAAAATTGGTACCTAGTTGATTAATTAGTGTCTTAGTGTCGAAAATTTTGAAAACTTGAAAGAATTTAAAATACGATCCCTCTTTGTATTATTAAAAATGATTGAATAAATTAAAACGGATGTTAAGGACTCTCTCATCTCGAAGTAATAAAATATCATGCCCAGTAAGTTAGGGCACGACATCTCGAACTTTGAGACTGAGCTTGCCTTTTATTTAAAATTAATGTATTTTAACTTCTTTTTAAAAGGATATTCGGTTAGTTAGGTGAACGAGGAAAATCGAAACCCAGTAAGTTAGAGCACATTTCCTTGAATTTTCAAACACTAAACATTGCCTTTATTTGTGAAAAATCTTATTTCGAGGTAACAAGATATCATACCCGGTAAGTTAGGGCACCACACCTCGTATCTCTGAAAATAAGCATTTTTAAAAATCGTATTGTGATTTAAAAGAATATTTTGTTATTTAGGTAAAATGAGAAGAATTGAAACCCAGTAAGTTAGGGCACGATTTTCTCGAAATTCCAAACACGGAGTGTCGCTTTTTATGAAAAAAAATTTGTTTTCTTCAGGGCAAGGTTAATATAACACAAATTGCAATAAAATGAGATAATAAAGAATGCGCAGATAAATTCAAATTTCGATATTGACAAGCATAACAGAATAAACATAGAAGTAAATGTGAATGATAATAATAAGAGCTGAAATAAAATAAATGAAGAAACGAATAAAAACAGAAAATGAAATAATAATTAAGCTAAAATATTTGAAATTAAGAAAAGAACTAGCAACAAATAAACAATCATTATGTAAAACTAAAAACGATAGTATAGCAATGATAATATTAATAGTAATAATACAAGTAATAAGAACTTTTAAAATTTAGAACGATATACGAAGATATATATGTATGTATGTGTATCTATAAATAAATAATATAAGATGTGAGTGGGAAAAAAATAAAATAAGTGTATTTAAAAAGTAATAGGTAAAAAATATAGTAATAATAATGATATAAATAATAATGTTAAAATAAAATAATAAGCAACAATAGTGAAAACAAATAAGTATGATAATAGATATAATGATATATAAAAATGATACTAAATATATAAAAGAGTATATATATATATATATATATACATGTATAATGAAGTATATGCAAATATTAATAATAAATATAATAGAGGTAAAAATTAATAATAATAATAACATGTGCACAATACGGTAAAGACATATGCTACAGTATTAAGAATGTATACGTAGTATATATGTTAGGAACAATAATAATAGTAAAAATAACTATTAATAATGCTACATAAAGAGATATAGTAATAGTATATACATAATATAGTTATTAAAAATATATACGTAAGATAATATAAAAAAACAAATACATATAATATAGTATTAAAGATATATACATAACATATATAAAAATACAATATTAAAATATATATACGATACACATATATATTATAAATGATGATATTAAAAGTATATATATAATATATATGTATAATATATTAAAAATTTATACATGTATAAATTCAAAATATACATAATAATAATAAAATTTTAAAACAAATATTATGTGTAAAACCTAAAATAAATCATATGCAAAATAATTAAACCTAATATTTAACAAAACTTATCTAAAATAAGAGGTCAGGGACTGAAATAAAATCATAATAAAATTACTGGGTAAAATCACGAAAATCAACAACTGCTAGGGGTTAAAATAGAACTCGCATGAAGAAACCAGGGTTAACCGGGTAATTATCCCCCCTAAATCTGATGCACAGCTTATCAATATAGGACCGAAATGCAATCCGATCAAAATTGTGTGGGTGAATTTCAAGAATATAAAATAGTTATAGGGTCAAATTGAAATGCAGCAGAAAAACAGGAGGACTTCAAAGGCGGCAGTAACTGATTTAGGGTTTTTTCTTTTCTTTTTGATTTTGGGTTGTATTTGGGCTAATTGGGCTAGGGTTAGGTATTGGGTCTGTTTGGGGTCATTTGGGCTAATCCAGGTCAAAAATGGGCTTGTACAGCTGCCCATCTTTTCTTGTTGTCGTGTAACGAGAACAAAGCAAAGACTTTCAAGGAAGACCAGTTTGGCCCGGACGCGTTGAGTCTTGACTTCTTTGGCGCTCTTCTTCTTCTTATAGCTTCGTTCTAGTCCACTGCGTTTTGTTGCTTCGATCCTCTTCACTGTAACTTCAGGGAGATAGGGCTAGTGACTTCAATCTTCTCCGCTAAAACTTCGAGGAGATCTGTTGTGGCTTCAATTTTTTCTGCTAAAACTTCAAGGAGATTTGCTGTGGCTTCGAGCCGTTCCAACGCCATTTCAGGGAGAAAAGATTTGTAATTTTTAGCCTGTTACCCTACTGCTTAGGGCGTCAAGATCTGTAAATTCAGCCTGTTACCCCACTGTTTAGGGGTTTAAGGCCCATCGCCTTCGATCTGTTTCCCTACTGCTTAAGGGGTTAAGATCTGTCAATTCAGCCTATTACTCTACTGTTTAGGGTTTAAGGCCCATGCGTCATCGATCTGTTCCACTACTACTTAAGGAGAAAAGGTCTATAATCTTCAGCCTACTACCCTACTGCTTAAGGGGTTAAGGCTCATCACCTTCAATTTGTTTCCCTACTGTTTAGGGAGTTAAGATCTATAAATTCAGCCTGTTACCCTACTGTCTAGGGGGTTGAGGCTTGTCACCTTCGATCTGTTTCCCTACTAATTAGAGGGTTAAAATCTGTAAATTCAACCTGTTATCCTACTGCTTAGGGGTTTAAGGCCCATCGTCTTCGATTTGCTCCATTGCCGCTTAGGGAGACAAGATCTATAATCTTCAGCCTGTTACCCTACTGCTTAGGGGGTTAAGACTTGTGAATTCACCGATTCTAGGGATATGACCTGTAGAATCAGTTCCATGTATCTATGCTTATGTCAAATGATTATGATACTATGATCGAAATGAAATCAAATGCTCCTAACTAGATGTGATGCTTATGTCAAATAATTAGGATGCTATGATTGAAATGAATCAAATGCTCCTAACTAGATGTGTTATGAATGATTTATAAATGCACAAGTGCAGCATGTTGTGAGAATGAATCCTTTTTTTAATGTATGGATTGTCATTGCTCTTTGTTCATCAAGGTTCAATCACTGAAATGGTACCCTGGCCTCTTGTTCAGCTTAGATCTTTGAACAAAAAACCCGAAGAGGTAATCCCAATTTAAACTCTTTCTTCTCAAATGTTTCCAATCTTTGAATTTGGTTAGTTCTAAATAATAGCCCTGTTTCAGGTTCCTGTACTATTTAGAAACATATGCAGAACTCTTTTTTGTGAAAATGACTTTAGTCCATTAATCATCATTTCAATGCAAAATGCTTGAAAAAGATCATAACAATGATAGAACTGAAATTTGTTAGAAACGAAATTTGAAGGGAATAGATTAATCACAGACAACAAACATTGCTGGAATACAAAATGAATAAAAAGAAAATAGGTGCCACAGATATCGCAGCATAAGCTTCTTTGTATGAACTTCTTGAGGATTCCCTTTTTGCCCAATATGTGTTTAGGGGATCTAGAGTACCCTTGTAGATGCCCCAAGATGTAACATCTCTCTCCCTTGTTAATTTAGGTATCGTAAGACTGCCGTATGCCCCACTTTTGATCAAAATTTGAATCATCTTTTACGAATTTTCAATTTAAGATCCCTTTGGTTTCAAGGTGCTCTTTGCGAGTTTTCACCCTGGCCTCTCCTCTCTTTTTTTTTTAGGCGAAGTATTTCTTAACCGAATCTAAATTCACAAGATTAGGTTAAGTCTTGCCGTCCATTTTGGCTAATATCAATGCTCCTCCAGAAAAGGCCTTCTTTACCACATAAGGTCCTTCTTAATTCGGCATCCATTTTCCTCTGAAATCCTTTTGCATGGGCAGGATCTTTTTCAATACTAGGTCTCCCTCTTGGAATTCTCTAGGACAAACCTTTTTGTTGTAAGCTCGCATCATTCGCTTTTGGTACATCTGACCATGGCGGATGGCCCTTAGCCTCTTTTCTTTAATCAAATTCAACTGATCGTATCGGGACTAGATCCATTCTGCTTCATCCAACTTTACTTCTGACAAAACTCTGAGGGAAGGAATCTCGACCTCGATAGGTAAAATCGCCTCCATTTCATAGGCCAATGAGAAGGGCGTTGCCCCGATGGAGGTCTTGACAGATGTTCGATAAGCATAGAGGGCGAATGGAAACTTCTCATGCCAGTCTTTATAAGTCTCAGTCATTTTCCCCACAATCTTCTTAATGTTTTTATTAGCTGCCTCAACTGCACCATTCATCTTTGGGCGATACAATGTCGAGTTGTGGTGTCTGATCTTGAATTGGCTGTAGACATCCGCTATCGTGCTGTTGTTTAAATTCAATGCATTGTCAGATATGATCCTTTCTGGTATTCCATATCGACAAATTATTTCTTTTCTAAGAACTTGCTAACTGCCGATTTAGTTACATTGGCATATGAAGTAGCTTCTACCCATTTGGTGAAATAATCAATGACTACAAAGATGAATCGATGCCCATTTGAAGCTTTTGGTGAAATTGGCCCAATCACATCAATGCCCCATATCGAGAAAGGCCATGGAGAAATCATGACATGCAGAGGTGAAGGAGGCACATTAATCTTGTCTCCATAGGTTTGGCACTTATGACATCTTTTGGCGTAGTTAATACAGTCTCCTTCCATGGTGGACCAATAATAACCGAACCTCATAATTTGCCTAGCCATTGTAAAGCCATTAGCGTGTGTCCCACAGATGCCCTCATGGACTTCTTCCAAGATTTTCTTAGCCTCAATAGCATCTACACATCTTAACAGTACCTGATCCTTCCTTCTTTTGTATAGGATCTCCCTGTCCAAGACATAGTCACTGGCCAGCCTTCTCAACGTTCTTTTGTTATTTTCAGTAGCTTGGTCGAGGTACTCACGATTCTTCACATACGGCAGGATATAGTGATACCAAAGGTGGTCATCATTTTCTGCTTCTTCTTCAAGGTTGTAACAATGAGCTGGAGCCTCGTAAATACTCATTTGGATCAGTTTCACATCCTCTTATTTGTTCACATTGATCATGGAAGCTAAAGTTTCTAGAGCGTCAGCCATGTGATTTTCTTCTCGAGGGAGGTAGCAGAAGACGATATTATCAAATTCTTTAATTAATTTAAGGACCAGATTTCGATAATTGATCAACTTAGGATCTCTCGTCTCCCATTCACCTTTAAGTTGTAAATCACTAGCGCAGAATCTCTATATACTTCTAGTGCTTTAATCTTGTGTTCTATGGCTGCACAGATGCCCATGATGCATACTTTGTATTCTGCCATATTGTTCGTGCAGTCAAAATCCAATTTACTAATGAAGGGATAATGATCTCCATCTGGGAATACCAAGACTGCCCCAATTCCATTACCCACAGCATTTGATGCTCCATCGAAGTTTAGCTTCCAAGGATGACTTTCTCGAGGGTTTCCTTCAGTGGTTGCCACACACATCAGATCTTCATTTGGGAAATCAAAGTTCAGAGGCTCATAGTCTTCTAGAGCTCTACTGGCTAGAAAGTCTGCTATTGCACTCCCTTTTACAGCTTTTTGGTTTACATAGATGATATCAAATTTGAAGAGTAGAATTTGCCATCGGGCCATTCTTCTATTTAAAGCAGCTGACTCCATCAAGTACTTCAGAGGATCTAGTTTAGAAATCAGCCAGGTTGTGTGATACAACATGTATTGTCTCAATCTTCGGGTTGTCCAGATTAAGGCACAACACAACTTTTCAATTAGCGAGTATCTCGTTTCACACTCAGTGAACTTCTTACTAAGGTAATATATCGCTCTTTCTTTCTTTCCTGATTCATCGTGTTAGCCAAGCACACATCCCATAGAATTTTCAAACACAGTTAAATACAGTATCAATGGCTTGTCAGGACTAGGTGGTGTCAACACTGGGGCATTAAACAAATATTGCTTAACCTTGTCGAAAGTCTTCTGGCATTCCTCGTCCCAAACACTAGGGTTGTGTTTCTTAAGGAGACAGAATATGGGATCACATTTCTCGGTTAGTTGTGAAATGAACCGAGCGATGTAATTTAGTCTTCCTAAGAATCCCCGAACTTCCTTTTGAGTACGCGGTGGAGGTGACTCTTGTATGACTTTGACTTTGTCTGGGTCAATCTCAATCTATTTTTCACTGACTACGAATCCTAGCAGTTTTCCTGACCTGGCCCCGAAGGTACATTTCGCTGGATTGAGTTTCAGCTGGAAGTTCCTCAACCTCAAAAATAATTTCCTCAAGATTTGAACATATTCTTCTTCTGTCCGAGATTTAGCTATCATGTCATCGACATAGATTTCAATTTCTTTATGCATCATATCATGGAACAGGGTTACCATGGCTCTCTGATATATTGCTCACGTATTTTTCAATCTGAATGGAATCACCTTATAGCAAAAGATTCCCTATATGGTCACAAATGTGGTCTTATTCATATCTTCAGGATGCATCTTTATCTGATTGTACCTTGAAAAACCATCCATGAAGGAGAATATTGAGTAACCTGCAGTATTGTCCACTAAGGTGTCAATATGAGGCAATGGGAAATTATACTTCGGGCTAGTTTTGTTCAAATCCCTGTAGTCTATACATATCTATACTTTTCCATCCTTTTTAGGGATGGAGACGATATTGGCTACCCATTCTGAGTACTTAACTACTTGTAAGAAACCAGCGTCGAATTACTTCTTGACCTCCTCTTTTATTTTCAACAAAACATCCGACCTCATCTTTCGGAGCTTTTGTTGAACTGGCTTGCAATCTTCTTTAATGGGGAGCCTGTGTACCACAATGTCAGTACTTAGCCCAGGCATATCTTGATACGACCATGTGAAGACATCCTTGAACTCTTGGAGTAACTCAATAACGTCCCGCTTTCTCTCTGTGGTAATGCAAACTCCGATCTTTACTTCTTTCTTTTCTAGTTCATCTCCTAAGTTCACGACTTCTACTGACTCTTTGTGAGGTAGAATCTACTTCTCCTCTTGTTCTACCATCCTTAACAAACCAGGGGATAAGTTACAGTCTCTGTCATCTTTAAAGTCTTGAGATCCCTCTAGACACATATCCCACTCAAAAAGAGACTCTGAGTTAGTAGCAATGTCACTCAAATCGTTGATATTTGGAGACCTGTTGTAGGTGCGAAGGAAGATACAAAGAACAAAAGAATCTAAGAATAATGATATGTATGGTATGATTATGAATGAAAGAACATAAGAATATTTGCACGGAATAAGACAAAAGGATACATTTCATTGAAATAACGATTTTGAACATAAGCCTATTTCACAAAAGGACACTTATTACTCCTAGGTCTAGAGTAATAAATGTGTTTTGGGCATTACTCTGTGTTAGTTCTAAAGACTACAGGAAGCTCTTCCGCAGTCTAATTATTTAGAACACTTTCTGGCTCATAAAGGCGAATGCCCGACAAATTTTCTACTAAAGTTCCTTCTTCGTATGTGGCATTGATGTCTAAATTTTCCATTATTCCTTCCATGATTTCCTTTCTTGATGTCCCTCGCTCAAGGTGAATGACTCCTCCAGACACAAAAGTCTTCGATATATGGGGAAAGATCATTGGTTCCTATTCGATTTCTCCCCCGTTCAATCGCACTCTCCTTCTCTCTTGCTTCTTCTCCAGTTCCTTCTTTCTTTGCTTCGTGTCTGGCTTGAATCCTAACCCAAAACGGTCTTGTTTCTCCTTCATCATTGGGGTATTAATCCTTCCCTGGAGGTATCTCCCGAGTCCTCTTCCGGGTATGGCTCCTTTTCTGAAAGTTAGCCGTAGTCTCATTCTTGTACTCTCGGATAACCTGGGTATTGGAATCCTATTTCCTTCGATAATGAATGTCGTATTCACAAACTCTAAAGACTGAAAAGAGCACTCAATTGCTTCATCATCTGTCCCCACATATGATGCATCGCTGGTAACGGATGCAATGATATTTTCTTCCGTGTTTATGGTCACCAATCGACCTTCCGTTATAAATTTGAGCTTTTGATGTAACGATGACGGTACTGCCCCCGCTGAGTGAATCCATGGCCTCCCCAATAGGCAATTATACGAAGGCTTAATATCCATGACTAGAAAATCTATCTCGTACGTACTCAGCTCGATTAAGAAGGGTATTTCAATTCTCCCCATTACCTTCCTTTCTGTGCCATCAAATGCTCTCACTACATTTTGGCATGTCTTTATATGGGAACTATCCACTGGCAACCTATTCAGCGTAGATAGGGGTAGGACATTTAGTGCAGACCCATTGTCAATCAATACCCCTGGTAATGTATACCCTTTACAGCGAGTCGTGATGTGCAAAGCTTTAGCCAATCCTCTGTCTCCTGGAGGTACTTTATCATCATTTAAGAAAATAAAATTGTCGGCACTGATGTTGTTGACCAGACGGTCCAGTTTGTTCACAGAGATGTCATTCGCGACATAAGTCTCATTCAGTACTTTCATTAATGCGCTCCGATGTGTCTCTGAGCTCAAAAGTAAGGCTAGCATTGGGATGCGAGCCGGTTGCTTGTGTAGTTGTTCAATAATGCTGTACTCACTATGCTTTAAGAATTTCAAGAATTCCCTAGCTTCATTCTCTGTCACTGATTCATTAACAGTTGATTCAAGTCCCGCCGGCTTCTTTTTCTTTTGCTCAATCGCCAATGATTTTCCTTTAACATGCTCGACTTTTTTATTTGGGGTATCATAATGCCTTCTCCTGCGTGTATAAAAACCCTCGTTTTGACCTTCCTCTAATGTGTTAACCGGGATCTCTTCTCCCGGGATCGTCACATTGCAACTATAGTTCCATGGTACCCTTTTGCTATCTTTATAAAGGAAAGCAACTGGCTTCTAGATCACGACTTTTGGCATAACTCATATCCTAGCTTCGTTAATTCTGGGACGTGATATGATAACCACTGGGTGGTTAACTTTGTAAACATCCTTCGTCGACCCTTCTTCTGAGGCACACACTTCTGTTCCTTCTAGGCTCCCGACATACTCAAAGAGTTCTATCTCCTTATTATCCATCAATCCTTATACTAAAGCCCTGAATTCACTGTATTTCTAAATCTCATGATCCTCTTGATTGTGGAACTCGTAATAATTCATTACTTCTCGGGGTCTGACCCTTGAATTCTGTGTCATCAACCCTTCTCCACCATTTTCCTCCATACTTCTTTCAGTGGGGTATTCACTTCTGTAATATTCTTCTTAATTTCTTTCCCCAAGCTCTCGATTATCGTATTTATCCCCTTATCCTCATGGTTAGGTAATGGATTCTCTGTACTAGGTGTATCATCAAATTTCACGATGCCCATATTGATGAGTCTCTTAACCAATTTCTTGAAAGTAGTACAGTTTTCTATCGAGTGTCCTGTGGCTTCCGCATGATATTCGCATTGGGCATTTGCATCATACCATTTGGGGTATAGGGGTTACATTGGCTTTAGATAGAAGGGGGACACGACATGTGCATCAAACAAACTTTGGTATAACTCCTTGTATGTCATCGGAATGGGCGTAAATTAGAGTTCCTCCCTATTTGGCTTTGTGTTAGGCTCTTGTCTGGATCGGCCCTGCTGGCTAGTGGTTGTCGACCTTGGTTGGCTTACGGTGATCAATTTCAAATATGCGCTCACATTATTTACCTCGTGCTCTTTCTTTCTCGGTGCTGACCTTTTGGCATTTTTTCCAGCCTCTATTTTCCCACACCTTATCACTTTTTCGATCATTTCTCAAGACATTACTATGTCTGAGAAACTCTTGGTCGCGCTACCCAGCATATGGTTAATGAAAGGTTCCTTTAGGGTATTAATGAAGAGCATAGTGGTTTTTTTTCCAACAGAGGGGGTTGGACTTGTGTGGCCACCTCTCTCCATCATTGGGCATATTGCTTAAAGCTTTCATTATGCTTTTTCTCCATATTCTGTAGAGTGATTCTATCAGGGGCTATGTCTGCCACATGACCGTACTGCTTCATGAAAGCTTGTGCTAGATCTTTCTATGAACCGATCTGAGTGCGACTCAGTTGGTTGTACCATCTAGAAGCGGCCCCAACCAGGCTTTCTTGAAAACAGTGAATCAAGAGTTGATCGTTATTGACATGGCTTGCCATTCGCCTGCAGAACATAGTGATGAGAGCTTCGGTACAGCTAGTCTTATTGTACTTTTCAAATTCTGGAGTTTTGAACTTGGGAGGGAGTACCAAGTCCAGAACCAAACTCAATTCTTTAGCATTGATTCCACCATGATAGTTGGTGCTTTCCATTTCTTTAAATTTTTCCTCTAACCATCTATACCTTTTTTCAAGTTCTTTCGAGAGTTCTACCCTTGTCTTTTCTGTTTCTGTTACTTCATCGAGATTGAAGACAACAGGGTTAGTCAGGTTATCCCCCGGATTGGAGCCCGAGCCAGCTTGATAATTCATCAGTACCGAAACATCGGCCTGAAATGGTTGGGGCCTAATTGTAACCGATGGCCTTCTTGGGTACACATCAGGCTGTGTCTGTACGTCCACTAGGGCAAACCCCGGAGGGTAGATAGGATCTTTGTTATCGTCTCCCATATTGATTATGGGGCTTTTCCCTTTTTCTAATCCTCCAGCCAATAAACGCGTTAATTGATCCATCATACTCTTTTGGGACTCCAGCATCTGGTCCCTTACATCTTGTTGGATTTTGGCTAACTGTTCCTGCATACGTGTTTGTAGTTGATCCTGCATCTCTTTTTGCATTTGTCCTAATCTCTCTAACCTTTGGTCCATTGCTTTTGTTTTTCCTCTTGTACCGTAACGATGAATGCAATGAATGCAATAAAAAGGTATTGATTCTAATTCAATTTCATTAGGATAACTTTTCTAGAAAACAAGTTTCTTTACATAAAAAAGATTACATATAAGGCTTGGCCTTGATACTTAAGGCCTTGACCTGCCTAAGAAGCCGAGCTAGCTCTCGACCTCAGTCCGATTCTGACTCATATTTTAAACTCAGCATATCGGCCTGTACTACTAATGTTTGTAAGTGATCAGCCACTTCTCGCACTTGAGTCAAAGCTTCGCCCATGATGTAATCCCTATCCCTGACCTGGTCTTGAGATTGATGAAGTTGCTACTTTAATAGCTCGTTATTCACCTTCAATCTGAAGTTCACGATCTTGCAACGCTACTAAGTTCTACTATCTTTCCTTTTAACTCTTCAATTCTGCTTTGGTTGGTTTTTAACTCGATTACAGAGTTACGGGTACGATACTGATACAATGACCTTTTTAATTCTAACACCCAAATCTTTAATCCTTCTTTCTCGTTCTGGCTTTCTACCAAACTCTCTTTTAGAGTACCTTCTCGAGCTTGAGCATCTCGAAATCTTTCTTCCCATTGGCTAGCTTTACTTTTCTCTTCTTTAACTTCCTGCCGCCACAGCTCAGACGTTTTTCCTAACCCAGCGGTTCTCATTGACCTTTGCAGCTTCTTATAGTCTGTTTTCAAACTGTCCAAATCCTCCTTATCTTTGTTCTTTCCTTTTCTAAGTCTTTCAGCTTCTAACTTCTGGACATCGACATCTAACCCCGACTGCATTTTTTCTTCTTCCAACTGCTCGATCCTTTTTTCTAGTTCCAGGCTCTTTCTCTCGAAATCTTGTCTGATGATTTCTAGTTCAGATGGGATTACTTTCAAGTGTTCTTCTATTGATCTAGGGTTTTCTTAATCTGATGTAGGGATGTTGTCGTTAATCCTCTGAACCCACCACTGGTCGTACTCAGGGGTAGTCATGGGATTGGCAGCAAACTTTTTCATTCTACAAGTCTGGTTCCAGGCATTCGATATCTCGCGAACTCTCTTTTTGTAATTATTCCACGTGAATACGGATTCACACTGAGCTAACTTGTATGTTGGTGGTGTAAACTTTCTGGATCTATACTGTCTTAATGCCAGCAGAAGAGCATACCCGACGGCTCCCCATATTCCTAACAAGGGAACCCAATCGAAGTCTCCACATCGATATGATATTTCATCAGGAACCATCCATGGGGCTCTCTATTTGACATTCTCTTCCTGCAAATTCTAAAGGATCGTCATCCAATTTTCTTCTGTAATATCATCTCTTCTCGGTGTAGCCACTAACTCTTTCAGTAGAGAGTAGTTTTCGGAGAAGACGCGATATGAGACCTTTTCCACTTTTCAAAAATGGCTGTGGAACCATGATAGCAAGAGCTGTGCGCATCCAATAAATCTCCCTTCACCCGCTCTTCGACAAGCATTCAATGATCTGAAAGTTTCAGCCAAGATTGCGGATATAGGTGTGGTCCTTTTGCTAAGCCTATCAAAAAGATCAGAAACCACCTCGTCTATATGCCCCAAAGCTTTGGGAAAGATAACCAATCCGTGAATGCTCAAGGCGAAGACATCTATCCTCTTCTTTATATCAAGATGCACTAAGATTAAATCCCTCAAATTCCTCCAAGAAATGCACCAACAACCTCCTTTTTGCTTAATTCAGGCTGTAACCTACTGCTCGCTCATCCTGTGATGTTCATCAACCTTTTTGAGAATGCTGGGTCATTGACAGCTTTGGAATAAATTCTGTCAACCTGAATCTTCGGGCATCGGATCAAGGCTGTGTACTCTTCTATCGTGGGTACCAAATCTACCTTCCCGAAAATGAAGCAATTGTAAGCAGAATTCCAATATTGAACGAGGGCTCGAAACAGGCGTTCGTCTATCTTGACATCGAGTAGATAAGGTAAATCGCTATAATGACAATAGAATAGCCATTTGATCTCGTCATCCCACTGACCCCAAATTTCTTTTATCTCTTGAAGATTATTCTGAGTTACGATAACCCGAGTAAAATCCCACAACTCTGACACGTACCCCTCGGTTAGGCTATCACCTTTCTCTTGCTGTGTTGTCTCAGCCCATATCCGAACAGTAGCATTGTCCTCTACTTTATCAAAAAACCTTTTTTCCATGATAAGCTATCTTCTTAGCAACCAAATGTAAATCAACACCTTTTATGATGAAAATGCCATGGAAATACAATCGAAATAAAACAAAACAAGTCAGTATTTCATAGGCAATTTAAAGCAAATAAGGAATAACAAATATAACACTTGCTCAGGTAACCACTAGGGTTTCGGAGTGGCTTTACCTAGAGTGGGTTCTTAAGGCTCACTATATGGGGTTCGGTTCTACAGTAAAGGTACCTGAACCAGCAGATTCCTCGATCTTCACCCATTATATGCTCATACAGACCGAGTTCGGTTCAGGGGAATACATTTCCCTATGGCTACACGGAGATGAAAATCTCACGAAGACATAGGTACGGATGTATCCCGAAAGCGATCCACTATCTGCACGGAGGTGAAAACCTCACGGAGTAGCTTCTCACTCTCACTTAGAAGGGTGTGACCATAATGATCATGCAATGCAATATACAAAACTATTTAAAGGCTCGAATTAACACAGCAAGAATTACATCGCAAATAACAGATGATACGTAATGAAAGGATCGTATTTCAAAACCAAATTTTTAATTTTCGACAAAAGGACAAAAGTTAATCAACTTGTGGCTTGACTCTCTTGTTCAGTCCCCAATGGAGTCACCAAGCTGTCGTAACCATTTTTTAAAGAACGGGGAATCGACTTCGATTTTGAAAAAGAAAGAACGGGAGTCGCCACCAATCCTTTTTGATGAGGTGTGATCGGATCACCTTAAATTAATCATTTTAATAAAAGTTAAGATTTACTAAAATGATAATTTTGTTCTACGAAAATCAGAAAATGAGTTCGGGAGTCGGTTACGCACAAGGAAGGATTAGCACACTCGATACGCCCAAAATTGGTACCTAGTTGATTAATTAGTGTCTTAGTGTCGAAAATTTTGAAAACTTGAAAGAATTTAAAATACGATCCCTCTTTGTATTATTAAAAATGATTGAATAAATTAAAACGGATGTTAAGGATTCTCTCATCTCTAAGTAATAAAATATCATGCCCAGTAAGTTAGGGCACGACATCTCGAACTTTGAGACTGAGCTTGCCTTTTATTTAAAATTAATGTATTTTAACTTCTTTTTAAAAGGATATTCGGTTAGTTAGGGTGAACAAGGAAAATCGAAACCCAATAAGTTAGGGCACGTTTCCTCGAATTTTTGAACACCGAACATTGCCTTTATTTGTGAAAAATCTTATCTCGAGGTAACAAGATGTCATACCCGGTAAGTTAGGGCACCACACCTCGTATCTCCGAAAATAAGCATTTTTAAAAATCGCATTGTGATTTAAAAGAATATTCAGTTATTTAGGTAAAATGAGAAGAATTGAAACCCAGTAAGTTAGGGCACGATTTTCTCAAAATTCCAAACACAGAGTATCGCTTTTTATGAAAAAAAAAATTGTTTTCTTCGAGGCAAGGTTAATATAACACAAATTGCAATAAAATGAGATAATAAAGAATGCGCAGATAAATTCAAATTTTGATATTGACAGGCATAATAGAATAAACATAGAAGCAAATGTGAATGATAATAATAAGAACTGAAATAAAATAAATGAATAAAAGAATAAAAGCAGAAAAGGAAATAATAATTAAGCTAAAATATTTGAAATTAAGAAAAGAACTAGTAACAAATAAACAATCATTATGTAAAACTAAAAATGATAGTATAGCAATGATAATATTAATAGTAATAATACAAGTAATAAGAACTTTTAAAATTTAGAACGATATTTGAAGATATATATATGTATGTGTATCTATAAATAAATAATATATGATGTGAGTGGGAAAAAAATAAAATAAGTGTATTCAACAAGTAATAGGTAAAAAATATAGTAATAATAATGATATAAATAATAATGTTAAAATAAAATAACAACAATAGTGAAAACAAACAAGTATGATAATAGATATAATGATATATAAAAATGATACTAAATATATAAAAGAGTATATATATATACATGTATAATGAAGTATATGCAAATATTAATAATAAATATAATAAAGGTAAAAATTAATAATAATAATAACATGTGCATAATACGGTAAAGACATATGCTACAGTATTAAGAATGTATACGTAGTATATATGCTAGGAACAATAATAATAGTAAAAATAACCATTAATAATGCTACATAAATAGATATAGTAATAGTATATACATAATATAGTTATTAAAAATATATACGTAAGATAATATAAAAAAATACATATAATATAGTATTAAAGATATATACATAACATATATAAAAATAAAATATTAAAATATACATATACGATACACATATATATTATAAATGATGATATTAAAAGTATATATATAATATATATGTATAATATATTAAAAATTTATACATGTATAAATTCGAAATATACATAATAATAATAAAATTTTAAAACAAATATTATGTGTAAAACCTAAAATAAATCATATGCAAAATAATTAAACCTAATATTTAACAAAACTTATCTAAAATAAGAGGTCAGGGATTGAAATAAAATCATAATAAAACTACTGGGTAAAATCACGAAAATCATCAACTGTTAGGGGTTAAAATAGAACTCGCATGAAGAAATCAAGGTTAACCGGGTAATTATCCCTAAATCTGATGCACAGCTCATCAATAAAGGACCGAAATGCGATCCGATCAAAATTGTGTGGGTGAATTTCAAGAATATAAAATAGTTATAGGGTCAAATTGAAATGCACCAGAAAAACAGGAGGACTAAAAAGGGAAATTGCCCATCCAGGCTTTAAAAAACACGCGGATCCTTCTCATCGGGTTGGGCCGACCTGTTTTATACCAAAACGACGCTGTTTTGGGTGCTGAGTGTTTGCCCCAAAACGACGTCGTACCAGGGGCATTTAAAAGTCAAAAAAAAATTTTGAAAGTTCATTTTCGCTGAGTTTTGAAAAAAAAAGAGAGTGAGGGGGTTTTCTCCAGAACTGGCTAGGGGGTCTGGCCATCGCCGTAGTGGCAGCTGCAAATCAAACCCACAGTACTATGTGGCGAAAAATCGTCTGTAGGTAATTTTTTCCTCTTTTTTTATTTATTTAATATATTTATGTAATATATATATTATTTTTAATCGAGTATAGATTGTATATACAAATAAATTCGAAAAAAAAAAAGAAAAAAAAGAGATAAAAAGGTAAAAGACCTTCAATTTGGTCCTTGATATTTCTTACTATGATTTAGTATATTGAAGCCCCTTTTTTGATGATGCTTTGCTTTCGTATTTGATTGATATTCTTTGTTTTCGAAATAATAAAAAAAATCCCCTTTTTTCATTGTGTGTTTGGGCTTATATAGCCGTTTACATTGCCACCATCCTTTGCTTTCTGTCTTTTCTTGTTAATGTTTGCAGGTACAAGTGGGCGGTGGAGTGGGTAGCCAACTGGCATGGGGCTAGGGACAGAGGTCAGAGGCGGCAGCAGCTGATTTAAGATTCCTTTTTTTTCTTCTTTTTGATTTTGGGTTGTATTTGGGTTTGTTTGGGGTCATTTGGGCTAATCCGGGTCAGAAATGGACTTGTACATATTACATACGTATAAGCTAAGTTCAAAAGGAGTTACCCAAACTTATCCCTAGAATATTCTTCTCACTCTATGACGGTATCTCACCAAACATTAAGTGCAATGCAATACTAATATGAGAAAATGTGTGAATATGTATCCCGTCCTTTAAGTAAAGACTGGACCAAAAGTAATTAGACGAGCTAATATTTCTTTAGAAACCTTGAGTTTGTATTTTCCATGGATAAATGGAAAGATAAATCCACTTGACTTTAGTTTTCTACAAGCATAATCGATCCCTTTTTCCACGTTACATGATAATGATGGTCTTTTGTCACTAAACGAAAAAAAAAAACCCATCTTTTTAAAAGTGACCAAAGAATAATCCAAGTCATAATTAACATAGTTGGACATATTGTTTAAAATTTTTATAGATATGTAAATACTAGGTAATATATGAATAATTGCGATTCAATCTCTTCTACAATGATAAAGTTATATTTTAATATATCGTAGAAATGTACTTCGGCCCTACAAATAAACAAAAAATTTAATTAGTCTCTTAAAATTAATGGAATCATAAAGTACAATACATGGTAAAATTATATATTTTAACTTCTCAAAAGTTTATAATTTAATTTTCGTCCTCAATTTTTTTTTTTTTTTTTTGAATTCACCTCTAAAGCTAGACATGATATAGAATTTGTTACAAGTTAGCCAACCATGCAGTTGATGAAACTCTGAAACATGTTGATTTTGTTTGAACGATGCTGGTTCAGCTTAGTTCTCTTTTTAGTTTCATTTGATTTTATCTTAACCAATGTATTTGGCGTGCATTGGTTTGATTAGGTGTTGATTAACTCTTTTTGCTTAAGTGCAGACAATGTTTTGTAAGTTTCAATATAGTTAGCGAGACTAGTTATGTATTTGGTAATATTTAGTGACTTAAATTGTAATGATTTCTTATTGAATGGATAAGCATAACATTTTCAACTTCATTTTTATGCTTCTTGCCGCTCGTTTTTCATCTGTTCTTTGTTTTACTTCTCTTAAAACACCAACAATTGCTATCAAGAGCATGTTGTCTTTAAGGGTGATTGTTTTTGTTTCCGTACGTTTCTTGTTAAAAAAAGATAGAAGCTTCTTTGTTTCTTGTTGCTGTAAAACATGTCTTCAGCAACTTCTCACCCCCTCCACCACCTGTTTTTGATGGAGAAAACTACCACGTTTAGGTAGTGAAGATGAGGACCTACCTCCATGTTTATGACTTGTGGGATGTGGTCTAGACAGGTAGGTAGACACCACCTTTGAGAGCAAATCCCACCATTGCTTAAATAAGGCAATACAGTGATGAGTGTGCAAAGAAATACAAAGCAATATCCTTCCTATAGAATAGTGTTTCAGATGTTATTTTCACTAGGATCATGGCAGTGGAGGAGAGAAGTCTCATTGCCAACCATTTAGAATGATGAAAGAAAAAAAATTTGTGTCTAAAACCTTGCTCAGATGTGATGATGAGAATAGAGAAATCTCTTGAATTTTATTAATACACCTTAAGGACATATATAATAGTTACATAATCAAATTACTAAAAGATAATATCTCATAATAATATCTTATAATATTTCATTAGAGATTAAGTTGCTAAGAGATAATATCTTATAATATCTCCTAACAAACTACCGCAATGACTTAGAGAAAATCACTCGATAACTGGCTTTGACCTTAACTTCTCTGATTATTTGTTTGGACTTGCAGCCAGGGCGTGGGCAAAGGGGAGGGGCCCTCGGGGCCCTTTGTTCAACAGGATAATTCCATTTATTGTCCCTTCCAAAAATTAAAAGATCCAATTTAATCCTTTTTAACCTTTGGTTAAATGAAAAAAATCTTAATTTTAATCTTTTTGAAAAATTAATAATTTAATTTACTTTAAACATTTTTAATAGAAAATTTTTAACTTTAGCCTCCACAAATTTTATAATCTTATCTCGTCCTCCTAAATAAAATTTCTAATTTCACCCCTACTTTCAGTGATATCATTTGAATCACCAATTATTTTTAATGGTACAAAATAAATAATTTCTATAGGATCACTTCATTGAGTATGTTCAGCCCCTCTTAAACCTTATCAAACATATGTGAAATCAATGACCTGAAGTTAAAAATAGTTTGGCTACAATTTTCACGGAGAAAAACAAACTTTGTGAGAGCACATTTTCAAATAAAAATTAATTACAGAAAAGAAGACTATAACATTTTCATATTTACACAATCAATTGCACTTCATTTTCTACTTTTAAATATAAAAAATAACCCAACACGCTATTTTACTTTAAGGTAGGTTTCGTAAGTCGAATTTCACTTAATGTTACATTTTATTATAAGATTATTTTGTTTAAATTTTTAACATTTTGATCATTCTATAATCTTATATTCTTAAATAATGTCAAGATAATGTAATATAACGTCTAATTTCCTTACAACTTATTCATGTTATCTTCAATTACGAAGTCGTTTGCCTTTTTTATTTATTTTTTTACTCAAATTAGACTTTTTTCTCAAATAAAATTTAAAACAGATTAAAAATGATAATATATTTTTCTTAATAGTAAAATAATAGATGTCATACATCAAAATTATTATTATATTTACTTCAATAATTTATTTATTAGTATATTAATTAAGGTTAATTATTATAATTATGATTTACAAATTATTTCAACATCATATATTTACTTATTAATATATAAATTGTAATAAAAAAAATATGAATTATCATAATTTTATGGAAATTGAGACTGAAAATATTTTTTTTGAACAATCTCATTATAGGTTTTGATCTTTTTTTGACACAATGCCTAGAACTACCTATAACACATCCTCAACCCATAAATTAGAGAATAATATACTTCAGCGCATGCTCAAACCCATATCCTCCTGCATTGACAATAATACCTATATCAATCGAGATAAAGCTCAAGAGAGTAAAAAATATTACGTTTGTTAAACCAAACATCTTTAAAGGAGGCAGATTTTAATATCTTTAATCTACAACAAGTTTAGAGGTTTCTTTAAGTGTTCATATTTTGTTAATATTGAAATACTATCCTCGAAAACGATGAAATTGTATTCTCCAATTTGGCCGAAACTATAAAAACGCAACCAAACCGATATTAGAAAAATTGGGGTTTAACATTATCATTATTGCTTTCTTAGAAGAATAATACAACATTGAGGTGCTTAGTTTCTAAAATCAATTTTGGTCTTCATTTCCCACCAACGAAACGTTGAACACATTGTTCATGTACGCGGCCAATAATTTTCATAATAACTTTACGGAAGATGCTTTCATACTAGATTTTGTTTCTTTCCAAAAGTAATCAATAGGAAAATACTGGGTGACCTTCAACTGCACATATAGCCAAATGTTGGATCAAGTCTTCATATATATATATATATATATATATATATATATGTTTTTACCGGCTCTTTAAAATTGGGAGCTGTAAAGCTTCAATCCTGATCTTAATAGCTATGGCATTCTCCTTTTACACTTTCATTGCTCTTTTGCCTTTTTTACTCTCTATAACAGTGAGGAGCAGTGAGATTACTAGAGTAACAAATAATGATTCAGAATCTCTTGTAGCAGAGGAAAAAGCATTGATGGAAACTGGGTGGTGGAGTAACTACAGCAACAAAGGTGTTCACCATTGTACATGGCCTGGTGTCAGGTGCAGTCCAACTGGAAGTGTCATCGAGATTGATCTCAGTGGCCATGGTCTAAATGGGAGTATAACACCTCAAATAGGTGCACTTTCGAAACTCAAGTGCCTCAACCTGTCCTCAAATAATCTTAGAGGTGAGTTACCTTCTTCACTTGGAAACCTTACTCAATTGGCAGTGCTTGATGTTTCTTATAATGAAATTCATTCTATTCGCTTGGAAATTGAGAAGATGGAGAATCTTGTTTCTCTAAATTTGACGAGGAACCTCATTTTTTATATGCCTTCAGCTATTGGTCTTTTGACCAATCTCACCCACTTGATTATGACCTCAAATCCATTGCAGAGCATCATCCCTCCCCATGTATGGAACCTGAAAAAGCTAATGACT
Organism: Gossypium anomalum; assembly: GCA_025698475.1. Taxonomy (NCBI): domain Eukaryota; kingdom Viridiplantae; phylum Streptophyta; class Magnoliopsida; order Malvales; family Malvaceae; genus Gossypium; species Gossypium anomalum. The sequence continues at coordinate 66,044,153 of CM046964.1, forward strand.
CTCCATCTCGGAAACTGCCAGCTCTACGGTTCCATTCCACCAAATATTGGAAAGTTCATGAGTTTGGTTAATCTCAATCTCTCAAGCAACATGCTTGTTGGTCCAATCCCATCTTCTATCAACAACTTAACTAATCTTGCATCGTTGGTTCTTTATGCCAACCAACTTAATGGATCCATTCCGCAAGAAATTGGGAGACTGACAAATTTGATTACATTGGATCTATCTTCTAATATGCTTGTTGATCCAATCCCATCTTCTGTCAACAACTTAACTAATCTTGCATCGTTGGTTCTTTATAAAAACCAACTTAATGGATCCATTCCGCAAGAAATGGGGAGACTGACAAATTTGATTACATTGGATCTATCTTTTAATATGCTTGTTGGTCCAATCCCATCTTCTGTCAATAATTTAACCAATCTTGAATCGTTGGTTCTTTATAAAAACCAACTTAATGGATCCATTCCACAAGAAATTGGGAGGCTAACGAATTTGGTTACATTGGATCTATCCTCCAATCTGCTTTTGGGTTCCATCCCTTCCTCTTTGGGTCAATTAAAGAATCTCAGTTCTCTTGATTTGAGTTTCAACAAAATTTTTGGTCCACTCCCACCAAATTTGGGTAATTTATCCAGACTGGAATTTTTCTCTCTTTATCAAAATAAAATAAATGATTCCATCCCTTCAGCAATAACAAATCTTAAGAGGTTGACTTTCTTGGTTCTTGGTGATAATAACTTGAGTGGTCAAATCCCATTAGGTATTGGAAAATTAAAGAATCTGTATGTATTGCTTCTCTCTGAAAACAAACTCACCGGCTCAATCCCTTCTGAAATTGGAAATATGACCAATCTAATAGAGTTATATCTTGAATCCAACTATATTTCCAATTCCATCCCTTCATCTCTACTTCATTTACCCAATTTATGGTATCTATCCATGGCTTCGAATCTTTTGGAAGGTCCCATACCCCATGAAATTGAGAGTTTGAATGCCTTGGGATACTTAGATCTCTCAGACAACAAATTGAGTGGGCCCATTCCATCTCAGATTGGTAATTTGTCAAATTTAAGATCTTTAATTTTGGCAAACAATAACTTGAGTGGAAGGATTCCCCTGAAAATTGGTGGCATATATCTATACCGGCTTGATCTAAGCCATAACAACATTAGTGGAGATATACCTTCTCAAATCAATTCCGAAAACATTGATCTTAGCCATAACCTTCTCCAAGGAGTGATACCTTCCCAATTTGGGAATTTAACTCAGTTAAGCATCTTAGATCTCAGTTGGAATAATCTAACGGGCACGATTCCCGAATTTCCATTTTATGTGGGGAACCTCAATTTGTCATTTAATTCACTGAGGGGTCAAATTCCGGATGGATTATTGTATTTTGCACCCGATACATTTACAGGCAACGAGGATTTATGTGGTTCCATTCAAGGCTTCCGTCCTTGCCCGTCATCTCCAAATGTAAACCGAGAAAGAAATAGCAAAGGAGTGAAGCACAATCTGCCTATTGTTATTCTAGTTCCAACTTTGTTAATTTTGGTCTCGACTTTTGTGTTGGTGATATTCATCCTATTCCGACGATATAGAGCTAAAGCTTTGAAATCTGAGCCAAGTCCAACCAAAAATGGAGATTTATTCTGTATTTGGAACTTTGATGGAAAGACTGCTTTTGAAGACATCATCAAAGCCACAGAGGATTTTGATATCAAATATTGCATTGGAACGGGTGGTTATGGCAGTGTATACAGAGCAATCTTACCAAGTGGCAAAGTTGTTGCATTGAAAAAACTCCACCGATTGGAAGCTGAGCAGCCGGCTTATGATACAAGTTTCCGAAATGAGATCAAGTTTTTAACAGAAATACGACACAAAAACATTGTCAAGCTCCACGGATTTTGTCTCCACAATCGTTGCATGTTCTTGATTTACGAATATATGGAAAAGGGAAGTTTGTTTTATGCCTTGAGCATTGATGAGGAAGCTATGGAATTGGATTGGACCAAAAGAGTGAACATTGTCAAAGGTGTCGCACATGCTCTATCTTACATGCATCATGATTGTAACCCTCCAATTGTTCATCGAGACATCTCAAGTAATAACATTTTGTTGAACTCTGAATTGGAAGCTTTTATTGCTGATTTTGGAGCTGCAAGACTTGTTGATCCTAATTCATCTAATCGAACTGTAATTGTTGGCACGTACGGATATATAGCCCCAGGTTCTATACATTCACTCTCTTTTTCCCTTTTTATTTAACTTCATTCAGTCTTAGTTCATACTGATTATTTATTTTGAATTACATATTATTCGAAACAAATGGGAAAAGCAAAATTAGCAAACATCAAATATAAATAAAAATTTTGTTTTAACTTGAGATTAAAGAATTCAAATGCAACTACACACGCACCTACGCACAATATAAATTCACATCTATTTTAACTATTCTTTTTTGTTTTAATTATAGAACTTGCTTATTCACTGGTTGTGACGGAAAAATGTGATGTATATAGTTTTGGAGTGTTGGCATTGGAAATATTGATGGGAAAGCATCCTGGTGAATTATTGTCAACACTATCATCATCGTCATCGCCATCTAACATCCAAAATGTCATGTTAAATGAAATTTTGGACCCTCGATTATCACCCCCAAGAAGTCGAAAAATGACAGGAGACATTGCTTTTGTTGCTGTGATTGCTTTCGCATGCTTACGGGCCAAATCCAAAGCTCGACCAACAATGAAATCAGTGTCTCAAGAATTCCTACACATCAAGTCTCCAATTTCAGTGCCTCTTCATGAAATATCTCTTATTGAGCTTAAGAACCATGATATGTTTATGAGCAGGAAAAGTTACAAATAAATAGCAGTTGATTTGGCTCTACATTTTTAAGACAATATAAATATCATACTTTCATTATTCTTTTTTTATATACCAAAATATATATGCCATGTGTTTTTTTTGCTTGGAATAGGAGGCAAATGCATGTATTGGGCTGTTAGATTTGGACATCCATTCATGAATGTTGGGTCCAAAGCATGGTGACAGGAGGGCCTTGGCCCAAAGATCACCCCATTAATGCCTTTTGCCTCTCCCAATATTTCAGATATTATGACATGAAGATATTACAATAGTCACTGAATTTTTTTGTAAATTTCCCTAAAATTCACATCTGTTCAATTGTAATGAATTGTAAGAAAATTTGGCAATATTTTGCCCTTATTCCTTTTGTAAACAGTTTGGCATTTTGGCATTAATATATGAGCAATTTGTCCATGCTATTTGTTATCCAACTATTAAGCAATTTGTATACCAACTGTTATCTTTTCTAACTAGCAGTCATGTATACCAAATGTTAAGCAATTTGTATATCAATTGTTATCTTTTCTAACCAGCAGCCATGTGTAGCGACGTAAAAATTTACTTTCGGGTCGCTAAACGATTTATTAGAAAATTGGAAATTAAAATTTGGTTTTAACAATAAACCGGGAGTCGCCACCGATTTTTTTTCTAGGTGTGATCGGACACCTATTAGATCTTTCTTTAAAAAACAAATAAAAGGCTAGGTTTACGTTAAAATCCAGAGAAAAATTAGGGTTCGGGAGTTGATTCTGCATGAGGAAGGTATTAGCACCCTCGCGACGCCCAAAATTGGTATCTTATAAACACATGTTGTCTTGATTTTCAAAGATACGAGTTCAAATTAAGATTTAGTCGTGATTCTATCAAAAAAGATGATGAGAAGTTTTAAGTTTTAATTTTTGAGAAGGACGTATTATTTTAACACAAGTCGATTGATGTTCACCCAACATAGCGATGAAATCGGTGATCTTGTATTAAACCAATACGTTGCCTTATGTGTTAAAAAAACAAAAATAATAACTTTCTAAAACAACGCAAAGTAAAAAAAATAAATAAATGACAGAACCAGCAACATATGGAAGCAAGTAACGAATATGACAGTAATATAAAAACAAAGACAATACATGCGAGATAAAATTATAGTACTAAATACAAGACCGCAACACAGTGAATATACGTACGCGGAAATTGATAGTTTGGGTGAGTTACATAAAACATATATACATAGATAATGATAATGCTAAAGATATACCGTATATAATATTTGAAATAACACTTAAGATAGTAAAACATAATTTGTAATGCTAAAATATATACATAATAAAATGGCATACATGGATAATATAATTTTAAATATATGAAAATATAATAAAAATATAATAATAAAAAAATAAAAAATATGAAACCATGAGTAAAATAATATACATAATATATGTAGACATGATATATTAAAACGTATATACATAACGTATAATAATACATACATAATATAGTATTAAGATAAAATAATAAATTATAATAGTAAAGATGATAAATGTAATGATATATAATGATATATACGAATAATATCGTATGTACAAAACGTATGTATACATAATATATAAAAATACAATACTAAAAGTACATATGTAATGTATATTAGGAATACTATAATCATGAAAAATGTATTTACATACTAATAATAATAATAAAGGATGTATGTACACGATAAAGAATATATATATACGTGAGAATATATAAAAGATAGTAGATAAATATGTACGTGAAATAATATATACCAAAAATATAAATAAATTATAATATTGAAAGTAAAATACATACATAATATATTAAGTATGAGTACATATTAATTCTAATAATGTTATTAATAAGTATAATAATAGTATAATAAAAACAACAATAATATAATAAAATGGAAAAAATAATAATAATAATACAAGTAATGATTAATACAAATGATATTAAAATGAAGAAAATAAGAAAAAATAAGATAAAGGACGAAATAGAATTAAAATCGAAACTTTTGGGGTGAATTTAGAATAAAAACAGAATAAGGGGATTAATCCGAACGCGCGCTAAACATTGGGGGACCCAAACAGAAATTTTTCCATCTACTAAAACGCCTTGTAGCAGCGTTAAGGGGATCAAATTGAAACACGCAACAACTCTCAGGGCCAAATCAGAAATAGCAAAAACCTGATTGTGGAATAGCAAAAATGCGGAAGGGCCGATTGCGCAAATAGCCCTTCTGCCTCAAAAAACACGCGGATCCTTCCGGTGCGGGTCGGGTCGACCCGACCCGCTTTCTAAAACGACGTCGTTTTGCTTAATAATGAGGCAGGGACCAAAACGCACCGTTTTGGTCCCTATATAATACAAAATTTTTTTTTTGATTCATTTGAAACGGAGAAAGAAAAAAAAAAAAGAAAGAAAAGAAGAGGAGAGAAAAGGAAGGGGGAGAGAGGAAGGTCCGGCCAGGGCCATCACACGGTTCGATTCTTGGGGATCACACCATGGCCGTCTGCTGTGGCCATAAACCACCGTGCACTGGTGGCGGAAAGGTAAAAATTTTTAAATTTTTTTTTTATTTTCGAATATATATCTATATATCTGTTTAGAAATGAAGAAGAAAAAAAGATAGAAAGAAAAACAGATTTAGGAAGCAAAGAAAAACAACGGAATCACCTTCGATTTCTCTTTTTTGGTTTTCTTTCCTTTTCGTGTTTTCCTCTGCCTATTTGTATTTGATCTGTACTATTCGTTATTTGAATCTATTGCTGGTGTTGTTATTGAAATCTGATTTCTTTTGTATTATCAAAGAAAAATCCCCCTTTACAATTTTGTGGATTTGGCTTTTAAATAGCCATACATTTCTTTCTTTTTTCTGCTTTCTGTCCTGTCTCTTTAATGTCTGCAGTTCCAGTGGAGAGTCTTTGCGGCAGCGCTTGGTGAGGCGGTGGGATGGGACTGATGGCAGAGAGTTGGTTAGGGCGGTACAAGTGGGGAGGTGGCTAGGGTTAGATTTTTTGACTTTGGGTTTTTGGGCTGTGTAATTTGGGCCAATTGGGTTTAGTAATTGGGTTATTTGGGTAATGTATTAGGCTTGGTGTATTGTAATGTATTTGGGTTAGAGGTAAAGGCCCAAATTGGCCTGTACAGCTGCCCCTTTTTGCTCATTGTCGTGCAACGAGAATAGAGCAAAGATATAATGAAAGGCCAATTTGGCTCTGTCTTGCGAGTCTTGACTTCATTGGTGCTCTTCTCGTTCAGGTAGACTCTTTCCAATCCACTGTGTCTTGTAGCTTTGGTCCAATCCAATGTATCTTCTGACATATGCCTTTGCGACTTGATCTTCCAATGTAACTTTGAGGATATGAAGTTTGTGGTTTCGACCGCTTCACGCGACTTCATAAAGATCGGATCTATAACTTCAATCGATTCTCTATCACTTCAGGGGATAGGGTTTGTGATCTTCTCTTCTGCAACTCTAAAAGGCAAGCTTTGACATCTTCAATCAGCTCCACTGCAACTCCAGGGAGGCCAAATCTGGTGTCTTTAATCAATTCCAATCTTTATTCTTTACTCAGCCTGTGATCTTGAGCTCAACTCATTTCTCGCGATATGGGTTGATTTTCGAAACATGGAAATTAAAAGCAGAGATTAAAAGGTTCAACTCACCTCTCGCAATATGAGTTGATAATTTGAAAAGTAAATTTCGAAAAACAAGAATTAAAGGTTCAACTCACCTCTCGCAATATGAGTTGATCTTTGAAAAAACATAAATTGAAAATAGAAATTTAACATACCTCAGCTTGCCCTGAGGCTCAACTCACCTCTGGCAATATGAGTTGATTCTTTGAAAAACATAACCTCAACGTGTCTTGAGGCTCAACTCACCTCTCGCAATATGAGTTGATTTTTGAAAGACAGAAATTGAAATTACCTCAACGTGTCTTGAGGCTCAACTCACCTCTCGCAATATGAGTTGATTTTTGAAAAACATAAATTGAAATAGGAATTGAAAAGCAGAAATTGAAAATACCTCAGCGTGCCCCGAGGCTTGACTCACCTCTCGCAATATGAGTCTATTTTTGAAACATAAACTAAAAATACCTCAGTGTGTGGCCTAAGGCTCAACTCATCTCTCGCAATATGAGTTGATTTTTGAAACATAAATTGAAATTACCTCAACGTGTCTTGAGGCTCAACTCATTTCTCGCAATATGAGTTGATTTTCATGAATTAAAACATCAAAATACCAAAACCTGTCCTTTGGTAGAACTCAGGTGTCTTTTCACTTGATTCAATGCGACTCTCATTCCAGACTTCTTGCTCTGCTGGAGTACCTGTATATGTCATGCATGATGTTATCATGATATGCACATGTTTGTCTTAAATGCCTTTATGTCTACATGATTATGCAGTGCTCCTTAGGCATGTTTGTCGCTTGTCCTTTTTGGTCACGAATTTCCGTGATCCGCGTCCGTTGCTTTGGCTCTTGACTTCCTTTTTTAGCCATGTACCCATTTTCAAGCTTTACAAGTAATCGACGTTTCTCGGATATCACTCTTTTGCCTCTGGTTGAACTCCGTTCTTGCCTTGAAGTTCTTGTACTTATCAAATTTTCATCCAGGTAATGCTTAACATTTCTTTTGTTTAGAGTGTGTCATTTCACTATTTATCATGTAAATGAACATATAATGAGATGTGTGAAAAAAGGTCAAATAGGGACAAAAATGCTATCTTATATTCCTCTATTCCAAATGTGGCGAACAAAAGAAGTTAACCAATGAGAGTAAAAATGTCGAAAAGAAAGAAATGGTCGTATTCAACGGATAATGCTCTAGATATTCAACACATGAACTCTTCCGCGTTCCTCAATCAAAAATCTTTTCGAGTCTGGCTCCTTGCGTAGAAGATTTTGAGCTTTCAGAGATGCTTCAAATATTGTAGTCTCACTGTTTGTCGTACGGTTTAAAACACCTTGCCTTGTAAGCCGAATGTTGGCTTCATTAGAATGCCCTTTCGGGTTTTCATCCTAATCTTTTGTGTTTAATCAAAGCGCCCTTTTCGGGTTTTCGCTCTGATCCTTTTTTTTTTTAAGATGCCCTTTTCGGGTTTTCATCTTGACTTTCTTTTTCAAGCATAGTACTTCTTCACCGCATCCGAGTTCAATGGATTCGGTAGCTCCTTGCCATCCATTTCGGTAAGGATCAAAGCTCCACCTGAAAATGCCTTCTTTACGACGTATGGTCCTTCCCAGTTTGGTGCCCATTTTCCTCGCAGGTCTTTTTGTATTGGGAGAATTTTCCTCAGCACAAGTTCTCCTTCATGGAATTCTCTTGGTCGTACCTTCTTGTCATGGGCGGCGATCATCCTCTTTTGGTACATCTGCCCGTGATAAATTGCTCTTAGACGTTTTTCTTCGATGAGGTTCAACTGATCATATCGAGCTCGAACCCATTCTGCTTCTTCTAACTTTGATTCCATTAAGACTCGCATGAGAGGGGATCTCAACCTCGATAGGTAGCACGACCTCCATTCCATAGACTAGAGAAAAGGAGTTGTTCTCAGTAGATGTTCGCACATGGATGTGCGATATGCAAACAAAGCAAATGGAAGTTTTCGTGCCAATCTTTATACGTCTCGAGTCATTTTCCCAATGATCTTTTAATGTTCTTGTTAGTCGCTTCAATGCATTCCGTTCATCTTTGGGCGATAGGCGAGGAGTTATGATGCTTTATTTGGAATTGCTCGCACACTTCTTTCATCATCTTATTGTTCAGATTCGTGGCATTATCTGAAATGATTCTTTCAGGCAAGCCATACCAGTAAATGATCTCCTTTTTCAAAAACCTGCAAACAGCAGTCCTTGTCACACTGGCAAACGAAGCGGCTTCTATCCATTTTGTGAAGTAATTGATGACCACAAAGATGAATCGATGTCCGTTTGATGCCTTTGGAGAGATTGGCCCTATAACGTCCATGCCCCACATAGCAAAAGGCCACGGAGAGGTCATGACATGAAGAGGAGAAGGGGCCACATGAATTTTATCGCCGTAGATTTGACATTTGTGACATTTTCTGGCAAAATTGATGCAGTCACTTTCCATTGTCAGCCAATAATAACCGAGTCTCATGATCTTTCTGGCCATATTGAAACCGTTGGCATGTGTTCCGCAGATTCCCTCATGAACCTCTTCAAGTATTTTCCTGGCTTCAATATCATCCACACATTTCAAGAGCATCTGATCCTTCCCTTTTTTGTATAGGATATCCCCGTCAAGAACAAATCCCGTTGCCATTCTTCTAATCGTTCTTTTGTCGTTCTCATTCGCTTGTTCGGGATAGCTTCGATTCTTGATATATTCTAGGATATCGTGGAACCATGGACACCCGTCTGCTTCTTTTTCAATGCTACAACAGTGTGCAGGGACCTCGTATATGCTCATTTTGAGGGGCATTATTTCTGCTTCTTTACTTGCTTTGAACATTGAAGCCAAAGTGGCTAGGGCATCAGCCAGTTGGTTTTCTTCTCGTGGGAAATAGTGAAAAGTTACTTCTTTGAATTCCTTGATCAATTCAGCCACTAAATCGCTGTACTTAATCAATTTTGGATCCCTCACTTCCCATTCTCTACGGATTTGGTAAATCACTAGAGCTGAGTCTCCGTACACCTCTAGGATTTTGATGTCTCGATCAATAGCTGCACGAAGCCCCATGATACAAGCCTCATATTTTGCGATATTATTGGTACAAAAGAAGTTCAGTCTTGCAGTGAACGGATAATGATTCCCCTCTGGTGATATCAGGATTGCTCCGATTCCATGCCCCAAAGCATTCGACGCACCATCAAAGTACATCTTCCATGACTTCTTGTTTGATGACTCTGGTTCCATTTCTGTGATGCACATTAAGTCTTCGTCTGGGAAATCAAATCTTAAAGGCTCATATTCTTTTGTTGTTCGAGTTGCTAGAAAGTCGGCTATTGCGCTCCCTTTTATTGACTTCTGACTTACATAGGCAATGTCATATTCCGAAAGGAGAATCTGCTATCGGGCCATCCTTCCTGATAGTGCCGGCGATTCCATCATGTATTTTATCGGGTCTAGCTTTGAAATTAGCCATGTCGTATGGTACAACATGTATTGTCTGAGTCTTCGAGCTACCCAAACTAGAGCGCAACAAAATTTTTCAATGGACGAATACTTTACCTCATATTCAGTGAACTTTTTGCTGAGGTAGTAGATCGCCTTTTCTTTCTTTCCCGTCTTGTCGTGTTGCCCCAGTACGCAACCCATTGAATTTTCAAACACGGTCAGATACAATATCAATGGCCTCCCCGGAGTTGGCGGTACTAGCACCGGAGGACTAGACAAGTATTGCCTTATTTTATCAAAGGCCAACTGGCATTCCTCATTCCAATCTCCCGGGTTATGTTTTCGAAGAAGCCGAAAGATTAGGTCGCATTGGTTGGTAAGTTGAGCGATAAATCGGGCGATATAGTTTAATCTCCCTAAGAATCCTCTAACTTCCTTTTGCGTGCGTGGGGGTGGTAACTCTTGAATGGCTCTTATTTTATCTGGATCAACCTCGATACCTCTTTCACTGACAATGAAGCCTAGCAACTTCCTTGAGGTAGCCCCGAACGTACATTTGGCTGGATTAAGCTTTAACTGGAACTTTCTCAGCCTGTCGAACAACCTTTTCAAGTTTATTACATGCTCTTCTTCCCCTCGGGATTTAGCAATCATATCGTCGACGTAGACTTCTATTTCTTTATGCATCATGTCATAGAATAGCGTCACCATAGCCCTCTGATATGTTGCCCCAGCATTCTTTAACCCGAATGGCATCACTTTGTAGCAGAACGTTCCCCACATTATTATGAAGGTAGTTTTCTCCATATCTTCAGGGGCCATCTTGATCTGATTATACCCCGAGAATCCATCCATGAAAGAAAACAATGAATGCTTTGCTGTGTTGTCCACCAACGTATCAATATGTGGTAAGGGAAAATTATCCTTTGGGCTGGCTCGATTCAAGTCACAGTAGTCCACACACATTCGTACTTTGCCATCTTTCTTTTACAGGGACTATATTAGCCACCCATTCGGATATTTGGAGGCTTGTAGGAAACCAGCGTCAAATTGCTTCTTGACTTCCTCTTTTATTTTCAAGTGACATTTCGGGTCTCATCCGTCTTAATTTTCTTTGGATGGGCTTGCATTCGCTTTAATGGGAGCTTATGGACTACTAAATCTTCATCTAGCCCTGGCATGTCCTGGTATGACCACGCGAAAACATCTTTGTATTCACAGAGTAGAGCGATCAAATTATGCCTGGTGCTCTCTGAAATAGAAGTCCTAATCTTCACTTCTTATTTCCTTTCTTCAGTGCCCAAGTTTATTGTTTCCATGATTCTTCATGAGGCAAAATCTGTTTTATCCTCTTGTTCCACCATTCTTAACAATTCAGAGACGAGGCGTAATCTTCAGCATTTTCTTCGGCTTCAAATTCCCCTAAGCAAATAGCCTTCTCAAAATCAATTTCAAGACTCGTAACGGGTTTGTTCATGTCATCGATATCTAAGCACCTGAAAGTTGAATGGAAAAGGAAGTTATAGAGGGGCATCCGAGTATGGGAAACAACAGACAAAAATGGCATGGAATGTGGCAAATGTGAGTATAGGCTATGAAATGAGAAAATGATCATGAAATTAGCGATAATGCGAAAAAAGAATCATGACAAAATACATCTTCATTGATATTCATTTAAATGATAAAGAGAGAATGCACGCTCTTACAAAAGAATTCTATTATATCTAAGGACACAATAGAAGGTTAATGTTTGGCATTACTCTGAAGACTTATAAACTACAAGAAGCTCCTCGGAAGTCCAATTGTTCAACATGAAACCGGGAGGGCGGGCGTATCCTCGAGACATCTTTACTTGTATGCGGTCCCCTTTGTCAATAACATTTATGTCGACATTCGAAAACCCCTTTCAATTATCCTCAAGATATTTCGTGGATCGTCTTGTCAGGTATATCATTCCATGCAGACGTAAATGTTTTTGACAAAGGACGGTATTTCATGGGCTCCCATTCGGTTCTCACCCAAAGTTCTTGCAATCCTCCTTTCCGATCTTTCTTCTCTGTCTTTCTTCTTTGACACATGTCATTGGAATCCCAAACCGTATCGAGCCTTGTGCTTGCAGCGGCTTTAAAGCCCTAACTATTCCTTGCGAGATGTCCGCCTAAACCTCTTCTTGCTCGAGCTCCTCTTCCTACGGTCAATTTGACACCCATTCTAGTATTTCTTGACGCTTTGGCATGCTGGAATTTGTTTCCTCAAAGAACAAAGGTGGCATTGACAAATTCAAGGGATCGAAAAGAACATTCCAAAGGCGTCTTTGTTTACTTCCAAAGCACGGTGCATTGGCGAGAGAGAGCAGATGCGACAATATCTTCTTCACCTCGATTGTGACCAAACAAACCATCCATGATAAGTTTCACCTTTTGATGGAGAGGATGATGGAACCGCTCCAAAGAGAATAGATCCGTGGTCTTCCTAAAAGGCGCTTATATGAAGGTGTAATGTCCATGACTTGGAACTCGACATCATAAATATAAGGGCCCACCTCTAGAGGGATCTCAATCTTTCCCATAACTTCACGTCTGGTCCCGTCGAAGGCCCTTACCGTGGAATGACAGGGCCTTAAGTAGGACAAATCCATCGGTATTTTGGAAAGCATGGTCAATGGCATAACATTTAGCGCCGACCCATTATCGATGAGTACGTTAGGAATTATGTAGCCCTTGCAGCGAGTCGTGATATGCAGCGCATTCACCGAGCCTCTACCGTTTGGCGGTATCTCATCATCACAAAAAGAGATGAAATTTTCTGCATTCAAATTGTTTACCCACCTATCAAGCTTTTCAACGGATATGTTATTGGCCACGTAAGCTTGATTTAACACCTTCAATAAAGCATTAGGTGTGGCTCACGAATTTAATGATGAGAGATAGAACTGATATTCGCGCTGGTTGCTTGCTCAACTGTTCCACCACACTATACTCACTGTGTTTGATAAACTTCAAGAATTCTTTAGCTTCTTCCTCATTCACAGGCTTTTTAGTTTCTTGCACGGGTGGAATTTCTTGCTCGACTTCGACTTCGACTTCGTGCATCAGTGCTTTCCCTTTTTGCTTCAAGTCGCTACTTTTCTTTGCCGGTTCAACTTATTTAGAATAGCACCGTCCACTTCGGGTAAAATGACCTACCTCCCCAACATCTTCAATTATGGCTTTAGACTTTCCAACTTCCGGTGTGACAATATTGACATCATATCTCCACGGTACTGTTTTATTGTCCTTATAAGGGAAAGGAGATGGTACTTCGATTATCACTTTTGGTTTCACCGGCTCCTTCTTCACGTCATAATAAATTACTAATGGCCGATCCGCGCTATAAGGGGGACCTGATGATTGATTGTCAGAGGCACATATTTCTTCACTGTCGGCCTCTTTGGCTTTACAAAAAATCTCGATCTCCTTGCTATCCATCATACTTTGCAATAATCTTCCGAATTCATCACAGGACTGAATGTCGTGTCCTTCGACGCCATGAAACTCGCAAAAACTGTGGCTCTTTGCATCCCTTCCTTCGAATACTCCGTTAAAACGACAAAGCAACCCATTTTTAACTAGCACCTCCCAGATTCTCTGCAGAGGTGTTCTTACTTCAGAGACCCATCTTTTACTTTGTCGTTTATCCTCTTCTGCTACTGCGCTCACATTACCTTCGGTGTGGTTTGGGAATGGATTCCCAGCCGTACCGCCAGTACCATCAAATCGCAAAATACCCGCATCGATGAGCCCTTGTACTCTTCTTTTGAAAGCAAGACAATTTTCAGTAGAATGCCCCTGGTTCCCCGCATGGTATGCACAACTAGCGTTTGGGTCGTACCATTTCGGATATGGAGGTTTAAGCGGTGCCATATAATGGGGAGATATCAATTGTTTCTCTAAGAGTTTTGGGTACAATTCCCCATACGACACAGGGATAGGAGTAAACTGTGGTTTTTCGGGATTGGGCCTTGCTGGCCTTGGTTCGTTTCTGGGTTGGTCTTGAACGGGTGCAGTGTTTTGTGAAAAAGTGGTAACGGGTCTTTGGTTGTTCATGGCATATACAGGGTAGGAAGGAGGTGGTGTTTGGTAGTATGGGGCTTGAGGGGGATAATAGAAATTCGGAGGTGGATAATTTCGAGGCCGAGGTTGGCTTGGATATGGACTAGAGGCATAGCGATTTCTCATCCCGACCATGTGGGTTTCTGGTTCCTTCTTTTTCATAGGCGCTGCCCTTTTCGTACCCTCTGAACCTTCCATTCTACCGCTCTTAACGGCGTTCTCTATGAGTTCACCAGATATTACAATATCCGCAAACTCTTTCGTGGCACTTCCCAATAATTTGTCATAAAACGGCGCCTTTAAGGTGTTGATAAAGAGAACGGTTATCTCTGTTTTTGTTAGTGGGGGTTCCACTTGGGCTGAGACGTCTCTCCATCTCTGTGCATACTGTCTAAATGTCTCTGACGGCTTTTTCTCCATCATTTGTAAGGTCATCCAGTCTGGCACCATGTCTGATACATGCTTGTATTGTTCGCAGAATGCAGATGCCAAGTCTTTCCAGGATCTAATCTTTTCCCTGCTAAGTTGGTTGTACCAACGGAGGGCTGACCCTGTCAGACTATCTTGGAAGCAATGTATAAGTAACTTATCCTCGTTCACGTAACCAGTCATTTTTCGACAGAACATGATGAGATGTGCTTTTGGGCACCTTGTCCCGTCATACTTCTCAAAATCAGGTGCTTTAAACTTCGGAGGCAAAATTAGATCAGGTACCAGACTGAGTTCCTTGGCACCTAGCGCGGAGAAGACTTCAGTGCCTTCTATTGCTTTGAGTCTTTCCTCGAGACTCCTATATTTTGCGTCATGGTTATCCAATTTCAATTTGGCTACTTCTGCGGGGTCATCCAGATCTGGAACTAGTGGATCCGCAGGACTAGCCCCTGGGTTCGACGCGAATATTCCTTGCCCCAAATTAGTGGGTGGAGCAGGTGGCATAGGTCGATGTTCCAAGCCTGTGGGTTCTCCTTGAGTATACCCTCTGCGTGTTGTATATGCGGGTGGTGGAGTGAATCCGGAGGATAGAGTGGATCCTGATCGTGGTGAATTCTTGATTGAGGTTCCATAACATCGGGGTTCTGCATGGGTCCTTTTCCTTTGACCAAGGTTGTCATTATCTCCATCATTTTGGCCATCTGTTCTCTTTGCTCGAGTGATTCCTCACGAGATCTTACCATTAGATCTCTCGTCTCTTGTTGCGATTTGGCCAGTTGCTCTTGTAATTCCTTTTGAGCCCTTTCCATCCTTTCGATTCTCTCATTGAACTCGGCTTCCATTGCCCTAGTTTGTCGACGCGTTCTGTATAAATGTCGTGATTCCAGTTTTGAGGTCTTGCAACTGCGGATTATATGGTTCTTTTAGTTTCGGTGGATGATTATGGTGATATGTATATGCGATGAATGAATGAATAAGTATATGAATGGATGAATGTCCAAAGAAATAAATGATGCATAAATATTAGTTATGAGTAAATATGCAAGAATTTGGTGTTGATTTCAAGATAGCCCCATATGTAGGCATTTCATTTATCAGAAGAGTACATTACAAAAAGTTTTCATTTTTCCCCCAGTTACACAAATTTCCTAGCCACATTGCCTTGTTTCTTCACTTGTTCTAAAAACTCCGATATGCTCGATCTCTGGCTCGAAGGGAATTGGCAACTGAGAACTTCGGCTTCATCTGATAATTGAGCAACTTGCATAGCTGCTTGGCGAATTTCATTGATCAAGAAGTTGAGTTGCATTTCTTTTTCTTGGAGAGTTCCTTCGTACGCGTGCATGTCCCTATCATACTGATCATTCTTTTCTTCTAGAGCCTTCAGGAGGTTATCTAATTGTTGTTGTGAGATTGTAGCATATTTTCTAAATCTCGTACTCTCCTTTTAATTCTAGATGTTTCAGCGACTATTCGCAAATTCGCATGATCACCATTTCATACTCGACATTCTTCCTTCTTAACTCTATTGCAGTGCGCGCGGCCTTTTCCTCTTTTTTCTTTGCTTTTCCCTTCCAAAATTCCATTCCTCCCTTGATGTTGCTAATTTCTTCCTTCCACTCAACTGTCGACTTGCCCAATCCACTATTCTTTATAGTGTTTCTTAATTTCTTGTTTTCCAAATGAAGGTCCCTTAATCGTTTCTCACGATCTCGGCCTCCTTTTGTACTTTTTCAGTTCTGGACCTTTCAACCTGAACTTCAGTCTTCAGCTTGTAGTTTTCTTCTTGAAGGGTACTGAGGTCCCTAGACATCTTAGCTTTTTCTCGCTCGAATTCTTGTCTAGCTATTTCCAATTCGAATGGAACTTCCTCCAAAAAGGGATTCTGGGCAGTGTAATTTGTTGATGAGATTTGCTGACTACTTACCCGTTGCTTTCTCCATATGTCATAGTCTTGGGTGAGGGTGTCAGCATACAAGGCTAATTCCATGAAATGAATTTCCTTCCAGGACTTTGCAATATCTCTGACTCTCTTCATATATCCCTCACCCGCGAAAGCGAACTCAAATTGTGCCAACCCTCCAGTTGCGGGTATAAATTGTCGCGAAGAAAATTGCCTTTGGACTAATAGCGGAGCGTATCCAACTCCTCCCCATAACCCGAGTAAAGGTACCCAATCTTGGCCTCCACATTTGTATAGCAGGACTGAAGGACGGATCCATTATGCTCTCCACGTTATATCCTCGGCGTGAAGATTTTGAAAAATCGATACCTAATGTTGCTCGGTGACTTCTTTCGGCCATTCTTTCTTGAGGTAAGCTTCTAGCGAGGCGAATGTTTTTGAAAACATGTGGAATGGAGTGCGCTCTACTTTTCAAAAATGACTTAAAATCTAAACATTGAGCAGCTGTGCACATCCGATAAATCGTCCCTTTCCAACCCTTCGACAAGTACTCAGGGACCTGAATGTCTCGGCTAAGATAGTCGGGATAGGGTTGACTCATTGTTTTAACCTTTCGAAGAAATCAAATACTGCGACCTCAATATGTCCGAGAACTCTCGGGAAAATGACCAAACCGTAAATGGCCAAGGCGAATAGATTAACTCTTTTCAATATGTCCGGATGACTCAGAACCGATTCTCGTAGGCTAGACCCTGGAATGCAAACTGTTTCATTCTTCTTTTTTATTTGTTTTTCGGCCCATGCATCAGTCATGTCTGTCAGTCTTACTAATTTTTTTCTAAAGGTCAATGGCTTAGGCTCCTTCACGTATATCTTTCCGAATTGCACATTATCGATGCGGAGTAAAGCAGCATACTCTTCTATGGTTAGAGTCATGTCCTCTTGATTGAATATAAAGCACTGATAAGCTGGGTCCCAGAATCGAACCATGGCTTGAATCAACTGTTCGTCTACACGAATGGTGATCAAGTGAGCTATATCTCCATACCTCTCGGTGAAAATGCCCCTAGTGTCTGAATCCCATTGGTTCCAAACTCGCACCAAATCCTCAAGGTTATTTTGGCGGACATTCACAGTTGTATGTTCGGGCAAATTGGCAACACACCCTTCCACTAGGCTGTCCCCCTTTTCTCTCTGAGTCTTTAGAGACCAGTCCCGAACCACGGCATTCTTCTCAATTATTTGTGTAATTGACTCCTCCATCAGAAACCCGTTCTTTGGAAACTATCCTTTAATCAACACCTTCCTAACGTGATGCCTATGATGCATGATGAAAATAAAAATAAAAACAAACAAACTTGGTTAGTAACACCACACAAATATAATTTGAGAAACAAACTAAACTACTCAACCCAATTCTTTTACTTAGATAATGTAAATGAAAGGCAAAAAGCATTTCCCCGTATACTTATTTTGGTGACTATAAGCGGACAGAGGTTCGGCATGGCTCTAATCGGATGGCTCGTATGGTTCATTATATGCGGTTTTGGTTCTAGACAGGTACTCGAATCGTTCGTACCGTCGTCTACTAAGACTAGTACGAAGCTCGGTCGTAGCTCATCACAAGCTCACGAGTTCAATTCGAGGGATTACATTTACTTATGCCTATGCGTAGGGACAAGTTAACTCACGAAAGCATAAGTCATATGTAACCCGAAAGTATTCACTAGCCTGTGCGGAGGGACGAGTTAACTCACGAAGGTGTAGCGTTTACTTTCACTTAAACGGACGGAGCCCGGGTTTAGAGCTCATGTTATGCAAGTGCACGGTGTGTGGGGGGAAAAACTCATAAACCTTTACGTTTTATTTAAAGAAGTTAAACCAGAATTAAAACTAAAAACAAACAAATGACAAGTTGGAAGAGATATTTACAACACGATACAAATGCATGAATTTTGAAAGTGAGATTTTCGGATTACGACCAAATATTTACTTCGAACAAGGAAATTTAAAAACTTTGACAAAATGTGTTTAATTCGACTTCGACTCTCGAAAACTGTCCCCAGTGGAGTCGCCAGCTGTAGCGACGTAAAAATTTACTTTCGGGTCGCTAAACGATTTATTAGAAAATTGGAAATTAAAATTTAGTTTTAACAATAAACCGGGAGTCGCCACCGATCTTTTTTCTAGGTGTGATCGGACACCTATTAGATCTTTCTTTAAAAAACAAATAAAAGGCTAGGTTTACGTTAAAATCCAGAGAAAAATTAGGGTTCGGGAGTCGGTTACGTGCGAGGAAGGTATTAGCACCCTCGCGACGCCCAAAATTGGTATCTTATAAACACATGTTGTCTTGATTTTCAAAGATACGAGTTCAAATTAAGATTTAGTCGTGATCCTATCAAAAAAGATGATGAGAAGTTTTAAGTTTTAATTTTTGAGAAGGACGTATTATTTTAACACAAGTCGATTGATGTTCACCCAACATAGCGATGAAATCGGTGATCTTGTATTAAACCAATACGTTGCCTTATGTGTTAAAAAAACAAAAATAATAACTTTCTAAAACAACGCAAAGTAAAAAAAATAAATAAATGACAGAACCAGTAACATATGGAAGCAAGTAACGAATATGACAGTAATATAAAAACAAAGACAATACATGCGAGATAAAATTATAGTACTAAATACAAGACCGCAACACAGTGAATATACGTACGTGGAAATTGATAGTTTGGGTGAGTTACATAAAACATATATACATAGATAATGATAATGCTAAAGACATACCGTATATAATATTTGAAATAACACTTAAGATAGTAAAACATAATTTGTAATGCTAAAATATATACATAATAAAATGGCATACATGGATAATATAATTTTACATATATGAAAATATAATAAAAATATAATAAAAAAAAATATGAAACCATGAGTAAAATAATATACATAATATATGTAGACATGATATATTAAAACGTATATACATAACGTATAATAATACATACATAATATAGTATTAAGATAAAATAATAAATTATAATAGTAAAGATGATAAATGTAATGATATATAATGATATATACGAATAATATCGTATGTACAAAACGTATGTATACATAATATATAAAAATACAATACTAAAAGTACATATGTAATGTATATTAGGAATACTATAATCATGAAAAATGTATTTACATACTAATAATAATAATAAAGGATGTATGTACACGATAAAGAATATATATATACGTGAGAATATATAAAAGATAGTAGATAAATATGTACGTGAAATAATATATACCAAAAATATAAATAAATTATAATATTGAAAGTAAAATACATACATAATATATTAAGTGTGAGTACATATTAATTCTAATAATGTTATTAATAAGTATAATAATAGTATAATAAAAACAACAATAATATAATAAAATGGAAAAAATAATAATAATAATACAAGTAATGATTAATACAAATGATATTAAAATGAAGAAAATAAGAAAAAATAAGATAAAGGACGAAATAGAATTAAAATCGAAACTTTTGGGGTGAATTTAGAATAAAAACATAATAAGGGGATTAATCCGAACGCGCGCTAAACATTGGGGGACCCAAACAGAAATTTTCCCATCTGCTAAAACGCAGCGCAGCGTAAGGGGATCAAATTGAAACACGCAACAACTCTCAGGGCAAAATCAGAAATAGCAAAAACCTAATTGTGGAATAGCAAAAATGCGGAAGGGCCGATTGCGCAAATAGCCCTTCCGCCTCAAAAACACGCTGCGGATTCCTTAAGTGCGGGTCGGGTCGACCGACCCGCTTTCTAAAACAGCGTCGTTTTGTTTAATAATGAGGCGAGGACCAAAACGCACCGTTTTGGTCCCTATATAATACAAAAAAATTTTTGATTCATTTGAAACGGAGAAAGAAAAAAAAAAGAAAAAGAAGGGGAGAGAAAAGGAAGGGGAGAGAGGAAGGTAGGCGGGGCGGTCACGGTCTGGTCGCCGACCGCCGCCGCGCGCCGTCCGCCGCCGCTTGCGCCGGCGCCCGACCACACGTGTGCGGTGGCGGAAAGGTAAAAATTTTTAAATTTTTTTTAATTTTTTATTTTCGAATATATATCTATATATCTGTTTAGAAATGAAGAAGAAAAAAAGATAGAAAGAAAAACAGATTTAGGAAGCAAAGAAAAACAACGGAATCACCTTCGATTTCTCTTTTTTGGTTTTCTTTCCTTTTCGTGTTTTCCTTTGCCTATTTGTATTTGATCTGTGCTATTCGTTATTTGAATCTATTGCTGGTGTTGTTATTGAAATCTGATTTCTTTTGTATTATCAAAGAAAAATCCCCCTTTACAATTTTGTGGATTTGGCTTTTAAATAGCCATACATTTCTTTCTTTTTTCTGCTTTCTGTCCTGTCTCTTTAATGTCTGCAGGTTCCAGTGGAGGTGCTGCAGGCGTCGGTGCTGGGGCGGTGGGATGGGACTGATGGCAGAGAGTTGGTTAGGGCGGTACAAGTGGGGAGGTGGCTAGGGTTAGATTTTTTGACTTTGGGTTTTTGGGCTGTGTAATTTGGGCCAATTGGGTTTAGTAATTGGGTTATTTGGGTAATGTATTAGGCTTGGTGTATTGTAATGTATTTGGGTTAGAGTTAAAGGCCCAAATTGGCCTGTACACCATGTATACCAAGTGTTAAAGCAATTTGTAAACAACAACATGAGCTGGTTAGCTATGTATACCAACAGCCATTTTTAACACATGTTAAGCAACAAAAATATTCCAACACAATTTGTAATCAACAAAAATTTTCCATCTCATTCAAGGGTTTGTAAACAACATGAGATGATTAGCCATGTATAACAGCAGCTATCTATACCAACATAAGCAACAATTTACCAGCAACAAAATTACGAAACATAAGCCGGTTTTCAATTAACATAAAATGATTTTTAAAGTTTTTGAAAATAGCAAAACAATAACAATTACAAGCACCAAAATCCAAGTTCTTCTCTCCCTCTTCCTTGCATCCTCTAATGACTTCACTTTTTTCAGCAGACCCAACAACACAACTCTTAAACGGGGCGTCAATGGTGGATCAAACAAACTGAAAAACCGACATGGTTTTCGAAATGCACTGCTGAATTTCTTACACCCAAAAAACCTCCTACCTGGGTTGTCATTGGACCAAGACGTGTTTAACTTGGCTGGGTTTCCACAATAGCACACCGGAATCACTTCAGGCATATCCATTTTTCCTCTTCTCCTTCTTCTTCTTCTCTTCCTTCTTCTCTTCTTCTTCTTTTTTTTTTTCAAACCCTAAAATGGTATTGGTACTATTGTTAAAGTGTTAGTAACCGGCCAACTAGACTTAAGGTTGACAGCAAGGACTCCGTCAACTGCCACGTCACTTTACTGTGACGCCTGTGACTGAAAATGGCAAAAAGGACCATTTTTCAACTTTTTGAAAGTTAAGTGACTGAAATGAAACCTAGGGGACTATTTTGTCAGTTACCCCAAAGTTGGGTGACTGTTGGTGTAATTTACCCAATCATTTAATATATAATATAAATATAGATTTACATAGTAATATAGTAGATTTATAAAATAGGTAGATAAATATGTAATATAAATAAATATAGATAAATAGATAGATATATATATTAATTTTTTTTATTATAACAACTATTTTTTTATTCTTAAAAAGAATAAACCTGCAACGGGATGCGAGGAATGGGATGGGGTTATTAACTAAGCATCGATATGTTAAAGTCAATTAGAGTCCTTGTATGTTATATTTGGGATAAATCTTAAAATTATATATGATTTATGTTTAATATGTAATTGTATACATAAATTTTGATTTTATGTAAATTTATACATGAAATTTTGGTTTGATTCAATTCTTGTAAATTATTAACACAATTATTGATATAACATCATTTTATATTTATATATTGCATACATAAATAATTATATTTACCCAATATAAAAATAAATTGATGTATTTATTTCTTTAAACGTATATAATTAAATTAAAATTAAAATTTCAAGTATATATGTGAACCACAATTAGAGTTTCACATGTATAATTGCGTCAAATTAAAGTTTTTATATACAAGTGCACATTAATTTAAAGTTAATGTTTATTCATATATATTGCATCATAATCTATATTTATATTATATATTAAACACGTTAGAAGAATTAGAGATATTTGTAATTACAAAAAGAGTAATTAATGTCCCAATAATTGCAGTTTTATCAAAATATTTTGTGATAAAAATTAATATTTATGTTGGCTGTAAATATCACACAATGAATTATGTAATTAATTAGGAATTCCATGAAATGATATTAGTAAAATAGAATAGTATTGTTTTTATATCGAAGTCGCTTTGTTCAAGGAAGAACATCAGTTAGACTCTCCAATTTACTCTTAAAATGATGAAGACAAGTTGATGCACAACGCTAACTAATCAACTTGTATTTGGTAATGTATTTGATAAAATTAAATTATATTTTGAGTATCACATAATTAACGAGTTAATATTTACATATACAATAATGATATATCTATATTACATACGTACAAGCTACCTCCAAAAGAGTTACCCAAGCATTATCCCTAGAATATTCTTCTCACTCTATGACTGTATCTCACCAAACATTAAGTGCAATGCAATACTAATATGAGAAAATGTATGAATATGTATCCCGGCCTTTAAGTAGAGACTGGACCAACAGTAATTAGACGAGCTAATATTTCTTTAGAAATCTTGAGTTTGTATTTTCCATGGATAATTGGAAAGATAAATCCACTTGACTTGACTTTAGTTTTCTACAAGCATAATTGATCCCTTGTTCCACGTTACATGATAATGATGGTCTTTTGTCACTAAAGGGAAAAACACCATCTTTTTAAAAGTGACCAATCTTTTAAAGAATAATCCACGTCATAATTAACATAGTTGGACATAGACATATTGTTTAAATTTTTTATAGATATGTACATACTAGATAATATATGAATAATTGCAACTCAATCTCTTCTAGAATGATAATGTTATATGTTAATATATAGTAGAAATGTACTTTGACCCTAGTAAATAAATAAAAAATCTAATTAGTCTCTTAAAATTGATGGAATCATAAAGTACAATACATGATGAAATTATATATTTTTACTCCTCAAAAGTATATAATTTAATTTTGGTCTTTTTTTTTTAATTCACATAGACATGGTATAGAGTTTATTACAAGTTGACCAATCATGCAACCAGAGGCGATTCTAGGGGGGGCTGGCATAGGCCTTGGCCCCCCTAAAATGAAAAATTGTCATCTAGATTCTTTAATTTTTTTTAAATTTTAAATTAGTAAAGATAAAATTACACTTTGGCCCCCCTAAAATTTTTATTTGGCATGCACTGGTTTGAGTAGGTGTTGATTAACTCTTTTTTGCTGAAGTGCAGACAATGTTTTGTAAGTTTCAACATAGTTAGTGAGAGTAGTTTTGTATTTTGTAATATTTAGTGACTTAAATTGTAATGATTTCTTATTGAATGGAAGAGCATAACATTTTCAACTTCATTTTTATGCTTCTTGCCGATCATTTTTCATCTGTTCTTTGTTTTACTTCTCTTAAAACACCAACAATTGCTATCAAGAGCATGTTGTCTTTAAGGGTCATTGTTTTTTTTCTGTTTCTTGTTAAAAAAAGATAGAAGCTTCTTTGTTTCTTGTTGCTGTAAAACATGTCTTCAGCAAACTTCTCACCCCCTCCACCACCTGTTTTTGAAGGAGAAAACTACCACATTTAGGTAGTGAAAATGAGGACCTACCTCCATGTTTATGACTTGTGGGATGTGGTCTAGACAGGTAGGTAGACACCACCTTTGAGAGCGAATCCCACC
Organism: Gossypium anomalum; assembly: GCA_025698475.1. Classification (NCBI taxonomy): domain Eukaryota; kingdom Viridiplantae; phylum Streptophyta; class Magnoliopsida; order Malvales; family Malvaceae; genus Gossypium; species Gossypium anomalum. The sequence continues at coordinate 66,068,477 of CM046964.1, forward strand.
ATTGCTTAAATAAGGCAATACAGTGATGAGTGTGCGAAGAAATACAAAGCAATATCCTGCCTATAGAATAGTGTTTCAGATGTTATTTTCACTAGGATCATGGCAGTGGAGGAGGAGAAGTCTCATCGCCAGCCATTTAGAATGATGAAAGAAAAAAAAAATTGTGTCTAAAACCTTTCTCAGACGTGATGATGAGAATTGGGAAATCTCTTGAATTTTAGTAATACACCTTAAGGACATATATATTAGTTACATAATCAAATTACTAAAAGATGATATCTTATGATAATATCTTATAATATTTCATTAGAAATCAAGTTGCTAAGAGATAATATCTTATAATATCTCCTAACAAACTACAACAATGACTTAGGGAAAATCACTTGATAACTGGCTTTGACTTTAACTTCTCTGATTGTTTGTTTGGACTTGCAGTCAGGGCGTAGCCAAAGGGGAGGGCCCTCAGGAACCTTTGTTCAACAGGATAATTCCATTTATAGTCCCTTCCAAAAATTAAAAGATCCAAATTAATCCTTTCTAACCTTTGATTAAATGGAAAAATCTTAATTTTAATCTTTTTGAAAAATTAATAATTTAATTTACTTTAAACATTTTTAATAGAAAATTTTTAACTTTAGCCTCCACAAATTTTATAATCTTATCTCTCCCACCTAAACAAAATTTCTAATTTCGCCCCTACTTGCAGTGATATATTTATGTAAAGAAATGTGTCATTTGAATCACCAATTATTTTTAATGGTACAAAATAAATAATTTCTATAGGATTACTTCATAGAGTATGTTCAGCCCCTCTTAAACCTTATCAAACATATGTGAAATCAATGACCTGAAGTTAAAAATAGTTTGGCTACAATTTTCACGGAGAAAAACAAACTTTGTGAGAACACATTTTCAAATAAAAAATTAATTACAGAAAAGAAGACTATAACATTGTCATATTTACACAATCAATTGCACTTCATTTTCTACATTTAAATATATATATAAAAAATAACTCACCACGCTAATTTACTTTTAAGGTAGGCTTCATTAGTCGAATTTCACTTAATGTTACATTTTAAGATAAGATTATTTTGTTTAAAATTTTAACATTCTCATCATTCTACAATCTTATATTCTTAAATAATATCAAGATAATATAATATAACATCTAATCTCCTTACAACTTATTCATGTCATCTTAGATTACGGAGTAGTTTGCCATTTGTTTCATTTTTTCACTCAAATTAGGCTTTTCTTCTCAAATAAAATTTAAAACGGATTAAAAATGATAATATATTTTTCTTAATAGTAAAATAATAGATGTCATACATCAAAATTATTATTATATTTACTTCAATAATTTATTTATTAGTATATTAATTAAGGTTGATTATTATTATTATGATTTACAAATTATTTCAACATCATATATTTACTTATTAATATATAAATTGTAATAAAAAAATATGAATTATCATAATTTTATGGAAATTGAGACTGAAATTATTTTTTTTGAACAATTTCATTATAGATTTTGATCATTTTTTAATACAATATCTAGAACTACCCATAACCCATCCTCAACCCATAAATTAGAGGATAATATACTTCAGTGCACGCTCAAACCCATATCCTCCTGCATTGACAACAATACTTATATCAATCGAGATAAAACTCAATCGACGAGACTAAAAAAATATTACTTTTCCTAAACCAAGCATCTTTAAAGGAGGCAGATTTTAATATCTTTAATCTACAACAAGTTTAGAGGTTTCTTAAGTGTTCATATTTTGTTAATATTGAAATATTATCCTCGAAAACGATGAAATTGTATTCTCCAATTTGGCCGAAACTATAAAAACGCGACCAAACCGATATTAGAAAAATTGGGGTTTAACATTATCATTATTGCTTTCTTAGGAGAAGAATACAACATTGAGGTGCTTAGTTTCTAAAATCAATTTTGGTCTTCATTTCCCACCAACGAAACTTTCAACACATTGTTCATGTACGCGGCCAATAATTTTCATAATAACGCTGCAGAAAGTTAATTATTTTTAGTAGGCATAATAATTTTTATAATAACTTTAAGGAAGATGCTTTCATACTAGATTTTGGTCTTTCCAAAAGTAATCAATAGGAAAATACTGAGTGACCTTCAACTACACATATAGCCAAATGTTGGATCAAGTCTTTATATATATATATATATGTATATGTTTTTACCGGCTCTTTAAAATTGGGAGTAAAGCTTCAATCCTGATCTTAATAGCTATGGCATTCTCCTTTTACACTTTCTTTGCTATTTTGCCTTTTTTACTCTCTATAACAGTAAGGAGCAGTGAGATTACTAGAGTAACAAATAATGATTCAGAATCTCTTGTAGCTGAGGAAAAAGCATTGATGGAAACTGGGTGGTGGCGTAACTACAGCAACATAAGTGTTCACCATTGTACATGGCCTGGTGTTAGATGTAGTTCTGCTGGAACTGTCATCGAGATTGATCTTAGTGGCCATGGTCTAAATGGGAGTATAACACCTCAAATAGGTGCACTTTCCAAACTCAAGTGCCTCAACCTGTCCTCAAATAATCTTAGAGGTGAGTTACCTTCTTCACTTGGAAACCTTACTCAATTAGCAGTGCTTGATGTTTCTTATAATGAAATTCATTCTATTCCCTTGGAAATTGAGAAGATGGAGAATCTTGTTTCTCTAAATTTGACGAGGAACCTCATTGTTGATATGCCTTCAGCTATTGATCTTTTGACCAATCTCACCCACTTGATTATGACCTCTAATCCATTGCGGAGCCTCATCCCTCCCCATATATGGAACCTGAAAAAGCCAATGACTCTCCATCTCGGAAACTGCCAGCTCTATGGTTCCATTCCACCAAATATTGGAAAGCTGAAGAGTTTGGTTAATCTCCATCTTTCGAACAACATGCTTGTTGGTCCAATCCCCTCTTCTATCACCAACCTAACTAATCTGCAGTCATTGCTCCTTCAAGGCAACCAACTTAATGGATCTATCCCACAAGAAATTGGGAGATTGACAAATTTGATTACATTGGCTCTATCGTCTAATATGCTTGTTGGTCCAATCCCATCTTCTATCAGCAATGTAACCAATCTAAGGTTGTTGCTCCTCTGGCAAAACCAGCTTAATGGATTCATTCCGCAAGAAATTGGGAGGCTAACGAATTTGGTTACATTGGATCTATCCTCCAATATGCTTTTGGGTCCCATCCCTTCCTCTTTGGGTCAATTAAAGAATCTCAGTTCTCTTTATTTGAGTTTAAACAAAATTTTCGGCCCACTCCCTCCAACTTTGGGCAATTTATTCAGACTGGAATCGTTCTCTCTTTACAAAAATAAAATAAATGGCTCCATCCCTTCAGCAATAACAAATCTTAAGAGGTTGACTAGCTTGGATCTTGGTGCCAATAACTTGAGTGGTCAAATCCCTTCATTTCTAGGTCTTTTACCCAGCTTGAGTAGTTTGTACCTTGACTCAAATCTTTTTGAAGGTTTCTTCCCATTAGATATTGGAAAACTAAAGAATCTGACTTTATTGCTTCTCTCTGGTAACAAACTCACTGGCTCAATCCCTTTACCTCTACTTCATTTACCCAATTTACAGAGTCTATCCATGGCTTCGAATCTTTGCGAAGGTCCCATACCCCATGAAATTGAGAATTTGAATGCCCTGGAATACTTAGATCTCTCAAACAACAAATTGAGTGGCCCCATTCCATCTCAGATTGGTAATTTGTCAAATTTAAGATCCTTAATTTTGGCAAACAATAACTTGAGTGGAAGGATTCCCCTGAAAATTGGTGGCTTATCCCTAAACCAGCTTGATCTAAGCCATAACATCATTAGTGGAGATATACCTTCTCAACTCAATTCCGAAAACATTGATCTTAGCCATAACCTTCTCCAAGGAGTGATACCTAACCAATTTGGGAATTTAACTCATTTAAGCATCTTGGATCTCAGTTGGAATAATCTAACGGGCACGATTCCTGAATTTCCATTTTTTGTGGGGAACCTTAATTTGTCATTTAATTTACTGTGGGGTCAAATTCCAGATGGATTATTGCATTTTGCACCCGAGACATTTACAGGCAACAAGGATTTATGTGGTTCCATTGAAGGCTTCCGTCCTTGCCCTTCATCTCCAAATGTAAACCGAGAAAGAAATAGCAAACTAGTGAAGCACAATCTGCCTATTGTTATTCTGGTTCCAACTTTGTTATTTTTTGTCTCGACTTTTGTGTTGGTGATACTCATCCTGTACAGGCCCAATTATGCCCGACCCAAATAACCAACCCAAAACCCAAATTTTCAACCTAACCCTAGCCCACTATATTTTCAGAAAACAACCAAAACCCTAGCCCCTAATCCAAGTGGCTGCCGCCCCTAGTGCCTCCACTTGCACTGCCTTCTGACACCCTAGCACCGCCTCAGTCACGTCGACAGCACAAGTGGCCTCTGCTCCACCGTCCCATCTCCTGCACCACCAAAGATATGCAAACACGCAATAGCAATATCAACAGCAGATAGAATAAGTAGGCTAGCAATAAACAATGCATAATATTCGGCTATATAGCCAGGAGAACTTGAATGTAACGGGGCCTTTTTTTTTTTCTTTGTTTTTCATTTTCTTTCAAAAAATATAGAGAGGATTAACATCAGAGGGTTTAGGGATACAAACACGAACTTGAAGCTAAGAATTTCAAAGACCGATCTAAAGGTCTATTTACTGTTTTCTTGTTTTACCCATTTTTTAGCTTTTTCTTTTCAAATATTATTGGCATATCATTTCTGTTTTATTAAAAATAACATACATACATTAAACAAATACATAAAATAAGAAAAAAGAGAGAAAGAAATCACCTCTAGACGATTTCCGGCCACCGTCTACGGTGGCGGAGCGAGCATGCATGCAGGCGGCTTCTACGGCCACGGATTCGTGGCCTTGGATCTTGGAGAGCGGAGAGAAGTTGAGAGAGAACCTCCCTCTGTTTTTGTTTTTTTTGAAATGAAAAGGTAAAAATGAATTTTTTGTTTAAAAAAATAACTTTTATAGCTTGTATAAAACGGCGCCGTTTTGGGCCAATGCGCAGACGCTAAAACGGCGTCGTTTAGGCGCCGACCCGAGCACCCGACCCGTCTGCCCGAAGGATCCGCGTGTTTCTGCAAGCATGGCCTAATTGCTTGCGCGGTCCTTCCGCTTTTCACCTATTTTACAATCAAATTTCCGTTTCTTTTAAATTAACCCTGAAGTTCACCACGGTTTGCGATCTGGTCCTTCCCTCAGCGACACCATTTTAATGACTCGGGAAAATTGCCCTTTTGGTCCTCTATAGTCACGCGCGTATTCAAAAAGGTCTCCCTTTTATTTTCCCTTTCGAATTGGCCCCAAAACTCTGTTTTAATTTCGAATTTGGTCCCTTTTTTAACTTTGATCTGATTTCTTATATTATTTTTACCCTATTTTTTATCTGTAACATTATTTATTATTATATAAACTATTATTATTATTCTTATCATATTCATTAACTAATTATTATTATTTTTGCTATACTATTATATATATAAATATATATATATACATACATTTCATTATTTTATGAATATTTTAAATATCATTATCGTATTATTATCACCATTATCATTATATATTAGTATACATTTACACATTTATATATGTAGTTATATATATATATATATATATATATATATATATATATTATTACTTTAATTTAATACTTTCATTGCTTTTCCTTTGTATTTCTATTATTATTACATAGTAGTATGTATTTTCATTATATATGTATATATATGTATATGTATGTTATATAGCATTATTAATAACTTAAATGTTATTTTTAGGTATTTGTATGTCATATATGTTTTCATTAAATATATATATATATATATATATTATACTCCCTATTACGTATATATCTTAATATTATATTACATACATTTTTACATACATATATTTTATGTAAATCCCGTCTTTACTTTTAATATATTACACATACTTTTTATCATGTATATGTATGTCTCTTAGTACCGCATTTTATTATATATATTTTAATACTACGTACGCGTTTTATTTCTGTTATCACATATAAGTTTTAATACATATGTCTGTATTTACATATCGTCATTATTAGTTTTTTACTATTTTTGATAAATGTTGCGTACATATTTGTAATCTGGTACTATATGTTCTATACACATATGCTCCCTACTACTTCATATTCACATTATTACCATCATATTTAAATACCATGCATTATTATCGTTTCACACCATTATTATGTTTTTATATACGTTAATGCTGTATTTTGCTTTTACGCTTTACCATAAATCACATTTTTTACTCAATATATTAAAATAACTTTTTTCATAAAAGCGATTTCTGGTATTAGGCAATTCAAGATAATCGTGCCCTAACTTACGGGGTTTCGATTTTTCTCATTTGACCTAAACAACGAAATATTCTCTTTTAAATCATAATACGAGTCTTTAAAAAATACTTATTTTCGGGAATACGAAGTGTGGTGCCCTAATTTACCGGGTATAACATCTTGACACTCCGAAATAAGAGTTTTGCAAATAAAGGTAATATTCGGAGTTTGAAAACTCGGAGAAACGTGCCCTAACTTACTGGGTTTCTACTTCTTCGTTCACTCTAACTAGCCAAATATCCTTTAAAAGAAATTAAAAATACATTGATTTTAAATAAAGGGCTAGCTTGATATCAAAGTATGAGATGTCGTGCCCTAACTTACTGGGTATGGTGTTTTATTACTTCGGGATAAGCAAGCCTTTAACATCCATTTTTAATCGTACAAAGAGGGATCGTATTTTAAGTTCTTTCAAGTTTTCAAAATTTTCGACACTAAAGACACTAATTAATCAACTAGGTACCAATTTTTGGGCGTATCGAGGGTGCTAATCCTTCCTTGTGCGTAACCGACTCCCGAACTCATTTTCTGATTTTCGTAGACCAAAAATTATCGTTTTAGTAAATCTTAGCTTTTATTAAAATGATTAATCTAAGGTGATCCGATCACACCGTGTCAAAAAGGATTGGTGGCGACTCCCCGTTTTTTTGTTTTCATTTTCAAAATCCAAGTCGACTACCGTTTTACAAAAAAAATGGTTACGACACATCCTATTCAGACGATATAGAGCTAAAGCTTTGAAATCTGATCCAAGTCCAACCAAAAATGGAGATTTATTCTCTATTTGGAACTTCGATGGAAAGATTGCTTTTGAAGACATCATCAGAGCCACAGAGGATTTTGATATCAAATATTGCATTGGAACGGGTGGTTATGGCAGTGTTTACAGAACAATCTTACCAAGTGGCAAAGTTGTTGCATTGAAAAAACTCCACCGATTGGAAGCTGAGCAGCCGGCTTATGATACAAGTTTCCGAAATGAGATCAAGTTTTTAACAGAAATACGACACAAGAACATTGTCAAGCTCCACGGATTTTGTCTCCACAATCGTTGCATGTTCTTGATTTATGAATATATGGAAAAGGGAAGCTTGTTTTATGCCTTGAGCATTGATGAGGAAGCTGTGGAATTGGATTGGACAAAAAGAGTGAACATTGTCAAAGGTGTCGCACATGCTCTATGTTACATGCATCATGATTGTAACCCTCCAATTGTTCATCGAGACATCTCAAGTAATAACATTTTGTTGAACTCTGAATTGGAAGCTTTTATTGCTGATTTTGGGACCGCAAGACTTCTTGATCCTAATTCATCTAATCGAACTGTAATTGTTGGCACGTACGGATATATTGCCCCAGGTTCTATACATTCACTCTCTTTTTCCCTTTTTATTTAGCTTCTTTCATTCTTATTTTGTACTAATTATTTATTTTGAATTACATATTATTCAAAACAAATGGGAAAAAAAAATTAGCAAACATCAAATATAAATAAAATTTTTGTTTTAACTTGAGATTAAAGAATTCAAATGCAACTACACATGCACCTACAATTGATTGCACAATATAAATTCACATCTATTTTTAACTTTTTTTTTGTTTTAATTACAGAACTTGCTTATTCATTAGTTGTAACGGAAAAATGTGATGTATATAGCTTTGGAGTGTTGGCATTAGAAATATTGATGGGAAAGCATCCTGGTGAATTGTTGTCAACACTATCATCATCGTCATCACCATCTAATATCCAAAATGTCATGTTAAATGAAATTTTGGACCCTCGATTATCACCCCCAAGAAGTCGAAAAATGACAGAAGACATTGCTTTTGTTGTTGTGATTGCTTTCGCATGCTTATGGGCCAAACCCAAAGCTCGACCAACAATAAAATCAGTATCTCAAGAATTCCTACACATCAAGTCTCCAATTTCAGTGCCTCTTCATGAAATATCTCTTATTGAGCTTAAGAGCCATGATATGTTTATAAGCGGGGAAAGTTACAAATAAATAGTAGTTGATTTGGCTCTGCATTTTTAAGACGATATAAATATCATATTCTCCTAAATGCTTTCATTATTCTTTTTTTATATACCAAAATATATATGCCATGTGTTTTTTTTTTTTTTTTTTTTTTTTTTGCTTGGAATAGGAGGCAAATGCATGTATTGGGCTGTTAGATTTGGATATCCATTCATGAATGTTGGGTCCAAAGCATGGTGACAGAAGGGCCTTGGCCCAAAGGTCACCCCATTAATGCCTTTTTGCCTCTATCAATATTTCAGATATTATGACATGAAGATGTTACTATGTTTTCTTTTAGGTTTTTTATTTCAGAATTTTATGATATAAAAAACACACATTTTTGTCAATTTTGGTATTATTTTACCTACAAGAATGTGTTCAAACGTTGGGAGTTGGTAAAAGTATTATAGAAGTTATTATATTAAGAGTTAAGTTGTATTTTGTTCCCTTTATTTAAAAAATGGATAAAATAGTTATTGTAGGTTAGATTAAAAGGCAATCTAATCTTTTCTATTAAAACTTCCATTCATTTTTACTGTTAAAAAGTAGTGTAACTGACGAAATAACTAAACAGTTACATGTGATATGCCACATATACCTTATGCTAATGTGCAGGGATCAATTTTTAACAATAGAAATGAATTTTTTTTACAAGAATGACCAATTAGCTCTTTGATCTAGCATATATGAACTAATTTGCGCATCTTTTTAGTAGAGGGAGTAAAATGTAATCTGACTCCTAATACAATGTTTGAGTTATTTTAGGTTCAATCATTTGGGTTTTTCAACCAAATTTTTTTGGTTAGGTATTCGAGTTCATTTCTTTTTGAATTTAAATCATTTTTTTATTCTAAAGAGCTCTAGATCTTCTTTTTATGATTGAATCGAATTTAAATTCGATTTAATCAGATTAATCTTCGAATTCAAGTCAAGATCTTAATTTAAATATGAATTGAAAACGAAAATCTATTGTGAAAACGATGAGAAAGAGGCTTATAACCTTATATTTGCCCAATTCAATTAATCATTTATATAATATAAATATAGATTTACATACTAATATAGTAGATTTATAAAATAGGTAGATAAATATGTAATATAAATAAATATAGATAAATAGATAGATACATATATTAATTTTTTTATTATAACAACTATTTTTTTATTCTGAAAAAGAATAAAACCGCAGCGGGATGCGAGGAATGTGATGGGGTTATTAACTAAGCATCGATGTGTTAAAAGTCAATTAGAGTCTTTGTATATTATATTTGGGATAAATCTTAAAATTATATATGATTTATGTTTAATATGTAATTGTATATATAAATTTTGATTTTATGTAAATTTATACATGAAATTTTGATTTGATTCAATTCTTGTAAATTATTAACACAATTATTGATATAACATCATTTTATATTTATATATTGTATACATAAATAATTATATTTACCCAATATAAAAATAAATTGATGTATTTATTTCTTTAAATGTATATGATTAAATTAAAATTAAAATTTCAAGTATATATGTGAACCACAATTAGAGTTTCACACGTATAATTGCGCCAAATTAAAGTTTTTATATACAAGTGCACATTAATTTAAAGTTAATATTTATTCATATATATTGCATCATAATCTATATTTATATTATATATTAAACACGTTTGAAGAATTAGAGATGTTTGTAATTACAAAAAGAGTAATAATTAATGTCCCAATAATTGCAGTTTTATCAAATTATTTTGTGATAAAAATTAATATTTACATTGGCTGTAAATATCACACAATGAATTATGTAATTAATTAGGAATTGCATGGAATGATATTAGTAAAATAGAATAGTATTGTTTTTATATCGAAGTCTGATAATACTTTAGAACGTCATATTTTTATGTGCTAATTGCATATTTATTTTGAGTATGATTCTACTAATTTGGGCTATTTATGGTCTTTTATCTTTTAGGGACTAAATTGAAGGCAAAAGTAAATTTAAGGGCGAAAAGCGTGAAATTAAAGATGAATTGGGCCAACATGCGACAGAGGGAAAAAGTTGGTGCTGAAAATGCAAACATGGAAGACCAAGGGCTAAAATACAAAAGAAGAGATTTTATAGCACAAGACTCTATTTTAATTTCAATTATATTAGGATAATTATTAAGGATTTTTATTAGATTTAATTTTAGGATTTATTTTCATTTATCTTTAATTATCTTTATTTATTTTTTTAGAATTTAATTAGGAATAGACTAGGTTTTCTAGTACTATAAATAGGGGATGAAGTGACACATATTTAACATCTCTTTTTTGCTGTAAACACTCCCTCTCCCAAAAACTCTATCTTTTTGTTCTCTCCATATTTTCTTCAATAAAAATCACATTTATATTATATTTATTTCTTTCCCAAAAATCATGAGCCACTAAACCAATCTAGCCGAAGGTTGTCAAAATTCTCCAAAAAGGTTCATGAGGCTTAGAATCCGCGCTTAGCCTTCTCAACAGGGTATTCATCGCTTCTCCGCATTATGGGGCTGACGCTTCCGTCCATGTCCTTTAATAGGTGATCTTTTCAACTTGTGCAAGGACTGACCGCTTTATACATTTTGGGAAGATTGCACAATCGGTTCGTTGGCTTTCTGCGTCAGAGGTTGGTGAATCCAAGAGACAAAACGGCGTGGTATTCGCTGTTGGGAAAAGGTGATCTAGCAGAAGATAGTCCCACAAAAGCGATTATTGGCTAGAGTTAGGCTCCGCCAAATCTTAAGTCCAAATCCTTGGAACTGGTGGTTGTAGGCGTCCTCTTCCACTGTAACTGGCTTATCCTGCTCGAGAAGGGTTACTTAAAAGCCAAGGATTGAACCCAAGGAGGAACGAGACAACCAAAGGCTGGAATCTTGCCACATAAGAAACTTTCTCTTTTCCCAACTCTATTTATTTTTATATTCCTCATTTTAATTTCTGCAATTTATTTAATTTCGCAATTTCAATTCACTTTAAATTTTGTTTTTATTCAGGAACGCAGGTTTTTTTGGCCAAGAAATTGTCCAGGATTTCAAGAAACGAGCATTCGTACAATCCGGTCCCTGAGGATTCGACCCTACTTTCCCTTTACTGTTATTTTTACTATTTTATAGGGAATAGGATATTTTTAGTGCTCTCAACGACACATCAAAGTCGCTTTATTTAAGGAAGAACATCAGTTAGACTCTCCAATTTACTCTTAAAATGATGAAGAGAAGTTGATGCAAAACGCTAACTAATCAACTTGTATTTGGTAATGTATTTGATAAAATTAAATTATATTTTGAGTATCACATAATTAACGAGTTAATATTGACATATACAATAATAATATATCTATATTATATACGTACAAGCTACGTCCAAAAGGAGTTACTCAAGCATTATCCCAAGAATATTCTTCTCACTCTATGACTGTATCTCACCAAACATTAAGTGCAATGCAATACTAATATGAGAAAATGTATGAATATGTATCCCGGCCTTTAAGTAAAGACTGGACCAAAAGTAATTAGACGAGCTAATATTTCTTTAGAAATCTTGAGTTTGTATTTTCCATGGATAAATGGAAAGATTAATCCACTTGACTTTAGTTTTCTACAAGCCTAATTGATCCCTTGTTCCACGTTACATGATAATGATGGTCGATCTTTTGTCACTAAAGGAAAAAAAAAACCCATCTTTTTAAAAGTGACAAATCATCCACGTCATAATTAAAATAAATGGACATATAATTTAATATTTTTATTGATATGTACATACTAGATAATATAAGAATAATTGCGATTCAATCTCTTCTAAAATGATAAAGTTACATGTTAATGTTAATATATAGTAGAAATACATTTTGACTCTACAAATGAAAAAAAAAAAATCTGGTTAGTCTCTTAAAATTGATGGAATCATATTAAATAATATATAATAAAATTATATATTTTAATTTCGTAAAAGTTTTTAAATCAATTTCCGTCCTTAAAATTTTTTTGAATTCACCTCTAAAGCTAGACATGATATAGAATTTGTTACTTGGCCAACCATGCAGCTGATGAAACTCTGATACATGTTGATTCTGTTTGAAGCATGCTGGTTCAGCTTAGTTCCTATTTTAGTTTCAGTTGATTTTATCTTAACCAACTTTGTGAGAGCACATTTTCAAATAAAAATTAATTACAGAAAAGAAGACTATAACATTTTCATATTTACACAATCAATTGCACTTCATTTTCTACATTTAAATATAAAAAATAACCTAAAGTAGGCTTCGTAATGTTACATTTTAGGATAAGATTATTTTGTTTAAATTTTTAACATTCTGATCATTCTATAATCTTATATTCTTAAATAATGTCAAGATGATATAACGTGTAATCTCCTTACAACTTATTCATGTTATTTTAGATTACGAAGTAGTTTGCATATTTTTTTTTTGTTTTTTTACTCAAATTAGGCTTTTTTTTTTCTCAAATAAAATTTAAGATGGATTAAAAATGATAATATATTTTTCTTTGTAATAGGCCCATTTTGCCCGGGCCCATACCAAAACCAAAAAAAAAAAAATAAAACCCAATAATCAGCAATTCAATGTCCATGTTACAAGCCCAATTACCTAGCCCACTTACAAGCAAATTATTAACCCAAATTCCTAATAGCCTTAACCCAATTGAAACCCTACCCAATTATCCTGAGACAGGCCCAAATGAGCCCAATAATGAAAACACCAGAAACCCTAGAGGTTTCTGGAATACGCCGTACAGCAGCTAGCCGTGAAATCGAGCCTCCCACGAACGGCCTCCCCACGAGTAGCTTGCTTTTCCGTACGCCTCCACGTCAACATAGAACCTGCGAGAACAGATATGCTAACAGAATACAAAGCAAATGACAGTAGGAAAATAGGACTTTCATTTTTTATTTATTTTGTAAATTCGGCTATAAAAAGCCATCGGTGTAATCTTTTAAGGGGGACGCACGCATAATATACGGATATTGAATAGGAAAATTCGAAAGCATTACTTTTTTGAGAAGGTGATTCCCCATTTTTCTTAAGTTTCTTTTATTTACAATTATTTGTTTATCTATTTCTTTTAATTTTTTTATTATTATTTGTATTTAAAAAAAACAAAAGAAAGAGAGGAAATGCGATCATACCTTACGTTTAAGCCGTTGGTTCCTTTTCGCTTCGTCGAAATCGAAGTTTAAAAGGAGTTTCAAGGCTAAAAAACCACCCTTCTAAGCTCAAAAACGCCGAACGCCATTCGTGGTGATGGATCGGTGTTTGAATGAGAGATTTTAGGGTTTGGCTGAAAGAGAAAAGAGGAGGTTAAGGTTTGGCTGAGTGATTCGGTTTTAGCCATTATAAAGGGTCAAATACGACGCCGTTTCGAGCCTGTTTCAGTGGCTCCAAAACGGTCTAGTGTAGAGCCAACCCGACCCGATCCAATTCCTTGCCTCAGGATCCGCGTGTCTTTGGCGGGGAGGGATAATTCCGCACTAAGTCCTTTTCTATTCGCGCTATTATTCAATTGAATCCTTTTATTTCCTTTCGTTTTTAAATTTGTTCCTAAGATTCGTACATAGTTTTAATTTAACCAACGGTTAAACGCTGCGCTTTAGAATTTGGGAACAATTTCCTCTTTAGTCCTCGGAAATTTGTGCGCATCAAACTTTAATCCTTAAATCTGTTTTATTGCTTTATTTATTTGTAAATTGTCCTTTCAGTTTTATTTTTGCCTCAATTGAGTGTATATATATATATATATATATATTTGTATTTCAGCTCATGTTTTTATTCTTTGTAAAAAAAATTATATATATTTTTTAAAATTCATTTATTATTCATCTTGTAACATATTATCATAGATTGTTTCATTAATCTTGCATTGTTCAAGTACTTTCATTATTGTACATGTATATGTATATATTTTAATTCGTTCTATCTACAATTTATAAATTTAAAATTCTCTTGTATATTTTTTACGTTTGAAGATTTATATGGTATTCAACCTCATACTATTTTACATATTAAATTATTTTTACTATAGTCCACGTTATTGATTTCATATTATTTTATGTAAATATTTTTCTATGTATGTGTATATATTTTCCTTTAAATTTATTTATGAGTATAATGTGTTCCTTTTAATGACCTTATTTCAAATTGTACAATTTACTTATTTTATATACTTTCGTATATTATCATTTTTATGTTTGTATTATCAATATGTATCATTAATCCAAATCAATTTATTTCATATAAAATTATTTTATACATAATTTATTTCAAAATTCTTTTTGCACGTACATATATATATTGGAACATATGTTTGATCTATATACTTCACAAAATTTATGTATTTTATACATAAAATTTTTCTTTGTATACATAATTATATTTTTTAAAATTTGCACTTATATAATTTATAGTAAAATTAACTTAATTTTATAAGCATTATTAATTCCATATTATTTTTATCAATTCCATGATATTTTTACAAATGATTGCTTTAAAATATGTTTATGTATGGGTATATATTTTTGTAAATCTACTATGTGAATAGTTTATTTTTGGAAGTCAAAAATCAATTGTGTTTTCAAAGGTATGAAAAATCGTGTCCAATCATGCTGGATGTGATACTACATATCTCTAAAACGAGAGAATTTTGACGACCAACTTAAACTACACAAATGTTTTTTAAAAGGGAACCATATTTCAAAATTATTTTTAAAATCTTGGATATAAGGACAGTATTTAATCAATTTGGTACTAATTTTGGGCGTAGCGAGGGTGCTAATCCTTCCTCGCACGTAACCGACTCCTGAACCTATTTTCTCAAATTTCGTAGACCAAAATTGAGATTTTCATAAAAGTTTTATTAGGTGATCCGATCACACCTAAACAAAAAGGATTGGTGGCGACTCCACACTTTGTTTTAAAAGTCGATTCCCGTTTTTTTCCAAAATAAAAAAAATGGTTTCGACATTCTTAATAGTAAAATAATAGATGTCATACATCAAAATTATTATTATTATATTTACTTCATGTGATTTATATATTAGTATATTAATTAATGTTGATTATTATAATTATGATTTACAAATTATTTCAACATCATATATTTACTTTTTAATATATAAATTATAATAAAAAATTATGAATTATCATAATTTTATGGAAATTAAGACTAAAAATATTTTTTTCAACAATCTTATTATAGGTTTTTATCTATTTTTGACGCAATATCTAAGACTACTCATAATCCATCTCCAACCCATAAATTAGAAGATAATATACTTTAGCGCACTCTCAAACTCAATCGACGAGACTAAAAAATATTACGTTTCTTAAACCAAACATCTTTAAAGGAGGTAGATTTTAGTATCTTTAATCTACAAGTTTAGAGGTTTCTTAAGTGTTCATATTTAATTTGTTAATATTGAAATACTATCCTCAAAAACGATGAAATTGTATTCTCCAATTTGGCCGAAACTATGAAAACGCAACCAAACCGATATTAGAAAAATTGGGGTTT
Organism: Gossypium anomalum; assembly: GCA_025698475.1. Taxonomy (NCBI): domain Eukaryota; kingdom Viridiplantae; phylum Streptophyta; class Magnoliopsida; order Malvales; family Malvaceae; genus Gossypium; species Gossypium anomalum. Next base: position 66,084,537 of record CM046964.1, read on the forward strand.
AACATTATCATTATTGCTTTCTAAGAAGAAGAAGAATACAACATTGAGGTGCTTAGTTTCTAAAATCAATTTTGGTCTTCATTTCCCACCAACGAAACGTTCAACACATTGTTCATGTACGCGGCCAATAATTTTCATAATAACTTTACGGAAGATGCTTTCATACTAGATTTTGTTCTTTCCAAAAGTAATCAATAGGAAAATACTGGGTGACCTTCAACTACACATATAGCCAAATGTTGGATCAAGTCTTTATATATATATATGTATATGTTTTCACCGGCTCTCTAAAATTGGGAGTAAAGCTTCAATCCTGATCTTAATAGCTATGGCATTCTCCTTTTACACTTACATTGCTATTTTGCCTTTTTTACTCTCTATAACAGTGAGGAGCAGTGGGATTACTAGAGTATCAAATAATGATTCAGAATCTCTTGTAGTTGAGGAAAAAGCATTGATGGAAACTGGGTGGTGGAGTAACTACAGCAACATAGGTGTTCACCATTGTACATGGCCTGGTGTTAGATGTAGTTCTGCTGGAAGTGTCATCGAGATTGATCTTAGCGACCATGGTCTAAATGGGAGTATAACACCTCAAATAGGTGCACTTTCGAAACTCACGTCCCTCAACCTGTCCTCAAATAATCTTAGAGGTGAGTTACCTTCTTCACTTGGAAACCTTACTCAATTGGCAGTGCTTGATGTTTCTTATAATGAAATTCATTCTATTCCCTTGGAAATTGAGAAGATGGAGAATCTTGCTTCTCTAAATTTGACGAGGAACCTCATCGTTCATCTGCCTTCAGCTATAGGTCTTTTGACCAATCTCACTCACTTGATTATGAACTCTAATCCATTACGGAGCATCATCCCTCCCCATCTATGGAACCTGAAAAAGCTAAGGACTCTCCACCTCCGAAACTGCCAGCTCAATAGTTCCATTCCTCCATATATAGGAAAGTTGAAGAGTTTGGTTAATCTCCATCTCTCAAGCAACATGCTTGTTGGTCCAATCCCATCTTCTATCACCAACCTAACTAATCTACAGTCGTTGCTCCTTCAAGGCAACCAACTTAATGGATCCATTCCACGAGTAATTGGGAGACTGACAAATTTGATTACATTGGATCTATCTTCTAATATGCTTGTTGGTCCAATCCCATCTTCTTTCAACAACTTAACCAATCTTGCATCGTTGTTTCTTTATGGAAACCAACTTAATGGATCCATTCCACAAGAAATTGGGAGACTGACAAATTTGATTACATTGGATCTATCTTCTAATATGCTTGTTGGTCCAATCCCATCTTCTGTCAACAACTTAACCAATCTTGCATCGTTGGTTCTTTATGGAAACCAACTCAATGGATCCATTCCGCAAGAAATTGGGAGGCTAACCAATTTGATTACACTGTATCTATCGTCTAATATGCTTGCTGGTCCCATCCCTTCCTCTTTGGGTAATTTATCCCGACTGGAATGGTTCTCTCTTTATCAAAATAAAATAAATGGTTCCATTCCACAAGAAATAAGAAATCTTGGGAAGTTGTCTTACTTAGATCTTGGTGCCAATAACTTGAGTGGTGAAATCCCTTCGTTTCTAGGTCTTTTACCCAGCTTGGGGAGTTTGTACCTTGACTCAAATCTTTTTGAAGGTTTCATCCCATTAGATATTGGAAAACTAAAGAATCTGACTTTATTGCTTCTCTCTGGTAACAAACTCACTGGCTCAATCCCTTTACCTCTACTTCATTTACCCAATTTACAGAGTCTATCAATGGCTTCGAATCTTTTGGAAGGTCCCATACCCCATGAAATTGAGAGTTTGAATGCCCTGAGATACTTAAATCTCTCAGACAACAAATTGAGTGGCCCCATTCCATCTCAGATTGGTAATTTGTCAAATTTAAGATCCTTAATTTTGGCAAACAATAACTTGAGTGGAAAGATTCCCCTGCAAATTGGTGGCATATCTCTATACCGGCTTGATCTAAACCATAACATCATTAGTGGAGATATACCTTCTCAACTCAATTCCGAAAACATTGATCTTAGCCATAACCTTCTCCAAGGAGTGATACCTACCCAATTTGGGAATTTAACTCATTTAAGCATCTTAGATCTCAGTTGGAATAATCTAACGGGCACGATTCCCGAATTTCCATTTAATTTGGGGAACCTCAATTTGTCATTTAATTCACTAAGGGGTCAAATTCCGGATGGATTATTGTATTTTGCACCCGATACGTTTACAGGCAACAAGGATTTATGTGGTTCCATTCAAGGCTTCCGTCCTTGCCCTTCATCACCAAATGTAAACCGAGAAAGAAATAGCAAAGTAGTGAAGCACAATCTGCCTATTGTTATTCTAGTTCCAACTTTGTTATTTTTGGTCTCGACTTTTGTGTTGGTGATATTCATCCTATTCCGACAATATAGAGCTAAAGCTTTGAAATCTGATCCAAGTCCAACCAAAAATGGAGATTTATTCTCTATTTGGAACTTTGACGGAAAGATCGCTTTTGAAGACATAATCAAAGCCACAGAGGATTTTGATATCAAATATTGCATTGGAACGGGTGGTTATGGCAGTGTTTACAGAGCAATCTTACCAGGTGGCAAAGTTGTTGCATTGAAAAAACTCCACCGATTGGAAGCTGAGCAGCCGGCTTATGATACAAGTTTCCGAAATGAGATCAAGTTTTTAACAGAAATACGACACAAAAACATTGTCAAGCTCCACGGATTTTGTCTCCACAATCGTTGCATGTTCTTGATTTATGAATATATGGAAAACGGAAGCTTGTTTTATGCCTTGAGCATTGATGAGGAAGCTATGGAATTGGATTGGACCAAAAGAGTGAACATTGTCAAAGGTGTCGCACATGCTCTATCTTACATGCATCATGATTGTAACCTTCCAATTGTTCATCGAGACATCTCAAGTAATAACATTTTGTTGAACTCTGAATTGGAAGCTTTTATTGCTGATTTTGGAGCTGCAAGACTTGTTGATCCTAATTCATCTAATCGAACTGTAATTGTTGGCACGTACGGATATATTGCCCCAGGTTCTATACAATCACTCTCTTTTTCCCTTTTTATTTAGCTTCATTCATTCTTAGTTTGTACTGATTATTTGTTTTGAATTATATATTATTCGAAACAAATGGGAAAAGTAAAATTAGTAAACATCAAATATAAATAAAATTTTTGTTTTAACTTGAGATTAAAGAATTCAAATGCAACTACACATGCACCTACGCACAGTATAAATTCACATCTATTTTTAACTTTTCTTTTTTGCTTTAATTGCAGAACTTGCTTATGCAATGGTTGTGACGGAAAAATGTGATGTATATAGCTTTGGAGTGTTGGCATTGGAAATATTGATGGGAAAACATCCTGGTGAATTGTTGTCAACACTATCATCATCATCATCACCATCTAACATCCAAAATGTCATGTTAAATGAAATTTTAGACCCTCGATTATCACTCCCAAGAAGTCGAAAATTGGTAAGAGACATCGTTTTTGTTGCTGTGATTGCTTTCGCATGCTTACGGGCCAAACCCAAAGCTCAACCAACAATGAAATCTGTGTCTCAAGAATTCCTACACATCAAGTCTCCAATTTCAGTGCCTCTTCATGAAATATCTCTTATTGAGCTTAAGAACCATGAGATGTTTATGAGCAGTGAAAGTTACAAATAAATAGTAGTTGATTTGGTTCTGCATTTTTAAGATGATATGAATATCATATTCTCCTAAATGCTTTCATTATTGTTTTTTTTATATACCAAAATATATATGCCATGTGTTTTTTTTTTTTTTTTTTTTTGCTTGGAATAGGGGGCAAATGCATGTATTGGGATATCCATTCATGAATGTTGGGTCCAAAGCATGGTGACAGAAGGGCCTTGGCCCAAAGGTCACCCCATTAACGCCTTTTTGCCTCTCCCAATATTTCAGATATTATGACATGAAGATGTTACTATGTTTTCTTTTAGGGTTTTTATTTCAGAACTTTAGGATATAAAAAACACACATTTTTTTCAATTTTGGTATTAATTTACCTACAAGAATGTGTTCAAACGTTGGGATTCTGTTAAATATGAAAACAAGATTATAATATACTGTTAGTTTGGCGGCTTAGTACTAAGGAATAGCTGTAAGAAGGTGACCAAAATTTTCAATTTTATATTTCAATAAACAAAACGTGGGATTCTCTTTTTTCAAGGATTGAAAAGTAAAAAAAGGGTTAAATGGGAGTGGAAAATTCAATGTAGCATCCCAAAGAAACAAAATCAAAGGAAACAGACAAAAAGGTCTTTCAATATTCTCACCACCACCATAACCTGGAACTCTCTTCCCTGCCCCATCACCCAACAACTTGTATAATAACCAAACAATATCATTTTTAACCAGTTTTTTTTTTTTTTTTTATCTCTGGAAAAGATTTACTGGTTAAAAATCACCGACTGGGTTTTCATCATTTTTCTCTCATTAATTTAATCATCAAAATCTTACAAGAAGTAAGTTTAATCTGTTAGAGATATCATAAATTTTATGTCTTTCCCTATGTCTGAGAATTAGCTGCAACACTAAAACAATCTGTAAAGTGTCATGGACTAACCAGTAGTCAGGGCTTAGATTTTATCAATTGGGTGGATTTTCATATGGGATCTTTATTATAGGTTTTAAAAATTCTATTCACTTGTGTTTGAGTTGGTAAAATTATTATAGAAATTATTATATTAAGAGTTAAATTGTATTTTGTTGTCTTTATTTAAAAAATAGATAAATTAGTTATTGTAAGTTAAATTAAAAGGCAATCTGATTTTTTCTATTAAAAATTTTATCCATTTTTACTGTTAAAAACTGGTGTAACTGGTGAAATAACTAAACAGTTACACATGGTGTGCCACATATACCTCATGCTAATGTACAGGATCAATTTTTAACAGTAGAAATAAATGAATTTTTACAAGAATGACCAATTAGCTCTTTGATCTAACGTATACGGACTAATTTGGCCATCTTTTTAGTAGAGGGGGCAAAATGTAATATAACTCCTAATACAATGTTTGAGTTATTTTAGGTTCAATCATTTGGGTTTTTCAATCAATTTTTTTTGGTTGGATATCCAGGTTCATATCACTTTGAATTCAAGTCATTTTTTATGCTCAAGAATTCTAGATCTTCTTTTTATGATTGAATCAAATTTAAATTCAATTTAATCAGATTAAATCTTCGAGTAAAGATCTTAATTTAAAAACGTATTGAAAACGAAAATGTATTGTGAAAACGATGAGAAAGAGGCCTATAACCTTGTATTTGCAGAACAGAACACGTGCATATCTCGCTGCTATGTCAATCAACAGCATAAACTAGTAGGCTCCATATATGAGGAACCAAACCAGCGGTGTAGTTGTAATGGTTTGAACTATGTTTTTATGTCATTTCTTAGTTATACAATGCAAATGTTTACACCTTCAAAATCTCCAACATGGTCTTTGTTTTTTCTAAAGTCAACATTGGATTGGACCTCTCTTTACAGATAGATAAACATGAATTTGTTCTGATTTCATTGCCCCACTAAATTGCCTCATACCATATCTCTCTCAAATATATATGGTATATGGTTGCCTTCCTATAGCTTTCGGTAATAACTAACAAGTTTAATTATTAGTAAGTTTATATTTTGGATATTGAATTTTAAAAAGTTATAAAATAATCATTAAATTATTTGAAATTTTTTATTTGTGTCATTGGACCGTTAAGTTTAAGTTCGACTAGCGAGCTTCAAGCAATGATTTGACGATTGGTATGGTTATTCAGTATCCATTGACAAATAGAACATACCTTAAATCTAAGTTAATCTTACAGTTAATGTCAGAGATTGGAGGAGAAATTGTGAACAAAGAAAAGCATACAACAACGATTTTCATAACCGGCGACTTGAATGAAAACTTTGAAATAGCTCAGTGACCTTTTTGTAACATTTTAAAGTTGAATAAAAAAACATAAACTTTCTAATAATTTAATTACTTTGGGTGTAGTTTACCTTTTACATTTTATGATAATCAATACCAAGGACTAAACCAAAAAAATATTATTGCAGGCAAGATATGAATTATAATTTTTGTGTCAAAATACAATTTTATCATTCTATTAGTTAATAATAACTAATGTTTGAATCAACGAAGAGGGCAAAAACCCTAGTGCCACCACTGGTCAAATCCTTTACAAGCTGAAAGAGATATTAAACTATGCCTAGAGCTAAGGATGATATATAACAAGAATTTTATGTTAGGGATGAAATAAAATTAAAAAAAATTGAGGGGCTAAAGCTAAAAAATCATGTTGAAATGATTTAGTTTGAATAATAAAATTTTGGAGGAGTCTAAAATGAAAATTTCCCATTTTACAAAAGCTAAAATAAAAATTAAGAGATCTAAAAATATAATTTCATCATTGTATTAACGTACAATTTTACAATTTCCAAGAGAGTAAACTATAAACTTTTTTGCTTTTGGAGAAAGCATATTTAAATTTTAAATTTTAGAAGGGACCATAATACAATTTTACCATTAAGTTAACTTAAACTTTTACAAATACTCAAAGAATTAAAAGGGTCGACAAATTTTCATATCCGGGTCCAAGGCCCTGGCATCATCCATTCCTAGAGATGTCAAAACAAACACGAAAACAAAATATTTAAACCTATACAAACCCGATTTGATAAAAAAAATATAAATTCAAACTTAAAATTATTCAAAACAATCAAAATTTAAAATAATTTGAACTCAAACTTCCCATTTACCAATCCTAAGTACTACTAGGCTGTGAGATGAGATTTTTTTTAACTAAAAAAAAAAAAACCAAGCAGGGGGTATAAAGAAGATTATCTGAGGAATGAATGAGGTTTAATATTAATTCAACAATTATCCTTTAAGGTTCATAAAATTTCGATATTTGCTTCTAGTTAAAACAAGGAATCTTTTTATCCTAAAGAGTGCCAAGTTGTCTACCACAACCTGTCACTTGATTTCAATATCTGGATCTAATAGGCTTAAATTATGGGATTATCACTTAGCATCAGATTTTGCATAGATTTTACAATATCATCCTTAAAAAACAACAACAACGAACAATAATAATACAGGATAAGTCTCAGTGTACAATTGTGAACCCACACTTTGGGACACATGAAAATAAAACTGCCATTAAAATCTAAAAAAGGGTTTGAAGTTTGAAAGATGGTATAGAGGAAACAAGGGACAGCTTCTTTAATTTTTCTTGTCTTTCTGCTTACTTAATCTTCTTCTTTTAGTACTGTTAAAAAAACCAAACATACCTGCAAGGCAAAAAGTGTCCTTTTTTCTTCTTGGGTTTTGATGAAACAGCAATAAAACAGTACTTGAAGCTCAAGTTAATTAATCTATATTAGTATATATATATAATACAATGAGAGTTGACCTATCACATTATCATGTGTTTTGCACTAAGAATCCTTTAAAAAGAAAACATAAACTCATTTTCATGATACCCCCACATCCATCCCCCATCGGCAAGAATCTTGGTTATTTAGATCTCTGGGTATTTGATTATTCTAATAATTACAACATAATAAACTATGTCCCCAACTAGGTCAATGTCATGGTTTTTAGGTACAAAGAAAACGTCACAACATAAGCATAGGATTAAAATTCGAAATTCATTAAATATCGTAAAAGTAATATGGAAGTCGGATTGCATTTTGTTTCATCTACTCAAAAAATGAGCCAATTAACCCATGTAGGCTAGCATGAGATACATATGGCATGCTACGTGTCATTGTCTAATTATTCTTTTAGTTAAACAAGTTTTTAACGATACAAGTGAATGAAACTTTTAATAGAAAGGATCAATTTACTCTTTGATTTAATGTATATAGACTAATTTACTCTGTTTTTAATAGATGAAAAAAATACAATTTAACTCTTAATATAAGAGTCTAGTGGTGCTTTACCCTTACATGAACCAACTAAATTAAATCTTACAGTTGCATGCTTTCCAAATCAAAACTTTCTTCAATAATGCAAAAAAGAATGAAAAACCAATGCCTAAATTTAGTGAAACAAGCCTTACATTTCCACATTAGGAATGTAAATTCACTAGTCCAATTGAATTTACATCCTAACTGGCAACATAGGATTATCCCATCAGTTAATGAATAATCATGCATGATTTCATCAAGACATCTGCAAATGAAGTTATAACCATAACAAAACACAGATGGTAAAAGGGTTTCTTTTATGATGTAATAAGAAGTTAAGAGGCAAGAAAGAGACAGAGAAAGAGGCTCAATTTGCATTGTTGAATAATAGGGGTGGGGGTGAAGAAGTAGTACTGGGTGGACAGTAAGGTCACATGGATAGCCTACAGAAGAGGGGCACAGTTAGATACTTTCCTTTGTCAGATGAATATATATAGATTTATATGTATATATATAAATAAATGAGACCCCCCCTCTTTCAAAAACCAAAGCAATGTCCATTTCCCTAACCCTCTATTTGTATTCTTTCTTTCCCATCTCTTTGGCTTCTTTCCCCTCGGAATGTGTGCTAGAATCTTCCTCTTCTTTCTTTCTACCCCCCTCCAAGATGATTTAGGTTAAATCCAGTCATTAATTGTTAATAAGTTACATGCGAACCCATATGATTCCCAAGAACCAACAAGAATTTAAAAATGGAGAATAAAATGGAAGGAGAGAATCCCATTTTTATTTTCATCGCCTACATGCCAGAGCTGGAAAACCACTCAGTAGCACATGCAGCTTAACTATTTTTTTTTTTTTTTAAATTTTCACTTTAATATGATCCAACCTAGCAAAAAAATATCACTAAAGTATGGGAAGGGAAAGAAAAAAAATGTATTATTCAGAGCCAACCAACTCTCCATATTGATTTTTCTGATATGTTGAAGCAAATATGTCCAATTCTATACACCAAATCTACAGCCAAAACAAGAGGGTTGAAGTTGACAGGGAAAAAAAAAATTTCCTAGTTGTTCTTCTTTTTTAACTTGCATATTAGCCAAAGCTGATGAAAGTGCATAAACAACAGTAGTTGGTGTTTTTAATACTTTTCAATGGAAACTTTGCTGTTCAGACCATGGCCAAAACCCTTGTTGTTCATCAACTCCATTGAACATATTGCAGAAGCTTTCTTCTTGAACCACTTGATCAAGCTTTACGCATTGTAGGTCTGGTCTTGATGAACCTTGAAGGAGTTGAGTCATGCTTGTTGGTCTCACTGATGGTGGGAAGAGATGTTTACTACTGCTCATCAATGGTGTTCTTGAGATATCTAAGTTCACATCACAACTGTTGTTGTCACTTCCATAGCTCCATGAACAGTCGTTTTCTTTCTTGATGCAGCTGGTTTCATTTGAATCTTTGGTTTTCAAAGCTAATAACTTCAAAAACAAAATGCATTTAATCAATGGAGAGAAAGATAAATATTTTGTAATATATGCCTACCAGGGACTAATAAAATAACTTATAATATTCCTAAGAGTTGCTGCTTTTCTGACACTGACACTTCATATTTGTGATCAAACTGATCTAGCAGAATCATTAAACTAAAGGAATTTGATGACTTTGATGAACATTGTTAATGTTGGATCATCAACTTAATCAATATATATATAAGGTGCTGTCAGTATTACAATGACAGCAAAGAGAAACAAAAAAAGCTTAGCATAAAACATGTATAATATGCCATATATATCAGATGTAAAAGTCTAAATTTTCATAAATCAGCTCTGCCCTTATGTAGAAACAACTAAAGTTCGAGTTTTATCAGTCCTATTTAGCGAGTAATATGTAAGTACCACTTCAAAGTTGAATTAAAAAGACTCAAATCAATTTCTTCCATATCCAAAGCCTAAGATGATTAGTGTGTTAAAAGTTGATTAATTAGGGCATAAAACTGAAAGTGTGTCATTGATAAAAGATATATTTATGTATATATAATAATCAATTACCTCAGCATTAAGTTTCTTGTTTTGAGCTTGAAGGGCATCATTATCAGCCTTGAGAGCTTCAAACTGTTTCTTCAAGGCATCATAATCTTTCTCCAATTGCTTGGTTTTCCACCTAGCCCTCCTGTTTTGGAACCAAATGGCAATCTGCCTGGGTTGTAGCCCCAAGGCCTTAGCCAACTGCACTTTCCTCTCAGGTTCAAGCTTGTTCCCTAACTCAAAACTCTTCTCAAGCGCCTTCACTTGCTCTAAGTTGAGCCTCTTCTTCTTCTCCCCTAGGTGTGATCCATCATCTGACAATTCATCATCTCCATGCACTTCTTCTGATTTGTCCACACCTGAGAATGAGACCGATCTCTTCATCATAAACGGCGCACCACCACCTATAGATCCAAACAACAACACACATCAGCACAAACAAAAAGAGAGAGACACATACGCACACATATACAGATATACCATGGAAGAGTTGAGGAGGGCAAGAAGGGAGGAAATTGAGGGAAGTAGGGGAAGGCAGGTGGTCATTGTGGTGATCTTCATGGGGTTGGAACAAGAAAGAGTGAGGAGGAAAGGCCATTTTTTATTTAGTGATTCATGAACTTGAGGGATGAGGGGCTAAGGGGGAGAAATAAGAGGGGAGGAGGGGTATGGATTATAAGGACTGAGCTCTCAAATGACTAGAGCATGTTGGAGAGGTTATAGGAAGAAGACATGGGAGGGAGAGGTGGTGATGGGGTTCAGAGACTGAATGACAGCGATTTTTAGGTTGACAGTGAGAGAGAGAGAAAGAGAAACATGCACTGAGTAAACGAGAGGTGTCCATCTCTCTCTCTACACATGGTTTTTATTTACTTACAAATTGCTCATTCAACACCAAAACTGTTTAAGCCTACCTCTTCATTTCAATATTCATATGGTAATTATGTTTTCATTTATATTGTAAAGATTTTTTTTTGTCCGCGTATCTACTATCAGTAGAAGTGATTAATCTTCTTATGGTAAATATTTTTTAAATAAGTAAACAGTTATTCATAAAATATGCTCCATTGCCATGAACAAGAATCGAACCTCGACCACATCATATCTCATGATTTTTTGTAAGGAATTTTACAAATGTAGGATAAGGTTATATAATATTAAAAAAAACCATACAAATTAAAAGATAAAAAATTCATTCGTATATTTAATGTATTGTTATATGTGAATTCTGATGTCAACTTGAAAATTTTAATCTAAAAGACCCGAATTTAAATTCAACCTAATATAATTTGACAATAAAAAGGTCAATAACGTTACAATCTAACTTAAACTTGAGTTCATTCAAAAAAAAAAAACTATCTAAATTTTATTAGATATAAAACCAAAACAATTCAAACTTGAATTAATTTAACTCGAAAATACTGAAATTCAAATTCAAAACACTCAAATCCGAAACTATCCAACCAAATCTAATTGGTTGACATGTCTTTGTAGGGTAAGTACAGTATTAATAAATTATATGATAGCAAATTTAACTAAATGTTAAAAAGTATAATTATTTATATTTTAGTGCAAATTTATCCCATTTTGGTGACTATGAACATGATAAATACTATTGAAAGTGGAAGTAAAATAGTATCACATTTCATTTTTCCAGTCATCCATTCAAAAGTTGAAAGCATTTGCGTTGAAGACATGCAAAACGTTTTTATTTTCTTACTCAACCAAGACGACATGAATTTTCTTTTTCATTTTTCTTTTGTAGTTTTCACAAAGTCGGTTTGACTGAAATCCCTATATTAAGCTTATACACAATGTTAAACGAAGTACAAAATTTCAATTACATATTCCCACTATGATGATTAAATTGAATCAGTTAGTTGAGCATTCAGTAGTGATGTTGTAAGCATTAGGGTTAAAGTCAAGGGCGAAGCTAAAAATTTTATAGTAGAGGAGTCGAAATTAAATTAAAAAAACTTAAAAGGGTTAAAATAGAATTTTATTATTTATTAACTAAAATTTACTAAATTTTAAAGGACTAAAGAGGCGAATATATCAAACCAAAGAGGATCAAGGCCCCTTCCAACCCCCTTAGTGTCGTCCTTGATTCTAGTATTACCAATAATTTCATATGAAGAATAATTCATAAGTCCGTACGAGACTGATGACATGCCTTGATCTTAATTATCAGGGATTAGATCGGGATGATTTGATAGTAAATGATTTAAATTAGATAAATAATTCAAGTTTTTTATAGGTGTAACTTGATCCATATATAAATAATATAAAAGAGGTTGATCTCAAATCTATAGCATAAGATTGTATAAGTTGTCATTGTAATAGAAGTTGCAGGGTCACAGCATAAGATTGTATAAGTTGTCATTGTAATAGAAGTTGCAGGGTCACATTACTTGCAATCAAGTGTATATGAAATCAATGGTCTTAGTTTGCAAAAGCATATGGTAGTTGGATTAATGGACAAAATACAATGAGAAAACAATTTAGAGGTTCACAATATAAAACTCATCAAATCAAAGATAAAATTTTTATTATTTATTATTACACAACAAGATTTCCCTCTGTCTTCTGTCATTGACCCCACCACAAAAGAAATGTTTGTAATAAAAATGAAATTTCAGTACCAATTCAGGGGGGAAATTGTTAAATCATCAATCATTCAAAGATTCTTTCACATTCCAGTAAGTCCTCAATAATGTGAAATTTTGAAATTAAAAGAAATTCGTAATAAATTTTAATATAGAAATTAAATGAAAGTAATGAGACAAAGTGGGGCACTATTTACTCGCCCTAAATCCGGTCTAATTTTTATACCTCCCTTCTGTACCTATCTCTAAAATCACTTCCTTCATTTGTCTCGAAATTTTAAATATTTTTATAATATATATTCACTATTTTGGTTAGAAAGTTACGGGAATATCTTTCGGTAATAAAAATAAGTAATATTATTCGAGAATATTTTAGCTTTTTTCCTTTAAAAAATTAAAAAATAGTGGGATTTGATCCCACACCAATTGCATTAATAAAGCTTTATTTTAATATGCACACTTTATTACCTCTATCAGTTTAATATCGTACATATTTTATATGTTACTATGATTAATTAGTTTTAAATTATATATTTCATGACTTCCACACATATGCGTATGATAGGATTTTCAATAATTAAAAAGTATAAAAAACAATTATAAAAATAAAAGAGAAGAATTTATTTAAACCCGACTCTGAAAGTTTTAATTCAAAATTTGCGATTTATCTCACCTCAAAATCAATTTTAATTGAACTAATTTAAAATTAAACCTTTAATGTTTAAGACGTTTCATGTTAATTTTTTGACATCGGTGAATAACTCGATCCATAAATAGATATAATATTAATAAAAATAATTTTTAAATAAAAGGGGCCATTAGTTGTTTCAGTGGCCATGTGTTATGAGGAAACTTGGCAACATGAAAGTGCAGAATCCAAGGAGGATAATAATTAAAATTTTGCATTTATATTAGATGTTCCACAGTCATTCCATCAACATTCATCTCTTGGGGAAAGTTTTACTTTATAAAAAATGTTGAGAATTTTGGTTAAATTAATCTACCATGGATATATGCATTCTGCAATTAAAATAATAGTAACTTGTTGGATTAATGTCAAACCAAATTGATTAAATTAATGTAAAAGCTTAAGTTAAACTTTGTTAAAAGGCAAGGAAGTTGACTTGGTGCAGAATATAAACTAATTAATAAATCTCTATTTTCTAAAATGATATAATTATTTGGATAATATATATACGTTTCTCATTGTTCCCAAAGTGGGGGAAATATAAAAGAATACTTTTTAATTACTTCTTTTTTAATGAGCATCCAAATTAATATAGTTTAAACTATATTTTTATTGATTAATTCTATTAAGAAAGAATTGAGGAATAATAGTCCTTTCCACTTACAAAAAGAATACTAGTAAAATAAATTTTTTTTACCAATAAATGTTGGGTGTAATTGTAAGGTATATTTTACTTTCAAAAAAAAAAAAATAGGGTTTGAATCTTAGAAATAACTTTATTAGGTGAGATAGCCACAAACTCCGAACACGAATCGTAAAACGGATGTGAATTGTACAAAAAATAATAACAAACTCTTTTTATTTATTAGTGAGAATTGAATCTATGTTAGAAGTATTTCAAACATATGACCCTATGTGTGGGATTAAATTGTTTATGGATTCGTTGGGGTTCGATCGAGTTCGATTTTAATTTTCATGTTTAGACCAAATTTTGGTTTAGCTTAGCTCAACTTGATAACTCATTTTATTTTTATATATTAATAAACATATTTTTAAAATATATTTTTATAATTAAAAATATATTAATAAAATGTTTTTATTATTTGAATTGAATTTAAATTAAGCAAGATCAGCTTGAAGTAAAAAATCTCTTGTTCAAGCCCAACCTGAACAAGAGTGCGTTTACTAGGTTGGGCCTATTAGGTCGAATGGACCACCCAACCCATAGACAAAAGATGGTGCTCTTAAGATTATTTGAGAAGGGAATTAAGTTCGACAAAACTTGAAATTCTTATGTTCATATTTTCAAGAAAAAAAAAAGAAAATTAAGAATATTGTTGAGGACAAAAGGAGGTCAAAGGCTTAAATGATGGTTCACACAATGGTAGATGTGTAGAGAGCCATAAAATAAGGTTGGGTTTGACTAAGGTAGAAATGTAGAAGGAAAAGAATGAAGGCCTCCCCAAAGTTAGAGACATCTATTTGTAGGTGAGAGTGACCCTCTCTAAATCTTGGTTCTTAACACGTGTATAGGGTCAATCACATCATGGCCAACCAAGTGGGCAACATAATAGCCTTCTAATATGTTGCAATGGGATGGAGATACAGTAGGTGATGTACCACGTGTGTGCCATACAAAGCAGAACCAACAACTATTCTTGGCACTGTAGATTGAAGGAGCCTTATCTGTAACACCCCTAACCCGTAACCATCGGCGGAATAGGTTAAGAGGTATTACCAGACTTGCAATTCAATTCAGAACAATTATTTATTCAGAAACATCATAATTCAATCAATAGCATTCATTCACATCCATTATATACTTTAAAACAAACATATCAAACTTTAATCATACATTCGATACCAAATCGTAACATATTACAATTTTCAGAAACTTAAAAAATTTTCAGCATTTTAACTATCACACGCCTGTGTGAGGAGGCCGTGTGCTTCACACGGCATCAGACACGCCTGTGTGTCTAGGCCGTGGCAAAACAGGGCATACATACTGACTTGTCCACACGGCCACAAGACACGCCCATGTACCAGGCCGTGTGAAAATTAGGGAGGCTACTGACTTAGCTACACGGCCAGTCATACGCCCGTGTGTCTAGCCCGTGCTCGAAACTGACTTGGCCACACGGCCTAGCACACACCCGTGTGTGTGTGACTGTGTAGTCTACTCAGGCTCATTTCGAAATGACCTTCGAGCAACACGGCTGAGACACACGCCCGTGTCTCTATCCGTGTAGGCAAAAATAGGCTATTTGCAAAGCCATTTTGTCACCCTAATATCAGAAGCATAAATAACCACAATTCACAACCCAATTGGCAATCATTTTATAACTATTTCATATATAAAATATAACCAATTCCAAACATGCTCCAAATCTCAACCAATTCAATATCATAATAGGTATTACAAACAATTCATATTAACTTACTATATCATGACATTACCAATATATTCATGCACACATACCTTATTTTATATCATTCAAATATACCAATTTTGCATTCATGAACCTAGCATGTATAAACCACATTTCAAAATAACATTTGCATTTTCTATTCTATCTTTTATAAGCCAAAACACATCATATAGAATCACATATATACAATCAAAACAACCATTACTACTTTAAGCCATATCACATAGCTTGTTCATATACCAAGTTCACATCAACATCATTAACATAAGATGGCCATACTTCACAACCTATAAACTAGCTTATACATGTCATATTTACATATCTTCCATGAGTTCCAAAAGTACCAAAAAATCACATGGATAGTGTGATAGTAATCTCCGACTTTATCCGAATCGAGCAAGCTTTCGAATCTATAAAATACGGGAAAATAAAAGCAGTAAGCATTAAGCTTAGTAAGCACGTGTAATATAGAATTAAACTTACCAAATGTAAGCATTATAACAAATTAAAATCTAACCCATTTGTTCATAATGCCTATTCACATCACCATTCACAAGTTAGTCATCCAACATTTCATGTAAACCAAGTATCATTGCATCAATACTAATTATTTAAGTATCTCTTGTATCATATTATCCACATAATTCATACATTCATATATCATAAAATCCATGTAATTCATGTAACTTATAATTCATATAAGTCTTATAGCTTTTGTATCATATAATCTTCATAAATCATATTGGTATAATTCACTTTGAACCTACAGAAATATCGAAGGATACTCGGGTGATACACATTAAGTGTATAAATTGATAATTCGTCAATTCATCATCATTTTTGCTCTTTCGAGTGATGATTAGTAAACTCCTTCTGAGCTGATAAACGGTAAAATTTCTTTACGAAACTTTCACATAATTAATCTATTATGTTGTAAACCTTATTAAAATAATAACATAAATATTTTCACTTCGAATTTATGGTCCCGAAACCACTGTTCCGATTTGACCTAAAAACGGGTTGTTACATTACCTGCCATGTGTACATTTTTTCATGAAGAAATCTTTGGTAAGGTGTTGCTTTAAGAAAGGTTATGGCAAGCGAAGTTGTGTTGCAATAAAGTAAATGGTAGCAGAGCCTAGTCAAGTGAGGTACATATAACAATCGCTCCCCCAATCAAGAATGTTATAAAGTGACCTATCCTAAGTTGAATTAGCTTCTCTAATTTTTGGGAATAATTGTGAGTGTGATCCACACTTGGCGGGAAGATAGCGTGTCTATGCAAAAGAGGACTTTGTGTTGGTCTTTTATTTGAATTTGGAAAGGATACGTGTTGATGTTTTTACATATTAAGGATGGAAAAGTGGTCTTTCTAGTTCTATATGTAGATGATATTCTACTAATTGGGAATGATGGAGGGATGTTATCATCAGTTAAACTGTGGTTAACTCAATAGTTTAAAATGAATTATTTGGGTGAAGTTAATTATGTTTTGGAATTTTGGATCATTAGAGATCAAAAGAACAAAGTGATAGCTTCACTGCAAGCTTCATACATAAACAAGATCTTGGAACCTTCTATATAACACCCCTTGTTTAGTCCAGTCACCAGACCTGAGCTACTGGAGGTTACCACACGAAACTCACATAACATTTACATATTTTAAACATAAACTCACATAACATTTACATATTTTAAACATACATGGCAGACTATGCCACAAACTAATAGGTGGCGGATCACTCCAGCAATCATTCAATTATGCATGAAATTTCAGATAGCTAAACAATGAATTATTCTGCGGACACCACTATAACGAAGGAAAGACGGATATAACATATCGCCCAGTGGAATCTTAGTATTTGAATATTGTTTGAGAAATAAAAAGGATACAAAAGTGCATAGCGTTATAGCTAGACTATGTATAAAATATATATGAGTGCGTCTGTGACACATTTGGATTTGATGAGTATTGGATTAACACGTAGTGAAAAAGAAGTAAGCACAATAAAGGAAGGTTCGCCCCCAAAAGCCTATGTTGGCATACATAGCATGGGTGGATTCCATTATGTGTAATAAAGAAATGAACCTTAAGAATATAAAGCTTGTGTCGGTAATAAAGAACACCCCCTAATGATGTTTTTGAGCCAGATAAGTTATAAGAAAAGAATAGTTAGGAATCAACTGAACGTGAACTAAAATAATTAAGAACCAAATGAAAGCACTTGATTAGTATTCTTAGAATTGTGAAGATTTGGATAACACTACCAATTGATTGATGTAACATTTGTTAAATCATAGTAAAGTCAAAGGACAAGTCAAAGCATTTAAAACAATAAAGATATCTTCTCTCCCTATGGGAGAGTAGGGCTAAATGAGGAAAGAAGAACTTCTCTAAGCTAAACAAAGGTCAAAGGGTTAGGCCAAGTCGAGGTAAAGTAATGCTTGACAAAGGAGAGATTTGAAGTCTAAGTAAATAAAGCGTTGCCCACCTCGCTGAACCTTTTAACGTGTATATGGGTGTGTAATCGATATCAAATAGTAATACAAAAATCCCTCCTGAAGGCGTAATTTTCCAACGCGTGATTAGTCAAGCTACCAGCTACGCCCTGACAAAGGATGGGCTAAGACCTAGGCATAAGTTATGCATGCATTTGTATGTCCGTACATGTTGTTTTACATCTGTCGTGCATCAAATTGGTGATAGCATGGATTAATACACGTGTCAAACATCTATTGGAACAAAGAAAAATATCTAGTTGACTGGGTGAGTGTTGGGAATTGTTCATTACTTCCTCATAAAGTATTCTCCATTTATATAAGGGTGAGCTGAGGGGAAAAACCTCTCATTCTTTAGGATGAGCTTGGAACGAAAGGGTAAGCTGTGAGATACCTATATTAAGGTAAGTTTTGCAGCCTTACTTCCATGAGAGTAGATCTATTTAACTTAGTAACGAAAATGGTAAAACTTAGTTGTATGATTTTAGTGTTCAAGTGAGAAAGGAAATGAACTAGATAAAAAGCTCTTGATGAGTATTCTATGGTTTAACATTTAGGGGTTGTTGATCTACTCGATAGAAGCTTAGATCTGATGTCAAAAGCTATTGATAGTGAATAGTATGAGCTCCAAAGTAAGCCTCTAAACTGACTTTTTTATGTATGTTATCATGCCTATTTTTTCTATGTTAAAAGATTGATATATAAGACAAAACAAAAGCTGTGCATGTGTGATATACTGATTCTGTGAAAATGTGCATCTAATAAGCTTGTATGTGTGGCTTGATGCCTAAATGACAATACGTCTTTGCTATAAAAAGAAAATTATGAACATGATGAATATGCATGAAAGCATAAGTTGGATGATAAGTCTATGTTCTGTTGAAAAGTATGTGCATACATGAGTGTGCTTTAAGCACAACTGCTTTTGTATAAAGAGTCTGGATTGCATGTCCCAAAACATAAATGCTTCTGCATGTTGAAGTCTGTTGTAATGAGTCTGAATATCGAGTCTGCTTGCATTTTAATCCATCGGGATAGTAAACATGAATTACAATATGAAAGTCCATGGCCATGACAAGTGAAGATCGTATAGTGTAAGACCTAGTCTGGGACTATGGCGTTATATGGGAATGTGAATACCACATAGTGTAAGACCTAGTCTAAGACTATGGCGTTATATGGGGATGTGAAGACCACATAGTGCAAGACCTAGTTGGGAACTTTAGCATCATGTGTGAAAAAGATTAAAAGAACGGTTGGGTGAGTACCAAGCGATAAGAGGCAAACCTCATAACGATGAGTTTAGGCAAATCTCTATCGTCGAAAACACCATTAACTAAAAATGATATTTTTGTGGTTGTTCTCTGTTATATATGAACCTTTGTTGTTGAATCTGTTATATGTGAGTCTTTGTGACTGAATTTGTTATATGTGGAAGCCTTTGTGGTTGATTTTGTTAAAAGTGTCTTCGTGACGATTTCTATTATATGTATCTGGACGCCTTTATGGATATCTTATGATGTATGGATGCCTTTATGGCTATCTAAGTCAAGTGGATGCCTTCATGGCTATTTGTTGTTCAAGCAAGTGTCTGAAGCTTCCGGAGACAAGGAAAGACATCTGAAGTCAAGATTTCACCTTAGTGGCATAGTCTGTGAAATAACCTCAGGACAAAGAGTTAATGGCAACGCCGAAGTGGCAAAGTCTGAATAAAGCATAATTGTCTGGCTAGTGGCAATGAAATAATAGCGAGAAATGCATGATGATAAGAAGTGGGCGAAATCTGCCTTGACCACCAATAGGAAGGTAAAATGGAAAGTAAGTTGCCAGTGCAAAACCATAAGTAATTCAAATTATACCGACTAGTGTGTCGTTGAAAGCACAAAAAAACAACCTATCCCTAAGAAATAACGAAAAGAATAGTATAAGGGAAGTAGGGTTAAATCCTTAGGGACTAGATCGCTACGGCTCCTTGTTTCTCGAATCTTGAGCACATTCGTGCCCAAGAAAAATGTCTGACCTGGGAAAAAAATAAATAAAATAGAATTAAAATATGTGGATGAGTCGAAATTAAATAAATTAAAATTGCAATTGAGAAAAGAAATAGAATTAAGAAAAATGGTTTTCTGATTGAGGGATTCTAGCCTCCAGTTATCTCGATCTTCTTTTGGTTCAATCATAGGCTTTTAGGTGATCCTTTTCATGACCGAACAAGCCAATTATAGTGGAAGCGGACGCCTACGACCACCAGCCAACCGTTGCTTTTGTGGGATCGTCTTACACTAGATCACCGTTTCTCAATAGCGAATGCCATGCCATTTCGTCTCTTAGGCTCAAAAACCTCTCAAGCAGTAAGTTAATGAACTGACTGTGTAACCTTCCCAAAACATACAAAGGGCCGCCTTTGCACAAGATGAGAATTACTTTTGGAAAGACATGGATGAAAGCACCAGTCCCGTAATACGGAGAAATGATGAATACCAATTGAGAAGGTCCTCATGAAATTTTTTGGAGGAGTCTTGATAACTTTTGGCTAAATGAGTTTAGTAGCTCATGCTTTTTAGGAAAAAATACAAGTTTAGTGGAATAAAATTTTATTGGAGAAGAAAATAAACAAAAAGGCTAAGAGCCTTATGAGGAAGAAGATTTTTACAAAAGTGATGAGTGAATATTCAGGTCACTCTATCCCCTATTTATAGTATATAAAAAACCTAGTTTGTTCCTATTTAAACTCTAAAAGATAATAAATTTATAATTTGAAATTAAATCTAAACAGTATCATAATAATCTTAACAATAATCCTAAAAATAAAATTCAAATTTAAATAAAGTATTCTGTTCATAAATCTCTTCTTTGAATTTTTGCCCAAATTCTTTCGCAGTTTGTATTTTCAGCACCACTTATTCCATATTTCGCATGTTGACCAGTTTTGTCTTTATATTCATTTTTTTGCCCTTAAATTTCATTTTACCGTCATTTTTGTCCCTACAAGATAAAAACCATAAACAGCCCAAATTAGTAGGATCGTACCTAAAATATCTATGTAATTAACATATAAAGTATGTCATTTTAGAGTATTATCACCGACTGAGGTAAAATTGTTTACATAATATAAAAGAATAAAATGTATGTAGAAATTTAATATATGTTCCTACTGAATTTGATTATTATCTATTTGTTTCCATAAAGTAAAGTGCAATGTTTACATTTAATGTGAAATGATGAATAAATGTATGATAGTGCCTCACTAAGTTCTTGTGAACTTATTATGGTTGCTTATGAATGTAAGATTTATAAAGAATAGTGCACTGAGAGGCGATGCCAAGGCTACGCTAGGAAGCAGCGATCCATGTTGATATTTATACAGAGGAAGAATGAAAGAAAAAGGAAAGCATAAAGAGAAAGCTATATAAAAAGCTTTTGGACTATATGATATCGATTAAGTTAAACAGAAAGTCATCGGGCAAAGTTAAAGTCCGCGCATAAGTTGTAATACTCTGTTTGTATACTTAATAACAATAAGATGAAAAGAATAGTTGTATTATTAAAATTGTAAACGCGATTTTACAGTATAAAAGGATTTATACATTTGTAATAAGAATACACGAGGAAATTCAGTAAACGAAAGAGGAAAATTTTATTAAGTCATTGCTCGTCTAGTACATAGGCGAATAGAAGAGTCTGGGTTGTATCTATTTTAGGAAGTAACACCCAAAACTTGGATCTAGTTGATCGAGTCAGGTGGAGGGCTTACAACAGATATTAGATTTGAAATATTTCCTGCATATACCCAAAAATGGTGGATTGTTCCGTAGATACCCTACACTACAGTAGGTCCCACGGAACTCAAGACGCGGAACATAACAAATCTGAACATTATTTTTTTTATCATACATTATGAAAATTCAAAGTAATCACTTTCAAAGTTAAACAAGTTTGTTTACAAATAACCAAATAACCAAATACATGCCACTTAGACCGACTTAAATAAATCAGGAATCTACCACAAATTCGGACGGATAGTGTGAACTTTTTATTGATTTGATCAATGCACTCTGAACGTTCAAAATCTACAAGATAAAAGCAGTCTAGGTGTAAGTATTTAGAATACTTAGTATGCTCATACAAATTATATGATAATTTAATATGCAAACACAGTTTACCTATTTGCCAACACAGTTTGCGAACAAGGTAAGTGCATATACTTTATTACATACAGTATATCAGGTAAGCAACATGATACAAATACACTCTTCATATCAAATTCATTCTCATACATTTCATTTCTTAACTTGCCAATTTTACATGTTTTATATTATCCGATGAACATTGTAAAAAAACTCAAAACACATGTACACTTCACATCAGAGGCTTATTCGAGCAAATCACATATAGAGGTGTCAAGTTACTCATCTGGGCTAAACCTTTATCGACATAATGAAAGCCTGACCAGGGTTGTATATACATGTAAGGTTACATGTTCAGGCTAAACCTTTAAAATGACTTTAGATTACCAATCAAGGCTAAACCTGTGCCACATGTATCTTTGAGTTTGCAACAAATGTTGTATCTCAAAATCATCAGGAAATAACATGTAACCACATGTACGAGTCTTTTATTAAGCTCATCAGGACACTTTTATTCTGTAATTTCACTCACATTCCTTCGTAACATAATACACCGTTTCTCCTTTATAATTTTAACAACTAAATATAAATTACCAAATTTTCAGAATATATAATTTAAGAAAAAAAAAAAGGAAAGAAAGTTTAATGATGTTCATATTATATGAACTTACCTGGCAAAATGATAACTCGCCACAGTAAAGCCTATTCAACAACTTTTTATTTCCCGCGATCTTCTCTTAGAGAATTCAAATCTTGATCTATAACATAATTTTAATTTAATTTTTATTAACCAACATCATTCATCATCTTATAAAACACATAAGTCGGTTTATTTTCATCACTCTAGCTTCCCTTAAACCTAACACTTAAATAGTCAAGCCCTTTATAGTAATGTTTAAAGAAATCTTGAGCTGGTTTCGAAATGTCTTCATTTTAGCTGTTATTCAAAACTAAAAAATTCTCATTTTACCAAGTAGTCCTTTTTCATAACTTTTCATCTAATCTAAACATTTAACACCACAACTTCAAGCATTCAATAATGGTAATCTCAAGAAATTATTAACAGTTTTGGAAACAAACATGACTATTAGCTAGATTGAAACACGAAAAATTCAAAAACGTCAAATTCAAGAAAAATAGACTCGAATTAGCTTACCATGGAAGTGCACAAAGCTTGACCGAGTTTTCCTAGCTTAACAAAGAATAAAGACGGTGAAAAAGATAGTAAAATTAAAATGAATAGTAAAAGGAAAATGAATTTTTTCTTTCCTCAATCCACTATGCTATGATGTGTATATATATATATATATATATATATATATATGTCTAATCTAATTATTAATTAAGATTAGCATTATTATAGGTAAGGTAAAGCCAACACATGTTTGGTCATTAGTTAAAAAAATGGTTGAATTATCAATTAAGTCCCTAATTGATTATCATACTACCTCTAGCAAAAGAAATCCATAATGGTCAACTTTTACCACCTTTACAGTTTCATCCCTATACTAAAATAGATTATCCAATCAATCAAATTAACAAACCAGGATTTCATATAACATTATAATAGACTAATTGATATTAATATTAAAACTTACTGACTCAATCATTGGTAAACGGGGTTTCAAAACTACCATTTCTGGTACCACTGAAAATGGGTTGTTACATTTTATATCAGGTTTTTATCTTTCTTTAGATTATTATCCTAAACCAACAGAGGAAAGAGAACATATAAGAAAGGCTATTTATGCCTTGATAGTAGGAAATCTCATGTATGTTATGTTATACACAAATTTAGATATCTATTTTCCAGTAGGATTGGTAAGTCGATATCAAGCGAATCATTGTCCTAGACATTAACAGACAATTATAGATATACTCAAGTACTTATGAAGAACAAAAGATCATATGCTTGTATATTTTGGCATGGACTTAATTATTATTGGATATATAGACTCTTACTTTTAAATGTGTAAGGACTAGAGGAAATCGATATCAGGCTATGTATTTTTTTCCTTGGTAACGGAGTCATAGTGAAAAGAAGTGTCAAGTAGAGTTATATTGTTGACTCCACTATAAAGGGTGAATATGCGGCTACTTCTAAGATAACAAAAAAAACAGTCTGACTTTGAAATTTCTTAATATATCTTGAATTCATTCTTAGTGTAGAAAAATTATCACATTGTATTGTGATAATAGCATGATAATAGCGAATACTAAGGAGACAAGAACTCATAAACGGACAAAGCACATTGATCATAAGTATCATATTACAGGATAGGTGGTGGCAGGTGAAATAGTGGATGTAGTCAAAGTCACATCTGAGGGCAACCTTATAGATACGTTTACCAAGACTATGGTAGTTAGGAGTTTTGAGACACATGTAGAGGGAATGGGTATGCAAAATATGACTCCTCTACTTCACTAGGACAAGTGGGAGATTGTTAGGATTTAGTTTCATTAGTGTAGTTGTTTCGTTATTAATGCTTGTAATTTTTCAAACAGATTGGTCAATAAAATTCCATTGTTAAATTCATTATCATTTGTATGTTTGTCCTCAATGCTTTTGCATGAAAAGTAAAATGTATAAGCAAATATTGACTCATTGATTACCTAGTGCTTAACTCATACTAAGTTGCATCATGTAGTCAGATCATGATGCGATAAGACAACTTATATTAGTAGGTAATCTAAATGGTTCGTAGTCTACAGAATCAAAGTTGAGTAAATTGATTTAAGAGACTCATGTTGTTTATCAAATCCAATTAGGGAGATAGCTTATCTTGGGTATCGAAGTGGATGGCTCCTAATAAGATCAAAACATAGGTGCCATTGTCTAGATTGACAATACATTGAACATGACCCAAGTTGAATTTATCCTGAATTCATTTAGGGATTTATTCACTTATAACATTCATAGCATGGCTTAACTAAATACTAAAAGTAATTGACTATGTATATAGCTCGTATACTTTGATATATTAAAAGCCTAAGTTCAATTGGTAAAGAGTAAAAAATTGGTATGTTGTGTATACGTCTTATGTATGGCATAGATTTACTTACAAAAGTGGAATTCATAGACCAATAAAGGTTAAAAGATACCTCTCACTTACATTGCATGGTTGATGGAAAAGAAACATGGTCACGAGTCATTTGCTCTGGAATAATTTTATTACTATATGTTAGTGAATGGCTTTTTCATGGAGGGAGACGCGATGGTTACCATGAGATAAAATATAACTATATTTGGTGAATGGATTTAACCTAAAAAGATAAAAGATATCCTACGAGGGTAACACACTAATGACAATGTCATTAGACGAGCAAAACTATAAGCTACTTTCGTAATGGTAAATAATAAGGGAGATTTTAGTAATGGTACTTTTAATGGATTGACTCCATGATTAAATAATATCGTAATTAATAGACAGAGTTGAAACTTAATTACAAATTATTTGAGTCCTAATTATATATGTCGAGTCAATCCCCCCACTAGCTTAACAACCCTTTATGGATTACAATTAGAATCAATACGTTGAAAGAATGAAATCGATGAAAAAAGAAATAGATTACATGTATTACTATCCCAATAAATATATTTTTCTCATAAAGAACAAGAGGTGACTAAGAAATAAATTTAATTTCTTTAAATTATTATTTTATTTATTGTAATTAATCATTTAGTTCTAAATGAAAATTAAATTAAGTACTCATCACAGTTTTACAGAATGAGACAATTAAATTTATTTACTTAAATTCTAGTACGGTAAAGTGTAATGACTTTAATAGAATTAGAATTGGGTTGAGGAACTAGTTTAATTGAAAGAATTAATTTATTTTATTTTAATTAATTAAATAAATAATATTTTAAGAATAAAAAATTGGTTATTGGGTTGGACAAGTTATCTGAGCTTGTTTTGAAACAAGATAACATATATAATTATACCAAATACAACAAAGTCCCAAAAAGCCCACTTCGACATAGGGTGGGCGGCACACTTAGTATTCCAAGTGTGTGTGGCCCACCATAAGCAGTCCCAAAGGGACTCGATGTTTTATTTATTAAAATATTATTATTTTGTCTTTTCTTATTCTAGTGGAGTTCTTGTGGAATTCTTGTGGAATTTCCCTATATATAAGGAGTGTGAGTTAGGAGAAACGTACACTTTGTTAAATTTTAGTGAGATTTATTTTTCAAAATAAATTCTACTTTTTATGAGAACTCAAGTTTGATTTAAGGTTTTTAATCCTTTGAGAAAATTAACTTTTTCCAATAGAAAGTTACAATTTTAATTGTGTAATCTATTCATGAATTAGAGCCCACCTTTTAAGCAATAGATTTTTCCACCATCTTCGACAAAGTAAATTGAAAAGGACCTTAAACCCTAAACCCTAAACTCTAAAGCTCCAGCATAAGTGGCCAAGTTGCAGCGTAACGAAGTAATAGCAATGGAACTTGATTAGGAGAAGTACATATAACAAATACTTATCCAACTATGATTAGCTTTGTGAATAAAGTTGTTATTAAATGTGAATATCAAACGAATTGATTGACAACAATTTTTTACAAAAAAAAATGTGGGACAGATTGCCCCAACACAAGGCTCTTCTTGCTTAATTCCTAGATTCGAGTAATAGTCCAAAAGCAGGTTGCAAAGCCTAACTAAGCTGAAAATTTGGTGAAAAAAAAAAGGAGATTCCCACATTAATCAGAAAGTGAAGCATTTGCACGTTTTGGCATCCACCTTTTGCTTAATCCTTCCACTTTTAAGTTTCCATCCTAAAATATTTAGCAATATGACACAAAAAAAATAAAGTAAATATCGATATATGACCTTTTTTTTTAAAAAACAAAATCTTTATAATACCAACTATTTATGTCATTTATGCTACTGATGGAGAAATGATTAGTTTACTTTCGCTTTTCCATGTTAAATGTTAAGTGTATCTAATACTAAGGCTACCCACTCCCAAAGCCATAAGCCCTAGTTGCTCATCTTTGTGTGGTGTTGGGGATTATTATAAAACTTTTTTTTTGTTAACTATAAGAATATATTAATATCTAAAAAATCCCAACACAAATATACAATTTATAATGTCTAAAAATTATCTTAATATTTTTTAAAATAAAATGGGGTGGATCCTTCAATGTAGTGGTTTAATGTGACCCTACAAGAAGCCCTTTCACATGGTTTTTTTTTATTGGAAGTTTAGGGGAGGTAGCCCTTTGGAATAGGGTGGATCCATGTTATTCCTTGTTGCCTCACCTCAATATCTCTATTAAACAAACACTAAGCACACTGAATCTTCTCCACATGCCTTCCTCTTCCCATGTGCTTTGCTTCCTCCTTTCTCTTTCTTTGCCCTTTATTTAATTATTTAACCAAATCTTTTCTTTATATTATTAAGTGCTTCTCCAAATATTTTCTTTATATTAACTGCTACTTCTTCCCTTCCCTTCTATTCTTCAACCATTTAAGTATATATATTTTAATGTAATTTCCACACAACACTTTATAATATTTAAGCCCAATAAGATACCAACCAACCATCCATCCTAGAGTTCTTATAATTGAAGTTTTCTCTCTCACCTCAAAAAATATATATTTGATGTATTAATAATATATGTAAGTTTATATATCACTGTTAATGAGGTCTTAGTTTAATTGAAAAAAGTAAAGATTTTAGATTTTGAGTATCTAAGTTCGAGATCTATCATGCGTAACTATATACGTAAGTCTCTAGAACTCATCATATATGTGGGTTGTAGTCCAATTAATCCAATTTATTAACTTTAATTATACTTGTTACACTTCAGAAAATAAAGTTTATACACCACAAAATGAAGTACATTAAAACAATCATCAATAAATTAAGAAAGGATTCTAAAAATAATTAATTAAACATAAATATGGATAGAGGGAGGTGTAGGATTCATGCATGGATTTCAAATGTTATTTCATTCTCATAGACAGATTCCATTTAACTAAAGTAAGATTAAACAACCTTAGTTTAATGATAGAGATAAGTTTATATATATAGTGTTTTAGAGCTAAAAATGAAGCATCTAGCTAGCTTGGGTTATATATTATTCATCAAATCATTGCCCTGGTCTAAAACTGTTCATCAATCATGGTGTTTCGCAATGTGTCAACAAATTTATAGGCTTATATACCTTTGGGGCTATGGAGGAAGACAAATGGAAATTTATATATTAAATAAACAATGATACTGAATGAAGAAAAAAGGACTTGAGAAAAAGTATATGCTATACCTATTTCTAACTTTAACTGCTTTCTGCATTTTCATCTTTTTCATATTATCTTTAGTTTTTGAAAACAGATTGCACCCAAATATATAGTTTGATAGATTTTTCTTCTTTTATTTTTGAAGTATGAGCTACTACCTGATTTCATCATGCCTCATGTCTCACAACCTCGAGTGTTTAAAATGTTGGACTAAATTTTGCATGACTTGATAAAAGGAAACCAAATTATAAACAAATACCAATAACATTATTTAAGTATAATTAAATATTAATTATATTTATTTTTCTTTGATTTTTGATTTCGGGTTTAAAGTTTATGGTTTAGGATTTAAGGTTTATATTAGGTTTCGAGTTTAAAGTTTAAGGTTTGAATTTAAGATTTAGAGTTTAGGATTCATATGGAGTTTCAATTTTGGGTTACTTTTAAATATAATTTATTAATATTTATTTATAAATCTTTCATTATTTTTTATTTCACAAGTAATGAGATGCCGTGTTGTTTTTCACTTATGATACATGAAATTTATGCCATAATTTGTTTAGATAAAATATGTGGTAATCATTAAATAAAACAAAGAATTAGCTAAAATTTCCCATTCCCTTTTTTCAATGTAATATATAAATTAATAATTTCTTTTTATTTTTTTATAAAAACATTTTAAAATTATAGAATCAATATACAACTTTTTTTTATTCTATTTATGAATCATAAAGGGATGTGTTATATGGGCTATTGACTGCCAAAAGTTTTGGGCTAAAAGAAAGATTAATTGCATGTCTTCATTAGTAAATTACTATCTGTGATCCAATAATTGGGCCTATATCAGGAAATGAAACATCCTTGGGCTCTGCTTCACTCCACCAAGTAGAAATTACCCAATTAATGAACTAATTTCCTCTCCTGTCTTTGCATAATTGAGCCCAATAGAGTTCAAGCAGTATCAAATTTACTTTAAATCAGATTCAAAGTTAAATTAATTAAGTTTCACAGTCTTAACTCGATTGGTATGTGTAAGCCAATATAGGAGGACGTAGATTCGAGTGTGTAGAAGTGCATTATCCTCCTATTTATGGGTTGAGGAGGAATTATAAATAATTTTAAATATTCTATAAAAAATAAACAGATATACAATAAAAATATCATACATTTAAATTATTTTATTCTCGAAATACTCTCACAAAAAATAAATCTAATCCAAAAGGAAAAAAAAAATTCTTTCGCTTGCACATGATTCTCCCTTTTCAATTCAGCCCCTTGATATAATTATTTTTAAAAAATATATATACAATAAATTAAAAAATTTAATATATACAAAAGCATCTGAATTTGGCAATTTATATCTATTTGATGCCTAATTTTTTTTTTTACTTAAATTTGAAAACCGTAAATTAACTTATTAGCTTGTTTAGGTATCTAACATTGTTAATTTTTTTTATGTCACGTGTCAAAATGCAAGGTTATCATATGTCACCATGCTATTGGTCGTCATTGTCACGTCAACGTATTTTAACAGTGTTAATTAAGTAATTTAAAAAAAAATATCAAGTTAACTTATGGTTGTTAAGTATATGTACCAAGTAGCTCAGTAAAAAAACATACCAAATTTAAATACTTCCGTATATATTAACCCAATTAAATTTAGATATATTAATTTCTTAAAAGAAAAAGAAGAAGAAAAAGAAAACAAAAGTAATATAGAAATAGGAGGAGGAAGTGAAAACACGTTTCAAGAAGCTGAAAATGGAATATAAAAGAAGTGCAATTTAGGGTAAGTTCACAGCTAATCTTAGTTCTCATCTCAAGAAAATAATAAATAATTATATTGACTCGATCGAGAAACCTTGATACATCGGCAGTCCAAATGTTCAAATCCAATGCCAACTTTATCATATAATATATGTATGCATGCATGCATGTATATATGTATGTGTGGTTAGTGGAAACCCATGAACGTAAACTACAAGCAACTAACAGACCGACATTCCATCCAAGAAAGCATAGAAAAAAAGGTGATCAAACACATTATTTTACATCATTTATTGAAAAATAATAATGATGATTTTATTTAGTTATTTATTCATTTTTTTTTTTGGCAAAGTCGTTTTCTATATTATTAATGGGTTAATTTTACATCATTTAATATGACCCTCTCTTTTTTTCGTCCCAGTTTAATGGACATTATTATGGTAGTGACATGCACGTCTTCTTCTACCCTTAATAATAATAATAATAATAATAAAACGAGTTAGGTGAATTAAGCTTTAAGAATTTTAAATATCGAATTTTAATAAATAATTTGATGTTTAAATAAATTTATTTTTATTGCCAATTGAGTTTAGTTCAGTTAATATTGATATTGTCATTAATATATGAGGATATAAATTTAAGCGTGTTGAAGCACGTTTATCCTTCTATTTAAGAATTAAGGAGGCTGAGATAAAGTCAAAATTTTTGTTTAGGGGACCAAGATAAGATTATAAAATTTAGGAGTCAAAAGTTAAAAATTTTATATTAAAAATGTTTAAGTTAAATTATTATTTTTTTCAAAAGTACTAAAATTATAATTTTTCCATTTAATCAAAAGTTTAAAAAAAATTGTTGAATCTTGTAATTTTAGGGAAGGACTATAAAATAAATTTCCCATTGAACCAAGGTGGTCAAAGCCCCTGCCTGCATCTTTGATTATTCCCCTATAAAGAGGAATTATCTATAATTTCTAAACATTGTTAAAAAAACACAATTTTATTCTTCTTACATTTTTATAGAATTGTTTTTTCTTTTCAAAATTCAATGTTGTTGGCTACATAATTTATTCCCATATATTTCTAATTTTAATTATGTAAATTAATTAATTGAAAAATGAAATATAATAATGAAATTTGACAAGTCATCATGGAATTTACCATTTCACTCTTTTTCTTTATTTATTTAGTTTTAATTGTGTCAAC
This sequence comes from Gossypium anomalum, assembly GCA_025698475.1. NCBI lineage: Eukaryota > Viridiplantae > Streptophyta > Magnoliopsida > Malvales > Malvaceae > Gossypium > Gossypium anomalum. Next base: position 66,116,113 of record CM046964.1, read on the forward strand.
ACCCAACAAGTTCATCCATGCAATTTTATGAAGATTTCAACCTACCAGTATATATATATATATATACTAAAAAAACAATTTATTTACACAATTAATTTTACTTTTTTTATTATTTATAACTCTCAATCAGGTCACCAACTCAATTAAGAAAATTATAGAAATATCATTCCGTAACTAAAATGAGTTATATTATACGAAGATTCTTTAAGTTATACTATTTGAGGGTATTAGTCTTTTTATTTAAAAAAATCAATAAAAATATGCATGGTGGGATTTGAATCCAAACCATTTACATTAGCAAAACATTTAATTTACTACTCACCTAAAAATTTATTTTAATTTTTTTATACATTTTAATTTTATTATGTACACTTTATTATTTCCATCAATTGTATATCTTACTATTACAATGTATTTAATTAAATTAATGTCACAAATTAACTCGACACCGACACGTAAATTATAGCATATTCATCCTCTATGCGTAATCTCTTTCATCGTGAAAGAGTTAGTGAGTAACCTTCAAAAGTCTCTCAAACGTTTTGACGAAGAAGAAGTTCCTACTCATTTGATGTGTGCTTTTTATTGCTAATGTCATTATTGGTGTGAGGATTATTAACAATCGTTAGTGAAGTTTTTTGTTAATATTTTACTATTTGAGATTTGACAATGATAAGCCTTTTATATTTAGTGGACGATAAAATTTTAAAAAAGAAAAATTGAATCAATTAATTGGATGTTTTGGGAAAAAATTATTGCTTACCTATGTGTGACCATATTTTCATGATTAAGAACAAACATAATAGTTTTCGACTCTTTTCTTTTTATTTTAGGGTTTGGGATAAAATTGGTAGTGACATATTTGACTTTATGTCTTATCTTCTCTTTATGTACCTACCTATCATTTAATACATTAATCTTTTTGTGGGCCAACACTTTCATAAAATGGTAGTGTATAATGCCTCTAGACTCAAATAATCTACAATTGTAGTCCAAATATTGAACTTCAAGTTTGCAAGCCACCGTGAAGACGAATGTGTCTCCATAAAAGTCATTCCTTGTAGAGTTATTTTCTATTTTAAATGTCTCCACACAAGGTTAATTAGGAGTTGGATTTTCTCAATCATCAATAGTAATCCCCAACTCATACCAATAGAATTTCAATGGTTTGTTATGAATCAACTTGAATATATAATGTATCAGATCTCTTTCCAATTGCTCCTATAAGAATCCAAATTGACATTTGGTTTTATTGAACTTAGACCTAAACTTTGCTCTCAAGTCTTTCTCATGTTTTTCTCTTAAAAGCCAACTTGTATTGCTATACTAAGATTTGGAGAGAGCTCATGTTGTTCTTGAACCCACCAAAATAAGCATGTAACCCCTCGTTTATTTGAGTTGATTTCATTATCGCTTAGAAGAGGTGATTATTAGGAAACTAAACTCACCTAGTCTCGAATTCAATTATAATTAGACTTCTTAGACGGTCGCATTGAATTCATTCTTCATTGCTTTATAATCGACAACACCCTTAAGCTTTGTAGGAAGCTTAGAGTAGATTTGCCATTTGCCAAATCTATGGGTTGTGTTAGGCATCACCTTATTTATCGTTGTCCTATGCTTTCACTCTAGTTTATCAAAATACTAGAAGGATAGTTTGACTACTTGTTCACAAGATAAGCTATGTCAAAATTAACATTAGCATGAAAGTCCTCATAAGATGTGAACTCTAAGGATGATCCAAATAATATTTTTCAATCCTCTATAACATTAAGGTCAATTTGGTGGTAGAAGTCATTATCTTTCCTTTGCATTTCACAAAAAGACTTATGTAAAGATTGAACATCCTCCTATTGCAGAATCAATTTTCTATAGCTATGAATAAATTTATACAATCCTCTAGTAAACAATTTGTTTCTTCTGGATCACTCAATTGAACTTAGACCAATTTAATGTTTTTACAAATTCAAAGGCTAGCCATAGCATTTGCCTTATGGCTTTCTCTTGTAAGTTATTCAACACATTCCTATGTGTAGACATGAGCCTAAACATATGGAGGAGAAGTTCATGAAAATTATATGCAATTACCTTAGTTACACGCCATGTGCCATCATTATCATTATCATCTAATCTAATCCTAAACCCGCCTTGCACCACAACAAGCTCGATCTCTTGCTACTAGGAGACTTCATCACCATTTTCACACAATGACCTGTTCACGATACTAAATCCTTTAAACTTGGCAAGTTCTTGATAAAATTCAAACAACACATCAACAATTGTGAAGCACATACCTTTTTAGGCCTCATTTTAAATTCAAATTATGGCCATGTTGCATATCATCATTAGCTCCCAATGGAATTTTTAGACATAAAAAGTATAAAAAATTATAACTCTACTTCTAATTAATACTAGCCTACAGTACATTAAACTTATTTTGATCTTGATGGACATCCACTTAATAATAAAATATTTATAACACTCCCCTTGGATGTCCATTGGTAGATAATGTGTCTCGTTAAAACCTTACTAAGATAAAAAACATGTGGGAAAAAATTCTTAGTAAAGGACACATATCTATAATGCATATAACATTTTGCTTTATAAAAACCTTACCAGGAAAATCAAATGGAACAAAACCTCAGTTAAGGAAAAAAGAGTACAACGTGTATTTACTCCCCATCTTGACAACATCACATAATATCTTACATTCCATGTATTCAATCTTTAATACTTTCTTTTCAAATGATCGCTTGAACAAATTTGTTAAGCGTTAATATCATCATTTTTTCTAAAAGTCATGAATGAGAAAAAATTTTGGAGAAATATATTTTCATCTCTTATGGAGTTTTAACAATAATCATAATAAAATTTAATCATGATCCTTCTATAAAAAATACAAATAGGTGTTTTAGATCATTTTATAATATTTCTTCAACTACTGTTCACTAAGTTAGATTTACCACATATGTCCACATCATTTCAATTCATATAAATGCTTACGCAAACATATTATACAATATCCTAGAGATTTCTATAAGCTTCCAATGTTCTAGATCCTTCAAGGATTTAATATAACTTTTACTATATATTAATTTATATAAATATTGTTACAATAATCATAAGGTGCATGTCAAATCTTTCATGAACCGCTAAACTAATAAGATATCTAAATGTTATTGTATCCACTATAAAATAATATATTTAATAACCAATGCCAAAATTTAGTGAAAAACTTATTTTTTATTTCGTTTTTGCAAAACTTACTCATTTGTACCCCTACTAGCTTTACACCTTTAGACGTTGGGACTAATGGTCCAAAAACTTTATGAATTTAATTCTACTTAAATTGTATCTTTTCATTTTGGCCAATATATTCCATGTATATAATTCACAACAAATTTCTTCAAAATCTTTTTTTTTCATTACCTCAATAATACTATTGCATGCAAAATTGTTATCGACAACTTTTCATTCTTGGATCTATATTTTCTCTTATAGGCATAACTTATTAAGATCTTTTTAGTTTCACTATTTTCCATCTTCAGGTACTTGAATCTCTTCTGGAGTTTTAATAATTAGTTATATCTTCGATCTCTTCAAGAGCACTTGTCTCCACTATATGACTATCTTGATTATTTTTTTTTACGAGAATTTTCATCTTTAGAACTATTCAATCTACCATGCTTCAAACATGCATTACTTTCAATTATTCTAATAGGTTGTCCTACTAGGATTTCAAAAAATTAGCTAGTGTATAATACTTGGTTGTTCTTATCATGTCAGTAAATGCATCTGTCAATTAACTTGCAATATAGTGAATTATCCTTTTTGAACTTCTGGTTCAAATTACTTTTTACGATAATCTAGATAATGATAATTCATTCCAAGTAATTTATCTCATCCAATTATTATTTCTCTCCCTCTAATGTTGGAAAAACTATCAAATCTAGAATTTGTAATCATATTATAATTGAATCTTCAATTCATTTAAGACATTTAATAATACAAGGAGATTTATAATTAATATATGTTCTCAACTTTCTTTGAAAACTTATTTTATGCATTTTGGTGGAGTAACTTGAACATATAACGCCCATTCAAAAATTGTAAAATGGGTTGTATTTGGCTCCTCACCAAAAGTCAATTCTAATGGGGAGTACTTATAAGAACTTATCAGCGTGATGCATGCAAATATCATATATCGACGTGATGCATGCAAATATCATATACTTATACATATACAAAAGTTTTATTCTCAAAAGTAATGGTTTAGATACTAATTGGAGGCATTTAATCACTAATTTTGCTAATCCATTTTATATATATAAACAACAGGCTTTTGCTATAGTTACTCATATTGATAATCTAGTATACAACAATAATTGAAAGCCTGAGTAATAAAGTCACCAACATTAGCAAGAATTGTATCGATTGCATAATATGAAAGTTTTGCTCGTAAACAACTCATTAAACAAGTAATGTCATAAACTACATGTTGCGAATTGATAACTCACATATTATTAACTTGTAGATGCATCTACCAAAATTATATAAAAACAACCACTTGTTGGATAATGAACCCATATTTCTTTCAGAAATGCAAGAGATCCAATCTCAATTTTTGGTAGTGAGGTTTAATAAATCTTCTTTGATAACAAGCAACACTTGATAAATGAAGAATCTTCAGGTTCTTTAATAAATATCCATGTAAATCTTTACCTTTTCGCATCATTATTGATTGGGATGGTCTAACCGATCATGCCAACTAATTAATATATTTGAACTAATAAACTTATGGATTACTATGCATATGAATCAGCAATACTACTATAAACTTATGGTTTACCATCTCATATGCTTTAACCATTCTAATATATACATAGTATCAACTAGAGGAAAAGACGATAATTTTCTGATACAAAATTTTTACCCCAATATAATAGATTTAATTAATTGTCTCTTTATCCACAATCTCACTATGATCTTCATTATGATCAAATATTTCTATATCAAAATAAGTAGTTATTCATAACAAGAGTGATTCATACTAAATATAATATTTTCCTCGTTCACAGTTTAAATATGAAATCCATTTCTCTAGAGGATTATGCAATAACCATGACTAATTTATTCCTTCAGATATTAATATATTAACTCTTTTGGAACGTTCAACTAATTTTTTACTACCAAATATTGCATTAATATCGATTTGTTTCAGTACCAATTAAGATAAATATTTTCTACCTATAAGGATAGTATTCATTGTTACCTTGTCAATGAGACATAATTTCTTCCTCAAAGAAAATTAACAGATTTTGAACAAAATATTTTGACATACGACAAGTATGTGACTAATGGTGTTTCATATCACATTGATAACGCAAGTTATCTCTACCTTTTGAAGGGTTATCTTGAAAACTCTCATTATTCTTTTATTTATTACTATGTTTTCACTTCTAATGGCTATTATTATACACTTATATTATATCATTTAATTTTTTTATGATTGCATTCGCTTCGGAGAATGTAACAGATTTAGTAGGATGGACTTCTCAACATCCCAAAATATTATTTATTTAAAGAGAATCAATATCACAAAAGCTTATCTTTCAGTCGGCAATCAATATATATATATTTAAACAAATAACATTTGATAAGAAAAAAAATATTACTATACAACATTTTTATAGAAAAATATTATAAGAATTTAAAAAATCCTTCCTGTCAATATTTAAAAATCTAACTTAATAATTAGATTAGATTTAAAATAAATAAATAATAATAATCATACCTAATTTTTTTTTAAAAAACCTGAAGTTTCTTACCAATCTAAAATTATAAAAATTAATGTTGAGATTAAATATTTCACCGTCCTCAAAAATATAGAAATAAAATAAGTTAATTGAATTAATTATAATTAATCATAAAATAAAATTAAGATTAAAATTAATCTAAATATAAAATATTTTATATAAGAAAAAAACTTCCTACAAATTCCTACATCTTATGGCAAAAACTTGAGAGAATAAATTTGATCTTTCAATCCTTGTAATAAATTTGAATAGGATAAATAGGGTTTATAAATCTGAAAATTGTTTTTTTTCTTTTTCTTTTTAAGATATCTTGAGAAAGAGATTAGCTACAAAAAAACATTTACTTTTATAAAGAGGTTATGCAAATGCCATGCTTCCCTTCAAGGGGCAGGCATTATTGAAGGCAATTTCTTTTACTTTTTATTTTTTTTAAAAATCCTTTAATCTTTATTTAATTTTCTTTTAAGTCTATGCCATATTTATCATGTGCCACCATGTGGACATGGCTAAGTTATCCCATGCTCTTGTAAGTTGTAATAATTAGACTAACCAATCCCCATGCATTGATTATAGTGTATTCCTACCTGTAAAAATTTAATTTTCATCAAATAAACCTTTTCCCTTTTTTGTTTAAATTCTTTTTTAAATTTTTTTGGATAAACTACATTTAAGGTCACTAAAATATCAGTAAATTTACATTTTGATCATTCAACTTTAAAAAGTTACAAAATGGTTAATGAATTATTCAAAAGTTTTCATTTAAGTCACTGGGCTGTTAAAATTGTAGTTTTATGGCCTTCTCTATTTACACATTTGCATCAATAGAAAACTCCTTTTCTCCTACTCTTCTACAATTTAATTTTTTTTACGAAACAATTTTAAATGTCACTAATCTGCGAACCAAAATCTAAATAGCTTTCTTCTTTGATCTCCGGCACTGACCATCAGATTGACTTGGATCTAAGGTATATTTTTCTACTCGTCGATAGGTACTGATTCACCGTACTGATTGTCGAATCATTGATTGGAGTTCACTAGTTAGACTTAAAAAAAACTTTCAAATAGTTCAACGACTAAAATGAAAACTTTTGAATATTTTAGTGACTATTTTGTATTTTTTAAAGTTGAGTGACCAAAATATAAATTTACTAATAATTTAGTGACTTTATGTGTGAGTTTCCCTATTAATTTTAGCAAAACTAGTATTAAAGCCCCGTTTACTGTGGGGCTTTTAGTTTAATTTCGTACATTTTTATTAATTGATAGTAAATTGTAATTTTAAATTAAATGTTATTAAATAAAAAATTATTTAATACCTACTTTCAAATGGTAACAATATTAGCATTAATATAATATTTTATCATTATAACTATTAAATTTATGATAATTTTTTACGAATAAATACAAAATTTAAATTAACATACTATTTATTTAAATAATGAAATAGAAAGAATAAAAAGAATTTATATAATTCTAAATTGACTTATGAGTAAAGTACAAATAAACTCTTTCAAATCATTAAATGCATCATTTAAAAAAAAGCTAAAAACAATATAGTGAAAGTAACAAATGTAGTAGCCCATTTCTGCCCGGGCCCACAATTAAATAAAAAAACAAAAAAACAAAAATTAAAAATAAAAGTTCATGTACAGTCCATTTACAATAAGCAGGCCTCAAGGCCTGATAAGCCCAAATACCTAAACCATATATCCCTTTGTAACCCAATACACCCTTAGCCCAAAATATACAAGGCCCGAATGGCCCAAATGGTTAGCAAAATACGGAAAGGCCTAGGATTTCTGAAACCCTAAGCGCCGCGGGAACACCAAAGGTCACAACCTTTCGTTTGGGCACCGTTCTAGTGACTTTTCATCATCCTCCATCGACGACGTGACTTCAGCCCCATATTGCGCCGTAATCAGCGCACGAATCAACGCCAGTGCATTCACCGCCAGATTTTTCGGTATTACCTGCAAAAGGGGAAAGAAAAACAGCAGCGAACAAGGCAAGAAATCGAATAAGGATAAACCAACTTGTAAATAGAGGCTATAAAAGCCGAATCATTTTACTGTAACGGGGACCGATTTTTATAGATATAAAAGATATACACACAACAGTCGATTGAAGAAACAGAGGTGATTTTTTTTTCTTTTTATAAATACATACATGCATCGGAAAATAAAAAGGGGGAAAAGTTTTACCGATGGATTTGTGTTGAAAACGAAGATTTCTAGCTTCCGGCCGCTGCATGTGGCGGAGTTGAGGGTGGCGCGTAGGCGCTTGAGAACCGGTGGACGGAGACTCAACGAAGCTCCGAGGACCAGCCCTCAATCCTCTTTCAGAGTTTTTTTTTTGTTGTTTTTTTTTAAATAGTGTTTTAAAATGATTTTAAGGCTAAAATTTGGCTTATATAGCCTTAATAGAATGACGTCGTATCAATGCTGAGGATCCGCGCGTTGACCCGTGACCCAGGGAGGATCCGCATGTTTTTGGAAAATGGGTTAATTTCCCAATTGGTCCTCCTGCATTTTTAATCTTTATAATTTTATTTTATGTATTTTTAATTTAACCCTAATATTTTAATTTTGTTTCAATTTGGTCCTCACAGTGACTTTAAAACTATATTCGGGGAAACGGTGTCGTTTTGGGATTAGGACAAATTGCCCAGTGAGTCCCTCAGTTTTAATGCATTTTCCAAATAGGCCCAATTTTTTTTATATTTTTCTAATTAGCCCAAAGTTTTTAATTGCTTTTAATTTTAGTCCTCTTACACTTATAAATTTATTTATTTTAAATTTTATTATTTATTTACTGTATATTATTATTTTTTATTAAAATTACATATTATATTTATATACTTTATTATTAAATATTGGAAATCCATTTATTTTATTATATTATATATTATTATATTATTTTATATGGTATATGTATTATTTATATTTTATTATATATAAATTTATTAATTAAATATTTTTTTAAATATATGTATTATATTCTAGAAAATAATATAAAAATCATTTTTATATGTTATATTTATGTCCATTATCATTTATTACTCCAAATGTGATGTTTTCTTGTTTTTTTATCATTATTTTTTTATATTTTTATGAAAGTTTATATATACATATTCCTATTGCATGAATTGTTTATTGTTATTAAAATTATATTGGTATTAAAATTATTTATGTCGTATTTGTAACTTATATTTGCATATCTTACTTGTTTTATTTGCTATGAAACATTAATGCATGAAAATTAATTAATTATATTGATTTAAGATACATTTGCATGAAATGTTGTTATATATATGTATTATGCAATTTATGTCATTGAATTCATTATGCTCTACGTTGTATTTTGCACGTAACGATAATGCATGTATATTTATGTTATCTATGACCATGCATAAAATGATAATGTATATTGTGTAATTTATGCCATTATTTATTATTTTCTATACTATATTTGCATAAAATGATAAAGCAGGTATTATGTAGCTAGGTTTATTTAATATTAATTTCTTGTAAAATGTAAAATACATCATTATTTTCAAAACAAAAAAATACCTCATTTGATTCAAAAGGAATTTTAAAAAGAGGCAATGTTTTTGGTATTCAGGAACTCGGGAAGTAGTGCCCTAACATGCTGGGTTGCGATTTCCCGTTTGTCTGAATGTCCAAAAATATCCTTTTAAACGAGTTTCATAAATCACAAGATGATTTCACGAAAGTTTAAAGATATCGTGTCCAATCATGCTGGATGTGATGTTTGTACTCTTTTGAAGCGAAGGAATCTTGATTCTTTTTAACTCAAAACATCACGGTTTTAAAGGAAATCTCATTTCTAAATTCTTTCAAACTTCTGATATTAAGACAAAATTATTCAATTTGGTACCAATTTTGGGCGTTACGAGGGTGTTAATCCTTCCTGTATGTAACCGACTCCCGAACCTGTTTTCTTGTAATTTCGGAGACCAAAACGTTTTATAAAGTGATCCAATCACACTTTAAAAGGTTGGTGGAGACTCCCGTTTTCAAAACACCCTCCCCATTTTAAAAAAGAGGTTTCGACAGCAAAATTTGACTTTTTTTTTGTTTTTCCTTTCCATTGAAATCTTTGGATTTGAATTGTTGGATATCTATTTTTTCATAGTCTGTCTATTGGCACGATTCTCTCTAGTTGCCTTTTGGCATGGTTTTACTCCTGTTTTTCTTTTCTAGTTTTTCTTTTTCTGAATATGGTTTCGTCATCTTCTTTTTCACTCGTAATCTGGTGGGGGCTACAGTATCTCCAATGGAAGAGGAGCTGGCGAATCTGAGTTTGTTAGATGAAGAGGAAAAAGCATTTCACGAGGAAGGAGTGATGATGGAAAAATCATTTCAATTTTGTCTAATGGGACGTTGTCTAACAGACAGTGTCGTACATTTTCCTTCATTGCGTAACACTATGGCTGATCTTTGGCACCCTATTGGAGGTATTTGCATTACAGATTTAGGAGAAAAAAGGTATCTCTTTCAATTTTTTCACTAGGTTGACATCCATAGAGTACTTGCTGGAACACCGTGGTTCTTCAACAACCATCTTTTTATACTTCAAAGACTTTCAATGGGAGAAGATCCAGCGACATTGGCGCTAAACTCTACTGAGTTTTGGATACAAGTGCATGAATTACCATCAAGGCTCATGATTGAAACGTTGGCTAGATAGTTCGGTGATTTTTGTGGTAAATTTATCGAATATGACACTTCAATACCGTCTTTGGGGCACAAGAAATATATGCGTATTCGTATTCAATTGGATGTATCTACCCTACTAAAACGCAAGAAGAAGATCCAGATTAGGAAGGATATGATTGTTTATGCCCAATTTAAGTACGAAAAGCTCAGTCTACTTTGTTTTATTTATGGAAGATTGGGTCATGGTGAAAGTTACTGTCCTTATCATTTAAGAATTGAACCTTCAAAAATTGTTTTTAGCTGGGATTTATCACTGCGTGCATGTACTCAAAGCGGGACACGGAGTCGCTGCTCTAAGTGTTCCAATCGGTGAGCGACCCTAGGATTTAATTTTTAACGTGCTTGGGGAGCCCGTTGATAATTTAGGTCCTGTAGATACTCGCACAACATCCCCTATTCATAAATCCGCGCCCGCTTTCATACAATTAGATAGCATGGTGATGAGTAGGTGGCTACGTGATGTTGATGGCTCACAGTACAAAACTGTCAATTTGGAAAGCCCCAATCAAAGTATTTTATTAAATGAGGGGAAAGAGGCAGGGCAGAAATTAGGTGAAAATATAGGGAATCAGATGTCATATACCAATTTAAATCAATTGGGATCTAATCAATAATTTTTTTCTTAACGTGAAAAGTCAAGGGCGTAATTGGAGTAAAGGTGGCACGCATAATGATGGGCTGGAGTATGGGCCTATGGACTTGGTTTCAGAGGAGGAAAATGTCCCTATTGCTATGTTGGAAGGAAAGAAAAGGCAGCATATAGTGGAAGCCCCACTTGTTATTGCGAGTTCTAATGCTGGTAATGGTTCTTTGATTTTTTTCGAGTAGCTCTAATGATCAGAGCAGCCGGATACAATGAAAATCCTTAGCTGGAACGTTCGTGGTTTGGGGAGATCACGAACTGTAAAAAGGCTCAGAAATAAGTCGACAGCCATTAATCCCCGAATTTTGTTTCTTATAGAGACAAAATTAAGTTAAAAAAAATAGAGATGGTCAAGTTGAAGTACGGGTTCGAAAATGGGATTGATATTGGGGTTATAGGTTTTAAAGGTAGGCTTTCACTGGGCTGGAAAGGGAATTCATTAATCAATCTTAAAAGTTTTTCATCATTCCATATTGATGTTGAGATTCATGATAACGAAGGTGGAGATATTTGGCGGTTAACGGGGTTTTATGGGAATCTGGAGGAAAAATATAGAAGGGATTCTTGGAATCTACTAAGGATGCTAAGCCATGATTAAGGATGCTAAGCCACGATCATTCTATCCCTTGGGTTGTTTTGGGGGATTTCAATGAAATTGCAAACTCCTTTGAAAAAAAAAAAGGTCGCCTTAGATCAGCACGTCAGATGATGGATTTCTGGACGGTTTTAGAGGACTGCAGCCTCAATGATTTAGGATTTATAGGCCGCTGGTTCACATGGGAAAGAGGAAGGTTCGCTTCTACAAATATTAGAGAGCGTCTGGATCGTGGAGTGGCTACATTAGATTGGGTGGATCTTTTTCTGGGTTACCAAGTTCAACATCTGAGTCATTCATTTTCAGATCATTACCCCATTCTATTTGACACCATGGGAATGAGAAGGAATGATCGGTATTATATTCCCATGACGTTTCAATTTGAGGCTAAATGGTGCTTAGAAAGTTTATTTGATGAGATGGTTAAAACTTAGTAGGAAGACGTTACTGGGAGCATACCCAGTAGACTAGAGAGCATGGGTCGTCAAATGCAAACTTGGAGTAAAGGACGAAGTAAGGAGTTGAAGAGAAATAGGATCGAATTAAAAGACAGACTCTATTACCTTTATAATCAGGATCCTTCGGATGAGATGTTAGCTGAAATCACGAAGGTTCAATTAGAACTTAATTTGGAGGCAGATAAGGAAGAGTTATTTTGGGAGCAACGTGCCCGAATTAACTAGCTTAAGAATGGTGATCGTAATACAAGTTACTTTCATAAGATTGTTGTTCAACAGCAGTCTCGTAGGTGAATTTTTTAGCTAGAAGATGAGAATGAAGGACAAGTTACATTATCAGAGGAGATCATAAAGGTTGCTTCGGATTATTTTGAAAAACTATTTTTAGCTTCTGATGTGGGACTGGATGAGCGATTATTTAGTCTTGTGGAGAAAAAAGTTACTGATAGCATGAATGACATGTTGCTTAGATAGTTTATGGAGGAGGATATAGCGTATGCGGTTAAGATGATGGCGCCCCTGAAAGCACCCGAAGTTGATGGGTTCCCCGCTATTTTCTTCCAAAAGTACTGGCATATTGTTGGCTCAGAGATTTTTCGTTATTGCTTATTTATTCTCAATGGTCAAGCTGAAGTAGAGGGTATAAATAAAACACGCATCATTTTGATTCCCAAGTTTGATAAACCAAAAAACATGTCACAATTCAGACCCATAAGCCTTTGTAACGTTGTTTACAATATTATCACAAAAGTCTTGGTAATTCGTATGAGCTCTATTTTGAGTAGCTGCATTAATGAAGCCCAAGGGGCCTTTATTCTAGGAAAACTTATATCAGATAATGTGTTGATTGCTTATGAGGTCCTTCACTCTCTCAAAATGAAGAAGAGTGGTAAGAGAGAGAATTTTGCGCTTAAACTCAATATGAGTAAAGCGTATGACAGGGTTGAATGGGATTTTTTGGTTGGTATGATGAAGCACTTGGGTTTCCATAAGGATTAGATTATTTTCATCATGAGGTGTATATGTTCTGTTTCCTACTCGATTACTCTTAATGGAGTCAATGGCGAATGGTTTTGTCCCTCAAGAGGCTTAAGGCAAAGAGATCCTCTTAGTCCTTGTCTATTTCTAATTTGTGCTGAAGGTTTCTCTACGCTGATTCAGGATGCCAAAAAGAAAGGTTAGATGATGGGCGCAACTATTGGTAAGGAGAGATTGGCTATTAATCATCTATTTTTTGCAGATGATTGTATCCTTTTTGGTGATACTTCGTGTGAGGGGGCTAAAGTGGTCTAAGATATCATTCAAGAATATGAAATAGTTTCGGAACAATGGGTGAATTTCGACAAGTCCCTTATCTATTTCGGGGCTAATGTAAATTCAAATGTGAAAGAAGAGGTTATCAACTTGTTAGGAGTTCGAGTGGCTACCAATCCTGAGAAGTATCTTGGACTGCCTAAGATGGTGGGTCAAAGAAAAACATGGGCTTTTGCTAATTTTGCTGATAGGTTCAGGAAAAGAGCTGAAGGGTGGAGTTTGAGATATTTGTCAATTAGGGGTAAGGAGGTTTTCATTAAATCAGTTTTGCAGGAAACTCCGCTTTATGCTATGCAGTGTTTTCTTTTTCTGAAAACATTATGTTGCACCCTAAAAGGAATTATGAATAGATTCTGGTGGTCTAATAATAAGACGTCGAAGGGAATTCATTGGAGCAGTTAGGATAAATTATGCAATCTGAAGTGTGCTTGTGGGTTAGGTTTTAAAAACTTGTTTTTGTTTAATAATGCCTTATTGGCAAAACAGGTTTGGCGTATTTTATCTCAGCTTCGTTGTCCATTAGCCAGAGTTTTAAAAGCCTGTTATTTTTCGTTTTCGAATATTCTATCTGCAAAAATTGGTTCTTACCCTTCCTTTACCTCGAGGAGTATTTGCAGCACCCGAGAGTTAATTACGGAAGGGATTTTGTGACGGATTGGCAGTGGTGCTTGCATCAATATCTGGAATGATCCTTGGCTGCCTAGAAGAGAGAATAACAGTGTTACAGTCCAGCAGATTAGGCCTAATTAGACAACTGTTAACTAGCTTATTAAACCTGAATCTAATACCTAGAATAGGGAGTTGGCACAAACTTTAGTTGATGATGAAACAGCAGTTCGAATCTTTTCTATTCCAATTTCTGGGAGTTGCTCGGAGGATATGATGGTTTGGAAGCACGAAAGCTCGGGGGATTACACCATAAAGAGTGGGTATAAAACCCTATCTACAGCTCATTCACAATACAACACGCACATTTCCTCTATGAATGATGATTACAAAGATTTCTATAAAGCTTTATGGTCACTAACACAAAAAATAAAAATCCATTGTTGGAGGCTGGTTAATGATCTGTTGCCCCATTTTGGTAATCTGGCGTGACAAAAGTTGAGTGTGGATGTTGCTTGCCCTCTGTGTAAGGAAGATCTGGAGGATTCAGCTCATTTGATATGGTCTTGTGATACTCTACAGCGTGTTTGGGCTCCCTTACAAGTGAAGATTCCACCACTAGAAGCTTCGTTGTGTTGTAAGAGACGTTTTGTTAGAACATTTTCTGCAACAGATGAGCAACAGAGACGAATCATTACTTTGTCTGTTTGGGGGCTTTGGTATCGCAGAAATAAACTAATCCATGAAGGGGGTTAAATTTTATATGCAAGAATTTTTAGGGTTTATTCGAGGTTATAAACAAGAGATCAGCCTAAGCCAAGAGAATCTCCATCCTCCCCTTAAAATTATGGTGAAGGATCTGTGGAGACCCCCAGATGATAGAGTTATCAAGTTAAACTTTGATGCATCTTTCCAAAAAGAAGTCAAAATCGCTACAACTGCAGTTTTAGCCAGAAATTCTATAGGAGAAATTGTAGGGGCAGAAACTTATCTGGTTGAGGATGTCGCTGATACGTTTGAGCCGAGGCACGGGCTTGTGAAAGAGCAATAATTTATGCAGTTGAGAGGGGCTTTCGGCGTCTACTGGTGGAAGGTGACTCATTGTCTATTATCAAGAGTATTAAGAAGGAAGGGGAAGACAAATCGGTCCTTAGGCCGATTACTCAACATATTTGTAAAATGGGTTTGAGTTTTGATGAGGTAACTTACCTTTTTGTGCCCAGATCGGTGAACGAAGCAGCTCATACTCTCGAGTTGAAAGGCCGGAGAAGGCAGTTTTGCGGAGATTGGGGTACTAGCGTGCCTGCATCAGTGAAGAAGATTGTGATGGCAGACAGGTTGGCCTGGTTCCAGCGTCTCTAAGGTTCCCCTCGTTTTTGCTTTGAAATTGGAGAAGGTTCATTGAATCTCCAAAGCTTGTGTTCAAAGCTTTTGCTCTCTCTTTTACTCGGCTCCGATTTTCTTTCAGTTTCTTGGAGAGAGGTTTGGTTGATATTTTGATTAAGAAGAGGTCTGGCTCAAGGCGTTTGCTTTTCTGCTTTCTTTTGTTCGGTAGTTTCTAGGAGTTCTTTTATTATCTACTTAGATAATTGTCTTCCTTTTTATCTGTTATGTGTCTTTTCATGTGGGTAATTGTAGCTTTTCAGACGTTTGTTGCCTTGAGCCTTGCAATAATAATACCAGTCAGTTTACTTTCAAAAAAAAAAAGCTAAAAACAACATTTTTAAATTGAATCATTATACTAAATATGTTATGAATTAACACATGATATAAGTATGATACAAGTATAACATAAAAAGAAACATTTTTAAGAAAAAATAAATCATGATATTAAACGGATGAATTAGTAAAATATGTCGAAAAAAAGTTAATTGGATAAATAGCCGTTTTTAAAAAAAATTAGGAAAATGGATAATATTTTTAGAGCATGTGTGTGAAAGCGCGTCCAGCTGCATAGTTAGCAGTTTCTGACTTTTTTAATATAATTAGTTTTTGGTCAAATGGTTAAACGTTAGTAGTTTTGTCCTTGAATCTCATGTTCGATTCATCTTCCATTCATATTTGTATTTTTTTTTCATGTTGTTTTAAGCTTTTTTATTATTTTTTAATTAATATTTTTAACATATTAGCTCCCTTAGTTAAATGGTTAAATAATAGTGATTTCATCTTCTTCTTTTTTGATCTAACAAAACCTAACTAAACTAATTACCTAAAGCTTAAAATTCAACTACCTTATCATTCCAATACTTGCCTAAAAACTTCAGACTCTAAATTATCTCCTCTAGACAATTCCCAACTATGTGCTATGCTGTATTGTTTTGCCCAACGCACTGATATCTTAATAATTTTCATAAAATTCCAATATAAACCTTGGACTACAAAGAGAATCATGTTCTTCCATATGTGCCATACTAATAAACCAAAAACAGTAGACCAAAGAACCCCATTTCTCAACGTCCATCCAGAATTCCTAAGTTTGTTCTCACCCAATTTGAGAGATTTCAGGAAAAAAACTGCAGCTGGCAATTTCTTGGCATAAGGTACTTCCAAACATCTTTAACAGCCAGGCAATCCCTAAGGACATGCAAAATTTCCTTTGTCTCATGATGGCAGATTGGGCAGGACATACTTTGTCCAATACCTCTTTCATACACATTCCTGATTGGTAAGCAACCTTTTTCTGCAAATGAGCCATAACAAAAATCGAAGGCGATGCGGTCCTTGATACTTCCAAACGACTCTCCACTTAGTATCTCTTGAGTTCCATGTATCCATTTTAAATATATGATATGCACTTCTTACCGAAAAACCTCCATTTGTTGTAAGTACCCAAAAAATTTTATCAGGCCCAACTAGAGGATGTGGTGGAGGAATACTTGCGATCTTTTTAACAACTTCTTCAAGCAATCAGTCCTTAAAAGCCTTTAGACTCCTTGCTCCATCCTCTATTGCCATATCTTTAAGAAAACAATCTATGATTAGCCTATTTGTGGGAGATGCATACATTTTCAACAATCTTACTTTTGGGATCCAATAATCCTCCTAACAGCGGACCGAGGTTCCCGTTCTAATGGACCAACACAAATTTTCTTTCAATAGTGGCCACACATTTGCAATCCCTCTCCAAATAGCTGAATAACTCCCTTTCTTAATATCTTCGAGAATCATTTCTTTTATCCCATATTTTAAGCATAGAACACTAACCCGTATATCCTTTCTTTTGGCAACAAGATTATACCATAATTTTACTAAAAAGGAAGCATTTTGATCTTTTAAGTGACGAAGGCCTAAGCCACCACATAGTCAAGGTTGGCATACAAGGCCCCAATCTACTAATGCCAGTTTTAATCTACCGGTAGTAGATCCCCATATGAATTATCTTGTCAAACGTTTAATCTCCTTATATACCCCTTTCGAGATTCGCATGGATTGCATAAAGTAATTTGGAATAGAAAGGAGGACTAATTACGCCAAAGTGAATCTTCCTGCCATAAAAAGTTATTTTGCATCCCAATTACATAGCTTAGCTCTAACCTTTTCAATCATAAACCCTAAGGTAGCGTTAGTGACTCTTTTGTGAAAAGACAGAACTCCTAAATATGATCCCAACTCTTGAACCTTCTAAAAACCCAGTAACCTAATTAATCTATTGCTTAGGTTGTTGTTAACTCCTTAGAAGAAGAATACATTAGTTTTTTGTGCATTAACCTGATGTCCTAAAAAGATACAAAATTGGTCCAGAATACTTTTAAGTAATAAGCCATGCTTTATGTCTGTTTTTTAAAAAATCACCAAGTCATCTGTAAAAAATATGTGTGATAAGGTTGGTCGTACCCTTGCTAGCTTAATAGGATTCCATTCGCCGGAGGTTTTATCTGCTTTGATATTATGCCCTAACCATTCCATACATAAAACAAATAAGTCAGGTGACAGAGGGTATCCTTGATATACTCCTGTTGCAGGTTTGAATTTTGTTATGGGTACTCAATTCCGCAAAACCTGCATAGTGGACGTTAAGATGACAAACATAATCACTCTCCATAAAAATTTTTGATATACTTGTTGTCTAGATAGAGCTATCAATAAAGTCCCATTAAACCTTATCATAGGCTTTCTTTAAGTCAATTTTAATGGTCATCCACTTTTTACTCTTTCCTCGAATGGAATGAATAACCTCTTGGGTAATGATAATATTAGTAGAGATATTCCTGCATGCAATGAACCCAATCTACTCTTGTGAAATAAGCTTAGAAAACATAACTTTGAATCTATTAGCTACAACTTTCATGACCAGTTTATAAAGTACGAAACATAGACTAATAGGTCAAAATTGCTATATCTCCTTAAGCTGAGTAGTCTTTGGGATAAGAACAATAAGTGTATTGTTTAATTCTTGATCAATAAGCCTACCTTTAAATATTTCTTTAACTCAATCGCAAATTGTGCCCCTAATACTATCACACTAGTTTTAAAAGAAGATTGCATGATATCCATCACTGTCGGGAGCTTTTACTGGGGCCATATCAAATTGTGTCATTTTAATTTCGTCATTTGAGACTTCTTTTTTGAATTTCATCCGGGTCATACAGCCACTCACCATTTCTGTTACATAAGGCATTAATGCGGTTAACTTTCCTTCTATGCATTGTACGACTATGAAAAAACTTAGTGTTTCTATCTCCTAGTTTGAGCCAACCACACTTCAATTTTTGTTTCTAGAGTAATTCGTCATGATTAAGCACCTCGTTGCACTCCTCTCTCATATCTATCTCCCTTTTAGATATTGTTTTTGAATTTGACCTTTCTATTTCCTTTTGAATATCACTTAAGGATTGTAGTAGTTTTCACTTATGAACCCCAATATACTTGTATATATTATTATTCCACTCTTTAAGACCTGCAATGAGGTTTCCTAAAGTGTCTGACATATTCCCACTATACCGCCACAAATCTTTTACAATGCTTGAAAAATTTTGATGTTGTGTGCATCCAGCTAGAAAATAAAAGAGATATCCTTTTGGTAAATTAAGTTCTGGATAAAGGTTGATAAGAAAAGGTTAATGGTCCAATTTTATTCTTACTAAATGTGTTACCAGACACTTCGAAAAAGTTTGAATCCAAGCAACATTTCCTAGTGCTTGATCTAGTCGTTCAAAAGTCCCTCTTCTTTGCCACGTAAATGATGGCCCTCTATATTCCAGATCATAAAGATTATTTTATTCAAAAAATTCTCCAAAATAAGGGCAACGTCTTCCAATAGTGCTACCCCCTTTTTTATCCCTCTCAAAAAGGATAGTATTAAAATCCCCTACTGCCATCCAAGGAACAAAGGCAGCAGGGATGGTCTCTTTTAACGCCTCCCAAAGCACTCTTCTTCTAGTTTTATTTTGACTACCATAGACGAATACAATTAAAGAATTTTGTGTGGAAAGTCCGAAAGAAACCTATGTTAAAATAAATTAGGGTCATTTTAAACAATTTTAAGACGAACTGAATCATTCCATCCAATCTAGATTCTGCTAGAAAAACCTTTTGCTTGGACTCGATATGAATATTAGAACTCTAATTTCGCAATTATCCCATCTGTTTTATCACCACTGATTTTTGTCTCCAGTAAGCTAATGACATTAGGCTTGTGTTCTATATTATATTCTATGAAGATACGAGTAAACTTTACATTTGCACACTTTTGATAGTTCTAAGTAAAAACGAAAAATTTGAAATTTATTGATAATTAAATAAATTACTATAAAGCCCTATTCTTTTACTGTCGTACATCATCCTTATCATCTGTAATCTCACCCACTTCTTTAAAAACTTTTGTTACCAGGCCTTGTTGAAATTGGCTTTGCAATAACTCAACAATGTTGTTAACTGATTCTGTCAAATGCACTTTGGGGGACGAGGCATTGGTTGGGCTGCCTTTCTCCCTTATGGCTTTGTTTAGTTTTCTATTTTTCTTATTCCCATTCTTTTTCCCTACCACCGCGTAAACCCCCTGGCTCGAGTGAAATCCCATGGCCCTCGGCCTACTCACACTTGTCAAAGACTCGAGCCAAATATTTTCTTTGAAAACCACTACCGAGTACCTTTCCGGATCTAAGATTCCTTCCGTAAGGGTCACCAACACTTCTTGCAGACCACCAGACCCCAAATAGAGGCTAGATTGAGAGCTACTCCCTGAGGCGACCTTGTAGAAGTTTCCTTTGATTAGCCCTTCTTCTCCCCGTTTCCCGACCATTAACAAATTTTATGTGTGGCCATCAATGTGCGGTCCTCTCTTTTCTTCCACTCCAGGCTCCAGCAAATCGAAGAGAAGTAGTGCTTCCCTCAGAGCTCTACCGCCTTGTACCAAGTGAGAATCCTTCAACTCCCTAACCCTTCAGTTAGCTCATTCGGGCCTTTTCCATCTGACATAACTCTTTCCAGGCCAATTCCCTTGTTTCCCTCCCTTCTTTATCTACAGGGCCCTTTCCTTTGAGTAGGCATATGTTGCCCTAGTCCTAAAAGCAAGGAATTATCCTTCGTAGGCCATTGTTGCTTGAAGCCCATGTTTGATACATCTACTCCCTTTTCTAAATCTAGCTCAAAAGGGCTTATCCTTTGCTGGCCCATAACAGTTTTAGGCCTTCTCCCTTTCGCAGTCTTATGATGCCCCTTCCCCTTATATACTAGGCTACCCACACCTTCCTTTTGTTGGCCTAGGCCTACAGATGATGAGCCAACCTCTTTTGTTGAGGTCAATATTACTTAGTTATCTTCCTTTTGGCCCGTTTCAACCCCTAACCCATTATGTTATTCCTGGTTACCCTATTCTTCCACTAGGGTTTCCAAGGCATAGAACTATGAGTTACTTGATACCTCTAAGACTTTGCCGTCATTTCCCTTCATTGTCCTCAACGGTCACCGACCTCTTCTCTCCACTAACATCCAAGGGCCATAAATGCTCATTTTTTTTGTCGATTCATCTATGTTTGAAGCTATACTTATTATTTATTCACCCTTACCATTTGTATCCCCTTTCTCCATTTCCTTTTGTCTATTCATTTCGTTAGGGCAAAACTCCTTTATGTGGCTATAATGCCTACACAAGAAATAAACAGTCGACAAATGCTCATATTTTACTTGCTATAAAACCCGGTTGACCAAAACCTGGGATATTAAGACCTTTTTCAAATTCACATACACTACCATCCTTGCAAACCTTCCCCTCACCTCATTATCCATATTGAAGTCTAACTTTGCAACTTTCCCTATCGTCCCCCTATATCCCATAGGTTTTTTCATTTATATATATGTCCAGGCAGACCTAGAAGCCAAATCCACGCCATGACCATGCTTGGATAAGGTTGTGTTGTGTTGAAATCCACGGTCCAGGGTTGTATCGTTAGGTACTGCCCATACACAATCTAAGGCCCTTGGCACAAGACCTTCTCAAAATCTTCCAAGCTCTGAAATTTCACTAAAAAATAACCGTTCTCAACATCCATTAAGCGAAACGGCCAGGACAGTTTCCAGAGGGAACAAACCTTATTATAAAGCGTCGAAAATCCAATACTCCTTCCAAGGATCTTGATTACCACCATGCAAGCCATGGCTTTGATGAGGATTTGATTCACCAACTTAGATAAGTGAATTGATGGAATCCCATTAATCGATGAGCGTAAGATGTCAACTTCTAATAACTCAAAGTCCCCTTCACCATGAAAATTATCCATGGCTTTTTTTCGTTCGTTAGCCCTAAGTCCAGTACCCAACAAACAATCTTTCCATAAAAAAGGCTTCTCTATAATCGAAGCTGAGTCCATGACTATATCTGGATCTCCCTCCGTCTCCCTGATGCAAACCTTTTGAGTCGATTGATTTGCCGTATCTCCTTTATCGTTGTTCTCAAGTTCCATCGTCAATAACCCTATAATTCTATTATTACCACTTTTTCACTTTAATCATAATGATTATCTTTGAGTCTCAAGTTCAATTCCTCTTCTAAACATATTTATAAATTTTATTTCATGTTGTTTCAAGCTTTTTTTATTTTTAATTAATAAATATATTGTTTTCAATTTTTTTATTTTTAATTATTCTTTTGAATTAGTAAATCTTTTATTTATAAAATCAAATAATTATTACAAATATCATTAATTTTAGTAAATATAATTTTTATATGTGTAATATTTATTCTTCAATCCATATCATAAGTGTAGTAAATTTTAGTATTATATATTTTTGTATGTGTTTATAAAATATTTCACATATAAACATAATGATATTTGAAATAATTAATTGAAACATTTCACATATAAAAATATTTGAAATATCATACCCACAATGTAAATGAAAAAAACAATGATATTTGAAATATTTTACATATAAAAATAATAATTATATTGGAAATAATTTTTTCATTAATAACATTAGAAATCACCATACCCACAATATACATGAAGAAAATAAATATTTGACATATAAATATTATACATAAAGAAAAATATATCAAAATAATTAGTTAATGTTTATATTATATATGACGGAGTTATTAGTTTTGTTGAGTAATGTTTTTCTCGTATCATATTAAGGGAAACACAAGGGGTATTTATACATGTTCCTACTGCTACTATTACAGTTCACAATAGGGCTCACTATTTTGTCTTCCCTGTCCCTGGTGCTGACATTCTCTGGGCCTCCTTTGGCTTATTGGACGTTTGCCTGCAGAGCACGCGGTCCTTTTTGATCCTTGGACTGACTCCCCTAGTGAACCTCGCACCTATCAGTCACGAGCGGGGATCCCTTGCAGGGTTCGCGATCCCATCTACGGAAGTGTCTTGCGACCTTGCCCCTGCGAGGCTTTTGCGAGCTCCCCTTGCGGACTTCTCGCGCAAGCTGTCTTTGCAAACATCTAACATTCCCGTGAGGTCCTTAACTGACTATGCCTGCAGGTGAACATTCTTCTTCTAGGTCGGGTTCATCTGGGTCGGAGATCCAGATTCTATCGGTCACTTGGGCTGGCAGTTCCTAAATCCTAACAAGTTTCAAATGTTTTTAACATTATGATGTATGTAAAATATATATTTATTATTTGATTTTCTGAATAAAAGAGTTATTAATTAAAAATTAAAAAATTAAAAACAATATATTTATTAGTTAAAAAAAAAGCTTGAAACAACATGAAATAAAAATTACAAATGTGTTTAGAGGAGGAATTAAACTTAGGACTCAAGAATAAAATCATTATTATTTAACAGTTTAACCAAATGAGTTGATATGTTAAAAATATCAATTAAAAATAATCAAAAACTTAAAACAACATGAAATAAAAAAAATACGAATGAGAAACTTAAGGACAAAATCACTAATATTTAACCATCTGACTGAAGAAACTAATTATATTTAAAAAAATAAAAAATGCAACTCCTATTTCACTAAATTTCAAAAAAAATAAAAAATTCTACATATATGCCTCATTTTCCATATTAAATTATACCTATTATTGAGAAATTAATATATCACATAAATATAACAAAAAATAATAATAATATAAAAAGCACTATAAACATGAAAATGATAAAATTGTATATGTGATTTTTTCTAAAAGTTGACCATGATGTAAATATGTGAAAATTTCAAAGTATATATATATATATATATATATATATATATATATATATATATATATATAATATATATATATATATATTAATATTTTATATTTGAAATGTGAATATTAATACAATTAAATTGTTGAATCCTAAAAATTGTACATCTATTAAACATATTTGAAATGTCTTCTGTCATGTTTTTATATCATATTTTCTGGTTAAAAAATGTATTAGTACTTATAAAATAAAGGCACTTAAAAGAGACAGTTGTTTATAAATTTTAGGTTTAATTTTTCTATTAATCCTTATATTTTGTAAAAGTTGTGGATTTAATTTGATAAATTTTAGTTTTTATACTTTTAAAATTTAAAAATTTTAGTCCTAACTCAAATAGTAGCAATTAAATCCATTTGGTTAAATTCGATATATATAGTTTTAGATTTAGTTTATATTATTCAATTGGACTATTCTAAAAAACTATACTTTTCGAATTTTAAAATTTTAATATTGACACAAATGACAGTTGTTAATCCATTAATTAAATTTTTAATGATTAATATCTGAAAATAGCAAGCTAGTATAACATTATGAATATGATAATAGATTTGTTGCATCAGATTTTGAAAATAGAACTTGATGAATATAACAATAACCATTTATTGAGGACTGAAATTTTAAAATTTGAAAAGTAAAGAGATTAAAAATACCAAATTAAAGTACAATGATTAAATTTAACATTTTCATAAAGTACAAGGACTAGGAATAAAATTTAACCAATTTTGGGACATAAATTAAACCCTTTTTAATTTATGATACAATCATACGAGTTATTATCAATGCATGTATAAAATCAAATAGGACATTATTTAATTTAAACTTAAAGTGCAAGTGACGTGGCCTTTTTTCTCATTTAATTTCATTTAAAGTTAAATATTTTGTAAAATTTTGTCATTAGTCCTTATACAATGTGTAAGTTACAAATTTAATCTTTATAATCTAATTCGGTCATTTTTAGTTTATTAATTTTTGAATTTTAAAATTTCAAATTTGATCTAAATTGTAATTATTAAATTTGTTATGTAATGTAAAAAATATTTTATCACATGTGTAATGTAATCTTTGCATATTGTTTTTATACAATACTCACAAAATATATATATATTATTTTAGTTAATGATTTGAATGGTTATCGTTTAAATTAAATTGAATCCAAAAAGTATAACGACTAAAACAAATTAAATTGGAGAAGAATAACTCAATCCATAATTTGCGCATGCATAATACGAGACTAATAATAGCATTTTATATAACAGATTCCAAGGACTTATAGTAAAATCTGACCTAGTTTTTCACCAACTTTATAAAGGGGAATTGTGTTAACTAGGTGCATATTCAACTACTTTTAATTTATGAGTAAAAATAATTAAATATTGCAGGTAAATTTGGAGTTGGCCTTTAAAGCCATCCTTAATTTTAATGTACTTTTAGGAAATTTGATTTGAGTAGTATTTCAATTGTAGTGATGATTTTTTTTTATTTTTACAAATATAATTACAAATAATATATATTTAAATATGTTAGGATAATTACTATTACCGGCTCAAAGTCTGAATGGATTTGGGTCGGATATTAATGAGCTCGCGGGATCGGCTCATAGGTAGGCTTACTTTCCTGCGAGGTTACACGTGCAGGCCAGGCTCGCAGGTCGACCTTGCTCTTCTATGATGTTACACGTGCATAAGACCTTATAAGCACATGTTGAGTCTAGAGTAGGATATGTGTCTATATGCACAAAGTCTATTTAACTAGTATGCCATGTCAATGAACAATACTAATATCTTATAAATATACAGATACTACTATTCGAGGGAGATAAAGAAAAACAATCAACAAAATAATTATAATAAACTAAAATAAATGCAAAGTAAAGTTAAACTAAAACCCGAAATATTTATTATGCTTAGAAAATATTACATAATTTTATCGTTTACAATGCCAAAAATTATTTATTTATTTACATGCGACTTCAATTGATAGTTTTTGAAAATTTGACATTTTCTCACTTCATTTGTCTATTTATAGACCAGTTTCTTATAAGTTTTTTGGGTAAATTCACCATTAGTCACTAAATTATGTGTAAGTTTTATTTTGGTCATTTAATTAAAAAAGTTTTTATTTGATCACTAAACTATTTAAAATTTTTTTTATTTAAGTAACTAGGTTGTTAAGTTATATTTTTAAAAAAAATTTCACTAGTGAGCTCCAAGTGACGATTCGACAATTAGTATGGTGGATTAGTACCCATCAATGAGTAGAAGAACATACCTTAGATTGAAGTCAATCTGACGGTTAGTATCTAAAATTGGAGAAAAAAACTGTTTGAATTTTGGTTTGCATATTCGAGATATCCAAAGTTATTTTATGAAAAAAAATGAATTGTAGAAGAGAAATAAAAAGAGAACTTTCGATTGGTCAAATAATGTGAACAGAGGAAGTCATATAACATCGATTTTAATAGCCTAGTGATTTAAATGAAAACTTTTGAATAGTTTAGTGACCAACTTGTAACTTTTTTTAGTTAGGTAACCAAAACGAAAACTTACCCATAATTTAGTGACTAATATTGTAGTTTACCCTTCTTGTTTTTTTTCTTTTTGCATTAAATAAATTTACGTTATGCAGAGTTTATATTTAATTTTGTAATAGAAGAACCAATGGACTTAATTTACACTTCTGTCGCCACGCGCGTCAATAGGCACTGTAAACACAAAAAATCATCGAACGTCCAATATTCATTTAAAATAGCTGGGTATCCTTGAGATCGAAACACGTGTAACGCAGCAAAAAAAAGAGAGTGGTATTTGTATGAAAAACCGGCAGTCATTTTAACTATTAATTCCCACGTTTTATTGTCAGCTATAATAAATTATTTTTGCTAACCATTTAGATGTTTTTAAAAAATGAAAATACGTAAATATTTTTTTATAAAAATAATTAATAATTATGTTAAAACTAAATTATTATTATTATTAGAAAAAAAAGTATACTAACTTCAAATTTCAGTCTTTTAAACCATTTTTAGCTAAAATTGTTTTTCTTTTGAATTTTCAGTTAATATTTTGAATTTTGAAATTAGAATTTGAAAGCTAAAATCTAGTATTTTTATTAGATTAGGTTCTTATTTCTTATCTTTTAAAATTAAAAAAATTCAATTAACTGTTTTTTAAAATTTTGTAACAAAAATTTTTATTTATCTCTTTTTGAATTTAAATAAAAAATAATTAATTATTTCTTAGACTAGACACCCAAAAATTTTCTATAAGAAAAGTCAATAAGAAAAAACAGCTATTTTTAATACAAAATAATGACTTCTCTAGAAATTAACAATTATTTATAAAAAAAAAAAAAAGAGTTAGTCTCCCTATTTTAATTTTTTACAATTTAATCTTTATATTTTATAAAATTGAAAAGTTAATATCAGTTTTTCAAAATTTTATATGCAACAAATTAGCAAAAATTAATAATTTAAATTAGTGTTTACCACAATTATATTACCTTCATAATAATTTATTTGGCCCTCCAATTTAATAAAAAAAGTTATTTTAGTTCTCCATTTAATTTTTCGCTTCTTTTAGCTCTTAAATTTGTGTTGTTTATCAAATCATCCCAAAATAAATTAAAATTTAACATCTGTTAATTTTGCTGCCGTGGCATCCACGTGAGATATCCCATCAATAATTAATTAATTTTTATGAAAATTTTAATTTTTAATTTGTAACTATTTCATCTATTTTGAAATAATTTGACAAATAACATAAATTTAAAGACTAAAAGAGACAAAAAATTAAATAGTGGACTTCTAAAGTATGAGAACCTACAAATCAAAGCAAAAGGATTAACTCATTAATTTTCAGAAAGCAGAAGGATGAACTTCACAATTAGATTTTTTCTAATAATAAATCTACAAAAAAACTTTTAAAAAATAATACAAAAAAATTATAATAAAAGAAATGATTTATTTGATCCTTTTTTTTCAGCTTTTTTACTTTTCTCTAACACCAGCCTACACACAATACAACTCAGCCATTAATTTTTCTCATTAAAGTTTTCCCTTTCAACAAGAATTCTGTTTTCTCATTCACAAATCTCCCCACCAGTTTTTTTTTTTTTTTCGTTTCTCTTTCTCTAGAATTCCTCTAGAGGGAGAAAACAAATTGATGTTGAATGATCAATCTTTTGTAAAAGATTTTCCCTCTCACCCTTCCCTTAATTCAAATCTCTTAGCCTTTTTTCTCATTTTCTTTGATTTTCTTTTCATTTCATTCCATTCCCAGTTTTCTTGTTTACATCCCAAAATTTTCTCGAGAAAATAATGTTTTTATGCTTTTTTCTCTGTTCTAAATCCCAAGATCTCTGCAACCCAGTTCTTCTTTTCACCTGATTAATCCAATTTCCCATCTGGGTATCTTTAGTTCTATTTTTTTTCCTTGTGAAGTTTCAATTTTTCTTTTGTTTTTTTTGGGGGGGTTAATTTATTAGATTATTTTCATGGATCTTTCTTCCCTATCCCATTTTTTAATGATTTAATCTTATGGATCTTTCTTCCCTATCCCATTTTTTAATGATTTAATCTTACACCAGACCAGCATCCCATATTTTCCTCCATTGTTTTTTTCCCCTGTTTTTCTTTTTCCTTGTTATGGGTTGTGCAAGTTCCAGGCAAAAACGATGCTGGCATTGCCGAGCACCGTATTCACCTGTTCCAAGAAGCTACACAATGCATGTTCATCACCCAGCACAACACAGAGGCGATAGCTACCATGTCGTAGCATTAACATCCACCACATTAGGTAACTTAAAGATAGAATCAAGCCATCAAAGCAATGGCAACAACACCTTCAATGTTGCAGCCTTCAATGGCAATCTCGAAAACAATGGGAATGTGAAGGAAAAGAAGGAACAACAAAGCAAAGGTTTGTCCATGATTGAAGCTGAAGTTTGGTCCAAAATGATTGAAGATAAGATCCCAAAAGTTATCCCCAAAACACCTATTGCAACTCCCCCTGGTGAGCCTGAAACAATTAACACATGGGAATTAATGGCTGGCCTTGAAGACCTTAGTCCTCGTCCTCCATCTCATATTAGAAGCTTTTCAAATGGCACAGTGTCTCAAAAGCCATTATGGGTTCAATTTGAAGAAGAAGAAGAAGATCAAAAATCAGATTCAGTAATCACAGATTTCGATCCTGAAATCATTTCTAGCTTTAGGAAAACACTTGAACAACTCCCTTCTACGAACCCTTTTCATCTCAGGCTTAAAAAAGACAAACTTGTTCTATATTTCACAAGTTTAAGAGGTGTTAGAAAGACATACGAGGATTGTTGTCATATTAGGTTAATCCTTAAAACCTTAGGTGTTCGTATCGATGAACGTGACGTTTCAATGCATTCAGGGTTCAAAGATGAATTAAAAGAGTTAATGGGGGAACAAGGGTGTGGTGGATTGCCAAAGGTTTTTATTGGGAAAAGTTACATCGGTGGAGCTGATGAAATAAGGCAAATGCATGAAGAAGGTACACTAATGAAAGCCATTGAAGGGTGTGAAATGATGGATGATGATGATATTGGACCATGTGAAACTTGTGGTGATATCAGGTTCGTGCCATGTGAGACTTGTTCAGGCAGTTGTAAAGTGTACTATGAAGATGATGATGAAAATGAAGATGGTGTGGAATTAGAACATGAAGATGGTGGAGAAGGTGACTATGGATTCCAAAGGTGTCCGGATTGTAACGAAAACGGACTTATCCGATGTCCGATTTGTTGTTACTAATAAAACGATGAATACCGACTGCTAATTAAGTCAAGTGCAGCATGAAATTTTCCCTACATATATATTTTTTTATTTGTGAGTTTGGTTTTTTCTTTTGTACAGTGAGAGTGAGGGGAGTTTGTATTGTAATAAACAGGGTTTTCTTTTCTCATCATAATTATTACCAATCATGTGCTTCTAAGGCTGGTTTTACTTATTATGTTTCTTTCCATAAAAGAAACTTGTAGGACTTTCCAAACAAGTGGAGCTTTATACTTTTGAGAAATGCAATTATAGCTATTTTTTTCTCTTTCATCTATATTTTCCCATGTTTTCCCTCACTTTCTATTTAATTATACCTCTTTTCTATACAATTTTTTTCTTTATTATTTTAATGAATATTGTAACATGTCATATGTTGTTATTTGATTATTTCAATCGCATTAGTTTCTAATGTATAAGACTTTTAATTCATAGTACTTTTATCTATTTAATCTCATAGTTACAATATCAACTTTGTAAAAAATTAATCTAATTTTAGATCCGGATAACCATATGAGATGGTTTAAAAGAGTTAGAAATTAGCTCAATGCCATTAATAAAAGACATTAGTGGTAAATGACACTAAAAAATAATACAATTAAGACCAAGCCAAAACAACTTTTAGTCTTTTAGTTTCTTTTTTTCTACACTTCCTCATCTCCCCCATTTCGTAATCATATCATTGTTTCAGATTCACGGGGGGCCTTCGGCCATAAAATTACATCAAGCTAAGCACCATTCTGCCCCATCTAATCAATCATGTTCAAGTCTTCTTGCTGTTACATATAGAAGATAATTAGATTTTACACCCTCGTTTTATAAATAGGAGTTCAGCCAGTAAAAATATTATAGAGACTTTTATATTATAAGTCAGATTATATTTTAATCTTTATATTTATAAAAAATAGATAAATTAGTCCTTATATGTTAGATCAAATAGCAAATTAATCATTCTGTTAAATTTTTTATTCATTCACGTTAGTAATGTATAAGGTACATGTGATTATTCTATCGGCCACGTCAATTTTTAAACATACAAAATGACGATTCTTTTAACAGAAATGACTAATTTGCTTTTTATCTAACGTATAAGCTGGATTAATTTACTCATTTTGAATAGAGAAATAAAATGTAATCTAACTCCTAATATAAGAACTTACCGAGTTCAACTTAATTGATTCATAATTCTCGATTTAAGAGTAAGCATCTAAAAACCCTAATATTCGAAGGACATTATATTGAAAAGGAAATGGATTTTATTTGTCTTGTTGCAACATAAAATGTTGTGGAAACAAAAAAGAAAAGGGTTTGGAATTGTATAGTTGTTTGAGAAGTTAATATAATCATTTAGTTGTTGTGGCCAATTGCATACTTTGAAAATGAAATATTTGGACACATTTTATAACTCTGAAAGCTACTTGACATAATATGTTTAAATTGTATCATCATTTTTACCATAAAATGATTACTCCTTTTTCTAAGTGTGGGATTTGGGTGTTCAGCATTGAGAAACTTAAGGCCAAAGTTAATCCATAATTGAGACATGGAACTTGATAATAGCTCATCAGTACCCATCCAAGAGTGTTTCATTGCATACAGGAAAAGAGATGTGATTTTGAGTATGTTTATTTTAGTTGTGAGTTATCTTGAATTCGGAGTTAAAATAAATTGATTAAATTCTCTATAATTAATTTTTATTTATTTTTTATTAAGTTGAATTCTATGAAATTGTTTTAGATAGATTTTCTTGAAATAATTATTTTAAAAATTGTAAAAAATATTTTCTTTTCATAACAGAAATTTATTTTATAATAATGTAATGTTTTATATAAATTTAATAATAAATCATATCTAATTAAAATTTAATTTGAAATTACATATAGTAGAGTGGACAATGACACGTTGGGGTTGGAATAGATAAATAATGCTAAGCATGATTTTTTTAAAAATGCTTATATTTATATTATTAAAATATTCATATTTTATACTATAAAACATTTATTATGAAACATTTATAAATTATAAATATATTATTGAAATATTAATAGAAAAATTTTTAATAAAATATTAAGAATAAAAATTAAAAATATTACTAATATTAAAATTTATTATTGAAATAAAATTATAATATTTAATAATTTATTAATGTAATACCCATACCCGTACCTGAGACCGAGATAGGATACGAGGCATTACCGAGATTTTCAGAATAATTTCAATTAATTTATATTATTTAGTATTCATTTGCATGTTTCATGTAACATTCTTTTCATATATATATTCAATTCAAAATATCATATAAAATACGATACAATACTTAAATTTTCATATTTACATGTTCATGCAAGATATACGAATCTACCTGACTAAATTGTAGAAATACCAAGATTTAGGGGCATATTGGTAATTTACCATATTCCCAAATTGCACCCAATCTTAAATTGATAATTTCATTAAATTTATTAATTTAGATAATAAAACAATTCATTCCCTTCAATTTAGTCATTTTTTACATTTTTACAAAATTACCCATAAAGTTTTACTTTTATTCAATTTAGTCCTTGAGCCTAAAACATACAAATTAGCCATGCTAGATGAATATTCATACATATTTTTCCTCCTCCTCTCCATTCCACATCCTTAGTATAAACAACACACTTGTAGGTAACATTATCCATAATTTTCACTATCTACTTATGTGAATATTCAAGCTGTCCATCTGTGTCATAGTCACTAGATTATTTTTATCTTGAGCTACAGAACTCCAAATTAAGATCCGCTAATTTTTCCTGAAACTAGACTCATATACCTTCTTACCATAAAAATTTCATAATTTTTGGTTGGGCCAATTAATACAGTTTATTCATTAAAGTCTCCCCTGTTCTGCTATCTGACAGTTCCGACCCTTCTTCACTAAAAATTAATTATCTCCTCGTACAAGATTCGAATGATGTTCCTGTTTGTTTCTTTTGAAAATAGACTCATTCATAATTCTAGAAATATAAATTTAAGTCCCTAATTATTTTTCTTCAATTTGTTATGATTTTTCAAAGTCAGAACAGGGGAACCCGAAATCATTCTGACCTTGTCTCACAAAATTTATCATATCTCATGATTTACAATTCCATTGCTTACATAATTTATTCTATAAGAAACTAGACTCAATAAGATTTAATTTCATATTTTATTCATCCTCTAATTAGATTTCTACAATTTTTTGTGATTTTTCAAAGTTAGACTACTGCTGCTGTCCAAACTGTTTTAGTGCAAAATGTTGATTTCCATTTTGTCCCAAATTTCACAATTCATACAATTCAGTCCTTGGTCAATTAACCCCTCAATTAAGATAATTTTCTCAATTAATACTTTTCCTAGACATTATAAGTTATTTCATAATTATTGAAATTCAGAATTTCCATATAAAACTCTAACTTCAAACTCTTTTACAATTAGGTCCCAAACATTCACTTTCTATTCAATTCTTTCAATAAAATCAGCATATAAATAATTTAAAGCTCTAATTCCATGCCAAATCATCATGTACTTCCATCACATATTCATAGCAACTTTCAATTTCTTTCATAGAATCAAAACTAATGAATTCAACAAGTGGACCTAGTTGTAAAGGTCACAAAAACATAAAAATTTCAAGGAGAAAGCAAGAATTAAACTTACATGAAGCAAGAGTATGAAAACCAGCTTGAACCCTCCTCCATGGCTGTTTTTCAGCTGATGAATATGAAGAGAAATGAAGAGAATTCTAGATATTCCAATTTAGTCCTATTTTTATTTAGCCAATTTTGGCAATTTTCCAATTTTGCCCTTATTTCATCCATTTCCTGATTTTTCTCAGCTATTGCCGCCAAAAATATCTCCTTTAGGATTATTTGCACTTTAGGTCCTTCCTCATTTGAAATTGAGCTATTTAATCCTTCTAGCAACTTTTACACCCTTTTCAATTTAGTCCTTTTATTTAATTAACCACCCAAACGTCAAAATTTTCTGACTAAATTTTAATACTACCTCACCAACACTCCATAAATATTTCTAAAAATATTTATGGCTCAATTTATGAAGTCGAGATCTCGATACCTCACTCTCGACCCAATTTACTTAATTAATTCTTTTAAATACCAAATTCACTAATTCAAAAATACTTTTATATTCGCATTTGACTCATAGGTATTAATTTATTAAATTTTTAACTCACCCGTCGAATTTGGTGATCTCAAATCTCTATTCTCGATACCACTGAAAATTAGGATGTTACAACTCTCCCCCCTTTAGGGATTTTCGTCCCCGAAAATCTTATCAGAAAAGAGGTTAAGGTTTCAGCATAAATCCTCCATCCTGTAATGTTGCCTAAGAACCTTACACTGTACTCGATTACTTTAAATTTTCTGAATGTCATTATACAATATTAATTAATTAATCATCACTCGCAAAGTAAACAAAACTTCATTACTCAGAGCATACATATCTACGTTTACTCCTCTCAAAGGTTAATTGATAGCTACTCACAATCTTTCAACAACTCAAATCATCATTACTGTCTTAAATTCAAATTTTTCTGTAATATTCGACACTTTAAACTCTTGGAATCAGGGATTATTTAGCAAAATTTTTTTAATTTTAATTTTATATATATATATATATATATATATATATATATATATATATTTAGACTATCCATCTATTTACTCATGAATACATAAAATTCATTTCCAAACTCGAGGATCGATTTACATGCATATATCTCAATTTACCTTCCAACTGAATAACTTGTTTTGATTAAAACATTTTATTCCATCTTAACTGTCAAACAATAATAACCTTTTCAAACAATTTCCTCTTCAAGTTGTTAGAACAACTCAATCACATAATCTTTCACAAATTTCTCGTAACATGCTAGTCAAAAAGCTTTACTAACGGCATTAGTTCAAACAAAACACCACATCTCGATTTATCTTATTGACCTTAATCAATATTACCTAATAAAAGAAAATCAATATAAAAATTTAGCTTGAACAGTCACAATCCACACTTTGTTGATGTCAATCTTCTTAAGAAAACTCGAAGAATTCTCGATAACACATTGTTTAGATATCATACCGGATAAGTTGATTGTCCTCTGCTTTAATCGTGGCATCACTTAATTTGAATGATTTTCAAAAGCAGATCTATCATCTATTCCGAACCGTTTTTACTTGCTAAACCATTCTTATCTCGACCACTTTATTCCACTTTTTGAACTCTTTTGTTTCACACTTGTGAACTTATTCAATATAAATTTCATAAACTTTATTATATAATACCATAATGATAGGGGTGAAGATTGTAAAGTCTCAACTTTTAGCTCTTATATATATACACACATCTAACATATCATTTATCAATCAACATAATATCATATAAATACCAAACAACATAGGCGCGCTCATCACAAGATAAACTTTTATTTCATTTCATACATCATCACATCCATATCATGAACTCTTTTCATACCTTTCCAAGTTTCAACTCATCATAAACACATTCTTACTCGGACACATTAGTGTCACTTTCAACACTTCTGCTGAAATAACTCGCTTAAAAGTATTTCGTCTATAAGTAAAATAAAAATTTGATCGGATTATACGCATCACTCTATCATGATTTATATGGCATGTATCTCTAAACACTTTACACTATTTTCTTTTGATCATGAATTTCATTATTTCTATAATTCTATAGTTTCTTTTGCACATATTTACCTAGTTTATCATTTATATCCATTTTCTATCCTTTCATTTCACATTTTATTTTCAATTCAATTTTCACATTTGCCTCTCAGAGCTTTTACCAACAGAATAGAAGATAATATCATATGAATCTTATTATCAAGTGTTTTATCACATATATTAGCTTGGAAAACCAAAGAAAGATAGAGTAGTACCGCTTGTGAATCAATCGGACTTGCGATAATTTACATCTATTATAGCATCCAAACATTAACAATTGCATATGCCTCTGAAAATATCAGTACATATAAGATACCCACATAATATCCCAAAAATTTACTATAATATACCCAATTATAATCTGCTATATTCAAATATTTTTTGCAATTTATTTACCAATCTATTGACTAGTATAATCATCAATAATTTCACATCATTCATTCACTCAAGAAATTAATTTGGAAGGAATTTTCAGTTAACCATTCTGTAAATACCATATTTGAACAAATCGATTTTCCTATAAATAACTTCTTTATTTAACAGTGGTACTGTATATCCCAGCTAGTTTTCAGAAAAATTTGATGTCTCTATTCAGAACCCATCTTTACCTATTAACTCATTCTCGGTTGATCAGTATTATCAATTGTTCAACCATTGAACTTTTTCACTTTCCGCTTTCGAATTTAATCAATATAAATCTCATGAATTTCATTGCATATAATCGTATTAGTAAATGGGTATAGATCGTAAAGCCTCATAATTTAATTTTCATGTATTTACTCATATAACATTTATTATTCTCAAGTATTATAAAACATTTATCCGCATTTTTACGAGATGCGCTTCATCATAACTAACATTTTTACTCAG
This sequence comes from Gossypium anomalum, assembly GCA_025698475.1. Classification (NCBI taxonomy): domain Eukaryota; kingdom Viridiplantae; phylum Streptophyta; class Magnoliopsida; order Malvales; family Malvaceae; genus Gossypium; species Gossypium anomalum. Next base: position 66,152,324 of record CM046964.1, read on the forward strand.
GGATAATCATTTACCTTGTAACAAAAATTGTTTACTTTTTATTTAACAGAGGCCCAGTAGACTAGATAGAACACTTCGGATATACATGACTTATACAGAGGTGCATTATTATGCACTAATGAAGCAGAGAGCAATCGAAGTGCTATCTGAGAGAGCACAAATGTGCTAATCGAGAGCACTGACGTGCTAAGTATCAGAGAGCACTGGCGTGCTAGTAATCAGAGAGCACTGGCGTGCTAAATATCAGAGAGCACAAATGTGCTAATCAGAGAGCACTGGCGTGCTAGTAATCAAAGAGCACTGGCGTGCTAAATATCAGAGAGCACAAATGTGCTAATTAGAGAGCATGCTGAAGTCCCTTAACATCCTAGTAGTTCTAATCTGGTCTACTTGGGCAAATTATTTAATACGTGCATATCACTTTTACACCTTTTGCATAATATTTTTTTACATGCTTTACAATTTAATCCTTGTACAATAATTTATATGCTTATATCTTCTGTATCTTCAATACATGTAATATATTTCAAAATTCACTATTCATTCATAATTCTCTAATAATCCTTATCATGTACTTCATATATCACATTTATATATTTTGTAATTTAGTTATCAGCACAATATTTCATATAGTAATATAATTTACTTTTAATAATACATATAACATAATATTCATCATCGACATGTATTATAAAACTTTTATTCATGCCCTCTTTTTTTTTTTTTTTTTTTTTTTTTTTTTACCTATTCATCATAATCAACTTTCTACTTGTATACTTGAGTATCGTTTTTTTAGCATTATCAGAATTAACTTGGTTATAAAATATCTCTTTCTATAAGTAAAACAAATTCCATTAGAGTCGAGAGATATCACACTATCACATATTTTAATGACATGCGTTTTTAGACTTCACATATATTACGTTTGATCCGAGAACCGACTAAACCGTAGCTCTGATACCATTAAATGTAATACCCCATACCCGTACCTGAGACCGAGATAGGATACGAGGCATTACCGAGAATTTTCAGAATAATTTCAATTAATTTATATTATTTAGTATTCATTTGCATGTTTCATGTAACATTCTTTTCATATATATATTCAATTCAAAATATCATATAAAATACGATACAATACTTAAATTTTCATATTTACATGTTCATGCAGGATATACTAAATCTACGACTAAATTGTAGAAATACCAAGATTTAGGGGCATATTGGTAATTTACCATATTCCCAAATTGCACCCAATCTTAAATTGATAATTTCATTCAATTTATTAATTTAGATAATAAAACAATTCATTCCCTTCAATTTAGTCATTTTTTACATTTTTACAAAATTACCCATAAAGTTTTACTTTTATTCAATTTAGTCCTTGAGCCTAAAACATACAAATTAGCCATGCTAGATGAATATTCATACATATTTTTCCTCCTCCTCTCCATTCCACATCCTTAGTATAAACAACACACTTGTAGGTAACATTATCCATAATTTTCACTATCTACTTATGTGAATATTCAAGCTGTCCATCTGTGTCATAGTCACTAGATTATTTTTATCTTGAGCTACAGAACTCTAAATTAAGATCCGCTAATTTTTCCTGAAACTAGACTCATATACCTTCTTACCATAAAAATTTCATAATTTTTGGTTGGGCCAATTAATACAGTTTATTCATTAAAATCTCCCCTGTTCTGCTATCTGACAGTTCCGACCCTTCTTCACTAAAAATTAATTATCTCCTCGTACAAGATTCGAATGATGTTCCTGTTTGTTTCTTTTGAAAATAGACTCATTCATAATTCTAGAAATATAAATTTAAGTCCCTAATTATTTTTCTTCAATTTGTTATGATTTTTCAAAGTCAGAACAGGGGAACCCAAAATCATTCTGACCTTGTCTCACAAAATTTATCATATCTCATGATTTACAATTCCATTGCTTACATAATTTATTCTATAAGAAACTAGACTCAATAAGCTTTAATTTCATATTTTATTCATCCTCTAATTAGATTTCTACAATTTTTTGTGATTTTTCAAAGTTAGACTACTGCTGCTGTCCAAACTGTTTTAGTGCAAAATGTTGATTTCCATTTTGTCCCAAATTTCACAATTCATACAATTCAGTCCTTAGTCAATTAACCCCTCAATTAAGATAATTTTCTCAATTAATACTTTTCCTAGACATTATAAGTTATTTCATAATTATTGAAATTCAGAATTTCCATATAAAACTCTAACTTCAAACTCTTTTACAATTAGGTCCCAAACATTCACTTTCTATTCAATTCTTTCAATAAAATCAGCATATAAATAATTTAAAGCTCTAATTCCATGCCAAATCATCATGTACTTCCATCACATATTCATAGCAACTTTCAATTTCTTTCATAGAATCAAAAACTAATGAATTCAACAAGTGGACCTAGTTGTAAAGGTCACAAAAACATAAAAATTTCAAGGAGAAAGCAAGAATTAAACTTACATGAAGCAAGAGTATGAAAACCAGCTTGAACCCTCCTCCATGGCTGTTTTTCAGCTGATGAATATGAAGAGAAATGAAGAGAATTCTAGATATTCTAATTTAGTCCTATTTTTATTTAGCCAATTTTGGCAATTTTCCAATTTTGCCCTTATTTCATCCATTTCCTGATTTTTCTCAGCTATTGCCGCCAAAAATATCTCCTTTAGGATTATTTGCACTTTAGGTCCTTCCTCATTTGACAATTGAGCTATTTAATCCTTCTAGCAACTTTTACACCCTTTTCAATTTAGTCCTTTTATTTAATTAACCACCCAAACGTCAAAATTTTCTGACTAAATTTTAATACTACCTCACTAACACTCCATAAATATTTCTAAAAATATTTATGGCTCAATTATGAAGTCGAGATCTCGATACCTCACTCTCGACCCAATTTACTTAATTAATTCTTTTAAATACCAAATTCACTAATTCAAAAATACTTTTATATTCGCATTTGACTCATAGGTATTAATTTATTAAATTTTTAACTCACCCGTCGAATTTGGTGATCTCAAATCTCTATTCTCGATACCACTGAAAATTAGGATGTTACAATTAAAATAATTAATTATATTAATAATTAATTATATTGTTAAATATAAATAATTAAATAGTATGTTTAATAATATTTTATATCAATATTTTAATATTTTTAAATATTAAAATGAAAAATTTATTATTAAAATAATAATATAGGTTTGTTTGAAGGTAAGTTTAATATAATATAAAAGGGTAAATTATTCTTTCCATTGACCTATAAATTATTTTTTGATTATCAAATTATTTTTCAAGAAATAAACATAAGAAAATGCAAAGAACATTTTCAATGAAATAAACATACTCTTAACTTAGATTTGGATTCAAGTTATTCCTAATTCATTTTCCAATATAGTTCAAATTTACCATTTTGATTTTATTAAATTTTTTCACCAAATTCATTACGTCGAATTTGAGTAGGGATGGATTGAGTAAATTCGATAATTAAAATTTATATTTCTTACCAAGCTGAATTCTATATAATTGGTTTTTTGGTTGTGCTTGTTTCATTGAAAATAGTTCTCGGAAAATAATTTCTAAATAATGGATTGATTTTTTTTTTAGAAAAGCTGATATATTCTTTTTTTGTGTTTGGATGATTTTAAGTAAAATAGTTTTCATTATTTGACAAAATTTTCTGAAATACTTTTCTAAAAGTCGTTTTTAGTGAAACAAACACAACATAAATATATTTATTACAAAATATTATAGTAGCATTTTCTTTTGGCAATCGAAATTTATTTTATAATAAGGTAATATTTTATATTAATTAATATCTTATATAAAATTAATAATAAAAAATGCCTAATTAAATTTAAATTTAAACTATATATGTTATATACATGAGAGTGGATGGTAAAACATTAGGGTTGAATTAGATAAACAATGTTAAGCATGATTTTAAAAGATACTCATATTTAATAAAAAAATGAAATTAAATATTAACATTTAATAAAAAATCAAACTTTAATTTCAAATTTTAATCTAACAAAAGCGACGTCAAAAAATATAATATAAAATTAAAATCGAATAATAAATTTACCTTTAGTTTTGAAGTACCAATAAAAGTAAGATATAGTGACAGATTTTAATTTTTACCCAAATTTCTATATTGATTAACCTATTTTCGATATTATTTAATTTAAACTCAAAATTTTCAAAAGGATATTTTGGTTTATATATTCCATTATACTTTGAAATTGTGTAAATTTACTACTTATTTTTAATTGATTGAATATTATTATTAAACTCTGAATTAATTTTGCGCAGTAATTTTGAATTTTTTAAAAATAAAATTTATAATCAACATTGATTTTCAATGATTTCAATACAAAATTAAAAAAAAAAAAACCGTCCAAGTATTTTATTTGAATAATATACCATAAGAGATGTTAAAACTTAAGAAATTAAAATAGATTATTTATTTTATGAAAGAAAGATTAGAAAAATTTAAAAAGAAAAAAACCAAAAAAGTTCAGTTTTATTTCTAAAATAAATATTCTTTGCCATACATTTTCCATAATTTTACCATATCTAATTATTAATAAAAGATATTTAAAAATATTATTTTTGATTAAATTTTGTTTCAAAATATTCCAAATTAAAGTTGGGACTTGGGAGAAAAATATTTAGTAGCAAAATTCAATCATTTTTTTATACAAAAATATTAAGTGTAATAGTAAATTTGAGTTTTCAACTCAAATATGAAATTCATACTTGTAAAAGATAATAATTAATGTTGCTGGACCACCATCAACGAGCCCTTTCTGCATTCAAACACTAGCATGAAGTTAGAAGGTAACAAAAAGGGATCCCAAAACCCGCATTCGACGTAAGATCATCTCATGTTCATATCATCTTTTCAAATTCCGTTACGTTTATATCGTATGTTACCTTTTGATCGGGCAAGGGTGAATTTCTTCAGCAAACCCCATCTCATTAAATGAACAAGCAATCAATAAAAGTGACCACTAAATCTCACATTTACACCCATCTAACTAAACTTTCTAGTTATTGTCAATGTACGGCAGCGTATACTTGTCCGGTATGTAACAGATACGAGTATTTTATCATTTCTACGCACGGGAAAAGACCAGCAAAAAGGGTTTTCTGTGCACTTAACTAGGTGTGTGTTTGTTTGTTTCCATGTTTACCCAGATCAGCGGCCGCTTCAGCTGCACGGTTCAACATGCCCGAAACCCAAAGTGCTCCCTTGGCAAAATAGCTGCTATTGACTACGGCGTTTGTAGCTGCTACAGCGGTTCTCCCTGTAAAACTTGCAGCTGTTACCACTGCAGTCCCGGTAACTGATGCAACTGATTTGGTGATATCCGAAACATGATACTTCTCGTCCACTGATTTTACAGTTTCCATGCTAGTGTTAATTTTATCAGTGAGGCCGATTCTATTGCTAAGCTCAGCAACTTTGGCTGCTGCAGTAGCCGAGACCCGATAGGACTCGTCTAAGTCTTTGGCCTTGATGAGAGCATCTTTGCCTAAAACGTATCCCTTGGCTAGCATTGTTTTGACAACAGTCACCGCTTCTCCAGGACTAGAAACAAATGGGTGCATATGAGTAACCTGCGGAGATACAATCAGTGGTTTAAAATCACCCAAGTACTCAAATCTCTTGCCGAGAGTCTGATTGGTAACATGTGTTTAGAAGGGTATTGAAACCAAGCAATCGACTTGCTCTTCTTATTGAAGAAACTGATACATACCGATGAGCCAGTATCCTCTTCAGTCTTCCATGTAGAACTATCCCAAGGATATGAATCATCACCATACGAACCCCACTTTGATATGCATACGGACTGATCACCAATTGTAGCTCCCTGAAGAATCAAAGTTCAGGCAGTAATGAGAGATATAATAACTAAAAAATCAAGAAGCCAAGATGCATAACGTTCCGTTGCTAAAGATCGAGATTAAGAGTCTATCTTAACTTACTATCTCAATTTTCAAATTAAAAGTTTAAATTGACCAACGTTTTATTTTCCAATCGAGGGGCATCCCTATTACCAGTTTTCACCTTATAGGCTTAAGTCGCAAGAAGTGGAAGCGGTAGATCTTATACGACTGAGTGACAGCCTTACATGGAAAGCAGTTTATTCAATTACGTAAACTGATACTCATAAGTCATGCCATAATAATGCAAACAGGATGTTATGATCAAAACATACCAAGCAATGCTAATGGTTAGAACCATCCAAGTAGCTAAAAGAACACACGATTTCTTTTTCTTTTATAAATGGAATGAAAGTTAATTTCTCTCTGTAAGTACAAGTCAGAGCCTTACACTGAGTAAGACAGCAGTTTCGAGCGAATAGGCATCTTTAAATGTCACATAAGCCGTACATGCATATTCACCACATCTGTTTAAGAAAGCAGCTCTTGTCATAATACAGCATGAATTTCTTGGTAATGGAATCAACAAAATCACGCACAAGAGGTTCAAAAGAGTGATCAAGAAAAAGCTAATATCCCTCACTATACTAAGGTGTACCAACGAAATAAGGTTATGTAATAAAGTGATGCAAGAGAGCTATGTCCAGATTTCAACATCTCGATCATTGCAAAGACTAGTTAGCTCAAGAAATGCCACATGCAAGAAAAAATCACACTTGCTGTAAATTTGCACATAGTATGGAATAAGATGGTAAAAGTAACATGGAGGCCCCTATACTAAGAGTCAAATTGCTTTTTGCCCCCTCTACTAAAAAAAAGAGCTAATTAGTCTCTATGCGTTAGATAAAAGGGTAAATTGGCCATTTTTGTTAAAAATTCCATCCATTTGTACTATTAAAAACTAGTGTAGCTAATGAAATAATCAGTGACATATGGCATGCCACGTGTACCTCATGCTGATGTACTAGAACCAGTTTTTAACAATAGAAATAGATGGAATTTTTAATAGAATGATCAATTTGTTTTTTGATTTAACGTACAGGGACTAATTTACCCAATTTTTTTTAGTAGAGGGGGCAAAATGCAATCCAACTCCTAATACAAAAGCCTCTATGATGCTTTTACCGGAATCAGATGCATGTATCTAAGCAGATGCTGTTAAAGAGACTTATGTCCGCATTTAATCAGACAAGCATCTCATAATAAAGCATTTCAGACAAAAGAACTCTTGCTTCTGACTTTTCCTAAAATAAGTACAATAAGTAAAATTAAACAGCTTGATCATAAAAAAAACATTGATTTTCCATAAACAAACAAGATTAAGATTATCAATGATCCAACAAGAAATCATTTCAGACAAAAGACTTTCTTTTTCTTTTAGTCCTCAAAGAACCAGTAAATTTGTAAACACTCGTTAGCTCAAGAAATATGTCACAAGCAAGGAAAAATGGAACTTGCAGTAAATTCGTACAGAATTAAGAATCATATTCATATAACCGTGCAGGTTCATTAATAAGATCAGAAATATCAAGTACCAAACAAGAAAGCATTTCAGACAAAAAGAGCCCTCGCTTTTGACATTTTTCCTAAAGGAGTTGACAAACAATAAGTAAAATTAAACAACTTGAACGTAAAATCTTCCTTGATTCAAGAAACTTGTCACCATAAAGGAACTTGCTGCTAAGTACATTTGTACGGATGAGAGAAATTCTGCTCAAAAACATTGATTTTCCACAAAAATCGAGATTGAGATTACCAATTATCCAACAAGAAATCATTTCAAGCAAAAGATTTTGTAGCTTTTGACTCTTTCCCCCCCTCGACAACAAATTTGCAAATGCACAACAAATATGAAAAAAATCATGAACATACACCATCATAGAGAGTGATTTTTGGGGTTTAGTCCAAAACCAGAAACAGAGAAGCAACAGATACCTGATAATTTCAATATGCTCAATTGCACCACAGTATGCGAAAAAGTCACAAAGATCCTTCTCAGTAGCTTTTGGAGATAAGCTCGTAATTTCAGCCGTGTAACCTCCAGGGTACATTGTCTTAAACTGAGATAAAAATCAGCCAAAAAAGAACCTTTTTAAAGGTATTTAAATAAAATTTTAGAAGCACACATAGAAGTAGCTTGATAATGCAGATATCATCATTGTTCATTCAATACTTTATAATTCCGAAACCACAGCAATCCCAAGGTACAAGGATACTTATGGATGATTTTGAGGTAAACAGTTCTCAGTGGTCCTAACAGCCAAGCTCTCTCATCGATAGATCGTTTCGTTGGTATAAAATGAAAGCCAAATGAAAAATACTAATATGGTTGCTGATTTTCTAGCATTGATTAGCCTTATTTCAACATTAACATAATTAAAGATGCCAAAGCTATTTTACCAAACTCAGTAATCCCAAGCAAGGTGCCTTAATCTACTCCAAGATCCGCTTCAATACACCCCAGTAAATCTTAGTTCAAGTCAAAAGTAATAAAGGGGATGAGTTTTAGGGACAGCCATAGCCCATATAATCCTACAAAGTGAAAACTTTAAATTGGCTTTCATTGTAAACAATGTAAACTTTAAGCAAGATTATCGAACTTTTGGCTAAAGTTCAAAAAAGGGTTCAACCTACAATAAAGAATACTGATAAATACCTAACAGTAAAAAAAAAAAAAAATCCATTTTCAAGCTTCCTTTACGCTTGATGAAAGAAAAAAATATAATGGGTTATCAACAATGGGGGCAATTAATGAGTGATAGGACCAACGTTGTCCACCAAATATCAATTAAAGGTCAGCTTGACACTAATTATTTGGCAAGCATGTATTCATTGAGATTCTTGAAAGAAGTGAAACTTATTGAAAGCCTGAGAAAGTAAAAAAAAAAAAAAAAAAAGGAAAACTGAATTCATTAAAACCCTTAATGCATTCAAGAAAGTAGAGGAAAAAAACTGATCAAATAAGGTGAGAAAAAGAACTGGGTATCGCTGAATTTGCTAGAAAAGAAGGAAAATTGAGAAAAGATTGAAGCTTTATAAAAATTATGATACATTTACATACCTGTTTTTTAGTTGTTGATGATGATGAATCAGATGATTCAGAGCTTAAGCATGGGAAAGAAGGGGAAAGAGAGATAGAGACAACTAACCAGCATTAACACTGGCACGCTGATCTTTCCAGATGGCTATAAAACCCCACTCTCACAAATGGAGCGTGCATTTCAACAAAGAAATTTTGTTTGCATTTTAACTTTTACTAAAAAAAAAAAAAAGGTAAATTTTTCTTTATACCTTATTTGTTAAAAATTTATGTGATTGATGGAATAATCAGATAATTACACGTGGTGTAATTATATCTCATTTTGAAATATAAGAATAAAAAATGACAAATTTACTCTTTGATCTAATGTATAAAGACTAATTTGTTTATTTTTTAAGTAGAGATGACAAAATGCAATCTAATTCCTAGTGTCATAAATCCTGTGACACTAGTATAAGGATTTTTATAATACTTTTACCATTTATATTTGATGCACAATAATATATAAGTCAATACACATTCAGTAACTCAAATTTTTAAAAAAATTAAAATTAAAATTACATACATTTTCTATTTTTATACAAAATTTACATTCATTTTCAATGATGTGTTTATTTGATTTATTAATCGAGAATAATTTATTGGAAAATAAATATTAACATAAAATTTGTGATGAGTATAATATTTTGTAAATGAATTTTTTTTTCTTTGTTTAGAGCAAAAGAAATTTATAGGAATTCTTTGTTTGAATGAAACTTATAAATCTATATTTATTATTATTATTATTATTATTATTATATATGACTTTAAACTAATATCTATGTTATATCTTTAATTGGCGCGTGAAATCTTTTCCTTTATAAAGGAGCATTAACGATCTCTCCCGTAATTGGTTGAGTACAATGACCATTTAAGCCACGTTGCCGGATTTCCGCTACTCCATTGGCCGGGAATCTAGTTTGGGCCTCGTAACTGATGCCAGTTAAACGCTATCGTTTAAATACATCTCAAATGTCAAATTTAACCTAAAGCCCTTACATTTTTCTCTATTTCCCTTTCTTACCACTAACTCTTTTAAAATTTCCTTTTACATAAAAAATTTCAGATAATCATATCTTTACAAATGGTAATATTTCAAGAATAGTATATGTTAACTCTATTTTTAAAATTAGGTATAACAAAATATTTAGCTCTAAAATTTTTAATTTTTATCTATTTGGCCCATACATTTTTTTTCCTTTATAATCAACAGTAAAAATCGTTGGTGAAAGAGCTTAATTAATGGATTTTTAACATCTAAGAGCTTAATTAGGTATATTTTTCTTGGAGGAGCTTAACTAATTGTAAAGCTCAAATGCACTAAGAGGAGAGTTGAATTGGTGATTAAAATTTTGAGGAAAGATGGCGAATAAAAATTGACACAATGATTTAAAGTAGTTCGATCTCAATTGTCTACATCCACTAGCTTAACTTTTTACAATTAAAGATTTTCCAAGCTCCCTGATTTCAAACCTTTTAAGGATAATGTTTAACTTTTATAACACTATCTTTTAAGTAGATAAGATAAAGTCATTTCCCTTTTAAAGTTTTCTACCCAAAACTTCAAGTAACCTCTCACTAATTTGAGAAATGAAATTGAAACAAGGAATACCTCTTAAAGGTTGATATACAATTATTCAAGCTTACTCAAATAAATTAAAACATTTAAAATAATGAAAGAGAATGAAACCTCAAGTGTGTACAAGGGTAATATGAGAATTACAAATGAAAGATTGGATTTTTGCACAATAAGCTTTGTAAACTTGTTTCTTGTCTACTTCTTGATGTTCTTGAACTATATTTATATCTTCTCAATGAAATCTAGTTGTTTGGAGTAGTTATAGGAAAAATTGAACCATTGAAGACATTTGCTCGAGCATTAAATGCAGCTGTAAAGGCTTATGTTCTGATACCATGACATTAGGCATTGATACCTTGCTTTAAACAATAAGATCGTTGGAGCTTTAGGTACCAGACCCTTAGGCCATGATCTAGTATATTAATGTTGGGGTCGGATACTTTCTCATTTGGGGTTCGATACCCTTAAATACCTAAAAAATTACTTGGTTTACTAGATATTAGACCCAAGAAGAAGGGATCCAATACATAGCCATGTGTATTGACACTTAGGCTAGAGGGTTCAATCCTTAAAGTCAGCAGCTTATTGACTTACAAAGTGCTTTTATGAGCTTTTAATGCTTACAAAAAATTCTAAGTGTTTAGCCAAATTTGAAAATCACTTCTCAAAGGTTTAACATAAAGTTTTACAAAATATGATGAAGGAAATATTTTATTATATTAATACATTTGAAAATCAGAATTAACACTTTTTTTTTAAAAAAAAAAGGAAATTTAAGGGCTTATGGACCCATTAGCCAAAATTATACGAGAAAGGATTGTATGAAACAGTGACGCCACGTCATCTGTATCCCTTTCCAATAGTTTTATGCCACATCAGTACTCTTATCCTGAATTTCAAGATTTTATCCTGAAATCCTTTCTCAAATTATACTATGGTAATTCTCTTTCTCTTTCTCTTTCTCATATTTAAGGGTTGGGGAGGGGTTATCAGTAGTTTTAGGCATAGTGTAAAAAATATTGATATGTAATAATGAAAGAAAATAGACATTTGTGGAGGGAAAATTGCAACATAAACCCTTCCACCTTATATATATATATATATATATATATATATATATTTAATGGTGTTCTACAAGTTATATTTTCATAATAAATCTTTCCAATTAGCTTATATTCAACATACATTTTTACATGATAAGTCATTGTAAAATTTTAAACCATTTTAATTTTTTTAAAAGTTTATCTCTATTTTTACAAATTAAACACACTATTAAAATTGAAGTAAATATTTAAAATATAAATAATGTTACAATAAATTATTTAGTGGTCACAATATTTAAACCAAATTAGCAACTTGGATCCACTAATTAATAATTAAAATAAAAATAGAAACTAAATATAAAAATATAATTTCACACCATTTATTATTATAATATTTATATTTTAAAAATAAGGTAAATAGTGTATTTTTTAAATTTCACAACATAAAAAAGAGCCCTGTGTCTCATTTCTTTACTATATCTCATAGTACACTTATCATCACCCTAATATTATTTTTGGAGTCTAAAAACTCTATTAACAATGTACCAAAAACTCTTTCTTAAAAATAATGTGTATTTAAATCAGTCTCATATCAATTATCATGTTGTTAAAATTAAAATTAAAATTAAAAATATATATTATTATAATTTAATTTTGTAAAAATATTATTAATAAAACATTACAAAATTTATTAAAATTTTTTAAAAAATAATTAAATATAATTTAATTAATATATACAATCAAATGCTCAACTAATATATAAAATTACCATATATTGTTTTATTATAAAAATGTTTTTTAAGATAAAAAACCATACATCAAATACTTAGTGTCATATATTATTAAAAAATTTATAGATTCTTCAAAAAAAATTATTAAATAATCCAATCATATAGAAAAAAAAATAAAGAAAAAGGAAAATCTGATACCACAAATCAGATTGTTGAAAAAGCCCAAGGAAAGTACAAAAAGGCAAAATGATGAAAGGCCCAATGAACTAAACTCTAAGGGCTGACTTTTATTGCAATCATTTTCATTCCTTAGAAATTTGGCAATTTTGCTTAGAAAGCTTTTTTTCTTTCTCTTTTAAACATACTTTATTTTCATACCATTGTATTGACTTCAAATATAAGATACTATGGTTGTGAGAATTCAAAATTAAGCCAAACACTTGTCATGTTATGTACCTAACTTTTCGTCTCATCAATATGAACATGGATTTGTTCTTATGCACTACTAAGTATAAAATTTGAGTACAAATAGTGAATCATAAGATATCATGTGACAATTTGATTTTCTTTATGTGTAAATATCATCTAACCTCAAGTGTGTAAAAGTAAGATAAAGGATTATAAATGAAAAATTGAATTTTTGTATAATAAATTTTGTAAACTTTCTTTTTGTCTACTTCTTGATGTTTTTGAATTCTATTTATACCTTCTTAATGAGTTCTAGTTGTTTGGAGTCGTTTGAAGGAAAATAAAGTCATCGAAGACGTTTACTTGGATATTAAATACAGTTTTAGAGACTTATGTTCCAATAACATGACCTTAAGTATTGATATCCTATTTTAAAAAAATTATGACTGTTGAAACCTTAGGTACTCGACCTTGGGGCCGGGCCATGTTCTAATACCTTAATGTTGGGGTTCGATATTTCCTCATATGGGGTTTGATACCGCTAAATGCCAAAAAAAAAAAAAATTTACTGCAGTTGATTTAGAATTGACTCTATTTAAAAAAAAATATTTTATAGCTTCTTGACTTGTTGCTTTTGCTGTTTTTGGCCCTAAATTACATGCGGATTTATATAAACTCACCATTTTGTTTTCTTTTTCATGTAGTTTAACTTTACTGCAGATTTTGCTTAAGTTAAAACATCAAATAATTAAACAATGTTTAAGTTGACATATGGTATCGTCGATTCATCGATCCAGCTTTGTCCTTTTCAATTCAAATCATGTTTAATTGTTTACCAAAAGATGAACAGGTTTCTGAAAACTATAGTACCCCATGTTCCCAGTGACTAGACTATGGATGGGGTTATTGTGAAAGGGGTCTCATTTACGATTCAATATTGCCTGTGACACTTGTGATTCAAGAGTGTACAACAATGAAATTAAATTGGTTGTTCTGATCCAACTTTTCTGTTGTAAAATCTGATTTTCAAATTTAAAATTTAATCCATTCATACAATTATATTCATATAACTTCTTTATCCCAAACTATGATTTTCTTTATACGATATTAAAAATAAAAATCTTGGTAACATGTAGGCCATATATAGAAAAAAAAAAAAAACTTAATTAAGTCTTCCATCAAATCACTCACTAATGATGATTTTGGAGCTTCCTTATTGCAAATTATAACACAATTGATCCCAACTTACCGACATAAACCTTTAGAATCGACACAATAACATATTCTTTTTTAATTTCAAATCACATTCATTTCATGTGAATTAGTATTTCTTAGAATTTTAAATACCTCAATTGTTCAAAAGAAAGAAAGAAAAAAAAAAAGAGCACATATGCATAAAAAAAGAAGTTAATCGAGCTTGTCTTATGCCAAGAAAAAGTAGCAGTATATTGCCATTAAAATTAAAGGCTTTGCTAGTGCAAAGTCCTTTTATTATACAAATTAGGTAATTAGATTGCAAACCCTTCCACATGGAGGCAGCATCTTAAACTATATATAAATACAAATATATAATATCATATATATATATATATATAAACCTAGTAATAATAAAAAACATTGGTTTATAATAAATATTATTACATAATTAAACTCCTAATAATAGCAGCCTCGGCACTATCAGCATCAATGGTGGCCAACAACTGTGAGAGCCGTTCACTTAGGTCGTCCACCTCCCTATGCAAGCTTCTAATGTAATTGCAAGTCTCTTGTAAGACCTTGGATGCTGATACCTGCACCAACAGGGGGATTTACAATGCCCCAACATTAAGTCACTATCTTTTCTGACATTTCTGCTTTCCACATTATTATTATTATTTACATATAACATCATAATCGAAAAATAAATAAATCGTAAAGTCCGACCCTTGGTCGACAAAATAGACTATCATGTGCTTCGTAATGTGATGTTGTGATCGTTATTTTATGATACACATGATATCCGGGGTCAAAGCATGCACTGTTTTAAGTCAATGAGGAGCTGAAACCCAAGAAAATATGTTTCCTTGATGTCCGGGGTCAAGTTTTCAAACTGTATTTTCGAGGACTATTACATTTTTTTTTAACTGAAATATACTATTCCCATGTGCCACATGCAACCAGGGAAAATTAAATATATAGGTACGTTATAGTTTTCCATATAAAAATAAATCATCTAATTCATTGAAAATGTATAAAATTATAAAATAATAACTCAACTCTCTTGTAAAAATAAAGATGAATTGAAAGAAGAAACATGAATTCCATGAAATGTTTACCTTATCAGATCGCCTGTCACGAATCTCAGGCAGAAGCTGTCGTAACTTTGAGACAAGTTCAATGATTTGATCATCTGAAATCCTCGAAACACCTGCTGTTGACTGTCTCGACCTTCTGCTAGACATCTTGTGGGGGATTTAAAGTAATAATAACACCCTAATGACCAAAAACCAAGAATTGTTTTAAAATATTCAGTAAGTTCCAAAATAATACCCCCAAGATATGGAAATGCAGAAGGAAAAATAAGTATATATGGTGTAGAAAAATGGTTATGGTTTGGAAAAGGCAAGAAGAAGAAGAAGAAGGAAGAAGAAGAAGAAGAAGAAGAAGAAAGAAAGAAAGAGTAGAGAGTAGTGTTAGATATAAGATATGAAGAATTGGAGAAAGTGATAAGAGAGATATAAAGAGGTAAGAAGGACCACAACCATGGGGGATGCGAGTGTGTGTATGTGAGAGAAGAGAGAGAAAACAGAGAGAGTACAATAACAAAGATAGTGATGTTGGACGTGAAGAAGACAAGGGCATTGGAGAAAGCATAGTTGGACTTAAAAAGGGTTTGGTCTTTTGAATAAAAAAAAAAAAAACTCAAGGAGTAATCTTTTGGGGTTCTTGTTTATATGTATAGATGTATTTTTGATGCTATAATTTTACGTATTGTATCCTAATTTGTCTTATTTTAATGGATTTCTTTGTATTGTATGATTGTAGTATTGCGGGTTAAAAAATTATGGAATGGAGATAAAACGTGAGGGAGAAAGAGAAGGGGCAATAAGAGTTCATGTTTATGTTCCCAACTTGGGGATTGATGGCAAGTGGGCTTTAAGAAATATGTTTGTTTTTGAGCTAACATTGTGGGCCTTCATGTGCATGTCTTAATACGCAATACCATGTGATCATCACCTTCTCCAACTACATCCTTCTTTTAAAGTATTCCACAACCCCCAAATCTCCCTTTTCACACTCTTTCCTTTCTATTTTTTTCCTCTTTCCTTTAGCACATTTAATTAATTAAATAAACCAAACTTGTTTTGTTGTCTTCTTTTTCCTCCTACTGCTTCAATAACTATTATGTTTCATAAATAGATTTAAATTGCAGATACAAATATTTTCTATCATATTGTGATTAAAATGTTTGTTATACCCTTATACCTTTTGGACATGTGGCACCACGAGAAGCTTCCTAAAAAATGCCCATGGATAACTTTCTCTCTCTCTTGCATCTCCCAATTAGCTCCTCATTTGAAGATCACTCGAGCAATTGCTTGTCTTTAATTAGCTGACTGGTTACTAGGTGACCAGCCACTGACTTTTAGCAAAAACACACTTACCACCAATAGGAGACCATCATGGACCATTGAAGTGTAATAGTCTCGTACTACCTCAGCCAAAGGAATGTCAGAGTAGTACCACACTTGAGGACAATCAACTTGCCACCTAGCTAACCACATGAGCGGGCCACCACCCATATTATCAATGAGCTGGCACCATCAGGCATGAGACTAGGCACGTGACCTTCCCCTATAAATACCTAAAAGAACGATCAGGAAGGGATCCTTTAACCATCTTAGCAACCCTAAGTACTTACCCTTTGGAATTGGTCTCCTTTGCCTTCGCAACCTCCTTATTCCTCTTTTACTTCTCATTTTTCGGCTCTTCGCCTGCCTAGGTGAACAGGTATCCATGTCACCCCCACTCTCTCCTCATTATCTCCTTCCTTGTTGTACAATTGTATCGATAATTTGTGTGGAGAATGCGGATCGAACCATGACTTCCTCTCAGAATGATGCTTTCCTCAACCCGACTAATCCAGTGAATCCCACCAACCCTACTAACTTAGCAAATCCATCCAACCCTGTCAATCCAAAAAACCCTACCAATCCTGGGCTCACTTCAAACCAAACAGGAACCCAACCACCTGTACCAAACTCTTTGATAGGCTGTCGAGACCTGCAAAAATAAAACTTGAAAATATAATATTAGTATAAAACAAAAAGTAGGATAGTGTCCATAAAGATCGATGATAATTTTATTTCTTAAGTAAAAATAAGTAAAGTAAATAAAATGGGGTTTATAAAAAAAACTACATTCGAATTAAAAAATAAAATGGAGAAGACAATAATTGAAAGTTTTTTTTAGGAAAATAATGGTAAAAAGCTCTAGCCAAAGGTAAAGTCTTTTTTTGATTCATGAATTTGATCATCGATGCAAGAATATCTTCATTGCCTTTAATAAATTAGTTCTAGTTGCTGACTTGACAATGGACAACCAATCTCTTCTTACCTATTTGATAACCATAAGGCAACTCATTTGAAATTACTTCCTTAACTGATAAATAACCTCGTAACAATGCCTAAGATTTAACTTATTGACAACATTAAGAACGAGAGACCTAATTCTAACAAACAAACTCACCTCACTCCACACCACATACTCATGAACTACGACACAAACAATTTATGCAGTTTGTCACTAGTATTAGAATGAATTAAACAGTTACGAATTTAATTATTCTAATTGCCAAGACAATCATTCTAAGCTATCAAATACTGACAATAAATTTGACAAACTTGGATAATTGTAATTCAAATAGAAGATGCATGAATCTAAAGAACAAAGAAGAATTAAAGCACAAATTAAGTCTGAATCAAACTTCGATTAACCTTTGACTAAGAAAAGAGGATATAAGAACCCATAAAATAAAGAAAGCACAAACAAAATAAAACTAAGAGCTGCTATATCTAAGTTTAAGTCTACATTTTAACCTAATAGTATCTATTTATAGGGCAAAAATAATTTAATGGAGAAAATACAAAAGTGCCATTGATTAAATAAAGTAGAATTTTTAGGTCTCTTGTCAATTTTCGCATCAAACTCAAGGCAATTTTTGAACGCATTTTTTATGCCGTTTGGGATTGGGTTGTGAAATAACTTCGGTTAGATATTTCAATAACCTTTGAATCTGCATATTATGTGCCCAAAAAGGAGTTTTGTAGCTCAAGTTATGACCAAAATAGTGAAATTATGCTAAGTTGAAAGTTCAATTTGCAAAAACTTGCCAAAAATAAACTTTAAGGTCATTTTTCTCAAATTATTTCCAAAATAAATAATAAATAAAATATAAGTATAAACAATATAATTAAGAACATAAATAACATCATTCAGAGAAATACCACAAATAAATTGAGAAATTACGCACACATTACTCTGTAATAACCCGAAAATTTTAGTATCGGATTTTGCACAGAATCAATATAAATTCAGTATAAAAAAATTATAATAAATTATCCATTTATATTTTCAGTATTTTTATTGACTTATTTGCATTTTAGACTTAAATTCGTGATTAAATTGAATTTTATTTTAAGGATTAAATTGGATTTTCAATAATTTTTGGGAGATTAACCTTTAATTAACTTTTTTAATTTAATTTTGGTTGCATGGTGGCGTATGTGAGTTGTGTTTTATTATTATTATTATTATTAGGATTTTAGTAATTATTGAGACTCAAGTTGGGGCAAGGATTGACTTGAAAGAAAGAGAAATTAGAAGTTTTAAACAGTTTAGGGACTAAAGTGAGTAATGGAAGAAAGGAGGAGGGTTTATGTAGCAAAATAAACCAAAGGTTGGCTTGTTATTTCTTTCCCTAGCATATTCACGTAGAAAGCAATTCTTTTTCATTCCTCTTTAACATCGTTCTCTAAAAAAAACATTTTTCCATCCTTGCTATTGCCTCTTTCAATTGTGTAGTCCGAAGCTGCTATCCCTGATCTTAATGTAGTGTTAACTTTGCTTAGATTTGCTGTTAAACGCTTACCAAAATAGCTACACAAACCAGTTGCAATTTTGTCCATATTTTCTGCTACAAGCCTTGCCAATTGCACCAGCTGCGGTTCGCTGCCTTGTCCTTCAGAGTTGCTGCAACTTCTTCAAGTTTGCTGCTGCTGTTCGTTTCAAAATAAATGTTCATCACTATTAGGGCGAGCGTTCGATCGAATCGAATCAAATTCAATAAAAAATTTTTGAGTTAATCGAGTTGACGAGTCCTATTTTATCATCCTAATTCGATTAGAAATTTTTGCGAATCGAGTCGAGTGAGATGAAATTCAAATCGAATTGAATTAAAAAAGATTTTCGAGTTAAATTAAAAAAAAAAGATTTTGGGTTATTGTAATCACTATCATCCACAATAATCAAAATTTTCCACTATAATCAAATTTATTATTAACTTTCATCCCCTCATAATTTATTTATTAATATTTTATATATGAGTTAGTTTCTTTACTTACTTAGTTGCTTCAATCATCTTCCGATTCTCGTCACTATGTATTTCGAAATTAAAAAATGTATTAAATGTAAAAAATGTGATTTTTTCAAAATAAAAGTTATCATAAAAGATAAAATGTAAAATTGATACCAACATACAATTTTAACACGAATATTTTATGCCATTATCAATAATTTAATTTTAACAAAAAATTATAAAAATTCAATATGATTAAACAATTCAATAATATAAATAGTACAAAATGTGAAATTTAATTTAATAATATAAATAGTAGATATAAATAAAATTATTACTATTTAGGTTTAGGGATTTTTTTTGGATGATTTAAAATTTTGATTTGGGCGTAAAAGTGAGAAGTAAAAGTTTAGGGGAAAATAAAAAGTTTTGATGGTTGAGGGAGTAAAATTTTGGGGAAAGTAAATGGGGAGTAAATTTTTGGGGGAATATTCAAAAAAATTGGGGGAATGGGTTTGAGTAGAAGGAGGGTGGGATGGGAGGAGTAAAAGTTTTGGGGGAAAGTGGGAGAGAGTAAAAGTTTTGGGGGAATGTAAAGAGATTTGGGAGTTTGGGGTAAAAATGTAAAATATTATAGTTTGCAATTCGATTTATTCGAATTCGAAACCAAACTTGATTTAAACTTGAAATTCAAAGAAAAAATTGAGTTGACTTGAATAATTCGAGTAACTCGAAATTCAATTTTTTTTCTATTTATTTGAGTCGAATCGAGTTATGCTCACCCCTAATCACTATTGAGCTATAAAATGCTCAGTGTTTAGGTTTTAATTTCGTGTAGGTTATAGATGGCTCATAAGTTCATGATCAAACAATGTCATCGTGAAGATTCTTTGCACAATTTTTTTCGTATTAGTCCCATTTTAAAATAATAGTGTCGTTTGGTATGTACTTAGGATATATTGTCTTATCGTATCTTCTTGTTTATATTTAATGTGTCTTCTGACTTTTGCTTCATTATTGATTTGATATGTTTTTATAAAAGCCTTGGATAACTTGATTTAAAAAAAAAGTTTTAATTTTTTTGTGGTTTAATGTGTATAATTACATGGTTGCGTGAGTGGGTTGCTTTAGAGACCACTATGATGCTTCAGATCCATTCAGACTTCCTTACCGGGTTTGGAGTTGTAATAGCCCGATTTTGGGCCTAACCGGAATAGTGGTTTCGAAACCACTAACCCGAGGTCAAAGAAATTATTTTTTTAATATTATTTTATGTGTTGTGGCATGATTATATGAGTGCATGAAAATTTTGGTGAAATAATTTTAGCGATTGCATGATGAATTGCGAAAAAGGGCTAAATCGCATAAAGTGCGAAAGTTTTATTTCATTAGCTAAAGGTGTCAAATAGTTAGAGAACCAAAATTAAGGGTCTTTATTGAGTAAATAGACCATAAATATGTTAGTGGCTGATCAAGGAGACAAAAAAATTTTAGGGTCAAAGTTAGCTAAAATGTTGGTGACTAATTTGACTAGAAATAAAATAAAATAAAAAGAAAGTGTAACAGCTCGATTTTGGGGCTAGTCGAAATATTGGTTCCAAGACCATAAATTTGAAGTTGAGAAAATTATTTTATTGTTATTTTGGAGTTATAGCATGTTTATATTAGTGCTTGAAAATTTTGGTGAGTAAATTTTGACGTTTGTGAGCCCAATTGCGAAAAAAGACTAAATCGTATAAAGTGCAAAAGTCTTGAGTTGATAGCTAAGGGTGTTACAGAAAGTGATATCATCTTTTCACCTTCCTCCTCTCCACCGAAAATACCAGCAAAATAGGGGTTTTGAAAGCTAGAAATTTGCAGCCACTCTTCACCCTTCCAAGTAAGTGATTTAGATTATTATTTTTAATGATTTTTGTACTTTTGGGGCCTTTGTAGCATAATCTAGCTAATGAAGGGACTATTTTGAGAAATGGTTGAAAGTCTAGGGTTTTACCATGAGATTATTCATGTTGTTTTTTGAAATTTCATGGAAGAAAATGAATCTTGGTTGTTAAACAACTTTTGTGATGTAGTTTTCATGAAAACCTTAACTAGGGACCGTTTTGCATAAGTTATAAATTATGTGGTAAATGTATGAAATAATTGAAATTGTGAGATGCTATAGGCTTAAAGTAGCTTTGGCTAAGCTTGGTTAATGAGGAAATTCGATAAAAATCGATTTACGAGCCTAAGGGTAAAATTGTTATTTTGTTAAAGTTTAGAGGCAAAATGGTCATTTTGCCAAAATAGGATTTATGAAATGCATTGATTAATATGATGATTACATTAGTGAATTTTTATCATTTTAGATCAAGAAATACAAAATCCGGGCCTAGACTGGGGGAAGGCCAAGCAAGTAGACTAAATCCAATTAGTCGTCCACTTTTTGTACACCGAGGTAAGTTGTACGTAAGTAAGGCAACTATATTGTTATTATGTGTTGAATGATTAATTTTGCGTACTATGGTTAAAATTGCTTATGAATAATGCATGAAGAAATTTAATGTAGTTGAGTCCCGATTGAACCTAGGAATAGATTGGATATCCATGCCATGATATTTGGGTGATATGTGCGCTAGTGTAAGACCATGTCTGGGACATGGCATCGGTATTGATATGTGCGCTAGTGTAAGACCATGTCTGGGACATGGCATTGGCCACATTATGAGAGCCAGTGTAAGACCATGTCTGGGACATGGCATCGGCATTGATATGTGCACTAGTGTAAGACCATGTCTGGGACATGGCATCGGCCACATTATGAGAGCCAGTGTAAGACCATGTCTGGGACATGGCATCGGCCACATTATGAGAGCCAGTGTAAGACCATGTTTGGGACATGGCATCGGCATTGAGACGAGAGCTAGTATTATCTTGAAGCTTATGATAATGATATGGAATGCTATAATTATGTTATGAGTGGTATAGGTCCTTATTCGAAATTCATGAGATATGAATCTATTTATGTTGCATTGATGGTGAGAATGATATGAGTAAGTTCTAGCTATGACATGATTTTGGGATGGTATTGAAATCTTTGGTTTATACTTGTGATATATAAGCAAGTAGTGATACTTAACCATGTTCTCTTAAGAATGTTGTGTTGATCTATAATATGCATGGGTGATGTTGTTACTTATTTATATGCAACTTACTAAGCTTTATGCTTACTCCTTCTCCTTTCCATTTTCTTATAGTGCCGCCAAGCGAGTTTCAGGGATCAAGGGATGTCGGAGGCATCGATCACACTATCACCTCAAGCTTTTGGTATAGCTAGTTTAAATATTTTGATTGTGACATGTATAGGGACTTGAATCTTTTGTTTAGTGTCTTATTAGTTTAGCCACAAGTGTTGGCTCATATGATAGATGTGATATTTAATTTGTATAAGCCATTGATGTTGGCTAATATTGAGTATTATTAAATGCATTTGATTCAAAATTTCTCATGGTTGTGGTTGATTTGGCTATATGTGTTATGCTTGGATTGGTTTTGGTTAATGTTGTGTAGGTTGGTGCAGTAAGGGTGACAAAAAGGCTTGGTAAATAGCCTTATTTTTGTCCACACGAGCGGACACACAGGCATGTGTCTAGGCCATGTGTAACACATAGTTTGCCCCATGGGCATGTAGTCCGGCCTTGTGTCTCAACCGTGTAGAGGACATGGCCTAACACACGGGCGTGTGCCCTAAATTGGTTAATGACATCAGAAACAGAATGTCAAGGTTTTTGTACACGGGCTAAGACACGGGCGTGTCATGGCCGTGTGAAGGGCATGGGCCATGGACACAGGCATGTGCCAGGCCGTGTGAAAACCCCTGTAGGTTCAAATCGAAAAATAAATCCACATGGGTTAAGGACACGGGTGTGTCCAGAGATGCCCAGGCAGTGTGATCTACACGGGACTTTAGCATGATCATGTGAAGATGACACACGGGCGTGTCGCTTTTCTACACGGGCGTGTGCCCTGCTTACCTCGAAATATTTCATTGTTTTCTAAAGTAATCAGTTAAGTCCCAAATCTTTTTCGAAGCGTGTCTTGGGCCTTGTGGGCTCGTATTAGGGACTTTATGTTTGATTTTCAAAAAGTTTTACTTCAGACGAAAATTTATAGAATGGAAATGTTTGTAAGCATGTGTTTAAGTACAGTAACACCTTGTCTCCTGTTTCGGTGTTGAACTCAGGTAAGGGGTGTTACAGGAGTGTTACACACTCTCAACAGTAAACCCTTAACCCTGACTAGATTGTTGTATTCCAGACCCAACCTATACCTGTGGCTTCCTCCTTTTTCTTCAAAGACCTTCCTCCTCAATACTACCAATTTGTCCTCCTACCTTGGTGTTTACTCCACCTCCTCAAGTCATTACTACCACCACTCCTTAGGTCACTGCTCCCATAACTCTCGTGGACCAGGTCTCTCAACATCAACATTTTGGTTCCAATAGCATGTTACAACAATGCAAGAGAAAATATGTCGTATGGAATAACATTTTTCTAAGCAGCCATGATGATTTCAGGAACAACAAAAGCACCAATGTCTATTAGACCTGAAGAATACTTAGAATGAGAAGTTGATAGTAAAGCTTAAGGCAGTTAGAGATGATGTCATGAGGGATGACGAGCCTCAAGTGAAGGACACTGCCAATCTACTTTTTGCAAAGAACATAACTACCGACACTTTATAATTTAATTCAACCTAATACTTATTTTCTATTTCCTAACATAAATATTATTTATTCAATTAGTTTAATTAATTAAATTAACAAAATTAATTTCTCAATTAAGTAATTTCTCAATTTAATTTTAATTCCGATAAAGTTATAACAACTTTACCGTAAAAGAATCTATGGGGAAATATATTTAATTTTCTTATTCAACATATTCTAATGACTAATTAATTCAATTACATCTTTGAACTTCAATATGATTAAATAATAATTCAAAAAATCTTAAATTAATTCTCAAGTCATTTTTGTACTTAGTGAGAAAACACATTTATTTGTGAATATGACCCATTTGTCTTACTTTATGATTTCCATTCATTTTTATCCATTTAATTTTACAGGAAAATCATTTATGATTTCAACAAGCTAGTGGAGGGACATATTAGACATATATAATTAGGGATCAAATAATTTATAATTAATTTCCAGCTTTTCACCGATTAATTATAAACTTATTTAGTCATAAAGTCATTCCACTAAAGTACTGTGATTGAGCTCTCTTTAATTATATACCATCACAAAAGCTACTTAGCAAGTGCTTATCCAATGACTTAGTCATAAGTGTGTTACCCTCATAGGATATCCTTAATTTCATTGGAATAAATCCGTTCTCCCAATGTGATCCTATTTTATCTCATTGGTAATTATTACATATTCCTTCATGAAAAGTTAATTACTATCAAATAGAAATGCCAATAAGATGATATCAATTATCATAAAGACAAGTGACCCATGGCCACGTTTACTTTTCATCTAACATGTGATGCCAATGAGAGGATATCTTTTACCCTTTAGTTAGGCTATGAATTCCAATATTATGGAATGATACAAAAGTCGTATACCCAACACACTAGCTTCTGATTCCGTATCTATTTGAACAAATGCTTTCATTTACATCAAAGTATATCAGTCACACATACATAATCCATCATCCACTCTGGATCAATGTATGCTACACTATGAACATCACAAGTGAATAAATCTATAAATGAATTTATTCTACTTGGGTCCTGTTTGATGTACTGCCAGTCTAGTCAGCCACATTTATGTCTCTATCTTTTGGGAGTTACCTGCTCCAATACCCAAGATAAGCTATCTCCCTTATGAGACTGATAGATGACATATTATACTTTCAATCAATTTGCTCGTTTTTTATTAGACTAAGGACATGTTGAGATTATCTACTAATCTAAGTTATCTTTCCGCATTATGATCCGACCACGTAATACTGCTAAATATTAGTTAAATGTTAGATAATCTGTAAGCCAATATTTTCTTTCATTTTTTTTGCATGCAAAAGTTGTTCGATAGTGTACAAAGATGAATATACTACAATTAGGGCACTGTGTAATGGGTCAATTTTAAGTGGTATTAGAAAATACAGTTTTAAAACCCCATTTTTGTAAATCGAGCCTGTAAATATAGAATATGAATATTTACGGAGTTAATATAAAAATATATTAAAGATTGGTCAGGCAATTTTGTCAATTAAATAGTTAACTAAGGCTTAGGGACTAAATTACAAAAATCCAACCACTATAGAGTTTTAATTTACAAAAGGCTTGAGGACCTAAATAGCAATTAACCAAAGGTTAAAAAGGGTAAATCAACCATTTTGGAATATGTTATAGTGCTTGATGATGGCGTAATCCATTATATCTGATTAAATGATAAATTATGTTATTGAAAGCATGATTCAATTAATTAACCTAGATTAATTAAGGATTAATTTAATATAAAAACTTAATATAGTGGAAAAAAATGCACCATCTTTCTCGCCTTCACCGTCCACCATTGTAGGAAACTAAGAAAAATTCAAGCAAGAAAAATTCAAGCTTTTTAAGCTTTTGCCCAACTATTATTCAAGATAATTTAGGTCATTTTCTTGTAATTTTTATAGATTTGAGGTTATGAGAGCTTGATTTAGCTAGCCCATGTACCAATTTGTGAAAGTATTAAAGTTTAGGAAGTTTCCATTGTTGATTTCTTAAATAATTAGGCTTGAAAATGATAGATTTTAAGCTTAGATTATAAAAAGGACTAGATTGTAAAGTTAATTTAGCTTATTTGTTAACTTTGTTATATTAGGGACCAAATTGAATAAATGTAAAAATTATCAAGAAATTATGTTAGAAATAGGAAGTATAAGGTTCCTAATAAGAAGATATGAAATTTGATGTTAATCCGAGCCTAGAATTTGAAAGTTATGTCTATCTTGAGTTTAAGGACTAAATTAAATAAAATGTAAACCGTGTATCACACACGGCCTAGACACACGCCCATGGGGCTGATCGTGTGTCACACACGGCCTAGACGCACGCCCGTGTGTCTACTCGTGTGGACAATATAAGGCTATTTACCAAGCCTTTTGCCACATTGAAACACAATCTAATGCCAACCAACATATCAAAGTCTAACTTAATATGATTTCTCAACCAAACAACCATAGCTAAGGCCTATATACATTTCTTAAATTCAACCATGCCAACAATTTCACATTCATGAAAGACTATCTTGCATTCATATTTAAACCTTCAATTTTAGCCGTTTTCCATGGCCTTATATAAAATGAATCAAATGTTAAAGTAAGCCAACACATTTGGCCAATTAACAATGATACAAAACTCAACAGTCAGGGTCCTATACATGCCATAATCAAAATAAAAGATCTAACTATACCAAGTGCTTCGGATGATAGTGTGGCTGGCTTCTCTAACGTAGCGGTGATCCTCGAGCTACTATGGCGGCACTATAAGAAAATGGAAAGGAAATAGGGTAAGCAAAAAGATTAGTAAGTTTCATGAAAATAAACAACAACTAATTATCATAAAACAATATGCTTATAACCTTTCATAGCTTATTCATGAATACCATAAATAAACATAGGTATAACTTACTCATCACATCCAATACAACTTATATTGCATACATTGAGCCCATATCTCATACATTTCAATTAGGTGCCTGTACCACTCATCACATGATCATAACTTTTCTCGTTTTGATATAAATCATAAACCTTTTGTTGAACCATTTGGAATACTACCGGATACTTAATAGCCCTAATATGGGTTAAGATGCCGACGCCATGTCCCAGATATGGTCTTACACTGGCTTTCATATAGCGAGGCCGATGCCATGTCCCAGACAGGTCTTACATCATCTATCGGTGTCGATGCCATGTCCTAGACAGGTCTTACACTAGCTTGTATATCGCGAGGCTGATGCATATCCCAGACATGTCTTACACTAGCTCTCGTCTCAACGCCGATGCATGTCCCAGACATGTCTTACACTGGCTTAAATATCTCGAGGCGAATGCATGTCCCAGACATGTCTTACGCTGGCTCTCATGTTGTGGCCGATGCATGTCCTAGACATGTCTTACACTGGCACACAAATGACCCTAATGTCATGGCATGAATATCTGATAATTCCTAAGGTTCAACCAAGAGTTGTACTACCTCAATTCTCATCATGCTTAATTATTTCCATAATCAAATAATTTATCCTATGACAATTCATTCATACATAACAATAATATAGTTGCATTATTTACCCACAACTTACCTCGGTATTCAAAATGTGGCGACTATTTTGGTTTAGTCAGCTAGCTTTGTTTTTCCCCGGTCTAGGCCTGGATTTTGTAATTCTTTATCTATAATGATAAAAATTTCACTCTTTATCTATAATGATAAAAATTTCACTAAGTTAGTCAATATATTAATCTAGATACTCAACAATTTACAATTAGGCAAAATGACCATTTTGCCCCTAAGCTTTCACAAAATGACCATTTTACCTCTAGGCCTGAAAATCAATTTTTATCACATTTTCTCATTAACCAAGCCTAGCTGAATAATTTTTATACTAGGAACAACCTACTGTTCTCATTATTTCATACATTTATCACCTATTTTACAACTTATGCAAAATAGTCCTTAGTTAGGGTTTCTATGAAAACTACTTAACAAAAGTTATTTATTTCACAACCATGATTCATTTTCTTCCATAAAAATTCAGAAACAACATGAACACTCTCATGGTAAAACCCTAGACTTTCAACCATTTTGGAAAATAGTCCTCTCATTTGAAAGCTCATGCTACAAGGGTTCCAAAAATACAAAAATTATTAAGAAAAGTCATCAAAATCACTTACTTGTAGGGAGATTAAGTCGTTGAAATTTTTCAAGCTTCCAAAACCCTCCTATGGTTGATATTTTCGGTCAAGAAGAAAGAATGAATGAAAAAGATGAAGGCTAGGCTTTAGGGTATTGTTTTATAACACATTAGGTCATCAAATACCTAACACTTTGACTATTTTATTTTCTTTGTCTCATGGCTGACCAAGCCTCTCTAAAAGGCTAATTTCTCTTTAAAGACCCCAAATTATGATACATGGAAATTTAACACCCTTAGCTATCAAATTAAGACTTTTGCACTTTATGCGATTTAGTCCTTTTTTGCAATTAAGCTCACAAACGCTAAAATTAATTCACCAAAATTTTCATGCACCTTTATAAACATGCCATCACACATAAAATAATATTAAAAACAATTTCTCTGACCTTGGGTTAGTGGTTTCAAAACCACTATTCTGACTAAGCCTAAAATTGGGCTGTTACAATTCTCCCCCTTAGGGATTTTCGTCCCCTAAAATCTTACCGGTGAATAAATTCGGGTATTGGTCTCTCATGGTCTCCTCGGGTTCCCATGTGGCTTCCTCGACTCCATGTTTATGCCACAAATTTTTCACGAGTGCTATACTTTTATTCCTCAATTTTTGACCTGTTGATCCAAAATTTTAATCGGTTCGTCATTATAGGTCATGTCCGGGCTTATTTCTATTTCTTCTGGTGAAATCACGTGTGAGGGGTCAGATCGATAGCGGCGCAACATCGATACATGGAACACATCATGAATTTTCTCTAGCTCATGAGGCAAGGTTAATTGGTATGCTATCGGTTTAATTCTCTCGGTCACCTCATGAGGTCCAATAAACCACAGACTCAGTTTGCCTTTTCTATTGAATCTAAGGACTTTATTCCACGGGGATACTTTCAAAAACACCCTATCACCGACTTGAAACTCAATCTCTTTTCGTTTCAAATCAACGTAGGATTTTTGTCTATCCGAAGCAGCCTTTAAACAGTCGTGAATCACCTTAACTTTCTCTTCGGTCTCTTTAACTAAGTCAACCCCGTGTATCTGATTCTCTCTCAGCTCGGTCCAATACAAGGGTGTTCGACACTTACACCTATACAAAGCCTCATAAGGCGCCATTTTTAAACTTGATTAATAGCTATTATTGTAGGCAAATTCGACTAGCGACAAATACTTTTCCTAACTACCTTGGAACTCGAGAACACAACATCGCAACATATCTTCTAAGATCTGAATGACTCTCTCTGACTGACTGTCGGTTTGCGGGTGAAATGCTGTACTAAAATTCAATTTTGTTCCCAATGCCTCTTGTAACTTCTTCCAAAATCGCAAGGTAAATCTCGGATCTTTATCCGAAATAATCGACAAGGGTACTCCATGAAGTCTCACGATCTCAGAAACATATAGATCGGCCAATATCTCAAGGGAGAAGTCGGTACGCACCGGTATAAAATGTGCCGACTTGGTAAGCCTATCAACAACAACCCAAACGGAATCCTTTTTCCCAGGCAACAAAGACAACCTTGACACAAACTCCGTGGTTACACGGTCTCGTTTCTACTCATGAACCATCACAGGTTGAAGTAAACCCGAGGGTAATTGGTGTTCGGCCTTTACTTGTTGACAAACTAGACACTTAGAAACAAATTTAGAAATGTCTCTTTTCATCCCCGACCACCAATACATTTTCTTTAGGTCATTGTACATTTTTACACTACCCGGGTGAATAGACAAGCAACTCTTATGTGCCTCTCGCAGAATCTTCTGAATAAGCTCACTATCTTTGGGTACACAGACCCTATCTTGGAATATCAAGTATCCGCCAGTACTAATCCAAAAATCCGATTCAACCCCTGACTCATACTGAGTTCTCTTGGCTTGCAATTCACTATCATTATTCTTAGCTTCACAAATCCCTTGTAGGAACATCAGTTTAGCTCTCAACTCTTCCAGTACTTAACCATTATTAGCCATTGCCAACTGAGCATTCATAGCCTTCAAGGCAAACAATGACTTTCTACTCATAGCATCGACAACTACATTTGCCCTTCCCTGGTGGTAATCTATTATCAACTCGTAGTCTTTTATCAACTTTAAACATCGCCGTTGCCGTAAGTTCAACTCCTTCTGAGTCATCAAATACTTTAGACTTTTATGGTTGGTGAATACCCGACATCTCTCACCATGCAAATGGTGTCTCCAAATCTTTAATGCGAATATTATAACTACTTGCTCCAAATCGTGGGTTGGGTAATTTCTCTCGTGCGGCTTAAGTTGTCTCGAGGCATATGCTATCACTTTGCCTTCTTGCATGAGCATGCACACCCCAATCCATTTAAAGAGGCGTCGATATATACCACAAATTCTTTCCCCGATTCTGGTTGCACCAAAACTTGAGCCTCTATCAATAGAGCCTTTAATTTTTGAAAACTCTATTGGCACTTCTCGGTTCATTCGAACTTGACATCCTTTTTGTAAAAACCTTGTCATCGGAGTAGCTATCATAGAGAATCCATTCACAAATCTTCTGTAGTACCTAACTAAACCCAGAAAGCTTCTGATCTCCAACATATTCTTAAGCGGTTTCCACTCAACAATAGCTGAGATCTTACTCGGGTCAACTCTGATCCCCTCTTCTGACACGATGTGTCCTAGAAATCCAACCTCTTTAGCTAAAATTCACTCTTACTAAACTTGGCATATAACTGCTTATATCTCAAGGTTTGTAAAACTGTTCTCAGATGCTCCGCATGCTCACTCTCATCACGTGAGTAAATCAGTATGTCGTCGATAAAGACCACTACGAACTTATCCAAATATGGCCAGAAAATGCAGTTTATCAAATCCATAAATACCGCAGGGGCATTTGTTAAACTGAAGGGCATAACAAGAAACTAGTAGTGCCCATACCTCATCCTAAACGCAATTTTTGATACATCTTGTTCCTTAACCCTTAGTTGATAGTATCCAGACCTTAAGTCGATCTTAGAAAACACGGTGGCTCCCTTCAACTGATCGAACAAATCATCGATCTGTGGTAAGGGATACTTGTTCTTCATAGTCACCTTGTTGGGTTATTTGTAGTCTATACATAACCTCATCGTCCCGTCTTTATTCTTCACAAAAAGTATCAGAGCACCCCACGGGGAAAAACTCGATCTCATAAAACCCTTGTCAGTTAACTCTTGTAGTTGAACTTTCAAATCCTTCAACTCTGTAGGAGCCATCCTATACGGAGCAATCGAGATGGGTACCGTACCGGGGGGCTAACTCGATTCCAAATTCAACTTCCCTCACAGGAGGTAATCCGGGTAATTTCTCTAGAAACACATCTGTAAACTCACAAACCATTGGTACCAATTCAATTTTTCATTCAGACACTTGAGTATTCATCACAAAAACGAGATAAGCCTTATATCCTTTTCTCAAATATCTCATCGCCAACATGGATGATATCACCACAGGCAAGTTATCCGTTCTATCCGATTCAACCCGAAGAACATCCCCACTTTCAGCCTTCAACTCAATAACTTTTCTTCCACAGTCCACTACAACACTATGAGAAGTCAACCAATCCATCCCAAGGATTACATCAAATTCATTAAATGACAATAACATTAAGTTAGCCAGGAAACAGTGACCTCTAATTGTCAAAGTACAATTTCTACACACTTGGTCAACTAACACATGTCTGCCTAAAGTGTTGGACACTTTTACCACAAATTCAGTGGACTCTACTAGCATGTTCATACGGGGTATCAATTCCATACAAATATAAGAGTGGGTAGACCCTAGATCAATTAAAGCAACAACAGCTATATCATGGATAGAAAAGGCACCCGTGATCACATCGGGAGACTCTGCCTCTTCACGAGCACGTATAGCATAAGTCCGTGCAGGCGCTCTGCCCTCGGACCTCACTGCAGCATCTCTTGGTGCACCTCTACTGCTAGCCCCACTTCCAAGGCTCTTATGTGGTCTACCCCTTGAAGGAGCACTACTAGCCCTCACGTCTTGCTTTTTCTCTTTCTTATCCAACTCGGGACAGTTACGAATAAAATGGTCCAATGCACCACATTTAAAATAGCCTCTTTCATTTCCTCGGCATTCACCGAAATGACGTTTGCCGCACTATGGACATTCTGGTCTACTCGAGCTAGCACTACCAACACTCGCGACAGAAGTAGTTTAAGCTTTCGACGCCGTGTGTTGCTTGTTCTTCTTTCTACTCAAAAATTCCACTGAAGCATTTGATCGGGTAGTGAACTCTCTTTTGAGCTTTCGACGCTGTGTGTTGCTTATTCTTCTTTCTACCCGATCGACCCGAAAACTCCACTAAAGCATTCGATCAGGTAGTGAACTCTCTCGATCTTTTAGATGAGAACTGATGTGATTTCCCTATCTGTCTTCTCTTTGAGTCTCGAGACTCAATATCGGCTTTTGTATTTTCTTTGGCCAATTCCTCGGCCTTACATGCTCTTTCCATGAGCACCACAAATTTCTTTAATTGTAGGATGCCAACCAGAAGTTGAATATTCTCATTCAATCCATCCTCAAATCTCTTGCACATTATAGTCTTTGTAGATACGCACTCTCATGCATATTTGTTGAGCCTCACGAACTCGTTTTCATATTTTGACATTATCATATGGCCTTGCTTCAGTTCCAAAAATTCTTTCCTTTTTTGGTCTATAAACCTCTGGCTAATGTACTTCTTCCGAAACTCTTTCTGGAAGAACTCCCAAGTTATCTTCTCTCTCGGTACAATGGACACGAGACTTTTCCACCATTGGTAGGCTGAGTCTCGTAAGAGTGACACTGCGCACTTCACACACACCTCAGGCATGCACGATAGCTCATCAAATACCCTAATGGTATTTTCCAACCAGAACTCTGCTCTTTTTGGGTCATTATCAATATTAGCCCAAAATTCCTTAGTCTACCGGGGGTTTTTCTCTCTTGACCATATCCACTCCTTCAGGAGCTACAGGGGCATACTGAGGAATCAGAGAAGGTGGGGGAGGTGGAGTATTCGCATTTGCACGAATAAACTCCGAGTACCAAGCATCCATCCTATGGAGGTAAACTTCTCTAGCTCCTTCGCCCTGACTCATTACCACAGGCCCACTGTCTACTGGCGCGGTCCCTTCAGTGGGATCCGGCCCATTGCTTTCTATGTCATCCACCGTAGCTACGTCAAAAACCATTTACTATATAAATAAAAACACAATTTATCTCGTCAGGAGTCGTCACACTATCAATCTACAGTTATGGCATGTATAGCTAGACTCGTACTCATGCTAGGTTAGTCCTAGAACCGACTAAACCATAGCTCTGATACTACTAAATGTAAAACCCCATACCCGAGCCCTACACTGGGACGGGATACGATGCATTACCACACTTAATCACATGCATACAATTATTTTGATGTCATCAAGACTCGGTCAAATTAAAAACTTTTTGGAACTTTGTTTAAACTCTTTAACATGGGCCTACGAGGCCCCAAACATCCATCGAAAACCATTCTGGACCAACCCAGGTCCTTTAACTAACTTTAGAAAAATAACTCTTGAAACTTGACACACGCCCGTGTGGAATGGCAACACGCCCGTGTGACCATTATGGCATGGCCGTGCTGATAGACCATGTGACACAGACGACCTAAGCATCTAGGGACAAGCTCGTGTCCCATGCTCGTGTGAATTAAATTCTAAATTTAAACCTACAAAGGTTTTCACACGGCCTGACACATGCTCGTGTCTGTGGCCCGTGTCCCTTACATGGCCATGACATGCCCGTGTCTTAGCCCGTGCCTAAAACCTTAACATTCTATTTTTGATGTCAGTATCCAATTAGGGGCAGATGGCCAAGGCACACGCCCGTGGCCAGAGGACGTATCCTCCACACAACTGAGACATACGGCCGTGTCTCTGCCTGTGTGTTTACTACCATGCATTTTGACTTGCAAACTTTTACGTGTAGGGGACACACAGCCGGAAAACACGCCCATGAGGCTGATTGTGTGGACAATATAAGGCTATTACCAAGCCTTTTGCCATCCTGAAACACAATCTAATGCCAACCAACATATCAAAGTCTAACTTAATATGATTTCTCAACCAAACAGCCATAGCTAAGGCCTATATACATTTCTTAAATTCAACCATGCCAACAATTTCACATTCATGAAAGACTATCTTGCATTCATATTTAAACCTTTAATTTTAGCTATTTTCCATGGCCTTATACGAAATGAATCAAATGCTAAAGTAAGCCAACACATTTTGCCAATTAACAATGACACAAAACTCAAAAGTCAGGGTCCTATACATGCCATAATCAAAATAAAAGATCTAACTATACCAAGTGCTTCGGATGATAGTATGACTGGCTTCTCTGACGTAGCAATGATTCTCGAGCTATTATGGCGGCACTATAAGAAAATGGAAAGGAAATAGGGTAAGCAAAAAGATTAGTAAGTTTCATGAAAATAAACAACAACTAATTATCATAAAGCAATATGCTCATAACCTTTCATAGCTTATTCATGAATACCATAAATAAACGAAATTATAACTTACTCATCACCATCCAATACAACTTATATTGCATACATTGAGCCCATATCTCATACATTTCAATTAGGTACCTGTACCACTCATCACATGATCATAACTTTTCTCATTTCAATATAAATCATAAACCTTTTGTTGAACCATTTGGAATACTATCGGATACTCAATAGCCCTAACATGGGTTAAGATGCCGACTCCATGTCCCAGAGATGGTCTTACACTGGCTTTTATATAGCGAGGCCGATGCCATATCCCAGACAGGTCTTACACTGGCTCTCATCTATCGGTGTCGATGGCATGTCCCAAACAGGTCTTACACTGACACACAACAAGCTGACGCCATGTCCCAGACAGGTCTTACACTAGCTTATATATCGCGAGGCTAATGCATGTCCCAAACATGTCTTACACTAGCTCTCATCTCAACGCCGATGCATGTCCCAGACATGTCTTACACTGGCTTAAATATCTCGAGGCCGATGCATGTCCCAGACATGTCTTACATTGGCTCTCGTGTTGTGGCCGATGCATGTCCCAGACATGTCTTACACTGGCACACAAATGACCCTAATGTCAGGGCATGAATATCCGATGATTCCTAAGGTTCAACCAAAAGTTCTACTACTTCAATTCTCATTATGCTTAATTATTTCCATAATCAAATAATTTATGCTATGAAAATTCATTCATACATAAGAATAATATAGTTGCATTATTTACACACAACTTACCTCGGTATTCAAAATGTGGTAACTATTTCGGTTTAGTCCGCTAGCTTTGCTTTTCCCCTGTCTAGGCCTGGATTTTGTAATTCTTGATCTATAATGATAAAAATTTCACTAATTTAGTCAATATATTAATCTAGATACTCAAAAATTTACAATTAGAAAAAATGACCATTTTGCCCCTAAGCTTTCACAAAATGACCATTTCACCCCTATGCCCGAAAATCGATTTTTATCACATTTTATTATTAACCAATCCTATACAAATACTTTTTATACTAGGAGCAACCTACAGTTCTCATTATTTCATACATTTATCACCTATTTTATAACTTATGCAAAATGGTCCTTAGTTAGGGTTTCTATGAAAACTACTTCACAAAAACTATTTATTTCACAACCATGATTCATTTTCTTCCATAAAATTTTAGAAACAACATGAACACTCTCATGGTGAAACCCTAGAATTTCAACCATTCTGCAAACTAGTCCCTTCATTTGAAAGCTCATGCTACAAGGGTTCTAAAAATACAAAAATTGTCAAGAAAAGTCATCAAAATCACTTACTTGTAGAGAGATTAAGTGGCTGAAAATTTTCAAGCTTTCAAAACCCTCCTATGACTGATATTTTTGGTCAAGAAGAAGGGATGAATGAAAAAGATGAAGGCTAGGCTTTAGGGTATTATTTTATCCCACCTTAGGTCATCAAATACCTAACACTTTGACTATTTTATTTTCTTTGTCTCATGGCCGACCAAGCCTCTCTAAAGGGCCTAATTTCCCTTTAAAGACCCCAAATTATGATACATGGCAATTTAACACCCTTAGCTATCAAATTAAGACTTTTGAACTTTATGCGATTTAGTCTTTTTTCGCAATTAAGCTCACAAACGCTAAAATTAATTCACCAAAATTTTCATGCACCTTTATAAACATGCCATCACATATAAAATAATATTAAAAATAATTTCTCTAACCTCGGGTTAGTGGTTTCAAAACCACTATTCTGACTAAGCCCAAAATCGGGCTGTTACAATTTGAGGGAAATAAAAAATAATTTTATATAGGATCTTGCATATCATGGCATAATATGAAAATGTTTAATATTGATTAGTGTTATAAAGTAATTATATAGATCAAGATTTATATCAAAGTGGAGTTAATCAGGGAAAAGCTAAAATTGTTTATTAGTCATTGAAGAGTCAACTTGTTTTGGTGTTTTGAGTAGGTAAGTTCACTTGGAACTTACTAACTCATTTTGTGTGATTTATATACTTGCATTTAATTTGATGTATATATGGATGTGTATGTTTTAGTATATGGTGATATATTAGTAGTTGGCACATATAGCTAGAAAGGATTGAGTTGAAACATATGAATAATTACAAGGTACAGATGTATGAAAGTGATTGAGTATAGGTATGATGTTGAAATATATGTAACCAATGCAGCTATATACATGAAATACATGGAAATGATGGTACATGATATATTGGTATATTGAAATAGATGATATATATATATATGTATAATGAAACGGTAAGATAATGATATGTATCATAACATGTACATATATAAATATTTTTGATATGTTGATACATGGTAATTATGTAAGTTGAGATGAGTAATGAACTCAAGTGTGACATGTTGAGAAAATAAGGTTATCAATGTTGAATTTATATGAAATATGTTCAAGTATGCTAACATGTGTTGCTGTTTGATGCTTAGGCAAGTGTCAAGCTGTTGGTTGAATGGTATTATGTTTACTTATAAGTCGTATTGAAATGGTAAATGCTCAAATGAAAATATGCTTGTACTCATGAAAAAGTGGTAAGGTTTAAATTATGCAAATTCTTATGAAATGGTTTATCATGTGATTAATTCTAAAAGTGCTATGTTTAAATGCATAGCTATAATTGATGATATGGTTTTGTCTTGTGTATTATGCATATGAAATGAGTGATGAAAAAGAGAATGATGAGTTGAATTGATGATGTTATTTAACCAAAAGAAAGTAAATGTAATTGAAAGTAATGACATGCAAACGAAAGGAAGAAAATTGAAAGAGATTTAAAGTTTTTATAAAATTGTACTTTGTTAGGGATGAAAGTATAAGTGATGTTGTAGAATTATTCAATTTGTGAGCTGTTGAATTTGGTTTCATAAATCGTGTGGTATCGGTATATGATTATTCTTGATATGTATAAATTTCATATTTGAAATGGATAGATATGTGATCGTGATTTTCCTGTGATAAGTTTTATAAATTTATAATGAATCGTTCTTGAAACTAACAATTATCACGACGTAGGCAAGTGTACCTATCGAACAGTAGTATAGCTTTAGCAAGACCGGATTGTCGAACCCAAGGGACTAGGAGTACTAGTAATGAGTGTCTTCTTATTATCTAGCCGAAGAAAAGAGGTTTGTTTTAACTAACTAATTAATTAAACTAAGAACTTGCAGAAAATAGAATTTGGGAAATTACTTTTGGGGAAAGCGATTGATTGAGACAATACCTAAGGAAAAATCCACCTAGAGTTTTACTTGTTATTCTGGCTCCGAACCGGACGATTTATTCATTTAACTTGTTCCGTAGAAATCCCTAATGTATATTATTATCCCTTCGAGACTAACAACTTATAATCCCTAGGTTGAATAACTGAGAGTTATCTCTAATTAACACCCTAAGGTTGCATTAACTCGATCTATGGATTCCCTTATTAGGTTTCACCCTAATTCGGCAAAATCTTGTCATCCTATCTCTAGGCGCGCAATCAACTCTGCTTAATTACGACAAAGTTACTCTTAACCAGGGTCTATTCCTCCTCCAACTAAGAGTAGTAACTTGAAGTGATATCCTGAAATACCAAAACAAGAATTAAGAACACATAATTAAGAACAAGTTAAATATTTATCATACGATTCAGAAATAATAACAAGGTTTTGTCATGGTTTCATCCCCCTTAGGTATTTAGGGGTTCAGTTCATAACTAAACAAGAAAACATCTCAGAATAATAATAATTACAAAACATAAAGAAAACCCAAAACTCCTGGAGGGGAAATTGAGAGAGATCTTCAGTCTTGATAGTAAATCCGGCTTCTGAGATGGATCAATCGGCTTTCTTGGAGTAATTCCTTACTCCCTATTCTCCGTCCTCTTTTTCTTCCTCTTTTAGGGTGTATTTATAAGCTTTGGAATGCCTTAGAACCCTCAAAAGTGGCATTTTTCAAATTGGACTCAACTTGGGCTTGGCAGGGACACGCCCGTGTGACATGCCCATGTGCGATAACTTCAGGCCATGTTCAAGGAACACGGGCGTGTGTTATACCCGTGTAAGTCGTGCTTCAATTCTGCCAAATTGACACGGCCGTGTGATCTGCCAGTGTGAAGAGGTCCAGGCCGTGTTGATTTCGTGCTTTAGCCCATTTTCTCCGTTTTTGGCCTGTTTCTCGTTCCTTTCGTTCTTCTATGCTTACCTGAGAATAAAACATGAAATTAAGGCATTAGAAGCATCGAATTCACCAAATCTAAGGAGAAATCATTCATAAAATGAGTTAAGCATGGGTTATAAATATGTATAAACTACGATTTATCAATATGATTGAAGTTTATATGAGCTTACTAAGCATTAATTGCTTACGTAGTTATTTTTCTTTACTTACAGACTATCGAAAGCTCGATCAGATTGGAAGCTCGTTAGAGATTTATCACATTATCCAGAGATTATATCGGTAGATTTTAAGGTCTTGGTTAAGGTTATAATGGCATGTATAGGTATTTTGGCTAATGTTAGCCCTTGTGTTTTGGTTGTGGAAATGACTATTTGGTTAGTTTACATTTTGGCCTTGTGTTGGTAAAATGACATATATTATAAGGTGTGTATAAGTAGCCTTGTAATTGTTGATATATGACTTGTTATGGTTGAATAATGGTAGATATAAAAGTAGTTGAATGTGCATATTAGATATGCCATATAACTTGTTGTGAATTGGTGTTTTTCCATAGTATGCATATATGTATTTTGATGCTAATGATTATGTGGTACAGTTGGTACCAAATGGTATATTTTGGTAAGTGACTTACATGTTGTGTAACGTTACAAACTCAGTTAGAAGTTAATCAATTATTTTGGCCAAATTGTGTACATGGTTATACATGTTTTAAATGTTGTCATTTGAGGTGCCTTTGGGCATATTGGTTGGATGTTATTATACCATATGTGTTTGGCTTGATTATGCAAGATTTTGGTGCCTTTTGAGGGCTTATGAATATGTGCAAAAAGGATTATATGTATAGGTTGAAAAGAGTGAGAAAAATGGCTTGTAAAATTGCCTATTTTCGTCCACACGGGCAGAGACACAGGCGTGTGTCTCAGCCATGTGTGACACACGGCCAGATAACACGACTTTGTGTCCCCTATAGTTTTCAAAGGGTTGCAAGTCAGGTTTTACATGGCCTAGCACACGGGCGTGTGAGATTATTTCGAAGGGTACACGGCCTGACACACAAGTGTGTAGCTTGGCCGTGTGTCAGGCCGTGTGACCCATGTCAGTGAGTTACGCAGGCACAAAGTGTGCCCCTATTTTGAATGCCTATATGGCCTAAGACACGGGCGTGTCTCTTGGTTGTGTGAGTCACATGGCCGTGTGACCCCTGCAGTTTGTAAATTTTCATTTTTACCCTCAAATTTCTATATGTTTCTGATTTAGTCCCGATTTGTTTCTAACATATTTTTAGGGCCCCAAGGGCTTGTATAAGGGACAATATGTATGCTATTGATTGGTTTTACTATGATTGATGTAATGAATTAAATGTACTAAAATTTTGATAGTTCTGAAATGTAAATTTTGGTAATGCTCCGTAAACCTATTCCGACGTCAGATTCGGGTTATAGGTGTTACAATAGGCTTGGACCTTGGTATGTTGATTCTTGCTTTGATATGTTTTTGATGTTTTGAATTTTATTTTGGTCGTTTTTACATTGGTTTAATGAGGTAAATGATGCATGTTGATTAGATATTTGTTGGAAAAGATTAAATGATTAGATGTGTTATATTTTTGTGGTTTGGAGTAGAGATATCGATATTCGGGTTATACAAATGATACCTTTGTGATATTTCGATGTGCATGAAGTCTATAGTGTAATTTGGTATTGATACCTTACCCCGAGTATCGATACTCGGGGTAAAATAATCAATACTTTAATAAAGGTACCGATAAATTTTGGGGTTTGATTTTTAGATGAGAAACAAAATGTTATTTTGGTATCGATTCTCCAATCAGTATCGATACCATATAAGAGAAATATTGATACATTTGTTTCAGTATCGATACCTACATAGTTTGTTTTAGAATTTTGGTAAGTGGCTTTAATGCGTGTTTAATTGATATTATAAGCTTGCTTGAAGTATGATTGATATGTTTTAATGATGATTAATATATGCTTGACATTAAATTTGTCAAAACGCTAATAAAGAGGACGATTGCCTATTAATGTGACATTTTATAATTTGTGTGATATGTGACGGTGTTGTGACATCCTGATATTCGGGCTTAGCGACTAGGCTGGGTATAAGGTGTTACAGATAAAGATGAACACAATAAAATGTAATATAATTAATCGAAATTCATTTCTTTTCCTTAGAAATGTTTTTTTCCAAATATTACAACATCCCAAAAATTTATGGATTAAATGAACGCCATTGAAAGAAATTAATATTCCTTTTCAATGTTTGGCAAAAAGAAACTTTATTAAGGAGAACAAATGCTCTTTTTTGTCTCGAGTCGTTATGGAACGGATATAGGCCTCTCCTAGTTGAAGATTGAAATTGTTCTATGTTAACCTAGTCATTTTGATTTTATGGGGTTTGAGTACTCTTTCCACTCGCGTTGAGTATTCTTTCCACTCGCGCCTTGGATGCCTTATTTGAGTAGCCTATTCGTTCATAACTTCCCATGACTTGTTTTGTTCTTATATTATTTTTTTTCTTTTTATGATTCTTTCTAGTTTACTCCTTTTAGTTAGTAGGGTTTATTAGTAGAGGAAAATAACACAAGAGGTCCTTGTACAAGAGAGCCAGGACCAGTTTAGTCCATGTACTATAAGAGAGTGTGAAAAAAAAGGACAATTAATGATGATATTGACTATTTACATTAATAAAATATTAGGGCACGAGCAATTCAGTCCCTTTCAAATTTAAATAGGGTAATCTAGTCCCTATATTATTGAAATGTGAAGAAAAAGGGATAATTTAATATGGGGTTAACTCGTCTCATTTGTAAAAAAAAATTAAGTAGTTCAAAGAAAAACAAAATAGATGCAAATGTGAAAAAATACATCCAGACAATATAACCATCCGTTGGTAGAATTCCAAAATTTAATAAAAATAATTAATTTAAACAACTTTATATCAAATAATAAAGTTTATAAACATTCAAACATATTTAATTAATAGTTTTTAGTAATTTTGAAATGTGAGTAACCTCGAATTTCTAAAGGAAAATATACTTTGCAAATGTTAAATAAAGAATTTTGTACTACTTGGCCAACTGAGCCAAGTATCAAATCCACTAGCTAGGTGGCTTACCTACTAGGCTTTTATTGTATGCAATGTGAAATATGGGCACTTGGGCAGCATTTGTTTTGCCCTAATTGGTTTCGAATTTTCAGGACATAAAAATTCAAAAAATAAAATGAACTATCCTTATAGGGTTTGGATTTTAGGTTATAATGGTTTAATTTTTTATGCATTTCATTACACTGAAAACAAAAACAAGTTTTACTTAGTCTTGGTAGTTCATGTCATCGTCGTTAAGATGTGTTTTCTATAGGCCCGGAGCAAAATTCTAAAAATCAACAATTCCTTGTCTTATACAAACCATGTGGTTTTATCTTTTCTATAAAACAAAGAAAATAAAGACTTCATGTTGAAATCCATATATGATAGAATTGATTTAAAATATATGTTATTTTCAATTATCGAGTAAATGAAAATAACTCCGAAAGTTCTTTTATGTGCACAAATATTTTAACACAAGATAGAGTTTATGAAAATTCATGAAAGAAATTTAGGATTTTAGAGTGAAAGTAGATAGGTCCTCTTCAGAAAATTTTCGAAGAAACTAATGTGGGAAATTTTTTCTAAAAAGCTACTAGTATTGACACAGAGTTTCTAATATTTCAAGATC
The DNA here is from genome assembly GCA_025698475.1 of Gossypium anomalum. Lineage (NCBI taxonomy): Eukaryota > Viridiplantae > Streptophyta > Magnoliopsida > Malvales > Malvaceae > Gossypium > Gossypium anomalum. The sequence continues at coordinate 66,195,127 of CM046964.1, forward strand.
AATGATAGGTGTAATTATTTCAATAATATAATTTCCGCAGACTTCTTTAACATGCACTATTTGCTCGTTAAAGTATTATTAAAATTTCAATTTTCCTTGTAATAATACCCACATTAACAAATTGGACAACAAGACATAAAAGTTAAAACAACAATATGAGCCTTTAATTTGGAATTTAAATTGTAAATGGCCCAAAAATGATTTTAAAATGAAATTTTCATGCCAACTAACGAGTTGGAATCATTATCTCGACCGTAGTTGAAAATGAAAATATTGCAGCTGTAAAACTGTAACTTTTAAACAAAATGATAATGATGCTTTTACCACGATTAAATTTCTTAACCAGTTTTAAATTCATATCTAATTGTAACAAACTTTTAATACATGCATATATATAAACACATGCGTGATTACAATTGCATTACCTTCAATTCTTCCCGCTCTTTCCTAATATTTAGATATCGTGAATATGGATTTGAACTGCATATTCAGCTAAACAATCCTTGTTTCCCAAATATCACTTTTGTTGACACAAAATGTGAACGTTGTGATTCAAGGAGCAACATCAATTGCTGAAACAAATGTTAACTTTGTATGCGCTACATTGGATTGGTGGCCTACTGAAAAATGCAACTACAATCAATATCCTTGGGGAAAGGCTGGACTTTTAAATTTGGTAAGAATTTTATATTTTGTGTGTGTATGAACAATGTCTTTTACATAAAATTTGACTTTTCTTTTATTTTATGTTTTTCGTAGGATTTGAAAAAGAAGGGGGCTAATAAATGCAATAAAAGGTGAGTTTTGCGCATATAATATTACATGTCTCTATCATTAATTCATCCCTGGTAGTTCATACCCTAAGAATCGAAAAAGAAATTGCAAATATTGCGATTCGAATATTGTTAAAAGCCACCTCATAAGAGTGGTTGTGTGAATGAGTTGTACTAAACGTGGTTCAAAGCTGGTAAGAACAATTTCAGACTAATTTTTAAAATTATTTTTAGTATTCAATCCTTTAAGAATCAAAGTTGGTGGGTTGTTGCAAGATTAAGTGGTGTACGGAGTAAGAGGAGTTAAGAATTGCCCCAATTTCATGAAAAATAAAGATAGTTTATTTGGATTCTCTCAGGGGTGCCTTGCCATGGAAAGATAGGACGAACTGAATAAATTTTTCAATCAAGCTGGGTGGGTATTTCTATTTATTCCGAAAAAGTATTAAACATTCATTTTTTTCTTAGAAAAGACATTGACTTTATTAATCTGTCATTTTGAAGAGTGACAGTTACATTCGAGTTGAATGCTCTTCTTGGAAGAAACTAATCACAAATCAAAAAGGGTGTTTCGGTTGGCGATTCACAATAGCAAAATGCAAGGGATTTCATGAAGTATACTATTTCCAGGGGATACAAAGTTGATTCTTATGAATTTTGTAACTAAATTTGTTTTTTCGAAGCTCTACATGAGATTAATTTTCATTGTATTTTTCGAATCGTATTTTAATCAATTTATTATTTCAGGAAATCAACTCTCTATAGTCGGGATGGGTGCAAGCGTTGAGGCTGAACAATATGGAAAAGACATAGTAGTACTTAAGAATCTAGTGAAAGAATTACACCCAGATCCTAAAACTCAACCACAGGTTCTAGGTCCTAGTGGCTATTATGATGAGAAATGGTTTAATTCCTTCCTAAAAGTTTTAGGACAGGAAGTTGTTGATGGAGTTACACACCATATCTATAATCTTGGACCTGGTATCCAAATATGTCTCAATTTAGTGTTTATTGAAGATGTAACATCCCAAAAATCGGGGGTTACTAGAATCAGGTTTGTAAATCGAGAGAGAGTGGTCATGCCTTAATTTTTAAGATTATCTATGCTTTTTTAAGAATTAAATGAGGTATTAGTTTGTTGGTTAAGTGTTTGTGAAATGTGCCTTGAAACCTAAGTTCAAATCCCTTCTCTCTCACCATTTTCATTATTTTGCAAAATTTGAATTAAATCCTAGTATGTGACATGCCTTGTTTTTAAAATAAATATTGCAAAATTATTTTAAGAATTAGGAAAAAGCCTAATGGTTAAAAGAAATATGAGAAAGCATGAAAATTAAATAAAGTGCCACCTAATTAAATTTTGCAAAATCCCTTGTTTTTTTTTTTAATGTGTGTGCCATCTAAGCCTTGTAATCCTAGGTATAAATGTTAATTTTTCACAAATAATCAGCCTTTAATCCTCCTCCTCATTGCCCTAGCCGTTCATCTCCTCCTCTCCCTCTCTTTGATTTTATTTTTTTCCTTTCCTCCATTAATGTCGTTGCCTACACCTCTCATTTTTATCGTCTCTTTCTTTTTCTTTTTGCGTCAAGATTGTGCATCATCTTCTTTATTATATTGATTCCATTTATCCTCATCTAAATCAGCCCCAAATCTGAAATCTTGAACCCCAAGATCGATCCTGAACATTGCCAAGAAAGTTTCATTGTCGTTTCTCTCAACTAGCTTGGGTAAGACCTCTTTTCTCTTCAATTTCTTAATTAATATCTAGATCTAGAATTTGGGGGATTTTAAATGATTTAAAAGTTACTTTTCCAGATTTTAATGAGATCTCAAACCATTTTAAAATTCAGCCCCAATTTTGGCCACCGTGGGTGGTGGTGCGTGCGCCTATGTGCAAGAAAGGGGGTTGTTTTGTTTCTTGGGTCTTGACCATATTTTTCCAGAATTAAATTGTGTTATTTAAGCCTCTTAATCAGCCTTTAATCAATGTTAATTAGGGGGAGAAATTCTTGATCAGTTAGCCAATCGGATCCCACAAATCGTGAAGCATAAGTACAATTAAGGATAACTAGTTTGTTATTTTGACATAGTTGTTGGGTAAAGGTTATGAATTGATTAAATGAAGGGATTTAATAATTAATTAGCTACTTATTTTCCAGTATATTATTGAATTAGGTGCTGACCCAAATGCCCCAAATCATTCGTAAAGGCAAAGAACGATTGTATGTACGGTCCGCATTGATACAGTGTAAGGAATCTAACTAGTTTGGATTCATAAAATAGTTACAATTTCAACAATTGTTTTGAAATCATAAGTGGGTGTTTGAGGGCTGGTTTAATGGTAAATTTATTTAATTTATACTAAATTTTGGTTTTGGTTCGTTTAAGAAATTATTAGGGAAAATTGGAAGATTCGCTAGTGCGTTGCGAGGAAGTGGAAAATAAGGTGTGGGTCCTAAACTCATAAAATTGTTTAAAAATGTTAAATATCATTTTATACTTGATAAATTAGCTTACTGATTGGATTGAATTAATAGCCAAATTATTTATTTTGTGAATGGTTGAAGCAGGTATGTTTCGAGCCTTGAAAGATTGACATGTTGGCAAAATTGCTAGTTTGATAGTATGAATGTTTGATTGAGTTTGTAATTGCATATTTGAGTTATGAGATATGAGAATGTCTGACTGATTGATATAATGTGTTGAGATATTAAGCTTATGTATGATTTAAACGCATGAGATATTTGTTATATTGTGTACTGGAAAGGGTGCTATTTATGCACAATGAAAATCTGTAAAGTATGTGAAATTGAATGATATTGATTGATACCAACACAATGGTAATTTGAAAGATTGGACACTATTTGTAACACCCCTAGCCCGTGTCCGTCGTCGAGTTAGAGTTAAGAGGCATTACCGATCCAACACAACATTCACATACAATTATACATTCATTATCAAAATCTATTCAAAACATTCATAATGACCCTTATAAGACTCTACGAGACCTTAAAACATGCTTGGAAGTGGTTCGGGACTAAACCGATAATATTTGCAAACATAGGGAAACTTAGAAAATTTTCAAACATTTATGGGTCACACACCCATGTAAATAGGCCGTGTGCCTCACACGGTCACCAGACACACCCATGTCACAGGCCATCTGAAAACAGGGCATACATATTGACTTGCACCACACGGCCGAAGACACGTCCGTGTGCCATGGCCGTGGGAAAACTTGGGAGGTTACTGACTTGGGTCACACGGCCGGCCACACGCCCATATGCCATCTTGTGTGTCACACACGGCCAATAGACACGCCCGTGTGTCTAGGCCGTGTCAAAACTGTAGGGTATACTGACTTAATTCGAAAGGGTACCCTAGGGGATACACAGCCATGTAGCATGACTGTGTGTCACACACAGCTGAGACACACGCCTGAGTCTCTGCCCATGTGGACAAAAATAGGCCATTTGAAAAGCCAATTTGCCACCCTACTATCATGCACATATAGCAACCAAATTGGTACCATTTTATTACACTTATAAGCAGCCAAAGCATGTCAATTTATACACATACCATACCAACTATCATCAACCATTTCAACCACTTAATTCCATATTTAAAAACATTATAAATTAATATGCCACAATCATCAATCTCACATAACTTTGAAATGTATTTTCATCACCTTTCCTTCAACTAAATCATTCCTTCTAAACATATCAATTCATCATATACAAAACATACCATAATATACCATTTCTCAAACATTAATACACCAAATTACAACTATCCAAAATAGCCAACTCATAACTATACCAAAACAAACCAACAAATAAGGCATTATGTACATCATATATATATCACTTACCAAACAAAATTCAAGCCAACTTAAATGGCCAAACACACCAACATTTACAAGCCAAATCTCATGACAATAATCATAACTCAAAACATACCAAATGACACTAGCCTATACATGCCATATACCATATACACAAAGCTTCCAAAAGTACCAACGAAATGATCGATAGTGTGATGACGTTTCCCGATGATCCCTGAGTCCGAGTTGTCTTCGATAATCTATAAAATAGGGAAAGAACACACAAAGTAAGCTTTAAAAGCTTAGTAAGTCATATACAAATAAAGTCAACACATGAACATTTGCATATTAGTTCATATATGCTAAACACAGCCAATCACATTCAAATTTACAAACCTTTCTCATTGAACATATATTCAATGTCTTAATCAAGTTCATCAAATACTTTCCCTTTTCAATACTCGTGTGAATTTCGTACGTACCTGAGTCATTTAGCTCATTCACATATTCTTTCTCGACTTGACTTTGCCCGTTGAACCATTCAAAACCGTTAAGGATACTCAGGAATCACATAAGCTCGAACAATGTCATATCCCAGATATGGTCTTACATGTTATCACATATCAATGCCACTGTCCCAGACAGGGTTTTACGCGAAATCGGTTAACAATGCTAATGTCTCAGACATGGTCTTACACGTAATCTCAATACAATGCCAATGTCCCAGACATGGTTTTACATGTAATCACATCTCGGTAACCTAATGTCATGACATTCGTATCCTATACTATTCCTAAGGTTCGTACGGGACTTTCGGATATCAAAACTTCATCGTTCCTTGCTCGTATTTACTCGTTCCACATTTATAACATTTCAACGAAAAATAAACACACATAATTCAATTTAAAGGCATTTATTTGCATATGAACTTACCTCGTAGTCAGAATGAATGGATAGCGTCGACTATTCGATAATTTTTTATTTCCCCCGATCTAAATTCGATTTCTTTCGTTCTTGATCTATATACATTGAAAATTAACTCTTTTATTCATCAACACATTCAATTTCATCCACAAACACATATTTGGGCATTTTTCACTTTAGCCCCTAAAGTTACACATTTATTCAATTTAGCCCTTATTTCATAAATACACAAAATTCACAAAATTCAATTTGACCCATGCTTAGCTGAATTCTCTATAGGTCCCTAGCAGCCCATATTTTTCATTTATGTCACAGTTTAACCCCTCAATTTACACTTTTTTCAATTTCATCCCTAATTGACATTTTTGTCAAAAATCACTTTACAAAACATGTATGTCAAACACCAGGCTTTCATAATTCATCATCAAACATCATAAAACTCATGGATTCATTAATGGAATTTTTCAAAATCACTAAAAAACTCAAAAATTAAGGTACGGGCTAGCTAGTACTCAAAGCAAGGATCATAAAAACGTAGAAATCATCAAAAACCGATCAAAAATCATACTTTAATTAAGGATTAAAGGTGCCAAAAGTTCAATCCCTAAATGTTCTTCTTCTTTGATATTTTGGTTGATTAATGCATGAAATGATGAACATTTTGTTTTGTTTTAATTAAAACTTATATTAATTACTAATTTACAAATTTGACCTTGTTTTAAAACATTAATAAACATCAAATTTATGCCCATTTATGTCCATTGCCACTATCAATGGTCTATTTACAACATAAGGACCTCACATTTAATAAGCCATAGCAAATAGACACCTTTATCATATAGAATGCAACTTTTGCATTTTACGCGATTAAGTCATTTTCTCAAATTAACCACTTAAACGATAAAATTAGTTCACAAAATTTTCACACATATACATTCACATGCTGTAAACACCAAAAATAATATTAAAATAATTTTACGATCTTAGATTTTTGATTCCAAAACCACTGTTCTGATTTAGCTAAAATCGGGCTGTTACACTATTTCCATTGACTAAAAGTATGTGATTATTGAAGACATGCTGAGCATGTCAAATGAATGTGAAATGTGTTGAGATATGATTATGTATGAGATTGTGTGACATATTGCATATGCATATGCATTGGGTTGGGATTTTGTGTTTGATGGAGGAGTTCCACGGAGTATCGGTGGCATGTTAAGTCCGCATTATTCGTAGTGAGTACACTGCAGCTGGAGTAATGAGGGGAATGGCAACTTATCACATTTTTACTGGCAGCTTGTTTGCATTATTACTGGCAGAATTTTTTTGCATATTGTTATCGGTGGTTTTAACCACAACAGGCTTAAGGCCATAATGTTTTAGAGTTTAGATAACGGGTTTTGGGGAACTCGTAACGTGTAGCGGATGGTATGGGTAGGAACCATTTTACATTGCATTATGCTCATGACATACTAGAATGTTATTGATTTATGATATGTGTTGTATTGTGTTGTATTGAATGGTATCAAAATTAATGATTGTTACTCGAATGAATGATGTCCCATGCTTATACATCGTTTGACATCAAATTGATAATGGCTAAGTAATGATATGAAATTCCTATGATGGTTCTATTTTCTTCTGTTAAAGTTAATTTGCTTCACTATATTTGATATTTATGTTTGTTTAAATAATTTTTCAACTCACATTGAGCTTTTCATAAGCTCACCCCCAATAGTGTTTAACTTTTCAGGTAAACCCTGAAATTAGGACCGGACTCGACATTCGAAGAATCAACTTGGATCTCAGACTATTTTTAATAAGTATTAATCAGTCTCAATTGGTTTTGGTTTGTAATTTTTAATGACTTCTAGTATGTGGCTTGGTAACTTTTCTTCTAGGATTTTTGCATGCATGGATAACTCAAGTATAATAATCAGATAATGCATAATATCAGGCTTAAGTAAAATTTGATATTGTTCCCTAGTTTCTTTTGCATTGCAAAGGAACTGTTTTTGAAAAACAAATCGATAAGGCAAATAAGTTTCCAAAATGACTTGAAAAATGGTTTTTCCACTGCATTAATTTAACATTGAATTTTTTTTAAAAGAAGAGCGACAAGCAAACGGTTTTTCTAAAACAACACTATCAACAATAAAATGAATCCTAAGTATACATAACCTAATGAATGAATGCTTTTAAGGTAACTCAAAGTACAACTACGATTTTCTCTAAAATGAGTTTATTTAAGGTTTTCAGAAGTAATGTAAGTTAGCTTAGCCATTTTGGTGGCTAATGTAGCCTTCTCAATCTAGACATAACATCTAGGCTGGGGTTGGGAGGTTACAGAAGAGCTTTTAGATGCTTACTTATTACTAGTAGGGGCAGTTTCTTAATCTGATGGATGCATATGTAGGTGATGATCCAAACATGATTACCAAGATTCAAGATCCATCTTACTTAAATGAAGTTATTCAAATCTATAAAAGTGTTTTGAATATTGTCATCAAGTTTAAACCGTAGTCGGGAGCTTGGGTTTCTGAATCTGGCAGAGCTCTTCACAGCAGTGCTAAAGATGTGTCTCCAACCTTTTCTGATGGATTTTGGTAATATTTTTCTCTCTTTTTCTTTTACCTCTACCTTTTTTTTTGTGTTTAATAAAACACGTGATTAAGCTTTTCGCCCTTAACAAGTATTTTGATCAATTGGGAATGGCATCAACCTACAATCACAAGGTCTTCTACAGGCAAACTCTCATCAATGGAAATTATGCTTTACTTAATACTACAACATCTATTCCAAATTTGGATTACTACGGGTTCGTATCTTCACACAAATAGTGGAGCCTTATCCTTGTTTTTTTTACTATAGCAACAAACATAATTCATCTTATTAATTTGTTTCGTTTTAGTGCACTTCTATGGCATCGATTTATGGGAAGCACTGTACTTGTTGTAACTCAAGAGTCTAACAAAAATTTGTGTGTATATGCTCACTGTGCAAAGAAAAAGGTAAGTGAACTTTGATAGAGCAAACTTTTCATTTTTCAAATTATTTATTTTTATAAAATATTATCTGCATCATTTTCTCTCTTATTGTAACATCTCAATTTTAAGGGTTAGAAGGATTAAGGTTTGCGTGTAAGTTAGAGACTTCGAGTAGGTTTTTACATTTTTTTGAGCATTTTTAGAACTAGATGAGCATGTGTTTTAGTGGTTAGATGTTCAACTTACTCTTGATGCTGTGCTCGAACCCCGATGTGTGTAAAGAGAAAATTTTATTTTAATTTTTTGGGTTCCAACCTGGTAAAAGGAAAAAATCTGATTGGTCTATTGAAAAAAATATTATTTTACAATATATTATATTTATTTATTTACTTAACTTTATTTTATTTAATTTTCTTGGAAAATCAAAAAACCCTAAAATGTCTCACCATTCTCTCTTCACAAGTTAGTTTCAGTTCCCCTTTTCCTGTATTGTTCAGATTTTGATTTTTGATTTTTGGGTTCTCTTTTTTCTTTTCTTTTGTTTTTCTTTTCATTCCTTTTCGGTTTCAATATCATTGTTAACTGTTGTTTTAAGTCTTTGTGGTGCTTTTATTCTTCACTTGTTCGGACGTCGAATCTAGTAAGTGTAGGGGTCGTTTTGTATTTGAGTTTTTGCTGGTATTTCTTGATAGTTTGATATGAAGTTTAGATAGAAATTGTTTCTAGGTTCCGTATTTTTGCAAAATTGAGTTTTAGGTCATTAGAGAGAAGACGAAAAGGTCAATTTTTGGTAGCCTGGAACGTCAATCAGGTATGTTTTTGAACCATTAGTGGTTAGGGATCTATTGAATGTCACAATTTACAATTTTTAGTCTATTTCGGTGTGGTTTCGTGACCACACGAGCGCGCGCTTGCACACGGACGGTCCACACGGCTGTTTGTTGCTGTGGAAATTAAGGTATTTTTTAGTCACACGATCTAGGGTGTGCCACACGGGCTGGCCACACGGCTGTGTTACCACTATTTGGGGATATTATTGTTTTCCACACGGGCGTGTGCCTTAGACACATGGTCGTGTTTCTCAGCCACATGTGTAACACCCCTCACCCGTATTCAATGTCAAAATAGGGTTATGGAACATTACTAGACTTATTATACAAATAAACATACATTTCCCATACATTTTTCCATTCCAAATATCTCACAACCATTCATATCGTCCCTAATACGAGCCTACATGGCCCAAAACATGCTTTAGAAATGGTTCGGGACTAAATCGGTAACTCAGGAAATTTTTGGAATACCTAGAAAATTTTACAAAATACAGGGGACACATGCCCGTGTGGCCTGGCCGTGTGTCTCACACAGACAAAGACACGTCTGTGTCGCAAGTCGTGTGGACATTTGAAATGGGATCACATGGTCGTGTCCCAGCCTGTGTCCAACCCCGTGTAACTCCCTGACTTTGGGTCACATGGGCAACCACATGCCAGTGTGCCCTTCGAAACGGCTTCACACGCCCATGTGCCAGGTCGTGTGCGTGGACGTGCCAAACTTGTAGGGTATACTGACTTATGTCACACGGACAAGTCATACGCCCATGTGCTGGGCTGTGTGGAGCATACTGACTTGATTTCTAATTAAACACTAGGGGACACATGACTGAGTCACCTGACCGTGTGTTACACATGGATGAGGCACACGCCTGTGTCTCTGCCTGTGTGGACAAAAATAAGCTATTTACCAAGCCATATTTCTCACCTAATCTTTCAATCACCTACACAAACCAAATGGCATATAACATGGCATAAATAGGCATTCAATTCAATCTCAACCAAGCCTAATTCATGCTAATTCCCTACCATCATCCACAAGACACACAAGTATCCTAAAAAAAGTCATTCAATTCATACCAATTTCACATTTTCAAATCACCTAAATGGTCACTTTCAATTATGCATTAATTGGCCTAAAACCATAAGCATGTCTATCTCAAATTTTAACCACTTGGTATCCATAATGCCAATTCACAACAAGCATCACATAGCAATTATCAACCACATAATAAAATGCCATTTGCACTATTGTATACATCAACAAGTATACCAAAATAATCCAAGTCACAGGGCTATACACATAACAAACATTTATCATTTATAGATCAACTCAAATGGCTAAATCCATTACCAAACTATATACCAAAATGACCATAACTCCTATACATGCCATATAACCAAATACATAAGTTCAAAAGTACCAAAACGAAAGCTTGATAGTGTGATGCAATCTTTGACAACTCCCAATCCGAGCTAGCTTCGATAATCACTATAAAACACAGAAAAGTAAACAGAGTAAGCTATAAAGCTTAGTAAGCTCGTATAGTTAATAAGTAAAGCTCACCATTCATTCACCAATCAAGTAGTATGAAAATAATATACTACAAAATCATTTAATCATAAGGTTAACATATATTCAATCACATAAGTAATCATGAACTCACAACTTTCATAGATTCAATGCTCATATAGTTTCCGTACATACCTGTACTGATACGTATCTATTTCTCCCCGTTTTATATCTTCAATATACCCGTTGGACCATTTGGAATACTATTGGGTACTCAGGAATCTCGCACCCTAAGTGCTAATACATAGCCGAAGCTATCTCAATCTCACATGTCATATAATGCTCACTCTCGAGCCATCAACGGGTCTGCTCACACAAGTTGACGGTCATGACGTAGCTACACGGTGCTGCTCACACAAGCTGACGGTCATGATGTAGCGACATGGTGCTGCTCACACAAGTTAACGAGAATCCGCAACACATGCTGGATAGCTCAACCACCGGTAGAACGTACGGATCAGCACCCAAATCACAGAACCCCTAATGACATGTCATTCGTGTCCTAAGTTCAACCGAGATTTCCAATTACTGAATCTTCATCGAATATATTCGTAAGGTCGTATTCACAATTAGTTGAATAATAAAGCACTTAAAACACAATTATAATAATGCTTATTAACATACGAACTTAACTCGATCGCAAAAACATCAGAATAGATCGACTAGTCCAATACTTGATTTTTCCCCTGATCTAGATCCGAACTTCGTTTTTCTTGATTTAAATGTAATCAAATTTAGCTTATTAAATTTTCATTCTATTCAATTTAGCCCGCAAAGCATATTATGGCAACTTTACAATTTTGCCCCTAATATTTCAACATTTTTACCATGTAGTCCTTAGCTCATAAAAATACAAATTCATGCAATTAGGTCCCTACCCATGCTAGCTGAGTTTTCCTTATTACCATAGCAGCCCATATTTTTTATTTATTTCACATTTCTACCACAAAATTTCCACATTTCTCAATTTAATCCCTAATTGACAATTTTACCAAAAATCACTTTACAAACGTTGTTTATCTAACAACAAGCATACATTTTCTATCATCAAACATCAAAATAAACCTGGATTCATCAATGGTAAAACCATAAACCTTTAACAGTTTTGCAAATTAGTCCCTGGGCTAGGTAAATTAAGCTGCAATAATCTCAAAAAAATAGAAATCATAAAAAACAGGACAAAAATTGTACCTAATTGGACAACAACGCCTTGGCCAAACTTAGGTCTTCAAAAATGGCTTGTTCTCCTTTAATTTTCGGTAGAGAACAGTAAGAAAGATGATTACCTTAACTTTTATGTTATTTTACTTAAGTTTATTTACTAAATTACCTATTTAACCTTTGTTATAATTCATTAAAATTCATTTAATCATGTCCAATAATGTCCACTAACTTTAAAAATGGGCGAATGACCAAATAAGGACCTCCATTTTAATGTTCTATAACTATTAGACACTTATAGCTAATATAACTCAAATTTTTGAGCATTCAAACAGTAAAATTTCTTAACGAAATTTTCACACAATCATACTATCATGCCGTAGATAATAAAATAATAATAAAATAAATATTTTGACCTCAAATTTGTGGTCCCAAAACCACTATTTCATTTAACTAAAAACGGGCTGTTACAACACGGGCGTGTAAGTTAGCCATACAACTGTGTCTAATTTGCTTCTGAAACCATCTTAAAGCAGTACTAAAGTGCAATCGTGTACCCAAAGCTTCTTGCAATTTCTTCCAAAATCGCAATGTAAACCTCAGATCTCTATCTGAAATAATAGAAACTGGCACCCCTTACAATCTAACAATCTCAGAGATGTACAACTTAGATAATCTATCAAGAGAATAATCTGTACGTACCAGAATGAAATGTACAGACTTTGTCAGTTGATCAATGATAACCCAAATAACATCGTTCTTTTTTGGAGACAGGGGTAATCCCGATATGAAATCCATCATAACTCTATCCCATTTCCACTCTGGTATCATCACTGGCTGTAGTAATCCCGAAGGCACTTGATGTTTGGCTTTGACTTGTTGACAAACCAAGCATCTCGACACAAACTCTGAAATGTTTCGTTTCATGCCCGACCACCAGTACAATTGTTTCAAATCATTATACATTTTTGTACTCCGCGAATGAACAGATAAACAACCACTGTGTGCTTTGTGTAGAATTTTCTAAATAAGCTCGGAGTTTTTCGGTACACAAATTCTACCTCAGAACATTAAACAATCATCGGATCTGATATGACACTCTGAATCAATAGTCGACCTGGATTGCACTATTGTAGCTTGCAATTTGTTATCCCACTTCTGAGCTTCACAAATTTGCTGAAGAAATAACTGTTTAACTTTAAACTCAGCTAAAATCGAACCATCATTAGTCAAGGTTAACGTGAATTCATCACTTGCAAAGCAAACAAAGATTTTCTACTTAGAGCATTCGCGACTACATTCACTTTCCCCGGATGATAATCAATTACTAATTCATAGTCTTTCAACAACTCGAGCCATCTTTCTTGTAGCAAATTCAAATCTTTCTGAGTCATTATATACTTCAAACTCTTGTGATCGGTAAAGATGTGGTACTTCTCACCAAATAAATGATGTCGCCAAATTTTTAATGCGAACACAATAGCAGCTAACTCTAAATCATGCATCGGATAATTCTTTTCATGCAGTTTCAATTGCCTGGAATCATAAGCTATTAGTTTACTCTCTTGCATAAAAACACATCCCAAACCATTTAATGACGCGTCACTGAAAATCACAAACTCTTTACCCAACTCAGGCTGAACTAAAACTGGTGCTTTAGTTAACAATGCTTTCAACTGTTCAAAACTTTGTTGGCATTTCTCAGACCATTCAAACTTCACATTTTTCTGTAGCAATCGAGTAATAGGTGTAGCAATCATTGAGAACCCTTTTACAAAACATCGAAAATAGCCAGCTAATCCTAAAAAGCTTCTGACTTCGAACACATTTCTTGGTGGTTACCAATCAACAACTGCTGAAATCTTACTAGGATCAACTCGTATTCCTTCCGCTAAAACAATATGCCCCAAAAATCCAACTTCTTATAACCAAAACTCACATTTACTGAATTTAGCAAACATTTTTTTATCTCTCAATATTTGTAAGACAACCCTCAAATGTTCAACATGCTCAGATTCATCTCGTGAATAGATTAGAATGTTATTAATGAATACAACAACAAATCTGTCTAGATACGGGCTAAAAATTTGATTCATCAAATCCATAAAAATTACAGGATCGTTAGTCAATCTGAAAGGCATAACAAGAAATTCATAATGCCCGTACCTTGTTCTGAATGCAATCTTCGGTACATCCAAATATTTTACTTGCAACTGATAATAGACAGATCTCAAATCAATCTTCGAAAATGTGGTTGCTCCTTTCAGTTGATCAAACAAATCATCAATTCTTAGCAAAGGATACTTTTTCTTAATTGTAAACTTATTGAGCTGATGATAATTGATGCACAGTCTCATCGATCCATCTTTCTTCTTTACAAACAACACTGGTGCACCACAGGGGAAAAAACTAGGTCGTGCAAATCCTCTATCTGTTAATTCTTGCAACTAAGCTTTCAATTCTTTCAATTCTATCAGAGCCATTCTCTACGAAGCTATCAATATCGATGATGTTCCTAGTACTAATTCAATAGTGAATTCAACTTCTCTAATCAGTGGCAACCCAGGCAACTCTTCTGGGAACACATCTGGATATTCACAAACCACTGGTACTGATTCAATCTTCAATTCAGACACTTTTGTATCAAGCACATACGCAAGGTAAGCATCACAACCTTTTCTCACATATTTCTGATCTAACATCGATGATATCACAACAAATAATCCACTTGACTCATCAGATTCAATTCGAAGGGTTTCACTATTATGACATTTCAATTCAATAGTCTTTCGTCTACAATTCACAATAGCATTATGCAGAGTCAACCAATCCATACCCAGAATCATATCGAATTCATCAAACGGTAAAAGCATCAAATTTGCCAGAAAATAATAACCTCAAGTCATCAAAGGAAAATTCTTGCAAACTTTATTAACTAGGACATACTTGCCTAAGGGGTTCGATACTTTAATTACAAATTCGGTTGACTCAACAGACAAACTCTTACTAAACATTAAATTTATACAGACAAATGAATGGGTTGATCCAGGATCAATCAAGGCAATTACATTAGTGTCATAGAGAGAAAATGTACCAGTGATAACATCTGGTGACGACGTATTTTCGTGAGCGTGAATAGCATAAGCTTTGGCTGGTGCTCTAGCCTCAGACCTCACAGCAGAATCCTTTTTCGCACCTTTACTACTAGTCACATTTCCCGTATTTCTAGGTGGTGTCCCTTTAGCAGTTGTATTACTTGGTCTTGCATTCTGATATCTATCTTTCTCGGGTAACTCAGGACAATCCCGAATAAAGTGATCTTGCAAGCCACATTTAAAACAACCTTTATTATTCATCCTGCAGTGTCCAAAATGGCATCTTCCATACTGTTGACACTCGAGTTTTTTGGTTCTAACACTACCAATGCTCGATACTGAAGTGGTTTGAGCTTTAGGACTCATGTATTACTTTCCACGATCTCTATTAGAATACCCCACTAAAGTTGTAACACCCCTAACCCGTATCCTTCGCCGGAGTAGGGTTACAAGGTATTACTGATCAAATCAAAACATATAGCATACATTTATCAAACATAAAGCATTCATTCTCAAAAATCATTGATCACAATCACATTATTCGTTATAAGGGCCTACGAGGCCTTAAACATGCTTTAGAAGTGGTTCGGGACTAAACCGATAACATATAAAAATTTTGGAAACTTAGAAAAAATTTCAACCATACGGGGTTACACGCCCTTGTGAACAGGCCATGTACCTCACACAGCTCCAGACACACCCATGTGTCTGGCCGTGTGTCTAGCCTGTGTGCCCTTCGAAGTGGCCACACACGCCCATATGTTAGGCCGTGAAAATTCTATAGGGTATACTGACTTATGTAACAAGGCCAAGTCACACGCCCATGTGCTAGGCCGTGTGCCAATTAGGGGGTATACTAACTTATACCACACAGCCAGTCGCACGCCCGTGTGTTAGACCGTGTGGAGCATACTAACTTTAATTCAATTTCAACACCTGGGGACGCACGACCGTGTAAAATGACTGTTTGTCATACACGGCTGAGACACACGCCCCGTGTCTTTGCCGATGTGGACAAAAATAGGCCATTCGCAAGGCCAATTTGCCACCCCAACTTCAAACTACCTACACAAGGCAAAATGGTACCACTTCATTATACAATTAGGCAGCCAAATCATCAACAAAATGCACAATTTTTTACCATTATAATTTCATCTATTCTAATTATCAAATCATTACCATTTAATTGCCAAATACATGCCAAAACAAACCAAAATAAGCCATCACTCAAGGCTATATTTATACAAACCAAAACATATACATTTACAAGCCACTTCTAATAGCTAAACACACATCAATATTAACATCATTTACAAGCCAAATCTCGTGGCTATAACCACAACCAAAATACCACATCTAGCCTATACAGGCCATATACCATAAATGTATAATTCAAAAGTACCAACTTAGATGTTTTCAAAAGTACCAACTTAGATGTTTGATAGTGTGATGATGTTCCCGATGACTCCCAGATCTGAGCTAGCCTTGATTCATTATAAAACATAGAAAAATACTACGAAGTAAGCTTCATAGCTTAGTAAGCTCGTAGGTGAATAACTTAATTCATCGAATCAATGCAAATCAACCAATAGCACATAACAAATCCATATACACATTAACTACAAACCTTTCTCATGTCTCAAAACATAATCAAATACCATCTCATCAAACTTTCACTATTTAATACTCGAATAGGTTCTGTACATACCTGTATTTCCTCGTACTATCCTCTTACTCAGCCACACCGTTCGTTCACCCGTTGAACCATTCAGAATAGAAATTGGATACTCAGGAGTCTCATATGATAAGTACCTATACCATGGCCCGTAGCCAAATTAAGGTAACTTATCCAAAGAACTATTATCATGGCTTGAAGCCAAATCATCCGATATGCATGGCCCGAAGCCAATTCGGTAAAATGCGCACCCGAAGTGCTAATATCATGGCCCGAAGCCAACTCAACGTATCACTTACTGACATGTCAATAGTATCAAAAACTACTCTTACGGTTCAACTGGGCTTTCACACTTTTCGTTTCTATCTTCGAAAGCACTCATAGAGTCATTTTTACAATTCATACATTATCTATAATCCTGTTTTAAAGAATTATCCAATATTAAAGCATTTTAACATATATTTATAATGTAATCATCACATACAAACTTACTTCGTATTCAAAATTGACGAATCGGGTCAACTACTCAATAAGCTTACTTTTTCCCCGATCTAAATCTGAATTCTTTCTTTCTTAATCTATGTGAATTAAAAATTAACTTATTTAATCAACCATTCATTCAATTTAGTCCAAAACATACATTTAGGCCTATTTACACATTAGCCCCTAAATTTTCACACTTTTATCAATTTAATCTTTATTTCACAAAACATAAAATTCGTATAATTTTAAAAAACCCAATCTTGGCCGAATTATTTATAGGTCCCTAGGAGCCAAAACTTTTATTTATTTCACATTTCAACCACAAAATTTACAAATTTCACAATTTAATCCCTATTATGCATTTTCATCAAAAATCACTTTACAAAACATGAAAATCAATCATCAAGCTTTCATATTTCAACATTAAACGTCAAAGAACACATAGATTCAACAATGGAAACTCTCAAAATCTTTAATATTTTTGCAAAATAGTCCTTGGGCTAGCTAGATCTAGTTGCAACGATCTCAAAAACGTAGAAATCATCCAAAATCGAGCTAAAATCGTACCTTAATTGAGCCTTGAAGTAGCCAAAATTTTCAAACCCTAACTTAGCTTTTCTTCATGCTTCATTCGACCAAGGATGATAATAATAAGATTAATTTTGTGTTTTTTTCTATTTAATTAACCCTTATTAACCAATTTACAAAAATAACCTTAATGAACATTAATTATTTCACTACATGCCAAACAATTATCATCCATTAACTTTATAATGGGTAAATTATCACTTAAGGGCCTTAACGTTAAGGTTTTACAGCTAATAGATACCTTTAACTATTTGAACAATACTTTTGTACTTTACGCGATTTAGTCCTTTTTATCAAATTGACCAACCAAACGAAAAAATTAGCTCACAAAATTTTCGCACATATCAAATAACATGCTGTAAATATAAAAAATAATATTAAAATAATTTTTCGACATCAGATTTGTGGTTCTAAAACCACTATTCTAATTTAGATAAAATCGGGCTGTTACAAAAGCTGTCGACCGATTATACAAATCTCGTGATTTCTTTGACGAAGAGTGGTAGGGTTTGCTCATCGATCTCTTTCTCGAATCTCTAGCCTTTAAATCAGCTTTTCTCTTTTATTTGTCAAGTTCTTCGACTTTGCAAGCTCTGCTGACTAACACAACAAATTCTTTCAATTCTAGAATCCCGACTAGAAGTCTAATGTCTTCGTTCAACCCGTCTTCAAATCGGTTACACATAATTGCCTCTGTCGAAACACATTCTCGAGCATATTTACTGAGTCTCACAAACTCTCTCTCGTACTCGGTCACAGACATTCGACCCTATTTTAGTTCCAAAAATTCTTTGCATTTTTGGTCGATAAACCACTGGCTTATATATTTCTTTCTGAACTCGGTTTGAAATAATTTCCATGTAACTTGTTCTCTCGGCACTACAGACATCAATGTATTCCACCACTGATATGCAGTGTCTCTCAGAAGTGATACGACACATTTTACACATTCAGCTGGTGTGCAAGATAATTCATCAAATACCCAAATCGTATTCTTAAGCCAAAACTCTGCTCTCTTAGGATCGTCATCAACTGTAGCTCTAAACTCTTCAGTCCCATACTTTTGAATTTTATCAACAAGCCAATTCCTCAACCGTAAAGTTTCCAAACCTTGAGGAGCTACAGGAACCATTTGGGGAATAGGTGCGGGTGGAGGTTGCTAAGCAGTCAGATTAGTTAGGACAAACCTAGTGAACCATTCGTTCATCATTTGGAAGAAGGCTTCTTTGGCCTCTCCTCCCTGCCTACCCGATACGGGTCTCAACTCAGACTGCGCTACTCCATGAACAGAGGGTGGTGCATTACTCTCAACATCATCAGCCACTGCTCTATTGAGATCCATTACTATATTAAAACATGATTTAAACTGTCAAGAGATATCACACTATCACAGGTTATATATGGCATGTATAGCTAAACTCTCACACACGCTATATTAGTCCTAGAATCTACTAAACCGTAGCTCTGATACTAATAAATGTAACACCCTTCACCCGTATTCAATGCTGGAATAAGGTTACGAAGCACTACCGGACTTATTACACAAATAAACATAGATTTCTCATACTTTTTTCCATTCCAAATATAAATCATTTACAATCATTCATATCGTCCCTAATATGAGCCTACGAGGCCCAAAACATGCTTTAGGAGTGGTTCAGGACTAGACCGGTAACTTAGGAAATTTTTGGAATACCTAGAAAATTTTACAAAATACAGGGGACACATGCCTGTGTAGCCTGGTCGTGTGTCTCACATGGATAAAGACACGCCCGTGTCACAGGCTATGTGGACATTCAAAATGGGATCACATAGTCGTGTCACAGCCCGTGTCTGACCCCGTGTAACTCCCTGACTTGGGTCACATAGCCAACCACACGCCCGTGTGCCCTTCAAAATGGCCTCACACGCCCGTGTGCTAGGACGTGCCAAACATGTATTGTATACTGACTTATGGCACACGTCCAAGTCACACGCCCTTGTGCTAGGCCGTGTGGAGCATACTAACTTGATTTCTAATTAAACACCAGGGGACACACGACCAAGTCACCTAACCGTATGTCACATATTGTTGAGACACACGCTCGTGCAGACAAAAATAGGCTATTTACCAAGCCATATTTTTCACCCAATCTTTCAATCACCTACACAAACCAAATGACATATAAAATGGCATAAATAGGCATTCAATTCAATCTAAACCAAGCCTAATTCATGCTAATTCCATACCATCATCCATAAGACACACAAGTATCCAAAAAAAAGTCATTCAATTTGTAACACCCCTCACTCATATTCAATGCTGGAATAGGGTTTCGAAGCATTATCGGACTTACAATACATATAAACATACTTTTCTCATACGTTCATTTATTTCATACAATCATCATTCAAATTCAATCTATTTATCCTTTATATGAGCCTACGAGGCCTTAAACATGCTTTAGGAGCGGTTCGGGACTAAAACGATAACTTATGAAACTTTTACAAAACTTAAAAAAATTTCAACCATACAAGGGTCACACGCCCATATGAACAGGCCGTGTGCCTCACACGGCTCCAGACATTTCTGTGTCACTGGCCATGTGAAAATGGGGCATACATACTGACTTGGGTCACACGGCCAACCACACACCCGTGTGTCTAGCCCGTGTGCCCTTCGAAGTGGCCACATGCTCGTGTGTTAGGCTGTGCCAAACCTGTAGTGTATACTAACTTATGCAACACGGCTAAGTCACACACCTGTGTGCTAGGCCGTGTGCCAATTAGGAGGGTATATTGACTTGTACCACACGACCAATCACACGCTCGTGTGTGAGACCATGTGGAGCATACTGACTTCAATTTAATTTCAACACTAGGGGACACACGACCGTGTAACATGACCGTGTGTCATACATGGCTGAGACACACGCTCGTGTCTCTACTCGTGTGGACAAAAATAGACCATTTACCAAGCCATTTTGCCACCCATTTTGTAACATCCCTCACCCGTATTCAACGCCAGGAATAGGGTTACAGAGTATTACTGGACTTATAACACATATAACTGTAATATTCTAACACATTCAATCAAATCATTCAATCATCATTCAATCTAAACCAATTTGTCCCTTACTATAGCCTACGAGGCCTTAAACATGCTTTAAAAATAATTCAGGACTAAACAGATAATTCAGATCAAATTTGGGAAATTAGAAAATTTTGCTTCAAACAAAGGACACACGCCTGTGTGCACGGCCACTAGACACGCTCGTGTCACCAGTCGTGTGAAAATAGGGGTACATACTGATTTGGGTCACACGGCCAACCACACGCTCGTGTGCCCATTCGAAATGGCCACACATGCCTGTGTGCCAGGCTATGTGCTAGGCCATGTCAAACCAGTAGGGTATCCTGACTTATGCCACACGACCAAGCCACACGCCCGTGTGTGAGGCCGTATGGAGCATACTGACTTGCTTCTAAATACAACACCAGGGGACACACGGCCGTGTACTATGACCGTGTGTCACATACGGTTGAGTCACATGCCCCTGTGCTCTACCCATGTGGTCTGCCCGTGTGGACAAAAATAGGCTAGTTACAAGCCACCTTTCTCGCCCAAAGGAAACACACCTAAACAAGTGCAAATAATACCATTTCCATACACAATTAAACAGCTAAATCAATCTCAAATCATGACATTATAAATCATTTCAATACCAATTTATTCAAAGCTTATATCACAATCATTTACTTAACTAAATCACATACTAATCAACAAGATTCATAAGCCAAAATTCACATATATATCATATACTAAATCAACCTACTTTATTAACCAATTTGGCATTCAAATACTAAACCAAAACTAAGCACATCTCCAAATATTACATAACACATACCAAATGGCCATTTGAATAACAAAAACCATCATCAAACACATATGCATCAATCACCAAAATTACTTATACTCAACAAATAACCACAAAACCTATACATGCCATATAACCAATCTCACAAACCTTATAAGTATCCAACCATAGCTGGATAGTGTGGTATGATCTCCGATGACTTCCAACCTGAGTGAGCCTCAGAATCACTATAAACATAGAAAAGATAACAAAGTAAGCTATAAAGCTTAATAAGCTCGTATGATAATAACTCATCTCATCAAATAAACACAATTGAAGCCATTATCAATACTATAATATAACTTGTATAATTCGACCTTTATATCATGTATCCGTTCACATAGTTAACCAATAATTTCACAAATTTATTCATTTCAATGCTTATATGATTTGAATACTTCTTATCCATTCATTCACATTTACATAAACATAAGCAAATAGAAATAAACTATATTCAATTTAATAGCCATCACATTTATATATATAATTAATTGAACCATATAAATTCTCCTAATTTTCCACATACTCATCATATGAAATTCACTTTTAACACTTCTCAATTTCTGTCACAAATACCTCGACTGAGTTATACCATCACTTGTAACCACATTTTGTCAACATTTCCTGTTGAACCATTTGGAATACTAAAGGATGCTCAGGAATCTCGTACACACAGTACCGTACCAATGCCATATCCCAGATATGGTCTTACATGTAATCTCGTATCGACGCCAATAGCCCATCTATGGTCTTACACGAAGTCTCATATCGATGCCATATCTCAGATATAGTCTTACACGTAATCTCAGTAATCCTAATGTCATGACATTTGTATCCTATCTATTCCTAAGGTTCAACTGAGACTTTCGCTGTATCGAATCTCTGTCGGTCATTTCAGTAGTATTGTACTCAATAGCATTCACATTTCATTTCAATATTATAGAATTTACCACAATTATATCATTTAAGCATTTATACAAATATAATTTAATGCTTATTAAATATACGAACTTGCCTCGTTAGCTGTAACGACGAATTAGGTCAACTAATCCGATACTTTGTTTTCCCCCGTTCTAGATCCAAATCTCATTTATCTCAATAATTAAATCATGCAATTGCCAAAACTTGAGGAGCTTCCATGGCTATTTTCTTTCCTTAATATTCAGTCAAGATGGAAAAACAAAGATGATGGCTTTGTTTTTTAATCATTTGACTAAATTTATTTTAGCAATTACCTAATTACCCTTTATTAATACTTTAAAACATGCATAAATAATGCCCAAAAATGTCCACTCACATTTCAAATGGTTTAATTACAATTTGAGGACCCCCACTTTAAAAACCATAGCTAATAAACACTTTTAGCTTATAGAACTGTACTTTTACACTTTACGCGATTTAGACCTTTTTACCAAATTAAGCATTTTAAACGATAAAAATTCTTTACGAAACTTCCACGTAATTAATCTATCATGTTGTAGACCTTATTAAAATAATAAAAAAATATTTTGACTTTGGATTTGTGGTCCCGAAACCACTGTTTCGATTTGACCCAAAAACGGGCTGTTACACATTTTGTACATACCTATACAAGATCAATTGGTACCATTTTAAGACACAAATATGCAGCCAAAAGTCATCAACCAATACAAAATCATACTTATCCATTTCAACCAATTCAATACTCAATTCAATACCATTTACCTATTCGATTACCTTTCAATTCAACTTGCCTTACTATACATAATTCACATATATATTTCATTTAGTTAAACCATTCCAAACATGCATTATTAATTCAACCTCATTTACTTAATATAGGTCAATTACCTAACTCAAAACAAAGTCATTTACACATCTTTATACATTAATAAATTCATCATCACAAGCCAACTCAATTGGCCTAATTACATGTTCATCAAACATACCAAAATGACACAAGCCTATACATGTCATATACCATATTTACACAACTCAAAAGTACCAAATAGATGTCCAATAGTGCGATGAAGTCTCAGACGATCCACTGATTCAAGCTAGCTTCGTAAAACTATAAAGCATTGAAAATTAAACAAAGTAAGCTATGAAGCTTAGTAAGTTCGTATCTAAATATGAAATAATCACAACATTCATTAACATTTCAAAATGGATAACATAATTAATATTTAAAACCTAAATCAATGAGCTAACATAAAGTTTAACCATATCGTAACTCATAAATCCTCAACTTCTTCTATCTCGTTACATGTATAGTTTTCAGTACATACCTGTACCGATACATATCTATTTATCACCAACTCTCTCTTACCAAATCACTTTGAGCTTATAAATGCCTACGATACAAATACTTCAATTTTCCAATGCCATAGTGCAACTATGGTTTTAAAAATACATTGCCAAGGCCCTGCCGTGGTCTTTCATTCACATGCCATAACCCGGTTATGGTCTTATTATCCGATTTGCCATAGCCTAGCTATGGTCTTATTCAGCATCTTGTTTACTTTAACCGTACATTAAATCTAATATCTCCACATTTATCTATTAAATACTATCTCAATTTCATCCATCAAATAAATAGGTACACATTTAAGTTCAATTATACGAACTTACCTCGTATACGAAAATAACAGAACGGACCGACTATTCAATTAATTTACTTTTTCCCCGATCTAAGTCCAAATTCCTCTTTTCTTGATCTATAAATAATCAAAATTAACTTATTTAATCAATTATTCATTCAATTTAGTCCAAAACATACTTTAAAAAAATTTTACACTTTTGCCTCACATATTTCACATTTTTTACAATTTAGTCCTTATTTCATAAATCAAAAATTAATAAAAATTCACAATAGACCCATGCTAGCTGAATTACCATAATGCCCCTAGCAGCCCATAGTTTTCATTTATTTCACATTTTAACCACTAACTTTACATTTTTCTTAATTTAATCCCTATTTTGCATTTTTACTAAAAATCACTTAACAAAACTTGTATATCTATCAACAAGCATTCATAATCTATCAAGAAACTTCAAAATACACATGTATTCATCAATGGCATCATTCAAAATCTTTAACAGTTTTGCAAAATAGTCCCTGGGCTAGCTAGACCTAGCTGCAACGATTTCAAAAACATAGAAATCATTAAAAACCGAACAAAATGGACTTACAATTGAGCTAAGCAATGACCGAACCCTAAATGTCTCCCATGGCTTCTTCTTCTTTTGATTTTCGTTTGTAGAAAGAAAGATGGACACCATTTATTATTTTGCTTTTATTTATCTAATGTTATTTAACATTTTTCATAATTAACCTTAGTTAATAAACATTAAAATCACATATTACATGTCCAATATTGTCCACTTACAAATAAAATGGTCTAATTTCAACATAAGGACCTTAAAATTAAGGTTCTATAGCTATTAGATACTTTTAGCTAATAGAACTCCACTTTTGCATTTTACGCGATTTAGTCTTTTCTCTCAAATTGAGCATTTAAACAATAAAATTTCTTAACAAAATTTTCACACCAACATGATACCATACTGTAAACATTAAAATAATAATAAAATAATTATTTTGACCTCAGATTTGTCGTCCAAAAACCATTTTTTTTATTTGACTAAAAACGAGCTGTTACACAATTCATACCAATTTCATATTTTCCAATCACCTAAATGGTCACTTTCAATTATGCATTAATTGGCCTAAAACCACAAGCATATCTATCTCTAATTTTAACCACTTGGTATCCATAATGCAAATTCACAACAAGCATCACATAGCAATTATCAACCACATAATAAAATTCCATTTGTACTATTGTATACATCAACAAGTATACCAAAATAAGCCAAGTCACAGGGCTATACACATAACAAACATTTATCATTTACAAATCAACTCAAATGACTAAACCCATTACCAAACTATATATCAAAATAAACATAACTCCTATACATGCCATATAACCAAATATATAAGTTCAAAAGTACCCAAACAAAAGCTTGATAGCGTTATGTAATCTCCGACGACTCTCAATCTGAGCTAGCTTTGATAATCACTATAAAACATAGAAAAGTAAATAGAGTAAGGTATAAAGCTTACTAAGCTCGTATAGTTAGTAAGTAAAGCTCACCATTCATTCACCAATCAAGTAGTATGAACATAATATACTACAAATCATTTCATTATAAGGTTAACATATATTCAATCACATAAGTAATCATGAACTCACAACATTCATAGATTCAATGCTCATATAGTTTCCGTATATACCTGTACTGATACGTATCTATTTCTTACCATTTCATATCTTCGATATACCCGTTGAACCATTTGGAATACTATCAAATACTCGGGAATCTCGCACCCTAAGTTCCAATACATAGCCAAAGCTATCTCAATCTCATATGTCATATAATGCTCACTCTCAAGCCATCAACGGGTCTGCTCACACAAGCTGACGGTCTTGATGGTGCTGCTCACACAAGCTAACGAGAATCTGCAACACATGCCGGATAATTCAGCCACCGGTAGGACGTACGAACCAGCACCCAATCACATAAGCCCTAATGACATGTAATCCATATCCTAATCTATTCCTAAGGTTCAACCGGGATTTCCAATTGTCGAATCTTCGTCGAATATATTCGTAAGGTTGTATTCACAATTAGTTCAATAATAAATCATTTAAAACACAATTATAATAATACTTATTAACATACGAACTTACCTCGATCGCAAAAACGTCAGAATAGATCAATTAATCCAATACTTTATTTTTCCCCCAATCTAGATCCGAACTTTGTTTTTCTTGATCTAAATGTAATCAAATTTAGCTTATTAAATTTTCATTCTATTCAATTGAGCCCATAAAGCATATTATGGCAACTTTCCACTTTTACCCCTAATATTTCAATATTTTTATAATTTAGTCCTTAGCTCATAAAAATACAAATTCATGCAATTAGGTCCCTACCCAAGCTAAAAAAATTTTCCTTATTACCATAGCAGCCTATATTTTTCATTTACTTCACATTTCTACCACAAAATTTCCACATTTCTCAATTTAATCCCTAAGACAATTTTACCAAAAATCACTTTACAAATGTCGTTTATCTAACAACAAGCATACACCTATATTCATCAATTGTAAAACCCTAAATCTTTAACAATTTGGCAAATTAGTCCCTGGGCTAGGTAGATTAAGCTGTAACAATCTCAAAATTATAGAAATCATAAAAAAAGGGACAAAAATCATACCTAATTGGACAACAATGCCTTGGCCGAACCTAGGTCTTTCAAAAATGGCTTGCTATCCTTTAATTTTTGGTGGAGAAAACTAAGAGAGATGATTATCTTAACTTTTATGTTATTTTACTTAAGTTTATTTATTATATTACCTATTTAACCTTTGTTATAATTCATCAAAATTCATTTAATCATGTCCAAGAATGTCCAATAACTTTATAAATGGGCTAATTACCACATAAGGACCTCCACTTTAATGTTCTATAGCTATTAGACACCTATAGCTAATAGAACTCAAATTTTGCACTTTACGCGATTTAGTCCTTTTTATCAAATTGAGCATTCAAACAATAAAATTTCTTAATGAAATATTCAAAAAATCATACTATCATGCTGTACACATTAAAATAATAATAAAATAAATATTTTAACCTTGGATTTGTGGTCCCAAAACCACTATTCTAATTTGACTAAAAACGGGCTGTTACAACACGGGCGTGTAAGTTAGCCATACAGTCGTGTCTACTCTGCTTCTTAAACCATGTTGAATTTTGTACAATTGCATAGTGAGTTACCTGAGCTGGCCACACGACCATGTAACTTAGCCACACGGGCGTGTGTCTCAACCACATGACCATGTGCCTTTGACACATGGGCGTCTCACTCTTTCACTCTTTCCCACAAAGTCTGGATGTAACACCCCAAACCTGGCCTGGACGTTATGGCTGAATTTGGCTATGTCACATGAGAGTGTTTTTAAAACGTATTGACCTTAAAATCGTCTGAAGTATTAATTTTACTTAGTCCGGGAAAAACGTGTTCTAATTGATCTAATTTAAAACATGCTTTTACGTGGAAGCTTTTAAAACCCTTTTCGTAAGCGTGATAGTTTTGTAAAATATTAGATTTTTTTGAAAACTCGAGTTTTCCTACTACTAACAGTAAAAACCGTAAAACGTTTCAGAATCCCAAATTAAGCAAAAATCTGTAAAGGCCTTAATTACATCAAATTTTCCCTAAAAAATAATTAAGTCATAAGTAAACAAAAAAATAGTCTAAATGGAAAACTGTGTGGCCACCGTTGAGTCCTCCATTGCATCGACCTGTCAAGTCTGGGGATTACCTACATAGATTAAACAGAAAAAGGATGAGTTTTCGCAACTCAGTGTGTAAACCCCACAGAAAATATACACAACAGTAGAAATCAATTATATATCCAAATATCGGATAATTCGGGCTTGAACCCTTTACAGAACCAGAGTGAACATTAGTTCACTCAGATACAGAATCAAATACGAACTGGGCCTTAGCCCATCTCAGATATATCATGCATAACAGAGCAGAATAATAGAGTCCTACCCACCAGCCTCTACACACCAACTTCGTCCAACCCTAGACACCAACTCCGTCTAACCCTACACACCATGTGGGGATAAAATTGACCCACCCATCCCTACACATCATGCTGTATCGAAATGCGACACATAATCAGAAAATTATAACTGTGCTGCCAGGTATCAGGCTTAGGAGCCCTTCAGAATAATTCTTCCATATACATTATCCCAACTCCGATGCAATGCAAGTATGCAATTAAAAGATTATACATACAAATCGGTCTACATGCTAAGAATAACATGCTAGAGCACTTATATCACATAGTCAAATCACGTAATCAGGGGTTAAGTAACTCTTACCGACCTTACAGTAGGTCCCAGTCAACTTGGGTGACCCGAGTAACCTTTCGGAGTATTTCAGAAAATGGGCTCACACGCCTATGTGGCTTGCTCCTGTGGGCCCACACGCCCGTGTAGCCCATACGGCCCTATTTGGCCTTGGCTGTGTGGATCACACGGCCAGCCCTAGAATTCTACACACCCGAGTGGCCTACACGACCCAATTGGTCGAGCCCGTATCTCGCGCACGATCTCGCCTGTCCTCACATGGCCGTGAAATGTGCCCATGTCATGCGCGCATGGCCTAGTTCATTGATCACACGCCTGTGTACTGCCACACGACCTACCACACAGGTGACCACACATCCGTGTGGCGTCGACAGTTTCATTTTTTTCGTCTTTCGCCGATCCTTATTTTCTGTGTTTTCGGGTACACACCTGTTACTGTTTGATACCAAAGCGATCCTCGAGCACTCCAGAACCTAGATTTGACTAATAGATCACTTAATTAATTCCTTACTTCAATGTTCAATTAAGACTCCCAACCCTAAAACTCGAGCAACTAAGACAACAACAATTCGGGAAACTTACCACAACGAAAACGATAACCAATAGTCACACACATCAGAACTCGTTTAAAACCTTCGAACAGTACCTGAACGAGAGCAAAAACAAAACCTCTCATAATTCGCTTGATCAAAATATAACTAAAACTTCCATAACGTACTTACTGAAATCATGACGGAAATGATGTGCAGAAAAGAAGTAAAGGCAAGGTCAAAACAAGGAAAAGGAAGAAGAACAACAGCAAGAGGGAAAAGAGAAGAAAAACGATAGAGACTTCTTCTTCTTTTTTAAGGAGATGAAGAACCGAAATTTTGAAAAAGAAACTACCAGATATATTTCTAATCCCCTAAATCACTCCACAACTTCCCACTCCACAACTCCCTCAAAATTTCTGTTTGACCAAGACTCCTCCTTGGTCAAAAGAGCAAAAAGAACTCCCATGCCCACGCGGGGATTCGAACTCCCGACCTCCAACACACCAACACGCATCTAAACAACCAGACCAGGAGGCCCATTCTAATGTGGAATTACACATAACTTTATATAAGCCTTTTGTATTAGCTGTTAAGGCTTAATTCAGGACAAAGCCAAAATTTGCCAAAGACAAGGCTTAAACTTGGGACCATTCACACACACCCAGAACACTTAACCACTAAAGCAGATACATAGTTATGTGTCAAATATTTACAGAAACAAATACAAATATTTTTGGGGCGTTACATTGGACTCTTCCACATGGCTGACATGGCTCTGTTTTGCAAATTTTTGTTCTTCATTGGAAACTGACTTATTTTAGTCCCTATGTAATTCGACCCTAATTTAAGCATCTGTAATTATGGCTGGGACCCCGTTATAGCTTAGATTAATGTATATATCTATTTTTATGGGTATTAAGTTTATTTAAACAGGAAAAGATATAAAGTTTTAAATTGATTAATAAGCTTGAGTTAGTTTCTTGATTCATTATCTAATAAAAGTATACAAGTGTTATTGATCCTGAATTTGTTGACACTATATGCACCTCCATTTCTGTGAGTTTATTAGCGAATTGCGTGTATTCCTGCATCTGCATAAAAATCTAGGATTTTGGTTGTGAAGAGAAGGAAGACTAATCTAGCAGATTAACTGCAACACTTCTGTATAGCAATTTACCGTATTTTATTAGACATATGTCAGCTCTGCTGCATATTTTTACTTGAGTGGCTTAGTTACACATTTGTGGTGTGTAGGGTGAAAGGGCCTATCTGGGGGCTATGTGGTGTCCAGGGTGGATGGGCCTACCATAGCCCAATTTTCGTGTGTGGGGTGGTCAGAGTGGTGCTTGGTTGGGTGGGTGGGATTTTGACTTGTTGCATTCAGTTTGCATTTGAGTTTATGTGTCAGTTTAAGCAATTTACAGATTATTTGCAAATTGAATAATAATTTGATGTGTTTATTACTTATGTGTGTATAGAGTATTATATTTGTTCCTCTAAATGACTAACAAAAATTATTCGTATGTCTAGTTATCGGTTCAAGATTTTCATTCACTGTTTGTATACTCTTATCTAAAATATTTGTTTTGAAACTTTGTTAAGTGTTATTGTTTTTGGTTCCGGTTTCCCACTGAGCTCGTGTAGCTTATTCCTCTTAGTTTTCTTCCTCTCATGTAATCTTCGTGTTTTGAAGCTGGAGTCGGCAGTCGGAGGCCTCAGATTGATAAGTTTTGAATTGACTTAATAAAGTTTTTCATCAAGTTTTAATAAGTGAACTATTATTGGACTGCGAATAATTATATGAACTGTGGTATAATTTTTATTTTGAACTCTCATAAAGTTTTATTTGAAATGGACTTTAGAAACTTCGGATTTTATACTGAACCTAAATGCTCAAATTTTGAAACATCAAAATTACAAATTTTGAATCACAGTTAAACGACGGATCTTTTGCTACAACGATGTTTTTTTTGTACTAAGAACTATGTTTCATTTTTGGCAATTTCGTTGGTCAAAGTAACCTCTAGGATTTGATCGAAACTTCTCAGCCGGGTCTTAGGGTGTTACATTTATTGGTATCAGAACCAGGTTTACAAAAACTCAGCTTGTGTTTTTACGTGTTCTCATACATTTGTGTTCAAAATATTTTTGATAAAACATACCACAGGGTTTAGAAAATGCTTGCAAAAATAAAATGTCTGAGACTCCAATGTTAGTCTGTGAGAAATTCTAAGATTGTAAGATTTGTTCTGTAATATTAGAACTATAATGTTCAGATATTTATATTTGTGATCAATTTTGGTATTGTAGATCTGTTAAGATTAATTACGAGGTTTGTTATGGATTCTGATGACAACCTAAATGGGAGGATCAGCCAAGTGTGACTATTGAGAAGTCATCTAGCTCTCCAAGATGTGTGTCTACTCAGGAGTCGGAGGTTGCTGTGGTTACGCTGGCTATGAGTGGCGATAATCCAGAGGCCGATACTGAGGCGTTGACTCGACTAATGAGGGAAGTTCTAGAGAAAGTCTTCGAGGCTAGTTTAGTGAGAACCAGAGTAATGGTTCAAGATAGGTGTGTGAAGTGTGGGAAGAAAATGGGTCGTAGTCCTTTGAGTTCGGATCCTCGATCTGCGAAGCATGTGAGATCCTAGCTGAATGTAAGCAAAGGTAATGTCAAAGGCTCTACTAGTGGCGTGGATGTTTCAATTTGTAGGTATCGTAAGAAGCATCATTCGGGTGAGAGTCGAAAAAAGTCTGGAGCATGTTTAGATGCGAGTCCATAGAGCATCGGATTATGAAGTGCCCTCGACGAAATTGAGACAAGTATGGTTGTTGGACACTGTGATTTTTATGTTGTTATGCCTTGGTTGCGACTGGATTCTTGGTTGATAGTGCGGTGATTACGTGGTAATAAAATAGAATGTAAGTGTATGTTTAGGAATTTGTTGGATAGTGTTATGTGTGTGTGATAGAAAAGTGACTTGACTTAGTTTAGTGGTTAAGGGTTCTAGTGGTGTGTGTGAGATCTTCGGGTTAGTATTGTATGATAATGCATCACGATTAGAGTGTGCAACGGAAGCGTGGTTGTGAGAATTATGTTTAGATGATTTTTCAGTTAGAAGGAAATTTCAAGGACGAAATTTCTTTAAGGAGGGGAGTATTGTAACATCCCGATTTTAGGGGTTAGAAAGATTAAGGTTTGCGTGTAAGTTAGAGACTTCGAGTAGGTTTTTACATTTTTTTTAGTGTTTTTAGAATAAGATAAGCATGTGCTTTAGTGGTTAGATGTCCAGCTTACTATTGGTCCTTGTGTTCGAATCTCGTTGTGAGTAAAGAGAACATTTGATTTTAATTTTTGGGTTCCAACCTTATAAAAGAAAAAAAATTCTGATCGGTCTATTGAAAAAAATATTATTTCTCAGTATATTATATTTATTCACTTACTTAACTATATTTTATTTAATTTGTTTCACCACTTTCTCTTCACACGTTAGTTTCAGTTCCCCTTCTCCTGAATTGTTCAGATTTTGATTTTTGATTTTGGGTTCTCTTCTTTTTTTTCTTTTGTTTTTTTTCTTTCCTTTTGGCATTCAATATCATTGTTAATTGTTGTTTTAAGTCTTTGTGGTGCTCTTATTCTTTGCTTCGTCGGATGTTGAATAAGGTGAGTGTAGGGGTCATTTTGTATTTAAGTTTTTGTTCATATTTCTTGGTAGTTTGATATGATGTTTAGATCAAAATTTTTTATAGGTTTAGTATGTTTGCAAAATTGAGATTCAGGTCGTTAAAGAGAAGACGAAGTGGTCGGTTCTTGGTGCTTTGCAATGTCAATTAGGTGTATGTCTAAACTATTAGTGGTTACGAATCGATTGGCTGTTGCAATTCATAATTTTTAGTCTATTTTGGCACGGTTTCGTGACCACACGGGTAGCCACATTAGCATGTGCCCACACACAGGCGGTCCAAATGGCTGTGTGTTGCTGTGAAAATTAGGGTATTTTTGAGTCACACGGTCTGGGGTGTGCCACCCAGGCTGGCCAGACGGCCATGTGACTACTGTTTGGGGATATTATCGTTTTCCAAACAAGCTTCTACCTTAAACACAAGGTCATGTTTCTTAGCCACACGGGCGTGTGAGTTAGCCACACAACCATGTCTACTCTGCTTCTTAAACTATGCTGAATGTTGTACAATTGCATAATGAGTTACATGGGCTGGCCACACGGAAATGTAACTCAGCCACACGGGCATGTGTCTCAGCCACATGGCCACGTGCCTTTGAAACATGGGCGTCTCACTCTTTTACACGGTTGTGTAGACCCTTCACACGGGATGGACTCTTCCGCACGGCTAGGCACACGACCGTGTGGTTCTGTTTTGCATATTTTTGTTCTGTGTTGGAAATTGACTCGTTTTAGTCCCTGTGTAATCTGACCCTCATTTAAGCCTCTATAATTGTGGTTGGGACCCCGATACAGGTTGGATTCATGTATGTGTCTGTTTTTATGGGTGTTATGTTTAGTTTATCAAGAAAAGATATAAGCTTGTGAATTGATGAATGAGCTTCAGTTAATTTCTTAATTCATTATCTAATAAATGTATACAAGTGTTATAGATCCTGAATTTGTTGACTATATATGTATCTCTGTTTCTATGAGTCTATTAGCGAATTGTGTCTATTCCTACATTTGCATAAAAATCTAGGATTTTGGTTGTAAAGAGATGGAAGACTAATCTGGCAGATTAACTGCAACATATCTATACAGCGGTTTACCGAATTATATTATACATATGTCAGCTCCACTGTATATTTTTACTCGAGTGGCTTAGTTCTACATTTATGGTGGGGTGGAAGGCTCTATATGGGCCCTACCTGGTGTGCAGGGTGGATGGGCCTATTGTGGCCTAATTGTGGTGTATAGGGTGGTCAGAGTGGTGTTTGGTTGGTTAGGTGGGATTTTGACTTGTTGCATTCAGTTTGCATTTGAGTTTATGTGTCAGTTTAAGCAATTTATAGGTTCTTTGCGAATTGAATAATAATTTGATGTGTGCAGTACTTATGTGTGTATTAAGTATTATATTTGTTCCTCTGAATGACTAACAAAAATTGTTCGTATGTTTGATTACCGATTCAATATTTTCATTCACTGTCTATATACTCTCATCTGAAATATTTTTTTTAAAACTTTATTAAGTGTTATAGTTTTTTGTTTTGGTTTCACACTAAGCTCATGTAACTCATTCCCCTTATTTTTCTTCCTTTTAAGTAATTTTTGGGTTTTGAAGCTGGTGTCTGCAGCTGGAGGTCTCAGATTGATAAGTTTTGAATTGACTAATTTTATTTTCTTTAAAACTAATTCCATATTTTCATTCTATTCCCACTTTAAACTAATTTCAACTCTCAAATTTCACCATAAAATCCTAATTTTGAAAATTTCACAATAAGTCCCTATTACTTCAAACTTATAATTTATTCTACAGTTCAATCATTTTCTCAATTCTAACTTGAAATTCTATCAATTTAACCCCTAATTCTTCAATTTATTCAACATAAACAACATTTAAAAATCCACTAACTTTCAAAATTTCAACATAAATCAAGTAGTTTTTGGTTCTGGGATTCTAAAAACATCAAAATTACAAGAAAAGAGGTTAAATTGACTTACCAATTAAACTTTAAATCTTGAAACCCTAATTTTTCCTTTCTTTTTCTTTCTTTTATTTATTTGTTTAATTAATGTATTATAATAATAGTATTATAATAATAATAATATAATAATAATTTATATATGCTTAAATATTAAGTATGTATAAAATATAAATAAATATATGTATATCATACATACACATGGAATTATATTTTACCATACACTTGTTAGATAAGGATTAATTGCTTAAATAGTCCTTTACTTTTTCTTAAATCTATAATTAAACATTTACCTTCTATGCAATTTAATCCTTATACCTAATTACTCATAATTCAAGCTAATTCACTTAACCAAAACTTAATTAACCCTACTACTAACTTTATAAATATTTACGAATCTGTTTTTTCAAAAACAGAGACCCGAAAATACACTTTTCGATAACCGTAAATTTTAGGTCGTTACACATAGAATCACCTAACATTCTAGCATATATCACGATACTCAAAAACATGTTTATAGATAAAATGCTTAATGGTCACATGTCATATAAACATACATATTCATAACTTACAATAAATTGCATAGCAACCACATACTCATTTAAGCATACATCACATTACACATACATACATTTTAAGATAATTTGGCACTTGAGCAATGAAACATAAAAGTGAGCTCTATCATCGCTCATCGAATATGCAGATCTCCAACACACCAACCATAGACTCATAGAGTCAAACATGTCCCCAAAGTGAAGCATAAAGCTAACCCTCTCCTTATTTCCCCTCACATATCTCGTTGAATGGAGCTTAGCTCACATATCCTTATCCCTCCAACATCCTATAGCATAAGCCCAACGGTTTCAATATCATAAGCCCAAAATATCTCAAATCAAACACATATCACTTACCGATTATCCGTGCACTATCACTGCATTTTTTCATCTTTAGCAAAACACTGTCACTAACATTTAACATTTACGTAACATGTACACATTTGCACTTTCACAATGGTTAACATGACCACATATCACATGTATAGCATCTCATCTCAATTCACATATTCACAAACACATAAGCACATTGTTCACAAGATAACATAGGTATGAGAAAGCTTACTCTCAAAATTTAGAGTAGGGGTTTAGGCTACTACTAAATTCCCAAATAACGCATTGAGTCATGTTGACAAGTAATTATTCCAAACACTCACCGATTATGCTTTCACTGAAAAGCAAAAGCTCAAACTAGCTTTTCCATGCCTTTATCTCTACTCGTAGAAGGTCCTATCAAATCCAGAACTTCAACACAACAAATTCACACAACAATACATCCAAAAATCAACCAATGACTCATTATAAGCAAATAAAACATAAGCCTAAACTAAGTTCTCATGTAACTAAAAATTATAACTTAGACAACTTTAAATTTGAATATCTCAATCTATACTTAATCTTTTCACCTAAGATCGATTCTGTTCATCTTATAATTCACCTACGACTAATTCCC
The DNA here is from genome assembly GCA_025698475.1 of Gossypium anomalum. NCBI lineage: Eukaryota > Viridiplantae > Streptophyta > Magnoliopsida > Malvales > Malvaceae > Gossypium > Gossypium anomalum. The sequence continues at coordinate 66,231,568 of CM046964.1, forward strand.
AACCTTTAAACTACACAAAACTACTCAATTCATGATATTGTCTTTTTCGACATGTTTTATGGCTATTTTCTGAAAATTCATTAAAACTCAAGAAATATTTAATGAAACGTCAAAGTAAATTTAGAAACATTTTAATCATGTTAAAACAAGTTGAAAAACACTTTGAAATCATGTTTTTATGCAAACTCCCAAAATCCACCACTAACGCCAATTTTCGGCTTTTATTTAAAACATGTGTTTCAATATCTAAAAAATTGAATTCAAAGTCTAGATAACATTTAAAACTAATTGGAAGATGATTGGTTACCTTAATGCAAGAAAAATGAACTTTGGCAAAAATCTTGAAAATCCACTCTTGAAGAACCTGATGAAATTAATGAAGTTTTTGCGTGTTTTCTTAGTTTCAATGGGGATTTATAGTTCAAGGAATGTTGGAAATCAAGGGTAATTAGGATGTAGAGATCAAAATCAAGTGGAAAAGACTTGGGAGAGTAATAAATGGCACAAGCAAATGGGAGAGCAACTATCGTGAAAACAATGCTGCAGTACGGGGTTTTTAGGTTCAATTTAAAATTCGGGGCAATTTGCTTCATAAAAACTCTCATTTTTAACTCTTTTACAAATCAAACTTATTTTCAAAATTAAAGGTATTTTAAACTCATTTTCTGAAATTGATTTAATTTTCTAAAAATCATAGTCAAAAACATTACCGATAAACCATGTTGCAAAATTTCAAACACTCCAAGGCTAAAATTCCTAAAATACCCCCAAAACTCTCAGGCCCTATTTTGAGGTGTTACAAGGAATGCACAAATCTTACAATCATTTATCAAACCACACTAATTAATCCTCAAAAAACCATCCAAAATAACACAATTTACCAAAGTTTCAGCCTCTAAATCAAAATTTAAGTTTTTTCCATTCAAAAATCAGCATCCAAATCGATAGTTACGCCATTAGAGGTATTCGATTTTCACAATCTTCACCTAAACAAAATCACGAAAACACTTAATAGAGTATAGAACAAAAACTAAAACTAAAACTCATCCTTGAACAATGAACGAGTTAAAGCTAACAATAACAATAAAACTAATCAACGAAACTGTAACACCCCAAACCCGGCCTAGACGTTATGACCGAATCTGGCAAAGTAAAAAGAAATGAGTTTTGAAAATGGTGTTGACTTGGTAAATCATTTAATTTTTTTTAATACCTCATGTTCATTCATGATCATTCTTAAAACGTTATTTAATTAACTTATTTCCCAAACACTTACTACAGCGGAAGCTAAATACACGTGATAAATTTTAGAAACCCGATTTGTTATTTTTTAGAAAAATCTCTTTTGCGCAAAAACAATCGGTTTCATAAAATAATTTATCAAGGCATGCAAATTATTTATCAGAACAAAATCAACAGTTAAAAATTATAAAGTCCAGAGAGTCCCAGAAAATTACAACTCTAAGAATAAAACCAAAATCGTAACTAAAACCATAAATTAATAACTTTAAATAGTTTACGGTCGAGTGGTAACCGCTGAGTCTTCGCCGCACTGATCTGCCTAGGTCTGTGGGTTACCTGAATAGAACAGATAACAGAGGTGAGTTTACGTAAACTCAGTGTGTAACCTAACAGAAATAGACAAGCAAACATATAGAAACATCTCATACAATTAGATACGGAATTTCCCATCTTAGATACAGATAACAGAATTAGATGTACAAATCAAATATACAGATTCCTACCCCCATCCTCTACACACCAACTCTGACCATCCAACACAACATGTAGGGCTCAAAACATCCACCCACCCCTACATACGATATTGTGCTATTTAGACACATGTCAGATAAAGTGTAGCCAAGCTGCCAAAATAAAGGCGAGGAACGTCGTATAAGTCACTTCCTCCACAAAACAAATCCCACCCTAAATCAGATACAGATAACAGATACAGAAATAACAGATCAAACAAAATCAACATGCTTATATGCAGATACAGATATACATATTGCAGTATAGTCAGGCATACACTAGTATCCTACTTAGTTTAGTCATCAGAATATCATAACATACAAAATAGGGTTTAATTAGCCCTTACCGACCCTACAGTAGGCCCACAATTGATTGGAGCGACCCGTGCGACCCTAGGGAAAATTACATAAATATGGGCCCACAAGTCCATGTAGCTTACCCGTGTGGGCCCACACATCCGTGTGCCCACATAGCCTAGCCCAAAATCCACACGCCTGTGTGACATGCTCGTGTGGGCCCACACGCCCAACTTGGCTTAGCTCGTGTGGCCCACAGGGCCACACCCCAGCCACCACATGGGTGTGCCCTGTACACAGCCATGCCTTCGTAGATCACACAGCCGTGTTTCGCACACGGCTATCCACACGGGCGACCACATACACGTGTGGCATCGACAGTGCTATTTTTCAGCTTTTGTCGAAACCTTATTTTTTGCATTCGGGTATACACCTGGTTCGATTTTGATTCCACTGCCAACACGAACTCACCAGAACCTAAAATTGACATACCAACATTCAGAATCAGACTTAAAACACGATTAAATCGTGACTATGAAACCGATGACAATTCAATTCACATGATCAACACTTACCCCTACTCTCCAAACGTTATCGACTATGATTCCGCAAGAGTAGAGCTCCATTCCTCACAATTCCCTGCTGCCAAGACACAAATTTCAATACAATAAGAAAAGACAACATCGCTCTAAATGACTTAAAGAATAAACCCCTACTCGAGCAAAAATACAATCACCACTTACCAATGCGCACGAATACTGTAGACTGAAACACTGCAATTTGAAAGAATGAAAAGAGGGTACCAATAAAAAAAAAGTAACAGAATAGACGAAAAAGGGAAGAAGCAAAAAGGACGTCAGAAATTTGGAAGAGAAATCAAAATTTTGGGAAAGAGAGAAAAGAAAAAATAATAATAAAACAAAAATAAGAAAAATAAAGATGTGATACACATCCTTTATTTTTCTCCCACTATTCCACTAACCTACAACTACTTTAGAATCCCAACTCCACTGAAATACTTGCACATAATCGAGCCAAAATAACATCCATGCTTGCGCAGAGATTCGAACTCAGGACCCCCAACATACTAACCCCCTTACCATTCGAACCAGCAGGCTCATTCTGATATCAATTTATAGGCAATTTAATATGAACCCACTGAACAAGGATAAGGTCTAATTCCAAAAATAACAAAATTTAGCAGAAGTGGGGTTTGAACCCAAGACCTCTCACACCTAATCAGAACAAATAACCACTAAAGCAGATACACATTTGTGTCAGATTTTACAGAAACAGAAATAAATTATCAGGGCGTTACAACTCTACCCCCTAAAAGATGTTTCAGCCTCGAAATTTACCTAATCAAAACATATGAGAATACTGCTGACGTATCGAGTCATCAGATTCCCACGTGGCTTCCTCAGTGCCATGATTCCGCCACAGAACCTTCACTAAAGGAATGGACTTCCTTCTTAGAACTTTAACATCTCGATCCAGAATTTGAACCGGCTTCTCCTCAAAAGTCAAGTCCAATCTAACATCAATCTCCTCAACAGAGACAACATGAGATGGATTAGACCAATACCGCCTCAACATCGAGACGTGAAACACATCGTGGATGCAGTCTAACTCTGGAGGTAGCTCTAACTGATAAGCAACCGGTCCCACACGCTTCAAAATTTGATATGGCCCAATGAACCTAGGGCTTAACTTGCCCTTACGATCGAATCTCAAAACTTTCTTCCGTGGAGAAACCTTAAGAAACACGAAGTCCCCATAGAGTACTCAATATCTCTACTCTTTAGATCCGTATAAGACTTTCGCCTATCAGAAGCCACCTTCAGATGATCCAGAATCAGTCTAACCTTTTCTTCGATTTTAAAAACCAACTCAAGACCCAAAACCCGACGCTCACTTAACTTAGTCCAACATAGCGGAGTACGACACTTACGACCATACAAAGCCTCTTAAGGTGCTATCTGAATGCTAGCCTAAAAACTATTATTGTAGACGAACTCAGCTAGTGGCAGATAATCCTCCCAACTACCTCGAAAATCAATGACACAACTCCGAAGCATGTCCTCCAGCATTTGAATCACCCTCTCAGATTGACCATCAGTCTGAGGATGGAACACAGTACTGAAGTTTAATCTCGAACCCAGAGCCTCATGCAATTTCTTCCAGAACCAAGAACTAAAGCGAGGATCTCTATCAGAAATAATCGACACAAGAACCCCATGAAGTCTAACTATCTCAAAGATATAGAGCTTCGCTAACTTCAACAAAGAATAATTAGTCTAAACCGGAATAAAGTGGGGGAATTTGGTTAATCGATCCACGATGACCCAAAAAGAATCCTTCTTAGTGAGTGTCAAGGGCAACCCACTAATGAAGTCCATCTTCGCTCATTCCAACTTCCATAAAGGAAACTGAACGGGTTGTAGCAAACCCAAAGGCAATTGGTGCTCAACCTTAACTTCCTAACACGTCAGACAACAAGCAATGAAATTAGTAACTTCACGCTTCAATCTTGGCCACCAATAACCCTCACGAAGATCACAATACATTTTATTACCACTAGGATGCATAGCATAAGGGCTACTATGCGCCTGCCTCAGAATCGACTGCCTCAAATTTGAATCATTCGACACATAAATCTGACCTCAAAAACATAGCACCTCATCATTATTTAACCCAAAATCTGTAGTACTGCCACTCTCAATTTAACGAAATCGTAAACTTAGAGACTTATCCCCTAACAGCTTATCTCGAATCTGGTCCATCCAAGTTGGCTTAACTTGCAATTCGGCTAACAAACTCCCATCATCAAAAAGACTAAGGCGAGTGAACATCGTTCTTAGATCAGTCATCGCCCTATGACTTAGAGCATCAGCCACCACATTGGCTTTACCAGGATGATACTCTGTCGTGCAGTCATAATCTTTAAGCAACTCAATCCAAAGGCGCTGCCTAAGATTCAACTCCTCCTGGGTGAGGAGGTACTTAAGGCTCTTGTGATCAGTGCAAATAACACACCTCTCATCATACAGGTAATGCCTCTAGATTTTCAATGCAAAAACCACCACAGCCAACTCCAGATCATGTGTCGGATAATTTCCCTCATGTGCCATAAGCTGATGGGACGCATAAGCCACCACTTTTCCATCTTGCATCAGAACACAACCCAAACCAACATGTGATGCATCACTGTATACCACAAACTCCTTACCAGATTTAGGTTGTATCAAAACAGGAGCTTGAGTCAAAATAGACTTGACCTTCTCAAAGCTCGATTGTCGCTCATCAGTCTGAACGAAAGGAACTCCCTTGCGCAGAAGCTTAGTCAACAGAGCTATGATCAGATAGAACCCATCGACAAACCACTGATAATAACTAGCAAAACCTAGAAAACTGCGGATCTCAAATACGTTATTCGGCTGTTTCCAATCAAGTACAGCCTCAATCTTCCTCGAATCAACATGGATCCCCTAAACAGAAACCACATGCCCTAGAAAAGTCACTTCACGCAACCAAAACTCACACTTGTTCAACTTAGCATAAAGTTGTTTCTCATGTAGAATCTAAAGCACTACTCTAAGATGTTCATCTTATTCATCCTCGGTCTTAGAGTACACCAGAATATCGTCAATGAAGACCACGACAAACTGATCTAGACACAGCTAAAAGACTCGGTTCATCAGATCCATGAATGCAGCAGAAGCATTCGTCAGACCAAAAGGCATCACTAAGAACTCGTAATGTCCATGACGAGTCCTAAATGCAGTCTTATGAACATCAACTTCCTTAACCCTCCACTGATGATACCCAGAATGAAAATCTATCTTCGAGAACACTGAACCCCCTTGAAACTGATCAAACAAGTCATCGATCCTCTGAAGTGGATACTTATTCTTCACAGTCAACTTATTCAACTGCCGATAATCAATACACATCTTCATGGTCTCATCATTCTTCTTAACAAACAGAACTGGTGCCCCCTACAGAGACATACTAAGACAGATGAAACCAAGATCCAGAAGTTCTTGCAATTAAGTCTTAAGCTCTGTAAGCTCCTTCAGTGCCATTCGGTATGGAGCGATAGACACCGGAGCTATACCGGGTAGAAGCTCAATTTCAAAATCAACTTTCTAATTCGAAGGTAAACCCGATAACTCCTCACGAAAGACATCTGAAAAATCTCTCATTGTTCTGATATCCCCAACAGAAGAGTCCCTAGAATCAGAAACACTAATGTAAGCCAAGTACGCCTCACACACTTTTCGAACCAGTTTTTCAGAATTGGACAAATAATCTCGACAATCCCCAATCAAAACCACCTCCATGTCATCCTTGGTCCTCAGAACGACCCTCTTAGATGCGCAATCCAAACTGACTCGGTGCTCAACCAACTAGCCCATACCCAGAATTAAATCGAACTCCCTAAATGGAAGCTACATCAGATTTGCTAGAAAAATAGCCCCTTGTACCACTAACGGAACATCCCTATAGAGTTTACGAACCTGAACAGACTGCCCCAACGAACTTAGTACAGTAATCTCACTAGAATTTCTCTCAACAGGAATCCCCAAGTTTTAAGATACAGTGCTAGCTACATAGGAGTGAGTAGAACCTATATCTATCAAAGCAGTATAAGGCACATCAAATATAAGGAATGTACCGGTGATGACATCAGTAGTATCTCTATCTTCTTAGCGTCGTGCAACATAAACCAATGCAGGCTGACCTAAGTCTGACCAGCACCTCTACCCGATGCTGTCTACCCATGACCCATACATTACCACCCTTAGCCTGTCCACGGCACCTAGGTGGCTGTTAAACTACCCTCTAAGGCTAAAATTCCTAAAAATCCTAAAATACCCCTAAAACTCTTAGGCCCTATTTTAGGGTGTTACAAGGAATGCACAAATCCTACAATCATTCATCAAACCACACTAATTAATCCTCAAAAACCCATCCAAAATAACATAATTTTACCATGTTTCAGCCTCTAAATCAAAATTTAAGTTTTTACCACTCAAAAATCAGCATCCAAATCGATAGTTACTCCACTGGAGGTATTCGATTTTCACAACCTTCGAATGAACAAAATCACGAAAACACTTAACAGAGTATAGAACAAAAACTAAAACTAAAACTAAAGCTAACAATAACAATAAAACTAATCAACGAAATTGTAACACCCCAAACCCGGCCTAGACGTTATGATCGAATCTGGCAAAGTCAAAAGAAATGAGTTTTGAAAATGGTGTTGACTTGGTAAATCATTTAATTTTTTTTTGACACCTCGTGTTCATTCATGATCATTCTTGAAACGTTATTTAATTAACTTATTTCCCAAACACTTACTACAGTGGAAGCTAAATACACGTGATAAATTTTAGAAACCCGATTTGTTATTTTTTAGAAAAACCTCTTTTGCGCAAAAACCGTCGATTTCATAAAATAATTTATCAACACATGTAAATTATTTATCAAACCAAAATCAATAGTTAAAAATCATAAAGTCCAGAGAGTCCTAGAAAATTACAACTCTCAGAATAAAACTAAAATCGTAAATAAAACCATAAATTAATAACTTTAAATAGCTTACGGTCGAGTGGTCACCGCTGAGTCTCCGCCACACTGATCCATCTAGGTCTGTTGATTACCTGAATAGAACAAATAACAGAGGTGAGTTTACGTAAACTTAGTGTGTAACCTAACAGAAATAGACAAGCAAACATACAGAAACATCTCATACAATCAGATACAGAATCGGGCTATTGCCCATCTCAGATACAGATAACAGAATTAGATGTACAGATCAGATATACAGAACCCTACCCCCATCCTCTACACACCAACTCTGACCATCCCAACACACCATGTGGGGTTAAAAACACTCAGCCATACCTATACACCATATTGTGTCATTTAGACACATGTCAGATAATGTGCAGCCAAGCTACCAGAATAAAGGTAATGAACGCCGTACAAGTCACTTCCTCTACATAACGAATCCCACCCCAAATCAGATACAGATAACAGATACAGAAATAATAGATCAAACATGTTCAACATGCTCATACACAGATACAGATATACATATTGCAATACAGTCAAGCATACACTAGTATCCTACTCAGTTCAGTCATCAGAATATCATAACATACAAAATGGGGTTTAATAAGCCCTTACCGACCCTACAGTAGGCCCACAGTCGATGGGAGCGACCCGTACGGCCTAGGGAAAATTAGAAAAATATGGGCCCACATGTAACACCCTTTACCCGTATCCAATGCTGGAATAGGGTACAAGGCATTACCGAACTTATACACAAGCAATCATACAAAATCGAGACGTTAATTTCCATCCAAATTTAAAACTTTTCATATTCATTCATATCGTCCCTAAAACGAGCCTACGAGGCCCAAAACATGCTTTGGAGTCGGTTCGGGACTAAACCAAGAACTTTAGAAAATTTTTCACTAAATAGGGGTTACACACCCGTGTGGCTTGGGACACGCCCGTGTGGGTAGGCCATGTGGTCACACACTCTCGTGCCCCTAACTCCTGTAACTCTCTTTTTCTCATCCAAGAACAAATTAAAGTTACACGACCATGGCACATGCCTATGTCTCAAGGCCGTGTCCTCCACACGGCTGAGACGCACGGTCGTGTCTCATGCCCGTGTGCTCGATACTGAGTATCCTGTTTGCAATAATTTAGGTGCAGGGGACACACGGTTGGATCACACACCCATGGGGCGAGCCGTGTGTCAGACATGGCCTAGACACACACCCGTGTGTCTACTCGTGTGGACAAAAACAAGGCTATTTACCAAGCCATCTTGCACCCTCACTTCCACATATTTACTCAATATCACATGGCACAAACTCAAACATGAAGAGCAACCAAATAATCACAACTAGGACAATAACATGTCATTCTCATACCATTTTCAAACATGCTTAAAGCATCAACCTTTCCACATCAAATTATGCAAGTTTCCACAATTAAAAAAAGACATTAATACAAATATACTCATAACCAACATTAGCCAACTTCCAAGGCTATATAGAAAATGAACCATGAACCATTCACAATTATGACCATCACATATCAGTACCATATCAGCATCTATAATACACACAACCTTTATCAAGCCATAAATCACTCATGTCATAAATTACATTTCTAAACAATTCACATTCACCAAACATACCATGATTATATCACCAAAGGCATTGACATATATATGAATATACTTAGGCTTACACCCATGTTGCCAATATAAGCCAACTTACATGGCCAAATATCAAAACAAGCCTTTGACCCTTACAAGCCAATAAATTGGCTAAAATCATAATTACACACATATGACCAAAAGACCAAGTCCCTATACATGCCATAATCTTAAAATACTTGAATTCAACAATACCCAAAATTGATAGCTTGATAGTGTGATAGGATCTCCGGTAATCTCCAACTCGAGCTAGCTTGATAACCCTATAAGATATAGGAAAATAATGGGGGTAAGCTATATAGCTTAGTAAGTCTGTAACAAAATAATAAGCAACTTTTACCAATCTTTCACCAAGTCTAATAATATAAACACAAGACAAAGTAGTATAAATTTCTATAAACCTCGTAGTTATAAATTATTCAGTCATATTGTTTGGCATATCAATTTGCAAGCATAATTTAACGTCTTGATTTTAACCTAACAACCGTAATCTCTCCATTATAATCGATTACCACAATCAACCAATCATTTCAAACCTCATAATAAACATACACATTAATTATGGGTATTCACTTTTCAAGCATATAATTTAACATCTTTCAATTGTTAAAGTTGATATCTTCCCATACTTCCATAGTCATTTTAATAGGAAATTATGCCGATCATTCCTTTTTCTCATATCTAATAGATTGCAACTTAGGTGAATAAAACACGCTATATCATAACTCAATTTGGCCTTGAAGCCAATCACATGATCCTCAACCAAATTTATCATGAATTTCATACATCACAAATATAGACCAATAAGCATAAGGATTTCACAAAAACATTCTCATAGAAACCATGAACTCACAATATCATAAAATCAATGCTTATAACTTATGTACATACCTGTACAAATTCACAATACTTATATGTTCTTTCTCTTCTTTGACATATCCATTGAATTTCCCATTGAACCACATGGAATACTAAGGATACTCAGGAGTCCTGTACACACGGTACTGTACCAATGCCATATCCCAGATATGATATTACATGTAACCTTGTATCAATGCCAATAGTCCAGCTATGGTCTTACACGAAATCTCATATCGATGCCATATTCCAGATATGGTCTTATACGAAGTCTCATACCGATGCCATATCCCAGATATGGTCTTACACATAATCTCAGTAACCCTAGTGTTATGACATTTGTATCTTATCTATTCCTAAGGTTCAACCGAGATTTCATACTTGTCGAACTTTGTCAAACACGTTCAATGGTCAATCATAATTCATACAATAGTAAAGCATTTAAAACATAATTAAAAACAATGCATTATTTGCGTACGAACTTACCTCGACATAAAAATGGCGAAAATAACCTAACCGTCAAATACTTGTTTTCCTCCATTCTAAGTCCGAACCTCGTTTTTCTTGATCTATATTATCCCATTCAACTTATTTAATCATTAAACTATTCAAATCATCCGAAAATCACATTATGACAAAAATTACATTTTTGCCCCTAAAGTTTCACATTTTTACATTTTAGTCCCTAGGCTCGTAAAATGATTTTCATCAAATTTCTTCATTACCCAAGCCTAACCGAATCTTTATTATACTCATACCAGCTCACATTTTTAATTAAATCACACTTTTACTACTTATTTTATAAACTTTTACAAATAAGTCCTTTTAGGCGTTTTCATCAAAAATCACTTATCAAAAGTCGTTTATCAAACATCAAACTTGTATAATATACCATTAAACAAACTTGTATAATCTACCATTAAACATCAAAATACACAAATATCCATCATAGGTAAAATTTTATACTTTTATTATGTCTTAAATTAGTGGTAAAAACAGATAGATCATGTTGCCAGGATTTCAAAAACATAAAAATCATTAAAAACGGGACTAGAATGAACTTACAATCGAGCTGGGAAGCTTGAAAAACCCTAGCCATGGTTTCTCCTTGTAAAATTCGGCGATGGGAGGAAGATGGACAAAATTTGGCTTTTTAATTCATTTAATTACCAAATTACTAAAATGCCCTTAATGAAAAACTTTAAAAACATACCTAACCATGTCCATTTTTGTCCAAAACTTAACCAATGGTCTAATTGCCATTTAAGGACATCCAATTTAAAATTTCATAACAATTGGACACCTCTAGCATGTAGAACTCAACTTTTATACTTTTTATAATTTAGTCCTTTTGACCAAGTTGAGTGCCCAAACATCAAAATTTTTGAACGAAATTTTCACAAAATCATTTCATAAAATTTCAAACCATAAAAATATAATAAAAAAATTTCTGTGTCAAATTTGTGGTCCCGAAACCACTGTTCCGACTAGACCCAAAATTGGGCTATTACACCACATGCCCGTATAGCTTGCCCGTGTAGGCCCACACACCCGTGTGGCCCACACGACTTGGCCCAAAATCCACACGCCCGTGTGGACCCACACACCTCACTTGGCCTAGCCCGTGTGGCCTACACGGCTGCACTCCGACCACCACATGGTCGTGCCCTGCACACAGCCATGCCTTCATGGATCACGCGGCCCTGTTTCACACACGGCCATCCATATAGGCGACCACATGCCCGTGTGGCGTCGATAGTGTTGTTTTTTAGCTTTTACCGAAACCTATTTTTTGCATTTCAAGTACACACCGGGTTCGATTTTGATGCCACTGCCAACATGAACTCACCAGAACCTAAAAACGACATACCAACGCTTAAAATTAGACTTAAAACAAGATTAAATCGTGACTATGAAACCGACGACAATTCAATTCACACGATCAACCCTTACCCCTACACTCCGAACGTTATTGACTATGATTCCGCTAGAGCAGAGCTCCGTTCCTCACAATTCTCTACTGCCAAAACACGAATTTCAATACAACCAGAAAAGACAACATCGCTCTAGACGACTTAAAGAATAAACCCCTACTCGAGCAAAAATACAATCACCACTTACCAATGCGCATGAATATTGTAGACTGAAACACCACAATTTGAGAGAACGAAAAGAGGGTACCAATAAAGAAAAAGTAACAGAATAGACAAAAAAGGGAATAAGCAAAAAGAACATTAGAAATTTGGAAGAGAAACCGAAATTTTGGGAAAAAGAGAAAAGAAAAAAATAATAAAATAAAAATAAGAAAAATAAAGATGTGATACACATCCCTTATTTTTCTCCCACTATTCCACTAACCTACAACTACTGTAACACCCCAAACCCGACCTAGACGTTATGATTGGATCTAGCGATGTCACATGATAGGGTGTTTGAAAACCGTGTTGTCACGATAAAATCATTTCCATTGAATTACTTATCTTAATATCTTATTACTTCCAATCGTGTTACTCATTTAGTCGATAGTTTCAAAATGTTATTCGTTGCGGAAGCTTTTAAAATAGTTTAAACAATCGGGCGTTTCCGAAAATCATTTGTTTCTTTTGAAAATCGAGGTTTCCTACTACTAGTAGTTGTAATCCAAAACCAAACCAAAGTCAGAAAGTCCAATTACAACACAAAAATTTTACCAGTAAAAATAGATTAAAAATAAAACCAATAATCATAAATTAAAACCATGACAATCCAGAACTGTGGTCACTATCGAGTCCTTCGTCGCACCGATCCATCTAGGTCTAGGGATTATCTGTGCACATTAATCAAAGAGGAGTGAGTTTTCGTAAACACAATGTGTAATCCCGCAGAAAACAACAAACAATTAGTAATCACGAGGCACAACGATCAAAGCGATCTTGAGCCTAAGCCCTTTCGATGATCGATAGCAGTTCGGCCTTATCCCATCTCAGTATTAGTATCAGTCATGCAGTTTTCAGTAACAAATTCCTACCCAACCAGCCTTTACACACCATCTCCATCCAACCCTACACTCTATGTGGGGATTAAATCAACCCACCCATCCCTACACTCTAGATAGTATCGAATGCGGCACAAAACAATAATTTGCAGCTGAGCTGCCAGTATATTAGGCTTAAAATCCTTTCAGTACACTTCCTCCAAATGATATCAACCCAACCCAATGCAATGCAACATACAATGAAATGTCATGCTATCACAAGTTTGTCAGATACAAATTCAGTTCAGTATACATGCTTGTATATAACATGCTCAGTACATAATTCCCAAAATCAATATCACACAGTTAAGGGTCTAAGTAGTGCTTACCGACCCTACAAAAGGTTCACAGTTAACTTGGGCGACTAGTGCAACCTTAACAGTCATTTCAGTAAAAATGGGCCTGGCCTGGCCTCGTTGACCACACGGGCAACCATACGCCCGGGTAGCATCGACAGTGAGGTTTTCGACGTTTGTCAAAACCTCATTTTCTGTGCAATTGAGTACACACCTGTATCATTTTTTATGCCTAATCACTCAAGAGCACTCCAGTACCTAAGATCGACAAATCAAAGCCCCAATTTCAGTAACATAACCAAGACTTAAACAGTATTATAAATAGACATTCATCCATAACTATCGAAACCCTTACCTTCAATCGAAAAAAGGAATCCACGCACTCAACTCATCGATTGGGAAAGATTTTCAGTCCCTTGATTAACTCCTAAACACAAAAAAGAAACCTCTCTTAGAAAGCAATCAGAAACGTTAAGACTAGCAAGAACCGAAACTTACCGGTATCGTGCAAAATTCGAATTAACGAGCCACAAAAAATTTAGAAGTAGAAGGGGAATCAAACAAGGAAATCGGCAGCAAAAAATGAAAGGGGCGACGAAAAAAAGAAGAGTGGAAGAGAAAACGCATGCTTTTAATCGCTGATCAAAATGGAGGCTAAAGGAAAAATCGAGTAGAAAGGGAGGAAAAAAACCAAAAATTCGGCAAAGAACAGAAACGAAGAGAAAAAAAAGAAAAAAAATGAAAAAGAAGAAGTGGAGGAGAAGATGATCATTTTTTTTTTTGTTTTTTACAGAGAGAATTCTTGGGAAACTGTTTTACTTAAATCCCACTACCTACCCTATCTCAATCCCTTAATTTTCTCCCTTAATCCCACTACACATCCACCACTCAGAATCCCAGTTCAGTACAACTCTGGCTGAACTTTAAGCAAAAATACTACTCTTTGCCATCGCAGAGAATCGAACACAAGACCTCCAACACACCAACACTCCACTTAACCACTAGACCAACCGGCTCATTCTGATATGGTTTTACAAACAATTAAATAAAAGCCTACTGAACAAGAGTGAGGCCTAACTTAGAAAAAATTTCAAAATTTGCCAAAGGCATGGCTTCAACTTGGGACATCTCACACACAGCCAGAACACTTAACCACTGAAGAAGATACAGATTTGTGTCAAAATTTACAAGAACAAAAATAAAAAATTTGGGGCGTTACAACTACCTCAGAATCCCAACTCGACTAAAATACTTTTACATAACTGAGCCAAAAATAACATCCACACTCGCTCAAAAATTCAAATTCAGGACCTCAAACATACTAACCCCATTACCATTCAAACCAAAAGACTCATTCTGATATGAATTTATAGGCAATTTAATATAAACCCATTGAACAAGGATAAGGCTCAATTCCAAAAATAACAAAATTTAACAGAAGTGGGTTGAACCCAAGACCTCTCACACCTAACCAGAACACATAACCATTGAAGCAGATACACATTTGTGTCAAATTTTACAGAAATAGAAATAAATTATTAGGGCGTTACAGAAACTTATGCCCTTATTGCCTTATGATCGAAAACAGAGAGTTAAACATAATTCCTACAACGAATCACTAGCAACAAGAATTAACAAAAGGTAAGAAGAAACCTCCAAGAAAGAAAAATTAAAGAAAAGAAAAGAGAGCAAAGACAGGGGAAAAAAACTGACGTGAACAAAGGGTGAGGGAAATGTGGGAATTTTGGGGAATAATAATAATAAAATAAAATTAATTAATTAAAAATCTCTATCATTATTTTTTAGAAAACTACCTACTTTCCCCTGCTCCATCCCACTAATTCTAATTAGTTACCCTTATCAAAATTCTCCCCAGAGTTTAAAACAAAAATAATTCTCATTTGCACATGCAAGGATTCGAACATAGAACCAAAAAGTAAGCTAACACCTTACTACTAAATCAAAAAGCTCATTTTATTAAAATTTGCACAGAAATAATATTTAAGCCAAAAGATTAGGAATATGAGTTGAGCTAAAAATTAACAAAATTCAAACCCAGAACCTCGCACACAAAACCCCAACACCTACACATTGAACCAAATTAACTCACTTAACATAATTTCACAATCTTAACTCAAAAATCAGAACGTGACCACTCTAAGTTTCACTGACCCAATTTCCGGGATGTCACATTCAAAATACAAAAATTTTCATAAAGCCAATCATATTATTAGTATAAGACAAATAGCAATTCATACAAGCTAAATCTTCTAATCCATAAGGATAAATAAATTTATTTTTTTATACACATTTTTATCACTTAAATTGAAAGAAAATATCATTTTGTAATTTTCTCTAGTAGTTACGAGATAAAATATAATTTCCTTTACAACAATAAAAGCTACTTAAGTATTTTTTTGATGCCATGAGAATACAATATGTTAAACACAAGATGAACACAAACACAAGATGCACAAAATCACAATAGCAACAAAATTTTTTAAATAAAAATGCTAATTTTTAATCTATATTCAAGAAATGCAAGATTATACAAGTAATCAATCATAATTTTTTCAATGGTTTGTATGAATATTCTCTAAAAAATATAAATCAATCAAGATATTAGTAATTTCAAATAAAATCAATATCCCAAAATCATTCCATCAATAGAAACTTAAAAACCTAATTTGTCACTAGTAAAGCCACAATTTTTATTTTTTAGAGATTAATCAATAATGTTTAAAAAGAAAAATTGTTACCAAATTACAGAAACCTACTTAAAAGTGTTGAAAGATTGATAATCTATCTTGTAAAAATTATGGAGAGAGTGTGAGATAATAAGAAATTTTTGAAAAAAAACAAATGATGAATGTTGAAAGAAAATAAATAAAAATAAATAAAAAATTAAGCCATGTTTGGCAATTGGCTGATAGTTTATAGTAGATTGCTAATTACAGTGGTTGGTTTGACCAACTGATTCTGTTAACTGTTTATTTAAAAGTGTTTAGTAAAACTTAACTGATAGTTGAAAGTTGATATGTATAAAATGATAAATAAGGGCTTGACACATTTTATTGTTAAGTATTTATTTGTTTATAATAATTTAGTCTTTATTATGTGAAATTATTGAAATAAAAAACTATTACCAAGGTGTCGAGACCATTTTAAAATCGAGTTTTTGAAAATGGGAATAAACCTTAAAAACGAAAACGGGAGTCACCACCAATCTTTTTAGGTGTGATTGGATCACCTTTAAAACATTTTGTTTTAAAATCATTAGTTTTGGTCTACGAAATAAAAAGAACGGGTTCGGGAGTCGGTTACATACGAGGAAGGATTAGCACCCTCGTATCGCCCAATAATTGGTACCAAATTAATTATCAAATGTCTTTAAGGCCGGAAATTAGAAATTTTAAGATGCAATCCTCTTTTAATATTTTTTATTTTTTTTTTGAAAATTAGGGTTCACTTATATCAAATAAATCAAAATATTTCGTCCAATAAGTTAGGACACCATATTTTTAGGATATTTGGCACTAAGTTAGCCTTTTTGAAAATTCCTATCTCGAAACGACAAAACGCCACATCCAGTAAGTTAGGACACAACGCTTTGAAATTCCAAGATAGTTGCTTGTATTTTGAAAATTTTAAAAGTTTAGAAGGGTATTTGACTTATTCAAACTCAACGAGAAAAATTGCAACCCAATAAGTTAGGGCACTACTTTTCCCGAAGTTTCCAAACACCAAGCATTGCCTTTTTATTTTTGAAAAGTTTGAAGTCCCTTTTTTAAAACCGATGCATGAAGAAGTATATTAACATAACACACGATATTACATGTTACAATGATAGGAAAGTAAGAGTATAACAGCACAAATATCATACATTAACCAACGTATACAAGAAATAAAAACATGACAATCTTTAATTAAGAAAAATATACATAAAAATGAGTCCATATTAAAGAAGAAATAGGTAAAAATCCCTAAATATATGATTCAACATATATTTAATCATGTAAATGATGCATGATATATAATATCAAAAAAATATGCATTTGAAAATAAAATATAAAAGTCTATGATATAACATATAATATAACAATAGCACATTAATTCTAAAGTAAAAAATAAATATTGTACGATAATAAAAATATGTATAATATAAACAAATAGTAAAAATGTGATATTTAATAATAAATTTAAAATATAATATATAATAAAATTGTATTTATAAGAATAATAATTACAAAAAAAAATAAAAAAGATATTGGTTTAGTAAGATAATGTATAGAATATAAAATATATAAAATAATTTATATTTAAAATGAAATAATTATATAATATATAAATATAAGTTTAAAATGAATTATCAATGATGAAATCTATGTATTATAATAGTATAATATCTTCAAAATGTGTAATAGTAGAATATAAAAATAATTATTAACATAAAAATAAATATGTAATACAAATTTAAAACCTTTGATGATAATGGTATATAGATAAAAATATATAATAATAAAAAGTGACTTAATAATATATAAAATAATTATATTATAATATAAAATCATATACAAAAATAATATATAATATATAATAAACATATAATATGATAATAATATATAAATAATGATGTAAAATAATAACTAGTGAAAAATAACATATGATAAATAATAATAATATAAATGATATATAAAATAATTCTATAATATATAATATAAAAAATAAGGTTAAAAATAAAACAAATAATAATATAATAAATAATAGGGTTAAATTTGAAAATTCGGTAAAATTATGGGACGAATTTAAAAGAAATAAAAATGGATTAAGGTCATAATTAAAACGCGCGTAAATCAAGAGGGACTCATTGGGCAAATTGCCCTATTCCTTAAAACGGCCACGTTTCCTAGGATGTAGTTTAACAACTGTCGAGACTAGATTGAAACAATTGTAAAGTATTAGGGCCAAATAAAAAAAATAAAATAATACGTAATTATAAATTAAAAGAGGCGAAAGGACTAATTGAGTAATTAACCCTATTCTAATAAACGCGCGGATCCTCCCCGGGTAATCGAGTCAACGGGCGGATCCTATGGCTTAATACGACACCGTTTTGAGCTTATTGGGTTCAGCAGAAACGATGTCGTTTCGAAGAGGCTATATAAGCCAACTTTGCAGCTTAAAATCATTTTAACACTAGTCTCTTTAAAAAAAACAAAAAAAGCTCTGCAGAAGGGAAGAGAGAGGTCCCAGCTCTGGCCTTTGGCCACGGTGCAATGTTTGCAAACGCGCCCCACGCGCCTTCGTACGCGATGGTCTTAAGGCTTAAAAACCTTCGTCCTTCCACAGGTAATCGCTCTTCCCTTAAATCCTTCCTCAGGCAGGTTAGAACAGTTCATACATATTCAAAATAAAGCATGAGATATGCGATGTAAATCACCTTTTGAGAAACTACTGATGTTTTTTGAATGAATATCTGTGAATATATCTTTTTATTTCGTCCTCAAAAAAAAAGGGTTTCTCTTTACAATGTTTGATTCAGGCTTTTATAGCCACTACTGTGTTACATAAACTGGAAAGGAATTTTCTTTCCATTTCTTGTCTGCGGTATCCACCATATCTTTGATTGTGATCTGCTGATATCTTTTTATTTAGTTTCCTTTTTGTTTTTCGTATCTGCTGTGTTTCTTTCCTTTCTTTGCAGGTGCTCGTGAAAAATTCGGTAATAGAGGGGTCGCTGGCGTTGATGGAGGCCTGAAGTCTGGCGGTGGTGTCGGTGAGGCGCTGATTGGTGGCTGAGGAGTCGTCCAGGCTGTGCTGAGAAAACTCATTAATGGCCTCGATTTTTGGGGAATTCAACGGACCCTCCCCAAGGCTTCTAGAAGCTACTTGCGGCGCTGTAGTCCTCAGGAAACCCTAGGGTTTCCTGTTTCTTTAAAGTTACTTGGGCTTTTGGGCCATTTCTGATTTGGGTTTGGGGTGTAAATGGATCTGCTGGGTAGTTTTAGGATCTGTTAAGTTGTAACCGGGCATAAGATTTAAGCCAATTGGTTTTGGGTTTAAAGATTAGTAGGCCAATGTAAATGGACTGTTATAAAAACAATTATTTATTTATTTATTTATTTATTTGGTTTACAGCCCGGTCAAATTTGGGCTACTACAGTTGCCCCTCTTTGCTCATTGCTGTATAACGGGAATCAAGCAAAGATTTAGAAAGACCAAATTTGACCGGTCCTATCATAGTCTTCAATCTTCTTGACTGTCATGTCGATATCTTCGATCTGCTCTCCGTTGAACATAGAGATGCCAAATATGCTTCTTCGATTTGTTCTCTGATAATACAGAGATGACAAATCATCTTAGATTTGCTTCATCGTAAGCACGTGAAAGCCAAATCAGCTATGTCTTCGATTTGTTCCTTGTAAGCACAATGATGCCAAATCATCTTGGATCTTGTTTCAGTCTAATCGTCTGAAGGTCAGATCTGCTATGTATCTACTCTCTATTGAAGTAGAGATGCCAGACTTCGATTTGTTCTCTGACAATACAGAGACGACAAATCATCTTAGATTTGCTTTATCGTAAACACGTGAAAGTCAAATCAGCTATATCTTTGATCTACTCCCCGCCAAATACAGAGAGATAAGATCTGTCATCTTGGATCTGCTTCAGCGTAAACATCCGAAGGTGAGATCTGCTATGTGTCTGCCTTCCATCAAAGTGGAAATGCCAGACTTCGATTTGTTCTCTGACAATACAGAGACGACAAAACATCTTAGATTTGCTTCATCGTAAACACGTGAAAGCCAAATCAGCTATATCTTCGATCTGCTCCCCGCCGAATACAGAGAGATAAGATCTGTCATCTTGGATCTGCTTCAGCGTAAACATCTGAAGGTGAGATCTGCTATGTGTCTGCCTTCCATCAAAGTGGAAATGCCAGACTTCGATTTGTTCTCTGACAATACAGAGACGACAAATCATCTTAGATTTGCTTCATCGTAAACACGTGAAAGCCAAATCAGCTACATCTTCGATCTGCTCCACACTGAATACAGAGAGATAAGATCTATCCTCTTCGATCTGCTCCACTTAGAGAGATAAGATCTGCAATTTTAACTTGCTACCCTACTGCTTAGGGGATTAAGGCGCTGAATTTTGTATTTTTCAATCAATCTTGCTACATTGTCCATTGGGGAATCCACCTGTAGAATTGATTTCCTGGAATTTATGCTTACGCCAAATAATTAAGATGCCATGATCGAAATGAATCAAATGCTCCTAATTAGACATATTATGATGCAAAATGTTTATGAAAACAAATCCTATTTAGGATGTCATCACTCATTCATCTATCGAGCTTTCCACCTCGTTCTTCTCGACATATCAACCATACTCTGCTCGTATGCCTCGAATCTTCTCCATCAATTAATCTACCGTACCATTCCCCGAGTTACGGCCTACTGAAGATGTTTATGAAATGATCCTTTCTTAAAATCAATATTGCTTAAAACGTCCAACCACCTTTTAGACTGAAGAAGAAAATCTCTCGAGTATCTCCAACCCATACATATGAGAACTCCTTAACAATTGTCTTGTTTCAGTTTCTTGTATTATCTAGAATTTTTTAGATTAATGCGCAAAACTTCATTTGTGAACATATTTAGTTCACCTATCATTATTTCAATGCAACATACTTAAAAAATAGTGAATGATGAATAAATTTTAGGAATAATTAAAATTTGAGTGAATTGTCAAAGATACAAAAGGGAATTAATCTGCTAGCCTATCTTCTAGAAGAAATAGAATCTAGAGATAGCAAACAAGATAGAAGTTAGATCCTCTAGATATCGCCGCTTGAGTGCCTATACATCAGCTCCATGAAGTCTTTCTTGAGTTCAAAATGTGTTTAAAAGATCCCAAGTACTCTGTTGATGCCTAAGTTTGCAGCATTCTTGGCTCTTTGTAGCAAGATCATTGTGTACTCTTCAAAATTTGAGCTGCCCTTTCGGGTTTTCAACTCAAAACCCCCTTGGTCACAAGGTGCCCTTGGCGGGTTTTCACCTTAGCCTCTCCCTTTTTTTTTTTAAATTTCAAGGCGCCCTTTGCGGGTTTTCACCTTAGATTCTCTTCTTCTTTCGACAAAGTACTTTTTAACTGAGTTCGAGTTCACTGGATTGGGTAAACTTTTCCCATCCATTTCCGCTAAAATTAATGCACCACCGGAGAAAGCTTTCTTCACGACATACGGCCCTTCCCAATTTGGCATCCATTTTCCTCTAAAATCCTTTTGAATAGGAAGGATCTTTTTCAATACAAGGTCTCCCTCATGGAATTCTCTTGGTCGAACTTTTTTGTCATAAGCTCGCATCATTCGCTTCTGATACATCTGACCATGTCGAATGGCTTTTAACCTCTTTTCCTCAATCAAGTTCAATTAGTCATACCAGGATTGAACCCACTCAGCTCCATCTAACTTTACCTCCGTCAAAATTCGAAGAGAAGGTATTTCTACTTCAATAGGTAATACTGCTTCCATCCCATAAACTAGCGAGAATGGAGTTGCCCCAGTAGAGGTTCTGACAGATGTTCGATAGGCTAGGAGTGCAAATGGCAACTTCTCATGCCAATCTCTATAGGTCTCAGTCATCTTCCCCACTATTTTCTTAATATTCTTGTTGGCAGCTTCCACTGCCCCGTTCATTTTTGGACGATAGGGAGAAGAATTGTGATGTTTGATCTTGAACTGGTCGTAAACCTCTGCTATCGTCTTGTTGTTCAAGTTCAATGCATTGTCGGATATGATCTTCTCAGGCATACCATACCGACAAATGATCTCCTTCTTCAAGAATCGACTCACAGCTGACTTAGTAACATTCGCATAAGAAGCCGCCTCTACCCATTTTGTAAAGTAGTCAATTACCACGAAGATAAACCAATTTCCATTCGAAGCTTTTGGTGAAATTGGTCTAATGACATCCATGCCCTACATGGAAAATGGCCATGGAGAAGTCATAACATGTAAAGGTGAAGGTGGTACATGAATTTTATCCCCATAAATCTGACACTTATGGCATTTCTTGGTGTAGCTGATACAGTCCCCTTCCATAGTGGCCCAATAATAGCCAAACCTCATGATTTGCCTTGCCATCGTGAACCTATTTGCATGCGTCCCACATACACCTTCATGAACTTCTTCTAGAATTAACTTAGCTTCCACAGCATCGACACATCTCAAAAGTACTTGGTCATTCCGTCTTTTGTACAGGATATCCCCATCTAAAACGTAGTCGCAAGCTAACCTCCTCAAAGTTCATTTGTCATTTTCACTGGCCTATTCAGGGTATTTACGATCTTTCACATATGGCAATATATCTTGATACCAGGGGTTATTGTCATTTCCTTCCTTCTCAATATTACAACAATGAGCTAGAGCCTTGTAAACACTCATTTGAATTGGCTTCATTTCTTCTTCTTTATTCGCCTTGAGCATTGAGGCCATGGTTGTTAAAGCATCTGCGATCTGATTTTCGTCTCGTGAGAGGTAATTGAAGGTGACATCATCAAACTCCTCAAGTAACCCGAAAACTACCTTTTGATAACTGATCAATTTAGGGTCCCTTGTCTCCCATTCGCCCCTAAGCTGATAAACTACCAATGCTGAATCTCCATATACTTCTAGGGTTTTTATACCTCGCTCTATGGCTGCTCGAAGTCCCATGATGCATGCTTCATACTTAGCCATATTGTTCGTGCAATCACAGTCTAATTTGCACGTGAAAGGGTAATGATCGCCATTCGGGGACACCAAGACTGCCCCAATTCCATTTCCGACTGCGTTAGAAGCCCCATCAAAATTTAACTTCCAAGGAGAATTCTGGGTCATTGCTATGCACATTAACTCCTCATTTGGAAAATCGAACTTTAATGGCTCATAATCCTCTAAAGCTCTACTAGCCAAGAAATCAGCTACCACACTTCCTTTTATAGCCTTTTGACTTATGTAGACTATATCAAATTCTGAAAGCAAAATTTGCTATCTCGCCATTCTCCCATTTAGAGCCGTTGACTCCATCATGTATTTCAATGGATCCAATTTTGAGATGAGCCAAGTAGTATGGTATAGCATGTACTGTCTTAATCTTCGGGTGGTCTAGATTAGCGCACAACACAACTTTTCAATTGGTGAATATCTCATTTCACAGTCAGTGACTTTTTTACTGAGATAATAAATTGCCTTCTCCTTTTTCCCGAACTCGTCATGTTGACCAAGCACACATCCCATAGAATTACTGAACACTGATAAATACAGTATTAATGGTTTATCCAGGCTAGGTGGAGATAACACTGGAGTATTCAACAAATACTGCTTGACCTTCTCAAAAGCATTCTGGCATTCTTCATCCCAAGTACCTTGACTGTGCTTTCTGAGGACGCGAAAGATAGGGTCACATTTCTCGATCAATTGTGAAATGAACCGAGCGATGTAATTCAACCTTCCTAGGAATCCTCAAACTTCCTTCTGAGTACGTGGCGGAGGCAACTCTCGTATGGCTCTAACCTTGTCTGAGTCAACTTCAATTCCTTTTTCACTGACTACGAAGCCTAATAACTTTCCCGATCTGGCTCCAAAGGTGCATTTTGCTAGATTAAGCTTCAACTGAAATTGTCTCAACCTCAAGAACAATCTTTTTAAGACCTCAATATGCTCTTTTTCTGTTCTCGATTTGGCGATCATATCATCCACATATACCTCAATATCCTTATGCATCATGTCGTGGAATAATTTACCATGGCTCGTTGGTATGTTGCCCCTGCGTTCTTCAGTCCAAACGGCATTACTTTGTAACAAAAGGTGCCCCACAAGGTTATGAAAGTAGTTTTATCCATATCCTCTAGATGCATCTTTATCTGATTGTATCCTGAGAAGCCATCCATGAAAGAGAACAACGAATATCCTGCTGTGTTGTCTACTAAAGTGTCAATGTATGGCAGAGGAAAATTATCCTTTGGGCTTGCTCTATTTAGATCTCTGTAACCAACACACATTCATACCTTTCCATCCTTCTTAGGAACAGGTACAATGTTAGCTGCCCATTCGGAGTACTTCACTTCTTGCGAGAATCCTGCATCAAACTCTTCTTGACCTCATCCTTTATTTTTAGAACAATATCTGGCCGCATTCTCTACAACTTCTGTTGGACTGGTTTGCAATCCTGTCTTATAAGAAGACAATGTACTAAAATTTCGGTACTCAATCCGGGCATATCCTGATAAGACCATGCAAAAATATCCTTGAATTCCTGAAGCAACTCAATCAAGCCACGCCTTGTGTCCTTGGTGATCAGTGTTCTAATTTTCACTTCCTTCCCTTCCTCTAGAGATATATTCTCTATTGCCTCTTTCTCATGTGGCATGATTTGTTTCTCCTCCTGTTTTACCATTCTTAACAGATCAACAGACACGTCACCATCTTGGACATCTTCAAAATCCTAAGGTTCCTCTAAACACATGTCTTGCTCACGAAAGAAATTAGGAGTAGCTGTATCAGTGCTCATATCATTGATATCTAGGGACCTGTGGGGGTATGAAAGAATATACAAAGAATGAATGAATCTAAGAATGATCGTTTATGTGCTATGAATAAAAAAAATAAGAATTGCTAGAATTTAAAGGAATATTGGTCGATAAAAATGAAACAATACTCGTTTAAATTGATAAAAGTTATATTTTATTTAAATAATTATAAATGAACATAAGCCTATTTCACAAATATAATCTTACTACTCTTAGGCCCTAAAGTAACAGACATGTTTTGAGAATTACTCTGAAAAATTCCTAAAGACTACAAGAAGGTCTTCCGCAGTCCAATTATTCAGAGAGCTCCCCGGTTCGTAAGGGCAAATGCCCTCGAGGCTTCCTTGCTCTGATCCCTCGTTGTGTACAGCATTAACTTGATGACTTTCCTCTGTCAGCAATCCTCCTGATTTAAAGGATTTGGATATCGGTGGGAACGTTATCGGTTCCCACTCCACTTCTCTTCCATTCAAACGTGCCTTTCTTCTCGCTTGGCGCTTCTCTATTTCCTGTCTCTTGTGCTTGTGGTCTGGCTTGAAGCCCAAGCCAAAGTGGTCCTTCTTCTCAATCAGTTTTGGGATTTGAACCCCTCCCTATAACTGTCTTCCTAGCCCTTTCCCTGGCAATGCCCCTTTCCCCATTATCATTTGCAGGGCCATCGGTACTTCGTTTCCTTCCAAAATGAAGGTGGCATTAATGACTTCTAAAGAGTGGAAAGAACATTCAATAGCCTCTTCATTTACCTCAACATAAGGGGCCCTGCTGGTAACTGCCACTATGATGTCCTCTTCCGCATTGATGGTTATTAAGCGACCATCTGTTACTAACTTCAATTTTTGGTGTAGTGAGGATGGCACCGCTCCTGCCGAGTGTATCCATGGTCTCCCCAACAAACAATTATAAGAGGGTTTGATATCCATCACCAGGAAATCAACTTCATAAGTATTCGGCCCAATCTCCAGAGGGATGTCAATTCGCCCCATTACTTTCCTTTCAGTTCCATCAAAGGCTCTCACCACATTATGACATGTTTTCATATGCGAACTGTCAATGGGCAATCTGTTCAAGGTGGATAGCTGCAGGACGTTCAAAGTAGACCTATTATCCACGAGTACACTTGGAAGTGTATATCCTTTGCACCGAGTAGTGATGTGTAGGGCTTTGGTTGACCCTATGCCCTCAGGTGGAATTTCATCATCATTAAAATAGATGAAATTGTCAGCACTGATGTTGTTTACTAACTGGTCCAACTTGTTAACGGATATGTCATGGGTGACATATGTTTCGTTAAGCACCTTTAACAACGCATCTCGATGCACCTCAGAACTCAAGAGTAGGGTTAATACTGATATACGTGCTGACTGCTTGCGCAACTGCTCGACCACGCTATACTCGCTATGTTTCAGGAATTTTAGAAACTCCCTAGCTTCTTCCTCCTTTACCGGCTCATTGATGGGTACTTCAGTCTCCTTTTCCTTTTCAGCCTCGACATCTTTCCTTTTTACGGGCTCCACTCTGATATTCCCCCGTCATAACGTTTCCCACTTCGTGTATGGGAACCTTTATTTTGCATGCCCCTGGCCGTGCTAGCTATACTCTCCCCCTCAGGTATTGTTATATTGCAGTCATAGCTCCATGGCATCCTCCTGTCATCCTTGTAAGGGAAAGGATTGGGTTTATGGATGACTATTTTGGGCCCAGTTTGCAACCCCACCTCATTATTCCCTGGCAAGGAAATAATAATTCTTGGTTGGCTGGTTCTTTGTCGTTCATTCTCCAACACACATATTTGTCCTTCACAAGAACTACCCTCATAAATCTGTAGCTCTTTGTTAACCATGAGGCATTGTACCATGGCCTTAAACTCTTCACAATTTTGGATCATATGACCCACCTCTCCATGGAATTCACAATGGTTCTCTATTCCTTCTCCTCTTTTTCTAGAGGTCAGCATACCTCTCTTCACCATCTCCTCCCAAATTACCTTCATGGGTGTCTTCACCTCAGCAATATCTTCCTTGACTTTTCCTTTCTTTATTCCATCAATGGCATTCACTCCTTGATTGCCATGATCTGGTAATGGATTTTCAGTATTAGGGGTACTATCAAATTTCACAACCACCATTTTAATGAGCCTCTTCACGACCTTCTTGAACCCAGTGCAGTTTTCAATTGAATGCCCTGATAGTCCCGTGTGATATTCACATTTAGCATTCGCATCGTACCATTTGGGGTACAGTGGCTGCAGCGGTTTCAAGTAAAATAGAGCAATGGCATGTGCATCGTATAAGCTTTGGTAAAGCTCATGATATGTCACAGGGATAAGAGTGAATTGCATCCTCTCCGAACTTGGTCTTGTACCCGATTCCTATCTTTGAATACTTTGCTGTTCACCCGTAACTGCCTTAGGTTGCCCAACTGTGATTGCCCTGGAGTTGAAACTGTTCATGTTATTCACCTCATTGTCTTTTCTCCTTGAGGCTGATCTTTTAGCTACTTCCCCCTCGATTTTACCGCCCCTCACAGCATTCTCAATCATCTCACCTGCCATAACTATATCCGCGAAACTTTTCGTAGTACTTCCAATCATATGTGTGATGAATAGTGCCTTCAAAGTATTAATAAATAACATGGTAGTTTCATTTTCCAACAATGGTCGTTGTACTTGCATTGCCACCTCCCTCCATCATTGTGCATATTGCCTAAAACTTTCATTAGGCTTTTTCTCCATGTTTTGAAGTGTGATCCTATCTGGCGTCATATCAGTCACATGGTTATACTGTTGCATAAAAGCCTACGCAAGGTCTCTCCATGAACCGATTCTTGCACGGCTTAACTGATTGTACCACCTAGCCGCCACTCCCACTAGGCTGTCCTGAAAACAATGGCTCAATAGTTGATCATTGTTCACATAACCAGTCATTCTCCTACAGAACATTGTTATGTGTGCCTCTGGGCAAGTAGTCCCATTTTACTTTTCAAACTCTAGTATCTTAAATTTATGAGGAAGCACTAAATCTGGAACCAAGCTTAAGTCTTTGGCATCAATCCCATGATGATTGCCAGCGCCTTTCAAAACCCTAAACTTCTCCTCTAACCACCTGCAACGATCTTCTAGTTGTTTCGAGGATTCAGTGGCCATTCTTTCCTTTTCCATTAAATTCAGATCAGGAGTGATAGGGTTGATCGAGCTATCACCCAAATTATTTCCCAACCCAGATGGGAAATTTATGGGAATTCCAGCATCCACTGGCCCATGTTAAGGCCTCACGGTGGAAGATGGCCTTTTAGGAGGTGCCTCAGTTTGCGGTGGCACATGAGGCGGAGTAAATCCCAGAGGAGGACCTTCATTCTCCTCTTCAGTGATCGCCATGGGAGCTTTTCCTTTATCAATGGCTCTCAGTAGCTGAGCCACTTCAGCCATCATATTTCTCTGAGCCTCTAGCATCTGCTCCCTTATTTCGTTCTGCATTTTAGCCAACTGCTCTTGCATTTGATCTTGCATATCTTTTTGTAATTACTCGAACCTTTGATCCATACTCTTAGTTTTAGTACGAGTGTCGTAAGGGTGCGTGATTTCCAGATTTTCTTTTCTACCTTTTGAGAGTAAACTTTAACTAATCAGGGTCTTTCTATAACTTTGAATGCAAATGATGTGATAAAATGCTATGAGATGCAAATGCATGAATGCAAAAAGAATATCGATTCTAGTTCAACTTCATTTAAAAAAATTTATTTAGAAAAAGAATATCTTTACATATAAGAGGATTACAAATACGCCTTCGCCTTAAGGCCCAAAGCTTTAACTCTATCTAATAAAAGGGCTAACTCTCGTCCTACATCCGACGATGATGAATACATCAGACTCAATACATCAGCTCGAATTGCCAAGTCCTGCACATACTCAGCAACCTCTCGAATCTGGGCTATGGCCTCACCAATGACATGATCTTTTTCTCTGACCTGTCCCTTAGCCTGATGTAGCTCTCCCTTCAGATAATCTTCTTGCGCCTTGAGCTGCTCAACCCGGAGTTTACCGTCATGCAATGCTACCTCGAAATCCTCAACCTTGCTTTTTATCTCCTTTAACTCGACCGTAGAATTATAGTTTTGGTGCCAACGCAGAGATCTTCCAAGCTCAATTACCTTAGTCTTCAATCCTTTATTTTCTTCCTCCAATGCCAAATTCTGCACTTGCATCTCTTGGAACTTCCTCTCCCAATACTCAGCTCTAGCCTTTTCCTCTTGGACCTCTTTCTGCAGTTGCTTTGAAAATCCTCCTACTCTTGCTCTCCTCAAGGATACTTGTGCCCTTTTGTAATGCTCCTTTAGATCGTCTCGATCTTCCTCAATCTTTCTCTTTTCTTTCCTCTCTTTCTCGACCTTCATCTTTTGAACCTCGACGTCTAAACTCAAGTACATCTTTTCTTCCTTGAGCCTTGCTATCCTCTTCTCGAACTCCAAGTTATTTCTCTCGAACTCCTGCTTCATAATTTCTAACTCTGAGGGCCTTACTTGCAAATATTCCTCCATTGGTCGAGCTCCTTCCACACTTGGCTTAGGGATATTATCATTGACCCTTCTGCCCCTCCATTCAATGTATTCTGGCATGGTTGCAGGACTAATAACTACTCCTTTCAACTGACAAGTCTTTTTCCAAGCACTATCGGTCCTCTATATACGAGCTCACTTTAACCCAACCCCTAAGTCGCTGGTACGAACTGTCTCAATCCATGCTGCCTCAGCACGAGTAAAAGGGCATAACCAATGGCACCCTGAATTCCCAATAGGGGTACCCAATCAAAACTGCCACATCGGTAAAGAACCTCACCAGGCATCATCCACGGAGCTATCCACTCGACATCTTTCGACTGAAGGTTCTGAAGTAGCGCTATCCAGTTCTCTTCGGAAACATCAACTCTCCTAGTTGAAGCTACTATATCTTTCAACGGTGAATAATCCTCGAAAAAAACCCAACAAACTACCCTATCTATCAACCGGAAATGGCTATAAAACCAAGCCAAAAGCAACTGAGCACACCCTATAAACCTGCCAGCACCAGCCCTCCTACATGCACCTATTTACCGCCAAAATTGCAGGGACAGAAGTGACCTTTTAACTGAGTCGATGAAAAAGATCTGTGGTTGCCTCATCCACATATCCCAAAGCCCTAGGGAAAACCATCAATCCATACAAACTTAAGGCAAAAACATCTACCTTCTTTGTCTCATCAGGATATGTCAAAATCAAATCTTTCAAGGCATCCCACGAAATGCACTTGCACTCACCTTTTTCCTTAATTCGGGCTGTGGCCCACTGCTCACTCATCCCCGTAATAATCATCAATTTCTTCCAAAAAGTAGGGATACAAGCAGCTCGTGAATAGATCCTATCGTTCTGAAACCTAGGTGTTGCAGGCCAAATTTGAACCCAACCCCATAACCCTTTACAAATCCCTTACCCATTAACCCCTTTTTAAAATCTCAAAACCCAAATAATAATAAAATAGCCCAAATTAAAAAGTCCAAATACATTACAAATAAACCCACTACCCACTCACAACCCAAATTTGAACCCACCCCCAACAGCCCAACTAAACCTACCCCAAGACCCAACACAGCAGCCCAATCCCAGAAGCCTAATTACCCTAACCCTAACCAGCTCCCCACCGAACCTACCCTCCCTCAGCGCCGCAATGTCCCATCGCCCATACCAGCCTCTGCAGGACCTGCTACCACCGCCCACAATGTCTCAGCACCGCCCAAGGTCCCTGCAACACATTAAACAGACTAGACAGAAAGCAAAAAGTATGAAATGCTACCTGTAAAAGAAATGGGTATAAAAACTCGAATAGAAAAACTTTGTAAGGGTCTTTTTTTTTCAACAGTTCAAAAAAATATACAGAAATCATAATACAAAAACAGTATTTGAAGCACCACCAATATCAGAGGATCAAAGATATCAAAAAAATCAAAAGCTAGAAACCTAAGGTGATTTTTTATTTATTTATTTTAGTTTCGGTTTTTAGGCCTATTTTATACACATATATACTAGAGAATATAATAAAATAATAAAATAAATAACAACAAAAAAAAATTAATTTTTTTTTTTCACCACCGTGCACGGTGCTTGTGTGCAGCACGGCACGGTGTGATCCGTCCTAATGATCGGCCGACGATCGGACTCGCCGTCCCCCCTCTCTCCCTTCTCCTCTCCCCTTTTTTCTCTCCTTCCCTTTTCTTTTTTTTTCTTTCCCCCTTACACAAATGAAAAAAACAAAAATTTTTAACTTATATAGGGGTCCACAACGCACCGTTTTGGACCCCCCTGTTAATGGGAAAACGACGCCGTTTTAGAGCGGGTCGGGTTGACCCGACCCGCACAGGAAGGATTCGCGTGTTTTTTGAAGCGGAAGGGCTATTTGCGCAATCAGCCCTTCCGCTTTTCTGAGTCTTTATAATTAAATCTTTCATGTTTTGTAATTTTGCCCTAAAAGTTTACGTCGTTTTCAATCTGGTCCCCCTGTATGCGCACCGTTTTTAAAGGCGTTGAAAAATTGCTCGTTTGGTCCCCTTTGTTTTCACGCGTATTCATATCGGTCCCTCATTTCTTTATTTCTTTTTAAATTCGCCCCGAAATTCTGTTTTTGGTCCAATTATGTCCTTTTTCGTTTATTTTCTTTTTTTACATATTATTAATATTAATATTTTTATTCTTATTGATATATTAATTATTTTTAAATTATTATTTTTACTAATGATTGTCACTTCTAGTTTTAGCATTATTATCAATATTAATATATATTATATATGTATATATTTATACGTTTATATATAGTGTTATTTTAATTACTTTACTTTAATATCATTATTATATCATATTTATTTTTTTTATATACTCCGTTATTATTATTATTAATGTTATCAGATGTTATTTATTTCTAATATATATATATATATATTATGTAAATGTCCTAATATTATATTACTTACATTTTTTATTATTTTTATATATATATATTATGTATATGAGTTTTTAATATCATATTTTATACATATATTTTCATTTTTTGTTAGTCATTTATATGTACATGTATATATACTACTATATGTATACTTCTAATATTATATTATATATTTCTAATAATCATTATTTATATATGTACGTATGTATTTATGTGACATACTAATGGTTTTCTTTTTCATATTGTTATTTCTGATGTATGTATATATTTATATATTCAAATATTTTACATATATTTTTAATGTTATTTATTGCATACTTCTTCACTATTCATACTTTTTTATGAATATGTATATATATATCCTTTTATATATTATTAGTTATGTATTTTTTGTTATTTCATGTATATTATTATATATGTATATCGTATATATTCATATTAAGTATATCATGCATGTATATATATATTTTTCTCACATACATTATGTACATACTTTTAACATCGTTTTATATATACGTATATTTATTGTTTTCTCGTATTTTATGATATTGTTGCATTTAATCTTGCATGTATTATTATTGTTTTTTTATATTATTGTCACATTTATTATTTGCTTCAATATATTTCTAGTTTTTTTTTCTCTTTTTATTTATTTCATCTGAATTTTGTTTTACATTACATTGAAAAAATCATATTCTTGTTTTCAAATTAATAATCAAGGCAATGTACCGATTTAACATTAAGTCATCGAGTTCATCGCTATGTTGGGTGAATGTCAATTGACTCGTGTTAAAGCGATATACCCTTCTCAAAAACTGGAATAAACCAAAATTTCTCGTCTTTTTAACCGGGTCACGACTAAATTTTATATTGAACTCGTATTTTTGAAAATCAAGACAACACGTGTTCATGAGATACCAATTTTGGGCGCCGCGAGGGTGCTAATACTATCCTCGCGCATGAACCGACTCCCGAACCCTAATTTTTCTCTGGCTTTTAAATGTAGACCTAAATTTAGCCTTCCTTTTGTTTTAAAAATGAATCTAATAGGTGTCCGATCACACCTAGGAAAAAGGATCGGTGGCGACTCCCAGTTTATTTTAAAACCAAATTTCAATTTCCAATTTTCTAATAAATCGCCACAATTAGCGACCGAAAGCTAAAATTTTTACGTCGCTACAGCTGGTGACTCCACTGGGGACCAGTTTTCGAGAGTCGAAGTCGAATTAAACACGTTTTGTCAAAGTTTTCAAATTTCCTTGTTCAAAGTAAATATTTGGTCGTAATCCGAAAATCTCACTTTCAAAATTCATGCATTTGTATCGTGTTGTAAATATCTCTTCCAACTTGTCATTTGTTTGTTTTTAGTTTTAATTCTGGTTTAGCTTCTTTAAATAAAACGTAAAGGTTTACGAGTTTTTCCTCTACACACCGTGCACTTGCATTTTGCATAACATGAGCTCTATACCCAAGCTCCGTCCGCTTAAGTGAAAGTAAACGCTACGCCTTCGTGAGTTAACTCGTCCCTCCGTACAGGCTAGTGAATACTTTCGGGTTACATATGACTTATGCTTTCGTGAGTTAACTGGTCCCTCCGCATAGGCATAAGTAAATGTAATCCCTCGAATTGAACTCGTGAGCTTGTGATGAGCTACAACCGAGGTTTCATACTAGTCTTAGTAGACGACGGTACGAACGATTCGAGTACCTATCTAGAACCGAGACCTGCATATAATGAACCATACGAGCCATCCAATTAGAGCCATATCGAACCTTTGTCCGCTAATAGCCACCAAAATAAGTACACGGGGATAATGCCTTTTTGCCTTTCATTTACATTGTTCATAAAAAAAAAAATTTGGGTTGAGTAGTTTATTTTGTTTCTCAAACCATATGTGTTGTGTTTACTAACCAAGTTTGTTTGTTTTTGTTTTTATTTTCATCATGCATCCTAGGCATCACATTAGGAAGGTGTTGATTAAAGGTTAGTTGCCAAAGAACGGGTTTCTGATGGAGGAGTCAATTGCACAAATAATTGAGAAGAATGCCGTGGTTCGAGAATGGTCTCTAAAAACTCAGAGAGAAAAGGGGGACAGCCTAGTGGAAGCGTGTGTTGCCAATTTGCCCGAGCATACAACCGTGAATGTTCGCCAAAATAACCTTGAGGATTTGGTGTGAGTTTGGAATCAATGGGATTCAAATACTAGGGGCATTTTTACTGAGAGGTATGGAGATATAGCTCACTTGATCACCGTTCGTGTAAATGAACAGTTGATTCAAGCCATGGTTCGATTTTGGGACCCAGCTTATCAGTGCTTCACCTTTAATCAAGAGGACATGACTCCAACCATAGAAGAGTATGCTGCTTTACTCCGCATCGACAATGTGCAATTCGGCAAAATATACGTGAAGGAGCCTAAGCCAATGACCTTCAAGAAGAAATTAGTAAGACTGACAGACATGACTGATGCATGGGCCGAAAAACAGATAAGAAAGAAGAATGAAACTATTTGCATTCCATGGTCTTCCTTACGAGAATTGGTTCTGAGCCATCCTGACATATTGAAGAGAGTCAATCTATTCGCCTTGGCCATTTACGGTTTGGTCATTTTCCCGAGAGTTCTCGGACATCTTGAAGTCGCAGTATTTGATTTCTTGAAAGGCTAAAACAAGGAGTCAACCCTATCCCGACTATCTTAAATGAGAGACATCTGTGTCCCCGAGTACTTGTCGAAGGGTTGGAAAGGGACGATTTATCGGATGTGCACAGACTACTCAATGTTTGGATTTTGAGTCATTTTTGGAAAGTAGAGCGCACTCCATTCCACATGTTTTCAAAACATTCGCCCGCTAGAAGCTTACCTCAAGAAAGAATGGCCGAAAGAAGTCACCGAGCAACATTAGGTATCGCTTTTTTTCAGAATCTTGCACGAGGATGTAACGTGGAGAGCACCTCGGATCCGTCCTTGGTCCGCTATACAAATGTGGAGGCCAAGATTGGGTACCTTTACTCGGGTTATGGGGAGGAGTTGGATACGCCCGTTATTAGTCCAAAGGCAATTTTCTTCGCGACAATTTATACCCCCAGAATCGAGGATTAGCACAATTCGAGTTTCGCTTTCATGTGAGGATATATGAAGAGAGTCCGAGACATTGCAAAGTCTTGGAAGGAAATTCATTTCATGGAATTAGCCTTGTATGCTGATACCCTTACCCAAGACTATGACATATGGAGAAAGCAACGGGTAAGTAGTCAGCAAATCTCATCAACAAATTACACTGTCCAGAATCCCTTTTTGGAGGAAATGCCATCCGAATTGGAGATGGCTAGACAAGAATTCGAGCGAGAAAAAGCTAAGATGTCTAGGGACCTCAGTACCCTTCAAGAAAAAAACTATCAGCTGAAGATTGAAGTTCAGGTTGAAAGGTCCAGAACTGAAAAAGTACAAAGGGAGGCCGAGATCGTGAGAAACGACTTAAGGGACCTTCATTTGGAAAACAAGAAATTAAGAAACACTATAAAGAATAGTGGATTGGGTAAGTCAACAGCTGAGTGGAAAGAATAAATTAACAACATCAAGGGAGGAATGGAATTTTGGAAGGGAAAAGCAAAGAAAGAAGAGGAAAAGGTTGCGCGCGCTACAATAGAGTTAAGAAGGAAGAACGCCGAGTATGAAATAGTGACTGCGGAATTTGCGAATAGTCAGTCTGAACATCAAGAATTAAAAAGGAGAGTACGAGATTTAGAAAATATGCTACAATCTCGTCAACAACAATTAGATAACCTCCTGAAGGTTCTAGAAGAAAAGAATGATCAGTACGATAGGGACATTCACGCATATGAAGGAACTCTCCAAGAGAAAGAAATGCAACTCAACTTCTTGATCAATGAAATTCGCAAAGCGGCTATGCAAGTTGTTCAACTATTAGATGAAGCCGAAATTCTCAGTTGCCAATTCCCTCCGAGCCAGAGATCGAGCATATCAGAGTTTTTAGAGCAAGTAAAGAAACAAGGCAATGTGGCTAGGAAATTTGTGTAACTGTTGGAAAAATGAAAACTTTTTGTAATGTACTCTTCTGATAAATGAAATGCCTACATATGGGGCTATCTTGAAATCAACACCAAATTCTTGCATATTTACTCATAACTAACATTTATGCATCATTTATTTCTTTGGACATTCATCTATTCATATGCTCATTCATTCATTCATCGCATGTACATATCACCATAATCATACACCGAAACTAAAGAACCATATAATCCGCAGTTTCAAGACTTCAAGACTGGAATCACGACATTTATACAGAACGCGTCGACAAACTAGGGCAATGGAAGCTGAGTTCAATGAGAGAATCGAAAGGATGGAAAGGGCTCAAAAGGAATTACAAAAGCAACTGGCCAAATCGCAACAAGAGACGAGAGATCTAATGGTAAGATCTCGAGAGGAATCACTCGAGGAAAGAGAACAGATGGCCAAAATGATGGAGATGATGACAACTTTGGTCAAAGGAAAAGGACCCATGCAGAACCCCGATGTTATGGAACCTCGATCAAGAATTCACCACGATCAGGATCCACTCTATCCTCCGGGATTCACTCCACCACCCGCATATACAACGCAGAGAGGGTATGCTCAAGGAGAACCCACAGG
Source organism: Gossypium anomalum (assembly GCA_025698475.1). Lineage (NCBI taxonomy): Eukaryota > Viridiplantae > Streptophyta > Magnoliopsida > Malvales > Malvaceae > Gossypium > Gossypium anomalum. The sequence goes on from CM046964.1 coordinate 66,268,225, forward strand.
CTTGGAACATCGACCTATGCCACCTGCTCCACCCACTAATTTGGGGCAAGGGATATCCGCGTCAAACCCTGGGGCTAATCCTGCTGATCCACTAGTTCCAGATCTAGATGACCCAGCAGAGGTGGCCAAATTGAAATTGGATAACCATGACACAAAATATAGGAGTCTGGAGGAAAGACTCAAAGCAATAGAAGGCATTGAGGTCTTCTCCGCGCTAGGTGCCAAGGAACTCAGTTTGGTACCTGATCTAATTTTGCCTCCAAAGTTCAAGGTGCCTAATTTTGAGAAGTATGATGGGACTAGGTGCCCAAAAGCACATCTCATCATATTCTGTCGAAAAATGACTGGTTACGTGAACGAGGATAAGTTACTTATACATTGCTTCCAAGATAGTCTAACAGAGTCGACCTCCGTTGGTACAACCAACTTAGTAGGAAAAGATTAGATCTGGAAAGACTTGGCATCCGTGATTTCATGAGAGCAATACAAGCATGTATCAGACATGGTGCCAGATCGGATGACCTTACAAATGATGGAGAAAAAGCCGTCAGAGACCTTTAGACAATATGCGCAGAGATGGAGAGACGTCTCAGCCCAAGTGGAACCCCCACTAACAAAAATGGAGATAGCCGTTCTCTTTATCAACACCTTAAAGGCGCCGTTTTATGACAAACTAGTAGGAAGTGCCACGAAGGAGTTTGCAGATATTGTAATATCTGGTGAGCTCATAGAGAATGCCGTTAAGAGCGGTAGAATGGAAGGTTCAGAGGGTTCAAAAAGGGCAGTGCCTATGAAAAAGAAGGAATCAGAAACCCACATGGTCGGGATGGGAAATCGCTATGCCTCTAATTCATATCCTAACCAACCCCGACCTCGAAATTTTCCACCTCCAAATTTCTATTATCCTCCTCAAACCTCTTACTACCAAACACCACCTCCTTCTTACCCCGTTTACGCCACAAACAACCAAAGACCCGTCACCACTTTATCACAAAACACTGCACCCGTTCAAAACCAACCCAGAAATGAGCCAAGACCAGCAAGGCCTAATCCCGAGAGACCGCAGTTTACTCTCATTCCTGTGTCATATGGAGAATTGTACCCAAAACTTTTGGAGAAACAACTGATTTCTCCCCATTACATGGCACCCCTTAAACCTCCATACCCAAAATGGTACGATCCAAATGCTAGTTGTACATATCATGCGGGGAACCAGGGGCATTCTACTGAGAACTGTCTGGCTTTCAAAAGGAGAGTTCAAGGGCTCATTGATGCGGGTATTTTGTGATTTGATGGATGCAGGCGGTGATGTACTGGGAATCCATTCCCAAACCACACCGAAGGTAATGTGAGCGCAGTAGGAGAGAAGGATAAACGACAAAGTAAAAGATGGGTTTCTGAAGTAAGAACACCTCTGCAGAGAATCTGGGAGGTACTAGTTGAAAAAAGGTTGCTTTGTCGTTTTAACAGAGTATTCGAAGGAAAGGATGCAAAGAGTCACAGTTTTTGCGAGTTCCATGGCATCGAAGGGCACGACATTCAGTCCTGTGATGAATTCAGAGGATTATTACAAAGTATGATGGATAACAAGGAGATCAGGATTTTTTGTAAAGCCGAAGAGGCCGATAGTGGAGAAATATGTGCCTTTGACAATCAACCATCAGGTCCCCCTTATAGCGCTGATCTACCATTGGTGATTTATTATGACGCAAAGAAGGAGCCGGTGAAACCAAAAATGATAATCGAAGTACCATCTCCTTTCCCTTATAGGGACAACAAAACAGTACTGTGGAGATATGATGTCAATATCGTCATACCGGAAGTTGGAAAGTCCAAAGTCATAATTGAATATGTTGGGGAGGTAGGTCATTTTACCCGAAGTGGACGGTGCTATTCTAAAGAAGTTGAACCGGCAAAGAAAAGTAGCGACTTGAAGCAAAAAGGGAAAGCGCTGATGCACGAAGTCGAAGTCGAGCAAGAAATTTCACCTGTACAAGAAACTAAAAAGCCTGTGAATGAGAAAGAAGCTCAAGAATTCTTGAAGTTTATCAAGCACAGTGAGTATAGTGTGGTGGAACAATTGAGTAAGCAGCCATCACGAATCTCAGTTCTATCACTACTGTTAAATTCAGAGCCACACCGGAATGCTTTATTGAAGGTGTTAAATCAAGCTTATGTGGCCAACAACATATCTGTTGAAAAGCTTGATAGGTGGGTAAACAATTTGAATGCGGACAATTTCATCTCTTTTAGTGATGATGAGATACCGCCAAACGGTAGAGGTTCGGTGAAAGCACTGCATATCACGACTCGCTGCAAGGGCTACATAATACCTAACGTACATATCGACAATGGGTCAGCACTCAACGTCATGCCATTGGCCACACTTTCCAGAATACCGATGGATTTGTCCTACTTAAGGCCCTGTCATTCCACAGTAAGGGCATTTGATGGGACGAGGTGTAAAGTTATGGGAAAGATTGAGATCCTTCCAGAAGTAGGCCCTTACATTTATGATGTCGAGTTCCAAGTCATGGACATTACACCCTCTTATAACTGCCTTTTGGGAAGACCCTGGATCCATTCTGCTGAAGCGGTCCCATCATCCCTTCACCAAAAAATGAAATTTATCATGGATGGCTGTCTGGTCACAGTTAAGGGAGAAGAAGACATCGTCGCATCTATCTCTCCAGATGCGCCATATCTTGAAGTAAGCAAAGACGCAGTGGAATGTTCCTTCCGATCCCTCGAATTTGTCAATGCCACTTTCATTGCTGAGGGAAACAAAATTCCAGTGCCGAAACTTTCGAGAAATACCAAAATGGGTGTCAAATTGATCGTGGGAAGGGGAGCTCAAGGAAGAAGAGGTTTAGGCAGATATCTGCAAGGAATAGTCAGGGCTTTAAAGCCAGTGCACCACAAGGCTCGATACGGTTTGGGAATCCAGCCTGACATGCGTCAAAGAAGAAGACAGTGGAAGAAAGATCAAGAAAGAAGGATCGCAAGAACTTTGGGCCGAGAACCAGAATGAGAGCCCATAGAATACCCTCCTTTGTCAAAAACATTTACATCTGCAGGAATGATATACCCTGGACAAGACGATCCACGAAACATGCTGAGGATAATTGAAAGGGGTTTTCAGAATGTCAGCATAAATGTCATTGACAAAGGGGCTGGTACAAGTAAAGATGTCTCGAGGATACGCCCTTGCCCTCCTGGTTTCATGTTGAACAATTGGACTTCCGAGGAGCTTCTTGTAGTTCATAAGTCTTCAGAGTAATGCCAGACATTAACCTTCTATTGTGTCCTTAGATATAATAGAATTCTTTTGTAAGAGCGTGCATTCGCTCTTTATCATTCAAATGAATATCAATGAAGATGCATTTTGTCACGAATTCTCGCATTATCACTAATTTCATAATCAAGTTTCTCATTTCATAGCCTATCCTTACATTTGTCACATTCCATGCCATAATATTTTTGTTTGTTGTTTCCAATACTCGGACGCCCCTCTATAGTTTCCTTTTCCATTCAACTTTCAGGTGCTCAGATATTGATGACATGAACAAACCTGTTACGAGTCTTGAAATTGATTTTGAGAAGGCTGTTTATTTAGGAGAATTTGAAGCTGAAGAAAATGCTGAAGATTATGTTTTGTCTCCTGAATTGTTAAGAATGGTGGAACAGGAGGATAAACAGATTTTGCCTCACGAAGAATCTGTGGAAACAATAAACTTGGGCACTGAAGAAAGGAAACAAGAAGTGAAGATTGGGACTTCTATTTCAGAGAGTACCAGGCATAATTTGATCGCTTTACTCCACGAGTACAAAGATATTTTCGCATGGTCATACCAAGACATGCCAGGGCTAGATGAAGATTTAGTGGTCCATAAGCTTCCATTAAAGCCAGAATGCAAGCCCATCCAGCAAAAATTAAGACGGATGAGACCCGAAATGTTGTTGAAAATAAAAGAGGAAGTCAAGAAGCAATTTGATGCTGGCTTCCTACAAGCCTCTAAATATCCAGAATGGGTGGCTAACATAGTCCTAGTACCAAAGAAAGATGGCAAAGTACGAATGTGCGTGGATTACCGTGACCTGAATCGAGCAAGCCCAAAAGATAATTTTCCCTTGCCACGTATTGATACGTTGGTAGACAATACAGCAAGACATTCGTTGTTTTCTTTCATGGACGGATTCTCGGGGTATAATTAGATCAAGATGGCCCCTGAGGATATGGAGAAAACTACCTTCATAACAATGTGGGGAACGTTTTGCTACAAGGTGATGCCATTCGGGTTAAAGAACGCTGGGGCAACATATCAGAGGGCTATGGTGACCTTATTCCATGACATGATGCATAAAGAAATAGAGGTCTATGTCGACGATATGATTGCTAAATCCTGAGGGGAAGAAGAGCATGTAGTGAATCTCAAGAAGTTGTTCGACAGGCTGAGAAAGTTCCAATTAAAGCTCAATCCAGCCAAATGTACGTTTGGGGCTACCTCAGGGAAATTGCTAGGCTTCATTGTCAGTGAAAGAGGTATCGAGGTTGATCCAGATAAAATAAAGGCCATTCAAGAGTTACCACCCCCGCGCACGCAAAAGGAAGTTAGAGGATTTTTAAAGAGATTAAACTACATCGCCCGATTTATCTCTCAACTTACCAACCAATGCGACCCGATCTTTCGACTTCTTCGAAAACATAACCCTGGAGAATGGAATGAGGAATGCCAGATGGCCTTTGATAAGATAAAGCAATATTTGTCTAGTCCTCCAGTGCTAGTACCGCCAACTCTGGGAAGACCGTTAATTTTGTATTTGACGGTGTTCAAAAATTCAATGGGTTGCGTACTGGGGCAACACGATGAGACGGGAAAGAAAGAAAAGGCGATCTACTACCTCAGCAAAAATTTCACTGAATATGAGGCAAAGTATTCGTCCATTGAAAAATTTTGTTGCACTCTGGTTTGGGTAGCTCGGAGACTCAAACAATACATGTTGTACCATACGACATAGTTGATTTCAAAGCTGGACCCGATAAAATACATGATGGAATCACCGGCACTATCAGGAAGAATGGCCCGATGGCAGATTCTCCTTTCGGAATATGACATTGCCTATGTAAGTCAGAAGTCAATAAAAGGGAGTGCAATAGCCGACTTTCTAGCAACTCGAACGACAGAAGAATATGAGCCGTTAAGATTCGATTTCCCAAACGAAGACTTAATGTGCATCACAGAAATGGAATCCGAGTCCTCAAAAGAGAAGTCATGGAAGATGTGTTTTGATGGTGCGTCGAACGCTTTAGGACATGGAATCGGAGCAATCCTGGTATCACCAGAGGGGAATCACTATCCATTTACTGCAAGACTGAATTTCTTCTGTACCAATAATATCGCAGAATATGAGGCCTGTATCATGGGGCTTCGTGCAGCTATTGATCGAGACATCAAAATCCTAGAGGTATACGGAGACTCAGCTCTAGTGGTTTACCAGATCCGTGGAGAGTGGGAAGTGAGGATCAGAAGTTGATCAAATACTGATGATTTCGTGGCGAATTGATCAAGGAATTCAAAGAAATAACCTTTCATTACTTCCCACGAGAAGAAAACCAATTAGCTGATGCTCTGGCCACTTTGGCTTCAATGTTCAAAGCAAATAAAGAAGCAGAAATAATGCCCCTCAAAATGAGCATATACGAGGTTCCTGCACACTGTTGTAGCATTGAAAAAGAGATAAACGGATGACCATGGTTCCATGATATCTTAGAATATATCAAGAATCAAAGGTATCCCGGACAAGCAAATGAGAACGACGAAAGAACGATCAGAAGAATGGCAGCGGGATTCGTTCTTGATGGGGACATCTTGTACAAGAGAGGAAAAGATCAGATGCTCTTGAGATGTGTGGATGATGTTGAAGCCAGAAAAATACTCGATGAGGTCCATGAGGGAATCTGCGGAACACATGCCAATGGTTTCAATATGGCCAGAAAGATCATGAGACTCGGTTATTATTGGTTGACGATGGAAAGTGACTGCATCAATTTTGCCAGAAAATGCCACAAATGTCAAATCTATGGAGATAAAATTCATGTAGCCCCTTCGCCCCTTCATGTCATGACTTCTCCGTGGCCTTTTTCTATGTGGGGCATGGATGTTATAGGGCCAATTTCTCCAAAAGCATCAAATGAACATCGATTCATTTTTGTGGTCATTGATTACTTCACAAAATGGATAGAAGCCGCCTCGTTTGCCAATGTGACGAGAACTACGGTTTGCAAGTTTTTGAAAAAGGAAATCATTTGCCGGTATGGCTTGCCTGAAAGAATCATTTCAGATAATGCCACGAATCTGAACAATAAGATGATGAAAGAAGTGTGCGAGCAGTTCCAAATAAAGCATCATAACTCTTCGCCCTATCGCCCAAAGATGAACGGGGCTGTTGAAGCAGCTAACAAGAATATTAAAAGGATCATTGGAAAAATGACTGAGACATATAAAGATTGGCACGAGAAACTTCCATTTGCTTTGTTTGCATATCGCACATCTGTGCGGACATCTACGGGAGCAACTCCTTTCTCTCTAGTCTATGGAATGGAAGCTGTGCTACCTATCGAGGTTGAGATTCCCTCTCTGCGAGTCTTAATGGAATCAAAGTTAGAAGAAGCAGAATAGGTTCGAGCTCGATATGATCAGTTAAACCTCATCGAAGAAAAACGTCTAAGAGCAATTTGTCATGGGCAGATGTACCAAAAGAGAATGATCACCGCCCATGACAAGAAGGTACGACCAAGAGAATTCCATGAAGGAGAACTTGTGTTGAGGAAAATTCTCCCGATACAAAAAGACCTGCGAGGAAAATGGGCACCAAACTGGGAAGGACCATACGTCGTAAAGAAGGCGTTTTCAGGTGGAGCTTTGATTCTTACCGAGATGGACGGGAAGGAGTTAGCAAATCCAGTGAACTCAGATGCGGTGAAGAAGTACTATGCTTGAAAAAAGAAAGTCAAGATGAAAACCCGAAAAGGGCATCTTAAAAAAAAAAAAAGGGATCAGAGTGAAAACCCGAAAAGGGCGCTTTGATTAAACAAAAAAGATTAGGATGAAAACCCGAGAGGGCATTCTAATGAAGCAAACATTCGGCTTACAAGGCAAGATGTTTTAAACCGTACGACAAACAGTGAGACTACAGTATTTGAAGCATCTCTGAAAGCTTAAAATCTTCTACGCAAGGAGCCAGACTCGAAAAGATTCTTGATTGAGGAACGTGGAAGAGTTCATGTGTTGAATATCTAGAGCATTTGTATCCGTTGAATACGATCCTTTCTTTCTTTTTGACATTTTTTACCCTCATTGGTTAACTTCCTTTGTTTGCCACACTTGAAATAAATGAACATGAGATATCATTTTGTCCCTACTTGACCTTTTTCATGCATCTCATTATGTGTTTATTTACATAATAAATGGTGAAATGACATGCTCTAAACGAAAGAAATGTTAAGCATTACTTGGATGAAAACTTGATAAGCACAAGAGCTTCAAAGCAAAAACAAAGTTCAACCAGAGGCAAGAGAGTGATATCCGAGAAACGTCGATTACTTGTAAAACTTGAAAATGGGTACATGGCTTAAAAAGGAAGTCAAGAGCCAAAGCAACGGACGCAGATCATGAAGATTCGTGACCAAAAAGGACAAGCGACAAACATGCTTAGGAGCACTGCATAATCATGTAGACATAAAGGCATTTAAGACAAACATGTGCATATCATGATAACCTCATGCATGGCATATACAGGTATTCAGCAGAGCAAGAAATCTGGAATGAGATTCGCATTGAATCAAGTGAAGAGACACATGAGTTATACCAGATGACAGGTTTCGGTATTTTGATATTTTTTTAATTTGCGCTTTTCAAGGAAAATCAACTCATATTGCGAGAGGTGAGTTGAGCCTCAAGACACGTTGAGGTAATTTTAATTTATGTTTGTCAAAAATCAACTCATAATGCGAGAGGTGAGTTGAGCCGCAAGACACGTTGAGGTAATTTCAATTTATGTTTCCAAAAATCAACTCATAATGCGAGAGGTGAGTTGAGCCTCAAGACACGTTGAGGTAATTTCAATTTATGTTTTCAAAAATCAACTCATAATGCGAGAGGTGAGTTGAGCCTCAAGACACGTTGAGGTAATTCCAATTTATGTTTCAAAAATCAACTCATATTACGAGAGGTGAGTTGAGCCTTTAATTTCTATTTTTCAAAGGTCAACTCATATTGCGAGAGGTGAGTTGAGCCTTTTAATTTCTGTTTTTCAATTATCAACTCATATTGCGAGAGGTGAGTTGAGCCTTTAATTTCTGCTTTTAATTTCTATGTTTCAAAAATCAACTCATATTGCGAGAAGTCAGTTGAGCCCTAGCTCATGTGATGAGCTATTTTCAATTTCTGTTTCTAAAGAGTCAATTCATATTGCGAGAAATGAGTTGAGCTCAGGATCATATGTCGAATAAAGAATAAAGATTGAAGCTGACGGAAGACACTAGATTTGGATCCCCTGAAGTTGCAGCGGAGCAGGTCAAAGTTGCAAGTCTCGTCCCCTTGAAGTTGCAGTAGAGTGGATCGAAGATATCAGATTTTGCCTTGCTAAAGTGATAGAAGAGAAGACCACAAATCTTATCTCACTGAAGCGATAGAAGAGCAGATTGAAGCTGTAGATCTCATCTTTATGAAGCTACATGGAAGCAGATCGAAGTCACAAATCTCATGTCCTTAAAGTTACACTAGAAAAACTGAAGTTACAAAGCATATGTCGGAAGACACAGTGGATTGAACCAAAGCTACAAGACACAGTGGATTGAAGAGAGCCTACCAGAACAAGAAGAGCACCAATGAAGTCAAAACTTGACAAGACAGGGCAAAATTGGCCTTTCATTTTGTCTTTGCTCTATTCTCGTTACACGACAATAAGCAAAGAGGGGCAGCTGTTGCAGGCCAAATTTGAACCCAACCCCATAACCCTTTACAAATCCCTTACCCATTAACCCCTTTTTAAAATCTCAAAACCCAAATAATAATAAAATAGCCCAAATTAAAAAGTCCAAATACATTACAAATAAACCCACTACCCACTCACAACCCAAATTTGAACCCACCCCCAACAGCCCAACTAAACCTACCCCAAGACCCAACACAGCAGCCCAATCCCAGAAGCCCAATTACCCTAACCCTAACCAGCTCCCCACCGAACCTACCCTCCCTCAGTGCCGCAATGTCCCATCGCCCATACCAGCCTCTGCAGGACCTGCTACCACCGCCCACAATGTCTCAGCACCGCCCAAGTCCCTGCAACACATTAAACAGACTAGACAGAAAGCAAAAAGTATGAAAAGCTACCTGTAAAAGAAATGGGTATAAAAACTCGAATAGAAAAACTTTGTAAGGGTCTTTTTTTTTCAACAGTTCAAAAAAATATACAAAAACAGTATTTGAAGCACCACCAATATCAGAGGATCAAAGATATCAAAAAAATCAAAAGCTAGAAACCTAAGGTTATTTTTTATTTATTTATTTTAGTTTCGGTTTTTAGGCCTATTTTATACACATATATACTAGAGAATATAATAAAATAATAAAATAAATAACAACAAATAAAAAATTTAAAATTATTTTTTTTACCTTTCCGGCCACCGTGCACGGTGGTCGGTGCCGGTGCCGGCGCCGGTGACCGTCCGGCGACCGGCCGACAATCGGACTCTGGCCGTCCCCCTCTCTCCCTTCTCCTCTCCCCTTTTTTCTCTCCTTCCCTTTTCTTTTTTTTTCTTTCCCCCTTGCACAAATGAAAAAAACAAAAATTTTTAACTTATATAGGGGTCCAAAACGCACCGTTTTGGACCCCCTGTTAATGGGAAAACGAAGTCGTTTTAGAGCGGGTCGGGTCAACCCGACCCGCACCGGAAGGATCCGCGTGTTTTTTGAAGCGGAAGGGCTATTTGCGCAATCAGCCCTTCCGCTTTTCTGAGTCTTTATAATTAAATCTTTCATGTTTTGTAATTTTGCCCTAAAAGTTTACGTCGTTTTCAAACTGGGTCCCCAGATATGCGCACCGTTTTTAAAGGCGTTGGAAAATTGCTCGTTTGGTCCCCTTTGTTTTCACGCGTATTCATATCGGTCCCTCATTTCTTTATTTCTTTTAAATTCGCTTCAAATTACATTTTTGGTCCAATTATGTCCTTTTCGTTTATTTTCTTTTTTACATATTATTAATATTAATATTTTATTCTTATTGATATATTAATTATTTTTAAATTATTATTTTTACTAATGATTGTCACTTCTAGTTTTAGCATTATTATCAATATTAATATATATTATATATGTATATATTTATACGTTTATATATAGTGTTATTTTAATTACTTTACTTTAATATCATTATTATATCATATTTATATTTTTATATACTCCGTTATTATTATTATTAATGTTATCAGATGTTATTTATTTCTAATATATATATATATATATTATGTAAATGTCCTAATATTATATTACTTACATTTTTTATTATTTTTATATATATATTATGTATATGAGTTTTTAATATCATATTTTATACATATATTTTCATTTTTTTGTTAGTCATTTATATGTACATGTATATATACTACTAAATGTATACTTCTAATATTATATTATATATTTCTAAATATCGTTATTTATATATATACGTATGTATTTATGTGACATACTAATGGTTTTCTTTTTCATATTGTTATTTCGATGTATGTATATATTTATATATTCAAATATTTTACATATATTTTTAATGTTATTTATTGCATACTTCTTCACTATTCATACTTTTTATGAATATGTATATATATATCCTTTTTTATATATTATTAGTTATGTATTTTTGTTATTTCATGTATATTATTATATATGTATATCGTATATATTCATATTAAGTATATCATGCATGTATATATATATTTTTCTCACATACATTATGTACATACTTTTAACATCGTTTTTTATATATATATTATATTTATTGTTTTCTCGTATTTTATGATATTGTTGCATTTAATCTTGCATGTATTATTATTGTTTTTTTATATTATTGTCACATTTATTATTTGCTTCAATATATTTCTAGTTTTTTTCTCTCTTTATTTATTTCATCTGAATTTTGTTTTACATTACATTGAAAAAATCATATTCTTGTTTTCAAATTAATAATCAAGGCAATGTACCGATTTAACATTAAGTCATCGAGTTCATCGCTATGTTGGGTGAATGTCAATTGACTCGTGTTAAAGCGATATACCCTTCTCAAAAATCGGAATAAACCAAAATTTCTCGTCTTTTTAACCGGGTCACGACTAAATTTTATATTGAACTCGTATTTTTGAAAATCAAGACAACACGTGTTCATGAGATACCAATTTTGGGCGTCGCGAGGGTGCTAATACCTTCCTCGCGCGTAACCGACTCCCGAACCCTAATCTTTCTCTGGCTTTTAAATGTAGACCTAAATTTAGCCTTCCTTTTGTTTTAAAAATGAATCTAATAGGTGTCCGATCACACCTAGGAAAAAGGATCGGTGGCGACTCCCAGTTTATTTTAAAACCAAATTTCAATTTCCAATTTTCTAATAAATCGCCACAATTAGCGACCGAAAGCTAAAATTTTTACGTCGCTACACTAGGACAACGAAGCAAGGCAGTGTACTCCTCCACAGTAGGTACCATGTCTACTTCCCCAAAAGTGAAACAACTGTACGCCGGGTTTCAAAAATGAGCAAGGGCTCGGAATAAGTGCTCGTCTATCTGAACATCAAGCAAGTAAGGTAAGTCTTCGTAATTACCGTAGAATAACTGCTTAGTCTCTTTGCCCCACTGATCCCAAATTTCCTTAAGCTCTTGGAGATTATTCTGCGTGACGCTAGTACGAGTGTAATCTGACAACTCCAACACGTATCTCTCAGCTATACTATCTCCCTTTTCTAGTTGAGTTTGCTCGGACCATCTATGGATGTTGGCGTTGCCTTCCACTCTATCAAGAAGTCCGTTCTCCATAATAAAACATCCTAACTTAGAAACTGATCGTGAATCGATATCTTTATAAATGCAAAATGATATGCAAACAAAGGAAAAGAAATACTCAGTATCAATAAATTTCAATGATAACTTATAAGGGTAATATCTAAAATTTAAACCTAACTAAGTTGGGCTCATACGTCTTTCGATATTAGGTTAGTTCTAAAGTTTAAGGTACCTGGACCAGCAGATTCCTCGATTCTCACCCATTATAGGCTCATTTGAATCGAGTTCGGTTCAGCAGAATACATTTCCCTATGGCTACACGGAGATGAAAATCTCACGAAACCATAAGTACGGATGTATCCCGAAAGTGATCCACTATCCTGCACGGAGGCGAAAACCTCACGAAGGCGTGGTTTCTCACTCCCACTTAAGAGTATGATCACAACGGTCATGCAAATGCAATGCGCTTTAGAATATAGCAACACATGCAATAATACAAACACATGTAATGAAAAGAGGATTAAATTTTAAAATTTTTAATTTCTGACATTAAGACAAGAGATAATCCATTACACGGCTTGACTCTCTTATTAGTCCCCAGTGGAGTCGCCAAGGTGTCAAGACCATTTTAAAATCGAGTTTTTGAAAATGGGAATCAACCTTAAAAATGAAAACGGGAGTCGCCACCAATCTTTTTAGGTGTGATTGGATCACCTTTAAAACATTTTGTTTTAAAATCATTAGTTTTGGTCTATGAAATAAAAAGAACGGGTTCGGGAGTCGATTACGTACGAGGAAGGATTAGCACCATCGTATCGCCCAATTATCAAATGTCTTTAAGGCCAGAAATTAGAAATTTTAAGATGCAATCCTCTTTTAATATTTTTGATTTTTTTTTTTTTGAAAATTAGGGTTCACTTATATCAAATAAATCAAAATATTTCGTCCAATAAGTTAGGACACCATATTTTTAGGATATTTGGCACTAAGTTAGCCTTTTTGAAAATTCCTATCTCGAAACGATAAAACGCCACATCCAGTAAGTTAGGACACAACGCTTTGAAATTCCAAGATAGTTGCTTGTATTTTGAAAATTTTAAAAGTTTAGAAGGGTATTTGACTTATTCGAACTCAACGAGAAAAATTGCAACCCAATAAGTTAGGGCACTACTTTTCCCGAAGTTTTCAAACACCAAGCATTGCCTTTTTATTTTTGAAAAGTTTGAAGTCCCTTTTTTAAAACCGATGCATGAAGGAGTATATTAACATAACACACGAGATTACATGTTACAATGATAGGAAAGTAAGAGTATAACAGCACAAATATCATACATTCACCAACGTATACAAGAAATAAAAACATGACAATCTTTAAGTAAGAAAAATATACATAAAAATGAGTACATATTAAAGAAGAAATAGGTAAAAATCCCTAAATATATGATTCAACATATATTTAATCATGTAAATGATGCATGATATATAATATCAAAAAAATATGCATTTGAAAATAAAATATAAAAGTCTATGATATAACCTATAACATAACAATAGCACATTAATTCTAAAGTAAAAAATAAATATTGTACGATAATAAAAATATGTATAATATAAACAAATAGTAAAAATGTGATATTTAATAATAAATTTAAAATATAATATACAATAAAATTATATTTATAAGAATAATAATTACAAAAAAAATAAAAAAGTTATTGGTTTAGTAAGATAATGTATAGAATATAAAATATATAAAATAATTTATATTTAAAATGAAATAATTATATAATATATAAATATAAGTTTAAAATGAATTATCAATGATGAAATCTATGTATTATAATATTATAATATCTTCAAAATGTGTAATAGTAGAATATAAAAATAATTATTAACATAAAAATAAATATGTAATACAAATTTAAAACCTTTGATGATAATGGTATATAGATAAAAATATATAATAATAAAAAGTGACTTAATAATATATAAAATAATTATATTATAATATAAAATCATATATAAAAATAATATATAATATATAATAAACATATAATATGATAATAATATATAAATAATGATGTAAAATAATAACTAGTGAAAAATAACATATGATAAATAATAATAATATAAATGATATATAAAATAATTCTATAATATATAATATAAAAAATAAGGTTAAAAATAAAACAAATAATAATATAATAAATATATAGGGTTAAATTTGAAAATTCGGTAAAATTATGGGACGAATTTAAAAGAAATAAAAATGGATTAAGGTCATAATTAAAACGCGCGTAAATCAAGAGGGACTCATTGGGCAAATTGCCCTATTCCTTAAAACAGTCATGTTTCCTAGGATGTAGTTTAACAACTGTCGAGACTAGATTGAAACAATTGTAAAGTATTAGGGCCAAATCAAAAAAATAAAATAATACGTAATTATAAATTAAAAGAGGCGAAAGGACTAATTGAGCAATTAACCCTATTCAAATAAACGCGCGGATCCTCCCTGGGTAATCAGGTCAACGAGCGGATCCTATGGCTTAATACGACACCGTTTTGAGCTTATTGGGTTAAGCAGAAACGATGCCGTTTCGAAGAGGCTATATAAGCCAACTTTGCAGCTTAAAATCATTTTAACACTAGTCTCTTTAAAAAAAACAAAAAAAGCTCTGCAGAAGGGAAGAGAGAGGTCCCAGCTCTGGCCTTTGGCCACGGTGCAATGTTTGCAAACGTGCCCCAAGCGCCTTCGTACGCGGTGGTCTTAAGGCTTAAAAACTTCGTCCTTCCACAGGTAATCGCTCTTCCCTTAAATCCTTCCTCAGGCAGGTTAGAACAGTTCATACATATTCAAAATAAAGCATGAGATATGCGATGTAAATCACCTTTTGAGAAATTGCTGATATTTTTTGAATGAATATCTGTGAATATATCTTTTTATTTCGTCCTCAAAAAAAAAGGTTTCTCTTTACAATGTTTGATTCAGGCTTTTATAGCCACTACTGTGTTACATAAACTGGAAAGGAATTTTCTTTCCATTTCTTGTCTGCGGTATCCACCATATCTTTGATTGTGATCTGCTGAAATCTTTTTATTTAGTTTCCTTTTTGTTTTTTGTATCTGCTGTGTTTCTTTCCTTTCTTTGCAGGTGCTCGCAAAAAATCCGGTAATGGAGGGGTCGCTGGCGTTGATGGAGGCCTGAAGTCTGGCGGTGGTATCGGTGAGGCGCTAATTGGTGGCTGAGGAGCCGTCCAGGCTGTGCTGAGAAAACTCATTAATCGCCTTGATTTTTTGGGGAATTCAACGGACACTCCCCAAGGCTTCCAGAAGCTACTTGCGGCGCTGTAGTCCTCAGGAAACCCTAGGGTTTCCTGTTTCTTTAAAGTTACTTGGGCTTTTGGGCCATTTCTGATTTGGATTTGGGGTGTAAATGGTTCTGCTGGGTAGTTTTAGGATCTGTTAAGTTGTAACCGGGCATAAGATTTAAGCCAATTGGTTTTGGGTTTAAAGATTAGTGGGCCAATGTAAATGGACTGTTATAAAAACAATGATTTATTTATTTATTTATTTGGTTTACAGCTCGGTCAAATTTGGGCTACTACACAAGGAATTAAAACATTCATTTGGAAATTAATTAGTGAATATTTTTGAAATTTTAAATAAACAAATTTCTTAAGTTCCTTATTTGCAAATATTAACCTTATGGAAATTGATAAATATTAATAGTGTATCAATATAATTGTAAACTATATTCTTAGAGATAATCATGTCATGTTCTTAGTATGTAAATTAGTGATACTTATATCACACTCTGAATAAATTTGTCAAGTAGCATATTTTAATTAATATAAAATTGCATAAGAAATCATTTTACACAACTAAATTAAGAATACATAAATATTCAAGAATGAATTGGCTCGATTGAAAATTTCTCATGGAAATGTTGATTTTTGTAGATTTATGGTGGAGTTTTTTTGTAGATTCGTGGTTTTTTTTTTATATTTTTTTATGAGATTTACTTTGGACTTTGAGGTGAAAGTGAAAATGAGAGAATCAAGGCTACTTGACACCCCTATTAGGTTTTAGAGAATGTGACAAAGGGAGTATTTTTTTAGCAAGTATGGCCGGATATGTAATTCCACACATATCATTCCCAATCAGCTGTTGAAAAAAGTTGTTCATCCCAACGTGTTTTATTTTGGAGACTTTAGCTTAACAAGTTATTGCAAATCTCCATTCACCAAACACTATAATTAGAGGATTTGACTACTCAATCCTTCATTTGTGTCCAAATTAGCTAAAAAAAAGCCCAAAACTTTGTTTACCAAACACCCCTAAATATTTTTTAATTTTAGTAATATTTTAAGTATCTTTGTGGGGTCAATAAGTCAATTTACTATTTATATTTTTATTCGTGGGGTCAATTGACTCCACAATCTAACATGTGGCTCCGCCACTACTTTTGATTGTTATACGATTGAGATAATATATTCAATATAATGTATCTGTTATATCATTCCACATATCGGTTAGAGTTTACTAAGGGCTACCAAGAAAATTGAAAGAGGTAAATATAATTGATAATTATACTTATAAATTGTTATTTTAAATTTCATTAAGTACGAATGTTCTGATGCTTTAATTTTTCTTATAATTATTCAACTAAATATGGAAAATCTAAAATTTAATTTCATACGAGTACTTATTAAATTATTCATAGCTTAACATTTTCCTTTTTCTGAGATTAAGAAGATAGATTTTAAACTTTAGTGTCTTTGGATCACATCTCATCAACATGGAAAGGCTTGGAAAGGAATGCCTTTATTGGTATCAAAACGGTATTGTAGTTGACATGTACATAAGTATCTAATATTGCAAGCGATCTAAATGAGATGAACTTAATGGTTTCTTTATATTATTAAAATTGCTCTATGAATGATTTGTATGTGATATTTTGGATAATAGATATAAAATATTGCTGTTCAAAAGGTTGAGATGTATGGAATGGTTTGGGATTTGATTTTTGAAATTATCTTTTGCAGGGAGGATTGATTATTTTCTAGAGGATATGTTGCCAAATTTTTTAAAAAAAAAAACAACCTAGTTAAATTAATTTGACATTTCTTACTTGGGATGTTACAAAGGATTTTATTTAATTAAATTGTAGACACTCAATTTTGCCCGGGCCCAGAATTAAGTCCAAAAACAAAAATAATAAACCAAAAAAAAACGAAGTCCAAGTTCAGTCCAGAATTACAAATATAATTTGGCCCGATCAGAATGGCCCATTACTTGAAAAGATTTAAGGTCCATCTACAAGCTTGACTCATACGGAAATATAATCTTTAAGGATATGTAATCTTAGATATGATATGCAATCTTAGATATGATACAATCTTAGATATGATATGCAATCTTAGATATGATATGCAATCTTGAATATATGATCTTGTAATCTTGGAGATTTAATTTGTAGATATCATTTAATCTTAACCGTTGATGTAATTGATCTGTACCGTTAGATTTGGGGAGGCTCAACTATAAATAGAGGCCTCTCCCTTCATTGTAAATCACTTGAGTTTTGGGAAGCAATAAGAATTCTTAAGAGCATTCACTCAAATTTCTCTCCCTCTTGCGTTCTTACTCTCTGTGGTTTGTTCTTATTTTATTCTTCGTCTATCTTAGTTTTTCAACCTTTTTTTTATTTTAATTTCTTCATTTTTCAAATATGTATATTTATTCCTATCTTTTATACATTTGATTATGTATTTTATATATTATAATATTTAACCTTTTTATATAGTTTATTTTCAGATATATATTTTCTATGCATGTATATATATTATATTATCATTTCATGTATTTTGAACTATTGCATTATATTTTTATAATTTATAAATGTTCTATTTATTCATTTTTTTAGTGTATGTCATTTATCTTATTTGTGCATAGTTTCATTTTTTTTTTATATGCTATTTTAATTATTTTTTTATGTGCTATTTTATGATATATATTGTTGTATAATTTTTGCATGTATTATGTTTTTCTTTTAGTTTACTCATGTTTTTATTTGTTTATTACCTTATATTTACCCTAGTATGATTTTTTTTCATTAAACGTATGTTCATGTTATTTAGTTTTGTCTTAATGATATTATTTATGTTTGTATGGAAATGTTAGAATATTTTGTACATCTATGCTTCATGATGCATTAATATGTCATCCTAAAACGTCACTTAAAATAATATTCCAAGTTTTTTTTAAAAAAAAATAAAAGGCAATGCTTGATGTTTGGAAACTTCAAGAAAGGTAGTGCCCTAACTTACTGGGTTGCGACTTTTCTCGTTGAATTCGAATAGTCAAGCACCCTTCTAAGTGATTTTGAGTTTTCAAAACTTAAACAATTATTTCGAGATTTCAAAACATAGTGTCCTAACTTACTGGATATGGCGTTTTGTTGTTTCGAGATAGAAATTTTCGAAAGACGAGCCTAGTTTCGAAGGTTTTAAAATGTTGCGTCCTAACTTACTGGATGTGATGTTTTTACTCGTTTGAAATAAGTGAGCCTTAATTTTCAAAATTGAGACATTCTAATTAAAAGAGGCTTGCATCTTAAAACATTCAAATTTCCGACATTAAAGACACTTGATAATCAATTAGGTACCAATTTTTGGGCATTTGAGGTGCTAACCCTTCCTCCTACGTAATCGACTCCTAATCCATTTTCTCGACTTTTTCAGAGACCAAAATTAATGTTTTAAAACAAAACATTTTATAAGGTGATCCAATCACACCTAAAAAGATTGGTGGCGACCCCCGTTTTCGTTTTTCTTAAAGTCGATTCCCATTTTCCAAAACTCGATTTAAAAAATGGTTTCGACAGCTTGGCGACTCCACTGGGGACTAATAAGAGAGTTAAGCCGTGTAATTTATTATTTCTTGTCTTAATGTCAGAAATTAAAAATTTTAAAATTTAATCCTCTTTGCATTACATGTGTTTGTATTATTGCATGTGTTGCTATATTCTGATGCGCATTGCATTTGCATGACCGTTGTGGTCAACCCTTAAGTGCGAGTGAGAAGCTACGCCTTCGTGAGGTTTTCGCCTCCGTGCAGGATAGTGGATCACTTTCGGGATACATCCGTACCTATCGTTTCGTGTAATTTTCATCTCTGTGTAGTCATAGGGAAATGTATTCCCCTGAACTGAACTCGATTCAAATGAGCCTATAATGGGTAAGGATCGAGGAATCTGCTGGTTCGGGTACCTCAAACTTTAGAAACAAACCACATATAGAAAAATCGTAAGAGCTCAATATAGATAGAATTATACTTAGGTTATCTTTGTGTTTATTAATATCATATGATACTGACTATTTTCTTTCTTTTGTGCATGTCATTTTGCATTTAAAAGGTATCGATTCACGGTCAGTTTCTAAGTTAGAAAGTTTTATTATGGAGAACAGACTTCTTGATAGAATGGAGGGCAACGTTAACGTCCATAAATGGTCAAAGAAAACGCTGAAGGATACACATCAGAATTATGGGGTTACACTCGCATCAGCGTGGCGCAAAATAATCTCTAGGAGTTAAAGGAAATATGGGATCAATGGAGTAATGAAGCCAAGCAGTTGTTCTACAATAACTAAGGGGACTTGCAGTATTTGCTTAACAGGAGGATAGATGAGCAATTCAAAGTAAGTGTGGGAGTATTGATGGACACTTCTACCATTATAGCATTTCTCTTTCATATGAAGACGGTTGCCATATGGATGGTAAGGGTATTAGAAGGAAAGTGATTGATAGAGTGCCTGAGACCTACAAAAATAAGTTGGATGGAAAGAATTTTGCCTATGATGGTAAAAAGCTAGTTTACTATAGGACCACTACCAAACAACAAGCTTGAGTTTACTATTGTACGTATCAGAAACAATGGAAATGCAAGCCCCGATTGCCTGGATAGCTCAAGTAAGCGCGAAAGAAAGCAATTAAAGAAGACCGTATAATACAAAGACCTTTAGAGATTAGCTATGCTGCGAAGGTACCGAGGCAAGATGCTCTGCGTGGGTAGAAATTAGAAAGCTCTCAAGAAACATTGAGGATATAGGATATTATTTTAAGGTAGCACACTGCAGAATGGGATACCTACCTGTTCGCTAATCTATCTCAAAATAATCAGAACAACTTCACAGTATTGGAGGAGGTGCCCTTAGTGCACTGGATTACCCACAGGTGAGGTCGTAGCTCAAACTCGGGAGAGGACTAATTATTTACAGACATTGGCGGCACAGGCTGACATATTGAGCACCAATATGAGCTACAATCTGATCGTGGCCAAGAGATTGTTTTGTTGTTAAAACTTTAGGCATTAGGGCGAAAGCGTATTTGTAATCCATTTATATGTAAAGATATTCTTTTTCTAAATAAAGTTTTCTAAATGAGATTGAATCGAGATCGATACCTTTTGCATTCATTTGCATCTTATAGCATTTCATTGCATCATTTGCATTGAAAATTATAAAAGACCCTAATTAGTTAAAGTTATTAAAAAGAGAAAAAAAAGAGAGAGAAAGAAGAGGGTCACGGCTAAGTGAAAAAGAAGTTGAATGGGAATTAAAGACGTTCCCTTACATATCCCTGACCTTTGTGTCAGAAGGGATAGCTTACCCAAAGAAGGGGGTGTTTGGAAATGAAAATCATCCCATCAATGTCATACATGAGGAAGGGACTAAACAAAGAAACCTTGAGGGCATTCGCCCTTACGAACCGGGAAGTTCTTTAAACAATTGGACTGCAGAAGAACTTCCTGTAATCTTTTAGAAATTTTACGGAGTAATATTCAGAACACTCTTGTTGCTCTAAAGCCTAGGAGTAATGAGAATTCTTTTGAGAAGTGGGCTTATGTTCAGACATTTTTATTTTTAATAAAACACACTTTTATTATTTATCCGAGTAAATATTCTTTCAATCTGATTCTTTTAACCTTTGACATTCTTTATAAATTTTCATTTCATGTAAATAGTCATTCTTGAATTCATTTATTCCTTGTATATTCTTTTGTGTGCCTATCATAGATCCCTAGATATCAATGACAAGGGCAACGATACTACAGATTCAGAGTTCCTTTTGAGTGCGATATGTGTTTAGAGGAATCTCAGTACTTTGAAGGTGACAGAAATTGTGACTTGTTTCTAAATTTGTTGAAAATGGTTTTTACCCCATAAAGTGGTGGTAGGAAATATAGCCTTAGAGGAAGGAAATATTGCAAAATTGGAATTAGCTGAGGAGACAAAACAAGACCTTGTTGAGACTATTATGGGAATTCAAAAATGTGGTCCAAAGATACATGCAGGAGGATTTGCAATTGCCAAGATAAACATGAGGTTTTGGGGCACTGTAGGTCCACCATGGAAAGGGATCGCATCAGTTGTACAATGAATGCCAAATTTAAAGGAGCCAGGACTTATGGGGCATGTATGTTATGGGCCAGAGCTCATCAAAAGTTTCAAGCTGATAATGACTCATCTTTGTGGACATCAACTACTCCATTAAGAGGGGGAGATAGCTTCATATGCCAATATTACAAACTCAAAAGTCATCCATTTCAAAAAAAAAAGATTATATATAACTGCACAATGCCAAAAGTTTACAGTCTTTTCAAAGATAATACGTCGTACCACAGTACAACAAAGGATGCCAAAAGAAAAGAAAAAGAAGAAAAAAACAAATTACAGAAGATGACCGAGACTGGTAAAAATTGGCATAAGAAACTACCGCCTACTCTCTATGCTTACGCTGGGGAAAACACATTCAATTCCAGTTGTTTCAAAGGTTCCAACCATCATCCTTGGAATGGGTGCATTGTTTGGCTTTCTGAAAGCGATCGATGTGTGTTAATCAATAGTGCTGCGATAGTTAGCTCCAGGCGGTGGCCATTGATTTCCAGCTATAGGGTATCAGGCCGTACACAGTCTTTAAAGCTTAAAATGATAGATTCTTTCTTCAAAACTAGTTTCTGACAAAGTGGATGACGGTATCATGAAGAAAGCTCTCTTAGACTTCTATACAAGTTCAGGGAAGAGAAAACTTGATCAAATCATTATTTTTAGGGATGGGGTTAGCGAGTCTCAATTCAATCAAGTTTTGATCAAGTTATTGAGGATTGCAAGTTCCTTGACGAGAAGTGGAACCCTAAAGATTGTGGATATTATTGTACGAAAAACTATCATACCAAGTTTTTTCAGTAGGGATCTCCTGACAATGTGCTACATGGTACTGTCATTGACAACAAAGTATGTCATCCAAAGAACAATGATTTTTACCTTGGTACTCATGCTGAAATGATTGGAATCACGAGGCAGACCCACTATCATGTTCTCTTAGACCAAGCTGGGTTTTCGGCTGATGATCTGCAAGAGTTTGTTCATTCTCTATCCTATATGTATCAAAGGAGCACCACAGCCATATTTTTTGTGGCTTCTATTTGCTATGCTCATTCGGCAGCTTCACAGTTGGGGGCAATTTATGAAGATTAGGGATGCTTCAGAAACATCATCGAGTCATGGTGGAATGTATGCTCCGGAAGTAATCTCTGTACCTCAGCTTTCCAGGTTGAAGGATAAAGTCAGCAACTTCATTCTTGTCTACTGAGAATCATTGAACCATCTTTTTGTAGGGTTTGACAAACAACAGCCAGAACTGCTGCTGGGGCAATCCCTTTCTCATGGGTTTATGAATCAAGATTTTTCCTCCAAGCTTTGATGGAGTCAAGAATTGAATACCTCTAGTAAACTTAACTTGAAAGTATTCATCCTAAACAAATGTACCAAGAATGGATGGCATAGACTTATGACAAATAAGGTTCGTCCAAAAGAATTTCATAAAGGAAACCTTGTGCTGAAAGAGATCCTTCCCATGCAAAAGGATACCGAATTGGGAAGGGCCATATGTTGAGATGAGGGCTTTCTCTAGAGGTGCACTGATTTTGACAAGAAATGGATAGGAAGAATTTATCTAATCCAGTGAATTCAGACTCAATCAAGGAGTACTTTGTCTGAAGGAGAAGGGAAGCCAAGGTGAAAACCCGCAAAGGGCACTTTGGGACTTCTATTTCAAAAAAAAAAGGAAAAAAAAAAGATAAGAAAAAGAGAAAAAAATGGAGAGGCCAAGGTGAAAACCCGCAAAGGGCGCCTTGAGACCAAAGAGGTTTTGAGTTGAAAACCCGAAAGGGCAGCTCAAATTTGGAAAGTCATGCAATGACCTTGCTATACCAGATTCGACGAGAAGTGAAGTATGTTACATATCGAAGCATCAACGAATTACTTTGGATCTTTTAAACACATGTTGAACTCAAGAAAGTCTTCATAGAGCTGGTGTATAGACGCTCAAGCGGCGATATCTGGGGCATCTGATTTTTGTCCTATTTACTATCTTTGGATTCTTTTTCTTCGCAAAGATATGTTCTCAGGTTAATCTTTTTGCATTCTTTGCAAAGATATGTTCTCAGGTTAATCTTTTTGCATTCTTTCCAATAATTTGTCCAAATCTAATTATCCTCAGGATCAATTTGTCTCCCATTATTCATAAAGCATGTTGCATTGAAATAATGATAGATGAACTAAAATATCTTCACAAACGAAGTTTTGCATATTACTCTGGAAATTTCTAGATACTACAAGAAACTAATACAAGACAATTGTTTAAGGAATTCTCATATGTATGGGTTGGAGATACTCGAGAGATTTTCTTTTTCATTCCAAAAGGTGGTTGGACGTTTTAAGCAATATTGATCTTAAGAAAGGATCATTTCATAAACATCTTCAGTGGGTTGTAACATTTGGGGAATGGTACGGTAGACCAAATTGATGGAGAAGATTCGAGGCATACGAGCAGAGTATGATTGATATGTCAAGAAAAACGAGGTGGAAAGCTTGATAGATGAATGAGTGATGACGTCCGAAATAGGAGTTATTTTCATAAACATTTTGCATCATAATATGTCTAATTAGGAGCATTTGACTCATTTTGATCATGGCATCTTAATTATTTGGCATAAGCATAAATTCCAGGAAATCAATTCTACAAGTGGATTCCCCAGTGGACAATGTAGCAAGATTGATTGAAAATTACAAAATTCAGCGCCTTAATCCCCTAAGCAGTAGGGTAACAGTTTAAATTTGCAAATCTTATCTCCCTAAGCAGTAGGGGAGCAGATCGAAGACTCACCTTAATCCCCTAAGTAGTAGGGTAACAGGTTAAATTTGCAGATCTTATCTCCCTAAGCAGTAGTGGAGCAGATCGAAGACTCGCTTTAATCCCCTAAGCAGTAGGGTAACAGGTTAAATTTGCAGATCTTATCTCCCTAAACAGTAGTAGAGTAGATCGAAGACTCACCTTAATCCCCTAAGCGGTAGGGTAACAGGTTAAATTTGCAGATCTTATCTCCCTAAGCAGTGGTGGAGCAGATCGAAGACTCGCCTTAATCCCCTAAGCAGTAGGGTAACAGGTTCGCAGATCTTATCTCCCTAAGCAGTAGCGGAGTAGATCGACGACGACTCGCCTTAATCCCTAAGCAGTAGGGTAACAGGTTAAATTTGCAGATCTTATCTCCCTAAGCAGTAGTGGAGCAGATCGAAGACCCGCCTTAATCCCCTAAGCAGTAGGGTAACTCAGGCTAAAATTACAGATCTTATCTCCTTAAGCAGTAGTGGAGCAGATCGAAGATGCGCCTTAACTCCCTAAACAGTAGGGTAACAGGTTAAAGTGTAGCAGATCTGACACTCCTGTGCTTACAGCGAAGCAGATCGAAGATTTCAGCATGGCATTCCTGTGTTTATAGGGAACAAGTTGAAGATAGAAGATTTGGCATCCCTGTGTTTATAGGGAACAGATCGAAGATAGCAGATCTGACACTCTTGTGCTTACAGCGAAGCAGATCAAAGATTTCAGCATGGCATCCCTGTGTTTATAGGGAACAAGTTGAAGATAGTAGATTTGGCATCCCTGCGTTTACAGGGAACAAATAAAAGACATAGCAGATTTGACTTTCAGAAGTAGATCCAAGATAACAGTTTGGCATCTATATTTCGACGGAGAACAGATACATAGCAGATCTAACCTTCAGATGTTTATACTGAAGCAGATTCAAGATGATTTGGCATTCTTGTGTTTACAAGGAACAAATCGAAGACATAGCAGATTTGACTTTCGGATGTTCTCACACCAAAGCAGATCCAAGATAACAGGTCTGGCATCTTCATTTCGACGGAGAGCAGATACATTGCAGATCTAACCTTCAGATGTTTATACTGAAACAGATCCAAGATGATTTGGCATTCTTTTGTTTACAAGGAACAAATCGAAGACATAGCAGATTTGACTTTCGGATGTTCTCACACCAAAGCAGGTCCAAGATAACAGATCTGGCATCTCCATTTCGACAGAGAGCAGATACATAGCAGATCTAACCTTCAGATGATTTTACTGAAGTAGATTCAAGATGATTTGGCATCCTTGTGTTTACAAGGAGCGAATCGAAGACATAGCAAATTTGGCTTTCACGTGTTTACGCTGAAGCAAATTTAAGATGATTTGGCATCTCTGTATTGTCAGGGAACAAATCGAAGAAGCAGATTTGGCGTCTCTGTGTTCGACGGAGAGCAGATCAAAGATAGTAGATATCGCCTTCCTGAGTTGCAGTGAATCAGATTGAAGTCGTCAAGAGGCCATTTAAAGAAGATCAACGATCAAGAACTCCAGACTCGGTAAGCCCGGGCAAAATTGGTCCTTTTTATAGTCTTTGCTCTATTCCTGTTACACAGCAATGAGCAAAGAGGGGCAGCTGTAGACACTCTATTTTGCCCGGGCCCAGAAATAAGTCCAAAAACAAAAATAATAAACCCAAAAAAAACGAAGTCCAAATTCAGTCCAGAATTACAAATATAATTTGGCCCGATCAGAATGGCCCATTACTTGAAAAGATTTAAGGTCCATCTACAAGCTTGACTCATATGGAAATATAATCTTTAAGGATATGTAATCTTAGATATGATATGCAATCTTAGATATGATACAATCTTAGATATGATATGTAATATTAGATATGATATGCAATCTTGAATATATGATCTTGTAATCTTGGAGATTTAATTTGTAGATATCCTTTAATTTTAACCGTTGATGTAATTGATCTGTACCGTTGGATTTGGGGAGGCTCAACTATAAAAAGAGGTCTCTCCCTTCATTGTAAATCACTTGAGTTTTGGGAAGCAATAAGAATTCTTAAGAGCATTCACTCAAATTTCTCTCCTTCTTGCGTTTTTACTCTCTGTGGTTTGTTCTTATTTTATTCTTCGTCTATCTTAGTTTTTCAACCCTTTTTTTATTTTAATTTCTTCATTTTTCAAATATGTATATTTATTCCTATCTTTTATACATTTGATTATGTATTTTATATATTATAATATTTAACCTTTTTATATAGTTTATTTTCAAATATATATTTTCTATGCATGTATATATATTATATTATCATTTCATGTATTTTGAGCTATTGCATTATATTTTTATAATTTGTAAATGTTCTATTTATTCATTTTTTTTAATGTATGTCATTTATCTTATTTGTGCATAGTTTCATTTTTTTTATATGCTATGTTTAATTATTTTTTTTATGTGCTATTTTATGATATATACTGTTGTGTAATTTTTGCATGTATTATGTTTTTCTTTTAGTTTACTCATATTTTTATTTGTTTATTATCTTATATTTACCCTAGTATGATTTTTTTCATTAAACGTATGTTCATGTTATTTAGTTTTGTCTTAATGATATTATTTATGTTTGTATGGAAATGTTAGAATATTTTGTACATCTATGCTTCATGATGCATTAATATGTCATCCTAAAACGTCATTTAAAATAATATTCCAGGTTTTTTAAAAAAATAAAACGCAATGCTTGATGTTTGGAAACTTGAGAAAGGTAGTGCCTAACTTCATTGGGTTGCGACTTTTCTCGTTGAATTCGAATAGTCAAGCACCCTTCTAAGTGATTTTGAGTTTTCAAAACTTAAACAATTATTTGAGATTTCAAAACATAGTGTCCTAACTTACTGGATATGGCGTTTTGTTGTTTGAGATAGAAATTTTCGAAAAGACGAGCTTAGTTTGAAGGTTTTAAAATGTTGCGTCCTAACTTATTTGGATGTGATGTTTTACTCGTTTGAAATAAGTGAGCCTTAATTTTCAAAATTGAGACATTCTAATTAAAAGAGGCTTGCATCTTAAAACATTCAAATTTCCGACATTAAAGACACTTGATAATCAATTAGGTACCAATTTTTTGGCGTTACGAGGGTGCTAACCCTTCCTCGTACGTAACCGACTCCCGAATCCATTTTCTCGACTTTCGTAGACCAAAATTAATGTTTTAAAACAAAACATTTTATAAGGTGATCCAATCACACCTAAAAAGATTGGTGGCGACTCCCGTTTTCGTTTTTCTTAAAGTCGATTCCCATTTTCCAAAACTCGATTTAAAAAATGGTTTCGACATAAATATTATACAATTGGGTTTTTAGAGGATGAGACATTGGCCAATAAGTGGAAAAACTTGATGTTAGGAATGGAAGCACAATAATTTCTTTTTTCTCAATACAATACTTAAAAGAGAAGCTGTTAACGCTATTTAGGAAGCAATTGTAGAAGGCTTCAAGTCAACTCTGATCAGGAGAATTCACCAGCTCTTATCAAAAGTCTTTCATTGGAATATTCAACATATCCCTGGAAATGAGAACAAGTTTGCAGATAATTTGATTAAGACGGCTCGAGACAAGAGAATAGGATTGCGCCTCCTGGAAGACCCCTCGTTTGAGAGACTAGTTTAATTTTCTTTGTTTGCTTTTATTTTGTTTCACCAAAAAAAAAAAAACTACCCATAACTCCTTCCCAATTCTTAAATAGAATGATAATGCACTTCAGCGTTATTGAACCCAAATCTTCCTGCACTGACAACAATACTAATACTAATCCAACTAAAACTCAATCGGTACAATAATTTTTTTTCTAAAAAAACTTATTTTAAAAATTGTAAAACCAAATTTTGGAAACACATTATTCTTTATTTCATCATGACCTTAGCTAATGTCATTAAATACTAAATAACATTTTTTTTATTGAATCAAAAGAAGGGTAATTGATGATAAGCATGTGCACTATGACCCATGATTACCTAACATTTTGTAATAAAGTTCTTTTGTTTGATCTAGAAAACTGTTTGTTGTTTTTGGGAAAGATGTTTATAAAATTTAGCATATATTTATTAATTAATTAATAAATGAATTTTAGCAACCAAGCAAAAATCTAAGTCTATCTCTCTCAAATAATAAATTATTATATTTTCTTTTCTTTCTTTGTTTGGGACATAACTACGTGAGTGTTGGAAACCCATGTTTTTATTTTTTCACAAATTTCCAAACCCTAAATCACATGACTCTACTCTGGCACACACGTCATGACACGTGGCATGTCCTAGCTTAGTACACTATTTATGTTATAAGGATGAAAATGTTTTTTTCTAAAACAAGCATGCATGGGATCTAAAATTTTCAATGATTTTGTCTCAACATAGTCACGTGTCAGTAGCAAAAAGAAATAAACAAATAAAAGAAAATTGATGTTGCCTCTCTTCACTAATGGACCCTCCTCTTCTTAGTTCTCTCTTGCTCTCACTTTCTCTGGATCTTATTGCTCCAAGGTCTACAAATCTTATTAAGCTTTTGCCAACCACCAACAAGGCATCAAGTTGTGTGAATCAAACATCATACTAGGATCCTTTTATGTTCTCAAACCCTCGCTTCATGTCATTAACTATTTCTATAGTATCTGAATACAAAAAACTATTATAAATGTCGAAGTTCAAATATCATCTTTACGATTGGTTATATGAACCAATTAGATTTAACTCTAAATTTCTATATAAATTAAATTGCTCACTTTTCCCTTAAATCAACACTATATATAAATTTTTTGAATTTTAAATTTATGTATTTTGAAACCCAATTCAGTAAACTCACCAACTTCTCACTAAACATTTTCAGCCGAGGCATATTGTTGCTTCTACGCAAATTTGATATTGTCGTATCAGATTGAGTTACCTTTTCAGATGATAAGTGACATTTTTTTCTTGTGGAAGAACCCCTTTTTTATCTTCTAATTGTCCTATTTTCTTTAGCTAACAATATTTTGTAATTTTTTTATCTATTCTTAATCATTCCAAACCTTAAGTAATAATAGTTATTTAAGGATGAAGACTTTATGTCCATTAGAACATTCAACTGTACTACTTGAATTAATACTCAATCAATTTTTTAGACTATAATATTAATTTCACTTTTGAAATGGTAAGGGAAAAATACTCGATAACAAATACATTAAATGAAGAATTAAAATTTTGTGCAAGTACAATTTGATTAACTAATTAAAATTTCATGATATTTAAAGAAAACAATGATAGATAAATATGACATGCCCTAATAAAAAAAACATCTTGAAAGCAATATTTACATATATAAATCTTGAAGTAGATATATGAATGTCGACAAATCAACACCACTCTTCCACTTGAATTGTCGCTATTGTGTAATAACTACATGTTTCTTAATTAATTCTACAAGGCATACAGTTTTTGCTTATGTATGTATGTATGTATCGTTATTATAGTTGATGGTACTGTTCCCTTTAGTGGCTAAAGGTACAAAATGCAAGTGAAACTTATGTTCATGTTTTATCTTTTTGGTATAACTTTAAAAATTATGGAGGAAAAAGAAAAAGAAAAAGTAAATAAATTTGGTATTCCCAAAGCTAGAAATTTAGAGTTTATTACAAAATAAAGGATGTTATGGGGAGTTTTAGAATAAGAAAATGACATTTTAGAATTTTATGTTGGATGGAGATGGAGCTTTAATTGAATAGAGAGAGGGGAGGGGGAAGTTTTGGCATATAAATAGCAAAATTGTACCAAAGGTCCCATACACATCACCTCTAATTAGCAAAGGAAATTGACCTCCATATACTACCTTAGCATGTGGCTTTCTTTTTGGAACCTCAACTTATTCGAGATTCGGATTTCTCACTCGATTCATTAAATATTGGATAAATATTTTAGGTTCCATTCTATGTATCTTGGAGTTCTCCTCCTTCACACTAGGGTTAAAAAGGAGACATTTCCACACAGTCAAAAACGCGTTTAAATCGATGGCCGAACCTCACTCTCGCTCAATTACTTCATGCAAACCACTTAAATTTCGATGCCACTATGCAATGAAGTAGAAAAGGTGGTAAGGACTCTACTGTAGAGAGAGAGAGCTGGAACCAATGAGTCAAACCACAAAAATATGGTGCCCTAGGGTCTAATGAAGCTAGGGTTTAATTACGTAATTTTTTTAATTATTTGTTATATTTATCTTTTTTGAATTATATTGTTAATTATATTGATTATACTTATATTTTATTTATTTTTTAGGAGAATAATTGGAGAAAAAAGAGTTTAAAGTTTATTTGTGGCAAGTTTTTTTTGGATTAGACTTTCAACACAGCACTGTTTAAGTATTTTGGCCATAACTTGAGCTATAAAATTTCATTTTGGGCCTATAATATTCCAATTCGAAGGTAATTGAAAGTTTTAATTGAAGTTATTTCACAAATCAAACCCAAAAAACATCAATAAGGCGTCCAAAAATGGACTGAAAGTTTAACACAAAAATATGCCAAAAAGTCAACATCTGCTTAAGATCGAAAGATACCTAGATATAGTCACCTTAGTATTATTTTTATTTTTGTGTTTTATTTTCTCCATGCATTTCTAAACACTTTTCTAGTCAAAGAAACTTCAAAGTTTGATTCTACAAAGTTTTTGAGATCTAATTGTTCTTAATCGTTATTTGTTCTTTAGCATTTGCATGTCTTCTAGTTTAATTACAAATATTCAAGTTTGTTGAATTGGATTCGTATTCAATGGCTTAGAATATTTGTCTTGTCAATTAGAATTTTTAAATCAATAATTGTTTAATTTATTCTAATACTAATGACGAGCAGCATAGGTGGGTATAACGGAGATATGCATTCTATGTT
Organism: Gossypium anomalum; assembly: GCA_025698475.1. Classification (NCBI taxonomy): domain Eukaryota; kingdom Viridiplantae; phylum Streptophyta; class Magnoliopsida; order Malvales; family Malvaceae; genus Gossypium; species Gossypium anomalum. The sequence goes on from CM046964.1 coordinate 66,299,408, forward strand.
GTGTGGGCATGCAATCTAACTTAAATAAACCTTGATTTTGTGTTTGTTGGCTAAAATTGGGTCTCTTTCGTTCTTAACACTATTGATAGATTAAATCCTAAAGATTGTTACAGGATTGTTTATCGATAAAGGAAGTAATTAATGACGATTGTTTTTATCATCGAGAAGGGCAAAAAGATATTGGTTGCTAGGCGATTGTTGATAACTATAACCAATTTATTAAAGAACACTAAAAATTATTTTTGCAATGATGATCAAACTCTTGAATCAAATGAAGATTTTACCTTTGGCTAAACCTTTCATTCCATCTCATTGATTTTCTTCTCTTTTATTTTGCAATCTCTTTTTATATTGTTTTAATTTTAATTTTAAACCTACTCGTTTTTGTTTTTATTTTTATTTTACTTGTTTATTACAGAAATAGAATTACTATTGGTCTTTATGGCTTTGACTCTACTCACTTCTATTTACAAATTTATTTTTAAGTAGGAATTATGTAACAGCCCGTTTTTAGATCAAATCGGAACAGTGGTTTCAGGACCACAAATCCAAAATCAAAATATTAATTTTATTATTTTATTAAAGTTTACAGTATGATAGAATTATTATGTGAAAGTTTCGTAAAGAAATTTTACTGTTTAAATGCTTAATTCAGTAAAAAGGACTTAATCGCGTAAAGTGTAAAACTTGTGTGCTATTAGTTAAATGTGTCTAATGGCTATGGCTTATTAATTAAAGGTCCTTATTATGAAATTATACCATGTATAATGAATATGGACAAGTATAGACATATATTAAGCATGTTTTTTAATGTATTAATAAGGTTATTTTTGTAATTCATTTATTAAAGGTTAATTAAAATAAAACAAAGTAAAATTTTGTTATCATCTTTATTCTATAGTTGAAAATAAGAAGAAAGAGTAAGCCATGGATGTTGTTTAAGTTTCGCCAATTGCATGAGTAAATTAGGTATGTGTTTTAGCTGGTTTTTAATGATTTTTACGTTTTTGAGATGTTGCTTTGTATTCTAGCTAGCCCATGCCTTAATTTTTGAATTTATTCATGATTTTGAAAAGTTTCATTGTTGAATACTTGAGTTCTTTGATGTTTAATGATAGATTATGGAAGCTTGATGATAGTTAAACTAGTTTCGTAAAGTGATTTTTGACAAAAATGTCAAATAAGGATTAAATTAAAAAAATGTAAAATTATGTGGTTAAAAGTTTAAAATAATAAAAGATATGGGCTGCTAGTAGTATATAGTAAATTCGGCTGCTATGGGGTATGGCCTAATTGTGTAATTTTGCATTTTTATGTGTTAAGGACTAAATTACAAAGTAGTCAAAAGTTTAGGGGTAAAATTATAATTTAGCCAAAATGAATGTTTTAGGCTAAATTGAATTGAATGAAAGTTTGAATCAGTTAATTTGATATTATATAGATCAAGATAAGCAAATACTGGAACTAGATCGGGGAAAACATAAAGTGGACGATTAGCCGATAATTTTATCCGAGGATACAAGGTAAGTTCATATAATAAGAATCGAACTTTTATATTGTAATTATTGAAATGAATGTGTATAATTGATAAACTAGAGATAAAAATGCCTTATTGATATAATCTATTGGTTACTGAGCCTCGTTTAAACTGTATGAATTCATAGGATACGAGTGACATGTCACTAGGGTTCCCGTTTTGGTCAAGCTCCTGCATTTGTTGCAGACTCACCACAGCTTGTAGGGGGTTACCGATGTATCAGCTCGAAAGAGCTTACTATGTTCAGCTTATTGGAGCTTACTGTTTTAGCTTATATGAGCTTACTGTTCAGCTCCATAGAGCTTACCGTTTCAGCTCAATAGAGCTTACTATTCATCAGCTCAAGAGGAGCTTACCGATCATGGCTCAAAAGAGAATAAATGATAATGAATTGACGGATTACTGATGTTTATCACCCGAGTATCCTTCGAAGTTATAATAGGTTCAACGGGCATAAATTTTGTTATACGGATGAGTATTATTATTGAAAAAATTATTGGTTATAAGATTGAGAATGAAATGTTGAATGCTATATATATATTGATTATTGAATTGTGATAATGGAGGATTTCATGTATTATATGACTAACTTATGGATGAATGTTTGTGTATAGGCATTTGGTACTTGAATTGATTATACCTTGAATAAATTGATTTGATTATGTATAATGGTAAGTTTAATTCTGAATTACACGGGCTTACTAAGCTATAAAGCTTACTCTATTTCTTTTTCTATGTTTTATAGAGATTCGTTAGCTCGCTCGTTTCGGATAAGTCGGAGTTACACATCACACTATCCAATTTCCAATTGGTACTTTTGAACTTGTGAAAATATGTAAATATGGCATATATAGGCTAGTTTAAATGGTATTAGTAATGGTCACTTGAAAATTATGCTTCTGGTATATTTTGTATATAAGCTAAGCCATATGATTTGGCTTCTTTTGGTATCATCTTTGGATGTGTACAAGTGTTCAATTATGGTATGTTTTGACAAAGAATAGATGGAATGAAAATGTGCAAATGATGTTTTTATATGTAACTAGTATATGATTGAACTATGCATGATGTTGATTAGGTATTTGGGTATGTAAATGTTAGGTTTGATATAACAAATAATGTGCATTGAAATAGTTATTATGATTGCCAGTTGAGTTATGAAATGTGGTCATTTACGCTTGTGAATACTTGTGTGTATAGGGTGGCAAATATGGCTTTGCAAATAGCCTATTTTTGTCCACACTGGCAGGGACACGGGCGTGTGTCTCAGCCGTGTATGACACATGGTCATGTTACACAGCCGTGTGTCCCCTGGTGTTAAAATGGAATTGAAGTCAGTATGCTCCACACAGCTTCACACACGAGCGTGTGACCGGTCGTGTGGTACAAGTCAGTATACCCCCTAAATGGCACACGGCTTAGCACACAAGCATGTGACTTGGCCGTGTTAATAAGTTAATATACCCTTCAGATTTGGCACGACCTGATACACGGGCGTGTTTGGCCATTTCGAAGGGCACACGGGCTAGACACACAGGCGTGTGGTTGGCCGTGTGACCCAAGTCAGTAACCTCTCCAATTTTCACACGGCCTGGCACACGGGCGTATTATTGGCCGTGTGACACAAGTCAGTATGTATGCCCTATTTTCACACGGTCTAAGACACGGGTGTGTCTACTAGCCGTGTGAAGCACAAGGCCTGTTCACACGGGCATGTGACCCTTGAAATGCGAAAAAATTTTTAAGTTTCTAAAATTTTTATATGTTATTGATTTAGTCCCAAATGCATGATTTAGGCTTTGTAATGCTCGATTAGGCTTTGTATGCTCGATTTAAGTATATATTGAATGTGAATGAATGATATTTATTGAAATGAGATGATATTTGATAAATGATTGTCCGAAACTAAGTTACAAGTCCGGTAATACCTCTTAACCTATTCTGACGACGGTTACTGGTTAAGGGTGTTACAAATTATTTTTTGTTGTCTCAGCACCTGTACAATACCTACTTGGTGAAAATTATAAGAGTAAAGTATAAGATTAAGGAGGTTGTCCCAAGAAGCATCCTAAGGAAAAGTTGTTTATTTGTGTGGCGTTCACTATCGAAAGTTTGGGAAACTGTGAAGAACAACCTTGTAGGTTATTGGGAATGGCAAGTTGGTTCACTTCTAGAATGATGTATGGCTTCTTGAATTGTGTCCTATAAGTAGGCAATACAATTTCTCAAACCATGACTTGAATGATACTTTAGTGCATGGGAGATCTGACTCAAGTTGATGGGAGTTAAGCTTGGGAGAAATTTGATTCTTGCATATATTATTCAATTATGCTTTCCATAGCAAGTTTGTAACACCCCATACCTGAGCCAACCTAATCATCGGGTCTGAGATACGGAATGTCACACTCGTTGTTGGAGCAACTATGATTAAATTCATAAAACAAATAAATTGTTTATGCATCGTATTAAGATTAATACATAATTACAATATGTTATATAATTAAATTGTCACAATCCAAAAATCGGGTTAGTAGAAATTGGGTTAGTGAACCACGAGTGGTCACGTCCTTTTTTGAATTAAAGTTGTAGGAATCGTGTCAAGTAATTTGATTTGGTGCAGTGGTTAAGTGTTTTTGTCATGTGTTTAAGGTCCTATGTATAAATCCCTTCCTTTGAATTTTAAGTATTTTTATCCCTATATTTTGTTTGCCACATATAGATTATCTTTTAAATTGTCTGAGTTGTCAACAAGAATGAGACTGCTAGTTTAGTGGTAAGGTTTTAGCTTACCCTTAAGTTCCGAGTTTGAATCCTGTTGTGTTCAAGAGGGAATTATTTTTGTTTTAAACTCTAAGGGAAAAGTATAATGTGGATAACTAAGGATTTAGTGGGTAGTTTTTTTTTTTTTTTTAGATTTTATTTTGAGAATTTTACTCCCAAAAGGTCTCATTCTTCTACCGTCCAACTCCCTACTATTCCCAATCTTCCCATTTTTTTTTTTTTTTTTTTTATGTTTCTTTCTTTCTTTCCCTTTGTTTGCATTTTCTTTTCTTTTCCTTTCATTTTTTTGCCACATTCTTTAGTCATAATCTCTGTGTCGTGTTTTTGATAGGGTGGTTAATTTTCAATCTTAAGGTCAAGATCATAATAAGCTAAATCCGTTGATCTAAGTGCTATAAAAATTATTATTTATCAAAGGTAAGTGGTCGAATGCCCAAATTAGGGGCTGGTTTTGCTTAATTTCAAGGCTTGATTGCTTAAATCATTTTAGTTTCGGTGTTAGTTTGCTAATCGGTTAGGTTTGGATGTCGTATGTAGGTTTCGGGTTATTGTGGTAGTGTCGATATCTCTAAAAATTGATCAGGTGTGCGACCTAACCCAACTTGTTTCGTGTGCGGCAATCACATGAAAATCTATTAAATTGTGCAAAACTGAATCTGTCGATGCCACACGGCTGTGTGCCAGGCCGTGCGCCAGACCGTGTGAGTCACACGGCCATGTGTCAGGATGTGTGCCAGACCGTGTGAGCCACACGGTCGCGTGTCAAGCCCTGTGGGCCACACAGGCCATGCCAGGTAGGGTGTATGAGTCACACGAGTGTATGGCCCATTTTGAGTAAGTTTAGTTAGGGTCAAGTTTTGGATTACATATTTAAGGTCAGCAATTTTGTAAACTCTGATGAATGATATGTATGTTTGTTCGATGAATGTAATTTGTTGTTGTAACGTGTGGTTTGTGCAAGTTTACACATTCGTTTCAAGTAATAAGTAAGCAAAAGAGTTATCATCTTCACAGAGACTGTGTATGTTAATCAATTAATTGTAAAATTAAAATTTTAAAAATTAGTAGAAAAACACAATATTTTTTAGGTGATTGATTTTTAAATTAAATTAAATGAAATAAATGGAAAGTGACCCCCAATGCAAATTAATCTAAATGCAATGTATGCAATAGAATGAATGAGATGGGTTTAGCAAAAAATTCACAAACTTCAATAATCAATAACATGAATAGGCTAGAATAATTACATCTATCAACTTATTTCATTTTTATCGTGCTTAATAATGTTCTAGAAAATATTCCATGGCAACTCGATCATTCATAAGCTTAAAACCAATATTAAGTCCTTTCGGAATCTTTTACTTAGAAAAACATGCATATTACTGATCATATTTAACAAGGGTTTTTTAGAATTCATGTGAAGTAACAGGGACAGGCTAGGTTTGAAACAATTTAATCACATAAACCTAACAGCTATTCAAGATAATAGAGCTCTCTCGAGTTATTATGAACCTTTAATTTAGTCGAGTTAGGATCTAAATTAAGCATGACCTTTTCAATTATTGCGTTCATAAGTCGTCGTCTAGCTACGATCACTTAACTAATTCTAATGGATTCAATTACATATGAATGACATACATGCTTGAGTTTAATTGAAAATATGAACGATTGAGGCACAAAACATCATAAACATAATTTAAATAAACATTATTGAATTAATGCAATCATTCTGGCTAAACAAAATTAAGCTACCATTGTTTATGACAAGATAACAAAACAAGTTGCAAACATGATTAAAATCAAAATAAACAAAGATAAGGGAGAATAAACTCTGATTAATTCGACAGTCTCACGAAATCTGATCTAAATGGCTTCCTCCAATCCTTGTGTTTGCTTCTTCACAAGTTACTTCTCAATCTAGCCGGCCAACAGAGTACCTTCTCAAGGATTTGCTGGCTAAGGGAAAGGGAAAATATGGATGCTTATGCGTGGAAAGGAAAAAAGCAAATAGGATAATGAAATGAGAGTGAAAGATGAATGATGTTTTAAAGATGAAGGGTGATGGATATGAAGAATGGGAGTAGGTATTTATAGTGAAGGTTGATAGGTGAGTTTACTAAAAATGGAGAGTAAAATCCCCCAATTTACTAACTTGCTTGGCCGGCCACACATTGTGGAAGGAAGTGGTTTTTTGGTTGCTTGATTCAAGCATGAAATCATAATAACTTAATCGAACTACAATATATTTTCATAATAACTTCTTCAATCTTTATTTTTCATCCTTACAGGCTTGGACTTATGAAAATGAGGTTTTGAAACCACATTTTTCAACACCATTGAAAATCGGGGTCGTTACAAGGTACCTTACCTCCAAAGAAGAATGGTAACCAACATGTTTGCTACTGAAGATGGTCCAAAAATGGTGTTCTAACTATTTGGAAGGTTATAAGCAACAGAATAAAGAGATTGGGGCTAGAAAGATAAGAAATGGAAAAAAAGAGTAGAGCTTTGAGAGACCATAAAGAGTAAAGAATTTCCATTGGATTGCTAGCGACGAGAAACTCTTAACTAATCTGGAGTGGTACAAAAGAGGGATGATGGACAACCCAATTTGTCAAATTTGTGGAGTCGCTTAAGAATCTATCATATACACATTGAGAGACAATAACATAGCAGATTTGGTATGTCGCAAGCTCATACTCACTTCATATAGAACCATTTTTTATTGCTCATCTTACCATCTTGGATCAATGATATTTTGAAGAACTAGGATAAGGAAACCATGGAAAGGATTGTGTAGGGACTATTTTTCAATTTGGCCACTTAGAAAATTTGAGAGCAACATAGTACCATGTCGCCTAAAGAATGTAACTCTTGGTCTAGTGTAACCATTTCCTATTGTTTACTGCTTGATAAATGTGTGATCAAGTCAAGAGAGAAGAAAGAAAAGGAACACCAAAATTAAAAGAAAGATTGGATGGAAAAATACCTTAGAAAGATAAATTAAACTAAATTCTGATAGAGCATTTCAGACTTTTACTAATAAAGCTACTACAGGTTCCTATTGCGAGATGGTATAGGGTGTTGGATTGCAGGCTTTAGGCATAGTAATGGGAAAAGCATTATACTAAAGCTGAACTATGGGAAGTTTATGAGGATCTAAAGCTTGCATGGCACAAGGGATTTCATAAAGTTATGGTGGAAGTTGATAGCAAAATGGTTTTCAATTTATTGTTAGAAGAGGGAAACATTTTCTTTTTCTTTTTCACGCAAGAGCTAGAGATTTATCAATAACTTTTATCTTAAATTCTTCTTACTTTTCTCCTTAATTTTTTTATTCAATACTACTAATCTAAGATGGTAAGTGCATCTTCAATTCATTTCTTCATTTCAATTCTTTAAACACATGTTTTCACCATTTTATTCTTTTTTTCTTCTCTTTAACATTAAACACAAGGTTTGTAACACCCTACACTCGATCCAAACGGCAATCAAATAATAGTCGAATCATAGCTCAATAAAAAGAGTAGATGGTATCCTATCATTGGCATTGTATGGAATATGAAAATGGAAATGGCCATGGGTCATTTTTCTAGGACAAACAATTTTATCATTATTGGTTTAAGTAATGATCATTGTCATTGCAAGAGATACAATGGTAATCATAAGATAAAAATGGATTGATCAAGTGAATAGATTTAACCTTAAGAGATCACCAATATCCTATAAGGGTAACTCACGAAGGACAAAGTCATTGGACAAAAGCTTGATTTATGTTGCTTTCGTAATGGTATATAATGGGGAGTTCAATCATGGTACTTTTAATAGATTGACTTCATGACTAAATAACTTTGTAATTAGTAAACGAAGAGTTAGAACTTAATAACAAATTATTTTAGCCCTAATTTTATATACCTAATTATATATATCTAGTTACGGCTTAATTATGAATTTCATGATAAGAAGTGTGAATGAATGGATAAAACCAATGAGAAATAGATTGCATGTATTATTATTCATAGTAAATATATTTTCTCAAGGAGACGAGAGATAAAATTAATTTAATTTCTTTGGATTATTATTTAACTAGATTAATAAATTAAATAATTGAGCCCAAAGTGAAAATTAAATTATGTAGTCATTGTAATTTAATTTCATTTGGATAATTATGTAGTAGCCCATTTCTGCCCGGCCTTAAAACCAAAAATCAAAAATAAATAAATAAATGTTTATTACAGTCCATTTACATTTATAGCCCATTACCCGTTTACAACCTAATTAGCCTATTACCCCATTACGCCCTTAACCCAACAATGAACAGGGCCCAAATGGCCCAATTTGCTAACAGAGACAAAGAGGCCTAGGGTTTCAAAAACCCTAGGCGCCGCAAGCATAGCAAGCGCCATGCCCTTTCATCTCGCGCCATCAGTGGGCTTCATCGGTGCCGTGATTCCAAGCCCGCATCACGCCGTGATCGGCGCGCAAATCAAACGCCGTGATCAGTGCCCTTTCTTCTCGTCGTCACATGTAAAAAGAGAAAAAAGAACACAGCAAACAAGGCAAGAAATTGAGTAGCGAATAAACCAAACTATGTACAGTGGCTATAAAAGCCCGAATCAGAACGATGTATCGGGGGGATTTTTTTTTACAGAATAAAAAGATATACACGTATATTCACAGAAGAAATAAGAAGCAGTTATTCATTTTAAAAGGTGATTCAAATTTCATATTCTGTTTTTTATTTAAAAGTATACGAATCGATTTTGCAAAAAAATGACAATATTTAAAAGAAAGAGGAAGGTTACCTGTGTTTTGCTCGAAAAGACAAGGGTTTTTAACCCTCCGACCACCGTATGTGGTGGTGCGTGTAGCGCGTGGACGTAGGAGCCCGGTGACCGGAGTCGGGTCAGACGGAGATCGGAGGGCTCTCCTTTTCTTCTTTTCAGAGAGTTTTTCCTCTTTTTTTAAAAATATGAAACCAAATGAATTTTCAAACATCTTTTTTTTGTATTTATTAATAGCCCATACGATGTCGTTTAAGAATAGCTGTTTAATAACCAAAACGGCATCGTTCCAAAGTGAGGATCCGCGTGTGGACCCGTGAACCGAGAAGGATCCGCTTGTTTTTGAAAAATGGGATAATTTCCCAATTAGTCCTTTCGTGTTTTCTGATTTTCAATTTCATTTTATTTGTATTTCTTAATTTAGCCCTAGTATTTTAATTTTGTTTCAATTTGGTCCTTACAATGACTTAAAATTGTATTCGGGGAAACGGTGTCGTTTTGGGATTAGGGCAAATTGCCCAGTGAGTCCTTCGGTTTTAATGCGCTTTCTAAATAGGCCCAAATTCTTTTTATATTTTTTCTAGTTAGCCCAAAGTTTTCAATTGCTTTTAATTTTAATCCTTTATATATATTTAATTTATTCTAAATACTTTATATATTATTTATTTTTTTAAATACTAATTATACAAAATAGTATATATTATTTTTATATATTATTCATTATAGTTATTCATATTATTATACAGTTTATTTATAAATTTAATATATAATATATATTTTACCACATATATGTTATTCCTTGTATTTTCATTATATTATAAAATATGTATAATTTTTATTAATTGTGTAGAATTTTTTTAAATTTTTTTATATTATTAAATAATAGTATATGTATTATCATTATATGATATTTTATCACATCATTTATATTTCTTTATATTTCATTCATATATTTATATATTTTATTACATATCATATAATATTATATATTATTCTCTATATTATTTTTCTTTTATTATATATTATTTCATTATTTATTATTAAATTTGTAAATTATTATAAACTAAACATATATATATTGTTATTATATTTAATGTCTATATTTAAAATCTATTACAAAATTTTGTTCCATTTTAACACATTATTTTTTTAAATATATCAGGCTACTATATTTTATTCTTTTTTTCCAATTTTTTTTATTATTACTTATAGATTGCTTAAGATATTTCATTTTATTTCTATCCTTTTTTGAATTTATTAGATATTGATTTAATATGCTAATTTTATCTCATAAATTATTTATTATTTTTATGTTATTTATACATTGTTATATGTTCGCATGAAAATTGATCGTTTTGTGTTGTTATTTTAAGAATATATTTGCATGAAATATTATTATGTACGTTTAATTTGTATTAATATATTTTGCCATTTTTGTATTTTTGCATGAAGTGATATAGTGTATGTTTATGTTATCAATGATCACATACGCATAAAATGATGATGTATATTGTGTAGTTTATGCCATAATTTATTATTTTCTATACTATATTTGCATAAAATAATAAAGTATGTATATTGTAGCTAGGTTTATTTAATTTCTTGTAATATGTAAAACACATCATTACTTCTAAAACAAAAAAATCTCATTTGATTCAAAAGGAATTTAAAAAAAAAAAAAAGGCAATGTTTTTGGTATTTAGGAATTCGGGAAGTAGTGCCCTAACATGCTGGGTTGCGATTTCCCGTTTGACTGAGTGTCTAAAATATACTTTTAAACGAGTTTCTTAAATTACAAGATGATTTCAGTTACGAAAGTTTAAAATATCGTGTCCAATCATGCTGGATGTGGTGTTTGTATTCTTTTGAAGCGAAGGAATTTTGATTCTTTTTAACTTAAAATATTACGATTTTAAAGGAAATCTCATTTCTAAATTCTTTCAAACTTCTGACGTTAAGACAAAATTATTCAGTTTGGTAACAATTTTAACAATTTTGGGCGCTACAAGGGTGCTAATCCTTCCTTGTGCGTAACCGACTCCCGAACCTATTTTCTTGTAATTTCGTAGACCAAAACGTTTTATAAAATGATCCAATCACACTTTAAAAGATTGGCGGCGACTCCCGTTTTTAAATACCCTCTCCAATTTAAAGAGAGGAGGTTTTGACAGCTTGGCGACTCCACTGGGGACTTAAGAGAGTCAAGCCAAGAAATTGAGTATTTTCTGTCTTAATGTCGGAAGTTTGGAAAATTTAAAATTTGATCCTTTTTACATGAGTTTGCTAAATATGTTTGTTACCTTATTTGCATGACCGTTGTGGTCACACCCTTAAGTAGGAGTGAGAAGCTACGCTTTCATGAGGTTTTCACCTTCGTATGAGCTAGTGGATTGCTTCTGGGATACTGTACCTATGTCTTCGTGAGATTTTCATCTCCGTATGGCCATAGGGAAATGTGTCCCCCTGAACTGAACTTGGTCTATATGAGCCTATAATGGGTGAAGACCGAGGAATCTGCTTGTTCAGGTACCCTTGCTTTAGAACTAAAACTCATATAGTGAACTTTAAGTTCTTACCCTAGGGAAATAGTGATAACCTTTGGAAAGATGCCTTTATTATTTTTTATATGATACTGACCTATTTTGTTTTGCTATTATTTCATGTCACTCAACATTTAAAGGTGTCGATTCAAGGTTTGATTTCTAGATTATAAAGTTTTGTAATGAGGAATGAATATCTTAATAAAGTGGAGAACGAGCCTCTGTCTGTACCTGGTCAGAGAAAACCCAGTTAGAGAAGGGAGATAGTGTCATCAAGGGGTATACATCAGAGTTATGGGACTTCACTCGTATTAATTCCACACAGAATGAACTTCAGAAGTTGAGAGACATTTAGGCCCAGTGGAATGACGAGTCTAAGCAGCTTTTCTATCAGAATTACGGAGACCTTCCCTATTTGCTAGACGTCAAAGTAGATAGGCACTTGTTTCGAGCTATGGTATAGTTTTGGAACCTTGCTTATAGTTGCTTTACATTTGGTAATGTTGATCTTATACCGACCTTGGAGGAGTATACGACTTTACTGTGTTGCCCGAGAATTCAGGGTCACAAGGCTTATGTTAAACCTACTAGCCTTCCAACTTTTACAAAAAAGTTGATAATGATTACTAGGATGAGTGAGCAGAGGGCAGTAGCTCGTGTGCAGCAAAAGGGTGATAGTAAGTGCATTCTATGAGCTGTTTTGAGGGATTTGATATCGACACATCCAGACATGAAGAAAAGGTCGACGTCCTAGCTTTGAGTATTTGCAGCATAGTGATTTTCCCAAAGGCATTGGGGCACATAGATGAGACGGTTCCAGATTTATTCGATCGAATTGGTAAACAGAACACACCTGTGCCCGCAATCCTAGCTGAGACGATAAGATCCTTGAGCGCATGTCAAAGAGCCGGTGAAGGAAGGTTCATTGGATGTGCACAGTTGCTGTTAGTTTGGTTTTATAGCCACTTCTGGAAGCTTAATAAGGTTCCTTGCCGAGTATTCTTTGAGGGTTATTCTCCCTTAAAGGAAGCAGTGGACATGCCTAGGAGAGATGACATTTCAGAAGAGAGGTGGATAGATATTCTTCAGAATCTTCGAGAGGCAGATGTTATGTGGAAGGCTCCTTGGTTGGTTCCTAGTAAAGTCCTTTACCGTTGTAGCAGTTTTGATTGGGTCCCTTTTCCAGGAATTTGGGGAGTTGTTAAATATGCACAATTGCTTGTTCTAAGGCAATATCGAGCAAGGCAGTTCATACCTGCTACACAGGGTTTGGCTCATAGTGATTTCTCTTATAAAGGAGATAACTACAAGAGGAGGATGCGAGAGATTTTTGAGTCTTGGAAGAAGCCTATCTATATGAAGATCTTGACCGAAGACTCGATGTCAACTCCTGAGCATAGGATGTGGTTTAATAGGAGAGTCAACGATAATGTCCCTAGGCTAATTTTGGGGGTGGCTCGATCATTAGAGGAGAGCTTATGAGTGATTCCATCAGAGTTAGAGGTTATGAAGCAGGAGTTCGAGAGAAAGAATTCAGAGCTTGAAAAGAGGATTGAGAAGCTCGAAGAGGAAAAAATGTGTTTAAGTCTCGACGTTGAGGTTCAAAAGATAGAAGTCGAAAAGGTGAAAAAAGGAAAAGAGAAAGATTGAGAAAGATAGAGATGATTTAAAGATGCACTACAAGAAAGCCCAAGTAACATTGAAAAGGGTCGGATTAAGGAGATCATCAGAGCAGTGGCAATATGAGATTCAAGAGGAAAGAGCCAAAGCCGAGTATTGGGAGAAAAGGTTCCAAGAGTTGAAGTCGCATAATCAGGCCCTAGAAAAAGAAAGTCAAGGATTAAAGGCTAAGTTGGCTGAGCTTGGACGATCTCTTCATCATCACCGAGGTCGTAACTCTGCGATCGAGTTAAAGGCAAGCTTGGATAAGATCGAGGATATGAAGCACAATATGGGAAGGTTGGAGGCAGCACTACAGGACTGTGAGCTACAAATTGAGCAGCTCGAGGAAAGAGAAGAACATTGGAAGGAAGAACTTCACCATCTTCGGGATCAATTGGGGAATAGAGATCATGTCATGGAAGAGGCCTTAATTCATATTCGAGAGGTTGCTGAATACTTGCAGGATTTGGTAATACAAGCTAGAACGCTGAGTATAATGTATGAGTCATCGTCAGACAGAGGACGAGAGTTAGCATTGTTATTGGATAGGGTTAAGATTTTAGGCCTCCGGGCGAAAGCGTATTTGTAATCCCTTTTATGAAAAGATTTTTGTTCCTTAAATAACGTTTTCTAAAATGAAACTGAATCAGAATCGACATTTTTTTTGCATTCATGCATCTCATCACATCATATGCATTCAAGTTTATAGAAAGACCCTAATTAGTCAAAATTATTAGGGAGAAAGAGAGTAAGAGAAAGAAAATCTGGAAGCAACACATCCTTACGGTACACGCGCTAAGTCAAAGAACATGGACCAAAGATTTAAACAACTACAGAAGGACATGCAGGACCAATTGCAAGAGCAATTGGCAAAAATGCAAAACGAAATGAGGGAGCAAATGTTGGAGGCTCAAAGGAACATGATGGCTGAGATGGCTCAACTACTGAGGGCCACAGATAAAGGAAAAGCCCCTATGACTATCACTAAAGAGGGTAATAAGGGTCATCCTCCTGGTTTCACTCCACCTCACGTACAAACTAAACCTAAGGCATATCCCCGAGGGTCGTCTGTCACAAAAAGGCCTCAACAAGGTCAAGTCAATGCTGGAATACCCATAAACTTTCAAACTGGTTCGGGATTCAATCCTGGAGACAATCCTGCCAATCCGGTTATCCCCGATCTAGATGTAGCTGAAAGGGAAGAAATAGGACTCGAATCATTAAGGCAATTAGAGAAACGTTGCAGGTGGCTACAGGAGAAATTTAGGGCACTAGAAAATACTGATAATCATCAGGGAATGGATGCTAAGGACTTAAGTTTAGTCCCAGATTTAGTGCTTTCCCATAAGTTCAAAATGCCAGAATTTTAGAAATACAATGGGAATACTTGCCCGGAAGCCCATATTACCATGTTCTGCAGATGGATGACTGGTTATGTAAACAATGATCAATTATTGATCCATTGTTTTCAGGATAGTTTGGTTGGTACAGCAGCTAAGTGGTATAATTAGCTGAGCCGGGCCAAAATAAGTTCATGGAGGGATCTTGCACAAGCTTTCATGCAGCAGTACAATCATGTTACTGACATGACTCCGGATAGGATCACGCTGCAAAAAACATGGAGAAAAAGCCTAATAAGAATTTTAGGCAATATGCACAGAGATGGAGAGAGGTGGCAATGCAAGTTCAACCACCGTTGTTGGAGAAGGAGACTACCATGTTATTCATCAACACTCTAAAGGCTCCATTCATCACTCACATGATTGGGAGTACCATTAAAAGTTTTGCGAATATAGTCATGGCGGGAGAGATGATCGAGAATGCCATAAGGAGTGGCAAAATTGAGGGGGAAGCAACCAAAAGATCAGCCCCAAAGAGAAAGGATAGTGAAGTGAATAACACAAACACCTACAATACGAGGGCAATCACAGTTGGTCAACATAAAACAGCTGCGGTTGAGCAACAAAGTTCTCAAAGGCAGGACTCAAGTGCAAGGCAGAATTCTGAAAGGATGCAATTCACACCTATCCCCGTGACGTATCGTGAGTTTTATCAAAGCTTATACGATGCACATGCTATTTCTCCTTTTCACCTGAAACCACTGCAGCTTCCATATCCCAAATGGTATGATGAAAATGCCAAATGTGAATATAATGCTGGAATATTGAGGCATCCGATCGAAAACTGTACCAGTTTTAAGAAAACTGTAGAGTGGCTTATTAAGATGGGGGTAGTGAAGTTCGACAATACCCTTAATACTGAAAACCAGTTGCCAAATCATAGCGATCAAGGGGTGAATGCTATTGGCGAAGACAGTGAGAGGAGAATAAAGGAAGGCGTGGCTGAGGTGAGAACGCCAATGAAAATTATTTGGTAAGAAATGGTGAAAAGAGATATGATAATCTCTAAAGAGAGAAATAAAGGAGCAAGGGACTACTGTGAGTTCCATACTGAGGAGGGACATGGGATCCAGGAATGCGACGAGTTTAAGCCCTTGGTACAAAGTCTTATGGACAACAAAGAGCTAGGATTTTATGAAGCTGGGCCAAATGATGGACATATATGCACATTAGAAGGTGCACCAAAGAATCAAAATCGGCCAAGGATCATTATTTCTTTACCAAGAAGTAATGAAGTTAAAATATCGACGGTACTGAAGGTCATCATCCATAAACCTATTTCCTTTCCTTATAAGGATAACGAGAGGGTACCTTGGAATTATAACTGCCAGGTGTCGATGTCGGAGAAGGAAGATATAGTCAGTACCCGTCAAGGGATATACAAGTTGAGGGTTCCTATACACGGAGTGGGAAGCGGTATGATGCGGTGGGCATCAGAGAGGAGCCCACAAAAACAAAGAATGTTAATACGGAGAAGGAGAAAGAAGCTGAAATGCCTATCAAAGAGCCAGTAAAGGAGGAGGAGGCTAAGGAATTTCTAAAGTTCCTTAAGCATAGCGAGTATAGCATGGTCGAGCAATTGCGTAGGCAGCCAGCTCGCATATCAGTATTGGCTCTACTTTTGAGTTCTGAAGTGCATCGGGAGGCATTGATGAAGGTGCTCAGTGAAACATATGTCACTCATGACATATCCGTTAACAAGCTAGACCGGTTAGTGAATAACATAAGTGCGAATAATTTCATCTACTTTAATGATGACGAAATCCCACCGGGTGGCAGGGGGTCAACTAAGGCCTTGCACATCACTACTCAATGCAAAGGGTATACACTTCTAAGTGTGCTCGTCGATAATGGATCAGCCTTGAATGTTCTACCAGTGTCTACATTGAACAGATTACCCATTGACGATTCTCGCATGAAGACATGTCAAAATGTGGTAAGAGCCTTCGACGGTATAGAAAGGAAGGTGATGGGAAGGATTAACATCCCCTTGGAAATTGGACCGAGTATATATGAAGTAGACTTCTTGGTGATGGATATCAAGCCCTCCTACAATTACTTATTAGGGAGGCCGTGGATACACTCAGCAGGAGCGATGCCCTCATTGTTGCACCAGAAATTAAAGTTAGTGACGGATGGACAGTTAGTAACTATCAATACGGAGGAGGATATTATAGCTGCAGTTACTAGCAAGGCCCCTTATGTCAAGACGGACGAAGAGTCTATCGAGTATTCCTTTCGCTCTTTAGAATTTATGAATGCAACCTTTATTTCAGAAGGGAGTGAGCTACCGGTGCCAAAGATAGCAAGAGCTACGAGGATTGCTCTACAAATGATGGTGGGAAAGGGAGCCGTACTAGGAAGAGGGTTAGGAAAATACCTACAAGGAGGGGCTCGAATCCCAGAATTGAAAGAGAAAAGAGATTGCTTTGGTCTGGGTTTCAAGCCAGACTATAAGAAAAGGAAGAAGGAAGTTGAGAAGCGCCAAGAGGGAAGCAGGACGCGCCTTAATGGAAGAGAAATAGAGCGGGAGCCGATGACATTCCCTCTAATATCCCAAACCTTCATATCGAAAGGGTTACTTATAGAAGAAAGTCATCAGATTAATGCCATACACAACGAAGGATCGGAGCAAGGAAACCTTGAGGGCATTCGCCCTTACGAACCGGGAAGCTCTCTGAACAATTAGACTGCGGAGGAACTTCCCGTAGTCTTTAGGAATTTTTTAGAGTAATTTTCAAAACATTCTTGTTACTCTAGGGCCTAGGAGTAATAGGATTACATTTGTGAAAAAGGCTTATGATCATCTATTATTTTTAATAAAACATGACTTTTATCAATTTGAACGAGTATTGTTTCATTTTTATCAACTAATATTCCGTTAAACTTTTGCGATTCTTATTCTTTCATTCATAGTACATAAATAACCATTCTTAAGTTTATTCATTCTTTGTATATTCTTTATACTTCACAGATCCCTAGATATCAATGATATGAGCACTGATATATCAAATCCTGATTTCTCTCGCGAGCAAGACATATGTTTAGAGGAATCTCAAGATTTTGAAGATGTCCAGGATTGTGATGTGTCTCTGCATCTTTTGAGGATGGTAAAATAGGAGGAGAAATAAATCATGCCTCATGAGAAAGAGGCAATAGAGAATGTAGCCTTAGAGGAAGGGAAAGAGGTGAAAATTGGCACGCATATTACTGAGACACAAGGCAAGGACTAATTGAGTTACTATGTGAGTTCAAGGATATCTTTGCATGGTCCTATCAAGATATGCCAGGGTTAAATACTGATATTGTGGTGCATCATCTTCCAATAAGATAGGATTGTAAGCCAGTCCAATAGAAGTTGCGAAGAATGAGGCCAGATATTATATTAAAAATAAAGGATGAAGTCAAGAAGCAGTTCGATGCAGGATTCTTACAAGAGGTGAAATACTCTGAATGGGTAGCTAACATTGTACCGGTCCCTAAGAAGGATGGGAAGGTACGAATGTACGTTGATTACAGGGGTCTGAACAAAGCTAGCCTAAAAGATAATTTCTCTTTACCGCATATTGACACTTTGGTAAATAACACAGCGAGATATTCGTTGTTCTCCTTCATGGATGGTTTCTCAAGGTACAATCAGATAAATATGCATCCTGAGGACATGGATAAAACTACATTCATAACATTGTGGGGTACCTTCTGTTATAAGGTAATGCCCTTTGGGCTAAAGAATGCAGGGGCAACATACCAAAGGGCTATGGTGACTTTATTTCACGATATGATGCACAAGGAAATTGAGGTATATGTCGATGATATGATTGCCAAATCTCGAAAAGAGGAGGAACATATTGAAGTTTTAAGGAAATTGTTCTTGAGATTAAGCAAGTTCCAGTTAAAACTTAATCCGGCAAAGTGCACTTTCGGAGCTAAGTCGGGGAATTAATAGGCTTTGTGGTCGGCGAAAAGGGAATAGAAGTTGACTCAGACAAAGTTAAAGCCATACGAGATTTGCCTCCACCACGTACTCAGAAGGAAGTTCGGGGTTTTCTTGGAAGGTTGAATTATATTGCTCGGTTTATTTCACAATTAACTGAGAAATGTGATCCCATATTTTGTCTCCTTAGAAAACACAATCAAGGTACTTGGGATGAGGAATGCCATAATGCCTTTGATAAAGTCAAGCAATACTTGTTAAACGCTCTAATGCTATCTCCACCTAGTCCGGATAAACCATTAATTCTATACTTATTAGTGTTTAGTAATTTCATGGGATGTATGCTTGGTCAACATGACGAGTCAGAAAGAAAGGAGAAAGTGATATATTACCTTAGTAAGAAATTTACTGAGTGTAAAATGAGATATTCGCCAATTGAAAATTTATGTTGTGCTTTGATTTGGACAACTCGAAGGTTGAGACAGTACATGCTATATCATACTACTTGGCTTATTTCGAAACTTGATCCTTTGAAGTATATGATGGAGTCAACAGCTTTGAATGGAAGAATGGCGAGGTGGCAAATTCTGCTTTCAGAGTTTGACATAGTCTATGTGAGCCAGAAGGCTATAAAAGGAGGCGCGATAGCAGAATTTCTGGCTAGTAGAGCTCTAGAGGACTATGAGCTGTTGAATTTTAATTTTCCAAATGAGGAGTTGATGTGTCTAGCAATTACAGAAGATTATCCTTGGAAGTTGAGTTTTAATGAGGCATCCAATGCAGTGGGAAATGGAATTGGGGCAGTCCTGGTATCCCCAAATGGCGATTATTATCCATTCACATGCAAGTTGGATATTTATTGCACAAACAATATGGCCAAATATAAAGCATGCATCATGGGACTCCAAGCGACTATAGAGCGAGGAATAAAAACCTTGGAAGTATATGGAGACTCTGCGTTAGTAATTTACCAGCTTAAAGGTGAATGGGAGACAAGAGATCCTAAATTGATCAATTATCGAAAGGTAGTTTTGGGGTTACTTGAGGAGTTTGATGACATCACTTTCAATTATATCCCACGAGATGAAAACCAGATGGCAGATGCTCTAGCAACCTTGGCTTCAATGATTAGAGTGAATAAAGAGGAGGAGATGAGACCCATTCAGATGAGTACTTTTGAGGCTCCAGCTCACTATTGTAACATTGAAGAAGAAGAAAAGGATGATAACCTTTGGTATCAGGATATATTGCGATATGTGAGAGATCGTAGGTACCCAGAACAGGCAACTGAAAATGATAAGCGAACTTTAAGGAGATTAGCCTGCGATTACGTTTTGGATGGGGACATCTTGTATAAAAGAATAAAGGACCAAGTATTGTTGAGACGTGTTGACGCCGTGGAAGCTAAGTTAATCTTGGAAGAAGTTCACGAGGGTGTTTGTGGGACACACGCTAATGGTTTCACGATGGCTAGACAAATCATGAGGTTTGGATATTATTGGTCTACTATGGAAGGGGATTGTATCAACTACGCCAAGAAATGCCATAAATGTCAGATTTACGGAGACAAGATTCATGTACCACCTTCACCTCTACATGTTATGACTTCTCCATGGCCATTTTCTATGTGGGGCATAGATGTCACTGGGCCAATATCACCAAAAGCTTCAAATGGGCATCGCTTTATTTTTGTGGTCATTGATTACTTCACGAAATGGGTAGAGGCTGCTTCTTATGCAAATGTTACTAAGTCGGTTGTAAGTCGATTCTTGAAGAAAGAGATCATTTGTCGGTATAGGATGCCTGAAAGGATCATATCAGACAATGCATTGAACTTGAACAACAGAACGATAGCAGAAGTTTGTAGTCAGTTCAAGATTAAGCATCATAATTCATCTCCATATCGCCCAAAGATGAATGGGGCAATGGAAGCTGCTAACAAAAACATCAAGAAGATAGTGGGGAAAATGACTGAAACCTATAGAGATTGGCATGAGAAGTTACCGTTTGCACTCTTAGCCTATCAAACGTCCATCAGAACCTCTACTAAGGCAACTCCTTTCTCGTTAGTTTATGGGATGGAGGCAGTATTACCCATTGAGGTTAAAATACCTTCTCTTCAAATTTTGTCAGAGATAAAGCTGGATGAAGCAGAATGGATTCAATCCCGGTATGACCAATTGAACTTGATCGAAGAAAAGAGGCTAAAAGCTATTCACCATGGTCAGATGTATCAGAAGCGAATGATGCGAGCTTATGACAAAAAAGTGCGACCAAGAGAATTCCACGAGGGGGATCTTGTGCTAAAAAGATCCTTCCCATTCAGAAGGACTTTAGAGGAAAATGGATGTCGAATTAGGAAGGGCCACATGTCGTGAAGAAGGCCTTCTCTGGGGGTGCATTGATCTTAACGGAAATGGATGGAAAGAGTTTACCCAATCCAGTGAATTCAGACTCAGTCAAAAAGTACTTTGTCTAAAGAAGAGGAGAATCCAGGGTGAAAACCCGCAAAGGGCGCCTTGAGTTTTCAAAAAAAAAATAGAGAGGCCAGGGTGAAAACCCGCAAAGGCAGCCTTGTGACCAAAGGGGTTTTGAGCTGAAAACTCGAAAGGGTAGCTCAAATTTTGAAGAGCACACAGTAATCTTGCTATATCTGATTCAACAAAGAGTGAAGCGAGTTGCATATCGGGGCATCAACAAAGTACTTTGGATCTTTTAAAACACATGTTGAACTCAAGAAAGTCTTCATGGAGCTGGTATATAGATGCTCAAATGGCGATATCTAGGGCATCTAGCTTTTGTCCTGTTTGTTATCTTTAGATTCTTTTTCTTCTCAAAGATAGGCTTTCAGATTAATTTCCTTTGTATTTTTGACAAGCTCATTCAAATCTAATTATTCTCAAGATTAAAATTCATCTTTCATTATTCTTAAAGTATATTGCATTAAAATAATGATAGATAAACTAAATAATTTTCACAAATGAAGGTTTGCTCATTACTCTGGAAATTTCTAGATAATACAAGAAACTAAAACAGAACAATTGTTTGAAGAATTTACGTAAGTGAGGTTTGAATGAACTCGAGGAAATTCTTTGATTCGATCCTAAGAGAGAATCATCTTACAGGCATTTTTGGTGGGTTATAGCATTTGAAGAATGGCACAAACCCACAGGCTGAGTAGGAATGATATTTCGAGATAAACTTCGACGAAGGAATGAGTAGTGATGTCTGGAATAGGGGTCATATTCATAAACATTTTGCATTATAACAAGTTTAATTAGGAGCATTTGATTTATTTCGATCATAGCATCCTAATCATTAGGCATGAACTCATACACATTATATAGGTTATGTCTTTCAAGGGACAATGAAGATTGATGCGCTTTAACCTCCTAAACAGTAGGGTAACAGGCTAAGACATAACAGATCTAACCTTCGGATGTTTTCATATCGAAGTGGATCGAAGATGATTTGGCATCCTTACGTTTACAAGGAGCAGATCGAAGACATAGCAGATTTGGCTTTCACGTGTTTACACTGAAGCGAATCTAAGATGATTTGGCGTCTCTGTATTGTTAGAGAGTAGATCAAAGATAGCAGATTTGGCGTCTCTGTATTGTCAGAGAGCAGATCGAAGATTTAGTGTCTCTGTATTGTCAGAGAACAAATCAAAGAAATAGATTTGGCATCTCCATGTTCGACGGAGAGCAGATCGAAGACATAGCAGATCTAACCTTCGGATGTTTTCATATCGAAGTAGATCCAAGATGATTTGGTATCCTTGAGTTTACAAGGAGCAGATCGAAGATATAGCAGATTTGGCCTTCACGTGTTTATCTTTGAAGCAGATCTAAGATGATTTGGCATCTCATCTTGTTAGAGAAGCGATCGAAGATAATGATTTGGCATCTCTGTATTGTCAGAGAGCAAATTGAAGACATAGCAGATTTGGCTTTCACATGTTTACACTGAAGCAAATCTAAAATGATTTGGCGTCTCTGTATTGTCAGGGAGCAGATCGAAGATAGCAGATTTTGCATCTCTGTATTGTCAGAGAGCAGATCCAAGATGACAGATTTGGCATCTCCATATTCGACGGAGAGCAAAACCAAGAAAATGATTTGGCATCTCTGTATTTGACGGGGAGTAGATCGAAGACATAGCAGATCTAACCTTCGGATGTTTTTACATCGAAGCAGATCCAAGATGATTTGGCATTCTTGTGTTTACAAGGAGCAGATAAAAAACATGACAGATTTGGCTTTCACATGTTTACGCTGAAGCGAATCAAAGATAATTTAACATCTCTGTATTGTCAGAGAACAAATCGAAGAAGCAAATTTGACATCTCTGTATTCTCAGAGAGCAGATCGAAGATGATAGATTTGGCGTCTCTGTATTGTCAGAGAGCAGATCGAAGATATCAACATGGCCTTCCTGAAGTTGCAGTGAGGCAAATTGAAGCTATCATATTTATAGTCCAATACTTCTGAAGTTGCAGATAGGTTGAAGGCCATTTGAAGAAAGATCTCAAGATTGGGCCAGACTGGGCAAAATGGGTCCTTTTATAGTCTTTGCTCTATTACCGTTACACGACAATGAGTAAAGAGGGGCAGCTATGTAGCCCATTTCTGCCCGGGCCTTAAAACCAAAAATCAAAAATAAATAAATAAATGTTTATTACAGTCCATTTACATTTACAGCCAATTACCCGTTTACAACCCAATTAGCCTATTACCCCATTACGCCCTTAACCCAACAATGAACAGGGCCTAAATGGCCCAATTTGCTAACAGAAGATAGAGAGGCCTAGGGTTTCAGAAACCCTAGGCGCCGCAAGCATCCCAAGCGCCACGCCCTTTCGTCTCGCGCCGTCAGTGGGCTTTATCGGTGCCGTGATTCCAGGCCCCGTATCACGCCATGATCGGCGCGCAAATCAAACGTCGTGATCAGTGCCCTTTCTTCTCGTCGTCACCTGTAAAAAGAGAAAGAAGAACACAGTAAACAAGGCAAGAAATTGAGTAGGGAATAAACCAAACTATGTACAGTGGCTATAAAAGCCCGAATCAGAACGATGTATCGGGGGGATTTTTTTTACAGAATAAAAAGATATACACATATATTCACAGAAGAAATAAGAAGCAGTTATTCATTTTAAAAGGTGATTCAAATTTCATATTTTGTTTTTTATTTACAAGTATACGAATCGATTTTGCAAAAAAACTGACAATATTTAAAAGAAAGAGGAAGGTTACCTGTGTTTTGCTCGAAAAGACAAGGGTTTTTAACCCTCCAACCGCCGTATGTAGTGGCGCGCGTAGCGCGCGGACGTAGGAGCCCGGTGACCGGAGTCGGGTCAGACGGAGATCGGAGGGCTCTCCTTTTCTTCTTTTCAGAGAGTTTTTCCTTTTTTAAAAAAAAATATGAAACAAAATGAATTTTCAAACGTCTTTTTTTTGTATTTATTAATAGCCCATGCGACGTCGTTTAAGAATAGCTGTTTAATAACCAAAACGGCGTCGTTCCAAAGTGAGGATCTGCGTGTGGACCCGTGACCCGAGAAGGATCCGCGTGTTTTTGTAAAATGGGATAATTTCCCAATTGGTCCTTTCGTGTTTTCTGATTTTCAATTGCATTTTATTTGTATTTCTTAATTTAGTCCTAGTATTTTAATTTTGTTTTAATTTGGTCCTCACAGTGACTTAAAATTGTATTCGGGGAAACGGTGTCGTTTTGGGATTAGGGAAAATTGCCCAGTGAGTCCTTCGGTTTTAATGCGCTTTCCAAATAGGCCCAAGTTCTTTTTATATTTTTTCTAATTAGCCCAAAGTTTTCAATTGCTTTTAATTTTAATCTTTTTTATGTATTTAATTTATTTTAAATACTTTATATATTATTTATTTATTTTTTTAAATACTAATTATATAAAATAGTATATATTATTTTTATATATTATTCATTATAGTTATTCATATTATTATACAGTTTATTTATAAATTTAATATATAATATATATTTTACCACATATATGTTATTCCTTGTATTTTCATTCTATTATAAAATATGTATAATTTTTATTAATTGTGTAGAATTTTTTAAATTTTTTATATTATTAAATAATAGTATATGTATTATCCTTATATGATATTTTATCACATCATTTATATTTCATTATATTTCATTCATATATATATTTTATTACATATCATATATTATTATATATTATTCTCTATATTATTTTTCTTTTATTATATATTATTTCATTATTTATTATTAAATTTGTAAATTATTATAAACTAAACATATATATATATTGTTATTATATTTAATGTCTATATTTAAAATCTATTACAAAATTTTGTTCCATTTTAACACATTATTTTTTTAAATATATGGGCTACTATATTTTATTCTTTTTTCCAAATTTTTATTATTACTTATAGATTGCTTAAGATATTTCATTTTATTTCTATCCTTTTTTGAATTTATTAGATATTGATTTAATATGCTAATTTTATCTCATAAATTATTTGTTATTTTTATGTTATTTATACACTGTTATATGTTAGCATGAAAATTGATCGTTTTGTGTTGTTATTTTAAGAATATATTTGCATGAAATATTATTATGTACGTTTAATTTGTATTAATATATTTTGCCATTTATGTATTTTTGCATGAAATGATATAGTGTATGTTTATGTTATCAATGATCATATACGCATAAAATGATGATGTATATTGTGTACTTTATGCCATAATTTATTATTTTCTATACTATATTTGCATAAAATAATAAAGTATGTATATTGTAGCTAGGTTTATTTAATTTCTTGTAATATGTAAAACACATCATTACTTTTAAAACAAAAAAATCTCATTTGATTCAAAAGGAATTTAAAAAAAAAGGCAATGTTTTTTGTATTTAGGAATTCGGGAAGTAGTGCCCTAACATGCTGGGTTGCGATTTCTCGTTTGACTAAATGTCTAAAATATCCTTTTAAACGAGTTTCATAAATTACAAGATAATTTCAGTTACGAAAGTTTAAAAGATCGTGTCCAATCATGCTGGATGTGGTGTTTGTATTCTTTTGAAGCGAAGGAATCTTGATTCTTTTTAACTTAAAATATTACGATTTTAAAGAAAATCTCATTTCTAAATTCTTTCAAACTTCTGACGTTAAGACAAAATTATTCAATTTGGTACCAATTTTGGGCGCTACAAGGGTGCTAATCCTTCCTTGCGCGTAACCGACTCCCGAACCTGTTTTCTCGTAATTTCGTAGATCAAAACGTTTTATAAAGTGATCCAATCACACTTTAAAAGATTGGTGGCGACTCCCGTTTTTAAATACCCTCCCCTATTTGAAGAGTGTCATCGACAAATTAAATAGGTTTGCCATAAGTTATAATACAGTAAAGTCATCATGATCTTAATAGAACTGAATTGGATTGTGTAAATTAATAAATTAATTCTAATTAATTAATTTGAAGGAAATTTTAATTATTTTTTAATTAAATATTTAGTCATGATTTTTTTTTTGACAAAAAAACGACCCTAAGGTCAACCTCATTTTGTTGCATCACAGATAATAGCATTGTGAATTTCCAAAGGAAAATCCATATTAAACATCAAATCACATCTATTTTTTATAGCAATTTTACAAAGCATATCCGCAACTTCATTACTCTTGCTATCAATCCAATTAAAATGGATCGTATCAAACTTTCTAAAAGCCTTGCTTTCATGTTTCACACAGCAACCCAAGATAGTAACATCCTTATCGTGGTTCTTGAATGTATTGATGAGAGTAGCATTGTCAGACTCCATACTAATCTTTGTCTACTTTAATCTTAAGGCCAACTTCATCCCCAAAGTCAAAGCTTTCAATTTCGCCCACACAACATCGATGGCCTTATTTTCGTAAACATAACTTCCAGCAATCACAAACCCATCAGCGTCTCTCGCTATAACACCGTAACCGACATTCCTACTTGATACTGCTGCATCTACATTGATTTTAATAAAATCTTTGGGAGGTTTTCTCCATCCTTTGCACACCGGGATTGGAGGAATAACAGGGGGTTCATTCAAGTTGAAGATTCTAAAATCATTACTAAGAGTATAAGTCCTTTACCAAACCATTATAGCAGGATCGTCCTTACCCTAGAAAACCAACTTGCTCCTATTGTTCCAACAGTTCCAAAAGAGCGTGAAAAAGTCAGCAGCAGCCTTAGAATCGAGCTCGCGAAGGATATCTTCCAGCCAGTCGATACAGCGAATATAGTTGCCATCAAGAAGCCTATTGTTTAAGCCTCCGATAATAAGGGTAGTCATGATTTTTTTTTATTTAAATCAAGAGAGATGACCTTGGAAACTTGAACCGATATTGGACCCACCCAATTTAGCCCAAATGGTCTTGGGTGTCAAAGTATAGGGGTGTTCTCTCTTAGTGTGCCACCATTGGTTCTCCTTGAGTGTCCTAATTGGACTCAAATTACTCCATTTTAATTAATTAAAAACTTTGAATGAAAATTAAACTCTTGCATAGTTTTCTCTATAAATACCCAAAGCTAATCGAAAATTATATAGTAGAAAATACTAAGGGAAACTTTGTTGTGCATATTTAGTGATATTTCATTTGAGTAATTTATCTTCTGTTCAAATAAATTCTATTTTGCTTGAGTTTGAATTTTAGATTGGGAGCAATTATAATTGCAATCATCCAACAGTTATAATTAGAACCTAGAAGTTGAAAATTCGGTTTTAAATTACATAAAGGTTTATGCAAGGATCTTCCTAGGGGAGTCATGGTTTTTGTCCTATGTTCGGCTCTTATAATAAAGCTATTATTTAAGTAATTGTGAGTTCAAAAATAGCAGAAAAAGATCAATTGGTTGGAAGGTTAAAGCATTTTCAATTCGGCTTGATCAAAATGTTCATGCACCTTCCTAAAAGCCTTACAAATTTGATCAGATTGATTACTTTAATATCACAACAAAAACTCATTTTAGACCAATTTTAAATTTTCGATCTACCAACTTTAGTATATTTTCTAAGCAATTTTCTAACAACGATGATTATTAAAAAATAAAAAGCGGGTTTAGGTACAGTAACAATAGGGTTTTTGAAAGGACACACTATAAGGTGTGCATATTTGGGTATTTATATCGAGATTCCTTGGTACTTTTAAGTTGATTGCATGAGAGTGCTGGAAAGCCAAGTCATTTCTTCCATGTGCTTGCCTGAGGATGTTGTTGTCAAACTACTCCTCCAACCCATTTGTTGGTCCTATTTCTTGACCTATGACAGATACTATGGTTGATGATTACTTATTGCCTATAAATCATGCACCAATTGGATATTTGTGAGGCTTTGCCTTCTTGGGCTTGCTAATTTCTTTGGATTTCAAGTTTTTTCTCTTCGGCTTAAGACTTATTCTCTTGGACTTGCTAATTTCTTTAGATTTGAAGCTTATTGTCTTTTGCCCGAGACTTAAGTCTCTCAAAATTAATTATGAAAAAAATTAAAATAAAATATTATTAATATATTTTGAACAACAAAATGAAGGTCTTTTTGCCACAAAACCATATTAACTTTGAAAAATCTTGCCATAATTTTTTTTAAACGGTGAAAAGGGAAATTTTTAAAGGAGAAATATAGGTGAATGTATCTAGCTAATCCCTCTATTATAAGGATAAGATCAAATTAATCATTTTACTATTAAAAGGGTAAATTTAATTCATGTATTATTAAAAAGAATCAAAGAAGTCCAAAATTCAAGAGATGTAACATTTGTTGTTTAAAAAATAGCATTTATTGTTCAACATAATTATATTTTGAAAGCTTTTTATTATTCTACTATGAAATATTTTGTTTGAAGTCGAACTATAAATGAAAAATAATAATTTTCATGTCATTTTTCAAGCAATAAGGTTATGCTTGGTTGGATGAAAAAGTGGAGGGATGAGAGGAGAGAATGGAAAAGCGGAAGGAAAATATATTTGGAGTATGTTTGGCTGGAAAGAAAAGTGAGAGGAAAAGAAAATAAGAGGGATGATCATTTAAATCTTAATGCATAAAAATCAGTCCTTCCAAATTAGAAAGATAAGATGAGAGAAAATGAGAGAGATGTTTATATTAGTTCAAAATTATACATTTTTTAAATATTTTATTTTCTTTCTTTCTATTTTTCAACTCTTTCAAGCAATCCGCTTTTTTCATCTTTCCATCTCTCCTACCAAGCACATCTATGGAAAGAAAATTTATGTTTTCCATCCTTCTAGTTTTCTACCCCTTCATTTTTTCATCTTTCCAATTTTATTTCCACTCTATCAAGCAAAGCCTAAATGTTGACTCTGTTCCAATTTACCCTTATTTGATTTTTTTTTTTTATATAGTAAAAGGATTAAATTGATGTGTTTAATAATGGACTAGTTTGATCCAATCCCTATAATCAGGAGTGGATCTAGGGGGTTGATAGGGGCCTCGCCCCCCCCTAAAATGAAAAATTTTTAATTTAGACCCTTTATAATTTATAATTTTAGATTAGCAATGGTAAAATTTCACTTTGACCCCCAAAAATGATAAAATTTTAATTTAATCCTCTAAAAATTATAAAGGTATATGCTATTAAAATAACGAAATTACATTTTTACTATTATAAATATATATAATTTAATTTCTACCCCTCCAAAAGAATTTCTAACTTCGCTCTTATCCTGATGGATCCTATAATAGAGGGAATTTTAAAAATATGAGACTGAAAATTAAAAGGATTATTATATCTAGCTAGGGCAAACTGCCCTCTCATAATAAAGACAATTCAATACAAGCCATAAACTTGATGAATACGATCCTTAATAAATATAATATATATATCACAAAATTAATCAGCCAAAAAAATTCTGCAAACTGAAGTGGCCCATATATTCTAGATAATGTCGGGTTCTTTAATAATACATGAGAATAGAATTCGAGTGTACATTTTAAATATAAATATATCTAATATATATATATACTCCACGAATAGTAATCATATAACTTTATATATTTTTATTAAGATAATGAGAAAATATTAGTGAAAAATAAGGGGATTATGAGGTTGTCTCCGACAGATTTTGTCTTTAATTTCGCATGCATGCTTGATTTATTAGTAATAAAGCAAAGTTTAAAGTAGCTTACATATTTTCTATGGATGATGTTTAAGAAAATAAGACACCAACTTATTTAGTTTCTAATGCAATCTTATTTTATTAGCTTGGGTTTTCACCCTGAGGTTTCACTTACATTGTTTAAAAATTAAACTAGTTTTATATATTTTTGTTAATTATTTACTATTGTAACGATCCAATCGTTGAATTTATTAATATAATTATACTTGTTATGCATATAAATTTTTGAACTAATCTGATATCTTTATCATATCGATCTAAAATACTCTATATATTGAAATTTTTTTTACACAAAATAAATAGTTAGAAGTTTTAAATTTACATCAGATTTGACATGCATGATTTACATGAACAGATCATGAAATATAAAAATTGGATTGTTAAAATATTAATCATATAAATAGGTGCAAAAGTATGTAAAACTATTTTAATTTTTACACTACATAAGTGGATCTCTTACACTGGTGTAAAACATAAGTGGTTTTACACTCTTCTGTAACTTTTTATACGATTAATATTATAACAATCCAGTCGTTGAATTTTGCAAGATATTTATACTTGTCATGTATGTAATTTTTTGAACCGATTGGATATCTCTATCATATCAAACTATAAATTATTGTTTATATTAATATATATTTAATGATTGAATTTTTTGCATAAATGAATAGTTGAAAAGTTTTAATTTATGTCAAGCTTGATATGTATTATCTACATAAATAGAATATAAAATATGTTGGACTATTCCAAAAAAAAAAATTATATCTACCTTTTAAAATTTTATAATGTATAAATAGGATGATTAAAAAGCAATATCTTTTGAAAATATTTATAATACTACTTTATTTTTTTCATACATTAGAGGATCTCAAATTCATTCGCCGAAATATAGGCACAATTTGCAAAGCAACCCCACGACCTTTGAGATATGATAAACATCCTTGACCAATAAAATTTAAGATAATAGATGCGATAGTTAACAATTATTTTTGATGAATTTAAATGTATTAATTAAACGTAATAAATTATCTAATATAAATATAGTAAAAAGGACACTTAAGATATTAGTTAACAAAATACACCATTATTAAAGTTATTAATTAAGTTAGTGTCAAAAATTAATCAAACACCAACTTAGATTAAAAAATTTTAAAAATTTTCAAATAAAAAAAATGGATTAATAACCTTATAAGAGAAATTTAATATTTATAAAAAAAAAAACTAAAAATTCACTCTTCTACTTTTTCTCTCTAATTTTTTTAATTATTTATTTATAATTTTTATTTTTTATCAATAATCATTTTTTTAAATCATAAATTAAATATTGTTTTTTTTATCTTGGTGTGCAAAGAACTAGTATTTATAATTCACATTTCTCATCTATTTTTTTCTCCTCTTTAATTGCCCCCAAACCAAATTAACTTGATTAATTATTTCTAAGCTATTTTTTCCTTCTTGCTAAATATCATTGGCACAGTGCCATTCTCTTTTCTTTTTTTTGGCTATATGAGAATATCCCCTATTTAATTGCAGATTTTCATATCTATCTATATATATGTACACCCACACACACCCAACATTTTCTATTTTTTCACTTTTTACCTCCTTGATTTTCTAGAGTCAGATTGATGAATGAATATTTGGATTAAATATTTGTGTATATATGTTGTTATATAACTATTTTTTTATTTTATATTCAAATTTATTAACAATAGTTGGACTATACTAAATATAATTAATTTTATTTTTTTCTATTACATTAGAAGAATACAAAAAATATCTTATACATTGATAATGAATTTTTTTTATATTTTATATCTAGATTTTAGAAAAAGAAAACTAATTAGTAGGAAAGGGTTCTTTTTTTTTTCCTTTAGTTTCTTCTTTTTGCTTGAAAGGTTTAGGATTAAGCTTAATTACTCCAAAGATTTATCACTTAACCCTCTAAGTTAGGGGTAAAGGTGGTTATGAATCGAGCTAGATTAGATTTACATTCATTATATTCATGTATAATATCATCATTATAACTATTTCTCCAAGCTCAATTGAATCCAATTTACTTCTTTTAAATCGATATCTATGTTTAGATTTGAACAACTCGATCAGTCGGGCAAAATAAATAAAAAAATAAAGAGTAGGTACACTAGTCTCCTAATGGGGAAGGAAATAAATATGTTGATTTTGATGTAGTGTAGTAGAAAAGAAAATGGAGAACAAGGAAAAAGACACTTAGGTAAAGCTTTATTTATATAGATAAAGCTTGAGCTCATCTATACCATATATATATATATATATATATATATATATATATATATATATATATATATAGAATTTTGGAATTTAAAGTTAATTCATATATATTAATGGAAGCTAAAACTATTTGAAGAAATTTATTTATTTTAGCATGAATATCTTTATTTACAATTATTTTCATTATCCTCAAAACCTCTTTTATATGTATTTGTTTAAAAAAAAAAAGTAAGAAGATAATGAAAAATAACAATCAATAATTGATAATCTTTGACTCCAAGAAAAAGAACATTAATTTTGTTTATTATATTGTCTATGCTTAGTGCTTACACCAATTTGCATGACTCTAAAATTATCCACTAGTGTCAAAAAAGTGTAGTTAATTTAAAGGGTGAAAAATGTATTCAAAATTTTAGTGGGATTTTTAAAATTAAGTAAAGAATATAATTATATTGTATTTGATAAAATTAATCTTGTTTTTAAAATTATTTATTTTTTAAATTTAATCTTATTAATTTTAATATTTTATTTTGTATATTTT
Organism: Gossypium anomalum; assembly: GCA_025698475.1. NCBI lineage: Eukaryota > Viridiplantae > Streptophyta > Magnoliopsida > Malvales > Malvaceae > Gossypium > Gossypium anomalum. The sequence goes on from CM046964.1 coordinate 66,332,012, forward strand.
TTTATAAAAATTAAATATAATAATTTGGATATCTCATTCTTTTAACAAAAAAGAGAAAATTTAATTTTAAAATAAAATCAATTTAATATTTTTCAACATTAAATGATACATGTCTATTTAACAACGAGAAATTAGTTTATGGTCCCCCTTCAAACCACATCATCTGTAACACCCCTAATCCGTATCCGCTGCCAGAATAGGGTTTCGGAGCATTACTACCATTTGCAGATCACTAAAAAAAAATTCACTTAAATACTTACCAATTCAATGCATCAATAAATATATTACCATTCAATCAATGGCTAGGCACTTGCCTAAGCATCATCAACAACACTTGTTAGTGTACTTACACATATTTCATATAAATTCTTGTTTTCTCAATATGACATATTTGAATTTAATTACTCGTCTTAACTTACATATTTTCCCTATGTTAACATATAAAAGATAATCTCATATGTACATGTCATGATACATATCATTCTCTTACCGTTTCTTTAATAACATATATCATTTATTTTATTATATCAACATTTCATGCACCATCATTTCCTTATATCTTAGGTATATTTATTTTGGTAATAGTTAAGTATTAAACTTAACATAATTTAAATTCCATGTACCTATACTTATTTCATTTATCTATCTTATTAAATATTTCATACAACTATTTTGTACATTTATTTCCATATGACCAATTCCTGTAAACATTTCACATTACCATTTTGTATAACCAATTCATTTAACCATTTGTTATATTACCTGAATATTAGTTGTTCAACAGATATCTTCCACGATCTTATTTATCTTCGACATGATGCCATAGTGTCTTTCAACTATGGTCTTACTCATTTTCTATCATGTTGCCATGGTATCATTCAACCATGGTCTTATACATTTCCCCGTCGCGTTGCCATGGTATCTTTCAACCATGGTCTTACACATTTCATATCAGGTTACCATGGTATCTTTCAACCATGGTCTTACATATTTCATATCAGGTTGCCATGGTATCTTTCAACCATGGTCTTACACATTTCATATCAGGTTGTCATGGTATCTTTCAACCATGGTCTTATACATTTCATATCAGAGAGCACACTCCCGCGAACCTCATCCTTACAGTGGGATTACCAGTCCAGGCTAAATCCCCTGTAATATAAACTCATAGAGTATTGTCGGGATTACCAGTCCAGGCTAAATCCCCTGCAACGATAATTACTCTAATGAGCTTGGATCTGAATTACCAGTCCAGGCTAAATTCAGACCCTAATTCGGATTGCCCGTCCGGGCTAAATCCATTTTCCACATATTCTTCGGGAGGGCTATATCAAGATAGGATCACCCGTCCGGGCTAGATCCTTTTTTACCGTCAATTCCTTTTCAGAGATCCATCGAATTTTCCTTTCATTCAACCGGGATTTTCTTCCCATTTTATCAAATATATCAATGTTTCATGAATTTTTATACAATGAACATTCAAATCATATTCACATCAATTACATACAATCTCAAGCATTTAAGAATATAATTCAAGTTACACGAACTTACCTCATTTCTTGTTTGTGTTTATAATTTCATTAATCCGATATCTTTTCTTTTTCACGATCGAGTCTCATATTTGAGTCGCCCGGATCTCTTTTAAATAAATTTGATCATCATTTTCATTCATTTCATATTCTAATGCATTTAATTAATGCTCTAAGCAAAATTACCATTTTGCCCTTAAACTTTTAATTAATGACGATTTCATCCTTGGGGTCAGGAAAATAAAATTATTGCAATTTAATCCTTATTTCCAGCTATTATTCTCATATATATTGATAACAGTCCATGAATTCTATAAAATATCAAAATTTTCCATAATTTTAACACTTTTCAATTTAATCCCTAAAACATGTTTTCCCCCGATCTTGAACTAAATTGATAATTTCGTTAAATTTTGTAATTTAAATAATAAAATAATCTATTTCATGCAATTTAGTCTTTTCTGACATTTTTACAAAATTGCCCATAAAGTTTTACTTTTATTCAATTTAGTCCCTGAGCCTAAAACATGCAAATTAGCCATGCTAGATGAATATTCATACATATTTTCCTCCTCCTCCTCTCCATTCCACATCCTTAAATTTACATAATATGCTTATAAGTAACATTATCAATAATTTCACTATTTACTTATATGTATATTCAAAGCTGTCCATTTGCGTCATAGTCACTAAATTATTTACTTCTTGAGTTACAGAAATCCAAATTAAGATCTGTAAATTTTACCTGAAACTAGACTCACATATATTCTTACCATAAAATTTTCAGAATTTTTGGTTTAGCCAATTAGTACAGTTTATTCATTAAAGTCACCCCTGTTCTGCTGTCTGACAGTTCTGACCCTTCTTCACTAAAAATTTATTATCTCCTTGTACAGAATTCAAATGATGTTATAGTTTGTTTCTATTAAAACTAGACTCATTCAGGATTCTATACATATAAATTTAAGCCCATAATTACTTTTATTCATTTTTTTATGATTTTTAAAAGTCTGAACAGGGGAACCCGAATTCATTCTGACCTTGTCTCACAAAATTCATTATATCTCAAAATTTACAAATCCATTGCTTACACTGTTTCTTCTATGAGAAACTAGACTCAATAAGATTTAATTCCATATTTTTTCATCTTCTAATTCGATTTCTACAATTTATGGTGATTTTTCAAAGTTAGACTACTGCTGCTGTCCATAACTTTTTTAGTGCAAGATATTTATTACCATGTTATAACACCCTTATTTTCTTTTTCTACACCATTTCTCATCACTTTCTCTTATTTTCTCTTCACTAACATATCAAGAACATAGGACCTCATGTAAGAAAACTCTACTATAACATTATTTCCATGCTTTATCAACAATAACAAACTTAAAAACATATTGAAATCTTGATGTACTTACCTTGTTCTCTTCATATCAATCTTTAACTTGATTTTCTCTCTCCTCCAGCTTCTATTTCTTGAATCCAACTTGATATTCTAACTCCCCATGCTCTCCTTAACATTTTTCTCTCTTGGTAGCTATGGAAATTCATTTGATTTTTGGGTGAAAATGGTGAATTTTTGGTAAAAGGACCAAATTGTAAAAAAAGTAAAACTTTCTTTCTTCCTCTTTTTCTCTCACGTTAGTGCATGGGAAAATATGGATGAGAATTTCTCATCTTTCTTTCTTTATATACTAATAAAATAATAATAAAATATCTTATTAAAATATTAATAAAATAATATTTATCTAATTAAATAATTATAAAATATCAAAATATCTCTAGCATCATTATTACTTTCTAGATTTCTCTCTCTTCCAATTGACCATTTTGCCCTTCATTATCTTTTAAAATTCCATCCTTGAGTCATCATTTAATTTGGTAAAATTGCAATTTAGTCCCTCATAGTTCTTCATCTATTCAATTTGGTCCTAATTCATCCATTTTCCTTAGTTTCTAGATCATTCCACTCCTAAAATATTTACACTATTGGTCCTTCAAATTTTTCATATTTACACTTTAATCCTTTAAATTTTGAGTATTTACTCTTGGGCCACAAAACTTTTCTCACTTTTACAATTTAGTCCTTTCTTAAATTAATATATCATAATATACTTCTCAATATTGACATAACTCAAAATTTCTCTTTTTGTCACTTTATTTCCTTATTTTACTATATTATTGATAATATTTTACTGTAAAAATTTCGGGGTATTACATCATCCATGGTCCCTTCCTAATTATTTAATGTCATTTCAGAAATTTTTTTCATGTCATTAACACATAATTTTGGTAGTTTTTTTACCCTGGACCTCGAATCTCGAACTCAAAAATTTGAACCCTAAACCTGAACTTTGAACCCAAACTCAAACCCGAGGTTTAAGGTTTAAATTTAGGGTTCAAGGTTTGAGTTTGGATTTGAATTTGGGATTCGAGGTTCAGGGTTCGGGTTTGAGGTTTGAGTTTAGTGTTTTGAGTTTGAGGTTTAAGATTTGAGATTCGAGTTTAAGATTATAGGTTCAATATTTAGGATTCAGAGTTTAGGGTTCATGGTTCATTGTTCAAGGTTCAAGATAAAAAAAAATTCTAAAATTATGTATCAATGACATGAAAAAATTTGCTAAAATGATATTAAATAATTGAAAATGGACCATAAATGATATGGTGGAATGGTACATAAAATAATTTCTCATCTAACTACTTATTTTATTTAATTTTTTAAAAATATTTAATAAAATTACCAAATACATTTAAGAAAATATCATTTCATTGAAAATAAAAAAATTTCAATAATTTATTAAACATCCCCTAAATTTAAAAAACATTATAAGGCTTGGGGATCTGGGTTGGACTAGTTTGGAGTGAGTTCACAATAGGCTAAACCCATTGCTGAGACCAGTTTGGTCCCATAACTAAGTTAGGGTAGAAGGCTAGGCTTAGCCCATTAACCTACTTGGTTGGACTTTATTTTCATGAAAGTTTTACCATTACAACATCCATACCTTTCCTCTTTAATTGGATTTTATTTAGGTAAAAACTAAATTAGAAATGAAATTTCTTAATTAAATTGAATATGATAAATAATATATGGTTTTTTATACAATACTTACTTCAACAAATTGTTGTACGTAGAACAGATTGTGGCACTGAGGGATTTCTATGAGTCCTCAAAAGAGGACGCTTCAGAAAAGAATTTTTATCCAAATATTAATTGGTCGTGTATTAGCGGATGATATATATATATATGGGTCCGCAGCTTGTCTGATCGATTCAAAGCCTTTCGAACACAACCAATATCTATTTGAACTCTCTTTACTTGTAGGAGTACATCTTGGATTTGTTGATTATGTTATGGTTAGAACCCCACTCATGGTGACCTAGTTGAATTGGGAGACTATGTATAATTTCTCTCGAACTATTATAATTAGAAAAAAATTACACTTAAACACGTTTGAACTCATCTCTTCTTTATAGTTACAATAACAATAGTATTAATCGAAATAAATCGAAGAAATTATATTTTTAAATGTTGAATCAGAAATTAATTAAATATATATATAATTATAACTTTTGTTGGTTTGATCGAGTTGATGTCTAGGACCTGACCCATCACTTTAACAAGAATTCAAAACTAAACCATCAAATACCACAATACAAAATTTTGATATACACAAATTAATCGATCATTAACTCAATTAGAGAAATGATAATAAAAATCTAATTTTATATATAAATTTGTAAAAATGTTTACTCTTTTATATTTTTAATTAAAATTTATAAATAAACTTATTTAAAATATTAATTATACTTTTTAATCATTAAAATATCTTTTGTTAATTTAGTCCTTATTTCTTTTTTTGAGCTAAATTTGATCTCCAACTTTTTTAAAAAAAATCAAATTGTTTTCTTAACGAAAATGTTGACTAAAACATTATTATTTTTAACAATGTTGCATGGCAACCCATGTGTTAGTTTACAAATACTTCATGCTAACTTGACACTATTTGTTTTACGTGTCACACCAACAAATAATTTTAAAATTATAAAAATATTCAAAATAAAATAAAGGGTCCACAAAATTTTAAAAAAAAAGTACACATGGAGTGTCATGCGGGCTACCATGTTTAAAGATTTAACAGTTAAGTTAATAGTTTCGGTAAGAAAACAACAATTCGAGTCTTTTTGAAAGATTGATGATCAAACACGACTATTTTTGAAAGATTTAGGGCTAAATTTAATTAAAAAATTAATAATGATCAAATTGACAAAAAAAATATAAATACTGAAGACTAAATTTATCATTATACTGAAAATATTAAGAAAAAATATCAATGTATAAAAAAATTTAAAATATATATACACAAAGAGACAGGCAATTATCGATGGAACATTTAATCAAACAATGGTAACAAACAAAATTCAGCCAAAATTAGGATTATAAGAGTCTTGTCTGTGATTGATAAAACATGGGTTTTGGTTGAAAGATTTGGTTGGTTTCACTTCTAATCTTTTAAGATGAGATATGCTTTTATTATAATAATACTAACCTCATGGTTTTCAGATATTGTTGCTTTAAATGTTAACAAAACCTCTCTCTCCACTTCTATTTGGGAATCATCATTGTAATAATTGGTGAACATTACAAAGTGTGAAGAACCCTCAATCATTTTCTCTTTTTTCTCTTGACTAAACTCACTGATTTTGAGCCATTAATGATGAGGTTTTTGGACTTTGGATATTGATAGGTAGTCAGTGAGTTTAGCAATTCATTATTCGTGTTTTTGTAAGTTTATTAAAAGATAGATAGTGATTATGATTCATGGTTTCTTTTATTTATGACAAAAATGCTAAAATGATTAAAAATGAGAAGAAATTGTTAAAAGTATTGTGGAGGCTATTTTGTTTCTTTTACCCATTAATCTATGTACATTAAATTAAAGAGTAAATAATTCATTTTTGTTAAAAATTTCATTCATTTTTATTGTTAAAAACTGGTGTAACTGGCAGAATAACTAAAATATTATACATAACGTTGTACATATACATCATGTTAATGTACATGGACCAAGTTGCTGCACAAAGATTAATTTATCTAATTTTAAAAAAAAATACGAGAAAATGCGGTAATTTTATTTAAAAAATTGAGTTAAAAGGGTTGACAGATAGGCCCCCACATCAGTGATCTTTGCCAACTTGAGAGGAAAGAAAACTCCATTAATCCTTTTCATATTGGCCAAAAAGAAAACAAAATGATATAAACAGGGACCTGATTGGGGGAAACATTGATGGGGTTCAACTGAAGCTATAGCAGTAGTCAACATTTGTAGACCATAATACATCACCAGGTTTTTAAAAACACTGTTAAAAAGTCTTTCAAAGAGGACCCCCTCAAAGAATCCACACACAATACTGCATTGAATTGTTTGAGATGGCAAAATATACGTCATGTTTATCATGCACCACCATGTGAAACATTGCAGCTCATGTATGCATGTATGTATGTATGATGAAAGGCACGGCAACCATATATGAAAATGTTTGACAGTGATGCATCATCATCATTCATCACTGCCAAATCTGAATCAAATATATGACCCCACCCCACTGTTTCTCCACGGGGGGTTGATTTTTCTTTTTCATTTCAGATTCAGACTCAGTGAACTGAAAAACCCCTCCTCCATTATATGTGTCCTTTGCCAGGCCTTTGATTGATTGCTTTTTTATCTTTTTTTTTTCTTAAAGGGCTGAACTTAACAATATTTCTTACATTTGGACTTAAATTTTCATTTAGTTCAAGTTAGGCCTTGAATTTAGCAATTATTCTCACATTGAGACATGAATTAGGCAAATGTTCCCACATTAGGGATTGAAATTTTTTTGTCCAAATTAGTCCTTAAACTTGGCAATTGTTTCTATATTGGAGCCTGAACTTGACAATTATTCCCATGTTAAAGCCTGAATTTTAGGGTTTTTAAGAACTAACTTCGACAAAAAAAATTTAAACCCTAATACGAGAATAATTGCCAAGTTTAAGGCTTAACTTGGATAAAAAAAAAGTTCAAAGGTTAATGTAAGAACAATTATCAAATTCAATATCTAACTTGAATCAAATAAAAATTTAAACCAAAATATAAAAAAAATTATCAAATTCAAACCTGATAATGATTTAAACTTTTTTTTTTTACCCTACAATCTCAATATTTATGAACGGTGAAAGTTAGTGTTGCATGGGGGGGCCAACTCCCTTGAAATTTACTTGGTTTTTATTTTTTTTTTTTTTCAACTTTGTGACAGATGCAAGTACAGAAAATGGACCTTTTAGTGAAATCTATAATCATTCAGATGGTAGAAGCTTACACATGCTTTATTTTGCATTTTTCAAGAAATATGGAGATGGTGACTTTTGAAAAACAAAACCAAAAAGAAAAAAACACTCAAGAATTCAAGTAGGGTACCCTGCATTTACTGGTGCATGCACTCAAAAACTTGCTCATAGTTGCAGCTTAGACTTCAACTTTACACCAAATATGTTTTTTGCTTTAACAATGATTTCATTCCATGAATATGTTTGTCCTTTTTTAGTGTTAAATCACTATTTAGTATTTAAGTTGTAAATTATTTTCATATTGGAGTCTGAATTTTTTTTCTAAGGTAGTATCTAAACTTGACAGTTATTTTTACATTGATGCCTGAACATATTTTTGTCTAAGTTGGTCCTTAAACTTGGTAATTGTGCCCACATTGATGTTAGTAAAAGTATCATAGAGGCTTCTATACTAGAAATAAGATTGCATTTAGTCTCCTCTTCTCAAAAAAAAGGGTAAATTAGTCCTTATATGTTAGATCAAAGAGCAAACCGGTAATTCTGTTAAAAAACTCCATCCATTTCTACTGTTAAAAATCGATCTCTGTATGTTAGTATGATGTACATATGGTTCATCACGTGTAACTGTCTAGATATTCCTTCAACTATACCAATTTTTAATAGTACAATTGGATGAAATTTTAACAGTAAGGATTAATTTTCTCTTTGATCTAAAGTATAGAGACTAATTTACCCATTTTTTGAGTAGAGGGGGCAAAATACAATCTACCTCCTAATACAGAGACCTTCATGGTAGTTTTCCTCAGGGTCTGAACTTTAGATTTTCTAAAGAAATATCAAAAGCTAACTTTGGACAAAAAAGAATTTGAACCCCAATATGAGAATAATTGCCAAATTAGACCCGATACGAGAACAATTATCAAATTCAAGAAAAAAAATTGACACCCTAAATATAAAAATAATTACCAAATTTAAGTCATGAATAAAAGATACATAGTATTAGGTAATTGAATATGAGTAACATGGTTGGATAAGAAGAGATGCCCTCATCTAGAACAGAACAGTAGCAGCAGGCACATGCAAATAAGAAAAAAGTGGTGTCTAGAGTTTGCACTTTATAATATTATATAAAAACCAATTACAAGAAAAAAGGGGACTTATGTTATGCACCATAGATATCAATAATTTAACATTGGAAACCCCATTGGAAATGGGGCAGTAGTACCCAAAGATACAGTCTCCACTTTAACAATATCTACAACTATCATCATTCAAAAAAGGAAAATATGAAAAACATAAAAGGTTAAAGGGTCCCAAACATAATTATACCACCCAACAAGCCCATGTTGATTCAATTAAAATAAAAAATAAAAACTTTCATATGTGATGGTGTTGCAGTTGCAAGAGCCTAGAATAAGCTCCTTCCGGTCGGCTAATCAATTCGGAATGGCTCCCTTGTTCTACGACTCGCCCGTCTTGTACTACTCCAATACTGTCAACATTTCTTATTGTCGAGAGACGGTGAGCCACAAGTACCGTCGTGCGGCCCCTCATGAGCCTTTCAAGTGCTTCTTGTAGCACACATTCTGATTCTGCGTCAAGTGCACTGGTGGCTTCGTCGAGTAGTAATATTGTTGGGTCCTTAAGTACAGCCCTTGCGATAGCAATTCTTTGTTTTTGACCTCCGGAGAGTTGAACGCCTCTCTCACCAACAGGTGTTTTGTAACCATCAGGCAACGCACTAACGAAACCGTGCACGTTGGCTGCTCGAGCTGCTTCGATTACTTCAGCTTCGGTTGCTCCTTCTTTTCCATAAGCGATATTATCGAAAATGCTGGCAGCAAAGAGGGCTGGTTCTTGTTGTACCAATCCGATTTTAAGCCTAAGAGACTTCAAGTTCAATCTCCGGATATCTTTTCCATCGATCATAACCTTTCCGGCTGTTGGATCGTAGAATCGTTCAATCAATGCAATGACTGAACTCTTGCCAGAGCCACTAGCTCCAACAAGTGCTTGGCTTTGGCCAGCACGGATTCGAAGGTTAAGGTCTTTAAACACACTAACATCAGGTCGCGAAGGATATGCAAAATCAACATGACGGAGTTCAATTTCTCCACGAATTGTTTCAACCGGCTCTGCCTCTGGATCATCTGGGTCAATCCTAGTTGAACGATCTAGAATCGAGAACACTGAACCAACAGCTTCACCACCCCTAACGATCTCGGGAGCGAGACTAACAGTTTCTGCCACAGAATTCGCAGTAACCACCAATACCACAAAAACCTTAATCACCTTAGAGAAGGTCGAAACACCTTCACTAACAAGATGAGCTCCATACCAGAGTATGAGAGCTTCTGAAGCATAAAGTGCAAGCTGAGACAAGCCAAAAAGAAGACCCGATGTTTGGCTGCGACGAAGGCTTCGCATCTGCGGAACTCGGAGTTCGTAGCAAAACAGTGAAAGGATCTTGTTCTGTGCATTGAATGCTGCAACCGTTCGAATATTGCTTACACCTTCACCTGCAATCATGCTTGTCTTTGCATGCGCCTTCGCCGTGTCACCAGCAAACCCTTTGAGTGAAAGTTGCTGCAGGGCAAAATAAACAGAATCAATTGTACTGTACAAATATCTACATTACTCGGTCTTGAACATGCATACGGCCACGGACATACATAATTTTCGCTTTTCGAATTTTACAGCGTCGGAAAAGGTTTGTTAAGGTGAAAATGTCGGTAAATATGCAAAATCCTACACATATTATTTACATGGAAATTTTTCTTACTATTTGGCACTGCCATAAAACACTGTTCTACTGTCAAAAAACACTGACACTGTATAAAAAAACAAAACAAAAGATTTAAAAAAAAACCTAAAAAATACATAAAAAGATGATGAATTATATAAATGATCACGGGGCAAGAATCTCTTGAAACTATCTCATGTATATTTGGTGGTATCTGCTATACAACAAAAGCTCAGATTCCAAGGAGAAAAAACCCAGAAGCCATTAAACAAAAACTGATTTACACTGTAATACTGCAGTGTCGGTGCATTATTTATATACATATATATAAAAATGATAGAGAAACTACACAAAGTTTGAAATTTTGACTTAAGGGAATACAACCAAGGGCAAAATATATATATATAATAGTTTATAACCTCGAGAAACTGAGCTACTGCTATAGCAAGAACACTTTCTCAGAAGTATGGAATCTTGATTATTTTATTCACCACTGATTATATTCATTGGGGTAATGTTAATATTATATTATATATATATATATATATGCATAAAAGTAGATGCATCAAACTTGGAGGAAGCATGTGCAGTGAAATGGAGATGAGCCATGTTGGATTTTTTTATAATAACCCATATGACCCCCTAGTGGACGTATATAGGTCAAAAATGGTGGAATGGAATCAATGTGTGAGATTATTTTTACCTGAGCGAAGTTTGCGAGGACTAGAAGAGGGAAGGTACCGAGGATGAGAAGAGAGACCCTCCATTCGACTATGAAGGCGACAATGAATGAAGTGAGAAGTGAAGTCATATTTTGTAGTATCACAGAGATCCTTTCGGCTATCGCGGATTTTACATCGGCTGCATCGGTTGCCAATTTGGCTGCAAGAAGGCTTGAATTGTGCTCTTCCTCGTCAAACCATCCGACTTCATTCCTTAGAATTGCTGAGTTGAGAAGAAAAACACCATAAAATTAATAAAAGAGAGGCAATGGAAAGGGGACTTGTAGTTGAAAATATATATACCTCCAAGCATCATCCGCCTCACTCGTGTTGTGAGGTTTTCTCCCATAATACTGAAGAAATAATGTTGAATCAAATACGCAACGACAGCATATAGACCAGCTCCGATGTAGATGAAAACGTATTCTTTTGTCTTTCTTTCCATAGAGGTAGGATTTGTATAGTAAAAGACTTCGATCATATTGCTCATCACAATGGCAAAAGTTGGTCCTATAAAACCGGAAAGCACGGAACCAACGGCTCCCATGATTGAATAAGGCCATTCGGGAGCATTTAGCTTGAGAAGCCGGCAGAAATAGCCAGCCGGTGCTGGGTTTTTACGTTCCGTTTCAGCATTTGATATCATCTCTATCCGGCCATCAGCACCGGTACTGTAAGAATAGCTCAAGTTTCGCAAACTGCCAGACCGGAGGCTTAAGGACTTAGTTGACAGTGAATGACTTAGACGTGTTGAACGTGATCGGCGAGTTGATGGATTAGCAAAGTCCCTATTTCCCACCATTTCTTGGAATCTGATTAATGAAGCATACGCCCCTGCCTTTGCAATCAACTCTTCATGTGTTCCAGTCTCAACAACTTGCCCTTGTTGTATAACAGCTATCGAATCAACATTCCTTATGGTGGAGAGTCGATGAGCAACAACTACAGTTGTTCTCCCGACCATTAGCCGGTCAAGAGCTTCCTGAACAATACTCTCAGAGCCTGCATCGAGTGCGCTTGTTGCTTCATCAAGGAGCAAGATCTTTGGATTCTTCAACATGGCTCTAGCAATCGCAATTCTTTGTTTTTGGCCACCAGAGAGTTGGACTCCTCGCTCTCCCACCTGAATTTCGAGACAAATTAATACAGAAATACAAATTCAAATTTCGACTAGATTCTTAAACTTGAGGAGACCAACCTGAGTGTTATATCCATTAGGGAGTAGGGTAATAAAGCTGTGAGCATTTGCAGCACAAGCAGCAGCTTCCACTTCATCCATTGTTGCCTCGGGTTTTCCATATAGTATGTTCTCAAGGATAGAAGTCGCAAAGAGAGCAGGTTCTTGATTTACCAGTCCAATCTGATCACGTAACCATTTAAGTTGCAGTGTCTTTATGTCAACATTATCCAACAAAACCTGCCCTGTTTATCCAAAACAAAAAACATAAACATGAGCTCTAAAATCCGAGGAGCAAACATTTTCATTTTTCAAACACGACAGAAGTCTCTTGATTACCCTGGTTAGGATCATAGAACCTCTCTATCAGAGAGACGACAGTACTCTTCCCAGAGCCGCTACCACCAACAACTGCAACTGTCTTTCCTGCTGGAAAGAAAATCGAGAAATTGCTAAAGATGATAACATCCGGTCTCGATGGGTAGCTGAAAGTAACTTCCTTGAATTCTATATTGCCATTAACTTCCTCCAGTACTTTCCCGTCCAAATGGTCTTGAATTATGGAGGGTTTTTGGTTGATAATCTCCATCAGTTTGTAACCAGCTGCTTTTCCTTTACTAAATGCCCCGAGATTTGAAAATGACTGACCCAAACTCCTGCAATAGTAATTTTTTTCGAACAATATAATCCCCGGTAAAGCTTAATCTTTAATGGCGTCTAACAATAAGATAACATGAGCTTAAGATCTTACATGCCACCAACAATGGCCGAGAAAATAGCCGTAAATGCCTTGCCGCCATCACTCTGTCCATTCCGGATGAAAACACCAGCGTACCAGAAAACAAGCGCCCAAGACATACAAGCAATGCCATACGTGCACCCGAGCCCTAAACCCTTAGCCATTCCAGCCTTGTATCCGAGTTTAAGTGTGTTCTGTATTGCATCTGAATAAGAATTAAGGGCCTTACTCTCGCCAACATATGAGTACACGGTACGAACTTGTGCGATGGCCTGTTGATGTGATTAATTACTTAGACAAAAGCCTTACATTGTAGTATGGGACAATCGAAACATGTAGACAAGCAGTTTATAATCCAGAAGACAATCAAAACATGCTCACCTGCTCGGCAATTATGCCGGCATTCGCATAGGATTCCCGGCTCTTCGAAGTGAGGCCGGTCAACGTATACGCGTATAAGCCGCCGGCAAAGGCAATTCCAGGGATCACTGCCACACTCAGTAAGGCTAACCTCCATGCTGACACAAAACCAACCACTAAACCAGCCAAGAATGTTGACAGATAATGTATAAAGTTCCCTACCTAAAATTTCAGACAAAACAAACCATTAATGAACTATGTGATCTATCCTTAAAACTCTCAAAGAAAAACCTTAGTTCATCCAAACTTTCCCCAATAAACCCAGATTAGCAAATGAAACAATTAAAGAGAAAAATAGAAGCTACCTTCTCACTGATGGCATCTTGAACAAGTAGAGTATCAGTGGAAACACTAAAAACAATATCCCCAGTTCTTGCATCGGTGTCAAAGAACCCAACATCTTGTTTCAAAACAGCTTCCAAATACTTCTTTCTCAATGTGCTTACTTGTCTTTCCCCAGTGTACATCCAACATGCAATCTCTGTAAAATCGAAAAAATTTTACTTGTTACAGTGAAAGAGATGGGACTATAGAAGAAGATAATGTTGAATATTAAAATATAATTGGAAGTGAGGGTTTTTGGTAAAAGGGTGTTAAGATTGACAAGTGAAGAAAAACAAAAGGACAAAGAGACAGGCTTTTAAGACCATGTGGGCACGCACCCATCGGTCCGTTTTGGTTTAAACTGGGCTACTACACTGCACGAGTCACTTGTGAACCATGATGCATCCATTCCTATCAAAGATTTGCATACATTTAAAACAAAAAGGGAAGAAAAAAAAATTATATACCTGCATATGATGATAGGCAGACAATAAGACCAAGATACACAAAATAGAGTGCATACTGCATTAAACAAGGAGAAAAAAAGAAAGTTAACAGATCTTAGATCTAAAAAAAGTTGGTAAAATTCTTGGTCTTAAAAAAAAAAAAGTGAACCTTGGCAACTTCATGAGTCATTTTGGGCAAATCAGATTGGTTTTTGCCAAAGCCATTAACCATTTCACCAAATAATAAGAAGAAAACAGGCATTGAAGAACCATGGATGATAGCTCCTAAGCTACCAGTGATCATCAACAAATAATCATATTTGTCAGCAAAAGTGAAAAGTTGGTAAAATGGCAAGCTTTGTTCTTTCTTCTTTTCTGCTTCAGGGACTGCTTTTGTTTCAGTTGGTTCAGCCATTTTTTTGTAAACTCAAAAAACCAAAGCTAAAGAAGAAGAAAGGAAGAGGTTGGATGAATTGAGTTGAGTTTGATTCAGCAACTGAGTTGAAGAATAGCCATAGAAAGAAAGAAAGAAAGAAAGAAAGAAAATCTCTTAAGGGTGAAAGAAGAAATGAGAGATCTAAAGAGTAAAGACCCTTTTTTTGCTTCTTTATCTCTCTTCCCTTTTTCAAGGTCTCGAAAACCTGACAATGTCGTTTTTGAGTTCGAGAACTAAGGTGAAGAGAAGGGGAAAAAATGAGGAAAAGTAAAGGGCAAAGCAGCATAAAAAGAGTGCTTGAATGAGTGTATATATAAAGAGAGAAACTGTAAAGTTATATAGTGAGAAGGGTAGAGAATGCATGTGTTAGACTCTTGGTCAAACCTATTGCATTTTTTAAATCAATATTTTGTTTTAATTTCATCAAATATCAAGTTTTATCTAAATAAATAAATAAATTAGTCCTTATCCGTTAAATTAAGTAAATTATTTTTTTTACTTTTAAAAATTAGTTTTTGTATGTTAGCACAGATACATATTACGCACTATATGTAATTATCTAGTTATTCCGTTAACTACGTTGGTTTTAACAGTAGAAATGATCAGTTTACTCTTTGATCTAACATATAAACACAAATTTGTCTATTTTTTTTAATAGGAAAACTAAAATTCAGTCTAGACTTCTAAGATTCAGATATTCAAATGATTTTTTTTTGATATTAATATTTTAAATTTATTTTTAATCTAAATATAACTCATTTATTGATGCTTCTAAACAAATATTTACCTCAATACCATATAGGTCTGAATAAATTTAGATTTTGATCGTAAAATAGGTAAAACACACTCATAATTGATGTAATTGTCAATTTAAATGTTAGATATATATTCATATATGAAATGACAAGTCAAATTAAATTGTAAACTTTTATTTTTTTTAACATATAAAATCCAAGTTGTTCATGTTCTATACATATTTGAGCTGCTATTTATGCAAATTTAATTATATATTTTAATATATATCTTATGAAATTTTGAATTGGTACACTCATATTTACGATTTGATTATAGTTTTTAATATATAGTTTACACGTATTTAAATTGATATTTAATGTTGAAATGATTAAATTGAAAAAAGATTAATATGATATTAATAGTTTAATCCCTCTATTAGAATAGTTTAAATTACCATTGGGTTTTACTATTTCAATAGAAAAAATCGACAAATTATGTTGAGGAATTTAAATCAAAATAATAATTGAGGATTCAAAATCTGGTCAACAATAAATGTAATAAATGTAACAAAAGATGCCATTTTGCCAAAAAAAAAAAAATGGAAGGAAGTTTAAACATCATAAATAGGATGATACTAAAAACAAAAAAAAAAATTAGGAATTAATAAAATCAAGTGATCAATTTTTTTAAATATATATATAACGGTGACTTAATTATTTAATTTTATTTTTTTTCTCATTAACGGGTTAAGAGTGGTAGCTTTTGAAATTAGCATGATAGTAACTTTAACTCTCTGTATTTATAAATTATATTAATTTAATCTTGATTCAAAAAAATTTAACCCTCAACATTTGCACTTTTTTTTGCAATTTTAGTTTTTTTTTGTATATTAAAGACTAATTTTAAATTAACGAGAAAATATGAAAATTATTATTTTTGGATTTTTGGACGTTTCTATTTTTTTTTTTTTGTATATTTCAATCAAATTGGCTCCGTTTGTTTCACTAAAAATGACTTCTGAAAAATGACTTCTAGAAAAGCTAATATTTTCTAGTATTTGGATGAATTTGTGTGAAGTATTTTCTATTGTTTGGTAGATTTCTTTAAAATATTTTATAAAAATTGTTTTCAATTAAACAAACATACATTTGAAATTTTCTTATTTTTTCATTATTTAATTGAATTTATTTTTATCTATAATTTTATATTTTACATTGTTTTTGCATATATTAAAAATATTATGTTAAATTCAAATTTATTGCAACGTCATTTTTTAATTACATGACTATTAAGTGAGTATTTTTTTATTTAAAAATGTGATATAAATAAAATTGACAAAAAAAATTAACGATGTCAACAATTGGACTTGATTTTCAAATTTGAAAAGTAAAGGGACTAAATTCTTGAAAATAAAAGTACAAAAACTAAATTACAAATATGTGAAGTGTAACAGACTTATGACATATTTTATCCTTTATACTTCAAAACATTTATTATTAATATATTTATAATTGTAATAAATATTTATTATTAGAATATTAATATTGAATATTTTCAATAATATATGAATAATATTATTTAAAATTTATTATTAAAATAAAATTGAAATATTAAATAATTTATTAAAATAATTTATTATATTTATTATATTAATAATTTATTATATAATTAAATATAAATAATAAAATATGTATGTTTAATAATATTGAAAAATATAATATTTTAAATATTTTTAAAAATAAAAATAAAATTTATTATCAATATAATAATATTAAGCTTGATTTAAGTTAATTTTTATATAAAAATAAAATTATCTATAGATGAGCTCTTTTCCGGAAAATAATTTACACTTTTCAAAAAGGTAAATCATTTTACAGAAAAAATGGCTTATTTTACCTTGACTTGTAAGTAATTTTCCGTTGATCAAACTATTTTCTGTGAAACAAACACAGGAAAATACAGAAAACATTTGCTGTAAAATCTTTTATATGTAAACAAACGGACCCTAGTTGATAATTTTATTTTTTAGCTTTTTAGGTGAAAAGGTCAAAGGAAAAAGCAAAATTACAAAAAAATAAATTAAATTAAATTACACAATATATAAATATTGAGAGTTAGATATTTTAGAATTAAGACTAAATTGATATAATATATAAATATTGAGTGTTAAAATTACTATTATGTCAACTTAAAAACTACCACCGTCCGATTGGTGAATAATAAAGACAAAATTAAATAATTTAATAACTATTTTATAATTTTTCATAATTAAATAACTACAAATATACTTTACCATTAAAAATTAATATAAAATTAATATAATAAAAACTAAGCAAAACTTGATATCTAAGACAAATTTTACACTTTTTAACAATTCATACAAAGTTGTAAGAATTTTATTGGCCCTTTGCTTTTCTTTAAAAAAAAAAAAACACATTATGTAATCTATAATCATCACTGTTATTTCTCTTTTTGCTTTTTTTTTTTTTGTTTTCCTTTTTTTCTGGTTATCTGTGTAAAGTTTTTTGTCTTGTGATTTCTGAATTTCATTGAAAAAAGAAGACTCTGTGAGTAAAATTTGCAGAGAAGCTCTTTCATTCACTGACATTTTGCATGTGTCAATGGCAGCCTCTTTCTTTTTATATATATATATATTTTTGGTTCTGAGGATTTTCAGACATATATTATTTTGTTTTTTTTTTTTTTAAACAGTACATTTTGTCCTATGGTATTTTGTTTGTTTGCTACTTGGGGTATTTATTTCAATGTGTTATCAACTAGATTTTGTGACCCAAGTCTTAGATTTTAGCATTAAGGCTCATCTCTTTATTTTTTTACCAATCTAAGTTATGATTTTTCGAATTATATTTTATCGATAATTTTATATTTTTATTAGTGTTAAAATTCGGAAAATTAGGAATGTTGGAATTCGAATACTAAGTGCCATGCATGTGACTATATATACCTAGTGACCTAAATTCAAACTTTTATTTTTTTTTTTTTTACAAAAAGTAAAAATAACTCTTCTCAAGAGAACTAACTTGTTAGCACCCATTTAATAAAATTTCAAATATTTTGCTGAAAAAATATATAAATAAATTAGAGCACTTGATTCAATAATGAACGATTTTTCTAAAATAAAAATATAAATGAAGGTAGTAATAATTGATAGTTCAAAATAAATAAATACCCAAACATGGGTTTGAAATATATTTTTTTAAACATTTTTATTTAAGTTACCATATTATTTTTTTTAAAAAATTTATGTTAATAAGCTCTAAGTAATGATTCGGCTTCAACGAGTAAAAAAACATACTTTAACTCTAAGTTGATAAGACAATCAATATCGAAAATTAAATAAAAACTCATAAAAAAAACTTAAATTATAAACAATTAAAATAAAAAAATCATACATCATCAATTTTAACATCGGAACAAGCAAATTCAAAGGGAAAACAATAGTTTTGCTGAAAGTCCAACGGTTCACAATCAAGTCAGCCATCATTAATTCTGAGCAATACATTGAAGATTATTTATATATATAAAATTGGATGTTCATAATAAATTGCTAGGTCCATTCTTGTATCAATAATGCTTCTGTTTTGCCTATTTTCTAAAATTATTCCAAATTCAATCTCTTTTTTCTTTTTCCAGGGAACAAAATTACTATTTTTACATTTATTTTATGTAAAAGGGATTCCAATATTGGTAAAATAATTTCAAAATTCCATTTTTTTAAAATTTAGATTTCAAATTGACTTGTCGAATAGTTAGTAATTTTAACTGTCAATCGTATGACAGTGAATTTATTTTCGTACTTTGTATACACGTTCAATTACGGGTTTTTTTACTAAACTAGGAAAAAAAAATAAAAAAAATTTCAAAGTAATACAAATGAAAAATTATGTACCAAAATGGTACATTTGAGGTGGTGCCGCCTATGGCAAAGGCATGACCACCCCATGTCCAATCAAAAATTACTGTTGCTGTCTGTTAAATTGCAGCACAGGACTGAAATGTAATAATATAATATATTTAGGGACATGTTATGAATTGTTCCATTTAGAATGACAGCTGAAAAAAAAGGGTAAAGGTGCCGCCTACAGTGTGGCGGCACCAAACTTAAAATATGGCTAATTGCTTTGTTAGCCCTCATTATTTATTATTTTCTTTTTATTCCTCTTCAACTCACTATATTATTTTTAAACAAGCCCTTAACCTATTTTTGTAGTTAAATAACCCCTTAACTTATGGTTTTTACTCATAAAAGCCCTTCATTTTAATATTAAAGTAAATATATTTTAAATTTCAAGCTTTTATCTTAATTTTTTGTTGATGCAATAAAAATTATATACACTTTAACATCAATATAAAATCTAAAAAAGTAATCAAAATTTTCGAAAGAGTAGTTAAGAATATCATGTATATAAGCACTCTCAAGAAATTTTAAAATTTTATTTTTTATTTAATAAACTATTCACATCCACATAAAATGTGAATTAGTTTATATTTTTTTTAAATAGCTTTACTTTGGGTAAAATATATTTACTTTAATATTAAAATGAAGGGCTTTTATGAGTAAAAACCATAATTTAAGGGGTTATTTAATTACAAAAATAGGTTAAGGGCTTGTTTAAAAATAATATAATGAGTTGAAGGGGAATAAAAAGAAAATAATAAATAATGAGGGCTAACAAAGTAATTAGCCATATTTTAAGTTTGGTGCTGCCACACTGTCAGGCGGCACCCTTACCCTTTTTTTTTCAGTTGTCATTTTAAATGGAACAATTCATAATAGGTCCCTGAATACATTATATTATTATATTTCAGTCCTAAGCCGCAATTTAACAGACAACAACAATAATTTTTTATTGGACATGGGGTAGTCATGCCTCTGCCATAGGCGGCACCACTCCAAATGTACTATTTTGGTACATAATTTTTCATTTGTATTATTTTGAAATTTTTTTATTTTTTTGTCCTAGTTTAGTAAAAAACCCTTCAATTACACTATGGGAATTGTCAATATTATTTTCAAAATCGAATCCGTTGTATTTGTTTAAAATAAGGAGTCAAACTAGTTGAACTAATCTGACCGATTAAAATTAACGGTTTAACCAATTCGATTATAAAAAAAATTTGGATGGCAATGCTCAATTATCTTAACTAGGGAAGAACAATTTTAGATTAAAAAAAATAAAAAATAACTAAATTGATGAGTTGAGCGGTTTTTTAGTTTTGAGTTCGATTTTATTAGTTATTTCAGTCAATTATCGATTTTTAAATTAATCCGACCAGAAAATTTGACTTATTTTAATATTTTTCAATCATACGGTCCTAATAACTTAGTCCAATAAACTGAATTAAAGTAGGTTTTGATTCTTTTTGTAAATTATGGTTGATTAATCTTAACGAAAAAAAAGCCGGTAGTACCTTATTTTCTTCTTCTTAAAATGATAAAATTATAATTTAATCCCGATAATTAATTGGGAAGAATTACTAATTATTCCAGCAGTTAGTTTCTCATTCTGTTGTCTGCTACGCCATTTTCATGTGTGAAAAAGTTTTATGTTCCCAATAATGATTACTTTTATTAATTTTGTTTTTGGCTAAAGAACATAGCCTGGGAAATGCAATGTTCTTATGAGAAGAAATTAATGTGATAATTAATAATGAAAATATATTAAATAAATAAATAAATAACATGTGTGATGATAATGACTAGCAATGCAACAACAATTTTTCTATATAGATGATTGAGAAGAAATCAAATTGGTAACACACTACGCCATAATTTAGTCTTCATAAGTGGGTTTCCCAGTCAAACCTACATTCTTTCAACTAAATTAAATTTGGATTTAATACGATGATATTGTTTTTCTTCAGACAATATCTAAAATTACATATAGTTTTTCCTCAATTCATAAATAGGAAGATAATACATTTCAGTGTGCTCAAATTTAGGTCTTTCTGTATCATTAACAACAATATTTATATTAATCGAGTTAAAACTTAGTCAACGAATAAAAATAGAATTTTAGCCAAAGGTTATCACTATTGTACCAATGGATATATGATTTTTATTTTGGTAATTACACTCATTAATATATATTTATAGTTTGATTTCTAAATTTTTAATAAAATATATTTTAATATGCATGTAAATATATCATAGATGCGGGGAGTAGGTAAGGAGCCTTGATTCCTTTCAAAATGGAAAAATTGCTATTTAGTCTCATAAATAGTGAAAGTATAAGTTAATACAGAAAAAAAAATTATATTTTTACCTCTCAATTTTTTTTAATTAAACTTCAATTCTTAAAAATATTTTTGACTTCACCCTTATATACCTCAAATACATGCATAACAAATATGTTTTTATTATATAAATATAAATTTTTAATTTTTTAAATAAAAATTTTAAAATTATTATTTAAATTTAATAATTATATTTTTATTATAATTAAAAATAAAAATGATAAGACAACAAAATAAAATATTGAAATTTTGTACTCGGCAAAGGCGAATCTAGAATTTTTTTTAGGAGAGGCCAAAAATTAATTATAAACTTTTGAGAGGTCAAAACATAATTTTATCATATATTAATTTAAATTTCATCATTTTTAAGGAACTAAAATTGTTTTTAGGATCAAAGTGTAATTTCATCTTATATTAATTTATACTTTTATTATTTATGAAGAGACTGAAATAACAATTTTTTGTTTGGGGAGGGACAAGACCTAAATACACCCTTGTTAACCGATATTAAAATTATCATATATTAACCGAAACAAATCAAAACATAATAAAATAACCAAAATATACTAAATTTTTAAGAGAAAAATAATTTAAATTTTTAAACGGTCCCAAACTTACCACCATAATTTTAGCATCGTGAATCATCAATAAAAATTTGAATTAATTGAGTTGGTTATTCATAAGAGGAGGATAAAACTCTAGCAGTAATGCGACTAATATGATTCGAGTCCAGACTATATCTGGGACGATGAATACCCTAACCATCATATCAACATACGGGATTTAAAGTATAACTTGTTGTAAAACATTTTCTATAAAAAAAACAAAACTTGTAAAAGAAATTTAAGGATAGGGGAGATGGATCCTTTTAAGAATGAAAGCAAAATAATAACTAGGGTAGGAAAAATTGGCATTGTGAGAGGAAAGGAGGTAAGGTGGCTAAATCAAATAAGTAAGGATCTTAATTTGGATCCTCTTTTTATGTGTGTGTATATATATATATGTAATGCACAGATGAAAATCCAAGTCTCCATCACTATCTTGTTTGGCTCAAAAGTGAAACCCTCCAAATATATTCTCAGAATTCGTGCTTCAAAGTCACATCCATTGCTTAATCCATAAATCATTTAGCTACCTTTTTTTTCTTAATCAAAATCAAATCATTTTGTTTGTAAATTATTTTTTAAAATTTTGTTATCAGTATCTCAACATCAGTTAGTCATTTATATACATCGAGGGAAGAAGGTAAGGTGGAACGAGAAAGAAATTAAAGTGATCTAGTAGAGGTTAATTTACTTGTAGAGACTGAGATCCAGATTAAAAACACTGATTGAAAAGATAAATGCTTAGAGTAATTCTATAGTATAAAAAGGATTGATCCCTTTTTCATAGTTTTTTAAGGTATTTATAAGTCCATTGGTATGATATCAACTAGATAAGTATTAATCCTGTTAAATGCGTAATGAATAATAATAGACACGTATTATGAGATTCTATCAACATGATATAATTAAGTTGAAATAGATTTGTTATTGTCTTGAAAACGTGTTCACATTAAACTAAAGTTCGCCTATGAACACAGGTGGTAGGTTCCATTTAAAGTGGGTCGGATGGTTGTGCTTAGAATGTCAATGTAGAGTTAATAATATCTTTTGGGCTTGACACGTGTCTTTCTGGCGAAGGTGTATAACATATATATGTATATTAAATTTTGTTTAATTTATATTTTTATTAAAAATATTCATATGTTTGGAAAATCATTCAGTAATTAATTTTGGGTGTATTTATTTGTAATTACACATTTGTATCATATTTGGCCACTAACATTTACATGTTTTGTCAAAATGACCATAATTATATTTTTGAGCCTTTTTTTTGCTATCAAACTTTGTTTTTTTTTTTTTAACAAATTTGATGAAAGTAACGTTAAAAAATTTAACAGGACGATGTGGAATTTCATATGTGGAATATTTTTAATGAGATGTAATTTATTACTTAGATAACACAATAAAATAATTACACGTGAAAAATAATAAAATAAATAAATAATTCATAAATTTAAAAAAAACTCTTAATTTAGAGAAAATAAACTTAATTATCTAAAAAAAAAGTTTCAAAATGAAAGCATATGTTTGTTTACTAAAAGGTTTCAAAAAGAAAATTAATAAATCAAACCGAAAATACTGAATGTGTGCATTCATTTTGAAACTTTTTTTAGATAATTACATTTATTTTCTTTAAATTAAGAGTTATTTTTTTAATTTCATGTATGATTTATTTATTTTATTATTTTTTACATGTAATTGTTTTATTGGGTTACCTAAGTAATAATTTACATCTCATTAAAAATATTCTACATATGAAATTCCACATTATCCCATTAACTTTTTTAACGGTACTTCCACTAAATCCATTAGAAAAAGCAGTTTGAAAAAAAAAATTGATAGCTAAAAAGGACCATTTTGACAAAACATATAAACATTAGTGGTCAAAATTATCATTAATCCAAAAATTACAATATATGTAGTATAGATATTGCGAGCTTGCTTTGTTGGGTTAGAGCAGAGCAGAACCAGGCTTGGCTGTTACAAGCCCATTGTTAGAGTGAAGCCCTGAACCAGATGGTTTGAAGAAAGGGGTCAAACATGGGCAACCTTGTATTAACAAAGACCGGCAATCCCAATATCCCATGGTAGTGTTTTATTATTTAAACTCACATGCTTTATTTCCATAACCAGACTGTAAAACAAGAAGCCATTAACACCTGTCTTAATCATAATCCCTTTACTTGTTTTGTGGGTTAAACAGGTAATCTCTGTTTCAAAGTTGTGTATATTATATTTGTTTTGCTGATAATAAATAAATAATTCAGTCAACAGTCTAAAGGTTTAAGTTTCCCTTTATATTATTGATTTCATAAAGTTTTCGGCTTCAAAAGTGTCTTTTGCTTCAAATTTCGTATAATTGTAGGGTTTGGTTTAACCCCACTTAAATCTCAACATGTACAATATCTTTTATAATAAAAGAATTTTAATGCACATTTTAGTTCTTAAACTATATCCTTCTTTTTATTTTAGTCCTTAAAATTCTTTTTGGCTCACTTCAGTCTTTAATATTATCAGACATTCTCAATTTAAGCTTAGTTTAAATGGACGGTGTATTTACTTCCGGCGAGATTAAAAACAGCGGTAACGGTGAGATTAGTTATTGTAGTGGTGAGATTGGATACTGTGTGATATTAGAAACAATGGTGAGATTTGTGTTTGGATTTTTAGAAATGATATATAATTGAAGTTTTTTTTAATTATTTTACTTTTACAAAATTATTAAAAATATGTGAAATTATAAATTCATTTAATTAAATATGTTTATTAAAATGTTTATTTTTAATTAAGTATTACTAATTTTATAATGTTAATATACATAATTACTACTTTTAAAAAAAAAAATCAGCAATACAAACACACATTAGATAAAAGGTTAAAATTGTAAAAAAAAAAAAAAAAAAAAAACAATTTGACTAGGGTTGCTTTTTTCTCATTGGAGCTTTCAACTGGAGCTTCAGTGAGATAAGACTTTCCAAACGTGCCTTACCATTGGTGTTCCAAACACCCAAAAACTCCAATAAAAAGGCAGAATTCCTTAAGATTTGATCATACTAGTATTAATTGGTGATCCAAAGGAAGCCTTAATCTTTTAAACATTAAAAATTAGTGTTGGGATATTAGCCAATCATACATTGCCATGTGTCTCATGATGATGGCATTGTGACGTCATCATCCAAAAAACTTTAAAAAGTTTTAAAACATGAAAAATAAAAAAAATGACAATAAAATATTTAAAAAATAATATATTAAAATTTATCTTAGGTGATATCTTTTCAAGGGACAACTATTTCATATTCAAGCTCTAGGAAATGTGATATTTAGAATTTTAAAAATATTAAAGTTTTTAATAGTTTTTCTAAATTCTAGTAAATTTTATTAAATTTTAGGTTTAAATGTGTAAAAAATCCTCAAACTTCTTCAAAAAAGGCAAATAAACCTCTGCTTCTTTCCTCCACTTAATTGGGTATTTGAATTGTCAAAATGCATCAAAAAGACCATTTGACTGTTAACTTTAATTGTTGACCGTTAAAGTTAACTATCCCTAATTTTTTTCAATTAAAGTCATCACGTGTCACAACCACGGCGTGACATGTGGCAAAAAAAGATAAAAAATAAAAATCAACAAAAGTTTATAAGAATTATTAAATTTTAATAAAAATATATAAAAGTTATAAAAGTTATAAAAGTTATTAAAAATTAGAAGAGAAATTATAAAATATATAGAAATATAGAAAAAAAGTATAAAACTTTATAAAGTCATAAAAATTATAAAAATGTAAAGAAATATAAAGTTTATAAAAAAAATTATAAAAATTATCATATCCTATTATCGTGTCTCTCCAATATGCCCAAGCTTATCATAATCAACCCAATGTTTCCTTGGTTTTGCTTACCTTTCTCCTCCTACTTATATTCAATCTTTTATTGTTGGCTTTGTTTAGCAAACCAATTTCTACCCCAACTTTAGAAATATAAGAAAAAGTGGGCGTCCTTGTAACTATTGATGCATTTTGTCACACCATAGCATACACTATTTGATTCCTCGTGCTATTTAGTTATCAATGTTTGTAATGATCTATAGTGAATATGTATGTATGTAACACTCCTAATAACAGCAACTCCCACAGCAGTTTCGGTGCAAAAAACTTCATCGGCTTCTATCAATTCATTCATTGATTTAGCTCTTTCCTCTTGTTGATTTTATAATTTTTTACAATATTTTTTACTATTTTATTAAAAAATTATAATTTTTTATATATTACTATATATTTTTATAATTTTTACAATTCTTTATAAATTCTTTATGATTTTTTTATAAATTTTGTGATTTTTTATAATTTTTTATATTTTTAATAAAATTTAAATATTTTCTATAATTTAAATATTTTTTTATAAATTTTATTTATTTGATCATTTCTCGCCACTTATCACACCGTTTTGTGATACATGATGACTTTAATTGAAAAAAGAACTGGGGGCCGTTAACTTTAACAGTCAATGATTTGATTGTTAAAGTTAATAGTCAAAATTTTTTTTTATACATTTTGGTAGTTCAAGTACTAAATTGAGTTCAAAAAAGAAAAACAAAAAACCAAAGGCTTAATTGCTTTTCTTGAAAAAGTTCAAAGGCTTTTTACACCATTAAGCCAAGTTTTTATATATTTTTTTTGTAAATTTACAATTTTTCTATTTTTAACAAATCTTTTTTAGTTTTAAATACTTTTTTGTATTTTTTTTTTGTAAGTTTTAAAGATTTTTAAGGTTTTTTTTCAAATGATTATGTCATTGTTTGACACATAGCAACATATGTTTGGCTTGATATCTTAGTCAATATTTTAACGTCTCAAGGATTGAACCTAGAGCATCTGATAACATTAGGGACTAAACTGAGAAGATCTAATAATGTTAGGGACCGAAATGAGTAAAAAACTTTTAAAAACCAAAGTGGAAAAAGCGATATATTTATTTTAGGGTTAACTGTGCATTAAACCTTAAAAAAAATTATCAACTTCTTGAATTCATAAAGAAATGATAGTATCAAACAAAGCCTAACTACCTTAGGGCTTGAACTAATCCTTAACTAGTATAATTTTGTTGCTATATGATAAACCTGTTTTATTTATTGTCTTGTTATATAATAAACCTTAAACTAACCCATCAAATTGTCATCTGATTTGTTGTTTTGTCTTTAATATATTTTGAGTTCTTATCTAAGTAGTTAACATGTATAAGTCAAGCATCTTAGGACTTGTACTAACCCTTAATTTGTGTAAATTAGACTTACATATAAACCTTAAACTATATATATAACATATATTATCAATGCTTTGTTGTTGTCTAATATTTTAATTTTCTTTAAATATATTGATAATATTATGAATCGACCCAATACATGTTATTGCATATAAATTATGTGCTTTGCAAAATGGATATCAATTAATTTGTATCGCAGTTTAAATTAACATGTGGGACATGAATAGTGTTGTGACAGGCAATTGGTATGTTTCCTTTGGCCCTTCAATGGCTCCAAACTTAGGGTTAAAAAGGGTTTTATTATTATTAAAGATATTATAGAAACAAACCCATGTTTGTTTGGGAGGCATAAGGGCTTATCAACGAAATAAAGTTGCTTGTGGTTGTATTGTAGGCTCTTTTGGGAACATTAGATCCATTTTGGTGAGAAATTTGGTCCTAGTTTATGTTTTTTTTAATAACAATTTGTACTTATGTTAGCATGTGGTATGCTTTTCTTCAAATAATTAGAGGTTTTTAAGTTTTATCATCAAATATTGTAGTCTATGGCTTGGATCAATATGTTCTATCTAACCCTACAAAAAATTAATCAATCAAAGATAAAAAGAATCATTACTATCGATCATTACAATGTAAAAACAGATGATTAATAATTGAAATATATTCGAACTTAAATTTAAATAAATTTAAATAAAATTCATGCATAATAAAATGTAAAATTCTATTACTAATAAAGTGATTTTAATTGATCGGATTATGAATTTTTAAACATTGATGAATGGTTTTATCCAATAAAATTCCAATGAATTTATTTGGTAAAGCATAAAAATTGGTTTAATCACTAAATATAATTAAAAAAATTCACCTTTTAAATCACTAATATATATATTTAGACAAACTCAACAATCTATATGCCACACATGCTAAGTGTAACTGAAAAATGGGGGTATTGATGATAGGTACAAATAAATTTCATTATAAAATCATGGATTCATAATAAAAATATTAAAAGAAATATAAAGGCAAACCTTGAAGCTAGGAATGGCATATTATATACAGCAGAAAGAAAGTAATGCTGTAATGGACCACATTAATTTTAGGAGTCAAGTGATCTAAACTACTTATGGTCTAAAAGCTTCATATTTATTTATTATTGTTTAAATAAATTACCTAAAAGTTTATGGACCATATTTGTGTGTCTTGGTAGTGTGTATTTAGCCATAACTTTTTATAAAATAAAATAAAATTGATGAATTTCTCATTTGCTTAGCAATAATCCCAAGTTTCCAACTAATTATGATGATGGCTAATTATGTGGGTTTACAAAAATTTTCATAATTTTATGAGTTAATTTCACAATACATCCTTAAATTATAAAATTTATACTAAATTAATCTCAAATTTTAAAGTATTTTGATTACATTGTTAAACTATCAATGTTATGTTAGTAATGCTCTTCCATTTCTAAAATCATTAATTTAACTGTTAAATAAGATGTCAAATTTTATGTGGTATAGTTTAAAGTGAAATGTTTAAAGAAAAAATAATATTGTATGGATGTTGTAAAAATTTTAATTTTGGGATTTTCGAAGCTTTTAAAAAAGTTTGAATCGCTCACACCCTCTTTTTTCGTTTTTACTTTTGAAAGTTATGCGGTAATGTTTTGCTTTTTATTAATATTTTTGTTTTAAATTATGTCATATAAGATTTAACATGACATTTAGGAGGTTCTAATAATTGAAGGACTTAATTGATATAACATTGATAATTTAAGGATGTAATTAGAATGTTTTAAAGCTTGGAGATCAATTTAAAATGATTTGAAGATGTATGGTACAATTAACTATAATTTTATTATGCGAAAGCAATTTTAACGGTTTATAAATTCATTCCATGGTCTTAAAACTCCACAATTTCCTAACAAGGAACGATAACAACAAGGTTTGAATCTTCGAGGTGCAAATAAAGAGTTTACTATTACTCTATTATGGCAAAATTGTTAAATATTTAAATTTTATTGAAGTCAAATTATATTTTATTAAAACAAATTAATTTTAAAAAATAAAATTTTATTGAATAAAAAGTAACCTAAACTGGATAATT
Organism: Gossypium anomalum; assembly: GCA_025698475.1. NCBI lineage: Eukaryota > Viridiplantae > Streptophyta > Magnoliopsida > Malvales > Malvaceae > Gossypium > Gossypium anomalum. The sequence continues at coordinate 66,361,830 of CM046964.1, forward strand.
CAAGCTTACCAAAATCAAATGAATCATTCAACCCAAATATTTTTTTTTACAAATAAGTCCTAAATGTTCTTTCTTAACAAAACTTAATTTTAGGGTTTATTGAACCATAATCAAAACCAAAATTTGGGGAAGGAAAAAGGAAAAAAAAACATATTGATGGAAGTACAAAAATAGTAATAATAATGATGCAAATCCTCCTGAAATGAAAAGAATGATCACTCTCAAGTCTCCAACTAGTGACACATTTCACACTTTTAATTATGTGTTTAATTATGGTAGCCATTGTAAAATGGAAAGAAAATATTTTGGGTACAATTGCAAGTTAGAAATTTAATATTAAAGGATAAAAATAAAATTATAAATTTTTGAAAGAATTAAAATTAAATTTTTTATTTAAGAAAAAACCTTAAATTATATATATAATTCTATATAAAAGGATGGTTAATTTATAACATAATGTTGCATTTTTGTATTGACATGGTTGGATCTCAATTCGAAGATAGGTATTAGACAGATTGAATCAGGTTAAAAAATTGGCTGAGTTGATTTTTTATTTTAAAAAAATATTTTAATAATTTATTTAATCGAATTGTATGAACTGCTGACTTAATCGATAATTGATCTCCCAATCTAATTTCTGAAAATTTTGTTCAGAATAAATCTTAATGTTCAAATTTTATAGAAACGAATAATCAACTTTGCGTAAAGCATGAATAGATTATATTAGTAAATAAATAAAAGGAATGGGCTGGGGATCCTCAGCTGTCATAATCTTTAAACTTTTTTGGGGTTTGATTTTTTAAATTATTATTACCTTTAATAACAGCAAATAATGAGTAATCATCCAACTATATATAATTTGACTTTTTTGACATGTGAAAAAATAAAAGCTCCTTTTTGGTAATTCTCATCATTGGTTATCACTCTAAAGATTTTGTTCATTGGTTGGTATGAAAATAAATTGATTATTTGCTCCTTTTTAGGAAGGGAGAATAAATTGAATTATTTAAATATGATAAAATATTTTGAATTGCATCAACATTTATAAAATATGTATTAATTTAATTATTATTAATGTATTAAAATTTATATATTTATATTATGAATATCAAATAAAATGATTATTTGACTTAACAAGAGTAAACTTATCCAAAGATGAGACTATCCCCCCAATATTTAAAAGGTTTGGATAAAAAATATTAGATCCATTACAATATGGGCCTCCTACACTTAAAGCCCAAATTGGGTCTAACCCATCTCTAGTTCTTAGTTTATAATATGTTATTCTTATACATTATGTAAGTTATATCATATGAAAATGAAATATATATAATACAATAATAAAATTTTAAGAACATGTTAAGTTATTTTTTTTGATACGATGTCTAATTTTACCTATAACCCACTTCATACTCTTTGGAGAAAAAACGAGTATAAACACATTCAAACTCATATATTCCTAATTGTTGCAATAGTAATCCACTCACTCAAAAGGTTTAGGCTCTAATTATAGGTTAGACAAATATAAATTTAGGCTAACAATATCAATCTTGGGCCTGCCTCTACTTTGTGCAAAAGTTGATTTTTGTATAAATTTTATTTTCCTTTTAATTGTGATTGACAAATTTTTGGTTTTGGTTCCTTAACTGTGCTAAAAATTGAAATTTTGTCTTTATACTATAATTAATCATTTGTTCAAATTGTTAACACTATTAATTATTCATGCTATTTTAGTTAACATTATTTTTGGAAAAAGATTCATTCACACGAGTATGCATGTAAAAACCACAAATTTATAGTACAAATGTGTGTTTAAAAATAAAATACAATAAATAATGAAACGTATTGCTTAAAACTAATTAATAATAATAACAAATGAAATATGTACGGTGTTAATTTTTTTTTGAAAATAGATTAAAATTTATCATCGTGTTATCATCAATCTTGAGTTGGTGTCAACTTTTTAAGTTAACTTGTGGAACCAACTCAATCAAATACATTAATATATACAATTAATGGAGGTAATAAAGTGTGCATAGTAAAATTTGAAATGTATAAAAATATTAAAATAAAACTTTGGTTGAGTGGTAAATTAAAAGTTTTATTAATCCAATTGATTCAAATTCAAGTCCTATCATTTGAATTTTATTGTCTTTTAAATAAAAAGTCTAAATTAGCCTCAAACAATATAACTTATTTTAATTATAGAAAGACATTTCCATAATTTTCCTAATCAAATTGGTGACTTGATTAATGGTGATTTACTTCACGTGTAAATTTTTTATTGGAATAAGTTGTTTAATTGGATTTTTCTTTTTAAAAAAAACCCTTAAAGCATTTTATAAAAGTAGAAAAAATCAAATTATATCAAATTAAAGTATAGGGTAAACAATATTAGTACGTAGTTATTCAATTATGGTTTTTTTTTCTTTTTTTGGTCATCAACAATTAATAAATTTCTTTTTTGGTCATCCAATAACGAAAAGTTACAAAATGATATCCCAACTATTCAATTTTGTCTTTTTTGTCAATAGTTGGCCAATGTAAAAATGAAAACACCAAAAAATTCTATGATAGTTGGGTGATAAAAAAGACAAAATTAAATTGTTGAGTGGCCATTTTATAACTTTTCATAATTGAGTAACAAAAAAAAAACCACAGTTAGGTGACTACTAATTTAGTTTACCCTAAAGTACAAGGACTATATCTTAAATATTAATATAGTATAGGGACCAAAACCAGAATTAACCTTAAAAGTTGTGTTTACCTTAACATGATATTAACTGATAATGATTTTTTACATTTTTTACATTGATATTGTTAGAATTAAGTGACCCGAATCCTTGTTTAAATAAAATACAGTGGCAAAATAAAATAAAAGAAGAATCCATATAGAATTACACTTCTTTTATTTTATTTTAGAATAAGGTTTTTTAAACCTTATAAAATTCCATCTATTTGATATTGATTAGAATAAGGTGTTTCACTGTTACTAGAAGATGGCTTTACAAGCCTATAAATAGACATAGTCTATTCCTCTTGTAATTATTCGAATTCGACATAGTGAATTTTCTTCTCCTCTGTCCGTGGTTTTTTCCCGAAAGGGTTTCCATGTAAAAATCTGTGTGTTCTTTTTTATTTTATTTTATTTTTCACAGATATTTTATTATATTTTGGAATTAATAAAAATATATATCTTTAAATCACTGAACAGACAGATTTAACAAAGTATTGAAAGCTTTCTGAAGCATTCCAGCAGCATAGTAAAGTCATCTTATTAAACTTTCTGCAACCCACTTTAGTTATTACAGATTAAGGCCGAGATAAAGTAAAAAACATTCATGGAATGGACCTAAAAAGCAAAAGGAGCATCCCCAAAATATGCTATAATATTTACCTTTTCTTTTTCTTATTTATTTATTTAAAAAAATGCTGGCTACTAATGGTAATTATTAAGCATGGCCATAAATGATAAACCCTAGGCAAAGCCGCAAAGTTATTAAGCTGTATGCTTTTCCAGTCCACCCCCATGCTCTCTTCCCATGCACTTAGGTTCTGACTTTCGATCACCCAAAATCATTGTTTCCTGATAATTTTGAATATGATAATATCATACATTTAATAATCTTTATATTTAAACAATTAATACAAAAATGTATATACAGATTGATATCCTACCAAAAGATTAGAGTGGCCTATTACATGAAACGCATGCACTGAATTTTAGACCCTAACATGCAAAGGCACTAATGGGTGGTGCCCTTGAGAACACTGATTTTGGACCCAAAGCTCACTTTGGGTCTCCGTGGGTATTGAAAGTGGGTTTATAGTTTCATGTTAGGCTCGAAATCCAATTTTCTTCATGCTTAAATCTCGATTTTCTGTAATTACATTCGCCTTCATCTATGTGGAACCAAGTATTAATGGAGGTTAGTAGCCATCGGTAAAAATATCGTAATCTACGTAAAAAAAAAAAAACAGATAAATTTATCTTTATATGTTAAATAATAAAATAAATTGATTTTCTATTAAAAAATAATTTATTTTTATTGTTAAAATTTGGCATGTATACATTAACATAAAATATATGTTACACACCTTGTGTCACTGTCTAGTTATTCTATCATCCATATTAATTTTTAATAGTATAAAGGGATGACATTTTTAACAAAAATGATCAATTTGCTCATTTAACATATATTTTTAATAGAAGAGGTAAAATGTAATCTGACTGCTAATACACAGTGCCTCTTACTCACCCTGAGCAGATCACTAATGGGGAAGAAGTTGCTGCCAATAACTCTGAAATGTGAGTCATTTTAACGCAGTAAACAAGCAAAGAGTGGTGGGTAAGTAACATAACGAAACAGTACCGACCCATCGGGTTTCAAGGAATTTTGGTGTGCCACTGCCATGCATGCTAGTTGTTGGCGATGGGAGGATATGCTCTGGTCTTTGCTCTCTTCTTCTTGAAAGGCCAGCAATATATAGCAAGAAATAGAACCTTTCCCCTCTGGTTTCTAAATCTATTTTTAAGCCTTAAAACATTGTGGATGGCTATTTGGACAAAGGGTTCAAATATGACTTCTAACATTACAAGTGTATGCCTTGCCAATTGTTCACAAGGTGAGTGAGTTTACAGAAGCTAGCTAGAGAGAACTTGGCTATTATTCTGCAGAATCTGTGAGTACTAAACTTATATATATATATATATATATATATATATAAGTTTTAATGAATCTTTTGCTTTATGTTTGGTGGGGTGCCTTTTTTTTTTAACTTTATGTTTGCAATTGATGTTGCTTGAACTTGCAAACAAATATATATTTCCTTATTTTACTAATTTCATGGGCCTCAAAAAGTTGTAGCAAATTGAGCATCAAAAAGAAGAAACAAACAAACAAACAATGAATGATCAATATGAAGCAACAAGGACAACGTGTGTGAGAGAGACAAATAGAATTAATGATGAACCTCATGGGAGACAAAATTATCAGATTTTCAAGCTTTAGTTTTACACCTCCAACTCTTTTGTTATCTCAGATACCATCTAGAATTTCAAGATTCACTACTCAATTATTATTATTGCCACCATTCTTCCCAACAACACCAAACCTATTGTTAAATTGTTCCGAAATATGAATCCCTAAAGAATTATATATATTAAAACTCGAATTTCGTATTCATATATCTTGGAATGGTTAGAAATTAAGGTATTCCTAATAAGGTAAAAGAATAATGAAGGAATTCATATAAGGAGTCAGATTGCATTAAAAATAAAAAATAAATTATTTTTTTTGCGCGTTAGATCAAAAAATAAACTGGTCCTTGAAAATTCTATCAATTTATAATTTTTAAAACTGATCCTTGTATGTTTGCATAAAATATACATGGCTGTTTGGTTATTGTGATAACTACACCAATTCTTAATAGTAGAAATTAATGAATTTTTTAACAGAAAATACCAGTTTACTCTTTAATCTATTGTATAAGGACTAATTATTCATTTTTTTTTGTGTAAATAATACTTTTAACTTCCTAACAACTACCTCATAAACTTAAAAAATTGTCAATAAGTTTTGTTTTTGCCTGAAAATGAACTCCAAGTTTCTAATTTTATTACCCTATTCTTACTCACCGACCAACACCCTATTAATTATTTCACTTTAAACCCCCTATCAGTAGCTTATTGACCATAGGATTTTTGGGGGGGGGGGGGGGTGGTATTAACAAATCAAGTAAAACTCCACTAGTTATGGAGAAAGGATTATAATGCTTCATAAATTTCCATCATTTAGTCAATTGCATACGCATGCATGTTCATCATGTTATTGACTCAAAGACAAACAACAACCTCTAAAGAAAATCCCAATAATTCCTCAACACAAATCAGTTCTGCTGATTTTGGACAAATGGGCCAAACTCATGTCCCTGATTTATGCTTTCCCATCAAATATTCGATTTATACTATGTCAATACAAATATATTTATATATAAACACTATATTAGTGTACCACTCTATACACCATCTATATAAACACTTGCTGTTTTCAGTTGCTAAATACACCATTGAAAAAACTCTATAACTAAACATCAACCTCTCCCTTTGCACCACAATGTCTAGCAAAAGATCAAGTGGAAGAAGCAACGAAAGATCAAGTGGCAGCAGAAGCAATGAAAACGAAGATTTTAGCCTCAGACTTAGAGAACTTTTATCAACTAACAAGAAGAAAAAAAGAAATGCAGCAAAGGTAAGATTTGGTTCATTTTAAATGCTAATCCATATTTCTCGCGTTGCGATCATTATTTAAATTCTTGGTGACATGTTGCAGCTTCTGGATGAGACATGCAATCACATTAAGAAGCTGAATGGAGAGGTTGATGATTTAAGCAATCGGATATCAGAGTTATTGAATTCATCAGAGACTGAAAGCAGCAATATTAATGCAAACATCCTCAGACAATTTCTACAGCAATAATCACTGCCATTTTTGTTCCTTCACCAAACTTATATATATATATATATATATATGCTTCAAGGATTGTAATATATAATTTATACACACATTTCAGTTTGTTTATTTGAGTTGTTCCGGGATATTGTTGGCATCCAAGAGAACAGGTTCTTATTTTGGTTTTATTTTTGCTTTTCTTTTTATCTTCCATCACTCTTTAGGGTTTGTTGGATGATGATTAGTTTTGGGTTTCAAAGAATTTATTATTATAAAATATTTTTCTTGATTTTTTTGTGTGATTATATAGATATTGGCAAGAGATATTCACCGTTATTAGTGTTCCAATAATTAAGGATTAACAAATTATATTCTTTGACTTATTCGGACTTTTTGTGCTAATTCATACAAAATCAGGTCATTGTCCATGAGTCTTTTTCAATATTTGTTTTGCATGGTTAAAAATTTATTTTAGTCCTTAAATTTACATTTTTTTTGTCAAATTACATAAAATAAATAAAAATAATAATGTTTTTTTAACTTTATTAACATTGCATACACGTGGAGTATCACGTAGCATGTTATTGGTGGAGTCTGTTGAGTTTAGGGGGGTCTTGTGTGCCGTGTTGTTTTCGTGTCCTGGTTTCTGTTCACAGATTGGTCTGGCATTATCTTGTGCTGCTTGTTTTTATTTCTCTTCAGCTTTGTTAGCTGTTGATTTTGATCTAGCGAAAAAAAACATTGCATACACGTAGAGTATCACGTAGATGATATATCCGCATTTAATTATTTTTTAAAAAATTAAAAATCATTCAGATTATTAAAAAGTATAAAAAATACTTTTTAAAATTTTAAAAAATTAATTAAATGTCGATGTTTCATCTACTTGACAACCTACATGTATGCCACATTAGTAAAGTTAACAAAAAAAAAATACAAATTCAAGGGCTAAAAGAGGTCAAAAATTAAATTAATGGAGGGCTAAAATGACTCTTTTTATAAAGTTGGAGGGTCAAAAAAATTACTATGCCTATTTATTTTCAAAGTTTTAAGCAGGGACAGCATCATTATATTTTATGTTCTCATTAATTACACTTATGGAAGCCAAAATCTATAATAATTAGCTAGGATTATTACTAATCTAAACCTGAAATTACTTACAAATTAAGATTAGCAAACTGTTTAATATTTAATATATACTGTTAACTAAACAATTACATCTATTGAATTTTATAAATAATTTGTATCTAATTTTTAAATTTTTTAAAAAAATTCAATTGTAAAAGTATCTCAAAAATTTTAAATTAATATAATATATAAAATTACTTATAACTTATCTAAACTCTTAAATAAGAGAATAAATACGTTCGAATCCATATCTTCCCGACAAAGTTAAAATCAAATCCACAATTTTTTAAAGTTTTGAAAGAATTTTAAAGAATTAAAGATAGAGTGGTAGACCGACAGAGTTTCAATAATGACATTCGTACTTACTAAATAAACAAGATTATGATATAGCAACTAAACCAGTAGATTATGTTTTGAAAAGACTAATTAGTAGTAGATTTACAACTCAAAAAAAAAAAAAGTATCAATGATTATATATTTTTAATTTTATATAACAACTTATTTGATTACCCATTGGATAATTTTTATACTTGATAATTTAATTTTTTTAAGTAGGTTTAATAACTTAGATTAAAAATCATCTGATAGAAAATTTTAATTAAACATTTTCCATTAACTTCTCATCTATTTCCTCATTCTCTTCTTTGTCGACTATTTTTTTTTTTCTTTTCAGAATCATTCTTTTCTTTCTTCAGTATTTGAAATGCTAAATAGATAGAAAAGTTAATATTTATTAACTATGTTGACACGATATATACGTGAATTGTAACGTGGATGACATGTCAGCATTTAATTAATTTTTAAAATTAAAAAAATATTAAAATATTAATTGTTTTAATAGTTTTTAATTTTTATATTTTTTTGAACTTTTAAAATTTTTAAAAATTAATTAAATGATGACGTGTTATCCACATGTATGTCATATCAACAAAGTTAAAAAAATATTAACTTTTCCATTTTTTTAGGGTGATTTGACAAAAAAACACGAGTTTAAGAGTTAAAAAAGGCGAAAAATTAAACGGGGAGCTAAAATGACTTTTTTTTTTTTTTTTTAAAGTTGGAGAGCTAAATAAGTCAATACGCCTAATATTTATTTTTTAGATTTATAATATTTATATTTAATAATATGTTATAAACATTTTATTATTAAGTGAATATCCATCAAGATAAGTTTGACGTACATTAAGATTCTAATATTCATTAAAAGAAGAATTTTATTTTATTTATACTTCATATAATTATAAATATAAACATTAGAGAAACATTGTATAAATCCATATTGATGAATAAAAACATACACTTCTCTTTTTCTTGTTATTTGCTCTTTTTATTATTTATTTCATAACACATTATACTTATTTTTTTTCACTATTCTCTAATCGCACCTCATACCCGATCTTTTTTTTTTTTCATTGTTCTCTTTTCTAAACAATTCTGGAAAGAAAAAGAAAAACAAAAATTCACATTATATCAGTATGTTCCTTCCAATATATATATATTTTTTGGTTTTTGGTAAAATTGATCTTTCTTTAGGAAAGAAAAATTATTATTATTTTAAAGTTTTTTTTTAAATTAGAAATTTTTTTATTGAGTTATATTATGCATTATATTTGACGATTTAATTCTTATAATTAAATATGCTTAAAATTTGACTAAAATTGTAATAGAGAGTATTATTAATTTGCACTTTTTGGTTAAGTGAAATTTAATAATGATACAAATGAGTGTGGAATAGGATTGTAAAGTTTGTCCAAGTCACAGATTTGACTTAGGGATCTAGACGTTCGAAAAGAAACTTGGATTTTGACACAACTTGAAACACAATCAAACATAATCAAATTCAAGTTAGATAAAACAATTAAAATAAGATAAATAAGATAAATAAAATAGAACAATAAATCAAAGATTAGAGTCATAAGGAAGAAAACAAGGAACATAGATGGTGTAATAGCCAATTTTGGCCTCAACCCAAATCAACAAAACAAAAAATAAAACCCAAACAAATAATAAAACAGTCCAAAATAAATGTCCATTTACATATTAAACCCAGGCCTAAACCACCCAAACCCAACAAGCCCAAAAGTTTAAAAAACCCTAGCCCAACTACCCTAAAACATTTCAGCAAACCCTAACCCCTCACCCTCTTTTGCCACCGCATGCTAGGCATGCCTCTGCCCTTGGCCAGCGCCACACGCCACCACCGTCAGTCTCTGACACCACCTGCAAAACGAAGACCCACACGCAAGATAGAAGCAGACAGTGAGAAAACAACAAAAATAGAAAAACAAATAGTTTTGTAATAGTCTATAAAAATGATGATAGCCATTTTGTATCCTCTTCTTTTTTACGCATACCAAAAATACAAAAAAGGCAGAATAGGAACTTGGAAATGTTGTTTCTTTTCTTTTCTTTTTTTCTTTTTTACAAATCTATTTTAAGTATAAAAAAGCAAAAATAAAAGGAGAAGGAAGGAAACGCTTACCTGGGTCGTCCCGGAGTCGCGCCGTCGGAGCCTCATCTCCGTCGATGGAATCGATTCCGAAAAGGGGGTAAAAGGACCTCCTCCTCTCATTTTTGGGCTGAAAAGAATGTGGCCCTTGAATGACTTTGAAACGGGGTTGAAAAACCTGTCTTATGCAGCTCCAACCACCGCCCATGGTGGCGTCGGTGAACCGTCGGCGATGATGGGTTTCAAACCCTAGCAGAGGAAACTTGAGAGAAAAGGGGGGAACTTAAATTTTTTTTTTTAAAAAAAGATAGCAGAATGAATTTTTAAGAAAAAAATTAGCTTTTGTACAGGGGTGAAACGGTGCCGTTTTGCACCAGGGTCACCCGCGCCAAAAAGGTGCCGTTTAGGGTGACCCATGCGCGACCTGACCAGCTTCAGGGGGGATCTGCACGTTTTCACTAAATGGGCTATTTATGCCCTTAGTCCTTTCGCATTTTTTATTCTTTTAATTTAATCCTTTTTTTATTTTCCTTTTGTTTTTAAATTTGATCATGAAATTTATTGCGTGCTTCAAATTGGTCCCTAACCCAGTGACTTGCTGAAAATAGGACGCGTGTCCAGAATTTGGTTTATTTTTCGAATCGGTCCTCTATAGTTCGCGTGCGTTTAGTTCTGGTCCTCGGTGGCCTATTTTCTATTATTTATAATTTATACCTTAATTTTTAATTCGATTTCAGCCTGGTCCTCTGTTTAATTAATTTATTCATTAATTTATTTATTTTTCATAAAAGAAAAGAAAAACTGTTAATGTTATTCTTTTTAAGTTTTTATATATATTATTTATTATTTATTTATTATTACTTATTCTAATCCTTTTTACGTATCATGTACTTTAAATTATTATCAATTTTAAATATGTTACATGTATTATTTGTTCTAAACTATTATCGTATTACTTGTTTTGAATTTTTTTTATATCTTTTTATTTTAAACTATTATTTATTTTAAAATTTTTTATATGTCATTTTGTTATACTGCTTTATATGTAGAACATTTTAAATTCTTTTATTATTTATTGTAAACCTTTTGTTATTATTTATTTTAAGATTTTATACATTACTTATATTAAACTATTTTTTATATTGTTTTTATATATATTATTTATTTTAAATTTATTTTAGACTTTTTATGTGTTCTTTTAAATTGTTATATATATTATTTATTTTAAGATTGCATCATTTTATTTTAAATCACTTTGTGTATTAATTGTTTTAGATTGTATTATACTATTCACTCTAAATTGTTTTTTATAATATCTATTTTAAACTCATTTTTTATGTATTACTTATTTAAAATTGTTTCATTGTTTATTTTAAATGGTTTTATGTTATTTATTTCATTCTTTTGATTATTATTGTTGGTATTTAAGTGACGTATGCCATGTGATTATTGTCATTGTGTGTTTTATAATTCGTTCATCCATATTTTCATATCATTGTTATTCACTTGTATAATATTGTATCCATGCATTATTATTCTATGCACATTACTATATCTTTATTTCATGTCATCGTATCGTGTATTAAAGCTCGAATGCATTTATTCAATATAGACCGTTTTATTTTATTCCAAACAAAATAAATGTACATTGTTAAATATCATATTCGCTATATTTCAAAAAAGAAAATTTTTTAAATAAGGCAATATTTCACATTTTAGGAAATTCGAGGAACCGTGCCCTAACTTACAGGGTTTCGATTTTCTCGTTAAACCTAAATGACCAAATATCCTTTTAAGTTCCAAAACACATGAAATTTCAATTAAAATTAAAGATAAACTTGCACTCGGGAGTTCAAGGTATCGTGTCCTAACTTACGGGATGTGATACTCCGATATCTCGAGACGAGGAAATCTTTAGCAATCATTTTGATCTAATTCAAGCATTTTTAAAATCAACGTTAATAAAAAAGGATCATATTTTAAATTCATTCCCGATTTCTAACTTTCGACATTAAGACACTAACTAATCAATTTGGTACCAATTTTGGGCGTGGCGAGGGTGCTAATCCTTTCTCGCACGTAACCGACTCCCAAACTCGTTCTCTCGAGTTTCGTAGACCAAAAACACCGTTTTAGTAAACTAAAACGTTTTATTAAAACAAAGGTGATCCGATCACACCTAATAAAGATCGGTGGCGACTCCCGTTTTAATTTTCATTTTCAAACAAAGTCAATTCCAGTTTTCAAAAAAATGGTTTCGACAGATGGAAAATATAGAACGTGGCATGTAGAAGTCTTAAAAAACTTTGGATCCACAACCTCCTTCAAGCGACTCTAATTTCCCCTTCAAGAAAGAAAACTTGGCAAGAAAAAATTGAAAATGATCGACACAATCTGACTAAAAGAGAACTTAAGAGAAATTCTTGAAAAGAAAAACTTAAACATAATTTATTAACTCAAAAGAGAAGTTGTTGAATAATATCAACCTAAACAAGAAGTAGTTTTAAACTAAATTTTCTTATTGACATAAAACTCATAAATAACTTAAAATACTTAATAATTATAAAAAATTTAGAATAAAAATAATAAAATAATAATAGCTGATAAATAAAATATTAGGCTCATATATAATAAAAATTAAGCCTAAAACCCTAATTAAATATGATTTAAACTCGAATTAAAAGCCCGAAACTCGTAATTCTCATCATACTCCTGTCCAGAAATTCTGATCACACAATCTTCACTAAAATGATCATAACTTAAGCTCCCGATCTTAAAATCGAGTGATTCAAAGTGCGTTTCAAAGCTAAGAGATAGATCTTCGAACGCCATAGAGACATCTTAACCAAGAAATGCCTAGATCCCATCCAAAAAGATGTCGCAAGCCTGCTAATTCCCTAAACTTAATAACTGGCAGCTTTGGTGAACGAAATTTAATAAATTTCACCCATTTCCTGCATGTATCATTCCTCGTTTCCTGAAAAATATTCGTTCACACAAATTGCCTTTGATCGAATCTTGGTTTGATTTGCTTAGCCTTTGATCCTATTGTTGGGCCTTGAGGTAGTGTAAGCCCATTACATCCATGGGTCTGAAATTGGGCCTTGAGACTCGCATCAGAGAAGGTCTAATTGAGTTTTATTGACTTGTTATTATTGAATGGTTGGATTATATTTTTTAAATATAATTATAAATTATAAATAATTGATTAGAGTATCGTAAGATTTTATTATAACATATATGCGATATTGAAATTTGGTACAATGTGTATCGAATAACTTTCAAGCATCATAAGCGAAAATTTTGATTGTTTGATAAATGATTTTTACTATTAATTTATAAATACTACTATAATAACAAAGTTTTTTTAGTACTTATAATAATGCTCTTGATAATGGCCAAGGTGATGGCTTTATGATGTTCTTCAGGTATATTTTACTATGATTTATTTTATTATAACATGTTTACTATAATTAGAGACTAATCATGAAAAATGCAGGAACAAATAGATTTTGAATTGAAATTTATGCTTGTTTGCAATGGTGGTTGGTAAGATTACAAAAATGTAAGATTACAAGGTAGAATGTTTGATATATTAGTGTAACAACACATACCTGACTCGATCGTCGGGTCCAAGTTAGGATGCCACATTCGTTACTAGAACAACTACAATTCAATTTAACCACGTAAATGTATAGTTAATCATAATACTCATTTATAATATGTTATACATTCATATTCGAGTCTTTTACAAGCTTGAGAAAGCTCTTAAGGTGACTCAAGGTTGAATAAGGACCAAACTGTAAAATTTTTAAAATATTGGATTGATGTCGTGACTTCAGGGGTTCCTTGCCGCAATGTGACTACATGTTTCCAAATGGTTCAAATTTTACCAATTCACAATGGCCTAAAAAGTTAGCCAAATTCATATTTAACTTGTTTTTAACGTAACAGGTACATCCAATACCTTAAATAATACAGTAAATGTTTCATCACTAACCAATTCATCAAATTAACCATTCAATTCAAGAACAAACCTTATGATACAAGACCATTCTACCATTTGAATCATTCAAACTTTATGCATTATATATACACATATGCAAACTTAACCTTTCAAATATTATACCAATTTTAATTACATAACTCATGTCATGCCCCGATTTTTACTGTTATGTTATATACGTTTGATATTATTAAACAGTTAAACTGCCAATCAAATATATGTGGTCAAGCCACTAATTACACAAATCATTAACTGCCAGTACAAAATCTTCCTTCTTTAACATCAACCCAAGTCCCATGCATTGTGTCATGGCATGCATATGTAGAATCAAAGTAATGAGTATGTAAGACATGCTATCTTTCAATAACAGAATCAGTAACCATAAGAATCCATGTTTTGTAAAACAAACTTTTCGAACCATAATAAATCATATCAGATTTGTCATGAAGTCATGTGCACGATTATAAAACAGAATTAGTAACAATCAGTCTAACATGTTCAGATATCGCATATTCAACAGAGCAATGCAGAGGTGTACCAACAAACTTAACAGGATACAGATTGTACTTGATAATTCACACATATGGACAATAGCATATTACGTTCTGACTGGTCCTACTCACTTAGGTTCAAACATAACAAGTACACGTACAGATCACAAGTTGTTTATCACTAGTTTTAGAGCATCAGATAGTCCTCTTATAATTAAATTCAGATCATAAATACATTGTGGAGGTTAGTACTCATGTTGGGCAACACTTACGGCCTCAAAAATAAGATTCAAATCCTATTCATATGCCACACAGCTTGGATACACGCCATGTCCTTGCCTGTGTGGCTCACACGGCCTGGGCAGACATACATGTCCTTGCCTTTGTGGCTCACACGGCCTAGGCACATGCCCATGTTGTTTGCTTGTGTGGTTCTAAATCTTAAATAGTAAGTTACACGGCCTAGACACACACCTATGAACTTGCCCTGTAGCTCACATGGCCTGGGCACACGTCCATGTCCCCGGCCGTGTGATTCTAAATCATAAACTGTGAGTTATACAGCCTGGACACATGCCCAAGTTCCTAGCAGTGTGACGCGACAGTCTCATTTTTCAATGACTAAAAATGTAAAAAAGAGAGGTTTTGGCACCCACCTGATACGGACTCTATGCAGGAGCAACAAGGATGAATTTTTGTGTAACGCCCTAAAATTTTTATTTTTGTTTCTGTTAAAATGTGACACAACTGTGTATCTACTTCAGTGGTTAAGTGTTCTGGGTGTGTGTGAGAGGTCCCAAGTTCAAGCTCTGCCTTTGGAAAATTTTGATAATTTTCTGACTTAAGCCTTATTTTTGTTCAGTGGGCTTATATTAAATTATTTGTAAAATCATATCAGAATGGGCCTGCTGGTCTGGTGGCTAAGATGTGTGTGTTAGAGGCTTGGAGGCTTGGAGTTCGAATTCTGGCGCGAGCGAATGAGTTTATTTTTGCTTTGCTTATTGATAGAGTTTCAATTGTATTGGAAGTCTGAGAGAGGGGGTTAGTGGGAGGAAAATATGAGATTTGGGGGTTGTCATTATCTTTGAGTGGTTTTGTTTTTCCCTTTTAGTGAAAATCCTTCTGACGTTCTATTCCCCTATTCTGTCAAAATTTCCCTAAACTTTCCATCTCTTTTTGTTTTCTTTCATTTCCTAATCCCTCTATTATCTTGCCGCGTGTTTTGCACTCGTGCGGGTCCGTTGCTGGAGTAGGAGAAGGCCCTGAGCAGTGAATTTCATTCTTTGTTGTTTCAATGATGTTAAAAGAGGTTTCTCGTTGATGGTTCTGGTGGTCTCAGGATTACGTTAGTTGCGAAAACGTACCAGGTGTGTACCCAAAACACAGAAATTGAGCTTTCGGCAAAAGCTAAAAAAGGCCACTGTTGACGCCACACGGGCGTGTGGTCACTCGTGTGGTAGGTCGTGTACGACAGCACGGCTGTGTGATCAATGAAGGTCAGGCCGTGCGCTAGACACGACTGTATGATGGCTGGGGTGTGGCCATGTGGGCCACACAGGCTAAATCAAACTAGGCATGTGGGCTTACACGAACACGCCACACGGGCATTTGATATCTGGGCCAAGCTGTGTGATCCACACGGGCAAGGCCAATCTGGGCATGTAGGCCCATTTAGCTAAAATGTTTCCTAGGGTTGCACGGGTTGACCAAGTCAACTGTGAACCTACTATGGGGTTGGTAAGTGCTACTTAGACCCTAAATCATGTGATCTGATTATATAATGTACGTATTGAGCATGTTAAATTTATACACGTTCACTGATCAGTGTGTATGACTGGTAACTGAATTATAACATGTAAGCATGTATTTCTGTATGTCTGCATTGAGCATGTTTAGTTGCATCTGCATTAGGGTAGAATGATTGTTTATTAGAAGAAGTGTACTGAAAGGCTTTCATGCCTATTATCTGGCAGCTCAGCTGTGATATTACTGATATGTGCCACACTTGGTACGAGTTGGTGTGTAGGGCTAGGTGAGTGTTTTAAACCCCACATGGTGTGTAGGGATGGTCGGAGATGGTGTGTAGAGGCTGGTGGGTAGAGGCTGGTGAGTAGGATACTAATTTCTGTTACTATATGCATACTGTATCTGATATGGGCTAAGGCCATAATTTATACCTGAAACTGTATCTGAATGGGCTAGGGCCTAAACTGTATCTGAATCTGTAATGGGCTTAGGCCCCAGACTGCATTTGACTGATAACTGTTGTTTAACTGTATGCATGTCTTCTGTGGGGATTATACACTGAGTTTACGTAAACTCACCCCTTTCTGTCTTATCTGTACAAGTAATCCCCAGACTTAAACAGATCGGTGCGGTGGAGGACTCAACGGTGACCACATATCTATTGAACTACATTAATTTCTTTTATGGTTTTTATTCGTTGCTTTTGGGGAATTTTTGATGTAATTTGGGACTTTTGGACTGCTTGCCTTTATTTTGGATTTTAACTATTTTCATGGACTTTTAAACTGCAAAACTCACGAAAAATTGGTTTAAATATAAATAACATTTTACTAAACGCGAACGGTTTTCTTTAAATATCACTGTTTTAAATGCTTCCGCTACAAAACTTGTTTTTAAATGAACCAAATTAACGAGAAAATGATTTTGAGATTGACGAGAGATAAATAGAAGATAATAAACGAAAACGAGTTTAGCTAGATAAATTCAATTTTCAAATCGCATTCCATGTGAATCGCCAGATATGACCATAACGTCTAGGCCGGGTTTCAGGTGTTACATTCTGTCCCTAAATGACAAGCAGTTGTCCAACAAACAGTTATCTCACAGTCAAATCACTAAAAACTAACATTCTAAAATCGAAGTTATGTCGAAGAACTTTTGACACCAGAACTTAAATCAAACTTACCAGCCAGTGAATTGAACTAAAAAGAGAAGTCATATCCCGTATAGAATCAACGTAATGTAACATACAAAAAAGAAATGAACTTGAAACGGTGAAATCAAAACGGTGAAGAAAGAAACCAAAAGTAACGTTAGAAAAAAAAAAGAGAACCATGAACAGCAAATAAAGTTTTTGTTTTGGGGAAATTTTAACTAAAATAAACTACCCCATAAGGCAGTTCAGCAAAAACATCTCTATAGCTTTTACTGAGACTCAAACACAAGACCAAAGGGTAGGCTGAGGCCTTACCACTGAACCAATAGGCTCATTATTGACATCCATTGCACACAATTAACTTATAAACTACACATTCCAAGGTAAGGGTTTAAGCAAAATAACAAAATTTCCAGAAAGAGGATTCAAACCCAAAACCTCACACACTAACCAGAACACTTGACCACTGGACCAAACTGATTTACTTGACAAAAATTTCTAAAGTCTAAACTCAAAATCGAGGGATGACCACCCTTGATTTCAAAAATCAATTTCTTTTAACCCAGTTTTTGGGGTGTTACATTATTCATGGCGCTTTTGAATCGTCACAAAATAATCAAACAATTCGTGACGTTTTGAATAGAATTTTTCGTGATGTTTTTAAACGTTAAAAAAGAGGCAATCAATCACAAACAATGTGTCACATTTTGGATAGCATTTTCCGTGACGTTTTTAAATGCCACAAAAGAGGCAATCAATCTATGATGCTTTTGATTGGTCAACGTGATGTTTTAAAAAATTCATGGAATAAACTACTTTTTGTGATGTTTTTACTTTTCGTAACGTTTGAAAAAAGTCACAGAAAATATATCTTTTTGTGACGTTTTCGAAGTGTCACGACTTTTAGCTACAATTCATTCGTGACACTTTCTTACTTTTCGCAAAAAATATCACAGAAGGTTAAAAATGCTTTTTGTGACATTTCTCTAGTGTTTTTGTGACGTTTTCTAGTGTTTTGTAAGTTTTTGAAATGTCATGAAAGGTCATTTCTGGTGTACTGAATCATTTGTTAACAATCAAATCGGTTAATGAAAATTTTTATTAACGGAAGGGCCTAATTGATTTTTTTTTATCATTGAAGGCTCAATTATGTGCATTTTTAAGGGATTACTTGGTTTTTTAAAAACTTTATACTAAGGACTTTTTTTTTTACCCTTAAACCTAAATATAATAAATATTTTTCAATATTAAAAAATAATAAAGTAAAATTTATCAAATGTCAATTAGTAATATAATAAATAATAAACGCTATTTTTCTCAATTTAAAAGTTTTTCAAACTCATGCCTTATATATATGTGTATATATTCTCGATTATAATTCAAATAAATAAAATCTATATACATACCATTTAACCATAAATATTACATACAAATAAACAAAAAATAGTACATACAAATTATATACATATCATATAATAATATTAATTATGTTTTTAAAATTTTTATATATTATATAACATATAATAAACACTTTTTTGGTTATATTACATTCAATATTTCTATTTAAAAAAACATATAAAATTTCTGAAAGCGAATTTGTATTGTGTAATCATCATGTAAAAGTGAAATCAATTATTATATTTAAAATATAATTTATAAAACATCAAAATTATTTGAATTTATTTAAGTCCGTCAAACTTGACTCGATAAAATTTAAGAAAATCTGAACCCCTCCAAATACGAAGACAATCTAAATTGAGCCCACTAGAATCCGCCCATTTACATGCAAAAATAGAAAATCAATTCAACAATGATAATTTCTGAACTCCCATAAGACCTCATTACATTTAAATGTGAATTCTTAAGCCTTTATACATCATTTATAATTTTTATAATACTGGTTGAAGTATTATTTTTTTCACGTGTTTTAGTCATTGGTTAGTTATAAACTAATCATAATTGATAATTTTTAATTACTTACATGATTTGTTTGTAGTAAAGAGAAAAGAAGGAAAACTTTTCGCTCTTTTTTTGAAGAGGTCTTATTTTTTACAAGACTTTTTACTCATCTTTCTCATTTTATGTTTAAATTTTTACTAATTATTTTTTATTTTATATCTAACTATTTTTAAACATATGTATTAAATTAATAGCCAAACGTAGTATAATTTATAATTATGATTTGAAAATATTGCTGGCGTGAAAATGAAGATATTTGACGTTGATTGATATAATGCTGAATTACAGTTTTAAAAGTTTAATTATTGGATTGGAAATAATTTTTGGTTTTAATTTACTTTATTTATGTTATTTTTGATATATTTATTAGTATAAATTTTTTGTGAGGAAAATATGGAACACACGAACGAAATTTGAACATCAAATGAAGAAATAGGATAAGGCTTCAAGGTGTGTATTAAGCCACTATCTTTAATGTTATATTCGCCCCACCTATATTCGGTGTGAAAAAGAGTTTCAAGCAAGTTAACCTCGAGGATACAATGAAGCCGATAACTATTTGCGATTTGCACTAAAGAGAATAGTCCATTGAACACTGAGTAATGTATATCAAGAAATTCAATTTCTACAAAGGATTTTTACAGTAATACTTTATAGAATAATCTAATAATATTAGAAAATAGAGGAAAGAAAGAAAGAATTTTAGAATTTGTTGATATGATTTCCAAATGAAATCTTATTCCAATTTATAAGAATTTTCATGTCTCTTCATAAAAATATCTTTCAATAGGTATCTTTCTGAATAAAAATATCTTTTTAAAAAAGCATATAATTATTCATTTAATTTTATAACTATTCAAGTAATATTGTTTAAATAGTTATAATTCTTTTTAAAAAGTCAAATCATATAACTTTTGACCAATGTTTAAAAGATTTGTATTTTAATTAATTACTCCTATTCATTTATAGTTATTGGAACCCTATAAATATTTGAAAATATTCCAACAGTTTTAAAATTAAAGTAAATTGCACGTATTTAAACTATTTTTTTATAGTAATATTATTAAATTTCATACTCAAATTATTAATGAAATTGTGAACCAAACAATTCAAGTATTAAATGATAAATATAATATTATTCAAGTTAATACACAATTAAATCTGTATACTGCATATAGCATGACTATACAAACTAATGTACTTATACGAGACAAAATATTTATAAACAACTACAAACGAACGATGGGTCATTTACAACCCATTAAAGCCTTTAGATAAGAAAAGATTACTTTGGGTTCAGCCCATATTTATTAATAAAAAATTGACCCAAATCCATGTATGTACTTTTCTTTTGGTGAAAAAGGGAACAAATTTTATTATCCTACTAGATTAAAGTTTGATACATAACTTGGCTATGGGCATCACCCAACAATAAACAATATAAACAACTAGCTGGGATAGAACACACACATAGTAAGTCATTCAGACAAGGGTGAGTACTTTCCAATTGCGTCAAAGCATCTGTACATTTGTTTCCTTCACAAAAAACGTGAATCAAAATGCTAAAACTCATAGAATAGAGGAGCATCCCTCACTCATCAACCAGAGTAGACAATAAAATATTAGTGTTTAATTTAACCCATCCTTACAAAGGGGGTTTCCACAAAGCTAAGGTGAAATAAGGAAGGTTCAATCTTTTTGTAGGAGGAGAAAGTGCAGTAAATTTGCCAGCACTAGTAATGATCCATTGAAGGAACCCTTTTAAGGGTTTATCTTTGGGAAAAAAAGCAAACGCATTTTGGTAGAGCCAAATTTCTCATAAAGTGTAAGTAAAAATTATGAACCAAGGGATTAGAAGATTTTGGATCTAACTTTTGGAGTTGACATTACCTTCAATCCAATCTTCTCAATTACCGAGAGATAGTGTAAATCAGTAGTGGGAAAATATAATAGTCCGTAACTGTTGGTAGTACAACACTCCCAAAATAAATGGATGATGGATTCTTGGTCACTGGAGAAAAAGGTTCATTGGTCAATTAGATTTATGCCTCGACAAGCCATGAAGTTTCTAGTGGGGAGGGCTTGTTGCCCACATTACCACATAAAGAATTTTAGCTTCAAGGGAAGTTTAGCTTTCCGCACCCAAAGGTTGGAGTTTGCACCAAGAGGATTACCAAGAGAAGAATCATTATGCATCAGTATGAAGGAATAGGTACTTACCAGAGTAGATGATCCTGATTTTGATGGACCATGACAAATGAAGTAAGTACTCAGGTTGTGGGAAGATACAGGTACACTTAGAAAAGTATCAACCACATCTTATGATAATTGGCACGAGATCGAAAGAGACCTACTATTCAACCAATTACTACGGACTTGTTCAAACGACCAAGATTCCTCGAAGGGTGCCAAAGGACCTTGAACTAAGTTGTGTAGGGGGCCTCTTCCTATCTAATTATCATACTAAAAATTGGAAGATTTTCCATATCTAATCACCTATTTTAACCTAGACTCAAGAATATGGCTAATCTTTCTAAGTGAAGAGCAAATCGAGGATATGTTCTTTAGACGGAGCAAACTTCTAGGATGAAGGAGATATTTGGAAGTAAGAACTTTGGTCAAAATCATGTGTTTCTCTTGGATTAATCTCCACCTTAACCTAACTAGAGGGCTTGATTTTTAACCTTTGCTCTTGGTATACCCAAACCTTCGGAAGCTTTAGGTTGTGTTACCAACTCTCACATAACAAGATGACCATGACTAGCTTGTTCATTGCCTCCCTAAAGAAAGTTTCTGCTAATACGATCTAGATGATTATGAATACTAGTGGGGGTCGTACAACATTGCATGAAATATTTCAAAATGGTAGCCATTTCAGATTGAATGAAAACCAATCTTTAGTAGGGGATAGGAATTTTGCTTTCCAAGACTTAGTTTATTCCATACCTTATCAACGAACTCATAATCATTCATAGAGATTCTTTTAGAATGTATTTGGAATTTGAGATATCCCCCTAAATTTGATGCTTCCTATATCCTTAACGCATAAGAGACACTTACCTTGTGAGAGGCAAAATATTTTGGGGAGAAAATCACTCGTGATTTACTAAGGTTTATAGTTTGATTGGTGTAATGCACTCAACTCGATCCAATTCGTCGAATCTGAATCTTGGGTGTTACCATACACAAGTCTCAACAAAAATCATTTCTACTAAATATTAATACATTAAAATCATATAAAGACTCAGACTCAACAATTAAACTAATATTTAGAAATAAAAATATTACACAACTTTACAATATTTAAGGGACCATCTTTCACGAGTCTAGTGATTCTTTATTGGTTAATATGGCTAAGTCTTAAATGCTATAGATACCAATCATTAGAATGAGCGGTTTTAAGCTTTTTATCCACATTTTAGTTTGAAGTATCGAGTAGTTTTTTGGTTTGATTAAGTAGAATTGTTTTCTATCAATCCATTACAGATTAAAGAATGATTTCTATGAATAACAATTCCTTTATTAGATGTAACGGTATAACTGTCATAAAATAAACATGCTATAGAAATTAAATTCCTCTTAAAATGAGGTACATAAAACATGTTCTTTAAAACAATCTTCCTAAAATTATAAAAGTGTAAAATAACTTTTCCTCTTGCTTGGGCTGAAACATAGCTCCTATTTTCGGTCTGCAATGAGAGGCTCCTGCCACGCAGACTTTTCATTTTGCTAAACCCCTGTAAAGAAACACACACATGGATAGTGGCTCCAGAATCAATAAGTTAGTTGTCAATTGATTCTTCCACTGAGCAAGCTTCAACCATAAAGAGTTTTATAGTTTTGTCCTTTTCGACTAAGTAATCCAAATACTTATTGCAGTTTGATTTAAAATGCCCTTTTCTGTTGTAGAAGAAACATTTAATCTTTTTAAGATCTTTTGACTTCTTAGCCTTCTTCCTATCCACACTAGGTGGAACCGAAGTGTAACACCCCTTACCCGTATCCAAGGCCGAAACAGTGTACGAGGCATTACCAGACTTCACCAAGTTACCGGGATTTCAAAAATGTAAAGAACTTTAAAAACAGGGCTAGGGTGCACTTACAATTGAGCTTGAGAATTTGAACAAACCCTAACCATGGCTGTTGCTGGTAGAAACGGTTGAATGAAGAAGATGATAGCTAATTTGGCTTATTTCCCTTTTTAATTCTTTTAATTATTAGTTTACCAAAATACCCCTAACTTAAAAATATTTTATTACACCCATTTCATGTCCATTTTTGTCCAACAATTAACCAATGGTCTAATTATCATTTAAGGACCTTTAATTTAAAAACTCATAACAATTTGACACTTCTAACATGTAGAACTCAACTTTTGCACTTTTTACGATTTAGTCCTTTTGACTAAATTAGTGCCCGAACGTCAAAATTTTCAAACGAAATTTTCACGAAATTATTCGGTGAAATCGTAGACCATAAAAATATAATAAAAATAAAATTTTTATCGTCGGATTTGTGGTCCCGAAACCACTGTTCCGACTAGGCCCAAAATCAGGGTGTTACACGAAGACTTAGTTAGTTTCTTCTTTCCTTTAGCTTTCTGTTTCCCTTAGAGGACGAGGGGTCCATAGATAAGTTTGTCTCAGGTTTCTCTTGAATCGACTTACCACCATTCAACATCAACTCATAGGATTATAATTCCTTCATGAGCTGATCAAGGTAAGATCATTACTCTCTAAATTGTAAGTGACCCTAAAACCAACAAACTCCTTGGTTAATGATTTGAACACTATTTCAATTTAAGTTTTCATATCTAGTTCAACCCCATTGTCTTCCGTTTCTGCAAAGAATCCCATAAGCTTAAGCATATGTTCTTTGACATGGGTTTCGGTTTTCTGTTGAGAATTCATCAAATTTGTAATAGCGGATTGTTGAGCCAATGTGACTTGGCCTCCGAGCAAATCCTCCAAAATTTTCATGATCTATTTGGCAGTATGAAAATTCTTGTGTTGCTTTTGCAACACACTACTCATGCTCGCTAACATATAACACCGAGCAATCGAGTTAGAATCTATCCAATGATTTCTCGCTTTGGGTTGAGCTTCAGGAGGGCACGTTTCGTCAAGAATGAATTTGTGTTTCTCACAGCTAAGAACTATCAGCAAGTTCTGTTTCCATTCTCAAAAGTTATCCCTATTTAATTTATTCTCAGTAAGAATGCTAATAAGAGGAGTACGAGACATATTTGAACTAAAAAAAAAATATTTCACTAATTACTAGCTTTGTATTAAGGAAATATTTTTCATTTTAGCAACATATCAAGAATGCAGTATGATGCATACGTTTTGTATTAAAACCTTGAATTTTTTTTTTTCCGTTGCTACAATCATTCTCACACCCATCAACCATGTCATCTTGGGGTCCCATTTTTAACTAACAAGTGCATGGATTACATCCAATCAATTCGTGAATCTTAATTCTCAAGACTCTACACGAACTAACGACCATTTAACGTTTGACCATCATCTCTAGCTTAAATATCGTTTCTTCGGAAACTATTTAATAAGAAATGATCTTGAGTCTGTAACCATTGACTTAACACCCATCATGAACATGCTTTCTTTTGTGAGTCATCTTGGGACAATCTCTTTGAAAGTCATGCATGACTAGTTGTCCTTAAAAGGAAAACCCATCTAGTGAACCCACGTGACAAAATTGAACTTGGGGTGTAGCTAGGGTAGAAACCAACTCGAAACTTTATAATGCTATCACTTAGTGACCATCAATAGAGGCTGTAGGTTTTGTTCAAGGACCTTCTCCCACTCAATATTTTTAAAACATGCAAGGTTTTTAATCTCAAATTTCAAGATTGATCATACAATAGTCCTAGTGGCATTCTTACCTAATCAGAATGACATGCTTCCAATATATGCATGGCATGCTATGACAATAATATCCATTCACAAGAATCAATCAATTTTAAAACAAACAATTTTGATTCTCCACAATTTTTCTTTTAATACAAAAATTGAAGAAATGAATGCGAACCGTGCATCATGTAGGGTCCTAGGAAAGGGAGGTGAGTCAAATTTGACCGCTTAAAAACCAAGCCTTTCCTAGCCAAAGCCAATCCTAGACATGCACCTTCTCATTACCACATTTGTCATAGTTATCGAATAACCTCAAGAAGTGAATAGAACAATACAACACATGTATTTTCTCATTTCCGCGCTTCTTATTTTAAATCTATTAACTGTGGATCATCTCATATATATATCACAATTATAAAATTACATAATATAAATATTATAAAGAATTATAAAACAATATATAATGAGATAGGTAATTAAAATAAAATTGCCAGCCAAGGTTTCTATGGTTCTATTTCTAGGAAATAAATTACATAAAATTTCTCCACAAGGCATTGCTTAGGTCTTTATCTGCCATCACATCTTTTCCTCGTCATGGGCTCATTTTGAAAAAATTACATTTAAGTCCTATGTCCGTTTCCAGCTCACAAAAATTCTATAAAATTTTAAAAAATATAGCCTTGCTTGGAGATGCTAGTCCACGGTCTATTTCCTAAGAACCACAACCTTGATATATATATATATATATATATATATATATATAATATATAATATAACATCTATTCCCATATATAACTCAAAACATGCATAAGATCTAAAGAATGCCACTTTCTATATAATCAAATCATTCAAGAAGAAGATAAATTTATTCTGATTATCTGTTTATATTTTAGATAGAACACAACCTGGCTCATGATACCAATTGTTAGAAAAACGAGTTTGAAAAATGTAGTGGAAAATAAATTTAGGGAAAAACCAGAGTTTTAAATTTTTTTCCAAAACAAGATCTTGATTGTGATATCTAAAGTAATAAACACTTAATCAAAATTGTATCTTTTCAATTCGTCTAGGATGAGCTCTTCGACCGAGTAGTCTTTTCCGCTATCCTCAAGCTCAAGTCTACTGAAGGTGGGCTCGCTTCGAATCAGAAAATTTTTCACAAAAATTACCAGTGTGGTAATTTTGTAATTTCACTAAACTTTTGGGTCAAGTTGTAAATCATAAAAATATCTCTAAAAAGTTTCTGGAATAATCTCTTTAGAGAATTTTCTCTCTACAATTTTCTCTTGAATTCAAGTGTGTAAATAATAACCCAAGGCTCTCTATATATTGGGAGAGTTTAGAGAGTTCAAATATGATTAAACTTAATCACTTTAATATTAAATTAATATAATATTTATCAAGATAAATTTTAGATTAAATTTAATATTAAATATTATTAAAATAATAGAATGCTTATCTTGTAGATAAACATTAAATTAAATTTAATATTAAGATAATCACTTTAATATTAAATTAATAAAATACTATTAAGATAATTATTAAATTAAATTTAATATTAAACTATTAAAATAATATTATTTTTGGAATAATTAATCTGAAATCAAATTCTTTGGTATAGTCCTAGTAGGAGTGTAACTCTTCCACTAAACCACTGACAACCAACCGCCGCCGGCCATCGGGATACCACCATCGCAGCCACCAGCATTGCCGCGTTCGGTTGTGCAGGTGCAACACCTTTACAGCACCCTAAGCCGGTTCGGTTCGAGTCAATGATGACCTGACCGGTTCTGAACCGAACCTGTTCGGCTTAGCCACCGATTGGACCGTTGGTCCGGTTTCACATACCATGCTCTATTCAACCAGTTTTGGGTCTTAGTTTCGATTTCGGGCTTCAGGTCCCAATTTACTATATCAGGTCCAATTTTCAAGTTCAATTACTTATTGGGCCAATTGTCTGACTTGAAAGTTAACTTCGAAAAATATCATATTAGTTTCAATTAATTTGATTAATTTAATTTTACTTGATCAAAATTAATTTTTCCAAAAATCACTACGATTTTCCAAATTAATTTTCGAAGAAAATTCTTTAATCAAATTCTCTAGTTGAGCAATTCTTACGACCACCTAATTTAATTTCACATTAAATAAATCGAGTCAATTAAATTATTCCTAAAGTCGTAGAATTTACTTCTGATTCGAATGAAGTCCGATCAAGCTTTTATTGAGCTAGCAAAGGGACCAATCAGACATATACAATTAGGCTTTAGTGATTGCAATTATGTCCAAAAGCATCATTCTGATAATTTGCAATTACTTAATCATGGAGTCAACCCACAAGAAGTACCATGATTGAAAACTCCTTATTGTATACTTTTTATGAAAACAATTCATCCAACTACTTTGTCCAATGACCTCATCTTGTGTGTGTTACCCTCATATGATATCCTTGATTCCTTTGAGTTAAATCTGTTCATTCAATACAATTTTATTTTATCTCATTGTCAGCATTGTGTCTTTTTAATGATTAATATAACCACTGTCAACAAATGATTGTGATAAATTGCTAACCTATGACCACATTTCTTATTTATCAATCCATACAATGCCAATAAGAAGATATCATTAACTCTTTAATTGAGCCATGAATTCCATTGTCGCTAGTAAAACCATGCCATACACAAATCATGTACCCAACATATCGGCTATGGGCTCGATTATTTTTAGAGCATAAGCCTCCACTTATATCAAAGCACATAAGTTTCATACGCATGGTCAGTGACTAACTCAGGATTTAGGTAAATCACACCATGAACGTCACAAGTGAATTAATTCACAAATGAATTCAGAATTAATTCATCTTGGGTCCAGTCCAATGTATCATTCTACCAATAAATACATTTATGTCTCTACTCATGGAGTCAACTGCTCCGATAGCCAATACTAGCCATCTCCCCAATTGGAATTGTAAATGAGATAATAATCCTACTCAGTATTTTAATCAAATGCTCATTTGGATTCTTTTACGGGATTACGAAATTATTTAGATTATCTATAAAAAAGTAAGTCGTCTTTATTGCAATGTAAACATTCTTTACAGTGTCACTTATCTTCAGTTTGACCTTTAGACAATCAATGAGCTAAGATTTGCTTGTCACAATTTTTCTATGCATGCAAAATATAAAAGACATAAATACAAAAGACATAATTATGAAATGTGAAATTAACTTTATTTCTTTATTCATTGTTCAAAAAAATAGAACAAAGTTACAAGTTTACTACAATATGAGCACATTTCCTAACAATAACACCATAGGTTTCATCTTACCTCTAATTTTGCTAGAAATAGGTTTCCATTTGCCACTCAATCCTTTTTTCTGTGCTGTGTTGAATGAGTATAACATTGCAATAGGATAGTTATCGGCCTTATCCTAGTGGACACTGGTGGCTTTCTATATCAATTGATGCATACACAATGA
Source organism: Gossypium anomalum (assembly GCA_025698475.1). NCBI lineage: Eukaryota > Viridiplantae > Streptophyta > Magnoliopsida > Malvales > Malvaceae > Gossypium > Gossypium anomalum. The sequence continues at coordinate 66,390,566 of CM046964.1, forward strand.
GCCACCACTGTTGATCATAGTTTCCAACAAACTCTCTAAGCTCGAGGAAGAAAGTTTGATTCAGGTACTAAAAAGTCATAAGGACGCGATTGGCTGGACCATTTCCAATTTGAAAGGAATAAGCCCTTTGACATGCACACACAGAATCTACTTGGAGGAAAACGTAAAACCGATGCGAGAGGCCCAAAGGCAATTAAACCCAAATATGATGGAGGTGGTAAAAAAAGAGATAATCAAGCTGCTGGATGCTAACATAATCTACCCCATTTCTGATAGTAGATAGGTAAGTTCGGTACAATTCGTGCCCAAGAAAATGAGCGTGACAGTAAACAAAAATGCCGAAGGTGACTTGGTACCAACTCGAGTGCAAAATGGGTGGCGTGTCTGCATTGATTTCAGGAAGTTGAACTCTTACACTAGAAAAGATCATTTCCCTCTTCCTTTTATAGATCAAATGCTTGAACGTTTATCAGGTAAAACTCATTTTTGTTGTCTTGATGGATACTCAGGTTTCTTCCAAATTCTAGTCACACCAGAGGATCAGGAAAAAACCGCTTTTACATGCCTATTCGGCACTTTTGCGTACAGAAGGATGCCATTTGGACTTTGTAATGCACTAGCCACATTCCAGAGATGCATGATGAGTATATTTTTTGAATATGTGGAGAAAATTATTGAAGTTTTTATGGATGATTTTACTTTGTATGGAAATTATTTTGATGAATGCCTTAAAAACCTCACGATAATTTTGAATAGGTGCATAGAATTTAATCTTGTATTGAACCATGAAAAGTGTCATTTTATGGTAGACAAGGATCTGATTCTTGGTCATATAGTTTTTTCCAAGGGAATTGAGGTCGATAAGACCAAAATTAACATTATTAATTCTTTGCCATATCCCTCCACTATAAGGGAAAGTCGTTCTTATTTTGGCCATGCAGCATTTTACAGGCGTTTCATAAAAAACTTCTTAAAAGTGGCTGAACCATTATGCGAGTTATTGCAGAAAGATAGGAAATTTGAGTTCGGCCCAAAATGTAAGGAGGCTTTTGATACACTCAAGTAGAAGTTGGTGACCGCTCCTATAGTGCAAGCACCAGATTGGAACTACCCTATTGAAATTATGTGCGATGCAAGCGAACGCAGTGTGGGGGCCGTGTTAGGGCAAAAGATAGATAAAGAGCCTCATGTCATTTACTATGCCTCAAAAACCCTAGATACTGCACAAAGCAGCTACACCACTACGAAAAAAGAACTCTTAGCAGTTGTATTCGCTTTAGATAAATTTTGATCTTATTTATTGGGATCTAAAGTGATTATTTTTTCTGACCATGCAACTCTTAGGTACTTGATCGCAAAGAAGGAGGTGAAACTAAGGCTCATTAGATGGATTCTGATGCTACAAGAATTTGACATCAAAATTCGTGACAAAAAGGGATATGAAAACCTGATGGCTGACCACTTGAGTAGGATAAAAACTTCATTTGATGATGTTCCTATAAAGGATGAGTTCCCTGATGAAAGCTTATTTTCGACTGAGGCTCACTATCCATGGTATGCAGATATAGTTAATCTCTTAACCACAATTTTTCGCGACGTATATAACTTCTGTAAGTCTTACGATAAATGCCAACATATAGGTAACATCACTAAACGAAATCAAATGCCCCTATCCCTGATTCATGTATGTGAGATTTTTGATGTATGGGGCATTGATTTCATGGGCCCCTTTATTTCTTCATTTGGAAAACGTATATATACTTCTTGTAGTAGACTATGTTTCTAAGTGGATAGAAGCAAAGCCTATTCGCAATGATAATGCTAAAACTGTTGTGTTTGGCACACCTCGAGCTTTGATTAGTGATCGTGGTACCCACCTTTGCAATAAGGTCATGGAGGCACTATTATCAAAATATGGAGTTCATCATCGTATAGCAACAGCCTACCATCCCCAAACAAACGGCCTAGCAGAGATTTTGAATAGGGAGATCAAGTCCATTTTGGAAAAAATAGTTTGGTTCAACCGAAAGGATTGGAGTCTTCGGCTTAATGATGCGCTTTGGGCCTATCGGATGGCGTATAAGGGACCGATTAGCATGAACTCGTATCGACTTATTTTTGGAAAATCGTGTCATCTCCCAGTAGAACTGGAACATAAAACTTATTGGGCTATTCGACAATGTAACATGGAGTTAGAGCCTATAGGGAAGGCAAGAAAATTGGACATTCAAGAATTAGAGGAAATTAGTAATGATGCCTACGAGAATGCTCGCATTTATAAAGACAAAACAAAGCTGTTTCATGATAAGAAAATAGCTCAGAAGCATTTTTTGGTAGGACAAAAAGTTTTGCTTTATAACTCTTTATTAAAGCTATTTCCAGGTAAGCTTCGATCTTGGTGGCAAGGACCTTTTATTGTGACTAAAGTATTGACGCATGGCGCAATTGAAATAGAAAGTGAAGAATCAGGAAAGCGGTTCATAGTTAATGGCCAATGATTGAAGCCATTTTACGAAAATTTTTAGGCCTACACGGTCGAAAAAATTCAGTTAGAGCCACCATAGAACCATTCACGGCGTTGAGCTAACGATGTTAAACAAGCGCTTGTTGGGAGGCAACCCAATTTTTATTTTTATTTTATCTTATTATCTTATTATTTATTATTTTTAGATATTAATAAAATTCTCTTCTTCTAGGTAAGCCTGCAGCCAAACAGCCCCTACTTGACACTTTTGGCTAGCAACTAGCAGATCTCATTGCCATCATACACGAACGACAGTAATTACACGGGGAGTTCCTCTACACTTTTTGCTCCTATTTTATTTATTCCACATCGATGACTATTTGTTTTTAAGTAGGGGGAGGCATTCCTCATTATTTCTGTTGTTTTAAATGCTGAATCTTTGTTGTTGCTACTGATTCGGTTATTGCTGCCCATATAATTTTTTTAAAGAATATTTTGCCTCTTTTCATGCCCAAGAATATTCCACTGTTTGACCCACATGCATGATTCTTATCTATTGAGTTAATTATGATTTTGCTTGATAGATTTCATCTCCACTATTTTATTTCTTTTAGTTTAAATAATTATTATTAATGGAGTTAACCCTATCTTGATTTTGGTAAATTTGATTAAGTCTAAATACAAGAGGACACTTAATACAATTGCATGCTTAAAATATGTTCATGACTATTCAGGTGATTACTAAAACTTATTTTTGACACTTGATTGTTTTTCCTAAGTCCTCCAAAATTAAAACTTAATTTAATAATAATAATGTTTCCGTGGTTATGAGTGCAGCTTAAGACGTGACTAGATGAGTAACCGGGGTAGGGTGCTTGGGTTGTCATCCTATTTCGCGTCAAAAGGTTGTGTGATGTGTTAGGTAAAACTCCGCTAACCAAAATTAATTTTTAAGAATGTGTTGGGCTGAGTAACCGGGGTGAGGTGCTTGGCTATCTTCTCTCTTCGTGTCAAAGATATGTTCTTAAGAAAAATAAAAATTAGGAGTATGTTGGGCTGAGTAACTGGGGTGGGGTGCTTCACTGTCATCTCTCTTCGCATCAAAAGGTTCAATATATTCCTAAGTAAAAATAAATAAATAAAATTAAAATTCTATTAAAAAAAGAAAAAAAAAGAAAAAAAAAGGCATATTAATAAAGTGTAAGGACTAAATGTATAAATGAATAGGGTGTCTTGATAAGTTTGGTAAATTACCTAATTTTCATAAAATAATCTAAGTCGATCTTAATTTTTGTGTGTGTTAACTGGAATACTTTTTTCAATTTTACTTAAAGCAAGCTAAGGGTTCTCTTTATTTTTCATATGCATTTTGACTAATTTTTATAAAACTTTAGAGTAGTATTTCTTTCATGGCAGGATTAATTTTCACTGTGGACACGAACCATACTTGAGGGCAAGCATGAGCTAAGTAGGGGGGAATTTGATAATACTTTAGAACGACATATTTTATGTGCTAATTACATGATTATTTTGAGTATGATCTTACTAATTTGGATTATTTTGTGGTCTTTTATCTTTTAGAAACTAACTTGGAGGCAAGAGGAAATTTAAGGGCAAAAAGTTCAAATTTGAAGATATAATGAGCCAACATGCAAAGAAAGAGAGAAGTGGTGCCAAAAATGCAAACATGGAAGACCCAAGGACTAAAATGCAAAAGAAGAGATTTTATAGCACAAGACTCTATTTTAATTTCAATTATATTAGGATAATTATTAAGGATTTTTATTTAGATTTAATTTTAGGATTTTTTTTAATTTATCTTTATTCATCTTTATTTATTTATTATTTATCTTTTAGAATTTCATTAGGAGTAGACTAGGTTTTCTAGTACTATAAATAAGGGATAGAGTGGCACATATTTGACATTTCTTTTTCTGTAATCACTCCTTCTTCCAAAAACTCTGTCTTTTTGTTCTCTCCATATTTTATTCAATAAAAATCTCATATCTATTTTATTTATTTCTTTCCCAAAAATCATAAGCCACTAAACTAATCTAGCCGAAGGTTGTCAAAATTCCCCAAAAAGGTTCATGAGGCTTAGAACTCGTGCTTAGCCTTCTCAACAAGGTATTCATCGCTTCTCCGCATTACGGGGCTGACGCTTCCGTCCAAGTCCTTTAATAGGTGATCTTTTCAACTTGTGTAAGGAACGACCGCTTTGTACGTTTTGGAAAGGTTGCACAGTAGGTTTTTGGCTTTCTGCGTCAGAGATTGGCGAATCCAAGAGACAAAACGGCGTGGTATTCACCGTTGGGAAGAGGGGATCTAGCAGAAGATAGTCCCACAAAAGCGATTATTGGCTAGAGTCAGGCTCCGCCAAATCTTAAGTCAAATCCTTGGAGCTGGTGGTCGTAGGCGTCCTCTTCCACTATAACTGACTTATCCTGTTCGAGAAGGGTTACTTAAAAGCCAAGGATTGAACCCAAGCCGAAACAGACAACCGGAGGCTGGAATCTTGCCACATAAGAAACTTCCTCTTTCCCAACTCTATTTATTTTTATATTCTTTATTTTAATTTTTGAAATTTATTTAATTTTGCAATTTCAATTCACTTTAAATTCCGTTTTTATTTTTCCAGATTCTTAATTCTATTTTTTATTTTTCAGGAATGTAGGTTTTCTTGGCCAAGAAATTGTCCAGGATTTCAAGAAACGAGCATTCGTACAATCCGGTGCCTGAGGATTCGACCCTACTTCTCCTTTACTGTTATTTTTACTATTTTACAGGGAATAGGATATTTTTGGTGCTCTCAACGACGCATCAAATATCATCATTACTGACCTAATAAGCAGAATCTAGTTTTCCATTCCCCATCAATAAGTCAATTAAGACGAGATTTCAAAGCGCAAATGAGTTCCTCTTCTCTAAGCACAAAGTTCAGTTCCTCAAGGAGGAACTTGTGAAGATTGATAATATGATCAGAGGGAGCTTCAACTAAGGCTTTCTTAGCCCCCACAATATGGGCCAAAAGCTGACTCTTTTTCTTAAAGATATTACCAAAAGAATTGTGATTCCACTGCATCAGAATATCCTTGAAGGGATCAATGGTATCCAACAAAGAACAATCCTTAGTCCAAAAGTTATCCAGAATATGTTTGAAATCCAAATGATAAAACCATATTAATTGGAAATGAAAAGGTCTATTCCATTTCTGCCAAACATGATTCTCTAAATAGATAAGCAAAGGATAGTGATTCAATCGAATCCGATGAAGATGAGTAACCAAAGCATTAGGATATTGTAATCTCACACTCAGGTTCACAAATGTGTAATCGATCCGCTCTTGGATGAGACCAGAGATATTACAAAGATTAGACCTCGTAAACTTCGAGCCTTTAAACCCAATATCAATCAAGTTACAGTGATTGAAACACTCTTTGAAAGTCTCTAATCTTGGTATAGGAAGGTGGGAGACCCCTGAGTTCCGCAGAACTACTAATGACCTCATTAAAGTCTCCGGTAACAAGCCAGGGTAGATTATGATTATCCTCTGTATTTTTAAGATTGTGCCATAGAAGTATACGTTCACTTAATCTAGCTAGGGCTAGCACAAATAGAAGATAAAATCCATTGAGAATTGAAATGATGTTGTTTTATATATTAGTTTTGTTGGCTAGAAAATAATAATATAAAGTGCCATCAAATATTGACGAGTTAAAATTGTACGACTTATTATTTAATAATACCCAGTTAAATCAATTTCATGGTAAACTATAATTGTATAAATTTATGTAGTAAAAGAATCAATTATATATATATATATATATGCACTAAGTCTTATGTCACACTACTATGTGGGAGAAAAAGTAATAATATAAAATAATTTTTTAATTGTTATTTAAAAAATTAATAATTATTTATAAGTGATGAAAATATATAATTATAATTCTATTACAGTATACAATATATAAAAGTAATGTGGGTAACTGCCCTGGTAGTTAACAAACTATTAGTAAATTTTATTTTTGGTCACTTAACTATGAGAAATTATAAAGTGATCATCTAATTATTTGACTTTTTTTTTGTCACCCAACTATTCAAAATTTTCTTTTTTGGTCACCAATCGTTGAATAGGTAATAGAAAGATAACTTAACAAATTTTAAAAATTACATAATATTAACTTTAACCCTAAACATTTATATATTATGTCAAAAGAATTATTACTATAGCATAATAGGATAAAATGTTTATTATTGCTAAGATGAGCCAAAGGTTAAAATTTGATACAACGAAATATCTTAAAAGAGAGAACGAAAAAAATCATGGAATGTGAAATGTTTTTATACAAGCATGCTATAGCACTAAGTACTTAAAGATATTAATAAATGAATATGTGAAAAAAGATTGAAAATACGAGATAATGGATGGATACTCTAAGAGCTCCCAAATGATGTGACTTTGAAATGTTCTTTATGTCGTAAAATAAAAAATACCATTATTTATATGTGAACATGTAAAACATGTTGTAAACATTAATTGACCATTCCAAGAAATCTAGAAATGGCCTAAGTGACTAAATAGTGTAATGCTTTAATAAATTTAGTGGTTAGTAAGGATACAATTAACATATTATAGCGGTCATTAGCACGCATATGTTAGAAAATACGGTTCTAAATTATGTTTAAAGCTTTAGGGCGTAGCACTTTTAGTACTTCTAACACGTTATTTTTGGTGTGAGTGGTTAGGATCCTGTATATTCAATTTCATTTTATTATAGTTTACTAAGAGGAAATGAATTAAAATTGTGATAATAAGCTTTCTTAATAGGTATACATTGTGTGAAATATGCAATATGTGGTAAGAGTGGGACTAATAAGTAAATAAATGTGCTTTGAAAAAAAGTGATTAAACACTTGTTCATCAACAAAGTGGAATTGAAACTTAACATTGGTCACTTGGTGCATAAATGAAACAAGGGACTTTTAAGATAAACCATAAGAGCTAAGTGACTAAATTGTTTGAAAATGTGTATCATTCGGATAAAAAAAGTGTAATAAAAAATGCTTACTTTAAGAGGAAAAACATCATAAGTGGTACCACCCTAGATATGCAATGGAATAAAGGAGATTAACTAATCTGAAGTGGCTTGAGCATTAATGATGTGCTAATAAGATGTGAAACAAATCTCCCTTATTATGTGGCTTAAATGAAATAGGCATAATGTTTTTAAAAGACTCAAGCTAATAAGTGACTAAGGTAAGGTAGGATAATCCAACAATACTTACGAAGCTCTCCATGTCTACTGTTTTAGTTCTTTAAACATGTAGGTGAGAGTCTTTTCGAGATAATTGAACTTGTGATTTGGGAGAATCACATTACAACTCGAAGATTGAAGGGGGTAAAACATATTGTACTTAGATATGTTAATTTAATGGAATGTACATAAAAGCTTAGACTCTTGAAGAGTTTGTAATTATTTGTTCTATATTAATAAGTGACAAATTTATTAAATTTGATGATTTATAAGTTACACTTTGATTGTTGAACTGGCCGTGTATGTTCTTTTGATAGGTATGTGCTTTAAAATGATTTGTACTTATTGGTATATTTTAATGTTGTTTGGGGATGTTATAAAGTAGTTTTGGACTGATTTTTGCTTCAGAAGACTTAGGTTCCGGTACTTGAACTTATAGGTATTAGAACATTGTTTGGCAATAGTTAAATTGCTAATTCCAGGTCAAGGTACCGATACCTTGCCCCTAGTCAATGTCTACTGCATTGTTTTGATATTTTGAGCTCCCTGAAACCCATATTTGACTCCAAACTTCTTCCAACGCCAACAATTTTAAGTAAATTTGCTTATTAAATTAATATCGAACCAGTATTAAGTATATAAAATTATAGATAATACATTGATAGTAAGTTTAATTTATTATGCTTGTAAGAAATATAATTCCATTATATAGAATATAATAATCTCTTTGTAGATTTAGTTTTGATTCCTGCATAGTGAAAATATGTTTTTTTATATATAATGCTTACTTTTCAAATCTTTAAATCGAAAGAAAGAAGAAGAAGAAAAACCCTCGGTTTATTTTGTTTTTATTAAAAGATTTATTTATTTTTTAAAATTAAAAGAAACTCCTCCATTTTTTATTCTAATTTAAACTATTTAGTTTTTGGGTAAACTACGTGGTCCAAGTTTATTAAACTATTATTAAGTTTGCATTTTAGTCAGTTAACTTTAAGAAGTTATAAAATAATCATTGAATTAATAAAAAAATTTCATTTAAGTCACTAAATTATTTGAAAGTTTTTATTTAAGTCACTAGGCTATTAAGTTTTTTTATTTAAAAAAAAATCCAGCTAATGAGCTCCAAGTAATGATTTATGATCAATATGGTGGCTCAATACCCATCAAGAGTAAAAGAACATACCTTAAATTCAAGTCTATTTAACAGCCAGTGTTGAAGATCGAAGAAGAAAACTGTTTGAATTTTAGTACTTAGATTTGTTACATTTAAAACTGTTTCATGAAAAAACTAAACTGTAGAAGAGAAAGGGAATGAAAGTTTTCCATTGGTGCAGACAATGCAAATAGAGAAGGCCATATAGTAGTAATTTTAACAACCAAGTGACTTAAATGAAAACTTTCAAATAATTCAGTAATCACTTTATAACTTTTTCAAATCGAATAACCGAAATGTAAATTTATTAATAATTTAATGACATTAGGTATAATTTACTCTTAAATTTTTAAATAATTTTGTTTGTTAAGACCAACTCAACCAATCTTTTTGTTATACTCTTTAAGTATATAGAAATATAAATAAAAAACCGATAGTAAATTTACCTATGCTTGTGAGAAATATAATAATTCCATTATATAGAATATGATAATCTCTTTGTGAATTTATTTTTGACTTGTATAGGGAAAATTTGTTTTTATATAGTGTGTATTTATAAGTTTTCAAAATTTTAAATAAAAAATATTTTAATATATTCGAACTCATCGTACTGACGTTATTTTTATCGTTACAATAAAAAAAATGTTAATCGAACTAAATCTTAATTCATCTCATTAATTAATTTAAAATTATTTATGTTGTATGAATATAAACTAAAAAGGTATGCATTCTCACCATGCTCAAAAAAAGGAAAAAAATATATGTATTACCAAAATGAATATTTCAATAAAAAAATAATATTATTTAATCATTGGTTAGGTTTATTTTAGGGTTTGATAAGAAGAAGAAAATTAGAAATTATTTACAAGGAAAGTATTGTTTACTACACTATTTTAAGATGTAGAATAATTCCATTGTACATGTAACACTGTTCTGTATATCATGATCTAATCAAATTCAGACTAAAAGAAGATTTCTTAAACCCTAATTAAGAAATCAAAACTAAAATTCTAGATACTCCATTAAAATGATCTTCAAGCTTTCCTATGCTTAAAACTGCCTTTCTTTAAAAACTACCTGTCATTTACAATTAGAAAGGAGAAGAAAAAAAAAAACTATATATAATTTCAGAAAGGAATTAAGTTTTCTCACCAACCAAACAGCTCAGGAAAAAGAAAAGGAAAAAGTAGAAAGAAAAGAAAAGAACGTTTAAAAGATAAACCAAGAAGAAATGAAACCTTGATAGCGTGATTGATTTAGGTTGCTTCATTACAAGGCCTTTTTAACGCTGTTCTTGCCCCTGAGAGGGGAGGAAGGCAAGATCGGCTTCGAAACAAGAACCAGGTTGAGACTGCGTCGTGTGTTTTCAGTAAAAACTCCACCACCGCCACCATTGACGTCTCCTCCAAAAACAACTTGGTTCTTATTAATCGCTTGATCGCCGGCAGCGATGAAATCTTGGCCGAGATGCGAATCTTCCTGTCTAATTCTCAAAACCTGACTATGAAGTACTCTGTCTAGTTTCTTCTTCATCTGTAACACCACCGACCTAGGGGACTCCAACTCCGCCTCCTCCGTCGATGAATCTCCACTCTCAACCTCCGTAAGCGGAAGCTCCTCCTTGGGCTCCATGGATCGAGACGAGGGTCGTTGTTGATGTGACTTGGCGGAGAGGAATTTATAGGGAAGATGAAAACGGTGCGTTGGCGAGCATCACGTGGTGGATTGAAAAGACATGTGGTGAAAGAGACAGGTTTTAAAGGTTCAAAAACCGTTAGCCCCATTTTTAGTAGCCATTGGAGATTTTTGGGGGTTCAATTTACTTGCCACCTCACTTCTTATTTGCCACCTCATCACCTTAACATTTTCTTTTTCTGTCTAAAGAAAAAATAATATAAAATTAGATTATCTTACACCCCTTACTTGGGGACAGAAAATAAAATCAGATTATCTATATTATTATTTAAAGTTTTAATTGTGTTAATACTATAAATAAATAATCAAAGTTTAAATTTACTATTAAATTAAAGTTTTATTTTATTTGTTTTTTAAAGTTTTATTTTTTTTGTTTTTCATACATTTTTATTTTAATATAGATAATTTATTACCTTCATCAGTTGTATATATTAATAAGCTTAAGCTTAAATAAGTTTAAATCATAATTAGAATTTCACGTATATAATTACACCAAATTAAAGTTCATGTATATAATTACACATTAAATTAAAATTTATGTATAATGTCGTAACCATTTTTTTGAAAAACGGGAATCGACTTAAATTTTGAAAATGAAAATGAATAGAGGAGTCGCCACCAATCTTTTTTGATGAGGTGTGATCGGGTCACCTCGTAAAAGTGGTTGTTTTTAATAAATGGTTTGATTTATTTAAACAACGATTTTGGTCCACGCAAATCAAGAAAATAGGTTCGGGAGTTGGTTACGCACGAGGAAGGATTAGCACCCTCGATACGCCCAAAATTGGTACCTAGTTGATTAATTAGTGTCTCAATGTCGAAAATTTGAAAACTTGCAAGAATTTAAAATACGATCCCTCTTTGCATTAATGCTAATTTGGAAATGATCGAGTAAGTTAAAGCGGATGTTAAAGACTCCATCATCTCGAAGTAATAAAATGTCACGCCCAGTAAGTTAGGACACGACATCTCGAACTTTGAGAATGAGTTTGCCTTTATTTAAAATTAAATCTTTTTTTTAAGGGTATTCGATTATTTAGAGTAAACGAGGAAAAATCGAAACCCGGTAGGTTAGGGCATAATATCTCGAACTTCTAAATACCGAATATTGCCTTTGTTTGCAAAAATCTTATCTCGAAGTATTAAGATATCATATCCTGTAAGTTAGGAAACAACACCTCGTATCTCCGAGAATAAACATTTTATTCAAAATTCGTGTTGCGATTTTAAAAGCATATTCCACTATTTAGGTTAAATGAGAAAAATCGAAACCCAGTAAATTAGGGCACGATTTTCTCGAATCTCTAAATATGGAATATCACTTTTATGAAAGGATTTTTTTGTCGGGTAAAGAATGATATAACGCGAATTTGTAAAAACGAAAAGAAATAAATTATGATGTTAACAAGCATAATAATAAATGAGTAGTATGAATGACAAAAATGAAAGAAATAAACAAGTTATGTAACTTAAGAAGAGAATAATATGTAAAAATAATAAAAATGATAAAAATAAATAAATAAATAAGAATAAGTAAAAAAAGGAAATTTAATAGTAAACCGATAAATAAATAAGCAATATATAAAATAGTGAAAAAAAATAATAATAATAATGTTGACAAACGGTAAAAATGTGTTAATAAGGATAATAATAATAAATAATATGCTAATAATGTAATAGTAATGATAATAATAGTAGTAAAAATAAAAATAATATAGTAATAGTAATAAAAAAGGAAAATATAATATGATAATAGCAATAAAAAATAGTAATAATAATAAAAGGTATAATAATATATTTGATAAAAAATAATAATAATAATAGTAATAAAAAATAATAATATTACTAGTAATAGTAGTAAAGTAACAGTAATAAAAATAGTACTAATGTCAATAGTAATAAAATAAGGAAAATAAAAATTGTAATAATAATACTGATGTAAATAATGATATATACCTAAAAAATATATATATATATAATATAATGATAACGATATGAAATTTATGGGTTTAATGCTAAGATAATGATAATGGTAAAAAAATAATAATAATAATAATAAAGATACAAAATGATCATAAGTAAAAATGCCAATGAAAATAATATAAAAATAGCAATAGTAAAATAGTAATGTTCATACGCAAATATAAATATAGGTATAATACATAAAGTATAATACTAGCAGAAATATAAATAGATAAATAAAATTAGATACAATAAATATAGATTAAAATATAATAGTAATAACAGCAATAATAGTAAATATAATAGTAATAATGATAATGATATAAAAGATAATAATAACGAATAAATAAGTATAGAAAGGAAATGTAATTTTAATGGTAATAATAAGGAAAATAATAACAATAATGCAATAATAATAAAGTAGTGATGACAATAAAAAAAAATAACTATAATAGTAAAAATATAATAAAGGACAGTAAAAGAAAATAATAAAATTAACTAATTTAATAATAAAGGAGTTAAATAACTAAACTAGGGACTAAATTGAATTTGAAACAAGAATTCGGGGCAAATTTAAAAATAAATAAAGGAGAAAGGGATCAAATCGCATGCGCAAACAACCAGGAGGGACTAAAATGGGCAATAACCTCTTGTCCCAAAATGCACAGCTTCAAAGGGGTTCAATTGGAAAAGAAATAAAATTTCTGGGCAAAAATTAAAAGCCAAAAAAAAATGAAATTTAAAAGCAGAAAAATGCGGAAGGGCCAAATGAGCAATTAGACCATCAAACGAAAACACGCGGATCCTAGGCCTGGAGCGGGTTGGGTCTTCGGGTTCCTCCCCCAAAACGACATCGTTTTGGACGCTGGGGGAGATGAGTGAAACGACGTCGTTTCACTAGGCTATAAAAGCCAAAAAATTTTCAAAAAACTTCATTTTCACCCTTTCTTCAGAAAAAAACAAAAAAAAAGTTCCCCTCTCCTCTCTCAAAGCATCCAGGGCGGAGCCAAGTCTCAGTCGCCGGGACATACTGAGGTCTCTCATGCCTATATGCATATGCCATGTGGTCACGCCACGGTGGTGAAAAATCAAAAGTTGCGTTTTTTATTTTTATTTTTTTTATATTTAATGTATATACATATTTTGATATGTTTAATACATGAATGAGAAGAGATAGATTCAAATAATAAAATAAAAAATAAAAAGAAAAGAAAAAGAAGAGAAACCTTAACCCAATTTGAACTTCCTTTTTTTTTTCAATGGCTTTGTAGTTATCTTTTTTGTATTGTTTGCTGTTTTTTTTTATTCAAGAAAATGTTCCTCTTTTTTTTTATTGAAAAAGAAAGATCCCCCTTTTACATTCGGTTTTGCAGGTTTTATAAAGCCTATGTACAAATCTTATTTTTACTATTTCAACTGCTCCTGTCTTTTCTTTCTTTTCCTTGCAGGAGGCAACGGTGGCAGAGTGATGGTGGCTGGCGGCGGCTTCAGGCTCTGACAGTGGTAGGTTGCGGCGCCACTTGTTGTTCGGGTGCTAGGGTTTTGTCTTTTTCTGAAAATAGGTTTAGGTAGTGGGCTTTTGGGCTGCTAGGTTTTTTGTTAATTTTGGGTCATTGGTTTTGGATTTTTAATTTTAATTGGTTTTTGTTTTGTTTTTTTTTTTTTCTGATTTGGGCTTGTTGGGTTTGGACTAGGGTTTTCTAATTTGAGCCAGGCAATTTTGGGCATTCTACATATAATTTTGAGATTTAACCTAGATTAATTTAAGATGCACTCAAACTTAGTACCATTCATATAATAGTATTTTCAAGGACTTGTTCATAATTTCTTGTAATGTAATGCATTTGTTCATAATTAGATGATCTTTTTGAAGCAAATTAGATGATATTTAACTTTGAATAACAAATCAAGCCTTCCTCGGAGGCAAATAGTAGTTGAAATTTCAGCACCTCTTTTTAAAACATCAGAATTAGTGAGGTGGATCGACCCACTATATATCGTTCGCCAGTGTGCCATCTCTGCAAACGCTGGAACGTCCTCCACCAGGTAAATCCCTCCTTCGTTCTTGATCCCTTCTTTGGCAAGTAGGTGTGAAATGGAAAAAAATTATACGTATCGAAATCAATGGAAAAATGTTAGAGAAATTTTAAATTAATTGCAAAATCACCATATCAATGGAAAGAGAAATTTTAGTTTAAGGAATCCCGGAACTTAAAAAAAAAAAGTAATTAAGCTTGGTTTTTTTTATAATGGTGACATGTGGTAAAAAATAAAAATAAAATTAAAATCAATAAATATTATATAAAAATATAAAGATTATAAAATATAGAAAAATGTTTAAAATTTAGAAAAAAAAAAGATTATTAAAAAAATAAAAAAATTATAGAAAAGTATTAGAAATATGCAAAATATAGAAAATTTATTAAAAATGTAAGAATAATTGTAAAAAAAGTTAGAAAATTTAAAGTTATTATCTCCACCACATGTACGACGTGGTTGTGACAATGGTGGGAAATTGATAAAAATGATTAAAATCAATAAAAATATATGGAAAAATATTAAAAATTTAGAAAAATTTATAAAAATATCATAAAAATAAAAACTATTAAAAGTAGGAATGAGTAAAACTCAATTTGATTAAAAATATTGAATTTTGAATTAATCGAAGAGTTATTCAAGTTTTTCGAGTCCACCCAACTAAATAATTTGAGTTTCGAGTTTGAGTCATGTAACACCCCGAAATTAGGGGTTTGAAGAATTAGGGTTTGTTGGTTGAGTCAGTGGCTCGAATGGATTTTTAAGTTTATTTTTCCCTTCTAGAGTAAGAATAAACCTATTGGTTTAGTGATAAAACTTTAGTTTAACTTTAGATCCTATGTTTGAGCCCCCTAGTGTGTCTAGTAGGAAATATTTTTGTTTTTGGTTTCAACTTTTAAAAATAAAAAAATTTGATGGGTCAAAGGTTGGTTACATTTTATTTTATTTAGATTTTATTTGTTTTAATTTTTTATTTAAAAAAAAAAATTCCAAAAGTTTCTCTCACGTTGGTTTCCCCTCTCTTCCAAAATTTCAGATTTGGACTTTTGTTTTCTTCTTTCTCTTTTGTTTCTCAATATCTCTCTTTTTGGTTTCCACGGTATTGTTGATTGCCGCTCTCAAAGGTTTCGTTTGTTTCCCCTATTCTTCGTTCAATCAAGGATCTGAGACGGGTGTAGTGTAAGTGTTGTTTTCTTGAGTTTTAGATAAACTTTTATTCGACTTTTGTAGTGTTGTTATGATGTAATTCTTATAGGTTTTGTACTTATGTGATATTAAGTTTTCAGACCACTAGTGTAAAGGCGAATCGATCATTTTTTGGTGCTTGGAATTGCATTTTCAAGTGCGTGTTCTTAAACATTTGTAAATAGAGATCATTTTAATGTTGAAATTCGTGTTTTGTAGCAGATTTGGGTGTGGTTTTTGGACCACAAGGGCAACCACATGGCTGTGTGTCGCTTAAAAAGTTTGGGTCTGTGTGACCCTTGTTGGGAAATTTTTTGATCGAACACGGGCATGTTCTTCAACCACACGAGCATGTCATTCAACCACACGATTGTGTCTCCCTTGCTTAAAAATTGTGTAATTTTGTCACATGAGGTCAGTGTATCACACAGGTATGTCCCTCAGCCATACTGTCGTGTACCCTGCTTTGGTCCTCAAGTAATCCATTACTTGTTTAAGCCTCTGTAAGAGTGTTTGGGACATTATTACTGTTCGAGGGAGGTCTACTAATGGAGTATTAGTGCTTGAATTTATTTATGCATACGAATTTATATGATTTAATTTTGTTATTTGAATAAGTGCTTAAATGTTGAGTTTACTAGAAAATTGTGTACAGTCACTTTTTCTACTTTGTAACTGCACATGAATATGTCTTATTTTGATTCTACTAATTTGAGCTGCTTGTCAGTATGATTGTTGATTAAGGAAATTAAAAATGAGCTTATCTGAATTTGTAAATCTGTATGCATGGTACTGTTTGCATCTGCATTTGAGTTTGGGATTTGTTTGAAGAGAAGTGTAGCGACGTAAAAATTTTGGTTTCGGGTCGCTAAATTGTGGCGATTTATTAGAAAATTGGAAATTGAAATTTGGTTTTAAAAATAAACCGGGAGTCGCCACCGATCCTTTTTCTGGGTGTGATCGGACACCTATTGGATCTTTCTTTAAAAACAAATAAAAGGTTAGGTTTACGGTAAAATCCAGAGAAAAATTAGGGTTCGGGAGTCGGTTGCTGTGTGAGGAAGGTATTAGCACCCTCATGACGCCCAAAATTGGTATCTTATAAACACGTGATGTCTTAATTTTCAAAAATACGAGTTCAATATAAAATTTAGTCGTGATCCGATTAAAGGAAGGAATTTTCAATTTTTTCTGATTTTTTTTATTGAAATATAACACTCTGTTACTGATAAAATTTTTTTTTTTCAACCCTTGTTCTCTGTTTTCAATCGGCTTTATAGCCTTACAAAATTGCATTTTTTTACACTTATTGTCTTGTCTTCTTTCCAGTCTTGCAGGGAATGGGCGGTGGATGTGACTTGGCGCCGCTGGTGGTGTCGAGGCGATTGGGTAGGTGGCCGAAAGTCAGAGCAAGTGGGATTAGGGTTTCCTCTCTGCTGATTTGCTTTGGTTGGGCTGCTGGGCTAGGTTAATTTAGGGTATTAGGCTAGTAAGGGTGTGGTTGGGTTTTAGTTTAGATATTGGGCCAAAAGGTTAAGGGTAATTTAATATTGGGTTTTTAGTTGGGTTGATATTAAATGGGTTTGATGTATTGGGTTAATGGTGTATGGGTTGGGAAAAAAAAGGTATTTGGGTTTTAGGTTTGTAATTTAGAATTGGGCTGGATAAAAAATTGGACTATACAGCTGCCCCTCTTTGCTCATTGTCGTGCAACGAGAATAGAGCAAAGACATGAAGAAAGGCCAATTTTGCCCTATCTTGCCGATCTTGACTTCATTGGTGCTCTTCTCGTTCAGGTAGACTCTTTCCACTCCACTGTGTCTTGTAGCTTTGGTCCACTCTAATGTATCTTCTGACATATGCCTTGCAGTTTCGAGCTTTTCCGATGTAACTTCGAGGCTATGAAGTTTGTGGTTTCGATCTGCTCCTCTACCGCTTGAGTGAGATAAGATTCGTGGCCTTCTTTTCTATCACTTTAACAAGGCAGACTTTGATATCTTCGATCAGCTTCGCTGCAACTTCAGGGGGACGAGATTTGCCACTTCGACCTGCTCTACTGCAACCTCAGGGAGGCCAAATCTGGTGTCTTTAATCGATTCCAATCTTTATTCTTTATTCGGCATGTGATCTTGAGCTCAATTCATTTCTCGCAATATGAACAGACATTAAAAACAAAAATTGAAAATACCTCAGCATGTGAACTGAGGCTCAACTCATTTCTCGCAATATGGGTTGATTTTTGGAGCATAGAAATTAAAAGCGGAAATTAAAAGGCTCAACTCACCTCTCGCAATATGAGTTGATAATTGAAAAACAGAAATTAAAGGCTCAACTCAACTCTCGCAACATGAGTTGACCTTTGAAAAATATAAATTGAGGACAGAAATTTAAAATACCGAAACTTTACTCGAGGCTCAACTCACTTCTCATAATATGAGTTGATTTTGGAACATAAATTGAAATTACCTCAACGTGTCTTGAGGCTCAACTCACCTCTCGCATAATATGAGTTGATAATTTGAAAAGTAGATTTCGATAAAGCAGAAATTTAAAATACCTCGACTTGTTTCGAGGCTCAACTCACCTCTCGCAATATGAGTTGAAATTAAAACATAAAAAATTGGAAATACTTCAGCGTGCCCTTAGGCTCAACTCACCTCTAGCAATATGAGTTGATTTTTGAAACATAAATTGAAATTACCTCAACGTGTCTTGAGGCTCAACTCACCTCTCGCAATATGAGTTGATTTTTGAAAAACATAAATTGAAAACAGGAATTGAAAAGCAGAAATTGAAAATACCTCAGCGTGCCCCGAGGCTTGACTCATCTCTCGCAATATGAGTCAACTTTTGAAACATAAACTAGAAAATACCTCAGTGTGTGGCCTAAGGCTCAACTCATCTCTCGCAATATGAGTTGATTTTTTTGAAAAGCAGAATTTGAAAAACAGAAATTGAAGGTACCTCGGCGTGCCCCGAGGCTCAACTCACCTCTCGCAATATGAGTTGATTTTTGAAACATAAATCGGAATTACCTCAACGTGTCTTGAGGCTCAACTCACCTCTCGCAATATGAGTTGATTTTCCTTGAAAAGCGTGAATTTAAAAAAATATCAAAATACCGAAACCTGTTATCTAGTAGAACTCGTGTGTCTCTTCACTTGATTCAATGCGACTCTCATTCCAGACTTCTTGCTCTGCTGGAATACCTGTGTATGCCATGCATAAGGTTATCATGATATGCACATGTTTGTCTTAAATGCCTTTATGTCTACATGATTATGCAGTGCTCTTTAAGCCTGTTTGTCGTTTGTCCTTTTTGGTCACGAATTTTCATGATCTGCGTCTGTTGCTTTGGCTCTTGACTTCCTTTTTTAAGCTATGTACCCATTTTCAAGCTTTACAAGTAATCGACGTTTCTCGGATATCACTCTTTTGCCTCTAGTTGAACTCCGTTCTTGCCTTGAAGTTCTTGTACTTATCAAATTTTCATCCAGGTAATGCTTGACATTTCTTTTTTTTAGAGCATATCATTTCACCATTTATCATGTAAATAAACACATAATGAGATGCATGAAAAAAAGGTCAAGTAGGGGCAAAAATGATATCTCGTATTCATTTATTTCAAGTGCGGCAAACAAAGGAAGTTAACCAATGAGAGTAAAAAAATGTCAAAAAGAAAGAAAAGATCGTATTCAACAGATACAAATGCTCTAGATATTCAACACATGAACTCTGCCACGTTCCTCAATCAAGAATCTTTTCGAGTCTGGCTCTTTGCGTAGAAGATTTTGAGCTTTCAGAGATGCTTCAAATACTGTAGTCTCACTGTTTGTTGTACAGTTTAAAACATCTTGCCTTGTAAGCCGAATGTTTGCTTCATTAGAATGCCCTCTCGGGTTTTCATCCTAATCTTTTGTGTTTAATCAAAACGCCCTTTTCGGGTTTTCGCTCTGATTCCTTTTTTTTTTTTTTAAGATGCCCTTTTCGGGTTTTCATCTTGACTTTCTTCTTTCAGGCATAGTACTTCTTCACTGCATCTGAGTTCACTGGATTCGGTAGCTCTTTGCCATCCATCTCGGTAAGGATTAAAGCTCCACCTGAAAATGCCTTCTTTACGACGTATGGTCCTTCCCAGTTCGGTGCCCATTTTCCTCGCAGGTCTTTTTGTATCGGGAGAATCTTTCTCAGCACGAGTTCTCCTTCATGGAATTCTCTTGGTCGTACTTTCTTGTCATGGGCCGCGATCATTCTCTTTTGGTACATCTGCCCGTGACAAATTGCTCTTAGACGTTTTTCTTCTATGAGGTTCAACTGATCAAATCGAGCTCGAACCCATTCTGCTTCTTCTAACTTTGATTCCATTAAGACTCGCAGAGAGGGGATCTCAACCTCGATAGGTAGCACAGCTTCCATTCCATAGACCGAGAGAAAGGAGTTGCTCAGTAGATGTTCGTCTGCGATATGCGATATGCAAACAAAGCAAATGGAAGTTTCTCGTGCCAATCTTTATACGTCTCGAGTCATTTTCCCAATAATCCTCTTAATGTTCTTGTTAGCTGCTTCAACAGCCCCGTTCATCTTTGGGCGATAAGGAGAAGAATTATGATGCTTTATTTGGAATTGCTCGCACATTTCTTTCATCATCTTATTGTTGATTCGTGGCATTATCGAAATGATTCTTTCGAGCAAGCCGCATCTGGAAATGATTTCCTTTTTCAAAAACACGCAAACTGCAGTTCGTCACATTGGCGAAACGAAGCGGCTTCTATCCATTTTGTGAAGTAATCGATGACCACAAAAATGAATCGATGTCCATTTGATGCTTTTGGAGAAATTGGCCTATGACATCCATGCCCCACATAGAAAAGGCCACGGAGAAGTCATGACATGGAGGGCGAAGGGCTACATGAATTTTATCGCCATAGATTTGGCATTTGTGGCATTTTTCTCGCAAAATTGATGCGATCACTCTCCATTGTCACCAATAATAACCGAAGTCTCATGATCTTTCGGCCATATTGAATCCATTGGCATGTGTTCCGCAAATTCCCTCATGGACCTCTGCAAGTATCTTCCTAGCTTCAACATCATCCACACATCTCAAGAGCATCGATCCTTTCCTTTTTGTATAGGATGTCCCCGTCAAGAACAAATCCATTGCCATTCTTCTAATCGTTCTTTTGTCGTTCTCATTCGCTTGTTCGGGATAGCCCGATTCTTGATATATTCTAGGATATCGTGGAACCATGGACGCCCATCCGCTTCTTTTTCAATGCTACAACGAGTGTGCGAGGACCTCGTATATGCTCATTTTGAGGGCATTATTTCGCTTCTTTACTTGCTTTGAACATTGAAGCCAAAGTGGCTGGGCATCACCGATTGGTTTTCTTCTCGTGGGAAATAGTAAAAAGTTACTTTTTTGAATTCCTTGATCAATTCAGCCACTAAATCGCTGTACTTAATCAACTTTGGATCTCTCACTTCCCATTCTCCACGAATTTGGTAAATCACTAGAGCTGAGTCTCCGTACACCTCTAGGGTTTTGATGTCTCGATCAATAGCTGTACGAAGCCCCATGATACAGGCCTCATATTCTGCGATATTATTGGTACAAAAGAAGTTCAGCCTTGCAGTAAACGGATAGTGATTCCCCTCTGGTGATACTAGGATTGCTCCGATTCCATGTCCCAAAGCATTCGACGCACCATCAAAGCACATCTTCCATGACTTCTCTGTTGATGACTCTGGTTCTATTTCCGTAATGCACATTAAGTCTTCGTCCGGGAAATCAAATCTTAAAGGCTCATATTCTTCTGTTGTTCGAGTTGCTAGAAAGTCGGCTATTGCGCTTCCTTTTATTGACTTCTGACTTACATAAGCAATGTCATATTTCGAAAGGAGGATCTGCCATCGGGCCATTCTTCCTGATAGTGCTGGTGATTCCATCATGTATTTTATCGGATCCACTTTTTGAAATCAACCATGTCGTATGGTACAACATGTATTGTCCGAGCCTCCGAGCTACCAAACCAGAGCGCAACAAAATTTTTCAATGGACGAATACTTTGCCTCATATTCAAAGTGAACTTTTACTTAGGTAATAGATCGCTTTTCTTTCTTTCTTTCTGTCTCATCGTGTTTGTTGCCCAAAGACGCAACCCATTGAATTTTCGAACACAAACTAAATACAAAATCAAAGGTCTTAGGAGTTGGCGGTACTAGCAATTTGGAGGACTAGATAAATATTGCTTTATCTTATCAAAGGCCACTGGCATTCCTCATTCCATTCTCCGGGTTATGTTTTCGAAGAAGTCGAAAGATTGGGTCGCATTGGTTGGTAAGTTGAGCGATAAATCGGGCGATGTAGTTTAATCTCCCTAAAAATCCTCTAACTTCCTTTTGCGTGCGTGGGGGTGGTAGCTCTTGAATGGCCTTTATTTTATCCGGATCAACCTCGATACCTCTTTCATCGACAATGAAGCCTAGCAACTTTCACGAGGTAGCCCCAACGTACATTTGGTGGATTGAGCTTTTAATTGGAACTTTCTCACTGTCAAACAACTTCTTGAGATTCACTATATGCTCTTCTTCCTCGGGATTTAGCAATCATATCATCGGCGTGAGACCTCTATTTCTTTGTGCATCATGTCATGGAATAACGTCACCATAGCCCTCTCGATATGTTGCCCGAAGATTCTTTAACCCGAATGGCATCACCTTGTAGCAAAACGTTCCCCATATTGTTATGAAGGTGGTTTCTCCTATCCACAGGGCCATCTTGATCCGATTATACCCCGAGAATCCATCCATGAAAGAAAACAATGAATGTTTCTTTGTATTGTCTACCAACGTATCAATGTGTGGCAAGGAAAATTATCCTTTGGGCTTGCTCGATTCAAGTCACGGATGAGTCTACGCACATTCGCACTTTGTCATCTTTCTTTGCACCGGGACTATGTTAGCCACCCATTCGGATATTTGAGGCTTGTAGGAAGCCGGCATCAAATTGCTTCTTGACTTCCTCTTTTATTTTCAATGACATTTCGGGTCTCATCCGTCTTAATTTTTCTTTGGATTGGCTTGCATTTCGCTTTAATGGGACCTTGTGGACCACTAAATCTTCATCTAGCCCTGGCATGTCACGGTATGACCATGCGAAAACATCTTTGTATTCGCAGAGTAGAGCGATCAAATTATGCCCGGTGCTCTCTCGAAATAGAAGTCCCAATCTTCACTTCTTGTTTCCTTTCTTGATTGCCCAAGTTTATTGTTTCCTGCATTCTTCATGAGGCAAAATCATTTATCCTCTTGTTCCACCATTCTTAACAATTCAGAGACGAGGCGTAATCTTCAACATTTTCTTTGGCTTCAAATTCCCTAAACAAATGACCTTCTCAAAATCAATTTCAAGACTCGTAACGGGTTTGTTCATGTCATCGATATCTGAGCACCTGAAAGTTGAATAGAAAAGGAAGCTATAGAGGGGTATCCAAGTATTGGAATCAACAAAGGAATGTTATGGCATGGAATGTGGCAAATGTGAATATGGGCTATGAAATGAGAAAATGATTATGAAATTAGCGATAATGCGAAAAAATCATGACAAAATGCATCTTCATTGATATTCATTTAAATGATAAAGAGCGAATGCACGCTCTTACAAAAGAATTCTATTATATCTAAAGACATAATAGAAAGTTAATGTTTGGCATTACTCTGAAGACTTATAAACTACAAGAAGCTCCTCGGAAGTCCAATTGTTCAACATGAAACCAGGAGGGCAAGGGCGTATCCTCGAGACATCTTTACTTGTGTACCAGCCCTTTGTCAATGACATTTATATCGACATTCTGAAAACCCCTTTCAATTATCCTCATCATGTTTCGTGGATCGTCTTTTCCAGGGTATATCATTCCCGCAGACGTAAATGTTTTTGACAAAGGAGGGTATTCTATGGGCTCCCATTCTGGTTCTCAGCCCAAAGTTCTTGCAATTCTCCTTTCCTAATCTTTCTTCCACTGTCTTCTTCTTCGACGCATGTCAGGCTGGAATCCCAAACCGTATCGAGCCTTGTGCTGCACTGGCTTTAAAGCCCTAACTATTCCTTGCAGATGCCTGCCTAAACCTCTTCTTGCTCGAGCTCCTCTTCCTACGGTCAATTTGACACCCATTCTGGTGTTTCTTGACAGATTTAACAAGACTGGAATTCTGCTTTCCTCAAAGAACGAAAGTGGCATTGACAAATTCAAGGGATCGGAAGGAGTATTCCAATGCATCTTTGTTCGCTTCTAAGTACGGTGTATCAGCAGATACAGATGCGACAATATCTTTTTCTCCTTCGATGGTGACCAAATAGCCGTCCATGATAAATTTCACTTTTTGATGGAGGGATGATGGGACCGCTCCAGCAGAATGGATCCAGGGTCTCCCCAAAAGGCAGTTATAAGAGGGTGTAATGTCCATGACTTGAAACTCGACATCATAAATGTATGAGCCCACTTCGAGAGGATCTCAATCTTTCCCATGACTTCGCGCCTCGTCCGTCGAATGCCCTTACCGTGGAATGACGGGGCCTTAAGTAGGACAGATCCATCGGTGATATTCGGAAAGTGTGGCCAATGGCATAATATTTAACGCCGACCCATTATCGATGAGTACGTTCGGTATTATGTAACCCTTTGCGAGTAGTCGTGATATGCGGTGCTTTCACCGATCCTCTACCGTTTGGCGGTATCTCATCATCACTAAAAGAGATGAAATTGTCCGCATTCAGATTGTTTACCCACCTATCAAGCTTCTCAACGAGATATGTTGTGGCTACATAAGCTTGATTTAACACCTTCAATAAGGCATTCCGGTGTGGCTCGAATTTAATAAAGAGAGATAGAACCGAGATTTCGTCTTGGCCGTTTACTCAATTGTTCCACTACACTATACTCATTGTGCTTGATAAACTTCAAGAATTCTTGAGCTTCTTCCTCATTCCACGAGCTTTTTAGTTTCTGCATGCGGTGGAATTTCTTGCTCGACTTCAATTTCGTGCATCAGCGCTTTCCCTTTTTGCTTCAAGTCGCTACTTTCCTTTGCCGGTTCAATTTCTTTGGAATAGCACCGTCCACTTCGGGTGAAGTGACCCACTTCCCCGACGCTTCGTGTTGCGGCTTCAGATTTTTCTCTTTCAGGTGTTACGATGTTGACATCGTATTTCCAAGGTATCGCCTTGTCATTTTTGTAAGGAAAAAGGAGATGGTATTTCAATGATCATCTTTGGTTTCACCGGCTCCTTTTTCGCGTCATAATAAATCACCAATGGTCGATCCGCGCTATAAAGGGGACCTGATGATTGATTGTCAGAGGCACATATTTCTCCACTATCGGCCTCTTTGGCTTTACAAAAAATCTCTATCTCCTTGTTATCCATCATACTTTGCAATAATCCTCCGAATTCATCACAGGACTGAATGTCGTGCCCTTCGATGCCGTGGAACTCGCAAAAACTGTGACTCTTTGCATCCCTTCCTTCGAATACTCCGTTAAAACGACAAAGCAACCCTTTTTCGACTAGCACCTCCCAGATTCTCTGCAGAGGTGTTCTTACTTCAGAAACCCATCTTTTACTTCGTCTTTTATCCTCCTCTCCTACTGCACTCACATTCCTTCTCGTGTGATTTGGGAATGGATTTCCAAGCGATCATCGCTAGTACCATCAAATCGTAAAATACCCAAGATCGATGAGCCCTTGAACTCTCCTTTGAAAGCCGACGGTTCTCGGTAGAATGCCCTGGTTCCCCGCATGGTATGCACAACTAGCGTTTGGATCGTACCATTTTGGGTATGGGGTTTAAGGGGGTGCCATGTAGTGGGGAGAGATCGATTGTTTCTCCAAAAGTTTTGGGTACAATTCCCCATATGACACGAGGATAGGAGTAAATTGAGGTCTCTCGAGATTAGGCCTTGTTGGTCTTAATTCATTTTACAGGTTGGTTTTGAACAGGTGCAGTGTTTTGTGAAAAAAGTGGTGACGGGTCTTTGGTTGTTCATGGCGTATCACGGGGTAGGAGAGGAGGTGGTGTTTGGTAGTAAGGGGTTTGAGGAGGATAATGGAAGTTTGAAGGTGGATAATGTCTGGTCGAGGTTGGTTAGGATATGAATTGGGACTATAACGATTTCAGTTCCCACCATGTGGGCTTCTCGGCTCTTTTTTCCTTATGGGTCTTTGCTTTTCTTGAGCCTTCCGATCCTTCCATTCTACCGCTCTTGCGGCATTCTCTATTAATTCACCAGATATCACAATATCTACGAATTCCTTCGTGGCACTTCCCACTAATTTGTCATAAAACGGGCCTTTAAGGTGTTGATAAAGAGAACGGTTATCTCCGTTTTGCTAGTGGGGTTCCACTTGGGTGAGACGTCTCTCCATCTCTCGCGCATACTTGTCTAAAGGTCTCGACGGCTTTTTCTCCATCATTTGTAAGGTCATCCCGGTGCCGCACCATGTCCGATACATGCTTATATTGCTCATGAACGCGCAGATGCCAAGTCTTTCCAGGATCTAATCTTTTCCCCGCTTTGAGTTGGTTGTACCAACGTAGGTCGTGACCAGTTAGACCGCTCTTGGAAGCAATGTATAAGTAACTTATCATCGTTCACGTAACCAGTCATTTTTCGACAGAACATGATGAGATGTGCTTTTGGGCACCTAGTCCCATCATACTTCTCAAAATCAGGCGCCTTGAACTTCGGAGGCAAAATTAGATCAGGTACTAGACTGAGTTGCTTGGCACCTAGGGCAGTGAAGACCTCAGTGCCTTCTATTGCTTTGAGTCTTTCCTCCAGACTCCTATATTTTGCGTCATGGTTATCCAATTTCAATTTGGCTACTTCTGCGGGGTCGTCCAGATCTGGAACTAGGGGATCCGCATGACTAGCCCCTGGGTTCGACGCAAATATTCCCGGCCCTAAATTAGTGGGTGGAGCAGGTGGCATAGGTCGATGTTCCAAGCCTGTTGGTTCCCCTTGGGCATACCCTCTCCGTGTTGTATATGCGGGTGGTGGAATGAATCCCGGGGGATAGAGTGGATCCTGATCATGGTGAATTCTTGATTGAGGTTCCATAACATCGGGGTTCTGCATGGGTCCTTTTCCTTTGACCAGAGTTGTCATCATCTCCATCATTTTGGCCATCTGATCTCTTTGCTTGAGTGACTCCTCTCGAGATCTTACCATTAGATCTCTCATTTCTTGTTGCGATTTGGCCAATTGCTCTTGTAATTCCTTTTGAGCACTTTCCATCCTTTCGATTCTCTCATTGAACTCAGCTTCCATTGCCCTAGTTTGTCGACGCGTTCTGTATAAATGTCGTGATTCCAGTCTTGAAGTCTTGCAACTGCGGGTTATACGGTTCTTTTAGTTTCGGTGGATGATTATGGTGATATGTACATGCGATGAATGAATGAATGAGTGTATGAATGGATGAGTATCCAAAGAATAAATTATGCATGAATGTTAGTTATGAGTAAATATGCAAGAATTTGGTGTTGATTTCAAGGTAGCCCCATACGTAGGCATTTCATTTATCAGAAGAGCTCATTACAAAAAGTTTTCATTTTTCCAACAGTTACACAAATTTCCTAGCCACATTGCCTTGTTTCTTCACTTGCTCTAAAAACTCTGATATACTCGATCTTTGGCTCGGAGGGAATTGGCAACTGAGAACTTCGGCTTCATCTGATAATTGAACAACTTGCATAGCCGCTTGGCGAATTTCATTGATCAAGAAGTTGAGTTGCATTTCTCTTTCTTGGAGAGTTCCTTCATACGCGTGCATGTCCCTATCGTATTGATCGTTCTTTTTTCTAGAGCCTTTGTGAGGTCATCTAATTGTTGTTGACGAGATTGTAGCATATTTTCTAAATCTCGTACTCTCCTTTTTAATTCTTGATGTTCAGATTGACTATTTGCAAATTCTGCGGTCACCATTTCATACTCGGCATTCTTCTTTCTTAACTCTATTTGTGTACACACAGCCTTTTCCTCTTCTTTCTTTGCTTTTCCCTTCCAAAACTCCATTCCTCCTTTGATGTTGCTAATTTCTTCTTTCCACTCAGCTGTTGACTTGCCCAATCCACTATTCTTTATAGTGCTTCTTAATTTCTTGTTTTCCAAATGAAGGTCCCTTAAGTCGTTTCTCACGATCTCGGCCTCCCTTTGTACTTTTTCAGTTCTGGACCTTTCAACTTGAGCTTCAATCTTCAACTGATAGTTTTCTTCTTGAAGGGTACTGAGGTCCCTAGACATCTTAGCTTTTTCTCGCTCGAATTCTTGTCTAGCAATGTCCAACTCGGACGGCATTTCCTCCAAAAAGGGGTTCTGGGCAGTGCAATTTGTTGATGAGATTTGCTGACTATTTACCCGTTGCTTTCTCCATATGTCATAGTCTTGAGTAAGGGTATCAGCATACAAGGCTAATTCCATGAAATGAATTTCATTCCAAGACTTTGCAGTGTCTCAGACTTTCTTCATATATCCTTCACCCGTGAAAGCGAACTCGGACTGCACTAGCCCTCCGGTTGCGGGTATAAATTGTCGCGAAGAAAATTGCCTTTGGACTAATAGCGGAGCATATCCAACTCCTCCCCATAACCCGAGTAAAGGTACCCAATCTTGGCTTCCACATTTGTATAGTAAAAGCGAAGGGACTAATCCAGGGTGCTCTCCACGTTATATCCTCGGCGTGAAGATTCTGAAGAACCGATACCCAATGTTGCTCGGTGATTTCTTTCGGCCATTCTTTCTTGAGGTAAGCTTCTAGCGGGGCGAATGTTTTTGAAAACATGTGGAATGGAGTGCGCTCTACTTTCCAAAAATGACTCAAAATCCAAACATTGAGCAATTTGTGCACACACCGATAAATCGTCCCCTTTCCTACCCTTCGACAAGTACTCAAGGACACGAATGTCTCGGCTAAGATAGTCGGGACGGGGTTGACTCCTTGTTTTAGCCTTTCAAGAAATCAAATCATCGCGACCTCAAGATGTCCGAGAACTCTCGGGAAAATGACCAAACCGTAAATGGCCAAGGCGAATAGATTAACTCTCTTCAATACGTCCGGATGACTCAGAACCGATTCTCGTAGGCTGGACCATGGAATGCAAACGGCTTCATTCTTCTTTTTATTTGTTTTTCTCGCCGGTGCATCGGTCATGTCTCATCGGTCTTACTAATTTTTTTCTAAAGGTCAAGGGCTTAGGCTCCTTCACGTATATCTTGCCGAATTGCACATTATCGATGCGGAGTAAAGCAGCATACTCTTCTATGGTTGGAGTCATGTCCTCTTGATTGAATGTAAAGCACTGATAAGATGGGTCCCAGAATCGAACCATGGCTTGAATCAA
This sequence comes from Gossypium anomalum, assembly GCA_025698475.1. NCBI lineage: Eukaryota > Viridiplantae > Streptophyta > Magnoliopsida > Malvales > Malvaceae > Gossypium > Gossypium anomalum. Next base: position 66,419,714 of record CM046964.1, read on the forward strand.
CTGTTCGTCTACACGAATGGTGATCAAGTGAGCTATATCTCCAAACCTCTCGGTGAAAATGCCCCTAGTGTCTGAATCCCATTGGTTCCAAACTCGCACCAAATCCTCAAGGCTATTTTGGCGAACATTCACGGTTGTATGTTCGGGCAAATTGGCAACACACCCTTCCACTAGGCTGTCCCCCTTTTCTCTCTAAGTTTTTAGAGACCATTCTCGAACCACGGCATTCTTCTCGGTTATTTGTGTGATTGACTCCTCCATCAGAAACCCGTTCTTTGGCAACTATCCTTTAATCAACACCTTCCTAATGTGATGCCTATGATGCATGATGAAAATAAAAAACAAACGAACTTGGTTAGTAAACACAACACAAATATAATTTGAGAAACCAATTAAACTACTCAACCCAATTTTTTTACATAAACAGTGTAAATGAGAGGCAAAAGGCATTTCCCCGTGTACTTATTTTGGTGGCTATAAGCGGACAGAGGCTCGGTATGGCTCTAATTGGATGGCTCGTATGGTTCGTTATATGCGGGTTTGGTTCTAGATAGGCACTCGAATTGTTCGCACTGGCCGTCTACTAAGACTAGTCTGAAGCCTCGGTCGTAGCTCATCACAAGCTCACGAGTTCAATTCGAGGGATTACATTTACTTATGCCTATGCGGAGGGACAAGTTAACTCACGAAAGCATAAGTCATATGTAACCCGAAAGAATTCACTAGCCTATGCGGAGGGACGAGTTAACTCACGAAGGCGTAGCGTTTACTTTCACTTAAACGGACGGAGCCCGGGCATAGAGCTCATGTTATGCAAAATGCAAGTGCACGGTGTGTGGGGGGAAAACTCATAAACCTTTACGTTTTATTTAAAGAAACTAAACCGTAATTAAAACCATAAAAATGGCGAAAAACAAACAAATAACCGATTAAAAGAAATATTTACAAGACGATGCAAATGCATGAATTTTGAAAGTGAGATTTTTGGATCATGACCAAATATTTACTTTGAACAAGGAAATTTGAAAACTTTGACAAAACGTGTTTATTCGACTCGACTCTCAAAACCGTATTCCCAGCGGAGTCGCCAGCTATAGCGACGTAAAAATTTTGGTTTCGGGTCGCTAAATTGTGGCGATTTATTAGAAAATTGGAAATTGAAATTTGGTTTTAAAAATAAACCGGGAGTCGCCACCGATCCTTTTTCTGGGTGTGATCGGACACCTATTGGATCTTTCTTTAAAAAACAAATAAAAGGCTAGGTTTACGTTAAAATCCAGAGAAAAATTAGGGTTCGGAGTCGACATGCACGAGGAAGGTATTAGCACCCTCGCGACGCCCAAAATTGGTATCTTATAAACACGTGATGTCTTAATTTTCAAAAATACGAGTTCAATATAAAATTTAGTCGTGATCCGATTAAAGGAAGGAATTTTCAATTTTTTCTGATTTTTTTTTTTTTGAAATATAACACTCTGTTACTGATAAAAAAATTTTTTTTTCAACCCTTGTTCTCTGTTTTCAATCGGCTTTATAGCCTTACAAAATTGCATTTTTTTACACTTATTGTCTTGTCTTCTTTCCAGTCTTGCAGGGAATGGGCGGTGGATGTGACTTGAGCGCCGCACGGTGGTGTCGTGGGCGATTGGGTAGGTGGCCAGAAAGTCGAGCAAGTGGGATTAGGGTTTCTCTCTTTGATTTGCTTTTGGGCTCTGGGCTAGGTTAATTTAGGGTATTAGGCTAGTAAGGGTGTGGTTGGGTTTTAGTTTAGATATTGGGCCAAAGGGTTAAGGGTAATTTAATATTGGGTTTTTAGTTGGGTTGATATTAAATGGGTTTGATGTATTGGGTTAATGGTGTATGGGTTGGGAAAAAAAAGGTATTTGGGTTTTAGGTTTGTAATTTAGAATTGGGCTGGATAAAAAATTGGACTATACAAGAAGGAAGATTGATTTGATAGTATTAACTACATTATTAAAATATGACGGTAAAACTGCAATCATATTAATAGATTGACTGCATAATAACTCGAGTGGCAAATGACCACAATAAGGTGTGCTCGGTTGGATGAGTCCACCATAACCCAAATATTGGTGTGTAGAGGTTGGAAAAGGGTTAGGATACCCTATTTGGTGTGTGACGGATAGTTGAAGATTGTGTGTAGAGGTTGGATAGGTTGGTATTGGGATGGGTGCATTTGTACATGAATTGCACTTGTTCTGTTTTTAAGTAAGTACTTCACATATAACTGTCTGATTATGATTTGATATCGACTTTAGTATGTTTGAGCAACTTCACATGAACACGATTTTGATATCTGTTAAGAGTTGTTATATTATGATACGCTAATCTGATATAATCTCTATTATCGAATTGTTTATGGTAATTGTAAATCTTAGTTAAGTGTTCATCAACTCTGTCTAATTATGTTTGTCTAAGACTCACACTGAGCTTTCGCAGCTCACTCCCTTAATGTTTCCCTTTTTAGGTAATACACATGGTTAGGTGTTGGACTTGGCAAACCGAAGGTCTCGAAAACGACACATTTTGATTTTTTAATAAAGTCTCTATATGTTTTAATAAACTGTTTTTGTTTGGACTGTAAATAAATTTTATGAACGGTGGTATAAGTATGGACTTGGATTTTGTGAAAAGCTATGGGTTTTCGGTTTGAAATTAAATTGGTGTTTCCATGTGTAAATTTTTTTAAAAGTAAGAATATGGATTCTTGAGAGTGTGATGTTTAAATAAACACTCAAATTATAAAGTGCTACTCTTATAAACTTTCTAATTTTGGTTATGCAACGGTTTTTTGCTCCAATGATGTTTTTGTAATTTCGAGCAACAACTTGTTTAATCTGAAATGGTTGTAAACCAATTTAGGAGATGTCAATTTGGTTGAACTTAATTTTAACCACAATTGAATCACTGTTTGTTAGACGTAAAATAAGTTATTATCGAATTTTTATTAATCATGAAAAGAAAGTGGTTTTCGAAAAATATTCAAAATTCGAAAGAAAGTGGTTCACTGTAATTTCGAATTTTTATCACTGTGATGTTTAAAAATTTTTAAGTTTTTTTTTTTTATATTTTATAATAATATTTTCTATATTTTTAATAATTTTATCTAATTTTTTTAATCTTACAATTTTATTATATTTAAATTTAGGTTGAGATTGGTATCAATTTTTTGTTTTGATTTCTTAAAACTTAGGTTTTCTTATTATTTAAATCATTTCAGATTTTGGTAATTTTAATTTAATTTTTTTTGTTGCGTTTTTTTAAATTTTTATTAAATTATATTTACTCGAATTCAAATTTAATTTAAAAAATTATAACAACATCAATAGTAAATCAAATAAATTTAAACATGAATTGCAAGTCAAGGTCATAATTATATTTTTGTTTGATTCCAAATTCAGTCCAACTGTTAAGGGTTGCTTTGAAAGAAAGACTTGATAATAGTCTATACAATGCCATCATAGGATATATAGAAGGGATAATATAATTGTTGGCCTCTGAATTTAGCAATCAGGTTTTCTTTTGGTATTTGTACTTTTTTTTGTTCAATTTAGTAGCTAAATTTGAAAACTACATCCATTTTGGTCCCTAAACTTGAAAAAAATATAAAAGTTTGATGACGTGACACTTCGGGTTTGTGCCACATCATCACTTGAAAATTAACAAATTTATAGGTGATTACGTTGGTACAATCATAGAGTGTTATATATAGTATTCTAATAATCGGACTAGTAATTGAACCAATCAAAACATTGGTTCCTAATTCAATCGGTTTGATCGATTCAACTGGTAAACCAACAATAAATATATAAATAATTAAAAATTCATATTTTTTTAAAAATAAAAAAATTTATTAAACCGATTCAACCTGATTTTTGCTTAATTTTCTAATTTTACCAATTTCAAGTAGTTTCCGATTCAATCGATTAAACCTTTTGTTTAGACCAGTATACTAATTATTTCTCGATCCAATCTATTCTATTGGCCAATCCAATTTTGTCCCAAGGATACTGGCCACATCATCAAATCTTGGATAAATCTAAATTCAGAGGCCAAAATGAATCTACCAAAATGAACTTAATTTTTAAATTTGGAGCCAAAATTTTAAGTTTTCAAACCTACATAAGTATTATCCTTATATTTCAATAATTTGGATGACAAGATTTTAAAATTTTCAGAGAAATGTTAGACAAAATTCAAATTAATTGCAAAATGAACGAATTAATGGAAAGGAAAATTCAAGATTTTTTGAGTTGAAGTTGAATTGAATTTTACAACTCGAATAACTCGAATCGCAAAATAATGTAAATATTTTTTTGCTCCTTATCCATTTCTAAAATTAGCAGGCTAGTCATAAAAAAATCAACATAGTTCTCAAAATGACCAAGCAACAGAAAAGTAATTTTTAACTTAGTTTTATTAAAACTATATTTCATGCTTAATAAATTAAAATCATATCTTAAATTAAGTTAAACGTCATGCATGCTAAATAAAATCAAAACTTAAGTTCCATGTCACGATTTAAATAAAATATTACAGTTCCTGAATAAAGGAAAATTTCAAATAATAAATCCAAAATATTTTAATAAATAAACCCAAGACGAGCCTTTCGTATGTCGAGTCTGCATCCTAACCTGGTGGGTTATCTAAAAAGATAGAAATAAAAAAGGGAGTGAGCTATAAAGCTCAGTGTGAGTTCGTTCACAAGAAAATCGGTACAAACAATAGACAAAACATACAAAATATCAACTTCAAAGGATAAACCATAATTAACTAACAATACAGAGTATCGGTAAATCAGATCAATTCATCAACATAATATATCTCAATGTTCAAAGGATAAACACAATTTGAATAGCAACTCAAAATTTTGATATTTTAGATTAACTTATTATCATAATATCTCGATATTCTCAACAATGCAAATGCTTATAAGTACAATGCAATTTCAATTTATAAGAAAATGTTCCTATCCCACTTTTACATGCCACAGTAGGAGTTATCCAGAACTTCTCTACCTTTACACCACGTTGTGGATAAAACCACTTATCGTTGTGGATGAACCACTCATTGTGGATAAACCACTAGTAATAAAAATGGATAGATGAACTATCGAGTTTTTTTTGATAAAACAATTTTTTTTTGCAGACAAGCTACCAGAAGGTTGTGGATACACAACATCTATGCAGATTGAAGTTGCTAATACGGTGTGGTTAAACTACTCAAACGGTGCAGATAAAATTTGCTCAAACGATGTGGATACGGTGTAGATAAACTGCTCAACTTCCTCCATTCACATCGTCCCACCTCATACAATATAATATGGCAACCTCAAATAGGTTAATATGGTAGCATTTAATTATGCTTTTAATAGGATAATACAATAGCAATCAATATGTTTATAACATATTACCTTAATAGCCAAAAGTCATGCTTTTCATATATTTGGGATAACAGTATCATAAAGCATATCATTCATACGATTGCAAGTATAAATACAATAGTAACATATACTATTCATAATTCATGTAAATATATATATAAAGACAAATAAATGTCATATTAATTCGATCAATTAGGGGTTCTAAAATATTTCATATCATCAAGGACCTAATTGCATAATTTAATTCACTAAAAGTAGTTTGGAACTTGTTTAGGGACTAATTTGATCAAAACATAAAATTCTAGGTCAAAACTGTAAATTTTAAGTTACAGGGGACATATGCACTGGACCATTTGGAAGGGGTACATGACTGTGTGGCTAGGTCGTGTGAAAGACTGTGGTTGTTCGAAAAATCAACCTACAGGAGAGACACGATTGTGTAGCAGGTCGTGTGGAGGGTTTTAGGCTATGTGAGAAGTGAAAATTCTAGGGTTTTATGGGGACATGGTCATTTAATAGGGAGGTGTGGTCCACACGCACGTGTGGCTGGCTATGTGGCCCTATTCTAGGCTCGGTTTTCATCTGATTTACTCGTGAAGGAGCACACACTTGTCTCTAGGATCTCGAACGTCATTCCTTGTGCCTAGATATGATCCGGGGTACTTGGTGTAGCGACGTAAAAATTTGCTTTCGGTCGCTAATTGTGGCGATTTATTAAACATTTGAAAATCAACTTTCGATTTTATTAAAAAGGGGGAGTCGCCACCGATCCTTTTTCTAGGTGTGATCGGACACCTAATAAATCATCTTTTTTGAAAAGAAAATTTATTCTCGAACAAAAATGAAGGCCAAATGTGGGTCTACGCGAAAATTAGAGTAAAGTAGGGTTCGGGAGTCGGTTACGCGCGAGGAAGGTATTAGCACCCTCGCGACGCCCAAAATTGGTATCTTGTAAAACACATGTTGTCTTGATTTTCAAAAATACGAGTTCAATGTAAGATTTAATCGTGATCCGATTGAAAAGACAAGAAATTTTAGTTTTTCGATTTTTAGAAAGGTTGTTCCGTCTTTAACACGAGCCGACAAATTTCATCCAACATAGCGATGAAATCTATGGCTTAATGTTAAATCGGTACATTGCCTTATTTATTAAAATTAATTAGAAAACAAGAATATGATTTTCGAAGTAATGCAAGGCTATATTGATAAAAATAAATAACTGAAAGAATATATTGAAGCAAATAATAAATGTGATAATAATTTTAAAAAACGATAAAAATGTATGCGATATTAAACGTAATAATAGTATCAAACACGAAATAAAAACAATGAATATATATAATAATAACAAATGAAGTAACGTAAACATAATATTAAAAATACTAATAGTGCTATATATATATATATATATATATTAAAGTATGTATAATGATAAGAGTGAAAAGTGTATACATAGTAATACTAAAATACATAAGTAATATATACCTACATAATATATAAAAATAAACATATGCATGATACATTACAAATACTAGTAACATAAAATTATATATATTAACAATACTACACAAATATATACATATATTTAAAATAAATACATAATAATATTAGAATAAAATAATAAGTATAATAATAAAAAAAAGGATATATAAAAATAATACTATTTATAAAAACATATATATACGTATAATAAAATACATATACTAATATTAATAATAAATATACTAGGAATAAAAATAAATAAAAATAAATGTAATAATAATATATATATGGAAGGGTACAAGAAATATAACTAATACATTAAAAAATATACCTATACTAGAAATTATAATAGTATATATAAATAAACTATTCGTACACTACGCAAATATGTACATATATATAGTAATGATGATATTTAGGAATATACTATAATAGTATAAAGATACATAACTAATAATACTAATACATGTACATAATAATATATAAAAGTATGGTATTAAAAGCATTCATATGAGAGTATGAAAAATATATACATATATATAATATAATGTGTAGCGACGTAAAAATTTTTGGGTTTCGGGTCGCTAAATTGTGGCGATTTATTAGAAAACTGAAAATTGAAATTTGGTTTTAAAAACAAACCGGGAGTCGCCACCGATCTTTTTTCTAGGTGTGATCGGACACCTATTAAATTTTTCTTTAAAAAATAAATAAAAGGCTAGGTTTAGGTTTACGTTAAAATCCAGATAAGAATTAGGGTTCGGGAGTCGGTTACGCGCGAGGAAGGTATTAGCACCCTCACGACGCCCAAAATTGGTATCTTATAAACACGTGTTGTCTTGATTTTCAAAAATACGAGTTCAATTTAAATCTCAATCGTGATCCGATTAAAAAACGAAAACTTTCAATTCCTGGTTTTTGAGAAGGGTATATCACTTTAACACGAGTCAATTGACATTCACCCAACATAGCGATGAACTCGATGACTTAATGTTAAATCGGTATAGTGCCTTGATTATCGAAATTAATTAGAAACAAGCATGTGATTTTTGAAGCAATGTAAAACAAAATTGATATGGAATGAAAATAAAAGGGTAAAATACATTAGAGCAAATAATAAATATAACTATAATATTAAAAACAATAACAATACATGCGATATTAAATGTGAAAATAATAGTATTAAACACGAAATAGAAACGAATGTATGTAAACATATAATAATAGTAAGTAAGGTGATGATAACATGACATTAAAAATACTAATAATGCTATATGTATATACATATATATATTAAAATATACACACAATACGATAAAAAATATATATATAGATATATGTACATAATAATTATTAAAACATATACATGAGATAATAAAATATATAAATAATAGGATATAAGAAAATATATATAATACGTAAAAATATAATATTTCTTAAAAATATACATAATGTAAGAGTATATAAAAAACAATGAAGAGATGAGTGAAAATAATATACATAATAACGTAATAAGAAAATAAAGTATTTAATAAGCATCTAAAAAAAATCTATATACATATATACATATAATAGATATAATAATAAATATGATAATAGAAACGATAATATTATATAAGAGGTACATATATACATATAAATATAAATTGATATTAATAATAAATATAATATTATAATACTAATAATAATACGAAATTAAAATAACTAAAAATAATACTACATGTGAAAATAAATACACATACATATATAAAACATATACCAATATTATATATAATAATAATAATATCATAAAGAGTGAAAATAAAATAAAAAAGTAAATAAAATGAAAACAGGACTAAAATCGAATTAAAAACAAAATTGTGGGGCCAATTTAAAATAAAAACAGAAGAAAGGGACTCATTTGAACACGCGTTAAACGTTGAGGGGTCGTAACAGCAATTTTCCCACGCCTTTAAAACGGTGCGCATACAGGGGGACCAGATTGAAAACGGCGTAAACTTTTAGGGCAAAATTACAAAACATGAAAGATTTAATTATAAAGCCTCAGAAAAGCGGAAGGGCTGATTGCGCAAATATCCCTTCCGCTTCAAAAACACGCGGATCCTTCCGGTGCGGGTCGGGTCAACCCGACCCGCTCTAAAACGGTGTCATTTTCCCATTAATAGAGGGGGTCCAAAACGGTGCGTTTTGGACCCCTATATAAGTTAAAAATTTTGTTTTTTTCTCATTTGTGCGGGGGGAAAGAAAAAAAAAAAGAAAAGGGAAGGAGAGAAAAAGGGGAGAGGAGAAGGGAGAGAGGGGGACGGCCAGAGTCCGATCGTCGGCCGGTCGCCGGACGGTCACCGGCGCCGGCCACCGGACGCGGTGGCCGGAAAGGTAAAAAATTTTTTAAATTTTTTTCTTTTTATTACTTTTTATATTATTTTATTATTTTGAATATATATGGTAGGATAAAACCAGATTTAGAAAACGAAGTAGAAATCGAAAAGAAAAAAGAAAAAAAGGAAAACAGAAATCACCTTCTGATTTTTTTTAGCTTCTGATTCTGATCTATGTCGTTCTCTTTTTGCTTGAATAAAATTTTTTTGTATTATTATTTCTATATCTCTTTCTTAAAAACTATCCAGAGAGCTTACAAGTTTTTGATTTTGGGTTTTTATAACCCTTTACAAAATCTGAATCTATTTCTTGCGTGATTGCTTGGTTTTGCAGAACAGTTGGTGGCAGAGAGCAGGTGACCGGCGGTGGGATAGGTGGCTGGTTGCGGCGCAAGTGGGGTTAGGGGTATGGGTTGAGGCAGCTAGGGTTTGTTTAGGGTTAGGGTAATTGGGCTAGTGTTGGGCTGATATTAAATGGGTTTGGGTAAATTAATTGGGTCTGATGTTGGGTAGTTTAGGTTTTGGGCTTGGGGCATTTGGGTTTTGGGTTACTTGTAAATTGGTTTTAAGATTGGGCTGAGGGTTTAATGTATTTGAGTTTAAAATGTAAATGGACTGTAATAGGCAAAATTGGGTTATAACAGCTGCCCCTCTTTGCTCATTGTCGTGTAACGAGAATAGAGCAAAGACATAATGAAAGGCCAATTTTGCCCCATCCTGCTGAGTCTTGACTTCACGGGTGCTCTTCTTGTTCAGGTAGTCTTTTTCCAGTCCACCGCATCTTGTAGCTTTGGTTTAATCCACTACATCTTCTGATATGTGCCTTGTAACTTTAATTTTTTTCAATGTAGCTTCAAGAATATGAAGTTTGTGGCTTCAATCTGCTTCCCTTGTAGCTTCAGAAAGATAAAATCTACAACTTCAATCTGCTCTCCTATCACTTCGGTGAGATGAGATTTGTAATTTTCTCTTCTGTAACTCTAAAAGGCGAGCTTTGATATCTTCGATCAGCTCCACTGCAACTTCAGGGGACAAGACTTGCAACTTTGACCTGCTTCACTGCAACTTCAGGGAGGCCAAATCTGACGTCTTTAATCAGCTCAAGTCTTTATTCTTGACTTGATGTGTGATCTTGAGTTCAACTCATTTCTCTCGCAATATGAGCTGATAATTTGAAAAGTAGATTTCGAAAAACAACAATTAAAGGCTCAACTCACCTCTCGCAATATGAGTTGGTCTTTGGAAAAAACATAAATTGAAGACGGAAATTTAACATACCTCAGCTTGCCCTGAGGCTCAACTCACCTCTAGCAATATGAGTTGATTCTTTGAAAAACATAAACTGAAATTACCTCAACGTGTCATGAGGCTCAACTCACCTCTCGCAATATGAGTTGATTTTTGAAAAACATAAATTGAAAACAGGAATTGAAAAGCAGAAATTGAAGGTACCTCGGTGTGCCCTGAGGCTCAACTCACCTTTCGCAATATGAGTTGATTTTTAAAACACAAAAATTGAAATTACCTCAACGTGTCTTGAGGCTCAACTCACCTCTCGCATTATGAGTTGATTTTTTTTGAAAACATAAATTGAAATTACCTCAACGTGTCTTGAGGCTCAACTCACCTCTCGCAATATGAGTTGATTTTTGAAAAACATAAATTGAAAACAGGAATTGAAAAGCAGAAATTGAAAATACCTCAGTGTGCCCTGAGGTTCAACTCACCTCTCGCAATATGAGTTGATTCTTGAAACATAAAAAATTAAAAATACCTCAGCGTGCCCCGAGGTTCAACTCACCTCTCTCGCAATATGAGTTGATTCTTGAAACATAAAAAATTAAAAATACCTCAGCGTGCCCCAAGGCTTGACTCACCTCTCGCAATATGAGTCAATTTTTGAAACATAAACTAAAAATACCTCAGTGTGTGACCTAAGGCTCAACTCACCTCTCGCAATATGAGTTTATTTTTTGAAAAGCAGAATTTGAAAAGCAGAAATTGAAGATACCTCAGTGTGCCCTGAGGCTCAACTCACCTCTCGCAATATGAGTTGATTCTTGAAACATAAATTGAAATTACCTCAACGTGTCTTGAGGCTCAACTCACCTCTCGCAATATGAGTTGATTTTCCTTGCAAAGCATGAATTTAAAAATATCAAAATACCAAAACCTGTCATTTGGTAGAACTCAGGTGTCTTTTCACTGGATTCAATGCGACTCTCATTCCAAATTTCTTGCTCTTCTGGAGTACCTGTATATGCTATGCATGTTGTCATCATGATATGCACATGTTTGTCCTAAATGCTTTTATGCCTACATGATTAGGCAGTGCTCCTTAAGCATGTTTATCGCATGTCCATTTAGCCACGATTGTTGAGGATCGGCGTTCATTTCTTTGATTCTCGACTTTCTCTTCAGGTCTCGTACCCGTATTCAAGCTTCACGAGTAATCGATGTTTCTCAGATATCACTATTTTGCCCCTGGTTAAACCTTGTTCTTGCCTTGAAGTTCTTGTACTTATCCAATTTTCATCCAGGTAATGCTTAACATTTCTTTTGTTTAGAGCATGTCATTTCACCATTTATCATGTAAATAAACACATAATGAGATGCATGAAACAAAGGTCAAGTAGGGACAAAAATGATATCTCATATTTATCTATTTCAAGTGTGGCAAATAAAGGAAGTTAACCAATGAAAGTAAAAATGTCAAAAAGAAAGAAAGAATCGTATTCAACGGATACAAATGCTCTAGATATTCAACACATGAACTCTTCCACGTTTCTCAATCAAGAATCTTTTCGAGTCTGGCTCCTTGCGTAGAAGATTTTGAGCTTTCAGAGATGCTTCAAATACTGTAGTCTCACTGTTTGTTGTACTGTTTGAAACACCTTGCCTTGTAAGCCGACTGTTTGCTTCATTAGAATGCCCTTTCGGGTTTTCATCCTAATCTTTTGTGTTTAATCAAAGCGCCCTTTTCGGGTTTTCGCTCTGATCCCCCTTTTTTTTTTTTTAAAGATTCCCTTTTTGGGTTTTCATCTTGACTTTCTTTTTTTAAGCATAGTACTTCTTCACCGCATCTGAGTTCACTGGATTCGGTAGCTCCTTTCCATCCATCTCGGTAAGGATCAAAGCTCCTCCTGAGAATGCCTTCTTTACGACGTATGGTCCTTCCCAATTTGGTGCCCATTTCCCTCGCAAGTCTTTTTGTATTGGGAGGATCTTTCTCAGCACGAGTTCTCCTTCATGGAATTCTCTTGGCCGTAACCTTCTTGTCATGGGCCGCAATCATCCTTTTTGGTACATCCGCCCGTGACAAATTGCCTTTAGACGGTTTTTCTTCGATGAGATTCAATTGATCATATCGAGCTCGAACCCATTCTCGCTTCTTCTAACTTTGATTCCATTAAGACTCGCAGAGAGGGATCTCAACCTCGATAGGTAGCATGACTTCCATTCCATAGACTAGAGAGAAAGGAGTTGCTCCTGTAGATGTTAAAGACAGATGTGCGATATGCAAACAAAGCAAATGGAAGTTTCTCGTGCCAATCTTTATACGTCTCAGTCATTTTCCCAATGATCTTTTAATGTTCTTGTTAGTTGCTTCACATGAGATCTGTTCATCTTTGGGCGATAGGGCGAGGAGTTATGATGCTTTATTTGGAATTGCTCGCACACTTCTTTCATCATCTTATTGTTCAGATTCGTGGCATTATCTCGAAATGATTCTTTCAGCAAGCCATACCCAGTAAATAATTTCCTTCTTCAAAAACTTGCAAACTGCAGTTCTCGTCACATTGGCAAACGAAGCGGCTTCTATCCATTTTGTGAAGTAATCAATGACCACAAAAATGAATCGATGCCCATTTGAGGCTTTTGGAGAAATTGGCCCTATAACATCCATGCCCCACATAGAAAAAGGCCATGGAGAAGTCATGACATGAAGGGGCGAAGGGGCTACATGAATTTTATCGCCGTAGATTTGGCATTTGTGACATTTTCTGGCAAAATTGATGCAGTCACTTTCCATTGTCAGCCAATAATAACCGAGTCTCATGATCTTTCTGGCCATATTGAAACCATTGGCATGTGTTCCGCAGATTCCCTCATGGACCTCTGCGAGTATTTTCCTAGCTTCAACATCATCCACGCATCTCAAGAGCATCTGATCTTTTCCTCTCTTGTACAAGATGTCCCCATCAAGGACAAATCCCGTTGCCATTCTTCTGATCGTTCTTTTGTCATTCTCATTCGCTTGTTCAGGATACCTTTGATTCTTGATGTATTCTAATATATCATGGAACCATGGACGTCCGTCTACTTCTTTTTCAATGCTACAACAGTATGCAGGAACCTCGTATATGCTCATTTTGAGGGGTATTATTTCTGCTTCTTTACTTGCTTTGAACATTGAAGCCAAAGTGGCCAGGGCATCAGCTAATTGGTTTTCTTCTCGTGGGAAGTAATGAAAAGTTATTTCTTTGAATTCCTTGATCAATTCGGCCACTAAATCACTGTACTTGAACAATTTTGGATCCCTCACTTCCCACTCTCCACGGATCTGGTAAACCACTAGAGCTGAGTCTCCGTATACCTCTAGGACTTTGATGTCTCGATCAATAGCTGCACGAAGCCCCATGATACAAGCCTCATATTCTGCGATATTATTGGTACAAAAGAAGTTCAGTCTTGCAGTGAATGGATAATGATTCCCCTCTGGTGATATCAGGATTACTCCGATTCCATGCCCCAAAGCATTCGACGCACCATCAAAGCACATCTTCCATGACTTCTCGTTTGATGACTCTAGTTCCATTTCTGTGATGCACATTAAGTCTTCGTCTGGGAAATCAAATCTTAAAGGCTCATATTCTTCTGTTGTTCGAGTTGCTAGAAAGTCGGCTATTGCGCTTCCTTTTATTGACTTCTGACTTACATAGGCAATGTCATATTCCGAAAGGAGAATCTGCCATCGTGCCATTCTTCCTGATAGTGCCGGTGATTCCATCATGTATTTTATCGGGTCCAGCTTTGAAATCAACCATGTCGTATGGTATAACATGTATTGTCTGAGTCTCCGAGCTACCCAAACCAGAGCGCAACAAAATTTTTCAATGGACGAATACTTTGCCTCATATTCAGTGAACTTTTTGCTGAGGTAGTAGATCGCCTTTTCTTTCTTTCCCGTCTCATCTTGTTGCCCCAGTACGCAACCCATTAAATCAACGGTCTTCCCGGAGTTGGCGGTACTAGCACTGGAGGACTAGACAAATATTGCTTTATCTTATCAAAGGCCACCTGGCATTCCTCATTCCATTCTCCAGGATTATGCTTTCGGAGTAGTCGAAAGATTAGGTCGCATTGGTTGGTAAGTTGAGCGATGAATCGGGCGATGTAGTTTAATCTCCCTAAAAATCCTCTAACTTCTTTTTGCGTGCGCGGGGATGGCAACTCTTGAATGGCCTTTATTTTATCTGGATCAACCTCGATACCTCTTTCACTGACAATGAAGCCTAGCAACTTTCCTGAGGTAGCCCCGAACGTACATTTGGCTGGATTGAGCTTTAACTGGAACTTTCTCAGCCTGTCGAACAACTTCTTCAAGTTCACTATATGATCTTCTTCCCCTCGGGATTTAGCAATCATATCGTCGACATAGACCTCTATTTCTTTATGCATCATGTCATAGAATAACGTCACCATAGCCCTCTGATATGTTGCCCCGGCATTCTTTAACCCGAATGGCATCACCTTGTAGCAGAACGTTCCCCATATTGTTATGAAGGTAGTTTTCTCCATATCCTCAGGGGCCATCTTGATCTGATTATACCCCGAGAATCCATCCATGAAAGAAAACAATGAATGCTTTGCTGTGTTGTCCACCAACGTATCAATATGTGGCAAGGGAAAATTATCTTTTGGGCTTGCTCGATTTAGGTCACGGTAGTCCACACACATTCGTACTTTGCCATCTTTCTTTGGTATCGGGACTATGTTAGCCACCCATTCTGGATATCTGGAGGCTTGTAGGAAACCAGCATCAAATTGCTTCTTGACTTCCTCTTTTATTTTCAATAGCATTTCGGGTCTCATCCGTCTTAATTTTTGCTGGATGGGTTTGTATTCTGGCTTTAATGGGAGCTTATGAACCACTAAATTTTCATCTAGCCCTGGCATGTCCTGGTATGACTATGCGAAAAACATCTTTGTATTCGCATGAGTAAAGAGACCAAATTATGCCCGGTACTCTCTCTGAAATAGAAGTTCCAATCTTCACTTCTTGTTTCCTCTCTTGATTGCCCAAATTTATTGTCTCCACAGATTCTTCGTGAGGCAAAATCTGTTTATCCTCTTGTTCCACCATTCTTAACAATTCAGGAGACGAGACATAATCTTCAAAGACATTTTCTTGGCTTCAAATTCCCTAAGCAAATGCAGCCTTCTCAAAATCAATTTCAAGACTCATGTGGGTTTGTTCATGTCATCGATATCCGAGCACAAAGTTGAATGGAAAAGGAAACTATAGAGGCGTCCGAGTATTGGAAACAACAAACAAAAATGTTATGGCATGGGATGTGGCAAATGTAAGGATAGGCTATGAAATGAGAAAATTGATTATGAAATTAGTGATAATGCGAGAATTCGTGACAAAATGCATCTTCATTGATATTTATTTAAATGATAAAGAGCGAATGCACGCTTACAAAAAGAACTCTATTATATCTAAGGACACAATAGAAGGTTAATGTTTGGCATTACTCAAGACTTATAAACTACAAGAAGCTCCTCGGAAGTCCAATTGTTCAACATGAAACCAGGAGAGGCAAGGCGTATCCTCGAGACATCTTTTTTGTACCACCCCTTTGTCAATGACATTTATATTGACATTCTAAAAACCCCTTTCAATTATCCTCAGCATGTTTCGTGGATCGTCTTGTCTAGGGTATATCATTCCCGCAGATGTAAATGTTTTTGACAAAGGAGGGTATTCTATTGGTTCCCATTCTGGTTCTCGGCCCAAAGTTCTTACAATCCTTCTTTCCTGATCTTTCTTCCACTGTCTTCTTCTTTGACGCATGTCAGGCTGGAACCCCAAACCACACCGGGCCTTGTGGTGCACTGGCTTTAAAGCCCTAACTATTCCTTGCAGATGTCTGCCTAAACCTCTTCTTGCTCGAGCTCCTCTTCCCATGGTCAATTTGACACCCATTCTGGTATTTCTCGAAAGTTTCGGTACTGGAATTTTGTTTCCCTCAGCAACGAAAGTGGCATTGACAAATTCGAGGGATCGGAAGGAACATTCCACTGCGTCTTTGCTTACTTCAAGATATGGCGCATCTGCAGAGATAGATGTGACGATGTCTTCTTCTCCCTCAACTGTGACCAGACAGCCATCTATGATAAATTT
This sequence comes from Gossypium anomalum, assembly GCA_025698475.1. Taxonomy (NCBI): domain Eukaryota; kingdom Viridiplantae; phylum Streptophyta; class Magnoliopsida; order Malvales; family Malvaceae; genus Gossypium; species Gossypium anomalum. The sequence continues at coordinate 66,436,389 of CM046964.1, forward strand.
CATTTTTTGGTGGAGGGATGATGGGACCGCTCCAGCAAAATGGATCTAGGGTCTCCCAAAAGGTAGTTATAAGAGGGTGTAATGTCCATGACTTGGAACTCGACATCATAAATGTAAGGGCCCACTTCTAAAGGGATCTCTATTTTCTCCATAACTTCACGCCTTGTCCCATCAAATGCCCTTACTGTGGAATGACAGGGCCTTAAGTAGGACAAATCCATCGGTATTCTGGAAAGTGTGGCCAATGGCATGACGTTGAGTGCTGACCCATTGTCGATGAGTACGTTAGGTATTATGTAGCCCTTGCAGCGAGTCGTGATATGCAGCGCTTTCACCGAGCCTCTACCATTTGGCGGTATCTCATCATCACTAAAAGAGATGAAATTGTCCGCATTCAAATTGTTCACCCACCTATCAAGCTTTTCAACGGATATATTGTTGGCCACAGAAGCTTGATTTAACACCTTCAATAAAGCATTCCGGTGTGGCTCTGAATTTAACAGTAGTGATAAAACTGAGATTCGCGCTGGCTACTTACTCAATTTTTCCACCACACTATACTCACTGTGCTTGATAAACTTCAAGAATTCTTGAGCTTCTTCCTCATTCACAAAGCTTTTTAGTTTCTTATGCATGTGTGGAATTTCTTGCTCGACTTCGACTGCATGCATCATCGCTTTCCTTTTGCTTCAAGTCGCTACTTTTCTTTACCTGGTTCAACTTCTTTAGAATAGCACTTTGTCCAATCGGGTAAAATGACCTACCTCCCCAACATCTTCAAATACGGCTTTGGACTTTCCAACTTAGGTGTGACGATATTGACATCATATCTCCCAGTCATCGCTTTTTGTTATCCTTATAAGGGAAAGGAGATGGTACTTGATTATCATTTTGGTTTCACTGGCTCCTTTGCGTCATAATAAATCACCAATGGTCGATCGATCAATGTAAGGGGGACTCGATGATTGATTGTCGAGGCACATATTTCTCCACTATAGGCCTCTTCAACTTTACAAAAATCCCGATCTCCTTGTTATCCATCATACTTTGCAATAATCTTCTGAATTCATCACAGGACTGAATGTCGTGTCCTTCGATGCCATGGAACTCGCAAAAACTGTGACTCTTTGTATCCCTTCCTTCGAATACTCCGTTAAAACGACAAAGCAACCCTTTTTCAATTAGCACCTCCTGCATTCTCTGCGCAGAGGTGTTCTTATGTAAACCCATCTTTTACTTCGTCGTTTATCCTCCTCTCTCCTCTCTGCGCTCACATTCCTTCGGTGTGATTTGGGAATAGATTTTGGTCGCATCTTGCTAGTACCATCAAATCGCAAAATACCCGCATCGATGAGCCCTTGAACTCTCCTTTTGAAAGCCAGACAGTTCTCAGTAGAATGCCCTTGGTTCCCCGTATGGTATGCACAACTAGCGTTTGGATCGTACCATTTTGGATATGGAGGTTTTGGGGGGGTGCCATGTAGTGGGAGAGATCGGTTGTTTTTCCAAGAGTTTTGGGTATAGCTCCCCATATGGCACGAGGATGGGAGTAAATTGAGGTCTCGGGATTAGGCCTTGTTGGTCTTGATTCATTTCAGGTTGGTTTTGAACAGGTGCAGTGTTTTGTGAAAAAAGTGGCGACGGGTCTTTGGTTGTTCATGGCGATACGGGGTAGGAGAGGAGGTGGTGTTTGGTAGTAAGGGGTTTGAGGAGGATAATGGAAGTTTGAAGGTGGATAATTTTTGGGGTTGAGGTTGGTTAGGATATGAATTGGGAATACAACGATTTCAGTTCCCACCATGTGGGCTTAGGCTCTTTTTCCTTATGGGTGCTTTGCTTTTCTTGAGCCTTTCGATCCTTCCATTCTACCACTCTTGACAGCATTCTCTATTAGTTCACCAGATATTACAATATCTGCGAATTCCTTCGTGGCACTTCCCATTAATTTGTCATAAAACGGGGCCTTTAAGGTGTTGATAAAGAGAACGGTTATCTCCGTTTTTGTTAGTGGGGGTTCCACTTGGGCTGAGACGTCTCTCCATCTCTGCGCATACTGTCCTAAAGGTCTCGACGGCTTTTTCTCCATCATTTGTAAGGTCATCCGGTCTGCACCATGTCTTGATACATGCTTATATTGCTCGCAGAATGCAGATGCCAAGTCTTTCCAGGATCTAATCTTTTCCCTGCTGAGTTGGTTGTACCAACGGAGGGCTGACCCGGTTAGACTGTCTTGGAAGCAATGTATAAGTAACTTATCATCGTTCACGTAACCAGTCATTTTTCGACAGAACATGATGAGATGTGCTTTTGGGCACCTAGTCCCATCATACTTCTCAAAATCAGGCGCCTTGAACTTCGGAGGCAAAATTAGATCAGGTACGAGGCTGAGTTCCTTGGCACCTAGGGCGGAGAAGACCTCAGTGCCTTCTATTGCTTTGAGTCTTTCCTCCAGACTCCTATATTTCGCGTCATGGTTATCCAATTTCAATTTGGCTACTTCATGGGTCGTCCGGATCTGGAACTAGGGATCAGCAGGATCGCCCCTGGGTTCGACACGAATATTCCTTGCCCCAAATTAGTGGGTGGAGTAGGTGGCATAGGTCGATGTTCCAAGCCTGTGGGTTCTCCTTGAGCATACCCTCTCTGTGTTGTATACGCGGGTGGTGGAGTGAATCCCGGGGGATAGAGTGGATCCTGATCGTGGTGAATTCTTGATTGAGGTTCCATAACATCGGGGTTCCGCATGGGTCCTTTTCCTTTGACCAGAGTTGTCATCATCTCCATCATTTTGGCCATCTGATCTCTTTGCTCGAGTGACTCCTCTCGAGATCTTACCATTAGATCTCTCGTTTCTTGTTGCGATTTGGCGGATTGCTCTTGTAATTCTTTTTTTTGAGCCCTTTCCATCCTTTCGATTCTCTCATTGAACTCGGCTTCCATTGCCCTAGTTTGTCGGCGTTGCTCAGTATAAATATCGTGATTCCAGTCTTGAAGTCTTGCAAGCTGCGGATTATATGGTTCTTTAGTTTCGGTGGATGATTATGGTGATATGTACATGCGATGAATGAATGAATGAGCATATGAATGGATGAATGTCCAAAGAAATAAATGATGCATAAATGTTAGTTATGAGCAAATATGCAAGAATTTGGTGTTGATTTCAAGATAGCCCCATATGTAGGCATTTCATTTATCAGAAGAGTACGTTACAAAAAGTTTTTATTTTTCCAACAGTTACACAAATTTCCTAGCCACATCGCCTTGTTTCTTCACTTGCTCTAAAAACTCTGATATACTCGATCTTTGGCTTGGAGGGAATTGGCAACTGAGAACTTCGGCTTCATCTGATAATTGAACAACTTGCATAGCCGCTTTGTGAATTTCATTGATCAAGAAGTTGAGTTGCATTTCCTTTTCTTGGAGAGTTCCTTCATACGCGTGAATGTCCTTGTCATACTGATCATTCTTTTCTTCTAGAGCCTTCAGGAGGTTATCTAGTTGTTGTTGACGAGATTGTAGCATATTTTCTAAATCTCGTACTCTCCTTTTTAATTCTTGATGTTCAGACTGACTATTCGCAAATTCCGCAGTCACCATTTCATACTCGGCATTCTTCCTTCTTAACTCTATTGCAGCTAGGGGTGAGCAAAACTCGATTCGACTCGAAAAAATCGAAAAAAAATTCGAATTTCGAGTTAAACGAATCGAGTTATTCGAGTTAATCGAGTTATTCGAGTCAACTCGAATTTTTTTTCGAATTTCGAGTTCGAATCGAGTTGGGTTTTCAAATTCGAATAACTCGAATAATTCGAATAATTCGAATATCAAACTATAATATTTTACATTTTTACCCCAAACTCCCAAACCTTTTTACTTTTCCCTCAAAACTTTTACTCCTTCCCACTTCCCCCCAAAACTTTTACTCCCCTTCCATCCCAACCCCCCAATCTACCCAAAATCCATTTCCCACCAAAATTTTACTCTCCCATTTACTTTTTTTCAAAATTTTACTCCCAAAACCTCAAAACTTTTTATTTTCCCTAAAATTTTTACTCCTCCCACTTTCCCCTAAAATTTTTACTTCCTTCCCATCCCACCTCCCATCTACCCCAAATCCACCCCCAATTTTTTTTTTTAATATTTTCCCTCCAAAATTTTACTCCACCTATTTACTTCCCCTCAAACTTTTATTCCCCAAAACTTTTTATTTTCTCTCTAAACTTTTACTTCTCACCTTTCACTCTCAAATAAAAATCAAAATTATCCAAAAAATCACTAAACATAAATAGTAATAATTTTATTTATATCTATTATTTATATTATTAAATTAAATTTCACATTTTATATTATTTATATGATTGAATTGTTTAGTCGTATTGAATATTTATATTAAAATTGAATTATTAATTATGCCATTAAATATTCATGTTAAAATTTTATATTAGTATCAATTTCACATTTTATCTTTAAAATAACTTTTATTAAAAAATTACATTTTTACATTTAATATATTTTTTAATTCCAAAATACATAGTGACAAGAATTTGAAGATAATTGAAACAACTAAGCAAACAAAAAAGCTAACCCGTATATAAAAGATTAATAAATAAATTATGAGGTGATGAAAGTTAATAAAAATTTTGATTAAGGTGGAAAATTTTATTACGATGGTGACAAGTGGTTACAAGGACCCAAAATTATTTTATAAAATTTAACTCGAACAAATATATTCGATTCGATTCGATTCGAATTCCATCTCACTCGACTCGATTCGAGAAAATTTCAAATAAAGTTAGGATGATAAAATAAGATTCGAAAACTCGATTAACTCGAAAATTTTTGATTCGATTCGATTCAATTTGATCGAATGCTCACCCCTAATTGCAGCGCGCGCGGCCTTTTCCTCTTCTTTCTTTGCTTTTCCCTTCCAAAATTCCATTCCTCCTTTGATGTTGCTAATTTCTTCTTTCCACTCAGCTGTTGACTTGCCCAATCCGCTATTCTTTATAGTGTTTCTTAATTTCTTGTTTTCCAAATGAAGGTCCCTTAAGTCGTTTCTCACGATCTCGGCCTCCCTTTGTACTTTTTCAGTTCTGGACCTTTCAACCTGAACTTCAATCTTCAGCTGATAGTTTTCTTCTTGAAGGGTACTGAGGTCCCTAGACATCTTAGCTTTTTCTCGCTCGAATTCTTGTCTAGCTATTTCCAATTCGGATGGCATTTCTCCAAAAAGGGATTCAGGCGGTGTAATTTGTTGATGAGATTTCTTTGACTACTTACCCGTTGCTTTCTCCATATGTCATAGTCTTGGGTAAGGGTATCGCATTCAAGGCTAATTCCATGAAATGAATTACTTTCCAAGACTTTGCAATGTCTCGGACTCTCTTCATATATCCTCACCCACGAAAAAGCGAACTCGAATTGTGCTAATCCTCCAGCTTATGGTATAAATTGTCGCAAGAAAATTGCCTTTGGACTAATAACGGAGCGTATCCAACTCCTCCCCATAACCCGAGTAAAGGTACCCAATCTTGGCCTCCACATTTGTATAGCAGACTGAAGGACGGATCGTGGTGCTCTCCACGTTATATCCTCGCGCACAAGATTCGAAAAAGCGATACCCAATGTTGCTCGGTGACTTCTTTTGGCCATTCTTTCTTGAGGTAAGCTTCTAGCGGGGCGAATGTTTTTGAAAACATGTGGAATGGAGTGCGCTCTACTTTCCAAAAATGACTCAAAATCCAAACATTGAGCAGCTGTGCACTTCCGATAAATCGTCCCTTTCCAACCCTTCGACAAGTACTCAGGGACCTGAATGTCTCGGCTAAGATAGTCGGGATAGGGTTGACTCCTTGTTTTAGCCTTTCGAAGAAATCAAATACTGCAACTTCAAGATGTCCGAGAACTCTCGGAAAAATGACCAAACCGTAAATGGCCAAGGTGAATAGATTGACTCTCTTCAATATGTCCGGATGACTCAGAACTGATTCTCGTAGGCTAGACCATGGAATGCAAACGGTTTCATTCTTCTTCTTTATTTTTTTTCGGCCCATGCATCGGTCATGTCTGTCAGTCTTACTAATTTCTTCTTAAAGGTCATTGGCTTAGGCTCCTTCACGTATATCTTGCCGAATTGCACATTGTCGATGCGGAGTAAAGCAGCATACTCTTCTATGGTTGGAGTCATGTCCTCTTGATTGAAGGTAAAGCATCGATAAGCCGGGTCCCCAGATCGAACCATGGCTTGAATCAACTGTTCGTCTACACGAATGGTGATCAAGTGAGCTATATCTCCATACCTCTCGGTGAAAATGCCCCTAGTGTCTGAATCCCATTGATTCCAAACTCGCACCAAATCCTCAAGGTTATTTTGGCGAACATTCACGGTTGTATGCTCGGGCAAATTGGCAACACACGCTTCCACTAGGCTGTCCCCCTTTTCTCTCTGAGTTTTTAGAGACCATTCTCGAACCACGACATTCTTCTCGGTTATTTGGGTGATTGACTCCTCCATCAGAAACCCGTTCTTTGGCAACTATCCTTTAATCAACACCTTCCTAACGTGATGCCTATGATGCATGATGAAAATAAAAATAAAAACAAACAAACTTGGTTAGTAAACACAACACATATGATTTGAGAAACAAATTAAACTGTCCAATCCAAATTTCTTTGTATGAACAATGTAGATGAAAGGCAAAAAAGGCATTATCCCCGTGTACTTATTTTGGTGACTATAAGCAGGCAGAGGTTCAGTATGGCTCTAATTGGATGGCTCGTATGGTTCATTATATGCGGGTCTCGGTTCTAGATAGGTACTCGAATCGTTCGTACCGTCGTCTACTAAGACTAGTACGAAGCCTCGGTCATAGCTCATCATAAGCTCACGAGTTCAATTCGAGGGATTACATTTAGTTATGCCTATGCGGAGGGACAAGTTAACTCACGAAAGCATAAGTCATATGTAACCCGAAAGTATTCACTAGCCTGTGCGGAGGGACGAGTTAACTCACGAAGGCGTAGCGTTTACTTTCACTTAAACGGACGGAGCCCGGGTTTAGAGCTCATGTTATGCAAAATGCAAATGTACGGTGTGTGGGGGGAAAAACTCATAAACCTTTACATTTTATTTAAAGAAACCGAACCAAAATTACAACCATAACAATTGAAAACTGAAAAACCAACAAATAACAAGTTTGAGGAAATATTTACAACATGATGCAAATGCATGGATTTTTGAAAACGAGATTTCGGATCACGACCAAATATTTACTTGAACAAGGAAATTTGAAAATTTTGACAAAACGTATTTATTCGACTTGACTCTCAAAACTGGGTCCCAGTGGAGTCGCGCGGTATAGTGACGTAAAAATTTTTGGTTTTTCGGTCGCTAAATTGTGGCGATTTATTAGAAAGCGAAAATTGAAATTTGGTTTTAAAAACAAACCGGGAGTCGCCACCGATCTTTTTTCTAGGTGTGATCGGACACCTATTAAATTTTTCTTTAAAAAACAAATAAAAGGCTAGGTTTAGGTTTACGTTAAAATCCAGAGAAGAATTAGGGTTAGGAGTCGATTCTGCTGCGAGGAAGGTATTAGCACCTCGCGACGCCCAAAAGTGGTATCTTATAAACACGTGTTGTCTTGATTTTCAAAAATACGAGTTCAATTTAAATCTCAATCGTGATCCGATTAAAAACGAAAACTTTCAATTCTGGTTTTGAGAAGGGTATATCGCTTTAACACGAGTCAATTGACATTCACCCAACACAATGATGAACTCGATGACTTAATGTTAAATCGGTATAGTGCCTTGATTATCGAAATTAATTAGAAACAAGCATGTGATTTTTGAAGCAATGTAAAACAAAATTGATATGGAATGAAAATAAAAGGGTAAAATACATTAGAGCAAATAATAAATATAACTATAATATTAAAAACAATAACAATACATGCGATATTAAATGTGAAAATAATAGTATTAAACACGAAATAGAAACGAATGTATGTAAACATATAATAATAGTAAGTAAGGTGATGATAACATGACATTAAAAATACTAATAATGCTATATGTATATACATATATATATTAAAATATACACACAATACGATAAAAAATATATATATAGATATATGTACATAATAATTATTAAAACATATACATGAGATAATAAAATATATAAATAATAGGATATAAGAAAATATATATAATACGTAAAAATATAATATTTCTTAAAAATATACATAATGTAAGAGTATATAAAAAACAATGAAGAGATGAGTGAAAATAATATACATAATAACGTAATAAGAAAATAAAGTATTTAATAAGCATCTAAAAAAAATCTATATACATATATACATATAATAGATATAATAATAAATATGATAATAGAAACGATAATATTATATAAGAGGTACATATATACATATAAATATAAATTGATATTAATAATAAATATAATATTATAATACTAATAATAATACGAAATTAAAATAACTAAAAATAATACTACATGTGAAAATAAATACACATACATATATAAAACATATACCAATATTATATATAATAATAATAATAATATCATAAAGAGTGAAAATAAAATAAAAAAGTAAATAAAATGAAAACAGGACTAAAATCGAATTAAAAACAAAATTGTGGGGCCAATTTAAAATAAAAAGCAGTAAGAAAGGGACTCATTTGAACACGCGTTAAACGTTGAGAAAGTGAATAAAGCAATTTTCCCACGCCTTTAAAAGCGTGTGCATATTGTGGGGACCAGATTGAAAGCGGCGTAAACTTTTAGGGAAAATTACAAAACATGAAAGATTTAATTATAAAGCCTCAGAAAAGCGGAAGGGGCGATTGCGCAAATATCCCTTCCGCTCAAAAACACGCGGATCCTTAGGTGCGGGTCGGGTCGACCCGACCGCTTCTAAAACGGCGTCGTTTTCCCATTAACAGAGGGGTCCAAAAGCGGTGCGTTTTGGACCCTATATAAGTTAAAAATTTTGTTTTTTCTCATTTGTGCAGGGAAAAAAAAAAAAAAAAAAAAGGAAAGAGAGAAAAGGAGAGAGAGAGAAGGGAGAGGGGGACGGCCAGAGTCGATCGTCGCACGGCCGGGGACGGTCCACAGCGTGGTGTTGGCGTGGCCATGCATGTGATGGCGGGAAAGGTAAAAATTTTTAAATTTTTTTTTTTTATTACTTTTTATATTATTTTATTATTTGAATATATATGGTAGGATAAAACCAGATTTAGAAAATGAAGTAGAAATCGAAAAGAAAAAAGAAAAAAAGGAAAACAGAAATCACCTTCTGATTTTTTTTAGCTTCTGATTCTGATCTGTGTCCTTCTCTTTTTGCTTGAATAAAATTTTTTTGTATTATTATTTCTATATCTCTTTCTTAAAAACTGTCCAGAGAGCTTACAAGTTTTTGATTTTGGGTTTTTATAACCCTTTACAAAATCTAAATCTATTTCTTGCGTGATTGCCTGGTTTTGCAGAATAGTTGGTGGCAGAGAGCAGGTGATTGGCGGTGGGGTAGGTGGCTGGTTGCGGCGCAAGTGGGGTTAGGGGTATGGGTTGAGGTAGCTAGGGTTTGTTTAGGGTTAGGGTAATTGGGTTAGTGTTGGGCTGATATTAAATGGGTTTGGGTAAATTAATTGGGTCTGATGTTGGGTAGTTTAGGTTTTGGGCTTGGGGCATTTGGGTTTTGGGTTACTTGTAAATTGGTTTTAAGATTGGGCTGAGGGTTTAATGTATTTGAGTTTAAAATGTAAATGGACTGTAATAGGCAAAATTGGGTTATAACATAATGTTAGGATATTTACGTAATATATACATAACATAAATACTAATAATGTTAAAAAACAACTTATTAATAATATTATATAAATATATTATAATAGGAAACTATGTACGTAATATATATATTAGAAATAGTAATAACAACTATAGTAATAATATAATAATAAATAATAAAAGGAATAAAAATAACCACAATAAAAATGATAATCATGAGAATAACATAAATAATATTAAAAATAAATAAAATAGCAAGGATAATATGAAAATAAACTTAAAAATAAAAAAAAGGACTAAAATTGAAACAAAAAGAAGTTTTGGGGCGATTTTAAAATAAAAAAAGAAAAAGGGCTAATTTGAACACGCGTGAAAAAATGGGGGGCCAAAAAAGAAATTTTCCCAAGCCTTTAAAACGCTACGCTTGGCCAGGGACTAATTTGTAAAGCGGGTCAAATTTTCAGGCCAAATTTAAAATAAAAAAAACTTGATTGTACAAGAGTGAAAAAGCGGAAGGACTGCGCACATAAATAACCCATTAATAAAAAACACGCGGATTCTCTAGCGGGTCGGGTTGGACTGGTCGGGTAAAGGGCAGCCCCCAAAACGACGTTGTTTTGGAGGGCTATATAAGGCCTAAAATTAACAAAAAAAAAAAGCATTTGGTGAGAGGGAAAGAAAAAAAAGAAGAGAGAGGGAAGAGAGAAGGGAGAAAGAAGGGAGGGGGAAGAAGATTTTTCAGTGGTGGGCGATCACTGTCTGATCGCTAAACTCGTCATGATCGCCGCCACGGCCACTTGCCGTATTACGGTGGCACGAAAATCGAAAAAAGGTATTTTTTTTGTATTTTTTTTACGTTTTAAAATATTATTTTTTTATATATTATGTATTTATAAATATAAAATGGATAGATTTGAAAGTAAAACGGAAATGAAAATAGAAAAATTCACCTTAGGGCTTTGATTTCGACTTTTAATCTTTGGGTTCTTTGATTTCTAATATTTGGTTTGATTTGATGATTTTCTCTTCTCTGATATTTTGAAATCGTTCCTTTTTACTCAAAATTGAATGCCTTCTTTTTATTTCCCAAAAGTTGCCGAAAAAACAAATGGTTTTTTACTTGGCTTTTTATAGCCATTACATGCCTTTTTATTATTTGTTATCTGTCTCTTCTCTGTTTGATTTGCAGGTGCAAGTTGCTGGAGCAAGTGGCGGTGGGTGGTGGCAGAGGCGTCAGAGGAGTTGGTGGTGGTAAAGGCTAGGAGCGGCGGCTTGACTTAGGGGAAGGCTAGGGTTTTTTTTTCTTTTTTGATTTTGGGCTATTAGGGTTAGTTTGGGCTTGGGTTTGTTTAATTAATGTTGGGTTTGGGGTTGGTTTGTAATGGGTTATTGGGCTAATTTGGGCTCCTACACTTGGAATGGGTCTTTCAAACGGGATTTATACAAGAATCAACAATAGTTTTCAAGATTTATCAAAATTATCAAGATTTTCGGGAAAACTCGTAAAAGATTCGTATTCGAGTTGAAAGATTAACAAGAACGATATTATTTTAGAATTTATGGGTTCTACCTATTGGAAATGAGAATACTTACCGATCTTTGAAGAGATTTCGAAGGTTATCAATGATAAATTTAACAACCAGTGAAGAAACGAGTTGCACAGGGAATAATTTTGATTTGGGGTAACGAAATAAATAATTTTCAATAATAAAATAATGTGAAATATGATGAAAAAGAAAAGGGAGAGAAAAGAAAAGATGAAGATATTTATAGATTAAAGGGAGAAATTCTAAATGGAATGAAAGAAATAAATCAAAATCCTAATGTAATTAGGAAAGGGGATTAAATAGCTAGATTTTCAATCTTTTAAGTAATTTATCCCTTTTGCCGAAAATAAAATGGAAAAGGGTGAAGTTGACATGACTTGAGCTTTGGATGTAACAAAAGGAATGAAAAGGCCTAACCAATTAAGTTACTACCCACACTTATTATATTTTCACTCTAAATACTATTTATTCTAATGTGAAATTCATCCTAGGTTGTTTAAAAGAAAAAAAAGAAATGAGAAAGATGGAGTTTGATCTTAGGGAGTATACTTAATACTTAACTATCAAGACTAAGACTTATTTCTTAATTATTTATTTCATCTAATCCTCTATATTTTGGGGCTTTACATGGATACCCATTTAAAAAAATAATTAAATTTGGTTTCCTTGTGTTGAATAGTTCGCATGAAGAAAAAAATATATGATGTGGAAATAGCATAAGCTTATACAGGGATGACTATTAGGGATTTAATATAAGCACAACACCAAATTTGAGCTGAGCACTTTTAGTTCACAATGTTATCGAAGAGTTAAATTGTGGACACATGTTTTGTGGTTGTTCGTTCGGTAAGGGTTAATTGTCGGGTGTTTTCATAATTAATTTACACACGAAAGGGTTGGTGGTTTGAGGCATCTTCAATCACTATAATTGATTTATTTGTTGAAGAACACTTGCTATCAAGGACCGGTTTGAACTTGAAATCGGAATTGAGCCTAAACCTAGAATATCATCATATTGATTTATTAAATCTAAGTTTATTTCTGTTTATTTTTACTTTTATTTCTATTTTAATTATATCTATTATTTTTATTTTAACCAAATTTTATTCTCCAAATCGTACAGACATCGTGGTTACGACAACTGCCTGACGCGCAAGTTGAATAAACCGAACAGAAATTTTAGATACTATTTAGGTGTAGGAATATTGTTTTTGTTGAATTAAATTTTGCTGAATCTGCAACATCCAAATTCGCAACAATATGTCAAATATATGCAGATATCGAATGATATTGTTTAAACTTTCATCTGTTTATGGTAAAACCATTAGCCAAGGTTAAAATGATTAATAAGACATTATTTCTAAATCACTATTCTCTACTAGAAGTATTGATATTGAATGGAAAGACTGGAATAAAAGATAAAATAACGCAAAGATGCCTTGCATTGTTACATGAAAATCAAGTTGAAGAACTAGCATGGATTTCAACAATTTCCCCCAAATTCTTAGATGGAATTCTGCCTTCATCATCCATGTACAAATCATGGTCCTTGAGTTGCAGCAGAGAGACAGCTTGGAGACGATCTGCTACCAGTCTTTTCCGGGAAAGAAACTCTTGAGACACACACTTCATTGTTGGTCGGAGCTTTGGGTTCAACCTTAAGCAAGCAAAGGCAATTGCTGCAGCGAAAACAATATCCTTTGCCACTCTTCGATCGCTTGGAAGCGATAAGCGTGGATCTAAAATATCACTTAACATCATGTTCTTGGAAGATGATGCCGATAGTGACACCAAGAGTTCACCAGGATGCTTTCCCATGAGTGTTTCAAGTGTCAATACTCCAAAGCTATAAACATCGCATTTTTCAGTTACAACCATAGTATAAGCAAGTTCTGCATTTAACAACAAAAGAAAATCAACAGTCTTTATAACAAAAGAACTTCAGCACGTGATAATTCATGGCACTATATCCATAAACTGTTGCTTGTCTTTAACCACAAGCATTTGAAAATTAGCTAATATCCCACTTTTCATTATGACTTAAGAATCGGGGTCTAGTTTTCAATACCTATAAGGCATACTTGGAACCCAAAGTAGATAAAATAGTAGAATAACAAAACAAAAACAGACTCAAAATAACAAAACAAAAACAGACTCAAAGTTTGGAAACTTGACCTGGTGCAATATATCCGTAGGTTCCAACAAGCATTGTTTGATTAGACGAATCAGGATCAATGAGTCTAGCTGTGCCAAAATCCGAGACACAAGCCTCAAGATTGGAGTTCAATAAAATGTTATTGCATGATATGTCTCGATGAACTATAGGTGGGTGGCAATCATGATGCAGATAAGATAAAGCACATGCTGCATCCTTGATTATCTTGACTCTTTTGATCCAATCCAGCTCCATTGCTTCGTTATCATAGGCGAGAACACAAAACAAGCTCCCTCGAGCCATGTATTCGTAAATCAAAAACATGCAACGATTATGAAGACAAAATCCATGAAGCTTCACTATGTTCTTGTGTCTTATTTCTGATAAAATTTTTGCCTCATTCTTGAAACTCTTATCAAAAGCTAGGATCTCTGATTCTCTACGATGTAGTTTCTTTAAGGCAACAATCTTTCCACTTGGTAATTGTGCTCTATAAACACTACCATAACCACCAATCCCAATACAGTATCGGATGTCAAAGTCGTTGGTCGCCTCAATGATATCTTCAAATGCAATTCTTCCATCAAAGTTCAAGATTGAGAACAAATCTCCATTTTTTGTGACATTTGGTTCAGGAACGTTATCTTTGGCTCTGGATCTAAGGAAGAGTAAAACTCCTAAAGCCAAGAAGGCCAAAAAACAGAGAAATGGAAGAATGATTTCAACAATTTTTAACTTGTTGATAGGTGTAGAAGGGCAAGGAGAGAAATCTGGTAGGTTTCCACATAAATACTTGTTTCCCCAAAATGAATCAGATGAAAACTGAGAACTCAAGTATTCTGGAATAGGTCCCTCTAGAGAATTATAGGACAGATTGAGCTCTTCCAACCGCCACGAAAAATCAGGAATCATGCCTGTTAGATTGTTGTGGCTAAGATCCAAAATGTTGATGTTATCATCGCTATCAAATTGATGCGGTATTTCTCCCTCGATGAAGTTATGACTGAGATTAAGAGTATGACGACCGTAACTGAAAATTTCAGAGGGAATGCTTCCATTTATATGATTGTTACTCAAAGACAATATTTGCAAGCAACCCCCAATTTGAGATGGTAAGGGACCTTTTAAAAGATTTGAATCAAGGAACAAATAGCTCAATCTAGATAAATTAGCTAGTGATGAAGGGACCAAACCATTGAGCTTGTTTTTACTTAGATTCAATTCAAACAAATTCTTCAAGTTTCCAATTTCACTAGGAATTGGACCTTCTAGAAAATTTGAATCCAAGTACAAGTAGCTCAATTTGGATAAAGTAGTTAGGGATTGAGGAATCTGATCATTGAGATTGTTGTTACTTAAATTCAATGCAACCAAATTCTTTAAGTTTCCAATTTCATGAGGGATCGAGCCTTTCAGCTTGTTTTCATTAAGAAGCAATTCAACCAAACTCGTCATGCTTCCTAATTCCAATGGAATGAAACTACTAATTTTGTTTGAAGTGAAGTGTAAAAATTCCAAATTGTTTAAGCCACCCAAAGTTGGAGGAATTGCCCTTGTGATTTGATTAAAGGATAAGTCCAACTCTTTTAAATTGGTTAATTTACCCAAGCTAGAAGGGATAGGACCAGTAATTTGGTTTCTAGATAGGTTCAACAATTTCAAGTTGGTTAAGTTGCCCAGGGTAGAAGGGATAGGGCCAGTAATTTGGTTTCCAGATAGGTCAAATAGTTTCAAGTTGGTTAAGTTGCACGGGGTAGAAGGAATAGGGCCAGTAATTTGGTTTCCAGATAGGTCAAACAGTTTCAAGTTGGTTAAGTTGCACAGGGTAGAAGGAATAGGGCCAGTAATTTGGTTTCCAGATAGGTCAAACAGTTTCAAGTTGGTTAAGTCGCACAGGGTAGAAGGAATAGGGCCAGTAATTTGGTTTCCAGATAAATCAAACTGTCTCAAGTTGGTTAAGTTGCACAGGGTAGAAGGAATAGGACCAATTATTTGATTATGTGATAGGTCCAACAGTTTCAGACTCTTCAAGTTTCCCCAGCCTAAAGGGATAGAACCTTCAAAAGAGTTATAGGAAAGGCTGAGCCCTTTTAAATGTGTAAGTTTTCCAAGAGATTGAGGTAACTCACCTGTTAGATTATTGAGAGAAAGATTGAGGTACTTGAGGGATGAGAAAGCACCTATTTGAGGCGGGATGCTTCCAGTAAGCGAAAACCATGCACGATCAATGCGGGTGACGCTTCCAGCTTCATTGCATGATATACCTTGCCATTCGCAATGTTCCTGGGTGTGATTGACGTCCCAATGCCACCAGCCAGTATGGAGGAGAGCTTCTGCTTCCATCTCTAGGGAGGATGTTGTCGCCAATTTGGTTGAACCAGTACCCAAAGTTGGACCAATGGCAACCACGACCGCAATCAAAACATGAAATAGAACAAGGGTAGTGAAATGAACAGGTGAGGCCATCTTTGAGCTTATTTCTGTAGGTTATGATAATGGTGTATGTCAGTGGTTTCCAGTCTAGTAATAACTTAATCCAATTTAAACAAGTTCATTACTTCGGAAGTCAAGGTCTTCCTTCTATCTTTTGGTTTGAGCCCAGTCGATACGGCTTGCCATGAGAATTTTTTGCATGAAGATCATTCCTAGAGACACCCCCAAAAGGTGGTGGGCCAAAGTGAAGTAAAAACTCCACTGATTATATTGTCGACTGTGTAAGTAAACTTGTTCATACACTTTTATGGTCATTGATTTCAAATTGGTCATTTTAAAATCATGACATTAATTGTATTTTTATTAAAGCAAGAAATTGCATCATAAATCTTTTATAGTTTGTCTATTAAATTTACTGCTAGTATTATCAACAAAGTGGTTGAATTATGCTAGTGTAGCTCCATCCAAATTCGTTCAAGTTGATTGGTAATTTAAATAAGTTTTGATGCTCTTCCAGTTCGGCAATTAAAGTTAGTAATACGTTGCTTCAGTATTCTAATACACTTGTAAATTACATTTGAAATCATATCTCTTAATTATTTACAATTGATGCCTTGGAAAATACTTGAGGACCAAAACAACTTATAAAACAAGTAATAACCATTTCCATAAGTAGAAAGGCAAATAGAAAAAATTCCCAAAATCAATCTACCACTATTCACTTGAAAGTTCAAAGTCTTTGTTATCCTTTATTTAACATTTGCCTACATGTTTATAAAAAAGCAATGCTATAAAGAAGTGGCCTCAAACTTTACTTGACAAAACTATTTCCTCGCTATTTTGGTTTCAAAAAGAAAAGGGTAGAGTACAAAAATAGTGACCCAATTATTCACTTCATTTTATTTTGGTCATCTAAGTATTAATTGTTGAGACCATTTTTAAATCGAGTTTCTAGAAAATGGAAATCGACTTTAAGAAAAACAAAAATGGGAGTCGCCACCAATTTTTTTAGGTGTGATTGGATCACCTTTAAAACATTTATTTTAAAATCATTGGTTTTGGTCTACGAAATCAAAAGAATGGGTTCGGGAGTTGGTTACGTACGAGGTAGGGTTAGCACCCTCGTAACGCCCAAAACTTGGTACCTAATTGATTATCAAAATGTCTTTAATGTCGAAAATTAAAAATTTAAGGATGTAATCCTCTTTGAAATATTTGAAAATTTGAGTTCACTTATATCAAAGTATTGACTATAAGTTAGCCTTTTTAGAAATCCCTATCTCGAAACAACAAAATGTTACATCCAGTAAGTTAGGACATATCACTTTGCAGTTCCAAGACAGTCACTTATATTTCGAAAACCTTTAAAAACTTAGAAGGGTACTTGACTATTCGAACTTAACGAGAAAAGTTGCAACCCAATAAGTTAGGGCACTACTTTTTTCGAAATTTCCAAACGCCAAGCATTGCCTTTCTATTTTTTTGAAAATTTTGGAGCCTTATCTTTTTAAAGATGATGTGTGGAGAACTGTATTACATATTAAAGCATACATAGTAATATATTATTGTAGGAGGTAAATAATACGTGCATTTAAACAAAAATGAAGGCAATGATAAAAAGATCGTGTATTAGATACATACATATAAAATAATACATATAAAGCAAATATTAACAATATGTATACAAAGATATATATAGCATGTATTGAGAATGAATAAACAAAATATACAAACATACAAAGTAATAATTAAATAATGCATGATATATAAGAAAGTAATAATTAGATAATGTATGACATACAAATAGAAGAAGTATAATATCAATATGCATGTTTACAAAATATAACATATAATAATAAAAATAACATTTAACGCACCCATGATACATACAATATAAAAATATATAAAAGAACTAATATATATATAAATAAAATTAATAATCATTAACAAAATATGCATATAATTAAAATGTGATATTAATAATTTCAAAATAGTATTTTATATAATATGTAATACATAATAACAAAATTAAAAAAATATATTGTTTTAGAAAAATAATATATAAGAATTTATATTTATAATAATAATTATAATGTAAGTTTAGCATAAGATAAAATAAATAATTAATGATGAAATATACATGTTATAAAAATTATAATGTTGCAATATCCTTAAAATATGTAATAATAGAATATGAATAAAGTAATTATTAATATATAAAAGTAAATATGTAATACAAGTTAGAATCTTTAATGATAATAACATATAGGTAAAAATAATAGTATAAAAAATGACATAAAAATATAAAATAATATATAATATGTATGTATAATATATAGTATACATATATGTATAAATTATTAATATATGACATAGATAAAAATATAATAACCATATAAATAATAATGTAAAATAATAATAATATATTGTTAAAATGAAAGATAATATAAAGAATAGGATATTAAAACATTAAATGATATAATATAGTATAGATATATATAGGAAAATAATATATGATAAAAATATAAGTAATATTTTAATAATAATATATGTGTAGTTTTTTTTTTTTAAAAAAAACTAAATTATATAAAATAAAATAACAAAATTTAAAAGTAGTAAAACAAGGGTAAAAATTGAATTTAAATAGAATTATAAGGCCAATTTATGAAATAGTATAAGTTCTGGGCCTGATTCGCAAGAATTAAAACGGCTAAGGACTCACTGGGCAATTTGCCCTAATCCTAAACGACGCCGTTTCCAATATGTAATAACCGTTAGGACTAAATTAAAACTAAAACAAAATAATAGGGCTATATCATAAACAAAATAAAGCTTAATTGTAAACACAAAATGGGAAAGAAAGATCAACTGGGTAATTAACCCAATTCTCAAGAATGCGCGGATCCTCCCCGGTAATCGTGTCAACGTCAGCTGCGGATCTCGGGTCTAAAACGTCGCAGTTTTAAGCTTATCAGACTAAGCTAAAACGGTGTCGTTTCTGTTGGGCTATATAAGTCAAAACTTAAAGCTTTGAATTCATTTTTACACCATTCATAAAAAAAAATTAGAAATCCTCTGAAGAGGATTGGGGTCGGTCTGGTCTTCAGCCCCCGACTGTGATGCAGGGCCTGCACACGCGCCTCATGCGCCGTCATACACGGAGGTTCGAGGGTTAAAACCCTCGTCTTTCCCTAGGTAATCACTTCTCCTCTAAAAGTCCTATATTTTTTGCTAAAACAGTTTATATACATGCATATGTTGCAGAAAATAAAAACATACGGTTAAATCACCTTTTCTTTGAAACTGTTTGTATTTGCTTTCTTGTTTTCTGTATGCGTCCTTGTTACAAGGGTTACAAAGGGCTTTTTATAGCCACGGATTCATTACATATGGAAAGAAATCTTCGATTCTATTTCTTGTCTACTGTATCTCTGATTGCTATGCTGTGATTTTCTTGCCATTTTATGCTCTGTTTTCTCGCGTATCTGCTGTTTGTTTCCTTTTCTTGCAGGCAATAGCAAGGGATCCGGTAGTGACCGTGCTGGTGTAGATGCGCGCGTTGATCACGGAGGTCGAATCACGGCGCTGATGGAGGGTTACTGAAACGTCGTGAGAGACGAGCAGACGCGTCCGTTTGAAATTGCTTCTAGAAGCTTTTGTTTGCGGCGTGATGAGAAAGGCAGAAACCCTAGGGTTTCCTGCCTTGGTGTAACAAGGGGGGCCAATTGGACTTTTTAAATTTGGGCTAGCTAGTTTAATTGGGTCATGGGTGTTTGTGGGTTTGCTGGGTAGTTTAGGCCTGATTGGGTTATAAATGTAACGGGCTTTGGGCTTATCAGGCTTTGAAGCCTGTTTATTTTGTAAATGGACTGTATAAATGGACTTTTATTTTTAGTTTATGGCCCGGACGAATTTGGGCTCTTACATTAATTTTTTTCCATTTTAGTCTGTCTTCACTTGGTTGCCTAACGAAAGTCTAATGTGAGCTTTATTTTATTGGCCTAATACCAAATTGAGCCCTCCAATATTTAATGATTCTAACAATTTGATCCTAAATCTAAAAAATTAACAAATTTAACATTTAATATTTACAAGATTTGTCCTTTTAGTCCTAATTATAAAATTACAAAAAAATATTTATATTTGAAATTATAGTATAACATGGGAAATGTTATGTCCTACATCAAAAAAATTAGTAATTGTAACACCTTATACCCGACCCGATCACCGGATATGGGCACTGGATGTCACAAACAAACCGTAATATTTAATTACTTCTAAATTTATTTCATTAAAGACTCAGATAACGCCAAATTGTAAACTCATATTTATCAAACAGAATTCCCTGATTAAACAAAATGTTTCAAAAATTTATTTTAAATAAATTCCCTTTTATATAAGTACTAAAGTTTTACAATCACTTAACCCTGCTAAGCCTGTACGTATGCACATACTACAACTTTAAACTAAAGTCAAAACAATACACTTAACTAATCCCCCGAGGTGTATACTCTCAGGGTGTCCCTCTATATGCATGATACAGTCATGACACCATTCGCATATGACTTGGAAGTGTATGGCTTGATCCCTCCACACGATCTTCAAGTCATTCCTTGACCCTACATTCAAGGTAAAACACACGTAAATTCACATGAACTTAGTGAGAGTTTATACTATAGTGTTTGCAAATGACTTGAAGTTAAATAAATAAATGACTGATACGCATAATTTTTTATCTCCCTATTTATTTTAGGAGGTTCTGTAGTTTATTTGGCAACAACGGCGCCATACGCTCTTCTCAAAGGAAAATTGGCAGACACTTAGGCTGAATCACTTGTTGTTTTACTCTTACTACCATCATCTTGTGTTTATTAAGCTAACCATTGGCAGACGTATCCACTGACTTAGTCATAAGTGTGATCTCCTAAATAACACTTTCCTCTAGGACTTGACCCTGATCAACTTAATTTCAAACTTCATTTTTTCCTTTTTCTTTTTGACTTATCAACAATAATTATATACATAATTTTTTATACGGATTAGTAGATATCTCGCCACAATTACAAATTTATACCCTAACCTCTTTATTCCACATTGAACTTAATATAGGCTTTCTGTATAACCCCAATAATTCTCTTATTGTGACTTAGCCTGTGCATAAACCCTTCTTTTAAGATAGACCTGCTTAATTATATTCTCAATTGCGGCATAGAATTTGAATTTTGACTGATATATAAGTACCCTTTTCCTAGTGGTATCGTAATTGTAAGTTAGTCTCATAAGATTTCCTACGTCAGACCATTCTTACTAAGATACTCTCACTAATAGGTAGTTTCTGGTGGACTGTCTCCTTTCTAGGTTTCCATTAGTGGATTTCCACAGTTGATAATCTTAAGTGGACTTCCCCGTTCTATATGACCTTGACGGACATCCGCTTCCTCTAACATTTCCCGATAAATTATCCTTTTATTTTTGGTGACCTCTTTACCCATGAGTACTTGGGACTTACAATATGCATAATCGTCTCACTTTACCATAACCCATGCTAGTTTACCTTGTAACTATAGTGGACTCATAATGGAGGATACCTATTTGCCAATACCTTAGAGGAAATACCTTATTCTTTTTAGTTATGATCGCATTCAAGTCACTTCTACCAGCTCTTCCTAACTTCATAATTTGGTGGATCCTGTTGTTAGCACGCTTGCTTGCGCTTGCAATCGCGCCATGATCATCATGTCAGGTTGCTCGATATGTAAGTCATACAGTGACTTCCCCTTTTTATACCCTCACAAGCTTCCTGATTTACTGTCCTGACGAACTCCATTTAGCCATAGTATTACCTATTCACCACTAGATCATGCCATGACTAACAATGGACTTTTGATTCCAGAGAATCAATAAACCCCTTTCAAGGTGTTGCCTCGAATGACCAGTAGATAACCGTTAACACGATGTTGCCCCGAAGGACCAGTAGTTATCCATTCCATGATGCCGTCGAACTCCCTCGTATCCCCTATCAATCCACCCATTCCTTCATTTCGTCAAATTCCTATCTTCGCTAACCTGTCAAAATGACTCCTTTCATACTCCACATTTTATAATCATACAAATTATGCAAGACATTATACTCATTACTATAACATGTAACATGCCACTTATCAATACCTCAGTTCACAACCGTTTGACAACCAGGGAATATTCTTACAACCATATACATATTTATACAATGCTATGCATGTGCAACATACTCAATCACCATATTTATACATAACCGTAAAATTTAAGCTGAACTTAGAACAAACATTCGAGTGGAATATTCAAGTAGCAAACAACCGAAATGGAGTACAAAAACTCATCTTAAATCCTTTGCCCTTGCCAACTTAGCTTGTCCAAATGTCAGATCCTTCTTCATCCTAATAGCTACGCATGACACCCATATATATCGTTTAAACTGAAGGTGTTCAAACCTTAAAATCTTGAATCCATTATTATACAGACACTTTTCAGAAATCCTTACTTCTCTTTTCCTCTAATTCACAAGTACAAAGAAACTTAGAAGCTTACCAACTTACTAGATCCTCTACTTTTTATACTCGGGTGTAATGACCAAACTTTGCCCGGCCCATAAATAAATAAATAAAAACAAAAAAAACAAAAATTAAAAATAAAAGTTTTACAGTCCATGTACAAAGCCCAAAAAAACCGGTTACATTTATAACCCAATAAGCCTACACCCGGTTACACCTAAACCCACTAGCCCGTTACACCTTTGACCCAACTTAGTGAAGCCCAGTAAGGCCCAATCCTTAAGCTGAATCAGGAAACCCTAGGGTTTCCAGAAGCTTCGCGCCGCAAGCATGCCAATCGCCACGCCTTTTTGTCTCACGTCGGTTCAGTGGACTTTCATCGGCACCGTGACTCCGGCCCAGTATCGCGCCGTAATCGACGCACGGATTAACGCCAGCACACTCCTCACCGTGAATCCTCGATATTACCTGCAAAAAGGGAAAGAAACAACAGAGACGAAACAAATATAGCAAGAAATAAAATAAAGATTGTAAATATATTGTTTTCAGTTGCTATAAAAGCCCGAATAAAGAGCGATGTAAATGAGGTTTTTTTTGGGGATATACACACAGATTCAATAAAAAAGAGCACAGTTATACAGTTATTTGCAATAAAAGAGATAAGAACAGTTGACAGAATCGAGGTGATTATTCTATTTTTTTATTTTTTTCGTAAATATATATAAGTATCGAAAATAAAAGGGAAAGGAATTTACTTTTGCGAAAAAACTGAAGTTCTCCAGTTTCAGGCCGCCGTAACAGGCGGCGTTGACGGTGGCGCGTAGGCGCGTGTAAGCCCCGGGACGGTGGCTCGGCAGAGCTCCAAGGGCTGGTTCTTATCCCTCTTCCAGAGGATTCTTTGGTTTTTTTTTTTTTTTTTTTTTTTACAAATCGGGTTAGAAATGAAATTTTAGGTTAAAATTTGGCTTATATAGCCTTATGAAAACGATGTTGTTTCGCTTAAAACAATAAGCTTCAAAGCGGCGTCGTTTTAAGGCCAAGATCCGCGTGTTGACCCGAGACCCGGGAAGGATCCACGTTTTTTTTTGGTAAATGGGCAAATTGTTATTTGAGCCCTTCCCCATTTTTCTTTTTTTAATTTCATTTAATTTTAAAATTCTATATTTTAATTTGGCCCCGACTTCTTTATTCTGGTTTCAATTTAGTCCCACCTGCCAGTATAAGGTTCGTTTTGGCGAACGGTGCTGTTTCGGGATTAGGGTAAATTGCCCAATGAGTCCCCCGTGTTTTGACGCGCGTTTCAATTTGATCCAAAATTCATTTTATTTTAATATTTACCCTAAGTTTTGTTTTTATTTCATTTTGATCCTTTTTTTATACAATTTATTTATTTTAAATATAATATACAATATTTATTTTTACCATAAACATTGTTTGTATATGAAAAATTATTATATATATTATTTTTATTTTTATTTATGTATTATTTGTTATATCATTTATATTTCATTATATATTTTGATTTATACATTTTATTACATATTATATTTATATATATTAACCCTTACATTATTTTTATTCTATCACATATTATTTTATTATTTATTATTAATATATAATAATTAAAAGTTTGTAAATTATTGTTATCAAATATTTAACGTATAACATTTTTAAATTTCCACAAAATTTTGTACCTATTTAGCATATTATTTTTAAATAAGTATATTAAATTATTGTATTATGTAGTGTATTTTATTAATCATATCTAAAAAATTCCCCTTTATCATTTATACATTGTTAAATATTTTTATACTTCATCTAATTTTTTTAAAAAAGTTGTATTTGTTTTCTTATCTTTTTATTTTGTTTATTTTTGTATCTTTTTATATAGTTTTGGTATACTAATGTTATTTTACCAACTATTTGTTATTTTTATTGCTCATCATATTTGTATGAAAATTGATTATTTATGTTATATAAAATATTGTTATATATATCATGTAATTCATATTGTTATATACATTGTTTTCTATATTATATTTGCATGAAATGTTAAAATAGGTATCATGTAGGTTAATTTATTTAATAGTGATTCTCTGTAATAAGTTAAATGCATCATCACTTTAAACTTTTATATTTCATTCGATCCAAAGGAATTAAAATAAGGCAATGTTTTTGGTAGTTAGGAATTCGGGAAGTAATGCCCTAACATGCTGAGTTGCGATTTCCCGTTTGTCTAAATGCCTAAAATATCCTTCTAAATAAGTTTTGAAAATCACAAGACGATTTTAGTTATGAGAGTTAAAAAATATCGTGTCCAATCATGCTGGATGTGATGTTTCTATTCATTTGAAATGAAGGAATCTTGATTCTTTTTAACTCAAATTATTACGGTTTTAAAAGAGATCTTTTTCTAAGTTCTTTCAAACTTTCGACATTAAGACAAATTATTCAATTTAGTACCAAATTTGGGCGTTGCGAGGGTGCTAACCCTTCCTCGTACGTAACCGACTCCCGATCCCGCTTTCTCATAATTTCGTAGACCAAAATATTTTATGAAGTGATCCAATCGCACTCTAAATGGTTGGTGGCAACTCCCGTCTTTTCAAACATACTGTTTTTATTAAAAAGGGGTTTTGACATCGGGTCTCATATTTACCACCCCATGCAAAGCTTTCTTTTAACTTTCTGTTCTTTGGAGCAACCAAAGAAGACGATGCAGATGAGAAAATAATAAAAATGAAAATTGAAAAGAATTTTCCTCTGCTGATTAAGGCTTCTAACCTAAATAGATAACCCTTCTTGCACAATCACCAAAGCTCCTATTAAGCCATCAATCAACAATCATTTTGTCTCCCACTAAGGAACCAGTCGATTCTATCCTAATTGAGCAAGAATTGAAACTCAATTAATTACTAATTAGCCACAAAAATTTTCAAGTTTTCTAGTAGAGCCCATCGGTTTACTATTTTATTCAATTAACTCTCAAGCCCTCCCAAAATTTGGACTTATCGAAAATCGGGTGTAATAACTCTCCCACCTTAAAACAAAATTTTGTCTTTAAAATTTCTTCTCATGACAAAAATCCAGAAGTAGACTCGAAGCAATTCTTATTTCCTACTATATTCTTGTTCTATCCTTGATTATGTAGTGATGTTTGCGTTTTCATAGACTCTCCCAATCCTACTCCACTCAAATGTTGGATTCGTCCGTACTCAATTTGAAGCCAAAGGCTTATATTCTGCCTAGATCACGGTTATTCTGGCAGAAAAACCTCGACTTAAACTTCAAATTAGGGAGTCATTCAACATGACACTGTTTGGTGAACTTTTTATTAACAAAGGCTAATTAGCAAATAATTGATCGACAACTTGCACTGGCAGATTTTCTTGCTCTTTCTGCATACCCAAGGGTTTAAGAAAAATCTTTCCTTGGATCAACAGGTGTAAGTTGCATATTTGAAGACCTGAACAGTTTATTTCATTTTGAAACCCAAGCTTTTCTTGGACGCTTGGTTATTTAAATCGAGACATAAAGGAAAGGAAATCCTTTCATCATAAATCAAAATTTCCCTAAATTCCTTGTCGTTTAAGTTTTTTTTTTTAACCCTAAGTCTCATTTCTCCCATTTTTTTCTTCTTCCCTCGATTTCATATTGGAGTTATTCTTCTTTTGTAGGCATTTCCCTACTTTTAGGCAATCCTTAATTCTTCTTCACCTACTTCTTACTTCTATATTAACATGTTCGAGATTGTACCAGTGTCAAGAGGGAGGGCTAGGGGTAATGAGCACCGTAGCCAAAGACGTCACTGAAGAAGTTCTATAGTTGCAAGTGATAATAATCCACAATCCTAATGGGCTAGTACTTCAGCAATAAATTGAGGTTATATTAGGTTGATTGAATTGAAATGGTCAAATGGATTGTTTTAGTATGTGTTTGGGATGTTTTGGTAAAGTTGTGTATTTGTGCACAAAATAGATAAGTTTGCGACAAAGCTCGAAATAGGCATCAAATGGCTCAAATTTTGCCAAAAATAGACTCTTCCTCCTGAAGACTATACTTCATCGTCACAATGCCTACCGATAATATGTGACGTCACAATGTCGAGTGGTTTGACGTCGTGACATGAAAAACTATTTGGCGATGTCACGACGTGGAAGTGATGACATCATGACATCGTTCTTGAAGTTTTAAAACTTTGCAATTTGGTCATATTTTGTGCTTGGGCCAACAAAGTAGCTTTCATAAGTTCGATTAAGGCTTGAAATTGATTATATATAGTAATATGAAAGTGTTTACAGTGTGAATGAATGCTTGAATAATTTATTTATGATTTATTTGATGATAGCTGCTCCGACAATGAATGTTGTATCATGTAGCTTGGACCCAGCGATCAAGTCGAGCGAGGGTGTTATAAGAATAGTGGAAAATATAGTTTGGTTAAAAGCCAAGAACGATATACATCCATCTCACTCAAAGTATAGGTACTTTTTGAGAAAAGTTTATTACTATAAATATTATAAAGCGACTTCATTTTCAAAATTTTAATTTTTCATTATGATTGAAAACTATTTTTTCTAAACCAGATTTTTCCAACAAGTGGTGCTAGTTTTTGAACTAGTTACCACCCGCCTTTTTCTCCCCCCACCAACCTTCTATTTCTTTTTTTTTTCTCCTCATTCACTCCATGCGCATTCTCTCTTTTCAATTTGTAGATCTGTTTTGTGGGTATCTTCACTGCCTTCACAAGTTGTGATGGATAGGTGAAGGTGTATGTCATCGCTGAACCTCCACCAGTCACCAACAGTTTCTTTTGGAAAGTGGATTGATTGTAGATATTTGAATGATGGCTCTCCATAGGCTTCTTAATCAGTATCTATTTTGAGAGTATTTCAGAAAAATAAATTATTTAATGAGTCGTTTTAGACCCGTGTTGTCTTAAGTTTTATTTTTTTGTTGTTTGTTTTCCAATGTTTAATTAGCCTTTACTTTTGAATGTTTTTGTCTTGTTTTGTACAAGTTTTTAGTCTTGCTTACGCATTTAGTCTTAGTCTTGCTTACGCATTTAGTCTTACTTTTACAAGTGATTTTAAGGATGATTTTGTCATCGTCCTCGCTAGTTCGGTGGATGCTCGGCTTTTGTCGATTTTGCCCGTCACTTTGGACCGTTTGAGGCTACTTTCCTATCATGATAGTTGATTGCAATCACTTCAAACATGTTGTGTTTGAGTTATGACAAAGTTGGTTGTTAACGTATTATAATGTTCTATTGATACTAAGGTTGTCGTGTCGTTGGAGCTTATCTTTCATTGTGGACGAGTGTTTGTTGTTTTTTTCCTTTTCCCAAATGATATGATCTCATTTATGGAATAAATTTATGATTTTTTTCTATCAATTTTAATGAGCTTAGTTTTTGTTTTTAAATAAATTGAAAGAAAAAAAATTAAAATTAGAAAAACGTGATGGAACAGTAACCAAGAAATTAGTGTTAAGATGGAAGTCAATTTAACAAAGTGTATTCCTTGTATATTTTGGTTTGAGCCCAGTGGTTACGGCTTGGCATGAGAAGCCTATGACCCACGCGGAAACCATCATTGTCTTCACAAGCAGCATTCTCAGAAACTAGATAGAAACCATTAACTATATTCAAAATTTCTCCACCGAGTAAATGAAAGTTGGTTTAATAATGCATATTATGATTTTACAAGTTGTTTTGGAGCCGTCTTATCTTAATTTTTATTTTTTTATTGTTTAATAAGTTTTTACTTTTGAAAGTTTTTATCTTGTCTTGTACAAGTTTTTTAGTCTTGCTTATGTATGTACTCTTGCTTTTAGAAGTGATTTTAAAGAGGGTTTGTCGTCATCCTCTCTAGTTTGGTAGATGCTCAGTTCTTTTGTCGATTCTACCCTTCGCTTTAGACCATCCGAGGCTGATTTCCTATCGTGATAGTTATTTGCAATCTCTCTAGATATGTTGAGCTTGAGTTTTGATAAAGCCTATTGTCAATGTGTAATAATGTTCTATTGATGCTGAGACTAAAGTTTTTGTCGTGTTGTTGGAGCTTGTCCTTCAACGCTGACGAGTGTTTTTTGTTGTTGTTTTTTTTTTTAAATTGTATGATCCCGGAATGAATTAATGAATTTTTCCTTTCAATTTTAATGAGTTTAGTTTTTGTTTTAAAAGAAATTGAAAGGGACAAATTAATATTAGAAAAGATGATGGAGCACTAGCCAAGAAATTGGTGTTTGAATAAAGATGAAGATGGAAGTGAATTTAACCAAGTGTAATGCTTAGGAAGTCAAGGTCTTCCTTGTATATTTTGATTTGAGCCCAGTCGTTACGGGTTGCCATGAGAAGCCTATGACCCACGCGGAAACCATTATTGTCCTCACAAGCAGCATTCCTCGAAACTTGATAGAAACCATTAACCATTATTGTCAACATATTACACTATCCACCAAGTAAGTCAACGTTGGTTTAAGCATGCAAATTATGCTCGCACTTCTAACATGGAGCCCTTGATGGAATTTAAGACTTCTAACTTTGTGCTTCAATCTACATAAAAATCAATTTATTTGATTACTCTCATTTAAGTAGTTAGTAGAAAATGAGTTTCACATATACCAAAAAAGTGTTATATAATTAAGCATTAGAAAATTAAGTAGTTATAAACTATGTTTGGAGTTTGGGGTTTTTTTTTTTTTTTGTCAAAGTTTGGTTATTTTAATTTGTATAATAATAATTTAGTCGTCAGATTTTATGTTTCCTATCAATTTGATCCTGATTATATTTAAAATGATTAAAAAATGAAATTGTTTTTAAAACCTTAGAAAATTCAAAAAATTAAAAATCATATAAAAGTGAATAAAAAATAAAAAATAATTAGAGTGAGAGAAAATTGGGGAAAGTTGTTTTTAAATTCTTCAAAATTTATCTTTGTATTATTTGTATAGAAAAATTCAATACTCATTCTTTAAAATAACATAGAAAAAAATAAAAATATGAATCAAAATTATTGGTTCTCTATTTTTTACCTCTTCTTTTCTTGACATGACTTTTTTATTATAAGAAAATAAAAAATTAAGAATATAATTTACTTTTACAATTTGGATTTTGAAAATAAAAAATGAATTGAAAATTTTGAATTAAGTCTGAAAAACAAAATTTTATGGTATATTTAATAATATTTTTCTAAAAATAATATAAGAGTCTATTTCACAAGTCTTTATAATATCAGTTCTGGATGTTCTTTAAAAATATAAAATTTGACTAAAAAATATTACTAATTTAGTTTTAAGAAATTAATTACAACTTTTAACGTTGGTGTGAAAGAAAAAAATATAAACAAGTTGATTAGTTTGGAAGTCAAGGTCTTCCTCCCATCTTTTGGTTTTAGCGTATGAACCACACAAAAACCCAACATTTGGGATTTTGTGTATTTTTTGATAGGATTATCAATTAAATTTTGTAGTGCATGACATATACTAGATTATACATAGTGCTGTCAATTCTTTCAGTCTAGCACGTAGCATTGTCCGCGTTTCCGTCGAACAACCAATAGAAGAGTGACTAAAATATTTAATTCCTAAAATTTAAATAATTAAAAATATAAAAAAAATTAAACAATTGAGTGACCAAAATAGAAAGAATTGAATAATTAAATGATTATTCTTGTATTTTACCCAAGAATAAGATAATAGGGAAAATGTTTTGTCAAGCAGGGGCAGCATTGCTATTTCTGGACCCATCGATATAAACGTGTAGGGAAATGTTAGGTAAAGACTAGTAAAGACTTTGAACTTTCAAGTCAATAATGGTCGATTGGTCTCTTATGGACATGGTTTTTAGTTGTTCTACAAGTTTTTTCCAGGGCACCAATAGTAAATAATTAAGAGAGATGATAGAATGTGGAAGCAACGCATTACTAACTTTTATTGTCGAACTGGAATATATGATTTCAACGCATTACTAAATTTGAAAAAGTATTTTTTAACATAGAATAGTATGTATATATATATAGATGTCCCTTTTATTTATATATTACATAAAGTTGAATATTATATGGTATAGTCCTTTATGATATAATTACAGGTCCTATGCCAGCAGTTGTTGGAAATTTGAAAAATCTTGTGAGTTTAAATATATCAACAAACAAATTGGTTGGTCCAATCTGACATCGCTTTATGGAGTGGTATTAATAAAATAAAAAAGCATCGCATTTTATTCACTTATCACCTTCTTAGAAGCTTCAACAAAGAAAAACACAACATTTGCTGCAACTTCCAGTTTACTTCTAAGAGACGAAGACAAGTACATAGCATAATATTAATCAATCTGTGTCAGACAATGACTGAAGACTTTGAAATTAATATATATCAATAAAATTAAATCTGTTTTATATGTATTTAAATAAGCTCAAGTTTGAGAATTGGACTGCTGCTTCAGCCCTCAACTTCATAGCTATGAAATCCTACTCTTACACTTGTATCCCTACCTTCTTTTTACTCTCTGTAATTGTAATCACTAGTGCAATTACAAGAGCAACGAACGATGATTCTCAATGGCTGGCAGCAGAGGCAAAAGCGTTGAGGGAAACGGGGTGGTGGAGTAATTATAAAAAGAGAGTTGGAAACCATTGTATGTGGCCTGGTATTCGATGCAATGCTGGAAGTGTCGTCGATATTGATCTTAGTGGCCATGGTCTGAATGGGGGCATAACACCTCAAATAGGAGCACTTTCGAAACTCAAGCTCCTTAACCTGTCTTTGAATAGCCTTACAGGTGAGTTACCTTCTTCACTTGGAAACCTCACTCAATTGGCAGTGCTTGATCTTTCTTATAACTATCTTCATGCCATTCCCTCGGAAATTCAGAACATGGAGAATCTTGTTTCTCTAAATTTGTCTGGTAACTCCATTTTTTTTATGTCTTCCGAAATATTCAACCTTAAAAAGCTAATGACTCTCCACCTCAGAAACTGCCGCCTCAGTGGTACCATTCCACCAAATATTGGAGAGCTAAAGAGTATGGTTAATCTTGATCTCTCAAACAATTGGTTTTTTGGTCCAATCCCATCTTCTGTCAGCAACTTAACCAATCTTGCCTCGTTGTTCCTTCAAAGCAACCAACTTGATGGATCCATTCCAGAAGATATTGGGAGACTAACGAATTTGGTTGCACTGAATCTATCCTCCAATTGTCTTTTTGGTCCAATCCCATCTTCTGTCAGCAACTTAACCAATCTTGCCTCGTTGTCCCTTCAAAGAAACCAACTTAATGGATCCATTCCAGAAGATATTGGGAGACTAACGAATTTGGTTGAATTGGATCTATCCTCCAATAGGCTTTCAGGTCACATTCCTTCCTCTCTGGGTCAGTTAACAAAATTGGAATCTCTTTACCTCTACCATAATCAAATTAGTAGTTTTATCCCTCCAAATTTGGGTAGTTTATCCAATTTATGGTATCTATCCATGGCTTCGAATCTTTTGGAAGGTCCTATACCGCATGAAATTGAGAGTTTGAAGGCTTTAAAATGCTTAGATCTCTCGGACAATAAATTGAGTGGATCCATTCCAACTCAGATTGGTAATTTGTCAAATTTAACATACTTAATTTTGGCAAACAATTACTTGAGTGGAAGGATTCCCCTGCAAATTTGTTACTTATCACTATACCAGCTTGATCTAAGCCATAACTTTATTGGTGGAGACATACCTCCTCAACTCTTTAACCTTTCTCATTCCACAAACATTGATATTAGCCATAACCTTCTCCAACGAGTGATACCTTCCCAGTTTGGGAGTTTAACTCAATTAAGTGTTGCCAGATTTCCCAACATTGATCTCAGTCGAAATAATATAACGGGCATGATTCCCAAATTTCCATTTTATCCGGAGAACCTCAACTTATCGTTTAACTCCCTAAGGGGTCCAATTCCATATGGGTTATTGAATTTTCCAACCGAGACATTTATAGGCAATAAGGATTTATGTGGTTCCATTCAAGGCTTCCTTCCTTGCCCATCAACGAAGCACAATCTGGCAGTCATTATTCTTGTCCCGACATTGTTATTTCTTATCTCATTCTTTACATTGGTGATATTCATCTTTTGCCAACAACATAGAGCTAAAGCTCTGAAACATGATCCAACTCCAACCAAAAATGGAGATTTATTCTCTATTTGGAATTTTGATGGAAAGATTGCATTTGAAGACATCATCAAAGCAACAGAGGATTTTGATATTAAATATTGCATTGGAACTGGTGGTTATGGCAGTGTTTACAAAGCAGTTTTACCAAGTGGCAAAGTTATTGCTTTAAAAAAGCTCCACCGATTAGAGGCTGAGCAACCGGCTTACGATACAAGTTTCCGAAATGAGATCAAGTTTTTAACAGATATACGACACAAGAACATCATCAAGCTCCACGGATTTTGTCTCCACAATCGCTACATGTTTTTGATTTATGAATATATGGAAAATGGAAGCTTGTTTTATGCCTTGAGCATTGATGATGAAGCTGTAGAATTGGATTGGACCAAAAGAGTGAACATTGTCAAAGGTGTCGCACATGCTCTATCTTACATGCATCATAATTGCATCCCTCCAATTGTTCATCGAGACATCTCAAGCAATAACATTTTGTTGAGCTCTGAATTGGAAGCTTTTATTGCTGACTTTGGGACTGCAAGACTTCTTGATCCTGATTCATCTAATCGAACTGTAATTGTTGGGACGTATGGATATATTGCCCCAGGTTCTGCACCTTCACTCTCTTCTTTTTTTTTTTATTTAGTTTTATCCATTCTTAGTTTCTGCTGCTTATTTGTTTCGAATTACATATTAGAATGATGAGGGAAACAAGTAGGAAAAACAAAATTAAGAAATATCAAATATAAATTACAAAAATTATTTCGAGATTGGAGGATTCAAATGCAAACATAAACTAAGCTGAATACAAAATATATATTAACATCTATTTAACTTTTCTTTTTTGTTTTAATTACAGAACTTGCTTATTCGTTGGTCGTGACTGAAAAATGTGATGTTTATAGTTTTGGAGTGTTGGCGTTGGAAATATTGATGGGAAAGCATCCTGGTGAATTATTGTCAACACTATCATCATCTTCGTCTCGTGACCAAAATTTCATGCTAAGTGAAATTTTGGACCCTCGATTATCAACCCCAAGAAGTCAAAAAATGGCAGGAGACATCACTTTTATTGCTGTCATTGCTTTTGCATGCTTACGACCTAGACCCAAAGCTAGACCAACAATGAAATTAGTGTCTCAAGAATTTCTACACATCAAGTCTCCAATTGCAATGCCTCTTCATAAAATATCATTGATCGAGCTTAAGAATCATGAGATGTTTATGAGTGATGAAAATCACAAATAAATAAATGATTTGAAGTTGATGTAATAATATAGGAACCCAATGGAAAGTAGGCACGACATTGTTATTCATAGGTGCTTTCTTTTTTTCCTATAAAATATTTAAAATTTTTGGTTGAAAGACATGAATTTTAATAACTAGAACTATGCTTTAATAATCAAGATTAATATTTAATTTTAGTTAAAATTTACACAATCTAATATATAACATATATAAATATCAATAGAAATATTTTTTAAAATTAAATATTTAGCCCAGTTGTGAATCTTGAAGTAAAAACTTAATTTAATTTAATTAATTTGCTTCTTCACAACAGAGTACTTATTTGATTAAAATAATCAAATCACAAAATGAGTTACATTATAAAAACAAATTTAATTCCCATATCAACTATCTAAAATTACATTAAATAAAAAATTTATTTAATTTCCATTGTTTTCGTGCATTTCAATTTCGAGGTTGTTAGGTTTTAATTTTATTGAATTTGGTTTAAATGACCTCTTTAAACAGAATCCACATTTTAATATAATTTTAGAAATAAGTTAAAATTTAACTTAATTTTAGAATTAGAATTAAAAGTTTGGTTCTAAATCATGCATGGTTTGAATTAAATCTCATATTGATTTTTAGGATTGGAACAGAATTTTAAACCTTAAGGGGCCCAATTGATTTTTTTTTTAATTTCTAATTTAGAGTTATTGTTTTTAATTTGCAAATTTAAACACGAAATTAAGATGGGATTAAATCAGATTTATTTTATTTTGATTAAATTCAAAATTGAAATTAGTTTGGTGAGTGACTAAAAAATAGAAATAAGATGGGATTAAATCAAATTATTATTATCATACCTACTAAAAAACTCGGAATTATTTAAAAAATAGAAAAATTATTATTTTTTATATTGATGCTGGGTTGTAATAAAGGTGATTACCAGCGTGTCATAATATTTTATTGATGCTGAAACTAAAGTCTTTGTTGTATTGTTTGAGCTTGTTCTTCACTGTCGACAAGTGTTCGTTGATTCTTTTTCTTTTTTCTGAATTATATGATTCTATTCATGGAATGAATTAATGAATTTTTCTTTTCAATTTTAATGAGATTAATTTTTGTTTTTAAAGAAATTGGTGCTTGAATTAAGATGAAGATAGAAGTCAATTTAAGCAAGTATATTGCTTTGGAAGTCAAGGTCTTCCTTGCATATTTTGGTTTGAGACATGAGAAGTCTATTGCCCACGCGGAAACCATTATTGTCTTCACAATTAGCATTCCTCGAAACCATTAACCATATTCAGAATTTCTCCAAAGTAAACTCAACATATTACACTCTCGACCGAGTAAGTTAATGTTGGTTTAAGCATGCATATTAGGCTCGCACTTCTAACATGGAGCCCTTGATGGAATTTACGTCTTGTAACTTTGTGCTTCAATCTACATAAAAAATCAATTTATATGATTACTCTCATTTATTTACTTAGTATAAGAATGAGTTTCACATATACCAAAAAAGTGTTATATAATTAACCATTACAAAATTAAGTATTGAATTTAAGTTATAAAATATGTTTAGTATATACTAACAAGTATTAGGTGCAATTATAAGATACTTTGTATTCTCAATAGAGAATACATGTTCTATCTTAGAGACAACATTGTTGAGAGGGTGTTCATGAACTCTGAATATGCATTGTAAAATGGACATGTAGAATTTGTGAGATAAATGAAATTTTTGAAAATTTAAAGGTAAAACATTTAAAAGATAATGTTAAAAGAAATAAAATAAGATAAAAGATTCTACATTAGGTGATAAGTAACTCTTTTGTCTACTTATCATTTTTCATACTTCATTATTAAAAGAAATTCTATATTTTATTGTTTTTTATTATAGATTATCGGAAATTAAGTGACTAAAAATATTATGTATTAGATGATTTAGTGTTTTTTTTTTCAGTTGCTTATCAAACAAGCCCAAGTTAAATCTTAATTTGATTTTAGAATTAAAATTAAAAGTTTGGTTTTAAATTAGGGGCTAAATTAAATCTCATCTAGATTTTTGGGGTTAGAACAAAATTTTAAACCATAAGGGGAAAAGTTAATTTTTTATTTTTATATTTTATTTTTTTTAATTTGCAAATTTGAACACCAAATTAAGGTGGGATTGAATCAAATTTATTTTATTTTGATTAAATTCAAAATTGAAATTAATTTGGTGAGTGGATGATTGGAAGTGGTATTGTTGTGGTCCAAGTCAAAATTTCAAAGTTCTACCCCGAATTTTTGCCCAACTTTCAGGTTTATTTTTGAAGACTTTTTTTAGGTAGATTATACTATCAATAACTAAACTATAGAAATTTTTTTTATTTTGGTCACTAAACTCTATTTTTAAAATTGTTTTGTAGGGATTTCTTAACGGATCAATTGTTCAAGAAAGGAAGAATCTAAACCCTAGGGTGGTAATTAACCCAAATTTGGTATGGCTTGTCTATGAACACCTTAACCCTAAACCGATCTGGACTGTGAGGTCGGAAAATAAGTAGTTCTTATCGACTCAGTATTTCAATGAATGTATTGGAAGATCCTAATAGGGTATTGACTAGTTGACAGAACGAGAAAACCCAAGTCGATAGTTGATTACAATTACCAAAGTGAGTTAATCACCCATGCCCAGATTTGATATATATTTTCCTATTTCTTGCTTTTCATTTATTTAATTTTTGTTTATTTCTTTTCTTATTATTTTTATTATAATTATCCAAAACCCTTATTTTAATTCTTCGTACTATAATTAAATAAATTATTAATTAGATCTATTTATGCTTAGAGTAGAATTAATTTAGTGCTCGCCTCCGTTGGGTACGATCCTTGGAGTACTTACCTACTTCGTTTTAACTATATTACAATTGACTCGTATACTTGTGGATACTGCTTTTTCATATCGTTTGTGCAGGATTTCTACTTTGGATGTTGGTATGTCCGAAGGCGATCAAGGTACTCTTCAT
Organism: Gossypium anomalum; assembly: GCA_025698475.1. Lineage (NCBI taxonomy): Eukaryota > Viridiplantae > Streptophyta > Magnoliopsida > Malvales > Malvaceae > Gossypium > Gossypium anomalum. Next base: position 66,473,258 of record CM046964.1, read on the forward strand.
GTCTTCAGTAGACCCAACCTAATTACTGTTTGAATACACACGTAGTTTGACCTTTTCAGTCTTTAAAAACTTCACTCCATTGCTAAGAGTTCCTTTTATGCATCGTAGAACCCTTTTGCTATTATGTAGTGGTTCACATTGCAGCAGTGCATATATTTTGACAACAGACTTACAACGAATATTATGTTAGGTCTGGATGTTGTCAAGTAAAGAAGACATCCAACAAACTTCTGTAGCTTGTTTCGTCAACCTTTTCAACATCTTCATTGCTGAAGAGCTTCTCACCTTGAGCGATAGGGGTGCTCGCAGGTTTAGAATTCTCCATGCTATATCTTCACAGGATTTTCATCGCGAACCCCTTTTGGTTTACGAAAATTATATCGCAAGCTTAATTTACCTCCAAACCGATGAAGTATGTCATTTCACTTAAGTCTGACATTTCAAACTTCTCTTACATCTAGTCCTTGAATACAATCACTAGTTCACTGTTGCTGTAAATCACAAGTAATTCATCAACATATAATAAAATAATGTTAAGTATTTCATTACCAATTTTCTTCACATATAATGTGGGTTCGCTAATGCTTCTTTCAAAACCCATTTCTGTTAGATGATTATCAACTCTTTCATACCACGCACTTCATGCTTGCTTCAAGCCATACAGTGCTTTGTTCCATTTGTACACTTTGGCCTCGCACCTAGGTACTGCAAACCCTTGAGGTTGCATGACATAAATTTCTTCATTCAAAAAACCATTGAGGAAGGTTGACTTTACATCCATTTGATGTATCCTACAACCTTTTAAGCTGTAAGAGTTATTAGCAGCCTTATGGTGTCTAACCCTGCGACAGGGACAAAGGTTTCAGTGAAGTCCACTCTATATTGCTGGCTAAACCCTTTTGCAACCACTCTCACTTTATATTTGTTGACTGGTCCATCAGGATTCATCTTGGTTCTGAACACTCATTTAACTCTAATCACTTTCTTTTGAATCAGTCTATCCACAATCTCTCCCATGTTTCATTTTTGTTGATCATGGTGATTTCATCTTTCATAATTGTTCGCCATTCAGCTTCTTTAAAAGTGACTGGTTCTAGCTTTGCTAGATTACATCGTTGAAAGATTTCAATGATGGACCTGGTTCCTCGCATTGGTTGTTCATCGACTGCATCATTTCCAGTTTGGTCTCCATTGGCTTGCAGATTAAGTTTTGGACCCCCTGTTCGCACATCTCTTCCTCTATTGTAGTCCAAATCTAGATTTTTCTTTCATCAAACTTTACATATCTGCTTACAATCACTTTTTTGGTGGAAGGATTATAGATTCTATGTCATTTCTTAACACTAGAATATCTAACAAATATCCCTGGCTGCAATCTACTGTCTAGCTTGCTTCTTTTCTCTCCTGGAACATGATCAACACAGGTGCAACCAAATACTCTTAAGTGTGAAACAAAAGGTTTAAAACTATACCATGCCTCGAATGGTGTCTTCTCTTGAACAACTTTAGTAGGTAGCCTATTTAGCAAGTAAGCATCAGTGTTTACTACTTCTGCCTAGTGGTAAACATGTTATAGGTGTGAAGTGGGTGTATAAGAATAAGTTCAATCTTGATGGCACTATGATCAAGCACAAGACTAGGTTGGTCGTAAAGGGGTATGCATAAATAGCTAGAGTTGACTACGATGACACTTTTGCTCCAGTTGCTAGACACGATACCATCAAATTACTTATTGCTATTACAGGTCAATTGGGCTCTTGAATGGATAGCTTGAAGAAGATATTTATGTTTGTCAACCTGAAGGTTTTGTGATTGTTGAAAAGGAACATCAAGTGTACAAGCTTAATAAGGCTCTTTATGGCCTAAAACATGCACCAAGGGTCTGGTATTGCAGAATTGATTGTTATTTGCAGAAGTTGGGTTTTTAGAGGAGCATTAATGAAGCTACTTTGTATCTTAAGAAAGGTATGGATGTTGAATTGCTTGTTGTTTCTCTTTATGTTGATGATTTGTTGGTGATGATAAGCAATGATGAAGATCTCTCATAATTTAAATTGAGTATGAAAAAAGAATTTGAAATGTTGGATCTTGGCTTGATGAGCTACTTTCTTGGAATAGAAATTAATCAAAGGAAGGTTGGTATCTTCATTTCACAATAGAAGTATGCCTTAGATGTTATAAGGAAATTTAAGCTAGAATTTTGCAAAGGAGTTGACTCACCAATGCCTTTAAACTTGAAGTTGTCAAAGAATGATGGTGAAAAACTCTGTGATTGTAACACCCCAAAATAGGGCCAAGGAGTTTTAAGGGTATTTTAGGGTTGTGGCTTAGATGAGCTTGAAATTTCGTACTGTTAGTAGTCGGTAATGTTTTCGACTTTGGCATCTTAGCTATTAAATCAATTTTTGAAAAAGTGTTCTAGAAACCCTTAATTTTAGAGAAATGACTGATTTGTAACAGAGTCAAAATTGTGAGCACTTATGTGGCAATTAAACCAATTTTTAGAATTGATCCTACCACCTACCGTTTTCACTATTTCTTCATTCCCTTTCAAACTTGTGCCGCCCCTTGCCATATCCCTAGCTATTTCCATTGATTTTTTATTCCCATATCACAATACCTTGATTACTTATCACTCCTAAGTCATTTATCATCATAAATCTCCAAGAAAAACATTCAAAACACCATAGATTTCATCATCTTCTTCAAACATGAGTTTTTCAGATTTTTGTTGAAACTCATTTATTCTTTTAGAAAAGGTAATCATTCATATATCCATTGATTTTTAATTTTATTTAGACTCTACAACTGAATTCTTAGCCCTTGAATTGCATGTTTTAAATAAAAGTAAAAAATCGAACCATTAATGGTGGATTTCTGGATTTTGAGTCAAAACTTGGTTTCAAAGTTATTTTCAACTTGTTTTAGCATGATTAGAAGGTATTTAAACTTACCTTAAAGTTTCGTTAATGATTTCTCATGTTTTAATGAATTTTGTGAAAATAACCTAAAAGATGTCGAAAAATGTTGATACCATGAATTGAGTAGATTTGTCTAGTTTGAAGGTTGCAAATTAGGTATAGATGATTAAGTAGGTGAACGAAACTGATTTTAAGCAAAAAAGGTTGAGTATAGATCGATCTCAAGGAATAGAATTTCTTTTCTCAAGTGTGAGCTTGGTATGTCCAATATCAACCTCAAGGTGGAGTGTTGATTATTTTGAGTTTGATATTGGAAATCAAATATATGTTTTGTATATCAATTGCTTTAGGTTTTCAGTAGTAACTACTAGTTGTTTCAAGTTTAGTTTTTCTGCTATAAGTTTCTTTTACTTTATGTTTTATGTTTTTTTTACTCTAGTGATAGACACCTATAAAACCTTTTTCTTTTAATTAAAAGAATGTGTGTGTGAAGGTGAACTGGCAGCATTCTCTATTATTCTGAAAAATTTTGTTTTTCTTCTCTTCCCTTTTTTGTTACAAAAACGACACCAACAGTTCTTAAAGAATAAGCTAAGTGAAGGTGGCAAAATAGTTACTTTTCAAATGCATGTGGTTAAAGATTAGCTATAGTTCACTAATAGGGCACCATGGTCACCAAGTTCTTGTACCATAAACCTTGCCGATTGTTGATCTTTCAAATGATTTTAATAACTATATTTTAATTACACTTCTTTGTTGTTAAATGCAGAACTTGCTAATACTATGGTTGTAAGTGAAAAATGTGATGTATATAGCCTTGGAGTATTAGCACTTGAACAACTCATGGGAAAGCACCCTAGTGAGCTCTTGGTATCACTATCAACATCATCTTCCTATAATATAATGTTTGAGTGATATATTGGATACACGCCTATCATTTCCAAGTGATAGAAGAGTGGCAAAGGATATTGTTTTCGTTGCAACAATTGCCATTACTTGCTTAAGGCCCAACCCTAAGTTTCCACCAACAATGAAGAGTGTGTCCCGAGAGTTTCTTTCTAAAAGAAGACCATTATTAACAGATCATCTCCTAGTTATCTCATTGCTTCAACTCAAGAACCATGATCTGTATATGGATAGTGAAAGCGAAATTCTATCTCGGAATACAGAGGGGGTTAGTGAAATTCATGGTAGTAGTTCTTCAACTTGATTTTCATGTCTAGCATTGTTTGACCAAATCTTTTATCTAGTTTCTTTATTTTCAGTCTTTTTATTAGTAACCTATAGCTAAGGATTGCCAAAAAAAATTCAATTCATAGGGTCATCCGTGTGATTATTTTTAAACAAAAAGAAGAAGAAACAATCACTACGTAAAAAATGCCCTAATACGACACTTTTTTTGACCTAAGACGACGCAAAAAAGGTTGGCATAGGCTTCGCGACGCTTCTCCCGACACTTCCAAAAAGGTTGTATATAGTGCAGTTGGTATAGGCTTCGCGACACTTTTGAAAAAGCGTCGGTATAAGTCAACATAAGGCGATGCTTATTGAAGAGTTGCAAAAGGCTTAGTCAATGCCGACCTTTAAAAAGGATTGGATAGACCTAGTTAAGACCAACCTTTGAAAAAGGTTGTGATAAACCTGTCTAAGACAACCTTAAAAAGGTCGGTATAGTTCTTGTTTAAGGCAACTTTTAAAAACGGTTGGGATAGAGCCGTCTAAAGCAACCTTCACTCATGTCTTCATTTGATCTTCCTAAACCATAAACACTACACCTAAAATCCTAAACCCTAAAACCCTAAACCGTACTCATAAATATGGAAGCTAACAATGAAACCTTTAAAATAATTAAAATTTTACTAATTAATTTTCAATAAATTTATATGAGTTAGCAATTTACTAATTAATTTTGTTTCTCTAGAGATACATGAGTTAGTAATTTTTTTAATTTTAATATATATATATATATATATATATATATATAAAGTTTATCTATTATCTCTTAAATAATTTAAACTATAATGATAATTTTAATATATTAAAATTAACATTATCTCTTTTACAATTATATAAGAAATTATTTAATATATAAATTAAAAAACAATCAGTCATATACCAAAAAACTTTAAAATTATTTTAAATAATAGTATTTTAGTTTTTTCATTTTTAACATATATTTTTTTACGTTTTTACTTTCAAATTTTGTCTACGTGTCGAAAAGAGTACATGATGGACACTTGGATGATGGGTGAGAATCCCAAGAGCAAAACGGCGCCGTTTAATTTAAAATAAAATGATTTTCTATGACGTTTTTATCAAAACCCTAAAACCATAAGCCTTAAACCATAAACCCTAAACTTCAAGACCATAAAATCCTAAACCCTAAAATAATAGACCTTAAACTCCTAAACCATAAACCATAAAACCCTAAACCATAGTCATAACTATAGAAGCTAACACCGAAACCTTAAAGTTAAACTTATATCGCAATACAGTTCATATTAAAAAAATGTAAGATTAATCTCAAACCCATAATCACAAAACCCCAAACCTATAATCATAAAACCTTAAAATCTTAAACCCCAAACCCATAAACACAAAACCCTAAAACCTTAAACTATATAAACTATAATCCCTAAACCATAAACTTTAAGCACTAAACTTAAACCCTAAACTAAATTGATTTTTTGGGGCATTTTTATTAAAAACCTTATTCACACTCGAAGCTATTAAGTTATTTTTAATTTGAATATATATAATTATTCACAAACTGATGATGTAAAATTTTAAGAATATTCATATTTGAATATATATAATTATCAGTGAATCTACTAATACATACTTTATTCGGGTAAAGTATGCATTATTAGTGAATCTGCTAATACATACTTTACCAGGGTAAAGTATGCATTAACAGTGAATCTGCTAATACATACTTTACCAGGGTAAAGTATGCATTAACAGTGAATCTGCTAATACATACTTTACCCAGGTAAAGTATGCATTATTTTTAATTTGAATATATATAATTATTCACAAACTGATGATGTAAAATTTTAAGAATATTCATATTTTAAACCCAAATTTTTGGTGCTACACATTCAAAAAAAAGCCAGAATTAAGGAAATTTGGGACGTTACATATTTATACAAAGAGTTGGCCAGAGCATATGCTGACAAGTGTATCCCAACACTTAGGAAAGTGTCGCCCCAAAACTGTCGTCTTAGGACTAGACAAAAGCCAACTCTTATTCAAGCTGTGAAAAAAAAATAAAATAAAAATAAAATAAAATAAAAATAAAGAACACAAAATTTTACGTGGAAACCCTTTCGGGAAAAAACCACGGGCAGAGGAGAAGAAAATTTACTATGTCGAAAATTTGAATCAATACAAAAGGAATAGACTATGTCTATTTATAGGCTTGTAAAGCCATATTCTAGTAGGATTGAAACACCTTATCTAGTAAATATAAAATAGATGGAGTTTAATAAGATTTAAAAACCTTATTCTAAAATAAAATAAAAGAAGTCTAGTTCTATATGGATTTTACTTTTATTTTATTTTCCATCGTATTTTATTTAAATAAGAATTAGGGTCACTTAATTCTAACAATCTCCACCTTGACACAAATTCTCAATGAACAAGTTCTTAATCGCGAACAAGTTCTCCACCTCTTCCATAAAACCCCTTAAGGGTTTAACTTCAACAATGAACACCAACCAAGTCTAAGCAATGCTCAAACTTGGTTATAGGAAGTGACTTGGTCATCATATCAGCAGGATTTTCATGAGTACTAATTTTGCTCACAACAATATCACCACGAGCAATAATATCACGAACAAAATGATACCGAACATCAATGTGTTTTGTTCTCTCATGAAACATTTGATCTTTTGTAAGAAAGATGGCACTGATCATCACAAAATATCGTGGCTGATTTGAAGGTCTTCATTTAGTTCACTAAAGAGTCCTTCAACCAAATAGCTTCTTTACAAGCCTCGATGAATCGCCATGTACTCACTTTGATAGACAAAGCGATCGTAGTTTGCAAAGTGGCTTTCCAACTTATTGAACAACCTCCGATTATAAAGACATAACTCGTGAGAGATCTTCTTCTATCAAGGTCTCCAAAGCAAAATCAGCATCAACATACCCAATAACTCCATCTTGATTCTTCCAAGCTCGTAAGCAAACATCGTGAGTACTCGTAAGTATCTTAAAATCCACCGAATCGCTTTCAAGTGTTCTTTACCGGATTCGCCATATATCCGCTAATCGTGATCGATCGCATATGATAAATGCGGGACGTGAACAAACCATAGCATACATGAGAGATCCCATCGCACTAGAGTATGGAACATGTGACATGTACTCAATCTCATCATCCGATTGTGGAGACAAAGCCGATGAAAGTCTAAAATAACGCTAAAGGAGTACTAAACAGCTTAGCACTCGCATATTGAAACCGCAAAGAAGTTTCTCAATGTACCCTTCCGACTTAGGTACAATTTACTTGTTTTTCTATCTCTAAGAATCTCCATACCAAGTATCTTCTTTGTTGGTCCCAAATCTTTCATCTCAAATTCTTCACTTAGTTAGGCTTTGACCTTTCTTATCTCTCCTTTGTCTTTTCTTCGCTATCAACATGTCATCAACGTAAAGAAGTAGATACACAAAAGAACCATCATTGTTTTTCTTAAAGTAAACACAACAATCAAAACTACTTCTTTTGAAATCGTGAGAGGTCATAAAGGAATCAAACCTCTTGTACCATCGCCTTGGTGGATGTTTTCAAACCGTAAAGGGACTTTTTGAGCAAGCAAACATAATCCTTTTTCTCGAGATTGTAAAACCCTCTCGGTTGTTGCATGTAAATATCTTCCTCAAGTTCTCCATGCAAAAATGCGCTTTTTACATCTAATCGCTCAAGCTCTAAATCATGCATGGCAACAATACCAAGCAAAGCTCGAATCGAACTATGCTTCACAACCGGGAGAACACATCTGTGAAGTCCACTCTGGAACTTGATCAGAACCCTTTGCAACAAGCCTTGCTTTATATTTAGGTTCTTCAACTCCTCGGAGTCCCTTCTTTCTTTTTAAACACCCATTTACAACGAGCAGTCTTTTTTACCTTTAGGAAGTTTCACAAGATCCCATGTTTTGTTTTTGTGGAGTGATTCCATCTCCTCTTGCATAGCAAACATCCATTTTTCTCGAGTCTTCACAACTAATCGCCTCGAGAATAATTTGATGGCTCTTGATTCGCATCTATATCTTCACCACATTTAAAGCATAAGCAACTAGATCATTTCTCAAAGATACTTCTTTGGAGGTTTAATTTCTCTTTTAGTTCTGTTTTTTTGGCGATAGAGTATTGAGGCGAAGAAGCAACTCTATTCTCAATTTTTGTAACCGACTTGAGGAGTCGACTCTGTATTAACTGATGCTCCACCGCTTTTGATTTTCTTTATTGGAAGAGTCTTTAAGAGATAAGTTAGGAAGCATAGCAGTTTCATCAAAAACAACATCTCTCGCTAATCACAACTTTCCTATTTTCAGGACACCATAACTTATACCCTTTTACACCACTTTATAACCAAGAAAAACACATTTAATGGATCTCGGTTCCAATTTTCCATTATTAACATGAGCATACGCAGACACCCAAAGATCTTTAAATCGGAATAATTAGCAGGATTACTGGACCATACCTCTTGTGGAGTCTTTTTCTCAATGGCAACGGATAGAGATCGGTTGATCAAAAACATGCAAGAGTCGTCGCCTAAAACGACTTTCGTAAGTTGGCATTTGACAACATACATCGAACCTTCTCCATGATCGTTCTGTTCATTCGCTCGCAACACCGTTTTGTTGTGGAGTATGACGAATCGTCAATCGCTCTCACGATCCCTTCGACTTGCACAATCTATTAAACTCATCGTAACGTAACTCTAAGCCATTGTGCGTGCGGAGGTATTTTATCTGCTTTTCCGTCTGCTTTTTCAATCATAATTTTCCAAGACTTAAATGCGGAAAACACATCGCTTTTTCTCGCTTCAGGAAGAACGCCCAAACTTTTTCGGAAAAATTATCAATAAAAGTTAGCATATAATTAGCTCCACCTCTCGAAGGCACTCTGGATGGTCCCCACAGATCGAATGAATATACTCCAACGTTTCTTCGGGTTATGGATTCCTCTAGTGAATCGAACTCTCTTTTGCTTCCCAAAAAAACACAGTGCTCACAGAAATTCAGTTTGCAAATTCCTTGCCCATCAAGAAGTCCTCTTTGCTCAATTCTACCATGCCATTCTCACTCATATGCCCTAGGCGCATATGCCAAAGTTTAGTAATATCATCATCCGACAAGGAAGAGGAAGCGACAATTTGCATCACCGATAATGAGAGAACCTCGCAAAACATATAACTTGGCGGTTTTTTCTTTGCCCTTTCATCACAACAAGGGACCCTTTGGAAATCTTTAAAACCCCACTTTCAGCTGTGTATCTGTACCCTTTTGAATCAAAAGTACTCAACGAAATTAAATTTCTTTTCAATTCTGGAACATACCGTACGTCACTAAGTGTTCTGACAACTCCATCAAACATCTTAACTTTAATTGTTCCAACACTGCGATCTTACACGAAGCATTATTTCCCATCAAAACAACACCTTGATTAATCGTTTCGTAAGTTGTAAACCAATCCCGATTGGGACTCATATGGAAGGTACAGCCTGAATCAAGTATCCACTCCTCACTTACTTTAGAATCATTGATAGAAGTGACTAGAAGTTCACCATCATTTGTAGTCTTCTACAACATCGCCTTCACGAGAATTTTCTCGGTTGTTTTCCCTTTGATTCGCAGCCTCCCTTTTAATCTTATTTTGTAGCTTATAGCACTCGGGATTTAATGTGCCCTTTCTTCTTACTGAAGTTACAAGTTTTACCTCTATTTGAAGACTTGATCTACCCTTAGATTTACCACGATGATTTCTTTCCGTGTCCTACCATGATCATCATCAGTGATTCCGATCTTGTCTCCCACGAACAATGAGACCCTCTCCCGAGAGTCCGGTTTAACCACAAGATGTTTCATCTTATCATACGAGGTTAAAGAATCATAAACCTCATCAACCGTGAGAGACTCGCGCTATATATAAAATCGTGTCTCTAAAGGTTGAATAAGACGGAGGCAACGAACAAAGTAGAATCAACCTAGATCTTCCTTATCATCATCGAACCTCCATGGCCTCCAAGTTTGAGAGAATTTCTTTAAACATGTTAAGTGTTCGTGTACTGCACGCACCTTCCTCCAAACGATGAGCATAAAGACGCCGCTTCATATGCAACTTGCTTGTTAGAGTTTTCGACATACATATTTGTTCTAGCTTCTTCTATAATGCAAAATGGCGGCTTTCTCTTTCATCACATCCCGCAAAATTTCATTGGACAAATGCAAATGCAATTGTGTTAATGCCTTTCGATCCTTACACTTCTTCTCTTCATCCGTTAATGTCGAAGGCATCTTATCTATCCCTAGCAGGGCATCCTCCAGATCCATCTGCGCAAGAACCGCTTGCATCTTAATCGCCACAACGTAAATCGGTGTTGCGATCCAACAATGGAATTTCATATTTCAAAGACGCCATTACCGTGATCGAGATGAACAACCCTAAGCTCGGATACCAATTGTGAAAAAATAAAATAAAAAATAAAATAAAATAAAAATAAAGAACACAAAATTTTACGTGGAAACCCTTTGGAAAAAACCACCAGGCGAGAGAGAAGAAAATTTACTATGTCGAAAATTTGAATCAATACAAAAGGAATAGACTATGTCTATTTATAGGCTTGTAAAGCCATATTCTAGTAGGATTGAAACACCTTATCCTAGTAAATATAAAATAGATGGAGTTTAATAAGATTTAAAAAACCTTATTCTAAAATAAAATAAAAGAAGTCTAGTTCTATATGGATTTTACTTTTATTTTATTTTCCATCGTATTTTATTTAAATAAGAATTAGGGTCACTTAATTCTAACACAAGCGTTGTCTTAGGCATACATATCCCAGCCCTTATACAAAGAGTTGGCCAAAGCGTAGTCTATCCCAACACTTAAAAAAGTGTCGGCACAAAAGTGTCGTCTTAGGACTAGAAAAAAGCCAACTCTTATTCAAGCGTTGCCTTAGGCATACATATCCCAACCCTTATACAAAGAGTTGGCCAAAGCATAGTCTATACCAACACTTAGGAAAGTGTCGCCCCAAAACTGTCGTCTTAGGACTAGACAAAAGCCAACTCTTATTCAAGCGTTGTCTTAGGCATACATATCCCAACCCTTATACAAAGAGTTGGCCAAAGCATAGTCTATCCCAACTCTTAGGGAAGTGTCACCACAAAAGTGTCGTCTTAGGACTACACAGAAGCTAACTCTTATTCAAGCGTTGCCTTAGGCATACACATCCTAACCCTTATACAAAGAGTTGGCCAAAGCATACTCTATCCCAACATTTAGGAAATGTCATCACAAAAGTGTCGTCTTAGGACTACACAAAAACCAACTCTTATTTAAGCGTTGCTTTAGGCATACATATACCAACCCCTAGGAAAATGTCGCCACAAAAGTGTCATCTTAGGACTACACAAAGGCAACTCTTATTTAAGCGTTGCTTTAGGCATGCATCTCCCAACCCTTATACAAAGAGTTGGCTAAATCCCAGTCTATCCCTACACTTGCCCCAAAAGTGTCATCGTAGGACTATACTTTTGCCAACTCTTATTAAAGCGTTGCTTTAGGCTTGCATATCCCAACACTTATGAAAGAGTTGGCTAAAGCGTATTTTGGCCAGTCTATCCCAACACTTAGGAAAGTGTTACCCCATAACTGTCGTATTAGGGCATTTTTGACGTAGTGAATGGTGGCTTCTAGAGCATAGGATAGAGAATAGCATGTCCAAATCCTGTTGTTGTCACTAAAAAGAGGTAATGTTTATAGCTTTGGAAATACTATTTTTCTTCATTCTTATATTATGGGTTTAAGGTTATTTTATTTTATATAACTGTGTTTCGAATTAAAGTAATTATAGGAGAAATGTAAGCATCTAGTCAATACGTGACAATTGGGGTTCAGGTTAAAGGTTAATTTAGCTCTCAAAATTATATTCTACTATTAATTTGTTATTAAAAATTAAAATTAAAATAAGCTCCAACTCTTATATTAGTTGTGCATTTGGAATTTAGTTCACCTATTTTTTATTGTAAGGAATTTAGTCCTTTTACTTTTTGAATTTAAAAATACAAGTATAATTCTTAATACGGTTAAAACTCATCTATCAAATTTAGGTTTATTAAAATATCATTTTTTGTTACATGTCTACTAATTAATTTGTTTTATTATTTTAAAATCTCACACCAACGAAATTAATAAACTTTAATGTGATTATAACAATTGATACGAATTTTAAATTTTAAAAATAAATAAATTAAAATCTAAATATACAAATACTACAATGACTTGAAGCGTATTTTTTAATCTTACAAAATTCCTTTTGAGTTTGAAATTGTTATACCTATTAAAAAGAACACTAACATGGCATGCTAGAAAAGTGTCATATTGCATAAAATGCTTGTTATGTGAAATAAATTTTATAAGGTAAAAAAAAAATAAAGAATAAAATATATTAAAATTTATATAAAAGTTTCAAAAATATAATAAGATTTTTTTCAAATTTATTTCTAAATTTACATTCAAATTCTTTTAGGCATCAAACATAAGACCTCGCATAGAGTTTTAAATTTAAAGAATGCCCAAAACCTTTTTTTGAAGTATTCTATTAGTTACAACCATTATTTAATCATTCTTAGAAACTCATTTCAAGAGCTCGAATTTATTGGAAAACCTTAAAAGAAATTTTTTTTTTCTTTAAGCCATTTGTTTTTTCTATTTTGTTTTATCTAATAGTGGTGCTAGCAGTCGGGCGGGTTGATTATTGTCCGTCTGTTTTTTTCCTCCTACTCAACTTATGTTTTTCTCTCTTTATTTATTTTATGTGCCTTCTCTTTTTTTAATTTTTAAATCTACTTTGTGGATATCTTCGTTGCCTTCATAATTTGTGATAGACAAATAACGATGCCTGTCATCACTGAACCTCCACTGATCATTGAAGAATTGAATAAGTCGCCCTTAGTATAAATTATCCCATAATTAAAGAAAGTGCTAGTGGCTAGTAATGATATCAACCATTGATTTCCACTAAATTTTCTATGAACCAACCATAACCTTTAGATCATGTTTAGGTAAGATTTATATTTTAATAATAATAAGTAAAGAAATGGCAAAAGATGAGCTATTCCCATCTTCTTTCTCTTGATTATAAGTTATTAATGACTTGTACCTGGCATGAATTGATAGGTTATGTGATATGGTATGTTATGGTTTGATTCTTCAAGAAATCCTAAAGTTGAATTTTGGAATTTGATTATAATGGATATATAATTGTTTCCATATGTTTAATCCCTTGTTCACATTTATGTTAAGGAAAAATGTAGCAAATGCTATGTTTTTCAAATGCTTTGATCGTGTATTGATGTGTTAAATTGATGTATTATGAATTGGTGAGGTATTGGTCTTAGTTTTGATTAATAGTCACAGAGCCATCTGAATGGCAGGATTTAGCCATTTGGATGGAGGGCAAAGTATCCTAACAGTTGAGTCATACCAAAATGCCATATGGATGGCAGACGATAGTCATCTGGATGGATAACAAACTGTTCTAGGAGTTTGAGACATATAAGAACATTATTTGGATGGTGGACAATAGGCCTGCATATGGGTCGGGCTACCCGGCCCGTCCGAATTGTGAGAGGGTTTGGGCAAAAATATATCCGAAAAATGGGCTTAAATAAAAAAATAAGACCCGTTTAAAAAATGGGCCGGGCCTTGAGTAAGGTATTTTTGGCCCAAGCCCGGCCCAGCCCGAATTCATTAAATGACAAAAAAATCTGCTATTTTTTTAATGTTATTTTCTTGTTGTTTTCTCCCTATTTTGCTACCATATTACTATTATGTTGCTACTATTTTGTTGTTATTATTTGGATACTGTATAAAACTTATTTTATTATTAATTTTGTTATTATTTTAAAGGCATTTGTTAATTTTGTTATTATTTTAGAGATATTTGCTTGTTAAGTTGCATCTATCTTAGTGCTATTTAAGTCTACATATTTTTTAAATTTTATTTTCAATTTGTTGGGAAATATTTATTTTGATTTTTTTAGTATTTTTGATGTATTATATATATTTAAAAATTATATAAAAAATATAAAAAATAATACGGGCAGGCCGGGCCGGGCCCGAGTTTTAGCATTTTTATTTGGGTCGAGCTTGGGCAAAATTTTAGGCTCATTTGTTGAGCCTGGCCCGAGCCCAATGAATGGGCTTAAATTTTTAATTGAACCCAGCCCGAACCCGGCCCGGCCCATGAGCACCTCTAGTGGACAATAACTAGAGGGTGGACTATTTTAGGATGTCTTACCCAAATGGCCATCTAAATAGCGTTAAGGTTGTTTTATGTTAAATAATAAGGTAAATTATACCAATAGTCACTCAACTTTGGGGTAATTGATAAAACAATCACCACTAACCATTTTCCATTGCAGATCTAATAGAGGTACCATTTTCCGTTACAAACTTCCATTTTCCATCCCTCTCTCTCATCCCTCTCCTTCTTCTCCACCATCTCTGCTCCTACTCTGGTTTTTTCCCTCTCCCCCACTGTCCTTTTGCTAACCCTCTTCCCCTACTCTGATTCTTTCCCTCTTCCCCACCATCCCTCTCCGTACTCTGATTCTCTCTCTCTCTCTTCCTCGCTATTTCTTTAATTGAACAAGCCCTTTACTTTTTTGCAAACCTTCCTACCCTTTCCCTTTTTCCCTCTTCCCACTATTCTTTCTTCACCATCATCCCCACCCCATTTCCACGTCACCGCTGTTACTGCTCTGTTCCACTATTTTGCTATAGAAATAGTGTTCTTTGACAAGTTGTTGGAACTGGTATGGGTGGTCTAACAATGTTCTTTGAAGGTATCCAAAATCTGATAAAGAAAAGCTATAGAAAAATAACACCATTCTTCATTCCCTATGCTATAACAAACATGTCACCTGCCTTGCTAGCCATTGATCTTTCTTATTTTCTCCATTATTTTCTGCTCAACCAAATGGAAATTATGTTGGTTTTTAGGCGTCAATGTTACTTTTTTTCTCAAAGATGCTTTCTTATTTTCTTTATTTCTTTTTTTTCCCTCTTTGATTATACTTATCACTGGGATCTTGAATTTGGTTTAGAATATTATTCTGACTAATTTTTTGGGTTTTTGACAATGATGAATGAAGGTTACTCTGAAACTTGAGCAACAATGTTGTAAGTTTGCTGGAGAAAATAAACAGAATCGGACTTGGAGAGCAAAGAAAATGAAAAACAAAAAGAGAGAGTTTTTGGATGAAATTCTCAAAATGATTTCATTAACATTGAATGAAGGCACAAAGCCAATACATATACCAGACATTTAGCTAGTCAAATCAAAACAAAACAAATTTTCACCTAACATTACCTACTACCACTAAGTAACATTAGAACTTATGAAAACATTGCTTGCACACATAGATGTACTAATTTATCAATCCATCAGTACCTAATTAAATCAAAATAATATCAACTTAGTTCAAATCTGACTGAATTACAAAGCAATATTTAAGGTAACAAAACGAAATGAAATAAAATAGCAGTATTGTGCTTCAGCAGCTGCATGTATACTTAATGTGATGTAAGTGCGGCTTGATCTGCTTCTTCATACTTCATGTGGTGTAAATATGGTATGCAGGCCAACTTCAACACTCCTTCTTGGCTTGCATGCTGCATACTCCCATTTTAGCTCTCAAATGCACGAATCTTGACACACTAAGGGGCTTTGTTAAGATATCAGCAAGTTGTTCTTCAAAACTGCAATGAACTAGCTTCACTTCTTGAGCTTGCTCCATCTCTCTAACAAAGTGAAATTTGATATTGAAGTGTTTCGTTCTCCCATGGAACACTGGATTCTTTGCAATTGTAACCGCAGATTGGTTGTCACAATTGATCTTTGTTCTTCCCTTTGGTGTAGATTCAAATCAGCCATGATTTTTCTTAGCCAAATGGCTTGATTGACAACATTAGCAGCTGATACATATTCTGCTTCGACAGTTGATTGAGCAACAACATTTTGCTTCTTCGAACTCGAGCAAAAAATGGCTGATCCAAGAGTAAAAACATACCCTGAGGTACTCTTTATGTCATCTATCGATCCAGCCCAATCACTATCAACATAACCAACTAATTTCATACTTTCAGCTTTGCTAAACAAGATTCCATAGCTCAGTGTACCTTTAATGTTCCTGAGAACTCTTTTGGAAGCTTGAAAGTGCTTTTCATTGTAGCAATGCATGAATCTAGATAGTAGACTCACAAGAAACATGATGTCTGGTCTAGTGGCAGTCAGATATAGCAAACAACCTACCAAGCTCCTATAGACAGATTCACTAACTTGCTCAAAGTCATATTGGCTCGATAGTTTCTCTCCAATGGCAACTGGTGTGTTTGTTTCCTTGCAATTTTGCATAGAGAATTTGCTTAGAATTTTTGAGGCAAAAGCCTTCTGACTTAGGAAGATTCCATGCTGAGTTCGTGACACTTCTATGCCAAGGAAGTAAGTCATCTTTCCCAAATCTGACATCTCAAACATTTACTTCATTTTGCATTTGAAGTCTGTCAGCATTGTTTGATCTCCTCCTGTCACTAGCATTTCATCAATATATAGAGACACTATCAGTTGAGTTTCACTACTCTGCTTCTTTACATACAAGGTAGGTTCACTGATGCTTCTTTCAAATCCAAGGCTAACTAGATAGCCATTGATCCTACTATACCAGGCTATTGGTGCTTGTTTCAAGCCATACAAGGCTTTATTCAGTTTGTACACCTTGCCCTCTTCACCTGCAACTTTAAAACCTTCAGGCTACTCAACATAGATTTCTTCATCAAGAAAACCATTAGAAATGTTGATTTTACATCAAGATGATAAGTTTTCCACTGTATTTGTGCTGCTAAAGCAACTAGAAGCCTTATGGTGTCAAGCCTAACTACTAGTGCAAAGGTCTCAAAGTAGTCAATACCATACTTTTGGCTGAACCCTTTCATAACCAACCTTGCTTTCAGTTTATTCAAGCTTCCGTTAGCATTATGCTTGGCTCGAAACACCCATTTCAGCCCAATGACATTCTTGTTTGCTGGTCTCTCAACTAGCTGCCAGGTTTGATTCTTCCCAATCATACTGATTTAATCAGCTATTGCCTATTTCCAGCCTTGTTGAGCTTTAGCCTCTTGGAAGCAGCTTGGTTCAACTGTAGCCACTTGAGCTTTTTTATAGATCTCAGCCAATAGTCTAGTGCCCCTGACTGGTTCATCATCAATGTCCATTTCAGGACCATTTTAATCAGCTTCAGTCTAATTTGTTAGTAAATTTTCAGAGACTACCTCTGGTTCATTCTTCTCCCAATTCCAACTTGGATTCTCATCAAAGACTACATCTTTGCTCACAAGCACTTTGTTGCATAAAGGATCTAGGATTCTGTAGCCCTTCTTTACATTGCTATAGCCCACCAGGATGCCAGGTTGAGCCTTCTTAGCTAGCTTGTCTCTTTTTACAGCTGGAACATGAGCATAGAAAGTGCATCCAAAAACTCTTAGGTGAACCAGTGATGGTTTGAACCCAAACTAGGCATTGAATGGAGTTTTCTGAGCCAAAGCCTTGGTTGGGAGCCTATTTTGGAGGTAGACAGCAGTGTTAACTGCCTCAGCCCACAAGGTTTTGGGCAAATTCTTTTCAAACAATAAACATCTGGCCATATTCTTCAAACTTTTGTTCTTTCTTTCACTAACACCATTCTATTGAGGTGTGTAAGTGTTGGTGAGCTGGTGTTTGTTGCCTGCTTCATTACAAAAGGACTGAAATTGAGCTGAGGTGTACTCATTTCCATGATCAAACCTCAATATTTTCAGCTTGCAACCTGTTTCTATTTCTGCTGTAGCCTTGAACTTCCAAAACACTGAGGCTACCTCATACTTATGCTAGATGAAGTAGATCCAACAATACCTTGAGTAATCATCAATGAGTAAAATGAAATACCTACTGCCATTTAGAGACTGAGTCTTCATGGGACCACACATATCAGTGTACACCAGTTGCAGTCTTTGAGAAGCTCTCCAGGCTTTATTTGTAGGGAATGGTAGTCTAGCTTGTTTTCCTAGCTGGCACACTTTACAAACTTCTTCTTTTTCAACTGAGTTGGTGAAGTTTTCAACCAAATCCCCTTTGGTCAGCTGAGTCGGTGATTTGTAGTTGACATGGCCTAACCTTTTGTGGCATAGCTTGGATTCATCTTGAATAGCTATGTAGGCACTGTTTGAGCCTTTGTTCCAGTCCACAACACAGCTTTTATCAGCCATGGTCACTGACATGAGCTTGGATCTACTTGGATCACTGATTAAGCTCTCATTACCTTTGAACAACACTGAGTAGCCCTTTTTTAGCAACTAAGCTATGCTAAGCATGTTTCTATCAAATTTAGGCACAAACAAGACATTTGAAATAAGTTTGGTACCTATAAGAGTGTCAATCAACACATCTCCTTTACCTTCAGCTTCGATGAAGTGTCCATTTCCAGCCTTTACCCTTGTTTTAAAGCTTCTGTCAATTTTCTTGAAGATAGCAGCATGAGGAGTCATGTGGTTTGTGCAACCACTATCTATCAACCATCCCTTTATAGTCTTTTCTTTAACAGCTGAGCAAGAAACTACAAAGACTTGCTCTTCTTGATCACTGCCCTCTTCTGCTACTTGAGCTTCAGCTCTTAGCTGTTGAGGCTATTTTTATCTCTGCTTGCCTTTGTTTCTACAGAATTTCTCAGCATGGCCCATCTTTTTGCAGAATTTGCACTGCACATCAGGCCTGAACCAACATACTTCACCCAGATGACTTAACCTTCTACAGTGTGGGCAAGGTGGATATCTTCCTACACCATCTAACTTTGGCTTGTCTTTCTAGTTTTTCTTCCCCTTGTATACCAAAATGCCATATGGATGGTAGACGATAGTCATCTGGATGGATAGCCAACTGTTCTAGGAGTTTGAGCTATACAAGAACATTATTTGGATGGTGGACAATACACCTGCTCATGGGTCGGGCTACCTGGCCCGGCCCGAAGGCCTGCCCTAATTGTGGGAGGGTTTAGGAAAACATATAGGCCCAAAAAATTGGCTTGGACAAAAAAATAAGACCCATTTAAAAAACAGGTCAGGCCTCAAGTAAGGTATTTTTGGGCCGAGCTAGCCGAATTCACTAAATGACAAAAAAAAATCTACTATTTTTTTAATGTTATTTTCTTGTTGTTTTCTCCCTATTTTGCTACCATATTACTATTATGTTGCTACTATTTTGTTGTTATTGTTTGGATATTGTATATGTAGCAGGCCAATTTAGCCCGGGGAAATAGAAACCCAAATTGACCAACCCATTACCAATAATAATAGACCAAAAGTAATTAGGTAAATCCAAATATCTAGTCCATTTACAACAAGCCAAACAAGCCCAAAACAAATCAACCCTAGCCCACTAAAAATTTTCCAGCAAAAAAAAGAAGGGAAGGAACCCTAGCCGTTCCTCCCTCTGCCGCACACGCCACTGCCTGCCTTCTCCACGCGTTTGACACTCCTCTATCACCTGCAAAGAAAGATCCACACGCAAGCAGTAAAAACAAAAAAGAAACGACAAAAAATAGAAACAAATAGGCTTAAGATTTCTCTATAAAAGCCACAATGGCCATCTTGTTTTTCTTCTTCGGATAGGAACACAGAATATTAATAAAAAAAACTGAAAGTTGCAAAGGTGATTTTTATTTTGTTATCTGAATTTTTTTATTTTAAGTTTTATTTTCGTTATTCTATATGGGAAAAATACAAAAAAAGAAAAGAGAAGTAAAAGCTTACCTGAGCCATCCCATGGTTTCGTCATCGGAAGTCCTTCTCTGGCACCGAAATCGGACTAATAAAGGGTGGAGAGTCTTTCTTTCTTCGATTTTTAGGACTAGGAAAGTTTTCCTTGCAAAGGTGATTTTTATTTTGTTATCTGAATTTTTTTATTTTAAGTTTTATTTTCGTTATTCTATATGGGAAAAATACAAAAAAAGAAAAGAGAAGTAAAAGCTTACCTGAGCCATCTCGTGGTTTCGTCATCGGAAGTCCTTCTTCGGCGCCGAAATCAAACTAATAAAGGGTGGAGAGTCTTTCTTTCTTTGATTTTTAGGACTAGGAAGGTTTGCCTTCAGATCCATCTTAAAAAGGGCCAAAAATCTAATCTTTGTGTGGCTTCGACCACCACCCACGGTGGAGCCATGACGGTCTGGCACCGTGCGATGATGGGTTTTCGTTAGAAGTTAAATATTAAAAAAAAAAAGAAGATAAATATTTATTATGGATTGAAAAACCTCTTGTGACACTTCTTTTTGATTCTAAACGATGGATCGACCTTTGCAATATATAAAAAATGACCAAGTTGAAAATTCTATAAAAAATGAAATGTCACAATATTTTTTTTATACATGTCAAAGTGATGGAAAAGAAAAAATATCTTTTACGTATCCACCCAGTTTAGCAACTTTTGGGGAAATGATACAAAAAAAATATATTTTTTCACACCAGAAAAATTGTTTTCTGATGAATTGTATACTGATTAGGGTTTTATCAATGAAATAAAAAGAAGAAATTTTAGTAAGGAGTTTAGAAAAAGAGTCAAATCTTTAGATAAGGAATCTTTTGATCTGGGCATACTTGAAAAAAGGACTCGATTCTCTAATAATGAAACTAAAAGAGAATACTTGCCTAAACTATATGATCCTTTCTTGCATGGACCCTAGCAGAGGATAAGAAAGAAAAAAGGGGGGGTTCAAAAATTTTTTTAAAAAAAAGGGACAGAATAAAATTTTTTGTTTGTTATTACTCATTTTTTGTTTGTTTTTTACGCTTCATCATATAGATTGTTTTGAGGCGTTTTTGGCGAAATTATGAAAAAAAGGGAAGGAAGGAGTTTGAATTTGGGTGTATAAGAGAGGATACTAATGTGTTAACCATTAGGCCTATTTATTGTTTTACCTCCATCAATATTTATTTTAGTGTGGTTTTTATCCTATGTTGCTGAAAATAAAAGAAAAAGAAATAAGATAAATAAGGTCTAAACCTTGGACTTTTAGGATAGAAGCTAACTCTTAACCATTATGCCTAAAGTCTATTTATTACTTCATTTTATTTCTTAATTGTATATATTTATTTTGGGTTTGACTTGCATCTTCTTTATTAACTTATACATTTACTCAAATTTTTTATTAAGTTATTTAACTTAGCACATTCCATTTTAGTTTATTTATATAAAAATTAAGACTCATAGTCAAGTCTCATTATTATATTTTAATTCATTTCACCCTTTTTTCAATTAGGTCCTAACTTAATTAAAACATACTATTTTCAAATTAAACATTATAATCAAGTTTAGTTTTAGATTAATTAATATAATAAAATCTTATTATATTATTTTAATACTTTAATTAATTATTTATTACCCTAAATTCGCTATCCGTTTCAAACCTTTAATTTATAAATGCACAAATATAACCTTACAAATTGGGGCATGACCACTCTCGATTTTCAGAAAACTGATTTTTCTAACCCCATTTTTGAGGTATGACAGCTGACGTGGCATTTGACATGAAAATTACATCTGGTGTGGCATCTAACGTGAAAAAAATGTTAATGCGAAGGAATTAATTGATTTTTAAATTATTTTAGGAGGGGTTAAATGGTTTTTAAGGATTATATAAAAATAATAAAAATTTATAAAATGAATAGTAAATTTAATTTTTTTATAATTTTTAATAATTTTCTAAATTTTATATAGTATTTTGGTATTTTCTAATAATTTTGAAAACTTTCTAGTAAAAATAACTACTCATACCATAACCTATCCTTATCAATGTCTCCTCAACCAAAACTATTACTCATCACTCTCTTTAAGCCACCGAATACTAAATTCATTATCTCTCAGACCCTTTAATCGACACCCCATTTAAGTATGATTACCATCACACTTCAAGCTCTCCATTAAAATTTAATTCAAACCTTCAAAACAAAAAAATATATAATTTTTCTATAAATATTTTTAGTTTTTAAAATTTTTTTATACTTAAATAATTTTTTATAACTGTTTTTATTAAATTTTTTTATAGATTTGTATCATTTTAATTTATTTTATATAATTTTGTATAATTTCTAAATATTTTAATATTTTTCATAACATATTAATAAAATATTATAATATTTAATAGTTTTTCATATATTTTAAAAATTATGATATTTAAAATTTTTTTTAGATTTTCTATAATTTTCATAATATTTTAATAATTTTTAGGCTTAAATAATTTAAAATCAATTTGGTCCTCCTAAAATAATTAAAAAATCAATTAAACTATCATAAAATAATTTTAAAAAATCAAGTAAACCCTCCAAATTAGCATTTTTCTATGTTAGATATCATGTCAGCACTTATCGATCCCCATCAGGGGCATCAACAAAAAATTATATTCGAGGGGTTCAACCGATTGCTAACTTTCAATTAATGACTCAATTGATTGCACTTTTCAAAGAGGAGCTATTTTTCAAAGGTTTTTTTTAATAATTAAACATTTTTAAAAGGGATAAATCTCAAAACTATACATGAACTATAATTTAATGTGCAATTGTATACATCAACTTTGATTTT
Source organism: Gossypium anomalum (assembly GCA_025698475.1). NCBI lineage: Eukaryota > Viridiplantae > Streptophyta > Magnoliopsida > Malvales > Malvaceae > Gossypium > Gossypium anomalum. Next base: position 66,496,082 of record CM046964.1, read on the forward strand.
GTGTAATTTTATACATGAAATTTTGATTTGATCCAATTCTTGTAAATTATTAACACAATTATTGATAAAATATCGTTTTATGCTTATATATTACCTACATAAATAATTATATTTATTCAATATAAAAATAAATTGATGTATTTATTTCTTTAAATGTGTATGATTAAATCAAAATTGAAATTTGAAGTATACATTTGAACCACAATTAGAGTTTCTGGTGTATAATTACACCAAATTAAAATTCATGTATATAATTGCACATTAAAATTCTAAAACCATATAATATAAATAAGAGAAAATATCTTTTACCGATTTGTTTTTAATGAAAAAGTAGAATGTACATATTCCCTACTCTAAACATGTTAATTGAAGTTTAAAAGTTTGGTGATTTTTTTACGCAAAACCCAAGTCATTGATTTACATTCAACCTTATGAATCAATACATTTAAATTCTCAAAAATCCATCCACAAGTTAAATTATAATATAACACGATGTTGATCAAAATCATCTTAGTCGAATCATCAATTTAATTATGAAATTAGAAAAAATATTTTTAATTATAATTATAATTAATATTAATATTAATATTATTTTTTTATCTTTTCATAATTTTATATAATTTTTAAATAAAAAATAAAAAAATACAAATGCAAGAATTGAACTAATATTTGATAATATTAACGTTACCACTTCACCTATACTCTTTATTAAATAAATTATAAAGAAATATTTTTAACATAAAATATTTTGATAAAATAGTATGTATATATATTACATAAAGTTGAATATTCTATGATATAGTCCTTTATGATATAATTACAGGTCCTATGCTAGCAGTTGTTGGAAATTTGAAAAATCTTGTGAGTTTAAATATATCAACAAACAAATTGGTTGGTCCAATCTTACATCACTTTATGGAGTGGTATTAGTAAAATAAAAGACTCCAAGAAAAGTCAATAACTGTAAATATTTCACCTTCTTAGGCAATGACTGAAGACTTTGAAATTAATATATCCAATAAAATTAACAAGCAATATTTGAATCAGATGTAAATATCACTCTAACAATTAACAAAAAGTTTGCATTATATTAATCACCTTTGCTACAACTTCCAGTTTACTTCTAAAGGACGAAAGCATGACAATATTAATCAATATGTGTTAGACAATGACTAAAGACTTTGAAATTAATATATATATATATATATATTCAATAAAATTAAATCAGTTTTATATGTATTTAAATAAGCTAATGTTTGAGAATTGGACTGCAGCTTCAGCCCTCAACTTCATAGCTATGAAATCCTACTTTTACACTTCTATTCCAACCTTCTTTTTATTCTCTGTAATCGTGATCACTAGTGGAATTACAAGAGCAACGAACGCTGATTCTGAATGGCTGGCAGCAGAGGCACAAGCCTTGATGGAAACAGGGTGGTGGAGTAATTATACAACGGGAGTTGGAGACCGTTGTATGTGGCCTGGTATCAAATGCAATGCTGGAAGTGTCGTCGTGATTGATCTTAGTGGCCATGGTCTGAATGGTGGCATAACACCTCAAATAGGATCACTTTCAAACATCAGGTACCTCGATCTCTCAAACAACAGCCTTGTTGGTCCAATCCCATCTTCTGTCAGCAACTTAACCAATTTATGGTATCTATCCATGGCTTCGAATCTTTTGGAAGGTCCCATACCCCGTGAAATTGAGAGTTTGAATGCCCTGGAATACTTAATTCTCTCAGCCAACAAATTGAGTGGACCCATTCCAACTCAGATTGGTAATTTGTCAAATTTAAGACACTTAATTTTGGCAAAAAATAACTTGAGTGGAAGGATTCCCCTGCAAATTGGTGGCTTATCTCTAGACCAGCTTGATCTAAGCCATAACATTATTAGTGGAGATATACCTTCTCAACTCAATTCCCAAAGCATTGATCTTAGCCATAACCTTCTCCAAGGAGTGATACCTTCCCAGTTTGGGAATTTAACTCAATTAAGGCTTCTAGATCTCAGTCGGAATAATCTAACGGGCATGATTCCCGAACTTCCAATTTATCCGAAGAAGCTCAACTTATCGTTTAATTCCCTGTGGGGTCCAATTCCATATGGGTTGTTGGATTTTCCACCCGAGACATTTACAGGCAATAAGGATTTATGCGGTTCCATTCAAGGCTTCATTCCTTGCCCTTCAACGAAGCACAATTTGGCAGTCATTATTCTTGTCCCGACATTGTTATTTCTTATCTCGATCTTTCCATTGGTGATATTCATCCTTTTCCGACAATATAGAGCTAAAGCTTTGAAACACGATCCAAGTCCAACCAAAAATGGAGATTTATTCTCTATTTGGAATTTTGATGGAAAGATTGCATTTGAAGACATCATCAAAGCAACAGAGGATTTTGATATCAAATATTGCATTGGAATGGGTTGTTATGGCAGTGTTTACAGAGTAGTCTTACCAAGTGGCAAAGTTGTTGCTTTAAAGAAACTCCACCGGTTGGAAGCTGAGCAGCCATCTTACGATACAAGTTTCCGAAATGAGATCAAGTTTTTAACAGAAATACGACACAAGAATATCGTCAAGCTCCACGGATTTTGTCTCCACAATCGTTGCATGTTCTTGATTTATGAATATATGGAAAAGGGAAGCTTGTTTTATGCCTTGAGCGTTGATGATGGAGCTATGGAAATGGATTGGACCAAAAGAGTGAACATTGTCAAAGGTGTCGCACATGCTCTATCTTACATGCATCATGATTGCAACCTTCCAATTGTTCATCGAGACATTTCAAGCAATAACATTTTGTTGAACTCTGAATTGGAAGCTTTTATTGCTGACTTTGGGACTGCAAGACTTCTTGATCCTGATTCATCTAATCGAACTGCAATTGTTGGAACGTATGGATATATTGCCCCAGGTTCTGCACCTTTACTCTCTTTTTCCCCTTTCTATTTAGTTTCATCCATATTTAGTTTATACTGGTTATTTATTTTGAATTACATAATGGAATAATATGAGAGAAACAATGAAAGATCAAATATAAATATATATATATATTTTTTAATTTGAGATTAAAGGATTTAAATGCAACCATACATGCAACTATAGTCGAATACAAAATATAAATTAACATCAATTTAAGTCTCTCTCTTTTTTTTTTTTTAAATTACAGAACTTGCTTATTCATTGGTTGTGACCGAAAAATGTGATGTTTATAGCTTTGGAGTGTTGGCATTGGAAATATTGATGGGAAAGCATCCTGGTGATTTGTTGTCAACACTGTCATCATCGTCGTCATCGTCTCATGTCCAAAATTTCATGCTAAATGAAATTTTGGACCCTCGATTACCACCCCCGAGAAGTCGAAAAATGGTAGGAGACATTGCTTTTATTGCTGTCATTACTTTTGCGTGCTTACGTGCTAGACCCAAAGCTCGACCAACAATGAAATTAGTGTCTCAAGAATTCCTACATGGCAATTCTCCAATTGCAATACCTCTTCATGAAATATCATTGATCGAGCTTAAAAATCATGAGATGTTTATGAGCAACGGAAGTCATAGATAAATAAATGGCAGTTGATTTGGTGCTGCATTTTTAAAGAGGACATGAATACCGTATTCACCTAAATATCTCCTTAGGTTAGATTTTGGCTATTCAACTTGATTTAATTTAACAAATTACCTTATTGATATATGTATAAATTTTGAAGTTAATTTTAATAATTTAGGAACTAATGGAAAGTGATAAGTTCTTTACTAAGGCACGACATTGTTATTTTTTTTTTTTTTTTTTTGTGCTCAATCGATATGAATTCATAGTTGCTTTCTTATTTTTTGTTATGTGCCTTGGCATAGGGTCTAGTCATAGGTCTAGACAAGAAAGAATTCTTGCTTCGACCTATGGTTACTCAAAAGGTAGATTCGTCCTTGACTGAACCCCCTTCCCAAACTAACGTTTGTGATAAAAAAAATAAACTGCTTGCTTTTTATTTCATATTGGCAGCCTTTTTATAGGCAGTTAATAACAAAGGAAAGTGTCCTAATATAATTCCTAATTTAGGGTTTATAAGGGAAATAAAAAAAAACCTAATATAATAGGGAGAACAAATAATACTAAAACTCATGATAAACCTAATAAAGAAATTAAATAAATCTAAAACTCTAATTTTTGTCATTCATATTCCTTCTCTGATATTGTTTTCCAATAAAAACATCAACATCATTACTTCCGCTCTCGAAGTTAAGCTTGTCCTCAAGCTCAAATTTAGGATAAGCTTCTTGAAAACAATCAATTGGTTCCCAAGTGGCATCTTCTTGAGTACATCCTGCCCATTGCACTAATAGTTCCCGTCGACCTCGATTTAGCCTAGTATTAGTAATAGCTTGTGGAGTAGGCAAGGCCTTACCATCACATACTAAGGGCTAGTCTCGTACCACATCTGGTTGAGGTCCCTTATAATCTTTGAGGAAAGAAACATGGAATACATAATGTATTCTGCTACTTATAGGTAATTCAAGCTGATAGGCCACTGTTCTTATTTTGTTCAAGACCTTAAAAGGACCAAAATATTTCAGCAACACCTTATGATGCTTCTGTTTAGTTATTGTCAATTGCCGATATTGGGAAGTCGTAACCAAACCCAATCCCTGACTTTAAATTTCAACTCTCTATGCCCCAAATCATAAGTTTTCTTCATTCGTTGCTGAGCTTGCAAGAGTCTATCATGAGCATTTTGTAAACGTGCATCCCTATCTTGTAGAGTCTTATCCATAGCTTCAATTCTTGTAGAGCTAGCTGAATAGGAGAGAAGTTGAGGTGGATCCCTACCTATACTAATTGGAAAGGGGTGGCCCTTAAGGCATTATGATAGGAGGTGTTGTAGCAATACTCAGCGCATGGAACCCAATTGACCCACTATCTTAAATGATCACTAGTAAGGCACGTAGTTACAGATTAACTATCTCTGTCTGACCATTAGATTGGGGATAGTATGCTGAAGAAAAAGCGACGTTAGAACCACTCTGACGAAATAATTCCTTCCAAAACAGGCTGAGGAAAGTTTTATCATGGTCCAAAACTATGGATTCCGATAAGCCATGAAGTCGGAATACCTCTGTAAAGAAGATGGTAGCAACATATATATCAGTAAATGGATGGGGCAAGGGTAAAAAATGAGCATATTTCAATAGTTTGTCCACAACCACCATATGTATCAATTTCCCTTTTACTTTGGGTAGACCCTCCGCGAAATCCATAGAGATATCAACCCAAACTTGTTGTGGGATTGGAAGAGGTTAAAGTAAACCTGTGGGTTGTAAATTTTTCCATTTGTGGTGTTGGCATACTAAACAATTTTTCACAAATTCTGAGGTTGTAAGCTTCATTCCTTTCCAAAAAAAAAAAAATCTTGACGAAGAGGATGCAATGTTTTCATTCCCCCTTCATGTGCCATAGCATGTATAGAGGAAATAATAGTAAGAATAATTGGAGAGGTAGATAGAAGGTATAACCTCCCTTTAAAGAAAATCAGCCCATCTTATAAGACCCAATCGGACACCAATTCTCTTTTTAAAATTCTTTGTTGGAGTTTTGGTAATTCTGGGGAAGCTTTTGCTTCTTGTCTGATGGCTTTAAGAATTTCAACTTGAAGGAATGGAACAGTCATGAGGAGTGGTAAGTCTTCATTTTTTATAGATAAAGCATCTCTAACTCTATTCAACTTTCCTACTTTATACTCTACTCAAATATCAAACCCCATTAGCTTGCTGATCCAATGCTGTTGTGAGGATGTCGTAAGTCGTTGGTCTAACAAGTATTTAAGACTGAAGTGATTAGTACGGATGAGGAAGTGCCTTCCCTAAAGAAAGGGTCACCAATGAGTAGCCTTTTCCAAACCAATTAATTCGCGCTCGTAAGCAGTCAACTTAAGGTGTTAAGATGCAATCTTGCAACTCAAAAAAGCGATAGGGTGTCCTTTTTGTTGCAATATGCCTCCAAACCCAATGTTAAAAACACACATTCGACCATAAATTCCTCCTCAAAGTTAGGTAATTGCAAGATTGAGTTACCGAAAGAGAAGTTTTTAATTGGGTGAAAGCAAAATCAGCTTCCTTAGTCCAATTGAAGGCATTTTTCTTTAGAAGAGATGTTAAGGGTGTAGCCATTTGTCCATAATTCTGGATGAATTTTCTGTAATATCCTGTCAGGCCAAGAAAGCCTCGTAGAGCCTTGGTAGTTTTAGGAGTCAACCAATCAGTGACATCTTCAATTTTAGGTGATCAACCTTGACTCCCTCACCATGGATGATGTGACTAAGGTAGGTTACTTGAGACTCTCCAAAGAAACACTTGGATTTCTTTAAGAACAACATGTTATCCCACAAGAGTTTAAAAACCAGTCTTACATGATGCATATGTTCAGTCCATGTTTTGCTATAAATTAATATGTTATCAAAGAAGACCAAAACAAAATTATGCAAGTAAAGGCAAAAAATTTCATTCATCAAACTCTGAAATGTGGAAGAGGCGTTGGTAAGCCCGAACGGCATGACAAGAAATTCAATGTATCCATGGTGAATTCGGAAGGCTATCTTTTCCAGATCTATAGTTCCCATTCTAATTTGAAAATATCATGATCGTAAATCCAATTTTGCAAAATGTTTTGCCCCATAAAGTTCGTCCAACAATTCATCCATTAAAGAAATTAGATACTTGTCTTTAACAGTGAAAACATTAAGCTCTTGATAATCAATGCAAAAGCACCATGACCTGTTATGTTTCTTTACCAAGAGTACTGGAGAAGAGAATAGTGATCTGCTGGGTCGAATGATTCCTTGTTGTAACATTTGATCACACTACTTCTCAATCTCATCCTTTTGAAAATGTAGATATCGATAAGGCCTGGCTACAATTGGTTTTGTTCCTAGTTTAAGAGTTATACGATGGTTACATTTGCAGTTATGAGGTAACCCTGACAGTTCTTGGAATAAATGCACAAATTCTACCAGTAGTTTATCCAATACTATATTAGTTAAATCATGTCCTTGTATCAAACTAAGTCGTGGAACTTCCTCTGGGTGCTGCCCTTGCCATAGTATATTCTTTTTGTTTACTGCAAATTGCATAGTCAAGGAGTTGAAATCCCATAAAATCGGACGAAGGGTACACAACCATTTAACCTACAAAATCACATCAAACCCTTCTAATGGTATTGTATAAAAATCAGGTTGAAAGTTTTCATTGGCCACAACGAATTGTATTGATTTACAAATGCCTATGCTAGGAACCCGTTCTCCATTTTTCACACATACTTGCAGCCTAGATTTTTCTGTACTTTCAGTCCCAATCTTGGCACTAAACTTTAACGTAGAAAGTTATGTGTACTGTTCGAATCAACAAGGACTACCACTGTTTTTCCTGACACCTTTGCAGTTAGTTGCATAGAAGATGAATTGCAAGTTCTTCTAATGGCATGTAAAGAATTTTCAAGATCATCTACCTTATTATCATCTTGCTTATCTTCAATATTTGGTACTTCTATCCAAAATAACCTTTTACATCTATGTCCCATAGAGTAAGACTTGTCACAATTATAACACAATCCCTTAGCCCTTCTTTCTACCATTTATACCTGTGTCAATCTCTTGATAAATGATGTAGGATAACCTATTTTGTCGTTATTCCCCATTGGTTTCATTGCTTGTCCCCCTCTCTTTGCAAAGCTCTTAGTTGTTGGAATGATTGAATTGATGCTAGTGTTTTGGGAAGTTGACCAGTTTAAATTGGTTTGAGATAACATCTTGGAAGAGACTTTTTGTTTAGGTTCCAAAGCTTGAGCCATATTCATTGCAATTCCAAGGTTTCCTGGTTGTTTCATCTCAATATCAATTCTAAGTTCCTCTACCAATCTGGCAGTAAAAATGTTTACTTGTTGTCGAGGTTTAAGATCAGTAGTCTTGGCCAATAGTGATTGAAATTGGTGTTGACATTCTTCTACAGTCCCAATTTGTCTCAGGTTTGCAAGTTCCCCAAAGGGGTTATTACTCATAGGTGGCCCAAACTTGACATGACAACACTCTCTAAAACATCCCCAATCAAGATTTGCCTCCTCTTCTTCGATTTGATCAAGCCACAATTGAGCCTCTCCTAAGAGATGGAATGAAGGTAAGCCTACTTTGTCTTCTTCGTTGGTTTGTTGATTGCTAGAAAGAATTTCGTATCTCTTCAACCATCCTAAAGGATCTCCAACACTGTCATAAGTGGGAAATTCTATCTTGGAGTATCGTGGCACCATGCCCCGACTGTGTTGCGAATATGAATTTCTTTTTTTGCCTCCATTGCTACCTTGTTCTTTATTATTTTTCTTTGAATCCTCTAATGCTTGTTGCCTTGTAGCCATTTGTTCTGTGAACACCTCTAACTTGGTTGTCAAAATTTTTTCGTCACCCATGATAGTTGGCTCCGATACCAAGTTGTTATGCGTCTTGATGTAGGATCTAGTCACCAGTCTAGATAAGAAAGAATTCTTGCTTCGACCTATGGTTACTCAAAAGGTAGATTCGTCCTTGACTGAACCCCCTTCCTAAACCAACATTTGTGATAAAAAATAAACCGCTTGCTTTTTATTTCATATTAACATCCTTTTTATAGGCTGTTAATAATAAAGGAATATAATTCATAATTTAGAGTTTATAAGGGAAATAAAAAACCCTAATGTAATAGGGAGAATAAGTAAAACTAAAACTCATGATAAACCTAATAAAGAAATTAAATAAATCTAAAACTCTAATTTCTGTTATTCCTATTCCTTCTTTGATATTGTTTTCGAATAAAAACATCCACATCATTTTCCTACAACTATTTTTTTCATTATCATCAATGCAGTTAAACTACCGTTGCAAAGTGACAATGCCAACAATTGAGCATTTAAAGTTCTAAAATTTGTAGTTGTAATTCATCTCAATGTTCTTACTGTAATAAAACCAGGACTTAGGGAGAAAGTTTATATATTCAAATTCGGAATAAAAATAATAAATCAAAATTGAAATGAGAGTTCGATATACTTCAAAACAATTAACTTTGCATTGAATAACAATTCCAAACTCAATCTTGATGTTCATGAATTTCTTTTAAAAGAATAAGGTTTTGGTTCTTTTAATTTAGCTATACATTATGTTGATTGTGTTTTATTCTTAAAAAATGGTTGAAATTAATTTTGAGATTTTTTTAAAAGGAAAAATGCATTAATTCATTCCGTGAATAGAACCATATAATTAGGGAAAAAGAAAAAAAAATACTCGTCAGCGATGAAGGACAAGCTTCAACAACATGACAAAGGCTTTAGCCTCAGTATCGATAGAACATTGTGGCATTTTGACAATAGGCTTTGTCACAACTCAAGCACGACATATCTGGAGTAGTTGCGAGCAACTATCATGACAAGGAAATCAACCTCGGATGATCCAAAGTAGCGGACATAATCGAAAAAAGAACGAAACATCCACCAAACTAGAGAGGACATCAATAAAATCATCCCTAAAATCACTTAAAATAAAAAAGAAAAAAAGAGAGAGCATGAGTTCTTAAATTAAGATGTACAAAAGAGCATATGAAAGCAAAGTAAGTTGGTGTATTGAGGGAAATTATTCCAAATGTCTAATTGAAGTTGATTTTAGGGTTTAAAAGCCTAAATTTATCTATCTTTTACCTACCCCTAAGCCCAACCACATTACAACAACTTTAGACTATATGGCCTAATTTTATTTGAACCCTTGCAAATTTAGCCATCATTTCTCTCTTAACTATCTTAAAATTGTCCCAAACACTAGACTCAGTACTATTCAAAATATTCTTTAAAATTAAGGTTGGGGGAGTTGAAAAGAAATATCAAATGCTCTAAAATTGTAGTACATTCAGCAAAATGCTAGAATTTAAAAAAAAGAAAAAAAAAAGAGAGAGCATGAGTTCTTAAAATAAGATGTACAAAAGATCATATAAAAGCAAAGTAAGTTGGAGTATTGAGGGAAATTATTCCAAAGGTCCAATTGAAGCTGAGTCTAGGGTTTAAAAGCCTAAATTTATCCATCTTTTACTACCCCTAAGCCCAGCCACGTTACAACCTTGTTAAAGACCTATTGATTCAAAGTTCCAATGCTACCTACATTAGTGGAGAGAAATTGCTACGTTCAACATATGAAGGCATAAGTTAAACTTAATGATTGCAGCTTAATCTTGAATAAGGGAATAAAATTAAATTGGTAAGGTTTAACATGACTTTATTAGGAAGCATTTAGTCTAATTTTTGCTATCATAAGAATGATTGAGATTAATTTGAACGATATGTATACTTAAGTAAGCATAACTATCAAATTTCTTGTTTTTAAACATAAGTATATAATTCATAATTCTGGGATGAATGTTGTTCTGAAAAGTACACACTTTTTCACGCCCTTTTTAACTTAAAATCATACAGTTTCGATAAAATTCTTGTCAAAAAATAATTAATTTTCATAAAATAATTAAAGTGCACTTAAAATATGAACATGTTGAACTTTATTTAATTTATAATTAATTTTGATGAATTTTGGTTATTTTCGACATATTTGCACAAAGGGCAAAAAATAGCTCAGCAGACACTGCTAGAAGCACAAAACCGAGAAGCAATTTAAAGTACCGAGGCAAACTAAATTCTAGCCTAATATGGTCCAAAATTATATGTATTAATTCATAATATAATTAATTTTAATTTCTATCCAATTTAATTTGGGTTATTAAATTATTAATAATTAATTATAAAAAAGTGGTCCAGTTGAACCGAACCAAGTGAACCGAACCGCCCAAGAAATGGAAAGCCCAAAACTGTCCCAAGAGCTGATCAAATCAGCTTATTAGCTGATTATTTAAGCTTGCAAAGAGGCCCTTGAAGACTTGTTCAAATTGCAATTAAGCCCCTCCACAATTGGTGGCTTTGTAGATTTGCCCCAAGCCATATTTAGCAAAGTTGAAGCCATCAACTTTGCCACATAGATGGCTGGCCAAGGGGTGGCTTTTTGGATGCTATTTTTAGCAAATTTTAGCTGGCACATTCAGCTATAAAAACCCCCTTAGCTGATCATTCAACACATCCCTCATTCACATCTCTTCTCTCACAATTCTCCTCTCCTCTCTCACTTTTTCTCTCATTTTTCCCACTCAAAGTTCCTTGCTCTTTTACGGATTTCTTCCCTTGGAAAAGGGGTCTTTTTTAGCCATTTTGAAGTAGCAATTGAGTGTTCATAGCAGCTTTGATCAGCGAGGACAACAAAGAAGGAAGAACGGAACAACCTAGTCAAGCCATAGAAAAACATCGGATTTGATTCTTGTTCCCTATCTCTTAAATTTTTGTTGTTTTTGTGATGAACATATCTATGAATATTTATGTTGTTGGAATGGTTAATTTAATCATCTTAGCTTGAATTTAATTAGTGTTGGGTTGATTTCATTTCGTCCTCTTAAATTATTAAAATTGTGTTTATGCTATTATAAGCCTCGGTAAAATGCTTGATTAAGTAAAATCATGACTAAGTTATTCTTGAATTACCATTGTTAGGTAACTAATGAATTAATTATTTAAACGGATTGAAATTGTAATTAATGGACACAGTACTTAATTAGTGCATGTTTATTCTTCTAAGGTAGCTAAAGGTTAAATTAGAACTAACATGTTTAAACTAACATGTTTAAATCGTGCATTAGAACTTTTATTTTTATTCATTTTTAGTTTCCTTAGTTTAAAATCTTAATCTTTAATCACCCTCTTCAAACGAAATATTTTTCCTCACCAAAGTGTTTTAAAAAGCATTCATAAATAATTCTTTTCACAGTCGCTGTGGGTACGATAACTCGACATTTACTTGTCACTTTATTACTTGTTGCGATTGTGTACACTTGTACATTTCCGTTGTTCCAATCATCAAAGGGGCTCTCCATTCGACGTCCTCGTCTTGGAGATTCTGGTAGATCGTCATCCATTTTTCCTTCGAAATGTTGTCCCACCTCAGTGTAGCCACTAATTCTTTCAATGGAGAGTAGTTCTCAGAGAATACTCATTAAGAAACTTTTTCTACCTTCCAAAAGTGGCTGTGAAACCAAGCTAGCAAGAGTTACGTACATCCGATGAATCTTCCTTCACTCGCTCTCCGGTATGCATTCAAAGATCTGAATGCTTTGGCCAAAATTATCGAGACGGGTGTGACCCTCTTATCGAGTCGGTCAAACAATTCTAAAACTGCCTCATCCATATACCCTAGTGCTTTAGGGAAAACAATCAACCCGTAAATGCTCAAAGCAAAGACATCGACCCTTTTCTTTATATCTGGGTGTGCCAAGATCAAATCTCGTAAACTACTCCAAGCGTTACATTTACTATCTCCTTTTTGCTTCATCCAAGCTGCAACCCATTGCTCACTCATCCTCGTGATGTTCATTAGCTTTCTTAAGAAAGTTGAGATGTTGGCGGCTCTGGAATAAACCTTGTCGGCTCGAATTTTCGGGCAACGAAGTAAGGTCGTGTATTCTTCCATAGTAGGTACCAAATCCACTTTTCCAAAAGTAAAGCAGCTGTAGGCGGGATTCCAAAATTGAGCTAGAGCTCGAAACAAGTGCTTGTCCAATTTGATATCAAGTAGATAGGGCAAGTCACCATAATTACAGTAAAATAGCTGCTTGATTTCATCATCCCATTGGATCCATATCTCTTTCAGCTCTTAGAGATTGTTCTGGTTCACGCTGATATGAGTGAAATCCCACAATTCTGACACGTCCCCCTCCGTCAGACTATCACCTTTTTCTATTTATCTTTTCTCGGACCATATTTGGACAGCCGCATTATCTTCCACTTTATCAAGAAATTCATTCTCCATGGCAAGCTCTCTACTTAGTAACTGAACGTGAATCAACACATTTTTTATGATGGAAATGCCATGCAATTACATTCAAAGCAAAACAAAACAAGTCAGTATATTGCATACTAATCAAGAACAAGAAATAGTAAATAGAGCACCTATTCGGGTGACCACTAGGGGTTCGGTGCTATTCTACCTAGGGTAGGCTCTTAGGGCTCACTATATGCGGTTTGGTTCTAAAGTAAGGGCACCTGAACCGAAAAATTCCTCGATCCTCACCCATTATAGGCTTATATGGACTGAGTTCAGTTTAAGGGAATACATTTCCCTATGGCTATACGGAGATGAAAATCTCACGAAGGCATAGGTACGGATGTATCCCGAAAGCGATCCACTATCCTATACGAAGGTGAAGACCTCACGAAGGAATAGTTTCTCACTCCCACTAAAAAGGATATAACCGACCGGTTATGAAATGCAAACTGCAAAAGTATATCCAAAGACTCGAGCCAAAAAAGCAAATACATCAAAATGATACAGATCATAAAAATGAAATGCAACGAAAGGATCATAAATTTAAACCAAATTATCAATTTTCGACAAAAAGACAAGAAATAATCAACTCGTGGCTTGACTCTCTTATTGTTCCCCAGTAGAGTCGACAAGCTGCCGAAACCCTTTTTTTTTTTGAAATTAACTTTTTGTTTTTAAAAAAATAAAAATGGGAGTCGCCACCAATCCTTTTTATATGAGGTGTGATCTGATTACCTCGAAACTTGATCTTTTTAAGAAAAGGTTTAATTTATTAAAATAATGTTTTTCGATCTACAAAAATCCAGAAAATGGGTTCGGGAGTCAGTTACGCACGAAGAAGGATTAGCACCCTCATGACGCCCAAAATTGGTACGTAGTTGATTACTTGATGTCTTAATGTCAAAAATTGAAAATTTGTATTAATATATATATTTTCTTAGTAAAATCCCTTAAATAGATCAAAATATATGTAAAAGGTTTTCTTATCTCGAGATAACAAAAGGTTACATCCCATAACTTAGGGCGCGACGTCTCGAATTCTTGAAAATAAACTTGCCTTTTATTTTTTATATTAAATCTCACGTATCTTAATTTTAAAAAGATATTCGGTCATCTGAGAAAATTGAAACCCCATAAGTTAGGGTACGACTTATCAAATCTCTAAATACGGAACATTGCCTTAATTTTAAAAATTTCTTTTATGCATCGCGCAAAAGTTAACGTGACACTTAAGTTAGTATTTTAGTTTATTTGAGTACGGTGTAAAAATGGACAAATATGCTTGAATATAACACTTAGCACAAGTATTAGCACAATATAAAATAACGGATAAAAAAGATAACATAACAAGTGGATAAATCAATAAAACGAAAATATTATGCTAGTAAACGATGATAATGGACTATTATGATGATAGAATAAATAAATAGAAAATAACAATTTAATAATAATAACAATAATTATAATATTAACATAAAAATAATAATAATAATAATGGGTAATAAGATGGAAGTGCAAACATTATGAAAATAAAATAAAGGTCAAAGAAATAATAAATAAAATAATAAAATAATAAAAATGAAAAGTTTAAATTAAATAAAGAAAGGAGTCAATTGGAATTAAAATGAAATTAAGGGTATAAATTATAAAAATAAGTAAAAATAAAAAGATTCATGAAAGGCTAAAATTATGATAATAAATAAATAAATGAGTAAATAATAAAATAAAATAAATAAATTTCATGAAAGGCTGAAATTGCAATAATAAATAAATGAATGAATAATAATAAAATAAAAAAATTTATGAAAGGCTGAAATTAAATAAATAAATAAGTAAATAATAAAATAAAACAACTTGTAAAAAGGACTGAAGTTAAGTAAACTGAGGATTAAATTGAAATTAGAATAAAATTAGGGAGTATAAATTGTAACTAATAAAAAATAACTAATAAAACAGAAATAAGGATCAAAATAAAATGCGCGAAAACAAGTAGGGATTAAATGGAAATTATCCCAAACTCCCTAAACGCATCGTTTCAAAAGGGACCAAAATGGAAAAAGACGAAATTAAATGGTAAAATTTAAAAAAGAAAAGAAAAAAAGAAATAGGACCGGATTGGAAACTGCCTAAAAAGCGGAAGGACTAGGGTTGCAATTATACCCTAGTCACAAAAACACGCGGTTCTTGAGGTTATTGGGTCGGGTAATGGGGTCAGCCCCCAAAACGATGTCGTTTTGGGCGTATGGGGGGTTGAGTGAAACGACGTCGTTTCACTAGGCTATTTAAGCAAAAATTTTGAGAAAAAAAATCATTTGTTCCATGCTTTAGAAAAAAAAAGTTTCTTCTCTCTATTTCTCCCTGGGCAAAGCCCAAAATCCGGCCATGGCTCCTGTCGTTGGCCACCGGTCGTCGACGACGGCACCACCATACACGGTGGTCGGAGAACCCCAAAAATCGTTTTAGACCCCTTTTTGACCCCTCTGTTTCAAAAAAAGTTAAAAAACAAAAAACCAAAAACTTTCAATATCCCTCAAAATCGTTGTACCGAACCTTAATAGATCCTAGATTTCTGACGCCAGAAAGGGCCTCCGATGATGGAGGGAGACGAAACGTCCCAGGTAAATTTTATTTTATTTCTTATATTTTATAAAAAAATAAAAGATTAAAAACATAAAAATATCAGCTTTTTGAATTTGTATCTTTTGATTTTTTTTTTTGTGTGTGTATTTTCTTCGTTTTTTCATAAAAAAGAGGGAGGAACAATCTGTTATTTTTAGGCTTTTATAGCCGATTTACAATATTTTTTATTTTTCCACTGTTTCAACTGCTCATGTTTGGTTTCTGTCTTTTCTTCCTCTTTCCTTGCAGACGGTGACAGTGGCAGTGGCAGGCAGTTGGTGGTGGCAGGCTAGTGTGGCAGCGGCTAGATAGGGTGCGGCACAAAAGGCTAGGGTTAGGGTTTCTGTACACTAAACAGTTTAGGTGTTTGGGCCATTTGGGCTGTTAGGGTTTTTTTCGTTTGGGCCACTTGGGTTTGATGTGATTTGGGCTGATAACTATTGTAAATGGACTTTGATGCTTGGACTTATTTATTTATTTTTTGGTTTATTATTATTTTGATAGGCCTGGGCAAATTGGGCTATTACAAAAGGTAAAATAAACTGAAGAGAACAAATCTAAATTTGAAGAAATAAATTTCTTTGAATTTTATGAATGATTCAGTTAGTTTGATTCTCTGCTAAAACTACGTATTTATACTAATACATTATTCCTTAACTGCTGTTAGCAGAAATGTTAACAACTTAGAACAAACTAACTGCACACACTAACTGCTTGACTTTCAGCTGCTTAACCTTCAGCTTAGCTAGTTTCAGCTTAGTTATACTTTAACAGAAAGAAAGCACAAACTCAGATCAAATTGGAGAATTTCTTTACTATAATATATGATATATCACGTAAACCGTGTTTAATTAGACGAGTCTAACAAACAACTAATCATGTTTTGTTTGTCTCAAAATGCTAAAAAAGTAAGTTGGCAAACAAGTGAAAAAGCATTCGTCATGGAAAAGGTTTAGCTAAGGTGCATTATTATTAATAATAAAAAACTAAGTTGAAAGAAGGTTTCTGAGTTGTTTCCCATCATAAAGCCCTACACGTAAAGTTAGAGCAGGTCCACAAATATTGTGGGAACTAATTAGATATTGTTTATTGTTCTTGCTGGTTTTTCAAAATATATTGAAATCGAAAAAAAAACACTTACATATAATAAAGATTGTATGTGATGAGATTTTGAATTGGAAAACTTTAGGTTGATTGCGAGGAAATTGTCAATAAACTTCAGATTTCATTTTATCTTCCTCCTTTGCAAATCTTTCTTGGAAATTTCTAATGTATACTGAACTAGAAAAGAAGATGTCACGAGAGCAAATGAGGTGCATTGCACAATTTATGGGGCAGATAATTGCTATACTGATTAGCTTGTAGAGGGTAGGGGTGTAATCTAGCCAGAACTTGAATATTGTTAAGCTCAACTTAAAATTTGAAACTCGATATTCGGTTTGAGTTCAATCGAACACCTGTTATTAAGTTCGAGCTCACTTGAGATATAATTGAGCTACTTGAACTCGAATTTGAACTCGATTAAATTTGTTTATCAATTTTTGTACTCATTTCGACTTGATAATTAAGGGCAATAATGTAACTTAATAATATAAAAAATGTGAAAAACATGTTAGGACTCACAATGTCAGCTCAATAATTACTGAATCGAGTTCAAATTTTTTCGATTCAAACTTGAGTAATCTTGCAAGTATCAGTATCTCATTTACACCCCTAATAGAGGGGACGGGGGACAAAAAAATTGACTCTTAGCAAATAAGGTTCTTTTACATGTATAATATAATATAATATAATATAATATAATATAATATATGAGTAAAGTACATTTGTTGTCACCCAACTATGAATTTTTTTTATTCACCCAACTTCGAAAATATACAAAATGGTCACTCAACTATTCGATTTTGATTTTGTTTGGTCATCCAATTATCTTAAATTTTTTAGTGTTTCTAGTTTTACTTTAGCCGGTTGGTGACAAAAAAATAACATTAAATAGTTAAATGACTATTTTATAACTTTTCATAATTAGATGACAGAAAAATTACAAATAATTAAATGACTGTTTTATAACTTTTTATAATTAAATTACTAAAAAAACCATAATTTAATAACCACTACAATACTTTATCCATAATATATTCACATGTTGCGGACCAAATGGTGATGGCCAACTACAGTCCATAAAAACGGCTCAAACATTAAAAATTATGATGAGCTATAAAGCATGAATACCTTTGTTTGTACTATGGGATTAATATTTAATGGTGGCATTGTAACATGTGCAGTATGTTATCAAATATTAGATATTCTTGCACCTTGTGCATTTAGACGGTAATACCTGTGCAGTATATTATTTAACATTCGGAGTTTCATTTGTTTATTGAATTCTAAGGTATCGGATATCTTAAAATGATAATGTATACCTACTTTAAAACGTATGGACAATTATTTGATAGCAGTGTTGGAATTTATTTCTTTCTTTTTGAACCTGCATCATTTCAAAAATTAATGTATACGAGTTTAAGAAAATTTTTAAATAGATAAAAATGTTTTTTTTTTTTTTTATCATAGTACTAAATTTACATCTAAAAAATTATAATTTATTTTCAGATCTAATGCTGCTAATTTTAAGAAGAAAATAAAATGCTACTTGACTCTGCTTCTGTTTCTTTAAAATCTGACTTCTTCAGTAACCCAATCTAAATCTTCTTTCATTTCCCTCTGTAGACACCAAATTTACTCGGGCCCATTAAACAACCAAGCCCA
This sequence comes from Gossypium anomalum, assembly GCA_025698475.1. Classification (NCBI taxonomy): domain Eukaryota; kingdom Viridiplantae; phylum Streptophyta; class Magnoliopsida; order Malvales; family Malvaceae; genus Gossypium; species Gossypium anomalum. Next base: position 66,514,390 of record CM046964.1, read on the forward strand.
ATCCCGCTTACAACCCAACACCCAAAACCAAAACTAAAAGAGACCCACTACCCACTTACCAACCCAATTGCAAATAACCTAACCTAAGCCCATTCCCAATTTTTAGAAAACACAAGAAAGACCCTAGCCCCTATTGCTTCAACGGCGCCGCACCTAACCCCCGCCACTGTTGCTGTTGCTGAGCCACCTGCTCCACCTATGCATTAATGGAGAAAAGACAGCAAAAGATAAGAAAAAAATCAAAAATGTAACTTTATTTTCGGCTATATAGCCAAAGAGAAAAACGTGTAAAGCCTCTCTCTTCTTTGACAAAAAAAAAAGGAAAAAAGAACAGAAAGCAAAGAAATAAGAACAAAGAGTTAAAAGCTTTTCAAAAAAAAGGTTGCTCCTCTATTCTGTTGATTTTTTTCTCTGCAAATCGGTTCAACATGTACACACATATATAACAAACTCATACATAAAAGAGAGAAAGAACATCATTACCTTCCCGGAGATCGGAGAAGTCAGAACCGAATGGTTCCGTGGCTCGATCCGGTCTCCCTAATCTTCTGTTGGTTGCTTGGATCTTGAATATGGGGTGAAGGAGACGAGAGGTTTCGATTCGGTTTTTTTCTTGCACCACGGCGCTGCGTGGCGGCGGATGCTAAGAACGGACGGGCATCGGTCCGATGACCGAAAATCGCCCAGACCGGATTCCTCTCAAACCCCTTTTCTTTTTTTTTCTTTCATACTGAAGAAATGGAAATTTTCTTTTAAAATTTTGCCTTTATAGTACCCTGGAACGGCGTCGTTTAGGGGTAAAAGTTCCATGACTAAAACGGCGCCGTTTAAGTATGTGGCCCGAGTCCCGACCCGAAAACCGCCTAGGATCCGCGTGTTTTTGGACTGAGGGGCTATTTGCGCCCTCAGTCCCCCCGCTTTTGAGGCTGTTTTCGATGTCGTCCCGTCCTCCTTTATTCTTTTTAAAATTTCGCCAGAAATTTCATTTCCGTATCATTTTGGCCCTTTATCAAACGATGCGTTTTGGACGAGTGGACTTATTCCCGTTTAAGTCCTCCTTGATTGCTCGCGCATTCGTTTAGGTCCTTCCTTTAACCCCAGCAGCTTGCTTTATTTACAAATTAGCCTCTTTATTTTAATTTGATTTCAAATAAGTTTGTTTAAACACCTTTTTTATAATTTTTCTCTATTCTTCGTGTTTATTGATGTTGAATGTATCAATTGTTTGATTTTGTGAATTTATTTGTTGTAGCTTGATTAGTTGTAATTCCATTTATTATATATTGTTCTACGTTTTACGTTTTATTATATAGAAATACACATATATCTTGAAGATAAAATTAACCCTTTTTTTACATGTTATTAGTATTACATTATTCATACATCTCATTTTTCATATTTTAGAACACATACTTACGGATTAAAAAAGGTCATGGGTTTTGTACCTTATTTAAAATATTATTTACGTACATATATTGCCAAACCCTTGTATTATACCTATATTTTTAGTATACATGAGAATATTTCTAAGTCCATTCTAATTTATGATAAAACCAACTTAATCTCACATACACATTCCCTCATTTTGAATGTATTTACATATATATATATATATACATGCCCATAGTTTGTAAATTCAATGTGTTCTTAAAACTATTACATCGGTATTATCTTTGCATATTTTTTTATATATATAAGTTATCAATTTCAAATAATATTCTTCGACCTTTTGTATAACATTTGATTTAAATATTCATTTTATAAAATATATTTTAATGATCACACACATATTCTTATTTTGATTTTATAAAAAATTTTCTAGTTTAATAATTCACATAAGTTATAGCATGTATTCATCCTTTAAATTTTATTTTATACACATATACATATTATTCTTTAATTTCTATTTTGTTTTTGTGTTTTTTGCATTTGAATACGGCATTAGGTTACATATATATGTTATTGTGGTATATTATTTTTGTTTTGTATCGCCATCATGCTAGTCCTTATTTATCCATGATTAAGAAATTGATAATTCGGTTGCTATCTTGTTAATTTATTAAACGAATCATGTTATCTCCTTTCAATCAATCATAATATCTTGCACATTCATATTATCCGTGTTTTTATTTTATTTCCGGTCTTCAAATATTGTTTATAACTCATAATCTTTTAAAACTAATTATCCCGCTTTATTTCAACTCGAATCAGATATTACAAGTCGCTTTGATTTATTCATTGAAATTCCTTAAACGAATGCGATATTCGATATTTAGCAATTCGAGGAATCGTGCCCTACCGTGCTGGGTTGCAATTTCCCGTTTGCATTAAATAATCGAATATCTCTTTAGAACTTTATTCACGTTTTTTTAAATTTTTAAGACAAAGGGAGCATTCGAGATTTAGCAATTCGAATAGTACCCTATCGCATTGGGTCGCTACCTCCCACTTGTCCCAAAAATTGAATATCCCTTTTCAATTTCGCTCATGTTTTCTAAATTCTAAGGCGAGGTAATGTTCAACATTTGGAAGTCTGAGGAATCGTGCCCTACTGTGCTGGGTTTCGATTTCACATTGGACTAAATAGTTGAGCATCCCTTTTAAATTCCCAAATTATAAAATTTTGGAAGTCGAAATTTATCGTGCTTTCGAGGATATCGAGGATCGCATCCTACCGTCTTTGGATGTGGTGCTACATTCTTCGAAACAAGAAGATTTCGACGACCAATTCGGATTATTCAAGCGTAATAATAAGGAACCTTATTTCAAAATCATTTTAAATCTTAGACACAAGGACAACCTTTAGTCAATTTGGTACCAATTTTGGGCGTAATGAGGGTGCTAACCCTTCCTCATACGTAACCGACTCCCGAACCTGTTTTCTCAAAATTTTGTAGACCAAAATCATAGTTTTAATAAATTGAAATGTTTTATTAAAATTATCAAATCTTTAGGTGATCCAATCACACCTAAATAAGAAAAGATTGGTGGCGACTCCATTTTCGCTTTCCAAAAAGTCGATCCCCTGTTTTCAAAAAATGGTTTCGACAGCTTGGCGACTCCGCTGGGGAAAACTAGAGAGTCAAGCCATAAAATCGATTATTTGCTGTCCTTTTGTCAATAAATTGAAAATTTATTTTGAAAATCATGATTTCCTCATTCGCATCCAATTGTATGATTGTTAAGGTTCAGATTTTGTATAATGATATTGCATTGCATTGCATGACCGTTGTGGTCACACCTTCTAAGTGGGAGTAAGAAACTATGCCTTCGTGAGGTTTTCACCTCCGCATGGGCTAGTGGATAGCTTCCGGAATACATCCGTACCTATGATTTCGTGAGATTTTCATCTCCGCATGGTCATAGGGAAATGTATTCCTCGAATCGAACTCAATCCGTATGAGCCTATAATGGGTGAGGATCGAGGAATTCGCTAGTTCAGGTACCCTTACTCTAGAACTAAACCACATATAGAGAACCCTAAGAGCCTTCTTTAGGTGAAGCTAGGTTAAATTATAGTGGTCACCCATATATATATGCTTTAATTATCTTTATTATACTTGTGTTCCATCGTTAATATTTGAGACTAACTTATCTTGTTTTGATTATTTTTTTTTTACATAACATTGCATACTAAAGGAGGTGTCGATTTGCATTCGACTACTAAATTAGAAAGTTTCATATGGAGAATGAATTTCTTAATAAAGTTGAGGACAATGTGGCTGTCCGTAAAGTGGTCGGAGAAGTTGCAATCGAAAAAGGGATAGCTTAGCTTGATGTATGATATGTATCGAGTTGCAAGAATTCACTCGCGTCAACGCAGCACAGAATGAGTTACAAGAATTGAGAGATATTTGGGCTCGTTGGGATGAAGAGGCCAAACAAATCGTTCTACCAAAGCTATGGTGATATTTCTTACTTGCTAGATATTAAGGTGGACAAACACATTCCGGAGAGCTATGGTTCAATTTTGGAATGTCGCTTACAAGTGTTTCACTTTTGGAGAAGTGGATTTAGTGCCTACTTTAGAGGAATATCTTTTGACCGCTCCGGTGTCCAAAGGTGCAAGTTAGAAAGGCTTATGCCAAAGTACTTAATAGCTGAGACCTTCACAAAGAAATTAATGAATATTTCAGAGATGAGCGAACCTTGGGTCGCCGCTTCTGATTCAACAAAAGGGAGACAGCAAATGTATCCCGTGGGAGAATTTGAGAGATTTGGTTTTAGCACATCCGGATGAACGCAAGAGGATCGATATCTTCGCCCTAAGCATCTATGGATTGGTGATTTTTCCCAAAGCTTTGAGACATGTGGATGAGCGATCACCGACTTATTTGACCGTCTTGAGAAAGGAATCACGCCTGCACTGCGCAATATTGGTGAAACGTTCGGATCCTTGAACATGTGTCGAAAGTCGGGTAATGGGCGGTTTATTGGATGTGCATGACTATTGATGGTGTGGTTTCACGGGCACTTTTGGAAGGTAGATAAAGTTTTTATCGAGTCTTTTCTCAAACTTATTCCCCATTAAAAGAGGAAGCAAACCATACAAAGGAGAGAAGATATCTCGTAAGAGAAATGGATGGAGATTCTTCAAAACCTCAAGGAGGAAGATATAGAATGGAGAGCATTTTGGATGGTTCTGATGAAATCTCAGATCGATGTGGGAACTTTGATTGGGTGCCTTTGTTAGGAATTTGGGAGCTACAGGGTACACTCCATCGCTAGCATTGAGACAATATAAGTCGAGGCAGTTCATACCCGTAACTTATGGACTTGCTCAATGTGAATTCTCTTTTAAGGATGCCCACTATAAGAAGAAAGTTCGGGAGTTATCTGATGCTTGGAAGCAAACTCGTTGGATGAAGAGGCTGGCTGTTGGTTCCATAGTGACGCCCGAGTATGATGGATGGTTCAAGAAAAGGGTTAATGATAACGTTCCTAGGCCAAGCTTGGAAACAACGCAACCTATGGTAGAACAACTACGAGTCATTCCGTCAGAATTGGAAATTATCAAACAAGACTTCGAGAGGAAGAGTTTAGAGCTTGGGAAAAAGATTGAACAATTGGAAGAAGAGAAGATGCACCTGAGATTGGATGCTGATGTCCAGAGGTCAGAGGCCGAAAAGTGGAAGAAAGGGAAAACTAAGGCCGAAGAGGATTTAGACATGATCCAAGACCGACTATAAGAAGTTACGCACTGTCTATGAGGATCATGGGGTAGGAAAGACTTCCGAACAATGGCGTCATGAAATCCGAGAGGAAAAGACTAAGGCCGATCGATGGGAAAGAAAATTTCGAGAGACTCAGACACGGAATGAAGAGCTAGAGAAGAGTCTATCGGAAAGCAGAAATGAACAGGGTGAACTAAGGGCTAGAGTGGCAGAACTCGAAAAGTCTCTTCATCAATACCGAAACCGTAATACTATGATGGAGTTGAGGGCAAGCTTGAGCAAAATAGAAGAAATGAAAGAAAGAACAGAAGAGTTAGAAGCAGCACTACAAAACTGTGAGATGAGGATCCAGTTCTTCGAAGCAGGTGAGGAGCGTTGGAAGGAGCAGCTTCATCATGCGCAAGACCAAGTCAGAAACAGGGACTATATTATGGGGGAAGCTATAACCCAGATTCGCGAGGTAGCCGATTACTTACAAACCTTGGTGGTACAAGCAGACATACTGAGCGTAAAGTACGAGTTGGAGTCAGATCGGGGACAGGAGCTAGCTTCTTTGTTCATGAAAATTAAAGCTCTAAGCATTAGGGCAAAGTCTTATTTGTAACTCAGTTTTATGTAAAGATCTTTATTTTCTAGTGAAGTTTCCTAAAAGGAATTGAATCAAATTGATGCCTCCCTTGCATTCATGCATTTACATTACATTACATCATATGCATCAAAGACCATAAAAAGATTCTAATTAATTAAAAAATGTTTCAGTAATCTGGAAACCGACGAGAATCTCTCGAGTACGCATCCTTACGGCACAAGAACTAAAGTAATGGATAAAAAACTAGAAAGATTAGAGCAAATGCAGAAAGAGATGCAAGAGCAGATGCAAGCACAAGTACAAGAATAGTTAGCTAAAATCCAGCAAGAAATGAGGGATCAAATGCTGGAGTCGCAGAGAAATATGATGGAAGAGCTGACCCGATTACTGACTAATCGACCAGACAAAGGAAAAGGCCCTATGGTTGACACTGGAAATAATAATGAAGATCCCCTTTACCCCCCTGGTTTTGCTCCTGCAAACCCTCAAACACAGCATGAGACACATACGCAGAGGCCATCTATTACTGAAGATCCTCCCTACCCTCCTGGCTTAACCCCGATGAATGCTCAAATACAACCCGAGCTACACACGCAAAGGCCGTCCGTGACGATTAGGCCCCAGCAATTTCAGGCCGATACCTCAATGCCAATCAACTATCAAACAGGCTCAGGCTCTAATCCAGGAGATAACCTCGTTAATCCTACAATCCTCGACTTGGACAATATGGCGAGAAAATGAGAGTCGTGGATATCGCTCTCAAAAAATTGGAAGAAGCGGTGCAAGTGGTTAGAGGAAAGGTTCAGAGCAATGGAAAATGCTGACTATCACTGTGGGGTCGATGCTAAAGATTTGAGCTTAGTCCCAGACCTAGTCCTTCCCCCTAAGTTCAAAATGCCTGAATTTGAAAAATACAATGGAATGAGCTGCCCTGAGGCTCATATTACTATGTTTTGCAGACGAATGACTGGGTATGTCAACAACGATCAGCTCTTGATTCATTGCTTCCAGGATAGTTTGGTTGGGGCGGCATCCAAATGGTACAACCAATTGAGCCGTACTAAGATTAACTCATGGAAGGACTTAGCTCAGGCCTTTATGAAACAGTACAGCCATGTGATGGATATGGCCCCTGACAGGATTACGTTGCAAAATATGGAGAAGAAGCAAAGCGAGAGCTTCAGGCAGTACGCCCAAAGGTGGAGAGAAATGGCGACGCAAGTCCAACCACCTCTCCTGGAGAAAGAAACAACCATGCTCTTTATCAATACGTTAAAGGCTCCATTCATCAACCATATGTTAGGGAGTGCTACTAAGAGCTTCTCAGACATAGTGATGTCTGGAGAGATGATAGAAAACGCGATAAGATGCGGAAAGATTGAGGCAGGGGAAAACGCTAAGAAGTCACCTAGAGAAGGAAGGAAAATGAGGTGAACAACACGAGTTCATATTCTAAGCCGGTTACTGTGAACCAACCGAGGGCGGTAACTACCAGCCATCAGGGCTCTACAAGACAAGATTCTAACCCAAGGCCCAACAAAGAAAGACTTCAGTTCACGCCTATCCCGATGTCCTATAAGGAATTATATCAGAGCTTCTTTGATGCACATGTGGTGTCACCTTTCTACCTGAAACCTCTGCAGCCCCCATTCCCAAAATGGTACGATACCAGCGCCCAATGTGAGTACCATGCAGGGGTAACGGGGCACTCGATTGAAAACTGCACCGCGTTCAAAAAGCTAGTGGAAAAACTCATCGAAATGGGTGTTATCAAGTTCGATGACTCACCTGGCCCCAATGTAGAGGAAATCCGTTGCCCGATCATAAAGGGGTGAATGCGATAATCGAATATGGGAATAAAAGAATCAAGGCCGATGTGGCAGAGGTGAAAACCCCATTGAGTTGGGTTTGGGAACAAATGGTTGGTAGAGGATTGGTTGCACAACATTCAAAGGAAAAGCCTCGAGAAGCAAGAAAATACTGCGAGTTTCATGAAGATGAAAGTCATGATGTCCAGGGGTGCAGTGAATTCAAGTCCATTGTGCAAAAATCGATGGACAATAAGGAGATAGAGTTTTACTGAAGAAATCGAAAGAATGTAAGAAGGAGAGGTTTACGCCTCGTAAGAAGGAAAAGCGTAAGGGTTCAGAGAGTGAATCATCCGGTGGTGATAATTTCACCACCAAGAAATGATAAAGCGGGAGTACCAATTACGCCTAAAGGTCATAATCCAGAGACTGTTGCTTTCTCTTACAAAGATAGCAAGAGCGTGCCTTGGAACTATGATTGTAATGTGGCCATACGAGGAAAGGAGAACCCACCAGTGGTACTTTAGAAGAAGGTCAAGATGAAGGTTTCTACACACGAAGCGGAAGGCGTTATACTCGAACACAAAAGCGTAACTCGCTAAAGGAAAATCTATAGTTCTTTGAGCAAGGAAGAGAAGAGACATCTAAACTCGAATCACCGCCAATGAGCCCAGAATCGATAAGGAGGCTAAAGAGTTCTTGAAATTTCGGAAGCACAAATGAATATAGCGTTGTAGAAATGACTAAACAAGCAACTGGCTCGTATCTCGGTGCTAAGCGTTATTTATGAGCTCGAGACACATCGGAATGCATTATTGAAGGTGCCGAACGAAACCTACGTCGCGAATGACATCTCTCACAATAAACTAGATCGCCTTGTCAATAATATAAGCTACGACAATTTCATATTTTTCAATGATGATGAAATACCTTCGGGAGGAATGGGGTCAACAAAAGCGCTACACATCACCACCCGTTGTAAGGGGTTCACATTGCCGGAGTATTAATTGATAACGGGTCAAGATCGAATGTCCTACCCTATCTACGCTGAATAGGTTGCCCGTGGATAATTCCCATATGAAAACGTGCCAAAATGTAGTAAGGGCATTTGATGGCACCGAAAAGGAGGGTAATGGGGAGGATCGAAATACCCTCTTAATCGCCCAAGCACATATGAGATAGATTTCTTAGTGATGGACATCAAACCCTCTTACAATCGCTTATTGGGAAGGCCGTGGATTCACTCGGCGGGAAGCGTATCATCATCATTACATCAAAAGCTCAAGTTTATAACGGAAGGCCGACTAGTGACCGTGAACGCAGAAGAGGATATCATTGCATCTCGTTACAAAGAATGCACCATATGTGGGGACGGATGAAGAGGCCATAGAATGCTCTTTTTTGGTCATTAGAGTTTGTAAATGCGACGCTTGTTGTTGAAGGAAATAAGGTCCCTACACCCTAATCTCTAAGACCACGAGAATGGGCCTACAACCGACGGTTGGGAAAGGAGCTTTGCCAGGAAAGGGCTTGGAAGAAGTCTACAAGGGAGGGTCGACGCACACTATGCTCATGGACAAACGAGATCACTTTGGCTTAGGATTCAAGCCAGATGCAAAACAGAAGAGAAAAGAACAAGAAAAGAAGCAAGAACGGAGAAGAGCGCGTTTAAGCGGGGGAGAGGTTAAGTGGGAGCCGATAACCTTTCCTCACATCTCCAAAACATTTGTGTCAGGAGGAACCATTTACTCTGAAGGAAGAGTGACAAGGAAAGAATCTTCTGAAGAACTAATGGGAAACTTGAGCATTAACGCCACATACGAGGATGGAACCGGAGAAGAGAATTTATTAGGCATTCACCTTTTGAACTGTGAAGTGTTCGAATAATCGGATCATGAGGAGATTCCTGTAGTCTTTAGAACTAATTCAGAGTAATGCCCAAAACACACTATTACTCTAAGCCTAGGAGTAATAAGTCCCCTTTTGTGAAATAGGCTTGTGTTCAAAAATCATTATTTTAATGAAATGCATCTTTTGTCTTATCTCGTGCAAATACTCTTTTATTCTTTCATTCATGACCATACTATCCACATCATTCTTAGATTTTTTTTGTTCTTTGTATCTTCCTTCATACCTATAACAGGTCTCCGGATATCAATGATATGAGCAACGTTGCTACTAACTCAGAGTCTCCTTTTGAGCAAGATATGCGTCTAGAGGGATCACAGGACTTTGAAGATGACAGAGACTGCAACTTGTCCCCTGATTTGTTAAGAATGGTAGAACAAGAGGAGAAACAGATCCTACCACACGAAGAGTCAATAGAAGTTGTGAATTTGGGGGATGAACTAGAAAAGAAAGAAGTGAAGGTTGGGGCTTGCATATCCCTAGAAACAAAGCAGAACCTTATTAAGCTACTCCAAGAGTTCAAGGACGTCTTTGCATGGTCATATCAAGATATGCCTGGGCTAAGTACTGACGTTGTGGTACACAGACTCCCCATTAAGGAAGAATGTAAGCCAGTTCAACAGAAGCTGCGACGGATGAGACCGGATGTCTTATTGAAAATAAAAAAAGAGGTCAAGAAACAGTTCGATGCTGGTTTCTTACAAGTAGTTGAATATTCAGAATGGGTAGCCAACATCGTCCCTGTCCTAAAAAAAGATGGAAAGGTACGGATGTGCGTAGACTATGTGGATCTCGAACAAAGCCACCGAAAGATAATTTCTCATTGCCTCACATTGACACCTTAGTGGACAACAACACGGCAAAGTTACTCACTCTTCTCCTTCATGGATGGTTTTCTGGTACAATCGGATCAAAATGCATCCTCAAGACATGAGTAAGACCACTTTTGTAACCCCTGGGAACCTTTTGCTATAAGGTAATGCCATTCGGATTGAAAATGCGGGAGCTACATATCGAGAGCTATGGTAACCCTATTCCATGACATGATGCACAAAGAAATCGAAGTCTATGTTGACGACATGATCGCTAAGTCCCGGACGTAAGAAGAGCATGTGCGCAGTCTTGAAGAAATTATTTTTGAGTCCGAGAAAATTCCAGTTGAAACTCAATCCAAAGAAATGTACCTTCTGGGCCCAGTCAGAAAGTCGCTAGGATTCGTAGTCAGTGAAAAAGGGATTGAGATTGACCCGATAAAGTCAAGGCCATACAAGAATTACCTCCACGCAAGCACTCGTAAGGAAGTTCGGGATTCTTAGGGAGACTAAATTACATCGCTCGGTTTATTTCACAACCGACCGAGAAATGTGACCCCATATTCCGTCTTCTTAAGAAACATAACACGGTGTTTGGGACGAGGAGTGCCAAAAGACCTTCGACAAGGTTAAGCAATATTTGTCTAATGCCCCAAAGGTCGCGACACCACCTAGTCCAAATAAGCCACCGACATCAGATTTGACAAGATTTGAAAATTCTATGGGATGTGTGCTCTCGCCAACACGATGAGTCGTGAAGGAAGGAAAGAGCGATATATTACCTCGCAAGAAGTTCACCGAGTGTGAGATGAGATACTCGCCAATTGAAAAATTATGTTGTGCCTTAATTTGGACAACCCAAGGTTGAGACAATACTTGTTGTATCACACAACTTGGCTGATTTCCAAATTGGATCCTCTCAAGTACTTGATGGAGTCGATCGCTTTGAATGGAAGAATGGCCCGATGGCAAATCTTACTCTCGAGTTTGATATCGATACGTGAACCGTAAAGCAGTAAAAGGGAGTGCAATAGCGACTTTCTAGCCAGAGAGCTCTAGAAGACTATGAGCCTCGAACTTTGATTTCCCAAATGAAGATCTCGATGTACGTGGCAATCATTGAAGAAAGCCCTCGCGAAGGTCATCCTGGAAACTAAACTTCGACAGAGCATCAAACGCGTGGGTAATGGAATCGGGCGATCTTGGCATCCCCAGACGGAGATCATTATCCCTTCACCAAGAAATTGGATTTTGATTGTACGAATAATATGGCGGAATACGAAGCATGCATTATGGGCATCCGCATGCGTCCATAGAACGCAAGATCAAAACACTAGAAGTGTATGGGGATTACGCTTCAGTGATTTATCAACTCAAAGGCGAATGGGAGACGAGAGATCCCAAATTGATCAATTACGTAAATCTAGTCCTCGAATCGATTGAAGAATTTGACGACATCATGTTCTACTACCTCCTCGAGAAGAAAATCGGATGGTCGACGCTTCTAGCAACTTTAGCTTCTATGATCAAGGTGAGCAAACAAGAGGATGTGAAACCGATCCGAATGAGTATTTACGAGGCTCCCGCTCATTGTTGCAACCTCGAAGAAGAAGCAGAAAATGATGATCATCCTTGGTACCGCGATATCCTGCGATATGTGAAGAATCGTGAGTACCCCGACCAAGCTACTGAGAACGATAAAAGAACATTGAGAAGATTAGCTAGCGACTACGTCTTGGACGGAGAAATCCTATACAAAAAAAGAAAGGACCAAGTGTTGCTAAGATGTGTAGATGCTATTGAGGCTAAGAAAATCTTGGAGGAAGTTCATGAGGGCGTTTGCGGGACACACACTAATGGTTTTACAATGGCTAGGCAAATTATGAGGTTTGGTTATTATTGGTCCACCATGGAAGGAGACTATATTAACTACGCCAAAAGATGCTATAAGTGCCAAATCTATGGAGACAAGATTAACGTACCTCCTTCACCTCTGCATGTTATGACTTCCCCTTGGCCCTTTTCGATGTGGGGCATGGATGTGATTGGGCCGATCTCGCCAAAAGCTTCGAATGGGCATCGATTCATCTTTGTGGTCATTGACTATTTCACCAAGTGGGTGGAAGCTGCTTCATATGCTAATGTAACTAAATCGGCAGTCAGCAAGTTCCTGAAAAAGGAAATCATTTGTCGATATGGAATGCCAGAAAGAATCATATCTGATAATGCGTTGAATTTGAACAACAGAGACAATAGCAGAGGTCTGCATCGGTTCAAGATCAGACACCACAACTCGTCGCCATATCGCCTAAAAATGAGCAGCAGCGCAATAAGCAACCAACAAGAACATCAAGAAGATCGTGGGAAAGATGATCGAAACTTATAAAGATTGGCATGAGAAGCTACCATTCGCCCTCTATGCTTATCGAACATCCGTCCGGACTTCTACCGGCAACGCCTTTCTCATTGGTCTATGGAATGGAGGCGTTTTACCCATCGAGGTCGAGATTCCTTCCTCGAGTTTTGTCGGAAGTAAAGTTAGCGGAGAATGGATCCGATCCGATACGACCAATTGAATTTAATTGAAGAAAAGAGGTTAAGGGCTATTCGCCATGGTCAAATGTATCAAAAGCGAATGATGCGTGCTTACAACAAAAAAGTTCGTCCCAGAGAATTCCACGAGGGAGACCTAGTATTGAAAAAGATCCTGCCCATACAAAAGGATTTCAGAGGAAAATGGATGCCGAATTGGGAAGGACCTTATGTGGTAAAGAAAGCCTTTTCGGGTGGAGCATTGATATTGGCCGAAATGGATGGCAAGACTTTACCTAATCTCGTGAACTCGTCATTCAGAAAGAAATACTTCGCCTAAAAAAAAAAAAAAAAAAAAAAAGGAGAGGCCAAGGTGAAAACTCGCAAAGAGCATCTTGAGACCAAAGGGATTTTGAATTGAAAACCCGCAAAAGGGCGATTCAAATTTTGATCAAAAGTGGGGCATGTGATACCCAAATTAACAAGGAAGAGGGATGTTGCACCTTGGGGCATCTACAAGAGTACTCTAGATCCCCTGAGTACATATTAGGCAAAAAGGGAGTCCTCGAGAAGTTCGTACAGGGAAGCTCACGCTGCGATATCTGGGGCATCTATTTTCTTTTTATTCATTTTGTATTCTTACAACGCCAGTTGACTATAATTAATTTATTCCCTTCAAATTTTGTTTCTGACAAATTTCAGTTCTATCATTATTGTGATCTTTTTAAACATTTTGCATTGAAACGATGATTAATGGATTAATGACACTTTCACAAAAGAAGTTCTGTACAGTATTCTGAGAGTTTCTAAATAGTACAGGAGCCTGAAACAGGGCCATTATTTAGAACTAACCCAAACTTAAAGATTGGAAATACTTGAGAAGAAAGAGTTTAAATTTGGGCCAGCAAATTGGGTTTTCTGCAAGGATCTAAGTTTAATAAGAAGACAGGGTACCGATTCAGTGAAAGAACCTTGATGAACAAAGAGCAATGGTAACCTAAACATTAAAAGGTAATTCATGCTCACAACATGCTGCACTCATGCATTTATAGAACATTCATAGCGTAGCTAGTTAGGAACAATTGATTCATTTCGATCATAGCATCCTAATTCTTTGACATCAGCACAAATACATGGAACTGATTCCACAGGTCATATCCCAGAGTCAGTAAATTCACAAGCCTTAACCCCCTAGGCGATAGGGTAATAGGCTGAATTGCCAATTACTTTCCCTGAAATGGCGTTGGAGCGGCTAAAAGCCATGACAGATCTCTTTGAAAGTTTCAGCGAACTTTCTCCCTGAAATGGCGTTGGAGCGGCTAAAAGCCACGATAGATCTCCTTGAAGATTCAGCGAACTTTCTCCCTGAAATGGCGTTGGAGCGGCTAAAAGCCACGACAGATCTCCTTGAAGTTTCAGCGAACTTTCTCCCTGAAATGGCGTTGGAGCGGCTAAAAGCCACGACAGATCTCCTTGAAGTTTCAAACGAACTTTCTCCCCCGAATGGCGATGGAGCGGCTAGAAGCCACGCATGATCTCCTTGAAGTTTCAATGAACTTTCTCCCTGAAATGGCGATGGAGCGGCTAGAAGCCACGACAGATCTCCTTGAAGTTTCAGTGAAGAAAATCAAAACAAATCTTATTTCCCTGAAGTTGCAGTGGAACAGATTGAAGCTATAAATCACAGATCTTATCTCTCTGAAGTTGCAGTAGAGCAGATCAAAACAAGTCTTATCTCCCTGAAGTTGCAGTGGAGCAGACCAAAGATAGCAAATCTTATTTCCCTGAAGTTGCAGTGGAACAGATTGGAGCTATAAATCACAGATCTTATCTCTCTGAAGTTGCAGTAGAGCAGATCAAAACAAGTCTTATCTCCCTGAAGTTGCAGTGGAGTAGACCAAAGATAGCAAATCTTATTTCCCTGAAGTTGCAGTGGAACAGATTGGAGCTATAAATCACAGATCTTATCTCTTTAAAGTTGCAGTAGAGCAGATCAAAACAAACCTCATTTCCTTGAAGTTGCTGTGAACCAATGGAACAGAGTAAAGCAACGAGATTGAAACGGGGCTACTTGAAAGAAGGAGCACCAACAAAAATCAAGATTTGATAGGTCCCGGTAAATTTGGCTCTGTCTATAGTCTTTGCTTTATTCTCGTTGCACGACAATGAGCAAAGAGGGGCAGCTGTAGACACCAAATTTACTCGGGCCCATTAAACAACCAAGCCCAATCCCGCTTACAACCCAACACCCAAAACCAAAACTAAAAGAGACCCACTACCCACTTACCAACCCAATTGCAAATAACCTAACCTAAGCCCATTCCCAATTTTCAGAAAACACAAGAAAGACCCTAGCCCCTATTGCTTCAACGGCGCCGCACCTAACCCCCGCCATCGTTGTCGTTCTTTGGGCCAACTGCTCCACCTATGCATTAATGGAGAAAAGACAGCAAAAGATAAGAAAAAAATCAAAAATGTAACTTTATTTTCGGCTATATAGCCAAAGAGAAAAACGTGTAAAGCCTCTCTCTTCTTTGACAAAAAAAAAAGGAAAAAAGAACAGAAAGCAAAGAAATAAGAACAAAGAGTTAAAAGCTATTCAAAAAAAAGGTTGCTCCTCTATTCTGTTGATTTTTTTTTCTCTGCAAATCGGTTCAACATGTACACACATATATAACAAACTCATACATAAAAGAGAGAAAGAACATCATTACCTTCCCGGAGATCGGAGAAGTCAGAACCGAATGGTTCCGTGGCTCGATCCGGTCTCCCTAATCTTCTGTTGGTTGCTTGGATCTTGAATATGGGGTGAAGGAGACGAGAGGTTTCGATTCGGGGTTTTCTTGCACCCACGGCCGCCGTGTACGGCGGATGCCGGCAACGGACGGGCATCGGTCCGATGACCGAAAATCGCCCAGACCGGATTCCTCTCAAACCCCTTTTCTTTTTTTTTCTTTCATACTGAAGAAATGGAAATTTTCTTTTAAAATTTTGCCTTTATAGTACTCGAAAGCGCGTTTAGGGTAAAAGTTCCATGACTAAAACGGCGCCGTTTAAGTATGTGGCTCGAGTCCCCCACCCAAAACCGCCTAGGATCCGTGTGTTTTGGGGTGAGGGGCTATTTGCGCCCTCAGTCCCCCCGCTTTTGAGGCTGTTTTCGATGTCGTCGCCCCGTCCTCCTTTATTCTTTTAAAATTTCTCCCGTAAATTTCATTTCGTATCATTTTGGCCCTTTATCAAACGATGCGTTTTGGACGAGTGGACTTATTCCCGCTTTCAGTCCTCCTTGATTGCTCGCGCATTCGTTTAGGTCCTTCCTTTAACCTCTTGACTTGCTTTATTTACAAATTAGCCTCTTTATTTTAATTTGATTTCAAATAAGTTTGTTTAAACACCTTTTTTATAATTTTTCTCTATTCTTCGTGTTTATTGATGTTGAATGTATCAATTGTTTGATTTTGTGAATTTATTTGTTGTAGCTTGATTAGTTGTAATTCCATTTATTATATATTGTTCTATGTTTTACGTTTTATTATATAGAAATACACATATATCTTGAAGATAAAATTAACCCTTTTTTTACATGTTATTAGTATTACATTATTCATACATCTCATTTTTCATATTTTAGAACACATACTTACGGATTAAAAAAGGTCATGGGTTTTGTACCTTATTTAAAATATTATTTACGTACATATATTGCCAAACCCTTGTATTATACCTATATTTTTAGTATACATGAGAATATTTCTAAGTCCATTCTAATTTATGATAAAACCAACTTAATCTCACATACACATTCCCTCATTTTGAATGTATTTACATATATATATATATACATGCCCATAGTTTGTAAATTCAATGTGTTCTTAAAACTATTACATCGGTATTATCTTTGCATATTTTTTTATATATATAAGTTATCAATTTCAAATAATATTCTTCGACCTTTTGTATAACATTTGATTTAAATATTCATTTTATAAAATATATTTTAATGATCACACACATATTCTTATTTTGATTTTATAAAAAATTTTCTAGTTTAATAATTCACATAAGTTATAGCATGTATTCATCCTTTAAAATTTATTTTATACACATATACATATTATTCTTTAATTTCTATTTTGTTTTTGTGTTTTTTGCATTTGAATACGGCATTAGGTTACATATATATGTTATTGTGGTATATTATTTTTGTTTTGTATCGCCATCATGCTAGTCCTTATTTATCCATGATTAAGAAATTGATAATTCGGTTGCTATCTTGTTAATTTATTAAACGAATCATGTTATCTCCTTTCAATCAATCATAATATCTTGCACATTCATATTATCCCGTGTTTTTATTTTATTTCCGGTCTTCAAATATTGTTTATAACTCATAATCTTTTAAAACTAATTATCCCGCTTTATTTCAACTCGAATTCGTATATTACAAGTCGCTTTCGCATTTATTCATTGAAATTCGTTAAAACGAAGGCGATATTCGATATTTAGCAATTCGAGGAATCGTGCCCTACCGTGCTGGGTTGCAATATCCCGTTTGCATTAAATAATCGAATATCTCTTTAGAACTTTATTCACGTTTTTTTAAATTTTTAAGACAAAGGGAGCATTCGAGATTTAGCAATTCGGGAATAGTACCCTATCGCATTGGGTCGCTACCTCCCACTTGTCCCAAAAATCGAATATCCCTTTTCAATTTCGCTCATGTTTTCTAAATTCTAAGGCGAGGTAATGTTCAACATTTGGAAGTCCGAGGAATCGTGCCCTACTGTGCTGGGTTTCGATTTCACATTGGACTAAATAGTTGAGCATCCCTTTTAAATTCCCAAATTATAAAATTTTGGAAGTCGAAATTTATCGTGCTTTCGAGGATATCGAGGATCGCATCCTACCGTGCTGGATGTGGTGCTACATTCTTCTGAAACAAGAAGATTTCGACGACCAATTCGGATTATTCAAGCGTAATAATAAGGAACCTTATTTCAAAATCATTTTAAATCTTAGACACAAGGACAACCTTTAATCAATTTGGTACCAATTTTGGGCGTAATGAGGGTGCTAACCCTTCCTCATATGTAACCGACTCCCGAACCTGTTTTCTCAAAATTTTGTAGACCAAAATCATAGTTTTAATAAATTGAAATGTTTTATTAAAATTATCAAATCTTTAGGTGATCCAATCACACCTAAATAAGAAAAGATTGGTGGCGACTCCATTTTCGCTTTCCAAAAAGTCGATCCCCTGTTTTCAAAAAATGGTTTCGACACCCTCAAACAACGGAAATGGGTTTTCACTTCACCCTCCCCTTCCTCGTCCTGTTATGCCCAATATTACAAGCGGCAGAATCTCAAGAAACTGCCTGTGGTAAAGAAGTATGTGGAAATATTACAATTTTTTCCCCTTTTGGAATCCATCGCACCTGCTATACTCATTCTTGGTTTAGAGTAACTTGCAAGCAAACCCTCAATGGGATCAAGCCTTTCATAAACGTAAATGGCATCGATCTGGAGGTACTTCGATTGCTTGGCTTTTATTTTTCTTCTTTTAATTCAGTCAAAAAATAGATTTTGTTAATTGTTTAAAATCAGTCTTTAGAATAATATTAATATTGCATATTGATATTTTTGTTTTTCAAAAAATTACACCTAAAAGTTTTGTATTTCGAAAACTTGAATTAATACTTCAATGAGATTAAATTAAAATAAATTACTAAGTTTTTCACTTAATCAGGGAGATTAAGGACACCGTTGGTTTCATGTTGGTTTTATATATTTTTTTATTATTTAATTATTTTTGTATTATCTTTCGGTTCATTTCATAGTTTACATAATTTTGTTTATAATGATTCTATTTTAAATCATTAGTTCATTAAAATTTTTTGAAATTATTAGTCAATTAAGAATTTAATATTTAGAATGAAATTTACAGGGTATTATGTAAAGAGAGGATGGGTGTGAAAAAAAACCTGCAATAGATATTTTCCTTTTAAGTGGAATTGAATTTTTTTTAAAACACAAGTGTTTTTAATTAGAAATATTGTATGATATCAAATTCAACTATAAAATTTATATTGAATTTAATGTCATAAATAATACATAAATTTAATTAAAAATTTTAGTTAAGAATAGCACTTTTCATAGGTACCTTCTTTTAGGATTATTATATATATATTTTTATTAATGCATTGCTTTTATTTCCTACAAACTTTGGATGTACATACATTTAATAGATTTTGCAATATACTTCCTTTCTGCTAAGCCCGCAGGATGCGGAAGACCAGCGCTAGGACGTATCAACTTCAAAACCTATAAGGTAGAGTCAGGTGGGAATGTTACTTTTTACTACCCTTTTAGCATGGAGGGCCAAGATGATTCCAATGACTGGTTTAAAGTAATTTGCAGCAAAACTGCCAATGGACAAAGAGTGCCTTTCTTAAACATAAATGGCACGAATTTGCAAATACTAGACTTTAATTTTTTCTACGGCACCATCATGGTCAATCATCCAATAACTTCAGCTGTCGAAAAAACCATCACAATGGGATGAGTCTCAACCTAATTGGCACCCGCTTTTACTATTCAGATTCCGACAACATCTTCTGGTCTTCAGGTTGCGGTAATTTGGTTATTGTTTTCGGTAATGAAATAGATAATTTTATTAGCGGATGTTCGCAACCAAGTTGTAGGATTAATAACGAGACTTCCTCTATTGTTGGTTGTCGTGTTAATATTGTAACAGCCTAAATTTCAGTTGTATCGGGAATAGAGATTTGAGATCACTAAATCCGATGGGTGAGTTGAAAATTTAATAAACTAATATTTATGAGTCAAATGTGAATATAAAAGCATTTTTGAATCAGTGAATTTGGTGATTTAAAAGAATTAATTAGGTAAATTTGGTCGAGAATGAGGTATCGAGACCTCAACTTCATAAACCAAGCCATAAATATTTTTAGAAATATTTATGGAGTGCTGGTGAGGTAGAATTAAAATTTAGTCAAAAAATTTTAACGTTTGGGCGGTTAATTAAATAAAAAGGACTAAATTGAAAAAGGTGTAAAAGTTGCTAAAATGATTAAATTGCTCAATTGTCAAATGAGGAAGGACCTAAAGTGCAAATAAGCCAAAAGGAGATATTTTGGGCGGCAATAGCTGAGAAAATCAGGAAATGAGTGAAATAAGGGTAAAATTAGAAAATTGCCAAAGTTAGCTAACTAAAAATGGGACTTGGAATATCAAGAATTCTCTTCATTTCTCTTCATATTCATCTGCTGAAAAACAGACATGGAGGAGGGTTCAAGCTGGTTTTCATACTCTAACTTCATGTAAGTTTAATTCTTGCTTTCTCCTTGAAATTTTTATGTTTTTGGACTTTTACAATTGGGTCCAACTTACTATTTCATTAGTTTTTGATTTCATGGCTAATTTTTGAAGTTTTTATGGATGATTACTGGAATAATATGATGAATAAACATAGAATTGAAGCTTTAATCTTGATATATGGTGATTTTATCAAGTAAAATTGATGAAAATTGGTTTAGGACCTAATTGTGAAAGAGTTTGGAATTAAGGTCTAGTGTTAAATTTATGGTTTTCAAGGGTTATTAAGTAGTTTAAAATGATAGAATAAAGTATTAAATGAGAAAAATTAACTCAATTGAGGAGTTAATTGAGCAAGGATTGAATTGTATGAACTATGAAATTTGGGGCAAAATGGAAATCAATATTTTGCACTAAAACTGTTTTGGGCAGCAGTAGTAGTCTAATTTTGAAAAATCACCAAAAATTGTAGAAATCAAATTAGAGGACCAATAAAATATGAAATTAAATCTTATTGAGTCTAGTTTATTATAAAAGAAATTATGTAAGCAATGGAATTGTAAATCATGAGATACAATAACTTTTGCAAGACAAGGTCAGAATGATTTCGGGTTCCTCTATTCTGAATTTGAAAAATCATAAAAATTTGTATAAAAATAATTAGGGGCTTAAATTTATATGTTTATAATACTGAATGAGTCTATTTTCAAAATAAACAAACTAGAACATCATTCAAATTCTGTACAAGAAGATAATTAATTTTTAGTGAAGAAGGGTCGAAACTGTCAAACAGCAGAATAGGGGAGACTTCAATGAATAAACTGTACTAATTGGCCCAACCAAAAATTATGAAATTTTTATGGTAAGAAGACATATGAGTCTAGTTTCTAAGAAAATTTATGGATCTTAATTTGGAGTTCTGTAGCTCAAGATAAAAATAATTTAGTGACTATGACACGGATGGACAACTTGAATATTCACATGGGTAAATAGTAAAAATTATGGATGATGCTACTTACAAGTGTGTTATTTATACTAAGGATGTGGATGGAGAGGAGGACGAGGAAAATATACATATGTGTATGAATGACTTGTTTATAAATTGATCACGTGCCTGATTATAATCGATAAATGTTGAATTAGAAATGATATAATGTTTTATTTGGAATATTTATTATGAAATTATGATTATCGTTATAATACAAAAATCGAACTTGTGAGTTTATATAACTAAATTTTAGTGACCATTTGTTAATATTATTACATTTCAATATTATTTTATGAATAGTGATTAATATTTATGTATGTTAATTGTTGAAAATAAGTAAATTATGTACAAAAGTTATGAAATTAAACTAAGTGTTTCGGAGGAACGGAACGCAGGAAATGAGTACGATCATTTGGTGAAAGAGATGAATTGACGGTAAATTACCCAAGTAAACCGAGATTCAGCATTTGTTGCGAATTCTCGTGTTTGCTTTCTGTTTAGCTCTTACGAGATTCCGTTAACTCATATGAGTTTCAGTTAACTCTTTTGGGGTTTCAATTTAGCTCTGATGAGCTTCAGTTAGCCTTCGGGCTTCCGTTTAGCATTTGTGTGCTTCAGTTAGCCTTCGGGCTTCCGTTTAGCACTTGTGGGCTTCAGTTAGCCTTCGGGCTTCAGATCACGATGTACTCAAATCCGTAAGCCGTTCTTTGAATGGACAAGTTGGTAAGTCGTAAATGTAACGTGTGGAAAAAGAAAAGTAAGTAATGTTATCATTATTATTATTGAGCTTAACTATGTGAATTTGTCATTTGAGATTGTGATTGACAGAACGAAACAGTGAATTGCATGCTTATGAATGGTTATACATAATTATCTAAAAAAAAAATGATGGTTATTGATATATGGAGACATGAGACATTGATATATGAATGTGGAATATGTTCGATAAATGTGTTCATTCATAACTATGGAATTATGTACCTCATGTGTGCTATTTGTATAAGTATGATATTTCAAATACTTTGTGAGTAAAGCTTAAATATGAAACAGTATGAAATCGAGACAAATTGTTATGAAAATATATTTAAATTATTTGTAAGTGTTCCGTACTTCTTGGTAATGCCTCATATTTGTAAGTGTTCCGTACTTCTTGGTAATGCCTCATACTCTATTCCGGCGGTAGATACGGGTAGGGGGTGTTACAAATATTCCTCAGGGTCTTAGTTCATTCTACGTAAACATGAGTAGTATGGTTGATTCTAGCGATCACAAGAGGAAAAGATCATGTGGATTTGCTTCCATGATTTCTTTTGATGATCTGACCTTCGAGTTAGAAGATTTTGATGTAAGTAATAGGACGCATATCCCGACACAACTGCAATGGGGCACACCAATATCTGGAGTGTGCCAGTTAAATGATTGTTTGGGCACTTCTTGTACCAATGGTGAATATTGTTGGTCGAAGTTGAGCTGTATTCATCTATGTGCGTGCAATAGGGATATTACTGTTCGAACGTTATGCAAAGGTACGAATTAATGTTTTTTTAGGGAAGTTTTTAAAATATATCTATATGATCTTTACTTATAGTATACCTCAATTGAAAATTTATAAAATGCCTTTTTCTATATACAAATTAAGTTATAGTATTTTAAGGGTATTCCCATCTTTTTACATTTTTATATAAAATCCATAATAAATCTAACATGGTGAGATTTGACCCTTTCACACAATAAATTTTAAATTTATCATTTCAAACAATGATTCATTTGATTCTTATAAAAGTTTTTAATAAGTATGTTTATTACATAATTTTTTCCACTCACATCATAGGTGTACCTTAAATTAGTACTATTTTTAAAAAAGATTAATTGAGTTGGTGTCACACATCAACTGAGTCTTGACTCAATTGAGAAATTATGAAAATCCAATACTTTTATTAAATAACAAATATTATTATGAGAGTATTTTTCTCATCTTATATTTTATGTAAAATCTAGCTAGAAAAATAAGTATAATGAAATTTGAACAAAGACACCACGATAGATAATATCTTAACTTTACCATTTCAATCAAACTTTTAATTTTTATATCAATTTTTTTATAAATAAATTGTTACATAATTTTTTTTTCACTCACATAGTGTGTCATAATCTAGTTATTATTGGTTGAGGTATAACATGACTAAAATATAATAATCAATTGAAGATTTGACATTCAAAAATCTTATTAAAAAAATCATATTTAATAAAGTATGTAAATTTTGGATATATATATATACAAAAATAATTGTATAAAAAATATGGGGAGTAATTCATTTATACCGGTGTAAAACTAAATTTGTTTTACACCCTTTTATATCACTTTATACTAATAATATTTTAACAATCTAATCATTGAATTTATTAATATAATTGTGCTTGTCATGCACATAAATTTTCAAACCAATTCAATATCTCTGTTTTATTGATCTACAATACTCAATATATATATATATATATATATATATATATATATATATATATTCAATGTTTAATAAAAAAATTAAAATTTTTTAATTTATGACAAATTTAACATTAATGATCTATATAAATAAAATATTAAATTCAACAGTTAAATTATCAAAATATTAATGATACAAAAGTTACAAAACGGAGTGAAATAACTTTAGTTTATATCCCTCCCAAAATTCTTAAACATCCATAGTGCTCTAAATATATATAGCTATTAAGTTTGATGTGGCGAATAAATCGTAGGAATTCAATTATTGAATTTCTTTTAAAAAAACAACTTTTAAATATAAGAATTTTTACACATTTAATTTTTAATATAATACCTACTTCTATTCAAGTTTTTTTTCTAATCTTTAAATTTGATGGAAGACACACTTAATTACATTGTAACTAATGTGGTGTTAATTGTTATAATAAAACTAATACCAATTGAATTACTTTTATTTTCTATATTTTAATTTTTTTTTCAAAGGTTCTGCATGCATATTGCTAGAATAATTTGAACGAACAAAAGGAAAATGAAACTAGATACCAAAATAACTTCTATTTTGGCATGCATTAATTAATTAATATCTATTGAATTATATGGGTGAATGTATCTAAGAGTCCCTCTATTATAGGAATTTTATTAAATTAATCCCTCTACTAGTAAATGATTTAATCTAATCCTTGTCTTATTAGAAAGAATTAAAGAAGACCAAATTGGAATATAATTAACACTTACTGTTTAATAGAGTTAATTATATTTAAAGTTTTTACGGTTCTATAAATGAAATATTTTGTTTGAAATAGAATAGATTTTGAAAATAATTCAAGACATTTTTTATACTATAAATGTTAATGCTTTTATAATTTAAACTTATTTTATTCTTTTTAATAATATAAGTACCAAATTGATCCGTTTAATAATAGAATGGCTAATTTGATCCGATCCATATAGTATAAGGACCTCTTAGATACTTTAACTGAATAATATAATTATAA
This sequence comes from Gossypium anomalum, assembly GCA_025698475.1. Classification (NCBI taxonomy): domain Eukaryota; kingdom Viridiplantae; phylum Streptophyta; class Magnoliopsida; order Malvales; family Malvaceae; genus Gossypium; species Gossypium anomalum. The sequence continues at coordinate 66,539,031 of CM046964.1, forward strand.
CCTTTTTTATTCATTTCATAAATGATAGATGGGAACTGTGAGAATTATCTGAATTGCCACATGCTTTGCTTGAATACCCCTAGCAACTATTGCTCACCGAAGTCTTGTCCTCCTCATTATGAATACAATAGTATAAGATTTCGTTGCGAGCACAAAATACAGGCTCAAAAGACTAGTAGTAGTAGTCTGGCAAGCATTATTGTAGGTACGTGTTGAATTTATACCTTTTGTTTTTTAAAGTAGATTCATTATGGTTATAGGGTTATGTCAATTTAATCAGTGATATATTTACTTTTGAATACATGATGCAGTAATAGTTATTTATTGTTAAATTTGTAAAAGTTCAATATTCTCTTATTGTTGATTTAAAATGAAGGGCTATCAAATATGAAAAAAAAATTTATCGAAACATTTTCATGGTTTTTTAACATGTATTTTAATTTTCAAATTTACCTTTTAACTATGTTTCTTATATCTATATAGGTTGCAGCACTATATTGGGACACTATTTCTACTACTCGCAACATGGTGTATGTACAAAGTCCTCCAAAGAAAACAAAACATCATACTGAAGAAGAAATACTTCAAAAAGTTACTGCAACAACATTTGTCTAGCAACGAAGGTATGTTGAAAAAATTAAGTTATTTACTTCAAAAGAGATGGAAAAGGCGACGGATCATTATAATGAGAATCGAATCCTTGGTCAAGGAGGTCAAGGGACTGTTTATAAAGGAATGCTAATGGATGGAAGCATTGTGGCTATTAAGAAGTCCACAGTAGTGGAAGGAAAGAAATTTGATGAAAAGAAAGTTGAACAGTTCATTAACGAAGTTATAATTTTATCTCAAATTAATCACAGGAACGTGGTTAAGCTTTTAGGGTGTTGTTTATGTTAGAATTAAGTGACCCTAATTCTTATTTAAATAAAATACGATGGAAAATAAAATAAAAGTAAAATCCATATAGAACTAGACTTCTTTTATTTTATTTTAGAATAAGGTTTTTTAAACCTTATTAAACTCCATCTATTTTATATTTACTAGGATAAGGTGTTTCAATCCTACTAGAATATGGCTTTACAAGCCTATAAATAGACATAGTCTATTCCTTTTGTATTGATTCAAATTTTCGACATAGTGAATTTTCTTCTCCTCTGCCCGTGGTTTTTTCCCGAAAGGGTTTCCACGTAAAATTTTGTGTTCTTTATTTTTTATTTTATTTTATTTTTTTCACAATTGGTATCGAGCTTCCGGTTGTTCATCTCGATCACGGTAATGGCGTCTTTGAAATATGAAATTCGTTGTTGGATCGCAACACCGATTTGCGTTGTGGCGATTAAGATGCAAGCGGTTCATGCAGATGGATCTCGGAGGATGCCCCGCTAGGGATAGATAAGATGCCTTCGACATTAACAGATGAAGAGAAGAAGCGTAAGGATCGAAAAGGCATTAACACAATTGCATCCGCATTTGTCCAATGAAATTTTGCAGGATGTGATGAAAGAGAAGATCGCCACGCATTATGGAAGAGGCTAGAACAAATATGTATGTCGAAAACTCTAACAAGCAAGTTGCATATGAAGCGGCGTCTTTATGCTCATCGTTTGGAGGAAGGTGCGTCTCAGACACGAACACTTAACAATGTTGTTTAAAGAAATTCTCTCAAACTTGGAGGCCATGGAGGTTCGGTATGATAAGGAAGATCTAGGGTTGATTCTACTTTGTTCGTTGCCTCCGTCTTATTCAACCTTTAGAGACACGATTTTATATAGCCATGAGTCTCTCACGCTTGATGAGGTTTATGATTCTTTAACCTCGTATGATAAGATGAAACATCTTGTGGTTAAACCTCCGACTCTCAAGGAGAGGGTCTCATTGTTCGTGGGAGACAAGATCGAATATCGATGATGATCGTGGTAGGACACAGGAAAGAAATCATCGTGCTAAATCTAAGGGTAGATCAAGTCTTCAAATAGAGGTAAAACTTGTAACTTCGTAAGAAGAAAGGGCACATTAAATCGAGTGCTATAAGCTACAAAATAAGATTAAAAGGGAGGCTGCGAATCAAAGGAAAACAACCGTAAAATTCTCGTGAAGGCGATGTTGTAGAAGACTACAAATGATGGTGAACTTGTAGTCGCTTCATCAATGATTCTAAAGTAAGTGAGGAGTGGATACTTGATTCAGTTGCACCTTCCATATGAGTCCCAATCGGGATTGGTTTACAACTTACGTAAGCGATTATCCGAAGGTGTTGTTTTAATGGGAAATAATGCTTCGTGTAAGATCGCAGTGTTGGAACAATTAAAGTTAAGATGTTTGATGGAGTTGTCGTAACACTTAGTGACGCACGGTATGTTCCGAATTGAAAAGAAATTTAATTTTCGTTGAGTACTCTTGATTCAAAAGGTACAGATACACATGTGAAAGTGGGGTTTTAAAGATTTCCAAAGGGTCCGTTGTTGTGATGAAAGGGCAAAGAAAAACCGCCAAGTTATATGTTTTGTGTGGTTCTATCATTATCGTGATGCAAATTGCCGCTTCCTCTTCCTTGTCGGATGATGATATTACTAAACTTTGGCATATGCGCCTAGGGCATATGAGTGAGAATGGCATGGTAGAATTGAGCAAAAGAGGACTTCTTGATGGGCAAGGAATTTGCAAACCGAATTTCTGTGAGCACCGTGTTTTTGGGAAGCAAAAGAGAGTTCGATTCACTAGAGGAATCCATAACACGAAGGAAACGTTGGAGTATATTCATTACGATCTATGGGGACCATCCAGAGTGCCTTCGAGAGGTGGAGCTAATTATATGCTAACCTTTATTGATGATTTTTCCGGAAAAGTTTGGGCGTTCTTCCGAGGCGTAAAGCGATGTGTTTTCCGTGATTTAAGTCTTGGAAAATTATGATTGAAAACAGACGGAAAGCAGATAAAATACCTCCGCATGCACAATGGCTTAGAGTTACGTTTCGATGAGTTTAATAGATTGTGCAAGTCGGAAGGATCGTGGAGACACTTGACGATTCGTCATACTCCACAAAGAAAAACGGCGTTGCGAACGAATGAACAAAACGATCATGGAGAAGGTTCGATGTATGTTGTCAAATGCCAACTTACAGAAGTCGTTTTGGCGTAGCGACTCTCATCGCATGTTTTTTGATCAACCGATCTCCATCCGTTGCCATTGAGAAAAAGACTCACAAGAGGTATGGTCCGTAATCCCGCTAATTATTCCGATTTAAAGATCTTTGGGTGTCCCGCGATGCTCATGTTAATAATGGAAAATTGGAACCGAGATCCATTAAATGTGTTTTTCTTGGTTATAAAGTCGGTGTAAAAGGGTATAAGTTATGGTGTCTGAAAATAGGAAAGTTGTGATTAGCAGAGATGTTGTTTTTGATGAAACCGCTATGCTTCCTAACTTATCTCTTAAAGACTCTTCCAATAAAGAAAATCAAAAGCGGTGGAGCATCAGTTAATACTGAGTCGACTCCTCAAGTCAAGACAAAAATTGAGAATAGAGTTGCTTCTTCGCCTCAATACTCTATCGCCAAAAGCAGAACTAAAAGAGAAATTAAACCTCCAAAGAAGTATAATGAGGTGATCTAGTTGCTTATGCTTTAAATGTGGTGAAGATATAGATGCGAATCAAGAGCCATCAAATTATTCTCGAGGCGATTAGTTGTGAAGACTCGAGAAAAATGGATGTTTGCTATGCAAGAGGAGATGGAATCACTCCACAAAAACAAAACATGGGATCTTGTGAAACTTCCTAAAGGTAAGAAGACTGCTCGTTGTAAATGGGTGTTTAAAAAGAAAGAAGGGACTCAGGAGTTGAAGAACCTAAATATAAAGCAAGGCTTGTTGCAAAGGGTTACATCAAGTTCCGAGAGGACTTCACAGATGTGTTCTCCCGGTTGTGAAGCATAGTTCGATTCGAGCTTTGCTTGGTATTGTGGCCATGCATGATTTAGAGCTTGAGCAGGTTAGATGTCAAAACTGCATTTTTGCATGGAGAACTTGAGGAAGATATTTACATGCAACAAACAGAGGGTTTTACTGATCTCGAGTAAAAGAGGATTATGTTTGCTTCTTTGAAAAAGTCCCTTTACGGTTTGAAACTTGATCACCAAGGCAAATGGTACAAGAGGTTTGATTCCTTTATGACTTCTCACGATTTCAAAAGAAGTAGTTTTGATAATTGTGTTTACTTTAAGAAAAACAATGATGGTTCTTTTGTGTATCTACTTCTTTACGTTGATGACATGTTGATAGCAAAGAAAAGACAAAGGAGAGATAAGAAAGGTCAAAGCCCAACTAAGTGAAGAATTTGAGATGAAAGATTTGGGACCAAACAAAGAAGATACTTGGTATGGAGATTCTTAGAGATAGAAAAACAAGTAAATTGTACCTAAGTCGGAAGGGGTACATTGAGAAACTTCTTTGCGAGTTCAATATGCGGAGTGCTAAGCTCGTTAGTACTCCTTTAGCGACCCATTTTAGACTTTCATCGACTTTGTCTCCACAATCGATGATGAGATTGAGTACATGTCACATGTTCCATACTCTAGTGCAAAGGGATCTCTCATGTATGCTATGGTTTGTTCACGCCCAGATTTATCATATGCACGATGGCTGATTAGCGAGATATATGGCGAATCCGGTAAAGAACACTGGAAAGCGATTCGGTGGATTTTAAGATACTTACGAGGTACTATCGATGTTTGCTTACAGTTTGGAAGAAATCAAGATGGAGTTATTGGGTATGTTGATGCTGATTTTGCTGGAGACCTTGATAGAAGAAGATCTCTCACAAAGTTATGTCTTTACAATCGGAGGTTGTGCAATAAGTTGGAAAGCCACTTTGCAAACTACGATCGCTTTGTCTACCATCAAGCCGAGTACATGGCGACATCGAGGCTTGTAAAGAAGCTATTTGGTTGAAGGGACTCTTTAGTGAACTAAATGAAGACCTTCAAATCAGCACACAGATTTTGTGTGATGTGAGTGCCATCTTTCTTACAAAAGATCAAATGTTTCATGAGAGAACAAAACACATTGATGTTAGGTATCATTTTGTTCGTGATATTATTGCTCGTGGTGATATTGTTGTGAGCAAAATTAGTACTCATGAAAATCCTGCAGATATGATGACCAAGTCACTTCCTATAACCAAGTTTGAGCATTGCTTAGACTTGGTTGGTGTTCATTGTTGAAGTTAAACCCTTAAGGGGTTTTATGGAAGAGGTGGAGAACTTGTTCGCGATTAAGAACTTGTTCATTGAGAATTTGTGTCAAGGTGGAGATTGTTAGAATTAAGTGACCCTAATTCTTATTTAAATAAAATACGATGGAAAATAAAATAAAAGTAAAATCCATATAGAACTAGACTTCTTTTATTTTATTTTAGAATAAGGTTTTTTAAACCTTATTAAACTCCATCTATTTTATATTTACTAGGATAAGGTGTTTCAATCCTACTAGAATATGGCTTTACAAGCCTATAAATAGACATAGTCTATTCCTTTTGTATTGATTCAAATTTTCGACATAGTGAATTTTCTTCTCCTCTGCCCGTGGTTTTTTCCCGAAAGGGTTTCCACGTAAAATTTTGTGTTCTTTATTTTTTATTTTATTTTATTTTTTTTTCACAGTTTAGATGCTGAAGTTCCTCTATTGGTGTATGAGTTCATCCCAAATGGTACATTGTACGATCTCATTCATAACCAAAATGAAGAACTATCATTGACATGGGAAATGCGTTTACGAATTGCGATTGAAATTGCCAATGCCTTGTTCTATTTGCATTCAGCTGCTTCTGCTCCTATTTATCATCGAGACATCAAATCTAGTAACATACTTTTGGATGAGAAATATGGGGCAAAAGTATCAGATTTTGGAACTTCAAGATCAGTTGCACTCGAACAAACACATCTAACCACTCGAGTGCAAGGAACTTTTGGATACATGGAACCAGAATATTTTCGGTCAAGTCAATTTACAGAGAAGAGTGATGTTTATAGTTTTGGAGTTGTTCTTACTGAGCTTTTAACAGGACAAAAACCCATCTCTACACAACAATCAGATTTAGTGAGAAGCTTGGTATCATATCTTTTGCATTCAATGCAGGAGAATTCCTTATTTAACATTCTCGATCCAATGGTAGTAAAGGATGGTTCAGAAAAGGAGATTATAGTTGTAGCTTTGCTAGCAAAAAGATGCTTGCATTTTAACGGAAAGAAAAGACCCACCATGAAACAAGTAGCAATGAAGCTGGAGTTGATTAAAGCTTCAGGTGGAAATGTTATTGAAGATCGTGGTGATGAAGAATCTGAAATAGATGACATGATCCATTCATGGGAGACCAATCCTAGTACTTCAATGTCTAGGACAATTACAACCGACAGTGTAACTTTTCCATTAAAATCATCTTTCTAGTTTCTGACGCTCCTGAAAAATTTCTCTTGATTGATAACATTTAGCTTCTCTCTATTTGTAACACAGGCGGAGTCTTGTGGTTGCCCAAGAATTCGTACTTGTTACACTCAATGTTTTTTCTTTCTTTTGCTAAGTCGATGGATTTATTAATAAAAAAGAAAGGTAACCCTAATTATCCACATCTCCTTTTGCTCTTCTTAATCCTTCTTTAGTTGACCTTCTTCTTCTGATATCTGAAGACGAAATAAGAAGAGGTGATTAACTCATCATAGTAATAGGAAGCCTTTATTGAGCGAGAACAGTTAAAGAAAGCAAGGGATATTAACAGAATCCAACATACCCTTATTGCCATAAATGCTCTGTCAACAACTTCGATCCTTCAATTTCGACTCCTGTTGGAAGCCCTCTAATTGTTCATATTCTTCTTCAGATTTTCCCTGCAAATAAACAAACTAGCTTAGTCTCTTCTCTTGCCATAAAAAATTATCAAATTTTTCGATAACAAAGCTCCTTGAGTTTTAAATATGCATTAGCAGCTCCTTGTGGATGTTGAACTTAAACTAAATGATATCGATGAACTCAGGCTGATCTAGAGAAGTAAAAACAAAAAATGTAAAAGTTAAGCATAGTTGTGCACAATCTGAAGAAAATGCATCAAATAAATGAATCATTAGTGGCAAAAGCAAAGAAAGAAAGTTACTAACCTTGAAAGAAGCTCCACCAACCACATCTGCTATAATTCCTTGCAGTTTGCTCCATTTATAGAACCTACAATTAATTTGCAATGGATGCAAAATTCGATCCAATCCCATTTATAGGCCGAGTTAGGGAAAAAAAAAAAAAACTCGAGAATTGAAAGCTCAAGGAGAACCAAGCAAAGATTTAAAACATTTTGAGAATCGTACTCTGAAATAGAAAAATCCAACATGAATGGTGAAAATAAATGTTCTAGTGTTGTAAATTAAAATTTTATCCTCCCTAAAATTATATATTATAATGGGTAACAAAATAAAAGTGCACACCTTAATACAAAATTGAAAAAATTTAATATATATATACATAGAATTGTATAACATTAACAATTTTTTTTATGAAATATAAATATTATTTATAATAATTTAATATATTTTAATTATATCTAATAATTCAAATAAAAAATATTATACATCTAACGCCTGAAACTCAGCTTAGACATTAAGATCAAGTCTAAAGGGTTACATTAATATTATTAGGAATATCAAATTTTATGAACAAAGTTAAAGACCGTCTAACAGATTATAAGCATTCGTTGAAACATCCCTATCTTGAGATGTCAAAACATCATATCCAGTAAGTTTGGACACGACGTTTTGAAATTTCAAGACAGTTGCTCATATTTTGAAATCCTTTAAAAAATTTTAGAAAGGTGCTTGACTATTTGAATTCAATGAGAAAAGTGGCAACCCAATAAGTTAGGGCACTACCTTTCTCAAAGTTTCCAAACATCAAGCATTGCTTTTATTTTTATAAAAACTTTTAAATATTGTTTTAAATGACTTTTTAGTGACAATTTTGTATTACAACACATAGATATTCAAATAACGTATATTACAAAATATTATAACACTTTATATAAATGCAATCACTATATGGAGGACAAAATAAAATAATGAAAATAATCGTGCTAAGCCAATAAGAATATTCCCAAAATAAAACATAATAAATTTACTAATTAATAAGACATTAAATAATATACAAAACAAAACATGGTAAATATTAATATGTAAAATATGTATGAGTAAAAATAGATGCATAGAAAATGGATAAATAGAATCTACATAAAATATGAAATATACAATCCTATAATTTAATGTACATATGAATGTATTAATAAATGAAATAATGCATATAATACAATATATCAATCTATATACATATAAAAATATACATTTGAAAATAAATTATAAAAGTCTAAGATAATATAAAATACATAACATAACAATAATACATTAATTTTAAGTAAAACAAATATTGTATAATAAATAGGAACATAAGTTTTAAAAATATATGTATGATATAAACAATTAATAAATAGAATGAACATATAAAAATGTGATTTTTAATAATAAATTTAAAATATAATATATAATAATAAAAAATATATTTATAAGAATAATAATTATATAAAAAGTATAAAATATATTGGTTTAGAAAAAATAATATATAAAATATTAAATATGTAAAAGAAGTTATACTTATAATAAAATAATTATGTATTGTATAAGTTTAGAATAATGTAAAATAAGTGATTAATGATGAAATATACATACTATACAAATTATAATATTATAATATTTTCAAAATGTGTAATAATAAAATATGAATAAAGTAATTATTGACATATAAATAAAGGTATGCATATAATACAAGTTAAAACCTTTAATGATAATAATATATAGATAAATATATATAATGGTATAAAACAATGACATAATGTAAAATAATATAATAATATAAAGATATATAAACATTATGTGATAAAAATATACTATAATAAATAATAAGTAATATAATAAAAGTAAAAAAAATATAATAAATGTTACATAATAAAATAAAATATAAATATATATAGGAAAATAATATATGATAAATTAAAATTTTATATAAATATATAAATGGTATCTTTAATAATAATATATGTATAGTTTTTTTTTTATAATAAATAAATTATATATATAAAAGAATAACAAATTTTAAAATAATAAAGAAAAGGGCTAAGATTAAATTTAAATAAAACTATAAGACTAATTTAAAAAAATAAAATAAATTTAATTTAAAAAAAAACTGAAAATGAGGAAGGACTAAAGATATAAATATCCCTGTAGCCGAAAAAACACGCGGTTCTCTAAATGTACCGGGTCGGGTAATCGGGTTAGCCCCAAAACGATGTCGTTTTGGGGCCCTTCTGCACACTACGAAACGGTGTCGTATAGGGGTGCTTTAAAAATCAATTTTCTTTCAGAAAACTTTCATTTTCACCTCCTCCTAAAAAAAAACTCAAGAAAAATGCTCTCAAAAGCCTGCCTGCCCTCTGAGCTCAGATCGAACTCCGGTCATCAAGCCTCGCCGCCCTCCGCCGTCTCCGCCACCGTTCACGGTGGTTGTAGCGACGTAAAAATTTGTGGATTCGGGTCGCTAATTGTGACGATTTAGTGAAAACTTGAAAACTGAAGTTTGATTTTGAAATAAAAAGGGGAGTCGCCACCGATCCTTCTATAGGTGTGATCGGACACCTAATAAATTTATTTAAAGACAAAAAGAAGGCCGGGTTTAGGTCTACGTTAAAAGCCAGAGAAAAAATTAGGGTTTGGGAGTCGGTTACGCGCGAGGAAGGTATTAGCACCCCCGCGACGCCCAAAATTGGTATCTCATAAACACATGTTGTCTTGATTTTCAAAATACGAGTTCAATGTAACATTTAGTTGTGATCCGAATAAAAGGACGAGAAATTTCAGCTTATTTCGGTTTTTGAGAAGGATATATCGCTTTAACACGAGTCAATTGACGTTCACCCAACATAGCGATGAACTCGATGACTTAATGTTAAATCGGTATATTTCCTTGATTATTGAAATTAATTAGCAAAACAAGAATATGATTTTGAAATAATATGAAACAAAGTTGATATGAAATAAGAATAAATAAATAGAAGAACTATAAACATCTTTGAAACAAATAACAAATATTACAATAATGTTGAAGGAAAACACTAATAATGCATGCAAGATTAAATGTAATGATAGTATTAAATACGAGAAAATAATGAAAAACATTAAGAAAATATAAAGAACATACATATATACGTATATACCTTTAGAAATAATGATAATAATAGGAAAATTATTTTTGTACGACACACGTATACTATCACATATATATATATATATATATATATATATATATATATATAAATGATAGTATTAGAAATATACAATATAATGTCAAGTATACATATAATAGTATATAAAAATATAACTAATAATATTAAAATAAAAATATATGTATAAAAAAACTTATATACATAACATATATATATATATATATATAAAAACATATAATGTAATATTAATACATTTACATAATATACATAACAAAAACACCTATTAATAATACTATGTAAACATATATATATATATATTAAAGATATATACACGTATAATAAAATATATACTAACAATAATAATAATAATAATAATAATAATAATAATAATAATAATAATAATAATAATAATTATAAAAACAACGAGGACATTTTAATAAATATGTGGAAATAAACGAAAAAGGGACTAAAATTAAAATAAAAACGAAGTTATGGGACCAATTTAAGATAAAAAACAAAGAAAAGGGACTTAATTGTGACACGCGTGTAACTTGGAGGGTCAAAAGCGCAATAACCCCAGCTTTTTAAAACGATGCGCATTACTAGGGACTAAATTGGAAGTCGCTGCAAATGATAGGGCCAAATTGCGAAACATAAAAGATTCAAATGTGAAGTCTCAGAGAAGCGGAAGGGCCAAACGTGCAAATTGCCCTTCCGCTCAAAACACGCGGATCCCCTAGTCGGATGGGTCGGGTCGACCCGATCCAATGTGAAACGGCGCCGTTTCAGTGTTAGACGTAGGGTCCAAAACGACGCCGTTCCAGACCCCTATAAAACTCAAAAAATGTTGAAAAATTTCATTTCTACCTGTTGAGGAGAAAACAGAAAAGGGAGGGGGTTCATTCTCTCTGGACTAAATCCAGAATCCGATCCGGAAGGCCACCGTCGCCACCGTATTTCGTCATCGCACTGCCACCACCGTACGGTGGGTGAAATCGCCAAAGTAAGATATTTTTTCTGTTTTTTTTTATCTTCGTTTTATTATTTAAATATATGTATATGTATGAATATAAGCAAAGAAAGGAAAAAAAATAAGAAAATGAAAAATGAAAACCGAATAGCCAAAAGTCACCTCTTTGATTTTTATATTTGCCTCTTGAGATATCTGTTTTGGTATTATTCTTGTGCAGATTCTTCTTTCAAAACCACTGTTTTCGTGTAAATTACAATGATCTTTTTATTCTTTTTTTCGTCCCTCCCTTTGTACATTTTTTCTTCGGGTTTTATACCCTTTCTCTTCTATTTCTTAATGTTTCTGTCTTGTTTGTCTGTTGTATCTGCAGGGTATGGAACGGGGCAGATGGTAGCAGGTGGGGGAGAGGTATGGTGGCTGACATGGTGAGGCAGAAGGGTGGTTGCGGTGCCACTCTAGGAGCTAGGGTTAGGGTTGGTGTTGTTTCTTTTGATTTTGGGCCTAGGGTTAGTTTGGGTCTGGTTGGGTTTTGGGTATTGCTTGGGTATGTACAATGTAAATGGGTTTGTAAGGGGTTTAATTAAATTTTGGGTATGGGAATGGGCTTAAACCGGGGCAAATTTTGGGCCATACAGTGGTCGGAGCTACAAAAGTGAGTTTTATGCTCCTTAAAACTTCCCGAAGCCCAATCCAACGGTAATATCCCCTTTCCTTTCTATTTTAAAAGCGTTTTTTTCCTCAAAATCGATTTAAATCTTCGAAATATAAAAAAAAGAAGAAAACAAAAAGTAATCTCTGAAAATCACCTTAGATCTAATTTTATTCCTTGTATATGTGTAATACTCGTGTCTGTTTTACACTATGTTTCCGGTCCTTGTGATTTTTTAACCTTCTCCCCTTTTAAAAAGAAAGAACCCCCCTCTTTTACATTATTCTGATTCGGGCTTTTATAGCCACTGTTACTATTACATTTGGTAAGAAATATTTCCTTTAGTCTCTTCCTATTTTGTGCTGCTATTTTGTTTTCCTTTCCATTTATATGCAGGTGAACACGGAAATCATGGCGGTGATGAAGGCTTCATGATGGTCTTTCGGAAGCGTTGATTAAGGCGTGACTCAAAGCCTGGAATCGTGGCCTTGAAGGAGGCACGATCTGTGGCTGTTGAGACGGCGAGGCACTGATGGGGCATTAAAACCGGAGGCAGAGCATTGATGGCCGTCTCGATTTTGGGAACCGGACAGACGCTCCCGAATCTTCTAGAAGCAATGGCGGCTCGAGGAGAAAGAAAACAAAAACCCTAGGGTTTTCTGCCTTGGATTAACCGTTTGGGCCAATTCAGCCACTTCAGTCCTGGATCTGGGTTAGTTCAAGGGTATTAGGTATAATTTGTTGGGTAGTGTTAGATACTGATGTGGCTATTGGGTTGTAACCGGGTATGGGCTTTTGTATTTGGGCTACGGGTAGCAGCAGTGGGCCTAGACTTTCAATGGATTGTTAAATAAACAATTATTTATTTATTTATTTATTTGGTTTTAAGCTGGTCAAATTTGGGCTATTACACTAGTTATTTCTTAGATGTCTTGTATATTACTTATTTTAAGTTTCTTTTTACATAACATCTATTTTAAACTCATTTACATATCATTTATCTTAAATTATTTTACATATTATTCATTTTAAACTTTTCCCGTATATTATTTATTTCAAACTTTCGCCTATATTACCTATTCTAAAATTTCTTATACATATATTCTATTTTTAAATTATTTTGTACATTGTTGATTAAATTTCCTTTTTCATTATTTATTTTAAATTCATTTCTTGTCATTTTAAAATTTGTTTTACATTTTATTCATTTTAATTTGCATTATAATTTTTTTAATTCATTTGTCTTTGATTATTAATGATTAATATTTAAATAATGTATGTTGTGTGATTATTGTCATTTTGTATTTTAATTCGTTTATTTCATATTTTTGCATTATTGTTATTCATTCATATGAAGTTGTGTCTATGTATCCTTGCTCTAGGCTCATTGCTGTATTACTATTTCATATCATCGCCTCATGAATTAAACCCCAATACATCGCTTTATTTTAACATAAACAAATAACATACGTCATTTAAATGTCGTATTCGCTACTATTCAAAAACAAAAAATTTCAAACTAAGGCAATGTTTCGCGTTTTGGGACATCAAAGAATTGTGCCCTAACTTACGGGGTTTCGGTTCTCTCGTTGATTCTAAATAGCTAAATATCCTTGTGAGTTTTAAAATACACGGAATTCCAATTAAAATTAAAGACGGCCTTGCGCTCGGGAGTTCATGGTATTGTGTCCTAACTTACGGGATATGATACTCCGATATCTTGAGATAAGGAAATCTTTAACAATTGTTTTGAGCCAATTCAAGCATTTTAAAAATCGATGTTAATAAAAAAGGGATCGTATTTTTAAATCCATTCCCGATTTTCAACTTTCGACATTAAGAGACTAACTAATCAATTCGATACCAATTCTTGGGCGTGTCGAGGGTGCTAATCCTTCCTCGTACGTAACCGACTCTCGAACTTGTTCTCTTAATTTTCGTAGACCAAAAACGCCGTTTTAGTAAACTAAAAAATGTTTTATTAAAACAAAGGTGATCCGATCACACCTAATAAAGATCGGTGGCGACTCCCATTTTAATTTTCGCTTTCAAACAAAGTTGATTCCCGTTTTCAAAAAAATGGTTTCGGAAGTCATAATACGAAGAAAATATTGAAATTGCTAATATTATAAAAAGGGTGATATAGCATAATGACAGAGCTTCCGTTATGCCAACCTGATCAAGACTATGAGTTACCTGAAATTCAGACAAAAACATGGATGAGTTGATAACTCCATGTACAAAACAAACATAAAGTCAAATAGAGTTATCAATATAACAATGATTTCCCAAACTCATTTTCAAAATCCGAACCAAAGGATATTTAGTACGGTATTAGCAAATCAGATGAAGATAGAACAATTCAATATCAGAATCAGTACAAAATAGATACAAATGTAGTTTTCCTACCCTATCAGCTACACACCATCTTCAACCAACCCAACACACCATTAAAGGGTTTTAATACCCATCTAGCCCTACACTCTATGTAGTTTCGATACGACACGTTCGATATGATTGCAAACTAGCTGCCAGGTCAAGTTGCGAAAAAACACTAGATTCATATAGAGTATGTGGCTTGGCCATTGAACCATAATAGATCTCTTCCTCCTTTACACATTTCCCATACCATGCAAATTCAAATTACAGATTTCAAACATAAAGAACATACACACAGTGCTTAGATACAATTCATATTTAGATAGTAAAGGTTAATACCATTATAATTATAGCATTCAATATACATTTAAGTACTCAACTATTCAATCTTGAATCATTAGATAGTAACTTATACGATTCAAGTCAAATCATACGAACACTATACAAGGCTTGCACGGATCCACACGGCCTGGAACACTCTCGTGTACCTACCCGTGTGTTTCACACGGCCTAGAACATGCTCATGCCCTCTGACCGTATGGTCCTTTTTACGCACTCAGTGAGTCACATGGCCTGGGAACATGCCTAGATCTGTAGATCGTGTGTCTCTAAGTTGTGAATCAGTGAGTTACACGACCTGGGCACACGCTCGTGTCCCTGGACCTTGTGTCTTTGAGTTGTGAATTAATGAGTTACACAGCTTGGGCACATGCCCATGTCCCTGGTCCATGTGAACGCTGTGCTAAACATTCCTACACACAGCCAGAACACATGCTCCCTAGATCGTGTGTCTCTAATTCATGAACAGTGGGTTACACGATTTGCCATACGACCTGTCATATGGTTGTGTGGTTCACATGAGCTGCACAAGGTCGTGTGGTGTTGATAGCCATATTTTTTTGGCATCTGAAATTTGCTAAAGTTGGGTTTTTGGTACATACCTGATAACGTGTTGATGTAAGAAGAGTGCAGAGAACTCTTGAAACCTAATTTCCATCCAGCAACCAATCAAACAACTAAATCGATGAAAATCACAAACATTAATACTCAACCAATTATGTCGAGAACCTCCGTGTGAAACTTTAAACAAATGAACACTTATCGACAAATCGACAGAACTAACTCAAAACAACACGTGAAGGACCATTTTCCTCGGTATTCACACCAAAAGTGAAGAGTTCCACGACAATTTAATAGAGAATTCGAGTGAAATAGTTAGAGAAATCTAAATTTAAATACACAAAAAAAAACCAACAAAACTTCGCAGAAACACAAGACATAATGATAGAACTTACACAGAGATCTTCTAACAACACATTGACCAACCTAGGACCCTCAATTATTTCTGACAACCACTCGCCAAACATAGTCAAAAGGAAAAATCAAAAGAAAGAAGAAAAACATAAAAGAAAAGAAAAGAGAGGAAAAAGGAAAGGAGATGGGAAAAGGAAAAGAAAAAAAAGTTTTAGAATCTAATTTAACTTCCAACAGATTTCTAACATTTAGAAAGTAAAATTTTTGTAACCCCCAACATCAAGACTCAAACTCAAGACCAAAGAGTAGATAGATATTTAACCAATGAACCAGCAAGCTCATTCTTAACATAAATTAGCAAGGAAATAGACTTTAATCAAAGGCTCAAGAGTAAAGGTTAATTTTAGACCAAAACTTCCTTAAAACTCAACTCAACTCGAACCTCTAACCTTAAACATAAACATAGAGCACGTAGCCACCAATACAGAAAATTAATTATGATAGAATACAACATTCAAACATTTAAATTTTTGGGGCTCTACAATACATTTAAACATTGAATTATTAGTAAAAAACCTGAAATAAAATAGTTGTGACAATTATACATTTACAAGTAATTATAATTTAAGAAAAGTTGTGATAACTACACATTTAAAAAATAATTATAATTTAAATTATAATTATTAGTTAAAAAAAGGTTATGCTAATTTCATAATTGAGTTATTACTTAAATAGAACTCTAAGCATAAATATAGAAAAAAAAGTTGTGATAATTATATAATTATGATTTACAATTATTAGTTAAAAACCTTTGACATAAAAAAAGTTGTGCTAATTTTATGAAAAAAATATATTTTTTTATAGTAAGTTAATATATGTGGAGTTATGCCTTGTATTTTTTGGCTTTTCTTTTCTAGTTAAACATTGTTTTTTATTTCCTACTTAAACTCTGATTAGTGTAGGTTATTTTAATATTATGACCTACGAATTTAGCCTATAAATAAGTTATTTTTCCACCCTAGAAAAATAACTCATTACACATTTAGGTATTAGCTTTTACAAGCTTTTAGAGAATTTTTGTTCACATTTTGGGGGTTCTTATTTTGAGTTTCGAGGTTTTGTTTTATCTCCATTTTTTGTACTTTTTGTTTTTGCCGTTTTAGTGAAATTATTTGTCTGTGATTTTTTATCCACTTCGGAGGGGTTTTTCACATAAAATATTTGTGTTTGATATTTTAAATTTCTTTGTTGTTTTACTTGTTTGTTATTTAACTGGGTTTATCCTTAACAAACTGGTATCAAAGCTATTTTGATTTTTGCCATCAACCCATTCAGATATGACAGCAACAAAGTTTGATATTGATAAGTTCGATGGCATCACAAAATTCAATCTGTGAAACCGATCTTGAGAAGGAGATTTTGATGGTGAAAATGACATTCATCTTATGACAAAAGTTAGAAACTCTCTATGCGACAAAGTCTATGTGATAGCAAGTTAATTTTGTGCTTTTTAAGTATTTATTTTTAGCTAGTTTTTTTAATAAAATGCTAAAATTTTATTTTTCTTATTAGGGATGAAATTGGAGTGTTGAAATTCAAAATCAAACAAAATAGGCCAAATTGGAATGAACAGCAAAGATGAGGGCCAAATTGAAGAAATTGAAGAATTAGAGGTTGACTGGTTAAAATCAGATTTTTGAAATTGTCAAAATTCTATAAATAGTTTAAATATGATTTTTAGTTGATATTTTTGTAGGAAAAATCTTGCTAAATTTAGCATGGGGAATATGTATAAATACTTAGTGTTGGTGGCCTTTGAAAGACACACTGGGATTTTGAAATAAAATCAATTCATTTATTTTCTCTTTTCTTGTGTCAAAACTAAGTTGCATTCTGTTATTCTTTTTCCATTTCAATACTTTGGTTAAATTGCTTCCCAAGTCCCTTTCCCTTTCC
The DNA here is from genome assembly GCA_025698475.1 of Gossypium anomalum. Taxonomy (NCBI): domain Eukaryota; kingdom Viridiplantae; phylum Streptophyta; class Magnoliopsida; order Malvales; family Malvaceae; genus Gossypium; species Gossypium anomalum. The sequence continues at coordinate 66,556,542 of CM046964.1, forward strand.
ACTTTCCACCATTTCCATTAAAAATCATTTCCATACACCAACTAGCATGATTAATTTCATGTTCAACTAATTCCCTTTTAGCTTTAACCCGATTATCGCTCCGACAAAATAATTGTGAGATATGAACCCACACTAAAAGCTTTTCAATACGGTATTCGCTATCTCTTGATATATGAGATAGTACAAACTCGTCCCTTAAAGTTAATTCAATTTCAATTCAATAAGCGTGCATTGGGTTAGAGTTGTTGGGAACTCAAGTTGGTCGTGCTGTATTCGAATTCCCATGAACAAATTCGCGTGTTCAATTGGAAAAACCGGTTGGATTCCGTTAAGGGAGATAGTGATTGGATTTAAACGACCAACGCGATTGAGGCTGATGATTCAAGTTGGGGTTTTTAAATCGCAAGGCTGTCAATATCTCAAATTATGGGCATGAGTTATGCAGTTATAAATTTGGTAAGGGTTGGTTTACAGGTCATATCAGAATCGACTACACAAGGAAAAGTTGGCAGTTGAGGAATCCTTAATCGCTTTAACCAACTTATCACTTGGAAGAGAAAATCCATTTCTTAAGGATCGATTCAAGTTCGGAGTGTACCGAGGCTGAGGCTAAGCTTTAATATATTTAATTTCCCAGTTTATTTTATTTCACTCAATTTATTTTGTAATCACAATTTTGTTTTTACTTTATTTTATATATATTTTTATTATCTTTATCAATTAAACCCCCATTTTTTATTTAATTTTCAACTTTGTAATGTACAGGTCATGGGCACGACTGTCGCTGCGACAATAATCCTAGTCTAAAGAAAAGGCGAAATTAGATAACCAATCTCTGTGGTTCGACCTTACTACTATATACTGCTATTTAGTGTTATTTTGTCGTAAGAATTTATATTTGTTGGTTCCAATGCCATCACTCTGGATAACCGATTGGTGTTGAAACATCACTTTGGTTAACCGAGTTTTTTACAAATTTCAGATGCCGAAAAATGTGGCTGTTGACACCACACGACTGTGTGGTCGACCGTGTTTGCCACACGACTGTGTTAGGTCATGTAACAAACTGTTTACCAAATTCGAGCCACGTGTACAAGAGGCACGGGCTTGTGCTTAGGCCATGTGTGGGCATGTTAGTGCAGGGTTCACACGGGCCAAAGACATGGGCGTGTTGTGATTCAGAGATCATACGGGCAAGAAGTATGGGTATGTATTCAGGCCGTATGACTCACTATTTGTGATTTAGGACCACATAGACAGATAACATGGGCATGTGTCAAGCTGTGTAGGACCACACGGGTGTGTGGGTCAGGTATAGAATTCATTTCTAGGGCTATAAGTGTTGTTAATGCGAATGTAGGTCGTCTGTAGTGTATATGTATGATCTGAATTAGACCGCATGATTACTATATGATAATTTGAGACTAAGGTTCTAATTATACAAATATTTATTGAAACTGAATAACTGTGCGTACAATTTGACATCTGTAATCTGCATTTGCATTGGGTGGGAATCATGTGAAGAAGGAAGTGATCAATTCTAAATCAGTGGCTAGGCCACGACTTATATATGAATATGGCATTTATTCGCCTATTAATTTGGTAGTTAAGATGCAAATATTCTGAAAGATGTCATACTGACATTGAGTGGTGTGTAGGGCTGGATGGGTATTCAATACCCTAAATGGTATATTGGGATGGTCTGAGATGATGTGTAGCAGATGGCGGTAGGAATAATTGCATCTGTTTCTGATCTATTATGTATCTTAACTAGAATTATTCTTCCATATAACTGATACGTTAAATCTGTACCAAGTGTTTTCTGAATTTGATTGGAACTTGAGATTCGAGAACTATTTTTATAATCATTTTGTTGTTGACTGAATTTTAGGTGATTCACAAACTTGAACGGGTCGGCGTTATGGAAGCTCGGTCAACCCACTTTATCGACCTTTAATAATTCTATTAGTAAATTTCAGTTTTGTCTAGTACTATGACAATTTAGAATGGTTGAATGATTAGTTGATTACTATGATTGTTATAACATGTTGAATGGTTTTCTTTTATTATGTTTATAAACGTGGGTTTTCAGTAACATCAATGTAACTCTTCAGACTTGGTTTTGACGCTTAGGCCGAGTTTAGGGTGTTGCAACATATGTTTAAATTATTTCAATTCATATAAATGAATAATTTCCCAGGAATTTTATATGCTTTTGGCATTCTAAATCATTTAATGATTTTAATATAAACTTTATTATATAGTGATTCATAAAAGGTTGTAACAACAACTATTAGACGCAAGTTAAATCTTTTATGAATTGCCAGTTTAATAACATATCTAAAGACTATTGCATCCACCATAAAAAAATATTAAATCTTTTCATAATCAATGCTAGGAGTTAGCGAAAACTTCATAGTTTATTCAGTTTTTGCAAAACTACATTTATACCCTTACTAGCTTTATACCTTTAGATATTTGGACTACTGGTCCAAAAAATTAACGAATTTAATTATACTTGAGTTGAGTCTTTCTATTTTGAACAATATATTCCATATCTATATTTCTCAATAGATTTATTCAAGATTCTCCTGTCATTTCAACAATAATATTGCATGCAAAACTATTGTCGATCAGCTTTATCATCGGTTCGACATTCTCTCAAATTGACATAACTTATAGAGATTTATTTATTTTCACTATTTTAAGCTTTAGTTTCAGGTATCTAAATATCTTATGGAGTTTTACTTATTAGTTATGTCTGGGGTCTCTTCTGGAACACCCGCCTTCACTATATGACCATTTAGATTTATTATTTTCTTTTATAAGAATTTTTATATTTGGAACATGTAATGAGTTATCTTTGTTGAACTTCTAGTTCAAATTACTCTCACACTAACTCATTACTAGTTATTTTTTCTCTCACCCTAATATGGGGAAAACTATCGAATCAAAATAGTAATCACAAATCATGTCATAATTCAATCTTCAAAACATTCAAAACATCTAATAATACAAGGAGACTCGTAATTAATATATATATTCCTAACTCTCTTTGAGGATTCACTCATCTTTGTCCGTTGTGGTAGATCAATTGGAGTATATACACATACAAAAGTTCAAAGATGGGAAATATTTAACTCTTTATCAAAAACTAATTGTAATGGGAGTATTTATAACTTATTGGTTTGATGCGTACAACACGTAAATCAATATAATCTTATGTTGAAATAGGAAGTTTAGTTCTCATAAGTAATGGTTTAGATATTAATCAGATGCTTTCAATGAATAATTTCTCTAAACCATTATGAGCATAAATAACAATCTTTTACAAAAGTTTTTCAAACTCAATTAATAAAAGACTGAGATATAAACTCATCAGCTTTAGCAAGATGAATTGTCTTAATTGCATAATCTGAATTTAATTATTTAAACAAGCAATCTTGTAAACGACATGTTGCAAATTGATAACACATGTGATTATTTTGTAGATGCATCTACCAGGAATCATATAATATCAAAATCATCCACATGGTGGATGAATGAGCCCATATTCATTTAAGAAATGTAAACATTAAATCTCAACTTTAGCTAGTGAGTTTCCAATAAGCAATTTTCATTGAGAATTAGCAACAAACGAGAATTCTTTAAATTAAAGAATCTTTTGTGTAACACCCCAAACCCGACCTAGACGTTAGGGCTGAATTTGGCGATGTTACATGGAATAGGATTTGAAATCGAAGTTATCAAGTTAAAACCGTTTCTGTTTATTAGCTTCTATTTATCTTTCGTCATTTTCAAAATTGTTTTCTCATTAATTTGATTCGTTTAAAAACATGTTCTGCAGCGGAAGCTTTTAAAACCGTGATATTTAAGGAAAATTATTCGCGTTTAGAAAAAAAACATTGTTTTTAATTAAACTGAGTTTTCGTTGAGTTTTGCAGTTTAAAAGTCCATGAAAACAGTTAAAATCCAAATAAAGGCAAACAGTCCAAAAGTCCCAAATTACATCAAAGATAGGAAATAAAAACCATAAATGAAATTAAAGCAGTTCAATAGACATATGGTCACCGTTGAGTCCTCCGTCGCACTGATCCGTCTAAGTCTGGGGATTACTTGTACAAATAAAATAGAAAGGGGTGAGTTTACGTAAACTCAGTGTGTAATCCCCACAGAAATCATGCATACAGTCAAATAGTAATTAGCAGTTTAGGCCTTAAGCCCATTCTAGATTCAGATACAGTTTAGGCCTTAGCCCATTTAGATACAGTTTCAAATATAAATTAGAGCCTTAGCCCATCTCAGATATAGTTTGCATACAGTAACAAAAATCAGTATCCTACCCACCAGCCTTTACAGACCATCTTCGATCATCCCTACACACCATGTAGGGTTTAAAACACCCACCTAGCCTTACACAGTAAGTCGTACCGAATGCGGCACATATTAGTGATATTGTAGCTGAGCTACCACATAATAGGCATAAAAATCTTTCATTACACTTCCTCCAATAATCAATCATCCCACCCCAATGCAGATACAACTAAACATGCTCAATGCAGACACACAGAAATACATGCTTACATGCTAAAATTCAGTCATCAATCATACATATGGATTAGTAAACATACTCAAATCTAATATGCTCATTACATACATTATATATTCAAGTCACATGATTTAGGGCCTAAGTAACGCTTACCGACCCTACAGTAGGTTTACTGTCGACTTGGGTGACCCGTACAACACTAGAAAACATTGTAGCTAAAAGGGCCCAAACGCCTATGTGGCTTGCCTGTGTGGCCCACACGCCTAGATTAGCCTTGGCCCATGTGGATCGCACAGCCTGGCCCAAATATCACATGCCTGTATGGCGTGTCTGTGGGGGCCCACATGCTCGTGTGTCCCACATGCCCAGTTCAGTTTAGCCTATGTGGCCCACACGACCACACAGCCATGTGCTGCTCACAACCATGTCTTCGTCGACCACACGGCCTACCACACAAGCGATCACACGCCCGTGTGGCATCGACAGTTTGCACTTTCGGCTTTCGCCAAATCCTGTTTTCTACATTTTTAGGTACACTCCTGGTACGATTATGCTGCGAAACCACTCCTGGAGCCTTCCAATCCTAAAACATAACGTTCAAAAGTCCAATCAACAACCAATTACGAATTTATACCTATCTCAACTAGGGCACAAAACTTACCTAAGACACGAACAGACCCGAGTCGATTTAGCTTCCAAACGAAACTTCACTGAACCCCCTACTCTTGTTCCACAAGAAATACAACAATCAAACTCTTGCCTACACTCTCCATCCCTCCGCAAAAATTGAAACAAAAATCCTCAAACAACGTTAGGAATTCACAAGTTACTGGGTATTGTAGCACTACTTACCAAAACCAAGCGACGAATACCAAAACGACGAGAACAAGGTATAACCCCAGCCAACAAAAGCAGTAGAATCGAAGGAAGAACAAAAAAATGAAGACAGAGAAACGAAGAACCAACGTCAATAGATTTTTTTTGAAAAAAAATAAAATAAAATTAAAATCTAGAACAATCCCCAATCCCTTGATTTACTCTCCCACTTAACCACTACACCAACTACTCAGAATCCCACTCTCTCAAGACTCTAACAGGGAACTGAGCAAAAATAAACTCTCTCGCTCGCGCATGGATTCAAATACAGGACCTCTAACACACCAATACCCTTACCACTTGAACCAGCAAGCTCATTCTAATATGGAACTACAGACAATTAAATATAAGCCCATTGAATAGAGATAGGGTTCAATTCCAAAAATAACAAAAAATGCTAAAAGTAAGGCTTGAACTTGGGACCTCTCAGACACTCCCAGAGCACTTAACCATTGAAGCAAATACAGATTTGTGTCAGATTTTAACAGAAACAAAAAATAAAGATTTTGGGGTGTTACAACTCTACCCCCCTAAAAGAAAATTTTGGCCTCGAAATTTACCTGATCAGAACAGATGAGGATACTACTGATGCATTGCATCCTCAGGCTCCCACGTAGCCTCTTCAGTGCCGTGGTTCCACTACAGCACCTTCACTAAAGGGATAGACTTCTTCTGAAGAACCTTTACATCATGATCCTGAACTTGAACTGGTTCTTCCTCGAAGGTTCAATCTGGCCTAACCTCAAATTTCTCAACAGGGACAATATAAGTAGGATTAGAGTGGTAATGCCTCAACATCGAGACGTGGAAGACATCGTGGATACGGTCCAACTCTAGAGGTAACTCCAACTGATAAGCGACCGGTCTCAGTTGTTTCAGAATTCGGTAAGGCCCAACAAACCTAGGGTTCAATTTGCCCATGCGACCGAACCTTAGAACCTTTTTTAATTGCTAGACCTTGAGAAACACGAAGTCCCTCACAGAATACTCAATCTCAAGCCTCTTCAAATCTACATAAGACTTCTATCTATCAGAAGCCGTCTTCAGACGATCCCTAATCAGTCAAACCTTATCCTTTGTCTCAAAAACCAACTCAGGAGCCAAAACTCACTGTTCACCCAACTCAGTCCAACATAGCGGAGTGCGACACTTACGACCATACAGAGCCTCGTAAGGTGTCATCTAAATACTCGCTTGGAAATTGTTATTATATGCGAACTCAGCTAGCAGCAGATAATCCTCCCAACTGCCTTGAAAATAAATAACACAACTCCTCAACATTTCCTCTAATATCTGAATTATCCTCTTAGATTGACCATCAGTCTGTGGATGAAATGCAGTACTGAAGTCCAAACTTAAACTCAAATTTTCATGCAACTTTTTCCAGAACCGAGACGTGAAGCAAGGATCCCTATTAGAAATGATTGAGACCTGTACCCCATACAGTCTCACTATCTCAGAATTGTAGAGCTTCGCTAACTTCTGAAGAGAGTAGTCGGTCCTAACCAGAATGAAGTGCGCAGACTTGGTCAATCGATCCACGATGACCCAAACAGAATCCTTCTTTGTGGGTGTTAGAGGCAACCCACTGACGAAGTCCATTGTTACTCGCTCCCACTTCCATAGCGAAATCTTAACCGGCTGCAGCAAACCCGAAGGTAATTGATGCTCAGCCTTAACTTGCTGGCATGTCAGGCATTGTGCCACAAAATTAGTAACCTCCCGTTTCAAACCTGGCTACCAATATAATTCTCGAAGATCTCGGTACATTTTATTCCCACTGAGATGCATAGCATAAGGGCTACCATGCGCCTCTCTCAGAATAGACTGCCTCAGATCAGTATCATTTGTACACAAATCTGACCACGAAAATAGAGTACCCTATCATTATTTAGCCCAAAGTCTGTAATGTTACCATTCTTAACCTGACAGAACCAAAGACCCAACGATTCATCCTCCAACTGCCTATCATAAATTTGTTCTATCCAAGTCGATTTAACCTGCAGCTCAGCCAATAAACTTCCGTCGTCGAACAAGCTAAGTCGAGCGGACATCGCGCTCAGATTAGTCATTGCCCTAGGGCTCAATGCATCGGCCACAATATTGGCCTTGCTAGGATAGTACTCAATAGTACAGTCATAGTCCTTAAGCAGCTTAATCCATCTACGCTGCTTAAGATTCAACTCCTTCTGAGTCAGGAGGTACCTAAGACTTTTGTGATCAGTGTAGATAATACACCTCTCACCGTACAGATAGTGCTTCCAAATTTTCAAAGCAAAAACTACGGCAGCCAAATCCAAATCATGCATCAGATAGTTTACCTCATGTGTCTTGAGCTGACGAGACGCATAAGGTACAAGCTTACCATCTTGTATTAGAACACAATCCAAACCCATATGCGACATGTCGCTGTAAACCACAAACTCCTTCCCAGGCTCAGGCTGTATCAGAACAGGAGCCTCAGTTAGAACAGTCTTGAGCTTCTCGAAGCTCTCTTGCTGCACATCAGTCTAGACAAACAAAACACCCTTATGTAGCAACTTAGTTAAAGGCGCTGCAATCAGTGAAAAACCTTCCATAAACTACCGATAATAACCTGTTAGACTTAAAAAAGTACTGATCTCAGACACATTCTTAGGTTGTTTCCATTCTAGTACAGCCTCAATCTTTCGAGGATCGACACAGATCCCCTCAGCAGAAACCACGTGTCCTAGAAATGTTACCTCTCGTAACCAAAATTAGCACTTGCTAAATTTAGCATAGAGCTATTTTTCCCTCAAAGTCTGAAGAACCACTCTAAAGTGCTTGTCATGCTCATCCTCAATCTTAGAATAAACTAATATGTTGTTGATGAATACCATAAAAAACTGATTCAGATAGGGCTGAAACACTCGGTTCATCAGATCCATGAATGTAGCTTGAGCATTAGTCAACCCGAAAGGCATGATAGGAACTCGTAATGTCTATAACGAGTCCTAAATGTCCTCTTATGCAAATCCACCTCTTTAACCCTCAACTAGTGATACCCTGAATGGAGATCGATGTTAGAGAACACCAAAGCCCTTCGAAACTGATCAAATAAGTTGTCGATCTTCTGAAGTGGATGCTTGTTCTTAATGGTCAGCTTGTTCAACTGCCGATAGTCTATGCACATCCTCATGGTCCCATCCTTTTTCTTAACTGCTCCCCACGGAGACACACTCAGACGGGTAAAGCCACGGTCCAACAACTCCTAAAGTTGAGCCTTCAGCTCCTTCGGTGCCATTCAATAGGGGCGATAGATATCGAAGCTATGCCAGGAAGAAGCTTAATTCCAAATTCCACTTCCTGATTCGGAGGTAAACCCAGTAGCTCCTCAGGAAAGACATCCCGAAAATCCCTTACAGTTATGATATCCTTTACAGTAGAGTCCCCTGAAACGAAAACACTAATATAGGCCAAGAATGCCTCACATCCCTTACGAACCAATTTCTCAATCACCAGTGCAAAGATCACGTTAGCCAAATAACTTTGATGTTCTCCAATCATGACTACCTCATTATCCTCCTCAGTTCTCAAGACAACCCTCTTAGTCGCACAGTCCAGACTGGCATGGTGCTTGACCAACCAGTCCATACCCAAAATCAAGTCAAACTCTCCAAACGGTAGCTCCATCAAATTAGCCAGAAATACCAACCCTTGAACCTCTAGCGGAACCTCTCTATACAGTTTGCTAACCCGAATCGATTGCCCTAGTGGACTCAGTATAGTCACCTCACTAGAAGTACTCTCAACCAAAATCCCCAAGTTTCCAGACATAATGCTAGCTACATAGGAATGTGTGAAACCTATGTCTATCAAAGAAAATTAAGGTACATCATAAATTAAGAACGTGCGGGTAAAAATGTCTGGAGCATCTTTGTCATCTCGGCGACGAGCAGCATAAACAAGAGCAGGTTGTCTCGCCTCAGTCTGTCCAGCACCTCTGCCTGGTGCTCTCTATCTACGGACCATACCGTTATCTAGTACGATTATGCTGCGAAACCACTCTTGGAGCCTTCCAATCCTAAAACATAACGTTCAAAAGTCCAATCAACAGCCAATTACGAATTTATACTTATCTCGAACTAGAGCACAAAACTTACCTAAGACACGAACAGACCAGAGTCGATTTGGCTTCCAAACGGAACTTCACTGAACCCCCTACTCTTGTTCCACAAGAAATGCAACAATCAAACTCTTGCTTACACTCTCCATCCCTCCGCAAAAACTAAAACAAAAATCCTCAAACAATGTTAGGAATTCACAAGTTACTGGGTATTGTAGCATTACTTACCAAAACCAAGCGACGAATACCAAAATGACGAGAACAAGGTATAACCCCAGCCAGCAAAAGCAGTAGAATCGAAGGAAGAACAAAAAAATGATGACAGAGAAATGAAGAACCAACGCCAATAGATTTTTTTTTTTGAAAAAGAATAAAATAAAATTAAAATCTAGAATAATCCCTCAATCCCTTGATTTACTCTCCCACTTAACCACTACGCCAACTACTCAGAATCCCACTCTCTCAAGACTCTAACCGGGAACTGAGCAAAAATAAACTCCCTCGTTCGCGCATAGATTCAAACACAGGACCTCCAACACACCAACACCTTTACCACTTGAACCAGCAAGCTTATTCTGATATGGAACTACAGGCAATTAAATATAAGCTCATTGAACAGAGATAGGGCTTAATTCCAAAAATAACAAAAAATTCTAAAAGTAAGGCTTGAACTTGGGACCTCTCAGACACTCCCAGAACACTTAACCACTGAAGCAGATACAAATTTGTGTCACATTTTAACAGAAACAAAAAATAAGGATTTTGGGGCGTTACATTCTGGTTTTTAATGAATGTCCGTATGAATTTTCAATTAATTTTTGCATCATATATGATCCAAGATGGTCTAACTAGTCACACCAAGTAGTAAATGCATTTGTATCAGTAAATATTTGGATTACTTTAACATGCATTTCAATTGTACTAAAAATATCAATATAAATTGTGACAAATTATTAATTTTACTGTCATTCATTTTACTTTGTATCCACATATAAGTACTATTGTGACATTTAGTATTGAAAATGTCTAAATCAATGTGAAGTTTATAATGTCACTAAATCAATATTCACTTTAGGGAATATGCCTAAATGTTTTTTTCTACGTTGAGTCTTGATGATTTTATCAAGAAGTAAGCAAATTGAACTCCAGTAGTAGACTTTGAATCCAATCAAAATCTATTAATAACAAACTTTGAGGGTGAATCTTATTTTCCAGGTGTACAACAGGTACATAACCAATGACTTTTCATACATAAATTTTCTCTCCTGCAAGTTCTCATTAGTAATATTTTTCCACGTAATTTTAATTGAAAATTTATTTTAAATACTTTAGAGTTATACTCACAGTTTAAAACAAAACTTGCAACTTTATGTGCATCCAACCGTAATGAGCTTTAGATAAAATTACCATATTCTATTGCTTATAAGTAGATATTGCATAGTCAAATGTTTCAATTTCAACCCCTTACTGGGGATGATGTCAAAAGAAGATCACAAAGATATTCACAATCAATTCAATTTAATAATAAAGTAATCAATAACACAATCCTCCTTTTTTTTTCATCCTTTCAAAATAGATATTTATAGCAATAATGATTCATATGAAATATAATATTTTCTTCATTCACAATCTCAATATGATATCAATTATAATGAATATCTTTTAAAACTAATGGATTAATCATCACAATATATTAATAAATTAGCTCTTTTGAAGCTTTCAACTAATTTTGTACTACCAAATACTAGAATAATATTGGTTTTTATTTTCTTTTATGCTTGCGTTCACTTCGGGGAATGCAATAGATTTACTATGATGAACTTATAAATGTCCTAATTGATTTTTTATTTCATAATCACCATCGCAAACATGCATGGATTTCAAATCAAAATCTATCTATTCATGTTGTCATGATTAGTCTCCAATTATAATAAACGTGATATAAACATAGTAAAATATACCTGAGATTCTTTAACATTATCGTTATCACTCTGACTAAGTGGTTAAAGGCTCTAATGATTACCCATAGTATGCATACCTCAATTGAAATAGCAACAGCTCTAGGAGGCGATCGACAATAGTAAATTTTGGGATATTTTTGTGACTTATACAGAAAAATAATTAAAAAAATCATGCTAATAACTTGTTATAAAATAAAAGACATAAATAATAAAGAACAAATTAAGATAATAGGAGAACAAAGAGAGAGCGTATTTTATTGATCAATGAGAATATTTACAAAACTTCTCCAAAATCTCTATTTATAGACACAAGAAGTATAAATGAAGTAAAAATCTAATTCTAATGACTATTAGAATTTAAAGTGTAGCGACGTAAAAATTTCGCTTTCGGTCGCTAATTGAGGCGATTATTTGAAAATTTGAAAATGGAATTTCGGTTTTAAAAAAAGGGGAGTCACCACCGATCTTTTTTCTAGGTGTGATCGGACACCTAATAAATCATCTTTTTTAGAAAAGAAAATTTATTCTTGAACAAAAATGAAGGCAAAACTTGGGTCTCGCGAAAATCCGAGAGAAAAATAGGGTTAGGAGTCGGCACGCACGAGGAAGGTATTAGCACCCTCGTGACGCCCAAAATTGGTATCTTTATTAAACACATGTTGTCTTGATTTTCAAAAAAACGAATTCAATTTGACATTTAACCGTGATCCGATTGAAAAATGAGATTTTTTAGTTTTCGATTTTTTTCTTTTGAAAAGGACGTCCCATTTTTAACACGAGCCAATTGTATTCACCCAACATAGCGATGAAATCAACGACCTTATGTTAAATCGATATGTTGCCTTATTTATTGAAATAAAAATGAATAAAAAGAAAACTAATATCAATGTTGAAGTAAGATGTGATCTAATAAGCTAAAATCGGAACAGGCAAATAATAATAAAAAGTTAAGAGTTTATGAAGCAAATAATATATAAAACATTAATGATGTATATGTGATAATAATAGTCATAAAACAATAGTAGTGCATATGGTATTAAACATGATAATAATAGTAATAACGCAAATATAAAATAGTAGTGAACATATATATGTATAAAACATATAATACTAGATTAAAAAATATATATACAGCATATATTGAAAACAGTAATAATATAAAAAAACTAATAATAATGATATATGGATATATACATATATGTATTAAAATATATACATAAGATAATATGTAAAAATGTAATATAGCATTAAAAATATATACATGATATATATAAAAAATACAATATTAAAAAGGTATACATACATAATATATAAAAAATGTATACATAATATAGTTATAAAAATATATATATTAAATTCGGAATAGGTAAATAATAATAAAAAGGGTAAGAATATACCGAAGCCCCAATGTTATGGATTACTGAAATTAATCTCTTTTCTCCTCGGGCTGTTGAAATGGGCCTTTGTTGGTGATCTTCACCGGATCAGGTTGCAGCAAATAGAGTCAGGTTGACCCGACCATTTTAAAATTTAATATTTTTTTTTATTGTTGCTTTTTTTAAGGCCAATTTTTGTTTAGCCCAATTACAAATAAAATCTACATAAAAGATACAAAATCCAAATTACTTCAACCCAACACAAACCAACCTCAGCCCACTAACTTAATAATCCAACACAACCAACCCAACCCAACCCACTAACTTAACATATCACCCAACCCACTAATTAACCCAAACTAAATTTAACCCATCAAACCTTACATAAACCAAACCATTAACTAAATTTTTTTTTAACACTAAACCCCCCCCCCCCCAAAAACAAACAAGTTCCAGCAGCAAACAAAGAAAATACAAACTTCAAGCTGCCTATTCTCCCTCTCCTTCCACCTTGCGCGTCACCAGCAGCCACCGTATGCACCACATGAAATTAGGCTACGGGTAGTTGAAGTTTGGGTTTTGGGGTGGCTGATAATCGATTGGCTCGGGTATTTAGAGTGGGTTTCCGTTTGGGAGCTTGGTTGTGGTGTTAATGGTGGTTAGTCCTTGGTTGCTTGGTTGCTTGGTTGCTTGCCGGATATTGGAGTTTTTTTTCTTGCTTAGATTGCTGAATGTTCCTTTTTTTTTGTTAGAATTTTTTTTTTTTGCTCTTTTTTTTTCTCTCTCTATCAAATGGGGGGAATCCTCCTCTTTATGGTGTGGTTTTTTCTTTTTTATTTCTACCATTTTGCTTGTTTCCCATGCTATTTACAGGTAGTGGGTGAAGAAGGAGCAGCCACCCATGTTTGTGGCCTGAAAATCTGGAAAGTGGGTGCCCCAAATCACTTAATCTGTCTGAAGGACCAAATCACAAATGTAGCAAAACTTCTAGGGCTAAATGTATTTTTTAGAAAATTTAAGGTTAAAATGCAATTTAAAGAAAGTTTAAGGGTCTAAGTGAAATTTAAAGAAAGTTTAAGGGTCAAAATGAAATTTAGGAAAAGTTTAGGGGTCAAAATGTAATTTTTATTTTTTGAATTTTTTTTTGAAATTTTGAAAGTTAAACACAAACTCTAGTCGGACAAAAATTTAGTGCTTACAGCTGGCCCTCTTTGCTCATCATTGTGAAACAAGGATAGTGCAAAGACTTAAAAGCACTAAATTTTGTTCAATTGTCCAATCTTTAACAAAAATTGAAAATAGCTCGAGATACGACTCGAAGTTCAACTCACCTCTCGAATTATGAGTTGATCTTTGAAAAAGCAAAAAAATGAAAATACCTCAGCGTGTGACCTGAGCTCAACTCATTTCTCGCAATATGAATTGACTCTTTAAAACTAGACAATAAAAACAGAAATTGAAAATGGCTCAGCACGTGAGTCAAGGCTCAACTCACTTCTCGCAATATGAGTTGGTTTTTGAAACTTAATTTGAAAAGAAGATTTTGACCTCGACATGTGACCCGAGGCTCAATTCACCTCTCGCAATATGAGTTGATTTTTGAAAAATATAAATTGAAAAAACAGAAATTGAAAATACCTCAGCGTGTCCTGAAGCTCAACTCACCTCTCGCAATATGAGTTAATTTTTTTTTTTTTTGAAAAGCAGAAATTGAAAATACCTCAGCGTGCCCTGAGGCTCAACTCACCTCTCGTAATATGAGTTGATTTCTGAAAAGCATAAATTGAAAAACGGAAATTGAAAATACCTCAGCGTGTCCTGAGGCTCAACTCACCTCTCGCAATATGAGTTGATTTTTGAAAAATATAAATTGAAAAAACAGAAATTGAAAATACCTCAGCGTGCCCTGAGGCTCAACTCACCTCTCGCAATATGAGTTGATTTTTGACAAACAAAAATTGAAATTACCTCAGCGTGTCCTAAGGCTCAACTCACCTCTCGCAATATGAGTTGATTTTTGAAAAATATAAATTGAAGATACCTCAGGGTGTCCCAAGGCTCAACTCATTTCTCGCAATATGAGTTGATTTTTTTGAAAAATAGAAACTAAAAATACCTCGGCGTGTGACCAGAGGCTCAACTCACCTCTCGCAATATGAGTTGATTTTTTTGAAAACAGAGTTTGAAAAAATAGATTTTGAAAATACCTCGGCGTGTGACCAGAGGCTCAACTCACCTCTCGCAATATGAGTTGATTCAACTCACCTCTTGCAATATGAGTTGACTTTTTTGAAAACAAAGTTTGAAAAAATAGATTTTGAAAATACCTCGGCGTGTGACCAGAGGCTCAACTCACCTCTCGCAACATGAGTTGATTTTTTTGAAAACAGAGTTTGAAAAATAGATTTTGAAAATACCTCGGTATGTCTTGAGGCTCAACTCACCTCTCGCAATATGAGTTGATTTTTTTGAAAAGCAGAAATTGAAAATACCTCAGCGTGCCCTGAGGCTCAACTCACCTCTCGCAATATGAGTTGATTTTTGACAAACAGAAATTGAAATTACCTCAGCGTGTCCTGAGGCTCAACTCACCTCTCGCAATATGAGTTGATTTTTGAAAAAAAAAAATTAAAAACGAAAATTAAAAATACCTCAGCATGTGAGCCGAGGCTCAACTCACCTCTCGCAATATGAGTTGATTTTTGAAACAACAGAAATTAAGAATACCTCAGCGTGACCTGAGGTTTGACTCACCTCTCGCAATATGAGTCAATTTTTGAAACATAAATTGAAAATACCTCAGCGTGTGACTTGAGGCTCAACTCACCTCTCGCCATATGAGTTGATTTTTTTTTTAAAAACAGAATAAAAAATATACCCAAAATTTCTCATCTGGTGGAATTCGGGTGTCTTCTTCCTCGATTCAGTACAACCATCATCGCATCCTCTTGCTCTGTTGGAGTACCTGAATATGTCGTGCATGATGTTATCACGATATGCACAAGTTTGTCTTAAACGTCTTTATGCCTACATGATTATGCTATGCGCTTTGGGCTTTTTGTCACATATCCCTTTCGTCACGATTCTTGTGATGATCTGCATTCATTGCTTTGATTCTTGATTCCTCTTTAGGCTTTGTACCTGTCCCCAAGTTTCACAAGTAACCTGTGTTTCTCAAATATCACTCTTTTGCCCCTGTTGAACTTTGTTCTTGATTTGAGGCTCTTGTACTTATCAAATTCTCATCCAGGTGGTACTCAACATTTCTTTTGTTTGGAGCATGTCATTTCAAAATACTCTAGATCCTTAAGCATGAACTCTTCCACGTTTCTTAATCAAGAATCTTTTTGATTATGTCTTCTCATGAGAAATCTTCGAGTCTTTGAAAATGCTTCAAATCATCGTAGTCTTGTTTGTTTGACTCACTTCTTGAATCTTTTTACTCATTGGGCCCAAACCTGCTTCATTAGGACGCCCTTTCGGGTTTTAATCCTAATTTTTGTTTATCAAGACGCCCTTTTCAGGTTTTCATCTTGATCTTCTTCTTTTTTTTTTTAAGGCGTCATCACTCATTGCCCATCAAGGCTCTATTATTGACGTAGTACACTGCCCTATTGCTCGGTTGGTATTTCGACCCAAAATCTGAGGAAATAATCGCATTTTGCTCAACCAGCTTGCCCCACCGTAACTTCAGGGTCCATTCCACTGTAATTTGGGGATACAAGGTTAGTACTATCTTTAAACCATTCCATCGCAATTCCCGGCTATATGATCTGTATTAAATTTCATCCATCCCACTGTAACTCAAAGGTATAGGATCTATAACTTGTTCCATCAACTGACCATTCCCCGGGTGACCTGATTAGATGTTTATGCGTGATATTTGCATGGATGCAGAATGTCATTTTTTTTAGAATGATCCCTTTTTATGCTTAGGTTGACTTTGCTTGTTTTCATCGAGATTATATCACTGACGCGATATCTTGTTTCTGCTTAGCTAATATCTTTGACAGAAAATCTGAAGAGATAAATTCGATTTAAGCTCAAATATTTCCAACTCTTACACTTGGTGAGCTCTTAAACAACAGTCGTTTTTCAGGTTCCTGTACTATTTAGAAGCTTTCAGATTAATATGCAAAACTTTTTTTATAAAAGTATGATTAGTCCATTGATCATTATTTCAATGCGAAATGCTTGAAAAGGATCGAACTGATGGACAAGAAGAAAATTGATTAAGAGCATAGCTCGAAACAAACAAGTTGAACAATGAGAGTAAATGCAAGTTTATTGGAAGCCCATTTTGAAAAGAATAAGATAATCAAAGATAAATTCAGAAATGGGTAAAATGGAAAGCTAAGTGCCCCAAATATCGTAGCCTGAGCTTCTCTGTACAAACTCCTTTGAGACCATTTTGAGTTCAACATGTGTTTAGAGGATTCAGAGTACTTTGTCGATGCCCCAAGACGTAGCATACTTCTTCACTGTCAATTCAAGTATAGCAAGACTACCATATGCCCCACCTTTAAACAAAATTTGAGTGCGCTTTTTGTGTTTTCAACTCAAAACCCCTTTGGTCTCAAGGCGCCCTTTGCGGGTTTTCACCTTGACCTCTCCATTTTCTTTTCTTTCTTTTTCTTTCTTTCTTTTTTTTCTTTTGAATGAATGAATGTCACAAAGTGCCCTTTGCGAGTTTTCACCTTGGCCTCTCCTTTTCGAGTATTTCTGGACTAAATTCGAATTTAGGATTGGATCAATGTTCTTCCGGGGAAAGCCTCCTTTACCTCATAAAGTTCTTAAGCATTCATTTTCCTTTGAAATCCTTTTGTATAGAAAGGATCTTCTGCAATACCAGTTCCTACTATGAAAGTCCTTTGGGTAAACCATTTCCGTCATAACTCAGCATCATACACGTTTGACTTTCAAACCCTTTTCTACAGTCAAGTTTACTGAAGACATTTTACTTCATCCAATTCTTGATTCAATCAAAGCTTGGAGAAAAATAATATTAATTTCTATGGACAGAACCACCTCTAATGCTCAAGTGAAGGTCCTGGTCAACTTTAATAAGCACAAAGAGTAAAAGGTAGCTTCTTATGCCAATATTTACAAGTCTCGGTCACCTTCCATAACTTTTCTTTATTTTTGTATTTTTCTTTTGGCAGCCTTTGTTGCATTGTGATATGACATTGTATAGTTACGCATTAAAACATGATTCTTTCTGGCATTTGATCTCTCTCTTTTTTTTCATTTTTTTTTCTTTTTTTTCTTTTCATGACTGTCGACTTTATGATATTGGCATATGAAGCAACCTTCACCTTCTTAGTGAAGCAATTGATGGCCACGACGATGATGTCGACTAGAAGCTTTTGACGAGATCATCCCCAGAACATCTATGCCTCACGTATTGAAAAATTTGTGAAGAGATGGAAGAAGCACGTGAGTCTTGACGACATAACTGATGTCATTCCCTTCCCATGGTGGACCAACAATATTCGATCCTCATTGATTAGCCTGGCTATTGCAGAACTATTGTCATGTGTTCTTTAGACACCCTTATGGACCTCTTTCAAGATGTTCCTAAGTGTGTCTTAATATGATCGTGCGAAAACATCCTTGAATTCTTGGAAATAACTCAATAGTCTTGCCTTATTTCTATAGTGAGCTAGGTCTCGATCTTCATCTCTTTCCCAAGCTCATAATGTCAGCTGACCCTTTGTAAGTTAGGGTCTGTCTTTCATCTCATTCTGTCATCCTTCACAAATCGGAAGATAGACACAATCTCTGTCATCTTCGAAGTCCTGAGATCTCTCTAGACACATATCTTGCTCCAAAGGGAGTTAGTAGCAGCATCGCTCGTGACATTGATATCTAGGGACCTACTGTGGGTACGAAGGCAAATTTCAGAGAATAAATGATTCTAAAGATGATTATTTGTATAGGATGATCATGAATGTAAAATAAAAGAATGAAAGTCCAAATGATAAAAGAATCTATAAATAGAAGAAAATTTACTCAAAAAGATGCATTTCATTGAAATAAAAATCTTGGACCAAAACTTATTTCTCAAAAGAAGTCTTATCACCTCTAGGTCTTAAAACAATAAGTATGTTTTGAATATTACTCTAGATTAGCTTTAAAAGTACACGAATCTCTTCCACTGTCCCATTGTTCAAAACACTCCCAAGTATGTGAAGTTCGGAGGTGGGTGATATCGAGGTCGTGGTTGAGTTGGGTACGAATTAGAAGTATAGTGGCTTCCTGTTCGCACCACATGGGTTTTCGGCTCTTTTTTCTTCATGGCACGCCTTTTGAGCTCCAGGGCCTTCCATCCTTCCATTTTTATGGCATTCTCTATAAGTTCCCCGGATATCACAATGTCCGCAAAGTCTTTCGTAGCACTTCCTACCAACTTATCGTAAAATGGCGCTTTCAAAGTGTTGATGAAGAGAACCGCTATTTCAGTTTTGGTTAAAGTGGGTTCTACTTGTGCCGAGATGTCCCTCCATCTCTGCGCATACTGCCTAAAAGTTTTCGTCGGCTTCTTTTCCATCATCTGCAGAATCAATTGATCAGGCACCATGCCAGACACATGCTTGTACTGTTCACAAAATGCTGATACTAAGTCTTTCCATGATCGGATCCTTTCTCTACTAAGTTGATTATACCATCGAAAAGCCGATCTGACCAAGCTGTCTTGGAAACAGTGTATTAGCAACTTATCTTTATTTATGTGACTCGTCATTTTTCGGCAAAACATGACAAGATGCATTCTTGGACATCTCGTTCCGTCGTATTTTTCAAAATCTGGTGCCTTAAACTTCAGAGGCAGAACCAGATCGGGCACCAGACTGAGCTCCTTGGCACTTAATGCAGAGAAGACTTTAGTGCCTTCGATTGCCTTGAGCCTTTCTTCCAAACTCCTATACTTGTCCCAAACATCATGATCGTCTAATTTCAACTTGGCTATCTCTACTGGGTCATCCAAATCTGGAATATTGGGATCAACAGGATTAACTTCGGGGTTTGATACAGATATACCTTGCCCTGGATGATTAGGTGGTACAGGTCGTTACTCCAGGCCTACAGGATCCCTTTGAGGACATCCTCTTTGCGTTACATGAACGTGAGGTGGGGTGAATCTTGGGGGATAAAACGGATCCTGATCATGATTAACTCTCGACTGAGGTTCCATAACGTCAGGACTCTGCATAAGTCCCTTCCCTTTAACTAAAGCTGACATCATCTCCATTATTTTGGCTATTTGATCCCTTTGCTCGAGTGATTCCTCTCGAGATCTTACCATCAGATCTCTCGTTTCCTGCTGTGATTTAGCCAACTGTTCTTGCAATTCTCTTTGGGTCCTTTCCATTCTTTCAATTCTCTCATTGAATTCAACCTCCATAGTTCTAGCTCTTAGTCGCGTCTTATACGAATGGCGTGATTCCAGACTCATAGCGTCACAACTGTAAATCATACGGTTTCATCCTCAGTGAATGATTAAGGGACATGTACATGCAATGAATGGATGAATGAATAAATGTCAAATGAATGTCAATCATGAATGAATATGCAAAATTTTGGTGTTAATTTCAAGATAGCCCCTATTTAGGCATTTCCTTAATCAAAAGAGTCTATTACACAACGTTTCGGTCACTCGTGTAATTGACTCCTCCATCAGAAACCCGTTTTTGGCAACCAATCTCTAATCAACACCTTCCTAACAAGATGCCTATGATGCATGATGAAAAATAGAAATACAGACAAACAACCTTAGTTAGCACAACACATATGAACAGAGAAAAACTGTGGAAAATCTAACAAATTAAGCTACTTGGTCCAATGGACTCGATTCCCTTGCATAGAAAGCGTAAATGTAAAAGAAACAGAAGGTAAGATGTGTTTTTCCTATGTACTTATTTCGGTGACCAATAAACGGACAAAGGTTAGGTATGGCTCTAGTTAGGTGGCTCGTACGGTTCACTATATGCAGTTTTGGCTCTAGATAGGTACTCGAATTGTCCATACTGTCATCTACCAAGATTAGTATAGAGCCTCGGTCATTGCCCATCACAGGCTCACGAGTTCAATTCGAAGGATTACATTTACTTATGCCTATGCGGAGGGACAAGTTAACTCACGAAAGCATAAGTCGTATGTAACCCGGAAGTATTCACTAGCCTGTGCGGAGGGACGAGTTAACTCACGAAGGCATAGTGTTTACTTCCACTTAAGCGGACGGAGCCCGGGTAGAGAGCTCATGTTATGCAAAAATGCAAGTGCTCGGTGTGTGGGGAGAAACTCACAAACCTTTACGTTTTATTTATAACTAAAAACTAGAATCGTAAAAACTTAGAGCTGAAAAACGGAAGATAAACAAGTTAGGAAAATATTTACAACACGATACAAATGATTTTTCGAAATTTTAAATTTTAAGGATCACGACTAAATATGTTTTTGAACAAGGAATTTTCGTAAATTTTGACAACACATGCTTAACTCGACTCGACTCTCAAAAAGGGTCCCCAGTGGAGTCGCCAGCTGTAGCGACGTAAAAATTTCACTTTGGGTCGCTAATTGAGGCAATTATTTAAAAATTTGAAAATGGAATTTTGGTTTAAAAAAAAAGGGGGAGTCACCACCGATCTTTTTTCTAGGTGTGATCGGACACCTAATAAATCATCTTTTTTAGAAAAGAAAATTTATTCTTGAACAAAAATGAAGGCCAAACTTGGGTCTACGCAAAAATCCAAAGAAAAATAGGGTTCGGGAGTCGGTTACGCACAAGGAAGGTATTAGCACCCTCGTGACGCCCAAAATTGGTATCTTTATTAAACACGTGTTGTCTTGATTTTCAAAAAAACGAATTCAGTTTGACATTTAACCGTGATCCGATTGAAAAATGAGATTTTTTAGTTTTCGATTTTTTTCTTTTTAAAAGGACGTCCCATTTTTAACACGAGCCAATTGTATTCACCCAACATAGCGATGAAATCAACGACCTTATGTTAAATCGATACGTTGCCTTATTTATTGAAATAAAAATGAATAAAAAGAAAACTAATATCGATGTTGAAGTAAGATGTGATCTAATAAGCTAAAATCGGAACAGGCAAATAATAATAAAAAGTTAAGAGTTTATGAAGCAAATAATATATAAAACATTAACGATGTATATGTGATAATAATAGTCATAAAACAATAGTAGTGCATATGGTATTAAACATGATAATAATAGTAATAACGCAAATATGAAATAGTAGTGAACATATATATGTATAAAACATATAATACTAGATTAAAAAAAATATATACAGCATATATTGAAAACAGTAATAATATAAAAAAACTAATAATAATGATATATGAATATATACATATATGTATTAAAATATATACATAAGATAATATGTAAAAATGTAATATAGCATTAAAAATATATACATGATATATATAAAAATACAATATTAAAAGGTATACATACATAATATATAAAAATGTATACATAATATAGTTATAAAAATATATATATTAAATTCGGAATAGGTAAATAATAATAAAAAGGGTAAGAATATACCGAAGCCCCAATGTTATGGATTACTGAAATTAATCTCTTTTCTCCTCGGGCTGTTGAAATGGGCCTTTGTTGGTGATCTTCACCGGATCGACAGACAAACAAATAGAGTCAGGTTGACCCCGACCATTTTAAAATTTAATATTTTTTTATTGTTGTTTTTTTTAAGACCAATTTTTGTTTAGCCCAGTTACAAATAAAATCTACATAAAAGATACAAAATCCAAATTACTTCAACCCAATACAAACCAACCTCAGCCCACTAACTTAATAATCCAACACAACCAACCCAACCCACTAACTTAACATATCACCCAACCCACTAATTAACCTAAACTTAATTTAACCCATCAAACCTTACATAAACCAACCCATTAACTAAAATTTTTTTTAATACTAAACCCCCCCCAAAACAAACAAGTTCCAGCAGCAAACAAAGAAAATACAAATTTCAAGCTGCCTATTCTCCCTCTCCTTCCACCGTGCGCGTCACCAGCAGCCACCGTATGCACCACATGAAATCAGGCTACGGGTAGTTGAGGTGTGGGTTTTGGGGTGGCTGATAATCGATTGGCTTGGGTATTTAGAGTGGGTTTCGGTTTGGGAGCTTGGTTGTGGTGTTAATGGTGGTTAGTCCTTGGTTGCTTGGTTGCTTGCCGGATATTGATGTTTTTTTTCTTGCTTAGATTGCTGAATGTTCCTTCTTCTTTTTTGTTAAAAATTTTTTTTTGCTCTTTTTTTTTCTCTCTCTATCAAATAGGGGGAATCCTCCTCTTTATGGTGTGGTTTTTTCTTTTTTATTTCTACCATTTTGCTTGTTTCCCATGCTATTTGCAGGTAGTAGGTGAAGAAGGAGCAGCCACCCATGTTTGTGGCATGAAAATCTGGAAAGTGGGTGCCCCAAATCACGTAATCTGTCTGAAGGACCAAATCACAAATGCAGCAAAACTTCAGGGGCTAGTAATTTTTAGAAAATTTAAGGTTAAAATGCAATTTAAGGAAAGTTTAGGGGTCTAAGTGAAATTTAAAAAAGTTTAAGGGTCAAAATGAAATTTAGGAAAAGTTTAGGGGTCAAAATGTAATTTTTATTTTTAGAATTTTTTTTTTTGAAATTTTGAAAATTAAACACAAACTCTAGTCGGACAAAAATTTAGTGCTTACATAAAGTACATCAAAACTTATCTTGATCTTGATGGACATCCATTGAATAAGAAATCTAATTTATAAAAAATCTTTTTATTATATTAAAAATAATTTTTAAAATTTTATATTTTGGGTTGGGTTATTTAATTGGGTAATTTTTTTTTAGATTTTGAGTAAAGAGTTTAATTGTTATTGGGTTAGTGTTTTAATATAAAAATAAATATATAATTATTTTTTAACATATCTAATTAATATAATAATTTTTTATAACATAATATATTCGAATCGAGTCAAGATCGAGTCAAAGAATATTGTCAAAAACCCAACCCATATAGAAAATGAACATTAATTTTACCTAAATTTATTTTTCGAACATTGTATTTTTGTTGAATCCTCTATTTTTGGGTTGTGTTTAATTAGACTAGTGAAAGTAACAATTACTCTTTTCTTTTCTTTTTTGGGTTGGTATCTAAAAGCTAAAGAGTAAATTGAAAAAACAAGTGGAAATGCATTGATGATGAACTAGGTTTTGTTTTCTATGTTGTTGTTAAAAAGAAAGAAAGTTGAAAGGTTTGTGAGTTTTTCCCACCGTAAAACCATACACGTGTTAGTCATCTTCATAACTCCTAATTATTACTCCGACCAAGAAATATTGAAACATTTCCACAAATATTGTAGGAACGAATTTGGCTGTTTCTTATTCTTTGCGGCCATAAAACCTTCTCACTCTTCAATGTTGGGGAGAGTATTAATTTATTTAATTAAATTCAAATTTTGAAGCTCAATCACTATTAATTTTATTGTTAGTAAAGGAAAATGTAGATTAAAACAACATTGAAGCATGTTTATCTTTTTATTTAAAAATTTGAAAAAGTTTATTATTAGTTATAAATATATTGGCATTAACAAATAGTGTTTGTAAACATGAAATACCGTATACATAAAATACTCATTACCATAAATTACTATAAAATTAATAATTTATATAAAAATATATAATTTTATTCTATTAATAAATTATATAAATTTTTACAATTATAATTATAAAATAAATCTTTTATTGTCAATTGTTATTATTTTATTCATAGTATTTTCTATTCTTATATTTAAATTAGACTTAGATTTATTATTATGATATACCCAAACAAACCTAGACAAAACTAAAAACCCTAAAATTTTCCCCATTAGCTTCGTAACAAGGTTTATGGGATCATCTTCTTCATTCACGAGGAAAAAAAAAACTTTACGAGGTTAATAAGAAAAAAAGAGATCAGTCTCCAGGAAACCAAAGAGCCAAAGCAAAAGTGAGGTGGGTTGGGTTAGGGATTTTTTCTTGCAAAATCAAAGAACCCAAGCAAAAGCAAAAAGAGACTCATCTCCTCACTGTTTCTAGATCTTCTTTTTGATGTTGTTCTTATTCTTTCTTCGATGATGTGGGATTAGA
The DNA here is from genome assembly GCA_025698475.1 of Gossypium anomalum. Taxonomy (NCBI): domain Eukaryota; kingdom Viridiplantae; phylum Streptophyta; class Magnoliopsida; order Malvales; family Malvaceae; genus Gossypium; species Gossypium anomalum. Next base: position 66,581,549 of record CM046964.1, read on the forward strand.
TGAGATATGGCGTGAGGGATGCCGAGAGATGAGTACTTAGGGATGGTTTAGGTTGGGTTTTTTTTATTATTAATATTTATTTCATTTTATTTTGTCAAAATATTTTTTTAATAAAAGAGAATTTTAATATTTTTTAAATTGAATAATCAAAGGCACATAGTATGATTTGATTGGGCGAATTTGTTTTTTAACCGTCAGTTAAATTTTGGATAAAAACTATAAAAAAATTTAAATATCAATATGTGAAAATGGATATATTTTAGGGATTAAATTGTGAAATAAAATTTTAAATTATTAAGTTTTTATATATATGTTATTAATTGATATGAGTTACTGTTTAAAATTAATTATCTTTAAAACTATAAAATACATATAACTTGTTGAATTCTTTGAGTACTATTTTTCTTGAAACACTTCAGGCATTGTCAAAAGCTAGTGGCTCATTAGTTGTGCAGTGGTGATATGGTCTTTGTGGCTAGCAAGAAATAATTTGGTTTTTGAACAAAAAATGATAAGGGTAGTGGAAATTCTTTTCTTGGTGAAGCTGTTGAAGTTAGTTCCCATGCAGCTACATACACATAAGTTACCTGGGTAAAGTACGTGTAACTGAAGCTGGTTATTTTGTTTCTTTTGTAACCAAGTTTATGTAATGTGTTCTAGTTCATTTTGAACCTAGTTTAGCTTACGTTTGATGTAATTTGCTGATGTAAAGAGCTGATGACCAACTTTACTTAAGTGTACAAGTTTAGTCTTGTAAGTTCCAATGTATTAGTGGTAGTTGGTATAGATTAGTTGACCACATATTGATTTTGACAAGCAAAAGCTTATGTATTGGCACTATGCCATTCTTTGGATGAATGAAATCATCAGATTTTCTTCCATATGCTCCATCTTTCTTTGCCCTCTAAAAACTTCTAAGTTCTGCTCTTCATTCTTGACAGTAGCTAAAAGCTTGAACTTCAAGCATTTTTCCTTCATATTTTACTCGGGTACAATACGTTGCTGCTGGTGCTCTGTTTGAAATTCTTACTTTACCTGGTTAAAGTGTGTTGAAACTCCAACAACTGGTATCTAGAGCTTTCATCTTAGAGGACCTGTTGTTGTAAACTAAATGGCTTCATCAGGCTTTTCTCCTGCAGCACCACCAGTTTTTAATGGTGAGGGTTTCCACATATGGGTTGTCAAGATGAGAACCTACCTCCAGGCATATGATCTATGGGAGGTGGTTAACTCTGATGTCGAGCCAGCTCCACTTCGAGCCAATCCCACAGTGGCTCAAATCAGACAACATGTAGATGAGAGGACCAAAAGGCACAAGGCCATGTCATGCATTCAGAACTGTGTTTCTGATGTTATCTTCACCAGAATCATGGCTTGTGAGACTCCCAAGCAGGCCTGGGACAAGCTTAAGGAGGAGTTCCAAGGTACTGAGAGGACAAGGCAGCAGCAGTTGTTGAACCTGAGAAGGGAGTTTGAAAACTTGAAGATGAAGGAAGAAGAAACTGTCAAGAAGTATTCTGACAGAATCATGGCTGTAGTTAACAGCATAAGGCTCCTTGGTGAGCAATTTGATGAGGCAAGGATGGTGGAGAAGGTGCTCTCAACATTGCCTGAAAGATATGAGGCTAAAATCTCATCCTTAGAGGATTCAAGAGACCTGGCAACAATCTCCCTAACTGAGCTTATTAATGCCCTCTATGCTCAGGAACAAAGGAGAGCCAGTAGAATGGAGGAGCACCAGGAGGGTGCCTTCCAAGCTAAGGCCAAAGTAGCCTCGAGCACCTCAGCCTACAAAGGCAAGAAAAACTGAAAAAACAGGCCTAAGCCTAATGCTGCAAGAGGAGGAGATCGACTCTGCAGATTTTGTAAAAGACCTGGTCATCTAGAGGCGGATCTTTGGTTCGAGCGGATCTTTGTGTGTCAACACTGCAAGAAGAAGGGCCACGTTGAAAGAGTCTGCAAAGAAAAAGGCAGACCTGGCCAAAACCAACCTCAACGCAAGAATGAAGAAGCTCGGGTGGCTGAAGACAGTAGTGACCATGAAGAACAAGTCTTTACTGTTTCATGCTCAGCTAGCTAGAAGAAAGGTACAAAAGGCTGGTTGCTGGACAGTGGCTGCACCAACCACATGTCACCAGATGAAACAATTTTCAAAACCTTGGATAGAAGCTGCAAAACCAGGGTGAAAATTGGGAATGGTTAGTTAATCAAGGCTGAAGGCAAGGGAGATGTGCAAAAATGCACTGCCACAGGTGACAAAATTATCAAAAATGTGCTGCTGGTACCTGAAATTGACAAGAACCTACTTAGCATTTCTCAACTGCTAGAAAAAGGGTACTCTGTTGTGTTTAAAGTCCAGGAGTGCCAAACCACTGATCCAAATGGATCGAGCCTCATAACAGTAAACATGAGTGATAAATGCTTTGAAGTCAACTGGTCAGGTGACTCACACTCAGCCCATACTACTTCAACAGAAGATACCAAGCTTTGGCATCAAAGACTTAGTCATGCCAACTTCAACTCCATGGCTCGGATGGTCAGCAAGAAAATGGTTGAAAACTTCACCAAGACAGTTCAAAATGAAGGAGTTTACGAAGTTTGTCAAATGGGAAAGCAAGCAAGGCTTCCATTTCCTACAAACACATCCTGGAGAGCTTCAACCAAGCTGGAACTGGTGCACACTGATGTTTGTGGCCCCATGAGGACTGAATCACTTAGTGGTAACAGGTACTTTATTCTCTTTATTGATGACTGTACCAAATATTGCTGGGTTTATTTTTTGAAGCATAAATCTGAGGTTGTTCAAGTGTTTATGAAGTTCAAAGCTGTAGTGGAAACAGAAATAGGCTGCAAGATAAAGACCATAAGGTCAGATAATGGAACTGAATACACTTCAGCTCAGTTCCAAGCCTTGTGCAAAGATGCTGGCATCAAACACCAGCTAACCAATGTTTATACACCCCAGCAAAATGGGGTTAGTGAAAGGAAGAACAGGAGTTTGATGGTTATGGCCAGATGCTTATTGTTTGAGAAAAATCTGCCAAAGACAATGTGGGCTGAAGCTGTCAACACTGCTGTCTACATTCAGAATAGGCTTCCAACCAAAGCACTCGCTCACAAGACACCTTTTGAAGCCTGGTTCGGTTTCAAGCCATCATTGGCTCATATAAAAGTCTTTGGTTGCCTATGTTACAGCCAAGTACCAGCTGTAAAGAGGGACAAGTTGTCTAAAAGAGCTGTTTCTGGTATTTTAACCGGGTATAGTTTGGTCAAAAAGGGTTATAAGATCCTGAATCCTTTAACCAACAAAATCCAAGTGAGCAGAGATGTGGTGTTTGATGAGAAGGCTTGTTGGAACTGGGAAAGAAATGAACCTGAAGCCATTCCTGAAGAACTTGTGACAGATCAGTTTGAAGCTGATCAAAATGATCTAGAGATGGATGTTGATGATAAACCAGTTAGGGGTACAAGGACTTTGGCTGATATTTATGAAAGGGCTCATGTTGCACAAGAAGAACCATGCATCTTTGAAGAGGCTGAAGCACATCAAGGCTGGAAGCAGGCTATGGCTGATGAAATTGCCATGATTGAGAAGAACCAGACATGGGAATTGGTTCCCAGACCAGCCAACAGGAAAGTTATTGGGGTAAAATGGGTTTATAAAGCCAAGCATAATGCTGATGGGAGCCTAAACAAGCTCAAAGCAAGATTGGTTGTGAAGGGGTTTAGCCAGAAATATGGCCTAGACTACCTGGAAACCTTTGCACCAGTAGCCAGGCTAGACACCATCAGATTACTGATTGCCTTAGTAGCTTAGAAGCAGTGGAAAATCCACCACCTTGATGTGAAGTCTACATTTCTCAATGGATTCCTTGAAGAGGAGATCTATATTGATCAGCCTCAAGGCTTTGTTGTGTCTGGAAAAGAACAAATGGTGTACAGGCTCAAGAAGGCATTATATGGCCTGAAACAGGCTCCAAGAGCCTGGTATGCTCGAATTGACACTTACTTGGTTAGTTTGGGATTTAACAGAAGTGTTAGTGAGCCAACACTCTATGTTAAGAAAAATGAAGCTGAAATACAGCTTATTGTATCCCTCTATGTCAATGACTTATTGGTAACTGGAGGAGATCAACACATGTTGGCTGAATTCAAAGCCAAATGTTTGAAATGTCTGACCTGGGGCTAATGACATACTTTTTGGGAATGGAGGTGTGCCAAGCAGAAGAAAAAATTTTTCTTGGGACAGAGAACATTTGCCTTGAAGGTTTTGTCCAAGTTCTCAATGGAAAATTGTAAGCCAACAAGCACGCCCATTGCTGTTGGAATGAAGTTGTCAAACCAAGGAGATCATGAACCTGTAAATGAGTCTACTTATAGGAGCCTAGTTGGTTGTCTGCTATATTTAACTGCTACTAGGCCAGACATTATGTTTGCTGTCTGTTTGCTCTCAAGATTCATGCATTGTTGCAATGAGAAGCACTTTCAAGCTGCCAAACGAGTGCTCAGATATGTCAAAGGTACTTTAAGTCATGGGATGCTGTTTAACAAGGCTGAAAGTCAGAAGCTTGTTGGATACACTGATAGTGACTGGGCCGGTTCATGTGATGATATGAAAAGTACCTCTGGATATACTTTTACCCTTGGCTCAACCATGTTTTGTTGGAGCTCAAGGAAACAATCGATGGTGGCTCAATCAGCAGCAGAAGCTGAATATGCAGCAGCTGTAAATGTTGTGAACCAAGCCATTTGGCTAATATCTTCACAAAAGCCCTTGGTGTGTCAAGATTTATAAAACTAAGAAAGCAGCTAGGTGTTACAAGCATGGAAACTAAGGAGGAGTGTTGAAGTTAGTTCCCATGCAAGACACGTAGAACCCATGCACTACATACACATAAGTTACAGGTAAAGTACGTGTAATCAAGAAATTTGGTTATTTTGTTTCTTTTGTAACCAAGTTTATGTAATGTGTTCTAGTTCATTTTGAACCTAGTTTAGCTTACATTTGATGTAATTTGCTGATGTAAAGAGCTGATGACCAACTTTACTTAAGTGTACAAGTTTAGTCTTGTAAGTTCTAATGTATTAGTGGTAGTTGGTATAGATTAGTTAACCACATATTGATTTTGACAAGCAAAAGCTTGATTTATGTATTGGCACTATGCCATTCTTTGGATGAATGAAATCATCAGATTTTCTTCCATATGCTCCATCTTTCTTTGCCCTCTAAAAACTTCTAAGTTCTGCTCTTCATTCTTGACAGTAGCTAAAAGCTTGAACTTCAAGCATTTTTCCTTCATATTTTACCCAGGTACAATACGTTGCTGCTGGTGCTCTGTTTGAAATTCTTACTTTACCCGGTTAAAGTGTGTTGAAACTCCAACAGAAGCTTAGGTCATTGATTTGGACTAAAGATACTTTTGAGAAGGTTCCTATCATGGAGATTACATGGTGGGACAATCCGAGGCCTTGTTTTTTCAGGTAAGATGATTCCTTCTACTAGATTTGGGGCATTTTGGTTGCCACGCGAAGCTGGTTTCGTTTCAATGTTGACGATGCCGCTAGAGGAAAACCGGGTCCTGCAAGCATTAAAGGATTCTTGAGGGATGATTGTGGTAAGGTGTGGTGATTGCACGACTAGATTTGCTTGAAAACGAACTGAAGGAGAAGGTAAGCTTAACCATTGAATTTGATTGTGTTTTGACAGTTTCTTGGGTTCTTAATAAACATATGAAACCATAGATCATGTGGGAACCTTTCATGGATATTGACCTTCGAATAGCTGAGACCAATAATATTGCTTTTGTTAATATTTTTAGAGAAGCAATCGGAATGGCATATGCCTTTGTCAAAACCTATGCGTTGAGAAGATCTCTTTTCAAATCTTGGTGGTGATGTTTTTCTTTTGAGGTTATGTTTTGATGTTTGATTATTTACGGCAGAAAATTATATGTGAAAATAATAGTAAAATAAATAATTTTTAAGCCCAAAAAGATAGTCACTTTTTTTTTACTACATGCAAGTATACGATTTCGTTTCAAATAATAAATTATAATGAAATAATTCCGTTGAAGAAAGAATTATAAGGATGGAATCTATACTGAAATTTGCAATTCTAAAATAATAAAATTAAAGTTTCAAATAGAAAAAAGAATTGATTAATTGCAATTCCAATCTAAATCCAAGAGTTCGTTGAAGAATATTAGCACGAGTTACTTTGAAAGCAAATTAATAGAAAACTAAGAGAGAAAAAGAAAATGATAACTAAATAAAGCAAAAAACTTAATTAAGTTCCTTTCGTTTCTCTCAACTAAGACTTAAAAGAAGACTATTTACAGTCTTGTGTTGACTTAATTAAGGCTTTATTTGACTTGAGGGGTGAAAAAATGAAACCCAGCACGAAAAGATGACAAAATGGCATGGCATGACCTCCGTCTTTTGCACGAATGGTGTGGCGTTACGCGCATATTGTTCTGGCAACTTTGCGTTTTTCTCTTTTAACGTACGTCTTGTTTTCTCTCTCATTCAGACTCGCTCCTCATATTAAATTGAGTTAAAGCACTTATTAAAAAATATGTTACTTAAAATAACTCAAATTGAACTACATACAAGTAAAAGTAACATAAAATGTAAATACAATATTATGCATGAAATCTATTCTAATTATGCAACTAAAGGCAATGTTTTACTTAAGAACTAACTTAAACCTTCGTGAAAATAGTACAATTACATCTATATGACGAGGACACATCATACCTCCACACTTAAAACTTTTGTTTGTCCTCAAACAAAACAATGATCTAACTAAAATACATGCGAAGAAAATATTTAATCGTAACGTACACAACTGAAAACATAATTATATACAACTAGATTTTTTCTCACTTCAAAGTTACTGCCAACTTTCAATGACACTACTATAGTCTTAGTGCCCAAGTGTGCTCAGCCCACTCACATCAAGTAATTCAGACCCACTTCTTGTTGCAATATAATATACAAGTGCATTTCAAAGATTTTGGCTAATCGAATCTCTCGTTTTTTTTCTCAGAATTGATCTCTCCTAGTCAATCTGTGTTTATTAAAGGTAGAAATATTGTGGCTAATTCTATCTTGGCCCATGAACTCTTGAGGGGGCATGGTAGGAAGCATATTTCCCCTAGATGTGCCCTCAAAATTTACTTGCAGAAGGCATTTGATTCTGTCAATTGGAGGTTCATTATTGCTGTTTTAAATGCTGTGAAGGTTTCAGATGTCTTCAAGGGTTTGATTGAGGCATGCATCACTTCTTCACAATTTTCCATCTTCCTTAATAGTGGTCTGGTAGGGTATATTAAAGGGGCGAAAGGGCTTAGATAGGGGATCCCCTTTCTCCTCTTCTATTTGTTATAGCTATAGAGGTTCTTTCTCAACATTAAACATTCAAGAGCTTAACACTCATCAATGACATTTCACAAAATCATGAACACATTCAAAAATTAAGACATGGGCTAGATAATACTCAAAGCGACGATCACAAAAATGTAAAAATTATAAAAAACTGAGCTAGAAAACACTTACATGCACAAGTACAACGGCCGAATGCTTCAAATGTAACAATGGAGTCTTTCTTTTTCTTATTTTCGGCAGATCACCATGAACGTGAAGCTAAATTTGATTTTTGTTTTATTTTATTAACTATTATACATAATTGACCATTTTGCCCATGACTTATTTCACCAAATTTCACCAACTAATGTCCATCATTGTCCACCATTTAAATTAATGGTATAATTAACATGCAAGGACCTTTAATTTAATACTTCATAGCTATTAGGCACTTTAACAAATAGTATGCAACTTTTGCACTTTACGCGATCAGGTCCTTTTTCGTAATTACGCATTCAAACGCTAAAATGATTTCACAAAACTTTCACACATAGCAATTAACATGCTGTAAACACCAAAAATAATATTAAAATAATTTATGACCTCGAATTTTTTGTCCCAAAATCACTGTTCCAACTTAGCTAAAACCGAGCTGTTACAGAAGAAGTTCTACAGTTGCAAGCAATAATGATCCACAGTCCTAAAGGACAAGTACTTCCACAATAAATTGAGGTTATATTGGGTTGAATGAATTGAAATGGTCAAATGGATTGTTTTAGTATGTGTTTGGGATGTTTTGGTGTAGGTAAAGTTGAGCATTTGTGCACAAGATAGGTAAGTTTGGACAAAGCTCAAAATAGGTATCAAATGGCTGAAATTTTTCCAAAAATAGAGTCTTCCTCTCGAAGACTATACTTCCTCTTTGCAATGCTGGCCGACAATATGTGACGTCGCAACGTCAAGTGTTTTAATGTTGTGACGTGACATTATTTGGCGACGTCACGACGTGGAAGTGATGACATCATGACGTTGATCTTGAAGTTTTGAAACTTTGGAATTTGGTCCTATTTCATGCTCGAGCCAACAAAAAAACTTTCATAAGTTTGATTAAGGCTCGAAATTGATTATATATCGTAATATGAAAGTGTTTATAATGTGAATGAATGTTTGAATGATTTATTTGATGGTAGTTGCTCCAACAATGGATGTGACATCCTGTAGCTTGGACCCAGTAATTGGGTCGGGTGAGGTGTTACAAGAATAGTGGAGAGGGTATTTCGATTGAAAGTCAAGAACGATATAGATCCATCTCATTCAAAGCATAGGTACTTTTCAAGAAAAGTTTATTGCTATAAATATCATACAGCGACTTCGTTTTCAAAATTTTAATTTTTCACTATGACTGAAAACTATTTTTCTAAACCAGATTTTTCCAACAAATGGTGCTAGTTTTCGAGCTGGTTACCACTCGCCTTTTTCTTCCTCCCACCAACCTATTGTTTCTTTTTTTCTCCTCATTCACTCAATGTGCCTTCTATCTTTTTAATTTGTAGATCTGTTTTGTGGGTATCTTCACTGCCTTCATAAGTCGTGATGGATAGGTGAAGGTGTCTGTCGTCGCTGAACCTCTACCGGCCACCAACAGTTTCTTTTGGAAAGTGGATTAATTGTAGATATTTGAATGATGGCTCCCCATCGGCTTCTTAATCTGTATATGTTTTGAGAGTAGTTCAGAAAAATAAATTATTCCATAAGTCGCTTTGGACCTGTGTTGTCTTAAGTTTTATTTTTGTTGTTGTTTGTTTTCCATTGTTTAATAAGTCTTTACTTTTGAATGTTTTTGTCTTGTCTTGTACAAGTTTTTATTCTTGCTTACACATTTAGTCTTACTTTTACAAGTCATTTTAGGGATTATTTTATCATCGTCCTCTCTAGCTTGGTGGATGCTCGGCTTTTGTTGATTTTGCCCGCCAATTTGGACCATCTGATGCTGCTTTCCTACCATGATAGCTGATTACAATCACTTAAAATATGTTGTGGTTGAGTTGTGACAAAGTCGATTGTCAATGTGTCATAATGTTCTATTGATACTAAGGTTATCGTGTTGTTGGAGCTTATCTTTCACTGTTGATGAGTGTTTGTTGTTTTTGTTTTTTCCTTTTCCCAAATGATATGATCTCATTCATCGAATAAATATTTAAAGATTGTTTTCTTCCAATTTTAATGAGTTTAGTTTTTGTTTTTGTCAAAACCATTTTTTAAAAACACGGGGAATCGACTTTAGTTTTGAAAATGGAAACGAAAATTGGGAGTCGCCACCGATCTTTGTTAGGTGTGATCGGATCACCCTTACTTTAATAAAACGTTTTAGTTTATTAAAACGGTGTTTTTGGTCTACGAAACTCGAGAGAAAAGGATTCGGGAGTTGGTTACGTGTGAGGAAGGATTAGCACCCTCATCACGCCCAAAATCGGTACCAAATTAATTAGTTATTATCCTAGAGTCGAAGGTTGAAAATCGGGAATGATTTAAAACACGATCCCTTTTTATTGACGTTGATTAAAAAAACACTTGAATTAGCTCAAAACGATCGTTAAAGACTTCCTCGTCTCGAGATATCGGAGTATCACATCCCGTAAGTTAGGACACGATATCGTGAATTCCCGAGCGCAAATTTGTCTTTAATATAAATTGGAATCCTATGTATTTTAAAACTAAAAAGGATATTTAGCTATTTAGGACCAACAAGAAAATTGAAACCCCGTAAATTAGGGCACGATTCCTCGATGTTCCAAAATGCAAAACATTGCCTCATTTAGAAAATTTCTTTTTGAAATATAACATGTATGATGCTTAATAAAGCGCGTTACTCGTTTGGATTAAAATAAAACGGTTTATTGGATGAATGTAACGAGACTTGATTCATGGGCGATGGTATGAAAATATAGTAATGAATATAAGGCAAATATACATGGACACTACATTATACAAATGAATAGCAGTAATGCAAACTTGCGAAATAAACGAACCAAAATGATGGCAATAATCGCACAAGGTACATCATTTAAACATTAACATTAACAATTAAAGACAAATGAATTTAATAATTTAAAAGGTATAAAGCAAATAAGAATGAATAAGATGTAAAACAATTTTAAAATGAGGTTAAAAGAATGTGAAAAAGGAGATTTAAAATTGACAATGTGTACAATAATTTAAAAATAGAGGATATATATATATATATAAATATTAAAATAGGTAATATATATATATATAGAATAAATACCATAAAAAAACGAAAATGAGCAATAATAAGACAATTTAATACAAATAAGAGAGTTTAAAATAAGTTATATAAGACAAATTTAAATAAGAATAAGACAAGTTTAAAATAATACATATAAAGAAATTTAAAATAAATATTAAGAGACTCAAAATAATAATATGTAAAAAAATAAAAAAAATAGAATATATGAGAAATTTTAAAGTAAGCAACATACAAAATAATTCAAACCAAGTAATATAAAACTTTTGTAGACACTCAATTTTGCCCGGGTCCAGAAAGAAGTCTAAAAACAAAAAAATAATAAACCCCCCAAAAAAAAATGAAGTCCAAAGTTCAGTCCAGAATTACAAATATAATTTGGCCTGATCGGAATGGCCAATTACTTGAAAAGATTTAAGGTCCATCTACAAGCTTGACTCATATGGAAATATAATCTTCAATGATATGCAATCTTAGATATGATATGCAATCTTAGATATGATACAATCTTAGATATGATTGCAATCTTAGATATGATACAATCTTAGATATGATTGCAATCTTAGATATGATATACAATCTTAGAAGATATGATTTTGTAATCTTGGAGATTTAATTTGTAGATATCCTTTAATCTTAACCGTTGATGTAATTGATCTGTACCGTTGGACTTGGGGAGGCTCAACTATAAATAGAGGCCTCTCCCTTCATTGTAAAGCACACTGGAGTTTTGGGAAGCAATAAGAATTCTTGAGAGCATTCACTCAAATTTCTCTCCCTCTTGCGTTCTTACTCTCTGTGGTTTGTTCTTATTTTATTCTTCGTCTATCTTAGTTTTTCAACCCTTTTTTTATTTTAATTTCATCATTTTTCAAATATGTATATAATACTTATTCTATTACTTTTATAGGTTATATATTATAGATTATTTATTTTCCTATATTTTTATATGAAAAATACTTATTATATTATTATTATATCCCTTATCATATTGTATTTCGTCATATTCTATTTATATATTTTTATTACATATTATATTTTACTATATATCATAATACTTTTCTTTAATATATATTATATTATATTTCCTTATATTACCTTTATTTTATTATAAAGTATATATTTTATTATTTTATTAGTTATATACATCTTTAAAATTTTATAAATAAATGTAATATTAATATTTAGTACATTTTTATGTATAACTATTATATTTTATAATATAACTTATATTTAGATATCATTATTTTAAAAAGGGGTTCTCTTTTATCATTTTTATATTATACTTTTAAATGTCTTATTTCTATTTATTTTTATTTTATACATTTTACTTATTTATCTTTGTTTTTTTTATTATTTCGATATTGTTTAGTTGATTAAATCCTACATATAATTTATAATGTTATTTTATAATTATTGTTAGAAGTCGTATTTTAGAATTGGCATGTATGTTGGTGTTATTTTAGGCATGTTTATGTTAAATTGTATGCTATGCACCGTTTTTTTTCTTTGTGTCTATTGGTTTATTAAAATGTATATAGAATTATATCTTATAAGTTTATATGCTTACTTATTCATTTTTAATGTATATCGATATTTTTTGTATGTATATTTTACTTGTTTTTAATTTGCTATGTTCGTTGTTTAAAATTTGTTTAAATTCATGTTTTTACTTACTTATTATGATAATATGTTATATTGTATGTTATTCCATAATGTAAATGCTCATTCATGCATCAATTTAAAAAACGAGACTCTAAAGTTTTCAAAAATAAAAAGGCAATGCTTGGTGTTTGGAAACTTCGGGAAAAATAGTGCCCTAACTTATTGGGTTGCAATTTTTTTCGTTGAGTTCGAATAGTCAAATACCCTTCTAAACTTTTAAAATTTTCAAAATACAAGCAACTATCTTGGAATTTCAAAGCGTTGTGTCCTAACTTACATGGATGTGGTGTTTTGTCGTTTGAGATAGGAATTTTCAAAAAGGCTAACTTAGTGCCAAATATCCTAAAAATATGGTGTCCTAACTTATTGGACGAAATATTTTGATTTATTTGATATAAGTGAACCCTAATTTTCAAAACAAAAAATCAAAAATATTAAAAGAGGATTGCATCTTAAAATTTCTAATTTTCGACCTTAAAGACATTTGATAATTAATTAGGTACCAATTATTGGGCGATACGAGGGTGCTAATCCTTCCTCGTACGTAACCGACTCCCGAACCCGTTCTTTTTATTTCGTAGACCAAAACTAATGATTTTAAAACAAAATGTTTTAAAGGTGATCCAATCACACCTAAAAAGATTGGTGGTGACTCCCATTTTCGTTTTTAAAGTTGAGTCCCATTTTCAAAAACTCGATTTAAAAATGGTCTCGACAGCTTGGCGACTCCACTGGGGACTAATAAGAGGGTCAAGCCGTGTAATTGATTATCTCTTGTCTTAATGTTGAAAATTAAAAATTTTAAAATTTAATCCTCTTTGCATTACATGTGTTTGTATTATTGCATGTGTTGCTATATTCTAATACGCATTGCATTTGCATGACCGTTGTGGTCACACCCTTAAGTGGGAGTGAGCAGCTACGCCTTCGTGAGGTTTTCACCTCCGTGCAGGATAGTGGATCACTTTCGGGATACATCCGTACCTATGGTTTCGTGAGATTTTCATCTCCGTGTAGCCATAGGGAAATGTATTCCCCTGAACTGAACTCGATTCAAATAAGCCTATAATGGGTGAGGATCGAGGAATCTGCTGGTTCAGGTACCTCAAACTTTAGAACCAACCTCATATAGAAAAAATCGTAAGAGCCCAACTTAGTTAGAGTTAAACTTTAGATATTACCCTTATAAATTATTGTTGAGATTTATTGATATCATGTGATACTGACTATTTCTTTTCTTTTGTTTGTATGACATTTTGCATTTACAAAGGTATCGATTCACGGTCAGTTTCTAAGTTAGAGAGTTTTATTATGGACAACGGACTTCTTGATAGAGTGGAGGGCAACGTTAACTTCCATATATGGTCAAGAGTAAACTCAGTTAGTAAAGGAAAATAGTCTAGCCATGGGATATGTGTCAAAGCTGTCAGACTACATTCGTATCAGCATCACACAGGATAATCAGCATGAGTTAAAGGAAATATGGGATCAATGGGGTATCAAAACCAAGCAGTTGTTCTACAACAACCATGGGGACTCGCAGTACTTGCCAGACTTGGGAATAGACGATAATTTATTTCGGGCCATCACTCAGTATTGGAATCTTGTATACAGTTGTTTTATGTTTGGAAAAGTCGTTATGGTATCCGTGGTGGAGGAATATTCAGTTTTGTGGTGTTGTCCTATGATTCAAGTTTACTCAAAGGCTGACCGTATTCCAACTTATGAGGAAGTTGATGAACGTCATGGGGATAGGGAGTGAGCTAAAATGGAAAGAGCAGGAACGAAAATAGGCAGTCTTGGAATTCCTGCCTCTTCCGCCACTGGTGTGTCTTAATGTTGTTTCCAATCAAAGCAGAATTGGATACGAAGAAGATTGTTCGACACTCTATGGCAAGGCGTGCTGTAGGGCAAAAGGTAATGTACTCACCAATCATTTTAAGGTGAATAAGAAGAGTATTGATGGACGTTTCCACCGTTACAACATTTCTCTTTCATAGGAAGATGATCGATGGTAAGAATGTTGGAAGGAAAGTGATTGATGGAATGCATAGACCTACAAAGGTGAGTTGGGTGGGAAGAATTGTTTCTATGATGGTAAAAGGCTTATTTATTATAATACCAAACAACAAGCATGAGTTTACTATGTTGCACTTATCAGAGATAATGGAAATGCAAGCCCTGATGATCTGTCAAAAAAGACGCAAAAGAATGAGATTAAAGAAGTCCATATCATTACTATGTTGCACTTATCAGAGATAATGAAAATGCAAGCCCTGATGATCTGTCAAAATAGACGCAAAAGAATGAGATTAAAGAAGTCCATATCATTTAAAAGACCTTTAAAGTAGAGATTAACTATGCTGAGAAGATACCCATGTAAGCATTTCAAAATGCTTTGCATGGATAGGAATCTTAAAGCTCTCAAGAAACACTAAAGGTGTTGGATATCATTTTAAGGTAGCATGTTAAGCAGGAACGCCCACTTGTTTGCCAATCTTTCTTTCAAGATAATCAGAACAACTTTACAGACATTGGAAGAGGTGTCTATAGATGTAGGGATTATCTAATGGGTGAAGCCATAGCTCAAATTCGGGATGGTAGTAGATCATTTACGGACCATGAAGGTACACGCTGATACATTGAGCACGAAATACAAGCTACAGTCAGATCATTGTCAAGAGTTAGCTTTGTTGAGTTAAAATTTTGGGCCATAGGACGAAGGCGTATTTGTAATCCATTCATATGTAAAGATATTCTTTTTCTAAATAAAGTTTTCTAAATGAAATTGAGTCAAGATCAATACCTTTTTGCATTCATGGATTTGCATTACATCACATCGCATCATATGCATTTAAATTATAAAAAGACCCTAATTAGTTAAAGTTACTAAAAAAAGAAAGAAAAGAGAGAGAGAGAAGAGGGTCACGGCTAAGTGAAAAAGAAGTTGAATGGGAATTAACGACGTTCCCTTACATATCCCCGACTTTTGTGCCAGGAGGGATAGCTACCCCGGAGAAGCGGGTGTTTGGAAATGAAAATCATCCCATCAATGTCATACATGAGGAAGGGACTGAACAAAGAAACCTTGAGGGCATTCGCCGCCTTACGAATAGGGAAGTTCTTTAAACAATTGGATTTGCAGAAGAACTTCCTGTAATCTTTAGGAATTTTACGGAGTAATATTCAGAACACTCTTATTGCTCTAAAGCCTAGAAGTAATGAGATTTCTTTTGAGAAGTGGGCTCATGTTCAGACATTTTTATTTTCAATAAAACATACTTTTATTATTTATCCGAGTAAATATTCTTTCATTCTGATTCTTTTGACCTTTGACATTCTTTATAAATTTTCATTTCATGTAAATAGTCATTCTTGAATTCATTTATTCCTTGTATATTCTTTTGTGTGCCTATCATAGATCCCTAGATATCAATGACACGGGCAACCATACTACAGATTCAGAGTTCCTTTTGAGTGCGATATGTGTTTAGAGAAATCTCAGTACTTTGAAGGTGACAGAAATTGTGACTTGTTTCTGAATTTGTTGAAAATAGTTTTTACCCCATGAAGTGGTGGTAGGCAATATAGCCTTAGAGGAAGGAAAGATTACGAAATTAGAATTAGCTGAAGAGACAAAACAAGACCTTGTTGAGACTATTATGGGAATTCAAAAATTTGGTCCAAAGACGCATGTAGGAGGATTTGCAATTGCCAGGATAAACATGAGGTTTTGGGGCACTGTTGGTCCACCATGGAAAGGGATCGCATCAGTTGTACAATGAATGCCAAATTTAAAGGAGTCAAGACTTATGGGCATGTATGTTATGGGCCCGAGCTCGTCAAAAGTTTCAAGCTGACAATGACTTATCTTTGTGGACGTCAACTACTCCATTAAGAGGGGGAGATAGCTTCATATGCCAATATTACAAAGTCAAAAGTCATCCATTTCAAAAAAAAAAAAAGATTATATATAACTGCACAATGCCAAAAGTTTGCAGTCTTTTCAAAGATAATACGCCATACCACAGTATAAAAAAGATTGCCAAAAGAAAAGAAAAAGAAGAAAAAAATAAATTACAGAAGATGACCGAGACTGGTAAAAATTGGCATAAGAAACTACCGCCTACTCTCTATGCTTACGCTGGGGCAAACACCTTCAATTCCAGTTGTTTCAAAGGTTCCAACCATCATCCTTGGAATGGGTGCATTGTTTGGCTTTCCTGAGCAGTCTGACGTGCCGTCAATAGCTGCGATGGTTAACTCCAGGCGGTGGCCATTGATATCCAGCTATAGGGCATCAGGCTGTACACAGTCTCTGAAGCTTAAAATGATAGATTCTTTCTTCAAAACCAGTTTCTGACAAAGTGGATAACGGTAGCTCTCTTATACTTCTATACAAGTTCAGGGAAGAGGAAACATGATCAAATCATTATTTTCAGGGATGGGATTAGCGAGTCTCAAGTCAATCAAGTTTTGATCAAGTTATTGACGCTTGCAAGTTCCTTGACGAGAAGTGGAACCTTAAAGATTGTGGTTATTGTTGTATGAAAAATCATCATACCAAGTTTTTTCAGCAGGGATCTCCTGACAATGTGCTACATGGTACTGTCATTGACAACAAAGTATGCCATCCAAAGAATAATGATTTTTACCTTGGTACCCATGCTGGAATGATTGGAATCACGAGCCAGACCCACTATCATGTTCTCTTAAACCAGGCTGGGTTTTCGGCTGATGATCTGCAAAAATTTGTTCATTCTCTATCCTATATGTATCAAAGGAAGCACCACAACCATATTTGTTGTGGCTCCTATTTGCTACGCTTATTTGGCAGCTTCACAGTTGGAGGAAATTTATAAAGATTAGGGATACTTCAGAAACATCATCGAGTCATGGTGGGATGTATGCTCCGGGAGTAATCTCTGTACCTCAACTTTCCAGGTTTAAGGATAAAGTCAGCAACTTCATTCTTGTCTGCTGAGAATCATTGAACCATCTTTTTATAGGGTTTGACAAACAACAGCCAAGACTGCTGCTGGGGCAATCCCTTTCTCATGGGTTTATGAATCAAGATTTTTCCTCCAAGCTTTGATGGAGTCAAGAATTGAATACCTCTAGTAAACTTAACTTGAAGGTATTCATCCTAAGCAAATGTACCAGGAGTGGATGACACAGACTTATGACAAAGAAGGTTCGTCCAAAAGAATTTCATAAGAGAAACCTTGTGCTAAAAGAAATCCTTCCCATGCAAAAGGATTGGGAAGGGCCATATGTTGCGAAGAGGGCTTTCTCTAGAGGTGCACTGATTTTGACAAGAAATGGATAGGAAGAATTTATTTGATCCAGTGAATTCAGACTCGGTCAAGGAGTACTTTGTTTGAAGGAGAAGGGAAACCAAGGTGAAAACCCGCAAAGGGCATTTTGGGACTTCTATTTCAAAAAAAAAAAAGAAAAAAGGAAAAAGGAAAAAGAAAAAAGAAAAAAAAAAGAAAAAGAAAAATGGAGAGGCCAAGGTGAAAACCCGCAAAGGGCTCCTGGAGACCAAAGGGGTTTTGAGTTGAAAACCCGAAAGGGCAGCTCAAATTTTGAAGAGCACACGGTAATCTTGCTATATCTGATTCAATGAAGAGTGAAGCACGTTGCATATCGGGGCATTGACAAAGTACTTTGGGTCTTTTAAACACATGTTGAACTCAAGAAAGTCTTCATGGAGCTGGTGTATAGACGCTCAAGTGATGATATCTGGGGCGTCTGATTTCTGTCCTATTTACTATCTTTGGATTCTTTTTCTTCGCAAAGATATGTTCTCAGGTTAATCTTTTTGCATTCCTTCCAACAATTTGTCCAAATCTAATTATCCTCAGGATCAATTTATTTGTCTCCCATTATTCATAAAGTGTGTTGCATAAAAATAATGATTGATGAACTAAATATCTTTACAAACGAAGTTTTGCATATTACTCTAGAAATTTCTAGATAATACAAGAAACTGAAACAAGACAATTGTTTAAAGAATTTCCATATTTGAGGGTCAGAAGTACTCTTCTTCAGTCCAAAAGGTGGTTGGACATTTTAAGCAATATTGATCTTAAGAAAGGATCATTTCATAAACATCTCCAGTGGGTCACAACATTTGGAAAATGACACAATAGAACTAAGTTGATTCAAAGCATACAAGCAGAGTATGATTGATACATCAAGAAGTATACAGGTAAAACTTCGATGAGGGAATGAGTGATGACGTCTGAAATAGGGGTCATATTCATAACATTTTGCATTATAACATGTTTAATTAGGGACATTCGACTCACTTCGAGCATAGCATCCTAATTATCAAGCATAATCATTCTATAGGTTATCAAAGACGGCGTGCTTTAAATTCCCTAAATAATAGGGTAATAGGCCGCAGTATAGCAGATCTGACCTTCAGACAATTAGACTGAAGCAGATCCAAGATGATTTGGTATTCTTGTGTTTACAAGGAACAAATCGAGGACATAGTAGATTTGACTCTTAGATGTTCTCAGATATAGCAGATCTAACCTTCAGATGTTTATACTGAAGCAGATCCAAGATGATTTGGTATTCTTGTGTTTACAAGGAACAAATAGAGGACATAGCAGATTTGACTCTCAGATGTTCTCAGATATAGCAGATCTAACCTTTAGATGTTTATACTGAAGTAGATCCAAGATGATTTGGTTTACAAGGAACAATTCGAGGACATAGCAGATTTGACTCTCAGATGTTCTCAGATATAGCAGATCTAACCTTCAGATGTTTATATTGAAGCAAGATCCAAGATGATTTGACATTCTTGTGTTCACAAGAAACAAATCGAGGATATAGCAGATTTGACTCTCAGATGTTCTCAAACAGACTCAAGATGGTTTGGCATCCTTGTGCTTACAAGGAACAAATCGAGGACGTAGCAGATTTGACTCTCAGATGTTCTCAAACAGACTCAAGATGGTTTGGCATCCTTGTGCTTACAAGGAACAAATCGACGACGTAGCAGATTTGACTCTCAGATGTTCTCAAACAGACTCAAGATGGTTTGGCATCCTTGTGCTTACAAGGAACAAATCGACGACGTAGCAGATTTAACTCTCAGATGTTCTCAAACAGACTCAAGATGGTTTGGCATCCTTGTGCTTACAAGGAACAAATCGACGACGTAGCAGATTTGACTCTCAGATGTTCTCAAACAGACTCAAGATGGTTTGGTATCCTTGTGCTTACAATGAGCAAATCAAAGACATGGCTGATTTGGCTTTCACATGTTTACGATAAAGCAAATCTAAGATGATTTTTCGTCTCTGTATTGTCAGAGAACAAATTGAAGTCTGGCATCTCTATTTCGACGGAGAGCAGATACATAGCAGATCTAACCTTCAGAAGATTTTACTGAAGTAGATCTAAGATGATTTAGCATCCTTGTGTTTACAAGGAGCGAATCGAAGCCATAGCAGATTTGGCTTTCACGTGTTTACACTGAAGCAAATTTAAGATGATTTGGCATCTCTGTATTGTCAGGGAACAAATCGAAGAAGCAGATTTAGCGTCTCTATGTTCAACGGAGAGCAGATCAAAGATAGCAGATATCGCCTTCCTGAGTTGCAGTGAAGCAGATTGAAGCCGTCAAGAGGCCATTTAAAGAAGATCAAGGATCAAGAACTCAAGATTCGGCGAGCCCGGGCAAAATTGGTCCTTTTATAGTCTTTGCATTATTCCTGTTACACAGCAATGAGCAAAGAGGGGCAGCTGTAGACACTCAATTTTGCCCGGGCCCAGAAAGAAGTCTAAAAACAAAAAAATAATAAACCCCCCCAAAAAAAAAATGAAGAAGTCCAAAGTTGATTCGAATTACAAATATAATTTGGCTTCGATCGGAATGGCCCATTACTTGAAAAGATTTAAGGTCCATCTACAAGCTTGACTCATATGGAAATATAATCTTCAATGATATGCAATCTTAGATATGATATGCAATCTTAGATATGATACAATCTTAGATATGATTGCAATCTTAGATATGATACAATCTTAGATATGATTGCAATCTTAGATATGATATAGAATCTTAGAAGATATGATTTTGTAATCTTGGAGATTTAATTTGTAGATATCCTTTAATCTTAACCGTTGATGTAATTGATCTGCACAGTTGGACTTGGGAGGCTCAACTACAAATAGAGGCCTCTCCTTCATTGTAAAGCACACTGGAGTTTTGGGAAGCAATAAGAATTCTTGAGAGCATTCACTCAAATTTCTCTCCCTCTTGCGTTCTTACTCTCTGTGGTTTGTTCTTATTTTATTCTTCGTCTATCTTAGTTTTTCAACCCTTTTTTATTTTAATTTCATCATTTTTCAAATATGTATATAATACTTATTCTATTACTTTTATAGGTTATATATTATAGATTATTTATTTTCCTATATTTTTATATGAAAAATACTTATTATATTATTATTATATCCCTTATCATATTGTATTTCGTCATATTCTATTTATATATTTTTATTACATATTATATTTTACTATATATCATAATACTTTTCTTTAATATATATTATATTATATTTCCTTATATTACCTTTATTTTATTATAAAGTATATATTTTATTATTTTATTAGTTATATACATCTTTAAAATTTTATAAATAAATGTAATATTAATATTTAGTACATTTTTATGTATAACTATTATATTTTATAATATAACTTATATTTAGATATCATTATTTTAAAAAGGGGGTTCTCTTTTATCATTTTTATATTATACTTTTAAATGTCTTATTTCTATTTATTTTTATTTTATACATTTTACTTATTTATCTTTGTTTTTTTTATTATTTCGATATTGTTTAGTTGATTAAATCCTACATATAATTTATAATGTTATTTTATAATTATTGTTAGAAGTCGTATTTTAGAATTGGCATGTATGTTGGTGTTATTTTAGGCATGTTTATGTTAAATTGTATGCTATGCACCGTTTTTTTTTCTTTGTGTCTATTGGTTTATTAAAATGTATATAGAATTATATCTTATAAGTTTATATGCTTACTTATTCATTTTTAATGTATATCGTATATTTTTTTTGTATGTATATTTTACTTGTTTTTAATTTGCTATGTTCGTTGTTTAAAATTTGTTTAAATTCATGTTTTTACTTACTTATTATGATAATATGTTATATTGTATGTTATTCCATAATGTAAATATGCTCATTCATGCATCAATTTAAAAAACGAGACTCTAAAGTTTTCAAAAATAAAAAGGCAATGCTTGGTGTTTGGAAACTTCGGGAAAAATAGTGCCCTAACTTATTGGGTTGCAATTTTTTTCGTTGAGTTCGAATAGTCAAATACCCTTCTAAACTTTTAAAATTTTCAAAATACAAGCAACTATCTTGGAATTTCAAAGCGTTGTGTCCTTACTTACTGGATGTGGTGTTTTGTCGTTTCGAGATAGGAATTTTCAAAAAGGCTAACTTAGTGCCAAATATCCTAAAAATATGGTGTCCTAACTTATTGGACGAAATATTTTGATTTATTTGATATAAGTGAACCCTAATTTTCAAAACAAAAAATCAAAAATATTAAAAGAGGATTGCATCTTAAAATTTCTAATTTTCAACCTTAAAGACATTTGATAATTAATTAGGTACCAATTATTGGGCGATACGAGGGTGCTAATCCTTCCTCGTACGTAACCGACTCCCGAACCCGTTCTTTTTATTTTGTAGACCAAAACTAATGATTTTAAAACAAAATGTTTTAAAGGTGATCCAATCACACCTAAAAAGATTGGTGGCGACTCCCATTTTCGTTTTTAAAGTTGATTCCCATTTTCAAAAACTCGATTTAAAAATGGTCTCGACAACTTTAAGATAGATAATATACACAAAGATTTAAAATAAATCATATATGGAAGAAATTTAAAATGAATAATATGTAAGAATGATTTTGAAAATATATAATATATAAGAAATATGTATAACAATTTAATATGAATAATATACGAGACCTTAAGGTAAATAATGATAAAAGGTTTGCGATAAACAACGAAAGAATTTGAAATCGTCTATATATAAAATAGTATAACATATAAAATTTAAAATATATATGGGATGGTTTAACATAAATAATGTATAAACTTTTACAATAAATAATTTAAAATGAATGACGCATAAAGCGAGTTTATAAAATGAATGATGTGAGGGAATTCTAAAATCTATATTACATAGAGCAAATTATGAAAGATTTGTATGAATAATTTTAAAATAGATGATATGTATATAAATAAAAGTGTAAAATAAGGGGCAAATCGCAATGAGCTGAAAGTGAACGGGGGCGAAATGGAAAATTTCCCAGACCCTAATATACGTTGCGTTTTAAAGGCCAAGCAGACAGAGGATCAAAATGAAAAAGAAACAAAATTCTATGGCAGAAATTGGAAAAAACCAGAAATGGGCCATAATGAGGCGTGCTGCAAGGGCGGAGGACCCAGCGCGTAAATATCCCAATGATGGGAAGTGCGCGGATCCTTTCTTGGACACGGGTCGGGCGTGCCTGGGCATATATAAGCCAAATCCTTTTTTTTTTTATTCATTTCAGCTTTGTTTAAAAAAAAAAAAAGAACAGAGAGCTTTTACTCTCTCCTTCCCTTTCGGTCTTCGACGGTTGGGGTTCCCCACCGCCCGCCATACCACCACCGTGCTCAGTGGCCGACGAAGCGCGTCGATGAGCTTTTTAGCCCCGTTTCGAAAGGGATTCGAAGGTTAAGCCTTCCTGAGCCAAAAAAGAAACGAAAGAAGAAATCCTCGCTCCTTTTCGATCCCGACGGCAGAGGAAAGACCTCCGGCGACGTAACCGCGGGCGATCCTGGTGAGATTCCCCTCTCCTCTCCTTTCTTTAAATTATTTTACCCACTTTTATTTATTAAGTTTGTAAGAAAAAATGAAATAAAAAAATGAAAGAAGAAGTTAAAAAATACAAAACGAAAACAAAGAAAAGAAAATCAGAGATCAACTTCAAACCTTGGTTCTGTTCTTTTGATTCAAAAAAATCCCCCGTTACATTTTTGGGTTTCTTGGCTATATAGCCGAATACCAAGTGCTTTAGTCTAATCTCTGCTTTGTATCGTTTCTGCCTCTATTGTCTTTTGTTTTGCTTGCGGCTTTGGTTTTGCAGGTGTCAGAGGAGCTGGTCGTACGGGCGATGGGACGGGGGCTGACCTGGAGGGAGCGGCGCACGGGTTAGGGGCTAGGGTTTGATTTTCTGAAAATGTTTAAAGTTTTGGGCTATCTGGGTTTTGTTATTTTTGGGTTAGGGTTTAATTTTATGCTTATTGGGCCAGGACAAATTTGGGCCCGTACAGTTTTTAAATAAATTGAAAGAAAAAAATAAAAATTAGAAAAAAGTGATGGAACAGTAACCAAAAAATTAGTGTTAAGATGGAAGTCAATTTAACCAAGTGTATTCTTTGTATATTTTGGTTTGACCCCAGTGGTTATGGCTTGGCATGAGAACCCTATGACCCATGCGGAAACCATCGTTGTCTTCACAAGCAGCATTCCTAGAAACTAGATAGAAACCACTAACTATATTCAAAATTTCTCCACCGAGTAAATCAACGTTTGTTTAATAATGCATATTATGATTTTACAAGATGTTTTAGACCCATGTTATCTTAATTTTTATTTTTTCCATTGTTTAATAAGTCTTCACTTTGGAAAGTTATTATCTTGTCTTATACAAGTTTGTTAGTCTTACTTATTCATGTAGTCTTGCTTTTAGAAGTAATTTTAGGGAGGATTTGGTCATCATTCTCTTTAGTTTGGTAGATGCTCAGTTTTTTTGTCGATTCTGCAAGCTGCTTTAGACCATCTGAGGTTGACTTCCTATCGTGACAGTTATTTGTAATCTCTCTAGATATGTTAAGCTTGAATTGTGATAAAGCCGATTGTCAGTGTGTAATAATGTTCTATTGATATTGAGGCTAAAGCCTTTGCCGTGTTGTTGGAGCTTGTCCTTCACCGCTGACGAGTGTTTGTTGTTTCTTTTTCTTTTTCTCGAATTGTATCATCTCATTCATGGAATGAATTAATGATTTTTTTTCTTTTAATTTTAATGAATTTAGCTTTTATTTAAAAAGAAATTGAAAGGAAAAAAGTGATGGAACACTAGCCAAGAAATTGGTGTTTGAATAAAGATGAAGATGGAAGTGAATTTAACTAAGTGTATTGCTTAGGAAGTCAAGGTCTTCCTTGTATATTTTGGTTTGAGCCCAGTGGCTACGGATTGCCATGAGAAGCCTATGACCCACGCGGAAACCATTATTGTCTTCACAAGAAATATTCCTCGAAACTTGATAGAAAACATTAACCATTATTGTCAACATATTGCACTCTCCACCAAGTAAGTCAACGTTGGTTTAAGCATGCATATTATGCTCGCACTTCTAACATGGAGCCCTTGATGGAATTTAAGTCTTCTAACTTTGTGCTTCAATCTACACAAAATCAATTTATTTGATTACTCTCATTTAAGTAGTTAGTAGAAAATGAGTTTCACATATGCCAAAAAGTGTTATTTAAGCATTAGAAAATTAAGTAGTCATAAAATATGTTTGGTATATATCAACAAATGTTGGGTGTAATTGTAAGACACATTATACTTTTAAAAGAGAATATATGTTCAATCTTAGAGACAATATTGTTGAAAGGGGTGTTCATGAACTCCGAACATGGACCGCAAAACAGAGATGTAGAATTTGTGAGATAAATGAAAATTTTGAAGTTTAAAGGTAAAATATTCAAAAGATAATGTTAAAAGAAATAAAATAAAATAAAAGATTCTACATTAAGTGATAAGTAACTCTTTATTTATTTATCATTTTTCATACTTCATTATTGAAACAAATTCTATAATTTATTTTTTTATCGAACATGCTTAAAAAATTAAGTGAATAAAAATATTAAATTTTAGATGATTTAGTTTTTTTTCAATTGATTATCAAACAATGGCAAAGTTAAATCTTAATTTGGTTTTAGAATTAAAATTAAAATTAAAAGTTTGGTTTTAAATAAAGGGTTTAGAACAAAATTTTAAACCATAAGGCGACAAGTTGAGTTATTTTCAAAGTTTGGTTATTTTAGTTCGTATAATAATAATTTAGACGTAAGATTTTATGATTTCTATCAATTTGATTATAATTATATTTAAAATGATAAAAAAATGAAATTCTTTTTAAAAACTTAGAAAATTAAAAAAATTAAATATTATATAAAAGTAAATATTTAGTAATATTTCTAAAAATAATATAAGAGTTGATTTTTCAAGTCTTTGCAATATTGATTCTGGATGTTTTTCAAAAGCATGAAACTCGACTAGAGAATATTTCTAATTTAGTTTCAAGAAATCAATTACAACCTTTAACGTTGGTGTGATAAAAAACATATAAAAAAACAATATAAGAAAATGTTTTGTCAAGCATTGCTATTTCTGGACCCATCGATATAAACATGTAGGCAAATGTTGGATAGACTAGCAAAGACTTTGAACTTTCAAGTCAATAATGGTCGATTGATCTCTTATGGACGTGGTTTTTAGTTGTTCTACAAGTTTTTTCAGGGCATCAATAGTAAATAATTAAGAGATATGATAGAATGTGAAAGCAACGCATTACTAACTTTTATTGTCGAACTGGAATATATGATTTCAACGCATTACTAAATTTAGAAATCAATTTGAAAAAATATTTTAATAAAATAGCATATATATATATATATATATATATATGTATATTACATAAAGTTGAATATTACGTAGAATAGTATTTATATATATATATATATATATATATATATATCCCTTTTATTTATATATTATATAAAGTTGAATATTATATGATATAGTCCTTTATGATATAATTACAGGTCCTATGCCAGCAGTTGTTGGAAATTTGAAAAATCTTGTGAGTTTAAATATATCAAACAAAAAAATTGGTTGGTCCAATCTTACATCACTTTATGGAGTGGTATTAGTAAAATAAAAAAGCATCGCATTTTATTCACTTATCACCTTCTTAGATGCTTCAACAAAGAAAAACATAACATTTTGTTGGAGTTGAGACTTGAAACAAAGTAATTACAGCAAAGTCTTAAGCTTTAAGCAATAGTGACTTGCTGAACAAACAAGAAACTCGGGCTAGAAGAACTTTAAAGCAGAAACAAGAAGAAAATTCAATGAAAAATGATTCATTGATAATCTGAAAAGTAAAACATTACATATATCAAGTAATTAACTTATCAAAATGAAGGAAGTGTTACTTAAACACACCTAACTCCACTAACAATGTCTTGAAACTTATAAAACATTGCTTGCACACTTGGTTAAGCTGATTTATCAAATCTATCAGCACCAAATTACAACAAATTCATTACAAACTGAGTTCAATTGTAACTAAAACAAGACATCATCAAAATATCAAAATGACAGCTGCATGTGCTTCAGCTGCTAACTTCATATGGCTCGATGCATGTAAGCCAACTTCTAACACTCCTCCTTGACTTCCATGCTGCAAACTCCCAACTTGGCTCTCAAATTCTTGAACCTTGACATGCAAAGAGGTTTGTCAAGATATCTGCTAACTGATCTTCAGAACTGCAATGAACCAGTCTGATTTCTTGAGATTGTTCCATTCCCCTAGCAAAATAAAACTTGATCTTAAAATGTTTTGTTTTCCCACGAAACACTGGATCCTTAGCAATTGCAACAGCAGATTGGTTGTCACATCTGAGCTATGTTGCTTCTCTTTGATGCAAGTTCATATCTGCCATGATCTTCCTTAACCAAATTGCTTGGTTAACAGCTCCTGCAGCTGCTACATATTCTGCTTCAGCTGTTGATTGAGCAACAATAGTTTGCTTCTTTGAACTCTAGCAAAAAATTGCTGAACCAAGGGTAAACAGATACCCTGAGGTGCTTTTCATGTCATCTATCGATCCTGCCCTATCACTGTCAGCAAAACCAAAGAGCTTCATGCTGTCAACCTTGTTAAACATCATCCCAAATTTACTTCCAACAAGCTTCTTCTTTTTTTTTTCCTAATAATTTGTTACTAAAGACTTTGAAATTAATATATACCCAATAAATCAGTTTTTTTTATGTATTTAAATAAGGTAAAGTTGTTTTTTTTGTAGGTATCTTCATTGTTTTCATAAGCTGTGATGGACAAATAACGGTGCTTATCGCCGATGAACCTCCACCGGCCACCAATTGTTTCTTTTGGAATGCGTGTTGACTGTAGATACTTGAATAATGGCTTTTCATCAGCTTCTTCATTTGTTTTTATTTTAAGAGTATTTCAGAAAAATAAATTATTTTGCAAGTTGCATTGGACCCGTGTTGTCTTAAGTTTTTTTTTTTTTGTTATTTTCCTTTGCTTAATATGTCTTCATTTTTAAAAGTTTGTCTTGTCTTGTACATATTTTTTAGTATTGCTTATGCATGTAGTCTTGCTTTTAGAAGTGATTTTAGGGAGGGTTTTTTCATTGTCCTCTCTAGTTTAGTAGATGCTTGGTTCTTTTATCGATTTTGCCTGCCGCTTTAGACTATTCGGAGTTGATTTCCTATCGTTATAGTTGCTTGCAATATCTTCATATTTGTTACACTTGAGTTGTGATAAAGTCGATTATTAGCGTGCCATAATGTTCTGTTAATGTTGAGGCTAAAGCCTTTGTCGTATTGTTAGAACTTGTCCTTCACTGCCGACGAGTGTTTGTTAATTCTTTTTCTTTTTCCCGAATTATATAATTCTATTTATGGAATGAATTAATAAATTTTTCTTTTCAATTTTAATGAGATTAGTTTTTGTTTTAAATAAATTGAAAGGGAAAAATTAGAATTAGAAAAAGGTGATGGAACACTAGCCAAGAAATTGGTGTTTGAATAAAGATGAAGATGGAAGTGAATTTAAGCAAGTGTATTGCTTAGAAAAAGTGGTTTGAGCCCAGTCGTTACGGGCTGCCATGAGAAGCCTATGACCCACGCGGAAACCATTGTTGTCCTCACAAGCAGCATTCCTCGAAACTAGATAGAAACCATTAACCATATTCAGAATTTCTCCAAAGTAAGTCAACTTTTACACTCTCCACCGAGTAAGTTAACGTTGATTTAAGCATGCATATTATTCTTGCACTAGTGTTGATTTTAGCACATTATACTCTCAAGAGAGAATGTAGGTTCAATTTTAAAGACAACATTGTTTAGGTTCAATCTTAGAGACAACATTGTTTAAAGGGGCGTTTATGAAATCTGAACATGGACTGTAAAATAAACATGTAGAATTTTTGAAATAAATGAAATTTTTGAAATTTTAAAGATAAAATATTTAAAAGATAATGAGAAAAGAAATAAAATAAGATAAAAGATTCTACATTAAGTGATATACTTGTCATTTTTCATACTTGAAAAAAATTCTATAATTTGATTTTTATTATTATTATAGATTATCAAACATGATTAAAAAGTTAATTGACTAAAAATAAGTTCTAAATGATTTAATTTTTTCTTTCAATCATTATTTTTTTTTTAGAATTAAATCTTAATTTTATTTTAGAATTACAATTAAAAATTTGGTTTTAAATCAGGGGCTAAATTAAATCTCATCTAGATTTTTGGGGTTAGAACAGAATTTTAAACCATAAGGGGACAAGTTGATTTTTTTTTCATATTTTGGGTTTTTTTTTTTAATTTGCAAATGTGAACACCAAATTAAGGTGGGATTGAATCAAATTTATTTTATTTTGATTAAAATCAAAATCGATATTAAATTTGTGAGTGGATGATTGGAAGTGATATTGTTGTGGTATAAGTTAAATTTTTTTAGTAAATTATATCATTAGTCATTAAATTATATAAAAAAAATTTGGTCACTTAATTAAAAAGAAATTATAATTTTATTACTAACATTTTTGAAATTGTTTTTTTCACCCAATTATAAAGTGACTTTTTTAGTTGGTAAAACAACAATTTAGTCTTCAAATTTCATACTTTCTATCAATTTAATCTTGATTATATTTAAGATAATAAAAATTTGAATTTCTTTTCAAAAACTTAGAAAACTCTAAAAATTAAAGATTATATAAAAGTAAATCAAAATTAAAAATAAATAAAGTGAAAGAAAATGGGGAAATTTTTTTTAAACCCTCCAAAATTTATCTTTGTATTATTTGTCTAGAAATATCCAATACTCATTATTTAAAATAACATTGAAAAAATAAAAACATTAAGCAAATTTATTGGTTCTCTATTTTTTACCTCTTCTTTTCTTAACATGGCTTTTTCTTATAAGGAAAGAAAAAAATTAAGAATATAATTTGTTAAAAATTTTGGGGTATATTTTGTTTTTTGTTTTTTTGTTAAAAATTTGACAACAAAGTCGATTTCACAAGCTTCTGTAATAGTCCTGGATGCTCTTCAAGAGCATGAAACTCGACTTGGAAGATATTACTAATTTGGCTTCTAGAAACATCGAGGAAACATGTAATGATATTTTTTATTTTGACATATTTTTTATTTGAATGATAATTATTTCTCATACATATTAATTCTTCAACAACAGCATATTGAAGTTTTATATATTTTAGTATTGTTATATAGAATGTTCTTTTTTTTTTTTAAATAAATTTGAATTTTTTATAATTTTTGTATAGTATTATTATGCCAAATGTGGCTTTTTAACATTGATGTGATATAAAAAACAATTAAAACAAGTTGATTAGTTTGGAAATGAAGGTTTTCCATTACGGCTTGCCATCAGAAAGCCCATCACCCACGCAAAAACCACTAATGTCTTCATTTACGGTTTCTACTCTGAACACATTTGGGATTTTGTGTATAATCATAAGAAAATCTAAACTACAACGGGCAAAGGGTGTACTTCAACCTTCAAAGACTAGATTTTAAAATTTTTCATATTTTGTGCTAGTATTTTCTCTCACTCAAGGTATTTATTATTTTTTTAATAATTTTTAGATTTTAAAAGGTTTAATTAATTTTTTTAGTTAGTTTCAAAAAAAAATTAATTTACTTTTTTTTCCCAATATTTGTTACTAAAGACTTTGAAATTAATATATATCCAATAAAATTACATCAGTTTTATATGTATTTAAATAAGCTGATGTTTGAGAATTGGAGTCCTCAACTTCATAGCTATGAAATCCTACTTTTACACTTCTATCCCTACCATCTTTTTACTCTCTACAATTGTATTGACTGGTGGAATTACAAGAGCAACAAACGATGATTCTCAATGGCTGGCAGCAGAGGCAAAAGCCTTGATGAAAATAGGGTGGTGGAGTAATCATAGGAGAGTTGGAGACCATTGTATGTGGCCTGGTATCCGATGCAATGCTGGAAGTGTCGTCGAGATTGATCTCTGTGGCCATGGTCTGAATGGGAGCATAACACCTCAAATAGGAGCACTTTCAAAGCTCAGGTACCTCAACCTGTCTTGGAATAACCTTATAGGTCCAATCCCATCTTCTATCAGCAACTTAACCAATCTTGCCTCGTTGGACCTTCAAAGCAACCAACTTAATGGATCCATTCCACAAGAAATTGGGAGACTAAGGAATTTGGTTGCATTCAATCTATCGGACAATTGGCTTGTTGGTCCAATCCCATCTTCTGTCAGCAACTTAACCAATCTTGCCTCGTTGTACCTTCAAAGCAACCAACTTAATGGATCCATTCCACAAGAAATTGGGAGACTAAGGAATTTGGTTGCATTCAATCTATTAGACAATTGGCTTGTTGGTCCAATCCCATCTTCTGTCAGCAACTTAACCAATCTTGCCTCGTTGTACCTTCAAGACAACCAACTTAATGGATTGATTCCACAAGAAATTGGGAGACTAACGAATTTGGTTGCATTCGATCTATCCTACAATGGGCTTGTTGGTCCAATACCATCTTCTGTCAGCAACTTAACCAATCTTACCTCGTTGTTCCTTCAAAGCAACCAACTTAATGGATCCATTCCAGAAGATATTGGGAGACTAACGAATTTAGTTAAAATGGATCTATCCTCCAATCGTCTTGTTGGTCTAATACCATCTTCTGTCAGCAACTTAACCAATCTTACCTCGTTGCTCCTTCAAAGCAACCAACTTAATGGATCCATTCCAGAAGATATTGGGAGACTAACGAATTTAGTTAAAATGGATCTATCCTCCAATCGTCTTGTTGGTCTAATACCATCTTCTGTCAGCAACTTAACCAATCTTACCTCGTTGCTCCTTCAAAGCAACCAACTTAATGGATCCATTCCAGAAGATATTGGGAGACTAACGAATTTGGTTGCACTGAATCTATCCTCCAATAGGCTTTCAGGTCACATCCCTTCCTCTCTCGGCCAGTTAACAACACCGGTCGCTTTCTACGATAACAAGGATTTTTGTGGTTCCATTCAAGGCTTCCCTCCTTGCCCTCCAACGAAGCACAATCTGGTCGTCATTATTCTTGTCCCGACATTGTTGTTTCTTATCTCATACTTTGCATTGCTGATATTCATCCTTTGCCGACAGTATAGAGCTAAAGCTTTGAAATATGATCCAAGTCCAACCAAAAATGGAGATTTATTTTGTATTTGGAATTTTGATGGAAAGATTGCATTTGAGGACATCATCAGAGCAACAGAGGATTTTGATATCAAATATTGCATTGGAACGGGTGGTTATGGCAGTGTTTACAGAGCAGTCTTACCAAGTGGCAAAGTTGTTGCCTTAAAAAAACTCCATCGATTGGAAGCGGAGCAACCGGCTTACGACACAAGTTTCCGAAATGAGATCAAGTTTTTAACAGAAATACGACACAAGAACATCGTCAAGCTCCACGGATTTTGTCTCCACAACCGTTACATGTTCTTGATTTATGAATATATGGAAAAGGGAAGCTTGTTTTATGCCTTGAGTATTGATGAGGAAGCTATGGAATTGGATTGGACAAAAAGAGTGAACATTGTCAAAGGTGTCGCACATGCTCTATCTTACATGCATCATGATTGCACCCCTCCAATTGTTCATCGAGACATCTCAAGCAATAACATTTTGTTGAACTCTGAATTGGAAGCTTTTGTCGCTGACTTTGGGACTGCAAGACTTCTTGATCCTGATTCATCTAATCGAACTGTAATTGTTGGGACGTATGGATATATTGCCCCAGGTTTTGCACCTTCACTCTCTTCTTTTCCTTTGTATTTAGTTTCTGCTGCTTATCTGTTTCGAATTACATATTAGAATAATGAGGGAAACAAGTAGGAAAAACCAAATTAAGAAATATCAAATATAAATAAAAAAATTTAATTCTAGATTGGAGGATTCAAATGCAAACATACATGCTGATTACAAAATATAAATTAACATGTATTTAATTATTTTTGTTGTTGAAATTACAGAACTTGATTATTCGTTGGTCGTGACCGAAAAATGTGATGTTTATAGTTTTGGAGTGCTAGCATTGGAAGTATTGATGGGAAAGCATCCTGGTGAATTATTGTCAACACTATCATCATCATCGTCTCGTGTCCAAAATTTCATGCTAAATGAAATTTTGGACTTTCGATTATCAACCCCGAGAAGTCAAAAAATGGCAGGAGACATCGCTTTTATTGCTGTCATTGCTTTTGCATGCTTACGAGCTAGACCCAAAGCTCGACCAACAATGAAATTAGTGTCTCAAGAATTCCTACACATCAAGTCCTCAATTGCAATGCCTCTTCATGAAATATCATTGATCGCGCTTAAGAATCATGAGATGTTTATGAGCGATGAAAATCACAAATAAATAAATAATTTGAAGTTGATGTAATAATATAGGAATGGAAAGTGATAAGTAGAATTAATCTTCGCCGACATTGTTATTCATAGTTGTTTTGTTGTTTGCCTACAAAATATTTAAAATTTTGAGTTCAAAGACATGACTTTTAATAATTAGAAGAATGTTTTAACAAACAAGATTAATCTTCAACTTTAGTTAAAATATTTCTTAAAATTAAATATTTTAATTAATAATAAAATTAAATATAATTAACTCAGCCCATTTGATGAATCTTGAAGTCAAAACTTAATTGAATTTAATCAATTTCCTTCTCCACAGCAGGGTACTTATTTGATTGAAATAGTCAAATCACAAAATGAATTACATTATAAAAACAATTTTAATTCTCATATCAACTATCTTAATTTACATTAAATAAAAAAAATTATTTAATTGCCATTGTTTTCAATTCTTTTTAGGTTTTGATTTTGTTGAATATGGTTTAAATGACTTCTTTAAACGGAATCCACATTTTAATATAATTTTAGAAATAAGTTAAATTTTAATTTAATTTTAGAATTAAAATTAAAAGTTTGGTTCTAAATCATGGTTTAAATTAAATCACATCTAAATTTTTGGGGTTGGAACAGAATTTTAAATCTTAAGGGGTCAAACTGATTTTATTTTTTTTACTTTCAAAATTGGTTTTTTTTTTTTTAATTTGCAAATTTGAACACCAAATTAAGGTGGGATTAAATAAAATTTATTTTATTTTGATTAAATTCACATTTGAAACTACTTTGGTAAGTGAATGATTGAAAGTAGTATGGTTGGTTATGGTCCAAGTCACAAAGCTTTTTAAAGCCTAATTTTGGTCATTTCAGTGATGGGTTTGTCTTCTTCTTCTTCTTTTTTCTTTTTTTTTTTTTATCAAAACCAAAGAGCTCAAATTCATTTTGAGAGAGATATGAGTCTGGTTTTAGACTCATTTAAACTCAAATTTATTGATTAATAATTTTTTTTTGTTAGTTTTGATGTCCGAAGCTTTTGATATAATAATATTTAAGCGAAATTTTTATTTATATTTCCTAAGTCATTTGATGAAAATATGATTAGAAATTTTATCAAATATCTTCGAAGCATTTTAAAGACTTGTTAAAGTATCTAAAAACATGTTTTAAATGTGTTTTAGCTTATCTAAATATTTTTTATCCAATACCAAAATATTTGAAGTATTTTGAACTCATTTTATACAAGTTTAAAAAGAAATATTGATACCCTAATCTAATTGTATCATTACAACTAGGACAGTAAGCAAATTGTGAAACCCTAAAGAAAGTATTGATACTTCTGGACTGTATCGGTACAGATTGATTTGTGCCTATACCATAAGTTCCAACAGCTACTATTTTCAAACACTAAAACATTACAGTTGACAGCGTTACAACGTTAAATTCGGTCATTCAAAAATTATTTTGTAAGTTCAATAATTTACAAAAACGGTTGACAATAGTTACTAAAAAATCTATAAATAATTTAAATTTATTAATTAAAAAAACTACAATTACTAACAAGTGTTAAGGGCAATTGTAAAGCAATACGTTACACTCAAAAAAAAACTTTGAGAAAATATTATTGGTAGAAAATAACCACAAACATCAAATTTAAATCATAAAACTAACATAAATAACACTAAAAATTACAATTTTACTTCAAAAATATCAATCAATAATTAGAAAAATTTTATAATACTACTTACAAGATTACAGATTCACTAAAAGCAGTACTGAGTTGTAATAATTAATTCCTAAAACCTTACAAAAGTTTTCAGAAGAATACCAAATTATTGAATACGTAGGAAATTAAATTAAGCAAATTATAAAAATTCAGTAAATAAAAAAATCAGTAAATTAGTGGTACCTTCAATAGTTACTTTTTGCATAAGCACTTGAACTTGGCACCAAGCAAAGCTTCATTGGCTCATGTAATAGCCCAAATTTGATCAGGCTGAAAACAAAAATTAAATAAATAAGTATTTATTTATTCAAAATGTCCATTTAAAAGGTCCAATTACAAGACCCTACTCAGCAGCCCAAATACAATTACACCCGATAGCCCGTACCGGTTACAACTTAAAACCCAATTAGCCCACTACCCGTGTACCCAAATACACCCGTAGCCCAATTTAAGTCAGACCCAAACTCTCAGAGGCCTAAAATTTAGAAGCATTCGGCTAGGGTTAGAAACCCTAGCCCTCTCCTCGCGCCGCAATCATCTCGGAAGATGCGCCTTTTCGAATCACGCCGTTCCAGTGGCCACCATCAGTGCCGTGGTTCCAGTTCCCATGCCACGCCGCAATCGATGCATGGATTATGACCCACCGCCGAAGATTACGCCATTAACCTGCAAGAAAAGGAAAGAAGCAAGCAAATCAAGAATCAGAATCGGGGTTTTGTTTTTTTAGATTTATTTGTAAACAGTATAAATGGATGTAAAATACGATGTAAAGGGGACCGATTTTTTTTTTGTTACAAAAAAAGAAAATAAAAGATACACAGATACATAAAAGAAAGTTCGAGCAGTTTTCTTAAAAAAGGTGATTAAAGTTTTATATTCTATTATTTATATTTTTTTTCTCTTCAACAGGCATACGAATTGTTTTTTAAAAAAACTGATAATATTAAAAGAGAAGAAGATTACCTGCACTTTACCCAGAAGAACGAAAGTTCTTAGCCCTCTGAGCCATCGTATGTGACGGCGCGTAGGCGCGTGGGCGCCTGAAGACGGTAGCCCAACAGAGCCTCAAGGCTGACCCTAAACCCTCTTCAGAGGATTTTATTTCTTTTTTTTAAAGGAACTGGTGCAAAATGATTTAAGGGCTTTAAAACTGGCTTATATAGTCATATATAAACGGCGTCGTTTTGGCCTGAGAGGTAACCTTCAAAACGGCATCGTTTTTGGACCAGGATCCGCGTGTTGACCCGATTACCCGGGGAGGATCCACGTTTTTCTGAGGATTGGGTTAATTGCTCAATTGGTCCTCTTGTATTTTTAATATTTATAATTTCATTTTTATTTATTTCTAATTTAGCCCTAATGACTTAATTTTGTTTCAATTTAGTCCTCTCGGTGATTTTGAAACATAATTCAGAAAACGGCATCGTTTAGGATTAGGGCAAATTGCCCAGTGAGTCCTCTGAATTTCACGAGCATTTCAAATCAGGCCCAGGAATTTTTTATTATTTCACAAATTAACCTTAGATTTTCTAATTAAATTCAATTTTAATCCTTTTATATTTTAATTTACTTTAAATATTTTATATATTTTAAATATCAGTTATATATTATTATTATCCATTATTTTTATCATATATTTTATTTATAAATTATATTTTATTTATATTTTATTCTTTATATATTTAAAAAAAATCGTATTATTATTTACTAAATTTGTAAATGATAAATAAATTTTAAAAAGATTATTAATAAATAATAGTATATATATATATATATATATATTATTCTTATTTATAATAGTATTCATATTCCTTTTATATATTACACCTATTCTTTATTTATATATTTTTCAACATATATATTATTTATTTTGTTTTTCTATGCTAATTAATTTACCATATTTTTATATGCAAAATGCTTATTGTATTTATATTATATTTCCTTATATTTTATTCATATTATATTATATATTATTTATTTTAAACATTTTAATTTATATTTTTGGTTTTTTTATATATCAATAATTACTCACTTTATTTTTATATTTTAATGTATATTATATTATGTCAATATATTATATGATGGTCTCATAATTTTATTAAATAATGAGTGCTAGACATATTTTTATTTTTATTTTTTATATTATGTGTCAAATTGTATATTATGCATCATTTCTTATTATTAATATGTTTAAATATGTGTTGAATTATATGTTTATGTGTTCTTCTTAAAAATATATTGTGCTTTATGTATATTTTACTTATTTAAAATTTGCCATGTTTTATTTCTTACATATATGTTAATTAATATATGGTATTTATGCTATCTTGCTTTTATTTACCTATTATTATAATATGTTATCTCGTATGTTATGTTAATATGCTCCTTCATGCATCGATTTTAAAAACGAGACTTCAAAGTTTTTAAAAAATAAAAAGGCAATGCTTGGTGTTTGGAAGCTTCAAGAAAAGTAGTGCCCTAACTTATTGGGTTGCAATTTTTCTCGTTGAGTTTAAATAGTCAAGTACCCTTCTAAGTTTTTAAGATTTTCAAAATACGAGCAACTGTCTTGGAATTTCAAAGCGTTGTGTCCTAACTTACTGGATGTGACGCTTTGTCGTTTCAAGATAGGGATTTCCAAAAAGGCTAACTTAGTACCAATATTTCGATACAAGCGAACCCCAATTTTCAAAAATTAAAATATTTTAAAGAGGATTGTATCGTAAAATTTTTAATTTCCGACCTTAAAGACATTTGATAATTAATTAGGTACCAATTTTTGGGCGTTACGAGGGTGCTAATCCTTCCTCATACGTAACCGACTCCCAAACTCGTTCTTTTTATTTCGTAGACCAAAACTAATGGTTTTAAAACAAAATGTTTTAAAGGTGATCCAATCACACCTAAAAAGATTGGTGGCGACTCCCGTTTTCATTTTTCTTAAAGTCGATTCCTATTTTCCAAAACTCGATTTAAAAATGGCTTCGACAGCTTGGCAACTCCACTAGGGATTAATAAGAGAGTCAAGCAGTTTAATTGATTATCTCTTGTCGAAAATTAAAAATTTTAAAATTTAATCCTCTTTGCGTTACATGTGTTTGTATTATTGCATGTGTTGCTATATTCTGATACACATTACATTTGCATGACCGTTGTGGTCACACCCTTAAGTGGGAGTAAGAAGCTACGCCTTCATGACGTTTTCACCTCCGTGCAGGATAGTGGATCACTTTCGGGATACATCTGTACCTATGGTTTCGTGAGATTTTCATCTCCGTGTAGCCATAGGGAAATGTATTCCCCTGAACTGAAATCGATTCAAATGAGCCTATGATAGGTGAGAATTGAGGAATCTGCTGGTTCAGGTACCTCAAACTTTAGAAACAAACCACATATAGAAAAACCATAAGAGCTCAATATAGATAGAATTATACTTAGGTTATCTTTGTGTTTATTAATATCATATGATACTGACTGTTTTCTTTCTTTTGTGCATGTCATTTTGCATTTAAAAGGTATCGATTCACAGTCAGTTTCTAAGTTACCAAACAACAAGCTTGAGTTTACTATTGTACTTATCAGAAACAATGGAAATGCAAGCCCCGATGGCCTGGATAGCTCAAGTAAGCGCGAAAGAAAATGATTAAAGAAGACCGTATCATACAAAGACCTTTAGAGATTAGCTATGCTGCAAAGGTACCGAGGCAGGATACTCTACGTGGGTAGAAATCTGAAAGCTCTTAAGAAACATTGAGGATATAGGATATTATTTTAAGGTAGCACACTGCAGAACGGGATACTTGCCTGTTCGCTAATCTATCTCAAAATAATCAGAACAACTTCACAGGTATTGAAGGAGGTGCCCTTAGCTGCACGGATTACCCCACAGGTGAGGTCGTAGCTCAAACTCAGGAGGCAGTTGATTATTTACAAACATTAGCGACACAGGCTGACATATTGAGCACCAATATGTCAAGAGTTTGTTTTGTTGTTAAAACTTTAGGCATTAGGGCGAAAGCGTATTTGTAATCCATTTATATGTAAAGATATTCTTTTTCTAAATAAAGTTTTCTAAATGAGATTGAATCGAGATCGATACCTTTTGCATTCATTTGCATCTTATAGCACTTCATTGCATCACTTGCATTCAAAATTACAAAAAGACCATAATTAGTTAAAGTTATTAAAAAGAGAAAGAAAAAGAGAGAGAGAGAGAAGAGGGTCACGGCTAAGTGAAAAAGAAGTTGAATGAGAATTAACGACGTTCCCTTACATATCCCCGACTTTTGTGTCAGGAGGGATAGCTTACCCGGAGAATGGGGTGTTTGGAAATGAAAATCATCCCATTAATGTCATACATGAGGAAGGGACTGAACAAAGAAACCTTGAGGGCATTCGCCCTTACGAACCAGGAAGTTCTTTAAACAATTGGACTACAGAAGAACTTTTTGTAATCTTTAGGAATTTTACGGAGTAATATTCAGAACACTCTTGTTGCTCTAAAGCCTAGGAGTAATGAGATTTCTTTTGAGAAGTGGGCTCATGTTCAGACATTTTTATTTTCAATAAAACATACTTTTATTATTTATCCGAGTAAATATTCTTTCGTTCTGATTCTTTTGACCTTTGACATTCTTTATAAATTTTCATTTCATGTAAATAGCCATTCTTGAATTCATTTATTCCTTGTATATTCTTTTGTGTGCCTATCATAGATCCCTAGATATCAATGACACGGGCAATGATACTACAGATTCAGAGTTCCTTTTGAGTACAATATGTGTTTAGAGGAATCTTAGTACTTTGAAGGTGACAGAAATTGTGACTTGTTTCTGAATTTGTTGAAAATGGTTTTTACCCCATGAAGTGGTGGTAGGAAATATAGCCTTAGAGGAAGGAAAGATTGTGAAATTGGAATTAGCTGAGGAGACAAAACAAGACCTTGTTGAGACTATTATGGGAATTCAAAAATGTGGTCTAAAGACGCATGCAGGAGGATTTGCAGTTTCCAGGATAAACATGAGGTTTTGGGGCACTGTTGGTCCACCATGGAAAGGGATCGCATCAGTTGTACAATGAATGCCAAATTTAAAAGAGTTAAGACTTATGGGGCATGTATGTTATGGGCTCGAGCTTGTCAAAAGTTTCAAGCTGACAATGACTCATCTTTGTGGATGTCAACTACTCCATTAAGAGGGAGAGATAGCTTCATATGCCAATATTACAAAGTCAAAAGTCATCCATTTCAAAAAAAAAAAGATTATATATAACTGTACAATGCCAAAAGTTTGCAGTCTTTTCAAAGATAATGCGCCATACCACAGTACAACAAAGGTTGCCAAAAGAAAAGAAAAAGAAGAAAAAACAAATTACAGAAGATGACCGAGACTGGTAAAAATTGGCATAAGAAACTATCACCTACTCTCTATGCTTACGCTGGGGCAAACACCTTCAATTGCTTCAAAGGTTCCAACCATCATCCTTGGAATGGATGCATTGTTTGGCTTTCCTGAGTAGTCTTATGTGCCATCAATAGCTGCGATGGTTAGCTCCAGGCGGTGGCCATTGATTTCCAGCTATGAGACATCAGGTCGTACACAGTCTCTGAAGCTTAAAATGATAGATTCTTTCTTCAAAACCAGTTTCTGACAAAGTGAATGACGGTATCATGAAAGAAGCTCTCTTAGACTTTTATACAAGTTCAGGGAAGAGGAAACCTGATCAAATCATTATTTTCAGGGATGTGGTTAGCGAGTCTCAATTCAATCAAGTTTGATCAAGTTATTGAGGCTTGCAAGTTCCTTGATGAGAAGTGGAACCCTAAAGATTGTGGTTATTGTTGTACGAAAAAATATTATACCAAGTTTTTTTCAGCAGGGATCTCCTGACAATGTGCTACATAGTACTGTCATTGACAACAAAGTATGCCATCCAAAGAACAATGATTTTTACCTTGGTACCCATGCTGGAATGATTGGAACCACGAGGCAGACCCACTATCATATTCTCTTAGACTAGGCTGGGTTTTCGGCTGATGATCTGCAAGAGTTTGTTCATTCTCTATCCTATATGTATCAAAAGAGCACCATAGCTATATTTGTTGTGGCTCCTATTTGCTACGCTCATTTGGCAGCTTCACAGTTGGGGGCAATTTATGAAGATTAGGGATGCTTCGGAAACATCATCGAGTCATGGTGGGATGTATGCTCCGGGAGTAATCTCTGTACCTTAGCTTTCCAGGTTGAAGGATAAAGTCAGCAACTTCATTCTTGTTTACTGAGAATCATTAAACCATCTTTTTGTAGGGTTTGACAAACAACAACCAGGACTGCTGTTGGGGTAATCCCTTTCTCATGGGTTTATGAATCAAGATTTTTCCTCCAAGCTTTGATGGAGTCAAGAATTGAATACCTCTAGTAAACTTAACTTGAAAGTATTCATCCTAAGCAAATGTACCAAGAATGGATGACACAGACTTATGACAAAGAAAGTTCGTCTAAAAGAATTTCATAAAGGAAACCTTGTGCTGAAAGAGATCCTTCCCATGCAAAAGGATGCCGAATTGGGAAGGGCCATATATTGCGAAGAGTACTTTCTCTAAAGGAGCCTTGATTTTGACAGAAATGGATGGAAAAAGTCTACCCAATCTAGTGAATTCAAACTCAGTCAAAAAGTACTTTGTCTAAAGGAGAAGGGAATCCAAGGTGAAAACCCGCAAAGGGCGCCTTGAATTTTCACCAAAAAAAAAAATAGAGAGGCCAAGGTGAAAACCCGCAAAAGGCGCCTTGTGACCAAAGGGGTTTTGAGTTGAAAACCCAAAAGGGCAGCTTCAATTTTGAAGGGCATACGGTAATCTTGCTATATCTGATTTGACAAAAAGTGAAGCACGTTGTATATTGGGGCATCAACAAGATACTTTGGATCTTTTAAACATATGTCGAATTTAAAAAAGATTTCATGGAGCTGGTGTATAGACATTCAAACGGCAATATCTAGAGCATTTAACTTTTATCCTGTTTGCTATCTTTAGATTCTATTTCTTCTCAAAGATATGCTATCAGATTTATTTCCTTTGTATTTTTGACAATTCATTTAAATCTAATTGTTTCCAAGATTGAATTCATTTTCTATTATTCGTTAAGTATGTTGCATTGAAATAATGATAGATGAACTAAATATGTTCACAAATGAAGTTTTGCGCATTACTTTGGAATTTCTAGATAATACAAGAAATTAAAACAGGACAATTGTTCGTAAAATTCACATAAGTAAGGGATGAAGGAACTCGAGGAATTTCTTTCTTCCAAGTCCAAAAGGAAAATGGACAAAACCAACGATTTAATTCTAAGGAAAGATTATCTTACAAACGTCCTCAGCGGATCGTAACATTCGAGGAAGGGTACAGGCTTACAAGCTGAGCAAGAATAGTACTTCGAGAAAAGAAAAGACAAACGAAAGAATGAGTGATGACGTCTAGGATAGGGGTCATGTTCACAACATTTTGCATCATAACAGGTTTAATTAGGAGCATTCGACTCACTTCAATCATAGCATCCTAATTATCATGCATAATCATTCTATAGGTTATCAAAGATGACACGCCTTAAACCCCTATGCAGTAGGGTAATAGGTCGCAACATAGCAGATCTAACCTTCAGATATGTATACTGAAGTAGATCTAAGATGATTTGGCATTCTTGTGTTTACAAGGAACAAATCGAGGACATAGCAAATTTGACTCTCAGATGTTCTCAAACAGATCCAAGATGATTTGGCATCCTTGTGCTTACAAGGAACAAATCGAAGACATAGCTGATTTGGCTTTCACGTGTTTACGTTGAAGCAAGTCTAAGATGATTTGGCATCTCTGTATTGTCAGAGAAGAAATCGAAGTTTGGTGTCTCCATATTCGACGGAGGGCAAACACATAGCAGATCTAACCTTCAGATGTGTATACTGAAGTAGATCCAAGATGATTTGGCATTCTTGTGTTTACAAGGAACAAATCGAGGACATAGCAGATTTGACTCTCAGATGTTCTCAAGTAGATCTAAGATGATTTGGCATTCTTGTGTTTACAAGGAACAAATCGAGAACATAGCAGATTTGACTCTCAGATGTTCTCAAATAGATCTAAGATGATTTGGCATTCTTGTGTTTATAAGGAACAAATCGAAGACATAGCAGATTTGACTCTTAGATGTTCTCAAATAGATCTAAGATGATTTGACATCCTTGTGCTTACAAGGAACAAATCGAAGACATAGCTGATTCGGCTTTCGCGTGCTTACGTTGAAGTAAATCTAAGATGATTTGGCATCCTTGTGCTTACAAGGAAAAAATCGAAGACATAGCTAACTTGGCTTTCGCGTGCTTACGTTGAAGCAAATCTAAGATGATTTGGCATCTCTGTATGGTCAGGGAACAAATCAAAGAAGCAGATTTGGCATCTCTGTGTTCGACAGAGAGCAGATCAAAGATATTAACAGGACAGTCTCAAAATTTGCAATGTGCAGATTGAGGACCATGATCTGATAAGGCCGGGCAAATTTGGTCTTTTTATGAGTCTTTGCTCAATTCCTGTTACACAGCAATAATCAAAAAGCGGCAGCTGTGATAGCCCAAATTTGACCGGGCTGAAAACAAAAATTAAATAAATAAGTATTTATTTATTCAAAATGTCCATTTAAAAGGTCCAATTACAAGACCCTACTCAGCAGCCCAAATAAAATTACACCCGATAGCCCATACCGGTTACAACTTAAAACCCAATTAGCCCACTACCCGTGTACCTAAATACACCCGTACCCAATGTAAGTCAGACCCAAACTCTCAGAAAATTTAGAAGCATTCGGCTAGGGTTAGAAATCCTAGCCCTCTCCTCGTGCTGCAATCATCTCGGAAGATGCGCCTTTTCGAATCAAGCCGTTCCAGTGGCCACCATCAGTGCCGTGGTTCCAGTTCCCATGCCACGCCGCAATCGATGCATGGATTATGACCCACCGCTGAAGATTACGCCATTAACCTGCAAGAAAAGGAAAGAAGCAAGCAAATCAAGAATCAGAATCGGGGTTTTGTTTTTTTTTAGATTTATTTGTAAACAGTATAAATGGATGTAAAATACGATGTAAAGGGGACTGATTTTTTTTTGTTACAAAAAGAGAAAATAAAAGATACACAGATACATAAAAGAAAGTTCGAGCAGTTTTCTTAAAAAAGGTGATTAAAGTTTTATATTCTGTTATTTATATTTTTTTTCTCTTCAACAGGCATACGAATTGTTTTTTAAAAAAAAACTGATAATATTAAAAGAGAAGAAGATTACCTGCACTTTACCCAGAAGAACGAAAGTTCTTAGCCCTCTGAGCCATCGTATGTGACGGCGCGTAGGCGCATGGGCTCCTGAAGACGGTAGCCCAACAGAGCCTCAAGGCTGACCCTAAACCCTCTTCAGAGGATTTTATTTCTTTTTTTTTAAAGGGACCGGTGCAAAATGATTTAAGGGCTTTAAAACTGGCTTATATAGTCATATATAAATGGCGTCGTTTTGGCCTGAGAGGTAACCTTCAAAACGGCATCGTTTTTGGACCAGGATCTGCGTGTTGACCCGATTACCCGGGGAGGATCCACGTTTTTCTAAGGATTGGGTTAATTGCTCAATTGGTCCTCTTGTATTTTTAATATTTATAATTTCATTTTTATTTATTTCTAATTTAGCCCTAATGACTTAATTTTGTTTCAATTTAGTCCTCTCGGTGATTTTGAAACATAATTCAGAAAATGGAGTCGTTTAGGATTAGGGCAAATTGCCCAGTGAGTCCTCTGAGTTTCACGCGCATTTCAAATCAGCCCAGGAATCTTTTATTATTTCACAAATTAACCTTAGATTTTCTAATTAAATTCAATTTTAATCCTTTTATATTTTAATTTACTTTAAATATTTTATATATTTTAAATATCAGTTATATATTATTATTATCCATTATTTTTTATCATATATTTTATTTATAAATTATATTTTATTTATATTTTATTCTTTATAT
Organism: Gossypium anomalum; assembly: GCA_025698475.1. Lineage (NCBI taxonomy): Eukaryota > Viridiplantae > Streptophyta > Magnoliopsida > Malvales > Malvaceae > Gossypium > Gossypium anomalum. The sequence goes on from CM046964.1 coordinate 66,626,459, forward strand.
ATTTAAAAAAAATCATATTATTATTTACTAAATTTGTAAATGATAAATAAATTTTAAAAAGATTATTAATAAATAATAGTATATATATATATATATATATATTATTCTTATTTATAATAGTATTCATAATCCTTTTATATATTACACCTATTCTTTATTTATATATTTTTCAACATATATATTATTTATTTTGTTTTTCTATGCTAATTAATTTACCATATTTTTATATGCAAAATGCTTATTGTATTTATATTATGTTTCCTTATATTTTATTCATATTATATTATTATATATTATTTATTTTAAACATTTTAATTTATATTTTTGGTATTTTTTTATATATCAATAATTACTCACGTTATTTTTATATTTTAATGTATATTATATTATGTCAATAAATTATATGATGGTCTCATAATTTTATTAAATAATGAGTGCTAGACATATTTTTATTTTTTTATATTATGTGTCAAATTGTATATTATGCATCATTTCTGATTATTAATATGTTTAAATGTGTGTTGAATTATATGTTTATGTGTTCTTCTTAAAAATATATTGTGCTTTATGTATATTTTACTTATTTAAAATTTGTCATGTTTTATTTCTTACATATATGTTAATTAATATATGGTATTTATGCTATCTTGCTTTTATTTACCTATTATTATAATATGTTATCTCGTATGTTATGTTAATATGCTCCTTCATGCATCGATTTTAAAAACGAGACTTCAAAGTTTTTAAAAAATAAAAAGGCAATGCTTGGTGTTTGGAAGCTTCAAGAAAAGTAGTGCCCTAACTTATTGGGTTGCAATTTTTCTCGTTGAGTTCGAACAGTCAAGTACCCTTCTAAGTTTTTAAGATTTTCAAAATACGAGCAACTGTCTTGGAATTTCAAAGCGTTGTGTCCTAACTTACTGGATGTGGCGTTTTGTCGTTTCAAGATAGGGATTTCCAAAAAGGCTAACTTAGTACCAATATTTCGATACAAGCGAACCCCAATTTTCAAAAATTAAAATATTTTAAAGAGGATTGTATCGTAAAATTTTTAATTTCCGACCTTAAAGACATTTGATAATTAATTAGGTACCAATTTTTGGGCGTTACGAGGGTGCTAATCCTTCCTCCTACGTAACCGACTCCCGAACCCATTCTTTTTATTTCGTAGACCAAAACTAATGGTTTTAAAACAAAATATTTTAAAGGTGATCCAATCACACCTAAAAAGATTGGTGGCGACTCCCATTTTCGTTTTTCTTAAAGTCGATTCCCATTTTCCAAAACTCGATTTAAAAATGGTTTCGACAGCCTAAAGCTCCAAAACAAAAAATACTTAATGATAACACATCATTAAGTGCTCAAAATTTATAAGTGACACATCATGAACCCTACAGATTGCCAATTCGTCAACATCTTAGCTATAAAATGCATGACATTGCTCAAAATGGTGAACCATAATTTAAACATTTTAATCTCAAAATAACAAAATTGCTCAATTTAACATAAAATCTGAGACAGATACAAATGCGAACATCCACTACATTAAAGGTCTTGAAACAAAACTCAAACCATGTCTAATAATGTAGGAAATGGTAAGTTCCCATCAGAGGCTCTTTTAGGAGTGCCCTATTGCCAATACTAGCTTAAGGTTTACTCGTCTTCCTCCTCGTCACCATCTCCACCAGCGGCCTTCTTGGCAGCTGCTCTCTGATTCTTTCTCTTCACTCTTCCGGGACGGCCACCTCCGAACGGACTTGTCAGAAAGAAGTCGATATGTTTCTGGGAGTCAACCCTCACCATAAAGAATGGAATGTTAATCACCTGCCTTCCGACTCTATTAAGATGAGAGAAAACATCAGGTTACATTTCAAGCAACAAACATATTCTGTAGGCTTACATATACAAAACATATCAAACAACGAATCAAGTATCCATGCATCGCATAAAGTAATAAATCGCACAACTTACAAACCAAAAGCCACATTGGCACATCAGCAATCAGCCAAGGGATTTTTCAGAAAACTAGAGGCAGTCGATCATGTAACATTTTAAAAATAAATTTTAAATTTTCTATAACATTTTTTTAATAAATTTTGTTTATGATTTTTAAAAAATAAATTTTAAATTTTAAATGGCTTAATTAATTTTGTTCTATTGGGTACTACAATTTGTGATGAATATGTCTTGAATTATGCCTTTTTTTTGTTATTATTTAAGTTGGGGTTGGTTAGTTAACTCCATTCCCTTTAGTCATGGTAAGTTTAGTCATTGCTTGAGAAACTTTCATATATGTATGTATGCACTTTAGTCATGGTAACTTTAGTCATATATGTGATATTATGAAAAGTTTGCATCTTTTTTTGTAGTGATCAAATATTTGTGTGGCATTATTTTGTGTAGATGGATCGTAATCAACATCAAAATGCAATTGTCAGAGTCGTGGCTTCAGTTTTAGCTTTTGGGGCTTTCTGGATTAAAAAATTAAAAACTAGGAAGGAAATTACTTCTCACCCTTGTGTGAATCGAGATTATGAAAGAGGAAATTATATTAATAGTATTTTATATAGTGGTGACCAGCATTGTATTGATGTGATAAGGATAAGATCGATAGCCTTTTTTAATTTGTGTGATATTCTTAGTAGGAATAGTTTGTTACAGTCAACTAAATCGGTGAATATTAGGGAGCAAGTAGTTATATTTTTACATATAATTGGTCATAATGTAAGGTTTCGAGTGATTGGATCGAGATATTATAGATCAATTGAGACAATTCAGCGTTACTTTAGGGTTGTATTGAGAGCTATTTTGAAATTGTATAAGCTAGTTATTAGATTACATGATGAGTCAACTCCTAGTGAAATCAGAAACAATCCAAGGTTTTATCCTTATTTTAAAGATTGTATTGGAGCATTAGATGGAACTCATGTTCGTGCATCTGTTCCACTTAGCATTCAAGGAAGATTTCGTAGTCGTAAAGGGGGGATGACTCAAAATGTATTGGCTACCATTACATTTGATTTGAAATTTTCCTATGTTCTAGCTGGTTGGGAAGGTAGTGCACACGATTCTCGTATTTTAAGTGATGCACTTTCACGCCCGAGAGGATTAAAAATTCCGGAAGGTAAGAATTATAAATCATTAAATACCAAATATTTCTAGTAAACTCATAATTTATTAGTAATAATTATGTTTTGTAAACTTGTAGGTAAATATTATCTTGCTGATGCTGGATATGGCATCTGAAATGGATATATTACCCCATATCGTGGTGTCTGATATCATTTAAAAGAGTTTAGTGCTCAGGGGCCTAAAAATGCAAAGGAACTCTTTAATCTTCGTCATTCATCATTACGAATCACTATTGAACATGTTTTTGGAATTTTGAAGAAACGGTTTCGTGTATTAGATACTGAACCATTTTGGAATTTTCAAACTCAAGTAGATATAGTTTTGGCTTGTTGTATCATTCATAATCATATAATGGGAGTTGATCCTAGTGATTTACTTAATCAAGGATTATACGAGGAGCCTGAGTCTGATTTATAATACCAACTCTTACAGAGCGAGAAGAAAGAGAAGAAGCAAGAGGATGGTCTGCTAAGAGAGATGAAATTGCACAAACTATGTGGATTGATTATATGGCTAGAAATATTAGGTAGGTTTAGGGCTTAGGGTTATTGTTTCTATGTTATGTATGTTTTAGTATTAAATTTTTTTTCTTTTTTCTTTTTTTTTTTTTGTTAATATTGGTTGGATAATGATATTGAAATTTTAGTTTGTTAGATTTTGAAATTATTATGTCTAGAATTTGTTAGATATTGAAATGATTGATAATGAAAATTATTAATGTAGAAAGGGTAAGGGCAACAAAGAAGGGACCTCCAAGCAATTCAGGTGGACAAAACTGATGGAACATCTTTTTCTTGAAATTCTAGCAGGGGAGGCCTAGAAAGGAAATAAGCCTTCTAAAACTTTCAAAGTAGTTTCTATTAATCGAGTTGCTGTAGCTATTTCTGAAAGATTTCAAGTCCAATGCGATGTGAAGCATGTAGAAAATCATTTGAGGACTGTAAAAAACCAATGGCAGATTATATGTACAATTCAGGGTGAAAGTGGTTTTGGATGGGATGATAACATGAAAATGATCACATGTGATAGAGTGATATATGATGCAGCGGTGATCGTAATATATGTATATATATGTTAAGTGTACTTCAATTGTTTTTTACTTGTTATTCTAACTGTGTATAATATCCAACAGGCACACAAGAAGTATGGACCATTTTTTAATAAAAGCATTTATCATTATAATGAAATGGCTTTGGTTGTTGGCAAAGATATGGCAACAATGAGTTTTGCTAGAACATTTGCTTACATAGATTTGGATAATGGTAACCAAGATTCAGTGCCTATAGATTGCGACAATGAAGAGACTGAAGAGGTAAGAACAAAAGTATCTCCATCTGGCACATCCAAACATAAAATAAAAAATGCTCAAGAAAGTGTCGTTGATGAACAAATTAAATTTATGGGTGAACAACTTGGCAAAATTACTAATGCTTTGGAACAATTTATTGCAGATAAGACACAGCATCTTTACGAAGAAGTGATGCCGATAGAGGTAGAAGGATTTGATGATGACTTCATGTGTTCTGTATTTGATTATCTAGTGAGTCATTAATCCGAGGCCAAAGCTTTTTTAGTTAAAAGTAAGAAGCAGAGAAAAATTTGGCTTCAAAAATTTTCTCAAGGTTGAAGATATTGATACTTTTAATGTGGTGTAATATTAGTTATGCACTTGGACAATGTTGTTGTTATGATGTGGTGTACTACTAATTATGCATTTGGATAATATTATTAATTTCTAGTATTAATTGTGGTTTGGAAGCTAATTTATAATTATTCAATCCTTGTTTTATTTTTTTATAACACAATTAGAAATAATTTATTTGACTTCGGTTGTTTTTAATTTATGAAGGTTAATATTCTAGCTTGATAATTGAGTATTATTATATATTTGATTTGATTTATTTATAAATAAATAAATCATTGCAATATATGTAAAAACAATTTAAAATATAAATTTATTAATATATATAATTTTATTAATATTTATAAAAACAGCTTTTCCAGAAAATATTTTCAGGAAATCTACCAAACAACAAAAAATATTTTACACAGATTCATCCAAACACCAGAAAAGCAAATCATTTCCAGAAAAGTAAATCATTTTCCAGAAATCATTTTCCGGAAAATATTTTACTGGCAAACAAACGGAGCCTTAAATATCAAACTCAACAAAAAAAATATTGAGAGGTTAAAATATTGTACTTTTCTTATATTTGAATTGCAACCCTCTGCTTCTAATTTTGACTATTTTATTAAGTTTATTAGCTATTTTATCTATCATTTTAAATATGTATAATTATTTTTTTCTTAAGAATTCGTAGTATGAAATTTAAATTTATAATAAAAATTAAAAATTTTAGATAAAAAGTGTTATAAATAATATTAATTTAAAGACAAAAATATCCCTAATTATTTTGGTGTGTTTTTATGAATTTGGGATGGTATTTTGCTCTAAAGCTTTAGCGATGAAATTCGTCCTTAATCATGAGGAAGATTTTTCATATTCGTCTTCAAAATTTTTCAGGAACATGATTTTAAAGGATACTTGTTGGAGACGAATTAAGTCGTCTTTAAATTTATTAGGGACGATTCTTAAACTTTTGGAGACGAATTTAATTGTCCCCAAAGCCACTAAATTTTGTAATGCATGACATATATTAGATGATATATAGTGTTATCAATTCTTTCAATGTAGCACATAGCATTGCCCACGTTCTATTATAATTTTTTATATTTTTTATAATTAGGACTAAAATGAAAAATTTTGTAAACATTGAGGGTTAAACTGATAGGATGTGCAAATATTGGAAGGATAAATTTATTATTAAGTCAATCAAACAAAACTCACATTAGACTTTTGTTAAGCATCCAAGTGAAGAGTGATTAAAATATTCAATTTCGAAATTTGAATGACTAAAACATAAAAATTCTTGCACTTTATCCTTTCCTTTTTGAAAACGTGAAAACGGGGAAAATGTTTTGTCAAGTACAGTGAGGGCCACTTCCTTATAGCATTGCTTTTCCTGGACCCATGTATATAAAGACGTAGGCAAATGTTAGATAAAGACTAGCAAAGACATTGAACTTTCAAGTCAATAGTGGAGGACTGATTTTGGGATTTTTTTTGTTTTTTCTATTTCCTTTTCCGATTGTTGTGGAAATGGGTATTAGTTGTTGTATATGTTTTGTTCCTCAAGTATTTTTCAAGGCATCAATTGAATATATGGGTTTAAATAGGGTTGAATGAGCATCAAAATAAATAACAGGTGAATGAGCAAAATAGAAATAACTGAATAATTGAGTCCCTACTCTTTCACTTTATCCTTTCCTTCTTGAAAACGGGGAAAATGTTTTGTCCAAGTAAAGTGAGGGCCACTTCTTTATAGCATTGGCTTTTTCTGGACCCATTTATATAAAAACGTAGGCAAATGCTAGATAAAGACTAGCAAAGGCTTTGAACTTTCAAGTCAATAATGGTGGGTAGATCTCTTGTGGAAATGGGTTTTAGTTGTTCTACAATTATTGTTCGAGGCAACAATTATAAATAATTAAGACATATGGTTTTAAATGGAAGTTTTACCCAAAAATACCTATTTTTAAATTTAATTACGGAAATGGGCCTTTTTTTGGTTATTTATCGGACTAGGTCATTTTCCCCGAAAACGTGTCCACGTTAGCATGTTTTCAGAGTACGTGTCAGGAAAACGCTTCCCTGGGGGGGCGTTTTTGTCCACGTTAGCAAAAAATGCTTCCTGGAGGGCGCGCTTTGATGACGTGGACAAAAACGCTCCCCCAGGGAAGCGTTTTGCCTGTTTTTACGTTAGGGTTTTAAGGGTTTTTACGATTAGGATTTTTTATAACTTAAGGTTTATGGTTTTTTCATGTTTTAAGGATAGGGTTTTTAGGGTTTAGGATTAGGGTTTATAAAAAAATTACTTGATTTGGGGTTTAAATACTATTAATTTTAAATACTAAATATTAAATTAGCGTTTAAGGTATTAATGTTAATTGATTAAAATTAGGGATTGATTAAATTAGAGTTTAGGGTTTAGGGTTTAGGGTTAATTAATGCATAATCATTTAAACATACTATTTTAATATTTTATTTCTTATAATATGTTAGTAAAAAACCCTTAAATAACTCTTAACGTGTAAACAACAACTTGGTAATTCGATTACTTCAGCGTTTAGGTTTTTTTCCCTTATCAATGGCTTAGATCATTTTATTTTTTATCCACCGGATAAGTTTTTTTTACCTTGTAACATGCTCATTTCTGATTTTTTTTTAATTATTGATTTCCAATATATACCTACTGGCACTATGCTAAGTTTAAGGTTTTGAGGGAAAATTAATTAAATTAGGTTTAGAGTTTTAAGATTAATTTATTAAATTAAATATTAATTTTAAATACTAAATACTAAATTAGATTTTAGGGTTTTAAAGTTAATTGATTAAATTAGGGTTTAGGGTTTTAAAAAAAGCTCCCACGTGGACGCTCTTTTGTTACAGTAGTTCGCAGAAAAATAATTCTGAGTAGACGTCTCTGAAAAAATAGTGTCGAAAACGCTTTAACCAGGATGCACTGTTGGCAAAAGTTTTGAAAAAAACTCCCACGTGAACGCTTTTTTGCAATAGTAGTTCGCAGAAAAATGAGCCTACAAATGAGCCAAATTTTATTCTCAGGTTACATAACTTACAGAAAAAAAAAAAAAATTAGAGAGTCTAAGAAGAAAAGAAATTGAAGATGAGTCAACGTATTAGTAGGGTAACAGGCTGGGAATTACAAATCTCTTCTCCCTGAAATGACATTGGAGCGGCTAGAATCCCCAGCAGATCTCCTTGAAGTTTCAGCTGACCTCTTCTCTCTGAAATGGTGTTGGAGCAGCTTGAAGCCACACCAGATCTCCTTGAAATTTCAGCGAATCTCTTCTCCCTGAAATGGCGTTGGAGCGGCTAGAAGCCACAGCAGATCTCCTTGAAGTTTCAGCAGATCTCTTCTCCTTGAAATGGCGTTGGAGCGGCTCGAAGCCATAGCAGATCTCCTTGAAGTTTCAGTGGAGTAGGTTGAAATCACTAGTCTTACCTCCCTGGAGTTGCAGTGGAGCAGACTGAAGATAGCAAATCTTATTTCCCTGAAGTTGCAGTAGAACAGATTGAAGCTATGAATAAACAGATCTTATCTCTCTGAAGTTTCATTAGAGTAAAAACAAACCTTATCTCACTGAAGTTGTAGTGGAGCAGGTTGAAATCACTAGTCTTATCTCTCTAGAGTTGCAGTGGAGCAGACTGAAGATAGCAAATCTTATTTCCCCGAAGTTGCAGTGGAACAGATTGAAGCTATGAATAAACAGATCTTATCTCTCTGAAGTTGCAGTAGAGCAGATCAAAACAAACCTTATCTCCCTGAAGTTGTAGTGGAGCAGGTTGAAATCACTAGTCTTATCTCCCTGGAGTTGCAGTGGAGCAGACTGAATATAGCAAATCTAATTTCCTTGAAGTTGCAGTGGAACAGATTGAAGCTATGAATAAACAGATCTTATCTCTCTGAAGTTGCAGTAGAGCAGATCAAAACAAACCTTATCTCCCTGAAGTTGCAGTGGAGCAGGTTGAAATCACTAGTCTTATCTCCCTAGAGTTGCAGTGGAGCAGACTGAAGATAGCGAATCTTATCTCCTTGAAGTTGCAATGGAACATATTGAAGCTATGAATAAACAGATCTTATCTCCCTGAAGTTGCAGTAGAGCAGATCAAAACAAACCTTATCTCCCTGAAGTTGTAGTGGAGCAGGTTGAAATCACTAGTATTATCTATCTGAAGTTGCAGTGGAACTATTTCCCTGAAGTTGCAGTGGAACAGATTAAAGCTATAAATCACAGATCTTATCTCTCTGACGTTGCAGTAGAGCAGATCAAAACAAACCTTATCTCCCTGAAGTTGCAGTGGAGCAAGTTGAAGTCACTAGTCTTATCTCCCTGAAGTTGCAGTGGAGCAGACTGAAGATAGCAGATCTTATCTCCTTGAAGTTGCAATAGAGCAGATCAAACTACAATTGCAGAAGAACAGATTAAAGCTATAAATCATAGATCTTATCTCTCTGACGTTGCAGTAGAGCAGATCAAAACAAACCTTATCTCCCTGAAGTTGCAGTGGAGCAAGTTGAAGTCACTAGTCTTATCTCCCTGAAGTTGCAGTGGAGCAGACTGAAGATAGCAGATCTTATCTCCTTGAAGTTGCAATAGAGCAGATCAAACTACAATTGCAGAAGAACAGATTAAAGCCACAAGCCTTACCTCCTTGAAGTTGCAGTGGAACAGGTTAAAGCTACAAGTAATCGCAGTGGAGTGGATCACAGAAATAAGACGCAGTGGACTAGAATGAAGCTACCTAAAGAAGAGAAGCGCTAAACAAATCAAAACTCGATAAGACTGGGCAAAATTGGGCTTCCATGAAAGTCTTTGCTCTGTTCTCGTTACACGACAACAAGCAAAGAGGGGCAACTGTACAAGCCCATTTTTGTCTGGTCCACTAAACAAAATAAGAACTAAAAGACCCAACCTAACCCCATTACATCAGCCCAAATTCAACTTATCCCAACAAGCCCAAAATTAAATCACCAACCCTAGCCCAATACATTTATAAAAAAAATGAGAAAAACCCTAAAAAATTAGCTAGCTGCCGCCCCTATGGCCAACTGCCCTCTGCCACCACTTGCAGCACCACCTGCTCCACCGCCACGATCGCATCACCATCGCCCACTTGCACCTGCAAAATTAAAGGAAGAAGAGACAGAAAGTAATAAACAAAAAGCATGTAAACGGCTATAAAAAGCCAAGCAAAAATCGATTGTAGGATTCGGCAATTGAAATAAAAAAAAATTTTGATCTTTCTAAAAAAAAAAAAAAACAAGAGCAAAATAGTGACTCTAACCAAAGTAGAGGGATAGCCTCAGATCGGAGACCCAAAATATCAAAAATCAAAACTAAAAAACCTAAGGTGATCTTATTTTATTTTTATCCTTTTCTTTCTATTTTTGAATCTAGTCCCTCACATATGTACACATACCAAAAGCCTATAAAAATACATAAAAAAAAGAGGAAAAAAAAACTTACCTTTTGGAATTTCGGCCACCGCGCGACGGTGGCGCTACGGTGGTCCATTCGTAGGACCCTCAACCCCTGCAGAGAAAAAAAAGGGAAGGGGAGGTTTTTTTTTTTTTTTTTGAAACAAATGAAAAATGAAATTTAAAAAAAAAATGTCTTTTATAGGCCCTCAAAACGACGCCGTTTTGGGGTTGGCCTTAAAGACCCAAAACGACCTGCTCCGGCCTAGGATCCGCGTGTTTTTTACGGAAGGGCTAATTGCACTTTTAGCCCCTCCGCCTTTTTATAGTTTTAAAATTAAGTTTTTTTGTTTTTTTAAATGTGCCTGGTAATTTATTTTGGTTTTCATTTTGGTCTTCCCTTATGCTATGCGTTTCAGAAGGGAGGGAATATTGCCCTTTTGGTCCCCCACCTCTTCCGCGCGTCACAATATGGACGTTATCTTTTCCTTTTATTCCAAATTTGTCTCAAAATTTTATTTTAGGTTCAATTTAGTCCTTTTTTATTGTTATTTTCAATTTTTTTATCAAACTAATCAATTTAATCTATTATTATTATTATTTCACTATTATTGTCTAATATATTACCATTATCACTATTATTACTTTGTACTGTAACTTAACGTATTATTATTATTATTTGTATTATAATTATTATTATTAGTATTAGTATTATTATTATATTATTTTCTACTTCGACTTATTGTGTCCTTATTATTATTATTATTACAGTTATCTTTTTTTTTTCTTTGTTTTATGTATATGTTATTATTTACATTATTGTTATTACAATTATTATTTTTATTACTATTAACATTAGTGTTATTATCATTTTATTTTATTATCACTATCATTTTTATAATTATTATTACTATTATTATTATATTTTCTTTTTATTACTATTACTATATTATTTTCATTTTTATTTTCTATTATTATTATCATTATTATTAATACTAATATTAATATTCTTATTATTACTTTTATTATTATCATTAGTATTATTATTTTCACTACTATTATTATTATCAATATTATTTTTATTATTATCGTTTTCGTTATCTTCGTCATTTTATTTTGTCATATTTTATATACATATATATATATATATATATATATATATATATTATGTACTTATGTATTTGCTTATTTTATTTTCTTTATGCATTTGTTTTATATTCTTATATTAATAGCCTTGTTTTTATTTCATCTTTTATAATTGCTCATATTATTGTTATTGACGTTGTCGCACCTATTATTGTGTTATTATATGTATTAGTACCATAATTTGCTTTTATATTTCACTATAAATCACGTCATATTTTTTTCGATACATTAAAATAATTCTTTCATAAAAGTAATATTCCATATTTAGAAATTCGAGAAAATCGTGCCCTAACTTACTAGGTTTCAATTTTTCTCATTTAATCAAAATAATGGAGTATTCTTTTAAAAATCGCAACACGAGTTTTGAAAAAATACTTATTCTCAGAAATACGAGGTGTTGTGCCTTAACTTACCGGGTATGACATTTTATTACCTCGAAATAAGATTCTTCGCAAGTAAAGGCAATATTCGGTGTTTACTGTGTTTCGATTTTTCTCGTTTACCCTAACTAACCGAATATCCTTTTGAAAAGAAGTAAAAATACACGGATTTTTAAGTAAAAGGCAAGCTCACTCTCAAATGTTCGAGATGTCGTGTCCTAACTTACTGGATGTGACATTTTATTACTTCGAGACGAGAAGGTCTTTAACATTCGCGTTTTTTACAAAAGGAGGGATCGTATTTTAAAGTCTTTCAAGTTTTCAATTTTCAACAGTAAGACACTAATTAATCAACTAGGTACCAATTTTGGGCGTTATGAGGGTGCTAATCCTTCCTCGTGTGTAACCGACTCCTGAACCCATTTTTCTGAATTTCGTGGACCAAAATTGTTGTTTAAATAAATCGAACCATCTATTAAAAACAACCACTTTTACGAGGTGACCCGATCACACCTCATCAAAAAATATTGGTGGCGACTCCCATTTTTTCGTTTTTGTTTCCAAAATAAAGTCGACCCCGTTTTTTAAAAAAATGGTTTCGACACTATGGATATATTGCCCCAGGTTCTGCACCTTCGCTCTCTTCTTTTCCTTTTTATCCATTCTTGGTTTCTGCTGCTTATTTGTTTCGAATTACATATCAGAATAATGAGGGAAACAAGTAGGAAAAACAAAATTAAGAAATATCAAGTATAAATAAAAAAATTTTAATTCTAGATTAGAGGATTCAAATGCAAACATACATGCTGATTACAAAATATAAATTAACATGTATTTAATTATTTTTGTTGTTGAAATTACAGAACTTGCTTATTCGTTGGTCGTGACCGAAAAATGTGATGTTTATAGTTTTGGAGTGCTAGCGTTGGAAGTATTGATGGGAAAGCATCCTGGTGAATTATTGTAAACACTATCATCATCATCGTCTCGTGTCCAAAATTTCATGCTAAATGAAATTTTGGACCGTAAATTATCAACCTCGAGAAGTCGAAAAATGGCAAGAGACATCACTTTTATTGCTATCATTGCTTTTGCATGTTTACGAGCTAGACCCAAAGCTCAACCAACAATGAAATTAGTGTCTCAAGAATTCCTACATATCAAGTCTCCAATTGCAATGCCTCTTCATGAAATATTGGAGAGCTAGAGAGTATGGTTGATCTTGATCTCTCAAACAATTGGTTTATTGGTCCAATCCCATCTTCTGTCAGCAACTTAACCAATCTTGCCTCGTTGGTCCTTCAAAGGAACCAACTTAATGGATCCATTCCACAAGAAATTGGGAGACCAACGAATTTGGTTGCATTGGATCTATCCTCCAATAGGCTTGTTTGTCCAATCCCATTTTCTGTCAGCTACTTAACCAATCTTGCCTCGTTGTTCATTCAAAGCAACCAACTTAATGGATCCATTCCACAAGAAATCGGGAGACTAACGAATTTGGTTGCATTGGATCTATCCTTCAATAGGCTTGTTGGTCCAATCCCATCTTCTGTCAGCTACTCTTAACCAATCTTGCCTCGTTGTTCATTCAAAGCAACCAACTTAATGGATCCATTTCACAAGAAATTGGGAGACTAGCGAATTTGGTTGTATTGGATCTATCCTTCAATAGGCTTTCAGGTCACATCCCATCCTCTCTGGGCCAGTTTTCAAAATCGGTCTCTCTCTACCATAATAAGGATTTATGTGGTTCCATTCAAGGCTTCCTTCCTTGCGCTTCATCCCCAACTGTAAATCAAGAAAGAAATAGCAACGTACAGCGCAATCTGCCTGTCACTACTATTCTAGTTCCAACTTTGTTATTTTTTGTCTCAACTTTTGCATTGGTGATATTCACCTTTTGCCGACTATATAGAGCTAAAGCTTTAAAACATGATCCAAATCCAACCAAAAATGGAGATTTATTCTCTATTTGGAATTTTGATGGAAAGATTGCATTTGAAGACATCATCAAGGCCACAGAGGATTTTGATATCAAATATTGCATTGGAACGGGTGCTTATGGCAGTGTTTACAGAGCAGTCTTACCAAGTGGCAAAGTTGTTGCTTTAAAAAAACTCCATCGATTGGAAGCTGAGCAACCGGCTTACGACACAACTTTCCGAAATGAGATCAAGTTTTTAACAGAAATACGACACAAGAACATCGTCAAGCTCCACGGATTTTGTCTCCACAACCGTTGCATGTTCTTGATTTATGAATTTATGGAAAAGGGAAGCTTGTTTTATGCCCTGAGCATTGATGAGGAAGCTGTGGAAATGGATTGGACCAAAAGAGTGAACATTGTCAAAGGTGTCGCACATGCTCTATCTTACATGCATCATGATTGCAACCCTCCAATTGTTCATCGAGACATCTCAAGCAATAACATTTTGTTGGACTCTGAATTGGAAGCTTTTATTGCTGACTTCGGGACTGCAAGACTTTTTGATCCTGATTCATCTAATCGAACTGTAATTGTTGGGACCTATGGATATATTGCCCCACGTTCTTCACCTTCGCTCTCTTCTTTTCTTTTTTATCCGTTCTTGGTTTCTGCTGCTTATTTGTTTCGAATTACATATCAGAATAATGAGGGAAACAAGTAGGAAAAACAAAATTAAGAAATATCAAATATAAATAAATAAAAATTTAATTCTAGATTGGAGGATTCAAATGCAAACATAAATGCTGATTACAACATATAAATTAACATGTATTTAATTACAGAACTTGCTTATTCGTTGGTCGTGACCGAAAAATGTGATGTTTATAGTTTTAGAGTGCTAGCATTGGAAGTATTGATGGGAAAGCATCCTGGTAAATTATTGTCAGCACTATCATCATCATCGTCTCATGTCCAAAATTTCATGATGAAATTTTAGACCCTCGATTATCAACCCCGAGAAGTCGAAAAATGGCAGGAGACATCGCTTTTATTGCTGTCATTGCTTTTGCATGCTTACGAGCTAGACTCAAAGCTCGACCAACAATGAAATTAGTGTCTCAAGAATTTCTACACATGAAGTCCCCAATTGCAATGCATCTTCATGAAATATCATTGATTGAGCTTAAGAATCATGAGATGTTTATGAGTGATGAAAATCACAAATAAATAAATAATTTGAAGTTGATGTAATAATATAGGAACCAATGGAAAGTGATAAGTAGAATTAATCTTCACCAAGGCACGACATTGTTATTCATAGTTGCTTTCTTATTTTCCTACAAAATATTTAAATTTTTAGATTCAAAGACATGACTTTTAATAGTTTTAACAATCAAGATTAGCCTTCAACTTTAGTAAAAATATATTTTAAAATTAAATATTTTAATTAATAATAAATTAAAATATAATAAACTTAGCCCAGTTGATGAATCTTGAAGTCAAAACTTAATTTAATTTAATTAATTACCTTCTCCAACAACAACAGAGTACTTATTTGATTAAAATAATCAAATCACAAAATGAATTACATTATAAAAACAATTTTAATTCCCATATCAACTATCTTAATTTACATTAAATAAAAATTTATTTAATTTCCATTGTTTTTAGGTTTTGATTTTATTGAATATGGTTTAAATGACTTCTTTAAACAGAATAGACATTTTAATATAATTTTAGAAATAAGTTAAATTTTAATTTAATTTTAGAATTAAAATTAAAAGTTTGGTTCTAAATCATGGTTTAAATTGAATCACATCTAGATTTTTTGGGCTGGAACAGAACTTTAAACCTTCAGGAGCCAAATTGATTTTTTTTTTTTAATTTGCAAATTTGAACACCAAATTAAGGTGGGATTAAATAAATTTTATTTTATTTTGATTAAAGTCACATTTGGTATTACTTTGGTGGGTGAGTGAATGATTGAAAGTAGTATGGTTGATTATGGTCCAAGTCACATTTTAATTTAATTTTGGTCGGCCAAATTTTGTTCATTTCAGTGATGGGTCACAATGTAATGTTATAAAACAGTTGACAACGTTACAACATTAAATTCGATCATTCAAAAATTATTTTTAACTTCAATAGTTTACAAAAGTGGTTGACAACAGTTACTGAAAAATCTACAAATAATTTAAATTCATTAATTAAAAAAATTTTACAATTATTAACAAGTATTAAGTGCAATTGTAAAACACTACGTTACACTCTAAAAAAAAAATACAAGTTTAAACTTTGAGAAGATATTATTAATAAAAAAAAACTACAAACTTTGAATTTAATTCATAAAACTAACGTAAATAACACTAAAAATTACAATTTTACTTCAAAAATATCAATCAATAATTAGAAATATTACCTACAAGATCACAGATACACTATTAGCAGTACTGAGTTGTAATAATTAATTCCTAAAACCTTACAAAAATTTTCAGAAGACTACCAAATTATTGAATACGTAGGAAATTAAATTAAGCAAATTATAAAAATTCAATAAATAAAAAAATCAGTAAATATTTAGTAGCACTTCCAAAAGTTACTTTTTGCATAAGCACTTGAGCTTGGCACCAAGCAAAGCTTCAATGGTCCAATGCTCCAAAACAAAAATACTTAATGACAACACATCATTAAGTGCTCAGTATTTGTAAGTGACACATCATCAACCCTACAGATTGCCAATTCATCAACATCTTAGCTATAAAATGCATGACATTGTTCAAAATGGTGAACCATAATTTAAACATTTTAATCTCAAAATAACAAAATTGCTCAATTTAACATAAAATCCGAGACAAATACAAATGCGAACATCCACTACATTAAAGGTCCTTGTAGCGACGTAAAAATTTGCTTTCGGTCGCTAAATTATGGCGATTTATTGAGATTGAAAATTGAAGTTTGATTTTAAAATAAAGAAGGGAGTCGCCACCGATTTTTTTCTAGGTGTGATCGGACACCTATTAGATATTTCTTTAAAAATAAAAGGCTAGGTTTAGGTTTACGTTAAAATCCAGAGAGAAATTAGGGTTCGGGAGTCGGTTACGTGCGAGGAAGGTATTAGCACCCTCGCGACGCCCAAAATTGGTATCTCATAAACACATGTTGTCTTGATTTTCAAAAATACGAGTTCAATTGAACATTTAGTCGTGATCCGATTGAAAAGAAGAGAAATTTTAGTTTTTTTTTTTTGGTTTTTGAGAAGGGTATATCGCTTTAACACGAGTCGATTGACATTCACCCAACATAGCGATGAACTCGATGACTTAATGTTAAATCGATATATTGCCTTATGTATTGAAATGAATAAAACACGAATAAATATTTTAAAATAATGAACAACGGGGAAATATATAAAAATGGGCGGGAAACGAAAGATAATAGTCGGAAATACATCAAGGCATATAATACATACAACAATAATATTACAGACGGTGACAATGCGCGATATTAAACGTAATACGAGAATTAAACATGAAATAGAAGCGGTGAATATACATACATATGCGTATAATAATGGTATTAAAAATATGTACATAGTATGTAGAAGAAAATATGTATGTGGAAATGTATAAGAAATATTATATATAACTAGTAATATTAAAAATATACACATAATATATATAGAATATATATACAATACATACATACCTTAGAAATAATAATAATAAGACTATTTTATACACCGCACAAGGACATACACGCATATACATATATATAAACAATAGTATTAGAAATATACAATATAATATTAGAAATATATACAATGGTAAAAAAGGAAAAAATATAATTAATAATATTAAAAAATGTATATAATAATATGTAAAATACAACATAAAAAATTTATTATGTACCCAGTATATAAAAAACACATATAATACTAATTCATTTACATGATAAATGCGCATATGATTTCAAGGTTAATAATAATAACAATATTATATAAAAATATACTTATATGCTAAAGTTATATACACATATAGAAAAATACATAGATAATACAATATTCAACATATACATAATAAAATAATAATACAAACACTTAATATACATAATATACACATAATACATACGTATAAAATAAGGGTATATATATTAATATATAGTAATAATAATAATAATAATAATGATAATAATAATACTAATAATATAAAAATAGTAAAATTATTTAATGAATGTATAAAAATAAACAACAAGGACTAAAATTAAATCAAAAACGAAATTACGGGGCCAATTAAAAAGGAAATGAAAATAAAGGGCCTATTTAAATGCTTGAGAAAACGATGGGGACCAAAAGCACAATATTCCCAATTCCCCAAGACGTAGTATAGTGCAAGGGACTAAATTGAAATCGAAGAAAAAGTTCCAGGGCCGAATTAGAAAATGATAAAAAACCAATTGTAAAACATCAGAAAAGCGGAAGGGCTAGAAGTGCAATTAGCCCTTCCAAAGAAAAAACACGCAGATCCCGGAGATGGGTGGGTCGAGTCTTGCTGGTTGGAGCTTGAAACGACGCGTCGTTTTGGGCATTGAAGGCAAGCCCCAAAACGACGCTGCGTTTTGGGGCCTTTAAAAGTAAAAAAATCCTTTAAAAATTTCATTTTATTCAGTTTTTAAAAAAAAAAAAAAGGAGGTGATCTTTTTCTGGGAAACCAGAACCGGCCAGAGGGGCCGTGCGCCGCCGTAGCCAGAGTCATCATCGCATGGCCACCGTGGGACGGTGGCCGGAACCTCTAAACAAGGGTAATTTTTCTCTCATTTTCTTTATAGTTTATATATGCGTTTGTATTTGCTTGTATGGAAGAAGAAAAGAAAAAGAATCTTAAAAAAAGTAAAAAGATTTAAAGCTTAAAGGACGGAATATCACCTCCTACTTCTCTGATTTTGATTCGTATATCTTGATGTTCACTGATTTGGTGTTTGTATCTATTTTTGATGTATGAAATCTATTGTTTTTTTTGTATTAAAATGGCTGTATCTACCTTTTTTTTGTCTCTGTTTTTTTTCCAATTTTCATCCCCCTTCCTTTTACATTTTTTGTTGGCTTTATAGCCGAATGAAAAAATGCCCTTTTTTACTCTGTTTCGTGTTATCTGTTGCTTCTTTTATGCTTTGCGTGTCTCCTTTCGTTTTGCAGGTGGAGCAGGTAGTGGATGTGGCAGACGGTATGGGTGCTGCGGCGTGGAGGTGGCTTTGTCGATGGGAGTAGGTGGCTGCTGAGGTATTCGGGCTAGGGTTAGTGGGGAGGCTAGTGGGGCTGATTAGGGTTTTGGGTGTATTGGGCTTAATGGGTTAGTTGGGGTTTTGGGTTGAGTTTGGGTTGTGAGTGGGTAGTGGGTATTTGGGCTATTGGGTTTAAAATTTTGTAAATGGGCTTGGGTAGATAGTTTTTTGTAAAATGGGTTAAGGATTTGCAAAGTGAGTGTTAGGATTATTTTGTATCTAGGCCAAAATTGGCCTATACAGTTACCCCTCTTTGCTCGTTGTCGTGTAACGGGAATAGAGCAAAGACATAAAGAAAGGCCAATTTTGCCCCGTCTTGCTGAGTCTTGACTTCATCGGTGCTCTTCTTATTCAGATAGTCTCCTTCCAGTCCACTGCATCTCGCAGCTTTGGTTCAATCCACTGCACCTTCTGATATGTGCCTTGTAGCTTCAATCTACTCCAATGTAACTTTAAGGATATGAAATTTGCGGCTTCAATCTGCTCTTCTATCGCTTCAGTGAGATAGGGTTTGTGGTCATTTCTTCTGCGACTTCAGAAAAGTAAGATTTGATATCCTCGATCAGCTTCACTGCAACTTCAGGGAGAAAAGTCTGGTATCTTCAATCAGCTCCAATCTTTATTCTTGACTCGGCATGTGATCTTGAGTTCAACTCATTTCTCGCAATATGAATTGACTCTTTTAAAAAAACAGACATTAAAAACAAAAATTGAAAATGCCTCAGCATGTGAACTGAGGCTCAACTCATTTCTCGCAATATGGGTTGATTTTTGAAACATAGAAATTAAAAGCAGAAATTAAAAGGCTCAACTCACTTCTCGCAATATGAGTCGATCTTTGAAAAACATAAATTGAAGACAGAAATTTAAAATACCTCAGCTTGCCCTGAGGCCCAACTTACCTCTCGCAATATGAGTTGCAATTAAAACACAAAAACTAACAATACCTCGGCGCACCGAGGCTTAACTCACCTCTAGCAATATGAGTTGATTTTTTTGAAAGACATAAATTGAAATTACCTCAACGTGTCTTGAGGCTCAACTCACCTCTCGTATTATGAGTTGACTTTTTGAAAAGCATAAATTGAAAATACCTCAGCGTGCCCTGAGGCTTAACTCTCCTCTCGCATTATGAGTTGACTTTTGAAAAACATGAATTGAAATTACCTCAACGTGTCTTGAGGCTCAACTCACCTCTCGCAATATGAGTTGATTTTTTTGAAAAGCATAAATTGAAAATACCTCAGCGTGCCCTGAGGCTCAACTCACCTCTCGTAATACGAGTCGACTTAAAACACAAAAATTAAAAATACCTCAGTGTGTGGCCGAAGGCTCAACTCACCTCTCGCAATATGAGTTGATTTTTGAAAAACAGGAATTGAAAAGCAGAAATTGAAGATACCTCAACGTGTCCTGAGGCTTAACTCACCTCTAGCAATATGAGTTGATTTTTTGAAAAACAGAAATTAGAAACGAAAATTAAAAATACCTCAGCCGAGGCTCAACTCACCTCTCGCAATATGCGTTGATCTTTGATAAACATATATTGAAGACAGAAATTTAAAATACCTCAGCTTGCCCTGAGGCTCAACTCATTTCTCGCAATATGAGTTGATTTTCCTTGAAAGGCATGAATTAAAAACATCAAAATACCAAAACCTGTCCTTTGGTAGAACTCAAGTGTCTTTTCACTTGATTCAATACGACTCTCATTCTAGATTTCTTGCTCTGCTGGAGTACCTGTATATGCCATGCATGATGTCATCATGATATGCACATGTTTGTCTTAAATGCCTTTATGCCTACATGATTATGCAGTGTTCCTTAAGCTTATTTGTCGTATATCCTTCTTGCCGCGATTGTTGAGGGTCTGCGTTTCTTGCTTTGATTCTTGACTTTCTCTTCAGGCCTCGTACCCGTATTCAAGCTTCACGAGTAATCGACGTTTCTCAGATATCGCTCTTTTGCCCCTAGTTAAACTTTGTTCTTGCCTTGAAATTCTTGTACTTATCAAATTTTCATCCAGGTAATGCTTAACATTTCTTTTGTTTAGAGCATGTCATTTCACCATTTACCATGTAAATAAACACATAATGAGATGCATGAAAAAGGTCAAGTAGGGACAAAAATGATATCTCATATTCATTTATTTCAAGTGTGGCAAACAAAGGAAGTTAACCAATGAGAGTAAAAAATGTCAAAAAGAAAGAAAGGATCGTATTCAACGGATACAAATGCTCTAGATATTCAACACATGAACTCTTCAACGTTCCTCAATCAAGAATCTTTTCGAGTCTGGCTCCTTGCGTAGAAGATTTTGAGCTTTCAGAGATGCTTCAAACACTGTAGCCTCACTGTTTGTCGTACGGTTTAAAACATCTTGCCTTGTAAGCCGAATGTTTACTTCATTTAGAATGCCCTCTCGGGTTTTCATCCTAATCTTTTGTGTTTAATCAAAGCGCCCTTTTCGGTTTTTGCTCTGATCCTGTTTTTTTTTAAGATGCCCTTTTCGGGTTTTCATCTTGACTTTCTTTTTTCAAGCATAGTACTTTTTTTACCGCATCTGAGTTCACTGGATTCGGTAGCTCCTTGCCATCCATCTCTGTAAGGATCAAAGCTCCTCCTGAGAATGCCTTCTTTACGATGTATGGTCCTTCCTAATTTGGTGCCCATTTTCCTCGCAGGTCTTTTTGTATTGGGAGAATCTTTCTTAGCACGAGTTCTCCTTCATGGAATTCTCTTGGCCGTACCTTCTTGCCATGGGCCGCAATCATCCTTTTCTGGTACATCTGCCCGTGACAAATTGCCCGTAGACGCTTTGCTTCTATGAGGTTCAACTGATCATATCGAGCTCGAACCCATTCTGCTTCTTCTAACTTTGATTCCATTAAGACTCGCAGAGAGGGGATCTCAACCTCGATAGGTAGCACAGCTTTTATTCCATAGACTAGAGAGAATGGAGTTGCTCCCGTAGATGTTCGCACAGATGTGCGATATGCAAACAAAGCAAATGGAAGCTTCTCGTGCCAATCTTTATACGTCTCAGTCATTTTCCCAATGATCCTCTTAATATTCTTGTTAGCTGCTTCAACAGCCCCGTTTATCTTTGGGCGATAAGGCGAAGAGTTATGATGCTTTATTTGGAACTGCTCGCACACTTCTTTCATCATCTTATTGTTTAGATTCGTGGCATTATCTGAAATGATTCTTTCAGGCAAACCATACCGGCAAATGATTTCCTTTTTCAAAAACCTGCAAACTGCAGCCCTCGTCACATTGGCAAAAACGAAGCAGCTTCTATCCATTTTGTGAAGTAATCGATAACCACAAAAATGAATCGATGTTCATTTGATGCTTTTGGAGAAATTGGCCCTATAACATCCATGCCCCACATAGAAAAAGGCCACGGAGAAGTCATGACATGAAGGGGAGAAGGGGCTACATGAATTTTATCGCCATAGATTTGACATTTGTGGCATTTTCTGGCAAAATTGATGCAGTCACTTTCCATCGTCAGCCAATAATAACCAACTCTCATGATCTTTCTGGCCATATTGAAACCATTGGTATGTGTTCCGCAGATTCCCTCATGGACCTCTTCAAGTATTTTTCTAGCTTCAACATCATCCACACATCTCAAGAGCATCTGATCCTTTCCTCTTTTGTACAGGATATCCCCATCAAGAACAAATCCCGCTGCCATCCTTCTGATTGTTCTTTTGTCGTTCTCATTTGCTTGTTCAGGATACCTTTGATTCTTGATATATTCTAAGATATCATGGAACCATGGACGCCCGTCTGCTTCTTTATCAATGCTACAACAGTGCGCAAGGACCTCGTATATGCTCATTTTGAGGGGCATTACTTCTGCTTCTCTACTTGCTTTGAACATTGAAGCCAAAGTGGCCAAGGCATCAGCCAGTTGGTTTTCTTCTCGTGGGAAATAATGAAAAGTTATTTCCTTGAATTCCTTGATCAATTCAGCCACTAAATTACTGTACTTAATCAATTTTGGATCCCTCACTTCCCACTCTCCACGGATCTGGTAAACCACTAGAGCTGAGTCTCCGTACACCTCTAGGATTTTGATGTCTCGATCAATAGCTGCACGAAGCCCCATGATACAAGCCTCATATTCTGCGATATTATTGGTACAGAAGAAATTCAGTCTTGCAGTAAACGGATAATGATTCCCCTCGGTGATATCAAGATTGCTCCGATTCCATGCCCCAAAGCATTCGACGCACCATCAAAACACATCTTCTATGACTTCTCCTTTGATGACTCGGATTCTATTTCTGTGATGCACATTAAGTCTTCATCTGGGAAATCGAATCTTAACGGCTCATATTCTTCTGTCGTTTGAGTTGCTAGAAAGTCGGCTATTGCGCTCCCTTTTATTGACTTCTGACTTACATAGGCAATGTCATATTCTGAAAGGAGGATCTGCCATCGTGCCATTCTTCCTGATAGTGCCGGCGATTCCATCATGTATTTTATCAGGTCCAGCTTTGAGATCAACCATGTCGTATGGTACAACATGTATTGTCTGAGTCTCTGAGCTACCCAAACCAGAGCGCAACAAAATTTTTCAATGGACGGATACTTTGCCTCATATTCAGTGAACTTTTTGCTGAGGTAGTAGATCACCTTTTCTTTCTTTCCCGTCTCGTCGTGTTGCCCCAGTACGCAACCTATTGAATTTTCGAACACAGTCAAATACAAAATTAGCGGACTTCCCGGAGTTGGCGGTACTAGCATTGGAGGACTAGACAAATATTGCTTTATCTTGTCAAAGGCTATCTGGCATTCCTCATTCCATTCTCCAGGATTATGTTTTCGAAGAAGTCGAAAGATAGGGTCGCATTGGTTGGTAAGTTGAGCGATAAACCGGGCGATGTAGTTTAATCTCCCTAAAAATCCTCTAACTTCTTTTTGCGTGCGTGGGGGTGGTAACTCTTGAATGGCCTTTATTTTATCTGGATCAACCTCGATACCTCTTTCACTGACAATGAAGCCTAGCAGCTTCCCTGAGGTAGCTCCAAACGTACATTTGGCTGGATTGAGCTTTAACTGGAACTTTCTCAGCCTGTCGAACAACTTCTTGAGATTCACTACATGCTCTTCTTCCCCTCAGGATTTAGCAATCATATCGTCGACATAGACCTCTATTTCTTTATGCATCATGTCGTGGAATAAGGTCACCATAGCCCTCTGATATGTTGCCCCAGCGTTCTTTAACCCGAATGGCATCACCTTGTAGCAGAACGTTCCCCACATTGTTATGAAGGTAGGTTTCTCCATATCCTCAGGGGCCATCTTGATCTGATTATACCCCGAGAATCCGTCCATGAAAGAAAACAACGAATGTTTTGCTGTGTTGTCTACCAACGTATCAATATGTGGTAAGGGAAAATTATCTTTTGGGCTTGCTCGATTCAGATCACGGTAATCCACGCACATTCGTACTTTGCCATCTTTCTTTGGTATCGGGACTATGTTAGCCACCCATTACGGATATTTGGAGGCTTGTAGGAAGCCAAACATCAAATTGCTTCTTGACTTCCTCTTTTATTTTTAACAAGCATTTGGGTCTCATCCGTCTTAATTTTTCTTTGGATGGGCTTGCATTCGGCTTTAATGGGAGCTTATGAACCACTAAATCTTCATCTAGCCCTGGCATGTCTGGTATGACCATGCGAAAACATCTTTGTACTCGTGGAGTAAAGCGATCAAATTATGCTGGTGCTTTTCGAAATAGAAGTCCCAATCTTCACTTCTTGTTTCCTTTCTTGATACCCAAGTTTATTGTTTCCACAGATTCTTCGTGAGGCAAAATCATTTATCCTCTTGTTCCACCATTCTTAACAATTCAGAGAGGCGAAACATAATCTTGACATTTTCTTGACTTCAAATTCTCCTAAACAAACAGCCTTCTCAAAATCAATTTCAAGATTAAAGTAACGGGTTTGTTCATGTCATCGATATCCGAGCACTGAAAGTTGAATGGAAAAGGAAGCTATAGAGGGCATCCGAGTATGGGAAACAACAGACAAAAATGTTATGGCATGGAATGTGGCAAATGTGAGTATAGGCTATGAAATGAGAAAATGATCATGAACTTAGTGATAATGCGAATAAATCGTGACAAAATGCATCTTCATTGATATTCATTTGAATGATAAAGAAGCGAATGCACGCTCTTCTTAAAAAGAATTCTATTATATCTAAGGACACAATAGAAGGTTAATGTTTGGCATTACTCAAGACTTATAAACTACAAGAAGCTCTCTAAGTCCAATTGTTCAACATGAAACCGGGAGGGCAAGGCGTATCCTCGAGACATCTTTACTTGTACAGCCCCTTTGTCAATGACATTTATATCGACATTCGAAAAACCCTTTCAATTATCCTCGGCATGTTTCGTGGTTCGTCTTGTCCAGGTATATCATTTCCCGCAGATGTAAATGTTTTTGACAAAGGAGGGTATTCTATGGGCTCCCATTCTGGTTCTCGGCCCAAAGTTCTTGCGATCCTTCTTTCTTGATCTTTCTTCCACTGTCTTCTTCTTTGACGCATGTCAGGCTGGAATCCTAAACCGTATCGAGCCTTGTGGTGCACTGGCTTTAAAGCCCTGACTATTCCTTGCAGATGTCTGCCTAAACCTCTTCTTGCTCGAGCTCTCTCTCCCACACGATCAATTTGACACCTATTCTGGTATTTCTTGACAGTTTCGGCACTGGAATTTTGTTTCCCTCAGCAACGAAAGTGGCATTGACAAATTCGAGGGATCGGAAGGAACATTCCACTGCGTCTTTGCTTATTTCAAGATATGGCGCATCTGCAGAGATAGATGCGATGATGTCTTCTTCTCCCTCAACTGTGACCAAACAGCCATCCATGATAAATTTCATTTTTGGTAGAGGATGATGGGACCGCTCCAAAGTGAGAATGGATCCGTGGTCTTCCCAAAAGGCGATTATAAGAGGGTGTAATGTCCATGACTTGGAACTCGACATCATAAATGTAAGGGCCTACTTCTAGAGGATCTCAATCTTTCCCATAACTTCACGCTCGTCGTCCGTCGAATGCCCTTACTGTGGAATGACAGGGGCCTTAAGTAGGATAAATCCATCAAGATTCGGAAAGTGTGGCCAATAGCATGACGTTGAGTCTTGACCCATTGTCGATGAGTACGTTAGGTATTATGTAGCCCTTGCAATGAGTCGTGATATGCGAGTGCTTTCACCAAACCTCTACCGTTTGGCGGTATCTCATCATCACTAAAAGAGATGAAATTGTCCGTATTCAAATTGTTTACCCACCTATCAAGCTTTTCAACGGATATGTTGTTGGCCACATAAGCTTGATTTAACACCTTCAATAAAGCATTAGGTGTGGCTCTGAATTTAATGATGAGTGATAGAACCGAGATTCGTCTTTGGCCGCTTACTCAATTGTTCCACCACACTATACTCACTGTGCTTGATAAACTTCAAGAATTCTTGAGCTTCTTCCTCATTCACGAGTGCTTTTTAGTTTCTTATACAGGTGGAATTTCTTGCTCGACTTCGACTTTGTGCATCGTGCTTTCCTTTTTGCTTCAAGTCGCTACTTTTCTTTGCCGGTTCAACTTCTTTAGAATAGCACCGTCCACTTTCTGTAAAATGACCTACCTCCCTAACATCTTCAATTATGGCTTTGGACTTTCCAACTTAGGTGTGACGATATTGACATCATATCTCCACGAGATCTTTGTTTTGTTGTCCCTATAAGGGAAAGGAGATGGTACTTCGATTATCATTTTTGGTTTCACTGGCTCCTTCTTTGCGTCATAATAAATCACCAATGGTCGATCATCGCTTATAAGGGGACTCGATGGTTGATTGTCGAGGCACATATTTCTCCACTATCGGCCTCTTGGCTTTACAAAAATCCCGATCTCCTTGTTATCCATCATACTTTGTAATAATCCTCTGAATTCATCACAGGACTGAATGTCATGCCCTTCGATGCCATAGAACTCGTAAAAACTGTGACTCTTTGCATCCTTTCCTTCGAATACTCCGTTAAAATGACAAAGCAGCCCTTTTTCAACTAGTACCTCTCAGATTCTCTGCAGAGGTGTTCTCACTTCAGAAACCCATTTTCTACTTTGTCGTTTATCCTCCTCTCCTACTGCGCTCATATTACCTTCGGTGTGGTTTGGGAATAGATTTCCAGCCGTACCACCCGTACCATCAAATCGTAAAATACCCGCATCGATGAGCCCTTGAACTCTCCTTTTGAAAGCCAGACAGTTCTCAGTAGAATGCCCCTGGTTCCCCGTATGATATGCACAACTAGCGTTTGGATCGTACCATTTTGGGTATGGAGGTTTAAGGGGTGCCATGTAATGAGGGGAAATCAATTGTTTCTCCAAAAGTTTTGGGTACAATTCCCCATATGACACAGGGATGGGAGTAAATTGCGGTCTCTCGGGATTAGGCCTTGTTGGTCTTGGTTCATTTCTGGGTTGGTTTTGAACGGATACAGTGTTTTGTGAAAAAGTAGTGACGGGTCTTTGGTTGTTTGTAGCGTAAACGGGTAAGAAGGAGGTGGTGTTTGGTAGTAAGGGGTTGGAGGAGGATAATAGAAATTTGGAGGTGGAAAATTTCGGGGTCGGGGTTGGTTAGGATATGAATTAGAGGCATAGCGGTTTCCCATCCCGACCATGTGGGTTTCTGGTTCCTTCTTTTTCATAGGCGCTGCCTTTTTCGAACCCTCTGAACCTTCCATTCTACCGCTCTTAACGGCATTCTCTATGAGCTCACCAGATATCACAATATCTGCAAACTCCTTCGTGGCACTTCCTACTAGCTTATCGTAAAACGGCGCCTTTAAGGTGTTGATAAAGAGAACGGTTATCTCCGTTTTTGTTAGTGGGGGTTCCACTTAGGCTGAGACGTCTCTCCATCTCTGCGCATATTGTCTAAAGGTCTCTGACGGCTTTTTCTCCATCATTTGTAAGGTCATCCGGTCTGGCACCATGTCTGATACATGCTTGTATTGCTCGCAGAATGTAGATGCCAAGTCTTTCTAGGATCTAATCTTTTCCCTGCTAAGTTGGTTGTACCAACGGAGGGCTGACCCTGTTAGACTATCTTGGAAGCAATGTATAAGTAACTTATCCTCGTTCACGTAACCAGTCATTTTTCGACTGAACATAATGAGATGTGCTTTTGGGCACCTAGTCCCATCATACTTCTCAAAATCAGGCACCTTGAACTTCGGAGGCAAAATTAGATCAGATACCAGACTGAGTTCCTTGGCACCTAGCGCGGAGAAGACCTCAGTGCCTTCTATTGCTTTGAGTCTTTCCTCCAGACTCCTATATTTTGCGTCATGGTTATCCAATTTCAATTTGGCCACCTCTGCTGGGTCATCTAGATCTGGAACTAGTGGATCAGCAGGACTAGCCCAGGGTTTGACGCGGATATCCCTTGCCCCAAATTAGTGGGTGGAGCAGGTGGCATAGGTCGATGTTCCAAGCCTGTGGGTTCTCCTTGAGCATACCCTCTCTGCGTTGTATATGCGGGTGGTGGAGTGAATCCCGAGGGATAGAGTGGATCCTGATCGTGGTGAATTCTTGATTGAGGTTCCATAACATCGGGGTTTTGCATGGGTCCTTTTCCTTTGACCAAAGTTGTCATCATCTCCATCATTTTGGCCATCTGATCTCTTTGCTCGAGTGATTCCTCTCGAGATCTTACCATTAGGTTTCTCGTTTCCTGCTGTGATTTAGCCAGTTGCTCTTGTAATTCCTTTTGAGCCCTTTCCATCCTTTCGATTCTCTCATTGAACTCAGCTTCCATTGCCCTAGTTTGTCGACGCGTTCTCTATAAATGTCGTGATTCCAGTCTTGAAGTCTTGCAACTGTGGATTATATGGTTCTTTTAGTTTCGGTGGATGATTATGGTGATATGTACATGCGATGAATGAATGAATGAGCATATGAATGGATGAATGTCCAAAGAAATAAATCATGCATAAATGTTAGTTATGAGTAAAAATGCAAGAATTTGGTGTTGATTTCAAGATAGCCCCATATGTAGGCATTTCATTTATCAGAAGAGTACGTTACAAAAAGTTTTTATTTTTCTAACAGTTACACAAATTTCCTAGCCACATTGCCTTGTTTCTTCACTTGCTCTAAAAACTCTGATATACTCGATCTTTGGCTCAGAGGGAATTGGCAACTGAGAACTTCGGCTTCATCTGATAATTGAACAACTTGCATAGCCGCTTTGCGAATTTCATTGATCAAGAAGTCGAGTTGTATTTCTTTTTCTTGGAGAGTTCCTTCATACGCGTGAATGTCCCTATCGTACTGATCATTCTTTTCTTCTAGAGCCTTCAGGAGGTTATCTAATTATTGTTGACGAGATTGTAGTATATTTTCTAAATCTCGTACTCTCCTTTTTAATTCTTGATGTTCAGACTGACTATTCGCAAATTCTGCAGTCACCATTTCATACTCGGCATTCTTCCTTCTTAACTCTATTGCAGCGCGTGTGGCCTTTTCCTCTTCTTTCTTTGCTTTTCCCTTCTAAAATTCCATTCCTCCTTTGATGTTGCTAATTTCTTCTTTCCACTCTACCGTCGACTTGCCCAATCCATTATTCTTTATAGTGTTTCTTAATTTCTTGTTTTCCAAGTGAAGGTCCCTTAAGTCGTTTCTCACGATCTCGGCCTCCCTTTGTACTTTTTCAGTTCTGGACCTTTCAACCTGAACTTCAATCTTCAACTGATAGTTTTCTTCTTGAAGGGTACTGAGGTCCCTAGACATCTTAGCTTTTTCTCGCTCGAATTCTTGTCTAGCTATTTCCAATTCGGATGGCATTTCCTCCAAAAAGGGATTCTGGGCAGTGTAATTTGTTGATGAGATTTGCTGACTACTTACCCGTTGCTTTCTCCATATGTCATAGTCTTGGGTAAGGGTATCAGCATACAAGGCTAATTCCATGAAATGAATTTCCTTCCAAGACTTTGCAATGTCTCGGACTCTCTTCATATATCCCTCACCCGCGAAAGCGAACTCGAATTGTGCTAATCCTCCGATTGCATGGTATAAATTGTCATGAAAAAATTGCCTTTGGACTAATAACGGAGCGTATCCAACTCCTCCCCATAACCCGAGTAAATGTACCCAATCTTGGCCTCCACATTTGTATAGTAGGACTGAAGGACGGATCCATGGTGCTCTCCACGTTATATCCTCGGCGCGAAGATTCTGAAAAACTGATACCCAATATTGCTCGGTGACTTCTTTCGGCCATTCTTTCTTGAGGTAAGCTTCTAGCGGGGCGAATGTTTTTGAAAACATGTGGAATGGAGTGCGCTCTACTTTCCAAAAATGACTCAAAATCCAAACATTGAGCAGTTGTGCACATCCGATAAATCGTCCCTTTCCAACTCTTCGACAAGTACTCAGGGACCTGAATGTCTCGGCTAAGATAGTCGGGATAGGGTTGACTCCTTATTTTAGTCTTTCGAAGAAATCAAATACTATGACTTCAAGATGTCCAAGAACTTTCGGGAAAATGACCAAACCGTAAATGGCCAAGGCGAATAGATTGACTCTCTTCAATATGTCAGGATGACTCAGAACTGATTCTCGTAGGCTAGACCATGGAATGCAAATGGTTTCATTCTTCTTCTTTATTTGTTTTTCGGCCCATGCATCAGTCATGTCTGTCAGTCTTACTAATTTTTTCTTAAAGGTCATTGGCTTAGGCTCCTTTACGTATATCTTGCCGAATTGCATATTGTCGATACGGAGTAAAGCAGCATACTCTTCTATGGTTAGAGTCATGTCCTCTTGATTGAAGGTAAAGCACTGATAAGCTGGTTCCCAGAATCGAACCATGGCTTGAATCAACTGTTCGTCTACACGAATGGTGATCAAGTGAGCTATATCTCCATACCTCTCAGTGAAAATGCCCCTAGTGTCTGAATCTCATTGATTCCAAACTCGCACCAAATCCTCAAGGTTATTTTGGCGAACATTCACAGTTGTATGTTCGGGCAAATTGGCAACACACCCTTCCACTAGGCTGTCCCCCTTTTCTCTCTGAATTTTTAGAGACCAGTCTCGAACCACGGCATTCTTCTCGGTTATTTGTGTAATTGACTCCTCCATCAGAAACCCGTTCTTTGGCAACTATCCTTTAATCAACACCTTCCTAACGTGATGCCTATGATGCATGATGAAAATAAAAATAAAAACAAACAAACTTGGTTAGTAAACACAACACAAATATAATTTGAGAAACAAATTAAACTACTCAACCCAATTTTTTTACATAAACAGTGTAAATGAAAGGCAAAAGGCATTTCCCCGTGTACTTATTTTGGTGGCTATAAGTTGAAACAGAGGTTGGTATGGCTCTAATTGGATGGCTCGTATGGTTCGTTATATGCGGGTTTGGTTCTAGATAGGTACTTGAATTGTTCGTACCGTCGTCTACTAAGACTAGTACGAAACCTCGGTCGTAGCTCATCACAAGCTCACGAGTTCAATTCAAGGGATTACATTTACTTATGCCTATGCGGAGGGACAAGTTAACTCACGAAAGCATAAGTCATATGTAACCCAAAGTATTCACTAGCACATGCGGAGGGACGAGTTAACTCACGAAGGCGTAGCGTTTACTTTCACTTAAACGGACGGAGCCCGGGTATAGAGCTCATGTTATGCAAAATGCAAGTGCACGGTGTGTGGGGGAGAAACTCATAAACATCTTTATTTAAAAACTAAACCAAAAATAACCATAAAAATTTAAAGCTGAAAAACAAAAGGGCAAAAACGAGTTAGAAAAATATTTACAACACTATGCAAATGCATGAATTTTGAAAATAAGATTTTCAGATCACGACCAAATATTTACTTTGAACAAGGAAATTTGAAAATTTTGACAAAACATGTTTAATTCAACTCGACTCGCACCGAACTCCCCAGTGGAGTCGCCAGCTGTAGCGACGTAAAAATTTACTTTCGGTCGCTAAATTATGGCGATTTATTGAGATTGAAAATTGAAGTTTGATTTTAAAATAAAGAAGGGAGTCGCCACCGATTTTTTTCTAGGTGTGATCGGACACCTATTAGATATTTCTTTAAAAATAAAAGGCTAGGTTTAGGTTTACGTTAAAATCCAGAGAGAAATTAGGGTTCGGGAGTCGGTTACGTGCGAGAAAGGTATTAGCACCCTCGCGACGCCCAAAATTGGTATCTCATAAACACATGTTGTCTTGATTTTCAAAAATACGAGTTCAATTGAACATTTAGTCGTGATCCGATTGAAAAGAAGAGAAATTTTAGTTTTTTTTTTTTGGTTTTTGAGAAGGGTATATCGCTTTAACACGAGTCGATTGACATTCAACCAACATAGCGATGAACTCGATGACTTAATGTTAAATCGATATATTGCCTTATGTATTGAAATGAATAAAACACGAATAAATATTTTAAAATAATGAACAACGGGGAAATATATAAAAATGGGCGGGAAACGAAAGATAATAGTCGGAAATACATCAAGGCATATAATACATACAACAATAATATTACAGACGGTGACAATGCGCGATATTAAACGTAATACGAGAATTAAACATGAAATAGAAGCGGTGAATATACATACATATGCGTATAATAATGGTATTAAAAATATGTACATAGTATGTAGAAGAAAATATGTATGTGGAAATGTATAAGAAATATTATATATAACTAGTAATATTAAAAATATACACATAATATATATAGAATATATATACAATACATACATACCTTAGAAATAATAATAATAAGACTATTTTATACACCGCACAAGGACATACACGCATATACATATATATAAACAATATTATTAGAAATATACAATATAATATTAGAAATATATACAATGGTAAAAAAGGAAAAAATATAATTAATAATATTAAAAAATGTATATAATAATATGTAAAATATAACATAAAAAATTTATTATGTACGCAGTATATAAAAAACACATATAATACTAATTCATTTACATGATAAATGCGCATATGATTTCAAGGTTAATAATAATAACAATATTATATAAAAATATACTTATATGCTAAAGTTATATACACATATAGAAAAATACATAGATAATACAATATTCAACATATACATAATAAAATAATAATACAAACACTTAATATACATAATATACACATAATACGTACGTATAAAATAAGGGTATATATATTAATATATAGTAATAATAATAATAATAATGATAATAATAATACTAATAATATAAAAATAGTAAAATTATTTAATGAATGTATAAAAATAAACAACAAGGACTAAAATTAAATCAAAAACGAAATTACGGGGCCAATTAAAAAGGAAATGAAAATAAAGGGCCTATTTAAATGCTTGAGAAAACGATGGGGACCAAAAGCACAATATTCCCAATTCCCCAAGACGTAGTATAGTGCAAGGGACTAAATTGAAATCGAAGAAAAAGTTCCAGGGCCGAATTAGAAAACGATAAAAAACCAATTGTAAAACATCAGAAAAGCGGAAGGGCTAGAAGTGCAATTAGCCCTTCCAAAGAAAAACACGCGGATCCTGGAGATGGGTCGGGTCAGTGCGCGGGTTGGAGCTTGAAACGACGTCATTTTGGGCATTGAAGGCAAGCCCCAAAACGACGTCGTTTTGGGGGCCTTTAAAAGTCAAAAAAATCCTTTAAAAATTTCATTTTATTCAGGTTTTTAAAAAAAACAAAAGGGGAGGTGATCTTTTTCTCTGGGGAAACCTAGAAACCGGCCATGAGGACCGCCGTGCGCCGCCGTAGCCCCGTCACCGCCGGCCACCGTGGACGGTGGCCGGAACCTCTAAACAAGGGTAATTTTTCTCTCCTTTTCTTTATAGTTTATATATGCGTTTGTATTTGCTTGTATGGAAGAAGAAAAGAAAAAGAATCTTAAAAAAAGTAAAAAGATTTAAAGCTTAAAGGACGGAATATCACCTCCTACTTCTCTGATTTTGATTCGTATATCTTGATGTTCACTGATTTGGTGTTTGTATCTATTTTTGATGTATGAAATCTATTGTTTTTTTTTTTTGTATTAAAATGGCTGTATCTACCTTTTTTTTGTCTCTGTTTTTTTTCCAATTTTCATCCCCCTTCCTTTTACACTTTTTGTTGGCTTTATAGCCGAATGAAAAAATGCCCTTTTTTACTCTGTTTCGTGTTATCTGTTGCTTCTTTTATGCTTTGCGTGTCTCCTTTCGTTTTGCAGGTGGAGCAGGTAGTGGATGTGGCAGACGGTATGGGTGCTGCGGCGTGGAGGTGGCTTTGTCGATGGGGGTAGGTGGCTGCTGAGGTATTCGGGCTAGGGTTAGTGGGGAGGCTAGTGGGGCTGATTAGGGTTTTGGGTGTATTGGGCTTAATAGGTTAGTTGGGGTTTTGGGTTGAGTTTGGGTTGTGAGTGGGTAGTGGGTATTTGGGCTATTGGGTTTAAAATTTTGTAAATGGGCTTGGGTAGATAGTTTTTTGTAAAATGGGTTAAGGATTTGTAAAGTGAGTGTTAGGATTATTTTGTATCTAGGCCAAAATTGGCCTGTACAGTCCTGAAACTAAACTCAAACCATGTCTAATAATGTAGGAAATGGTAAGTTCCCATCAGAGGCTCTTTTAGGAGTGCCCTCTTGCCACAACAAATGTACCTGTGTCGATTTCGAAAAAGCTAATTTTTAGGATTTTTAAACATTCTAAAGTTTATAAATACACACTAGAAGAGGACTTAAAGTGAGGACGCAGAGTAGAACGAAGAAATTATTCGAAGAACGCCGTCGGAATCAACTCAGAAGCAGGATCTCCTTCAAATTTCTCTAGAAGTTTTTGGGCTCTTTATGTCTTGTTGTTTTCCTAATTTTCAAATGTTTTCTTCCCAAATTATGAACTAAATTCCCTAAATACCTAGGGAAGATGAAACCTATGATGAATATTATTATTTGATTTTTCTGAGTTACATGATAAATATTTGCTCTTAATCTCAATTATGTGTACTTACTTCATGTGTTAATGTTTTCAGGATATTAACTCATGACTGATGTGGTTATTTCAGTGGAGCAAAAGTCCCTGTTTAAGAATAGATCTGGCATAATTGAGTGCAGTTGCATGCAATCCTACAAATAGGACGACATAAATCTATCGTATTAGAGTCAAATCTAATAGAGGAATCCATAGATCGAGTTAATGAGACAATAGGGGTTTTAATTAGAAAGAGATTTCAATTAATCAACCTAGAGTCAGTTATTTTTACTCTTGAAAGAGATATTAATATAATTTAGGGATTTCTATGGATCAAGGCAAGTGAATAAATCATTTAACTTAGATTCAGAATAATAAGTGAAGTCTAGGTAGATTCTTTCCTAGGTATTGTCTTTACCATTGGTTTTCTTCTAATATTTTCCCAATTCATTCTATGCCGAGTTTTTAGTAATTAGTTTAATTTTAGATTAAAAACAAACCTTCAATTTATAGGGTAGATAATAAAAAGATAGTAATTACTAGTACTTTTAGTCATCGTGGATACGATATCCTTTACTCACTATAGCTATACTACTATTCGATAGGGGCGCTTGCCTTTGTCGTGATTTTAGTTAGTTAAGTGAATCATCATCAGTGATAAAGCTAATTATCAGCGTGCCATAATGTTCTGTTGATGTTGAGGCTAAAGCCTTTGTCGTGTTGTTGGAACTTATCCTTCACCGCCGACAAGTGTTTGTTGATTCTTTTTCTTTTTTCTCGAATTATATAATCCCATTCATGGAATGAATTAATGAATTTTTCTTTTCAATTTTAATGAGATTAGTTTTCGCTTTAAAGAAATTGAAAGGGAAAAATTAAAATTAGAAAAAGGTGATGGAACACTAGCCAAGAAATTGGTGTTTGAATAAAGATGAAGATGGAAGTGAATTTAAGCAAGTGTATTGCTTAGGAAGTCAAGGTCTTCTTTTTATATTTTGGTTTGAGCCCAGTCGTTACGGATTGACATGAGAAGCCTATGATCCACACGGAAACCACTATTGTCTTCACAAGCAGCATTCCTCGAAACTAGATAGAAACCATTAACCATATTCAGAATTTCTCCAAAGTAAGTCAACATATTACACTCTCCACCGAGTAATAATTTAACGTTGATTTAAGCATGCATATTAGTATTGCACTGATGTTGATTTTAGCACATTATACTCTCAAGAGAGAATGTAGGTCAATTTTAGAGACAATATTGTTTAAAAGGGTGTTAATGAAACCCGAACATGGACCGTAAAATAAATATATAGAATTTGTGAGATAAATGAAATTTTTAAAATTTTAACGATAAAATATTTAAAAGATAATGTGAGAAAAAATAATATAAGATAAAAGATTCTACATTAATGATATACTTGTAATTTTTCATACTTTATTATTGAAAAAATTTCTATAATTTGATTAATTATTATTATTATAGATTATCAATCATGTTTAAAAAGTTAATTGACTAAAAATAAGTTCTAAATGATTTAGTTTTTTCTTTCAATCATTATTTTTTTTATTTTACAAGTTGCATTGGACCCTGTTGTCTTAAGTTTTTTTTTTTGGTTATTTTTCGTTGCTTAATATGTCTTCACTTTTGAAAGTTTATCTTGTCTTGTACAAGTTTTTTAGTCTTGCATATGCATATAGTCTTGCTTTTAGAAGTGATTTTAAGGAGGGTTTTTTCATCGTCCTCTCTAGTTTGGTAGATGTTCGGCTCTTTTACCGATTTTGCCCGCTGCTTTAAACCATTCGGAGCTAATTTCCTATCAGTATATTTGCTTTCAATCTCTTTAGATTTGTTGCACTTGAGTTGTGATAAAGCCGATTATCAGTGTGCCATAATATTCTGTTGATGTTGAGGCTAAATCCTTTGTCATGTTGTTGGAACTTGTCCTTCACTGCCGACGAGTGTTTGTTGATTCTTTTTCTTTTTCCCGAATTATATGATCTCATTCATGGAATGAATTAATAAATTTTTCTTTTCAATTTTAATGAGATTAGTTTTTGTTTTAAAGAAATTGAAAGGGAAAAATTAAAATTAGAAAAAGGTGATGGAACACTAGCCAAGAAATTGGTGTGTTTGAATAAAGATGAAAATGAAGTGAATTTAAGTAAGTGTATTGCTTAGGAAGTCAAGGTCTTCCTTGTATATTTTGGTTTGAGCCCAGTCGTTATGGATTGACATGAGAAGCCTATGACCCACGTGGAAACCATTATTGTCTTCACAAGCAGCATTCCTCGAAACTAGATAGAAACCATTAACCATATTCAGAATTTCTCCAAAGTAGGTCAACATCTTACACTCTCCACCGAGTAAGCTAACGTTGGTTTAAGCATGCATATTATTCTTGCACTGGTGTTGGTTTGAGCACATTATACTCTCATGAGAGAATGCAGGTTTAATCTTAAAGACAACATTGTTTAAAGGAGTGATCATGAACTCCGAACATAGACCGTAAAATAAAATATGTAGAATTTGTGAGATAAATGAAATTTTTAAAATTTTAAAGATAAAATATTTAAAAGATAATGTGAAAAGAAATAAAATAAGATAAACGATTCTACATTAAGTGATATACTTGTCATTTTTCATACTTTATTACTGAAACAAATTCTATAATTTGATTTATTATTATTATTATATATTATCAAACATGATTAAAAAGTTAATTGACTAAAAATAAGTTCTAAATGATTTAGTTTTTTTCTTTCAATCATTATTCTTTTTATTTTAGAATTAAATTTTAATTTTATTTTACAATTACAATTAAAAATTTGATTTTAAAGGGCTAAATTAAATCTCGTCTAGATTTTTGGGGTTAGAACAGAATTTTAAACCATAAGGGGACAAGTTGGTTTTTTTTTTTCATATTTTGGTTTTTTTTTTAATTTGCAAATGTGAACACCAAATTAAGGTGGGAGTGAATCAAATATATTTTATTTTGATTAAATTCAAAATCGAAATTAATTTTGTGAGTGGATGATTGGAATTGATATTGTTGTGGTTCAAGTTAAAACTTTTTAGTAAATTATATCATTAGTCATTAAATTATAAAAAAAAAAAAGAATTTTGGTCACTTAACTAAAAAGAAATTATAATTTTATTACTAACGTTTTCGAAATTGCTTTTTTCACCCAATTATAAAGTGACTTTTTAGTTGGTAAAACAACAATTTAGTCTTCAAATTTCATACTTTCTATCAATTAAATCTTGATTATATTTAAAATAATAAAAATTTGAATTTCTTTTCAAAAACTTAGAAAACTCTAAAAATTAAAAATTATATAAAAGTAAATCAAAATAAAAAATAAATAAAGTGAGAGAAAATGGGGGAAATTTTTTTTAAACCCTCCAAAATTTATCTTTGTATTATTTGTCTAGAAATATCCAATACTCATTATTTAAAATAACATTGAAAAAATAAAAATATTAAGTAAAATTATTGGTTCTCTATTTTTTACCTCTTCTTTCCTTAACATGGCTTTTTTTGTTATAAGAAAAGAAAAAAAAATTAAGAATATAATTTTTTTTTTTTTACAATTTGGGTTTTGAAAAAAATTAAATGATTTGAAATTTTGAGTTGAGTCTAAAACAATATTTTTTTGTGGTATATTTTATTTTATTTTTTTTAAAATTTGACATCAGAGTCGATTTTACAAGTTTCTATAATATCAGTCCTGGATGCTCTTCAAGAGCATGAAACTCGACTTAGAAGATATTACTAATTTGGCTTCCAGAAACATTAAGGAAACATGTAATGATATATATTTTTTTTTATTTGACTGATTCAACAACATATTGAAGTTTTTATATTTTTTAGTATTGTTATATTTAATTTTCTATTTTTTTTAAATAAATTTGAATTTTTTATAATTTTTTATATAGTATTATTATACCAAATGTGGCTTTTTAACATTGGTGTGATATAAAAAACAATTAAAACAAGTTGATTAGTTTGGAAGTCAAGGTCTTCCATTACGGCTTGCCATCAGAAAGCCCATCACCCACGTAAAAGCCACTAATGTCTTCATTTACAGTTTCTACTCTGAACACCTCTGGGATTTTGTGCATAATCATAAGAAAAATCTAAACTACAACAGGCATGGGGTTGTACTTCAATCTTCAAAGACTAGATTTTAAAATTTTCCATATTTTGTGCTGGTATTTTCTCTCACTCAAGGTATTTATGATTTTTTTAATAATTTTTAGATTTTAAAAGATTTAATTAATTTTTTTGGTTAGTTTCAAAAAAATTAAATCAGTTTTATATGTATTTAAATAAGCTAATGTTTGAGAATTGGAGTCCTCAACTTCATAGCTATGAAATCCTACTTTTACACTTCTATCCCTACCTTCTTTATACTCTCCATAATTGTATTGACTGGTGGAATTACAAGAGCAACAAACGATGATTCTCAATGGCTGGCAGCAGAGGCAAAAGCCTTGATGAAAACAGGGTGGTGGAGTAATCATAGGAGAGTTGGAGACCATTGTATGTGGCCTGGTATCCTATGCAAAGCTGGAAGTGTCGTCGAGATTGATCTTAGTGGCCATGGTCTGAATGGGAGCATAACACCTCAAATAGGAGCACTTTCAAAGCTTAGGTACCTCAACCTGTCTTTGAATAGCCTTACAGGTGAGGTACCTTCTTCAATTGGAAACCTCACTCAATTGGCAGTGCTTGACGTTTCTCATAACTATATTCATTCCATTCCCTTAGCAATTCAGAAGATGGAGAATCTTGTTTCTCTAAATTTGTCAATGAATAGCCTTACAGGTAAGTTACCTTCTTCAATTGGAAACCTCACTCAATTGGCAGTGCTTGACGTTTCTCATAACTATATTCATTCTATTCCCTTAGCAATTCAGAAGATGGAGAATCTTGTTTCTCTAAATTTGTCAATGAATAGCCTTACAGGTAAGTTACCTTCTTCAATTGGAAACCTCACTCAATTGGCAGTGCTTGACGTTTCTTATAACTATATTCATTCCATTCCCTTGGCAATTCAGAAGATGGAGAATCTTGTTTCTCTAAATTTGACAATGAATAGCCTTGCAGGTAAGTTACCTTCTTCAATTGGAAACCTCACTCAATTGGCAGTGCTTGATGTTTCTTATAATGATATTAATTCCATTCCACCAAATATTGGAAAGCTAGAGAGTATGGTTGATCTTGATCTCTCAAACAACGGGCTTGTTGGTCCAATCCCATCTTCTATCAGCAACTTAACCAATCTTGCCTCGTTGTACCTTCAAGGCAACCAACTTAATGGATCCATTCCACAAGAAATTGGGAGACTAACGAATTTGGTTGCAGTCGATCTATCCTACAATAGGCTTGTTGGTCCAATCCCATCTTCTGTCAGCAACTTAACCAATCTTACCTCGTTGGACCTTCGAAGCAACCACCTTAATGGATCCATTCCACAAGAAATTGGGAGACTAAGGAATTTGGTTGCATTCGATCTATCCTCCAATAATCTTGTTGGTCCAATACCATCTTCTGTCAGCAACTTAACCAATCTTACCTCGTTGGTCCTTCAAAGCAACCAGCTTAATGGATCCATTCCAGAAGATATTGGGAGACTAACGAATTTGGTTGAATTGGTTCTATCCTCCAATAGTCTTGTTGGTCCAATACCATCTTCTGTCAGCAACTTAACCAATCTTACCTCGTTGTTCCTTCAAAGCAACAAACTTAATGGATCCATTCCAGAAGATATTGGGGGACTAACGAATTTGGTTAATTTGGATCTATCCTCCAATAGGCTTTCAGGTCACATCCCATCCTCTCTGGGCCAGTTCTCAAAATCGGTCTCTCTCTACCATAATAAGGATTTATGTGGTTCCATTCAAGGCTTCCCTCCTTGCGCTTTATCCCCAACTGTAAATCGAGAAAGAAATAGCAAAGTACAGCGCAATCTGCCTGTCACTACTATTCTAGTTCCAACTTTGTTATTTTTTGTCTCAACTTTTGCATTGGTGATATTCACCCTTTGCCGACGATATAGAGCTAAAGCTTTGAAACATGATCCAAGTCCAACCAAAAATGGAGATTTATTTTGTCTTTGGAATTTTGATGGAAAGATTGCATTTGAAGACATCATCAGAGCAACAGAGGATTTTGATACCAAATATTGCATTGGAACGGGTGGTTATGGCAGTGTTTACAGAGCAGTCTTACCAAGTGGCAAAGTTGTTGCCTTAAAAAAACTCCACCGATTGGAAGCGCAGCAACCGGCTTACGACACAAGTTTCCGAAATGAGATCAAGTTTTTAACAGAAATACGACACAAGAACATCGTCAAGCTCCACGGATTTTGTCTCCACAACCGCTACATGTTCTTGATTTATGAATATATGGAAAAGGGAAGCTTATTTTATGCCTTGAGCATTGATGAGGAAGCTATGGAATTGGATTGGACAAAAAGAGTGAACATTGTCAAAGGTGTCGCACATGCTCTATCTTACATGCATCATAATTGCACCCCTCCAATTGTTCATCGAGACATCTCAAGCAATAACATTTTGTTGAACTCTGAATTGGAAGCTGTTATTGCTGACTTTGGGACTGCAAGACTTCTTGATCCTGATTCATCTAATCGAACTTTAATTGTTGGGACGTATGGATATATTGCCCCAGGTTCTTCACCTTCACTCTCTTCTTTTCCTTTTTATTTAGTTTCTGCTGCTTATTTGTTTCGAATTACATATTAGATTAATGACGGAAACAAGTAGGAAAAACCAAATCAAGAAATATCAAACATAAATAAAAAAATTTAATTCTAGATTGGAGGATTCAAATGCAAACATACATGCTGATTACAAAATATAAATTAACATGTATTCAATTATTTTTGTTGTTGTAATTACAGAACTTGCTTATTCGTCGGTCGTGACCGAAAAATGTGATGTTTATAGTTTTGGAGTGCTAGCGTTGGAAGTATTGATGGGAAAGAATCCTGGTGAATTACTGTCAACACTATCATCATCATCATCTCGTGTCCAAAATTTCATGCTAAATGAAATTTTGGACCCTCGATTATCAATCCCGAGAAGTCGAAAAATGGCAGGAGACATCGCTTTTATTGCTGTCATTGCTTTTGCATGCTTACAAGCTAGACCCAAAGCTCGACCAACAATGAAATTAGTGTCTCAAGAATTCCTACACATCAAATCCCCAATTGCAATGCCTCTTCATAAAATATCATTGATCGAGCTTAAAAATCATGAGATGTTTATGAGCGATGAAAATCATAAATAAATAAATAATTTGAAGTTGATGGAATAATATAGGAACCAATGGAAAGTGATAAATAGTTGCTTTTTTGTTTTCCTACAAAATATTTAAAATTTTGGGTTCAAAGACATGACTTTTAATAACAATCAAGATTAATCTTCAACTTTAGTTAAAATATTTCTTAAAATTAAGTATTTTAATTAATAATAAAATTAACTATAATAAACTTATCCCAGTTGATAGAATCTTGAAGTCAAAACTTAATTGAATTTAATTAATTTCCTTCTCCACAACAGGGTACTTATTTGATTAAAATAATCAAATCACAAAATGAATTACAGTATAAAAACAATTTTAATTCTCATCTCAGCTATCTTAATTTACATTAAATAAATAAATTTATTTAGTTTCCATTGTTTTCAATTCTTTTTAGGGTTTGATTTCATTGAATATGGTTTAAATGACTTCATTAAACAGAGTCCACATTTTAATATAATTTTAGAAATAAGTTAAATTTTAATTTAATTTTAGAATTAAAATTAAAAGTTTGGTTCTAAATCATGGTTTAAATTGAATCACATCTAGATTTTTGGGGTTGGAACAGAATTTTAAATCTTAAGGGGTCAAACTGATTTTTTTTTTTTAAATTTGCAAATTTGAACACCAAATTAAGGTGGGATTAAATAAAATTTATTTTATTTTGATTAAATTCACAGTTGAAACTACATTGGTGAGTGAATGATTGAAAGTAGTATGGTTGGTTATGGTCCAAAGTCACAAAGCTTTTTAAAGCCTAATTTTGGTCATTTCAGTGATGGGTTTGTCGTCTTCTTTTTTTTTTTTTTATCAAAACCGAAGATTTCAAATTCATTTTGAGAGAGATATAAGTCTAGTTTTAGACTCATTTAAACTCAAATTTGTTGATTAATGATTTCTTTTTGTTAATTTTGATGTTGAAGCTTTTGATATAATAATATTTAAGCTAAATTTTTATTTAGATAAATTATAAAAATAGTCACTTTTGTTTGTTTCAGGTTATATATTAGTCAGTTATATTTGAAATGTTACGTTTTAGTCACTTATATTATTATTTTGTTACGAAGTGATCACTCTTCCGTTAAGTTCTGTTATCTCCCTAACGGTAATCCTACGTGGCAGTCCAACTAGATTTTAAGCGCCAACTTGGATTTCCAAATGGGATGAGAATAGATTTTTAATTAAATAAATTTTATTAATTAAAATTTTTAAACCCTAAATATTAGTTGAAAAAACCTTTCATCTCCTTTACTTTTTTTTTTTAGCTTTCCTTTTCATTTGACTAAAAAAAGCTATTATCATCATAATTTTTTATTCATGTACAAAAACAAAAGAGGATTCAATGGAGGGTCCAGGTATGTCTTCTTTACCGACAAATTTATGTTCTAAGACTTAAAATCAAGTGGTTTGTTTGTTCAATCTGATGATGGTAATAGTTTTTTTTAGTCAAATGAAAAAGAAAGCTAAAAAAATAGATGAGATGAACAGTTTTTTCAACTAATATTTAGGGTTTAAAATTTTTAATTAATAAAATTTATTTAATTAAAAATCTATTCTTATCTCATTTGGAAATCCAAGTTGGCACTTAAAATCTAGTTGGACTGCCATGTAGGATTACCGTTAGGGAGATAACGGAACTTAACGAAAGAGTGATCACTTCGTAACAAAATAATAACATAAGTGACTAAAACGTAACATTTCAAACATAAGTGACTAAAATGTAACCTAAGGCAAACAAAAGTGACTATTTTTGTAGTTTATCCATTTTATTTATATTTCCTAAGTCATTTGATGAAAATATGATTAGAAATTTTATCAAATATTTTCAAAGTATTTCAAAGACTTGTAAAAATGTCTAAAAACATGTTTTAAATGTGTTTTACCTCATCTAAATGTTTTTTATCCAATACCAAAATATTTGAAGTATTTTAAACTCATTTTATACAAACTTGAAAAGATATATTGATACCCTAACCTAATTGTATCAATACAATTAAAACATTAAGCAAAATTGTGAAATCCTGAAACTAAGAGAAAGTATTCATACTTCTGGATTGTATCGGTACAGATTGACTTGTACCTATACCATAAGCTCCAACAACTCCTATTTTCAAACACTACATTACAACATAATGTTTTAAAACAGTTGACAATGTTACATCATTAAATTCGGTGATCCAAAATTTATTTTATAAGTTCAATCATTTACTAAAACGATAGACAACGATTACTAAAACAACTACAAATAATTTTAAAAAGAAAAAAGAAAAAACCAAAGTTAAATTCGTTAATTAAAAAAAAAACTTTAAGGTTACTAACTCGTGTTAACTGCAATTGTAAAGCACTATGTTACACTCTAAAAAAAAAAATACAAGTTTAAACTTTGAAAAGATATTATTGATAAAAACAACCACAAACTTCGAATTTAAATCATAAAACTAACACAAATAGCACTAAAAATTACAATTTTACTTCAAAAATATCAATCAATAATTAGAAAAATATTATAATATTACCTACAAGATTACAGATCCACTAAAAGCAGTACTGAGTTGCAATAATTAATTCCTAAAACCTAACAAAAATTTTCAGAAGAATACCAAATTATTGAATACGTAGGAAATTAGATTAAGCAAATTATAAAAAATCAATAAATAAAAAAATCAGTAAATTAGTGGTACTT
Organism: Gossypium anomalum; assembly: GCA_025698475.1. Lineage (NCBI taxonomy): Eukaryota > Viridiplantae > Streptophyta > Magnoliopsida > Malvales > Malvaceae > Gossypium > Gossypium anomalum. The sequence continues at coordinate 66,671,454 of CM046964.1, forward strand.
CCAAAAGTTACTTTTTGCATAAGCACTTGAGCTTGGCACCAAGCAAAGCTTCAATGGCCAAATGCTCCAAAACAAAAATACTTAATGATAAAACACATAATTAAGTGCTCAGTAATTGTAAGTGACACATCATGAACCCTACAGACTGCAATTCATCAACATCTTAGCTAGAAAATGCATGACATTGCTCAAAATGGTGACCATAATTTAAACATTTTAATATCAAAATAACAAAATTGCTCAATTTAATATAAAATCCGAGACAAATACAAATGCGAACATCCACTACATTAAAGGTCTTGAAACAAAACTCAAACCATGTCTAATAATGTAGGAAATGGTAAGTTCCATCACAGGCTCTTTTAGGAGTGCCCTATTGCCAATACTAGCTGAAGGTTTACTCGTCTTCCTCTTCATCACCATCTCCACCAGCGGCCTTCTTGGCAGCTGCTCTCTGATTCCTTCTCTTCACTCTTCCGGGACGGCCACCTCCGAACGGACTTGTCAGAGAGAAGTCGATATGTTTCTGGGAGTCAACCCTCACCATAAAGGATGGGATGTTAACCACCTGCCTTCCGACTCTAGATGAGAGAAAACATCAGGTTACATTTCGGGGCATTGATATTATCTTGTGGACAACAAAAAGCATGCATCGAGCAACAAACATATTCAAGTAGGCTTACATATGCAAAACATATCAAACAACGAATCAAGTATCCATGCATCGCATAAAGTAATAAATTGCACAACTGCAAACCAAAAGCCGCATTGGCACATCAGCAATCAGCCAAGGGATTTTTCAGAAAACTAGAGGTAGTCGATCATGTAAATTCTAAGAAAAGAATGAATGTTCTTTAAGTTTTATTTCATGAAAACATACCTCTACTCTAAGACAAAGTGGTGTTTTAGCTGATGAAGCAAATTCATCATATGTGAATACTTTCAAACAAACAGTCATCATTCATGAACACGTAACAGAAGACGTCCGGTACACATGGAAAACAAACATGATGCAACAGAACACCAACTATACAGAGTTAAAAGATACACCATGTGGTATGTGCAATAAAAGACAATAACTGAACATTCTGTGGACACCCTAAATGTCATGACATAATCCTAGTAATAAAACAAGCTCGACTTACAACTTCAACAAGTGCATCTACAACCAACATGGCATGAAAGTAAACAGGCAGCCAAAAAACCAAAAACAAAAATGTAAAACTTTACCTGATGTGACGTTGCCTAATCAACACACGAGCATGGTGAATTGACTTGGCCATACCAGTCTTGAACACAAGTGTTTGCAAGCGGCGTTCAAGGAAGTTCTCAACAGTCAAAGCCAATACATAATCGAGCTTGTTCTGACTCTCATCCAAAAGTCCATACCTGTTCATCCTTCGAAGAAGAGCTTCACCTTCGAAAATACGACGAGGGTTCTTCTCATCAAGAGTGAGAAGATCCCTAGCAGCATTTCTGATTCGGCTCAAAGCATATTGAACCCTCCACAACTCCCTCTTACATCGAAGCCCATATTCTCCTACAAGCCTCAACTCAGCATCCAAACGTTCCTTCTCGTATGGACGCCTTGGCTTCTTAAATGTCTTCCCATCTACAACACCACATCAATTTCACCAATATATAAATAAAGATAGTGAAATAATACAATAATTCCACTACTAAGGAACCCAGAGATCAATAACCTAACCCCAAATGGAGCTAAAACATTATACATCTTATGGGTATTTAATTCTTTTCAAAGACTACTAAAAATGCAGCAAAACCCATAAATAGACATGAATTTTTCCCATTTATGATTATAGAAATTACACCATATAACTTTTCATGGTAAAGATACGAAATCAAATTAAACAACAGATAAAATTTAAAAAAAAAAACCAAGCAAAAGGAAAAAGAGAAGCAAAATAGAGAATGAATTTAACTTACAATTGCGGTAGAAACTGACGTGAACCATGGCGGCGTCGGCTTCTTCTCGGAGGCGAGAAAGCGAAAGAGACAAAAACTGGGGAAAATGGTGGAGACTGAAGGAGTGATCTTTATATACAAAGAAATCATTAACCCTAATGTTCTCTTTTAGGGCTTTTAATGGGCTTAATTTGTTTGGGCCTATTAAATATAAACTCAAAACAAATTTATTTTATTTATTTAGATGAATTTTTTCGATTTTTACAAGTACGATTAAAGTTTATAATGTAAAATATTAAAAAAAGTCAAATAATAAATTTTTAAAATTGCTTTAGAATAAAAAATACTTTGCCAATAGTAGGTTTATTGTGCACTATTGTTATTAAAAAAAAAAAAAATTGAAAGAAAGTATTTGAATGTGTGTTAGATTTGTCCAAGGGTTCGGTAGCCCATCTAACCCGATTTGACTTGAATCGGGTATAGACAAAGATTTTTGCATTTCGATCTGATTCAGTCCGAATTTAATTTAAATATGTATAAAATAGTAACTAAAAAATATTTTTTAATATTTTATTAATTTTTAAATAATAAAACAGATTTTTTGGGTGACCTAACCCAACTCAAAAAATGGGTTCAGGCTTGAAAAATATTTTAGAATCGGGCTTTAGTCCGAACCATGAAAACTTAAATGAATGGTTTATAGTGGTATACCGTGGTCTCTAAGTCATTTTCATATATTTTAGCTCAATCAATGACGAAGGCGGAGTCTATTTAGGCCTCTTTATAATATATATAAAATTTTAAATTAGTAATGGTAAAATTACACTTTTAATCTCTAAAAATGATAAAAATTTTAATTTAATTCTTTAAAATTATAGATATATAAACTATTAAAATAACGAAATTACATATTTACTACCATCAAAATATATAAGTTAACTCCAACCTCCAAAACATTTGTCAGAGTTGGTCAAATTAATAATTCAGGTACATAAATATTGTGCGAATAAATTTGGTTTTGTCTATTTTTATTCCTAATGATAAATATATACATTTCGAGTAGGTTGTTGGCTTTTTCTTATTCTTTGTGGGCATAGAAAATCTGAGACTCAGAGAAGCTTCTCACCGTTCAATGTTACATTTAATAATTTATATTGTGTTTATGTTTTTCCTATTAATGAAAAACATGTCAACATTTTTCAAAGTTGTTCAACTGTACGTGTTTTAGTTGCTCAGCTCCAACTAAATTTACTAATCTTGGGGTCTTTTCAAGTGCACATTTTACAGATAATGGAGTACAAAGTTATGCAGAAACAACCAAGTTGAAAATATGTTTAGCTCAAATACATCTGATATTATGATCATTTTTCCAGGATTAGTGATCCCTCAACTGACCAGAACAAGACCTTTCAGCTTGTTCCAACACTGGTGTTGCAGCTATCTCCAAGAAATCACAACCAATGGTATCTAAACCAACATTGCTAAATTCCATCTCAGGACTCTTTTCAATACCTATAAAAGGCTTGGCTTCTGCTACTGACAATGGACCCTGGAATGGCTTGTCATGCATGATTTCATTTGAGTTTCTTTCGATCTCGACGAGGAATGGGTCTTGTTGCTGATCTTCTTGTCCAGGGAATTTAAGCATATGATCAACCTGATAATCACCAACAGCTTTGTGGCTATCTATCTTGGAATGCTCTTCAGTAGCTTCACTTTCATTGTAACTATCAAGCAGATAATTAAATAGAGTATCATCTTGATTTTGGTTGGTCATCCCTGATGAAAATGACTTGGGAGTCATCTGTTTTTCATTGGGAACCAAGTATAAATCCTGTAACATTTCATGCTGAGCTTCTTCGTTGACACTGCCATGGCTAGTGGATGGAATGTCACAAATTGAAACTTTAATGGGATTCATGAGCATTTCTGTGGCTAAAAGTGCAATACCACAAAAATCAGCAATCTTGGTTCTTGCTCCTTGTTTACCTGCACAATCCAATTCATAAAGATCTTACACTAAGCTATTGCACAATCCAATAACACAAAAAAGCTTATCTAAATCTGTTAACTATCCGAACCTTTACGGAAAAGTTCAAGCCCCTTAACCAGATGATTTTGATTAACAGAAGGTTGGGAAAGTAGAGATGCCAAAACAGCATGCAATGCTGCAAGCAAGAAATCTGTATAGGTTGACATTACTTCATTCTCCTCATCATTTCTCCATTTCCCATCATAGGCATTGACTGCAACATTCATCAGCAGGTCATTGACACTCGATCGTAAATCCGGTCTTAAAACACTACCCTGCAGCACAGTTACTCCTTACCCCTTTATTTCATTCATTCAAAATATCAAATTTGAAATTTTATATATTTTTGGATTCTCGACATACCATGGTGAGGAGGGTCTGTAATGCCTTTAATACAGCAATCTTCAATGATATAGGAGAAGTTAAGTGTTTATTTGACAGTTGCAGTCCTAAATAGTCCATGTCTTCATTCTCCTGCAAGGAACCAGTTGCAGTATGTTTCCTTTTCTTGTCAGCAGGCTGCAATAATGGTGCTTCAACTATGGTAGATTTGAAGTCTTGATTGGATACTTGTTGCCTATTTAGGTACCAGTAGGCATCCAAATCAATAAATGCATAGCTGGTGAGTTCTTCTGCTATTTGTAAGGCTGCACCTGTATGAGGATCAAACTTTGATTTATGCATAACAATATACTTGAATTCCAGGGTATATATAAAAGTAGATATAATAGGATAAACATACCAATGCCCATAGATAAAAGCAAAGTCCTTATGATGAAGTAAAGTTTTGTTCTTAGCATAGGCAGTGCACATTTGTGAAAGCAATCTTTAAGGAGCCTGATGATATATCCAGCATGTGGCAATAGTTGGCTGCAACATTATAGGATACAACCCTCAAAAGACCATCCAAATTTATGGAAAAACTTAGAAAAAAGAACATACCCCTATTGGACAAATTCTTGTATCCGGTAACGTACCTGGATGTTCCTTTTATGATTGCAGATAGGAGATCTAAAGCATATGACTGCAAAACAGGAAGCTCAGTGCAAACAAATCCTTCTTGCATGATTGCCATGGACTTCAATGAAGCTTGAGAAAATGAGTCATTCACCATTAGCACTCTTTTTACATTAGTTAATAATTGTTGAACTGGAACAGTCACCTGTTTAACAACAAATATGATTTATTTTTTCTCTTCAAACATTCACCTATTGGTTTGGAAATGTGATAGAATGAGATCGAGAAAATGTTGTCTTGTTAGATTACCTGAACCGGATAAGAATTTGTCAGCATTGTGCTGCAGCAAAGCATTAGTGTTGGGATTATGCATGTCAACAATTGCTTGGACTTTATTGCTTCTGGATTTGCTGCTCTTTCTGATGCTAAACAATAATGAATCAACTTAATCCATTAATGTTTATCAATCGCAAAAGCATCGGATCGCTTTAAAAAACAGCAATAGAAGCAAGAATTGCAAGACAGTGTTTGTTAATTACCTTGTTCCAGGCATTGAAAGACATCATTGAGGTGAATGTCAATTGATGTTAGTAAATCTTGCATCATAACAACCCAGCTATCCTTGTCACCTCTCGATTTCGGAAGCGATGCCAAGAAATAAGCATAGCTCTGTACATCAAAAATCAACCAAATATAGAATTTTGATTCATATGAAATCATGCATGCATATATGGTATACAGAAATAAAACTGCATTCACCTTCATCATGCTAGAACTGCATTGGCCTGCAATAATTTTCGAAACAATGATAGCTTCAGCCTGCAAAACATCTTTACTTACATTACAATCAAGCTTAGAGAAACCAACAGCGAAAAGCGATTCGGTAAAACCGAACTTACCTTTTCATAATGAGGAAGAAATGATGCTGGAAAGGAATCAATTATGGTGCATAGCACTGCAAGTGCTCCTTCCTAGTCACAAATAAGCAATCAATGTAGTTGAAACTAAAATGAAGCAGTAAAATAACATTGCCTAGAGCTTACCATTAGAACCTCTGAGAATTCACTATCTAATAGAAGGTCCAAAACTGGTTGAATGAGCTTCCCAGCTTGCACTGTTACATCTTTCTTGATTTCTGAATATTTACCCAATCTGTAGCAGGAAAGATTTGGAGAAAAAGAGCGACGAAATCTACTCAGATTCGGGTGTAAGTGTTGGACACAGATATTACAAGAAAAACAAAAATTCGGAGCAGAAAATGACCTCTTTAACAGATCCGATAACGAAGCGAAAGTGGCCACCTTCACCGAAATATAATCTGATGCTGGCTGCATAATTAAAAAGAAACCACATGTGACATGCCATGCTAGAACATATCCATTTCAAGCACATGAATAGTCTCTAATGCAATGCTAATTAAAGAAGTACAGAAGAAAAAGAGCTCATGCCTGGATATTTGCTAGGAGCTTGTCGAACCAGACCGGGTACAATGCTAGTAACCGATCGGAGCTGCATTCTCGACAGGTTACTCCTAGTAAACATATGCCGGTCCAACATTTTCGTGACTGTACAAGAATTTGAACTAAGATTCATAGAAGAAACCGTATAAACATAATTGAGGATATACAGAGTAATTAAACATCACTGACCCTGGGACTAGAGACAAGTGAAAGCACTCGATGAACCCAAGAATCGACAGCAATGGCCCAATCCTCAGCGATCTTAGAGTTTTTTGTTCCTTCAGGCAATGATTCAGATAGCAACCCAAGATTGTTGATGGCGTTCACAACTCTTTGCAAATCACATTGTTGAGGTGAATGGTCATTTTCATTAGGAATTTGGTCATTCATCAGGTACTCTAGTATTCTAGGCTTCAATTTCACATCATAAACATCCTGGTATTCCATTATTGAAAGAAAATGGAAACAAAACTCAAATTGTCTGATGAAATTTGAGGCTGAAGTTGCTATGTTGTGTTGTTTTAGGAAGTAAAAGAGTTGTAACTGTTGAAACAGGGTTTACTATGTTTGGCTGCCTTATGTAACGCTTGTTTGAATTCAGACAAATGTTTTGGTGATTACGTAAAAGCAAGAGAGATGTGATATTTTTACTCAATTATTTTAATATTTATCATGAACATCTATTATATTAATTTATTATTTAGTAATTTTTTAATAGTTCAATTAATTATAATATAGTAATATTCAAAATAAATTTAATCAAATTAAACATGTAATAATAAATTTATAAAACATATAGTTACTTAACTTTTCTAAAAATATTCAATTATCCCCATTTAATTTTTTTTTTGAAAAATATTACACAAATATATTTAATAATTGTTATCAAAAAAAAATACTATAATTTTTGAAAAAATTATAAAAAAATTTAAAACAAAAAAATGTCAATTAAATAATCATAACAAAATATAATAAAATTTTAAGATATAATAAGTGATAATTAAATTAAAGTAAAATTGTAATTTAAATACCAATTATACCACAAACGAATTTTTAAAAAAAAAAAATTAGGTTCTGATTATATCTACTATTTTTTACACAATATCTAGAACTATACATAACCTCTCTCCAACAACCCATAAATAGGAGGATAATGCACTTCAATACACTCGAACTTATGTCTCCCTGCATTGACAATATCTATGCCAATCAACTCAATCGACAATAAAGAAATATTTGTATAACATAATATTTTCATGCTTTTATTGAAAGTTTAGTGATTGTTACGTAAATAAAAAAATAAAAAATAGATTTTTTATTTTGAAAAGAATGAACAAATAAAAACATATAACTAAAATCAATAAATGTCAATTAAACAATCACAGCAAATGGTTGATTGAGTCTAATTTGATTGGCATAAGTATTGTTACCAATAAAGGAAGATGTTGGTTTGAGTGCACTAAAGCGCATTATTATCATATTTAGGTTGTGAAAGGATTATGGTATGTAATAATCAACTTTAAAAAAGAGAGAATAAATAGTTGTATAAAAAAACGTAAAAAGAGAAGTGGGCAAAAAAGGTAGATGAACTCACTCTTCTAAGAAAATTGAAAAAATATGTATAAAGAAGTTGTTAGGGATCGACTCGTATGAATACTGAGATAGTAAAAGTAGAGAAGAATGAACACAAATATTTATGTGAAAAACTCTCATTGAGAGATAAAAAAACCAAAAACAAAGTAGGCTTCGACTTTTCACTAAGCAGCAAATGAAGAATACAACAATCGAGAGTATCCAAATCATGAACACAAAGAACAAATCCCAAAAGAAACCCAAATATCTCAAATACAAAAACTCTCTTTAAAATTCTCCCCCAAAACTCTTTAACAAATCTCACACAAGACATATTTGATGCAAATCTGATTCTCTAAATCTTATCTCTCTAAACAGGGTTCTAAAAGTCCTTTAAATAGGCTAAAACTAATGTCATAATCAAACTGTAATATCCTTAAAAGAATCAAAGTTTAACTGAGAGAAGAAGTTCTATTGAGAGTAAAAAACCAGAGTTGTTTTCTCCAGCCGTCATTGCATCGTCCCGACATGCTCCACCTAGCTAGTCCTGACGTCATCTATCATCTCGATGTTCTGGGCCTCCTCGTCTCGACGTCACTTGACTTTTTGCTTTTATTTTGTTGCTCGTCGATTCTCGACTTAAGTACCCACAATGTATCCGATAAATGCGAGGCACACCCCACAAATATCTACATTGACTCGTATTTATTATGCTTCCTTTACCAAAGCCCGCCATAGGCCTATCTCGAACTTTGCAAGATTTTAACTGAGTTCAAGCTTTGCTTGAACTTTGAAATTGGAAGACTTTTAGTCTTTATCTTATGCACTACCAAATCAAAACTGACTCGACTTTTCTTCCCATGAACACAGTATTCTATTTTCCAACTCTTGTACACAAAATAGAACTTTTTTTGTCCAAAACGATCATATCTTTTTCGCTTGTATGGCCAAGTCGTTTATACCTCAACTAAGTCGAATTTGACTCTCTAACAAATGAAGAACTTGCAGTTTTATCCTTTACCATTGATCCTTGTAGAACATAAAATTTGTCTTTCGACCTCTCATCAAAACTAGAGCATTACGGGACAACTTAATGTCATTTGACTAACCCTTCGAATCCAAATTTCACAAGGAAATGAGATTTCTTTTTAAATCAGGACATGCTTGACATCTGATAGTATTCTGATTGTCTTGTTGTGCATCCTAATCTGAATAGTAACAACACCAATTACCTTATAGGATGAGTCATTCCCCATATGCACAACTCCATCTTCAATTAAACTGTATGTGGAAAACCAGTCCCTGTTGGGACACATGTGAGAAGAACACCTTGAATCTAGGATCCATTCGTACATAAGTTTGGAGCTTTCGCTCGTTGACACCAATAAGAAATCATCACCCTTTTTTACAGCCGTAGTAGTGCTGGCTACCTCAACATTCTACTTTACATCCTCGTCACTCTCGGTAGCCCTTCTATTTTTATTTTTCTAACTGTAACATTCTGCCTTTATGTGACCCATCTTTTTGCAGTAATTGCATCTTTTGTCACGGTTCCTCAATTTCGACCTTGACTTAGACTATTGCCTGCCTTAAGCAATCAAGACCAAGGCTCTTTCATTAGATTTTTTGTTTAAGCCTAATTCATTGTCGAGTTTTTCCTTACTCTATAGATTTCCTTTCAGATCTTCAAATGAAAGTTTATTTCTACTATAAATCAGGGTCTCCCTGAAAGTTCTATACGAAAAGGGTAAATAGCACAACAATAAGATAGCTTGATCTTCGCTATTTATTTCAACCTCGGCGTTTTTCAGGTCATTTAAAAGTGTAATAAACTCACTAATGTGAACTCTAATGGATGTTTTTTCATCCATACGAAACATGTACAAATGTTGCTTCAATACCAATTGATTGACCAACAATTTTTTCATATAAAGGGTTTCTAATTTCTTCCATAAAGTAGCCGTTATTTTTTTTGTAAGTAGTTCATTACATTATTCGTAAGGCATAATTGTATCGTAGACAGAATTTTTTCATCAAGCTCTTTCCATTCAGATTTTTCTATACTTTCAGGATTTTTACTAGTAACGACTTTCTTTAGGCCGTTCTGAACTAAGAAGTGTTGTCATCTGAACTTGCCATAAACTGAAGTTTGTGATCCCATCAAACCTCTTGATATCAAATCTCGTTGTTTCCATTTCTGTACGTGTCGGTTTGCGGAATTTGAGCCAAGCTCTGATACTAGTTTGTTGGGGATCGACCTGTATAAATAATGAGATAGTAAAAGTGAAGAAGAATGGACACAAATATTTACGTGAAAAACCCTCACCGAGGGATAAAAAACCACAAGCAAATAAGGCTTTGACTTTTCACTAAGCAACAAACAAAGAGTATAACGATGGAGAGTATCCAAAACCCAAATCCAAAGAGAAAATCCCCCCAAAAAAACCCAAATATCCCAAATACAAAGGCTGTATAAAAAAACTCTCTCCAAAAACTCGTTAACAAATCTCACACAAGAGATATTTAATACAAATCTGATTCTTTGAATCTCATATCTCTAAACAGGGTTCCAAATGCCCTTTAATAGCCTAAAACTAAAGTCCTAATCAGAAACAGGGTTCCAAATCCCTTTTAAATAGGCTAAAACTAAAGTCTTAATCAGACTTTAATATCCCTAAAAGAATCAGAGTTTAACTAGGAGAAGAAGTCCTATTAAGAGTAAAAAACTAGAGCTATTTTCTCTAGCTGTCGTCGCGTCTTCATGACGTGCTCCACCTAGCTCGTTCAAACGTCCCGTGACTTTTTGCTCTTATTTGGTTGCTCGTCGATTTTCGACTTAAGTACCTGCAATGTATTCAATAAATGCGAGGCATACCCTACAGAAGTTTAGGACATTTGGTGTTTTTAATAAATTTCTATAGCTTTTTATACTTTAGATAATTTTTTTATATTTCTAAAATTTTAATAATTTTTATATTTTACCTATATATATTTTATAATTTTTATTGTCATTTATTTATTTTAATATTTTTAATCATTTTTTGCCACTTGTCACAGCCACAACATGATACGTGGCAGAGATAGTAACTTTAAATCTTATAATTTTATCATAATTTTTTTTATATTTTTAATAATTTTAATATTTTTTTTCTAAATTTAAGATATTTTTCTATATTTTTTATAAGTTGAAAATATTTTTCTATATTTGTTTATAAAATTTTAATATTTTTTATATTTTTCTATATTTTATAATTTTTATCATTTTCTGCCATGTGTCATAACTACAACATGACATATGACGGAGATACCTAAAAAAAAAAAAACTGGGGCCCTTAACTTTAACAATAACAATTAAATGGTCTTTTTTTTTTACATATTGATAGTTAAGGCACTCAATTGAGTGAAAAAAAAAGAGAGACTTAATTGTCTTTTTTAAAAAAAATTTGAGTACTTTTTACACCTTTAAGCTTAAATAATATATTTTTTTATGTAAATATTATTTAATAAGATATCTAATCTTAATAATAAATTATTTATTTAATTGAACTAAGAATGTTATTAATATTAATATTAATATTATTTAATAAAATATCTTATTTTAATCAAAATTGTAATAATTGATTAATTAAACACATTTAATATTTGTCTTTAATAAACATGTTAATATTTAAAACTGCCATACGTAATTCATTTATGTATGACACATACGATTGTTACCATTGCATGCTTAAATTGCTTTAGTATATATATATTATTGATTATTAGGGTTTATTTATATCAAATATTATTTATATTTTATTTATGCATGTATTTTTAAGATGTAAAATTGAGTAGATATATTAGTTTCAATATCGAAGTTTGAATCTGTATTCTCTCTTTGAGAATGTAACGTGATTTATCACTGTATGGGTGAAATTAAAATTTTTTTATATATTTTTGAGATAATAAAATTATAATTTTATCAATTTTCGATAAAAAATTAGACATAATTTGAATTTGTAACAATTAATCAAAGAAAGAGGAAGAAGTTCAACTGTTGTGGAATTATAATAAAAGTGGACATCACATCACCTATGGGTGGTATTACCTTTCCTATCCTCTTCATCGGGAAAAAGTGGTAGAATTATCTTACAACTCCTTTAATAATATAAATTAATTTAAATTTACTTTTGACTTTCTAAGAAATTTTTTTTGCTTTGCCTATGATAATTTATATGGGAAAAACAAAATTTTTTCTTATTTATTTTTTATTTAAAAGGAAATTTCAAAATTTCAAAATTAATTTTTCCTTAGTATTTTTATTTGAATTATTAAAATTTCAAAATATATAAAAATTATAATTTATAGTAATAAAAATAACCAAAAAAAGGAAGAAGTTAGAAGCAAAAGTGTTTTCCTTCTAAGCTATTCCTTTCCAATTATTTTGGCAAAGGAACGTAATTAAGCAAAAAATAAATTAAAAAAACCTGAAAAATTCTAAAACAGAGAAAAGAAAGAGCAGAAATATAAGTAAAACACAAGCAAGCTAAAATAAGCGTTTCTCTTCCTTTGAAAAACCTTCGAATTCCCTCCCTCAAACCTTTCAATTCATAAAACCCAAACAAATTCTCTCTTTGTTTCCCCTTATCTCAAAAACCCAGTAATTCAATTCCCTAAACATGAAAAGCAAAACCCAGTAATTGAATCCGGGTCGTTATCGAACTTTGATATCAAATTCCGGGCTTCAAAGGTTAACCTGGTTGGATTATAGGTGGGTTTTTGATTTGAAGCTTGATTGACAAATAAAATTGAGAAAGGGAAATGAGTTCTCAGAAGAAAAAAGCGTTTCAAATAGAGGCGTTTAAGCATAGGGTGGTGGTTGATCCCAAATATGCAGAGAAGACGTGGAAGATTCTGGAACATGCTATTCATGAAATTTATAATCATAATGCTAGTGGACTTAGCTTTGAAGAACTTTACAGGTTAGATTTATTTTTCTCTCCTTTTTTTGTTATAATTTTTATGTAATTTTGTTAAATTCTGCATCTTTTACTTCAAGTATTTTGATTGTGATGTGAAACTTAGATAGAATTTTGGTTTAATTATTTAAAAATATGCAGGTTGATGATTTCTTTGAACAAATGAGAATCTAAAACTATATTTAATCTTCTCTTTGTAAATATAAAATGGGATCATGTCTGAGTTCTGTAATTTATATAATTAGGCTATGAAGACTTGCCGAGGTACTGGTTTTGTTAAGTTTCTTAGTCCATTGTCTATTGAATTGAGGTTCTAGTGTCGAAATGGTAACTACATCTATAAATTAACGTGGAAAAAGAAAATGCCGCAAGTGGTTTATGGATACTAAATGCGGAGATGAATTATAGGTGGCATGATAAGCAGTAGGGTACTTGGGTTCTGATTTTGAACTTGGTGGGGTGCGATTTTGAAAAATGAAATCTGAAAATGGTGTATGAAGTGTTGTTTATATTTTTCTGGAAGCTGAAAATCGATGACACTTGCAAATGGACTCCGATTTTGTGAACTGTCTAAGTAGTCATGAGGACTGTCGACAAACTGGCTGATACAGATGCCACTGCTGGTTCTTCTGAAAGGACCGCATTAACAGATAGTTCTCATCCCTTTTCCTGTTTCCTTTGCAGTCGCATGGCTCTCTTTTGCTAGTACTTGGGAAGTTTTTGAAGTTTTTGAGCTCTGCCATTTTGACGGTAATCTACACGGTATTAAGAGAGAGGCTTCTTACAAAGTTGTGCTATTGTTTTTGGATCTTTGATTCCTCGAAACTGTCATCTCATATATTACTTTTAATAACTCATGAAAATGTTATGATATAGATGGTAGGTTTTTAGCTATATATGTGCTTGAAACAAATGCTGTTATGATTATTGAATATATAATGTGCCTTATGTGATGAAGTCGGTTAATATTATTGACATGGCTTCCAGTTTCTAGCTGCCTTGAGATCTGCCATAGAACTGTCTTTAATATCTGCAAAATTTTAGGATTCTGACACCTAAGCATTGATGTAAACCAGGAATGCATACAATATGGTACTGCATAAATTTGGGGAGAAACTGTATTCCGGGCTTGTCACTACTATGACTTCTCATCTAAAGGAGATTAGTAATTCAATTGAGGCTGCTCAGGGAGGATTATTTTTGGATGAACTTAACAGAAAATGGGCAGAGCATAACAAGGCATTGCAAATGATCCGAGATATATTGATGTACATGGATAGGACCTTCATCCCAAACACCCACAAAACCCCCGTTCATGAGCTTGGGTTAAATTTATGGAGGGATGTCGTCATCCATTCCCATGCAATCCAGTCTAGGCTTCAGGCTATACTTCTTGAAAATGTAAGGAGAGAACGGAGCGGTGAAGTCATAGACAGGGGTTTAATGAGAAGTATCACAAAGATGTTAATGGATCTAGGTCCTTCCGTTTATCAGGATAATTTCGAGAAGCATTTTCTTGAGGTTTCAGCTGATTTTTATCGTCTCGAGTCTCAAGAGTTCATAGAGTCCTGTGATTGTGGGGAGTATCTAAAGAAAGCCGAGAGACGCCTAAATGAAGAAATAGAGAGAGTCTCGCATTACTTGGACACCAGAAGTGAAGTCAAGATAACAAATGTGGTAGAAACGGAGATGATTGAAAGTCATATGCACAGGCTTGTGCAAATGGAGAACTCAGGGTTGATTAATATGATTGTCGATGAAAAATATGAGGACTTAGGAAGGATGTATTGCTTGTTTCGTCGAGTATCCAGTGGGCTTGTTTTAATCAGAGATGTCATGACTTCATACATTCGTGATACTGGTAAGCAGTTACTCACTGATCCTGAAAGGCTGAAGGATCCTGTCGATTTTGTGCAACAGCTGTTGGATTTAAAGGACAAATACGACAAGATTATCACTTCAGCATTTAGAAATGACAAGACTTTTCAAAATGCATTAAATTCCTCTTTTGAATATTTCATCAATCTGAATTCTCGGTCTCCAGAGTTCATCTCTTTGTTTGTTGATGACAAGCTTCGAAAAGGTTTGAGGGGGGTTACTGAAGAGGATGTGGAATTGGTACTCGACAAGGTGATGATGCTTTTCCGTTACCTTCAAGAGAAAGATGTTTTTGAGAAGTACTACAAACAACACTTGGCCAAAAGGCTTCTTTCTGGGAAGTCCGTCTCTGATGATGCTGAGAGAAGTTTGATTGTTAAGCTCAAAACAGAGTGTGGGTATCAATTCACTTCAAAGTTGGAGGGTATGTTCACAGATATGAAGACATCACAAGATACGATGCAAGGTTTCCATGCAAGTCATGGTTCGGATATAGGGGATGGTCCCATGCTTTCTGTCCAGGTTCTGACAACAGGATCCTGGCCAACTCAACTTATTACTACATGCAACCTTCCTGCTGAAATTCTGGGAATATGTGAGAAATTCCGTAATTATTACCTAGGTACCCATACCGGACGGAGATTGTCTTGGCAAACTAACATGGGGACGGCTGATTTGAAGGCAACCTTTGGTAAGGGACAGAAGCATGAACTGAATGTTTCCACATACCAGATGTGTGTCCTTATGCTCTTCAACGATGCTGATCGACTAAGCTATAAGGAGATCGAGCAGGTGACTGAGATACCAACCTCGGACTTGAAAAGGTGCTTGCAGTCTCTTGCCTGTGTTAAGGGAAAAAATGTGCTTCGGAAGGAACCTATGAGCAAGGACATAGCAGACACTGATACCTTTCTTTTCAATGACAAGTATACAAGCAAGTTCTTCAAGGTCAAGATAGGCACCGTGGCTGCGCAAAGGGAGTCGGAACCTGAAAATCAAGAAACTAGGCAGAGAGTGGAGGAAGATCGAAAACCGCAAATTGAGGCAGCAATCGTGAGGATCATGAAAGCTAGGCGTGTGCTGGATCATAACAACATTGTTGCTGAGGTCACAAAACAGCTACAGTCACGGTTTCTGCCCAACCCTGTTGTAATTAAGAAACGGATCGAGTCCCTTATCGAGCGGGAGTTCCTGGAGAGGGATAAAGGTGACAGGAAGTTGTATCGCTACCTTGCTTGAAAAGAACGTTGTCTTCACTTGCCAGGGTTTTGATGACGCCTTTTATTGCTTTTGAGTTTGGATATCAGGTCTGTGGAATCTCACTTACATTTTATAAGTTGAGAGATTGTTTCATGAATTATAGATAGTTGAGGTGAATTCTTGATGTATGTATTGATTGCATTTTGTTGCTTTAATTCACCCTTAATTTACTCATATTTTATTTATGTTTGAGTTGGTTTGAAAGAAGCACAAATTCAAGGAAGCAGCCAGGGATGATGTCTTAATATTTGGATCAAATTAGAATTTATGTCTTCTAAAGCAACCAAATAAACAGGTTTATTAAACATTGCAATTCATTCCATCATATATAAAACCAGAGATGGTTTACAAACAAATTATCAGAGCATGATAAACAATATCTAATCAACAACAAGCGTATGGACTTTAAACATCGCCAGTTTTAGTTTTGCCTCCAATATGCATTTCACGGTTTATGAGTTGTAACAAAGAGATCATCCGAAGAGAAATTCCCAAGGATGTATGGCGAGAAAGGAACTCTTCGCACACTTCTTTCATTGTTGGTCGGGACTTCGGTCGTGGATTTAAGCAAGCGAATGCCAGTATAGCAACATGAGCAAGATTTTGTGTAACTAGTTGGCTTGTTGGAAGTGGTAAACGGTTGTCTAACACATCAACCAGCTTCATGTTTACCAAAGAAGTTGGTGATGACAACCGTGATAACACTTCTTCAGGATGCTTTCCCATTAATGTTTCCAGTGCTACCACTCCAAAACTATAAACATCGCATTTTTCAGTGACAATCATTGTATACGCAAGTTCTACATACATAAATTAGTAAGAAGAAATTCAATTATATGTTCAGAGAAAAAGGTCAGTAAATCAAGTAAAAAAGAAAACATCACCTGGAGCTACATAGCCACAAGTTCCGACAAGAATGGTCTGATTGGATGAATCAAGCTCCAACATTCTAGCAGTTCCAAAGTCGGCCACAAAGGCCTCAGAACTAGAGTTTAAAAGAACATTATTACTTGATATGTCTCGATGAACTATTGGAGGGTAGCAATCATGGTGCAAGTAAGACAAAGCATGTGCTATGCCTTTGATGATCTCTACCCTTTTCATCCAATCCATTTCCGCAGCATCCACTTCATCCCTTAGGTTGCAGAACAAACTCCCTTTCTCCATGTATTCATAGATCAAAAACATGGATCGTTGGTGTAGACAAAACCCGTGAAGCTTGACGATGTTTCGATGTCGTATTTCTGATAGAAACTTGATCTCGTTCCTGAAACTCTTGTCAAAAGTTGGATTTTTGGCTTCTAAATGATGAAGTTTCTTCAAAGCAACTACTTTACCACAAGGGAGTTTTGCTTTGTAAACACTACCATAACCACCAACTCTAATACAGTATCGGAAGTCGAAATCCTCTGTTGCTGCAATGATATCCTCGTATGCAATCTTTCCATCATAGTTCCATATGGAACACAAATCCCCATTCTTGGTTGATTGTACGCTGACATGGTTATTCTTGAGCTTAAACCGTGAAAATAGCAAACATCCTAAAATGGAGAATGTGAATAAGATCGCAATAGGGAGGAATATTTTGATATAGTAAGGAATTCTGCTGCTGTTGGCTTTTTTGGTTACTGGAGTAGGACACATATAGGGTGATAAATCACTATTGCCTTCAAATGGATCGGGAAAAATCATTTCACAACCATTTCCAGCGTCGACAATGTAGAGATCAGTAGCAGACAAGATAGGGATAGGACCTGAGAGTTGGTTGAAGCTAAGGTTTAGATTTGATAGATCAAAAAGCTTGCCAATTTCTTTTGGGATAGAACCTTTGAATAGATTAGAACCAAGGCTTAAGTACTGCATCTTTGATAAACTACCAATACAAGAAGCGATTGAACCACTCAATTTGTTTTGGGAGAGGTCCAATAAAGTTAAATTTGCTAGTGTCGAAACCATTTTTTGAAAAACGAGAATCGACTTTATTTGAAAATGAAAATTAAAACGGGGAGTCGCCACCGATCTTTGTTAGGTGTGATCGGACCACCTTTGTTTTAATAAAACGTTTAGTTTATGAAAACAGTGTTTTTGGTCTACGAAACTCGAGAGAACGGGTTCGGGAGTCGGTTACGTACGAGGAAGAATTAGCACCCTCGACACGCCCAAAAATTGGTACCGAATTGATTAGTTAGTGTCTTAATGTCAAAAGTTGAAAATTGGGAACGAATTCAAAATACAATCGCCTTTTATTAACATCGATTTTAAAGTGCTTGAATTAGCTCAAAACGATTGTTAAAGATTTTCTTATCTCGAGATATCGGAGTATCACATCCCGTAAGTTAGGACACAATACTATGAACTCCCGAGTGAAAGGTCGTCTTTAATTTTATTTGGAATTTCGTGTATTTTAAAACTCGAAAGGATATTTGGCTGTTTAGAATCAACGAGAAAATCGAAACCCCTTAAGTTAGGACACAATTCCTCGATGTTCCAAAACACGAAACATTGCCTTGTTTAAAATATTTCTTTTTTGAATAATGGCGAATACAACATTTGAAGGCATACATTTATTTTGCTAGACATAAAAATAAAGCGATTTAAGTTGGATAAATATATTGGGGTTTAATGTACGATATGATTTAAACTAGATAAAACAAAGATATAACAGAGAGCATGAAATAATACAATATGAATACAATATTATATAAGCGAATGGCAATAATATGAAAATACGAATGAACGGATTATAATACACAATGACAAAAAAAATCACACAACACATATTATTCGGATACCATCAACAATAATTAAAAGAATGAAATAAATAACATGAAGCCATTTAAAATAAATAATGAAACAATTTTAAATAAATAATACATAAAAATAAGTTTAAAATAGATATTTAAAAAAACAATTTAAAGGGAATAGTATAATACAATCTAAAATAATTAATACACAAAATAATTTTAAAATGCAACTTAAAATGAATAGTATATATAACAATTTAAAAGAATACATAGAATATCTAAAATAAATAATATGTTAAAAAAACAAATTTAAAAATATATAATATATAAAAAGTATATAAAACAATTTAATATAAGTAATATATATGAAATCTTAAGGTAAATAATGATAAAAGGTTTTTGCAATAAATAATAAAAGAATTTAAAATCGTTTATATATAACATAGTATAACAGAATAACATATAAAAACTTAAAATAGATAATATATAAAATGGTTTAACATAAATAACGTATAAAATATTTAGAATAAATAATAGGAAAAGAGAAATTTGAAATAAAATAATGTATAAAAATTGTTTAATAAAAATATATGTATATGAATAATCCAAAATAAATAATATATAAGAGTTTAAAGTATATAAATAATTTCAAAATAAATAATAGTTTGAAATAAATAATATAAGAACCTAAAATGAATAATAATAACAGTTTTTTTTTTAAAAAAGAAATAAATAAATCAACTAAACAGACTAAGGATTAAGTTGAAATAGAATTAAAACTCAAGGTAAAAATTGTAAATAATGAAAAGAAGGTCATCAAGGATCGAAATGAATCACATTTGAAAGCAGCGAGGGTGGCTAGGAAATATTCCCAACCCTTGTGCGCGTCATCCCAGCAGGGACTCAAATGTAATCGGAAGAAAATTTTGTGGTTAGATTTATAAAAAAATAAATAAAATGAATGGAGGTGGAGGGACCTCGCGCATAAATATCCCAATGATAGGAAACATGCGGGTCCTCCCCTGGGTATACGGATCGGGTTGTGCATGGGCATATATATAAGCCCAATTTTTTTTTAAAATTCATTTCAGCCCCATTTAAGAAAAAAAAGGAAAAGAAACAGAGAGCCTTTGCTCTCCCCCTCTCTTTTCAAAACCTCCCAAACATCTAGCGCCACTCGGTGGTCTCACGCAACCGCCGGCCGACGATAGTAGTGACCACCGTGTACGGTGGTAGTACGCGACCCTCAGGTACGCTTCCCTCTCTCTTTTTATTTTGTTTTTTATTTTTTCAAAAAAAAAAAGATTTAAAATAGAAATAAGGAAAAAATCGAAAAGAGAAAAAAAGAAGAAAATAAAAAAAATCAACCTTTTTAGCCTCTGTTTTTTTGATGTTTTGATTTCTTACTGTGTGTTTTTGCTTTTGATTTTTATTGCTAAAAATCGTAACCATTTACAAGGAATTCATAATGGTTTTTTATAGCCGAATATAAACTTGTTCCTATTTCTATTTTGTTTTTTCTTCGTTGTTTTTTTCTCTTTTGTTTGTTACCATGTTTTTGTCTTCTTGCTTGTTGTTTCCTTCTGTTTGCGTGTTGGACTAGTGGTTGCAAGTGACGAATGGTCAGACGCGTGCGAGGAGGCTGACGGTGGTGGCGTGCGTGGTGGCCATTGGTGAGGGGTGCGGCGTCTGAAGCTTTGGAAGAGGCTAGGGTTAAGGTGGCTGAAAAAGTTTAAGATAGCGGGCTGTTATTTGGGCTAGGGTTTTGATAGTTTGGGTTTTAATTGGGTCTAAGTTTGGGCTAAAAATCTGGGTCTATATTTGTATTTGGTTTTAAATTTGTAAATGGACTTTATTATTTATTTGGCTTCATTGTTTTGGGCCAAAAATTGGCTACTACAGCTGCCCCTCTTTGCTCATTATCGTGTAACGAGAATGAAGCAAAGACCTTAAAAGAGCCAATTTTTGCTTAATCTCACTGGATCTTGGCTTCTTGGTGGCTTCTTTTCTTCTAACAGCTTCGTTCCATCCCACTGCATCCTCAGGGGTACAGCGCTACGATTCGTTCCAATGCAATTTCAGGGACATGGTAACTTGATCTGACCTACTGCAACTTCCGATGTATAGGATTTATAGCTTTAATCTGCTCTACTGCAACTTCAGAGAGATAAGATTTGCTATCTTTAGTCTATTCCACTGCAACTTCAGGGAGATAAGACTTGCAACTTTAACCTGCCCCACTGCTATTTCGGGGGGGATAAGGTTTGTTTTGATCTGCTCTACTGCAACTTCAGAGAGATAAGATCTGTTTATTCATAGTTTTAAATGCTGTTCGCAACTTCAAGAGGAAATAAGATTTGTAACTTCAATCTTCTCCGCGAAACTTCAAGGAGGTCTACTGTGGCTTTGGACCGCTCCAACGTCATTTCAGGAATAAGATATTTGACTTCCAGCCTATTACCCTACTGCTTAGGGGTTAAGGCCCATCATCTTCGATTTGTTTCCCTACTGCTTAGAGGGTTAAGATCTGTAAATTCAGTTGTCTTCGATCTGTTCCACTGCAACTTTAGGGAGACAAGATCTGCACTCTTCAGCCTACTCCACTATTGTTTAGGGAGATAGGATGGTGGCTTAAATCTATTTCGCTACTGGTTAAGGAGATGAGATTCGCCATCTTTGATCTGTTCCACTGCACTTCAGGGAGACAAGATCTATAAATTCAGCTTGTTACCCTATTACTTAGGGGGTTAAAGCTTGTGAATTCACTGATTTCAGGGATATGACCTGTAGAATCAGTTCCATGTATCTATGCTTATGTCAAATGATTAGGATGCTATGATTGAAATGAATCAGATGCTCCTAACTAGATGATGAACGTGTCAAATAATTAGGATGCTATGATCGAAATGAATCAAATGCTCCTAACTAGATGTGTTATGATAGATGAATGAAAACATCATTTTTTTCTCTCTTTTTTTTTAAATTTTTTTTATCACTCGCTGTTGATCGAGATTTTATCATCAACGTGTTACTCTTCCTTTTCTTCGACTGGTATATCTGGCGGAAAACTTGAAGAATAATCTCAATTCAGGCTATTCTTCCTCTAACGTTTCTAACCCTTGAATTTGGGTAATTCAAACTAATTAGTCCCGTTTCAGGTCCTTATATCATTTAGAAGCATTTCAGAGTAATGTACAGAACTCTTTTGTGAGTATTATTAGTCCATTAATCATCATTTCAATGAAAAATTCTTGAAAAGATTATTGCGGTAGGCAAGATGGAATTTTATTTGGGAACAAAACTCAAAATGAATAGGGTAACCAGAATAGCAAATTTACTAAAATATAAAATGGGAATTTATAAACTAATCAAGATAACATATTTTTTCCAAAAAATCAAAATTAATGAGATAAGAATAGGTGCCCCAGATATCGCAGTATGAGCTTCATTGCACAGACTTCTCGAGGACCCTTTGAACTCGGTACGCGTTTAGAAGATCAAGAGTATTTTGTCGATGCCCCAAGATGTAGCATCCCTCCTTCTTGTCAATTCAGAGGAAACAGGACCACTGGATGCCCCCAACTTCGATCAAAATTTGAATCACCCATTCCTGGGTTTTCAACTCAAAACCCCTTTGGTCCCAAAGCGCCCTTTTACGGGTTTTCGCCTTGGCCTCTCCGTTTTTTTTTAGGTAAAATACCTCTTGACCAAATCTGAATTCACGGGATTAGGTAAGCTTTTACCATCTATCTCGGTCAAAATCAGAGCCCCTCCAGAGAAAGCCTTCTTTACCACATAAGGTCCCTCCCAATTCGGCATCCATTTTCCTCTGAAGTCCTTTTGTATGGGGAGGATCTTTTTCAATACGAGGTCTCCTTCATGGAATTCTCTAGGGCGAACCTTCTTATTGTAAGCCCGCATCATTCTTTTTTGATACATTTGACCATGACGGATAGCCTTTAGCCTCTTTTCTTCAATCAAGTTTAACTGATCGTATCGAGACTGGATCCACTCTGCTTCATCTAATTTTAGTTCTGAAAGCACGCGTAGAGAGGGGATCTCGACCTCAATAGGTAGAACTGCCTCCATTCCATAAACTAAAGAAAATGGTGTTGCCCCAGTAGATGTTCTGACTGACGTCCGGTAGGCATAAAGAACAAACAGTAATTTCTCGTGCCAATCTTTGTAAGTCTCAGTCATCTTCCCCACAATCTTCTTTATATTCTTATTGGCTGCTTCCACTGCACCATTCATCTTTTGACGATACGGTGACGATTTATGATGTTTGATCTTGAATTGGCTACAGACCTCCGCTATCGTGCTATTGTTCAAGTTCAGTGCATTGTCCGATATGATTCGCTCAGGCATCCCATATCGACATATGATTTCTTTCTTCAAGAACTTACTGACTGCTGACTTTATGACGTTGGCGTAAGAGGTGGCCTCTACCCATTTGGTGAAGTAATCTATGACCACGAAGATGAAGCGATGTCCATTAGATGCCTTTGGTGAGATTGGCCCAATGACATCCATGCCCCACATGGAGAAGGGCTATGGAGAAGTCATGACGTGAAGGGGTGAAGGAGGTACATGAATTTTATCTCCATAGATTTGGCATTTGTGACACCTCTTGGCATAGTTAATACAATCTCCTTCCATAGTAGACCAATAATATCCGAATCTCATGATCTGTCTGGCCATGGTGAAACCATTAGCATGTGTTCCGCAGACACCCTCATGAACCTCTTATAGGATTTGCTTAGCCTCGACAGCGTCCACACATCTTAGGAGCACTTGGTCTTTTTTTTTTATACAGGATTTCTCCATCCAAGACATAGTCACTGGCCAACCTTTCCTCTTGTCATTCTCAGTCGCTTGGTCTGGGTATTCACGACTCTTCACATATTGTAAAATATCCTGATACCAAGGATGGTCATCTTTCTCTTCTTTTTCTTCGATGTTGCAGCAATGAGCCGGAGCCTCATAAATGCTCATTTGGATAAATTTCATATCCTCTTGCTTGTTCACTTTGATCATAGAAGCTAAAGTTTCCAAGGCATCAGCCATCTGGTTTTCATCTCATGGGAGATAGCAGAAAGTGACATGGTCAAACTCCTCGATTAACTCAAGAACCAGTCTTCGATAACTGATCAGCTTGGGATCTCTTGTCTCCCATTCACCTTTAAGCTGATAGATCACTAGCGTAGAATCTCCGTATACCTCTAATACTTTTATTTTACATTCTATGGCTGCGCGGATGCCCATGATGCATGCCTCGTATTCCGCCATGTTGTTTGTGCCGTCAAAATCCAATTTACTGGTGAAAGGATAATGATCTCCGTTTGGGGATACCAAGACTGCCCCGATTCCATTACCTACAGCATTTGAAGCTCCGTCAAAATTCAGCTTCCAAGGGTGGCCTTCTTGAGAGTCTTCTTCTGTGGTTGCAACATACATTAGATCTTTATTCGGGAAATCAAAGCTCAATGGCTCATAATCTTCTAGAGCTCTACTGGCCAGAAAGTCTGCTATTGCACTCCCTTTTACGGCCTTTTGATTCACATAGACTATGTCAAACTCAAAAAGTAAAATTTGCCAACGAGTCATTCTTCCGTTCAAAGCGTTTGATTCCATCATGTATTTCAAAGGGTCTAGTTTGTGGTACAACATGTATTGCCTCAGTCTTCGGGTTGTCCAAATCAAAGCACAACACAACTTCTCGATCGGTGAATATCTATTCTCACATTCAGTGAATTTCTTGCTGAGATAGTATATTGCTTTTTCTTTTCTTCCAGTCTCGTCATGTTGGCCTAGCACGCATCCCATGGAATTCTCGAACACTGCTAAGTACAATATTAGTGGTTTATCCGGGCAAGGTGGCATCAGTACTAGGGCATTAGATAGGTAATGCTTGACCTTGTCAAAAGTTTTCTGGCACTCCTCATCCCAAACACCTGGATTATGCTTCTTAAGGAGACGAAATATTGGATCACATTTCTCTGTCAGTTGTGAAATGAATCGAGCAATGTAATTCAGTCTTTCTAGGAAACCTCGAACTTCTTTTTGAGTACGTGGTGGAGGCAATTCTTGTATAGCCCTGACTTTGTCTGGGTCAATCTCGATTCCTTTTTCACTGACTACGAATCCCAACAGTTTTCCTGACCGGGCTCCGAAAGTACACTTTGCGGGATTGAGCTTTAGTTGGAACTTTCTTAACCTTAAGAATAGTTTCCTCAGGACTTGCACATGCTCATTTTCTGTTCTGGATTTTGCAATCATGTCATCGACGTAAACTTCGATCTCCTTGTGCATCATATCATGGAATAAAGTTACCATGGCTCTCTGATATGTTGCTCCCGCATTTTTCAGCCCAAATGGCATCACTTTATAACAAAATGTTCCCCACATGGTTACGAACGTGGTCTTTTCCATGTCTTCCGGATGCATTTTTATCTGATTGTATCCCGAGAAGCCATCCATGAACAAGAAGAGCGAGTAACCTGCCATGTTATCTACTAGTGTATCAATGTGAGGCAACGGAAAGTTGTCTTTTGGGCTGGCTTTGTTTAGATCCCGATAATCTATGCACATCCGTACCTTTCCATCTTTCTTAGGAACTGGGACTATATTGGCCACCCATTCTGAGTACTTGACCACTTGTAAGAAACCGGCGTCGAATTGCTTCTTGACCTCTTCTTTTATTTTCAACAAAACATCTGGTCTCATCCTTCGGAGTTTCTGTTGAACTGGCTTGCATTCTTCCTTTATAGGGAGTCAATACACCACGATATCAGTATTCAATTCGGGCATGTCTTGATATGACCAGGCGAAGACATCCTTGAATTCTCGAAGTAACTCGATGAGGTCTTGCTTTATTTCTGCAGCGATACTAGCCCTAATTTTCACTTCTTTTCCTTCTCCTAAGCTCACAATTTCCACCGACTCTTTGTGAGGTAAGATTTGTTTCTCCTCTTGTTCTACCATTCTTAACAAATCAGGAGGTAGGCCATAATTTTGGTCATCTTCAAAATCCTCCGTGTCTTCTATACACAAGTCTTGCTCGAAAGGAATCTCTGAGTCATTGGCAATATCGCTCATATCATTGATATCTGGGGACCTGTTATGGATGAAGAAAGAAATCCAAAGAACAATGAATCTAAGAATATTTTATTTGTATAGTATGATTATGAATGAATTGGAAAGAATAAAAGAATATTCACTCAAGATGATATGCAAAAATGCATTTTTTATTGAAATAAAGATATTTGGACATATGCCTATTTCATAAAAGGATTCTTATTGCCCCTAGGCTTAGAGCAATAAGCTTGTTTTGAACATTACTCTGAGTTAATCCTAAAAGTTACAGGGATCTCCTCCACGGTCCAATTGTTCAAAATGCTTCCAGGGATGTAAGGACGAATTCCGGCTAAATTTTCTTCAGTTTTCCCTTCGGATATGGCGTTAATGCTCAAACTGTTCAATATTTCTTCGGCAAGCTCTTTCCTCGTCGATCTTCCTTTAGAGTGAATAGTCCCTCCTGAGATGAATGTTTTGGATAAATAAGGAAAGGTCATCGGCTCTCACTTGACCTCCTTACCGCACAAACACGCTCTCCTCATTTCTTGCCTTTTCTCCAACTCTTTCTTCTTTTGCTTCGCATCTGGCTTAAATTTTAAGCCAAATCGGTCTCGTTTTTCCCTCAGCGTTGGTACCTCGATCCTTCCTTGGAGGCATCTTCCGAGTCCTTTTCCTGGTAGGGCTCCTTTGCCGACCGTCAAACGCAGGCCCATTCTCGTAGTTCTGGATATTCTGGGCATTGGGATTTTGTTCCCTTCGACAATGAATGTAGCATTGACGAATTCTAGCGATCGAAAGGAACATTCTATCGCCTCATCGTCCATTCCCACGTACGGTGCATCACTGGTGACAGATGCAATTATGTCCTCCTCCGCGTTTATCGTTACCAACCTACCCTCAGTTACCAACTTTAACTTTTGGTGTAGGGGACGGCGATCATCGCCCACTGAGTGGATCCATCCACGGTCTTCCCAACAGGTAATTGTATGACGGTTTGATGTTCATTACCAAGAAATCCACCTCGTATGTATTTGGGCCGATCAAGAGAGGTATCTCGATTCTTCCCATCACCTTCCTTTCAGTGCCGTCGAATGCTCTCACGACGTTCTGGTATGTTTTCATGTGGGAGCTATCTACTGGCAATCTATTTAGCGTGGACAAGGGTAGGACATTCAATGCCGATCCATTATTAATCAATACCCCCGATAATGTGTATCCCTTGTAACGAGTGGTGATGTGTAGGGCCTTTGTAGATCCCATACCCCCCGGTGGTATCTCATCATCATTAAAGAAAATGAAGTTATCAACGCTGATATTATTGACCAGGCGATTGAGCTTATTAACAGAAATATCATTTGCCACGTATGTTTCATTTAACACCTTCATTAACGCCCTGCGGTGTGTCTCTGAGCTTAAGAGCAAAGCTAGTACCGATATGCGAGCTGGTTGTTTGTGCAATTGCTCCACAATGCTATACTCACTATGCTTCAGGAATTTTAAGAATTTTTTAGCCTCTTTTTCTGTTACAGGCTCATTGACAGGTGATTCAGGTCTGATCGTTTTCTCTTTTCTTTATTCAATAACCACGGATTTTCCTTTAGCTAGTTCTACATTTGTGCTCGGGGTATAACGCCTTCCACTTTGAGTATAGAAACCTTTATTTTGTCCCTCTTCTGAAGTACCAGTCAGGTTCTCTTTTCCTGGGATTGTCACATTACAGTCATAGTTCCAAGGCACACTCTTGCTATCTTTGTAAGGGAAAGCAACAGGTTTCTAGATTATGACCTTTGGCGCAATTGGTACTCCCATTTCACTTATCCTTGGTCGTGATATGATTGCCACTGGATGATTGACCCATTGGACATTATTGGTTGGCCCTTGCTCTGACGCGCATACATCTTCTCCTTTCGGGTCCTCGGTGTACTCAAAGAATTCGATCTCTTTATTTTCTATCAATCTCTGTACCAGAGCCCTAAATTCATTGCATTTCTGGATCTCATGACCCTCTTCGTTGTGATAGTTGCAGTAGTATCTTGCTCTCTCGGGCTTCTCCCCTAAATCTTGTTCCAGTAAACCTTCTTCTACCATTTTCTTCCAAACCCATCCCAATGGGGTTTTTACCTCTGATACATCCATCTTGGTTCTCCTCCCTCCATTTTTAACTATCGCGTTTACCCCTTCATCTGAATGACTGGGTAACAGATTTCCAGCCATATTAGGTCCTGTGGGATCATCGAACTTCACAATGCCCATCTTTATGAACCTTTCGAACAATTTTTTGAAGGCTGTGTAGTTTTTATTTGTGTGTCTCAAGATTCCTGCATGGTATTCGCATTGAGCGTTTACGTCATACCACTTAGGGAATGGAGGTTGCATGGGTTTTAGGTAAAATGAGGACACTACATGTGCGTCAAACAGGTTCTTGTAAAGCTCCTTATACGTCATTGGGATTGACGTGAATTGAACCCTTTCTGTGTTCGGCCTCCGGTTGGAATCTTGCCTTGTAGGGCCCTGATGGCTAGTAGTCACTGCCCTTGGTTGGCTCACTGTGACTGGCTTGGAATAACTTTTTATTGTATATGCTTGCATTGTTCACTTCGTTCTCTTTCCTTCTAGGAGCTGATCTCTTGGCACTTTCTCCCGCTTCAATTTTCCCACATCTCACCGTGTTTTCTATCATCTCCCCGGACATCACTATGTCTGAGAAGCTCTTAGTAGCGCTTCCCAACATATAGTTAATGAATGGGGCCTTGTGTTATTGATAAAAGCATGGTTGTTTCTTCTCCAAGAGAGGTGGTTGGACTTGCATCGCTATTTCTCCACCGCTAGTTGTGCATACCGCTCAAGCTCTCACTCTCGCTTCTTTTCCATATTTTGTAGAGTAGTAACAGCTGGGTGCTATGTCCGTCACGTGACCATATTGTTTCATAAAAGCTTGAGCCAAGTCCTTCCATGAACCAATTTGGGCACGGTTGAGCTGGTTGTACCACTTGGCCGCGGAGCCGATCAGACTGTCTTGGAAACAGTGGATCAACAGCTGGTCGTTGTTAACATACCCTGTCATCCTTCGACAGAACATCGTAATATGAGCTTTAGGGCAGCTCGTCCCATTATACTTTTCAAACTCTGGGGTTTTAAATTTTGGCGGGAGCACCAGGTCTGGGACCAAGCTCAATTCCTTAGCGTCAATCTCGCCACGGTAATCAGCAGTCTCCATTGCTTTAAATTTCTCTTCAACCCATTTGCATCGATCATCGAGTTGCTTTGCCAAGTCAACCTTTTCTTTTTCTGTTTCTGCTACATCATCAAGGTCTGGGACAAATGGATTAGCTGGATTATCCCCGGGAGTGGAGCCCGAACCTATATGAGCATTCATCGGTACCGAGGCACCGGCCTGGTATTGCTGGGGTCTAATAATGACAGGCGCTGTCCGTGGGTGCATCTCTGGTTGTGATTGGGTGTTTACTGGGGTAAAGCCCGGAGGATAGATAGGGTCTTCATTGTCGCTCCCTATAGTGTTCTTCCCTTTTTCGTGTTATTTAGCCAGCAACTGTGCTAACTGCCCTAACATATTATTCTGGGATTCTTGCATTTGTTCCCTCATATCTTGTTGGATCTTCGCTAGCTGCTCTTGCATCCGCGCTTGTAATTGCTCTTTCATATCCCTTTGCAGTTGGTCTAATCTTTCTAGTCTTTGATCCATTTTTTTGGTTTTACGGCGGGTATAGTAGCTGTGTTCGGTTGGTTGATTCTCGTTGGTTTCCAGATTAACTGTAATAATTTTTATTTAATTAGGGTCTTTTCGTGAAATTTAATGCATATGATGAAATGTAATGCAAATGAATGAATGCAAAAGAGGCGTTGATTCTAATTCAATTTCATTAGAAGAACTTCACTAGAAGAAAAATTTCTTTACATAGAACAGATGATTACATATAAGACTTTGCCCTAATGCCCAAAGCCTTAACCTTCCTAAGGAGCCAAGCTAGGTTTCGGCCCCGATCTGATTCTGACTCGTACTTTAAGCTCAATACATCAGCTTGAAATGCCAAGGTTTGCAAGTGATCAGCTACCTCTCGAACTTGAGCCACAGCCTCGCCCATGACATAATCTCTATTTCTGATCTGATCTTGAAAGCGGAAAAGTTATTCTCTATAATGTTCATTGTTTGCCTCAAGGAGTTCCACTCAGATTTTACCATCTTGTAATGCGGCCTCGAGTTTCCCTATTTCCTCTTTCAACTCTTCGATCCTACTTAGACTGGCTTTCAATTCGATTACAGAATTGCGGCTACGATATTGATGTAGTGATCTTTCTAGTTCAACCACCTAAGCTCGTAACTTCTCCTTTTCGTCTTGGCTTTCTAACAAACTCTTTTTCAGGATATTCTCTCGCACCTGGACATCATGGCACTTCTTCTCCCACTGATCAGCTCTAGTCTTTTCTTTTTCGATCTCTTGACGCCATTGCTCTGACGTTTTGCCCAAACCAGCAGTCTTTATTGACATACGCAGCTTCTTATAATCAGTCTTCAGACTATCCAAGTCTTCCTCAGCTTTGTTCTTCCCTTTCCTTAGCTTCTCAGCCTCTAGCTTATGGATGTCGACGTCTAGTCCTAGCCGCATTTTTTCTTCTTCCAATTGCTCTATCTTCTTTCCAAATTCTGAGCTCTTTCTCTCGAAGTCTTGCTTGATGATCTCTAGCTCAGATGGGGCTACTCGTAAATGCTCTTCTATTGGCTGAGTGCTCCCTTGATCCAGCTTAGGAATGTTATCGTTGACTCTCTTACCCCACCACCATTCATACTCGGGGGTTGTCATCGGCCTGCGGTGAATCCCTTCATTCTTCGAGTTCAGTTCCACGCATCTGATATCTCACGAACCTTTTTCTTATAGCCATCATCTTTATAAGAGAACTCACATTGAGCTAACCCTTGTGTTGCCGGTATGAACTGCCTCAATCGATATTGCCTTAACACAAGTAGTAGAGTGTATCCAGAAGCTCCCCATATTCCAGCTAGGGGGACCCAGTCGAAATTGCTGCATCTATATAAGACCTCGCCAGGGATCAACCACGGAGCTCTCCATTCAACATTTTCGGCTTGCAAATTCTGGAGGATAGTTGTCCATTTCTCTTCTGAGATGCCATCTCGTCTCGATGTAGCTACCAATTCTCTTAATGGGGAATAGTCCCTAGAGAAAACCCGATAGGAGACCTTTTCTACTTTCTAAAAATGGCTATGAAACCAAGCCAAAAGAAGCTGTGCACAACCAATGAACCTTCCTTCGCCCGCTCTCCGACATGCATTCAAGAATCTGAAAGTTTCTGCTAGGATTGCTGGGACTGGTGTAGTACCTTTATCAAGTCGGTCGAATAGATCTGAAACAGCTTCATCTACCTGTCCTAATGCCTTGGGAAAGACGACCAAACCGTAGATGCTCAAGGTGAAAACATCAACCCTCTTCTTCGAACCCGGGTGTGCCAAGATCAAGTCCTTCAAATTCCCCCAAGGAATACACTTGCTATCCCCTTTCTGCTTGATACGGGCTGCAACCCATTGTTCATTCATTCCCGTGATACTTATCAATTTCTTCAAGAAGGGAGGGATGTTAACAGGTCTTGAATAGGCCCTGTCGGCTTGAATCCTCGGGCAATTAAGTAACGCCATGTATTCCTCCACAGTGGGTACTAAATCGACTCCTCTGAAGGTGAAGCAACTGTAAGCGGGGTTCCAAAACTACGCGAGGGCCCGAAATAAGTATTTATCCACCTTTATGTCGAGCAAATAAGGTAAGTCGCCGTAGTTGCAGTAAAAGAGTTGCTTGATCTCGTCGTTCCAACTATTCCATATTTCTCTCTTCGCTCGCAGTCGTTCGAGTCACATTGATGCGAGTGAAATCCCATAACTCTGACTCGTATCCCTCGGCCAAACTATCACCTTTCTCTCGTTGTGTCTTCTCGGACCATACTTGGACGGCCGCATTATCCTCCACTATATCAAGAAACCCTTTTTCCATGCTAAACTCTTCTATTTAGTAACCGAATCGTGAATCAATGCCCTTTTTATGATGAGATGCCATGCAACAAAAATAAAACACAAACAAGTCAGTATTAAAACAAAGAATAGAAATCAAGGCAATCAAGAGATAATCAAGCACCTAGTCAGGTAACTATTAGGGGTCGGTGTGGTTCTACTTAGGGTAGGCTCTTAAGGCTCATTACATGTAGTTCGGTTCTAAAGTAAAGGTACCTGAACCAGCAGATTCCTCGATCCTCACCCATTATAGGCTCATACGGACCGAGTTCAGTTCAGGGGAATACATTTCCCTACGACTATACGGAGATGAAAATCTCACGAAGGCGCAGGTACGGATGTATCCCGAAAGTGATCCACTATCCTATACGGAGGTGAAGACCTCACGAAGGAGTAGTTTCTCACTTCCACTTAAAGGGGTAAGATTTGACCAGTAATGCGGTATGATGTGCAAAATATACAAAAAGAATCAAACCAGAAGCCAATCAAAGTATACCACTAAAATGTAATGAAATGACCGTACGTTTAAAACAGATTTTTAATTTTTGACACAAGACAAAAATAATCAATTTATGGCTCGACCCTCGACATTGATCCCCAGCGGAGTTGCCAAGCTGTCGAAACCATTTTTTGAAAAACGAGAATCGACTTTATTTGAAAATGAAAATTAAAACGGGGAGTCGCCACCGATCTTTGTTAGGTGTGATCGGACCACCTTTGTTTTAATAAAACGTTTAGTTTATGAAAACAGTGTTTTTGGTCTACGAAACTCGAGAGAACGGGTTCGGGAGTCTGTTACGTACGAGGAAGGATTAGCACCCTCGACACGCCCAAAAATTGGTACCGAATTGATTAGTTAGTGTCTTAATGTCGAAAGTTGAAAATTGGGAACGAATTCAAAATACAATCGCCTTTTATTAACATCGATTTTAAAGTGCTTGAATTAGCTCAAAACGATTGTTAAAGATTTCCTTATATCGAGATATCGGAGTATCACATCCCGTAAGTTAGGACACAATACTATGAACTCCCGAGTGAAAGGTCGTCTTTAATTTTATTTGGAATTTCGTGTATTTTAAAACTCGAAAGGATATTTGGCTGTTTAGAATCAACGAGAAAATTGAAACCTCGTAAGTTAGGGCACAATTCCTCGATGTTCCAAAACATGAAACATTGCCTTGTTTAAAATATTTCTTTTTTGAATAATGGCGAATACAACATTTGAAGGCATACATTTATTTTGCTAGACATAAAAATAAAACGATTTAAGTTGGATAAATATATTGGGGTTTAATGTACGATATGATTTAAACTAGATAAAACAAAGATATAACAGAGAGCATGAAATAATACAATACGAATACAATATTATATAAGCGAATGGCAATAATATGAAAATACGAATGAACGGATTATAATACACAATGGCAAAAAAAATCACACAACACATATTATTCGGATACCATCAACAATAATTAAAAGAATGAAATAAATAACATGAAGCCATTTAAAATAAATAATGAAACAATTTTAAATAAGTAATACATAAAAATAAGTTTAAAATAGATATTTAAAAAAACAATTTAAAGGGAATAGTATAATACAATCTAAAATAATTAATACACAAAATAATTTTAAAATGCAACTTAAAATGAATAGTATATATAACAATTTAAAAGAATACATAGAATATCTAAAATAAATAATATGTTAAAAAACAAATTTAAAAATATATAATATATAAAAAGTATATAAAACAATTTAATATAAGTAATATATATGAAATCTTAAGGTAAATAATGATAAAAGGTTTTTGCAATAAATAATAAAAGAATTTAAAATCATTTATATATAAAATAGTATAACAGAATAACATATAAAAACTTAAAATAGATAATATATAAAATGG
This sequence comes from Gossypium anomalum, assembly GCA_025698475.1. Taxonomy (NCBI): domain Eukaryota; kingdom Viridiplantae; phylum Streptophyta; class Magnoliopsida; order Malvales; family Malvaceae; genus Gossypium; species Gossypium anomalum. The sequence continues at coordinate 66,705,261 of CM046964.1, forward strand.
TTTAACATAAATAACGTATAAAATATTTAGAATAAATAATAGGAAAAGAGAAATTTGAAATAAAATAATGTATAAAAACCGTTTAATAAAAATATATGTATATGAATAATCCAAAATAAATAATATATAAGAGTTTAAAGTATATAAATAATTTCAAAATAAATAAGAAATAATAGTTTGAAATAAATAATATAAGAACCTAAAATGAATAAATAACAGTTTTTTTAAAAAAAAGAAATAAATATATCAACTAAACAGACCAAGGATTAAGTTGAAATAGAATTAAAACTCAAGGTAAAAATTGTAAATAATGAAAAGAAGGTCATCAAGGATCGAAATGAATCACGCTGAAACGGCGAGGGACTGGCTAGGAAATATTCCCAACCCTTGTGCCCGTCATCCTAGCAGGGACTCAAATGTAATCGGAAGAAAATTTTGTGGTCAGATTTATAAAAAAATAAATAAAATGAATGGAGGGGCCAAATCGCGACGCGCACAGAGGTGGAGGGACCTCGCGCAAAAATATCCCAATGATGGGAAACATGCGGGTCCTCCCCTAGGTATACGGATCGGGTTGTGCATGGGCATATATATAAGCCCAAATTTTTTTTTAAAATTCATTTCAGCCCCATTTAAGAAAAAAAAGGAAAAGAAACAGAGAGCCTTTGCTCTCCCCCTCTCCTTTCAAAACCTCCCAAACATCTGGCGCCACTCGGTGGTCCCACGCAACCGCCGGCCGACGACAGCAGTGACCGCCGTGTACGGTGGTAGTACGCGACCCTCAGGTATGCTTCCCTCTCTCTTTTTATTTTGTTTTTTATTTTTTCAAAAAAAAAATAGATTTAAAATAGAAATAAGGAAAAAAATCGAAAAGAGAAAAAAAGAAGAAAATAAAAAAAATCAACCTTTTTAGCCTCTGTTTTTTTGATGTTTTGATTTCTTACTGTGTGTTTTTGCTTTTGATTTTTATTGCTAAAAATCGTAACCATTTACAAGGAATTCATAATGGCTTTTTATAGCCGAATACAAACTTGTTCCTATTTCTATTTTGTTTTTTCTTCGTTGTTTTTTTCTCTTTTGTTTGTTACCATGTTTTTGTCTTCTTGCTTGTTGTTTCCTTCCGTTTGCGTGTTGGACTCGTGGTTGTAGGTGACGAATGGTCAGACGCGTGCGAGGAGGCTGACGGTGGTGGCGTGCGTGGTGGCCATTGGTGAGGGGTGCGGCGGCTGAAGCTTTGGAAGAGGCTAGGGTTAAGGTGGCTGAAAAAGTTTAAGATAGTGGGCTGTTATTTGGGCTAGGGTTTTGATAGTTTGGGTTTTAATTGGGTCTAAGTTTGGGCTAAAAATCTGGGTCTATATTTGTATTTGGTTTTAAATTTGTAAATGGACTTTATTATTTATTTGGCTTCATTGTTTTGGGCCAAAAATTGGCTACTACAGCTAGATTACAAATTTCTTGGGGAATATGACCTTTGAATATATTAGAACCAAGGATTAAGTACTTCATCTTTGATAAACTACCAATACAAGAAGGGATTGAACCACTCAATTTGTTTTGGGAGAGGTACAATAAAGTTAAATTTGCTAGATTACAAATTTCTTGGGGAATAGGACCTTTTAATAGATTAGAACCAAGGCTTAAGTACTGCATCTTTGATAAACTAGCAATACAAGAAGGGATTGAACACTCAATTTGTTTTGGGAGAGGTCCAATAAAGTTAAATTTGCTAGATTACAAATTTCTTGGGGAATAGGACCTTTTAATAGATTAGAACCAAGGCTTAAGGTCTGCACCTTTGATAAACTACCGATACAAGAAGGGATTGAACCAGTCAATTTGTTTTGGGAGATGTACAATGAAGTTAAATTTGCTAGATTACAAATTTCTTGGGGAATAGGACCTTTTAATAGATTAGAACCAAGGCTTAAGGTCTGCATCTTTGATAAATTACCAACACAAGAAGGGATTGAACCTTGAAGTTGGTTATTATCAAGGTACAAAATTTCCAAATTGGTTAATTGGTACAGAGTAATGGGTATTGAATCGACAAGTCTGTTGTTGTACAGATCCAAATAAGTCAAATTTCTCAAATATCCAATTTCTAATGGGATAGATCCATTGATTTGGTTCCCCCAAAGGATCAGAGATTGGAGATTGGTTAATTGACCCAAAGCAATAGGGATTCGACCAACAATTCCACATTGACTTAAGTTTAAAGTCACAAGGTTCTCTACATTCCCCAATTGTGGAGGGATGGAACCATTAATATTATCATTATAGGAAATGTCGAGGAATTTTTATTGGGTCAGCTTCCCTAGAGAAGGAGGTAACTCACCAGATAAACCACAATTGGACAAGTCAAGGTACTTCAATGCTGATAGATCACCTATCTGATGCGGGATTTTTCCTCTAAGTTGATGATCACTAAGATCAAGAAGGACAAGATTTGGAAATGAAGAGAAATTCAGTTTCCCGAATCTATCTCCAACCTCAATGTTGGGCGCATCAGATAAGTTAATTTTGGTGATGCTTTCAGCAGTGTTGCAGGTTATACCAGGCCACTGGCAACGTTGTGAAGTATTGCTGCTATGGTTACTCCACCACCTGCTTTCTAGCAGAGCTATGGCTTCGGACTCCAATGGCGATGGATATGCTGCTGTCACAGTTGTAGCAAAGGAAAGAAGGATGGTAGCCCACAGTACCCCTAGAATAATGGAAAAGGTTGAGGATGAAGCCATGTTTAATTAGCTGAGCTTAATTATCTGCTAAGGGTTCAGTTGTATCATGTCATAGTTTCTGGTAATGAATTTATATAAGTTCATTTCATTTCTTTCTGTAAGCTGAAAGTTGATGGAAATAACCAGGGCACCTTGACTACTGTTCTTCGCATAGAAAGAAAACACAATAGTGGATCAAAGTGGAAAATTTGTTTGTTATAACATATACAGTATGGGAACCCAGTAAAGTAGGTTCAAAAAAGAGTGGAAAGCATTGAACATTGATCACGTTTTGTTTTCTATATATGGAGTATGTTGCAACAAATGGGAAAGTATTCGATACGCGGAAACTTTAATTAAAAGGTGTATGTAAACATAGAACAGCATATACATCAAGATTGTATGTAATCACTACTCATCACCATTGGAGCGTGGATTTTTCCACCAAAGATTTTGAAACCAAAAACTTTGGCTCAATTGTTTATAATATTGTCTTCTTTCACATGTGACATTTAATTTATTGAGGATATATATATTAGTTCTAATCATACATGGGCCTCATATTATAAAATTATAATATCTTTAAATAAATTTATTTAAAATCATTTTCATTATGTGATATTAATATAAAAACTTAAATTTAATTTCAAAATATAAATAAATACAACAATAATTTTAAATGAATAGAATATGAATATATAATTTTTTTGTCTTCATATCTTTACGCATTTTCACATAGATTATTTAAAACAAATATGAGTATTATAATATTTTATAATGAAAATTAATTGATTTCATGGATTTTCAAATTAGTTTTCGTCATATAAATATATAAATTTTTTATTAAGCTATCAATAAGTGTTGAGCGTAATGGTAAAATTTATTACAATTTGAAAGAGAGTACATATTCAAACCTTGAAGACGATATTATTGGAAGAGGTAGTCATATACTCCAAACATAGATCGTAATATAGACATGAAACATACCAATAAGATATATTTTCAATAAGCTATTATAAAATTGATTATTTATATCTTTTATTATAAATTTTTTTGTATTTATTAGTTTTGTGTAATCCGAATCTTTATTAAAGAAAATATAGTGGTAAAACGGATGGTTTCACTTTTTCCACTACGTAATAATGGAATTGGAGTTTTAGAAAAGACAGATCAATAAAACAAAAATCAACTAAGTTTACATCAAAATCTAACAACACTTATTAAATTGGACTATTAAGTTAACTCAACTTAATAATCTGACGTTTTAATAACCCCAAGGTGATTACATTAAGCTTTCTAAAAGTTAGTCAAAAAGAACATTTTAAAATTTGATTGGTTCTATGTAGGGGTGAGCATTCGATCGAATCGAATCGAATAAAAAATTTTCGAGTTAATCGAGTTTTCGAATCTTATTTTATCATCCTAACTTTATTTGAAATTTTCTCGAATCGAGTCGAGTGAGATGGAATTCGAATCGAATTGGATCGAATATATTTGTTCGAGTTAAATTTTATAAAATAATTTTGGGTCCTTGTAATCACTGTCACTCATCGTAATAAAATTTTTCCACCTTAATCAAAATTTTTATTAACTTTCATCACCTCATAATTTATTTATTAATCTTTTATATACGGGTTAGCTTCTTTGTTTGCTTAGTTGTTTCAATTATCTTCAGATTCTTGTCACTATGTATTTTGGAATTAAAAAATATATTAAATGTAAAAATGTGATTTTTTAATAAAAGTTATTTTAAAGATAAAATGTGAAATTGATACCAATATAAAATTTTAACATGAATATTTAATGGCATAATTAATAATTCAATTTTAATATAAATATTCAATACGACTAAACAATTCAATCATATAAATAATATAAAATGTGAAATTTAATTTAATAATATAAATAATAGATATAAATAAAATTATTACTATTTATGTTTAGTGATTTTTTTTGGATAATTTTGATTTTTTATTTGAGAGTAAAAGGTGAAAAGTAAAAGTTTAGGGAGAAAATAAAAAGTTTTGGGGAATAAAAGTTTGAGGGGAAATAAATAGGGGGAGTAAAATTTCGGAGGGAAAATTTTAAAAAAAAATTGGGGGGTGAATTTGGGGTAGATGGGAGGTGGGATGGGAAGGAAGTAAAAATTTTAGGGGGAAAGTGGGAGGGAGTAAAAATTTTAGGGGAAAATAAAAAGTATTGAGGGTTTTTGGGAGTAACATTTTGAAAAAAAGTAAATGGGAAAGTAAAATTTTGGTGGGAAATGGATTTTGGGTAGATTTGGGGGTTGGGATGGAAGGGGAGTAAAAGTTTTGGGGGAAAGTGGGAAGGAGTAAAAGTTTTGAGGGAAAAGAAAAAGGTTTGGGAGTTTGGGGTAAAAATGTAAAATATTATAGTTTGATATTCGAATTATTCGAGTTATTCGAATTCGAAAATTCAACTCGATTCGAACTCGAAATTCGAAAAAAAATTCGAGTTGACTAAAATAACTCGATTAACTCGAATAACTCGATTCGTTTAACTCGAAATTCAATTTTTTTTCAATTTTTTCGAGTCGAATCGAGTTTTGCTCACCCCTAGTTCTATGTTTTCAAAGAACATTTAAGAAAGTCGAGACATTGACGGCTCTAGAGTAAGCTTTATCACCTTGGATCCCTGGGTTTATCGGCTTGGATCCTTGGGCAACGGAGCAAAGTTGTGTACTTTTCTATGGTGGGAACCGAGTCTACCTTCCCAAAAGTGAAACAGTTATAGGCGGAATTCCAATACTGGGCAAGAGCTCGAAATAAGTGCTTATCCACTTTGACATTGAGTAAATAAGGCAAATCACCATAGTCACGGTAGAATAACTGCTTTGTTTCGTCATCCCATTGGTCCCATATTTCTTTCAACTCTTAGAGTTTATTTTGAGTTACACTGATGCGAATGAAATCCTATAGTTCTGATATATATCCCTCCGTCAGGCTGTCACCCTTTTCTTGTTGTGTCTTTTTGGACCATATTCGTACGGCCGCATTGTTTTCCACTTTATCAAGAAATCCCTTTTCCATGACAAGCTCTCTATTTAGCAACTGAACGTGAATCAACATCCTTTTCTATGATCAAATGCAATGCAATCACAGCCAAAACAAAACGAAACAAGTCAGTACATTTCATGCAAAGCTAGAATACAAAGCAAGAAATAAAAAATAGAATATCTATTCGGGTGACCACTCGAGGTTTGATATGGTTCTAGCTAGGGTAGGTTCTTAGGGCTCATTATATGTGGCTCGGTTCTAAAGTAAGGATACCTGAACCAGTAGATTTCTCAATCCTCACCTATTATTGGCTCATACAGATCGAGTTCAGTTCAGGGGGATACATTTCCCTATGGCTATATGGAGATGAAGACCTCACGAAGGAATAGTTTCTGACTCCCACTTAAGAAGGGAAAAATGGAATGATTATGCAATGCAGTATGCGTGAAAACATACAAAGAGAAACTTTCGAACCAGTAAAATAGATATACTAGATCGCTATGTATTCTGAGGTAACAAAGAAAAAACATGAAGGATGAAATGCAATGAAGAGATCCTTAATTTAAACCAAATTATCAATTTTCAACAAAAAGACCAACTCGCGGCTTGACTCTCTTGTTAATTCCCTAGCAGAGTCACCAAGCTGTCAAAACCTTTTTGGAAATCGACCTTTTATTTTAAAAAATGAAAATAGAGTTACCACCAATCCTTTTTATTAGGTGTGATCGGATCACCTTGTAATTTGATCATTTTAATAAAAGTTTTAGATTCACTAAAATTATAATTTTTAGTTTACAAAACCTAGGAAATGGGTTTGGGAGTCGATTACGCACGAAGAAGGATTAGCACCCTCGTAACCCCCAAAATTGGTACCTAGTTGATTAATTGATGTCTTAGTGTCGAGAATTGAAAATTTGAAGAGAATTTAAAATACGATATCACCTTGCATAATTATATTTTTAATTAAAATCACTTAAATGAATTAAAACATATGTAAAAGGCCTTCTTATCTCGAGGTAACCAAAACGAAGAGATCATGTCCCGTAAGTTAGGACACAACATCTCGAATCCTCGAAAATAGGCTTACTCATTATTTAGTTACTATTTAAATCTCATGTGTTTTAGTTTAAACAGAATGTTCGGTTAACTTTTCGAATCTCCAAATATAGAACATTGCCTTGATTTTAAAATTTTCCCTTTTTTATGCATCGAGTAAAAACGAATGTAACATTTAAAGTAATGTGCATTTAACTTATTCGGGCATAGTTTAAAAATGGATAAGTATATTTAAACACGGTTCATGGCATGGTTGTAGCAAAAATAAAATAAAATATAAGTGTAATAGAATGCTTAGAAAAAATGAAGTTGATATACGAGGTCAAATAATATTTGTAACACCCCCTAATCCCAAACCGTTGCCAGAATAGGGTTACAAGGCGTTATCGAACATATTGGTTAATTTACTAACAATTCATGCATAAACAACAAATATATTAAAATTAAATCGTTAAGTCTCTTTTATGAACCCTCGAGGCCTAAATCACGTATATAGATGAATAGGGACTTATTCAAGTACTCTAAAAATTTTTCGTAATATACTTATTATTATTATTATTTTAAAAAAAAATTAATATAACCCCTTTAGAGACATCTAACCTTCCCTGTAATTTCAAATTTGCAACCAATTCAACACAACAACAACTCAACAAATACAATCTTCATCCAAATCACATTCGTTTCATAATAATATCACTAATCCTTATTTTATCTAACATTATATCCATTCATACTTTCAAGTAGTATTTAAACATCTTAGTTAATTTGCATTTATATCATTTATCAACTTATATTAACTTAACTAATATATTCATGAGTTGATACAAAACATAGTCATATAAGCTCCTATACATGCCATATAAACCATTTAAAGTATTTATAACAAAATCTATCGGAAAATCGAGATAGTGTGACTTGAGCGTGATGATTCGATCCTCTGACCCTCCCGTTAATCTACAAAGAGCAATAAACATTACAAGTAAGCTGACTATAACTTAGTAAGTTCGTCGGCTTTAACCATAAATCTTACCAAATATTAGTTTTTCCAAAATTCAAATCATATGGATATTTCAAGTAAGTTGCTTTCATCTTGTAAGTCATAATCTCATTTTAAAATAAATTTACTTAATTGAGCTTAATAATAATAATGATAACATTACTTACATTTCTTTTTCCACACGTTACAATTACGACTTACCAACTTGTCCATTTAAGGAACGACTTACGGATTTGAGTACATCGTGATCTAAAGCCCCAAGTCTAGCTGAAGCACATAAGTACTAAACGGAAGCCCGAAGGCTAACTGAAGCACATAAGTGCTAAACGGAAGCCCGAAGGCTAACTGAAGCTCATCTGAGCTGAACTGAAACCCCAAAAGGGTTAACGAAAACTCATGTGAGTTAACGGAAGCTCGTAAGAGCTAAACAGAAAGCAAACACGAGAATTCGCAACAAATGCTGAATCTCAGTTTACTTGGGTAATTTACCGTCAATTCATCTTTTTCACTGAACGATCGTACTCATTTTCTGCGTTCAATACTCAGTTCAATTTCGTAACTTTTGTACATAATTTAATTATTTTCAACAATTAACATACATAAATATTAATCACCATTCATAAAATAACATTGAAATTTAATAATTTAACCGTACGAACTTACCCGGAACAATTTGTAGTAGTTGTAGAGATTTCTGGAACTATTCTAGAATTTTCTCTTTTCCTCGTTTATCCTCGATTTCTTGATCTATAATATAAAATTTTTCACTTATCAGTATTGAATTCACATTCATTCTATTTCACATCCTTAGTGTTTATAACCGGCTTATAAGTAACATTATCTGCAATTTCACTATTTACCTATGTATATTCAATGCTGTCCATCCATGTCATAGTCACTAAATCATTTTATCTTGAGCTACAGAACTCCAAATTAGGATCCGCTAATTTTTCCTGAAACTAGACTCACATATCTTCTTATCATAAAATTTTTAGAATTTTTGGTTTAGCCAATAAGTACAGTTTATTCTTTAAAGTCACCCCTGTTCTGCTGTCTGACAGTTCCAACCCTTCTTCACTAAAAATTAATTATCTCCTCGTATGGAATTTGGATGATGTTTCCATTTATTTTTCTTGAAAATAGACTCATTCAGGATTCTAGACATATAAATTTAAGCCCCTAATTAGGTTTCTCAAATTTTTTATGATTTTTCAAAGTCAGAACAGGGGAACTCGAATTCATTCTGACCTTGTCTCACAAAATTCATTATATCTCATGATTTACAAATCCATTGCTTACACGTTTCTTCTAGAAGAAACTAGACTCAATAAGCTTTAATTTCATATTCTTTTTCATCTTCTAATTCAATTTATACAATTTATGGTGATTTTTCAAAGTTAGACTATTGCTGCTGTCCAAAACTGTTTTAGTGCAAGCTGTTTATTACCATTTTTGCCCTAAGCTTTTAATAAATAACAATTTCGTCCCTACTCAATTAGCCTCTCAATTGAGCTGATTTTTCTCAATTAATACTTTACCTAGACATTATAAGTTATTTGACAACTATTAAAATTTAGAATTTCCACATAAAACCTTAACTTCAAACTCTTTCACCATTAGGTCCCAAATATTCACTTTCTATTCAATTCTTTCAATAAAATCAGCATATAAACAATTTAAAGCTCTAATTCCATGCTAAATCATCATATACTTCCATCACATATTCATAGCAACTTCCAATTTCTTTCATAGAATCAAAAACTAATGAATTCAACAAGTGGACCTAGCTGTAAAAGTCATAAAAACACAAAAATTTCAAGAAATAATCAAGAATTCAACTTACTTGCAGTAAAAATATGAAAAACCAGCTTAAGAAAACCCTTCTATGGTGTTTTTGCTGATGAAAATGCAGAAAAATAAAGAGAAATCTAGATAATTCCACTTTAGTCCTAGCTTTATTAATTAAATTTTGCAATATTCCAAATTTGCCCTTAATTCATAAATTTTCCTGTTGATTTCATGCCTCATGCCGTCCAGCCCAAGTAGACCTTGGGTCTATTTGCCTTTTAAACCCTCTTTCTTTTATCATTTAAACTATTTAATCATTTCCCATAATTTTACATTTGTTACAATGTAGTCCTTTTAATTCAATTAACTATTGGAACTTTAAAATTTCTTGACGAACTTATTAACACTCCAAAAATATTTTTAAAAATATTTATGGCTCGTTTTAAAAATTTTAAACTCTCAATACCTCGTTTTCGATTCTAATTTTTTTAAATATTTATTTCTAGTACACTATTCGCTATTTAAAAAATTTTCCTAACTTCACATTTAACTTATATTCACTAAATCAATAATATTTTCTACTCATTTGTCAGATTTAGTGATCTCAAATCATTGTTCTGACACCACTGAAAATTTAGGCTATTACAATATTATAAATAAAATATAAGAAATAAAATAATAGTAGCGATAGAAATAATAATGTATCATGAATAATATAACTATAATAATAATGATGATAACATTGACCAATAGCGATAAGAATAAGAATAACAATCATAATATCATGTTAAATAATAAAATAAATAAGACAACTCAAAATAAAAATAAAAATGAAAGATGTATAATTAAAAGAGGTAAATATAAATGACATGAAAGTGCCGAGAATAATAAAAGAAGTAATAAAATAACAAGAATAAAAATAAAAATAAAGTAATAATGACAATAATAATAAATAAGTGAAAGACTAAATTGAAATTTAAGTGAAATCGAAGTATAAATTTTAAAAAAAGGGAACAAAAGACAAAGGACTAAATCAGGACAAAACAAAAAGTACAGGGATCAAAAGGGTTATTTTCCCAAATCCAACACGCGTGTCATTCCCTTGACAGGTCAACACTGATGTCAAGGGCTTAATTTGTAAGCAAGTTAAAATTACAGGGGAAGAAATAAAATAACTAAAAATGAATAGGACTAAATTGAAAAAAGCTGTAAAAGCAGAATGACTAAACGAATAAATAGACCCCCTCTATCAAAGATCCTATGTGGTTCGGGTTGGGTCGTCGGGTTGTGCTTCAAAACGATGTCGTTTTGGGGCGTTTAGGGCCTGGATGAAACAATGTCGTTTTACTTAGTCTATATAAATTAAAAATATTAAAAGAATCATTTCAATTTGATTTTTTTTAAAAAGTCCTTTCCTTTTTCTTTTTCTCTCGGGTCAGTCCCTTGTCCGGCCAAGGGCCGCCGCATGTTCGCTGCAGCTACTGGTCATCGGCGGCGTCTACTGCCGCCTCCTGTGGTCAAAAAACCCAAAAAAAAACCTTTTTAGACCCTTTCTTCGAATAGAAAGTGGATCTGGGTTTAAATCCCCAAAAACTTAAACGATGCTTGGCCGAAGGAAGAAAAAATCGAAAGATTTCACCCTTTTTTGATGAGGCCTTCGACGAGACCCTAAAGGGTTTCATGGCTTCTCGAGTCAGAAAAAAGGGACTCACGACAGCGACGACAACGAAGTTTTTTCAAGTAAGACTTCTTTCCTTTTTTTACTTCGAAAATAAGAAATAAAAATGCTACCTTTTTTTTTTGAGAAACTAGTTCTTTCCGTATCTTATTCTATTTTTATATTTCGATTGCTTTGCGTCCTCATTACAAACTGTTTATTCGGCTTTTATAGCCGAGTGATTACAAATATTTGTATTTATTTTTTATTTTTTCTACTTCTGTTTTTTTCTGCTATTTGTTCTCTGTTCTCTTTCATTTTGAAGGTGTTCGTGGATGGTCAACGGTGACGATGGGAGTTATGCTTTAGCCATTTCGGTGAAATGATGGCAAAATGACAGACCTCGAGGCGTGAGTATCTTCAGGAGGAGTGCCCGCTGACGTGACAAGGAGCGGTGCAAAGGGCTGCGGCGCCGATAACCCTAGGGTTTTCGAAAAATTTTTAAGAGTAGGCCTTAGGGTTTTTGAAAAATTTTTAAGAGTGGGCCTTAGGGTTTTTGTGCTATTGGGCTTGTAATTTGGGTAATGTATTGGGCTATGTATTTTTTAAATGGACTTTTATTATTTTTTGTTTTGTTTATTGGGCCGGATAAAATTTGCCTGTTACAATCCAAAAATGGAGAATATGGATAAGATCGCAATAGGGAGGAATATTTTGATATAGTAATAAAAACTGCTGCTGTTGGCTTTTTTGGTTACTGGATTAGGACATATATAGGGTGATAAATTGATGTTGCCTTCAAATAGATTGGGAAAAATCTTGTTACAATCATTTCCAGCGTCAATAATGTGGAGATCAGTAGCAGACAAGATATTGACAGGACTTAAGAGTTGGTTGAAGCTAAGGTTTAAGTATGATAGATCAAAAAGCTTGCTAATTTATTTTGGGATAGGACCTTTTAATAGATTTGAACCAAGGTCTAAGTACCGCATCTTTGATAAACTACCAATACAAGAAGGGATTGAACCACTCAATTTGTTTTGGGAGAGGTCCAATGAAGTTAAATTTGCTAAATTACAAATACAAGAAGGGATTGAACCACTCAATCTGTTTTAGGAGAGTGAAATGGACTCCAATTTTGTCAATTGGCACAAAGCTAGAGGAATATGACCAATAAAACTATTATTAGGGAGGGATAAAAGGTTGAGGTTCTCCAAATTTTCAATATCTTGAGGGATTGAACCTTGAAGTTAGCTATAATCAAGGTACAAAATTTCCAAATTGGTTAATTGATATAGAGTAATGGGTATTGAACCGACTAGTCTATTGTTGTAGAGATCCAAATAAGGCAAATTCCTCAAATGTCCAATTTCCAATGAGATAGATCCATTAATTTGGTTCCCCTAAAGGATCAGAGATTGGAGATTGGTTAATTGACCTAAAACAGAAGGGATTGGACCAACAATTCATTTGTTGGAGAGACTTAAATAAGTCAAATTTCTCAAATATCTAATTTCTAATGGGATAGATCCATTGATATGGTTCCCTGAAAGGATCAGATATTGGAGATTATTTAATTGATCCATAGCAGAAGGGATTGGACCAATTATTCCACATTGACTTCAGTTTAAAATCACAAGGTTCTCTAGATTCCCCAATTGTGTAGGGATGGAACTATTAATATTATCATTATAGGAAATGTCGAGAAGCTTTAATTGGATCAGCTTTCCTAGAGAAGGAGGTAACTCACCATATAAACCACAATTGGACAAGTCAAGGTACTTCAATACTGATAGATCACCTATTTGATGCGGGATTTTTCCACTAAGTTGATAATCACTAAGATCATGAAGGACAAGATTTGAAAATGAAGAGAAATTCAGTTTCTCATATTTATCTCCAACCTCAATGTTGGGCGCATTAGCTAAGTTAATTTTGGTGATGCTTTCAGTAGTGTTGCAGGTTATAGCAGGCCATTGGCAACATTGTGAAGTATTGCTGCTATGGTTACTCCACAACCTACTTTTTAGCAGAGCCATGGCTTCGAACTCCAATGGCGATGGATATGCTTCTGTCACAATTGTAGCAAAAAAAGAAGGATGGTAGCCCATAATACTACTAGAATAATAGTGTTAGAGTTGTGTGACCCAAATTTTAAGAGATTTCTTGCAAGTCAAGCTAAACAGAATATATATTCTTTCTAGAAGATTTAGTATTTATGAGTATAATATATTTAGCATTTATTAGCATAATATATTTGACTTTGATTAGAATTAGGTTTTTTTCAACCTATAAATAGATGTAGTTGAAACTCCTCTTGTAATTATTCGAATTCGACATAGTGAATTTTCTTCTTCTCTGTCCGTGGTTTTTTCCCAAAAGGGTCTCTACGTAAAAATTTATGTGTTATTTATTTTTTATTTCTTTTTTTTTTTGCGATATATTGTCATTACCAACATTTTATTTTCTACAAATTGGTATTAGAGTTTCCAAGTTATTCGTCTCGATCACGGTAATGACGTCTTTGAAATATAAAACTTCTCTGTTGGATTGCAACACCAGATTTACGTTGTGGTAGATTAAGATGCAAGCAGTTTTTGCACACATAGATCTGGAGGATGCCCTGCTAGGGATAGATATGATGTCTTTGGCATTAATAGATGAAGAGAAGAAGCGTAAGGATCGAAAGGCATTAACAGAATTACATCTGCATTTGCCTAACAAAATTTTGTAGGATGTGATGAAGGAGAAGACCGCTACTGCATTATGGAAGAGGCAAGAACAAATATTTATGTCGAAAACTCTAACCAGGAAGTTGGATATGAAATAACATCTTTATGCCCATCGTTTGAAAGAATGTGCATCTGTGCACAAACACTTAATAGTGTTTAAAGAAATTCTCTCAAACTTGAAGGCCATGGAGGTTCAGTATGATAAGGGAGATCTAGGGTTGATTCTACTTTGTTCATTGCCCCCGTCTTATTCAATCTTTAGAGACACAATTTTAAATAGCCGCAAGTCTCTCACAATTGATGAGGTTTATAATTCTTTGACCTCGTATATAAGATGAAACATCTTATGGTTAAACCCGACTCTAAGGGAGAGAGTCTCATTGTTTTTGGAAGACAAGAATGGAATGCTGATGATGATCGTGGTAGAACACAGGAATGAAATCCTCGTGGTAAATCTAAGGGTAGATCGAAGTCTTCAAACAGAGGTAAAACTTGTAACTTCTACAAGAAGAAAGGGCACGTTAAATCTAAGTGCTATAAACTACAGAACAAGATCAAAAGGGAGGCTGCGAATCAAAAAGGAAAACAACTAAAAAATTAGGTGAAGTTGATGTTATAGAAGACTACAATGGTGGTGAACTTCTAGTCGCTTCTGTCAAAAATTTTAAAATGAGCGAGGAGTGGATCCTTGATTCAGGCTGCAACTTTCACTTGAGTCCCAATTGGGATTGGTTTACAACTTACGAAACAATGTCTAAAGGTGTTGTTTTGATGGGAAATAATGCTTCGTGTAAAATTGTAGGTCTTGGAACGATTAAAGTTAATATGTTTGACGGAGTTGTCAGAACACTTAGTGACATGCGACATGTTCCAGAATTGAAGAGAAATTTAATTTCGTTAAGTACTCTTGATTCAAAAGGGTACAGATACACAGCTGAAAGTGGGGTTTTGAAGATTTCCAAAAGTTCCCTTGTTGTGATGCAAGGGCAGAGAAATACTACCAAGTTATATGTTTTGCAGGGTTCTACTATTACTGATGATGCAGTTGTAGCTTCCTCTTTCTTGTCAAATGATGATATTACTAAACTTTGGCATATACGCCTAGGGCATATGAGTGAGAATGGTGTCAAGACCATTTTTTTTTGAAACAGGGATCGACTTTGGTTTTGAAAATGAAAACCACCGATCTTTTATTAGGTGTGATTGGACCACCTCATAATTTAATTGTTTGAAAACGTTTTGTTTTACTAAAACAATGATTTTGGTTTACGAAAATTGAGAAAATGAGTTCGGGAGTCGGTTACATACGAGGAAGGATTAGCACCCTCGTAAAGCCCAAAATTGGCACCAAATTGATTAATTAATGTCTTAATGTCTAAGATTTTAAAATATTTTGAAATATGGTTCTTTTTTAAAACATTTGTGTGGTTCAAGTTGGTCATCAAAATTCTCTTGTTTCGAAGGTATATAGCATCACATCCAGCACGATTGGACACGATTCTTCATACCTTTGAAAATACGATTGATTTTTGATCCCCAAAGGCTTGCACATTGAAAATTACAAAAGGATGTCCCATGATTTAGTCTAACAAAGAATCGAAACCCAGCACGGTAGGGCATGATTTCTTCAAATTTCCAAAATATCGAACATTGCCTTATTTGAAAACCTTTAAATAAACCATTATAAGCTAGCTCAAAATGCTTTAATTTTACTTGGAATAAAATAGAACGATTGCTTTTAAAAAGTTGAAAATTATAATGCAACATTTGTAGACTAAAAAAAACATGGAATAATGTGCACACATACAATACTTGGTGCATGAATATAATATAACCTTATTTAGCCAACTAACAAAACAAACAATTAAATATAATTAATCTAAGGAAAATGATATTAAATTTTTAAGCATGGATAGAGAACAATTGATATGACAATACAAAAACGAATAAACAATATGCAACAATAATATATATGATATAATATGAAACAATCAATGCAAAATGTATAAGACAAAATAGATATTAGAAGCCAATGTGATATAAGACAATTTTAAAATAATGATGAATCGAGGAACACATAATATACATAATACATGAATTGATGAGTTGATGAATTTGAAATAACTTATATGTATATAAAACTAATAGAATATGAATGATTATTAAAATATATATTATGTAAAAAGAAATTCAAAATAATAATATATAGAATAATTTCAAATAAAATAAATAATAATTTCAAATAAAATAAATTGATTTAACTAATGATATATATGAAACCGAAAACCTAATGTACAAATATGCTAGTTTTTGAAAGTGTTTAATATAAATAAAATATACATAAATAAACAGATTAGATACATAAATAAATTTAAAGGAAAATATATATATACACAAGTAAATGAATAAGTAATAAAATAACAAAAAAACGGGTGAAAGTAAAAATAAAAAAAGAATTAATAAGCAAGTGAACACATAATAAAAAAATAATACAATAAAAACTAATAAAGTTTAAATAAAAACAAATAAACAAATGATTTAAATTAAACTAACTACAAATAATTAAAGTAGTATTAAAAGAATTAAAATTAATAATAACAATAACAACAACAACAACAACAACAATAATAATAATAATAATAATAATAATAATAATAATAATAATAATAACACAACAAGCCAAAGTAGAAAATAATAATATGTTAACAAGAATAATAATCATATATATTAATAATAAAGTGATGGCATGTGAATAAGGATAATAATAATAATTAATAATTAATAATACTAAATTAATAATAAAGTAATAAGCAAATAAACACAAAAAAAGAAAATATATAATATAATAATAACAATATGAAATTAATTAGTTTAATACTAAGATAATAATAATAGTAATAGAGAGTAACAATACATTAATAATAATATGTTAATAACAATAATAATAATAATATATAAAAAAGGGAATAATAATAGTATAGTAAAAATAATAATAATGTGTTAATGAGAATGATAATAATAAAATGAGATTATAATAATAATATTAATGAAAATAGACGTAAAAGAAATAGTAATAATAGTAATAATATAAATAATAATATATGTTTGCAAAATAACGATAGTAAAAAAAATTATATATATTAATAATAATAATGGAAATAATAATAATAATGGCATTAGAATAAAATAAATATAAGCACAAGTACAATACTAATATTAATAATATATTTAATTGATAATAAAATAACAAAAGTAACGAAAAGGACCAAATTGAATCTAAAAATGAAGTTTTGGGGAAAAGCTAAAATAAACCGAGAGGCCAATTTGAACGCGAGAATAATAAGGAGGGACTAAAGGAGAAAATATCCCCTTCCTCCTTAATGCAGCGTTTTGCACGGGACCAAAATAAAGAAAAAACAAAATTACAGGGCTAAATTAAAAATAACGAAAGACTTAATCATAAAATTGTAAAAAAGCAGAAGGGCTAAATGCGCAAATAGCCCCTTTTCCAAAAACACACAGATCCTAGGCGAGTCGAGACGGGTCGGTCCGGTCCAGGTCAAAACGACGTCGTTTTGGGCATTTAAGGCTAGTCCCAAAACGACGTCGTTTTGGGGGCCTATATAAGTCAAAAAATTTAAAAAAAAAACTCATTCTTCCTTTGTTTTAAAAAAAAAAACTTCAAAAACTCTCTATTCTCTCTCAAGGCCCTCTCCCTCCTGCCAAGCTCAGGCTCCGTCCGCCACTGTCGCCGGCCACCGTCGCCGGCCACCACGCACGGTGGTCGGAAATTCAAAAAAGGTATTTTTTTTGTATTTTTTATGTGTTTGTAATATATGTATACATGCAAGTAAATAGATTTGAAAATAAAAGAATAAATAAAAAAATAAAATAAAATCACCTTAGGTTTTCGGGTTTGATTTTTGGTATTTTGGATTCCTCCGATTTGGTGTTTTTCTCCTGATTTGTTATTATTTGCTTTGAATCACTGATTTTTTTTATTCAAAATGTCTCTAAAAAACCTACAAAGATTAAAAGACTTTATATAGCCGTTTACAAAGTATTTTTGTTCAACTACTTGTCATTTCTTTTTAATTGTTGCAGGTGCAACTTGAGCGGTGGCACAGTGGCGGTGAAGCAGGTGGTATGGGCGATGGGACAGAGGGCAGTTGGCCGAATGCTGCACCTAGGGTTTGAAAGATCTGATTCTTCCCTTTTTTATTGTTTTCTGTTTAGGCTAGGGTTAATTTGGGTTTAAATTGGGCTTAGTTTTTTTTTATTGGGCCATTTGGGTTTGTTTTAGTTGGTTTAGGTCTACTTTGGGGTTATCTAATATGGGTTTGGGGATTTGGTTTGGTTTTGGGTGTAATGGGGATGTATTGGGTTTGGGTCTAATGTTAGTTTATTGGGCCCGGTCAAATTTGGGCATTTACAAATGGAATGGTAAAATTGAGCAAAAGAGGACTTCTTGATGGGCAAGGTATTTGCAAACTAAAGTTCTGTGAGCACTGCATTTTTGGGAAGCAAAAGAGAGTTCAATTCACTAGAGGGATCTATAACACGAAGGGAACGTTGGAGTATATTCATTCTAATCTATGGGGGCCATTCAGAGTGCCTTCGAGAGGTGGAGCTAGTTATATGCTAACTTTTATTGATGATTTTTCCAGAAAAGTTTAGGCGTTCTTCTTAAAACAGAAAAATAATGTGTTTTCCGCATTTAAGTCTTGGAAAATTATGATTGAAAAACATACGAGAAAACAAATAAAATACCTCCGCATAGACAATGGCTTAGAGTTCTGTTATGATAAGCTTAATAAACTGTGTAAGACAGAAGGGATCATGAGACACTTGATAGTTCGTCATACTCCACAGCAAAACGGCGTTGAAAAACGAATGAACAGAACGATCATGGAGAAGGTTCGATGTATGTTGTCAAATGCCAACTTACCAAAGTCGTTTTGGGCCGAAGTAGAATCTACTGCATGTTTTTTGATCAACCGATCTCCATCCGTTGCCATTGAGAAAAAGACTCCACAAGAGGTATGGTCTGGTAATCCTGCTGACTATTTTGATTTAAGGATCTTTGGGTGTCTTGCGTATGCTCATACTGATAATGGAAAATTGGAACCAAGATCCATTAAATGTGTTTTTCTTGGTTATAAAGCTGGTGTAAAATGGTATAAGTTATGGTGTCCTGAAAATGGAAAACTTATGATTAGCAGAGATGTTGTTTTTGATGAAACTGCTATGCTACCTAACTTATCTCTTAAAGACTCTTCCAATAAAGAAAATCAAAAGCAGGTAGAGTATCTGATTAATCCAGAATCTACAACAGAGTCAACTCTTCAAGCTAGTACAAAAATTCAGAATAGAGTTTCTTCTTCACCATAATACTTTATCGCCAAAAATAGAACTAGAAGAGAAATTAAACCTCTAAAGAAGTATGCCAAGGCTGATTTAGTTGCTTATGTTTTCAATATGGCTGAAGATATAGATGCAAACCTAGAGCCATCTAATTATTCTGAAGCGGTTAACTGTGAAGACTCAAAAAAATGGATGTTTGCTATGCAAGAGGAGATGGAATTACTCCACAAAAATAGAACATGGGATCTTATAAAACTTCCTTAAGGTAAAAAGGTAGTTCGTTGTAAATGAGTATTTAAAAAGAAAGAAGGAACTCCAGGAGTTGAAGAACCCAGATATAAAGCAAGGCTTGTTGCAAAGGGTTACAGTCAAATTCCAGGAGTGGACTTCACAGATGTGTTCCCCCTAATTGTGAAGCATAGTTCGATTCGAGTTTTGCTTGATATTGTGGCCATGCATGATTTGGAGCTTGAGCAGTTGATGTAAAAACTGTATTTTTGCATAGAGAACTTGAGGAGGATATTTACATGTAACAACTAGAGGGTTTTACAGTCTCAAAAAAAGAGGACTATGTTTGCTTGTTGAAAAAGTCCCTTTACGGTTTGAAACAGTCACCAAGGCAGTGGTACAAGAGGTTTGATTACTTTATGACTTCTTATGATTTCAAAAAAAGTAGCTTTGACAGTTGTGTTTACTTTAAGAAAAATAGTGATGGTTCTTTTGTGTATCTACTCCTTTACGTTGATGACATGTTGATAGTAGCAAAAGATAAAGGAGAGATAAGAAAGGTCAAAGCCTAACTAAGTGAAGAATTTGAGATAAAAGATTTGGGACCAGGAAAGAAGATACTTGGTATGGAGATTCTCAGAGATAGAAAAGCAAGTAAATTGTACCTAAGTTAGAAGGGGTACATTGGGAAAGTTCTTTACATGTTCAGTTTGCAGAGTGCTAAGCCTGTTAGTACTCCTTTAGCAGCCCATTTCAGACTTTCATCGGCTTTGTCTCCACAATCAGATGATGAGATTGAATACATGTCACATGTTCCATACTCTAGTGTAGTGGGATTTCTCATGTATGCTATGGTTTGTTCACGTCCAGATTTATCATATGCAGTTAGTGCAGTTAGCAGAAACATGGTGAATCCTAGTAAAGAATATTGGAAAGCAGTTCAGTGGATTTTAAGTTACTTACGAGGTACTACTGATGTTTGCTTACAGTTTGGAAGAACTAGAGATGGAGTCATTGGGTATGTTGATTTTGTTGGAGACCGTGATAGAAGAAGATCTCTCACAGGTTATGTCTTTACAATCGGAGGTTGTGCAATCAGTTGGAAAGCAACTTTGCAAACTACAGTTGTTTTGTCTACCACTGAAGCTGAGTACATGGCGATTACTGAGGCTTGAAAAAAAGCTATTTGGTTGAAGGGACTCTTTAGTGAACTCAATGAAGACCTTCAAATCAATACAGTATTTTGTGATAGTCAGAGTGTCATCTTCCTTACAAAAGATCAAATGTTTCATGAGAGGAAAAAACACATTGATGTTCGGTATCATTTTGTTCGTGATATTATTGCTCATGGTGATATTGTTGTGAGCAAAATTAGTACTCATGAATTCCTACAGATATGATGACTAAATCACTTCTTAAACCAAGTTTGAGCATTGTTTAGACTTGGTTGGTGTTGACTGTTAAAGTTAAACCCTTAAGGGGTTTTATGGAAGAGGTGAAAAACTTGTTCGTTGAGAATTCGTGTCAAGGTGGCGATTATTAGAGTTGTGTGACCCAAATTCTAAGAGATTGCTTGCAAGTCAAGTTAAACAAAATATATTTTCTTTCTAGAAGATTTAATATTTATGAGTATAATATATTTAGCATTTATTAGCATAATATATTTGACTTTGATTAGAATTAGGTTTTTTCAACCTATAAATAGATGTAGTCGAAACTCCTCTTGTAATCATTCGAATTCGACATAGTGAATTTTCTTCTCCTCTGCCTGTGGTTTTTTCCTGAAAGGGTTTCTACGTAAAAATATATGTGTTCTTTATTTTTTATTTCTCTTTTTTTTGATATATTGTCATTACCGACATTCTATTTTTTACAAATAGAAATGGTCATGGATGAGTCCATGTTTAATTTGGTAAGGATTTAGTGGTAGCATATATGTTATGGTTTCCAAACTGATGAATTTAAAGGAACTCATCAAAGGATTCAAGGTCTGGTTGCAATAGTTGTAGGGGCAGTTGTTGTCATTGCTTCAGTCCTTGTCATGGAACTTAATTCATCATGCGCAATGCTTTCTTTTTCATGGAAATTTCTATGTTGTTAGTATCAATAATGCAAATACTATATTATAGGATTGAATCTTTGCTCTTCCAATGGTCCATATTTCTTGATAATGATACCTCCTGATTTTAATTTTCATCAAAAACATATGGACGCATGTTTCCAGATATTTTATTTTGTCACGGAAAATTCATAATTTAACTTTTTAAAAAATAATTTTTATATAAGTTTAAGTTAAAAAAATTATATTATAAACATAAACGCGCATGCGTGTTTGGGATGATTATGAATAAAAATTTCTAAAATCATATTATAAGTTCTAAAAAATTATATTATATATATTTTTGATATTTTATAAAGTTATGATAAGAATTATATTATTTAAATCCTAAAAAGTTTCTAAAGTTATAGCCAAAAATATATTATAAAAATAATTTATGTTTTATAAAAAGTGTTACTACATACTTATTTATAAAAAAGTTATGGTCAAAAATTTTGAATATAACTTATTTATGTGTCCATACTATATGTTATAGAAAATAATATACTTATTTATAAAACAATTAGAATTTTTTGTCATGATTTATTTAAAAAAAACCTTTTTAAGACAAAAAAAAAATTATTTATAAGAAGTGTTTTGGAAGTTATTGGACACTTGATAATTTTTTTTTTATAATTGTTATATATTATAAATTTTATACTATTTTTAACCTAATTCATGTATTATAAAAATGGTTATAATCTAAAAAATTTTAAGTTGTGGCCTATTAGTCGAGTATTCACCTTTCTAAGGAATAGTCTAAGTTCAAATCTCATTGTTAAAAAAAAAAAATTGTTATAACCTAACATAAATAATTTTTCTTGTTATTTTTATTAGTAATCGTATTATCGATTATTTTCTTGGACTAATATATTAAATATGATGATTTTATTTTAATTTTTATTACTTGTTTAGAAATTTTTTAATTGTAATGATAATTTATTATAGTAATTAATATTTTAAAAAATATATAAATTAAGTAACTGTGTAATTATAAATTATAAATTATAAATTACAATTTGTACTACAAAATATAATATAGAAAATTATGATGTAATTACACCCCGTCATCCAAACATATACAGGAAATCATAATTCTTTGTAATTATAAATCTCTTGTAATTACTACTTAATAATTACACTTCTATCCGATTATTATGTGTTGTCAAAACAAATTTTTGCAATTGCTTGGAAAAAAGGTTAGCTTAATTTGAATCCAAAACTGCATGATTTTGAAAATATTTCCTTTCACATTGAATCAAAATTTTCATGCAAAAAACATTGGAAATTCATTACACGTAAAACTGGAACACCCCGTACAAGCTGCAAATGTTGATCCCATGGCAACGACGATTCCATCTTTAATTTGGTTTAACAATTTAAAGATGTTGATTTAATTGTGGCCCCAAGCCTTTTCGATCATTTTGTGGATATACTTTTCCATTAAATGCCTAATTTTCCACAAAAGATTATGACTCAAGGGAATTTTTGGTTCAGTCGTAATGGAATTTATTTTCCAAAGAATCGTCTTCAGTTTCTATCTAAGAAATTTCTCACCCATGAAGACCCAAAAAGTGGACTTCAATCAAATTAATGGTGTTTTCACTATTGACAGATTTTAATGAAGTTATATGTATGTTTATACCATATATTTTATTGAATTAGAGTTATGAGTTCATTTGATATAATTTCGGTCAGAAAAATTACCTAAAAATCAGTTTTTTAATAAAGTAATGAATATTAATAAAAGGTTAAAAGGTAAAAAACACCTTAATAAAAAGTTAAAAAATCAATTAAGCTCATACTAGAAACATGGATCTAATTGAGCATTCAGTGGGAAAAAAATCAATTGGCTCCTTTCGTTAATGAAAATTGTTGTTGATTAATTTTATTAATATTGGTTATTGATATGGTTGACGGAAGCTATGGCAAGTTGGCATTTGACATGCCACATGGAAGTATGTTGATGTTGCTTATCAAGTTATTAAAATATTTTTAAAAATGTAAAAATTATAAAAAAATTATAAAAATTATTGCAAATATAAAAAATAAAATTTAATGATTTTTAAAAAGTTCTAAAAATTATAAAATATAACTTGACTCGCTATGAGAGTTCTATTTGATATTTCACTCAATGTCTATAGAAATACTCCCATGTATTGGTAGTGTAAATAATCTTTAGACTTAAAAGACACAAACTCTCCTTGTATGTTGATCGTCATACTTTCCTGTTTAATTCTGCTCATTGAATAAAAGAATTTTTGATGAATAACTAATTCTTTTTTTCAGTTATTCTTTTCTAGTCTATTAATAACAAAACGGATTCTTCTAATGTATAAAATAAAAATTCCAATGGCTTTTGCTACTCTAACCGTCCCGACCACGATTTTTCCTTTTTTCTAGGCATTTCATTTCGCCTTGAAATAAGAAACTGTATTGATACTAGATATAAAAAAAAACATATTAACTAAAATAAAGGAGTAAATAGAAATGGATAAATAAATAGTGGGTTCCATCGTTTCTATGGTTACTTCTTAAATGGTAAGGCACTCTCTATACACCAGAGCTCATTCCTTCATTTAATTAGTAACTTGTACAGTTCACACTCTTCGGCTATACTCATAAATTTTCCAGTAATAAATCTTTCATAACAAAATCTATCTTATACAGTAACAGTATGTAAGGATGAGGATTTTAGTGATTTGCATTGATAGGTACTAGTAGAATGTTTTAAGTATGGTATGTCGGTGATGGAGTGGTTTAGAAAGGACTCATCACCCCAAGTGATATGAGGGGACATATTTTTTTGCTCTTGACTTGTACAACTACAAGTCTTTAGTGAAGGCCAATAATCAGGATTAATACAAGGTGTTGTAAGTCTGACATGGGTGAGCAAAGGTAGACACCATGCCATGCCTTTTTGCTTATTTGGGATATATAATGGAAAGACTGAATTACACATAAATACTAGACACTGAAAGCTTTTGTCGATAAAAATTTAATTTTAACTTTACCAATAATTTGGGTCATAATAAATTACTAAATTCTACTCATTTTTTAATTGAAATAAATTATATTTATTACCAACATAATTCAAAGCCTAACGGGTGACAAAAAAAAAAAAAAAAACCCAGTTGTAGCGTATACGTTATAGTTTCCAAACTGATGGATTTCTATAGGAGTCAATTGCTTTTTGCAATTGTTGTTATTGCTTCAGTCGATGTCATGGAATTTACTTTTTCTTATGCAAGACTTCTTTTTCATGGAAATTTCCATTTCGTGCCTGCATAGCGATTAGAAAAGTTGAGTATACATTTTCATGTTGTTATTAGTATCAATGATGCAATTGCTAGGGATGAGTGTTAGATTGAATCGAGAAATAATTTTGAGTTAATCGAGTTGACGAGTCTCACTTTATCATCTTAACTTAATTTGGATTTTTTTTCAAATTGAGTCGAGTGAAATGAAATTCGAGTCGAGCCGGATTGAGTGAAATTGTTTTAGTTAAATTAAAAAATTAAACATGCCACATTAAAATCTTGCTATAATATAATGAATTTCATGTTAGAGCATACAAATTTAAAATCATATATATTTGAAAACTCTTTTAAACAAAATTAGAGACTTTAGAATGATTAAACAGGATTAAGTTTTATGAAGTTTTAAGAGGCTTAATTGAATTAGCTTAGTGTTAGAGTCATTTCCTTGAGCAGATTAAACTGGATTTAGTTTTAGTATTTTCATATTTTATAGTATAATGCAAAATGTCTTATATAATATTTTAATGATTGAAATATTATTAATGTGACATCTTATCTGAAAATTCCAATGTGAATTAATTATTTGAAAACAACTTAATTCCATGAATTTTCTTTGCAATTGTTTGGAAATAAAAAAAATAGGTTTAATTTGGACCCGAAAGTATATGATTTTGAAAATTTCAATCTGAATTAATTATTAGATTTGGGTGCAATTACTTGTGATTAAAAGGTATAGCATGTTTACCTAACCATTGTAATTGATGGATCCACTAAATTGAATGTAATTATAACACCTCAATTATACTATTCAATTCTTAGGGAGTTGAGAGTTGGGGTAATTATGTGAGTAATTACAACCAATTACTAATTACCTTATAAATTTTCAAACTCACATACAATATTTAAGAAATGGTTTTTTATACAAGTTTATAAAAGTTATTTTAATACAATAATAACAAAATAATTTAATTTTAGGACATATATTTTATATTTTTTAAAATATAATTATATATTTCTTATTGGGTCAAAATTGCTTTGCTATTAGACATATAAATTCAAATATTCGTGCAAATATTAGATTTGAGTGCAATTACTTGCGATTGCAAGGGTGTGGCATGTTTAGCAAACCATTGTGATTTGTGGGTTCACTAAATTGAATGTAATTATAACACCTCAATTAAACTAATCAATTTTTAGGGGTTGAGAGTTGGGGTAATTACACGAGTAATTACAATAAATTACTAATTACATTATAGGTTTTCAAACACAAGTACATGATTTAAGAAATTATTTTTTATACAAGTTTATAAAAATTATTTTAATACAATAATATATTTTAAATTTAGGACATATATTCTATATATTTTAAATATAATTATATAATTCTTATCGGGCCAAAATTGCTTTGCTATTAGACGCATAAGTCAAAATATTTCGTGTAATTTTTTTTTTATTTCGTAATGTATCTACCGGAGCGAGCCCAGTAACTAATCCTTCGTATTCTGTAGGTCCATTAAGGGGGTGGATGTTGGCCACAAGTTTTAAACCTAATCCATACGTAGGCCGAGGATCAAAGCCTCAACTATTAATTAAAGTAGGAAAGATCCTTACCATCACACCTGACTCTTATGTTTTATAAAAGCAAATTTTAACCTAGCAAATTATGCTTATAAAGCATGTATTATAATTTTTGTACTATTCTTGTATGGTCACATATTTGAGCACTTTAACATAAGCGCCATAAAAACTATTCAACACTTTATAAAACATTGTTTATAAATGTTATATTATAAAATTTATATTATTTTTTATCTAATTTGAACGAAATAATAGCAATCGAAATATTATAAAAAGGTTATAAAGTTTGAACACATAGTAAACTACAAATTAGATTTATAAAAACTATTATAATTGAAGGATTATAAAGTTGATTTGTGCCTCAAATTCTAGAATGCTAATAATGATGTTTGGGAGAGAAAATAGATCAAAATTGTATTTCATAAATACATTAATATTATCATTCACCTTGCCTTTATTTTATTTTTCTCATAAATTATTTAAATGGTTACATGGTTTTTAGGAAATATTATGGGTAGATGTTGATTATGTAAATGTAAAAGGTTTTCTTGTAGTATATCACTGGATACGATATCATTTGAAAGAACAAAGCTAGACACAAGTACTAAACACGGCTTGCAAACTCTTTATTCAAAGCTTCGAAATGTGGTTGAGAGGATATTTGTTGTTCTAAAAAAATATTCCCCATATTAACAAACCACATTAATATAGTCTAAAAAACAATGTTCAATCGTTCTTACTTGTTGTATACTTCACAATTCCATTTATAGATGGAATTGGAATTATTAATACTTTTAAATAGTACATGAAAAAAAAAAGATCTTGATAATCTTAATGATACAGATAAAAAAATGATCTCGATAATCTTAATGATGCATATTCAGATTTTGATTTAGATGATGAATGTTATACCCCCGCCACATGGACACGTATAGACAACATTAACCTTTTCATTGAGTCTGCCTGAGAAGATGTCTCACCGGACCATCCACTAAGATCAAAGGAGCACCAACCCTTTAGAAAGGCTAGGCACCCCTTTTTTTTGGTGTGAACACATCATTGAGGCCATTAGGACTTGCATGGGCGTAACAACCTTGTACTGATCGAATGAATAACAGAATGGGGCCTATCATGAATATCCTTCATGTTCGTGAATATCCTTTGCACATTTAGTGGGATTGAGCATTTATCCTGCCATGCCATGCTAATGGACAAGAGGACTTCTCTTATAAATACCTTTCCAACAATGAAGAATGGATCGATTTTCAAACCTTTAAAGTTACTTTGAGCAACCATTTCCTCTTTCAGCAATCAGCCTGATGCTGTCATTGAGAGCACCGAAAATATCCTATTCCCTATAAAATAATGAAAAAGAACAGTAAAGGGGAAATAGGGTCGAACCCTCAGGGATCGGATTGCACGAATGCTTGTTGCTCAAAACCCTGGGCAGAATCGTGCCCAAGAAAACAACGTTCCCGAAAAAAACAAAAAAAAATAGAATTTTAAAGTTTTTGATTTGGGAATAAAATAAAATAAAAACGAAATTAAAAGCTGAATTGAATTTTCGAAAATTAAAAGTAAAAATAAAGTTGAGAGAAAGATTTCTTATGGTGATTTTCCAGCCTCCGGTTATCTTGGTTCACCTTGGGTTCAATCGTTGGCTTTTAAGTAACCCTTCTCAAGCAGAGTAAGCAGTTATAGTGGAAGAGAATGCCTACGACCACCAGCTCCAATAATTTAGACTTAAGATTTGGCAGAACCTGACTCTAACTAATATTCGCTTTTGTGGGACTATCTTCTGCTAGATCATCACTTCCCAACGACGGATACCATCCATTTTGTCTCTTGGACTCGCCAACTTCTAACGCAGATAGCCAACGAACCGACTGTGCAACCTTCCCAAAACGTACAAAGCGGCCGTCCCTTGCACAATTTGAAAAGATCACCTATTAAGGGACATAGACGGAAGCGTCAGCCCTGTAATTCGGTGAAACGATGAATACCCTGTTGAGAAGGCTAGGCACAGATTCTAAGCCTCAAGAACCTTTTTGGGGAATTTCGACAACCTTCGGCTAGATTAGATTTAGTGGCTCATGAATTTTGGGGAAAAACAAAAAAAAAATTAATGGAAAGGGAAATTTTTTTATTGAAATATGAAAAGAACAAAAAGACTAAATTTATGGGGGAAAGGGTGTTACAGCAAAAGATGGACGAAATTTGTGTCACTTCATCCCCTATTTATTGTACTAAGAAACCTAGCCTATTCCTAATTAAATTCTAAAAGATAAATACAAATAAATAAAGATAATTAAAGATAATTAAAGATAAATGAAAATAAATCCTAAAATTAAATCTAAATAATAATCCTTAATAATTATCCTAATTTAATTAAACATTAAATAGTATCTTGTGCTATAAAATCTCTTCTTTTGCACTTTTGCCCTTATTTCTTCCATACTTGCATTTTTGGCACCACTTCTCTCCTACTTCGCATGTTGGCCCATTTTATCTTCAAATTTGCATTTTTTGCCTTTAAATTTCTTTTTGCCTCCAATTTAGTCCCTGAAAGATAAAAAACCATAAATAGCTCAAATTAGTAGGGTTATACTCAAAATAAACATGCAGTTAGCACATAAAAATATGTCGTTCTAGAGTATTATCACAGCCTGTCCTCTTGTTCCTTTTTGGCTCTCTTCCTCTTTAAGTGAACCGGCCTCCACAAAACCACCACTCACTCCACCTTACCTCCTCCTTGCTCCCCTCCATTGTTGTACCTTGTATCAACAATGAAGAAATTGGTCAAGAACTAATAGATGAGGATAAGAAGTATATGTTAAATGTTAGAAAAGGAGTAACCCAACAAATATGATGCTAGAGCAATAATAAAGTTGCATATGATGTTTATTTTTTTGTTCTTTTTTATCGGTAATCGTGTTGTCGGTTACTTTCTTGGACTAACATAACATGATTTGATTTTAATTTATGTCACTTGTTTAAAATTTTTTCTCAAGTATTATTGATAACTATTTATAGTAATTAGTACTTTTTAAAAAAATTTAAAATTTGTAAATGTGTAATCACAATTTATATTACTAAACAAGGCACAAAGAATTACAATATAATTACACTTCATTAGCCAAATACATCTAGAAAATTATAATTCTTTGCAATTACTAGAAGGTGACATTGCCTTAATAATCACATTTTCATCTAATTCCTCCTTGGTATCAAAATACACTTTACATGTATACGTGGAAACACCTCGTGCATCGTGTGCCTGTACTATGCATTAATGTAAAATTAATTAAAAAAGACATATCAATAGCTAAAGTAGGGCTTAAAGGTATTTTTGATCGTCAAACTATTTCGAAAAAATTAATTAAGCCCCTGCAAACTTTTTGCACCCAACTGAGCCCTTAAACTAACAAAACTGACAAAATAAGCCCTTCAACTAATGTTGTCCGATACTTAGAAAAAGAAATATCAATAGTTAAAGAAGGGTTTAATGGTATTTTTGGTCCTTGAAATTTTTCCAAAAAATCAATTAAGCCCCTGCGAACTTTTTGCACCCAATTGAGCCCCTGAACTAACAAAATTGGCCAAATAGGCCCTTTGACTGATGTTGACTGTTACAAAGTTGATGTGGCCATTAACGGTGCTAACGTGGTGCTTCATGTTAGCGATAGTTACTTATATGGCAATACCATGTCACCTATCATGTCAACAAAAATAAAAAATTAAAAGGAATATTTAAATTTTTTAAAAGGAATAGTTGCTGATGTCGCGGTACCAAGTTCATTCATTTCGAAGCTTAAAATTTTTTTAAATTAAAAATAAATTTTTAAAAAATAAATTTTATAAAATTTTTAAATATTATTAAAATTTATAAAATATTAAATAAAGTTAAAAAATTTAAAAATAATAAAAACCATTTACAAGTTAAGTCTATGTCCAAATTCATTCAAGACAATTTTTCTAAATTATATAAAGTTTAAAAAATATTAAAAATTAATCTTCTTTAAAAAATTGATATGTGTATCAATGTTCTAATTCTATTGGTACATTTTAAAATGTATAAAAATTAAAAAAAATATTTCAGAAAATAAATAAAAATAAATATTGTTAATTGTTTGTGTAAAGTTGTTTTAAATGTATGAATATACCCAATTTTTTAAACTTTTTAGGCTATACATGTAATGAAATAATAGATACACTGTTTTAATTGGATATATTCATACATTTAAAAAATCTTTAGACGTATGGTTAATAAAATTTAAATTATTTAAATTGATTTATTTTCTCAAATATTTTTTTATTTTTTATTCATCCTAAGAGATATCAATAGAAAAATATTGATACACATATCAATTTTTAAAGAAAATTAATTTTAATATATTTTAAACTAATCTTGAATGAATTTGGACATATATTTATTAAGGACTTAAGTTTTAAATGTTTTCATTAAATTTTAATAATCTTTTACACATTTATAAAAAAAACCATATGTTTAGGTTTATTCTAGTAAAAAAATTTAAATATTCCTTTTAATTTTTTTATTGTTAAAAAAAACATTTTTTTTATTTTTGCTGACATGGTAGTTGACTATCGCTGACATAGAACGCCATGCTAATGTTGTTAACGATCGTGTCAGCACTGTAACGACCATAAAATAGATGAAACACCTATAATTATAAAAAAAAAAAAAGGACAATTTTCCATAGAGTTTGACTTTGAACGTGGCCTTTTTCAAAGCTTTATTTTTGGTAAAGTGAAAAGAAATTTAGGTGGATACAAATATGAAAGAGTAGAAAAAATAACATAATTATGAAAAAGTAATTTATAATGGTTTGTTTTTATTTATTAAGATAGAAACTTTTCTTTCTTACCAATTACACTTAAGTTAGCAGGGTGGAAAAGTTTTGGGATAGAAGGAGGGAATGGAAAATTAGAAAAATAAATAAATTTTGAATGTGCGTGATAGAGAAGAAAATTGAGAGGAAAGAATTATTTTCCACCCTAATGTATAAAAACCAATACTTCCAAACTCAAATGATGAAAAAAAAAAAAAAAAGAAGAAAATGAAATAGAGGTGTATGCTAGTTCAAAATTATGAAATTTTAAACGTTTTATTTTCTTTCATTTTAATTTTCAACTCTACTGAGTAATGGATGGAAAGAAAATTAATTTTTCTCTTGATTTTTCCATCTTTCTTGCCAAGAACAACTATGGGAAGAAAAATTATATTTTCTCTCCTTATATTTTTCTTTCCAAATTCCCATTCCTTCTAATATTCGACTCTACCAAGCACACCCTAAGGTTTTGCTTGGTAGAGTGGAAAGCAAATTGGTAAGATGGAAAATTGAAGGGGTATAAAAGTAGAAAGATGAAAAATATAATTTTTCTTTCTATATATGTGCTTGGTACGAAAGATGGAAAAATTGAAAGAAAAAAAAGGGGTTAGAAAAGATGGGAAATTTGAAAGAAAAGAAAGGGTAGAAAATAGAAAGATGAAAAATATAAAATTTCTTTCCATATGTGTGCTTAGTAGAAAAGATGTAAAAATCAAAAGAAAAAATAAATTTTTTCCATCCATTGCTCGGTAGATTTGAAATGAAAGAAAATAAAATATTTCAAAAATGCATAATTTTGAACTAGCATATACCTCCATCTCATTTTATTTCATTTTAGCATTCTAATTTGGAATAAATTTGTTTATGCATTAGGATGAAAAATTGTCATCTTTCCTATTTCCTTTCTACTTACTTTTCTTCCCTACCAAGCATACTCAAATTTATTTTCTTTCCACTTTTCCATTCTCCCCTCTGCTTCCACTTTTCCACTCAACCAAGCACACCCTAAATTTCATGTTTTTTTGAAAATTTGAGACAATTATTAGTTTGCTAAGTGAAACAAAGTATGAATGGAAGTGACATCAGAGGTTGGCACTTCAGATGACACTAAGTAAAGCGCAAGAAAAACAAGGATCAAGAACTTGTTTATGTAGTTCAATATCCCTATGTCTACGAGTGATCTAAATTCTATCACACTCTGATATAACAACCTCACTTTTGTATCTAAAGACTAGATCTTTCACCTCTAGGTTCCCCCTGAGAATTTATGCAATAAAACCAAATAACAAAAGGTTTTACTCTGTCAAATAAAACATTCCTTTATGAACTAATAAGTGATCTCAAATACTTCATTACAAAACCTATACAAGTCTATCTTCAAAGTTTGTCTCGATCCAACATCCTTAATCCAATGGATTAGATTTGTAAGATCCAATTCAATCTAATCCTTAAATGTGTTTCTCTAAATGGATTGATCTTCATTGGTGGGATTAAAAACTTCCACATTATCAACATCAATCATAGCCTAAAGATTTTTTATAACCAACTATAAAAATGACAAATAACAAACTATCACAATGATGGTGGAAGTGACCACTTCCATCGGCACTTAGCCAGCCACGTTACAAACTTGCCTCAAGAATATTCCCCTTTGTCAATTTTTTGAACAAAACCAAACAAATCAGGAAACTAATAAATAAAACACCTAAAGCTCCCCTCTTATTACAATCCTTAATCCAACAAACTTAACTTAGAACATAATTAAGTAGATTAACCATCAATGATTTGTTTAGAATATGCATTAATAATAAAAAACTATAATTATAGTTTAGTAAGATGTAAATAAAAGGAAAGGTAAAAAGGAAAGGTGGAGGGTATCTAGCATGAAACTTCTTCGCATGTTTGACCACTTCTTCATATATCAATTGGCCAAAGTCAAACTCTATACCATCTCAACAATCGTCCTAACTAGGATGACAACTTTTTTTTGTCTAACAACATCCCTTTGATTATTTGACAACCCATTCCTCATTACAATGGAAAATAGTTTAGTAGGATGAATGTTGCTTTTTTTGGCTAAATGAGGTGAATATTATTGATGATTAAGGGTGAGTATTCGATCGAGTCAAACCGAGTCAAAAAATTTTGAGTTAGTCAAGTTGACGAATCATATTTTAGCAACCGGACTCAATTTGAATTTTTTTAATAGAATCGAATCGAGTAAAAATATTTCGAATTAAGTTGAGTCGAGTTAATGGATCCTATTATTTATACTCAATGTTGCGTTTACATGGACCAATTACTTAACTAGTAGACAAAGCACAAGATTATTTAACTACATAAACAATATAATGGTTTTGCCTTTTAACTTAATGAGTAAACATTTATCAAAACGACGTAATTTTGCCTTTTAACTTAATGGTTTTAACTTTGAACTTTGGAAAAGATAAACATTTATCAAAATGATGTAGTTTGCCTTTTTTATTCGGAGTTTCGGATAACTCGAATCTTGTAAACTATATTCGAGTTAAATTGAAAATTTTAATTTTTTATTTGAGTTGATCCGAACAACTTGATTAACTCAAATAACTCAAACTATTTAATTCAAAATTTGAATTTTTTATTGAATTCAAATTGGATTAGATTTTGTCAATCCCTATTGATGATGATTGAATCTGAACAATTGGACTGCGGAGGAACTTCCTGTAGTCTTTAGGAATTTTTCAGAGTAATTTTCGAAACATTCTTGTTACTCTAGGGCCTAGGAGTAATAGGATTACATTTGTGAAAAAGGCTTATGATCATCTATTATTTTTAATAAAACATAACTTTTATCAATTTAAACGAGTATTGTTTTTTTTTATCAACCAATGTTCCGTTCTTATTCTTTCATTCATAGTACATAAATAATCATTCTTAAATTCATTCATTCTTTGTATATTCTTTATACTTCACAGATCCCTAGATATCAATGACATGAGCACTGATATTGTGAATCCTGATTTCTCTCGCGAGCAGGACATGTATTTAGAGGAATCTCAGGATTTTGAAGATGTCCAGGATTGTGATGTGTCATTGGATCTTCTGAGGATGGTAAAACAGGAGGAGAAACAAATCATGCCACATAAGAAAGAGGCAATAGAGAATGTAGCCCTAGAGGAAGGTAAAGAAGTGAAAATTGGTACGCATATTGCCGAAGACACTAGGCAAGGATTGATTAAGTTGCTACGCGAGTTCAAGGATATCTTCGCATGGTCTTATCAAGATATGCCAGGGTTAAATACTAATATTGAGGTGCTTCGTCTTCCAATAAGACAGGATTGTAAGCTAGTCCAACAGAAGTTGCGAAGAATAAGGCCAGATATCATATTGAAAATAAAGGACGAAGTTAAGAAGCAGTTCGATGCAGGATTCTTACAAGAGGTGAAGTACTCTAAATGGGTAGCTAACATTGTACCAGTTCCTAAGAAGGATGGGAAGGTACGAATGTGTGTTGATTACAGAGATCTGAACAAAGCTAGCCCAAAAGATAATTTTTCTTTGCCACACATAGACACTTTGGTAGATAATACAGCGGGATATTCGTTATTCTCTTTCATGGATGGTTTCTCAGGGTACAATCAGATAAAGATGCATCCTGAGGACATGGATAAAACTACCTTTATAACATTGTGGGGCACCTTTTGTTACAAGGTAATACCCTTCGAGCTAAAGAATGCAGGGGCAACATACCAAAGGGCTATGGTGACTTTATTCCACGATATGATGCACAAGAAAATTGAGGTATATGTCGATGATATGATTGCCAAATCTCGAACAGAGGAGGAACATATTGAAGTTTTAAGGAAACTGTTCTGGAGATTAAGGAAATTTCAGTTAAAACTTAATCCGGCAAAGTGCACTTTTGGAGCTAGGTCAGGGAAATTATTAGGCTTTGTGGTTAGCGAAAAGGGAATAGAAGTTGACTCAGACAAAGTTAAAGCCATACGAGATTTGCCTCCACCACGTACTCAGAAAGAAGTTCAGGGTTTTCTTGGAAGGTTGAATTATATTGCTCGGTTTATTTCACAATTAACTGAGAAATGTGACCCTATATTTCGCCTTCTTAGAAAACACAACCAAGGTACTTGGAATGAGGAATGCCAGAATGCCTTTGATAAAGTCAAGCAATACTTGTTAAATGCTCTAGTACTATCTCTACCTAGTCCAGATAAATCATTAATTCTGTACTTGTCGGTGTTTAGTAATTTTATGGGATGTGTGCTTGGTCAACATGACGAATCGGGAAGAAAAGAGAGGGCAATATACTACCTCAGTAAGAAATTTACAGAGTGTGAGATGAGGTATTCGCCTATTGAAAAATTGTGTTGTGCTCTAATCTGGACGACTCGAAGGTTAAGATAGTACATGCTATATCATACTACTTGGCTTATTTCAAAACTTGATCCTTTGAAGTATATGGTGGAATCAACAGCATTGAATGGAAGGATGGCAAGATGGCAAATTCTGCTTTCAGAGTTTGACATAGTCTATGTGAGCCAGAAGGCTATAAAAGGAAGTGCGATAGCGGATTTTCTAGCTAGTAGAGCTCTAGACGACTATGAGTCTTTAAACTTTGATTTCCTAAATGATGAGTTGATGTGCGTAGCAACTACAGAGGATTGTCTTTGGAAGTTGAGTTTTGATGGGGCATCCAATGTGGTGGGAAATGGAATTGGAGCAGTCCTGATATCCCCAAATGGTGATTATTATCCATTCACATGTAAATTGGATTTTGATTGCACAAATAATATGGTCGAGTATGAAGCATGCATCATGGGACTCCGAGTGGCTATAGAGCGAGGAATAAGAACCGTAAAAGTATATGGAGACTCTGCATTGGTAATTTACCAACTTAGAGGTGAATGGGAGACAAGGGATCCTAAATTGGTTAATTATCGAAAGGTATTTTTGGGGTTACTTGAGGAGTTCGATGACATCACTTTCAATTATATCCCACGAGACAAAAACCAGATGGCAGATGCTCTAGCAACCTTGGCTTCAATGATTAAAGCAAATAATGTAACGACCCTATTTTAACCCTAGTCAGAAAGTGGTATCGGGACCACGAAATCAAGTCGCGAAAATAATTGCATGTTATATTCTATATTTATTATTTGTGAAATATCATATGTGAAAATGTCATGTTTTGATTTATGTATTTGGATGTGGAATTATTTAAAAAGGATGTGTTTGAGAAACCTTGGAAATGGGATAGGCAAATGTGTAGTGACTAAACATTTTATGTTTTAGTATTATAGGGGACTTGCATGTCAAATAGACCAACTTTAAATGTAAGTGGCCGGTCAACATGCATGTAATCATGTGTTCTATTGTTTTATTTTAAGTAGTGGGAATTATATATATATAATCAATATAGAAATAAGCATTTTATTATAAAATGATTTTTATATTGGGAAATAATAAACTTATAATTGTAAATGGTGATAAAAACAAAGTTCCATCATTCTTTCTCTCATTTTTTGCCAAAAACATAAAGAAAAGGAAAGAAAAAGGGGGCTAAGACATTCGGCTATGGTGAATGTATAGATTAAGGTATGATATCATGAAATTCTTTTGGAATTTTTGTGAATTTGAGTTTGTTTTGATGCTTATAACGTGACCCATGAGTTAAATTTTTTGTCTATGATATATGAAACATTCGGCCATGTTCTTACATGTTAAATTGATGGTGTTTTGTAGTATGTGATTTGAAATGGTTATAGATGAGTATGAACTAGGTACAAAAATTCTATAAACAGTTAAAATGGACAAAAATCCTATTCGACTATTGTAGAGTAAGGTGAAGTTGTGGTTAGCTTTTATTTTAAATTAATTGTTAGTAAGTGTTTATATATATGCCGAATGTGGATTTGAATTGGGAGGTTGATAATTGATTGTTATTGAATTATATATATATATATATATATACATATTTATATTCGGTCATGGAGGACTTGAGATGAAATTTATTATTGCTTTAGTTAAATAATAAGATTTATATGTACAAATTCAATTAGGTAAATTTTTAAAGTTTTAGATTTAATTGAGAGAATGGAAATATTATAGGGAGTATTCGGTTAAGGTATGGGAAAACGAAATGTGGAGGTAAGTCAGTTTGTGTCATTGCCAAATGCACTTGATATTAAAACATTGTTTAGTTAAATGTAATTGACATGAAAGGAATTTAGTTGCCATGTATGTGATAGTGGTAGGAGAAAGTAAAAATTTTGCTTTATTAAAATTAGATGAGTGTTACATTGTTAATATGAAAATGTTATGAAAAACTAGTTGAAATTAAGAACTAGGTGCAGTCATTTATGTTATGTGTATAATTCATTAATGATGAAAGTGTCGTATGATATATGTGTATAAAATAAATAAAATTCAAATTATGATGAATTGATAAGAAAATTGAAATAGTTTAATTGTTTAAATTAAGCTCAAAATCAAAGAGGACCAAGTACGGATAAGGAGAAAACGAAGGTCGTTGAGTAGCCGATCGGAGCTGTTCGTTCGACAATAAGGTAAGTTATAGGCAATTATGACTTGGATTACTATGTATGCCTAGAGTACATATATCCTATGAAATGTAAATTTTTATATGTGAAGAAAGGTTGAATTGATAATGTATTATTGGACTGATGGCATTGAATAAATGTACTTTGAGTATGTATATGTACAAATGAAAAGGGGCACTATGTGTGCAAATGGGGCAGCATAATATATGGGTGTGAAAAAGCTAGTATTGTGTGTGAATGAATATATGCACTATGTGTGCAAAATTATTAACCGAGCACTATGTGTGCGAGATCAGGTGTAAAGTACTATGTGTGCGAAATTATTAACCTAGCACTATGTGTGCGAAATCGGATGTAAGGCACTATATACGTGTGCAAAGTTATTTAGGGAATATTATCGTAGCATGGCGTGAGATAAGATATTGGTTTCTATCATAGGTAATTAAGAAGATGAATGTGTATGGAATATATACTTATGTATATACATTTGTTTAAAGATTATGATATAAAGTCTTGGAAGAAGAAATAAGAGTATGGAGTTATATGGTAATCATGAATGAACAAAGTAGGCAAATTAGATTTAAATGAAGTTAGGTTGTTAATTATTTATTAAATTGCTTATGTTTTACTGAGTATCATCTCATTTGAAATTGTTGTTCATCTTTATTTAGATTTTGGATCCGTCGTGCACTCAGAACTACTACTGAAGTCATCAAACTTATCGTCATCTTTTTGGTATCTTTAAAGAAGCTTTAAATTTTAAATTTGGCATGTATAGGATAGACGAAGCTAAATAAGTGAGTTTTGTATTTTTGGGTAATGTAATTATCTTTTGATAAGCCATACGAAAATGGCACACATGCTAGTTTTTGTGACCTTAAAATGTTAAACATTTTGATAACTAGCATGCTTAATATGAATGAATGATATCTACTTTTTGTATATAAACTTTGTGTTTAAATTATTGGGTATTTAGATTTGGTTTCATATGACTTATAGACGTGATAAAAAGAAATTTTAGGTATAATTATAATAGTCATGAAATGTTTACGTATTGATGCTTAGAGATGGTTTAAGTTGATGCGGTTATATATGTATAACTTGATATGAGAGAAGATGTATAATTTTTGGCCTTGTTTAATACATGATTAGGTGTATATAAATATATATCTCTATTATGCCATGTGGTTGTGTTAGTAGAGTAATATGCATAATATGTAAATGTATCTAATTATGAAATGGTAGGTTTTATCACATGCATAAGTTTTTTTAATACCTATGTGATTATGTCTAAGTTTTAAAAGATAAGTTTTGTCATGAGATTGAATTACGAAGTTTAAATGTAAGGAATATTATTTTAAGTTGTGATATGTTAGGAAATGCCTCGTAATCCCATTCCAGCAATGGATACGGGTTAGGGGCGTTACAAATAAAGAGGAGGAGATGAGATTCATTCAGATGAGTATCTTTGAGGCTCCATCTTGTTGTTATAATATTGAGGAAGAAGAAAAAGATGATAACCCTTGGTATCAGGATATATTGCGATATGTTAGAGATCGTAAATACCCAGAACAGGTGACTGAAAATGATAAGCGAACTTTAAGGAGATTAGCCTGCGATTACGTTTTGGATGGGGACATCTTGTACAAAAGAAGAAAAGACCAAGCACTGTTGAGATGTGTTGACGCTGTAGAAGCTAAGTTAATTTTGGAAGAAGTTCACGAGGGTGTTTGTGGGACACACGCTAATGGTTTCACAATGGTTAGACAAATCATGAGGTTTGGATATTATTGGTCTACTATGGAAGGAGATTGTATCAACTATGCCAAGAAATGCCATAAATGTCAGATTTACAGAGACAAGATTCATGTACCACCTTCACCTCTACATGTTATGACTTCTCCATGGCCTTTTTCCATGTGGGGCATGGATGCCATTGGGCCAATATCACCAAAAGCTTCAAATGGGCATCGATTTATTTTTGTGGTCGTTGATTACTTCACGAAGTGGGTGGAGGCTAGTTCTTATGTAAATGTTAATAAGTCAGCTATAAGTCGATTCTTGAAGAAAGAGATCATTTGTCGGTATGGGATGCCTGAAAGGATCATATCAGACAATGCATTGAACTTGAACAACAAAACGATAGCAGAAGTTTGTAGTCAGTTCAAGATTAAGCATCATAATTCCTCTCTATATCGCCTAAAGATGAATGGGGCAGTGGAAGTTGCTAATAAAAATATCAAGAAGATAGTGGGGAAAATGACTGAAACCTATAGAGATTGGCATGAGAAGTTACCGTTTGCACTCTTAGCCTATAGAACGTCTGTCAGAACCTCTACTGGGGAACCTCCTTTCTCGCTAGTTTATGGGATGGAGGTAGTATTACCCATTGAAGTTGAAATACTTTCTCTTCGAATTTTGTCAAAGATAAAGCTGGATGAGGCAGAGTGGATTCAATCGCGGTATGACCAGTTGAGCTTGATTGAAGAAAAGAGGCTAAAAGCTATTCGCTATGGTCAGATGTATCAGAAGCGAATGATGCGAGCTTATGACAAGAAAGTGAAACCAAGAGAATTCCACGAGGGGGATCTTGTGCTAAAAAAGATCCTTCCCATTCAGAAGGACTTTAGAGGAAAATGGATGCCAAATTGGGAAGGGCCATATGTCGTGAAGAAGGCCTTCTTTGGGGGTGCATTGATTTTAACAGAAATGGATGGGAAGAGTTTACCCAATCCAGTGAATTCAGACTCAGTAAAAAAGTACTTTGTTTAAAGGAAGAGGAGAATCCAGGGTGAAAACCCACAAAAGGGCGCCTTGAGATTTCAAACAAAAAAAAAAATAGAGAGGCCAAGGTGAAAACCCGCAAAGGGATCCTTGTGACCAAAGGGGTTTTGAGTTGAAAACCCGAAAGGGCAGCTCAAATTTTGAAGGGTATACAGTAATCCTACTATATCTGACTCAACAAAGAGCGAAGCGCGTTGCATATCAGGGCATTAACAAAGTACTTTGAT
The DNA here is from genome assembly GCA_025698475.1 of Gossypium anomalum. Lineage (NCBI taxonomy): Eukaryota > Viridiplantae > Streptophyta > Magnoliopsida > Malvales > Malvaceae > Gossypium > Gossypium anomalum. The sequence continues at coordinate 66,746,174 of CM046964.1, forward strand.
TTTTTAAACACATGTTGAACTCAAGAAAGACCTCATGGAGCTGGTGTATAGACGTTCAAGCGGCGATATCTAGAGTATCTAACTTTTATCCTGTTTGCTATCTTTAGATTCTATTTCTTCTTAAAGATAGGCTTTCAGATTAATTCCCTTTGTATTTTTGACAAATTCATTCAAATCTAGTTACTCTCAAGATTAAATTCATCTTCTATTATTCTTAAAGTATGTTGTATTTAAATAATAATAGATGAACTAAATAATTTTCACAAATGAAGTTTTGCTCATTACTCTGGAAATTTCTAAATAATACAAGAAACTAAAACGGAACAATTGTTCAAGGAATTCACGCAAGTGAGGTATGAAAGAACTTAAAGAAATTATATCTTTCAAAATGATGATTGGACAAATCAAATGATTCGATCTTAAGAGAGGATTATTTTACAGACATTTTCGATGGGTCATAACATTTGAAGAATGGTACAAACCCAGGCTGAGTAGGAACAATATTTCGAGAGCAATAAGGATGAGCTTCGATGAAGGAATGAGTAGTGATGTCTGGAATAGGGGTCATATTCATAAACATTTTTGCATTATAGCAGGTTTAATTAGGAGCATTTAACTCATTTTGATCATAAGCATCTTAATCATTAGGCATGAACTTATATACATTATACAGGTTAAGTCCTTTAAGGGACAATAAAGATTGGTACGCCTCAACCCCCTAAGCAGTAGGGTAGCAGGCTAGAGATAGTAGATTTGGCATCTCTGTATGGTCAGAGAGCAGATCAAAGAAATAGATTTGGCATCTCCGTATTTGATGGGAAGCAGATCTAAGATGATTTGGCATCTTCGTATTCGACGAGGATCAAATCTAAGAAAAATATTTGACATCTCTGTATTGTCAGAGAGCAAATTGAAGATAGTAGATTTGGCATCTCTGTATTGTCAGAGAGCAGATCAAAGACAGTAGATTTGATGTCTCTGTATTGTCAGAAAGCAGGTCGAAGAAACAGATTCGGCATCTCCATATTTAACGGGGAGTAGATCGAAAACATAGTAGATTTGGCTTTCACTTGTTTACAACAAAGTGAATCTAAGATGATTTGGCGTTTCTGTATCGTCAGAGAGCATATTGAAGATAGCAGATTTGGTGTCTCTGTATTGTCAGAGAGTATATTAAAGATAGCAGATTTGGCGTCTCTGTATTGTCAAAGAGCAGATCGAAGATAGCATATTTGACTTCTCTGTATTGACAGAGAGCAGATCGAAGGTAGTAGATTTGGCGTCTCTGTATTGTCAGAGAGCAGATCAAAGGTAGCAGATTTGGCGTCTCTGTGTTGTCAGAGAGCCGATCGCAGATAGCAGACTTGGCATCTTCGTATTGACAAAGAGCGGGTCGAAGATATCAACATGGCGTCCCTGAGGTTGCAGGGAGCAGGTTGGTGATAGCAGATATTGCCTTCCTGAAGATTGAAGCTATCATATTTATGGTCTAATACCTCTGAAGTTGCGGATAGGTTGAAGACCATTTTGAAGATCTCAAAGATTGGGCCAGACCGGGCAAAATGGGTCCTTTAATAGTCTTTGCTCTATCATCCTTACACGATAATGAGCAAAGAAGGGCAACTGTAATAACCCGTTTCTGCCCCGGCCCATGAAGTGAATTAAATAAATAAAAATTTTTAAATAAATAAAAGTCCTTTTACAAAGTCCAAATTGAAAGCTTATATACTTAGCCTAAACTGAGCATTGTTTATGGCCCATTTACAAGAAATACCGGTAGCCCACATACAAAACTTTTAACCTAATACCCAAAACACCCAGCAGATCTATTGCCCCAATTCTAAGCCTATTCGTAACCTAAACAGGGGCCAAAGAGGCCAAAGCTGTTAACAACGGATGGGAGACCTAGGGTTTCTGAAACCCTAGGCTCCGCAAAAGGAAAGTTCCAGAATTCGCGCCGTAACCATCCCAAACGTCCCGCCTCTTCGACTTGCATCGTTCCAGTGGCCCTCCGTCAGCGCCGCAAGCCAGTGCACAGTCAATGCTTGGTCCGTCGCCACCATCGTCAAGCCTTCACCACCACCGAATTTTTTGGCATTACCTGCAAAAGAGGAAAGAAAAACAGCAGCGAACAAGGCAAGAAATCGAATAGGGATAAACCAAAGTACTTTTAAATAGAGGCTATAAAAGCCGAATCATTGCATTGTAATAGGGGGAATTTTTACAGAATAGAATAGATACATAGATTCAATAAAAAAGCATAGTTTTACACAAACTTACAATACCAACAGTCGACTGAAAGTAAAGGTGATTCATTTTATCTTTTTTTTCTATTCCAAGTATATGCAAATAAAGTACTAAAAGAAAATACAAGAAGGTTACCTTTTTTTCGTCGTAAAACAAAACGTTTCACATTCGGATCAAATGCAGGCGTAGAGTCATGGTGGCGCGTGTGGCGCGTGAGTCCGATGGATCCAGGTCCGGCCCGACGGAGGCCGGAGCCCGAAGGACTGCTCTCTTCTTTCTTTTAGAGAGTTTTCAAACTTTTTTTTTTAAAAATAGTTCCTAAAATGAATTTTTGGGGCTGAAAACTAACCTAAATAGTGTGGTTAGAACGGTGTCGTTTTGCTTAGTCTAATAAGCACTAAAACGGCACCGTTTGGGCTAGGATCCGCGTGTTGACCCGTGACCCGGGGAGGATCCCCGTGTTTTTAGAAAATAGGCAAATTGCCCGATTGATCCTTCCGTGTTTTCAGTATTTTCAATTTAATTTAATTTTATTTCTTAATTTAGCCCCAACATTCTAATTTTGTTTCAATTTGGTCCTCACGAAGGTGTATGAAACCGAATTCATGGAAACGGTGTCATTTTGGGATTAGGGCTAATTGCCCAGTGAGTCCCTCTGGTTTAGCGAGTCTTTTAATTTGGCCCAAAATTTTAAATTTATTTATAATTAACCCTAAAATTTTAAAATTAAATTAAATTTAAGTTTTGTTTTATAAATTCAATATATTTTAAATGCCATATATATTCTTTATATTATTTTATTTACACTATTTATAATATTATATACATTTTCTTATAAATTTTCTTATATCTTATATTTTTATTATATGTTACTTATTCCATTTATATTTTATTATATATTTTTATATTATATATATTAATTATTTTATTATATTTTTGTATGTAAATTTACTTAATATATCATTCTTATTATTTTATATTTCTTATATAGTTTATATCATTATATATGTATTTTGGTTTACAAATTTATTATATTTTATAAATTTTACCATATTTCCTTACATTACCTTTATTTTATTATAAATTAGGTATCACTTTAGTACTCATTAAATGTCTAAAATTTTAAATATTTTAAAAATCATTATTAAATAATAGTATGTATACATTATCCTTATAATATTTATTGTATTATTCATATTTCATTATATTTTATTTATATATTTTTTATTACATATCATATATTATTATATATAATTTTCTATATATATTATTCCTTTATTATTATTTATTTGTGTATAAAATTAAATTTATAAATATTCATAAGATAATACATATATTATTATTATATTTTTAATGTTTAGTATTTTAAAATTTACTACAAATAACATATATTTTTAAGAGTATATTAAGTTATTATATCATGTAATGTGTTTTATATATATTAATCATCTCTAAGAAAACTTACCTTCATCATTTATACTTAATTTTAATATTTTATTAAATACTTCATTTTTTTAAAAGAAAAATTTTTGTATTCATTTTCTTGTTTTCATTTTTGATTTGTATGTTCATAATTTTATTTATTTATTTTATGTATCTCATTATATTTATTTAATATTATTTTAAAATAGTAATAATATCTCATCACCTATTTGTTATTTTTATGTCTATTAAGAATTGATTGTTTATATTGTTTTAAGTAGTATTTTCGTAGAATATTGTTATGTGATAACTAGATTCATTGCTTTCTATGTTATATTTTGTATGAAATATTATTATGTATATATTCTGTAATCCATATTGGTATTTTCGTTGTTCTCTATGATTATAATTGCATGAAATGATAATGTATACTATAATTTATGTCGTCATTCATCATTTACTTTATTATATTTGAATGAAGTATTAAAGTATGTAGTTTATATTGTTAGTATTGATGTCATAATATGTTAAATGCATCATTATTTTAAAGAACCTTTATATTTCATTCAATCCAAAAGATTTTTTTTAAAAAAATAAGGCAATGTTTTTGATAGTTAGGAATCCGGAAATAGTGCCCTAACATGCTGGGTGGCGATTTCCCGTTTGTCTAAATATCTAAAATATCCTTCTAAATAAATTTTGAAAATTACAAGATGATTTTGGTTACGGGAGTTAAAAAATATCGTGTTCAATCATGCTAAACATGATGTTTATATTCTTTCAAAGCAAAAGAATCTTTTTTTTAATTCAAATTATTACGGTTTTAAAAGAGATCTTATTTCTAAATCCTTTCAAACTTTTGACATTAAGACAAAATTATTCAATTTGGTACCAATTTTGGGCGTTACGAGGGTGCTAATCCTTCCTCGTACGTAACCGATTCCCGAACCCGTTTTCTCATAATTTCATAGACCAAAACATTTTTTAAAGTGATTCAATCACACTTTAAAAGATTGGTGGCGACTCCTGTTTTCTTTTTTTTTAAAACTCGTTTTTAAAAGAAGTTTCGACAGCTTGGCGACTCCGCTGGGGACTTAAGAGAGTTAAGCCAAGAAATTGAGTATTAAAAACGTTTAAAAGAAATTGAGTATTAAAAACGAGTCCCCAGTGAGTCGCCAAGCTGTCGAAACATCTTTTAAAAACGAGTTTTAAAAAAAGAAAATGGGAGTCGCCACCAATCTTTTAAAGTGTGATTAGATCACTTTAAAAAATGTTTTGGTCTATGAAATTATGAGAAAATGGGTTCGGGAATCGGTTACGTACGAGGAAGGATTAGCACCCTCGTAACGCCCAAAATTGGTACCAAATTGAATAATTTTGTCTTAATGTCAAAAGTTTGAAAGGATTTAGAAATAAGATCTCTTTTAAAACCGTAATAATTTGAATTAAAAAAAAGATTCTTTTGCTTTGAAAGAATATAAACATCATGTTTAGCATGATTGAACACGATATTTTTTAACTTCCGTAACCAAAATCATCTTGTAATTTTCAGAACTTATTTAGAAGGATATTTTAGATATTTAGACAAACGGGAAATCGCCACCCAACATGTTAGGGCACTATTTCCTGGATTCCTAACTATCAAAAACATTGCCTTATTTTTTTAAAAAAATCTTTTGGATTGAATGAAATATAAAGGTTCTTTAAAATAATGATGCATTTAACATATTATGACATCAATACTAACAATATAAACTACATACTTTAATACTTCATACAAATATAATAAAGTAAATGATGAATGACGACATAAATTATAGTATACATTATCATTTCATGCAATTATAATCATAGAGAGAACAAACTAAAATACCAATATGGGTTACAGAATCACATACATAATAATATTTCATACAAAATATAACATAGAAAGCAATGAATCTAGTTATCACATAACAATATTCTACGAAAATACTACTTAAAACAATATAAATAATCAATTCTTAATAGACATAAAAATAACAAATAGGTGATGAGATATTATTACTATTTTAAAATAATATTAAATAAATATAATGAGATACATAAAATAAATAAATAAAATTATGAACATACAAATCAAAAATGAAAATAAGAAAATGAATACAAAAATTTTTCTTTTAAAAAAATGAAGTATTTAATAAAATATTAAAATTAAGTATAAATGATGAAGGTAAGTTTTCTTAGAGATGATTAATATTTATAAAACACATTACATGATATAATAACTTAATATACTCTTAAAAATATATATTATTTGTAGTAAATTTTAAAATACTAAACATTAAAAATATAATAATAATATATGTATTATCTTATAAATATTTATAAATTTAATTTTATATACAAATAAATAATAATAAAGGAATAATATATATAGAAAATTATTTATAATAATATATGATATGTAATAAAAAATATAAATAAAATATAATGAAATATGAATAATACAATAAATATTATAAGGATAATGTATACATACTATTATTTAATAATGATTTTTAAAATATTTAAAATTTTAGACATTTAATAAGTAATAAAGTGATACTTAATTTATAATAAAATAAAGGTAATGTAAGGAAATATGGTAAAATTCATAAAATATAATAAATTTGTAAACCAAAATACATATATAATGATACAAACTATATAAGAAATATAAAATAATAAGAATGATATATTAAGTAAATTTACATACAAAAATATAATAAAATAATTAATATATATAATATAAAAATATATAATAAAATATAAGTGGAATAAATAACATATAATAAAAATATAACATATAATAAAATTTATAAGAAAATGTATATAATATTATAAATAATGTAAATAAAATAATATAAAGAATATATATATGGCATTTAAAATATATTGAATTTATAAAACAAAACTTTAATTTAATTTAATTTTAAAATTTTAGGGTTAATTATAAATAAATTTAAAATTTTGGGCCAAATTAAAAGACTCGCTAAACTAGAGGGACTCACTGGGCAATTAGCCCTAATCCCAAAACGACGCCGTTTCCATGAATTCGGTTTTAAAGCCATTGTGAGGACCAAATTGAAACAAAATTAGAATATTGGGGCTAAATTAAGAAATTAAATTAAATTAAATTGAAAATACTGAAAACACGGAAGGATCAATCGGGAATTTGCCCATTTTCTAAAAACACGCGGATCCTAGCCCAAACGGTGCCGTTTTAGTGCTTATTAGACTAAGCAAAACGACACCGTTCTAACCACACTATTTAAGTTATTTTTCAGACCCAAAAATTCATTTTAGGAACTGTTTTTTAAAAAAAAAAGTTTGAAAACTCTCTGAAAGAGAGAAGAGAGCAGTCCTCCGGGCTTCGGTCTCTGTCAGGCTAGGCCCCGGTCACCGGACTCATGCGCCCACGCGCGCCATCACGATTTCGCCAGACGGCGATGGTCCGAATGCGGCGTTTCATTTACTGATTTAAAAAAAGGTAACCTTCTTGTATTTTCTTTTAGTACTTTATTTGTATATACTTGGAATAGAAAAAAAAAAAAAGATAAAATGAATCACTTTTACTTTCAGTTGACTGTTGGTATTGTAAGTTTGTGTAAAACTGTGTTTTTTGATTGAATCTATGTATCTTTTCTATTATGTAAAAATTCCCCCTATTACAATGCAATGATTCGGCTTTTATAGCCTCTATTTACAAGTTTGGTTTATCCTTATTTGATTTCTTGCCTTGTTCGCTGCTGTTTTTCTTTCCTCTTTTGCAGGTAATGCCGAAAAATCCGGCGGTGATGAAGGCTTGATGATGGTGGCGACGGACCAGGCATTGACTGCGCACTAGCTTACGGCGCGAATTCTGGAATTTTCCTTTTGCGGTGCCTAGGGTTTCAGAAACCCCAGGTCTCCCATCCGTTGTTAACAGCTTGGGCCTCTTGGGCCCTTGTTTGGGTTAAGGATAAGCTTAGAATTGGGGCAATGAATCTGCTAAGTGTTTTGGGTATTAGGTTAAAAGTTTTGTATGTGGGCTACCGGTATTTCTTATAAATGGGCCATAAACAATGCTCAGTTTGGGCTATGTATATAAGCTTTCAATTTGGACTTTGTAAAAGAACTTTTATTTATTTAAAATTCTTTATTTATTTAATTTATTTCATGGGCCTGGGCAGAAACGGGTTATTACAGACTCCACTAGATATTTTAGTACTAGCAATTCATGACCTTCCTAATCATTGCAAGATTAAATTCATCATCATTAACTTTATTTTTGAAATGTTGATGGTTAAATTTGACTCTTTTTAGAAGGTTGAGAGTCAAATTTAGCTAAAAAAAAGAATAAGAGTCAAATTAACGAAAGATATAAACATAAAGAGTTAAATTTATCATTATGCCTTATATAAAAGACTTTGAAAGTTTACCAAATAATGTCCAAAAACCATAAAACAAAGTTCATTTTATTAAAATAAGTCCAAAACCCTAAACCTGAAATTAGTATAAAAATAAGGGTAAACTACAAAAATAGTCACTTTTGTTTGCCTCAAGTTACATTTTAGTCACTTATGTTTCAAAATGTTATGTTTTAGTCACTTTTGTTATTATTTTGCTAAGAAGTGATCACTCTGCTATTAAGTTTCGTTATCTCCCTCATGGTAATCCTACGTGGCAGTCCAACTAGATTTTAAGTGCCAACTTGGATTTCCAATTGGGATGAGAATAGATTTTTAATTAAATAAATTTAATTAATTAAAAATTTTGAACCCTAAACCTTATCTAAAAAAACCGTTCCTCTCCTCTTTTTTATTTAGTTTTCTTTTTCATTTGACTGAAAAAACTATTATGATCTGTATTGAATCAAAATAATAGAAATCAGATTGAGTTTTGCGATTGGATTTTTTATTCAACATAGAAAAAAAAGATGGATTCAATGGAGGATCCAAGTATGTCTTCTTTGTCGACAAATTTATGTTCAAAGATTTAAAATCAAGTGGTTGCCGACAAATAAAAAGAGGGTAACTATTTTTGTTCCCAATCAATATATTTTCCAGTTCTTTCACGGTTCTTGAATAATTGGTTTCTCAATCCGATTTTTTTTTATCTAAATCGGTTTGTTTGTTCATAATCCCTTTTTGGGTATTCCAGATTTTTCTTTCTTACTGTTGATTTACCTTGCAATCTTTTTTTTTTAATTTTTAAAACAGATGAAACTAATATAAGAAAATTTTACATTCTCAATCATCTGTTCTACTGCATTAGTTTTGGCTTTCTTTGATTAATTTTATTTTAGATGGAATTATTTTTACTTATTTTTGTTTTCTTGTATGTGTGAAATCTTGTATGGAAACTCATAATCTATACCTCTATCATGTTTATTGTTGTTGTTGTTGATATAGAATGGATTCAAGTTGTATACATACTCAGAAAATGAAAATCTTTCTTATTAATGAATACTGGAACCAATCAGAAATTGCCAGAAACAAAGGCTACTCATTCTTATAATAGAAGGTAAGACCAAAGATCAAATTGTTAGAACAGATCATGGATAGTACATCCATCTATGGAAAATTTCTTGTCAACTTTCATTAGAAGTCCTCCTTAACTTGATTTCTTGACGTGCTTCTTAAATTGGTTGAAAACAACTTTTAGTAACTACCTTAAAAGAATACTGAAACTAGAGCATACTTTTTGTTAACTTCTTGTAGCGACGTAAAAATTTTAGTTTCGGGTCACTAATTATGGTGACTTATTGAAAACTTGAAAATGGAATCTCGGTTTTTTTTTTTAAAAAAGGGAGTCGCCACCGATCCTTTTTCCTAGGTGTGATCGGACACCTAAAAATTCTTTTTTTTAAAACACAAGAAGGCTGAGTTTAGGTCTACACGAAAATCCAGAGAAAAATTAGGGTTCGGGAGTCGGTTACGCGCGAGGAAGGTATTAGCACCCTCGCGACGCCCAAAAATTGGTATCTCATAAACACGTGCTGTCTTAATCTTCAAAAATACAAGTTCAATATTAAAATTTAGTCATGGTCCGATTAAAAAGACGAGAAATTTTGGTTTATTCTGATTTTTTTGAGAAGGGTATATCGCTTTAACACGAGTCAATTGACGTTCACCCAACATAGCGATGAACTTGATGACTTAATGTTAAATCGGTATATTGGCTTGATTATTGGAGTTAATTAACAAAACAAGAATATGATTTCGAAATAATGCAAGACATAATTGATTAAGATAAGCAAATGAAAAGGCTTGTTGCACATTGAAACTAATACCAAACATAACCATAACATTAAAAATAATAACCGTACATGCAAGATTAAGTGTGATGATAGTATTGAATTAAAGGACACAAGGAGAATACAATGAACATACACATGAAGATAATTAAAAGTATATATGTATATATATATGATAAAACAAATGTATTAATATTAAATATAATAGGGGTACAAAAATAAGTGTATATATATAATATACATGAAATGTGGTACTAAGGGTATATATACAATACAGTATTTAAAATATATACATAATATAAAAATATAATATTAAAGGGTATATATATATACGTAATATATATAAATACATATAAAATATAATGTTAAAATATTTACACAATACATATCATAATAATGTATAAAACGAATATTAATAATAAACATATACCTACATGTACTAAATATATATATATAAATGATAAAACATATACTAATATACATAATAATAAAGATGACATATATACAAGATAGGTACATATATATATAAAATTAATATTAAAATATATGTAAGTGACATTTAAAAATGTATATACGTATAACAAGGCATTTATTATGTTAATAATTATAATAGTAATAGTATTAAAACACAATAAAATATAACAAAAAGAAATACATCATATATAAATAAATGCACATAAATAAAAGTATACACTATTATAATGATATGATAATATTATTAAAATACCAAAGACAAATATAATAAACATATAAAAAACTAAACTATACATAAATATATATACATATATACCAGAATATATATAATAATAAATATAACACAATATTGAAGATATGTATATATACATAACATAATATTTAAAACATACATATATATAATAAAACATAAACTGATAATAATAATAATAATAATAACAAAAAAAAAATAATAATAATAATTTAAACTAAAGTAAAATAACGGGAAAAGGATAAAAAGACTAAATTGAATTAAAAATAAAGTTTTAGGGTTAATTTAATAGAAAATAAAGAGGATTGTAACATCCTGATTTCCGGTTAATTCGCGGTTCTCAATATTTTGGTAAAATTTTGAAATTTTGTAGGTGGATGTGAAATTAATATTTTGAGTAGGTGAAAGGGCTTATGGAAGGCCCATATGTTGGCCAAAACCCTGTTGAATTTTTGAATTTCGGATTTAAGAGTTAGGGGTCCTGGCTGGGTGGCCCTTATATAGAGTTATGGGTAAAATGCATCACAAAAGAGCCTCTAGTAAAGTGGCTAAGTGGCACCACTAGGGAGCTATAAGGGTGGCGTGTAAGTGGTTTGGGAAGACATGGGATCGATTCCCTGTGTTGGCAAATAGATGCATTTATTTTTTAGTACAGGAAGGGTAGGTGGTGGAGTCCAAGTGGATTCTGCTAAAGAAGAGTTTGGATTCGGTCAGATGCATGATTTAAGGAGTGATAAGGGGAGAGTTTTTAGGGATTTGAGATGAGGATAGGAGTTGGCCGAATAGGGGAAGCTAGAGAGGGGATTTCGGCAAGGGTTATTTGGGATTAGAATTTCGGCACATAGGGAATTGTTATGCCGTTTTTCTTTTTTGGCTAGTGCTCTCTCTTTTTCTTTGACAGCCGAATCTACCATCTCTTCTTCCATCTTTTCTTTCTTCTTTATCTTCCAAACCAGCCCACTTTTCCCTCCTTTCATCCATTAAATCATTCCTTTATCTTTACTTTTGCCGTGTTATTACGCTGAAAAGCGAAAAAGCGTGTGAAGTCAAGGTGGTACCGATTTTTGTTTACCAACAACCATCTTCCTTCTTTTTCTTACTTGTCGGTGATCAACTCCCTTATCTTCTAGGGCTAGACGGATTCAAGAAGAGGAGACGGTGGTAAGTGCTCAAATCTTAAGCAATCTCATTTGGGGCTATTAACAAGGGCCGAAACCCCTATGTTTTAGGGAGGTGGCCGAATATGGGTTTAGGCTCATGGGATTATTCTTTTAATAATTTTATGATTTCTATAGTGAAGGAGCAGCAAGGCGTAGTGACGGCTGAAGTCGGTTTGAATCTCTGGAGTGGCTAGATCTAGTCAATCAGTATCGGCAAGGTAAGGTTTTTAAAGGCTATTTTGGATAGTGGCCGAATGAGGAGGTATTAATATAAGTTAGATGGTGTTTTGGGTCATTAATGGAAGTTGATTTATTAATGGTGGTTTATAGGAGAAATCGTGTAGGAGATCTCGTGGAGGACTATCGCCAAACAGGTGTGTAACGAACCCTCTTTCCTAGCTTAAAGCGATAAATGCGAAAAAAGTGAAATTTGAAATTCAGCAATTGAGGACTTGTGAGCAAGCAAATGCTCACTAATTAGTTTGATGTCGATGAGTCGATGAACGAAAATGATGGAAAAGGGAAGAACGTGATTTCTGGCATATTCGGTAAGTTGGGTCTCGAGAGGCCGAGGTAGGGCCCATTAGGTTTTCGGGCCAATTGGGAAAAATGGGCCAGATTCACTGTTTGATCCTATGAGCTATAGTAATTGATGAGGAACATGGAAAACCCTAATATTTTGTAAAATTGCAGAATTACCCATATAATATGTAAGTGACTATTTTACCCCTAGGTAAAAAAGACCATTATACCCCTAGGGTTTAATTGTGAATTTGACACATGGGATTTTGATATACATGATTGATATGACATGCACATGATATGTATGATATGCACATGATATGTATGACATGCACATGATATATATGATATGCACATGTTGTATTCATAAATACATTTGGGTTGGGTTTTATATATGGATGGAGGAAGTGCAAAAGGGCTTATGCCCCAGTTTACCGAAATGGGCTTATGCCCCAGTTATTAAAAGGGCTTATGCCCAGTTATTATAAGAGGCTAGGCCTCGGTTATATGATAAAGCACTATCTTTGCCGGTGGAGAGTTTGGTTGGGTGGGTTGAGTTATTCCCCACATGGAGAGCTTGGTTGGTACGGGTGGAGAGTAGCGGTTGGTGGGTTGAGTAGTCTCCCCAAATGGGCTTGCATTCATGCATTAATTTTATATGTGATATTGAAATGGGCTTAAAGGCCATACCGTATACAGTAAAGGCTTCGGCCCAGTAACATGAATAATAAAAAGGCTACGACCCAGTATTATGAAATGTGAGATATGAAAAGGCTTTGGCCCAGTATATGTGATAGTTAAATTTGGGCTTAGGCCCAGTAAGCTGATATTGTTTTGGGCTCTGAAAGGGGCTTGTTGCACACTGAGTTTTCCAAACTCACCCCCCTTTCTTTCTTATCTTTACAGGTGAGCCTTGACTTGGGGACTTGGAGCTGGAGGGGATTCAGAGTGGCCACTGTGATCGCTTTTGGGCTTTTGAATTAGTAATGGGTTTTCACTAAGTTTACTTTATTTATAATCTATTTTCGAGTTGTAACAAGGCCATTTTAACTTTAACTTTATTTCTTTTCTTTTCTAGATTATTTTGTTTAGTTTGGCTGATAATAAATAAATGGGCTAGACTTAGGACGCGTTTTCAAAACGATACCTATTTTTAAAATAACACAACGTCACACATAATTGGTTTAACAAAGATAACCACTTAAAGGAGATTTCAACTCGTTTACCAAAGTGTGGCAATGGTTGTGGGCATGTCTAGGATTGGATCTATTCGGGAGCTTGGTACTTAAGCAGCCTTCATGGCTCACCTCCTCTGTTTCGGATGCCTACCTGGTGCCCAGCCTCCATTCACTTTGGTTAGCCAGCATTAGGCGGTTTTCAGATAACAAAACGAAACATGGATTTTTTTTAAAATACGTGTGACACGTCAGATTCGGCCATAACGTCTAGGCCGGGTTTGGGGTGTTACATTTAGTGGTATTAGAGCCCGGTTGCAACAACTCGGCTGTAGATCGGGTCCAAAATTTTTTTTCGAAAACTTAGGCCTAAGAAGGGTATTTTTGGGAAACGGTAGATTTTTTTTCAAAGATGTTCAAATTTTGCTGTTCTTTTAATGGGTTTAAAATCAGGAATTTTAAAACGGAGATATTATAAATTAGTTTTGGAAATTTTTGACCAAAAGTATGTTTTAATTCTGAATGGTTTGAAGAAAGATGTGGCACACTGAATCCCCGGCACCAAGTCTGTAAGTACCCTTACTTTTATGTTGGTAAATTGTGATAAAATGTTAAACTGAGGCCCTACTATGATACTGTGGTTAGGGTAGAACTGTAAAACAGTAGGATTGGGACTGTAGCTAGGCTACTTCATTGCGAAAACAAATCCCTGAATTACCATATTTCCATAAGACATCTCTTAAAAAGAAACCGAAATGACTAATTTCATAAAATTCGTAATCAGAAAATTCGATATGAGTACAAGGGGAACGCGTGGACGAGGCCGCGGACGTGGACGTGGTCGTGGAAGAGCGCAAGCTGAATCTTCATCCTCAAGGCATAGGCCAGCTAAGGAGACATTTGTGCCACAGACAACGGAGACTGGGTCATATGATCGGGCTGCGGGGGACGATGCTTTGTCCCAAGCAATGTTAAGGGTCCTAGAAAGGGTTACTGAAGCTAGCACTGGGACAGTGAACAGAGGATCTATCTCCGAGCGACTTCGAGCTAACGGAGCAGAGGTTTTTAGGGGCGTATCTGGAGTAGCCCCAAGCGTGGCTGAGTATTGGTTAGAGGCGACAGAGCGGATTATGGATGACCTCGATTGCTCAGTGGAGCAAAAGTTGAAGGGAGCTGTGTCATTGCTAAGAGATGAGGCATACTAGTGGTGGATCACAGTAAGGGAGAGTACTCCGATCGAACGTGTGACTTGGGAGCTGTTTAAGTCTACTTTTAAGGGGAGGTATGTTGGAGCGAGTTATGTGGATGCCCGCTGAAAAGAATTTCTGAATTTGGCTCAGGGTAATAAGACTGTTGCGGAGTATGAGGCGGAATTCTTGAGGCTGAGTCGATATGCTAGCGGGATAGTTGCGACTGAATATGAGCGCAGCGTTTGATTCGAGGATGGTCTCCGCGATGAGCTTAGAGTGCTGATAGCTCCACAAAGGGAACGTGACTTTGCTGCACTAGTGGAGAAGGCCAAGATAGCCGAGGAAGTAAAACAGACTGAACGGCAGAGCCGTGAGAGGGATCGACCCAGATTCAGAAAAGATTCTAGACCCTCAGGTACTGCAGATAGAAATGCTAAAAGAGCTAGAGTGGAGGAGCCAGCTCCGGGGAATACTTTTAAACCGCAGGTGTGCAAGGACTGTGGTAGAGTACATATGGGGGAATGTTGGAAACGTACTGGAGCGTGTTTTTGATGTGGGTCCAAGGAGCATAAGTTTAGAGATTGTCCTCGGAGAGCAGCTCAGGATCAAGCGGCGGAGCAAAGAGGAGTTCAACCACAGCGAGGGGGACCACCGCCACAGAGGGGCCGTGGGCAAGGTAGAGGTGGCAATGGTAATGGACGAGGACGTGGGGCACTGGGCAGGTCTTTGGACAAGCCGAGGCTCGACAATGGCGCGCTGGTTTATCTTTGCACGACGTTGTAAGGAAGGTGACGCTCCTGATGTTATAACTGGTACGTTCCTCATTCATAGCAAGCCTTATACTGCTTTGATTGATGTGGGTTCTACCCACTCGTATGTTGCTTGCGATGTATCTGGAGCATTGGGTGTACTTTCTGAAGAGTCTGTAAGTGGGGTATCGGTAATAAGCCCTTTGGGACACTCGGTTAGGGTGGATAAACTCTTTAAGGAAGTGCCTTTGGAGACGCAAGGTGAGATATTTGTAGGGGATTTGATGGAGTTACCATTTCGAGAGTTTGATATTATTTTGGGGATGGACTGGCTGACTAAGCATAGGGCGACGCTGGATTGTGCTGTTAAGAGGATGGTGCTAAGAACTACTAAAGATGAGGAGATAATGGTCATTGGGGAGCGAAGGAATTACTTGTCTAATGTTGTTTCGGCTTTAAGGGCAGAGAAGTTGATTCGGAAAGGTTGTGAGGCATTTTTGGCATTTGTGAGTCAAGCTGAACCTGTAGTGATGACCGTGGAGTCAGTTAGGACCATTAAGGAGTTCCAAGATGTATTTCCGGAGGAACTTCCTGGACTACCTCCGAACAGAGAAGTCGAGTTTGGAATCGACTTGTTGCCTGGAATGGCTCCGGTGTCCATTGCACCTTATAGGATGGCACCAAAAGAGTTGGTGGAACTGAAAGCTCAGATTCAAGAACTGTTGGATAGAGGGTTTATAAGACCCAGTATTTCTCCATGGGGTGCCCCAGTATTGTTCGTAAAGAAGAAAGATGGGACCATGCGAATGTGTATTGATTATCGCCAGTTGAACAAACTGACAATCAAGAACAAGTATCCGTTACCAAGGATCGACGATCTGTTTGATCAACTGAAAGGAGCTTCAGTGTTCTCCAAGATTGACCTTCGGTCAGGGTACCATCAGTTGAGGGTCAAAAAGGAGGATATCCATAAGACGGCATTTAAAACTCGATATGGTCATTACGAGTTTTTGGTTATGCCCTTTGGCTTAACTAACGCACCGGCAGCATTCATGGATTTGATGAATCGAGTGTTTCAGCCATACTTGGATCGGTTTGTTGTTGTTTTTATTGATGATATCTTGGTGTACTCGCAAACAGAAGAGAAGCATGATGAGCATTTGTGGATTGTGCTACAAGTGCTAAGGGAAAAGCAACTTTATGCAAAGTTTAGTAAGTGCGAGTTCTGGCTGAATGAAGTAACCTTCTTAAAGCATGTTGTGTCTGCAGAAGGGATTAAGGTTGACCCTAGGAAGATTGAGGCGATTTTGGAGTGGAAGCCACCGAGGTCGGTAACAGAAATTCGAAGCTTTCTGGGGTTGGCAGGATATTATAGAAGGTTTGTAGAAGGATTTTCTGTGTTGGCAGCGCCATTAACGAAACTTATAAGGAAGGGAGCACCGTTCGTTTGGACGAATAAGCAGCAAGAGGCTTTTGAAAAGTTAAAGAAAATTCTGACTGAGGCACCGCAGATTGATTCACCGAATCCGCAAAGATTTCATGTGTATAGTGATGCATCACATGTAGGTTTGGGGTGTGTGTTAATGCAAGAGAGCAAAGTGGTCGCTATGCTTCACGACAACTTAAGCCTCATGAGTGAATTATCCTACTCATGACTTGGAGTTGGCAAATGGTGATTTTCGCACTTAAGATATGGAGGCACTACTTGTATGGAGAGAGATGCATTATTTACACGGATCATAAGAGTCTTAAGTACTTGCTAACTCAAAAAGAGCTGAATCTTAGACAACGAAGGTGGATCGAGCTGTTAAAAGACTATGACTGTTCGATTGAATATCATCCAGGTAAGGCAAATGTTGTGGCTGATGCGTTGAGTCGTAGAACGTTGGCAGAGTTGAAGGCGATGTTTGCTCGCCTAAGCTTGTATGATGATGGAAGCTTATTGGCAGAGTTGCAAGTGAGACCGACTTGGGTAGAGCAAATTAAGAGGCAACAATTAATGGATGAGTCGTTGGTTTCTCGGTTTCAGCAAGTTAAGAAAGGCGAGAATTCAGATTTTGGACTAAATAGCGATGGGGTTCTCTGTTTTTGAGGAAGAATGTGTATACCGAAAGACTCTGATTTGAGGATGATGATTTTAAAAGAGGCGCATGGTGGACCTTGTGCGATGCATCCAGGAGGAAGCAAGTTGTATCGAGACTTGCGAGAGCTATATTGGTGGCCTGGGCTTAAGCGAGAAGTGACTAAATTTGTAAGAAAATGTTTAACGTGTCAACAAGTAAAGGTGGAGCATCAACTACCTTCAGGATTGTTACAGCCAGTAAAGATACCACTTTGGAAGTGGGAAAGGGTAACCATGGACTTTGTAAGTGGGTTGCCATTGACACCATCTAAGAAGGACTCGGTTTGGGTAATTGTGGATAGGCTGACGAAGTCTGCTTATTTCATACCTGTTCGAACCGATTACTCACTCCAAAAGTTGGCCAAGTTATATGTGGCAGAGATAGTATGGTTGCATGGGGTGCCAGCGTCAATAATTTCTGACCGAGACCCAAGGTTTACATCTCGGTTTTGGCAAAAGTTGCATGAGGTGTTGGGAACGCGATTAGATTTCAGTATGGCTTTTCACCCTCAAACAGATGGACAGTCAGAAAGGATTATTCAGGTTTTGGAAGACATGTTGAGGGGTTGTGTTATTGAGTTTAGGGGCAGCTGGGAGGATTATTTACCGTTGGCAGAATTCGCGTATAACAACAGTTATCAAGCAAGTATTCGGATGGCTCCTTATGAGGCACTATATGGGCGAAAATGTCGTTCGCCTACTTGTTGGACAGAATTGGGGGATAGACAAGTACTTGGGCCAGAGTTGGTGGCAGATACTGAGGACAAGATTAAGGTGATTAGAAATCGGTTAAAGGAGGCAACGGATCGACAAAAGTCTTACGCTGATTTGAAACGTAAGGACGTAGAATATGCTGTAGGGGACATGGTCTTTTTGAAAGTTTCACCTTGGAAGAAGATTTTAAGGTTTGGTAAGAAGGGTAAGTTGAGCCCACGGTTTATTAGGCCTTATCGAATTGTTAAGCGGATTGGACCAGTGGCTTATCAGCTGGAATTACCACCGGAACTGCATCGTATCCACGACGTTTTCCATGTATCCATGCTGAGGCAGTATCGATCTGACCCAACTCATGTCCTGCCAGTTGCAGAAATCGAGGTATAGTCGGATTTGACTTTCGAAGAGGAACCTATGCAAATACTTGATCGTGACGTCAAGGTGTTGAGAAGGAAAATAGTTCCACTAGTGAAAGTACTTTGGAGAAACCATGGCAAAGAAGAAGGTACTTGGGAGACTGAGGAGGCGATGCGTCAACAGTACCCTCAACTTTTCGAATAAGGTAAAATTTCGAGGCCGAAATTTCTTTAAGGAGGGTAGAGTTGTAACATCCAGATTTCCGGTTAATTCGCGGTTCTCAATAATTTGGTAAAATTTTGAAATTTTGTAGTTGGATGTGAAATTAATATTTTGAGTAGGTGAATGGGCTTATGGAAGGCCCATATGTTGGCCAAAACCCGGTTGAATTTTTGAATTTCGGATTTAAGAGTTAGGGGTCCTGGCTGGGTGGCCCTTATATAGAGTTATGGGTAAAATGCATCACAAAAGAGCCTCTAGTAAAGTGGCTAAGTGATGCCACTAGGGAGCTATAAGGGTGGCGTGTAAGTGGTTTGGGAAGACATGGGATCGATTCCCTGTGTTGGCAAATAGATGCATTTATTTTTTAGTACAGGAAGGGTAGGTGGTGGAGTCCAAGTGGATTCTGCTAAAGAAGAGTTTGGATTCGGTCAGATGCATGATTTAAGGAGTGATAAGGGGAGAGTTTTTAGGGATTTGAGATGAGGATAGGAGTTGGCCGAATAGGGGAAGCTAGAGAGGGGATTTCGGCAAGGGTTATTTGGGATTAGAATTTCGGCACATAGGGAATTGTTGTGCCGTTTTTCCCTTTTGGCTAGTGCTCTCTCTTTTTCTCTGACAGCCGAATCTACCATCTCTTCTTCCATATTTTCTTTCTTATTTATCTTCCAAACCAGCCCACTTTTCCCTCCTTTCATCCATTAAATCATTCCTTCATCTTTACTTTTGCCGTGTTACTGCGAAAAGCCGAAAAACTGTGAAGTCAAGGTGGTACCGATTTTTGTTTACCAACAACCATCTTCCTTCTTTTTATTACTTGTCGGTGATCAACTCCCTTATCTTCTAGGGCTAGACGGATTCAAGAAGAGGAGACGGTGGTAAGTGCTCAAATCTTAAGCAATCTCATTTAGGGCTATTAACAAGGGCCGAAACCCCTATGTTTTAGGGAGGTGGCCGAATATGGGTTTGGGTTCATGGGATTATTCTTTTAATAATTTTATGATTTCTATAGTGAAGGATCAGCAAGGCGTAGTGACGGCTGAAGTCGGTTTGAATCTCTGGAGTGGCTAGATCTAGTCAATCAGTATCGGCAAGGTAAGGTTTTTAAAGGCTATTTTGGATAGTGGCCGAATGAGGAGGTATTAATATAAGTTGGATGGTGTTTTGGGTCATTAATGGAAGTTGATTTATTAATGGTGGTTTATAGGAGAAATCGTGTAGGAGATCTCGTGGAAGACTATCGCCTAACAGGTGTGTAACGAACCCTCTTTCCTAGCTTAAAGCGATAAATGCCGAAAAGCCAAAATGCCGAAATTCTGGCAATTCGAGGACTTGTGAGCAAGCAAATGCTCACTAATTAGTTTGATGTCGATGAGTCGATGAACGAAAATGAATGGAAGAACGTGATTTCTGGCATATTCGGTAAGTTGGGTCTCGAGAGGCCGAGGTAAGGCCCATTGGGTTTTCGGGCCAATCGGGAAAAATGGGCCAGATTCACTGTTTGATCCTATGAGCTATAGTAATTGATGAGGAACATGAAAAACCCTAATATTTTGTAAAATTGCAGAATTACCCATATAATATGTAAGTGACTATTTTGCCCCTAGGTAAAAAAAACCATTATACCCCTAGGGTTTAATTGTGAATTTGACACATGGGATTTTGATATACATGATTGATATGACATGCACATGATATGTATGATATGCACATGATATGTATGACATGCACATGATATATATGATATGCACATGTTATATTCATAAATGCATTTGGGTTGGGTTTTATAAATGGATGGAGGAAGTGCAAAAGGGCTTATGCCCCAGTTTACCGAAATGGGCTTATGCCCCAGTTATTAAAAGGGCTTATGCCCAGTTATTATAAGAGGCTAGGCCTCGATTATATGATAAAGCAAACTATATCTTTGCAAAGTGGAGAGTTTGGTTGGGTGGGTTGAGTTATTCCCACATGGAGAGCTTGGTTGGTACGGTGGAGAGTAGCGGTTGGTGGGTTGAGTAGTCTCCTCAAATGGGCTTGCATTCATGCATTAATTTTATATGTGATATTGAAATGGGCTTAAAGGCCATACCATATACAGTAAAGGCTTCGGCCCAGTGTTATGAATAATGAAAAAAGGCTTCGGCCCAGTAACATGAATAATAAAAAGGCTACGACCCAGTATTATGAAATGTGAGATATGAAAAGGCTTCGGCCCAGTATATGTGATAGTTAAATTTGGGCTTAGGCCCAGTAAGCTGATATTGTTTTGGGCTCTAAAAGGGGCTTGTTGCACACTGAGTTTTCCAAACTCACCCCCCTTTCTTTCTTATCTTTACAGGTGAGCCTTGACTTGGGGACTTGGAGCTGGAGGGGATTCAGAGTGGCCACTGTGATCGCTTTTGGGCTTTTGAATAAGTAATGGGTTTTCACTAAGTTTACTTTATTTATCATCTATTTTCGGGTTGTAACAAGGCCATTTTAACGTTAACTTTATTTCTTTTCTTTTCTAGATTATTTTGTTTAGTTTGGCTGATAATAAATAAATGGGCTAGACTTAGGACGCGTTTTCAAAACGATACCTATTTTTAAAATGACACAACGTCACACATAATTGGTTTAACAAAGATAACCACTTAAAGGAGATTTCAACTCGTTTACCAAAGTGTGGCAATGGTTGTGGGCATGTCTAGGATTGGATCTATTCGGGAGCTTGGTACTTAAGCAGCCTTCATGGCTCACCTCCTCTGTTTCGGATGCCTACCTGGTGCCCAGCCTCCATTCACTTTGGTTAGCCAGCATTAGGCGGTTTTCAGATAACAAAACGAAACATGGATTTTTTTTAAAATACGTGTGACACGTCGGATTCGGCCATAACGTCTAGGCCGGGTTTGGGGTGTTACAAGGATGGGATCAGATTGCAATGCACGCGTAACCTAGGGGGACCAAAACATCAATATACCCAGCCATTTAAAACGCTGCGCAGGTAAGGGGCTAAATCGAAAACGATGAAAGATTACATGGCCAAATTACAAAATCATTAAAAATTAATTGCGAAACATTTAAAAAGCGGAGGGGTCAAATGCGCAAATAACCCCTCCCTGAAGAAAACACGCGGATCCTAGCTGGAGCGGGTTGGGTCGACCCGACCCTGGGCCAAAACGGCTTCGTTTTTAGTTTAAACGGAGGGGACCAAAACGGTGCGTTATGGTCCCCTATATAAGTTAAAAAATTTAGAAAAAAAAAACATTTGAGAGGGGGAGAAAGAAAAAAAAAAGAGAGAGGAAGAAGAGAGAAGGGAGGGGGAAGGGGACCCGCCGAGGGGTCACAGGGTCAAGCTATCGTACGGTCGCCGGACCACCGTCGACTCCGTGCACCGCCACTGCTCGAAAAAGAGGTAAAATTTTCCTTTTTTTTTTTACTTGCTTATTTTATTATTTATATTTTTATTTATATGTTTCTAAATATGAGAGAAATAAATTAGAAAATAGGACGAAAATATAAAAATTTTATCTTAAGGTTTTTTTTTTTTATTTCGAACTTTTGACTGCCAAATCTGTATATTGCTTACTGTTTTTTTTTTCTACTCTTGATTTGATCTGGTATTGCTAGTGAAATCACTAGTTTCTAATTTTTGTATTTGAAAAAAAATACCGAACCCCTGTTCTCTGTTTACATTCGGCTTTTATAGCCTTTTTGTTACATTCTCTTCTCCTTTTCTGTTATTACGTGTTTGTCTTCTTTATTTTGCAGGAGATGGCTGATGGGACGAGGCTGAGGTGTCGTCAGAGGGCAGGTGGTGGCAGAGTTGGTGGCCGACTTGGTGAGGCAGAAAGGTTGGGGGTGGTTGCGGCGCACATGGAGTTTACGGGCTAGGGTTTCTGTTTAGGGTTAGGTGTCTTGGGCTAATGTATGTTGGGCCACGGGTTTGGGTTTCTGCTGGGTCTTGGGTAGTTAGATTATTAGGCTCTATTTTGGGTTTAATTTAGGGTTAATGTAATAGGCCAGCCGGTTTAAGTGGGTTCTGGGTAAAGGTTTGAGTATTTGGGGTTGGGGTTATTTTGTATCTGGGCCAAAATTGGCCTGTAACAGTTGCCCCTCTTTGCTCATTATCGTGTAACGAGAATAGAGCAAAGACAAAATGAAAGGCCAATTTTGCCCCGTCTTGTCAAATCTTGACTTCTTTGGTGCTCTTCTTGTTCAAATAGTTTCCTTCTAGTCCATCTCATCTTGTAGCTTGGGTTCAATCCACTGCATTTTCTGATATACGCCTTGTAACTTCAATCTTCTCTAATGTAACTTTAAGGATATGAAATTTGCAGCTTCAATCTACTTCGCTTGTAGTTTTAGAAAGATAATATATACATCTTCAATCTGCTCTTCTATCGCTTCAGTGAGATAGGGTTTGTGGTCATTTCTTCTGCGACTTCAGAAAAGTAAGATTTGATATCCTCGATCAGCTTCACTGAAACTTCAGGGAGAAAAGATCTGGTGTCTTCAATCTGCTCCAACCTTTATTCTTTACTTGACATGTGATCTTGAGTTCAACTCATTTCTCGCAATATGAATTGACTCTTTAAAAACAGACATTAAAAACAAAATTGAAAATACCTCAGCATGTGAACTGAGGCTCAACTCGTTTCTCGCAATATAGGTTGATTTTTGAAGACAGGATTTGCAAAACAGATTTTGAAAATACCTCGGCATGTGACCTGAGGCTTAACTCACTTCTCGCAATAGGAGTCGATTTTTTTTTTTTTTTTTGGAAAACAGAAATTGAAAACAGAAATTAAAGGCTCAACTCACCTCTCGCAATATGAGTTGATCTTTGAAAAACATAAATTGAAGACAGAAATTTAAAATACCTCAGCTTGCCCTGAGGCTCA
This sequence comes from Gossypium anomalum, assembly GCA_025698475.1. Lineage (NCBI taxonomy): Eukaryota > Viridiplantae > Streptophyta > Magnoliopsida > Malvales > Malvaceae > Gossypium > Gossypium anomalum. The sequence goes on from CM046964.1 coordinate 66,769,917, forward strand.
ACTCACCTCTCGCAATATTAGTTGAAATTAAAATGCAAAAATTGAAAATACCTCAGCGTGCCCCGAGGCTCAACTCACCTCTAGCAATATGAGTTGATTTTTTTGAAAAATATAAGTTGAAAAGCAGAAACAGAAATTGAAAATACCTCAGCATGCCCCGAGGCTCAACTCACCTCTCGCCATATGAGTTGACTTTTTGAAAAGCATAATTTGAAATTACCTCAACGTGTCTTGAGGCTCAACTCACCTCTCGCATTATGAGTTGATTTTTGAAAAACATAAATTGAAATTACCTCAACGTGTCTTGAGGCTCAACTCACCTCTCGTAATATGAGTTGATTTTTGAAACATAAATTGAAAACCGAAATCGAAAATACCTCAGCGGGTCCTGAGGCTCAACTCATTTCTCGCAATATGAGTTGATTTTCTTTGAAAGGCATGAATTAAAACATCAAAATATCAAAACCTGTCCTTTGGTAGAACTCAGGTGCCTTTTCACTTGATTCAATGCGATTCTCATTCCAGATTTCTTGCTCTGCTGGAGTACCTGTATATGCCATGCATGATGTTATCATGATATGCACATGTTTGTCTTAAATGCCTTTATGCCTACATGATTATGCAGTGCTCCTTAATCATGTTTGTCGCTTGTCCTTTTTTGTCATGAATTTTCATGATCTGCGTCCATTGCTTTAATTCTCGCCTTTTCTTCAGGCCTCGTACCCGTCTTCAAATTTCACGAGTAATTGATGTTTCTCAGGTATCACTCTTTTGCCTCTGGTTAAACTTTATCCTTGCTTTGAAGTTCTTGTACTTATCAAATTTTCATCCAGGTAATGCTTAACATTTCTTTTGTTTAGAGTGTGTCATTTCACTATTTATCATGTAAATAAACACATAATGAGATGTATGAAAAAGGTCATATAGGGACAAAAAAGGTATTTTACATCCACTTATTTCAAAGGTAACAAACAAAGAAAGTTAATCAAGAATAGTAAAAAGTGTCAAAAAAAAGATCGTATTCAACGGATACAAATGCTCTAGATATTCAACACATGAACTCTTCCACGTTCCTTAATCAAGAATCTTCTCGAGTGTGGCTTCTTGCATAGAAGACTTCAAGCTTTCAGAGACGCTTCAAATACTGTAGTCTTACTGTTTGTTGTACTTGTTTAAAACGCCTTGTCTTGTAAGCCGAGTGTTTGCTTTATTAGAACGCCTTTTCGGGTTTTCATCCTAATCTTTTGTGTTTAATCAAAGCGCCCTTTTCGGGTTTTCGCTCTGATCCTCTTTTTTTCTTTTTTTTTTAGATGCCCTTTTCGGGTTTTCATCTCAAGCATAATATTTCTTCACTGCATCTGAGTTCACTGGATTCGGTAGCTCCTTCCCATCCATCTCGGTAAGGATCAAAGCTTCACCTGAAAATGCCTTCTTTACGACGTATGGTCCCTCCCAATTTGGTGCCCATTTTCCTCGCAGGTCTTTTTATATTGGGAGAATTTTCCTCAGCACGAGTTCTCCTTCATGGAATTCTCTTGGTCGTACCTTCTTGTCATGGGCTGCGATCATTCTCTTTTGGTACATCTGCCCGTGGCAAATTGCCCTTAGACGTTTTTCTTCAATGAGTTTCAACTGATCACATCGAGCTCGAACCCATTCTGCTTCTTCTAACTTTGATTCCATCAAGACTCTCAGCGAGGGGATTTCAACCTCGATAGGTAGCACAGCTTCCATTCCATAAACCAGAGAGAAGGAGTTGCTCCCGTAGATGTTCGCACAGATGTGCGATATGCAAAAAAAGCAAATGGAAGCTTCTCGTGCCAATCTTTATATGTTTCAGTCATTTTCCCAATGATCCTCTTAATATTTTTATTGGCTGCTTCAACAGCCCCATTCATCTTTGGGCGATAGGGCGAGGAGTTATGATGCTTTATTTGGAATTGCTCGCACACTTCTTTCATCATCTTATTGTTCAGATTCGTGGCATTATCTGAAATGATTCTTTCAGGCAAGCCATACCGGCAAATGATTTCCTTTTTCAAAAACCTGTAAACTGCAGTCCTTGTCACATTGGCAAACGAAGCGGCTTCTATCCATTTTGTGAAGTAATCGATAACCACAAAAATGAATCGATGTCCATTTGATGCTTTTGGCGAAATTGGCCCTATAACATCCATGCCCCACATAGAAAAAGGCCACGGAGAAGTCATGACGTGAAGAGGAGAAGGGGCTACATGAATTTTATCACCATAGATTTGACATTTGTGACATTTTCTAGCAAAATTAATGCAGTCACTTTCCATTGTCAGCCAATAATAACTGAGTCTCATGATCTTTGTGTCCATATTGAAACCATTGGCATGCGTTCCGCAAATTCCCTCATGGACTTCTTCAAGTGTTTTTCTAGCTTCAACATCATCCACACATCTCAAGAGCATCTGATCTTTTCCTCTCTTATACAGGATATCCCCATCAAGAACAAATCCCGCTGCCATTCTTCGGATTGTTCTTTTGTCATTTTCATTCGCTTGTTCGGGATACCTTTGATTCTTGATATATTCTAAGATATCATGGAACCATGGCCGTCCGTCTGTCTCTTTCTCAATGCTACCACAGTGTGCAGGGACCTCATATATGCTCATTTTGAGGGGCATTATTTCTGCTTCTCTACTTGCTTTGAACATTGAAGCCAAAGTAGCCAAGGTATTATCCAATTGGTTTTCTTCTCACGGGAAGTAATGAAAAGTTATTTCTTTGAATTCCTTGATCAATTCAGCAACTAGATCACTGCACTTAATCAATTTCGAATCCCTCACTTCCCAATCTCCACGGATTTAGTATACCACTAGGGCTGAGTCCCCGTACACCTCTAAGATTTTGATGTTTCGTTTGATAGCTGCACGAAGTCCCATGATACAGGCCTTATATTCCGCTATGTTATTGGTACAGAAGAAGTTCAATCTTGTAGTGAACGGATAATGATTCCCGTTTGGTGATACTAGGATTGCTCCAATTCCATGCCCCAAGGCATTCGACGCACCATCAAAACACATCTTCCATGACTTCTCTTTTGATGACTCGGATTTCATTTCTGTGATGCACATTAAGTCTTCGTCTGGGAAATCGAATCTTAAAGGCTCATATTCTTCTGTCGTTCGAGTTGCTAGAAAATCGGCTATTGCGCTCCCTTTTATAGACTTCTGACTTACATAGGCAATGTCATATTCCGAAAGGAGAATCTGCCATCGTGCCATTCTTCCTGATAGTGCCGGTGATTCCATCATGTATTTTATCGGGTCCAGCTTTGAAATCAACCATGTCGTCTGGTACAACATGTATTGTCTGAGTCTCCGAGCTACCCAAACCAGAGCGCAACAAAATTTTTCAATGGACGAATACTTTGCCTCATATTTAGTGAACTTTTTGCTGAGGTAGTAGATCGCTTTTTTTTTCTTTCCCGACTCGTCGTGTTGCCCCAATACGCAACCCATTGAATTTTTGAACACAGTCAAATACAGTATCAATGGTCTTCCCTGAGTTGGCGGTACTAGCACTGGAGGACTAGACAAACATTGCTTTATCTTATCAAAGGCCACCTGGCATTCCTCATTCCATTCTCCTGGGTTATGTTTTCGCAGAAGCCGAAAGATTGGGTCGCATTGGTTGGTAAGTTGAGCGATAAATCGGATGATGTAGTTTAATCTCCCTAAAAATCCTCTAACTTCCTTTTGAGTGCGTGGGGGCGGTAACTCTTGGATGGCTCTTATTTTATCTGGATCAACCTCGATACCTCTTTCACTGACAATGAAGCCTAGCAACTTCCCTGAGGTAGCCCCAAACGTACATTTGGCTAGATTGAGCTTTAACTGGAACTTTCTCAGCCTGTCGAACAACTTCTTGAGATTCACTACATGCTCTTCTTCCCTTCGGAATTTAGCAATCATATCGTTGACGTAGACCTCTATTTCTTTATGTACCATGTCATAGAATAACGTCACCATAGCCCTTTGATATGTTGCCCCAGCATTCTTTAACCCGAATGGCATCACCTTTTAGCAGAACGTTCCCTACATTGTTATGAAGGTAGTTTTCTCCATATCCTCAGGGGCCATCTTGATCTGATTATACCCCGAGAATCCATCCATGAAAGAAAACAATGAATGTTTTGCTGTGTTGTCCACTAACGTATCAATATGTGGCAAGGAAAATTATCTTTTGGGCTTGCTCGATTCAAGTCACGGTAATCCACGCACATTCGTACTTTGCCATCTTTCTTTGGCACCGGGACTATGTTAGCCACCCATTCTGGATATTTGGAGGCTTGTAGGAAGCCAGCATCAAATTGCTTCTTGACTTCCTCTTTTATTTTCAACAACATTCCGGGTCTCATCCGTCTTAATTTTTGCTGGATGGGCTTGCATTCTAGCTTTAATGGGAGCTTGTGGACCACTAAATCATTATATAGCCCCGGCATATCCTGGTATGACTATGCGAAAACATCTTTGTGCTCGCGAAGCAAAGCAATCAAATTATGCCTAGTGCTCTCCGAAATAGAAGTCCCAATCTTCACTTCTTGTTTCCTTTCTTCAGTGCCCAAATTTATTGTTTACACAGATTCTTCATGAGGCAAAATCTGTTTATCCTCTTGTTCCATCATTCTTAACAATTCAGGAGACGAGACATAATCTTCAGCATTTTCTTCGGCTTCAAATTCTCCTAAACAAACAGCCTTCTCAAAATCAATTTCAAGATTCGTAACGGGCTTATTCATGTTGTTGGTATCTGAGCACCTGAAAGTTGAATGGAAAAGGAAACTATAGAGGGGCATCCAAGTATTGGAATTAACAAACGAAATGTCATGTCATGGCAATGAGGCAAATGTGAGTATAGGCTATGAAATGAGAAATTAGCGACAATGCGAAAAAATTATGACAAAATGCATCTTCATTGATATTCATTTGAATGATAAAGAGCGAATGCACGCTCTTACAAAAGAATTCTATTATATCTAAGGACACAATAGAAGGTTAATGTTTAGCATTACTCTGAAGATTTATAAACTACAAGAAGCTTCTCGGCAGTCCAATTGTTCAACATGAAACCAGGGGGACAAGGGCGTATCCTTGAGACGTCTTTACTTGCACCAGCCCCTTTGTCAATGACATTTATACTGACATTCTGAAAACTAACCCCAGCATGTTTCGTGGATTATCTTGTCCAGGGTATATCATTCCCGCAGATGTAAATGTTTTTGACAAAGGAGGGTATTCTATGGGCTCCTATTCTGGTTCTCGGCCCAAAGTTCTTGCAATCCTTCTTTCCTGATCCTTCTTCCACTGTCTTCTTCTTTGACGCATATCAGGTTGGAACCCCAAATCGTATCGAGCCTTGTGGTGTACTGGCTTTAAAGCCCTGACTATCCCTTGCAAATATCTGCCTAAACCTCTTCTTGCTCGAGCTCCTCTTCCCACGGTCAATTTGACACCCATTCTAGTATTTCTCGATAGTTTTGGCACTGGAATCTTGTTTCCCTCAACAACAAAAGTGGCATTGACAAATTCAAGGGATCAGAAGGAACATTCCAATGCATCTTTGTTCACTTCCAAGTACGGTGCATCAGTAGAGACAGATGCGACAATATCTTCTTCTCCTTCGATAGTGACCAAACAGCTGTCCATGATAAATTTCACCTTTTGATGGAGGGATGAGGGGACTGCTTTAGTAGAATGGATCCAGGGTCTTCCCAAAAGGCAATTATATGAGGGTGTAATGTCCATGACTTGGAATTCGACATCATAAATATAAGGGCCCACCTCTAGAGGGATCTCAATCTTTCCCATAACTTCACGCCTCGTCCCGTCGAATGCCCTTACCGTGGAATGACAGGGCCTTAAGTAGGACAAATCCATCGGTATTCTGGAAAGCGTGGCCAATGGCATAACATTTAACGCTGACCCATTATCAATGAGCACATTTGTTATTATATAGCCCTTGCAGCGAGTCGTGATATGCAGCGCTTTTACCGAACCTCTACCATTTGGCGGTATCTCATCATCACTAAAAGAGATAAAATTGTCCGCATTCAGATTGTTTACCCACCTATCAAGCTTTTCAACAGATATGTTGTTGGCCACATAATCTTGATTTAACACTTTCAATAAAGCATTCCGGTGTGGCTCTGAATTTAATAAAGAGAGATAGAATCGAGATTCGCTATTGGTCGCTTGCTCAATTGTTCCACCACATCGTACTCATCGTGCTTGATAAACTTCAAGAATTCCTGAGCTTCTTCCTCATTCACAGGCTTTTTAGTTTCTTGCACGGGTGGAATTTCTTGCTCGACTTCGGCCTCATGCATCAGTGTTCTTCTTTTCTGCTTTGGATCACAGATTTTCTTCATTGGTTCTACTTCCTTAGAGTAACATCTCCCACTGCGGGTGAAGTGACCCACTTCCCCGACGCTTCCAGTTACGGCTTCAGATTTTTCACCTTCAGGTGTTACGATGTTGACATCATATTTCCAAGGTACCGCCTTGTCATTTTTGTAAGGAAAAGGAGATGGTATTTCAATGATCATCTTTGGTTTCACCTGTTCCTTCTTTGCATCATAGTAGATCACCAATGGTCGATCAGCGCTATAAGAGGGACCTGATGATTGGCTATCAGAGGCGCATACTTCTCTTTCGTTGGCTTCTTCCCTTTTGTTAAGGACCTTGATCTCCTTATTATCCATCCGGTCTTGAAGTAACCTTTTAAAATCCTCACATGACTGAATGTCATGTCCAACAATCCCATGAAAATTACAAAAACTTTGACCTTCCCCTCTAAAAATTCTATCAGAGTGACAGGGCAATCCTTTCTTAACCAGTACCTCCTGCATTTTTCTGCAGAGGGCGCCCTTATTTCGAAACACATCTTCCGACCTTCCATTTATCCTCTTTCCCCACTGTGCTCACATTCCCTTCGGTATGGTTAGGGAATGGATTCCCGGCTGTACCGCCAGTACCATCAAATCGTAAAATACCTGCATCGATGAGCCCTTGAACTCTCCTTTTGAAAGCAAGATAGTTCTCAGTAGAATGCCCCTGGTTCCCGGCATGATATGCACAACTAGCGTTTGGATCGTACCATTTCGGGTATGGAGGTTTAAGGGGTGCCATGTAATGGGGAGAAATCAGTTGTTTCTCCAAAAGTTTTGGGTACAATTCCCCATACGGCACAGGGATGGGAGTAAACTGCGGTCTCTCGGGATTAGGCCTTGCTGGTCTTGGCTCATTTCTGGTTTGGCTTTGAGTGGGTACCGTGTTTTGTGGGAATGAGGTGACGGGTCTTTGGTTGTTCGTGGCGTATATGGGGTAAGACGGAGGTGGTGCTTGGTAGTAAGGGGTTTGAGGGAGATAATAGAAATTTGAAGATGGATAATTTCAAGGTCGGGGTTGGTTAGGATATGAATTGGGAATGTAACGACTTTCAGTTCCCACCATGTGGGCTTCTGGCTCTTTCTTCCTTGTGGGTGCTGCTTTTCTTGAGCCTTCTGATCCTTCCATTCTACCGCTCTTAACAGTATTCTCTATAAGCTCACCAGATATTACAATATCCGCAAACTCCTTCGTGGCACTTCCCACTAGTTTGTCATAAAACGGCGCCTTTAAGGTGTTGATAAAGAGAACGGTTATCTCCGTTTTTGTTAGTGGGGGTTCCACTTGGGCTGAGATGTCTCTCCATCTATGCGCATACAGTCTAAAAGTCTCTGACAGCTTTTTCTCCATCATTTGCAAGGTCATACGGTCTGACACCATATCCGATACATGCTTGTACTGCTCGCAAAATGCTGACGCCAAGTCCTTCCAGGATCGAATCTTTTCTCTACTAAGTTGGTTGTACCAACGGAGAGCTGATCCTGTTAGACTATCTTGAAAGCAATGTATAAGTAGCTTATCCTCGTTCACGTAACTAGTCATTTTCGACAGAACATGATGAGATGTGCTTTTGGGCGCCTTATCCCATCATACTTCTCAAAATCAGGCACCTTGAACTTCGGAGGCAAAATTAGATCAGGTACCGACTGAGTTCCTTGGCACCTAGTGCGGAGAAGACTTCAGTGTCTTCTATTGCTTTGAGTCTTTCCTCTAGACTCCTATATTTTGCGTCGTGGTTATCCAATTTCAACTTGGCTACCTCTGTTGGGTCATCCAGATCTGAAACTAGTGGATCAGTAGGACTAGCCCCTGGGTTCGACGCGAATATTCCTTGCCCTAGATTAGTGGGTGGAGCCAGTAGCATAGGTCGTTGTTCCAAGACTGTGGGCTCCCCTTGAGTATACCCTCTTTGTGTTGTATATGCGGGTGGTGGAGTGAATCCCGGGGGATAGAGTGGGTCCTGATCGCGGTGAATTCTTGACTGAGGTTCCATAACATCGGGGTTCTGCATGGGTCCTTTTCCTTTGACCAAAGCTGTCATCATCTCCATCATTTTGGCCATCTGATCTCTTTGCTCGAGTGATTCCTCTCGAGATCTCACCATTAGGTCTCTTGTCTCTTGTTGCGATTTAGCCAGTTGCTCTTGTAATTCCTTTTGAGCCCTTTCCATCCTTTCAATTCTCTCATTGAATTCTGCCTCCATTGCTCTAGCTTGTCGGTGCGTTTTATACGGATGACGTGGTTCCAGTCTTGAAGTCTTGCAACTACAGATTATACAGTTCTTTAGTTTCGGTGGATGATTATGGTGATATGTACATGCGATGAATGAATGAATGAGTATATGAAGGGATGAATGTCCAAAGAATAAATGATGCATAAATGTTAGTTATGAGTAAATATGCAAGAATTTGGTGTTGATTTCAAGATAGCCCCATATGTAGGCATTTCATTTATCAAAAGAGTATGTTACAAAAAGTTTTCATTTTTCCAATAGTTACACAAATTTCCTAGCCACATTGCCTTGTTTCTTCACTTACTCTAAAAACTTTGATATACTCGATCTTTGGCTTGGAGGGAATTGGCAACTAAGAAATTCGGCTTCATCTGATAATTGAACAACTTGCATAGCCGCTTTGCGAATTTCATTGATTAAGAAGTCGAGTTGCATTTCTTTTTCTTGCAGAGTTCCTTCATACGCGTGAATGTCCCTATCGTACTGATCATTCTTTTCTTCTAGAGCCTTCAGGAGGTTATCTAATTGTTGTTGACGAGATTGTAGCATATTTTCTAAATCTCGTGCTCTCCTTTTTAATTCTTGATGTTCAGACTGACTATTCGCAAATTCTGCAGTCACCATTTCATACTCGGCATTTTTTCTTCTTAACTCTATTGCAGCGCGTGGGCCTTTTCCTCTTCTTTCTTTGTTTTTCCCTTCCAAAATTCCATTCCTCCTTTGATGTTGCTAATTTCTTCCCTTCATTCTGCTGTCGACTTGCCCAATCCACTATTCTTTATAATGTTTCTTAATTTCTTATTTTCCAAATGAAGGTCCCTTAAGTCGTTTCTCACGATCTCGGCCTCCCTTTGTACTTTTTTGGTTCTGGACCTTTCAACTTGAACTTCAATCTTCAGCTGATAGTTTTCTTCTTGAAGGGTACTGAGGTCCCTAGACATCTTAGCTTTTTCTCGCTCGAATTCTTGTTTAGCTATTTCCAACTCGGATGGCATTTCCTCCAAAAAAGGATTCTGGGCAGTGTAATTTGTTGATGAGATTTGCTGACTGTTCACCCGTTGCTTTCTCCATATGTCATAATCTTGGGTAAGGGTATCAGCATACAAGGCTAATTCCATGAAATGAGTTTCCTTCCAAGACTTTGCAGTGTCTCGGACTCTCTTCATATATCCTTCACCCGCGAAAGCGAACTCGAACTATGCTAATCCTCCAGTTGCGAGTAGGAATTGTCGCGAAGAAAATTGCCTTTGGACTAGTAGTGGGGCATATCCAACTCCTCCCCATAATCCGAGTAAAGGTACCCAATCTTGGCTTCCACATTTGTATAGCAGGATTGAAGGACGGATCCATGGTGCTCTCCATGTTATATCCTCGGCGCGAAGATTCTGAAAAACTGATACCCAATGTTGCTCGGTGACTTCCTTCAGCCATTCTTTCTTGAGATAAGCTTCCAACGGGGAGAATGTCTTAGAAAACATATGGAACGGAGTGCGCTCTACCTTCCAGAAGTGACTCAAAGTCCAAACATTGAGCAACTGCGCGCTTCCAATAAATCGTCCTTCCCCTTTTCTTCAACAACTACTCAGGGATCTGAAGGTCTCGGCTAGGATGGTCGGGACAGGGTTGATTCCTTGTTTTAGCCTTTCGAAGAAATCTACTACTGCAACTTCAAGATGTCCGAGAACTTTCGGGGAAATGACCAAACCGTAAATGGCCAAAGCGAATAGATTTACTCTCTTTAATATGTCAGGATGGTTCAGAACCAATTCTCGTAGGCAAGACCACGGAATGCAAATGGTCTCATTCTTCTTCTTTATCTGTTTCTCAACCCATGCATCAGTCATGTCTGTCAGTCTCACTAACTTTTTCTTGAAGGTTATTGGCTTAGGCTCCTTCACATATATTTTACTGAATTGTACATTGTCGATACGGAGTAAAGCATCATACTCTTCTATGGTTGGAGTCGTGTCTTCTTGATTGAAGGTGAAGCACTGATAAGCTAGGTCCCAGAATCGAACCATGGCTTGAATCAACTATTCGTCTACACGGATGGTGATCAGGTGAGCTATATCTCCATACCTCTCAGTGAAAATGCCCCTAGTGTCTAAATCCCACTGATTCCAAATTCGAACCAAATTCTCAAGGTTATTTTGGCGAACATTCACAGTTACATGTTCAGGCAAATTGGCAACACACCCTTCCACTAGACTATCCCCCTTTTCTCTCTGAGTTTTTAGAGACCAGTCCCGAACCACGGTATTCTTCTCGGTTATTTGTGTAATTGACTCCTCCATCAGAAACCCGTTTTTTGGCAACCAACCTTTAATCAACACCTTCCTAATATGATGCCTATGATGCATGATGAAAATAAAAATAAAAACAAAAAAACTTGGTTAGTAAACACAACAAATATAACTTGAGAAACAAATTAAACTACCCAATCCAATTCTTTTGCATAAACAGTGTAAATGAAAGGCAAAAGGCATTTTCCCCGTACACTTATTTTGGTGACTATAAGCGGACAGAGGTTCGGCATGGCTCTAATTGGATAGCTCGTATGGTTCATTACATGCGGTTTTGGTTCTAGATAGGTACTCGAATTGCCCGTACTACCATCTGCTAAGATTAGTACGGAGCCTCGGTCATAACCCATCACAGGCTCACGAGTTCAATTCGAGGGATTACATTTACTTATGCTTATGCGGAGGGACAAGTTAACTCACGAAAGCATAAGTCATATGTAACCCGAAAGTATTCACTAGCCTGTGCGGAGGGACGAGTTAACTCACGAAGGCGTAGCGTTTACTTTCACTTAAACGGACGGAGCTCGGGTAGAGAGCTCATGTTATGCGAAAATGCAAGTGCATGGTGTATGGGGAAAAAACTCATAAACCTTTACGTTTTACTTAAAGAAAACTAAACCAAAATTAAAACCATAAAAATTGAAAACTGAAAAACAACCAAATAACAAGTTAGAAGAAATATTTACAACACGATACAAATGCATGAATTTTGAAAACGAGATTTTCGGATCACGACCAAATATTTACTTTGAACAAGGAAATTTGAAAATTTTGACAAAACGTGTTTAATTTGACTCGATTCGCAAGTTCTATTGTCCCCAGTGGAGTCGCCAGCTGTAGCGACGTAAAAATTTTAGTTTCGGGTCGCTAATTGTGGTGACTTATTGAAAACTTAAAAATGGAATCTCAGTTTTTTTTTTAAAAAAGGGAGTCACCACCGATCCTTTTTCCTAGGTGTGATCGGACACCTAAAAATTCTTTTTTTTTAAAACACAAGAAGGCTGAGTTTAGGTCTACACGAAAACCCAGAGAAATATTAGGGTTCGGGAGTCGGTTACGCGCGAGAAAGGTATTAGCACCCTCGCGACGCCTAAAAATTGGTATCTCATAAACACGTGCTGTCTTAATCTTCAAAAATACGAGTTCAATATTAAAATTTAGTCGTGGTCCGATTAAAAAGACGAGAAATTTTGGTTTATTCCGATTTTTTTGAGAAGAGTATATCGCTTTAACACGAGTCAATTGACGTTCACCCAACATAGCGATGAATTCGATGACTTAATGTTAAATCCGTATATTGGCTTGATTATTGGAGTTAATTAACAAAACAAGAATATGATTTCGAAATAATGCAAGACATAATTGATTAAGATAAGCAAATGAAAAGGCTTGTTGCACATTGAAACTAATACCAAACATAACCATAACATTAAAAATAATAACCGTTCATGCAAGATTAAGTGTGATGATAGTATTGAATTAAAGGACACAAGGAGAATACAATGAACATACACATGAAGATAATTAAAAGTATATATGTATATATATATATGATAAAACAAATGTATTAATATTAAATATAATAGGGGTACAAAAATAAGCGTGTATATATAATATACATGAAATGTGGTACTAAGGATATATATACAATACAGTATTTAAAAATATATACATAATATAAAAATATAATATTAAAGGGTATGTATATATACGTAATATATATAAATACATATATAATATAATGTTAAAATATTTACACAATACATATCATAATAATGTATAAAACGAATATTAATAATAAACATATACCTACATGTACTAAATATATATAAATGATAAAACATATACTAATATACATAATAATAAAGATGACATATATACAAGATAGGTACATATATATATAATATTAATATTAAAATATATGTAAGTGACATTTAAAAATGTATACACATATAACAAGGCATTTATTATGTTAATAATTATAATAGTAATAGTATTAAAACACAATAAAATATAACAAAAAGAAATACATCATATATAAATCAATGCACATAAATAAAAGTATACGCTATTATAATGATATGATAATATTATTAAAATACCAAAGACAAATATAATAAACATATAAAAAAAATAAACTATACTTAAATATATATACATATATACCAGAATATATATAATAATAAATATAACACAATATTGAAAATATGTATATATACATAACATAATATTTAAAACATACATATATATAATAAAACATAAACTGATAATAATAATAATAATAATAATAATAATAATAATAATAATAATAATAATAATAATAATAATAATTTAAACTAAAGTAAAATAACGGGAAAAGGATAAAAAGACTAAATTGAATTAAAAATAAAGTTTTAGGGTCAATTTAATAGAAAATAAAGAGGATGGGATCAGATTGCAATGCACGCGCAACCTAGGGGGACCAAAACATCAATATACCCAGCCATTTAAAACGCTGCGCAGGTAAGGGGCTAAATCGAAAACGATGAAAGATTACATGGCCAAATTACAAAATCATTAAAGCTTAATTGCGAAACATTTAAAAAGCGGAGGGGTTAAACGCGCAAATAACCCCTCCCTGAAGAAAACACGCGGATCCTAGCTGGAGCGGGTCGGGTCGACCCGACCCTGGGCCAAAACGGCGTCGTTTTTAGTTTAAACGGAGGGGACCAAAACGGTGCGTTTTGGTCCCCTATATAAGTTAAAAAATTCAGAAAAAAAAACATTTGAGAGGGGGAGAAAGAAAAAAAAAGAGAGAGAAAGAAGAGAGAAGGGAGGGGGAAGGGGACTCGGCGGAGGGTCACCGGAAGTCGGCCATCATCATCGCCGATCGCGAGACGATCACGGACCACCGTCGGCTCCGGCGCCGGCCACCGTTTCGAAAAAAGAGGTAAAATTTTGCTTTTTTTTTTTTACTTGCTTATTTTATTATTTATATTTATATTTATATGTTTCTAAATATGAGAGAAATAAATTAGAAAATAGGACGAAAATATAAAAATTTTACCTTAAGGTTTTTTTTTTTTTTTTTTTGAACTTTTGACTGCCGAATCTGTATATTGCTTACTGTTTTTTTTTTCTACTCTTGATTTGATCTGGTATTGCTAGTGAAATCACTAGTTTCTAATTTTTGTATTTGAAAAAAAATACCGAACCCCTGTTCTCTGTTTACATTCGACTTTTATAGCCTTTTTGTTACATTCTCTTCTCCTTTTCTGCTATTGCGTGTTTGTCTTCTTTATTTTACAGGAGATGGCTGATGGGACGAGGCTGAGGTGTCGTCAGAGGGCAGGTGGTGGCAGAGTTGGTGGCCGACTTGGTGAGGAAGAAAGGTTAGGGGTGGTTGCGGCGCACATGGAGTTTAGGGGCTAGGGTTTCTGTTTAGGGTTAGGTGTCTTGGGCTGATGTATGTTGGGCCACGGGTTTGGGTTTCTGCTGGGTCTTGGGTAGTTAGATTATTGGGCTCTGTTTTGGGTTTAATTTAGGGTTAATGTAATGGGCCAGCCGGTTTAAGTGGGTTCTGGGTAAAGGTTTGAGTATTTGGGGTTGGGGTTATTTTGTATCTGGGCCAAAATTGGCCTGTAACACTTCTTTATATTGGTTGATGTCACACGATGTTTTTATTGAAGGAAGGAACTATATTGATTTGACACTTTGTTTGTTCTTGTAAATTTGTATATTTCTTGTGTTCATATAAATGCATGAATATAAGTACATAAATTTTTTTGGATTTAAATTTAAATTTTAATATATCTGTCTGTTTACATTGTTGACATGAGTCATATTATGTCATTTGCAATGCAATACTTAGTTCAGGCTAAGATTAAGAAACATAAAAATACATGATTTACTTAATTACATGTTACTACGTACTGGTGAAAAAGGGCCTTTTTAATTTTTTGTAATGATCATCTTATTTTTAATATAATTTGCATAGCTTGAACTTAATGATTTATAGATGGCATAATTGCAAAAAAAACCTCAACGTTTGGGGACTTTTGGTTTTGTACCCTTGACTTTTTTATTTTTTGATTTACACCCTCAACATTATGATTTTTTAAGAAATTAGCCTAGTTTTAACGGTCAACGTGAGTTGACTGTTAATCAAATTGTAGGTCAACATAATAGCCCATGTGGCATGCCACATAAACACACAACGTCATAGATGACATCGTCTATTTAACAAAATTTTTTTGCTCATTTTCTCTTTTTCCAAACACCACTTTTTTTCTTCAAAACACATGGTTGCTGCCATTTTTTTTCTCTCATTTTCTCTCTTGCCAAACACTAATTTTCTTCTTCAAAACATATGGTTGGCTCATTTCATCTACAAAAATCTCCATTACCATGACTATAATTATGCTTTTGTGCAATTTTTGCAAACCCACACCTTAGCGTTTTATCCAATGGCAGTTGAAGCTCCTCATATGAATCCTTTCCCTCCTCAGTTAACCACCAACAGGTTCATCTTCTAATTACCTATCTTCTTCTTTTTTTCTTTATGATAGATGGATTTTATCATTCTACTTTGTTTTCCATGTTTGTTTTCTTTTTATTGACCAACTTCTGGTGATCGAAGCCAAATCAACCCTTTCATCGACCCATAACCATCCACACCCCATTCTTCCTTAGCCATATCACCCAAAACCTCCCTCGATGGTGAAAATATTGGCGTAGGAAGAACGGCGGGCGTCACAGGACATGGCGACACTAAAGATGCTATTCCACTTGACTTTTTGGCTTTAATTATAAACAAAGTCGTATTCCGCGGAGCGTAAGGAGCAAATCGATTGTTGCTGTTATTGAATATCTTCTTGTTGCCGTAGAATTTTTTGGCTTTTAATCGATTTTGATTTTGAAGGTCGTTAAGAGTTGGAGGTTTGTATCCTTGAGTATTACTACCGGAAGCAGTGAGAATAGAAGAAATAGCAGAAACAGAACCCATGGGTAAAGGCTTATTCTTGAACTTCCAAGAATCTTTACCGAATGAAACTTTTTTTTCCCTTCCAATTGTTATTACGATTAAAAGAAGAGAATTTCTTGTTAGGGTTAGGGTTTTGGTTTGGGTCTTGAGATTGCCAAGGCTTGTAGCTTTGATTCAACATCATCGGAGGTGGTGGTTGAGTCATCTGAGGACCGGAGTTTATAGGCTACAATTGAGATGCCGCCAATTGATTCATCGCCTGAGAGTGAGCCACGCCATCAACTAATGAGACTGATTCATCATTTGCGGCTGAACTGGAACTTGGACCTAAACCGTGTTCATCATCATTTGCAGTGGCTAATTCATCATATGAGCATGATCGTTCATTTTCTTTTATAAAACAAAATGAAAAACTAAATCAAAGAAATCCAAAGAGAAAAAAGAAACCCTAATTTTTCAGTTTTAGAATTGAAATTTGCAGTTAGATCAAACGATTTACTACTGATCCGTTAATTTCCTTTTGGTTCTTTTAGTTTTCCTCAATCTAAAACTGAAAATTAAGAGAGAAACTGAGAGAAAAAAATTGTACAATAGATGATGTCATATATGACATCGTGCGCTTATGTGGCATGCCACATGGGCTATTATGTTGACCTATAGTTTGGTTAATGGTCAACTCACATTGATTGTTAAAATTGGGCTGATTTCTTAAAAAATCATAATGTTGAGGGTGCAAATCAAAAAATAAAAAGGTCAAGGGCACAAAACCAAAAGCCCCCAAACGTTGAGGGTTTTTTTTTCCAATTATGCCTTTATAGATATTGTGGCAGCCTGATTCTAAATGCATGTTTCATTACTTAATTACATGTTATAACCAACTCAACATTTGACTTTAGACCTTTAAGCTGATAGTTAGGTTTTTTTAAATCTGCAATCTTCTCAGACTTGCAGATTGATATTAAGAATTGTGATTACTGGTAAATGCTCCCTCGATCATGTTGATTATCAAGCTGCTGCAGTCCCACCTGCAAATGCTCTCTTGCTTATGCATTATTGATCCACTCCTGCTAAGAGCTGGTTAGAAGAAGCTAACAGGGTCGAAGAGGACGAGGAAGATCAAGGAGACAAACAAGCATGCAAGAGGAAAGACAAGGAAAAAAAAAATTGAGGTCTTTAATGGAAGAAGAAAATATGAAGGTGAAAGAGAGCTTAGTAGTGATGAAATAGGACCTTGATTTCTACGAAATTTCATCTGATATAGCCCAAGAGACATGGCTTGTTGGTGGAATGAAAGATCATTTATACTGAAGCCGGAGTTGGAAGAGATGATGATTATATTATATTATTATCCCTGGTAACTACTCTGTTTTCTTCATAGTTTCAGTTTATAAATACTTCTTTGTGCTTTATTTCTGAACCCTTTCATCGGAGGACTGGAAATTCTAAGCCTTATATAAAAGACTTTTAAAGTTTACCAAATAATATCCAAAAATCATAAAATAAAGTTCATTTTATTAAAATAAGTCCAAAACCCTAAACTTAAAATTAATATAAAAATAAAAAGCTAAATCAAATTAATATAAAAAAATTAAAAGACCTTACCCTAAGCATTAATGAAGTTTTTTCAATAGTTGAATGAATAGTCTTTAGTGGCCTTTGCTTTAAAAAAAAAATTTATCCCTAAGCATCGTTCCCTCTTTCCAAAATGGTTTGGTCATTTTTAGTGTAGTCTTTTTTAGAAAGCTTTCTTCTGAACCATTTAACCTTTATGCAAATTGATGAAAGACACATTGTATTTATAAATTTGTGCATACTTAATTAATCCATTTTATTTATTCAAATTTTATTTTATTTTTTCCTTTAATTCACAATTAATTTACTTATATTTGATTTATCCTTTGAGTTGTTCTAGCATACTTGAAAAAAAGGCAACATGGAAGGAAACTATTAGGATGGTGTCTGAATATTTATATCAAATTGTAGGATTTAAGTTCTGTAAAGCAATCGAATATCTAATCAAGCAAATCATAATTGAACATTGCAATCATTCCATCATATATAACATAGGATATGGTTTACAAGCAAATCGTCAAAGCTTGATAAACAATATCTAATCAAGAAAAAGTGCATTAAGTTTAAACATTACAAGTTTCAGTTCTACCTCCAATATGCATTTCACGGTTCAGAAGCTGTAACAAAGAGATCATTCGAAGGGGAATTCCCAAGGATGTTTGGACACAAAGAAACTCTTCGCACACTTCTTTCATCGTTGGTCGAGATTTGGGTTGTGGATTTAGGCAAGCAAATGCCAAAGTAGCAATGCGAACAAGATTTTGTGCAACTAATTGGCTTGTCGGAAGTGGTAAACGGTTGTCTAGCACATCAATTAGCCTCGTATTTAGCAAAGAAGTTGATGATGACAACCATGGTAACACTTCTTCAGGATGCTTTCCCATTAACGTTTCCAGTGCCACCACTCCAAAACTATAGACATCACATTTTTCGGTGACAACCATTGTATAGGCAAGTTCTGCATATGAAAACCCAGATAAAAAGAAAATCATTTAAAAGTTCAATTAATTTTATAAATTCTGAAGAAAATGTCATCAAAACGAAGAAAAGAAAATCACCTGGAGCTACATAACCACATGTGCCCACAATAATGGTCTGATTGGATGATTCAAGATCCAACATTTTAGCAGTCCCAAAGTCAGCTACAAAGGCCTCAAAGCTCGAGTTTAAAAGAACATTATTACTTGATATGTCTCGATGAACTATTGGAGGGCTGCAATCATAGTGCAAGTAAGACAAAGCATGCGCTATGCCTTTGATGATCTCCACTCTTGTTGTCCAATCCATTTCCACAGCTTCCACTTCATCTCTTAGGTTGCAGAACAAACTCCCTTTTTCCATGTATTCATAGATCAAAAACATGGACCGTCGGTGTAAACAAAACCCATGAAGCTTTACGATGCTTCGATGCCGTATTTCTGTTAGAAACTTGATCTCATTCCTGAAGCTCTTGTCAAAGGCTGGATTTTCAGCTTCTAAACGATGAAGTTTCTTCAAGGCAACTACTTTACCACAAGGTAGTTGTGCTCTGTAAACACTTCCATAACCACCAACTCCTATCTGATATCGGAAGTCGAAATCCTCTGTTGCTGCAACAATATCCTCGTATGCTATCTTTCCATCATAGTTCCATATGGAACACAAATCCCCATTCTTCGTCGGTTGTACACTGACATGGTTATTCTTGAGTTTAAACCGTGAAAATAGAAAACATCCCAAAATGGAGAATGTGGAGAAGATGGCAATAAGGAGGAATATTTTGATATAGCAAGGAATTCTACTGCTGCTGGCTTTGTTGGTTACTGGAGAAGAACACATATAGGGTGATAAACGACTATTTCCTTCAAATGGATCAGGAGAAATCTTGTTACAGTTATTTCCAGCATCGATAATACGAAGCTTAGTGGCAGACAAGATAGGGACACTACCTGAGAGTTGGTTGAAGCTGAGGTTTAAATATGATAGGTGAAAAAGCCTGCCAATTTCTTCAGGGATAGGACCTTTTAATAGATTTGAATCAAGTTCTAAGAAATACAAATTGGATAAATTGCCAACACAAGATGGGATTGAACCACTCAGTTTGTTTTGGGAAAGGCTTAGTGAAGTTAAATTTGCTAAATTCCCAATCTCTTCGGGAATAAGACCTTCTAATAGATTTGAATCAAGATCCAATGTGCGCAAGTTGAACAACTTACCAATACAAGAAGGGATTGAACCACTGATTTGATTTTTGTCAAGGTAAATATATTCCAATTTTGTCAAACGACACAAAGCCAGGGGAATATGACCAGTAAAACTATTATTAGTGATGCTTAAAAAGTTGATGTTCTTCAGCTTTTCAATATTGAGAGGGATGGAACCTTCAAGCTGATTTCTATCAAGGTACAAAGTTTCCAAATTGGTTAAATATCCAATTTCTAATGGGATAGATCCATTAATTTTGTTTCCCCAAAGAATTAATGATTTGAGATTTAACAACTGATCCAAAGCAGAAGGGATTGGACCAACAATTCCACAACGACTTAGGCTTAGAGTCTCAAGACCCCTCAAATTCCACAAATTTTGAGGGATCGTATTATTACCATCATCAAACTGATACCTATCCAAAAGTAGATGCCTAAGGTTGGTCAAAAGCCCAAGAAAAGGTGGAATGTTTCCACTAAGACTGGTTCCACTCAAATTTAAACTGACAAGGTTCACTAGATTCACTAGCTGTGGAGCGATGGAACCGTTAATGTTATAATTATAGGAAATGTCAAGGTATTCTAATTGGGTTAGGTTTCCTAGAGAAGGAGGTAACTCACCAGATAAACCACAATAGGACAAGTCAAGGTGCTTCAATGCCGATAGTTTACCTATCTGATGCGGGATTTTTCCACCAAGTTGACGATGACTGAGATCAAGAAGGACAAGATTTGGAAATGAAGAGAAATTCAATTTCCCAAATCTATCTCCAGCCTCAATATTGGGCGCATCAGAAATGTCAATTTGGATGACGCTTCCAGCAGTGTTGCATGATATACCTGGCCACTGGCAACGTTCTGAAGCATTGTTGCTATAGTTACTCCACCACCCACTTTCTACCATAGCTATGGCCCGGACGCTTGGCGTGGATCTTCTATTGTCACAGTTCTAGCAATGGAAATTAGAAAGATGGTAGCCTGCAGTATCCCTAAAATAATGGAAAAGGTTGAGGAAGAGGCCATGTTTAATTACCTAAGCTTAATTGTTTGCTGAAGGTTCAGTAGTGGCATATATCTTATAGTTTCCCAAGTGAAAAATTTAAGGAAACTGATGTTATCATTGCTTCTGTTGATGTCATGGAATTTTCTTCTTCATGTGTCGTGCTTTCATTTTCATGGAAATTTCCATGTTGTTAGTATGAATAATATATAGTAAAAGGATTGAATCTTTCTTATGATCCATATTTCTATATAATGATACCTCCTTGGTTTTAATTTAATCACTCCCATAACAAAAAATTTCATTTATTTTGAAAATATAATAATAAATAAGCATTATCCTTATAGTATTATGTACGAGACATTAGAGTATGAATTAATAAGATGTTGATCCCATGAGAAAGACGATAACAAAGCAGCAAGCAAAAACAAGAAGCTTGTGCAGCAAGCCTCGATGCTTGTGGAAGAAACAAAATAGAATTTCAAGAGAAAACAAGAACAGAAACTGAGAGCAAGAGAATGGAGCATAAAACTTGAATGAAATTCAATGGTTTTTCATTAAGAAAAGCTTTGGCTTATAGCCATTACATATATCAGTCAGTGACTAAACAAAATAAGTCAAATACATCACCTAATGTATACCTAATACCACTAAACACATTGAAACTTGAAAAATTACTTGTGCAACAAAACAAAGCTGATTTTTCAGCTCAATCACCACCTAATTACATCAATCATAAAACAAACATAGTTCCAAATGAACTAGAATGCATTACATTAACTAAAGTAACAAAATAAATCAAAATGAATGGCAGTAGCATTTGGCTCGGCAGCTTCTAGTCTTGGCCTGGTCTTCTTGGTCCACTCTTTGGTGCATGTCTTTGCATGCAAGGCCACTTTCTAACACTCCTCCTTGGTCTTCATGCTGCTAACTCCAAGTTCTTCTCTAAGCTTGATGAACCTTGATTCATTAAGGGCCTTTGTAAAAATGTCAGCAATTTGATCTTCTGAATTGCAATGAATCAGCTCTATCTCTCGAGCTTGTTCCATCTCCCTTACCACATGCAACTTAATGCTGAAGTGTTTTGTTCTACCATGGAAGACAGGGTTCTTTGCAATTGCAACAGCAAATTTGTTATCACAAAAGATATCTGTTGCTTCCCTTTGATGCAGGTTCAAATAAGCTAAAATCTTTCTTAGCCAAATGGCTTGGTTAACAGCATTAGCAGTAGCAACATACTCAGCTTCTGCTGTTGACTGAGCAACTATTGATTGCTTCTTGGAACTCCCGCAAAACATAGCTGAACCAAGGGTAAAAGCATACCCTGAGGTGCTTTTCATATCATCTTTTGAACCAACCCAGTCACTGTCAGTATAGCCTATTAGCTTCAGGTTTTCACTTTTGCCAAAATACAAACATGACTCAAGGTCCCTTTTAAGTATCTGAGCACCCTTTTTCCTACTTGAAGATGCTGCTTGTTGCAGCAATGCATGAATCTCGATAGCATACTCATAGCAAACATAATGTCTGGTCTTATTGCTGTTAAATACAATAGGCAACCAACAAGACTTCTATAGTCAGACTCACTGACCTGATCATGATTTCCTTGACTCGATAGCTTCATTCCAACAGCCATAGGTGTGCTTGTTGGTTTGCAATTCTCCATTGAGAACTTGCTTAAAATCTTTGCAGCAAATGTTTTCTGTCCCAAGAAGATTCCATTTTGAGTTTGCTGTACTTCCATTCCAAGAAAGTAGGTCATTTGCCCCAGGTCAGACATTTCAAACATCTCTTTCATTTTGGCCTTAAAAACAACCAATATACTTTAGTCTCCTCCTGTCACCAAAAGGTCATCAACATAGAGGGACACAATAAGCTGTGTTTCAGCTTGTTTCTTCTTAACATACAGAGTTGGCTCACTAGAACTCCTTTCAAATCCCAAGCTAACCAGGTAACTGTCGATCCTACTATACCAGACCCTAGGTGCCTGTTTTAGGCCATACAAAGCCTTCTTCAAGTACACCATGTCTTCTTTGCCTGACACAACAAAGCCTTGAGGTTGGTCAATATAAATCTCCTATTCAAGGAAACCATTGAAAAATGCAGATTTTACATCCAGTTGATGAATTATCCATTGCCTTTGTACAGCCAAAGCAACTAGTAATCTGACT
This sequence comes from Gossypium anomalum, assembly GCA_025698475.1. Taxonomy (NCBI): domain Eukaryota; kingdom Viridiplantae; phylum Streptophyta; class Magnoliopsida; order Malvales; family Malvaceae; genus Gossypium; species Gossypium anomalum. The sequence goes on from CM046964.1 coordinate 66,792,761, forward strand.
GTATCTAGCCTAGCTACTGGTGCAAAAGTCTCTATGTAGTCTAGGCCATACTTTTGGCTAAAGCCCTTCACAACTGGCCTGGCTTTGAGCTTGTTTAAGCTCCCATCTGCATTCTGCTTGGCTCGAAAGACCCATTTTACCCCAATGACCTTCTTGTTGATTGGTCTTGCTACCAATTCCCATGTCTGGTTCTTCTCAATCATTGCAATCTCATCAACCATGGCCTGTTTCCAACCTTGGTGTGCCTCAGCCTCTTCAAAACTACTTGGTTCAATTGAGGCCATATGTGCCCTCTCATAAATTTCAGCCAAAGTCCTTGTACGCCTGGCTGGTTCATCATCAATGTCCATTTCTGAACCATTTTGTTCTGGCTCAGTTTGATCAGCTACAAGTTCTTCAATAACAGCCTCAGGTTCATTTCTTTCCCAATTCCAACAAGCCTTTTCATCAAACACTACATCCCTGCTTACTTGGACTTTGTTGGTGGAAGGATCCAAGATCCTATAGCCCTTTTTGAGTGAGTTGTAGCCTACTAGAACACCTGCTTGAGCTCTTTTATCTAGCTTGCTTCTTTTTACAGCTGGTACTTGTGCATAACACAAACAGCCAAAGACTTTCAAGTGAGCCAGTGATGGCTTTAATCCAAACCACCCTTCAAATGGAGTTTTTTGGTCTAAAGCCTTGGTTGAGAGCCTGTTTTGAAGGTAGACAGCAGTGTTAACTGCTTCAGCCCACATTGTCTTGGGCAGATTCTTCTGAAATAAGAGGCACCTAGCCATATCCATAAGACTTCTATTTTTCCTTTCACTCACCCCATTTTGCTGAAGTGTGTAAACATTGGTAAGCTAATGTTTGATGCCAGCATCATTACAGAGGGCTTGGAATTGAGCTGAAGTATACTCAGTCCCATTATCTAACCTAATGGTCTTTATCTTGCAGCCAGTTTCTGTTTCCACTGCAGCTTTGAGCTTCATAAACACTTGAACAACCTCAGACTTATGCTTCAAAAAATAAACCCAGCAATATCTGGTATAGTCATCAATGAAGAGAATAAAGTACCTGTTGCCACTAAGTGATTCAGTCCTCATGGGGCCACAAACATCACTGTGCACTAATTCCAGCTTGCTTGATGCTTTCCAGGTGATGTTTGTAGGAAATGAAAGCCTAGCTTGCTTTCCCATATGACAAACTTCACATACATCTTCAATATGAACTGTTTTGATGAAGTTTTCAACCATCTCCTTGCTGACCATCCGAGCCATAGACTTGAAGTTGGCATGACCAAGTCTTTGATGCCAAAGCTTGGTGTCTTTTGTTGAAGCAACATGGGCTGAGTATGAGTCACTTGACCAGTTGACTTCAAAGCATTTGTCACTCATGGTGACTGTCATGAAGCTTGATCCATTTGGATCAGTGATTTTGCACTCTTTGCCTTTGAACACAACTGAGTACCCTTTCTCTAGTAGTTGAGAGATACTAAGAAGGTTCCTGTCAATCTCAGGTACTAACAGGAATTTTTTGATGATTTTGTCACCTGTAGTTGTGCATATTAGCACATCTCCCTTGCCTTCATCATTGATGAACTGACCATTTCCAATTTTCACCCTGGTTTTGCAACTTTTGTCCAAGGTTTTGAAAATTGATGCATCTGGTGACATATGATTGGTGCAGCCACTGTCCAGCAACCACCCTTTTGAGCTTTTGTTGTGACAAGTTAGACATGACACAGCAAAGACTTGCTCCTTATGGTTACTGGTGTCTTCAGCCACTCGAGCTTCTTCACCCTTGTTTTGTGGTTGGTTTTGGCCAAGTCTGCCTTTTTCTTTGCAGACCCTCTCAACATGGCCTTTCTTCTTGTAGTGTTGACACATAGCATCTGGCCTGAACCAGCATCTGACATCTAGATGACCAGGTCTTTTACAAAATCTGCAGAGTCTATCTCCTCCTCTTGCAGCATCAGACTTAGGCCTGTTTTTCCAGTTCTTCTTGCCTTTATAGGCAGAGGTGCTCGAGGTTGCTTTGGCCTTGGCTTGAAAGGCACCCTCCTGGTGCTCTTCCAATCTACTGGCTCTCCTTTTTTCTTGAGCATAGAGGGCATTAATGAGCTCAGTTAGGGAGATGGTTGCTAGATCTCTCGAATCCTCCAAGGATGAGATATTTGCCTCATATCTTTCAGGCAGTGTTGAGAGCACCTTCTCCACAATTCTTGCCTTACTTAACTGTTCTCCTAGCAATCTTATCTTTGTTGACCATGACCATTATCCCTGTCTCGAAAGTAATCGCTTTCACTGTTTCTTCTTCCTTCATCTTGAGATTTTCAAAGTCTCTTCTCAAGTTTAGCAATTGTTGCTGCCTTGTTCTTTCAGTGCCTTGGAACTCCTCCTTGAGCTTGTCCCAGGCCTGCTGGGAGTCTCACAAGCCATGATTCTGGTGAAAATAACATCAGAGACACAGTTCTAAATGCATGACATGGCCTTGTGCCTTTTGGTCCTCTCATCTGCATGTTGTCTGATTTGGGCTACTGTGGGGTTGGCTCTAAGCGGAGCAGGCTCAGCATCTGTGTTCACCACTTCCCACAGATCAAAGGCCTATAGGTAAGTTCTCATTTTGACAATCCAAATGTGAAATCCTTCACCATTAAAAATTGGTGGTGCTGCAGGAGAAAAGCATGATGAAGCCATTTTGTTTAACGTTCGAGTACAACAGATCCTCTAAGAATATGGCTTTAGATACCAATTGTTGGAACTTGAAACAAAGCAGCAAGCAAAAACAAGAAGCTTGTGCAGCAAGCCTCGATGCTTGTGGAAGAAACAAAACAGAATTTCAAGAGAAAACAAGAACAGAAACTGAGAGCAAGAGAATGGAGCATAAAACTTGAATGAAATTCAATGGTTTTTCATTAAGAAAAGCTTTGGCTTATAGCCATTACATATATCAGTCATTGACTAAACAAAATAAGTCAAATACATCACCTAATGTATACCTAATACCACTAAACACATTGAAACTTGAAAAATTACTTGTGCAACAAAACAAAGCTGATTTTTCAGCTCAATCACCACCTAATTACATCAATCATAAAACAAACATAGTTCCAAATGAACTAGAATGCATTACATTAACCAAAGTAACAAAATAAATCAAAATGAATGGCAATAGCATTTGGCTCGGCAGTTTCTAGTCTTGGCCTGGTCTTCTTGGTTTGCCTGCTGGTGCATGTGCTGCATGCAAGGCCACTTTCTAACAGATTCCGTGTTTAATTGTGGCACCAAGCCTTTTCTATTATTTTATGCGCACTTATTTTTCCATTAAGTGCCTAATTATTATGACTCAAGGGAATTTTTGGTTCCGTTGTGATGGAATTTATTTTTCATACACTTGGGTTTTAAGGTCCACTTTACTTTAAATATCGTCTTCAGTTTCTATCTAAGAAAATTCTCAACCATTAAGACCCAAAAAGTGGGGACTTAACAAATATGAATATAAGGTTAAAGTGTAAAAAACAACTTAGTGTTTATAGAAATACTCCTTGTATTGGTAGTATAAATAATCCTTAGACTTGAGGCACAAACTCTCTTTGTATGTTGACCGTCATTCTTCGATTCATCACCAAATGGATCCGTATTGATAAGTGCTTAAAGTGCATACGAAGGTGATGGAGTGATTCAGAAAGGACTCATCATCCCAAGTGATATGAGGGAACATATCTTTTTTGCTCTTGACTTGTATAACTGTAAGTCCTTAGTGAAGACAGATAATCAAGGTTAACATAAGGAGTTGTAAGTCTAACATGGATAAGCAAAAGTAGACACCATGTCACGCCTTTTAGCTTATTCGGGGTATATGATGGAAAGATTTAATTAAACAAAAATACTAGACATTGAAAATTTTTGTCTAAAAAAATCAATTTTGACTTTGCCAATAATTGGAGTCATGATGAATGGCTAGATTCTGCTTTGAAATAAATTATATTTATTGTCAACATAATTAGAAGTCTAATGGGTCACATACGATAATAAAATTTAAAAATTAAAACGAGAGGGACTAACTTAAATAATTTAATAACTCTCAAAGATTTATGTGGTAAATATTAGGGCGAATTGTTGTTATTGCTTCAGTCGATGTCATGGAACTTACCTTTTCATACGCAATACTTTTTTCTCATGGAAATTTCCGTTTCGTGCCTGCATAGTGATTAGAAAAGATGAGTATACATTTTCATGTTGTTATTAGTATTAATGATGCAAATATTAGGGTCGAGTAAACTAATTTCGAGTTAATCGAGTTAACGAGTCTTATTTTATCATCCTAACTTAATTTAGAATTTTTTCAAATTGAGTCAAGTGAAAAGAAATTCAAGTCGAGTCGAATCGAGTAAAATTATCTGAGTTAAACTAAAAAATTAAACATGTCACGTTAAAATCTTGCTACAATATAACAGATTTCATGTTAGAGTATACAAATTTAAAATCATATGTATTTGAAAACTCTTTCAATGTAAAATTAGAGAAAAAAATACTTTAGAATTATAAACTTGAATCATTAATTTACTTAGGTTCCAAAATTATTATATTAGAAAATTTTTAAATTTTTTATTATAAATTCTTTACAATTTTTTATAATTTTTAAATTTTTATAAATTTTTAAAAAAATAAATAAAATTCTGAATTTTTATAAATATTTTAAAAATTAAAAATTATTTTGATTTTTTTTTTATAATTTTTGTTGTGAGAGAGACTAGTTTGTCAATTTTCAAAATTGATAAGGACCAAAAGGGTACTTAATAACTTAAATAACTTTATTCGATTAACTTGAATTTTGAATTTTGAATTTTTTAAAATTTTTTCAAATGGAATCGAGTTTTGCTCACCCTTAACAAATTGCTATAATAAAAGGGTTGAATCTTTGGTTTTTGTTTTTTTATGGTTTTAATTTTCTACAAAATAAATGCATGCATGTTGGCTTGTATTTTAATTTCTCACGGAAAATAATATAACCCAATCGACTTGTTTTCTTTTTCTTTTAAAAATATATATATTTATATTTATATCCAAAAAATTGCAAAGAAATTTTATGAAGTTAAGCTAATTTCAGAGGCTTAATTGAATTAGCTCAGTGTTAGAGTCATTTCCTTGAGCAGATTAAACTGGATTAAGTTTTAGTATTTTCATATTTTCTTGTATAAGGCAAAATGTCTTATATAATATTTTATTTAATGATTGAAATATTATTAATGTGATATCTTATTTGAAAATTCCAATGTGAATTAATTATTTGAAAACAACTTAATTTCATGAATTTTCTTTGCAATTGTTTGGAAATAAAAAAAATCAGTTTAATTCGGACCCAAAAGTGCATGATTTTGAAATATCTTCCTTCCTAGTTAAACCAAAATATTGTTCACAATCATAAATAAATAAATAAATAAAGGAAAGACGTTGTTCACAAAACGTTGGAAATTCATTATTGTAGTGTTTGAAAAATCACCTAGAAATTATTAGAGATTCGAGTATAATTACTTGCTATTACAAAGGTATAATATGTTTAGATAACTATTGTAATTGGTGGATTCACTAAATTGAATGTAATTATAAAACCTCAATTATAGTATTCTTCTTAGGGGTTGAGAGTTAGGGTAGTTACGAGAGTAATTACACTAAATTACTAATTACTTTATAGTTTTTTAAACACACCTACATGATTTAAGAAATTATTTTTTATGCAAATTTATAAAAATATTTTATTTAATACAATAATAAAATATTCTACTTTTTAGAACATAAATGTATATACGAGACATTAGAGTGTAAATTAATAAGATGTTGATCCCGTGAGAAAGACGATTCCGTGTTTAATTGTGGCCCCAAGCCTTTTCTATTATTTTGTGCGCACTTACTTTTCCATTAAGTGCCTAATTATGACTCAATGGAATTTTTGGTTCCGTTGTGATGGAATTTATTTTTCATACACTTGGGTTTTAACGTCCCCTTTACTTTAAATATCCTCTTCAGTTTCTAAGAAATTTCTCACCCATTAAGACCCAAAAAGTGGGGACTTCAGACAAATTAATGGTGCTTTCTCTATTAACAGATTTTAATGAAATTATATCTATGCTTGTTTAATATATTTTATTAAACTGGTGTTACAAGTTAATTTGATATTAATTTAGTCAGTAAAATTATTTAAAATTCATAATTTCATAAAAGTAATAAATATTAATATAAGGTTAAAGGGTAAGAAACACCTTAGTGTTTATAGAAATACTCCAATTGTATTGGTAGTATAAATAATCCTTAGACTTGAGACACAAACTCCCCCCTTGTATGTTGACCGTCATACTTTAATTCATCACCAAATGGATCCGTATTGATAGGTGCTTAAAGTAGGATATAATTTTAGGTATGGTATGACATACGAAGGCGATGGAGTGGTTCAAAAAGGACTCATCACCCCAAGTGATATGAGGTAACATATCTTTTTTTGCTCTTGACTTGTATTAGTGACGGCAGATAAAAGAGGGTTAATACAAAGAGTTGCAAGTCTAATATGGATGAGTAAAAGTAGACACTATGTCATGCCTTTTAGCTTATTCGGGATATATGATGGAAAGATTGAATTACACATAAATACTAGACCTTGAAAGTTTTTGTCGAAAACAAAATTAAATTTGACTTTACCAATAATTTGAGTCACGATGAATTGCTAGATTCTACTAATGGTCTACGAATATAATTATTTCTTAATTGAAATAGAATATATTTATTACCAACATAAGTTTAATGGGTCACACAAGGTAAGAAAATTTAGAAATTAAAACGAAAGGGACTAAATTAAATAATTCAATAAATCTGAAAGATTTATGTGGTAAATAACCAAAAGTTGGTTAAAACCTTAATCTGTTTATTCCTCACTTTACCACACACTACATAGGTTAACTAGTCTAAGGGGTTTGTTCTTTCTTGTATTTTCTCCCTACTCGCATACGTAATTTAAGATGTTATTTTTTATACAAGTTTATAAAAAATATTTTAATACAATAATAATAAAAATTTTAATTTTAGGATATATATTTTATATATTTTTTAAATATAATTGTATATTTCTTATTGGGTCAAAATGGCTTAGCTATTAGACACATAAGTCCAAATATTTCGTGCAAATTTTGACCTAGCAAATTATGCTTATAAAGCATGTATTATAATGTTTATACTATTCTTGTATGGCCACATATTTGAGCACTTTTAAATAAGCGTCATAAAAGCTATTCAACACTTTATAAAAACATTGTTTATAAATGTTATATTATAAAATTTATATTATTTTTTATCTAATTTGTATCGAAATATTATAAAAAGGTTATAAAGTTGGTTTATTATTGAACACATAGTAAATTGCAAATTAAGTTTAGAAAAACTATTATAATTGAAGGATTACAAAGTTGGTCAGCAGTATAGACAACATTGACCCTCTCATTGAGTCTGCCTGAGAAGATGTCTCGCCGGACCATCCACAAGATCAAAGGAGCACCAACCCTTTAGAAAGGCTAGGTACCCGCTTTTTTGATGTGAACACATCCTTGAGGCCATTAGGACCTGCATGGGCGTAACAACCTTCTATTGATCGAATGAATAATAGAATGGGGCCCATCATGAATATCCTTCATTTTCGTGAATATCCTTTACACATTTGGTGGGACTGAGCATTTATCCTACCACATCATGTTAATGGACAAGAGGACCTCTCTTATAAATATCTTTCCAACGATGAAGAAGGGATCAATTTTCCAACCCTTAAAGTTACTCTAAGCAACCATCTCCTCTTTCAACAATCAACTTGTCTTTGTTCCTTTCCGACTCTCTGCCTCTTTAAGTGAATCGGCCTCCACAAAACCACCACTCACTCCGCCTTACCTCCTCCTTACTCACCTCTATTATTGTACCTTGTATCAACAATGAAGAAATTGGGCAAGGACTAATAGATGATGATAAGAAGTATAGTTAAATGTTAGAAAAAGAATAACCGAACAAACATGGAATGCTAGAGCAATAATAAAGTTGCATATGATGTTTATTTTTCTTGTTCTTTTTTATCAGTAATCGTGTTGTTAGTTACTTTCTTGGACTAATGATCTGATTTTAAATTATGTTACTTGTGTACAAGGCCAATTTCGGCCCAACTTCATTTACAAAATAAAAACCCAGATACAAAATAACCCCACCCACTAACCTAACTTACCAGACTTCTAGCCCAATTAAAATACTCATTACAAACTAACCTCAACCCACCAACCCATTAAGCCCGTTTACCCTTATCCATAAGCCCAATACAAACCCTAAGCCCAATCAACCCAAAACAACCGAAACCCTAGCTCCCCACTTGTTCTGACTTTCGGCCACCTACCCAATCGCCTCGACACCACTTGTGTACGCGCCCAAGTCACATCCACCGCCCATCCCCTGCAAGCACACGCAAACAATAAAAAGGGATAGTAATAGGGGTATTTAAAACCCGAATGAAGATCATTGTAAAAGAGATTTTTTTATAAATGCAAAAGAACAGTTCTAAAACACATATGTAAACAGCAGTAAGAACACAAGCATAAATCAGAGAAGTCCAAAGATCCAAAAATCGAAAGGAAACCTAAGGTGATTTTGTTTTCTATTTCATTTTATTTTGAATCTACTGATTTATATATATATATATATATATATATATATATATATATCATAGATATTTATAAGAAATAAAAATATAAAATAAAAACACAAAAAAAAAGAGAAAAAAATCTTACTTTTCGGTATTCGCCATCGCCATCATGGTGCATGGTGGCGCGCTGCGCTGTGGCGACGGTGGTCCGGCGACCGGACCGGTGACCGGCCCTTCGGCCGGAGCTTCCCCCTTCTCCTTCCCTCTTCTCTCTTCTTCCCCCCCTTCTTTTCTTTTTTTTCCCTTCCCAGCTGCAAATGAGAAAAAAAAAAAAAAGTTGACTTATATAGGGGTCCAAAACGCACCGTTTTGGACCCCCCTGATTAATGGAAAAACGACGCCGTTTTGATGCGGGTCGGATCGACCCGACCCGCCCCAGGTTAGGATCCGCGTGTTTTTGTTGGGAGGGGCTAATTGCGCTTTCAGCCCCTCCGCTTTTCCAGTGATTTATAATTGAATACTTCAGGCTTTTAAATTCCGCCCTAAAATTTTAAATCGTTTTCAATCCGGTCCCCCTGTATGCGCACTGTTTTAAAAGCGTTGGAAAATTGCTCTTTTGGTCCCCTTTTGTTTCACGCGTGTTCAAATCGGTCCTTTTCTTTTTATTTCCTTTTTAAATTCGCCCCGCAATTCTTTTTTATTCCGATTTCGTCTTTTTTTCGTTTATTTTTCCTTTTCTTTTTACATATTATTAATATTATTATTATTATTATTTTAATTACATTATTTATGTTATTATTATTATTGTTATTAGTTTTTTTATTATTATTATTAATGCATGTATATTATACATGTATGTATATATATGTTTATTATTCTATTATTATTTTGATATTATTATTCTTAGTAGTTGTTTATTTCTAATAAATATATATATGTATTGTACTATTATTTATATATTTTGTACTATTATTTATATAAGCTTTTAATACCGTATTTTGTTATTACGTACGTGCGTTAATATTATTAGTTATGTATCATTTTATTATTATAGTATTTTCCCAACACCATATTATACATATTATTATTATATTTGTTTTTATCCTTATTACACTTATAGGCAATATTAGTACATATACTTTATCAGGTATATATATATATAGTATTATTATAATTACTTTATTTTAGTATTGCTATTATATTATAATATATTTATTTGTATTTGTATCATATTATCATTTTTAGTATTACCGTTATATAATGTTAGTGCATATTTTTTTCACTTTTTAATTTATAGTAATATTCTTATATTATGGTTATGTATGTGAATTTAATATATTTGTGTATCATATTACATATATCTCTTTATGTATGTTTTAATACCATGCTTTTATGTATTGTTACGTATATAATCTTAATGTCATTTTTTTATATATATATGTATATTCGTTGTGTTCTCGTATTTGACACTATAATTAGATTTAATCTTGCATGCATTATTAGTGTTTTCCTTCAATATTACTGTCATATCTGTTATTTGTTTCAAATATATTTATAGCTCTTCCATTTCTTTATTCTTATTACATATTAACTGCGTCACGTTATTTTGAAAATCATATTCTTATTTTGCTAAAGAATTTCAATAATCAAGGCACTATACCGATTTAACATTAAGTCATCGAGTTCATCGCTATGTTGGGTGAATGTCAATTGACTCGTGTTAAAGCGATATACCCTTCTCAAAAACCGAATAAACTAAAAATTCTCGTCTTTAAAATCAAATCACGACTAAATTTTACATTAAACTTGTATTTTTGAAAATCAAGACAACATGTGTTTATGAGATACCAATTTTGGGCGTCGCGAGGGTGCTAATACCTTCCTCGCGCGTAACCGACTCCCGAACCCTAATTTTTCTCTGGATTTTAATGTAAACCTAGAAAAAAGGATCGGTGGCGACTCCCGGTTCGTTTTTAAAACCAAATTTCAATTTTCAGTTTTCTAATAAATCGCCACAATTTAGCGACCCGAAACCCACAAATTTTTACGTCGCTACAGCTGGCGACTCCACTGGGGACAGTTTTCGAGAGTCGAGGTCGAATTAAACACGTTTTGTCAAAATTTTCAAATTTCCTTGTTCAAGAAAATATTTGGTCGTGATCCGAAAATCTCGTTTTCAAAATGCCATACATTTGCATCATGTTGTAAATATTTTTTCTAACTCGTTTTTGCCGTTTTGTTTTTCAGCTTTAAATTTTTATGGTTCTTTTTGGTTTAGCTTTTAAATAAAGATGTTTATGAGTTTCTCCCCACACACCGTGCACTTGCATTTTGCATAACATGAGCTCTATACCCGGGCTCCGTCCGTTTAAGTGAAAGTAATCGCTACGCCTTCGTGAGTTAACTCGTCCCTCCGCACAGGCTAGTGAATACTTTCGGGTTACATATGACTTATGCTTTCGTGAGTTAACTTGTCCCTCCGCATAGGCATAAGTAAATGTAATCCCTCGAATTGAACTCGTGAGCCTGTGATGGGCTATGACCGAGGTTCCGTACTAATCTTAGCAGATGATAGTACGGGCAATTCGAGTACCTATCTAGAACCAAAACCGCATGTAATGAACCATACGAGCTATCCAATTAGAGCCATGCCGAGCCTCTGTCCGCTTATAGCCACCAAAATAAGTACACGGGGAAATGCCTTTTGCCTTTCATTTACACTATTTATGGGTTGAGTAGTTTAATTTGTTTCTCAAATTATATTTGTGTTGTGTTGCTAACCAAGTTTGTTTGTTGTTATTTTTATTTTCATCATGCATCATAGGCATCGCATTAGGAAGGTGTTGATTAAAGGATAGTTGCCAAAGAACGGGTTTCTGATGGAGGAGTCAATTACACAAATAATCGAGAAAAATGCTGTGGTTCGAGACTGGTCTCTAAAAACTCAGAGAGAAAAGGGGGACAGCCTAGTGGAAGGGAGTGTTGCCAATTTGCCCGAACATACAACTGTGAATGTCCGCCAAAATAACCTTGAGGATTTGGTGCGAGTTTGGAACCAATGGGATTCAGACACTAGGGGCATTTTCACCGAGAGGTATGGAGATATAGCTCACTTAATCACCATCCGTGTAGATGAACAGTTGATTCAAGCCATGGTTCGATTCTGGGACCCGGCTTATCAGTGCTTTACATTCAATCAAGAGGACATGACTCCAACCATAGAAGAGTATGCTGCTTTACTCCGCATCGACAATGTGCAATTCGGCAAGATATACGTGAAGGAGCCTAAGCCATTGACCTTTAGGAAAAAATTAGTAAGACTGACAGACATGACTGATGCATGGGCCGAGAAACAAATAAAAAAGAAGAATGAAACCGTTTGCATTCCATGGTCCAGCCTACGAGAATCGGTTTTGAGTCATCCGGACATATTGAAGAGAGTTAATCTATTCGCCTTGGCCATTTACGGTTTGGTCATTTTCCCGAGAGTTCTCGGACATATTGAGGTCGCAGTGTTTGATTTCTTCGAAAGGCTAAAACAAGGAGTCAACCCTGTCCCGACTATCTTAGCCGAGACATTCAGGTCCTTGAGTACTTGTCGAAGGGTAGGAAAGGGACGATTTATCGGGTGTGCACAGCTGCTCAATGTTTGGATTTTGAGTCATTTTTGGAAAGTAGAGCACACTCTATTCCACATGTTTTCAAAAACATTCGCCCCGCTAGAAGCTTACCTCAAGAAAGAATGGCCGAGAGAAGTCACCGAGCAACATTGGGTATCAGTCTTTCAGAATCTTCGCGCCGAGGATATAACGTGGAGAGCACCTGGATTCGATCCTTCAGCCTGCTATACAAATGTGGAGGCCAAGATTGGGTACCTTTACTCGGGTTATGGGGAGGAGTTGGATACGCTCCGCTATTAGTCCAAAGGTAATTTTCTTCGCGACAATTTATACCCGCAACTGGAGGATTAGCGCAATTCGAGTTCACTTTCGCGGGTGAGGGATATATGAAGAGAGTCCGGGACATTGCAAAGTCTTGGAAGGAAATTCATTTCATGGAATTAGCCTTGTATGCTGATACCCTTACCCAAGACTATGACATATGGAGAAGGCAACGGGTAAGTAGTCAGCAAATATCATCAACAAATTACACTGCCCAGAATCCCTTTTTGGAGGAAATGCCATCCGAATTGGAAATAGCTAGACAAGAATTCGAGCGAGAAAAAGCTAAGATGTCTAGGGACCTCAGTACCCTTCAAGAAGAAAACTATCAGTTGAAGATTGAAGTTCAGGTTGAAAGGTCCAGAACTGAAAAAGTACAAAGGGAGGCCGAGATTGTGAGAAATGACTTAAGGGACCTTCATTTGGAAAACAAGAAATTAAGAAGCACTATAAAGAATAGTGGATTGGGCAAGTCAACATCTGAGTGGAAAGAAGAAATTAGTAACATCAAGGGAGGAATGGAGTTTTGGAAGGGAAAAGCAAAGAGAGAAGAGGAAAAGGCCGCGCGCGCTGCAATAGAGTTAAGAAGGAAGAATGCCGAGTATGAAATGGCAACTGCGAAATTTGCGAATAGTCAGTCTGAACATCGAGAATTAAAAAGGAGAGTACGAGATTTAAAAAATATGCTACAATCTCGTCAACAACAATTAGATGACCTCCTGAAGGCTCTGGAAGAAAAGAACGATCAATACGATAGGGACATGCACGCGTATGAAGGAACTCTCCAAGAAAGAGAAATGCAACTCAACTTCTTGATCAATGAAATTCGCCAAGCAGCTATGCAAGTTGTTCAATTATCAGATGAAGCTGAAGTTCTCAGTTGTCAATTCCCTCCGAGCCAAAGATCGAGTATATCAGAGTTTTTAGAGCAAGTGAAGAAACAAGGCAATGTGGCTAGGAAATTTGTGTAACTGTTGGAAAAATGAAAACTTTTTGTAATGTACTCTTCTGATAAATGAAATGCCTACGTATGGGGCTATCTTGAAATCAACACCAAATTCTTGCATATTTACTCATAACTAACATTTATGCATCATTTATTTCTTTGGACATTCATTCATTCATACACTCATTCATTCATTCATCGCATATACATATCACCATAATCATCCACCGAAACTAAAAGAGCCATATAATCCACAGTTGCAAGACTTCAAGACTGGAATCACGACATTTATACAGAACGCGTCGACAAACTAAGGCAATGGAAGCTGAGTTCAATGAGAGAATCGAAAGGATGGAAAGGGCTCAAAAGGAATTACAAGAGCAACTGGCTAAATCGCAACAAGAGACGAGAGATCTAATGGTAAGATCTCGAGAGGATTCACTTGAGCAAAGAGATCAGATGGCCAAAATTATGGAGATGATGACAACTTTGGTCAAGGGAAAAGGACCCATGCAGAACCCCGATGTTATGGAACCTCAATCGAGAATTCACCACGATCAGGATCCACTCTATCCTCCGGGATTCACTCCACCACCCGCATATACAACACAGAGAGGGTATGCTCAAGGAGAACCCACAGGCTTGGAACATCGACCTATGCCACCTGCTCCACCCACTAATTTGGGGCAAGGAATATTCGCGTCGAACCCTGGGGCTAGTCCTGCTGATCCACTAGTTCCAGATCTGGATGACCCATGAAGTTGCCAAATTGAAATTGGATAACCATGACGCAAAATATAGGAGTCTGGAGGAAAGACTCAAAGCAATAGAAGGCACTGAGGTCTTCTCCGCCCTAAGTGCCAAGGAACTCAGTCTAGTACCTGATCTAATTTTGCCTCCGAAGTTCAAGGCGCCTGATTTTGAGAAGTATGATGGGACTAGGTGCCCAAAAGCACATTTCATCATGTTCTGTCGAAAAATGACTGGTTACGTGAACGATGATAAGTTACTTATACATTGCTTTCAAGACAGTCTAACCGGGTCAGCCCTCCGTTGGTACAACCAACTCAGCAAGGAAAAGATTAGATCTTGGAAAGACTTGGCATCTGCATTCTGCGAGCAATATAAGCATGTATCAGACATGGTGCCAGACCGGATGACCTTACAAATGATGGAGAAAAAGCCGTCAGAGACCTTTAGACAGTATGCGCAGAGATGGAGAGACGTTTCAGCCCAAGTGGAACCCCCACTAACAAAAACGGAGGTAACCGTTCTCTTTATCAACACCTTAAAGGCCCCATTTTATGACAAATTAGTGGGAAGTGCCACGAAGGAATTCGCAGATATTGTAATATCTGGTGAACTAATAGAGAATGCTGTCAAGAGCGGTAGAATGGAAGGTTCAGAAGGTTCGAAAAGGACAGCGCCTATGAAAAAGAAGGAACCAGAAACCCACATGGTCGGGATGGGAAACCGCTATGCCTCTAGCTCATATCCTAACCAACCCCGACCCCGACATTATCCACCTTCAAATTTCCATTATCCTCCTCAAATCCCTTACTACCAAACACCACATCCCTCCTACCCCGTATACGCCATGAACAACCAAAGACCCGTCACCACTTTTTCACAAAACACTGCACCCGTTCAAAACCAACCCAGAAATGAACCAAGACCAACAAGGCCTAATCCCGAGAGACCGCAGTTTACTCCCATCCCTGTGTCATATGGGGAATTGTACCCAAAACTTCTGGAAAAACAACTGATTTCTCCCCATTACATGGCACCCCTTAAACCTCCATACCCAAAATGGTATGATCCAAACGCTAGTTGTGCATACCATGCGGGGAACCAGGGGCATTCTACCGAGAACTGTCTGGCTTTCAAAAGGAGAGTTCAAGGGCTCATCGATGCGGGCATTTTGCGATTTGATGGTACAGGGGGTACGGATGGGAATCCATTCCCAAACCACACCGAAGGCAATGTGAACGCAATAGGAGAGGAGGATAAACGACAAAGTAGAAGATGGGTTTCTGAAGTGAGAACACCTCTGCAGAGAATCTGGGAGGTACTAGTTGAAAAAGGGTTGCTTTGTCGCCTTAACGGAGTATTCGAAGGAAATGATGCAAAGAGTCACAATTTTTGCGAGTTCCATGGTATCAAAGGGCACGACATTCAGTCCTGTGATGAATTCAGAGGATTATTACAAAGTATGATAGATAACAAAGAGATCAAGATTTTTCGTAGAGCCGAAGAGGCCGATAGTGGAGAAATATGTGCCTCTGACAATCAGTCATCAGGTCCCCCTTATAGCGCTGATCGACCATTGGTGATTTATTATGACGCGAAGAAGGAGCTGGTGAAACCAAAAATGATAATCGAAGTACCATCTCCTTTCCCTTATAAGGACAACAAAGCAGTACCGTGGAGATACGACGTCAATATCGTCACACCGGAAGTTGGAAAGTCCAAAGCCATATTTGAAGATGTTGGAGAGGTCGGTCATTTTACCCGAAGTGGACGGTGCTATTCTAAAGAAGTTGAACCGGTAAAGAAAAGTAGCGACTTGAAACAAAAAGGGAAAGCAGTGATGCACGAAGACGAAGTCGAGCGAGAAATTCCACCTGTGCAAGAAACTAAAAAGCCTGTGAATGAGGAAGAAGCTCAAGAATTCTTGAAGTTTATCAAGCACAGTGAGTATAGTGTGGTGGAACAATTGAGTAAAGCAACCCGGCCACGAATCTCGGTTCTATCTCTCTTTGTTAAATTTGAGCCACACCGGAATGCCTTATTGAAGGTGTTAAATCAAGCTTATGTAGCCAACAACATATCTGTTGAGAAGCTTGATAGGTGGGTAAACAATCTGAATGCGGACAATTTCATCTCTTTTAGTGATGATGAGATACCACCAAACGGTAGAGGATCGGTGAAAGCGCTACATATCACGACTCGCTGCAAGGGCTACATAATACCGAACGTACTCATCGATAATGGGTCGGCGTTAAATGTTATGCCATTGGCCACACTTTCCAGAATACCGATGGATTTGTCCTACTTAAGGCCCTGTCATTCCACAGTAAGGGCATTCGACGGGACGAGGCGTGAAGTTATGGGAAAGATTGAGATCCCTTTAGAAGTGGGCCCTTACATTTATGATGTTGAGTTCCAAGTCATGGACATTACGCCATCGTATAACTGCCTTTTGGGAGACCCCGGATCCATTTTCTGTTGAGCGGTCCCGTCATCCCTCCACCAAAAAATAAAATTTATCATGGACGGCTGTCTGGTCACAGTCGAAGGAGAAGAAGATATTGTTGCGTCTGTATCTGCTGATGCACCGTACTTAGAAGCGAACAAAGATGCATTAGAATGCTCCTTCCGATCCCTTGAATTTGTCAATGCCACTTTTGTTCTTTGAGGAAGCAGAATTCGGTCGAAATTGTCGAGAAATACCAGAATGGGTGTCAAGTTGATCGTAGGAAGAGGAGCTCGAGCAAGAAGAGGTTTGGGCAGACATCTGCAAGGAATAGTTAGGGCTTTAAAGCCGATCAAAGACAAGGCTCGATACTGATGCAGGATTCACTGACATGCGTCAAAGAAGAAGACAGTGGAAGAAAGATCAGGAAAGAAGGATTGCAAGAACTTTGGGCCGAGAACTAGAATAGGAACCAATAGAATACCCTCCTTTGTCAAAAACATTTAAATCATGGAATGATATACCTGGACAAGACGATCCACGAAACATGCCGAGGATAATTGAAAGGGGTTTTAGAATGTCGATTATAAATGTCATTGACAAAAAGGGGCTGGTACTAAGTAAAGATGTCTCGAGGATACGCCCTTGCCATCCTGGTTTCATGTTGAACAATTGGACTTCCGAGGAGCTTCTTGTAGTTTATAAGTCTTCAGAGTAATGCCAAACATTAACCTTCTATTGTGTCTTTTGATATACTAGAATTCTTTTGTAAGAGCGTGCATTTGCTCTTTATCATTCAAATGAATATCAATGAAGATGCATTTTGTAACGATTTTTTTTTGCATTATCGCTAATTTCATGATTATTTTCTCATTTCATAGCCTATACTCACATTTGCCATATTCCATGCCATCACATTTTTGTCTGTTGTTTCCCATACTCGGATGCCCCTCTATAGCTTCCTTTCCATTCAACTTTCAGGTGCTCAGATATCGATGACATGAACAAACCCGTTACGAGTCTTGAAATTGATTTTGAGAAGGCTGTTTGTTTAGGAGAATTTGAGCCAGAAGAAAATGTTTGAAGATTATGTATCGTCTCTGAATTGTTAAGAATGGTGGAGCAAGAGGATAAACTGATTTTGCCTCATGAAGAATCTGTGGAAACAATAAACGTGGGCACTGAAGAAAGGAAACAAGAAGTGAAAATTGGAACTTCTATTTCAGAGAATACCAGGCATAATTTGATCGCCCTACTCTGCGAATACAAAGATGTTTTCGCATGGTCATACCAGGACATGCCAGGGCTAGATGAAGATTTAGTAGTCCATAAGCTCCCATTAAAGCCGAATGCAAGCCTATCCGGCCAAAAATTAAGACGGATGAGACCCAAATGTTTGCTAAAAATAAAAGAGGAAGTCAAGAAGCAATTTGATTTGGTTTCCTACAAGCCTCTAAATATCCGAATGGGTGGCTAATATAGTCCCAGTACCAAAGAAAGATGGCAAGGTACGAAATGTGTGGACTACCGTGACTTGAATCGAGCCCACCCAAAGGATAATTTTCCCTTACCACATATTGATACGTTGGTGGACAACACAGCAAAACATTCATTGTTTTCTTTCATGGATGGATTCTCGGGGTATAATCAGATCAAGATGGCCCGTGAAGACATGGAGAAAACTACCTTCATAACAATGTGGGGAACATTCTGCTACAAAGTGATGCCATTCGGGTTAAAGAATGCCGGGGCAACATATCAGAAGGCTATGGTGACATTATTCCATGACATGATGCATAAAGAAATAGAGGTCTACGTCGATGATATGATTGCTAAATCCCGAGGGGAAGAAGAGCATATAGTGAATCTCAAGAAGTTGTTTGACAGGCTGAGAAAGTTCCAGTTAAAGCTCAATCCAGCCAAATGTACATTCGGGGCTACCTCAGGAAAATTGCTAGGCTTCATTGTCAGTGAAAGAGGTATCGAGGTTGATCAGATAAAATAAAGGCCATTCAAGAGTTACCACCCCCCACACGCAAAAAGGAAGTTAGAGGATTTTTAGGAGATTAAACTACATCGCCCGATTTATCGCTCAACTTACTAACCAATGTGACCCAATCTTTCGACTTCTTGAAAACATAACCCTGGAGAATGGAACGAGGAATGCTAGGTGGCCTTTGATAAGATAAAGCAATATTTATCTAGTCCTCCAGTACTAGTACTGCCAACTCAGGGAAGACCATTGATTCTGTATTTGGCTGTGTTCGAAAATTCAATGGGTTGCGTACTGGGGCAACACGACGAGACGAGAAAGAAAGAAAAGGCGATTTACTACCTCAGTAAAAAGTTCACTGAATATGAGGCAAAGTATTCGTCCATTGAAAAGTTTTGTTGCGCTCTAGTTTGGGTAGCTCGGAGACTCAGACAATACATGTTGTACCATACGACATGGCTAATTTCAAAGCTAGACCCGATAAAATACATGATGGAATCGCCGGCACTATCAGGAAGGATGGCCCGATGGCAGATTCTCCTTTCGGAATATGACATTGCCTATGTAAGTCAGAAGTCAATAAAAGGGAGCGTAATAGCCGACTTTCTAGCAACTCGGACAACAAAAGAATATGAGCCTTTAAGATTTGATTTCCCAGAGACGAAGACTTAATGTGCATCACGAAATGGAACGAGTCATCAAACGAGAAGTCATGGAAGATGTGCTTTGATGGTGCGTCGAATGCTTTGGGGCATGGAATCGGAGCCATCCTGGTATCACCAGAAGGGAATCATTATCCGTTCACTGCAAGACTGAACTTCTTTTGTACCAATAATATCGCAGAATATGAAGCTTGCATCATGGGGCTTCGTGCAGCTATTGATCGAGACATCAAAATCCTAGAGGTGTACGGAGACTCAGCTCTAGTGATTTACCAAATCCGTGGAGAATGGGAAGTGAGGGATCCAAAATTGATTAAGTACAGCGATTTAGTAGCTGAATTGATCAAGGAATTCAAAGAAGTAACTTTTCACTATTTCCCATGAGAAGAAAACCAAATGGCTGATGCCCTGGCCACTTTGGCTTCAATGTTCAAAGCAAGTAAAGAAGCAGAAATAATGCCCCTCAAAATAAGCATATACGAGGTCCCTGCACGCTGTTGTAGCATTGAAAAAGAAGCAGATGGACTTCCATGGTTCCATGATGTATTAGAATATGTCAAGAATCAAAGGTATCCTAAACAAGCGAACGAGAATGACAAAAGAACGATCAGAAAACTGGCAGCGGGATTTGTTCTTGATGGGGACATCTTGTACAAGAGAGGAAAAGATCAGATACTCTTGAGATGTGTGGATGATATTGAAGCCAGGAAAATACTTGAAGAGGTCCATGAGGGAATTTGTGGAACACATGCCAATGGATTCAATATGGCCAGAAAGATCATGAGACTCGGTTATTATTGGCTGACGATGGAAAGTGATTGCATCAATTTTGCCAGAAAATGCCACAAATGTCAAATCTATGGCGATAAAATTCATGTAGCCCCTTCGCCCCTTCATGTCATGACTTCTCCGTGGCCTTTTTCTATGTGGGGCATGGATGTTATAGGGCCAATTTCTCCAAAAGCATCAAATGGACATCGATTCATTTTTGTGGTCATCGATTACTTCACAAAATGGATAGAAGCTGCCTCGTTTGCCAATGTGATGAGGACCGCAGTTTGCAGGTTTTTGAAAAAGGAAATCATTTGCCGGTACGGCTTGCCTGAAAGAATCATTTCAGATAATGCCACGAATCTGAACAATAAGATGATGAAAGAAGTGTGTGAGCAATTCCAAATAAAGCATCATAACTCCTCGCCCTATCTTAGAAGATGAGCGCGGGTCATTGAAAGCAAACTAACAAGAACATTAAAAGGATCATTGGGAAAATGGTAGAGACGTATAAAGATTGTACGAGAAACTTCCATTTGCTTTGTTTGCATATCGCGCACATCTGTGCGAACATCTACTGGAGCAACTCCTTTCTCTGGTCTATGGAATGGAAGTGTGCTACCTATCGAGGTTGAGATCCCTCTCTGCGAGTTTTAATGGAATCGAAGTTAGAAGAAGCGAGAATGGGTTTGAGCTCGATATGATCGGTTGAACCTCATCGAAGAAAAAACGTCTAAGAGCAATTTGTCATGGGCGGATGTACCAAAAGAGAATGATCGTGACACATGACAAGAAAGGTACGACCAAGAGAATTCCATGAAGGAGAACTTGTGTTGAGGAAAATTCTCCCGATACAAAAAAAGACTGCGAGGAAAATGGGCACCAAAGCGGGAAGGACCATACGTCGTAAAGAAGGCATTTTCAGGTGGAGCTTTGATCCTTACCGAGATGGATGGGAAAGAGTTAGCAAATCCAGTGAACTCAGATGCGGTGAAGAAGTACTATGCTTGAAAAAAGAAAGTCAAGACGAAAACCCGAAAAGGGCATCTTAAAAAAAAAAAAAAAAAAAAAAGGACAGGCGAAAACCAGAAAATGGCGCTTTGATTAAAAAATATATTAGGATGAAAACCCGAGAGGGCATTCTAATGAAGCAAACATTCGGCTTACAAGGCAAGATGTTTTAAACCATACGGCAAACAGTGAAACTACAGTATTTGAAGCATCTCTGAAATCTCAAAATCTTCTACGCAAGGAGCCAGACTCGAAAAGATTCTTGATTGAGGAACGTGGAAGAGTTCATGTGTTGAATATCTAGAGCATTTGTATCCGTTGAATACAATCCTTTCTTTCTTTTTGACATTTTTACTCTCATTGATTAACTTCCTTTGTGTGCCACACTTGAAATAAATGAATATGAGATATCATTTTTGTCCCTATTTGACCTTTTTTTCATGCACCTCATTATGTGTTTATTTGCATGATAAATGGTGAAATGACATGCTCTAAACAAATGAAATGTTAATCATTACTTGGATGAAAATTTGATAAACACAAGAGCCTCAAAGCAAGAATAAAGTTCAACCGGGGCTAAAGAGTGATATCGAGAAGCGTTGATTACTTGTAAAGCTGAAGGCGGGTACATGGCTTAAAGAGAAAGCCAAGAGCCGAAGTAATGAATGCGAGATCCTCGACAATCGTGGCTAAATGGACATACGACAAACATGCTTAAGGAGCACTTTGCATAATCATGTAGGCATAAAAGCATTTAAGACAAACATATGCATATCATGATAACCTCATGCATGGCATATACAGTACTCTCACAGAGCAAGAAATGCGGAATGAGAGTCGTGATGAATCAAATGAAAAGACACCCGAGTTCTACCAAAGGACAGGAGTTTTGGTATTTTGATGTTTTTAATTCATGCATTTCAAGGAAAATCAACTCATATTGCGAGAAATGAGTTGAGCCTCAGGACACGTTGAGGTACTTTCAATTCGGTTTTCAATTGATGTTTCAAAAATCAACTCATATTGCAAGAGGTGAGTTGAGCCTCAAGACACGTTGAGGTAATTTAAATTCATGTTTTCAAAAAATCAACTCATATTGCGAGAGGTGAGTTGAGCCTCAGGTTTCTGTTGAGGTATTTTCAATTTACCTTTTCAATTCTGTTTTCAATTTATGTTTTTCAAAAAAATCAACTCATATTATGAGAGAGGTGAGTTGAGCCTCAAGACACGTTGAGGTAATTTCAATTTCTGTCTTTCAAAAATCAACTCATATTGCGAGAGGTGAGTTGAGCCTCAAGACACATTGAGGTAATGTTAATTTCTGTCTTTCAAAAATCAACTCATATTGCGAGAAGTGAGTTGAACCTCAAGACACGTTGAGGTAATTTCAGTTTCTGTTTCCCAAAAAAGTCAACTCATATTGCGAGAGGTGAGTTGAGCCTCGGGTCACATGTCGAGGTATTTTCAAAGTCTGCTTTTCAAATTAAGTTTCAAAAGATCAACTCATATTGCGAGAAGTGAGTGGAGCCTTTTTATTATGTTTCGAAAATCAACTCATATTGCGAGAGGTGAGTTGAGCCCTAGGGCAAGCTGAGGTATGTTAATTTCTATTTTCAATTTACGTTTTTCAAAGATCAACTCATATTGCGAGAGGTGAGTTGAGCCTTTAATTCTTGTTTTTCGAAATTTACTTTTCAAATTATCAACTCATATTGCGAGAGGTGAGTTGAGCCTTTTAATTTCTGCTTTTAATTTCTATGTTTCAAAAAAAAAAAATCAACCCATATCGCGAGAAATGAGTTGAACCTCAGTTCATGCTGAGGTATTTTCGACTTTTTGTTTTTAAATGTCTGTTTTTAAAGAGTCAATTCATATTGCGAGAAATGAGTTGAGCTCAGGATCACAAGCCGAGTAGAGAACAAAGATTGAAGCTGATTGAAGATGTCAGATTCTGTCTCCTGAAGTTGCAAAGTGGGTGATCGAGGATATCGAGATCTTGCCTTGCTAGAGTTCTTAAGAAGAAAAGATTACAAATCTCATCTCATCAAGAAATAGGATGCATGATTGAAGCAGTAGATTTTATCTTTACAAGCTACAAGTGAAGCGATCAAGCCGCAAAATCTCATATTCTTGAAGTTACATTGAGAAGATCGAAAATACAAGGCGTATATCGAAGATGCGAGTGGATTGAACCAAATCTACAAGATGCGATGGACTGAAAAGAGATCACCTAAGCAAGAAGAGCACCAATAAAGTCAAGACTCGATAAGACGGGGCAAAATTGGCCTTTCATTTTGTCTTTGCTCTATTCCCGTTATACGACAATGAGCAAAGAGGGGCAGCTGTACAAGGCCAATTTCGGCCCAACTTCATTTACAAAATAAAAACCCAGATACAAAATAACCCCACCCACTAACCTAAATTACCAGACTTCTAGCCCAATTAAAATACTCATTACAAACTAACCTCAACCCACCAACCCATTAAGCCCGTTTACCCTTATCCATAAGCCCAATACAAACCCTAAGCCCAATCAACCCAAAACAACCGAAACCCTAGCTCCCCACTTGTTCTGACTTTCGGCCACCTACCCAACTGCCCCTGACACCACTGTGGCTGCCGCCCGAAGTCACATCCACCGCCCATCCCCTGCAAGCACACGCAAACAATAAAAAGGGATAGTAATAGGGGTATTTAAAACCCGAATGAAGATCATTGTAAAAGAGATTTTTTTATCAATGCAAAAGAACAGTTCTAAAACACATATGTAAACAGCAGTAAGAACACAAGCATAAATCAGAGAAGTCCAAAGATCCAAAAATCGAAAGGAAACCTAAAGTGATTTTGTTTTCTATTTCATTTTATTTTGAATCTATCTTGATTTATATATATATATATATATATATATATATATATATATCATAGATATTTATAAGAAATAAAAATATAAAAAGAAAAACAAAAAAAAAGAGAAAAAATCTTACTTTTGGTATTAGGCCATCAGTGCACGGTGTAGTGTGTGTGCATACGCCGGCACGGAGTGGTCGGCGCGACGGGACGGTGACCGCCCTTCTACCGAAGCTTCCCCCTCTCCTTCCTCTTCTCTCTTCTCCCCCTTCTTTTCTTTTTTTTTCCCTTCCCGGTGCAAATGAGAAAAAACAAAAAGTTGACTTATATAGGGGTCCAAAACGCACCGTTTTGGACCCCTGATAATGGAAAACGCGCGCCGTTTTGATGCGGGTCGGATCGACCCGACCCGCCCCTGAGTTAGGATCCGCGTGTTTTTGTTGGGAGGGCTAATTGCGCTTTCGACCTCCGCTTTTCGATGATTTATAATTGAATACTTCGGGCTTTTAAATTCCGCCCTAAAATTTTAAATCGTTTTCAATCCGGTCCCCCTGTATGCGCACTGTTTTAAAAGCGTTGGAAAATTGCTCTTTTGGTCCCCTTTTGTTTCACGCGTGTTCAAATCGGTCCTTTTCTTTTTATTTCCTTTTTAAATTCGCCCCGCAATTCTTTTTTATTCCGATTTCGTCTTTTTTTCGTTTATTTTTCCTTTTCTTTTTACATATTATTAATATTATTATTATTATTATTTTAATTCTGTTATTTATGTTATTATTATTATTGTTATTAGTTTTTTTATTATTATTATTAATGCATGTATATTATACATGTATGTATATATATGTTTATTATTCTATTATTATTTTGATATTATTATTCTTAGTAGTTGTTTATTTCTAATAAATATATATATGTATTGTACTATTATTTATATATTTTGTACTATTATTTATATAAGCTTTTAATACCGTATTTTGTTATTACGTACGTGCGTTAATATTATTAGTTATGTATCATTTTATTATTATAGTATTTTCCCAACACCATATTATACATATTATTATTATATTTGTTTTTATCCTTATTACACTTATAGGCAATATTAGTACATATACTTTATCATGTATATATATATATATAGTATTATTATAATTACTTTATTTTAGTATTGCTATTATATTATAATATATTTATTTGTATTTGTATCATATTATCATTTTTAGTATTACCGTTATATAATGTTAGTGCATATTTTTTTTTCACTTTTTAATTTATAGTAATATTCTTATATTATGGTTATGTATGTGAATTTAATATATTTGTGTATCATATTACATATATCTCTTTATGTATGTTTTAATACCATGCTTTTATGTATTATTACGTATATAATCTTAATGTCATTTTTTATATATATATGTATATTCGTTGTGTTCTCGTATTTGACACTATAATTAGATTTAATCTTGCATGCATTATTAGTGTTTTCCTTCAATATTCTTGTCATATCATTATTTGTTTCAAATATATTTATAGCTCTTCCATTTCTTTATTCTTATTACATATTAACTTTGCGTCACGTTATTTTGAAAATCATATTCTTATTTTGCTAAAGAATTTCAATAATCAAGGCACTATACCGATTTAACATTAAGTCATCGAGTTCATCGCTATGTTGGGTGAATGTCAATTGACTCGTGTTAAAGCGATATACCCTTCTCAAAAACCGAATAAACTAAAAATTCTCGTCTTTAAAATCAGATCACGACTAAATTTTACATTAAACTTGTATTTTTGAAAATCAAGACAACATGTGTTTATGAGATACCAATTTTGGGCGTCGCGAGGGTGCTAATACCTTCCTCGCGCATGCAGAATCGACTCCAAACCTAATTTTTCTCTGGATTTTAATGTAAACCTAAACCTAGCCTCTTATTTGTTTTTAAAGAAAAATTTAATAGGTGTCCGATCACACCTAGAAAAAAGGATCGGTGGCGACTCCCGGTTCGTTTTTAAAACCAAATTTCAATTTTCAGTTTTCTAATAAATCGCCACAATTTAGCGACCCGAAACCCACAAATTTTTACGTCGCTACAACTTGTTTAAATTTTTTTCTCAAGTATTATTGATAACTATTTATAGTAATTAATACTTTTTAAAAAATTAAATTTTGTAAATGTGTAATTACAATTTATATGACTAAACAAGGCACAAAGAACTACAATATAATTATAGTCTACTAGCCAAATGCATCTAGAAAATTATAATTCTTTGCAATTACTAGAAGGTGGGATTACTACCTTAATAATCATATTTTCATCTAACTCCTCCATGGTATCAAAATACGCTCTACATGTATACGTGGAAACAGCCCGTACATTGTGTGCCTGTACTATGTGCTAATGTAAAATTAATTAAAAAAGACATATGAATAGTTAAAGTAGGGCTTAGTGCTATTTTTGATCGTCAAACTATTTCGAAAAAATCAATTAAGCCCTTGTGAACTTTTTGCACCCAACTGAGCCCTTAAACTAACAAAATTGACCAAATAAGCCCTTTGACTAATGTTGACCGATAATTAGATAAAGATATATCAATAGTTAAAGAAGGGTTTAATGGTATTTTTGGTCCTCAAACCTTTTTAAAAAATCAATTAAGCCCTTGCGAACTTTTTGCATCCAATTGAGCCCCTAAACTAACAAAATTTGCCAAATTGGCCCTTTTACTAATGTTGACTGTTACAACGTTGACGTGGCCATTAACGACGTTAATGTGGTGCTTCATGTTAGTGGTAGTTGCTTATGTGGCAATACCACGTCAGTTGTCATGTCAACAAAAATAAAAAATTAAAAAGAATATTTAATTTTTTTAAAAAAGGATTAGTTGTTGATGTCGCAGTTTCAAGTTCATTCGTTTTGAAGCTTAAAATTTTTTTAAATTAAAAATAATAATTTTAAAAAACAATATATTTTATAAAATTTTATAAAATTTAAAATATTATTAAAATTTATAAAATATTAAATAAAGTTAAAAAATTAAAAATTAATAAAAACCATTTACAAGTTAAGTCTATGTCCAAATTCATTCTAGACAATTTTTCTAAATTATACAAAGTTTAAAAAACATTAAAAATTAATCTTCTTTAAAAAATTGATATGTGTGTCAATGTTCTAATTCTATTGGTACATTTTAGAATGTGTAAAAATTTTAAAAAATATTTTAATAGATACACTATTTTAATTGGATATATTCATACATTTAAAAAATCCTTAGACCTATGATTAATAAAATTTAAATTATTTAAATTGATTTATTTTTTAAAATATTTTTTTATTTTTTATTCTTCCTAAAAGGTAGCAATAGAAAAATATTGATACACATATCAATTTTTAAAGAAAATTAACTTTAATATATTTTAAAATAATCTTGAATGAATTTGGACATATTCATTAGGGACTAAAGTTTTAAATATTTTTATTAAATTTTACTAATGTTTTACACATTTATAAAAACTTATTTTTTTTAAATTTAAAAAATTTTAAACTTAGAAACGAATGAACTTGGACAACCACATGTTTAGGCTTATTCTAATAAAAAAAAATAATATTCCTTTTAATTGTTTATTTTAAAAAAATATTTTTCTCATTTTTGTTGACATGGTAACTGACTATTGCTGACATAGATCGCCACATTAATATTGTTAACAATCGTATTAGCACTATAACGGCCATAGAATAGATGAAACACCTATAATTATACAAAAAAAAGGACAATTTTCCATAGAGTTTGACTTTGAGCGTGGCCTTTTTCAGGGCTTTATATTTGGTAAAGTGAACAGACATTTAGGAGGATAGAAATATGAAAGAGTAGAAAAAAATAACATAATGATGAAAAAGTAATTTTTAATGGTTTGTTTTTATTCATTAAGATAGGAAATAGGCATTTTTTCCCTCACTCTTCTTTTTTACCAATTACACTTAAGTTGGCAGGGTGGAAAAGTTTTGGAATAGAAGGAGGGAATGGAAAAGTAGAAAAATAAATACATTTTGAATGTGCGTGATAGAGAAGAACTATTTTTCATCGTAATCTATAAAAAACTAATACTTCCAAATTGGAATGATGAAAAAAAAGAAAATGAGATAGAGGTGTATGCTAGCTCAAAATTATGCAATTTTAAATATTTTATATTCTTTCATTTCAATTTTCAACTCTACTGAGCAATGGATGGAAAGAAAACAATTGTTTTCTTTCGATTTTTGCATCTTTCTTGCCAAGCACAACCATGAGAAGAAAAATTATATTTTCTCTCCTTCTATTTTTCTTTCCAGTTTCCCATTCTTTCCACTGTTCGACTCAACCAAGCACACCCTAAGGTTTTGCTTGGTAGAGTGGAAAAAAAATTGGTAAGATGGAAAATTGAAGGGGTAGAAAAGTAGAAAGATGGAAAATATCCATCTATGTGTTTGGTAGGAAAGATGGAAAAATTGAAAGAAAAGAAAGGGTAGAAAAATGGACAAATGGAAAATATAAAATTTCTTTCCATATGGACAAATGGACAAATAAAAATTTAAACGATTTATTCACTTGTGCCTTGATCTGCAGAAATCCCTAAATTATGTTAATATCTCTTTCGAGAATAAGAACAACTGACTCTAGGTTGATTAATTGAAATATCTTTCTAATTAAAACCCCTTAATTGAAATATCTTTCTAATTAAAACCCCTATTGTCGTATTAACCCGATCTATGGATTCCCCTATTAGATTTGACTCTATTCCAGTAGATTTATGTCATCTTATTTTTAGGATTGCATGCAATGCCACTCAATTATGCTAGATCTACTCTTAAACAGGGACTTTTGCTCCACTGAAATAAGCACATCACACTTGAATTAATATCTTGAAAATATTAAAGCAAGAAATAAGCATACATAATTGAGAACAAGAAATCAAGTATTTATCATATAAATCAGAAATTAAGTAATAAGATCCATAATAGGTCTTATCCTCCCTAGGTATCTAGGGAATTTAGTTCATAATCTAGGATGGAAACATCTCAAAATTAGAATAACAACAAGACATAAGAAACCCAATAAAACTTCGAAGGAAATTTGACTGGAGATCTTCAATCTTGAAGGAAATCTACTTCTGAGTTGATTTCGACGGCGTTCTTCGAGTAATTTCTTCGTTCTACTCTCCGTTCTCCCTTTAGTCCTCTTCTAGTGTGTATTTATAAACTTTAGAATGCTCAGAAACCCTAAAAATTAGGTTTTTCTATGTAGAAGAGAAGTAGGGTTCGAAATCGACACGAACTAGCACATGGGCGTATGGCTAGCCCGTGTGGCTCACATAGGCATGTGCCCATCTCGTGTGAAAATGCCCAGGCCGTGTGATTCCTGAAAACAACTCTTTTTGTCTGATTTTGACCCGTTTTTCGCTCCTTTCACTTCCCTGTGCTCACCTAAGTATAGAAACATAAATTTAAAGGATTAGGAGCATCAAATTCACTAATTCACATAATAAATCATCCAAAAACATGCCAAGCATGGGATTAAAACATGTTACTTTTATGGTTTATCAAAAATCCCCATACTTAAGTGTTTGCTTGTCGTCAAGCAAAATCCTCAACTCACAATTAAAATTAAACTTTCTCAACTCATAATTCTCATCAATAATGATTTGTCATAATTCACAAATAATCATACATTGATAATTCAACTAAAAGAGCATTAAAGATTCAAACAATCCAAGTCGAACATTTTAAAGCATGAAAACATAGGTATTTCCCCTTATCTAAGTAATTACCTTTAATTCAAAATCGACAAGAATCGACATCTTCACTAAAGATTCACTCAAATCACTCAAAGTGTTTAAGGTTCCAAAATTAAGGACTCAAAAGTCAATTATGAAAAGTCATTACCATAGGCTTGCATGAAAATCAAATCTCCACCACTATAGAATGAGATGACACACAAATTAAAAGGTTTTTAAGAAGTTGTAATGGGGATTAGTTGAAAGGTGTGGAGAAAGGCTGAAAAAGAGGGTTGGAATCGAGATTGAATTGATAATTTAACAAACTAGAAAAATAACAAATGTTGAATTACAAATAATTTCATCAATCGAAACTATTCAAGAATCACACGAGCTTCTTATCAAAATATGAATTTAATTGTTCAAGCTCAATTAACAAAGAACTAAATAACTATATATGTATATATATTTTTTATTCTTTTCTTTTTTTTTTGATGATTTTTATGTAAATAAGAAGAAATAATTTAGTAACTTAATCAAAAGGCTTAATCAGGCAATTAACCAAATCAAATCTCGATAAAAAAATGGAGTCAATAAAATGGGAAAAATTCTTAATGAACAAAAAATGCGTTATGGGTTATCATTAATGGGTAAATCAAGAAACGATATGTTAGGCTCAAAGGAGTTCACTAAGGGTTAATTATAAAGGTAGGCTTTTTATGGGATAAGTAGGTTAAAACCTAAGTGCCTTTATCATCTCAGTATATCAAATCAAAGGTGTGGTCTTAACATGCATAATCGAAGCAATTTCTAGAATAACAAATCAATATTGACACATTCATAACCAATAATAAAATGATTAAGAAAAATGTATGCTCTAAAGGCTCAAAATCTCACAAAAAATTATGGTTTTTGATATCAATCTTGCAAATCTCAAACTTCAAGGTAATACCTTAATTCAGGGAAACAACCTAAAATTTTTAATTTTGAAAATAGACTTATCATGTTTGGTTCTCTCATGTCTTAAAGTTTAAACAATCAATGCACAAATATCTATGAATTTAATCTAAAACATATCAATAAAAATTACAAATCGATAAAAATTTATTCTAATAGTAATATGAGAAAATTACTTGAACACAATACATAATTCAGAGATTTTCTAATAATCATATAAATAACCTCCCCACACTTAAGATGTACATTGTCCTCAATGTACAAACAAAAATAATCACAGTAGAAACAGGATACCATAAGAGAGGGAGAGAATTGAAACTGCCCTAAATATTGGATGAAATCCCCAGAATAGTGAAAAGCAGAATTCTAGACAAATCTTAAATGTAGTGCATGATTCTAAGCAGCTAATAAGAAAATAAACACAAATGGTTCAAAATATAAAAACATAAAAAGTCTAAGAAAATAACAATAAACATAAAAATAGAAATAAAACTAAAACTAAAAATAAAAATAAAATAAAATAAATAAACTCAATGGTTCTCATTATCAGACACATCGGTGTCGTGAGTCATTGGCATTGGAAAGGAGATATGAAAATGTTGACAGATCCTCTGTATTGTCGCGTCAAGACTGTCAAACCTTTGGGCACAGTATTGCTCGAAACGAGTGAGCCGCTCTGAGATGTCCTCTGAAGTAGGAGTAGTAGGAATAGGGCGGTGACTTGAAGGTGGATGCTGTGGTGGATCCTCGTGATGGAGAGGAACATCATCAGTGAAGTCCTCGGGTTCATTCTGAGTGTCAGAATGAAACAATCGATACTGAGGGGTATCCACTCCATGGCATTGCTCGATCATCCTCATGTGTATCATGCTTGAGATTCCCTGTAGGGACATTTGGCTAACAAATGTGAGTGTGGAGAACTACTCCGGTGTGTCTAGAAGACCGAAGTGTCGAACGAGGAGAGTCACATAAGAGCCTAAACAGATGGGGCCCTTCTTATGTCCTAAACAGTTTGGCCCAACCGAAAAGATTGGAGTCTTCGGCTTAATGACACACTTTGGGCCTATCAAACGGCGTATAAAGACCAATTAGCATGACCCCGTATCGACTTGTTTTTGGCAAAGCTTGCCATCTTCCGATAGAATTGGAACATAAAGCTTATTGGGCTGTTTGACAATGTAACATAGAGTTAGAACCTGCAGGAAAGGCAAGGGAATTAGACATCCAAGAATTGGAGGAAATTCGTAATGACGCTTACGAGAATGCTCGCATTTATAAAGACAAGACAAAGTTGTTCCATGATAAGAAAATATCTCAGAAGCATTTTTTGGTAGGACAAAAGGTGTTACTTTACAACTCTATGTTAACATTATTCCAAGGTAAGCTTTGATCTCAATGGCAAGGACCTTTTATTGTGACTGAAGTATTCACACATGGTGTAGTTGAAATAGAGAGTGAAGAAACAGGAAAGCAGTTCATAGTTAATGGCCAACGGTTGAAGCCGTTTTATGAGAATTTTCAAGCCCACATAGTTGAAAAAATCCATCTGGAACCACCATAAAACCGTTCATGGCGTTGAGCTAACGACGTTAAACAAGCACTTGTTGGGAGGCAACCCAACCTTTATTATTTTACTTTTATTAATTTTACTTTTATTATTTATTTTATTAGTATTTATTATTTTATTATTTATTACTTTATTTTTGGATGTTGATAAAATTCTCTTCTTCTGTCTAGGTAAACCGAGGCAAAAATAGGAAGAAAAAGGAGAAAAACAAAAAAATTACATGCAAGCAGCCCTTATCCTATCCTTATTCCAACCAGGAATAGTGCATACCAGCGTTCAGACTACCCAAAACTTGCAGCGAAACACCCCTTTCAGCCAAATAAAACCCCAAACCTTAAAAATTTTTCCTAATTTTTCCCAAAAATCTTCCTCTAGCCGCTGAAACCTTTTCCTCCCACCTTCAGTCGCCGAATTGTAAACCACCATGGAATGAACCAGTAGTCGTGCTGTCGCTGAGCCGTCTTTTACCGTCAACCCATGCCGATGTCGTTTCTCCGCTCCCTAAAATATCGATTTGGCCGATGACACGCCTTCCCATCCTCCTCTACACCGTACGACCCACCATCGCCATCCTCCTCTGTGCAGCACGCGTCGACCACACCTTCTCCTTCATATTTACTGCACGAATTGCCTTTCTCGTTGTCGTCCTCTATCTCTTCTCCAGCACGCGCAACACCCGTGAGCTTTCCCTTTCCAAGACGCTCAGCGACTGACCGTTCACCCACTCTTTTGTGCGGGGGCCGCACACCATCACCTTACTCACCTCTTCTATGCCTTCCACCACCATCGCCCTCACGGCTCGCTTCACACGCCTCAACGCCATCCCCGGACGCGACTCCTGAACTGTTGTGATGCCGCCCTCGTCGTCATCTATCACACTGATCCGCCCAACCAGCAGAGGCGCTCATGAGTTCTTCCTCTAACTCTACTGCCGCAAGTTATAGGTAGCCCACTCCCGTTGATAGCCACGATGACCACCACCCATTACCTACCCGGGGCCGCACTTATCGATCTCGTGTCAGTATTCTTCCACGCGAGTGCCATTTACACGGTAACTTAGCATTTGACACTACTACCAGTCGAAACAGGTACGATCGTTTACGCCATAAACAACTCGTACCTTGCAAATGTTTATCATTACCTGTTTTGGATGCTTTGCGTATTGAAACTATTGTTACTTATTATTTTCACAATATTGGTTGGGTTGGAAATTTTAATATTACTCACTATGCCTATTATGAGCTAGTTTTGGAATTTTATTCCACCTTTCATTTTCAGCGACATGGTCAAATCTCATTGGATACACCTAATGTTGTCAAAATTCGGTTACTCGGTACTGTGCATAGTTTATCCCTCACTGATTTTAATATTGCATTATCTTTTGTGACTGCGGACTATACCATGTCCACTACTTATGAACACAGTTTGTGTACATTTCCTGCAAACTTTAGGGCCGTTGAGGCTTTTGCTTTGTTAACTAATAATGTCGAATCCATGTATAACCCAAAAACATCAAAGGATTTATGGTTTCGTAACCCTACCTTGTGTTACATACATTGTTATTTAGCTTATAATTTTTCAGGCTGACTCGATGCTCTGGCTACCGTCTCAAAGACAGAATTATTCTTATTATGGTGTATGTACACCGGTCTTCCGGTAAATTTGGGCTATTAGTATGCGCTTCAATTTGAACATGTTATAAATGCAAGGCGTCCTCTGATTTCGGGCTCTTTTATTACACAACTGTTATTTTCTTTACATAGATCTAACGCTCCTATTTCAACTTACATTTTGCTTGTCAGGCCGATCCATTAGATGCTCGCTGCCTCGACTCGATGGGTTTGCTTCTTGGCACCCCTTCATCCTTTCGTTTTGTCCCTCTAGGTGTCCGCTCTTCACCAGCTGAACGATCTTTCCATAGCAAAATCAGCATGATGTACCCAGTCAAGAACAACCTTCCATGACCATCAAGCAATGTTTAGAGCGCATCGAGGCACGACTCGACACCCTCTGCCAGCAGATGGCTGATCTTATTGCCGCTTTGCACGAACGACATTAACTACATGGGAAGTTATTCTAAATTTTTCTTCCACTTATTTATTTATTTTTATTCCACATCGAGGACAATGTGTTTTAAGTGGAGGGGAGGCATTCCTCATTATATCTATCATTTTAAATGCTGCTTCTTTGATCTTTGTTGTCCATATAATTTTTTTTTTAAGAATATTCTGCCTCTTTTCATGCCCAAGAATTTGACCATGACTTGCCCACTGTTTGACCCACATGCCTGCTTCTTGTCTACTGAGTTAGTTATGATTTTTGCTATAATTGATTTCATCTCCACTGTTTTATTTATATTATGTTAAAATAATTATGATTAATAGAGTTAACTCTATTTTGCTTTTAGTAAATTTGATTAAGTCTAAATACAAAGAGGACACTTAATACAATTGCATGCTTAAAATATGTTCATGACTATTAAGGTGGTTGCTAAAACTTATTTTTGACGCTTGATTGTTGCTCCTAAGTCCTCCAAAATTAAAATTTCGTTTAATAATAATATTTCCGTGGTTATGAGTGCAGCTTAAAATGTGACTAGCTGAGTAACCGAGGTAGGGTGCTTGGGTTGTCATCCTACTTCGCGTCAAAAGGTTGTGTGACGTGTTAGGTAAAACTCTGCTAACCGGAATTAAAATACTTAAGAATGTGTTGGGCTAAGTAACTGGGGTGAGGTCCTTGGCTTTCATCTCTCTTAGCATCAAAAGGTTCGATATATTCTTAAGAAAATATAAGAAATTAGGAGTATGTTAAGCTGAGTAACTGGGGTGCGGTGCTTGGCTGTTATCTCTCTTTGCATCAAAAGGTTCAATATATTCTTAAGCAAAAATAAATAAATAAATAAATTAAAAAATTAAAAAAAAAAGAAAAAAAAGAGATGTATCAATAAAATGTGGGGACTAAAGGTAAAAACAAATAGGGTGTCTTGGTAGGTTTGGTAAATTACCTAATTTTCATGAAACAATCCAAGTCTATCTTAATTTTTGTATATGTTAATTAAAATACTTTTTCAATTTTACTTAAAGCAAGCTAAGGGTTCTCTTTATTTTTAATATGCATTTTGACTAATTTTTATAAAACTTTAGAGTGGTACTTCTTTCTTGGCAAATTCTAAATTTTCACAGTGGCTAGGAACTATACTTGAGGGCAAGCATGGGCTAAGTAGGGGGGATTTGATAATACTCTAGAATGACATATTTCTATGTATTAATTATATGTTTATTTTGAGTATGATCCTACTAATTTGAGCTATTTATGGTTTTTTATCTTATAGGGACTAAATTGAAGGCAAAAAGAAATTTGGGGGCTAAAAGCATAAATTTGAAGTTAAATTGGGCCAACATGCGAAGTAGGAAAGAAGTGGTGCCAAAAATATAAAGTGTGGAAGTTTTGGGAGCAAAAAATGCAAAACAAGAGATTTTATAGCACAAGACTCTATTTTAATTCCAATTATATTAGGATAATTATTAAGGATTATTATCCAGATTTGATTTTATCTTTTGTCTTTATTTATCTTTATTTACTTGTATTTATCTTTTAGAATTTAATTAGGAATAGACTAGGTTTCCTAGTACTATAAATAGGGGATGGAGTGACACAAATTTTACTTTCTCTTTTTTAGTAAACACTCACTTCCCCATAAAATTTAGCCTTTTGTTCTTTCTATATTTTTCAATAAAAATTCTATTTCTATTATATTTATTTCTTTTTCGTCATAAAGAATGAGTCACTAAATTTATCTAGCCAAAGGTTGTCGAAAATCTCCAAAAGGGTTTCATAAGGTTTAGAATCAGCGCTTAGCTTTCTCAAACGAGTATTCATCGTTTCTCCGCATTACGGGGCTGACGCTTCCATCCATGTCCCTTAAAAAGTGATCTTTTCAACGTGTGCAAGGAACGACTGCTTTGTATATTTTGGGAAGGTTGCACAGTCGGTTCGTTAGCTTACTGTGTCAGAGGTTGGCGAGCCCAAGAGACAAAGTGGCGTGTTATTCACCATTGAGAAGTGATGATCTAGCATAAAATGATCCCACAAAAGCGATTGTTGGCTAGAGTCAGGTTCCACTAAATCGTAAGTCTAAAATCTTAGAGCTAGTGGTCGTAGGCGTCCTTTTCCACTATAATTGGCTTATTCTGTTTAAGAAGGATCACCCCAAGGCTGATCGAGGCAACCAGAGGCTGGAATCTCTCCATAAGAACTCCCTTTCCTCAACTCTATCTATTTCTATTATTTTAATTTTAATTTTTGGAATTCCAATCAAAACTTTTAATTCTATTTTTATTATATTTTTTTTCCAGAACAAAACTTTTAATTCTATTTTTTCCCCAAGTACGAAGGTTTTCTTGTGCACGATTCTGACCAGGATTTCGAGGAACAAGCAATTGTGCAAATCTGGTCCCTGAGGATTTAACCCTACTTCCCTTATACTATTATTTTTATTATTTTCAATATTTTATAGGGATAGGATATTTTTGGTGCTCTTAAAGACAGCATCATAATCCTAATAAAATTCAAATTTAAATAGAGTCTTATGTTTATAAATCTCTTCTTTGAATTTTTACCCCAAGTCTTTCACACTTTATATTTCCGGCACCACTTTTTTCTTATTTCACATGCTAGCTCATTTTGACTTTAAATTCACGTTTATTGCCCCCAAATTTCTTTTTGCCTTCAATTTAGTCCCTACAAGATAAAAAAAAACCATAAACAGCCAAAAATAGTAGGATCATGCCTAAAATATATATGTAATTAATACATAAAAATATGACATGTCAAAGTATTATTAGTATTATTGATAACTATCTATAGTAATTAATACTTTTTTAAAAAATTTAAATTTTGTAAATGTATAATTGCAATTTATACTATTAAACAAGACATAAAGAATTAAGGTGTAATTACACTCTATCCGCCAAATGCATCTAGAAAATTATAGTTTTTTTTTGTAATTACAAGAAGGTGACATTACTACCTTAATAATCACATTTTCATCTAATTACTCTATGGTATCAAAATACACTCTACATGTATATATGGAAACACCCCGTACATCATGTGGCTATACTATGCACTAATGTAAAATTAATTAAAAAGACATATCAATAGTTAAAGAAGGGCTTAATGGTATTTTGGTCATTGAACTTTTTCGAAAAAATCAACTAAGCCCCTGTGAATTTTTTGCACCCAATTGAGTCTCTGAACTAACAAAACTGGTCAAATAGACCTTTTGACTAATGTTGACCGATACATAGAAAAGGATACATCAATAGTTAAAGAAGGGCTTAATGGTATTTTTGGTCCTCAAACTTTTTCAAAAAAACGATCAATTAAGCCCCTATGAACTTTTTGCACCCAATTGAGCCACTACCATTTGACTAATGTTGACCATTACAACGTTGACATAACCATTAACAGCGCTGACGTGGTGCTTCATGTTAGCGATAGTTGCTAATGTTGTAGTACCACGTCAGCTGCCATGTCAACAAAAATAAAAAATTAATTTTTTTAAAAATAAAAATTAAAAGGAATATTTAAATTTTTTTAAAAAGGAATAGTTGTTGAAGTCACAGTACCAGGTTCATTAGTTTCGAAGCTTGAATTTTTTTAAAAAAATTTAAAACATATTTAAAAATTAATTTTTTTGAAAATTTTATAAATTTGTAGAAAAATTATTGAAAATTTTAAATAAAGTTCAAAAAATTAAACATTAATAAAAAGGATTTACAAGTTAAGTCTATGTCCAATTTTATTCAAGACAATTTTTCTAAATTATACAAAGTTTAAAAAATATTAAAAAATAAATTTTTAAAAAAAAATTGATATGTGCATCAATGTTCTAATTCTATTGGTACATTTTAGGGTGTATAAAAATTAAAAAAAAATTAATTAATTAATTTGAATGTGCTTGATATGGAAGAAAAGTTAGAGCTAATGTATAAAAACCAATACTTCCAAATTGGAATAATGAAAAGAACGAAAATGAGAAAGAGGAATATGTTAGTTCAAAATTATGCATTTTTAAATATTTTATTTTCTTTCATTTCAATTTTCAACTCTACCGAGCAATGGATGGAAAAAAATATTATTTTTTATTTTGATTTTTCTATCTTTTCTACCAAGCACACATATGGAAAGAAAATTTATATTTTCCATCTTTCTATTTTTCTACCCTTTCTTTTCTTTCAATTTTTCCATTTTTCCTACCACGTACACATATGGAAAGAAAATTTATATTTTCCATCTTTCTATTTTTCTACCCTTTCAATTTTTCATCTTATCAATTTTCTTTCCACTCTACCAAGCAAAGCCTTATGGTGTGCTTGGTTGAGTGGAATAGTGGAAGGATGGAAGGATGGAATGGAAAGTTCGAAAGAAAATTATAAGGATAGAAAACATATTGTTCTTTCCATAGTTGTGCTTGGTAAGAAAGATGGAAAAATCGAAAGAAAAAATAATTTTCTTTCCATCCATTGCTCGGTGGAGTTGAAAATATTAAAATGAAAGAAAATAAAATATTTGGAAAATGCATAATTTTGAACTAGCATATACCTCTCTCTCATTTTGTTTCACTTTAGCATTCTAATTTGGAATTTTTTTTATGCATTAGGGTGAAAAATGATCATCTTTCCTATTTTCTTTCCACAAGCATACTCAAATTTATTTTCTTTCCAGATTTCCATTCTTCCCTCTCCTTCCACTTTTCTATTTAACCAAGCACACCTTAAATTTCGAGTTTTCTGAAAAGTTGAGACAATTATTAATTTGCTAAGTGAAACAAAGAATGAATGGAAGTGATATCGTAGGTGGGCACTTCAGACGGTACAAAG
Source organism: Gossypium anomalum (assembly GCA_025698475.1). Classification (NCBI taxonomy): domain Eukaryota; kingdom Viridiplantae; phylum Streptophyta; class Magnoliopsida; order Malvales; family Malvaceae; genus Gossypium; species Gossypium anomalum. The sequence continues at coordinate 66,831,931 of CM046964.1, forward strand.
TAAAGCACAAGCACTACAGGAGAACAGACTTTTAGCGGCGTTTTTTTTAGCCTTTAGCGGCGTTTTCACAAGCGCTGCAAAAAATGCCGCTATAGACGACGCCGCAAAATTTTGCGGCGTTTTTTAAAATAAACGCCGCTAAAGACCATGACCTTTACCGGCGCTTTTTTCACAAACGCTGCTAAAGACCATGACCTTTAGCGGCGCTTTTCCGGCAAACACCGCTAAAGACCATGACCTTTAGCGGCCCTTTCCCCGCAAACGCCGCTAAAGACTATGACCTTTAGTGGCGCTTTTCCCGCAAACGCCGCTAAAGACCATGACCTTTAGTGGCGCTTTTTCCACAAATGCCGCTAAAAACCATGACCTTTAGCGGCGCTTTTTTTACAAACGCCGTTACAGAACAAACCTTTAGCGGCGCTTTTGTCACAAACGCCGCTAAAGAATATAACCTTTAAAAAAATATATTTTTATTAAATAATATTTATTTTCTATATTATATTTTATTTTTGAAACTTTAAACTATATACTTTTAAGGATAAATAAAAAATATTAATTAAATTAAATTTTCTATTAAAATTTTAACTTTAAAACTAAATATAAAAATTGATGAATTTAAATTTAGAATTTAAATATTATGTTTAAATAAATGGGCAATCTACCAGCAACAGAGAGATATTAAAATTTATGAAAATTTATGTCGATGAGAATTTTTAGATAAATTTTAAGCACATTTACATTTATGGAAAGAAAGAACAACAAAAAGCTCATACCAAATTCAAAGAAACAAAAATGGAAGAAAATGCCAAAGAATCAAAGGGAATGTCGTCCAATTCAAAGAGACAGCACTCAGATGATTTTGGTCCTGGTGAAAATTGGGGCTTCTTCAGCTTTGCCAAGAAGATTACATATGTCCGCTCCAAAAAGACAGAGCGATGTTAGATACATAAACATCTTACATAAATGTACATGAGATCTGTATAAATTAAGGATGCTTATTCTAACTTGTCCAATAAGGGGAATATCTAGTTGTGCAAAAGGGGAAATGACTTCCATTTCCACACCTGCCTCTTCCTATGTTTCCCTTATTGCCTCTTCCTATGTTTCTCTTACTAAGTTGAACGCAAAAATTAACTCAAAAAATTACAACAAACCGACTAATACATGCAGGACATAGCTAGAAAAGTACCAACATTTCACCTGACCATACCTTCATTCTTACTTTCTTGGCTAGCTTAGATATGTGATCTTGAGATGACTCTACGCTTTGTTGATCCCGATCATAACAAAATTGACAATTTTTTTAAAAGACCGTAGTTTGAGAAAAGACCGTAGTTTTCAATTTTTGTTTACCTTGCCTATGAGGATGACAATGAAGTTCAGCTTCATTCACAATGATACAACTTTCATCACCTCCTGTTTTATCCAATGGTGGAACTGTTCCACTTTCTTTCCTACCAACAACTCCCTGAGCTATCCATGGTCCAGTTATTTGATTGTCTGCAAAGTTCACGACACGAATTATACCATACTGACTTAGCGAAGCAGACAAAGATAAAAAAAAAAACGTGCATATATTACTTGTGTAATAATTTCCCAAGAATTTATATATTTAAAGCTGACTTAATGTATACATTTAAAGATGATAATACAATAGATGTAATAATTGAACAAGATACTATCTTACTGTAATATTTTATCCTATTCAACAATTTTTCTTTTTTGAAATTTTTTATTAACAATTATATTAAGATATTGAACACATAGAAAATTTAACACACCAAAAATTTTCCTTATCAATGCATTATAAAAGATGTCCCTTAAACTAGTTGAGATTGTACTAAATTGTAATAGCTACAATGTAAAACATTTAGCAACAATAAAACAAGGACAAATAAAGCAAGTATCATCTGGGAAACTATATCCTAGAATAGCCAAAAAAAGGGTACCCCAAAAGGGTTAACAAAAAATATTGATAAGAAAAAGGAAATTGGCATGGCTTTAGAAGAAACAAAGATGGCTTGCCATTGTTAACTAATGGTCATGTTCCAAAAATAAAACACTAGTAGCGGAATTCTTTGAACCTTTTGGAAGAATTTCACTAAAATCATAGTTACCAATGCCAATAAATAAACTTTTCTAATCTTTTAATGAAGAAAGTTTATGAACTGTAGCTAAATGATATATAGATACTTGGAATGAGGAAGTAAAATCAATTTTTAGGAAATTCCTCTTCTTGATTGTCACTATTCAAAGTGAGCATCCTATTAAAGAAATCATTCCAAACATTTGAACAACTTCCTGCGGTTGCTAAATCTAAATCAACAATAGCAACAATAACGTAGGAAAAATTTTAATGCAATAAAGTTAGGAATTATCACCATTTGGTTCTGCTGATCCATTTACCGAGGATGAACATCTCCCATCCATTTTTATCCCAATCGATTCAAACAACTGTAAATCATTGTCTAAAATTTCAATAAAATCATAAATATATTTAATCTCATGATCTTTGATGATAAACATTGAAACTAGATGGACATCATCAAGCCATACATATGTTATTATTGAGCAAATGCAAAATGTAATAGATATGATCCAAGTGTGTATATATATGTATAAGTAAAAAATAACTTCAAATTAATTTGGTTTTCTTGTTTCGAGCTTGAGTTATTGAGTAAGCTGAATTCAAATATTTTAACATTTGACTACAAATAACTTGTAAGACTAACCAAGTTCAACTTGAATTAGAGCTCGAGTATAAATAATTTAGTTTGAAATCAAATATGTCAAATTGATTTTTTTTTGATAAATGAATTTAATCATGTCTGATTAAACTAACCCGAGCAATTTAATTTAATTTAATTTTATGAAAATCAAACATTAAAAGTGTAACTTAATTTTATCTGCCACTGCCACCATTTTGGATAACACCTGAGAAGTGAACCCTCCCATTTCCTGTGGCAAATAAGAACACTCATTGATGAGTTAAATGCTTCAACTAGACCAAGAATATAATCATCATTAATACTTGAAGAAACCTGCTAAACTCTCTATATGCAGCACCAATCACCCACATCAGCTTCCACTCTGCAATGCCTATCACAAAATATTAAGCAAAATACCTTACCCGATCATGGTATTTGTTGGAACTTGAAACAAAGTAGCAAGCAAAAACAAGAAGCTTGTGCAGCAAGCCTCGATGCTTGTAGAAGAAACAAAATAGAATTGCAAGGGAAAACAAGAGTAGAAAACGAGAACAAGAGAATGGAGCATAAAAACTTAAATGAAATTCAAATTTTTTCATTAAGAAAAGCTTTGGCTTATAGCTATTACATATATCAGTCATTGACTGAGCAAAACAAATCAAATACATCACCTAATGTATACCTAATACCACTAAACACATTGAAACTTGAGAATTTACTTGTGCAACAAAACAAAGCTGATTTTTCAGCTCAATCACCACCTAATTACATCAATCATAAAACAAACATAGTTGCAAATGAACTAGAATGCATTACATTAACCAAAGTAACAAAATAAAACAAAATGAATGGCTGTAGCATTTGGCTCGGCAGCTCCTAGACTTGGCTTGTTCTTCTTGAGTGCACTTTCTTTGGTGCATGTCTTGCCGCATGCAAGGCCACTTTCTAACACTCCTCCTTGGTCTTCATCTTTGCTAACTCCAAGTTCTTCTCTAAGCTTGATGAACCTTAATTCATTAAGGGCCTTTGTAAAAATGTCAGCAATTTGATCTTCTGAATTGCAATGAATCAGCTCTATCTCTCGAGCTTGTTCCATCTCCCTTACCACATGCAACTTAATTTGAAGTGTTTGGTTCTACCATGGAAAGGCGGGTTTTTGTAATTGCAACAACAGATTTGTTATCACAAAAGATCTCTGTTGCTTCCCTTTGATCTTGAGTTCAAATCGGCTAAAATCTTTCTTAGCCAAATGGCTTGGTTAATGACATTAGCGGTAGCAACATACTCAAACCTGCGTTGTTGGTGAGCAACTATTGATTGCTTCTTGGAACTCCAGCAAAACATAGCTGAACCAAAGGTAAAAGCATACCCTGAGGTGCTTTTCATATCATCCTTTGAACCAGCCCAGTCACTGTCTGTATAGCCTATTAGCTTTAGGTTTTCACTTTTGCTAAAATACAAACCATGACTCAAGGTCCCTTTTAAGTATCTGAGCACCCTTTTTCCTGCTTGAAGATGCTGCTTGTTACAGCAATGCATGAATCTCGATAACATACTCACAGCAAACATAATGTCTGGTCTTGTTGCTGTTAAGTACAATAGGCAACCAACAAGACTTCTATAGTCAGACTCACTGACCTGATCATGATTTCCTTGACTCGATAGCTTCGTTCCAACAGCCATAGGTGTGCTTGTTGGCTTGCAATTTTTCATGGAGAACTTGCTTAGAATCTTTGCAGCAAATGTTTTCTGACCCAAGAAGATTCCATTTTGGGTTTGCTGCACTTCCATTCCAAGAAAATAGGTCATTTGCCCCAGGTCAGACATTTCAAACATCTCTTTCATTTTGGCCTTAAAAATAGCCAATATACTTTGGTCTCCTCCTGTCACCAAAAGATCATCAACATAGAGGGACACAATAAGCTGTGTTTCAGCTTGTTTCTTCTTAACATACAGAGTTGGCTCACTAGAACTCCTTTCAAACCCCAAGCTGACCAGGTAACTGTCGATCCTACTATACCAGGCCCTTAGTGCCTGTTTTAGGCCATACAGAGCCTTCTTCAATCTGTACACCATGTCTTCTTTGCCTGACACAACAAAGCCTTAAGGTTGGTCAATATAAATCTCCTCTTCAAGGAAACCATTGAGAAATGCAGACTTTACATCCAGTTGATGAATAATCCATTGTCTTTGTGCAGCCAAAGCAATCAGTAATCTGACTGTATCTAGCCTGGCTACTGCTGTAAAAGTCTCCATGTAGTCCAGACCATACTTTTGACTAAAGCCCTTTACAACTAGCCTGGCTTTCAGCTTGTTTAAGCTCCCATCTGTATTCTGCTTGGCTCGAAAGAACCATTTGACCCTAATAACCTTCCTCTTGTTTGGTTTAGGAACCAGTTCCCATGTCTGGTTCTTCTCTATCATGGCTATTTCATCAGACATTGCCTATTTCCAGCCTTCATGTGCTTCAGCATCTTTAAAGCAGCTTGGTTCTTCTTGTGCAACATGTGCCCTCTCATAAATTTCAGCCAAAGTCCTTGTACCCCTGACTGGTTCATCATCAATATCCATGTCAGGCTCATTTTGTTCAGAATCAAACTGATCTGTCATGAGTTCTTCAGAGGTTGCTTCAGGTTGATTTCTTTTCCAATTCCAGTGGGCCTTCTCATCAAACACAACATCCCTGCTCACTTGGACTTTGTTGGTTGAAGGATCCAAGATCCTATAGCCCTTTTTGATTGAGCTGTAGCCTACTAGGATACCAGGTTTGGCTCTTTTTGACAATTTATCTCTCTTCACAACTGGTACATGGTTATAGCATAGGCAACCAAAGACTTTCAGGTGAGCCAATGAAGGTTTGAATCCAAACCAGGCTTCAAATGGAGTCTTGTGCTCAAGTGCCTTAGTTGGTAGCCTATTCTGAATGTAAACAGCAGTGTTGACTGCTTCAGCCTACATTGTCTTAGGCAGATTCTTCTAAAATAGGAGACACCTGGCCATATCCATGAGACTTCTATTTTTTCTTTCACTCACCCCATTTTGCTGAGGTGTGTAGACATTGGTAAGCTGATGTTTGATTCCAACATCATTGCAGAGAGCTTGGAACTGAGCTGAAGTGTACTCAGCTTCATTATCAGACCTGATGGTTTTCAATTTGCAGCCTGTTTCTGTTTCAACTGCAGCTTTGAACTTCATAAACACTTGAACAACCTCAGACTTATGTTTCAAGAAATGAATCCAGCAATATCTGGTACAATCATCAATGAAGAGAATAAAGTACCTGTTGCCACTGATTGATTCAGTCCTCATGGGGCCACAAACATCACTGTGCACTAATTCCAGCTTGCTTGATGCTCTCCAAGTGGTGTTTGCAGGAAATGGAAGCTTAGCTTGCTTTCCCATCTGACAGACTTCACAAACATCTTCATTCTGAATTGTCTTGGTGAAGTTTTCAACCATTTCCTTACTGACCATCCGAGCCATAGACTTGAAGTTGGCATGACCAAGTCTTTGATGCCAAAGCTTGGTATCTTCTATTGAAGTAGTATGGGCTGAGTGTGAGTCACCTGACCAATCAACTTCAAAGCATTTGTCACTCATGGTGACTGTCATAAGGATTGATCCATTTGGATCAGTGATTTGGCACTCCTGACCCTTGAACACAACAGAGTAGCCCTTTTCAAGAAATTGAGCAATGCTGAGAAGGTTTCTGTCAATTTCAGGTACCAATAGCACATTTTTAATGATTTTGTCACCTGTGGTAGTGCATATTAGCACTTCTCCCTTGCGTTCAGCATTAATGAACTGACCATTTCCAATTTTCACCCTAGTTTTGCAACTTTTGTCCAAGGTTTTGAAAATTGATGCATCTGGTGACATGTGATTGGTGCAGCCACTGTCCAGCAACCACCCTTTTAAGCCTTTGTTGTGACCAGCTAGACATGACACAGCAAAGACCTGCTCCTCATGGTCACTGGTGTCTTCAGCCACTCGAGCTTCTTCACCCTTGTTTTGTGGTTGGTTTTGGGTAGGTCTGCCTTTTTCTTTGCAGACCCTCTCAACATGGCCCTTCTTCTTGCAGTGTTGACACACAGCATCTGGCCTGAACCAGCATCTGGCCTCTTGATGACCAGGTCTTTTACAAAATCTGCAGAGTCGATCTCCTCCTCTTGCAGCATCAGGCTTAGGCCTAATTTTCCAGTTCTTCTTGCCCTTATAGGTAGAGGTGCTTGAGGTTGCTTTGGCCTTTGCTTTAAAAGCTCCCTCCTGGTGCTCCTCCATTCTACTGGCTCTCCTTTGTTCCTGAGCATAAAGAGCATTAATGAGCTCAGTTAGGGAGATGGTTGCCAGGTCTCTTGAATCCTCCAAGGATGAGATCTTTGCCTCATATCTTTCAGGCAATGTTGAGAGCACCTTCTCCACAATTCTTGCCTCGCTGAACTGTTCTCCTAGCAATCTTATGCTGTTGACCACAGCTATTATCCTATCTGAGTACTGCTTCACTGTCTCTTCTTCCTTCATCTTGAGATTTTCAAAGTCTCTTCTCAAGTTTAGTAACTGCTGCTGCCTGGTTCTTTCAGTGCCTTGGAACTCCTCCTTGAGCTTGTCCCAAGCCTGCTTAGGAGTCTCACAAGCCATGATTCTGGTGAAGATAACATCAGAAACACAGTTCTGAATGTATGACATGGCCTTGTGCCTTTTGGTCCTCTCATCTGCATGTTGTCTGATTTGAGCCACTGTTGGATTGGCTCGAAGTGGAGCTGGCTCGACATCAGTGTTGACAACTTCCCACAGATCAAAGGCCTACAGGTAAGTCCTCATCTTGACAACCCATATGTAGAACCCCTCACCATTAAAGACTGGTGGTGCTGCAAGAGAAAAGCCTGATGAAGCCATTCAGTTTACTACAACAGGTCCTCTAAGATGAAAGCTCTAGATACCAATTGTTGGAACTTGAAACAAAGTAGCAAGCAAAAACAAGAAGCTTGTGTAGCAAGCCTCGATGCTTGTGGAAGAAACAAAACAGAATTGCAAGGGAAAACAAGAGCAGAAAACGAGAACAAGAGAATGGAGCATAAAAACTTAAATGAAATTCAAATTTTTTCATTAAAAAAAGCTTTGGCTTATAGCCATTACATATATCAGTCATTGACTGAGCAAAACAAATCAAATACATCACCTAATGTATACCTAATACCACTAAACACGTTGAAACTTGAGAATGTACTTGTGCAACAAAACAAAGCTGATTTTTCAGCTCAATCACCACCTAATTACATCAATCATAAAACAAACATAGTTGCAAATGAACTAGAATGCATTACATTAACCAAAGTAACAAAATAAAACAAAATGAATGGTTGTAGCATTTGGCTCGCTGACTCCTAGACTTGCTTTTGTTCTTCTTGGTCCGCTTCTTTGGTGCATGTCTTTGCATGCAAGGCCACTTTCTAACAGTATTCAACATAATAATCATGGTTGTACAAGCTATAATAGTTCCTCTTCGATCTTCTAAAAATAACGTAAAATAGTATTTACTTACTTCGAGCATCCCATAGACGAACAGTCTTATCACCAGATGCAGTTGCTATGAGATCAGCATGTTTAGGGTCCCAACATAGTTGATCCACACTATCAGTATGTCCTTTCAATTCGATATCTTTAGCCTTTCCCTGCACCAGACATTAGAGAAAATCACTATTAACAACAGGGAATTTATTAAATTTCCAACATTCAAGACACAAACCAAATCAATTTCAGATAAATTGTGCAAAAGGAAACATGCTTTTGGAGAAGATACAATAAAAACGGATGTAAAAGACTAAGACGCCAGCTATCAAGGTATCTAAAAACTGCTTGTATTACTATATGTGTATCCTAAAAGCAGTTACTTTACTTGAATGAATTTGAGATTTTATCTTCTTACTTTTTCCATTAAAAAATCATAGTCCAATCGTTGATATCTTTAGTATTTTCCATCAAAATTTCTCATCAATATACTAATGCAATCATAGCAACCTCAGAAACAAGATTTTTTATATCCAAAAATAAGAAGATTTATTTTGAGTATCTTAAAAGCCTAAGCAAAAGGATGCCCATGAGAACGAGTGCACGAAGACGCATCTCGAATCAAATCCCAATTCATTATTAGTGCTGTAATTAAAAAGCAACATTCAAAATACCCAGAAGAGAAAGAAACAATGAAAAATGAAGAAAATTAAAAAAAGAGGGTGATGACTTACATGACCGTGAGGCTCAATATGCCAAACTCGAAAGCGGTTTGATCGATGGAACAGGAAGCAAGCTTGGTGCGGTGCAATTCTGAGCTACCGAATGCACCTTTGAGAAAGGATATCAAAATATTCTTCAATTAGGAGAGAAAGAGAAACAGGAAAAAGAATCCAAAAGAAAAAAATCTTACTTTCTTTTTTTGTAACGGTATAATGGTATAACGGTAGATCCCAACGGCGCACAGAGATGATTGAGGCGGCGCGATGATGCTCTCTTTGCTTCTTTAGCCATTCATTTCTACTAATTTCAGGTGAAATTTTAGGATTTCTTTGGGGAGGGGGGAGGGAACCGATTATGGGAAAAAGAAAGGAGGGAAAAAAAAAGAGATTTTGGGATTTCGGGGGGAAGGGGGAACCGATTTAGGGAAAAAGTTTTAAGGCATTTTGGGTAATAAAACGGCGCCGTTTTGTGTAAGATTTTTTGCGGCGTTTTAAAAACGCCACTATTGCTTATCTTTTGTGGCGTTTTTTTATAAAAACGCCGCAAAAAGTCATTTCCCTTTACACAAAATGGTGTCGTTTTGCTCTGCTAAAAATCTATTATTTTGTTTTAATATATATAAACTTTATCATTATCTCTTAAATAATTTAAACTATATTGATAATTTTAATATATTAAAACAAATATTATCTTTTTTATAATTATATAAGAAATTAATTAATATATAAATTAAAAAAATTAGTCATATACCCAAAAATAACTTTAAAATTATTTTAATTAATAGTATTTTATTTTTTTCATTTTTGACATGTGTTTTTCTATATTTTTACTTTTAAAATTTTTCTCAATAAAATCCAAATGTTGCTTCAATTTTCCAATAGTAAACCCTAAACCTAAACCCCAAACTATAAACTTATATCCTAAACTAGGGGTGAGCAAAACTCGATTCGACTTGAAAAAATCGAAAAAAATTCGAATTTCGAGTTAAACGAATCAAGTTATTCGAGTTAATCGAGTTATTCGAGTCAACTCGAATTTTTTTTCGAATTTCGAGTTCGAATCGAGTTGAGTTTTCAAATTCAAATAACTCGAATAATTCGAATAATTCGAATATCAAACTATAATATTTTACATTTTTACCCCAAACTCCCAAACCTTTTTACTTTTCCCTCAAAACTTTTACTCCTTCTCACTTCCCCCCAAAACTTTTACTCCCCTTCCATCCCAACCCCCCAATCTACCCAAAATCCATTTCCCACCAAAATTTTACTCTCCCATTTACTTTTTTTCAAAATTTTACTCCCAAAACCCTCAAAACTTTTATTTTCCCCTAAAATTTTTACTCCCTCCCACTTTCCCCCTAAAATTTTTACTTCCTTCCCATCCCACCTCCCATCTACCCCAAATCCACCCCCAATTTTTTTAATATTTTCCTCCAAAATTTTACTCCACCTATTTACTTCCTCAAACTTTTATTCCCCAAAACTTTTATTTTCTCTCTAAACTTTTACTTCTCTCCTTTCACTCTCAAATAAAAAATCAAAATTATCCAAAAAAAATCACTAAACATAAATAGTAATAATTTTATTTATATCTATTATTTATATTATTAAATTAAATTTCACATTTTATATTATTTATATGATTGAATTGTTTAGTCGTATTGAATATTTATATTAAAATTGAATTATTAATTATGCCATTAAATATTCATGTTAAAATTTTATATTAGTATCAATTTCACATTTTATCTTTAAAATAACTTTTATTAAAACATCACATTTTTACATTTAATATATTTTTTAATTCCAAAATACATAGTGACAAGAATTTGAAGATAATTGAAACAACTAAGCAAACAAAGAAGCTAACCCGTATATAAAAGATTAATAAATAAATTATGAGGTGATGAAAGTTAATAAAAATTTTGATTAAGGTGGAAAATTTTTATTACGATGGGTGACAGTGGTTACAAGGACCCAAAATTATTTTATAAAATTTAACTCGAACAAATATATTCGATTCGATTCGATTCGAATTCCATCTCACTCGACTCGATTCGAGAAAATTTCAAATAAAGTTAGGATGATAAAATAAGATTCGAAAACTCGATTAACTCGAAAATTTTTTATTCGATTCGATTCGATTCGATCGAATGCTCACCCCTATCCTAAACCCTAAATATATATATATATATATATATATATATATATATTACAAGGGATAAAAGTAATTAAAAAAGAATCTTATTACTTACCTAAACCCAAAAATAATTTGATTTTTTGTTATCTTATCAAAAATCCTAACTCTTAAACCTTAATAGCCTAACCCCTAAAACCATGAACAGTATTACGATCCTAACTGTAAAACAAAAAACTACAAACTCTAAACCATAAACTCTAAACCAAAAACAATAAATATTATATCATAAACCCTAAACCCTTAAACCATGGACATTAACCCTTAAATCTTAAATCATAAATTCTAAACCCCAAAATAATAAACATTATATCATAACCCCTATCCCCTATCCCCTAAACTCTAAACCATAAAACATAAAACATAAACCATAAACCCTTAACCCCAACCCTTAAACTATAATTAGATATTTAATTATATGTATACACCTAAATTTTGATAGAGATACATATCAGAATTATATATGAATTTCGATTTAATGTGTAATTGTAGATGTGAAATTCTAATTGTGGTTTAAATGTATAATTGAAACTTTAATTTTGATTTAATCATACACATTTTAAAAAATAAATACATCAATATATTTTTATATTGAATAAATATAAATATTTATGTATGCAATATATAAATATAAAATGATGTTATATCAATAATTGTGTTCATAATTTATGCTTTTAGGATTTAACCTACTGCACACTAAACCATTGTTCACGTATACTTTTGGGATTTAACCCATTTTGATATATATATTTTTTAAAATAATAATTTATATTTATCTTATTTAGATTTATATTATAAAAAAATCCAAGATACACAAGTTAAGTAGTTTACCATATTTACCTCTAAATTCCAAACCACAAATCTCAAATCCTAAACTCTAGGCCCTAAACACTAAACCATAACCCATAAACTAAATTACTTTTTTGCGGTGTTTTTCCAAAAGCACCGCTAAAACCACGATCTATAGCGCGATTTTCCAAAAGCGCCGCTAAAAACTCGATCTATAGCGGCGTTTTCCAAAAGCGCCGCTAAAACCTCGACCTATAGCGGCGTTTTTCCAAAAGCGCCGCTAAAACCTCGACCTATAGCGGCGTTTTTCCAAAAGCGCCGCTATTGTTCAGTTTTTAGCGGCGTTTGGGCCAAAAACGCCGCTATTGCTCAGTTTTTAGCGGCGTTTGGATCAAAAACGCCGCATTGCTCAGTTTTTTGCAGCGTTTTATTGCAAACGCCGCTAATGTATAATATTTGCGGCGTTTTTTGTTCAAACGCCTCTAAAGCCCTATTTTCCTGTAGTGAAGAAAAACAAGGAATGAGAAATTGTTTACATAGTTAAATGTTCCTACGTCTACGAGTGATCTAAATTCTATCACACTCTAGTATAACAAACATCACTTTTGTATCTAAACACAAGATCTTTCACCTCTAGGTTTCCCTTTGAGAATTCATGCAATAAAACCAAATCTCAAATAAAACGTTCCTTGATGAACTGATAAGTGCTTTCTAATATTTTATCAGAAAACCTATACAAGTCTATCAAATATATAAAAATTCGAGACTTGCCAACATACTAGATATCAAATATAATCCAATCCCTTATTCCTAGTAGCTAAAATAGCATAAATACAATATAATAATAAAGACCAATGTAAATCAGACTATTAGAGATAAGTCTTCAAAGTTTGTCCCGATCCAACATCCTTAATCCAATGGATTAGATTTGTAAGATCCAAATCGATCCAATCCTTAAGATGTGTTTCTCTAAACGGATTGATCATCATTGATGTGCTTAAAAACTTCCACAATATCAACATCGATCATAGCCCAAAGATTTTATATCGCTAACTACAAAAATGACAAATATAAGAAAAACTCAGCCAATTTCAAAATCTCATTGTTTATATTTTTGTTTAGATTAATCCTAAATCTTCACTAGGATTTTGGCCTTGCTATTAAATACGATGTTACTTGAATTTGGACCCATTGTAGGCTTAGGAGCTCAATCTATTATTATTATTATTATTTTATTATTTAAAAAAAAAAAAAAAAACAAAGAACGACCACCATGACTAGCTAGCATCGATATGGTTTTGAAACAAAAAATCAAGAAATTGAAATTTTAATTTGAACCACGATGTTTAGATTATTTGTTGAGCACATGTTAAAAAATCACGATTCTTTTAATCGAATTTTATTTCTTGTTTAATTTATTATTAATTATAATTTTATATTATCTAAAATAAATATTTTATTTTTAAAATAGCAAAATAAATTTTAAAAATCTATATAAAATGTATTTTAAAAAACACTTTATAAGTGATGTACTTGAAAATATAAATTTTTTGGAAAAATATAATGACAAATTTAATCCTCAACAGGTTTTTTTTGTCAATTTCACCATAATTTTTTTATTTTTGCTTTAATTCACAATTATTTTACTTCTATTTGATTTATCCTTTCTATTATGCTTGAAAGCGTGAAATTGAAGGAATCTATTAGGATGGTGTCTGAATTTTTAGATCAAATTCTAGCATTTATGTTCTGTAAAGCAACCGAATAAACAAGTTTATTGAACATTGCATTTCATTCTATCATATATAACACAGTAGAGGTGTTCAAACGGTTAACCGAACCGAATTAATATTAACTGAAATTTATATGTTTTTTGTTTTTTTAGTTAAAATAAGTATAAAACATATTGGGAAAAAAATAAATTAATTGATAATGTTCATTTCACCGAATGAACCACATTAAAACTACATATAATTTGTATTATTAATTATTAAGTTCAGTTAATTCAGTTAATTACTTGATTTCGAACTGAATTAACCGATAATTAAATTTCCAAAAAAATTACTAACCGACCTCCTAACGGATTACATCGGTTCGGTCGGTTAATTTGGTTTAAATCTAAATTTGAAAACCTCTATAACACAGGATATGGTTTACAAACAAATTACCAAAGCATGATAAACAATATCTAATCAAGAACAACCACATGGAGTATAAACATTATAAGTTCCAGTTTTGCCTCCAATATGCATTTCACAGTTCACAAGTTGTAACAAAGAGATCATCCGAAGGGGAACTCCCAAGGATGTTTGGCCACAAAGAAACTGTTCACACACTTCTTTCATCGTTGGTCGAGACTTGGGTTGCGGATTTAGGCGGGCGAATGCCAAAGTAGCAATGCGAACAAGATTTTGTGCAACTAATTGACTTGTCGGAAGTGGTAAACGGTTGTCTAGCACATCAATCAGGCTCATATTTACCAAAGAAGTTGGTGATGACAACCATGACAACAATTCTTCGGGATGCTTTCCCATTAATGTTTCTAATGCCACCACTCCAAAACTATAGACATCACATTTTTCAGTGACAACCATCGTATAGGCAAGTTCTGCATACGAAAAACCAGATAAAAGGAAAATCATTTATATGTTCAATTAATTTTATAAATTCCGAAGAAAATGTCATCAAACGAAGCAAAGAAAATCACCTGGAGCTACATAACCACATGTGCCCACAATAATGGTCCGATTGGATGATTCAAGATCCAGCATTTTAGCAGTCCCAAAGTCAGCTACAAAGGCCTCAAAGCTCGAGTTTAAAAGAACATTGTTACTTGATATGTCTCTATGAACTATTGGAGGGCTGCAATCATAGTGCAAGTAAGACAAAGCATGCGCTATGCCTTTGATGATCTCCACTCTTATTGTCCAATCCATTTCCACAGCTTCCACTTCATCTCTTAGGTTGCAGAACAAACTCCCTTTTTCCATGTATTCATAGATCAAAAACATGGACCGTCGGTGTAGACAAAACCCATGAAGCTTTACGATGCTTCGATGTCGTATTTCTGTTAGAAACTTGATCTCATTCCTGAAGCTCTTGTCAAAGGCTGGATTTTCAGCTTCTAAACGATGAAGTTTCTTCAAGGCAACTACTTTACCACAAGGTAGTTGTGCTCTGTAAACACTTCCATAACCACCAACTCCTATACAGGATCGAAAGTCGAAATCCTCTGTTGCTGCAACAATATCATCGTATGCTATCTTTCCATCATAGTTCCATATGGAACACAAATCCCCATTCTTCGTCGGTTGTACACCGACGCAGTTATTCTTGAGTTTAAACCGTGAAAATAGAAAGCATCCGAAAACGGAGAATGTGGAGAAGATGGCAATTGGGAGGAATATTTTGATATAGTAAGGAGTTCTACTGCTGTTGGTTTTGTTGGTTACTGAGTTTGATAAGAATCCAGCTTCAGATGGAATAGATCCATTAATTTTGTTTTCCGATAGATCCAAATATTTGAGATTTAATAACTGACCCAAAGCAGAAGGGATTGAACCAACCAGGTTGTTGTTGTCGAGACACAAATCTGTCAAGTTTGATAGAAATCCAATTTCAAATGGGACAGATCCATTAATTTTGTTTCCCGAGAGACTCAAATATTTGAGATTTAACAACTGACCCAAAGCAGAAGGGATTGGACCAACAATTCCACAAAGACTTAGGCTTAAAGTCTCAAGACTCCTCAAATTCCACAAATTTTGAGGGATTGTATTATTACCATCATCAAATTGATTCCTACCCAAAAGTAGATGCCTAAGGTTGGTCAATAGCCCAAGAAACGGTGGAATGTTTCCACCAAGACTGTTGACACTCAAGTTTAAACTGACAAGGTTCACTAGATTCCCTAGTTGTGGAGGGATGGAACCGTTAATATTATAATTATAGGAAATCTCAAGGTACTCTAATTGGGTTAGGTTTCCTAGAGAAGGAGGTAACTCACCGGATAAACCACAATTGGACAAGTCAAGGTGCTTCAATGCTGATAGATAACCTATCTGATGCGGGATTTTTCCACCAAGTTGACGATTACTAAGATCAAGAAGGACAAGATTTGGAAACGAAGAGAAATTCAATTTCCCAAATCTATCTCCAACCTCGATAAGGAACGCATAAGATAAGTTAATTTGGATGATGCTTCCAGCAGTGTTGCATGATATACCTGGCCACTGGCAACGTTCTGAAGCATTGTTGCTATAGTTACTCCACCACCCACTTTCTACCATAGCTATGGCTTCGGACGCCAAAGGCGATGGATCTGCTATTGTCACAGTTCTAGCAATGGAAATTAAAAGGATGGTAGCCTGCAGTATCCCTAAAAGAATGGAAAAGGTTGAGGATGAGGATGAGGCCATGTTTAATTAGCTGAGCTTAATTATCTGCTAAAGGTTCATTTGTATCATGTCATAGTTTCTGGTAATGAATTTATACAAGTTCATTTCATTGTAGGACTAAAAGTCACGTTTTTGTCTTTCTTTTTGTAAGCTAAAAGTTGATGGAAACAAGCAGGGCGCATTGATACTGTTGTTGGCATAGAAAGAAAAACATATACAATATGGAAACCCAGTAAAGTAGGTTGAAAACCGAGCGGAAAAGCATTCATCACGTTTTGTTTTCTATATATATAGTATTAGTATGTTGCAACAAATGGGAAAGTATTCAATACACGGAGCAGCTTTTGCCTCGTTTAATTAAAGGTATATGTAAACAAAGATTGTATGTAATAAACTACTCATCACCATTGAAGTGTGGATTTTTCCATAAAAGATTTTAAAACGAAAAACTTTGGCTCAATTGTTTATAATATTGTCTTCTTTCACATGTGAAATTTAATTTATTGAGGATATATATTAGTTCTAATGACGTGTTATTATAAAATTTTAAAATGTTAAATTAATTTTATATTTTTAAATTAAATTTAATTAAAATCATTTTCATTATGTTATATTAATATAAAAACTTAAATTTAAATTCAAAATATAAATAAATACAACAATAAAATTTTTTTGGTGAATTACAATAATAAAGTAAAGCCCAAACAGCAAACGCAACTAGTGTGACTTAGGTTCACCTAGGATAGTGAACACATTTTATTATCACGCCATCACATGAGGTTCAATAAATGCAACAATAATTTTAAATAAATAGAATATGAACATATAATTTTTTTTGTCTTCATGTCTTTACACATTTTCACATAAATTATTTAAAACAATTATGAGTATTATAATATTTTATGATGAATTGATTTCATGTATTTTCAATTAGGTATTAACTGTAATTAGTTTTCATCATACAAATATATAATTTTTTTGACAAGCTATCAATAAGTGTTGGCTGTAATAGTAAAGCATGTTATGATTTGAAAGAGAGAGCATATGTTTAAATCTTGGAAATGATATTGTTGAATGAGGTAGTTATATACTCCAAACATAGATCGTAATATAGACATAAAACATAACAATAATATATTTTTTCACTACATATATAAAAAAAATAGAACTTTTTATTTGATTAATAAGTTATATAAATTTTTACAATTATAATTACAAAATTTATTTATATCTTTTATTATAAAATTTTTTGTATGTGTTAGAATTATGTGACCCGGATCTTTGTTAAAGAAAATATAATGGTAAAACTGATGGTTTCACTTTTTCCACTACGTAATAATGGAATTGGAGTTTTAAAAAGGTAAATCAACAAAACAAAAATCAACTAAGTTTACCTCAAAATGTCACAACACTTCTTAAATTGAACTCTTATATTAACTCGACTTAACAATCAGATAATCCCAAAAGCAGTTACATTAACTTAACTTGTAATTCTAAAGTGCATTATTATTTTTTTTAAAACTAAGTTGAAAGAAGGTTTCTGAGTTGTTTCCCATCATAAAACCCCACACATAAAGTTAGTTATTTACACAAATTTGATATTGTTTATTGTTCTTGCTAATGATATATATATATACTCGGTTAGCTTGCTGGTTTTTCAAAATATATTGAAAATATTCAACATAAATCACATTTATTATATTGAAAAAAATAACTTACATATGATAAAGGTTGTATGTGATGAGGAGAGTTGACTTCTCCATAAAAGATTCTGAATAGGAAAACTTGAGCTTGATTGTGAGGAAATTGTCAATAAAGTTCAGATTATCGTCTTTCTTTGCAAATCTTCTTTGGAAATTTCTAGTGTACATTGAATTCGAAAACAAGATGTCATGAGAGCAAATGAGGTGCATTGCACCTTTTACGGGGGCAGATACTTGCTATACTGATTAGCTTGGAGGTAATCGAGCCGAGTTTGAATATTATTAAGTTCAACTTAAAATTTGGAATTCAATATTTGATTTGAGTTCAATTGAATATTTTCTTTTAAGTTTGAGTTCACTTGAGATATAATCGAGCTATTTGAACTCGAGCTCGATTAACTTCGTTTATTAATTTTTGTAATCGAGTTCGGCTCGTTAATTAAGGAAAATAATGTAACTTAATAATATAAAAAAATATAAAAACTATTCAAGTCAAGTATTACTAAGCTCGATCGATAACTCGAGCTCATCTCAATAATTACCAAGTCGGATTCAAAATTTTTTCGAATCAAACTCAAGTAATCTTGCAAGCATCATAATCTCATTTACACCCCTAATAGAGGGCACTTAGAAGGACAAAAAACATGACTTTTAGCAAATAAGGTTGTTTTACATGTGAAATTTAATATAATATAATATATGGGTAAAGTAAATTAGTTGTCACCCAACTATGGAAATTTTTTTTTCTTTTTATTCACCTAACTTTGAAATTTTATAAAATGGTTACTCAACTATTTAATTTTATCTTTGTTTGATCACCCAACTATCTTAAATTTTTGGGTGTTTCTATTTTTATGTTAGCCAGTTACTAACCAAAATAGAAATTTAATAATAACTAAATAACTATTTTATAACTTTTCATAATCGAATAACTAAAAAAACCTGTAATATAGTTAGCTCTACAATACTTTATTCGTAATATATTCACTTGTTTATGACCAAATCGTGTTGGCCGACTACAATCCATAAAAACGGCTCACACATTAGAAATGATGAACAATAAAGTATGAGTACCTTTGATCGTACTATAGACTATATATTAATTATACTATAATGGTCACATTTCTTTCTCTTTTCTTTTTTTAAAATGCATTGTAACATGTGCTGTATATTGTTAAATATTTAATATTCGGAGTTTCTGTTGTTTATTCATTTATAAAGTGTAATTTATATAATATCTTAAAATGAAAATGTATACCAATTTTAGTTTTTCTATTTTGCTTTATCCTGTCGTGATTGAATAAGAATAGATAAAAGACTTGTGAGATTGATGTAAACGGGTAAGGATGGTTATATTTCTAGGAACAAACTCCAAATAAATATAAAACGCATAGTATATATAAAAGCACGGATTTAAATTTTTTTTAAATAGGTGAATATATATATATATTTTTCATTCAAATTACTAAATTTACGTCTAAAACAATTATAATTTATTTTGAAATCAAGCGGTGCTAATTTTAAAAAGAACAGAAAAACACTAGTGGTGCTACTTTAAGAATTATAATTTACATCTCGTAGTGCTACTTTAACTCTGCTTTTCCTTCTTTAAAATAACGAGTAATATGGTTGATTTTAATGATTATTGGAAGAAAATATTGTAAATGCCCAAATTAGACCGGGCCCAATGAACCAATACCAGACCCAACCCAGATCCTACCCATTTGTTACAAACAGACCCAACCTAAACCCAACTGAACCTAAAGCCCGGTAGGCCCGAAACCTAAGCTGATTTCAGCAGACCTAGAAACCCTAGTTTCTTCCCAACGCCGTACCCCACGTGCCTCGTCGGCACAACCAGAGCTCGAGGTTCGGCCCCTTCTTGTCTTGTTGCACCAAAACAGAAACCGCAGCTCGTTGACCTTTTTGAACCTGCAAACAGACCCAAAAGAAGAACATTTAGGCAACACGCAAAGGTAGACGAAAAGGGAAAAGACATGGGAACAATATGTATTCGGCTATATAGCCGAAAGTAGGGGATGTAACTTTTTTTTTACAAACAAACACAGAGACGATTTTAAAAAAAAAAAAAGTAACAGAAAGGAATCGAAAAACAAAGAAGTTGATTATTCTTCAAAGGTGGTTCTTTTTTTTACTTTTACGCTTCCATTCTCTTTTTTGAAATCAATAACATAAAAACATAAAAAAAGAACGAAGGAGAGTTTACCTGAGGAGCCGGCCGTCGTTTCCCCCTCACTTCGTCGAAATCGAAGTCTTAACGGGGTCTTAAGGCCGAAAATCCCCCCTTGGAATCCGGGTGTACTAATCGCCTGTCGTGGTGGTGCATTTGTGCTGAGAGGAGCACTTGGGGTTCGACTGGGCAACAAAAGAGGGGAAGGGGCTAGGGTTTGGCTTAAAACTCGATTTTTAGCCCTTTTAAAGGGTCAAATACGACGCCTTTTCAAGCCCGTCCCAATGGCTCAAAAACGACGTCGTCTGGTGGAGCCCTGACCCGATCCGTTTAGCTGCCCCGATGACCTGCGTGTTTTCATGACGAGGGTTTATTTGCGCGCTTAGTCCCCTTCACTTGTTGATCTGTTCGATTAAGGCCTGTTCAGATTTCTTGGTTTTTTTTTTTAATTTTTCTTTAAGATTTACGCGTTGCTTCATTTTAGTCCGCGCTTGTGCGCAACATTTTAGGGCATGGATTAATTCTATTCTGGGCCCCTACGCATTCGTGCGCTTTGCACTTTAGTCCTCTTTTTGTTTATTTAGTTTATAAATTATCCCTATTACTTTAAATTCATTTTAATTTAGTTTTCCATCAACACCATGCATTGTTCTTCTTGATAATTCGTTTCTTTAACATTTTTACTCTGTTGAAATAACATTAATAATTTTACTTTGTTTTAAAATTTGCTATTTTAAAATCTTCATATTATGATATGTTAATATTATGTATGGTATTTTAATTAGGCATTCATACATATTTGTACATATATAATATTTTAGTTGAGTTTTTTTTTTTTATATTATTCGAGCAACTTGCCATTTTAAAACTCATTTAATATTCTTATAAGTGTTAATCTGTTTTAATAATTTTGCCTTGTTTTAATTGTGTAGTTATTTTGAGATTCTTTTCATTATATTATCTACATATTTTGATATTGTCACATTTAAATATTTTCGTATATATATGTACGTATACTATTTTAATAGAGTCTTTTAAAAATACTTCTCGTTTTAAGATTCATCTAATGTTTTTATATATATATGTAAAATTATTCAAGAACTTCATTTTAAATTATTCAAGAACTTCATTTTTTGTACTTATTTCTCCCTCATATTAGGTTATTCTAATATTTAGTATCTCTTTAAAATGTTTTTTTTTAATATAATGGTATGTATATAAGATAGACTAGTTGATTTTATATGCATTATTATTTTCATACTATTCCTACAAATAATCGTTCTTAAACCTATCATATATAATTTATAATAAAATTAATTCTATGTACATATTAAGTCTCATGCTAATCTATTTTTCTTTTAGTTCTTTTTAAATATTCCTATGTATATCTTTATGTATATAAGTTATCTTACTACATATTATTTAGAATCTCGCATTTTAATACTGTCTTTATATTTTATACATTATTAGATTCTCCTTTATTATACTTACCTTTTTAATGTTTTTAAAACCTCGTATATTACGTGACTTTAAAAATCATCATTCTATAATACATATTTTAATGATTACATATGCATATTAAATCTGTTTTTTTACAAATAGTCTAATTTATCAATCCATCAATTCATATAGTGTGTATCGCGTATTTATCATTGTTTTAAAATAAGTTTCATACCACATTATTTCTTCGATTTGTATCTTGTTCTGTGCATCTAGTAGTAATCATTTTATGTTATGTCATGCATGTTGTTGTAGCATATCGTTTGTATTCGTCGTTTTATATTGTCATGTTAACTATTCCTCATGCATGATTGAGATTGGGCTATAGCGTTTGTTAGCTGATTAAATCAATTTCATTGCCTCCACTTTTCCATTATCGTGTTTTATGCGTACACATATTACCCCATTCATCGTTTTCTACTTGATTTTTGAAATGTGGTTTTATCAAATCCAAATTCATGATTAATTTCGTCTTATTTCAAATCAAATTAATACGTTTTAAACTAGTTTCGCAATTATTTAAAACGGAGGCGATATTCGATACTTGACAATTCGTGGAATCGTGCCCTAACGTGTCGGGTTGCAATTTCTCATTTGCTCGAAGTAATCGAAGGTCCCTTCAAACTTTCACTCATATCTTTTAAAAATCCTTTAAAACAAAGGCAATACTCGGTAATTGACAATTTGAGAATCATGACTTATTGTGCTGGGTTGTGATCTCTCGTTTGTTCAAAGGAATCGAATATTCCTTTAGGTTTTCACTCGTGTTTATTAAAAACCTTTCAAAACGAAGGCGATGTTAGATGTTTGGCAATTTGAAAATCGTGCCCTATCGTGTTGGGTTGCGATTTTTCATTTGTCCAAAACAATCAAAGATTCCTTCAGAACTTCCCTCGTGTTTTCTAAGATAAGGCAATGGTTAATATTTGGAAATTCGAGGAATCGTACCCTACTGTGCTGGGTTTTGGTTTTCTGTTGAATTAAATAGTTGAGCATCCTTTTGTGATTTTTAAATTATAAATTTTCAGACATCGAAACAAAAAGATTCTTGGCAACCAACTCGGGTTATTCAAATATTATTAAAAAGGAACCACACTTCAAAAACATTTTTAATTCTAGACAAAAGGACAGTATTCAATCGATTTGGTACCAATTTTGGGCGTAGCGAGGGTGCTAATCCTTCCTCATACGTAACCGACTCCCGAGCCTGTTTTCTCATATTTTTGTAGACCGAAATCGTTGTTTTAGAGAATCAAAAGTGTTTTCTTAAAATAACCAGATTTTTAGGTGATCTGATCACACCTAAACAAAAAAGATCGGTGGCTACTCCACATTTTCCTTTCTTAAGTCGATCCTCCACTTTTCTTTAAATATAAAAAAATGGTTTTAAATGACTTTGGCGACTCATCGGGAAGAATAAGAGAGTCAAGCCAAAAATTGATTATTACATCCTTTAAATGCGAAGTTGAAAATTTGTTTTAAAAAATCATGTTTCTTTCAAATGCATTCGTTCGTATGGTTTTTATAGTCCCGGCCCTACAGAATAATATCGCATTGCATTGCATGACCGCCGTGGTCACACCTTCTAAGTGGGAGTAAGAAACTACGCTTTCATGAGGTTTTCACCTCCGCACGGGCTAGTAGATTGCTTCCAGGGTACATATGTACCATGATTTCGTGAGATTTTCATCTCCGTATGGTCATAGGGAAATGTATCCCCCCGAAGCGAACTCGATCTACATGAGCCTATAATGGGTGAGGATTGAGGAATCCGCTGGGTCGGGTACCTTATCTCTAGAACCAAACCACATATAGTGAACCTTAGGAGCTATCTTTGGGTGGAGCCGCGTCAAGCCTTAGCATTCACCCATATATATGTTATAACTATCGTTCATGTGCTTGCATTCTGTCACTATTATTTCATACTAACCAATGTTTTGTTGTGATTGTGTTTTGCATGATATTGCATACTAAAGGAGGTGTTGATTCGTATTCAATTACTAAGATTAGAAAGTTTGACATGGAGAATGAATTTCTTAGTAAAGTCGAGGATAATGCGGCCATTCGTGCATGGTCAGAGAAGCTACAATCAGAGAAAGGGGATAGCCTGGCAGAAGGATATGTATCAGAGTTGTAGGATTTCACTCACATCAATGTAGCACAGAATGAGCTGCAAGAGTTGAGAGATGTTTGGGCTAGTTGGGACGAAGGACCAACCAGTTGTTTTATCAAAATTATGGCGATATATCCTATTTGCTAGATGTTAGGGTGGACAAGCATCTATTCCGAGTTATGGTCCAGTTTTGGAATTCTGCTTATAAATGTTTCACTTTTGGGGAAGTGGATTTAGTACCTACCATAGAGGAATACACTGCCCTGCTCAGGTGTCCGAGAGTTCAAGTTAGAAAGACTTATGCCAGAGTTTTCAATGGTTAAACCTTCGCGAAGAAATTGATGAGCATTTCAGGGATGAGCGAGCCTTGGGTCACTGCTCGGATTCAACAAAAAGGAAATAGCAAGTGTATCCCTTGGGAGAACTTGCGAGATTTGGTTTTGACGCACCCAGATGAAAGAAAGAGGGTTGATATCTTCACCTTGAGCATCTATGGATTAGTAATTTTTCCTAAGGCTTTAAGGCACGTGGACGAGGCAGTAATCGACTTATTCGATCGTCTTGAGAAGGGAATCACACCGGTACCGATAATATTGGCTGAAATGTTTAGATCCTTGAGCATGTGTCGAAAGACAGATGAGGGGTGGTTCATTGGATGCACACAATTGATGATAGTGTGGTTTCACGGGCACTTTTAGAAGGTAGACAAGATTTCTTATCGGGTCTTTTTCGAAAGTTATTCCCCTTTAAAAGAAGAGACAGCCATACAAAGGAGAGAGGATGTTACGGAGGGGAAGTGGATAGAAATCTTCCAAAATCTTAAAGGGGGGACATAGAGTGGAGAGCTTATTGGATGGTTCCTGATGAGATTGTGTGCCGATGCGGTAACTTTTATTGGGTGCCATTGTTAGGAATTTGGGGAGCTACCAGGTATACTCCATTGCTTGCATTGAGGCAATATAAATCAAGGCAGTTTTTACTCACGACCGACGGACTTACTCAGTGTGAATTCTCTTTCAAAGGCACCCACTATAAGAAGAAAGTTCGGCAGCTATCTGATGATTGGAAGCAAACTCGTTGGATGAAAAGGTTAGCTGTCGGTGCCATGATAACACCCAGTATGATGGATGGTTTAAGAAAAGAGTTAATGATAATGTTCCTAGGCCAAGCTTGGAAAATACTCGACCTACTATGGAACAATTACAGATCGCCCCATCAGAATTGGAAATTATAAAGCAAGACTTCGAGAAGTAGAGTTCTGAGCTTGGGAAAAAGATTGAACAACTAGAGGAAGAGAAGATGCACCTAAGCTGAGAAGTGGAAAAAAGGGAAAACTAAGGCCGAAGAAGATCTAGACAGCTTGAAGACTGACTGTAAGAAGTTACGCCTGTTTATGAGGACTGCGGGGTTAGGTAAGACTTTCGAACAATGGCGCCATGAAATTCGAGAGGAAAAAACCAAAGCTAACCGATAGGAAAGGAAATTTCTAGAGGCTCAGGCACGAAATGAAGATTCAGAGAAAAGTCTGTCATAAAGCCGAAATGAACAAAGTGAACTAAGGGCTAGAATAGTAGAACTCGAGAAATCTCTTCGTCAATATCGAAACCGTAATACCATAATGGAGTTAAGGGCAAGCTTAAGAAAGATAGAAGAAATGAAAGGAAGAATAGAAGAATTAGAAACTCGCTAAAAAACTACGAGATGCGGATTAAGTTTTTCAAGGCAAGTGAGGAGCGTTGGACGGAGCAGCTTCATCATGCGTAAGACCAAGTCAGAAACAGGGTTTACATTATGGGGGAAGCCATAACTCAGATCCGGGAGGTAACTGATTATCTGTAGGCCTTGGCAGTACAAGCAAATGTACTGAGCGCAAAGTACTAGTTGGAATCAGATCGGGGGCAGTGACTACTAGCCATCAGGGTTCAGCAAGACAAGATGCAAGCTCTAGGCCTAACACGGAAAAAGTCTAGTTTACGCCTATCCCAATGTCATACAAAGAACTGTATCAAAACTTATTTGATGCCCATGTAGTGTCACCTTTCTATTTGAAGCCTATGCAACCCCCGTTCCCGAAATGGTACGACTCTAGCGCCCAATGTGAGTACCACGCAGGGATAATGGGGCACTCGATCGAGAACTGTACCGCGTTTAAAAAGTTGGTAGAGAGATTTATCCAAATGGGTATCGTAAAGTTTGACAACCTGTCAGAACCCAACGTGATAGGAAACCCATTGCCCGATCACGCTAATAAAGGGATAAATGTGATAGTTGAGAATGGGGCAAAAAGTTCAAGGCTGATATAGCAAAAGTAAAAACCCCGTTGAGTTAGGTTTGGAAACAAATGATCGACAGAGGTTTAATCACACAAGATTCAAATGAAAGGCCCAGAGAAGTAAGGAAATACTGCGAGTTTCACGCTGATGAAGGCCATGACATCCAAGAGTGCGATAAGTTCAGGTCCATAGTGCAAAATTTGATGAACAATAAGGAGATGGAATTTTATGAAGAAGTTGAAGGATCAGAAGAAGGAGAAGTTTACGCCTCAGAGGAAGGAACAGCAGAAGGGGTCTAAAAAGTCAATCATCCTGTAGAGATCATTTGACGATCCAGAAACAATGAAGCGGGAGTACCAATTGTGCCAAAGGTCATAATATGAAAACCCGTTGCTTTCCCTTACAAAGATAGCAAGAGCACGCCCTGGAATTACAACTGCAACGTGATAATCTGGGGAAAGGAGAACCCGGCTGGCATTTCGAAGGAAGGTCAAGACGAAGGCTTCTATACACGAAGTAGAAGGCTTTATACCCCGAATACAAAGGTAGAACCAGCTAAAGGAAAATCCGCGGTTGTTGAACAAGAAAAGGAAAAGACAACCAGACCTGAATCACCTGTCAATGAGCCTGTAACTGGAAAAGGGGCTAAAGAGTTCTTGAAATTCTTAAAGCATAGTGAGTACAGCGTGGTTGAACAGTTACACGAGCAACCGGCTCGCATCTTAGTGCTAGCTCTGCTCTTAAGTTCGGAGACACATCGGAGCGCGTTAATGAGGGTACTAAACGAAACTTATGTCGCAGACGATATCTCCATCAACAAGTTGGACCGTCTCGTCAATAATATAAGCACTGATAATTTTATATTTTTCAATGATGATGAAATACCACCGGGAGGAATGGGATTAACAAAAGAGCTACACATCACAACCTCCTGTAAAGGACATACACTACCGGGATTGTTGATTGACAATGTGTCTGCACTAAATGTCCTACCCCTATCTACGCTGAATAGGCTTCCAGTAGATAGTTCCCATATGAAGGCATGCCAAAATATAGTGAGGGCATTTGATGGCACTGAAAGGAAGGTAATGGGGAGGATTGAAATACCCCTTTTAATCGGTCCAAGCACCTACGAGGTAGATTTCTTAGTAATGGACATCAAGCCGTTTTATAATTGCTTGTTGGGACAACCATGGATTCACTCAGCAGGGGCAGTGCCATCATCACTGCATTAAAAACTCAAATTTGTAATGGAGGGCCGATTAGTAACTGTAAATACAGAAGAAGATATCATTGCGTCTGTTACTAGCGAGGCACCATATGTGGGGACAGATGACGAAGCAATAGAATGTTCTTTCCGATCGTTAGTATTCATGAATGCAACATTTATTGTCGAAGGGAACAAGGTCCCGGTGCCCAAAATCTCTAAAACTACTAAGATAGGTTTGCAGTTGACAGTTGGGAAATGAGCTGTGCCTGGGATCGGGCTTGGAAGAAATCTACAAGGAAGGATCAACGCACCTATGCTCATAGACAAGCGTGACCGTTTTGGCCTAGGGTACAAGCCAGACGCAAGGCAGAAGAAAAAAGAGATAGAGAAGAAATAAGAAAGGAGAAAAGCGCATTTAAATGGGGAAGAGGTCAAATAGGAGCCAATGACCTTTCCTCACATATCTAGGACATTCGTGTCGGGAGGAACTATTTACGCTGGAGAAAGATCGACGAGGAAAGGGTCTACCAAAGAAATGTTGGGGAATTGAGCATTAACGCCATATCCGAGGAAAGAATAAGAAACGAGGATTATATAGGCATCTGCCCATACGTGCCCGGGAGCGTTTTAAACAATTGGACCACGGAGGAAATCCCTGTAACCTTTAAAACTAATTCAGAGTAATGTCCGAAACAAACCTATTACTCTAAGCCTAGGGGCAATAGGAATCCTTTTGTGAAATAGGCTCTTATCTAATATCGTTATTTCAATAAAAAAGCACTTTTGCGTACCATCTTGAGCAGACATTCTTTTATTCTTCCTTTTCATTCATAATCATACCATACAAATAAATATTCTTAGATTCTTTTGTTCTTTGGATTTCTCTTCATTCCTATAACAGGTCCCCAGATATCAATGATATGAGTAATGTTGCTATTGACTCAGAGCCTCCTTTTGAGCAAGATATGTGTGCGGAGGATTATCAGGATTTGGAAGATAACCGAAGCCATAACCTATCTCCGGATTTGTTAAGAATGGTAGAACAAGATAAAAAACAAATTCTACCTCACAAGGAATCAGTGGAAATTGTGAGCTTAGGAGAAGGAAAAGAGGTGAAGATTGGAGCCTGTATCACTGCAGAAGCAAAACGAGATCTCATAGAGCTGCTACAAGAATTCAAAGATGTCTTTGCATAGTCATATCAAGACATGCCCGGGTTAAATACTGATATTGTGGTACATCGACTCCCCATAAAAGATGAGTGTAAGCCAGCCCAACAGAAACTCCGAAGAATGAGACCTGACGTTTTATTGAAGATAAAGGAGGAGGTCAAAAAGCAATTCGACGCCAGTTTCTTACAAGTGGTCAAATATTCAGAATGGGTAGCCAATATAGTCCCAATTCCTAAGAAAGATAGAAAAGTACGGATGTGCGTGGACTATCGAGATCTAAATAAAGCCAGCCCAAAAGATAATTTTCCGTTACCGCACATTGATACATTAGTGGATAACACAGCAGGTTACTCGCTTTTCTCCTTCATGGATGGATTCTCGGGATACAACCAGATAAAGATGCATCCCGAAGACATAAAAAAGACCACATTCGTGACCATGTGGGGAATTTTTTATTATAAGGTGATGCCATTCGGACTGAAAAACACGGGGGCAACATATCAGAGAGCAATGGTATCTCTGTTCCATGAGATGATGCACAAAGAGATCGAAGTTTACGTTGACGACATGATAGCGAAATCTAGGATAGAAAGGAGCACATACAAGTCTTGAAGAAATTATTCTTAAGGTTAAGAAAGTTTCAACTGAAGCTCAATCCTGCAAAATGTACCTTCGGAGCTAGGTCAGGGAAGTTGTTAGGGTTCATAGTCAGTGAAAAGGGGATCGAGATTGACCCAGGTAAAGTCAAGGCCATACAAGAATTACCTCCGCCAAGCACTCAAAAAGAAGTTCGAGGTTTCCTAGGAAGGCTAAATTACGTCGCCCAGTTCATTTCGCAACTGACAAAGAAATGTGACCCGATATTCCGCCTCCTTAGGAAACACAATCCAGGTGTATGGGATGAGGAGTGCCAAAGAACTTTCGATAAAGTCAAGCATTACCTATCTAATGCCCCAGAATTGATGCCACCTTGCCCAGATAAACCACTGATACTGTATTTGGCAGTGTTCGAGAACTCCATGGGGTGCGTATTAGGCCAACATGATGAGTCAGGAAGAAAGGAAAAGGCTATATACTACCTTAGCAAGAAGTTCACTGACTGCGAGATAAGATATTCGCCAATCGAGAAATTGTGTTGTGCTTTGATCTGGACAACCCGAAGATTGAGACAGTACATGTTGTACCATACAACTTGGCTCATCTCAAAATTAGATCCTCTGAAGTACATGATGGAGTCAAACGCTTTGAACGGAAGAATGGCTCGTTGGCAAATTTTACTTTCTAAATTTAACATAGTCTACGTGAACCAGAAAGCTATAAAAGGAAGTACGGTAGCAGAATTTTTGGCCAGTAGGGCTCTAGAAGATTATGAGCCTCTGAGTTTTGATTTCCCAAATGAAGACTTAATGTACGTTGCGAACACGGAAGAAGACTCCCAAAAAGATCATCCTTGGAGACTGAATTTTGACGGAGCTTCAAATGCTATAAGTAATGGGATCGGGGCAGTTCTGGTATCCCCAAATGGAGATCATTATCCCTTTACTAGTAAATTGGATTTTGATTGCACAAATAACATGGCAGAGTATGAAGCATGTATCATAGGTATCCGTGCAGCTATTGAACGCAAAATCAAGGTATTAGAAATATATGGAGATTCAGCACTAGTGATCTATCAGCTCAAGGGCGAATGGGAGACAAGAGACCCTAAATTAATCAATTACCGAAGCCTGGTTCTAGAACTAATTGAGGAGTTCGATGATGTCACTTTTTACTATCTCCCACGAGATGAAAACCAGATGGCTGACGCCTTGGCAACTCTAGCTTCTGTGGTCAAAGTAAACAAGCAAGAGGATGTGAAGCCTATTCAAATGAGTATCTACGAGGCCCCGACACATTGCTGCAACATTGACGAAGAAGAGGAAAAAGATGATCACCCTTCGTATCAAGATATACTACGATATGTGCAGAATCGTGAATATCCAGACCAAGCGACTGAGAATGATAAAAGGACATTGAGAAGGCTAGCTAGTGACTATGTTTTAGACGGCGAGATCCTGTATAAAAGAAGAAAAGATCAGGTACTCTTAAGATGCGTGGACGCTGTCGAGGCTAAGAAAATCTTATAAGAGGTCCATGAGGGTGTCTGCGGAACACACGCTAATGGTTTCACAATGGCCAGACAAATCATAAGATTCGGGTATTATTGGTCTACTATGGAGGGGGATTGCATCAACTATGCAAAAAAGTGCCATAAATGCCAAATCTGTGGGGATAAGATTTATGTACCTCATTCACCGCTCCATGTTATGACTTCTCTATGGCCTTTCTCGATGTGGGGGATAGACGTCATCGGGCCGATCTCGTCGAAAGCATCTAACGGGCATCGTTTCATCTTTGTGGTCATCGATTACTTCACTAAATGGGTAGAGGCCACTTCTTATGCCAACGTCACGAAATTAGCAGTCGGCAAGTTCTTAAAGAAAGAAACCATATGTCGATACGGGATGCCTGAGAGGATCATATCGGACAATGCGCTGAATTTGAACAATAGCACAATAGTGGAGGTCTGTCGCCAATTCAATATCAAACACCATAATTCATCGCCATATCGCCCAAAAATGAATGGTGCGGTGGAAGCGGCCAACAAAAACATCAAGAAGATCGTGGGAAAAATGACGGAAACTTATAAAGATTGGTACGAGAAATTACCATTTGCCCTCTATGCTTATCGAACGTCAATCAGAACTTCCACCGGGGCAACACCTTTCTCTTTGGTTTATGAAATGGAAGCGGTGTTGCCTATTGAGGTTGAAATTCCTTCTTTATGATTACTGTCAGAACTAAAGTTAGATGAAGCAGAATGGATCCAGTCGCGGTACGATCAGCTGAACTTAATTGAAAAAAAGAGGTTGAAAGCTATTCACCACGGTCAAATGTACCAAAAGCGAATGATGCGGGCTTATAACAAGAAGGTTTGCCCTAGAGAATTCTGTGAAGAAGACCTTGTTTTGAAAAATATTCTCCCCATACAAAAGGACTTTAGAGGAAAATGGATGCCAAATTAGGAGGGGCCTTATGTGGTGAAGAAAGCTTTCACTAGAGGAGCTTTGATCTTGACTAAGATGGATGGCAAAAACTTGCCTAACCCCGTGAATTCAGATTCGGTCAAGAAGTACTTTACCTAAAAAAAAAGAAAAAAAAGGAGAGGCCAAGGTGAAGACCCACAAAAGGGCGCTTTGAGACCAAAGGGTTTTGAGTTGAAAACCCTGGAATGGGCAATTCAAATTTTGATCAGAAATGGGGCATACAGTAATTTTGTCTTCTCTGATTCAACAAAAAGGAGGGATGTTACACCTTGGGGCATCGACAAAGTACTCTCGGTCTTCTAAACACATATCAAGTTTTAAAGGGTCCTCAAGAAGTTTTAAGCAGAGAAGCCCACGCTGTGATATCTGGGGCAGCTATCTTCACTTTTTGTTTATTTTGTATCTTAGCAAAACTTGTCATCTCGATTACCTTATTCATCTCAAGCTTTTTCCCAATAAAATTCTGTCTTATCTATTGCTATAATCTTTTTCAAGTGTTTTTCATTGAAATAGCGATTAATGGACTAATGACACTCGAGAGGAGTTCCGTATATCACTCTGAATTAATTTTAAATGATACAAGGACCTGAAACGGGACTAATTAGTTTAAATTACCCAAATGCAAAGGAACGTTAGGCAAGAATAACCTGAGTCCTTTAAGAGATACCAACTGGAGAGAAAGACTGATCGATGCATCATTGATAATGTCCCAATGAATAATGAGCAATGATACCTTAAGCCTTTTAAAACGGATCATTCTCATTCCTGCATTCATATATCATTTATAACACACCTAGTTAGGAGCATCTGATTCATTTCAATCATAACATCCTAATTATTTGACCTAAGCATCACATCTAGTTAGGAGCATTTGATTCGTCTTGATCATAGCATCCTAATCATAGATACATAAACCAATTCTATAGGTGTTGCCTCCTTGAAGTTGCAGTGGAGCAGATCGAAGACGGCGAATCTTGTCTTCCTGAAGGCAGTGAAGTAGATTTAAGCCACTATCCTATCTCCCTAAGCAGTAGTGGAGTAGGTTGAAGATCGTAAATCTTGTCTTCTTGAAGTTGCTGTGAAGCAGATTTAAGCTACCATCCTATCTCCCTAAGCAATAGTGGAGTGGACTGAAGATTGTAGATCTTGTCTCCCTGAAGTTACGGTGGAACAGATCAAAAACGAAGAGCCTTAACCCCCTAAGTAGTAGGGTAACAGGCTGAAGATTGCAGATTTTGTCTCCCTGAAGTTACAGTAGAATAGATCGAAGATGATGAGCCTTAACTCCCTAAGTAGTAGCGTAACAGGCTAAAAATTACAGATATTGTCTCCCTAAGTAGTAGGTTAATAGGCTAAAAATTACAGATATTATCTTCTAAGTAGTAATGGAACAGATTGAAATTAACTGTTCGCCTCTCCTCGAAGTTTCAGTGGAGTAGATCGAGGTTACAAATCTCTTCTCCCTGAAATGGCATTGAGGCGGCTCGAAGCCACAATTTGTATCTCCTTGAAGTTTCAGTGGAGTAGATCGAAGTTACAAATCTCTTCTCCTTGAAATGGCGTTGGAGCGGCTCGAAGCCACAGGTTGTATCTCCTTGAAGTTTCAGCGGAGTAGATCGAAGCTACAAATCTCTTCTCTCTGAAATGGCACTAGAGAGGCTCAAAACCACCATTCATATCTCCTTGAAGTTCCAGTGGAGTAGATCGAAGCTACGAATCTCTTCTCCTGAAATTACAGTGGAACAAATTAAGGCTATAAACCTTATCTCCCTGAAGTTGCAATGGAGCAGGTTGACATTACAAGTCTTATTTCCCTGAAGTTGTAGTGGGGGCGGATTGAAACAATAAATTCTACACCTCTGAAGTTGCAGTGGGTTAGAAAGAGGCTACTCGAAGAAAAGAAGCGCTAAGAGAAGTTAAGACTTGGAAGGTCCCGGCAAATTTGGCCCTTTTTATAGTCTTTGCTCTATTTTCGTTGCATGACAATGAGCAAAGAGGGGCAGCTGTAAATGTCCAAATTAGACCGAGCCCAATGAACCAATACCAGACCCAACCCTGATCCTACCCATTTGTTACAAACAGACCCAACCTAAACCCAACTGAACTTAAAGCCCGGTAGTCCCGAAACCTAAGCTGATTTCAGCAGACCTAGAAACCCTAGTTTCTTTCCAATGCCGTACCCCACGTGCCTCGTCGGCACAACCACTGCTCGAGGTTCGGCCCCCTCTTGTCTTGTTGCACCAAAACAAAAACCGCGGCTCGTTGACCTTTTTGAACCTGCAAACAGACCCGAAAGAAGAACATTTAGGCAACACGCAAAGGCAGACGAAAAGGGAACAGACATGGGAACAATATGTATTCGGCTATATAGCCGAAAGTAGGGGATGTAACTTTTTTTTTACAAACAAACACGGAGACGATTTAAAAAAAAACGTAACAGGAAGGAATCGAAAAACAAAGAAGTTGATTATTCTTCAAAGGTGGTTCTTTGTTTTACTTTTACGACTCCATTCTCTTTTTTGAAATCAATAACACAAAAACATAAAAAAGGAACGAAGGAGAGTTTACCTGAGGAGCCGGCCGTCGTTTCCCCCTCATTTCGTCGAAATCGAAGTCTGAACGGGGTCTTAAGGCCGAAAATCCCCCCTTGGAATCCGGGTGTACTAATCGCCTGTCGTGGTGGTGCATTAGTGCTGAGAGGAGCACCTGGGGTTTGACTGGGCAACAAAAGAGGGGAAGGGGCTAGGGTTTGGCTAAAAACTCGATTTTTAGCCCTTTTAAAGGGTCAAATACGACATCGTTTCAAGCCCGTCCCAATGGCTCAAAAACGACGTCGTCTGGTGGAGCCCCGACCCGATCCGTTTTGCTGCCCCGATGACCCGCGTGTTTTCACGATGAGGGTTTATTTGCGCGCTTAGTCCCCTTCACTTGTTGATCCGTTCGATTAAGGCCTGTTTAGATTTCTTGGTTTTTTTTAATTTTTCTTTAAGATTTTCGCGTTGCTTCATTGCATGGATTAATTCCATTCTGGGCCCCTACGCATTCGTGCGCTTTGCACTTTAGTCCTCTTTTTGTTTATTTAGTTTATAAATTATCCCTATTACTTTAAATTTATTTTAATTTATTTTTCCATCAACACCATGCATTGTTCTTCTTGATAATTCATTTCTTTAACATTTTTACTCTGTTGAAATAACATTAATAATTTTACTTTGTTTTAAAATTTGCTATTTTAAAATCTTCATATTATGATATGTTAATATTATGTATGGTATTTTAATTGGGCATTCATACATATTTGTACATATATAATATTTTAGTTGAGTTTTTTTTATATTATTCGAGCAACTTGCCATTTTAAAACTCATTTAATATGCTTATAAGTGTTAATCTGTTTTAATAATTTTGTCTTGTTTTAATTGTGTAGTTATTTTGAGATTCTTTTCATTATATTATCTACATATTTTGATATTGTCACATTTAAATGTTTTCGTATATATATATACGTATACTATTTTAAAAGAGTCTTTTAAAAATACTTCTCGTTTTAAGATTCATCTAATGTTTTATATATATATATATATATATATATATATATGTAAAATTATTCAAGAACTTCATTTTTTGTACTTATTTCTCCTTCATATTAGGTTATTCTAATATTTAGTATCTCTTTAAAATGTTTTTTTTTTTTTTTTTTTTGAATATAATGGTATGTATCTAAGATAGACTAGTTGATTTTATATGCATTATTATTTTCATACTATTCCTACAAATAATCGTTCTTAAACCTATCATATATGATTTATAATAAAATTAATTCTATGTACATATTAAGTCTCATGCTAATCTATTTTTCTTTTAGTTCTTTTTAAATATTCCTATGTATATCTTTATGTATATAAGTTATCTTACTACATATTATTTAGAATCTCGCATTTTAATACTGTCTTTATATTTTATACATTATTAGATTCTCCTTTATTATACGTACCTTTTTAATGTTTTTAAAACCTCGTATATTACGTGACTTTAAAAATCGTCATTCTATAATACATATTTTAATGATTACACATGCACATTAAATCTGTTTTTTTATAGATAGTCTAATTTATCAATCCATCAATTCATATAGTGTGTATCGCGTATTTATCATTGTTTTAAAATAAGTTTCATACCACATTATTTCTTCGATTTGTATCTTGTTCTGTGCATCTAGTAGTAATCATTTTATGTTATGTCATGCATGTTGTTGTAGCATATCATTTGTATTCGTCGTTTTATATTGTCATGTTAACTATTCCTCATGCATGATTGAGATTGGGCTATAGTGTTTGTTAGTTGATTAAATGAATTGCATTGCCTCCACTTTTCCATTATCGTGTTTTATGCGTACACATATTACCCCATTCATCGTTTTCTACTTGATTTTTGAAATGTGGTTTTATCAAATCCAAATTCATGATTAATTTCGTCTTATTTCAAATCAAATTAATACGTTTTAAACTAGTTTCGCAATTATTTAAAACGGAGGCGATATTCGATACTTGACAATTCGTGGAATCGTGCCCTAACGTGTCAGGTTGCAATTTCTCATTTGCTCGAAGTAATCGAAGGTCCCTTCAAACTTTCACTCATATCTTTTAAAAATCCTTTAAAACAAAGACAATACTCGGTAATTGACAATTTGGGAATCATACCCTATCGTGCTGGGTTGTGAGCTCTCTTTTGTTCAAAGGAATCGAATATTCCTTTAGGTTTTCACTCGTGTTTATTAAAAACCTTTCAAAACGAAAGCGATGTTAGATGTTTGGCAATTTGAAAATCGTGCCCTATCGTGTTGGGTTGCGATTTTTCATTTGTCCAAAACAATCGAAGATTCCTTCAGAACTTCCCTCGTGTTTTCTAAGATAAGGCAATGGTCAATGTTTGGAAATTCGAGAATCGCGTACCCTCTCTTGTCTTTGGGTTTGATTTTGGTTGAATTAAATAGTTGAGCATCCTTTTGTGATTTTTAAATTATAAATTTTCAGACATCGAAACAAAAAGATTCTTGGCAACCAACTCGGGTTATTCAAATATTATTAAAAAGGAACCACACTTCAAAAACATTTTTAATTCTAGACAAAAGGACAGTATTCAATCGATTTGGTACCAATTTTGGGCGTAGTGAGGGTACTAATCTTTCCTCATACGTAACCGACTCCCGAGCCTGTTTTCTCATATTTTCATAGACCGAAATCGTTGTTTTAGAGAATCAAAAGTGTTTTATTAAAATAACCAGATTCTTAGGTGATCTGATCACACCTAAACAAAAAAGATCGGTGGCGACTCCACATTTTTCCTTTTTTAAGTCGACCCCCCGCTTTTCTTTAAATATAAAAAAAATGGTTTCGACAAATATCATGGGAATTTCCTTCTTTGATTTCGTATGTCTCCGATTAAATAAAAGATTTTGATTTAAGTAATAGTACGCATGTCCCAGCACAACTGTAATGGGGCACACTAATAGAGTGCCATTTGAACGATAGTTTGGATTTTTTTGTACATTTGATGGTGAATATTATTGGTTGAGGTTGAGCTCTAATCATCTATGTGCGTGCTACAGGGATATCAGTGATATCAGTTATTCAAGGTCATGCAAAGGTATGAGTTAATGTTTTTTAAGGGAATTATTTTTTCTTATATCTATATTATATTTACTTTATACCTCAATCAAAAGTTTATTAAAATATTTTTTATATATAAATTAAATTATATTATTTTAAGGGTATTCTCATCTTTTTACATTTTTATATAAAATCTATAATAAACCTAACATGGTGAGATTTGACCCTTTCACACATGAAATTTTAAAATTTAACTTTATCAATTCAACCAATAATTCATTTGATTCTAATATAAGCTTTTAATAAATATGTTTATTACATAACTTTTTCCACTCACATTATGGGTGTGTTTTAAATTTGTATTATTTTTTAAAGGACTAATTGAGTTGGTGTCACTCATCAATTAAGTCTCAACTCGATTGAGAAATTATAAAAATCCATTATTTGAACAAATATTATATGTAAAATCTAGAAAAATAAGTATAATGAAATTTAAGCAAAGGCACCATGATAACTAATATCTTAACTCAATGAACTTTCTTTTTCATGTTTTAATTTTTTTTTTTTCAAATAATGGTTTTGCTTACATATTGCTAGAATACTCCTAAGCATTATTTGAACCAACAAAAGGAAAAGGAAATTAGAATGATATTAAATGAATTAAATTAGTCCCTGTGCCATAAAAAAAATTAAAGAAAGTCAAATTTTTTATGGTTTTGTAAATAACATTGACATTGTTATAACTTATTTTATTCTTTTCAATAGTATAGAAGTTAAATTGATCCATTCAATAATAGAGGGACTAATTTGATTCTAACACTTTAACTAAAATATATGATTATAGCCCCTGTTTTTCAATTCAGAAATGGCAGATGGGGAATGTGAGAATTATAAGTATTTTGTTTGAATACCATTAGCAACTATTACTGGTCAGAGTCTTGCCCTCCTCATTATGAATATAATAGTTACTCCACCACCCACTTTCTACCATAGCTATGGCTTCGGACGCCAAAGGCGATGGATCTGCTACTGTCACAGTTCTGGCAATGGAAATTAGAATGATGGTAGCCTGCAGTATCCCTAAAATAAAGGAAAAGGTTGAGGATGAGGATGAGGCCATGTTTAATTACCTAAGCTTAGTTGTTTGCTAAAGGTTCAGTAGTAGCATATATGTTATAGTTTCCAAAGTGAAGAATTTATGGTAACTGATTAAAGGAGTCAAGGTCTTATCGCAATTGCTTTAAGGGCTAGTTGTTGTCATTGCTTCAGTCGATGTCATGGAATTTACTTCTTCATGTGTCGTGCTTTCTTTTTCATGGAAATTTCTATGTTGTTAGTATGAATAATATATAATAAAAGGATTGAATCTTTCTTATGGTCCATATTTCTATATAATGATACCTCCTTGGTTTTAATTTAATCACTCCCATAACAAAAAATTCATTTATTTTGAAAAGATCATAATAATAAATAAGCATTATATCCTTATATTATTATATACGCGACATTAGTGTATAAATTAATAAGATGTTGACGCCTGACAAAGACGATTCCGTGTTTAATTGTGGCCCCAAGCCTTTTCTATTATTTTGTGGACTTACTTTCCCATTAAGTTCCTAATTATGACTCAAGGGAATTTTTGGTTCAGTCGTGATGGAATTTATTTTCCAAAGACTTAGAGTTTTAATCTTGAGACACAAACTCTCCTTATATGTTCATCGTCATACATTGATTCATCACCAAATGGATCCGTATTGATAGGCGCTTAAAGTAGGATGTTTTAGATATGGTATGATATATGAAGGTTGTAATCACCAAAATTTGCCCGGACTATTAAAACTGAAGAATTAATGGATAAATAAATAAATATTTATTTATTTAATTTAAACAGTCCATAAAAGTTTTTTTACAAAGTCCAAATACACAGACCCAACAGCCAAATTTTACTAGACTAGCCCAGCCTAAACTAAGTCCCAAACAGTTGCAACCTAAATGGACCCGTTACAGACTGGTAGCACAAAACACCTCTACCCATTACAAACCCAAAATTCCCAGAGGCCCAATTGGCCCAAACAGTTGTAGACCCAGGCAGGAAACCATAGCATTTACGCCTCTTTTCTCCTCATGGCGCAAGCGAAGCTTCGAAGCAATTTCAAGCGGCGCGCGCGCGCTGCGTCTCTCACGACGTTTCAGTAACCCCCCATCAGCGCCGTGATTCGACCTCCGTGATTAGCGCGCGCATCTACACCAACACGGTTACTACCGGATCCCTCGCTTGATTGCCTGCAAGAAAAGGAAACAAACAGCAGATACGAAAAAGTAGAGCATAAAATGGCAAGAAAATCACAGCATAGCAATCAGAGATACAGTAGATAAGAAATAGAATCGGAGATTTCTTTCCTTATGTAATGAATCCGTGGCTATAAAAAGCCCTTTGTAACCCTTGTAACGATTACGCATACAGAAAACAAGAAAGCAAATACAAACAGTTTCAAAGAAAAGGTGATTTAACCGTGTGTTTTTATCTTCTGCATATGCATGTATATAAACTGTTTTAGCAAAAATATAGGACTTTTAGAGGAAAAGAGATTACCTGGGGAGACGAGGGTTTTAACCCTTGAACCTCCGTGTATGACGGAGCATGAGGCGCGTGTGCAGGCCCTGCATCACAGTAAGGGCTGAAGACCAGACCGACCCCAATCCTCTTCAGAGGATTTCTAAATTTTTTTTTTATGAACAGTGTAAAAATGAATTCAAAGCTTTAAGTTTTGACTTATATAGCCCAACGGAAACGACACCGTTTTAGCTTAGTCTGATAAGCTTAAAACTGCGACGTTTTAGACCCCAGGATCCGCGAGTTGACCTGATTACCCGGGGAGGATCTGCGCATTCTTGAGAATTGGGTTAATTACCCAATTGATCCTTCTTCCCCTTTTTGTGTTTACAATTAAGCTTTATTTTGTTTATGATATAGCCCTATTATTTTGTTTTAGTTTTAATTTAGTCCTAACGGTTATTACATATTGGAAACGGCGTCGTTTAAGATTAGGGCAAATTGCCCAGTGAGTCCTTAGCCGTTTTATTTCTTGCAAATCAGGCCCAGAACTTATACTATTTCATAAATTGGCCTTATAATTCTATTTAAATTCAATTTTTATCCTTGTTTTATTACTTTTAAATTTCGTTATTTTATTCTATATAATTTATTTTTTAAAAAAAACTGCACATATATTATTATTAAAATATTACTTATATTTTTATCATATATTATTTTCCTATATATATCTATACTATATTATATCATTTAATGTTTTAATATCCTATTCTTTATATTATCTTTCATTTTAACAATATATTATTATTATTTTACATATGATTATTATATTTTTATCTATGTCATATATTAATAATTTATACATATATGTATACTATATATTATACATACATATTTTATATTATTTTATATTTTTATGTCATTTTTTTATATACTATTATTTTTACCTATATGTTATTATCACTAAAAATTCTAACTTGTATTACATACTTACTTTTATATATTAATAATTACTTTATTCATATTCTATTATTACATATTTTAAGGATATTGCTGACATTATAATTTGTATAGCATGTATATTTCATCATTAATTAATTATTTTATCTTATGCTAAACTTACATTATAATTATTATTATAAATATAAATTCTTATATATTATTTTTCTAAAACAATATATTATTTAAATTCTGTTATTATGTATTACATATTTTTTTTTTTGAAATTATTAATATCACATTTTAATTGTATGCATACTTTGTTAATGATTATTAATTTTATTTATATATATTAGTTCTTTTATATATTTTTATATTGTATGTATCATGGGTGCGTTAAATGTTATTTTTATTATTATATGTTATATTTTGTAAACATGCATATTGATATTATATTTCTTCTATTTGTATGTCATACATTATCTAATTATTACTCTTTTATATATCATGCATTTTTTAATTATATTACTTTGTATGTTTAATCATTCTTCAACATGTTATGTATATCTTTGTACGCATATTGTTAATATTTGCTTTATATGTATTATTTTATATGTATGTATCTAATACACGATCTTTTTATCATTGCCTTCATTTTTGTTTAAATGCACGTATTATTTACCTCCTACAATAATATATTATTATGATGTAATACAATTCTCTACACATCATCTTTAAAAAGATAAGGCTCCAAAATTCTTAAAAAATATAAAGGCAATGCTTGGTGTTTGGAAATTTCGAAAAAGTAGTGCCCTAACTTATTGGGTTGCAACTTTTCTCGTTAAGTCCGAATAGTCAAGCACCCTTCTAAGTT
The DNA here is from genome assembly GCA_025698475.1 of Gossypium anomalum. Lineage (NCBI taxonomy): Eukaryota > Viridiplantae > Streptophyta > Magnoliopsida > Malvales > Malvaceae > Gossypium > Gossypium anomalum. Next base: position 66,873,479 of record CM046964.1, read on the forward strand.
TTTAAGAGTTTTCAAAATATAAGTGACTATCTTGGAACCGCAAAGTGATATGTCCTAACTTACTGGATGTAGCATTTTGATGTTTCGAGATAGGGATTTCTAAAAAGGCTAAAGTATAGTAAATACTTTGATATAAGTGAACCCAAATTTTCAAATATTTCAAAGTGGATTACATCTTAAATTATTAATTTTCAACATTAAAGACATTTTGATAATCAATTAGGTACCAATTTTTTTGGGCATTATGAGGGTGCTAACCCTTCCTCGTACGTAACCGACTCTCGAACCCATTCTTTTGATTTCGTAGACCAAAACCAACGATTTTAAAACAAATGTTTTAAAGGTGATCCAATCACACCTAAAAAGATTGGTGGCGACTCCCGTTTCCGTTTTTCTTAAAGTCGATTCCCATTTTCCAAAAACTCGATTTTAAAAATGGTCTCGACAGCTTAGCGACTCCACTGGGGACGTTTAAGAGAGTCAAGCTGTGTAATTGATTATCTCTTGTCTTAATGTCAGAAATTAAAAATTTTAAAATTTAATCCTCTTTGCATTACATGTGTTTGTATTATTGCATGTGTTGCTATATTCTAATACGCATTGCATTTGCATGACCGTTGTGGTCACACCCTTAAGTGGGAGTGAGAAGCTACGCCTTCGTGAGGTTTTTGCCTCCGTGCAGGATAGTGGATCACTTTCGGGATACATCCGTACCTATGGTTTCGTGAGATTTTCATCTCTGTGTAGCCATAGGGAAATGTATTCCTCGAATCGAACTCGATTCAAATAAGCCTATAATGGGTGAGGATCGAGGAATCTGCTGGTTCAGGTACCTCAAACTTTAGAACCAACCTCATATAGAAAAAACCGTAAGAGCCCAACTTAGTTAGAGTTAAACTTCAGATATTACCCTTATAAATTATTGTTGAGATTTATTAATGTCATGTGATACTGACTATTTCTTTTCTTTTGTGTGCATGACATTTTGCATTTACAAAGGTATCGATTCACGGTCAGTGTCTAAATTAGAGAGTTTTATTATGGAGAACGAACTTCTTGATAGAGTGGAGGGCAACGCCAACGTCCATAGATGGTCTGAGCAAACTCAGTTAGAAAAGGGAGATAGTATAGCTGCGGGATATATGTCGGAGCTGTCAGGATATACTCGCATCAGTGTCACGCAGAATAATCTCAGGAGCTTAAGGAGATTTGGGATCAATGGGGTAACAAGACTAAACAGTTATTCTACGGTAATTACGGAGACTTACCTTACTTGCTCAATGTTCAAATAAATGAGCACTTGTTCTGAGCCCTCGCTCAGTTTTGGAATCCAACGTACAGTTGTTTCACTTTTGGGGAGGTAGACTTAGTGCCTACCGTAGAGGAGTACACTGCCTTGTTACGTTGTCCCAAGTTCCAGGTTGATAGAATCTATTCTCGAGCTGTTAATGTCCCTACCTTTTGGAAGAAATTAATGGCTATTACAGGGATGAGCGAGCAGTGGATTACTATCAAAATTAAAGAGAAGGGCGAGTGCAAGTACATTTCATGGGATGCTTTGAAAGGTCTGATTTTGACACACCCTGATGAAGCAAAGATGGTAGATGTTTTTTTCTTAAGTTTGTACGGATTGATGGTGTTCCCTAGGGCTTTGGGATATGTGGATGAGGCAACCACGGATCTTTTCCATAGACTCAGTAAGAGGGTCACCTCTGTCCCTGCAATTTTGGCAGAGACATTCAGGTCCTTAGGCACATGTAGGAAAGCTGGTGTAGGCAGGTTTGTTGGTTGTGCACAATTGCTTCTAGCTTGGTTCTATAGTCATTTTTGGTTGATAGATAAGGTCGTTTGTCGGGTTTTCTTCGAGGATTACTTACCGCTGAAGGACATAGTCACTTCAAGTAGGAGAGTTGATGTTCCAGAGGAGAATTGGATGGCACTACTTCAAAATCTTCAGTCGAAAGATGTTGAGTGGAGAGCTCCGTGGATGATTCCTGGTGAGATTCTTTACCGTTGCTGTAGTTTCGATTGGGTCCCTTTATTGGGAATTTGGGGTGCCATTGGTTATACCCCCTTACTCGTGTTAAGGCAATTCGGTTTGAGGCAATTTGTGCCAGCAACTCATAGGCTAACTCAAAGTGAGTTCGCATATAGAGGAGTTGATTACAAGAAAAGGGTCGGTGAGATCTCTAGCGCTTAGAACAAGACGTGTCGGTTGAAAGAAGTAGCTATTGGCCCTGCTACGACTCCAGAATATGTTGAATGGAGAGGTAGAAGGATCAATGATAATATTCCTGAGCCAAATATGGAAGGAGCTCGACCGATGGAGGAATATCTACAAGTGATACCCTCGGAGTTAGAAATTATGAAGCAAGAATTTGAGAGGAAAAATTTGGAGCTTGAGAAAAGGATAGCAAAGCTTGAAGAAGAAAAGATGTACTTGAGTTTAGATATCGATGTCCAAAAGATGGAGGTCGAAAAAGAAAGAAAGGAAAAGAGGAAGATTGAAGAGGATAGAGATGATTTGAAGGAACACTACAAAAAGGCACAGGTATCCTTGAGAAGAGCGAAAGTAGGAGGGTCTTCAGATCAGTTGCAGAAAGAGGTCCAAGAAGGAAAGGCTAGAGCTGAGTACTGGGAGAAGAAGTTTCAGGAGATGCAATCACAGAATTTGGCATTAGAAAAAGAGAATAAAAGGTTGAAGTCTAAAATAACTGAGCTTGGAAGATCCCCTCGTTGGCATCGCAACCATGATTCTACGGTCGAGTTAAAAGAGGTAAAAAGTAAAGTTGAAGATTTGGAAGCAGCATTGCAGGAAGGTAAACTTCAGATCGAGCAACTCGAGACGCAATGAGACTATCTAAAGGGAGAGCTTCATCAGTCTAGAGGGCAGATTAGAGAAAGGGATCATGTCATGGGAGAAGCCAAAGCTCAGATTCGAGAGGTTGCTGAATATGTGCAGGACTTGGCAGTACGAGCCGATGTATTGAGTATGATGTGTGGGTCGTCGTCAGATATAGGAAGAGAGTTAGCCTTTTTATTAGATAGAGTTAAAACTTTGGGCATTAGGGCGAAAGCGTACTTGTAATCCATTTATATGTAAAGATATTCTTTTTCTAAATAAAGTTTTCTAAATAAGATTGAATCGAGATTGATGCCTTTGTTGCATTCATACATTTGTATTACATCATATCATATGCATTCAAGGTTATAGAAAGACCCTAATTAGTTAAAGTTTTTTTATAAAGGTAGAAAAGAAAATCTTGAAATCACACATCCTTACGGCACTGGCACTAAAACTAAGAACATGGATCAAAGGTTTGAGCAGTTGCAAAAGGATATGCAAGACCAGTTGCAAGAGTAGTTGGCTAAAATGCAGAATGAGATGAGGGAACAAATGATGGAAGCTCAGAGGAATATGATGGCCGAAATGGCTCAGTTACTGAGGGCCACTGATAAGGGAAAGGCTCCTATGGCCATCACTGAAGAGGAAAATGAGGGTCCTCCTTCAGGTTTTACACCGCCGCATATACCATTACAAACTGAGGCACCTCCTAGAAGGCCATCTACTACTGTGAGGCCTTAGCATGGGCCAATTGATGCTGGTGTCCATGTGAACTTCCCGGTTGGTTCAGGGTTTAATATGGGTGACAATCCTACTAATCCTCTTGTTCCTGATCTAGATATGGTGGAAAAAGAGGATTTGAAGGCCGAAGCTGCAAGGCAATTGGATGAACATTGCAGATGGTTAGAAGAAAAGTTCAAGGCTTTGGAAGGCCCTAGCAATAATCATGGGGTTGATGCCAAGGACTTAAGTCTAGTCCCAAACCTAGTGTTACCTCACAAATCCAAAATGCCAGAATTTGAAAAATACAATGGCACCACTTGCCCAGAGGCCCACATCACAATGTTTTGCAGAAGGATGACGGGGTATGTAAATAATGATCAGCTGTTGATCCATTGTTTTCAAGATAGTTTGATAAAAAGCGGCGACGGATGGTACAATCGGTTGAGTCGGGCTAGAATAAGTTCATGGAGGGATCTTGCACAAGCCTTCATGCAACAGTACAATCATGTAACAGACATGACCCCTGACAAGATTACCCTGCAAAACATGGAGAAGAAGCCTAATGAGAATTTTAGGCAATATGCACAGAGGTGGAGAGAGGTAGCGATGCAGGTTCAACCACCACTGTTGGAGAAGGAGACCACTATGTTATTCATTAGTACTCTAAAAGCGCCATTTATTACTCATATGATTGGAAGCACTACTAAAAGTTTTGCGGACATAGTTATGGCAGGAGAGATGATAGAGAATGCCATAAGAGGGGGAAGAATTGAGGGGGAGGTAGCCAAAAGATCAGCCCCAAGAAGAAAAGACAATGAGGTAAATAATACAAGTGGTTTTAATTCAAAAGCAGTCACAGTTAGCCAGCCAAAAGTAGCCACAGTTGGGCAACAAGGCTCTCAAAAGCAGGAATCCAACACTAGGCACGAGAGGATGCAATTTACACCTATACCTGTAACGTATATGGAGCTCTATCAAAATTTATATGATGCGCATGCTATAGCCCCTTTCCATTTAAAACCATTACAACCTCCGTATCCTAAATGGTATGATGCAAATGCCAGATGTGAGTATCATGCTGGAATATCGGGGCACTCAATCGAGAATTGTACTGGATTCAAGAAAGCCGTAGAGAGGTTGATCAAGAATGGGGTTTTAAAATTTAAGAGTGCCTCAAATACTGAGAACCCTTTCCCGAACCATGACAATCAGGGAGTAAATGCCATTGGTGAAGCGGTGAAAAAAGGGAAAAAAAAATGTTGATAAGATAAGGATGCCTATGAGGGTAATCTGGGAGGAGATGATAAAGAGAGGTATGTTGACCTCTAAAAATACAAGAGAAAGAACGAGGGACTACAGTGAGATCCATGAAGATTGCAAAGAATTCAAGGCCTTGGTGTAAGGCTTTATAGACAACAAAGAGCTACAGGTTTATGAAGGCAGCTCTAGTGAAAAGCAAGTATATGCGCTAGAAAATGAACAGCAAAGAACCAGCAGACCAAGGATCATTATTTCCCTGACAGGGAATAATGAAGTGGGGACACCAGCAGCACCCAAAGTCATTATCCATGCACCTACTCCGTTCCCTAACAAAGATAGCAAGAAAGTACCATAGAGTTATGACTGTAGCGTGACAGTGTCAGAGGAAGGAAATGTAGCCAGCGCATCTGAGGACATACAAATTGAAGGTTCCCATACGTGGAGTGGGAAACGTTATGATACGGGGAACGTCAGAGTAGAGCCCACAAAATCCAAGAGTGTGGAGGTAGAAAAAGAGAAAAAGAGCGAAGTACTTGTTAACGAGCCAGTGAGGGAGGAAGAGGCTAAGGAATTTCTAAAGTTCCTTAAGCATAATGAGTACAGTGTGGTCGAACAGTTGCGTAAGCAACCAGTACGCATATCGGTTTTAGCCTTATTGTTAAGCTTTGAAGTACATCGGGAAGCGTTGATGAGGGTACTCAATGAGACATATGTCACTCATGATATATCTGTCAATAAGTTGGACCGATCGATAAATAACATCAGCGCTGATAATTTCATCTACTTCAATGACGATGAAACTCCACCTGGGGGCATAGGGTCAACTAAGGCTTTGCACATCACCACTCGTTGCAAAGGATACACACTTCCAAGTGTATTTATGGATAATGGTTCAGCTTTAAATGTCCTGCCGCTATCCAGCTTGAATAAGTTGCCCATTAACAGTTTGCATATGAAGGCATGTCACAATGTGGTAAAAGCCTTTGACGGAACTGAAAGGAAAGTAATGGGACGAATTGACATCCCTCTGGAGATTGGACCAAATACGTATGAAGTTGACTTCTTGGTAATGGATATCAAACCCTCCTATAATTATTTGTTGGGGAGGCCATGGATACACTCGGCAGGAGCGGTGCCTTCTTCACTGCACCAAAAATTGAAGTTGGTGACAGATAGACGCTTGATAACCATTAATGCAGAAGAGGACATCATAGCAGCCGTCACCAGTAAAGCTCCTTATGTGGAGACAAATTAGGAGGCTATCGAGTGTTCTTTTCATTCCTTGGAAATTGTTAATGCTACTTTCATTTCAGAGGGAAGCGAGGTGTCGGTTCCTAGAATGACTAGAGAAACAAGGATGGCCCTGCAAATGATGATGGGGAAAGGAGCATTGCCAGAAAAAGGATTAGGGAGACAGTTGCAAGGCGGGATTCAGATCCCAAATCTGATTGAAAAAAAGGACCGTTTGGCTTAGGTTTCAAGCCAGACCATAAACACAAGAGACAGAAGATGGAAAAGCGTCAAGCAAGAAGGAAGGCGCGTTTGAATGGAGGAGAAGTGGAGTGGGAACCGATGACATTCCCACCTATATCCAAAACCTTTAAGTCAAGAGGGTTGCTGGTAGAAGAGAGTCATCAAATTAATGTTGTATATAGTAAGTGGTTAAAGCAGGAAAACCTTGAGGGTATTTGCCCTTACGAACCGGGGAGCTCTCTAAACAACTGGACTACAGAGGATCTTCCTGTAGTCTTTAGAAATTTTTCAGAGTAATTCTTGAAACATGTCTATTACTCTAGAGCCTAGGAGTAGTAAGATCACATTTGTGAAAATAGGCTTATGTTCATCTATTATTATTCAAATAAAACATAACTTTTCGAACGAGTATTGTTTCACTTTTATCGACCAATATTCCTTTAAATTTTGGCAATTCCTATTCTTTTATTCATAGTAAAATCATTCTTAAGATTCATTCATTCTTTGTATATTCTTTCATACCCCTCACAGGTCTCTAGATATCAATGATATGAGTGCTGATACTGCTGTTCCTGATTTCTCTTGTGAGCAAGACATGTGTTTAGAGGAGCCTCAGGATTTTGAAGATGTTCAAGATTGTGACGTATCTCTCGATCTATTAAGAATGGTAAAACAGGAGGAGAAACAAATCATGCCACATGAGAAAGAGGCAATAGAGAACATAGCCTTAGAGGAAGGGAATGAGGTGAAAATTGGAACACTGATCACTAATGATACAAGGCGTAGCTTGATTGAGTTGCTTCAGGAATTCAAGGATATCTTTGCATGGTCTTATCAGGATATGCCCGGATTGAGTACTGACATTGTAGTACATCGTCTTCTGATAAGACAAGAATGTAAACCGGTCCAACAGAAGTTACGAAGAATACGGCCAGACATTGTCCTGAAAATAAAAGATGAGGTCAAGAAGCAGTTTGATGCAGGATTCTTGCAGGAAGTGAAGTACTCTGAATAGGTAGCTAATATTGCACCTGTCCCTAAGAAGGACGGGAAGGTACGAATGTGCGTTGATTACAGAGATCTAAACAAAACAAGCCCAAAGGATAATTTTCCTCTGCCACACATCGATACTTTAGTAGATAACACAGCGGGATATTCGTTGTTCTCCTTCATAAACAGCTTCTCAGGATACAATCAGATAAAGATGCATCCAGAGGATATGGATAAAACTACCTTCATAACATTGTGGGGCACCTTTTGTTATAAAGTAATGCCATTTGGGCTGAAGAACGCAGGGGCAACAACCAACGAGCCATGGTAAACTTGTTTCACGACATGATGCATAAGGATATTGAGGTATACGTTGATGATATGATTGCCAAGTCGCAAACAGAAAAAGAACACATTAAGGACTTGAGAAGATTGTTCTTAAGGTTGAGAAAATTTCAGTTAAAACTCAATCCAGCAAAGTGCACCTTTGGAGCCAGATCGGGGAAGTTATTAGCCGTGAGTCGGTGAAAAGGAATTGAAGTTGACTCGGACAAGGTCGAGCCATACGAGTTTCCTCCGCCACGCACTCAAAAAGAAGTTCGAGGATTCCTAGGAAGGTTGAATTACATTGCCCGGTTCATTTCACAATTGACCGAGAAATGTGATCCTATCTTTCGCCTCCTCAGAAAGCACAATCAAGGGACTTGGGATGAAGAATGCCAGAACGCTTTTGAGAAAGTCAAGCAGTATTTGTTGAATGCTCCAGTGTTATCTCCACCTAGTCCAGATAAACCGTTAATACTATACTTGTCAGTGTTCAGCAATTCTATGGGATGCGTGCTTGGTCAGCATGACAAGTCAGGGAAAAGAGAAAAGGCAATTTATTATCTCAGTAAGAAATTTACTGACTGTGAAATGAGATATTCGCCAATCGATGAAATTTACTGACTGTGAAATGAGATATTCGCCAATCGAAAAGTTGTGCTGTGCATTGATTTGGACCACATGGAGGTTAAGACAGTACATGCTATACCATACTACTTGGCTCATCTCAAAACTGGATCCATTAAAATACATGATGGGATCAACGGCTCTAAATGAAAGAATGGCGAGATGGAAAATTTTACTTTCAGAGTTCGATATAATCTATGTGAGTCAGAAGGCTATCAAAGGAAGTGCGGTGGCAGAATTCTTGGCTAGTAGAGCTTTGGAGGATTACGATCCATTGAATTTTGATTTTCTAAATAAGGAGCTAATGTGTATAGCAGCAACTGAAGATTCTCCATGGAAGCTAAATTTTGATGGGGCTTCTAATGCAGTCAGAAATGGAATTGGGGCAGTCTTGGTATCCCCGAATGGCGACCATTATCTGTTCATGTGCAAGTTGGATTTTGACTGTACAAATAATATGGTTGAACATGAAGCATGCATAATGGGGCTCCAAGCAGCCACAAAAAGAGGCATAAAAACCCTAGAAGTATATGGAGATTCTCGTTGGTAATCTATCATCTAAGAGGTGAATGGAAGACAAGAGACCCTAAATTGATCAATCATCGAATGGTAGTTTTAGGGTTACTAAGAGAGTTCGATGACATCACCTTCAACTATCTCCCACGAGATGAGAATCAGATGGCAGATGCTCTAGCAACTTTGGCCTCAATGATTAAGGCGAATAAAGTGGAAGAGATGAGTCCAATTCAAATGAGTGTCTATGAATTTCCAGCTAGCTGTTGTAACCTTGAAGAGGAAGAAAAAGATGACAATCCTTGGTATCAGGATATATTGCGATATGTAAGAGATCGTAAATATCCAGCACAGGCATCCGAAAATGACAAACGAACCCTGAGAAGGTTAACTTGTGACTATGTTTTGGACGGGGATGTTCTGTACAAGAGAAGGAAAGACCAAGTACTTTTGAGATGTGTCGATGCTGTGGAAGCCAAGCTAATTCTAGAAGAGGTTCATGAAGGTGTATGTGGTACGCATGCAAATGGGTTCACGATGGCAAGACAAATCATGAGGTTTGGCTATTACTGGGCCACTATGAAAGAAGACTGTATCAACTATGCCAAAAAATGCCATAAGTGTCAGATTTATGGGGACAAAATTCATGTACCACCCTCACCTTTACATGTCACGATGTCTCCATGGCCATTTTCCATGTGGGGCATGGATGTTATCGGACCAATATCGTCGAAAGCTTCGAATGGACATTAGTTTATCTTCGTAGTAATTGACTACTTTACAAAATGGGTAGAGGCTGCTTCTTACGCAAATGTTACTAAGTCAGCTGTAAGTCAATTTTTGAAGAAGGAAATCATTTGTCGGTATGGAATGCCTGAAAGGATCATATCCGACAATGCATTGAATTTGAACAACAAAACGATAGCAGAGGTTTGCGACCAGTTCAAAATCAAGCATCACAACTCTTCACCCTATCGTCCAAAGATGAATGGGGCAGTGGAGGCTGCTAATAAGAACATTAAGAAAATAGTGGGAAAGATGACTGAGACTTATAGGGATTGGCATGAAAAGTTACCATTTGCACTCTTGGCCTATCGAACATCTGTTAGAACTTCTACTGGGGTAACTCCGTTCTCGTTAGTTTACGGGATGGAAGCAGTTTTACTTATTGAAGTAGAAATACCTTCTCTCTTAATTTTAACAGAGATAAGGTTAGATGAAGCTGAATGGGTTCAGTCTCGATATGACCAGCTAAACTTGATTGAGGAAAAGAGGCTGAAAGCTATCCGACATAGGCAGATGTACCAAAAGCGTATGATGCGAGCTTATGATAAAAAGGTTCGTCCAAGGGAATTCCATGAGGGGGATCTTGTGCTAAAGAAAATCCTTCCCATTCAGAAGGCTTTTTCTGGTGGTGCATTGATTTTGACAGAAATGGATGGAAAAAGCCTACCCAATCCGGTGAACTCAGACTCAGTCAAAAAGTACTTTGTCTAAAGGAGAAAGGAATCCAAGGTGAAAACCCACAAAGGGTGCCTTGAATTTTGAAAAAAAAATAAAAATGGAGAGGCCAAGGTGAAAACCCACAAAGGGCGCCTTGGACCAAAGGGATTTTGAGTTGAAAACCCGAAAGGGCAGCTCAAATTTTGAAGGGCACACAGCAACCTTACTATATCTGACTTGGCAAAGAGTGAGGCACAGTGAACATTGGGGCATCAACAAAGCACTTTGGATCTTTTAAACACATGTCGAACTCAAAAAAAGGCTTCGGGGAACTAATGTATAGATGCTTAAGCGGCGATATTTAGAGCATCTAATTTTTATCCTGTTTGCTATCTTTAGGTTCTATTTCTTCTTAAAGATATGCTATCAGACTTATTTCCTTTGTATTATTAACAATTCAAATCCAATTATTCTTAAAGATTTACTCATCTTCCGATATTTTTAAAGTATGTTGCATTGAAATAATGATTGAACTAAAATATTTTCACAAATGAAGTTTTGCACATTACTTTGGAATTTCTAGATAATGCAAGAAACTAAAACAGGACAATTGTTCGAGAAATTTACGTAAGTAAGGGATGAAGGAACTTGATGGATTTCTTTCTTCCAGTCCAAAAAGAAATCGATGATTCAATTCTTACAGACATCCTCAGTAGATCATAGCATTGGGGAAGGCCTACAAGCTGAGTAAGAATAAAATTTTCAGAAAGACAAATGAAGGAATGAATGATGACACCTGAGATAGGGGTCATATTCACAGCACTTTGCATCATAACATGTTAAGGACATTCGACTCATTTCAATCATAGCATACTTAGGCATAGGCACATACTCATCTTACAGGTCATGTCCTCTAGGGGACAATGAAGATCAAAGATTTCAACATGGCATCCCTGTGCTTATGGGAAACAAATTAAAGATAGCAGATCTAGACTTCAGACATTTATGCTGAAGCAGATCTAAGATGATTTGGTATTCTTGTGTTTACAAGAAACAAATCGAGGACATAGCAGATTTGACTCTCAGACGTTCTCAAATATAGCAGATCTAACCTTCAGATGTTTATGCTAAAGCAGATCCAAGATGATTTGGTATTCTTGTGTTTACAAGAAACAAATTGAGGACATAGCAGATTTGACTCTCAGACGTTCTCAAATATAGCAGATCTAACCTTTAGATGTTTATGCTAAAGCAGATCCAAGATGATTTGGTATTCTTGTGTTTACAAGAAACAAATCGAGGACATAGCAGATTTGACTCTCAGACGTTCTCAAATATAGCAGATCTAACTTTCAGATGTTTATACTGAAGTAGATCCAAAGATGATTTGGTATTCTTGTGTTTACAAGGAACAAATCGAGGACATAGCAAATTTGACTCTCAGACGTTCTCAAATATAGCAGATCTAACCTCCAGATGTTTATACTGAAGCAGATCCAAGATGATTTGGTATTCTTGTGTTTACAAGGAACAAATCGAGGACATAGCAGATTTGACTCTCAGATGTTCTCAGATATAGCAGATCTAACTTTCAGATGTTTATACTGAAGCAGATCCAAGATGATTTGGTATTTTTGTGTTTACAAGGAACAAATCGAGGACAGAGCGGATTTGACTCTCAGATGTTCTCAAATATAGCAGATCTAACCTTCAGATGTTTATACTGAAGCAGATCTAAGATGGTTTGGTATTCTTGTGTTTACAAGGAACAAATAGAGGACACAGCAGATTTGACTCTCAGATGTTCTCAGATATAGCAGATCTAACTTTCAGATGTTTATACTGAATCAGATCTAAGATGGTTTGGTATTCTTGTGTTTACAAGAAACAAATCGAGGACATAGTAGATTTGACTCTCAGATGTTCTCAGTATAGTAGATCTAGGCTTCAGATGTTTCTACTAAAGTAGATCCGATATGGTTTAGCATCCTTGTGCTTACAAGGAACAAATCGAGGACATTGCAGATATGACTCTCAAATGTTCTCAAACAGACTTAAGATGGTTTGATATTCTTGTGTTTACAAGAAACAAATCGAGGACATAGTAGATATGACTTTCAAATGTTCTCAAACAGACTCAAGATTGTTTGGCATCCTTGTGCTTACAAGGAACAAATCAAGGACATTGCAAATATGACTCTCAAATATTCTCAAACAGACGCAAGATGGTTTGGCATCCTTGTGCTTACAAGGAACAAATCAAGGACGTAGCAGATATGACTCTCGAACGTTCTCAAAACAGACTCAAGAAGATTTGACATCCCTACAAATCGAAGAAGCAGACTCAGTGTCTCTGTGTTCGGCAGAAAACAGATCAAAGATATCAACATAGCATTCTTGAGGTCGTAGGGAGAAGGTAGAAGACCATTCGAGGAAAAGATAACAAAGATTGGGCTAGGCCGGGCAAATTTGGTCCTTTATGGTCTTTGCTCAATTCCTATTACATAGCAATGAGCAAAGAGGGGCAGCTGTAATCACCAAAATTTGCCCGGACTATTAAAACTGAAGAATAAATGGATAAATAAATATTTATTTATTTATTTATTTTAAACAGTCCATAAAAGTTTTTTTACAAAGCCCAAATACACAGACCCAACAGCCAAATTTTACTAGACTAGCCCAGCCTAAACTAAGTCCCAAACAATTGCAACCTAAATGGACCCGTTACAGGCTGGTAGCCCAAAACACCTCTACCCATCACAAACCCAAAATTCCTAGAGGCCCAATTGGCCCAAATAGTTGTAGACCCTGGCAGGAAACCTTAGGGTTTCTGCCCTCTTTCTCCTCGCGCCGCAAACAAAAGCTTCCAGAAGCAATTTCAAACGGGCGCGTCTGCTCGTCTCTCATGACGTTTCAGTAACCCCCCATCAGCGCCGTGATTCGACCTCCATGATTAGCGCGTGCATCTACACCAACACGGTCACTATCGGATCCCTCGCTTGATTGCCTGCAAGAAAAGGAAACAAACAGCAGATACGCGAAAAAGTAGAGCATAAAATGGCAAGAAAATCACAGCATAGCAATCAGAGATACAGTAGATAAGAAATAGAATCGGAGATTTCTTTCCTTATGTAATGAATCCGTGGCTATAAAAAGCCCTTTGTAACCCTTGTAACGATTACGCATACAGAAAACAAGAAAGCAAATACAAACAGTTTCAAAGAAAAGGTGATTTAACCGAGTGTTTTTATCTTCTGCATATGCATGTATATAAACTGTTTTAGCAAAAACATAGGACTTTTAGAGGAAAAGAAATTACCTGGGGAGACGAGGGTTTTAACCCTCGAACCTCCGTGTATGACGGCGTATGAGGCGCGTGTGCAGGCCTTGCATCACAGTCGGGGGCTGAAGACCAGACCGACCCCAATCCTCTTCAGAGGATTTCTAAATTTTTTTTATGAACGGTGTAAAAATGAATTCAAAGCTTTAAGTTTTGACTTATATAGCCCAACGAAAACGACACCGTTTTAGCTTAGTCTGATAAGCTTAAAACTGCGACGTTTTAGACCCCAGGATCCGTGCGTTGAACCGATTACCCGGGGAGGATCCGTGCATTCTTGAGAATTGGGTTAATTACCCAATTGATCCTTCTTCCCCTTTTTGTGTTTACAATTAAGCTTTATTTTGTTTATGATATAGCCCTATTATTTTGGTTTATTTTTAATTTAGTCCTAACAGTTATTACATATTGGAAACGGCATCGTTTAGGATTAGGGCAAATTGCCCAGTGAGTCCTTAGCCGTTTTATTTCTTGCAAATCAGGCCCAGAACTTATACTATTTCATAAATTGGCCTTATAATTCTATTTAAATTCAATTTTTATCCTTGTTTTATTACTTTTAAATTTCGTTATTTTATTCTATATAATTTATTTTTGTTTTAAAAAACTACACATATATTATTATTAAAATATTACTTATATTTTTATCATATATTATTTTCCTATATATATCTATACTATATTATATCATTTAATGTTTTAATATCCTATTCTTTATATTATCTTTTATTTTAACAATATATTATTATTATTTTACATATGATTATTATATTTTTATCTATGTCATATATTAATAATTTATACATATATGTATACTATATATTATACATACATATTATATATTATTTTATATTTTTATGTCATTTTTTATATACTATTATTTTTACCTATATGTTATTATCATTAAAAATTCTAACTTGTATTACATGCTTACTTTTATATATTAATAATTACTTTATTCATATTCTATTATTACATATTTTAAGGATATTGCGACATTATAATTTGTATAGCATGTATATTTCATCATCAATTATTTATTTTATCTTATGCTAAACTTACATTATAATTATTATTATAAATATAAATTCTTATATATTATTTTTCTAAAACAATATATTTTTTAAATTCTGTTATTATGTATTACATATTTTTTTTGAAATTATTAATATCACATTTTAATTATATGCATACTTTGTTAATGATTATTAATTTTATTTATATATATATTAGTTCTTTTATATATTTTTATATTGTATGTATCATGGGTGCGTTAAATGTTATTTTTATTATTATATGTTATATTTTGTAAACATGCATATTGATATTATATTTCTTCTATTTGTATGTCATACATTATCTAATTATTACTCTCTTATATATCATGCATTATTTAATTATATTACTTTGTATGTTTAATCATTCTTCATACATGTTACGTATATCTTTGTACGCATATTGTTAATATTTGCTTTATATGTATTATTTTATATGTATGTATCTAATACACGATCTTTTTATCATTGCCTTCATTTTTGTTTAAATGCACGTATTATTTACCTCCTACAATAATATATTATTATGATGTAATACAATTCTCCACACATCATCTTTAAAAAGATAAGGCTCCAAAATTTTTAAAAAATATAAAGGCAATGCTTGGTGTTTGGAAATTTCGAAAAAGTAGTGCCCTAACTTATTGGGTTGCAACTTTTCTCGTTAGGTCCGAATAGTCAAGCACCATTCTAAGTTTTTAAGAGTTTTCAAAATATAAGTGACTGTCTTGGAACCACAAAGTGATATGTCCTAACTTACTGGATGTAGCATTTTGATGTTTCGAGATAGGGATTTCTAAAAAGGCTAACTTATAGTAAATACTTTGATATAAGTGAACCCAAATTTTCAAATATTTCAAAGAGGATTACATCTTAAATTATTAATTTTCGACATTAAAGACATTTTGATAATCAATTAGGTACTAATTTTTTTGGGCGCATGAGGGTGCTAACCCTTCATAAAGACGTAATCGACTCGAACCCATTCTTTTGATTTTCAGAGACCAAAACCAACGATTTTAAAACAAATGTTTTAAAGGTGATCCAATCACACCTAAAAAGATTGGTGGCGACTTCCGTTTCCGTTTTTCTTAAAGTCGATTCTCATTTTCCAAAAACTCGATTTTAAAAATGGTCTCGACAAAGGTGATGGAGTGGTTCGAAAAGCACTCATCACCCCAAGTGATATGAGGGAACATATCTTTTTTGCTCTTGACTTGTATAACTGCAAGTCCTTAGTGAAATACAAGGAATTACAAGTCTAACATGGATGAACAAAGACAGGCATTGTGTCATGCCTTTTAACTTATTCGGGTTATATAATGAAATTATTTAATTATACAAAAATATTAGACACTGAAAGTCTTTATCCAAAAAAAATTAATTTTAATTTTATTAATAATTGGGGTCATGATAAATTGCTAGACTCTATAATTGAAATAGAATATATTTATTATCAAGAAGTTTAATGGGTGACAAACAGTAATAAAATTTAGAAATTAAAACGAGTGGGACTAAATTAAATAATTTAATAAATCTGAAAGATTTATGTGGTAATTAACTAAAAGTTGGTTAAAACCCTAATCTATTTATTCCTCACTTAACCCCACACTACATACGTTAACCAGTCTAAGGGGTTTGTTCTTTTTGTATTTTCTCCCTACTCGCACAAAAAAATAAAAAAATCAGTTGTTGTTATTACTTCAGTCGGTGTCATGGAACTTAATTTTACATAGGCAATACTTTCCTTTTTTTCATGGAAATTTCGTGCCAACATAGTGATTAGAAAAGATGAGTACATATTTTCATGTTGTTATTAGTATCAATTATGAAAATGCAAGGGGTGAGCGTTGAATCGAATTAAATTTTATTTTATTTTATTAATTTAATTTAATTTTTTTAAATTAAGTCGAGTGAAATAAAATTTAATTTAAATTGGATCGAATAAAATTTTTTAAATTAAATTAAAAAAATTAAACATATCACATTAAACTATTACTACAATATAATTAATTTAAGAGGCTGAATTGAAATAGATCAGTGTTAGAGTCATTTCCTTGAGCAGATTAAACTGGATTAAGTTTTAGTATTTTCATATTTTACTGTATAAGGCAAAATGTCTTATATAATATTTTAATGATTGAAATATTATTAATGTGATATCTTATTTGAAAATTCCAATCTGAATTAATTATTTGAAAACAACTTAATTTCATGAATTTTCTTTGCAATTGTTTGGAAATAAAAAAAAATCAGTTTAATTCGGACCCAAACGTGCATGATTTTGAAATATCTTCCTTCCTAGTTAAACCAAAATATTGTTCACAATCATTAAATAAAAAATAAAAAGGAAGGAAAGAAGTTCTTCGCAAAACGTTGGAAATTCATTATTGTAGTGTTTGAAAAACCACCTAATAATTATTAGATTCAAGTATAATTATTTGCTATTACAAATGTGCAGTATGTTTGACTAACCAATGTAATCAGTGGGTTCACTAAATTGAATGTAATTATAGCACCTCAATTATAGTATTCTTCTTAGGGGGTTGAGAGTTAAGGTAGTTATGAGAGTAATTACAATCAATTACTAATTACCTTAAAAATTTTCAAACGTACGTACATTGTTTAAGATATTAATTTTTATACAGGTTTATAAAAATTATTTTAATACAATAATAATAAAATATTTTAATTTTAGGACATATATTTTATATTTTTTAAAATATAATTATATATTTCTCATTGGGTAAAAATTGCTTTGCTATTAGACACATAAGTTCAAATAATTCGTGCAAATTTTGACCTAGCAAACGTTATATTATAAAATTTATATTATTTTTTTATCTAATTTGCATGAAATAATAGCTATCGATATATTATAAAAATGTTATAAAGTTGGTTTACTATTGAACACATAATAAATTACAAATTAGGTTTATAAAAACTATTATAATTGAAGGATTACAAAGTTAGTTTGTGCCTTAAAAATAGATCAAAATTGTACTTGATAAATACATTGATACTATCATCACCTTGCTGTTATTTTATTTTTCTCATAAATTATTTAAATTGTAACATGCTTTTTAGGAAATATTATGTGGTAGATGTTGATTATGCAAATGCAAAAGGTTTTCTTGCAGTGTATCACGGGGTACAATATCATTTGAAAGAACAAAGTTAGACACAAGTACCAAAGACGGCTCACAAACTCTTTATTTAAAGCTTGGAAATGTGGTTATGAAGATATTTATTGTTCTAAAAAAATATTTCCCAGATTAACAAACCACATCAATATAGTCTATAAAATAATGTTCGATCGTGCTAACTATACTTCACAATTCCATTTATAGGCGGAATTAGAATTATAAATACTTTAAATAGTACATAAAAAAAGATCCTGATAATATTAATGATACATGTCGAAACCATTTTTTTGAAAAAGAGTCGACTCGGTTTTGAAAACGAAAAAATGGGAGTAGCCACCAATCCTTTTTATGAGGTGTGATCGGATCACCTCGTGATCATTTTAATAAAATGTTTGATTTACTAAAACAACGTTTTTGGTCTACGGAATTCAAAAAATGGGGTTGGGAGTCGGTTACGTATGAGGAAGGGTTAGGACCCTCGTAACGCCCAAAATTGGTACCTAGTTGGTTAATTGGTGTCTTAGTGTCGAAAGTAGAAAACTTGGAAAGAGTTTTAAAATATGATTCCTTTTTGTATTAATGTTAATTTTACAAAAATGCTTAGATAAATCGAAATAGATGTTAAAGACCTTTTTATCTCGAAGTAATGACACATCCAATAAGTCAGGACACGACATTTTAAACCCTCGAGAATAAGCTTGTTTTTTAATTTTCAAAACTCATGTATTTTTATTTTAAAAGGATATTCGGTTATTTAGATTGAACGAGAAAAAATCGAAACCCAGTAAGTTATGGTACGATTTCTTGAATTTCCAAATACATAATATTGCCTTTGTTTTAAGAAAAAAACATTATCTCGATGTAACAAAACGTCACATCTAGTAAGTTAGGACACAACACCTCAAGTTCTCAAGAATAAGCTTTTTTATTTAAAACTATTGAGAAATACAATGAAGAATTAAGACTGAATAATACTTTTATATATTTCACAAGGCAAACAATAACGATATATATACACGATTTACTTAGCAGCTGATTAATAACAGACTAACTAACTGCTAACTGTTATTAACTGCTAACTGTTGCTAATGACCACAACCACCACAACCATTTAATTCCTTAATATATTGAGAAACACAATGAAGAATTAAGATTGAATAATACTTTCATATATTTCACAAGGCAAACAACAACGATATATATACATGATTTAGTTAGCAGCTGATTAATAACAGACTAACTAACTGCTAACTGTTGTTAACTGCTACCTGTTACTAACGACCACAACCACCACAACCATTTAATTCCTTAATATGCCTTCAGCTTTCTCTTCGACCTCTGACTGACCATGTTTAGCAATAACCTTGAGACATGACCTGAACTTTGTAAACAAAGGAGCTGACAAAGGCTTAGTGAACACATCTGCTATTTGCTCTTAAGCAGGAACATGTCCTACTGTCAACTGTCCAGTAGTAATTTTTTCCTGTACAAGAAAGAGATCTAATTCAACATGTTTGAATTTCGAATGTAGTACTGGATTAGCTGAAACAGAAACAGCTCCAGAGTTATCACACCAAACAGCAGCTTTGCGAGTAGAGAGCAGATATGCAACTTAGATAGGAGAGACTCGAGCCAAACCACTTCAATAATAGTGTGAGCAAGAGCGCAATACTTAGCTTCAGCAGTTGACCTAGAGATGACCTTTTTTTTCTTGGATCCCCAGGCGACCAAATTCCCTCCAAGAAACATACAGAACCTCTAGTAGATCATCTATCATCTACATCAGTTCCCCAATTTGCATCTAAGTATCCTACCAAATCCAGGTTGATAGCCTTTGTTAAATATGACTCATATTTTCAGTCAAATTTAAAAAATAATCTTTCAGTTAAAATCTGTTTACTTGTTTTAATCAAATACTGATTAGTTTAGATTATTTTATTATTATTTGACTTATGAATTTAGCCTATAAATAGGCTCTTTTATAACCTTAGAAAACATACCCATTAGAGATTAGAACTCATAACACATTTAGAGAATTTTGTGTTTACGTTTTGTGGGTTCTTTGTTTTTGGGTTTTTGGGGTTTAGTTTTTATCTCCATCTTTTGTACTCTTCGTTCTTTTGCCATTATATTAAAATTATCTTTGCCCGTTGTTTTTTATCCTCTTTAGAGGAGTTTTTCCACGTTAAATTTGTGTGTTCAATTTCTCAATTTATTCCGCTATTTTCTTGTTGGTTGTTTAATCGGGTCGAAATCCTAACAAGTGGTATCAGAGCTAGTTTAATTTTTATAGATCAACCCGTTCAGAGATGGCAACAACAAGGTTTGAAATTGAGAAGCTCGATGGTGAGACAAATTTCAATCTGTGGCAAGTTCGGATGATGGCAATTCTAGTTCAATCAGGCTTGAAAAAGGTTGTTACTGGGAAAAAGCCTGAGAATATAAATAAAATAGAATGGGAAGAGCTTGATGAAAAGGCTTTGTCTGCAATCCAGTTGTGCCTCGCGAATACGGTATTGCAGGAGGTATTGATGGAGAAGAACTCATCCTCTTTGTGGAAAAGGTTAGAAACTTTTTATGCGACTAACTCTTTGGCTAATCGTTTAGTGTTGAAACAACGTCTATTTACGTTTCGCATGAACGAAGGTGAGCTTCTTAAAGATCACATCAGTCAATTTATTACTCTTTTAAATGATTTAAATAATGTTGAGGTTCATATTGACGATGAAGATCAGGCTATGCTATTATTGTGCTCTTTACCCCCTTCATACAAGTCTTTCAGGGAGACCCTGATTTATGGCAGAGACAAACTCTCATTCGAAGATGTGAAATGTCATTTGTTGAGTAGAGACAAACTTGATAATGAGCTTCATTTGGATAGCAAGACAGACAGGCAAGCTTCCGTTTTGGTAGCATCAAAGAAACGAGATAAAAGGTGTCACTATTGTAAAAAGTTAGGTCACATCAAAGCAGATTGTTATAAACTGCGAAAGAAAAAGGCTGCTGAGAGTAACGAGGAAGATGTAGCTGGTGCTAATTTGGCCGATGAAAATGGTGATGATTTCTTGTTAGTGTCAACAAGCGATAACACCAAGCTCACATCCGAGTGGATCCTAGATTCGGGATGTTCTTTCCACATGTGTCCCAATAGAGAATGGTTCTCCACATACAGTTCAGTTGAAGGTGGAGTTGTGCGCATGGGAAACGATTCATCTAGAAAGGTAATTGGCATTGGTACTGTTAAAATTAAGATGCACGATGGGACGATTAAGACACTCTCAGATGTCAGGTATGTACCTGATTTAGTAAAGAATCTCATCTCTTTAAGTATTTTAGACTTGAAAGGATGCAAAATCAACATTGAGTCGAGTGGCATTAAAGTATCTCGTGGAGCTCTCGTTTTGTTAAAAGGTAAAAGAATCGGTAGTCTTTATATTCTGGAAGGTTCAACAATGACCGGTGAAATCAGATGTCCCTCGTCCGTTACGGAGTTGAAGTCAACTTGTTTGGAGCGGAGGCAACTTGGTCATAGGAGGGAAAAAGGTATGACTGTTTTGTTGAAGAGAGGTTCTCTTTTGAATACAGGTTTTAAAAAGTTAAGGCACTGTGTTCGTGAAAATCAGACCCGGGTTAGTTTTGATTTGGCAGTGTACAAGTCGAAGGCTAGAAGTCTTCCAGTTTCTAAGCACAAATTCGACTCAGTTAATTCCCTACATAGTTCAAGATAGGTTCGTGGCGGGCTTTGGCAAAGATGGCGTTGTGGAAATATGAGTCAAGGTGGAGATTTGTTAAATATGACTCATATTTTCAGTCAAATTTGAAAAATAATCTTTCAGTTAAACTCTGTTTACTTGTTTCAATCAAACACTGATTAGTTTAGATTATTTTTTTATTATTTGACTTATGAATTTAGCCTATAAATAGGCTCTTTTATAACCATAGAAAACATACCCATTAGAGATTAGAACTCATAACACATTTAGAGAATTTTGTGTTTACGTTTTGTGGGTTCTTTGTTTTTGGGTTTTCGGGGTTTAGTTTTTATCTCCATCTTTTGTACTCTTCATTCTTTTGCCATTATATTAAAATTATCTTTGCCCGTGGTTTTTTATCCTCTTTAGAGGAGTTTTTCCACGTTAAATTTGTGTGTTCAATTTCTCAATTTATTCCGCTATTTTCTTGTTGGTTGTTTAATCGGGTCGAAATCCTAACAGCCTTAGTAAAATGCAGACCATAATCCATGGTGTTTTGAAGGTACCGGAGAATACGTTTCACAGCCTTAAAGTGTTGATCTAAAGGCTGATGCATAAACTGACAAACTTATTGATAGCAAACAGAATATCAGGCCTGGTGATGACCACGTATTGCAAGGCTCCCACAATACTTCTGTAGTCAGACGCATTCTCCACTACACTCCCAACATGTCGAGACAAAGTACAGGATGTGACCATGGGTGTAGGTAATCCTTTTGCATGATCCATCTTGGCTCTCTGTAGAAGATCGAGAACATACTTCTGCTGACTTAAGAACAGCCCTGCAAGAGTAGGAAGAACCTAAATTCCAAGAAAGTAAAAAAGAGATCCCAAATCTTTCAAGGAAAATTTTGTATGTAGAAGTGTGAAAAAATCATCAATGTTACCTTTGTGATTACCAGTAATAATGATATCGTCTATATATACACAAACATATAGACCAACATCCTCAGTTTTTCAAACAAATAAAGACCCATCGGACTTGGTTAAAACAAAATTGGACATAAGTAAGAAGTCTTTTAATTTAGAGAACCAAGCTCTAGGGGCCTGCTTAAGACCATATAGTGCCTTCTTCAATTTGCAGACTAAAGTTTGATCACTATGTTTTTGTTCAAAACCAAGAGGCTGAACCATGTAGATTTCTTCAAACAAATCACCATTTAGAAAGGCATTATCAACGTCGAGCTTCTTGAGGTGCCAACCGAACTTTACAGTAAGAGTTAAGACAACACGAATGGTTGTTGGCTTGACAACAAGACTGAAAGTCTCATAGAAATCAATGCCAGCTTCCTGAAGATACCCTTTGACCACCAGACGACCTTTGTATCGGGCTATGGTGCCATCTGCATGCCTTTTAAGCTTAAAAACCCATTTACACCCTACAGCCCTTTTGTTGGTAGGTAAGGGAACCAAGTCCCATGTCTGATTTCTTATCAACGCATCAAACTCTTGTTGAGCAGCCAGAGCCCACTCTTTGGATGACAAGGTCTCCTCAGTTGTAGCTAGTTCAGGAACACCAATATCTGCTGAAAAAACACGTGGTTTGAAAATCCCACTCTTGGACTAGGTTTGCATGGGATGAGTGTTGATAGGAGGTGCAAGTAAGGATTCATTAACCTGAACATTGCTGGAAACAACTCGAGAGGTCTCTAAAAAAGAAAAACCTGATACCTGAGGAGAATGAGAAAACCAATTACTGCTAGCCGGATTGTGAGATAACACAGCAACAGCTGGCAGAGGTTAGAAATCAGTGGACCCTGAGGAAGCAAATATAGAAGAAGAACGTACTACTGGAACTTGAGATGCATGATGCTGGAACTGAGGTGAAGTAACAGAAGAAATAGAACCAGCTGGAGTAGCAGAAGCAACAAACGGAAAATTGGCCTAATCAAAAACTACATGGCGAGAAACAAATAACTTACCAGTGCCATCATGCATTTATACCCTTTGTGAACAAGACTGTATCCAAGGAATACACAAGGGCGAGAGCAATACTCCAGCTTATGAGTGTTAAATGACCTTAGATAAGGGTAACATCGATAACCAAAAACCCATACATGTATATATGGAAGATCAATTTTATGTAAGACTTCATAAAGAGACTTGCCATGGAGAATAGGTGTGGGAAACCTATTAATAAGATAGACAGCACTGATAAAAGCATGTGCCCAAAAACGTAGAGGGACATTAGCTTGAGCAAGCAAAGTTAAACCAACATCAACAATATGTCTATGCTTTCTTTCCACCAACCCATTTTGCTCGGAAGTGTGAGGACATGAGAGGCGATTATGAATTCCTAGCTGAGCAAGAACCTTGGGGAAAGACCAAAATTTACCGCCCCAATCAGACTGGAGAACCTTTATAGAACAACCAAACTGAACAGCAATCAATTTTTGTAGTTGAAAAAACTTTTTAAGAGCCTCAGACTTGTTTTTAATGAGATACAACCAAGTATGATGGGAGTAAGCATCAAAAAAAGACACATAATAAGAGTGGCATTCAGATGAGATAGAAGTTGGTCCCCAAAGATCAGGTACAATAAGTTCAAAGGGAGCTGAATATGTGGTAGTGGAAGGAGAAAAAGGTAGCTTATAGGATTTGCCAAGTTGACATGCGAAACATATTGATGACATCTTATAAGTGTTAAAAGCAACATTATTCTTATGAAGAATTGCCATAACAGTCTTATTACAAGGGTGGCCAAGTCTCTTGTACCACAAATCAAAAACACAACCATTATCAACTGAGGACTTCAATCGAGCAGCACAAACCGTGGCTGAAAAATTACCATTCTTGAATCGGTTAGAGTTACAAAGATCAAACTGGTACAAACCATTATGCATGCGGCCCTTCAACAATATTATCCCTGTCTTGATATCCTTCACAAAACAATGTCAAGGATAAAATTCAAAATAAACTTGGTTATCACTAGCAAACTGTGCAACAGACAGTAGGTTTTTTCAAATATGAGGAACATGCAAAATATTTTTCAGGTGAAAAACCCTAATACCAGATGTAAAACAACTGGAACCAATATGAGCTACAGACACTGGCACACCATTTCCCATAAAGACCTTGTTGGTACATGTGTATGGTGTTGATTCATGCAAGTTGTCCAGATCATTGGTCACATGATTAGACGTACCTGAGTTAGGGTACCAGACCTTGCCATTCGTGGAACATAGCCCTTGCTTGGAGGCTACATTTGCCTACAAATTTGTTCCTTGAACCTTGCTATTGTGAGAACAACAATGCAAACCATCACAGGACAAGGGAGAGGGACCTTGAAACTGATGATAGTGAACCTGCATCGGCTGATCAGAAACACCCTCAAATGACTCATCAAATCGATAATAACACTTCTAAACTGTATAACCAATTAGGCCACATAGCTAACACTGAGGCTTGTTGTGGAAAAAATTTCTACCTCTACCTCTACTACGAAAGGACCGACCACGACCCTTGTCAGATGTCCCAAAGTCTTTAGCAGACGAACCAGTGTTGCTGGTGGTAGAAACATTCTGTTGAGCAATATTCACCTGTAAGTTATACTGGACACTAAATCTTGTTGTCGAGTCTCACAATCCAACATGTCAGCAAGAAGATCGAAAGAAACATTCATCGCAGAAGCCACAACTTGTATGGATACTCCACTAGTAGGCTAGGAAGAACAATGCTAACATGTTCTTGCTCAGTAATGAGAGTTCCTGCAGCCATAAGAGTCTCACACAGGCTTTGAACCTTAGCCAAGTATTCTTTACCCGTTAAGGGCCCTTTCTTCTAAAAATAAAGAGAATGTCTCAGAGTAGAGAATGCTAAAATAGACTTCGAAAGAAACCTACGCAAAACAATGCTCCAGACCTTAAAACTCGTTTTGGCACCATTGAGATGAACCAGAACATCATCATTAACAGTGGATAATAGCCATGAAGCTAACAGCTTATCTTGTTGAACATGAAACAAGAACTCAGGATTGGGAACAACAACCCCATTATTATCGACAACAGGTTGCGGAGGAACAACAATAGTACCAAGAACAAAATTATGCAAACCATACCCTTCAAGGATGAGTATCACCTATTGCTTCCATAAAAGAAAATTACGATCGTTGAGTTTGACCGTTTTATGTTTAGGAAACTGATGAAGTTTACGCAAGAGGCCAAGGCCAGGATCGGGGGACGAACCATCTCCTAGAGCAGTCATAATGAACGACTGACGATTCTCATCATTATTGCCGGAAATAGCTTTAGTAGCCATGAAAAAAAACACTTATGGCTGTGATACCATATTGAGAAACACAATGAAGAATTAAGATTAATAATACTTTCATATATTTCACAAGGCAAACAACAACGATATATATACACGACTTAGTTAGCAGCTGATTAATAATAGGCTAACTAACTGCTAATTGTTGTTAACTGCTAACTGTTGCTAGCGACCACAACCACCACAACCATTTAATTCCTTAATAACTTATGTATTTCATTTAAAAAAGGATATTCAGTTATTTAGATTAAACGAGAAAAAATCGAAGCCCAGTACGTTAGGGCACAATTTCTCAAATTTCCAAATACGAAATATTGCCTTTATTAAAAAATATTTTTTATGCATCGGGTAAAATTAATGTAACACGAATTTGTTGTAAAAATATAAAAAAGAAATCATGACGATAACATGCGTAATAAAATAAATGCGTAAAAAATAATAAAAAGACAAGCATAAAATAAATGAATTGACACAACAAACGAGATGATTACAGATAAAAAGAGAAAAAAAGGTAAAAACTAAAAATAGTAAATAATTACGTAAATAAATGATATATAAACAGCTTGAGAAATAATAATATTAATAAGTATAAAAATAATAATGTTTGAAATTTAAAAAAAAATCATATAAGCATTAAGCATAATATTAGTAACAATGATAAATAATCTAAATGTGAAATTATAAAAGTATATAAGTAAAAATAATAATATGATAAAATAAATATATTTACCGAAGACATTAGGTAAACGAACAAAAAGAAATACAATATTAGTAGTAGTAGTAGTAGTAGTAATAATAATAATAATAATAATAATAATAATAATAATAGTAATAATAATACTAAGTTAATTAATTTAATAATATAATAATAACAAGTAGTAAATATAAAAAGAAAATATAATAATAGTAACATTAAATTAATAAAAATAGAAAAAATAACAAAAAAAGGACTAAATTGAATGTTAAAACAGGTATTTGGGGCAAATCTGAAATAAAATGGAAAGGGGAGGACTTATTCGAACACGTGAATAACATGGAGGGACCAAAGGGAAAAAAATCCCCGCCCTCCAAAATGCGGCACTTTACGCGGGACTAAAATGAAATATGAATAAAATTTTGGGGTAAAATTAAGAAAAGAAAAAAAAGGACAAAATCACAAAGGGGCATAAAAGTGGAAAGGTTCACCGCTCAAATACCCTATTTTTAAAGAAACACGCGGATCTTAGCTACAGGCGGGTCGGGTCTTCCGATTCCCTTGCCAAATGGCACCATTTTGGCACTAAAACACCCTAAGTGAAACGACGTCGTTTTACTTAAGCTATAAAAGTTAATTTTTGACAAAAAAATTCATTCTACTTTCATTTTTTTAAAAAAAAAATTTAAAAGCTCTCTCACAACCCCCTCTAGGCCGGCGTAACTCCGGCAAGGGCTCCGGTCGTCGGACCACGGCCACCGGCGATGGCGCCGCCGTCCACGGCGGCCGAAAAATGAAAAATTTTCCTTTTTTAGCCCTTCGCCTTCCCGAGCCTAAATTTGAGGGTAAGATACTCAAATAACCCACCAAAATTTGAAAAAAAAAAAAGAAAAAGGGGAAAGAAATCGAGGGACCTAGAACATGAACCACCAGGTATGTTTCTTAAGCCTTTTCTTTTTATTCTATGCTTTTGTTTATAAAAATAAATTCGTAAAAAAAAAAATCACCTTTGGAATTTTGAGTTCTTTTTTTTTTTTATTAATCTTCTGTCTAAAAATACATTCATTGTTGTGGCCTTTATAGCCAACATTACATATTATATTTTACTATTTTTTTACTGTTGCTTGCACATGGTCTTTGTTCTTGCGTGTTGGTTCTTCTTCGCAGGTGGTAAGGGTGCGGTGGCAGAGACAAAAGTCAGCAGTGGTGGCAGAGAAGCTTGCAGCTAGGGTTTCTTCCTTTCTTTTTTTTGGCTGAAACTTGGTTTAGTTTTGGGCCATTTTGGGCTGCTAGGGTTTTTTGTTTGTTTTGGGCCTAGGCCTGTAATAAAAAAAAGACAATGGACTGCTAATATTTGGTTTTTATTTGTTTGTTTTTTGGTTTTGGTTTTATTTGTGTCTAGTTTTAGGCCCGGGCAAAATTTGGGTTTCACAATACAGATAAAAAATGATCTCGATAATGTTAATGATACATATTTAGATTTTGATTTAGATGATGAATGTTATACCCCCTGCCACATGAACATGTGTCAGCAGCATAGACAACATTGACCCTCTCATTAAGTTTGCCTGAGAAGATGTCTCTCCAGACCATCCACCAAGATCAAAGGAGCACCAACCTTTTAGAAAGGCTAGGCACCTGCTTTTTTGGTGTGAACACATCTCCGAGGCCATTAGGACCTGCATGGGCATAACAACCTTGTATTGATAGAATGAAAATTAGAATAGGGCCTATCATGAATATTCTTCACGTTCGTGAATATCCTTTACACATTTGGTTGGATTGGACATTTATCCTACCAAGTCATTCTAATGGACAAGAGGACCTCTCTTATAAATACCTCTCTTATAGTATCCTCTTTCAGCAATCAACCTGTCCTCTTGTTCATTTCCGACTCTCATCCTCTTTAAGTGAACCGGACTCTACAAAACCACCACTCACTCTGCCTTACCTCCTTTTTACTCCCCTCTATTGTTGTACCTTGTATCAACAATGAAGAAATTGGTCAAGGACTAATAGATGATGATAAGAAGTACATGTCAAATGCTAGAAAAGGAATAACGCAACAAACATAGAATGCTAGAGCAATAATAAAGTTGCATATGATGTTTATTTTTCTTGTACTTTTTTATTGGTAATCAAGTTGTTGGTTACTTTCTTGGACTAAGATAAAATTATTTGATTTTAATTTTTCTTAGACTAAGATAAAATTATTTGATTTTAATTTTATTAGACTAAGATGAAATTATTTGATTTTAATTTATGTTACTTGTTTAGATTTGTTTCTCAAGTATTATTGATAACTATTTATGGTAATTATTACTTTTTAAAAAAAATAAATTTTGTAAATTTGTAATTACAATTTATACTACTAAACAAGATATAAAGAATTACAATATATTTACACTTTATCACCCAAATGCTCCTAGAAAATTATAATTCTTTGTAATTAATTGTAACACCCTAAAAATTTGTAGTTTTGAATTGTTAGAATTTGTCAAGTGATTTAATTGGGTTAAATGGTTAAGTTTTGTACTTATGTGTAAGAGGTTTTAGGTTCGAAACTGTTTGTTGAATTTTTGTTATTTTTGTCCCAATTCCTTTCTTTGTTCATCTGACTTATATTTTTTTTCCGCTCAATTGTATACAAGAATGAGCCTACTGGTTCAGTGGTAAGATTTCATCTTACCTAGGGTTCCTGTATTTGAATCCTTGTGTGTACAAGTGAAAAGTATTTTTGGTTTCTCTAGTCTGGGTCATTCAGGAGGATGGAGTTTGAGTCAAATTTAACTGCTGTGAGATCTGATAGGTGGTTACTTGGTAGTTGAGTTCGGATTTTTATTAGATTTTTTCTTTTTAATTTTATTACTATCAAAATTTCCCCAAAATTCTCCCATTCACTTTCTCACGTCTTACTTTTCCCTCCCTCTTTCCACATTTCGTTTCCAATTGTTGCTGATTAATTTTTGTATTTTTCTCTTTCATCCTTCTTTCCTTGTTGTTTTTCCTTCTATTGCTTCTTTTCTTTCATTCCTTGTTCCGCTTTCTAGTTGTTTTTCTTTGTGTAGCTAGATGTTTGAGATTTTGGTGCTTCTGCTTAATATGGTAATATCTCCGATAATAGCTTCTATTTACCTTAGAAGATGTTGTTTTTATTTTATATGGAAGTGTGTGTATGCAAGATTCGATCTAATTAATGGTTTTGGTGTACTGCTAGGAGAAGTTCGTGAAAAGCACGACATCCTTCCATTGAGTTAGGAGATTTTTAGGACTGTTGCTTTTGTTTTGGGTAAGTAACTGAATGTCGGAATATTGATTTTTGATTTGTTAAGATTTGTTATAAGTGGTTGTAGCCAAATTAGTGGTTTGAATTTAGTGTTTCATTACTAAAATTGATCATTAAATGCTGATTTTAGGTTCTGGAATTCTCACTGTTGGATTTGCATCGAAAATCAATTAGGTGTGTAACAAAAAATCAAAAAGTTGCAAACATCATGAAGCCAGAAAGTGAACTATTGATGTGACACACTCGTGTAGGCCACATAGGCGTGAAGCCCATTTTCTCTAAAAATTTGTTAGAGTTGTATTTGAAGCGTGATTCGGAATACCCTTCACGTTCGTGAATATCCTTTGCACATTTTGTAGGACTAAGCATTTATCCTGCCATGTCACACTAATGGAAAAGAGGACCTCTCTTATAAAAACCTTTCAACAATGAAGAAGGGATCGATTTTCCAACCCTTAAAGTTACTCTAAGCAACCATCTCATCTTTCAACAATCAGCCTATCCTTTTGTTCAGACTCTTCGCCTTTTTAAGTGAACCGACCTCCACAAAACCACCACTCACTTCGCCTTACCTCCGCCTTACTCCCCTCCATTGTTGTACCTTGTACCAACAATAAAGGAATTGGTCAAGGACTAATAGATGATTATAAGAAGTATATGTTAAATGTTAGAAAAGGAATAACCCAACAAACATGGAATGCTAGAGCAATAATAAAATGTTTATTTTTCTTGTACTTTTATATTGGTAATCCTGTTATCGGTTACTTTCCTGGACTAAGATAAAATGGTTTGATTTTAATTTATGTTACTTGTTTAGATTTGTTTCTCAAGTATTATTGATAACCATTTATAGTAATTAATACTTTTTTAAAAAATTGAAAATTTGTAAATGTGTAATTACAATTTATACTACTAAACAAGATGGAAATAATTACAATATAATTACACTCTATCAGTCAAATGCATCTAGAAAATTTTAATTCTTTGTAATTAATAGAAAGTGACATTACAACTTTAATAATCACATTTTCATCTAATTCCTCTGTGGTATCAAAAAACACTCTACATGTATACATGGAAACACCCCATACATCGTGTACCTGTACTATGCACTAATGTAAAATTAATTAAAAAAGACATATCAATAGTTAAAGAAGGGCTTAATGGTATTTTTGCTCATCAAACATTTTCAAAAAAATCAATTAAGCGCCTGTGAACCTTTTGCACCCAATTGAGCCACTGAACTAACAAATTGGTCAAATAAGCCCTGTGACTAATGTTGACTGATACATAGAAAAGGATGTATCAATAGTTAAAGAAGGGCTTAATGGTATTTTTGGTCCTTGAACTTTTTCAAAAAAATTAATTAAACCCCTGCGAACTTTTTGCACCCAATTGAGCCACTAAACTAACAAAATTGGCCAAATAGGCCCTTTGACTAATGTTGACCGTAATAACGTTGACGTAACCATTAACGACGCTAACGTGGTGCTTCATGTTAGCAATAGTTGCTGATGTGGCAGTACCATTTCAGGTGCCATGTCAACAAAAATAAAAAATTATTTTAAAAAATAAAAATTAAAAGGAATATTTAATTTTTAAAAGGAATAGTTGTTGATGTTGCAGTACGCAAGTTCATTCGTTTTGAAGCTTAAAACTTTTTAAAATTTAAAAAATATTTTTAAAAAAATTTAATTTTTCAAAATTTTATAATTTTGTAAAAACAATTAAAAATTATAAAAATATTAAATAACGTTCAAAAATTTTAAAATTAATAAAAACCATTTACAAGTTAAGTCTATCTCCAGATTCATTCAAGACAATTTTTTCTAAATTATACGAAGCTTAAAAATATTAAAAATTAATCTTTTTTTTTAAAATATTTGATATGTGTAAATGTTCTAATTCTATTGGTACATTTTAGGATGTATAAAAATTAAATAAATATTGTAATGTGAATGTGCTTGTTATGGAAGAAAAGTGAGAGGAAAGAACCATTTTTCATCCTAATGTATAAAAACCGATACTTCCAAATTGGAATGATGGAAAGAAAGAAAATGAGAGAGAGGTGTATACTAGTTCAAAATTATGCTTTTTTAAATGTTTATTTTCTTTCATTTCAATTTTTAACTCTACCGAGCAATGAATGGAAAGAAAATATTTTTTCTTTCGATTTTTCCATCTTTCCTACTAAGCACACATATGGAAAGAAATTTATATTTTACATCTTTCTATTTTTTTACCCTTTCTTTTCTTTCAATTTTTCCTCTTTCCTACCAAGCACGCATATGGAAAGAAAATTTATATTTTATATCTTTCTATTTTTCTACCCTTTCAATTTTTCATCTTACCGATTTTCTTTCCACTCTACCAAGCAAAGCCTTAGGGTGTGCTTGGTTGAGTCAAATAGTGGAAGGATAGATGGAAGAATGGAAAATTGGAAAGAAAAATATGAGGATAGGAAATATAATTGTTCTTTCCATAGTTGTGCTTGGCAAGAAAAATGAAAAAATCGAAAGAAAAAATAATTTTCTTTCCATCCATTGCTCGGTAGAGTTGAAAATTGAAATGAAGGAAAGTAAAACATTTGAAAGTTGCATAATTTTGAACTAGCATACACCTCTCATTTTGTTTCATTTTAGCATTCTAATTTGGAATGATTTTTTTATGCATTGGGATGAAAAATGGTCATCTTTGCTATTTCTTTCCACTCACTTTTCTTCTCTACCAAGCATACTCAAATTTATTTTCTTTCCACTTTTCCATTCTTCCCTCTCCTTCTACTTTTTCACTCAACCAAGCACACCTTAAATTTCGTGTTTTCTAAAAATTCGAGACAATTATTAGTTTGCTAAGTGAAACAAAGTATGAATGGAAGTGATATTGGAGGTGGGCACTTCAAATAGTACTAAGTAAAGCACAAGAAAAACAAGGAATAAGAAATTGTTTACGTAGTTCAAATTTCTTACATTTACGTGTGATGTAAATTCTATCATATTCTAGTATAACAACCTCACTTTTGTATCTAAAGACTAGATCTTTCACCTCTAGGTTCCCTCTTGAGAACCCATGCAATAAAACTAAATAACAAAAAGTTTTACTCTCTCAAATAAAACATTCCATTATGAACTAATAAGTGCTCTCAAATACTTCATTATAAAACCTATACAAGACTATCAAATATATAGAAATTCGAGCCTTATCAACATACTAGATATCAACTATAATCCAATCCCTTATTCCTAGCAACTAAAATAACATAAATACAATATAATAATAAAGACCAATGTAAATTGGACTATTGAAGATAAGTCTTCAAAGTTTGTCCCGATCCAACATCCTTAATCCAATAGATTAGATTTGTAGGTAATATTCAATCCGATCCAATCCTTAAGACTGTTCTCTAAATGGATTGATTTTCATTGATGGGCTTAAAAACTTTCACAATATTAGAAATAATAATAGCCAATTACAAAAATGAAAAAGAACAAACTATCACAATGAGGGTGGAAGTGATCATTTCCATCTGCACTTAGCCAGCCACTGTCATAAACTCGCCTCAACAATCTCTCCCTTTGTCAATTTTTTGAACAAAGCCAAACAAGTCAAGAAGCTAATAAACAAAACACCTATAGCTCCTCTCCAGCACAATCCTTAATCCAACAAACTTAACTTAGAACAAAATTAAATAGATTGACCACAAATACTTTGTCTAGAATATGCATTAACAATAAGAAAAACTATAATTGTAGTTTAGTAAGATGTAGATAAAAAAATGTGTACCATAGAGTGACTCAAAATATTGAAAGATTAAGTACTCTGTAAAGTCAAAATAATTCTTATTAGTATGATTACCAAAATAAAGCAATAGAGCATCCAGCTTCCTTATAACTCTACTCCCCCTATTTAACTAATAAGCACTTGAAAAATCAAAGAAGGAAAAGGTAGAAGGTATCTAGGATAACCCTTCTCTGCATATTTGACCAGTTCTTCATAGATCAATTGGCGAAGGTCAGACTCTACCATCTCAACAACCTTTTAAATCGGATGAAAACTTCATAGATAATAGGATGAAAACTTTTTCCATTTTTATTATTTGATAATTTGATGGAATTTGTGCTAGCTCCATTTTGACCCATTTTGTTGCTTTTAAAGTTTGGATGTTACCTAGCCCAGATCTGTGTAATCTCACTTCCATTACATAAGTGGAGAGATTGCTTAATGAATTATAGCTAGTTCAGGTGAATTCTTAATGTATGTATTGATTGCATTTTGTTGCTTTAATTCACCCTTAATTTAACTTATATTTTATTTATCCTTTGAGTTGGTCTTTCATGTTTGAAAGAAGCACGAAATTGAAGGAAGCTATTAGGATGTTGTTTGAATATTTGGATCAAATTGTGGAATTTATGTTATGTAAAACAATCGAATAAACAAGTTTATTCAACATTACAATTCATTCCATCATATATAACACAGGATATGGTTTACAAACAAATCATAAAAGCATGATAAACAATATCTAATCAAGAACAACCACATGGAGTTTAAACATTATAAGTTCCGGTTTTGCCTCCAATATGCATTTCACAGTTCACAAGTTGTAACAAAGAGATCATCCGAAGGGGAACTCCCAAATATGTTTGGCCACAAAGAAACTCTTCACACACTTCTTTCATCGTTGGTCGAGACTTGGGTTGCGGATTTAGGCAGGCGAATGCCAAAGTAGCAATGCGAACAAGATTTTGTGCAACTAATTGACTTGTCGGAAGTGGTAAACGCTTGTCTAGCACATCAATCAGCCTCATATTTACCAAAGAAGATGGTGATGACAACAATGATAACAATTCTTCAGGATGCTTTCCCATTAATGTTTCCAGTGCCACCACTCCAAAACTATAGACATCACATTTTTCAGTGACAACCATCGTATAGGCAAGTTCTGCATACGAAAAACCAGATAAAAGGAAAATCATTTATATGTTCAATTAATTTTATAAATTCCGAAGAAAATGTCATCAAACGAAGCAAAGAAAATCACCTGGAGCTACATAACCACATGTGCCCACAATAATGGTCCGATTGGATGATTCAAGATCCAACATTTTAGCAGTCCCAAAGTCAGCTACAAAGGCCTCAAAGCTTGAGTTTAAAAGAACATTGTTACTTGATATGTCTCTATGAACTATTGGATGGCTGCAATCATAGTGCAAGTAAGACAGAGCATGCGCTATGCCTTTGATGATCTCCACTCTTATTGTCCAATCCATTTCCACAGCTTCCAGTTCATCTCTTAGGTTGCAGAACAAACTCCCTTTTTCCATGTATTCATAGATCAAAAACATGGACCTTCGGTGTAGACAAAACCCATGAAGCTTTACGATGCTGCGATGTCGTATTTCTGTTAGAAACTTGATCTCATTCCTGAAGCTCTTGTCAAAGGCTGGATTTTCAGCTTCTAAACGATGAAGTTTCTTCAAGGCAACTACTTTACCACAAGGTAGTTGTGCTCTGTAAACACTTCCATAACCACCAACTCCTATACAGTATCGAAAGTCGAAATCCTCTGTTGCTGCAACAATATCATCGTATGCTATCTTTCCATCATAGCTCCATATGGAACACAAATCCCCATTTTTCGTCGGTTGTACACCGACGCAGTTATTCTTGAGTTTAAACCGTGAAAATAGAAAGCATCCGAAAACGGAGAATGTGGAGAAGATGGCAATTGGGAGGAATATTTTGATATTGTAAGGAGTTCTACTGCTGTTGGTTTTGTTGGTTACTGGAGGAGGACACATATAGGGTGATAAACGACTATTGCCTTCAAATGGATCGGGAAAAATCTTGTTACAATTATTTCCAGCATCAATAATGCGAAGCTTAGTGGCAGACAAGATAGGGACACTACCTGAGAGTTGGTTGAAGCTGAGGTTTAAATTTGATAGGTGAAAAAGCCTACCAATTTCTTCAGGGATTGAACCACTCAATTTGTTTTGGGAGAGGCTTAATGAAGTTAAATTTGCTAAATTCCCAATCTCTTCGGGAATAAGACCTTCTAATAGATTTGAATCAAGATCCAATGTGCGCAAGTTGAACAACTTACCAATACAAGAAGGGATTGAACCACTGATTTGATTTTCGTCAAGGTAAATAGATTCCAATTTTGTCAAACGACACAAAGCCAGGGGAATATGACCAGTAAAACTATTATTAGTGATGCTTAAAAAGTTGATGTTCTTCAACTTTTCAATATTCTGAGGGATGGAACCTTCAAGTTGATTACTATCTAGGTACAAAGATTCCAAATTGGTTAACTGGTACAAGGAAAAATGTATTGAACCAACCAGTTTGTTGTTGTAGAGATGC
Source organism: Gossypium anomalum (assembly GCA_025698475.1). Classification (NCBI taxonomy): domain Eukaryota; kingdom Viridiplantae; phylum Streptophyta; class Magnoliopsida; order Malvales; family Malvaceae; genus Gossypium; species Gossypium anomalum. Next base: position 66,909,588 of record CM046964.1, read on the forward strand.
AAATGAGTCAAGTTTGATAAGAATCCAACTTCAGATGGAATAGATCCATTAATTTTGTTTTCCGATAGATCCAAATATTTGAGATTTAATAACTGACCCAAAGCATAAGGGATTGAACCAACCAGGTTGTTGTTGTCGAGATACAAATCTGTCAAGTTTGATAGAAATCCAATTTCAAATGGGACAGATCCATTAATTTTGTTTCCCGAGAGACGCAAATATTTGAGATTTAACAACTGACCCAAAGCAGAAGGGATTGGACCAACAATTCCACAAAGACTTAGGCTTAAAGTCTCAAGACTCCTCAAATTCCACAAATTTTGAGGGATTGTATTATTACCATCATCAAATTGATTCCTACCCAAAAGTAGATGCCTAAGGTTGGTCAATAGCCCAAGAAACGGTGGAATGTTTCCACCAAGACTGTTGACACTCAAGTTTAAACTGACAAGGTTCACTAGATTCCCTAGTTGTGGAGGGATGGAACCGTTAATATTGTAATTATAGGAAATGTCAAGGTACTCTAATTGGGTTAGGTTTCCCAGAGAAGGAGGTAACTCACCGGATAAACCACAATTGGACAAGTCAAGGTGCTTCAATGCTGATAGATAACCCATCTGATGCGGGATTTTTCCACCAAGTTGACGATTACTAAGATCAAGAAGGACAAGATTTGGAAACGAAGAGAAATTCAATTTCCCAAATCTATCTCCAACCTCGATAAGGAACGCATAAGATAAGTTAATTTGGATGATGCTTCCAGCAGTGTTGCATGATATACCTGGCCACTGGCAACGTTCTGAAGCATTGTTGCTATAGTTACTCCACCACCCACTTTCTACCATAGCTATGGCTTCGGACGCCAATGGCGATGGATCTGCTATTGTCACAGTTCTAGCAATGGAAATTAGAAAGATGGTAGCCTGCAGTATCCCTAAAATGATGGAAAAGGTTGAGGATGAGGCCATTTTTAATTAGCTGAGCTTAATTATCTTCTAAAGGTTCAGTTGTATCATGTCATAGTTTCTGGTAATGAATTTATACAAGTTCATTTCATTGTAGGACTAAAGGTCACATTTTTGTCTACCTTTTTCTAAGCTAAAAGTTGATAGAAACAACCAGGGCACATTGACTACTGTTGTTCATAGAAAGAAAAACATACACAGTATGAAAACCCAGTAAAGTAGGTTGAAAAACGAGTGGAAAAGCATTCATCATTGATCACGTTTTGTTTTCTATACACGGAGCAGCTTTTGCCTCATTTAATTAAAGGTGTATGGAAACAAAGATTGTATGTAATCACTACTCGTCACCATTGAAATGTGGATTTTTCCATAAAAGATTTTGAAACCAAAAACTTTGGCTCAATTGTTTATAATATTGTCTTCTTTCACATTTGAAATTTAATTTATTGAGGAAATATATTAGTTCTAATGACGTGGTATTATAAAATTATAATATTTCAAATTAATTTAATATTTTTAAATAAATTTAATTAAAATCATTGTCATTGTTTATATTAATATAAAAAGTTAGTTTTAAATTCAGAATATTAATAAATACAACAATAATTATTTTTTTGGTGAATTATTATAATAACGCAAAGCTCAAATAACAAATGCAACTAATGTGACTTAAACCCAAGTCACACCTAAGATGGTGAACACCTTTAATCATCACGCCATCACATGAGGTTCAATAAATGCAACAATAATTTTAAATAAATAGAATATATGAACTGTAGGGCCCAAAAATTTGCCCAAATACATCAGCTAACTCAAATACATTTCAATTAAAACCCACTACCCTTGGCCCAACTACAGAAACCCAAACCCACCAACCAATAGTCCAAACCCCACTAAATCCTAACCAGCTCTCCACCTAACCTCCCCACTTGCGCCGCAACACCCATACCCCTGACAACTCTGCAGCACCGGCCACCTGCTCTCTGCGCCCCATCACCTCCACCGCCCTCTACACCTACAAAAGGAGGACAAGAAAGAAAGTTAAAAATATAGAAAGCAACTTGTAAGTAGGCTATAAAGCCGATTGTAAAAACAGAAAAGGGGTTCCCCCTTTTGACATTTTTTCGAAATCAGAGAAAACAAAACACAGAATATTTTCAATACATAAATGGATCTGAATATTAAAAACTCATCAATCTAGCAAACCAGATCACAGAATCGGAGATCAAAGCTTAAGGTGAATACTCTACTGTTTATTTTTAGTTTATTTTCGAATATTTTTTTAAACATTTATAAATAACTAAATAAATAAAAAGGGCATTTTAACGCATAAAAAAATAAAGTAATAAAAAATAAAAAATTTTTGAAATTTTACCTCTTCTCGCTGCAGTGTGTACTGGGTCGGGTGCCGTGGCAGAGCGCGATCGATGTGGATCGGTGGTAGCCCCTCGGCCGGAGCCCCCCTCTCCTTCCTCCCTTCTCTCTTTTCTCCCTTCTCTTTCTCTTTTTTTTTCTCTGCTATGCCCAAATGATTTTTTTTTAAATTTTTTGTCTTATATAGGGGACCAAAACGCACCGTTTTGGTCCCCCCCTTAACCCTTAAAACGGCGCCGTTTAGGCCCAGGGTCGGGTCGACCCGACCCGCACCAGGGAGGATCCGCGTGTTTCTTAGCAGAAGGGCAATTTGCGCGCTTAGCCCTTCCGCTTTTCTGAGATTTTACAATTAAATCTTTTATATTTTGCAATTTGGCCCTATCTTTTTCAGCGACTTCCAATTTGGTCCCTGGTAATGCGCCTCGTTTTGAATACTCTGGGCTAATTTCCCTTTTGGTCCCCTCACTATTTACGCGCGTTAAAATTAGTCATTTTCCTTTATTTGTTATTTCAGATTTACCCCCAAAACTTTATTTTTAATTTGATTAAGTCCTTTTCGTTAGTTTACTTTCCAAAATTACTTGTTTTCATTTTCTGTTATTTATTATTATTAATTATAATCTTTATATATTTGTTATATTTATTACATTTTACATATGGTAGAAGCGTATATTTTATTATGTACATATATGTATGTGTATTTAATATATTTATATGTATACTTGTGAAATATTATTAGTTTTTTTAACATGTATATATTATGTAAATATTTTAATATTGTATTATATAAATATATTTCTCGTATATTATAAATATGTGTTTTCAATATTATGCATATTATTATGTACATTTTTAGTATATACATATATATTTGTGAAATATTGTCAATGGTTTTTTATGTATATGTTGTGTATGTATTCTAACGTTACATTATATATTTCAATTATTATATATTAAACATTTCTAACGTCGTTATTATGTATGTACGTATTTATGTATCGTGTGAATATTTCATCACTTCTAATATATATATCGTATGTGACTATGTATCATATATTTTTCTTATTTATTAATACATTTCTTATTAATTATATATTTTTCATACTATTTCATGTATATACGTTCTATATTATCCTTATTATTAGTATTAATATTAGCGCGTATTTTATGTACATACTCTCGATATTATTCTTATAGGTATACTCTTAATACCGTATTATCCTTACTATTTTCATTATTATTGTTATTTTTAATATTATTATCATTATTATTTACATATATGTATAGATATTTTCATGTACTTATTTTGAATGTACTATTTTCTTATTTTTATACATTTTCGATACTTATTTTATACAAATGTTATGTATATATATTTTAACATTACGAATTATGTTTTACTATCTTAAGTGTTATTTCAAATAATATACATGGTATATCTCTTGCATTATCACTATCTATGTATATATGTTTTATGTAACTTACCCAAAAATGTCATTTTCCACATATGTGTATTCATTGTGTTCTTGTATTTGATACTATGATTATATTTAATTCCGCATGTATTGTTTTTGTTTTTTATATTATCTGTCATGTTCATTATTTGTTTCAATATATACCTAGTTCTTTCATTTATTTATTTTTATTCTGTATCGATTTTGTTTTACGTTACTTCGAAAATTACATTTCTGTTTTCTAAACAATTTCAATAATCAAGGCAACGTACCGGTTTAACATTAAGTCGTCGATTTCATCGCTATGTTGGATGAACATCAATCGACTCGTGTTAAGACGACGCGTCCTTCTCAAAAACTTAAAAATATCAAAACTTCTCGTCTTTTTGATCGCATCACGACTGAATGTTACTTTGAACTCGTATTTTTAAAATCAAGACAACTCGTGTTTATAAGATACCAATTTTGGGCATCGCGAGGGTGCTAATACCTTCCTCGCACGTAACCGACTCCCGAACCCTAACTTTTCTCTGATTTTGACGTAGACATAAACTCGGCCTTCTTTTTGTCTTTAAATAAATTTATTAGGTGTCCGATCACACCTAGAAAAAGATCGGTGGCGACTCCCCCTTTTATTTCAAAATCAAACTTCAAATTTTCAAGCTCTCAATAAATCGCCATAATTAGCGACCGAAACCAAAATTTTTACGTCGCTACATGAACATATAATTTTTTTTGTCTTCGTGTCTTTATGCATTTTCACATGAATTATTTACAACAAATATAAGTATTATAATATTTTATCATGATAATTAATTGATTTCATGTATTTTCAATTAGGTATTAACTTATAATTAGTTTTCATCATACAAATATATAAATTTTTTGACAAGCTATCAATAAGTGTTCAGCGTAGTGGTAAAGCATATTGCAATTTGAAAGAGAGAGCATATGTTCAATCCTTGAAGACAATATTATTAGAAGAGGTAGTCATATACTCCAAATATAGATAGTAATATAGACATGAAACATACCAATAATATATATTTTCAATAAGTTATTATAAAATTGACTACATATAGAAAAAAAATATAACTTTTTATTTGATTAATAAGTTATATAAATTTTTACAATTATAATTATAAAATTTATTTATATCTTTTATTATAAAATTTTTTATATGTATTAGAGATGTATGACCCGAATCTTTGTTAAAGAAAATATAGTGGTAAAACTGATGGTTTCACTTTTTCCACTACGTAATAATGGAATTGGAGTTTTAAAAAGGCAAATGAACAAAACAAAAATCAACTAAGTTTATCTCAAAATGTCACAACGCTTCTTAAATTGGACTCTTAAGTTAACTCGACTTAATAATATGACATTTTGATAATCCCAAGCCAACTACATTAAGTTTTCTAAAAGTTAGTAAAAAAACGTTTTCAAATCTAATTGATTCTATGAGGCCAATTCGGTGATCAATGTAACCTTCAAAATTTGGCCATAACATCCGGACCGAGTTAAGAAGGTTACAGTTGAGTACCTCAACTTCAATACTTTTGTCCCCCACTAATAATAGTTTTACTGGTCATATTCCTGTAGCTTTGTGTCATTTGATGAAACTGGAGTACACTTCGCTAGCTCTCACTAAAATCTGCAATTTGTGCTTAATACTCAATGTTTATTTAATATATTGACTATTGTTTTTTCACATAGAAAGAATTCTTTTGTTATCATATATGATATATAACCGTGTTTAATTAGACGAGTCTAAGAAACAATTAATCATGTTTTGTTTGTCTCTAAAAACTAAAAAAGTAAGTTGGTAAACAAGTGAAAAAGCATTCATCATGGAATAGGTTTTGCTTTGCTTGGATGTTTTCCAGATAATTCTAAACTGCATTATTATTATTATTATTTTAAACTAAGTTGAGAGAAGGTTTCTGTGTTGTTTCCCATCATAAAACCCCGCACATAAAGTTAGTCACTTTACACAACTCTTAGTTCTTACTTTAAGATGAAAATACAGCAGCAGGTCCACAAATATCGTGGGAACAAATTTGATATTGTTTATTGTTCCTGCTAATGATGTATACATGGTTAGTTTTCTGGTTTTTCTAAATATATTCAATATATTCAACATAAATCACCTATATTTAAAAAAAAAAAAAACTTACATATGATAAAGATTGTATGTGATGAGGAGAGTTGACTTTTTTGATCAAAGATTCTGAATAGGAATACTTTAGCTTTATTGTGTCAATAAAGTTCAGATTATATATGGTCTTTCTTTGCAAATCTTCCTTGGAAATTTCTAACATTGAATTAGGAAAGAAGATGTCACGAGAGCAAATGGGATGCATTGAACCTTTTACGGGGACAGATACTTGCTATACTGATTAGCTTGTAGAGGGTTGGGTAATCGAGTCAAGTATGAATATTGTTAAGTTGGACTTAAAGTTTAGAATTCGATATTTGGTTTGAGTTCAATTGAATATTTGTTTTTATGCTTGAACTCACTTGAGATATAATTGAGCTACTTGAACTTGAGTTCAATTAAACTAGTTTATCAATTTTTGTACTCAAGCTCAGCTTGATAATTAAGGGAAATAGAGTAACTTAATAATATAAAAAATTTGAAAGCTATTCAAGTCAAGTACTATTAAGCTCGAATTTCGATCGATAGCTCGAGCTCAGCTCAATAATTATCGAGTCGAATTCAAATTTTTTTCGAATCAAACTCAAGTAGTCTTACAAGCATCAAAGTCTCATTTATACCCTAATAGAGGGGACTAAGAAGGACCAAAAAAAAAAATGACTCTTAGCAAATAAGGTTGTTTTACATGTGAAATATAATATAATATAATACAATTTATGGGTAAAGTAAATTAGTTGTCACCCAACTATGGAATTTTTTTTCTTTTTATTCACCCAACTTTAAAAGGTTACAAAATGGTCACTCAACTATTCAATTTTGTTTTTGTTTGATCACTCAACCATCTTAAATTTTTGGGTGCTTCTATTTTTATGTTAACCAGTTAATAGCTAAAACAAAAATTTAATAACTATTGAATAACTATTTTGTAACTTTACATAATCTACCTACTAAAAAAAACTGCAATTAATTACCTCTACAATACTTTATTTTTTTTTTTTGGTGAAAAAAGAAGAAATGCATCAACTACATAAACCACCCATTATCTTTTTCTTCTTGTAGCAAAACACTAATTTCCTCTGGAGCCTCATTAAGAATTTGAAGGCTTGTTTTCCATCTCAAACTGAGTTTGGCTAGCCGGTCTGCAACCAGATTTTAGGTTCTTGGAATGTGTTTAATCTTTTAGTTTCCTTCCGCTTTCATGATGCTCTGAGTCCTTCGGAGAATTGCAATCCCAAAATCTTCTAAACTCAAATCCCCCAATATTTAGGCAACTTCAAGATTTCGATTTGAATAAGAGCTCGTCTGTAACCTTTACTAAGTAGTATAAGGTTCCATCAAGAATGCTCCAAACTTCAACCTCAAACGGGAAACATACTCCTAAGAAGCAGTTATATCCCACTATCCAATTTCCTTCTTGATTCCTAACCTCTACAATACTTTATCCATAATATATTCACTTGTTTCCGACCGAATCGTGTTGGCCGACTACAGTCCATAAAAACGGCGCAAACATTAGAAATGGTAAACTATAAAGTATGAGTACCTTTGTTTGTACTATAGATTATATATCATACTATAATTGTCACATTTCTTTTTCTTTATTTATTTTTTTTAAAAATGCATTGTAACATGTGCAGTATATTATTAAATATTTAACATTCAGAGTTTTATTTGTTTATTCATTTATAAAGTGTAATTTATATAATATGTTAAAATAAAAATATATACTAATGTGAGTTTTTCTATTTTACTTTGTCCCGTCGTGGTTGAATAAAAATAGATAAGAGACTCGTGGGGTTGACGTGAGTGGATAGGTATGACTATATTTCTAGGAGTGAACTCCAAATAAATATGAAGCGCATACTATATATAACAGCACCAATTTAAAGCAAATTTTAAATAGGTGAAGATATTTTTTTTCATTCATATTACTAAATTTACGTCTAAAACAATTATAAATTATTTTGACATTTAGTGGTGCTAATTTTAAAAAGAAAAGAAAAACACTAGTGGTGCTACTCTAAGAATTATAATTTTCATCTCGTGGTGCTATTTAACCCTGCTTTTGTTTCTTTAAAACCTGATTTCTTCAGTAACCCAATCTAAATCTTCATTCATTTCCCTCAAACAAAAAAAAACGAAAATGGGATTTCAGTTAGCGCTTTACTTCATCCTCCTACTCCTCTTCCTCTTCCTGTTATGCCCAATATTGCAAGCAGCATAATCTCACGAACCTGCCTGTGGTAAAGAAGTAAGTGGAAATATTACAATTCCATCCCCCTTTGGATTAATCCATTGCACCTGCTATACTCATTCTTGGTTTAGAGTAACTTGCAAATCGACCCGTAATGGGGAAAAGCTGCTAGAAATCTAAAGAATCATAAGAACATTTCAAGATATATTTCATGTGTAAAATTGATATACAAGCTACAGGTATTTATACACTCATAGTTATTTAACAGATACTCTAACAGATCTGATAACTAATTAAGAAATCAATTGTATTTTAACTGTTTTTAGTTGCTTCTCTTGATATTCCCTCTACAGATTCCTGCTGAAAAATTCCTAGTGCAACAATATTTAACTTATCACTACATCGAGAGAAGGATCGCTCAGACAATGGTTTAGTAAGAACATCCGCAACTTGATCCTAAGCAGGGACATAATTCACCTGCAACTGACCACCAAGAACCTTGTCACAAACAAAATGAAGGTCCAATTCCACATGCTTGACACAAGCATGAAGCACGGGGTTCATGGCTAAAGACACGGAATTGGTATTATCACACCAAAGCACCGAAATACCATGAAGAGGTGCTTCTATCTCATCTAGTAAAGATCGAAACCATGTAAGTTCAGAAGTTGCATTGGCTAAGCTTCGATATTCTGTCTCTGAAGTAGAGGAGAGCCCACACTTTGCATTTTAGAAGACCAGCCAACAAGATTGTTGCCGAGATAAACACAGAACCCTGAAGTAGGCTTTCGATCTTCTAAAGAGCTAGCCCAATCAGCGTTAGAAAGCCCTGTTAGAGTAATTTGAGAAGGCTAAAAAACCAACCCATGATCAATCATACCGTGAATATATCGCAAAATTCGCTTCACAGTAGTCCAGTGAACATCATGTTGCTTATGTATATACTGACTTACTTTATTGACTACAAAAGCAATATCAGGCCTAGTCAGACACAAGTATTGAAGACCACTAACCACCTGTCTATACTGGGTGCCATCATCAAGTGTCACACCAACCAGAGAAGTAAATGTGGGTGAACTGACCATTGTTGTATTGATAGATTTCGCATCTGCCATATTAGCACATTCTAATATATCTCAGGCATACTTTTGCTGAGAAACATGAAAAGAATCTCCATTGTGTGTGATTTCTAAACCAAGAAAGTAACCAAACTCCCACAAATATTTTAAGGAGAAGTGTTGATTAAGACAATAAACTACCTCATCAAGTCCAGAACAAGAGTCACCAGTTATGATAATGTCATCAACGTAGACTAGCAAAAAAACACTTCCAATAGACGACTTTTTAAAAAACAAAGAGGGATTAGCATGAGATGATCGAAACTGAAGCTACTGGAGAAAACAATCTCTCAGGTTCTCGAACCAAGCTCTTGGAGCCTATTTAAGTCCATAGAGAGCTTTCTTCAATTTGCAAGCCAAAAGATTTCCATTAACATCACAGACTTCAAATCCAAGTGGCTGCTCCATATAGACATCCTCAGCTAAATCGCCATTCAAAAAGGCATTATTAACATCTACCTGTCTTAATTTCCATTTCTGTGATACTGCCAAGGCGAGTATTGTTCTAACCTTATTAACTTTAACTACAGGACTAAATGTCTCATGGTAGTCCATTCCAGCAGGCTGAGAGAACCCCTGAGCTACGAAGCGAACTTTATGGTGAGCAACCAACCCATTAGGATTCTTCTTAACCTTGAATAACCATTTGCAACCCACAAGTGACTGATCCAGAGGTGGTGTGACAAATTCCCATGTGTTGTTATTGACTAAAGTTGTCAACTCATCATAGACAGCAACTCTCCATGCAGGAATATACATGGCTTCGTGAATGTTGTTCAGCTCAGTAGTACTTGTCGAAACCTCCCTTTTTACGTGGGGAGAGTATTTTGAAAATGGGAGTCACCACCAACCTCTTAAAGTGTGATTGGATCACTTTATAAAACATTTTGGTCTACGAAATTACGAGAAAATAGGTTCGGAAGTCGGTTACGTATGAGGAAGGATTTACACCCTCGTAACGTCCAAAATTGGTACCAAATTGAATAATTTTGTCTTAATGTCAAAAGTTTGAAAGAATTTAGAAATAATATCTCTTTTAAAACCGTAATAATTTGAGTTAAAAAGAATCAAGATTCCTTTGCTTCAAAAGAATATAAACATCACATCTAGCATGATTGGACACGATATTTTTAAACTTCTGTAACTAAAATCATCTTGTGATTTTCAAAACTTATTTAGAAGGGTATTTTAGGCATTTAGACAAACGGAAAATCGCAACCCAACATGTTAAGGCACTATTTCCTGAATTTCTAACTACCAAAAAACATTGTCTTATCCTTTTTAAAATCTTTTGGGTCGAATGCAATATAAAAATTCTTTAAAGTGATGACGCATTTAACACATTACAAAGAATCAATATTTAAATAAATTAACCTACATAATACCTTCTTTAACATTCCACGCAAATATAATATAAAAACAATGAATAATGGCATAAATTACACAATATACGTTATCATTTTATGCATATATAATCATAAATAACATAAATGTACATGCATTATCGTTACATGCAAAATACAACGTAGTGCATAATGAATACAAGAAATATAAATTGCAATATACATATATGATAATATTTTATGCAATTGTAACTTAAATTAACATAAATAATTAATTTCATGCGAATATGTAAAAGCAATAATAACAAATAATCTATGAAAATTTAACCTACTAAACAATATCAAAATACAAGAAAACAAAAATAAATAAGAAAATTATAAACACATAAATATAAATCAAATAAAATAAGAAAAAAGGATATTTAGAAATATTTAGAATAATATAAGAATGATAAAGGAGAACTTTTTTTCTAAAAAAAAAAGATTAATATATGTAAACCAAATTATAGGATATAATAACTTAATATATTAACAAAATAATGTACTAAATATTAATATTAAACATATTTATTTAATAATAAAATAATAAAAAATATGTAATTAATGAGTGATAAAATAATATATTTTATAATAAAATAAAAGTAATGTAAGAGATAATATATGGTAAAATATATAACATTTAATAAAATTTATAAACAAAATATATAATAATATAATACAATAAATATATGTAAAATAATATATATGTATAATAAAATGTATGTAATGATATATAATAACTTATAATAATATAATAACATACAAAGAAAAACAATATATATGTATTTATATATAACTAATGTTTATAAAAAATATATAGTATTTAAAATAAATTGGATTTATATAAAAAGGATTAAAATTTAATTTAATTTTAAAAAACAGGGTTAATTATAAACAAATGAAAAATTTTGGGCCTAATTTTAAGACGCATTAAAACAGAGGGACTCACTGGGCAATTAGCCCGTATCCCAAAAAAAGACGTCGCTCTTTAGAATAAGTTTTAATGGCCACTGGGATTAAATTAAAATAAATGTAAAATGTTAGGGCCAATTTAAAATATAAATAAAATATAATTATAAATTTTAAAAATACGGAAGGATTGATTTGGCAATTTGCCTTTAAATGAAAACACGCGGATCCTATTCGGGTCATGGGTCAACACGCGGATCCTGGCCTTGAAATGACGCCGTTTTGAAGCTTATCATTTTAAGCCAAAACGATGCTGTTTTTATTATGCTATAAAAGCCAAATATCAAACCTAATATTCATTTTGAAACCCGGTTTAAAAAAAATGAAAGAAATCCTCTGAAAAAGGATTTGGGGCCGACCTCGAAGCTCTGTCGAGCCTCTGACTAAGGGCCTACACGCCTTACTCGCCACCATCGTCCCCACAGCATACGGTGGCCAGAGGCTAAAAAGCCTTGCTTTCCAACGCAGATCCAAAGGTACGTCCTTTTCCTTCTATTTTCTACGATATCAGTACGTATTTAGAGAGAAAAAAATAAATAATCACCTCGGTACTCTTTCGTCGACTGTTGATTCCTTTTAGTGTAAAATGTGTTCTTTTATTGAATCTGTGTGTAAAAAAACCCTCTGTACATTTTTCTTGATTCGGGCTTTTATAGCCACTGAAAACAAGTTTACAATCTTTAATTTTATTTTCTTGCCATATTTGCTGTTGTTCTTCATTCCCTTTTTGCAGGTACCAGCGAGAAATCCGTCAGTGAATATGCTGGCGTTGATTCATGCACCGATTGCGGCGTGATATGAAGCTGGAGTCACGGCGCCAATGAAGCACACTGGAACGACACGAGACGAAAGGGCGTGACGCTTGGGGTACTTTCGGCGCCTAGGGTTTCTGAAACCCTAGGCCTTTCTGTCTTCTGTTAACAAATTGGGCCACTTGGGCCGTATCTGTTTGTGGGTTGGGTGTAATGGGTTAAGGGCTTAGGGTGTAACCGGGTATAGGATTTTGGGCTAAAAATGTAATCGGGTTTTGGGCTTTTAAGTGTATGTGGGCTACGGTATATCCTGTAAATGGGCCATAGATAATGCTCAATTTGGGCTATGTATATAGGCTATCAGTTTGGATTTGTAAAAGGACTTTTATTTCTTTTTTTTTTGTTTTTATATTTATTTACTTATTTCTTGGGCCCGGGTAAATTGGGCTATTACAGCTGCCCCTCTTTGCTTATTACTGTGTAACAGGAATAGAACAAAGATTACAAAAGGACCAAATTTGCCCGGCTTGGCCAAGTCTCGAAATTTTGATCCTCATCTTCCTCAAAGGTATTCTGATAGCTTCAGGAATGTCAAATTGACTATCTTCAACTGCTTCTTACAAACTCAGGAACACCCAAACCTGTTATCTTTGACCTACTCTCTAACAATACAGAGACGCCAAATCTGTTATCTTCGATCTGCTCCCTGACAATACAGAGATGCCAAATCTGCTATCTTTAATCTGTTTTTTTGACAATACCGAGATGTCAAATCTACCATCTTCGATCTGCTCTCTGACAATACAGAGACGCCAAATCTGTTATCTTCAATCTTCTCTTTGACAATACAGAGACGCCAAACCTGCTATCTTAGATCTGCTCTCTGACAATACAGAGATGCCAAATCTACTATTCTCGATCTGCTCTCTGACAGTACAAAGATGCCAAATCTGCTGTCCTCGATCTACTCTCTGATAATACAGAGATGCCAAATTTGTTATCCTCGATCTACTCTCTGACAATACAGAAACGCCAAATCTGTTATCTTCGATCTGCTCTCTGACAATACAGAGACGCCAAATCTACTATCTTTGATTTGCTCTCTGACAATACAGAGACGCCAAATCTGTTATCTTCGATCTGCTCTCTGATAATACAGAGACGCCAAATCTACTATCTTCGATCTGCTCTCTGACAATACAGAGATGCCAAATCTGCTATATTCGATCCGCTCTCTGACAATATAGAGATGCCAAATCTACTATCTTCGATCTACTCCCTGACAATACAGAGACGCCAAATCTGCTATCTTCGATCTGCATTATCCCCTAGGGGACATAACCTGTATAATATGTATATACTTATGCCTTATGATCGAAATGAGTCAAAACTCCCTAAAATGGTCCTATTATGATGCAAGATGTTATAAAAATGTCAAGTGTCTTACTCATTTACCCATCAAAATTCCACCTCAGAATATCAATCAAGCTCTTCTCCTATGTTTTAAATTAGATTGGTCCTATTGTACCATTCTGCTGGAAACAATCCTCTCCTAAGATTGAATCATTTGAATTGTCCGAACATTCTTTGGACTGAAGAAATTTCCTCGGATACCTTCGACCCTTACTCATGGGAATTCTTCAAACAATTGTTCTGTTTTAGTTTCTTGTATTCTTTAGCAATTCCCAGAGTAGTATACAAAACTTCATTTGTAAAAATATTTAGTTCATCAATCATTATTTCAATAGAACACACTTTAGAAGACAAACAATCTGATGTTGAGAATAGTTAGATAAATCATCAGAATACAACAAAAAAATTAATATGAAAACATATCTTTGAGAAGAAAAAGAATCTAAAGATAGTAATCAGAACAAAAATTTGATGTCCAACATATCAATGCTTGGGCTTCTGTATACAAATCCCATGAAGACTATTTTGAGTTTTAACATGTGTTTAGAAGATCAAAAGTACTTTGTTGATGCCCCATTATGTAACGCACTCCATTTCTCGTTAGATCTAGCATAGTAAGGTCATTGCATGCCTCTCAAAATTTGAGCAGCCCTTTCGGGTTTTCAACTCAAAACCCCTTTGGTCTCAAAGCACCCTTTGCAGGTTTTCACCTTGGCCTCTCCATTTTTTTTTGTCTCAAAGCGCCTTTTGCGGGTTTTCACTTTGGATTTCACTCCCTTTTAAACAAAGTATTTCTTGACTGAGTCTGAATTCACTGGATTAGGTAAACTCTTCCCATCCATTTTTGTCAAAATCAGTGCACCACCAGAGAAAGCCTTCTTCATAACATATGGTCCTTCCCAGTCCGACATCCATTTCCCTCTAAAGTCCTTTTGTAATGGGAGAATCTTTTTCAATACAAGGTCCCCTTCGTGGAATTCTCTTGGACGAACTTTCTTGTCATAGGCTCGCATCATTCGCTTCTGATACATCTGACCATGGCGAATAGCTTTTAGCCTCTTTTCTTCGATCAAGTTCAATTGGTCATACCGCGATTGAATCTATTCTACTTCATTCAGCTTTATCTCTGAAAAAATTCGAAGAGAAGGTATTTCGACTTCAATAGGTAGCACTGCCTCTATCCCATAAACCAACGAGAAAGGAGTTGCCCCAGTAGAGGTTCTGACGAACGTTCTATAGGCCAAAAGTGCAAATGGTAACTTATCATGCCAATTTCTGTAGGTTTCAGTCATTTTCCCCACTATCTTCTTGATGTTTTTGTTAGCAGCTTCCACTACCCCATTCATCTTTGGGCGATATGGAGATGAATTTTGATGTTTAATCTTGAATTGGCTGCAGACCTCTGCAATTGTGCTGTTGTTCAAGTTCAATGCATTGTCTGATATGATCCTCTTAGTCATTCCATACCGATAAATGATCTCCTTTTTTAAGAATCGACCTACTACTGACTTGGTGACACTAGCATAAGAAGCTACCTCTACCCATTTCGTGAAGTAGTCGATGACCACGAAAATGAAACGATGCCCATTCGAAGCTTTTGGTGATATTGACACAATGACATCCATGCCCCACATGGAAAAGGGCTATGGCGAAGTCATAACATGCAAGGGTAAAGGTGGTACATGAATCTTGTCCCCGTATATCTAGCATTTGTGACAGTTCTTAGCATAGCTGATACAATCTCCTTCCATAGTAGACCAATAGTATCCAAACCTCATGATTTGTCTTGCTATCGTAAAGCCATTAGCATGTGTACCCCAAACTCCTTCATGTACTTCTTCTAGGATTTGTCTAGCTTCTACAGCATCAACGTATCTTAAAAGCACCTGATCTTTCCTTCTTTTATAAAGGATATCTCCATCTAACACATATTTGCAGGCTAACCTCCTCAAAGTTCTTTTTTTATTTTCAGTTGCCTGCTCAGGGTATTCACAATTTCTCACATACCGTAATATATCCTGATACCAAGGATAGTCATCCTTTTCCTCTTCTTTGATGTTACAGCAATGAGCTGGAACCCCAGAAATGCTCATCTGAATTGGTTTCATATCCTCTTGTCTATTTTCTTTAATCATGGAAGCCAATGTTGCCAAAGCATCTGCCATCTGATTTTCATCCCGTGGGAGATAACTGAAAGTGACATCATCAAACTCTTCAAGTAACTACAAAACTACCCTTCGATAACTAATCAATTTGGGGTCCCTTGTCTTCCATTCACCCCTAAGCTGGTAAATTACCAATGCAGAGTCTCCATATACTTCCAGGGTTCTAATTTTTCGTTCTTTGGCCGCTCGAATCCCCATGATGCATGCTTCATATTTGGCCATGTTGTTCGTACAATCAAAATCCAATTTACATGTAAATGGATAATGATCATCATTTGGGGATACCAAAACTGCCCCAATCCCATTTTCTACGGCATTGGATGTGCCATCAGAGTTCAACTTCCATGGACATTCTTCAATAGCTGCCACGTACATCAACTCTTCATTATGGAAATCAAAGCTCAACGGCTCATAATCTTCTAGAGCTCTGCTAGCCAGAAATTCTACTATCGCGCTTCCGTTTATAGCCTTTTGACTTACATAGACTATATCGAATTCTGAAAGCAATATTTACTATCTTGCCATTCTTCCATTTAGGGCTGTTGACTCCATCATGTACTTTAACGGATCGAGTTTTGAAATTAGCCAAGTCGTCTGATATAGCATATATTGTCTCAACCTTTGAGTCGTCCAAATCAAAGCACAACACAACTTCTCAATTTGCGAATATCTCATTTCACACTCAGTGAATTTCTTATTGAGGTAATATATCGCTTTCTCCTTTCTTCCTGATTCGTCATGTTGACCAAACACACATCCCATAGAATTACTAAACACTGATAAGTATAGAATTAATAGTTTATCTAGACTAGGTGGAGATAGTACTGGAGCATTTAACAAGTATTGTTTGACTTTATCAAAGGCATTCTGGCATTCATTATCCCAGGTACCTTGGTTGTGTTTTCTAAGGAGGCGAAATATAAGATCACATTTCTCAGTTAATTGTGAAATAAACCGAGCAATATAGTTCAACCTTCTAAGAAAACCCTGAACTTCCTTCTGAGTACGTTGTGGAGACAAATTTCGTATGGCTCTAACTTTGTCTGAGTCAACTTCTACTCCCTTTTCGCTAACGACAAAGCCTAGTAATATCCCCGACCTAACTCCAAAAGTGCACTTTGCTGGATTTAGTTTTAACTAAAATTTCCTTAATCTCAAGAACAGCTTCCTTAAAACTTCAATATGTTCCTCCTTCGTTCGAGATTTGGCGATCATATCATCGACATACACCTCAATTTCTTTGTGCATCATATCGTGGAACAAGGTCACCATAGCCCTTTGGTATGTTGCCCCTGCATTCTTCAACCCAAAGGGTATTACCTTGTAATAGAAGGTGCCTCACAATGTTATGAAGATGGTTTTATCCATGTCTTCAGGATGCATCTTTATCTGACTGTACCTTGAGAAACCATCCATAAAGGAGAACAACGAATATCCCGCTATATTATCTACCAAAGTGTCGATGTGCGGTAAAGGAAAGTTGTCATTTGGGCTAGCTTTGTTCAAATCTCTGTAATCTATGCATATTCGTACCTTCCCATCCTTCTTAGGGATAGGCACGATATTAGCCACCCATTCTGAATACTTAAATTCTTGTAGGAATCCAGCATCAAACTGCTTTTTGACTTTCTCTTTTATTTTCAACACAATATCAGGCCTCATCCTTCGCAACTTTTGTTGAACTGGTTTGCAATCTTGTCTTATAAGAAGATGATGTACCACGATATCAGTATTCAATCCCAGTATATCCTGATATGACCATACAAATATATCCTTGAATTCATGTAGCAGCTTAATAAGACCTTGTCTTGTTTCTTTAGCAATATGTGTGCCAATTTTCACCTCTTTCCCTTCCTCCAAGGCTACATTCTCTATTGCCTCTTTCTCACGGGGTAAGATTTGTTTCTCCTCTTGTTTCACCATTCTCAATAGATCTGGAGACATATCACAATCCCTGTCATCTTTAAAATCCTAAAGTTCTTCTAAACACATGTCTTGCTCAAAAAAGAATCTAGGATTTGTAGTATCAATGCTCATGTCATTAATATCTAGGGACCTGCGGGGTACGAAAGAATGTACAAAGAATAAATGAATTCTCAAAATGTTGTTTTATGTTATGAATGAAATGAAAGAATGTAAAGGTCAAAAGACTATTGAAGGTATAAAATAATATTCACTTGAAAAAATTTCGTTTTATTGAAATATAAATATCTAAATATGAGCCTATTTTACAAATGAAATCTTACTACTCCTAGGCTTTAGAGCAGTAAGAGTGTTCTGGAAATTACTCTGAAGAATCTTTAAAAACTACAGGAAGTTCTTCTATAACCCAATTGTTTAAAGAGCTTCCTGGTTCGTAAGGGCAAATGCCATCAAGGTTTTCTCGTTCAGACTCTTCATCATGCACAGCATTGATATGATAACTTCCTTCTTCAAGCAACCCTCCTTTAGGGTGAATTATCCCTCCTGATACAAAGGTTTGGGATATATATGGGAACGTTATTGATTCCCACTCTACTTCTCTTCCACTTAAACGCGCCCTTCTCCTCTCTTGACGCTTCTCTATTTCCCTCCTCATTTGCTTTTGATCTGGCTTGTAACCCAAACCAAAACGGTCTTTCTTTTCCTTTAACTCTGGAATTTGAATCTCTCCTTGAAGATATCTTCCGAATCCTTTTCTTGGCAAGGCTCCTTTTCCCATTTTCATTTGCAAACTCATCCTTGTAGTTTTGGACATTTTGGGCACTGGCATCTTACTCCCTTCTAAAATGAATGTTGCATTGACAAATTCTAATGAACGGAAAGAGCATTCAATTGCCTCCTCATTTTCTTCTACATAAGGTGCATTACTGGTAACTGTCGCTATAATGTCCTCCTCCGCCTTTATAGTGACCAACCGTCCATCAGCTACTAACTTCAATTTCTGGTGCAAAGATGAGGGCACCGCTCCTACCGAGTGTATCCAAGGTCTCCCCAACAGGCAATTGTAAGAGGGCTTGATGTCCATCACTAAAAAGTCTACCTTATAAGTATTTGGCCCAATCATTAAAGGAATATCGATTCTTCCCATGACCTTTCTTTCCGTGCCATCAAATGCTCTCACTACATTATGGCATGTTTTCATATGAGAACTATCTATAGGCAATCTGTTCAATGTCGATAATGGTAAGACATTTAAGGCTGATCCATTATCAATAAGCACACTTGGCAATGTATACCCCTTACAATGAGTGGTGATGTGTAAAGCTTTAGCTGATCCCATGCCACCAGGTGGGATTTCATCATCATTAAAATAGATGAAATTATCAGCACTTATGTTACTAACCAATCGATCCAACTTGTTGACAGGTATATCATTAGTAACATAAGTCTCATTGAGCACCTTCATCAATGCTTCTCGATGTGCCTCTGAACTTAGAAGCAATGCCAACACTGATATACGAGCTGGTTGTTTGCACAATTGTTCAACCACACTATACTCACTGTGCTTTAAGAATTTTAAAGATTCTCTGGCTTCTTCTTCCTTCACTGGCTCATTAACCAGTGTTTCGGTCCCTTTTCCTTTATCAAAAGCTTTTGCTTTTGCAGGCTCAACTCTGACGCCTTCTGCATCGTAGCGTTTCCCACTGCGTGTGTAAGAACCCTCACCTTGAGCTTTCTTAGAAGCATTAGCTATATCCTCCTTCTCCGGCATTGACACATGGCAGTTATAATTCCAGGGTACCCTCTTGTTATCCTTATAAGGAAAGGAAACAGGTTTATGAATGATGACTTTTGGTACCGTTGGTATTTCAACTTCATTATTTCCTAGTAAAGAAATAATGATCCTTGGCTGGTTTTGATTCTTCAGTGCACCTTCTAATGTGCATATATGTCCCTCATTTGAGCCAGCTTCATAAAATTCTAGCTCATTGTTATCCATAAAGCCTTGTACCAAGACCTTAAACTTTTCACATTCTTGGATCTCGTGTCCTTCTACAGCATGGAACTTGCAGTAGTCCCTCACTCCTCTATTTCTTTCTTTAGAGATTACCATCTCTTTTTTCACCATTTCTTTCCAAGTCACTTTTATCGGCGTTCTCACCTCAGCCACGCCCTCATTAATCCTTCTCGTTCCAATATCTCCAACTGCATTTACCTCCTGATCACCATGATTTGACAATGGGTTCTCATTACTAGGAGTATCGTCAAACTTTACAACCCCCATCTTAATAAGTCTTTCCACTACCTTTTTAAAGCCAGTGTAATTTTTGATTGAATGCCCCGATATCGCTGCATGGTATTCACATTTGGCGTTTGCATCATACCATTTAAGGTATGGAGGTTGCAGTGGTTTCAAATGAAAAGGAGCTATCGCATGCGCATTAAATAAACTTTGATAAAGCTCCCGATACATTACTGGGATAGGTGTAAATAAGATTTTTTCAAAATTCTGTCTCGAACCAGATCCCTGTTTTTGAGAATCCTGTTGCTTAACTGTAGTTACTCTGGGCTGACTAACTGTAACCGTCTTTGGATTATAACTACTTGTATTGTTCACCTCATTATCTTTTCTCCGTGGGGCCGATCTTTGTGTAGTTTCCCCCTCTATCTTGCCACCCCTTATGGCATTCTCAATCATTTCTCCTGCCATAACTATATCAGCGAAACTCTTGGTGGTACTTCCAATCATGTGAGTAATGAATGGGGACTTCAAAGTGTTAATGAACAGCATAGTAGTTTCCTTCTCCAGGAGCGGAGCTTGAACTTGCATGGCGACCTCCCTCCATCTCTGGGCATATTGCCTAAAACTTTCATTAGGCTTCTTTTCCATGTTCTGCAATATGATTCTATCAGGAGTCATGTCAGTCACATGATTATATTGCTGCATAAAAGCTTGCGCTAGGTTTCTCCAAGAACTAATCCTTGCACGACTCAATTGATTATACCACTTAACCGCTACTCCAACCAAACTGTCTTGAAAATAGTGGATCAATAGTTGATCATTTTTTACATAACCAGTCATCCGTCTACAAAACATAGTGATATGGGTCTCAGGGCAAGTAGTCCCATTATACTTCTCAAACTCTGGCATCTTGAATTTATAGGGAAGCACCAAATCTTAGACCAAACTCAAGTCTTTGGCATCGATTCCCTGATGATTATTAACATTTTCTAATGCTTTAAACTTCTCTTCTAATCATTTACAACATTCCTTCAATTGCCTTGATGACTCGAGCCCCATCTCTTCCCTTTCAACTACATCTAAATCAGGGATGGCTGAATTGGTAGGGTTATCTCCTGGGTTGAATCCCGAGCCAATTTGAAAGTTCATAGGTATTCCGGCATCCGCTTGCCCATGTTGAGGCCTTATTGTGATGGACGACCTTCGAGGATATGCTTCAGATTAAGTTTGCACATGGGATGGGGTAAAACCCGGAGGATGATCCTCATTATCTCCTTCAGTGATGGTCATAGGGGTCTTTCCTTTATCCATCGTCCCCTTTAGCAGCTGAGCCATCTCAACCATCATATTCCTTTGAGCCTCCAACATTTGATCCTTCATCTCTTGTTGGATTTTTGCCAATTGCTCCTGCAACTGTTCTTGCATCTCTTTCTAAATCTGCTCAAGTCTTTGATCCATATTCTTTGACTTAGCGCGTGTACCGTAAGGATGTGTTGCTTCCAGATTTTCTTTCTCTTACTCTCTTTTTCTCCCTAATAATTTTAACTAATTAGGGTCTTTCTATAAACTTGAATGCAAATGATGCAATGAGATGCAAATTCATGAATGCTAAAAGATATCGATTTGGATTTAGTTCCTTTTAGAAAACGTTATTTAAGAGACAAAAGTCTTTACACAAAACGGACTACAAATACGCCTTTGCCCTCAGGCCCAGAGTTTTAATCCTATCCAACAACAAAGCTAACTCTAAACCTCTATCTGTCACTAACTCATACTTTGCACTTAATACATTAGCTTGTGCTGCTAGGTCTTGTAAATGATCAGCAACCTCTCGAATCTGGACTATGGCTTCTCCCATGAGATAATCCCTATCTCCAACTTGATCCTGAAGATGGTGAAGTTCTTCTTTCCAGTGTCCTTCTCTTGCCTCGAGCTGCTCTATCCATAATTCACAATTCTGCAATGCTGCTTCCAACCTTCCAATATTATGCTTTATTTCTTCGATCTTGTTCAGACTTGCTTTTAACTCGACCGCAGAATTACGACTTCAATGATAATGAAAAGATTGTCTAAGCTCTGTCACCTTAGCTTTTAATCCTTGGTTTTCCTTCTCTAAGGCCTGATTTTGTGCTTGCATCTCTTGGAACTTCTTCTCCCAGTACTTGGCTTTGGCTCTTTCTTCTTGAACATATTATTGCCATTGCTCTGAAGACTTCCCCAATCCAGTTCTCTTCATTGATAGCTGTGTCTTCTTATATTGCGTCTTTAAATCATCTCGGGCTTCCTCAATTTTCTTTTTTTCTTTTCTTACTTTCTCAACATCGATTTTTTAAGCATCGACGTCTAAGCTTAGATACATCTTCTCCTCCTCAAGCCTCTCTATCCTTTTCTCGAGCTCCAAATTCTTCCTTTCGAACTCTTACTTTATGACCTCTAATTTTGATGGAATCACTCATAAATTCTCCTCCATCTATCGAGCAACCCCCAAACTCGGTCTAGAGATATTATTATTGACCCTCTCGCGAAAACACCCTTTATATTCAAGAGTTGCCGTCGGTCCTTTAGTCAGAATCTTCACACAGCAAACCTTCTTCCAAGTCTCAGAAATTTCTCTCATCTTCTTCTTATAATGATCCCCTTTATACGAGAAGTCACTCTGAGTTAGCCCTTGTGTTGCTGGTATAAACTGTTCCGCCTTGTATTGTCTTAGGACGAGCAATGGTGTATAACCGATAACTCCCCAAATTCCAAGAAGAGGTACCCAATCAAAGCTTCCACACCGATAAAGAATTTCACTAGGGGTCATCCAAGGGGCTTTCCACATAATATCTTCTTCTTGGAGGTTCTGAAGTATTTCTATCCACCTTTCTTCTGTAATGTCATCCCTGCTTAGCGTAGCTACTGCTTCCTTTAGCGGAGAATAGTCTTTGAAGAACACTTGGCAAGGAACCTTATCAACCTACCAAAAATGACTGTGCAACCAAACCAACAGCAACTGTGCACATCCAATGAATCTACCTTCCCCAACTCTCCGACATGCATTCAAGGATCTAAATGTCTCAGCGAGGATTGCAGGCACAGGTGTATTTTGCTTACCTAGTCGATCGAATAAATCTGCGACTGCCTCATCTATGTGCCCCATAGCTTTTGGGAAAATTACCAAACCATAAATACTTAAGGCCAGGACATCGACCCTCCTCTTCACATCTGGGTGTGCCAATATTAGATCCCTCAGACTTGCCCACGGAATGCATTTACCATCACCTTTTTGTTGGATTTGAGCTGCGGCCCACTGTTCACTTATCCTTGTGATCATCATCAATTTCTTTATGAAAGTCGGGAGATTAGTAGCCCTGACATAAGCTTTGTTACCTTGAATTTTCAGACACCGAAGCAAGGTTGTATACTCCTCCAAAGTCAGTACTAAATCTACCTCTCCAAATGTAAAACAACTATAAGCAGGGTTCCAAAACTGTACCATAGCTCGAAACAGGTGCTTATCCACCTTGATATCTAGCAAATAGGGAAGATCTCCAAAATTCTGATAGAAAAGCTACTTAGCCTCGTCATCCTATTAGGCCCAAATGTCTCTCAACTCCTGAAACTCATTCTATGTTGAATTAATATGAGTGAAGTCTCATAACTCTGATGTATACCTCTCAGTGACACTATCTCCTTTCTTTAACTGGGTTTTCTCTTACCAGGTACAGACAGAGGCATTGTCCTTCACTTTATCAAGATATTCGTTCCTCATTGCAAAGCCTTCTATTTTAGAAATCAAACCGTGAATCGGCACCTTTAAATGCTAAATGACATGTAATAGCAAAATAAAATAAGTTAGCATCATATATAAAAAGATGATAAACAAGTACTTATAAGGGTAGCTTACTAAAGGCTATCACTATTTTCCCTAGGATAAGCGCTTAAAGTTTACTATATGAGTTTTAGTTCTAAAGCAAGGGTACTTGAACCAGCAGATTCCTAGGTCCTTACCCATTATAAGCTCATATAGACCAAGTTCAGTTCAGGGGGACATATTTCCCTATGGCCATACGAAGATGAAAATCTCATGAAGACATAGGTACAGTATCCCAGAAGCAATCCACTAGCTCATACAGAGATGAAAACCTCACGAAAGCATAGCTTTTCACTCCCACTTAAGGGTGCGACAACAACAGTCATGCAAATACAATGTACGGCAACAGGATAACAAACATATGCAGCAAACACATGTAAAAAGGATCAATTTTTTAAATTTTCAAACTTCCAACACTAAGACAGAAAATAATCAATTTCTTGGCTAGACTCTCTTATGTCCCCAGTGGAGTCGCCAAGCTGTCGAAACCTCCCTTTTTACGTGGGGAGAGTATTTTGAAAATAGGAGTCGCCACCAACCTTTTAAAGTGTGATTGGATCACTTTATAAAACATTTTGGTCTACGAAATTATGAAAAAACAGGTTCGGGAGTCGATTACGTACGAGGAAGGATTAGCACCCTCGTAACGTCTAAAATTGGTACCAAATTGAATAATTTTGTCTTAATGTCAAAAGTTTGAAAGAATTTAGAAATAAGATCTGTTTTAAAACTGTAATAGTTTGAGTTAAAAAGAATCAAGATTCCTTTGCTTCAAAAGAATATAAACATCACAGCCTGCATGATTGGACACAATATTTTTAAACTTCCATAACTAAAATCATCTTGTGATTTTCAAAACTTATTTAGAAGGGTATTTTAGGCATTTAGACAAACGGGAAATCGCAGCCCAGCATGTTAGGGCACTATTTCCCGAATTTCTAACTACCAAAAAACATTTCCTTATCCTTTTTAAAATCTTTTGGGTCGAATGCAATATAAAAATTCTTTAAAGTGATGATGCATTTAACACATTACAAAGAATCGATATTTAAATAAATTAACCTACATAATACCTTCTTTAACATTCCACGCAAATATAATATAAAAACAATGAATAATGGCATAAATTACACAATATACGTTATCATTTTATGCATATATAATCATAAATAACATAAATATACATGCATTATCGTTACATGCAAAATACAACGTAGTGCATAATGAATACAAGAAATATAAATTGCAATATACATATATGATAATATTTTATGCAATTGTAACTTAAATTAACATAAATAATTAATTTCATGCGAATATGTAAAAGCAATAATAACAAATAATCTATGAAAATTTAACCTACTAAACAATATCAAAATACAAGAAAACAAAAATAAATAAGCAAATTATAAACACATAAAATATAAATCAAATAAAATAAAAAAAGGATATTTAGAAATATTTAGAATAATATAAGAATGATAAAGGAGAACTTTTTTCTTAAAAAAAAAAAAGATTAATATATGTAAACCAAATTATAGGATATAATAACTTAATATATTAACAAAATAATGTACTAAATATTAATATTACACATATTTATTTAATAATAAAATAATAAAAAAATATGTAATTAATGAGTGATAAAATAATATATTTTATAATAAAATAAAAGTAATGTAAGAGATAATATATGGTAAAATATATAACATATAATAAAATTTATAAACAAAATATATAATAATATAATATAATAAATAATATGTAAAATAATATATATGTATAATAAAATGTATGTAATAATATATAATAACTTATAATAATATAATAACATACAAAGAAAAACAATATATATGTATTTATATATAACTAATGTTTATAAAAAATATATAGTATTTAAAATAAATTAGATTTATATAAAAGGATTAAAATTTAATTTAATTTTAAAAAGCAGGGTTAATTATAAACAAATGAAAAACTTTGGGCCTAATTTTAAGACGCATTAAAACAGAGGGACTCACTGGGCAATTAGCCATTATCCTAGAAAACGACGTCGTTCTTCAGAATAAGTTTTAATGGCCACTGGGACTAAATTAAAATAAATGTAAAATGTTAGGGCCAATTTAAAATATAAATAAAATACAATTATAAATTTTAAAAATACAGAAGGATTGGTTGGGAAATTTGCCTTTTAAATGAAAACACGCGGATCCTATTCGGGTCATGGGTCAACACGCGGATCCTGGCCTTGAAACGATGCCGTTTTGAAGCTTATCGTTTTAAGCTAATACGATGCCGTTTTTATTAGGCTATAAAAGCCAAATATCAAACCTAACATTCATTTTGAAACTCGGTTTTAAAAAAAATAAAAGAAATCCTCTGAAAGAGGATTTGGGGCCGACCTCGGAGCTCTGTCGAGCCTCCGACTAAGGGCCTACACGCGCTTACACGCCACCGTCGTCCCCACCGCATACGGTGGCCGGAGGCTAAAAAGCCTTAGTTTCCAATGCAGATCGAAAGGTATGTCCTTTTCCTTCTATTTTCTATGATATCAGTATGTATTTAGAGAGAAAAAAATAAATAATCACCTCGGTACTCTTTCGTCGACTGTTGATTTCTTTTAGTGTAAAATATGTTCTTTTATTGAATCTGTGTGTAAAAAACCCCCTGTACATTTTTCTTGATTCGGGCTTTTATAGCCACTGAAGACAAGTTTACAATCTTTAATTTTATTTTCTTGCCATATTTGCTGCTGTTCTTCTTTCCCTTTTTGCAGGTACCAGCGAGAAATCTGTCAGTGAATATGCTGGCATCGATTCATGCACCGATTGCGGCGTGATATGAAGCCGGAGTCACGGCACAGATGAAGCCCACTGGAACGACGCGAGACGAAAGGGCGTGACTCTTGGGGTACTTGCGGCGCCTAGGGTTTCCGAAACCCTAGGCCTTTCTGTCTTCTGTTAACAAATTAGGCCACTTGGGCCATATCTATTTGTGGATTGGGTGTAATGGGTTAAGGGCTTAGGGTGTAACCGGGTATAGGATTTTGGGCTAAAAATGTAATCAGCTTTTGGGCTTTTAAGTGTATGTGGGCTACTGGTATATCCTATAAATGGGCCATAGATAATGCTCAATTTAGGCTATGTATATAGGCTATCAGTTTGGATTTGTAAAAGGACTTTTATTTCTTTTTTTTTTGTTTTTATATTTATTTACTTGTTTAATGGGCCCGGGAAAATTTGGGCTATTACAGTACTTACTGCAACAGTATAAATTTTTGGCTTATAAATATCAACCTTACTCTTAGTTACTATATGATGAGCATTACGAGTAGCGAGAGGAAAAATTAAATACGTATTTTGACAGTAAGAACCAACTACCTGATTATCGAACCAACAGATTGAGAATTCCCAGAATCACCTGAGTTTGCATCGAAACCAACTGCAAAAGAAGATACGACGGGTGACAATGAAATAGAAGGAACACTCATTCCACTAGAATGCTGAAACTCAGCAGAAGGCAAAAATACTAGAAGACTAGTGACTAAACATGAACTTCACTTTTGTTCAAAAAAAGATTGTAATCTTACAAAGGGGAAAACCGTTTCATCAAACTTCACATGTCTTGAAATAAAAATACGACCACCCTGATCAAGACATTTATACCCTTTTATAATTTGGTGCATACCCAAGAAACATGCAAGGAGTAGATCAGAATTGTAACTTGTGTTGATTGTAGGGTCGAGTCAGTGGATAACATAAACAGCCAAATACTCTAAGCCATTGATAGTCAAGTTGATGTCCAAGCAAACATTTCACTGGAGATGTAACACCCCAAACCTGGCCTAGACTTTATGGCCGGATCTGACGTGCCACATCGAAGCGTTCAAAACATTTTATATTGTTGATCTAGAAAAACTTACTTAGTGTTTTAAAAGATAATTTCGTTATAGGTTAAAGTGAATGGAAGCTGTGCACCAGGTAGGAAACCGGAAAAGAGGAGGTGAGTCCATCAGACTGCTTAAGTACCAAGCTCCCTTTGGATCCAATCCTAGACATGCACACCGCCATTGCCACACCTTAACGTCATGTATATTTTCAAGAAACCAATTTGATTAAGTCCTTTTTAGGAAAAGTGATTAATTTTGGAAAACATTTTCATTGCGGAAGCTTTACTTGTTGTCGTGTTACTTTGAAAATAAGTAACTTTTATAAAACGCGCCCTAAAGCTATCCAATTTCAGCGATTAAGATAATATCATATCTATTCTAGAAAAAAAAACATATTAAAACAATTAAAATAATGAAAGCGGCCTTATTACATTTAAAAACACAAAACCTTAAACATAAATAAAAGGATGTCCAGTTCACCAGAAGAAAAATCGAATTTGCAAAACGTGTGGCCACTCCGAATCCCTCACAGCTCCAAGCCCACTATGGTTGGGGATTACCTGCGTGGATGAAAAATAAAGGGGTGAGTATGGGGAAACTCAGTGTGTAAATTAACCCAACCAGAGCCCAAATCAGTTCAAGCTTTACTGGGCCTAAGCCCTATTCAGAAATCAGTGTTAACTGGGCCTTAGCCCATATAAATATTAACCTAGGCCATAGCCCCTTACAGTATCAGAGTATATTGGTCCTAGCCCATATCAGTATCAATCTGGGCCGTAGCCCTATTACAAGTCGATATATATTGGGCCTTGCCCATATTAACACAGTTGGGCCCATTTCAATACAGTTGGCCCATAACAAAATAATCTCATATGATTAATGCATGATAACCCCATCCAACTCTTCACTTGCCTCCGTCCATCCTTACACTTCCTGTGGGGAATAAATCACCCACGCCATCCCTACACTTACAGTGTTAGCACCGGTTGCACTAACTATAATCCGCAGCAAAGCTGCTTATATCAGAATATGTGGCATAGCCACCAGAATGGGTTCTTCCTCCATAACAAAACCCAACCCCATGCAATAGATATACATGTCATGGCATATAACAAACAGAATCAGAATATCATGTATTTTAGTCAAAATTAACCCTAGGGGTATAACGATCATTTAGCACCTAGGGGTAAAATGGTAATTTTCATACTTAGGGTAGTTTAACAAAATTTACTATTCTAGAGTTTACATACATATTCTAACCATTAACACATTAATAGAAGCACTTACCGAGCGTTTTTACCGAATTGGGCCCGTTAGCCCACTAACCCGTTTTCGACCCATTAAGCCCAAATATACCGAAGTGCTCGAAATTGCGCACTCTGCAATCATACTGATTGTGATTACCAAAATTAACAACCAAACCACCTACAAGCTCGTGACGCATCATCAAGTTCACAAACGCCGGCTTTTTGGCTTTTGCCGATCTAGTCTATGAGTGGGTGTCATTTACACACCTGTTTGTGATGAAACGCTGACGAGTTCCACACATGAACTGCCTACAATCAATTACTAATACGTTAACTATGAATCCATAGCAACTTATCTGCAAAACTCCTTACTAAAAATCGACCATTAACACTTTAGGCAATGGTGTTCTTACCTTTCTTAGAAAAAATGGACTAGATCTAATCACAGTCGTTCCAAATATCCAAGCCTTCGATTAGTATCCTTTAATCCACACTATAGGAAAAAAATCAGATATCACCACTAAACCCTTTGAGTACAATCAATAGGCACCCTTTGCATATAGGGGTTTTTCGGCTTTTACCTTAATTCATGAATAACGAAAGAAAGATTCGAGCATTTACCTATATCATTATGACACTACTCCCAATCGATTGCAGATCCAACTACCGCACAAGAAGGAAAAATACTCAACCAAGGGTTCGGCCTTTGCAGTACCTCAAAGTAGTAAGATTTCAGTTTTGGAAGAAAAGATACGAGGTTTGGCTTCAATGGAAATTCGGCTAACTAGTTTTGTTGAGGATTTATGAGAGAAAAGAAAAAGAAGAATATGAAGGATTTAGGTTCGGCAAAAAGATAGGATGAGAATCAGCAAGAGGAGAAAGAAAAGAGAAGAGGGGAAGAGATGAGAGAAGGATAGAAAAGAATAAAAAAATAGAAGAAGGAAAAAAATAAATCCTAAAGGCCTAAAATATTCGGCACTCTTTAGCTATGGCCGAATGAGTGCATTTCGGCATAGGAATTCTTTCCCAATTCCAATTCCCCAAATTGCTCCTTGATTTTTGGCCAATTTTAATGTTTTAATTTCATTCAAACTCCCCAACCGATCAGAGCAGCCTTATCCACCTACTTGCACTGCTTCAGTACGCTGCTAGGAGTCCTGGTTAGACTCCAACTCGTTCCCCATGCGTGCAGCAAAAACCCAGCCTCTCCTGCGTGAGATGAGGTTCGAACTCCAGACCTCATCTGCCAATGTGCCCATACTTGAGCTGCTGGCCACTGCACCACGCTTCTTACTTTACTAATATATGGTCACAACTAATGTTAACCTTTACGTGCTGAAGCCTTAGTTACCTGCGAAATAAAAATGAAATTTTGCCTGCTGTACATCTCGAACCTTCGACCTCTTCAACACACACATGCATTGCTTGCCACTGCGCCACAGACTCTCGTTGTGTCAAACTTCATTCGCAACTTCCTTTAAGGCCTATTCCAACCATAACTGCATACTAAAAAAAAAAACCTCCCAATTTATGCTTAAGCCGTTCCCCTTAAACCAGTGCTCTTCCCACGCCCTTAGCCACTGCGGGCGGATGGTCGCTTGTGACATGAATTAGCTCGAACAATTAATAAGGCTTACACTCATGCGTATTTCTTGGTTTTTCTAAAATAAAAACATACATTTGCGCACGCAGGGAATCAAACCCCTGCTCCCTTCCAACTGCTTAACATGCCTAACCACTAGGCCAGACTCCTCCTTATGTCCAATTTTAGCCCAACTTATTAATAAACCTTAATGCCCAAATCCCCTAAAGAAACAAAAATAATTGTTTTTGCTAGAGTCTTGGATCGAATTTTTCCCACACTTTAAATACTTCTAAATTTATTTAAAAACTAAATTTAAACACCACATTAATAATATCTTCTATATTTTTAAATAATAATAATAACCATAACAATGAAAATTTCAAATACAATAATATATATATTTTTTCCTAATAATAATAATTATAATTTCCATAAATCAATAAAAATAGATACAGTAAATTTTTCTAATAATAATTTAATTTAAACACTAAATTAACAACAATAATTTTATAAATATATTTGTATCTAATAATTATAATTTTCATAAAAATATCAGTAATAATAACAGAAATATTTTATCAATATATATATATATTTTTAAACACTTGTAATATTTAAAACTTCTCAATATTCAGGATTTCTTCTATCCATATCCCAGACTCAAAGCCCAACTCTTCTAGGCCCAATTTTTTGGGGCGTTACAACTCTATCCCCTTAAAAAAAAATTTCGTCCTCGAAATTTCCAACTATCAACTAACTGTATTACTCAAGTCAAACCACTATGCTTCTGCTGTGCACTCTAGCTCTAATTGTAAGTTAAGTAATTAATACACCATGAGAGAAGTACGTACCAGCATCTGCTTCCGAAGCGTCTCTATTCTCACGGCGATATGCTGCATAGACCAAAGCTGGCTGTCTCGCCTCAGCATGTCCCATACCCCTATCTGGTGCTCCACGACCACGACCCATTCCATTGCTACGGCCTCTTGCTGGCTGCTGACTACCCCTTGGTGGCTGTATATTATCCGTAACAGTAGTTTGTCCATAATCTGGTCTCCGAGGACACTCTCTGAAACGATGCTCCATCGATCCGCATCTTAAACAGGCTCCAATCCTTTTCCAGCATTCGCCATAATGGCTTTTCCCACAATCAACCCAAGGTTGCAATCTAACAGCAGCAACAGGGGCTTCAGCTCGGACCGGCCCATCTGCCTTGACACTTTTCCTATGCCTCTGATCAGAATTGGAGGGCCCTAAATCTATTTTGTTTTTACTCCTTTTCTTTTCCCAGCTCTGACGCTCAGCGCGCTTCACATCCTCAGCTATCTTAGCTTTCTCTACCAACGCCGCAAAATCTCGCTCCCTCTGTGGAGCTATTAATATTCGTAGACTATCTCGGAGGCCATCCTCGAACCGAACACAACGTTCGTACTCTGTTGCTACTATTCCACGGGTATATCGGCTAAGTCGCAAAAACTCTACCTCATACTCAGCCACAGACCGATCCCCTTGAGTTAAGTTTAAGAATTCCTTCCTCCGGGCATCTACGTAGCTTGCCCTAACATATTTCCCTTGAAATGCGGATTTAAAGAATTCCCAGGTAATCCGCTCGAGTTGGGTACCCTCTTTCATAGTCAACCACCACTGGTAAGCTTCCTCCCTAAGTAGTGATATCGCCCCTTTCAGCTTTTGTTCAGCTGTGCAATCCAGGTCATTGTAGCGACGTAAAAATTTTAGCTTAGCTTGGTCGCTAATTGTGGCGATTTATTGAAAAAAAAGTTTGAAATTTGACGTTTGATTTTGAAATAAACAGGGAGTCGCCACCGATCCTTTTTCCTAGGTGTGATCGGACACCTATTAGATCTCTTATTAAAACAAATAAAAGGCTGAGTTTAGGTCTACGTTAAAATCTAGAGAGAATTTAGGGTTCGGGAGTTAGTTACGCGCGAGGAAGGTATTAGCACCCTCGCGACACCCAAAATTGGTATCTTATTAAACATGGGTTGTCTTGATTTTCAAAAATACGAGTTCAATATATATATTTTAATCGTGATCCAATTGAAAAGACGAGAAATCTTTAAGTTTTTATTTTTGAGAAGGACATATCATTTTAACACGAGTCGACCGATATTCACCCAACATAGCGATGAAATCGATGACATTGTATTTAAACCGATACGTTGCCTTGGTTTTCGAAGTAAATAAAGACATGAATCAACGTTTTAAAATAATGAACAACGAACTAATATACAAAAATAGTAGAAACAAAAGATATTAATACTGAAATGCGTTGAGACATGAAATACATATGATGATAATATTAAAGACAATGGTAATGCCTTGCGATATTGAATATAGCAATAGTATTAAATACGAGAAGACCATGTATATATTTATAGTAATAATATTGGAAATATACTACGTATAATATTTGAAATATTTATGAAATAAAAATACTTAACTATTAATGACACAAGTATGTACTTATGGAAAGTATATGTATATAGGGTCAAAAGGTAATAATAATGTTAGAAGTATGTATATGATATATGGTAAAAATATGCATAACATAGCATTAAAAGTGTATATGTAGCATTATAAAATACATAGATATACAAAATAATACATAGTATAGACACATTTGAAATAATAATAACTATTAATAACATATTTATATAAATATGTAAAAAGTATATCTGAGGATAGAAATGAATAATACAATATACAAAAATAACACTAATAAAAGTGTGTATATATATATATATACGTATAAAGAAATACATGTATTAATATAAGTATGGATAATATATACATAGTATGGTAAAAACATAGATATATAAATTATAGTACTAAAATATGCGTATAATACATAAGAATATTGTAATAAAGTATTAAAATTTATACATGATATATGTATAATAATATAATGTCAAAACATTTACCTAATATATATATACATATTAGAAATAAATAACAACTAAGAATAAGAATATTAAAAATAATAATAAAATATATAAACATATATATACATACATATATAATATACATGCATTAATAATAATGATAATAAAATTAGAAATAATAATCATTTAAAATAATAATACTTTAAAAATAATTAATATGTTAATAAAATAACAGTAATAAAAATAATACTAATATGTAATAATAATAATAAAGATAATAACAGAAATAAAATAATAATATTAATATTAATAATATGTAAAAAGGGAAAATAAACGAAAAAGGATGAAATCGGAGTAAAAACAGAATTGCAGGGCAAATTTAAAAAGGAAAAAAATAAAGGACCAATATGAACACGCGTGAAAACAATGGGGACCAAAAGAGCAATTTTCAACGCCTTTAAAGCAGTGCGCATACTGTGGGGACCAGATTGAAAACGATATAAAATTTTAGGCCAGAATTTAAAAGCTTGAAATACTTAATTGCAAAACGTTTAAAAAGCGGAGGGGTTAAACGCGCAAATAACCCCTCCGTTAAAAAAAACATGCGGATCTAACCTGGTGCGGGTTGGGTCGACCTGACCCGCGTCCAAAACGGCGTCGTTTTTCTCATTAACAGAGGGGGTCCAAAACGGTGCGTTTTGGACCCCTATATAAGTAAAAAAAATTTAAAAAAAAATCATTTGTAGCCTGGAAGGAAAAAAAAAAAAGAAAGAAGGAGAGAGGGAAGAAAGGAGAGAGGGGAGGAGGAGCTCGGCAGTGGCCCGATCGAGTACAGTGAGTCGCCGGATGGTCACGGACCACCAAGCAGCGGCAAGCGCCACACCACCGCGTGAGGTAAATTTTTTATTTTTTTATTTTTTATATTATATTATTTGTATTTATTTGTTTATAAATATGAAGTAGATAGATTAGAAAATAGGAAGGAAATATATAAAAAAAAATATTACCTTAAGGCTTTTATTTCGAGATTTTGGTTCTTTGAATATGTATGTTGTTTATTGTTTTTTTACTCTTGATCCGATCTAGTTATTTTGGAGAAATCAACAGTTTCTGATTTTTGGTATTGAAAAAAAAAAGTCCCTCTTACAATCCTTTTGTTTGGGTTTTTATACCCTTTTTACAATGATTTTTTTAATGTTTCTGTCTCTTCTCTGCTTACATTGCTTGCAGGTGCGGTGGGTGGAGGACATGACCAGGGGCGGTGCTGCAGGGGCTGGTGTCAGAGCAAATGGGGAAGGGTAGGTGGCTGAGTCGGTTTAGGGTTTCTAATTTGATAGGGGATGGGTTAAGTTAGAATTGGGCTAAGGGGTTAGTGTAATTGGGTCTTGTATTGGGTTGAGTTTCGGCCTCTATTAGTTGGGTTTGATGTAATGTAGGTTTGGGTTGTTAGGAATGGGGTTTAGTGGTTAGTGGGCCAAAATTGGCCTACTACAGCTGCCCCTCTTTGCTCATTGTCGTGTAACGGGAATAGAGCAAAGACATAAAGAAAGGCCAATTTTGCCCCGTCTTGCCGAGTCTTGACTTCATTGGTGCTCTTCTTATTTAGATAGTCTCCTTCCAGTCTACCGTACTTGTAGCTTCGATCTGCTTCATTGCAACTTCAGAAAGATGAGATCTGATATCTTCAATATGTTCTGCTACAACTTCAGAGAAGTGAGGTTTGTGGTCTTTTCTTCTGCAACTTCAGAAAAGTAAGATTTGATATCCTCTATCAACTTCACTAAAACTTCAGGGAGAAAAGATCTGGTGTCTTCAATCAGCTCCAATCTTTATTCTTTACTTGACATGTGATCTTGAGTTCAACTCATTTCTCGCAATATGAATTGACTCTTTAAAACATAGAAATTAAAAGCAGAAATTAAAAGGCTCAACTCACCTCTCGCAATATGAGTTGATCTTTGAAAAATAGAAATTAAAGGCAGAAATTAAAAGGCTCAACTCACCTCTCGCAATATGAGTTGATCTTTTTATGAAAAGCAGGAATTGAAAAGCAGAAATTGAAAGTACCTCAGCATGCCCCGAGGCTCAACTCACCTCTCGCAATATGAGTTGATTTTTGAAACATAAATTGAAATTACCTCAACGTGTCTTGAGGCTCAACTCACCTCTCGCATTATGAGTTGATTTTTGAAACATAAATTGAAATTACCTCAACGTGTCTTGAGGCTCAACTTACCTCTCGCAATATGAGTTGATTTTCTTGAAAAATAGGAATTGAAAAGCCAAAATTGAAAATACCTCAGCGTGCCCCGAGGCTCAACCCACTTCTCGCAATATGAGTTGATTTTTTTGAAAAACAGAAATTAGAAACGAAAATTGAAAATACCTCAGCATGTGAGCCGAGGCTCAACTCACCTCTCGTAATATGAGTTGATTTTTGAAACAACAGAAATTAAGAATACCCCAGCGTGTGAGCCGAGGCTTGACTCACCTCTCGCAATATGAGTTAATTTTTTTTTTTTTGAAACATAAACTAAAAATACCTCAGCGTGTGACCTGAGGCTCAACTCACCTCTCGCAATATGAGTTAATTTTTGAAAACATGAATTAAAGATACATCAGAGTGCCCAAAACATATCATCTGGTGGAACTCATGTGTCTTTTCCTTTGATTCAGTACAGCTATCATCGAAACCTCTTGCTCTGCTGGAATACCTGCACATGTCATGCGTGATGTTATCATGATATGCATATGTTTGTCCTAAATGCCTTTATGTCTACATGATTATGCAGTGCTCCTTAAGCATGTTTGTCGCTTGTCCTTTTCTTTTCTTTTTTGTCACGAATTGTTATGAAGATCCGCATTCATTACTTCGGCTCTTGACTTTCTCTTCAGGTCTCGTACCCGTATTCGAGCTTCACGAGTAATCGATGTTTCTCAGATATCACTATTTTTGCCCCTGGCTAAACTTTATTCTTGCTTTGAAGTTCTTGTACTTATCAAATTTTCATCCAGGTAATGCTTAACATTTCTTTTGTTTAGAGTATGTCATTTCACCATTTACCATGTAAATAAACACATAATGAGATGCATGAAAAAGGTCAAGTAGGGACAAAAATGATATCTCATATTCATTTATTTCAAGTGTGGCAAACAAAGGAAGTTAACCAATGAGAGTAAAAAATGTCAAAAAGAAAGAAAGGATCGTATTCAACGGATACAAATGCTCTAGATATTCAACACATGAACTCTTCCACGTTCCTCAATCAAGAATCTTTTCGAGTCTGGCTCCTTGCATAGAAGATTTTAAGCTTTTAGAGATGCTTCAAGTACTGTAGTCTCACTGTTTGTCGTACGGTTTAAAACACTTTGCCTTGTAAGCCGAATGTTTGCTTCATTAGAATGCCCTCTCAGGTTTTCATCCTAATCCTTTGTGTTTAATCAAGCGCCCTTTTCGGGTTTTCGCTCTGATCTTCTTTTTTTTTTTAAGATGCCCTTTTCGGGTTTTCATCTTAAGCATAATATTTCTTCACAGCATCTGAGTTCACTGGATTCGGTAACTCCTTCCCATCCATCTCGGTAAGGATCAAAGCTCCACCTGAAAATGCCTTCTTTACGACGTATGGTCCTTCCCAGTTTGGTGCCCATTTTCCTCGCAGGTCTTTTTGTATCGGGAGAATTTTCCTCAACACAAGTTCTCCTTCATGGAATTCTCTTGGTCGTACCTTCTTGTCATGGGCGGCGATCATTCTCTTTTGGTACATCTGCCCGTGACAAATTGCCCTTAGACGTTTTTCTTCTATGAGGTTCAGCCCGATCATATCGAGCTCGAACCCATTCTCGCTTATTCTAACTTTGATTCCATTAAGACTCGCAGAGAGGGGATCTCAACCTCGATAGGTAGCACATGACTTCCATTCCATATACTAGAGAGAAAGGAGTTGCTCCGTAGATGTTAAATCTGGATAATGCGATATGCAAACAAAGCAAATGGAAGTTTCTCGTGCCAATCTTTATACGTCTCAGTCATTTTCCCAATGATCCTTTTAATGTTCTTGTTAGCTGCTTCAACAGCCCCGTTCATCTTTGGGCGATAGGGCGAGGAGTTATGATGCTTTATTTAGAATTGCTCGCACACTTCTTTCATCATCTTATTGTTCAGATTCGTGGCATTATCTCGAAATGATTCTTTCGAGCAAGCCGTCACGGTAAATGATTTCCTTTTTCAAAACTCGCAAGCTGCATCCTCGTCACATTGGCAAACGAAGCGGCTTCTATCCATTTTGTGAAGTAATCGATGACCACAAAAATGAATCGATGTCCATTTGATGCTTTTGGAGAAATTGGCCCTATAACATCCATGCCCCACATAGAAAAAGGCCACGGAGAAGTCATGACATGGAGGGGCGAAGGGGCTACATGAATTTTATCGCCATAGATTTGACATTTGTGGCATTTTCTAGCAAAATTAATGCAGTCACTTTCCATAGTCAGCCAATAATAACCGAGTCTCATGATCTTTCTGGCCATATTGAAACCATTGGCATGTGTTCCGCAGATTCCCTCATGGACCTCTTCGAGCATTTTTCTAGCTTCAATATTATCCACGCATCTCAAGAGCATCTGATCTTTTCCTCTCTTGTACAAGATGTCCCCATCAAGAACAAATCCTGCTGCCATTCTTCTGATCGTTCTTTTGTCGTTCTCATTTGCTTGTTCGGGATACCTTTGATTCTTGATATATTCTAAGATATCATGGAACCATGGTCGTCCGTCCGTCTCTTTTTCAATGCTACAATAGTGTGCAGGAACCTCGTATATGCTCATTTTGAGGGGCATTATTTCTGCTTCTTTACTTGCTTTGAACATTGAAGCCAAAGTGGCCAGGGCATCAGCTAATTGGTTTTCTTCTCGTGGGAAGTAATGAAAGGTTATTTCTTTGAATTCCTTGATCAATTTGGCCACTAAATCACTGTACTTGATCAATTTTGGATCCCTCACTTCCCACTCTCCA
The DNA here is from genome assembly GCA_025698475.1 of Gossypium anomalum. Taxonomy (NCBI): domain Eukaryota; kingdom Viridiplantae; phylum Streptophyta; class Magnoliopsida; order Malvales; family Malvaceae; genus Gossypium; species Gossypium anomalum. Next base: position 66,948,191 of record CM046964.1, read on the forward strand.
CGGATCTGGTAAACCACTAGAGCTGAGTCTCCGTATACCTCTAGGATTTTGATGTCTCGATCAATAGCTGCACGAAGCCCCATGATACAGGCCTCATATTCTGCGATATTATTGGTACAGAAGAAATTCAGTCTTGCAGTGAACAGATAATGATTCCCGTCTGGTGATACCAGGATTGCCCCAATTCCATATCCCAAGGCATTTGACGCATCATCAAAGCACATCTTCCATGACTTCTTCTTTGATGACTCGGATTCTATTTCTGAGATGCACATTAAGTCTTCGTCTGGGAAATCGAATCTTAAAGGCTCATATTCCTCTGTCGTTCGATTTGCTAGAAAGTCGGCTATTGCGCTCCCTTTTATCGACTTCTGACTTACATAGGTAATGTCATATTCTGAGAGGAGAATCTGCCATCGCGCCATTCTTCCTGATAGTGCCCGCGATTCCATCATGTATTTTATTGGGTCTAGCTTTGAAATTAACCATGTCGTATGGTACAACATGTATTGTCTGAGTCTCCGAGCTACCCAAACCAGAGCGCAACAAAATTTTTCAATGGACGCATACTTTGCCTCATATTCAGTGAACTTTTTACTGAGGTAGTAGATCGCCTTTTCTTTCTATCCCGTCTCGTCGTGTTGCCCCAGTACGTAACCCATTGAATTTTCGAACACAGTCAAATACAAAATTAACGGTCTTCCCGGAGTTGGCGGTACTAGCACTGGAGGACTAGACAAATATTGCTTTATCTTATCAAAGGCCATCTGGCATTCTTCATTCCATTCTCCAGGGTTATGTTTTCGAAGAAGTCGAAAGATTGGGTCGCATTGGTTGGTAAGTTGAGCGATAAATTGGGCGATGTAGTTTAATCTCCCTAAGAATCCTCTAACTTCCTTTTGCATGCGTGGGGGTGGTAACTCTTGAATGGCCTTTATTTTATCTAGATCAACCTCGATACCTCTTTCACTGACAATGAAGCCTAGCAACTTCCCTGAGGTAGCCCCAAATGTACATTTGGCTGGATTGAGCTTTAACTGGAACTTTCTCAGCCTGTCAAACAACTTCTTGAGATTCACTACATGCTCTTCTTCCCCTCGGGATTTAGCAATCATATCGTCGACATAGACCTCTATTTCTTTATGCATCATGTCGTGGAATAAGGTCACCATAGCCCTCTGATATGTTTCCCCAGCGTTCTTTAACCCGAATGGCATCACCTTGTAGCAGAACGTTCCCCACATTGTTATGAAGATAGTTTTCTCCATATCCTCGGGGCCATCTTGATCCGATTATACCCCGAGAATCCGTCCATGAAAGAAAAAACAACGAATGTTTCTTTGTGTTGTCTACCAACATATCAATATGTGGCAAGGGAAAATTATCTTTTGGGCTTGCTCGATTCAGATCACGGTAATCCATGCACATTCGTACTTTGCCATCTTTCTTTGGTACCGGGACTATGTTAGCCACCCATTACGGATATTTGGAGGCTTGTAGGAAGCCGACATCAAATTGCTTCTTGACTTCCTCTTTTATTTTTATGACATTTGGGTCTCATCCGTCTTAATTTTTCTTTGGATGGGCTTGCATTCTGGCTTTAATGGGAGCTTATGAACCACTAAATCTTCATCTAGCCCTGGCATGTCCTAGTATGACCATGCGAAAACATCTTTGTACTCGTGGAGTAAAGCGATCAAATTATGCCTGATACTCTCTGAAATAGAAGTCTCAATCTTCACTTCTTATTTCCTTTCTTCAGTGCCCAAGTTTATTGTTTCCACAGATTCTTCGTGAGGCAAAATCTGTTTATTCTCTTGTTCCACCATTCTTAACAATTCAGGAGACGAAACATAATCTTCAGCATTTTCTTTAGCTTCAAATTCTCCTAAACAAACAGCCTTCTCAAAATCAATTTCAAGATTCGTAACGGGTTTGTTCATGTCATCGATATCTGAGCACCTGAAAGTTGAATGGAAAAGGAAGCTATAGAGGGGCATCCGAGTATGGGAAACAACAGACAAAAATGTTATGGCATGGAATGTGGCAAATGTGAGTATAGGCTATGAAATGAGAAAATGATCATGAAATTAGCGATAATGCAAAAAAATCGTGACAAAATGCATCTTCATTGATATTCATTTGAATGATAAAGAGCGAATGCACGCTCTTACAAAAGAATTCTATTATATCTAAGGACACAATAGAAGGTTAATGTTTGGCATTACTCTGAAGACTTATAAACTACAAGAAGCTCCTCGGAAGTCCAATTGTTCAACATGAAACCAGGAGGGCAAGGGCGTATCCTCGAGACATCTTTACTTGCACCAGCCCCTTTGTCAATGACATTTATACTGACATTCTGAAAACCCCTTTCAATTATCCTCAACATGTTTCGTGGATCGTCTTGTCCAGGGTATATCATTCTCGCAGATGTAAATGTTTTTGACAAAGAAGGGTATTCTATGGGCTCCCATTCTGGTTCTCGGCCCAAAGTTCTTGCGATCCTTCTTTCTTGATCTTTCTTCCACTGTCTTCTTCTTTGACGCATGTCAGGCTGGAATCCTAAACCGTATTGAGCCTTGTGGTGTACTGGCTTTAAAGCCCTGACTATTCCTTGCAGATGTCTGCCTAAACCTCTTCTTGCTTACTCCTCTTCCTACGGTCAACTTGACACCCATTCTGGTATTTTTCGACAGTTTTGGCACTGGAATCTTGTTTCCCTCAACGACAAAAGTGGCATTGACAAATTCAAGGGATCGGAAGGAGCATTCCAATGCATCTTTGTTCACTTCCAAGTACGGTGCATCAGCAGAGACAGATGGGACAATATCTTCTTCTCCTTCGATAGTGACCAAACAGCTGTCCATAATAAATTTCACCTTTTGATGGAGAGATGAGGGGACTGCTCCGGCAGAATGGATCCAGGGTCTTCCCAAAAGGCAGTTATATGAGGGCGTAATGTCCATGACTTGGAATTCGACATCATAAATATAAGGGCCCACCTCCAGAGGGATCTCAATCTTTCCCATAACTTCACGCCTCGTCCCATCAAATGCCCTTACCGTGGAATGACAGGGCCTTAAGTAGGACAAATCCATCGCAGATGATACGGAAAGTGTGGCCAATGGCATAACATTTAATCTTGACCCATTGTCGATGAGTACGTTAGGTATTATGTAGCCCTTGCAATGAGTCGTGATATGCGATTGCTTTCACCGAACCTCTACCGTTTGGCGGTATCTCATCATCACTAAAAGAGATGAAATTGTCCGCATTCAAATTGTTTACCCACCTATCAAGCTTTTCAACGGATATGTTGTTGGCCACATAAGCTTGATTTAACACCTTCAATAAAGTATTCCGGTGTGGCTCTAAATTTAACAGTAGTGATAGAACTGAGATTCGTGCTGGCTGCTTACTCAATTGTTCCACCACACTATACTCACTGTGCTTGATAAACTTCAAGAATTCTTGAGCTTCTTCCTCATTCATGGGCTTTTAGTTTTTGTACAGTGGAATTTCTTGCTCGACTTCGACTTCGTGCATCAGCGCTTTCCCTTTTTGCTTCAAGTCGCTACTTTTCTTTGCCGGTTCAACTTTTTTAGAATAGCACCGTCCACTTCGGGTAAAATGACCTACCTCCCCAACATCTTCAATTATGGCTTTGGACTTTCCAACTTCCGGTGTGATGATATTGGCATCATATCTCCACGGTACTATTTTGTTGTCCCTATAAGGGAAAAGAGATGGTACTTCGATTATCATTTTTGGTTTCACCGGCTCCTTCTTTGCATCATAATAAATCACCAATGGTCGATCAGCGCTATAAGGGTGACCTGATGGTTGATTGTCAGAGGCACATATTTCTCCACTATCGGCCTCTTCGGCTTTACAAAAAATCCCGATCTCCTTGTTATCCATCATACTTTGTAATAATCCTCTGAATTCATCACAGGACTGAATGTCGTGCCCTTCGATGCCATGGAACTCGCAAAAACTGTGACTCTTTGCATCCTTTCCTTCGAATATTCCGTTAAAACGACAAAGCAACCCTTTTTCAACTAGTACCTCCCAGATTCTCTGCAGAGGTGTTCTCACTTCAAAAACCCATCTTCTACTTTGTCGTTTATCCTCCTCTCCTACTGCGCTCACATTACCTTCGGTGTGGTTTGGGAATGGATTCCCAGCCGTACCGCTAGTACCATCAAATCGTAAAATACCCGTATCGATGAGCCCTTGAACTCTCCTTTTGAAAGCCAGACAGTTCTCGGTAGAATGCCCCTGGTTCCCCGCATGGTATGCACAACTAGCGTTTGGATCGTACCATTTTGGGTATGAAGGTTTAAGGGGTGTCATGTAGTGGGGAGAGATCAGTTGTTTTTCCAAGAGCTTTGGGTACAATTCCCCATATGACACAGGGATGGGAGTAAATTGCGGTCTCTCGGGATTAGGCCTTGTTGGTCTTGGTTCATTTCTGGGTTGGTTTTGAACGGGTGTAGTATTTTGTAAAAAAGTGGTGACGAGTCTTTGGTTGTTTGTGGCGTAAACGGGGTAATAAGGAGGTGGTGTTTGGTAGTAAGGGGTTTGAGGAGGATAATAGAAATTTGGAGGTGGAAAATTTTGGGGTTGGGGTTGGTTAGGATATGAATTGGGAATATAACGACTTCTAGTTCCCACCATGTGGGCTTCTAGCTCTTTCCTCCTTACGGGTGCTACTTTTCTTGAGCCTTCTGACCCTTCTATTCTACCGCTCTTGACAGCATTCTCTATAAGTTCACCGGAAATTACAATGTCCGCGAAATCCTTCGTGGCACTTCCCACTAATTTGTCATAAAATGGCGCCTTTAAGGTGTTGATAAAGAGAACAGTTATCTCCGTTTTTGTTAGTGGGGGTTCCACTTGGGCTGAGATGTATCTCCATCTCTGCGCATACTGTCTAAAGGTCTCTGAAGGCTTTTTCTCCATCATTTGTAAGGTCATCCGGTCTGGCACCATGTTTGATACATGCTTGTATTGCTCGCAGAATGTAGACGCCAAGTCTTTCCCGGATCTAATCTTTTCCCTGCTAAGTTGGTTGTACCAACAGAGGGCTGACCCTGTTAGACTATCTTGGAAGCAATGTATAAGTAACTTATCCTCGTTCACGTAACCAGTCATTTTTTGACAGAATATGATGAGATGTGCTTTTGGGCACCTAGTACCGTCATACTTCTCGAAATCAGGCACCTTGAACTTCGGAGGCAAAATTAGATCAGGTACCAGACTGAGTTCCTTGGCACCTAGCGCGGAGAAAACCTCAGTGCCTTCTATTGCTTTGAGTCTTTCCTCCAGACTCCTATATTTTGCGTCATAGTTATCCAATTTCAATTTGGCTACTTCTGCGGGGTCGTCCAGATCTAGAACTAGTGGATTCGCAGGACTAGCCCCTGGGTTCGACGCGGATATCCCTTGCCCCAAATTAGTGGGTAGAGCAGGTGGCATAGGTCGATGTTCCAAGCCTGTGGGTTCTCCTTGAGCATACCCTCTCTGCGTTGTATATGCGGGTGGTGGAGTGAATCCCGGGGGACAGAGTGGATCCTGATCGTGGTGAATTCTTGATTGAGGTTCCATAACATCGGGGTTCTGCATGGGTCCTTTTCCTTTGACCAAAGTTGTCATCATCTCCATAATTTTGGCCATCTGATCTCTTTGCTCGAGTGATTCCTCTCGAGATCTTACCATTAGATCTCTCGTCTCTTGTTGCAATTTGGCCAGTTGCTCTTATAATTCCTTTTGAGCCCTTTCCATCCTTTCGATTCTCTCATTGAACTCAGCTTCCATTGCCCTAGTTTGTCGACGCGTTCTGTATAAATATCGTGATTCCAGTCTTGAAGTCTTGCAACTGTGGATTATATGGTTCTTTTAGTTTCGGTGGATGATTATGGTGATATGTACATGCGATGAGTGAATGAATGAGCATATAAATGTATGAATGTCCAAAGAAATAAATGATGCATAAATGTTAGTTATGAGTAAATATGCAAGAATTTGGTGTTGATTTCAAGATAGGCCCATATGTAGGCATTTTATTTATCAGAAGAGTACATTACAAAAAGTTTTCATTTTTCCAACAGTTACACAAATTTCCTAGCCACATTGCCTTGTTTCTTCACTTGCTCTAAAAACTCTAATATACTCGATCTTTGGCTCGGAGGGAATTGGCAACTGAGAACTTCAGCTTCATCTGATAATTGAACAACTTGCATAGCCGCTTTGCGAATTTCATTGATCAAGAAGTTGAGTTGCATTTCTTTTTCTTAGCGAGTTCCTTCATACACGTGCATGTCCCTATCGTACTGATCATTCTTTTCTTCTAGAGCCTTTAGGAGGTTATCTAATTGTTGTTGATGAGATTGTAGCATATTTTCTAAATCTCGTACTCTCTTTTTTAATTCTTGATGTTCAGACTGACTATTCGCAAATTCTGCAGTCACCATTTCATACTCGGCATTCTTCCTTCTTAACTCTATTACAGCGCGCGCGGCCTTTTCCTCTTCTTTCTTTGCTTTTCCCTTCCAAAATTCCATTCCTCCTTTGATGTTGCTAATTTCTTCTTTCCACTCAGCTGTAGACTTGCCCAATCCACTATTCTTTATAGTGTTTCTTAATTTTTTGTTTTCCAAATGAAGGTCCCTTAAGTCGTTTCTCATGATCTCGGCCTCCCTTTGTACTTTTTCAGTTCTGGACCTTTCAACCTGAACTTCAATCTTCAGCTGATAGTTTTCTTCTTGAAGGGTACTAAGGTCCCTAGACAACTTAGCTTTTTCTCTCTCAAATTCTTGTCTAGCTATTTCTAATTCGGATGGCAATTCCTCCAAAAAGGGATTCTGGGCAGTGTAATTTGTTGATGAGATTTGCTGACTACTTACCCGTTGCTTTCTCCATATGTCATAGTCTTAGGTAAGGGTATCAGCATACAGGGCTAATTCCATAAAATGAATTTCCTTCCAAGACTTTGCAATGTCTCGGACTCTCTTCATATATCCCTCACCCGCGAAAGCGAACTCGAATTGTGCTAACCCTCCAGTTGCGGGTATAAATTGTCGCAAAGAAAATTGCCTTTGGACTAATAGCGGAGCGTATCCAACTCCTCCCCATAACCCGAGTAAAGGTACCCAATCTTGGCCTCCACATTTGTATAGCGGGGATGAAGGACGGATCGTGGTGCTCTCCATGTTATATCCTCGTATGAAGATTCTCAAAAGCGATATCCAATGTTGCTCGGTGACTTCTTTCGGCCATTCTTTCTTGAGGTAAGCTTCTAGCAGGGCGAATGTTTTTGAAAACATGTGGAATGGAGTGCGCTCTACTTTCCAAAAATGACTCAAAATCCAAACATTGAGCAGCTGTGCACATCCGATAAATCATCCCTTTCCAACCCTTCGATAAGTACTCAGGGACCTGAATGTCTTGGCTAAGATAGTCAGGACAAGGTTGACTCCTTGTTTTAGCCTTTCGAAGAAATCAAATACTGCGACTTCAAGATGTCCGAGAACTTTCGAGAAAATGACCAAACCGTAAATGGCCAAGGCGAATAGATTGACTCTCTTTAATATGTCAGGATGACTCAGAACCGATTCTCGTAGGCTAGACCATGGAATGCAAATGGTTTCATTCTTCTTCTTTATTTGTTTTTCGGCCCATGCATCAGTCATGTCTGTCAATCTTACTAATTTTTTCTTAAAGGTCATTGGCTTAGGCTCCTTCACGTATATCTTGCCGAGTTGCACATTGTCGATGCGGAGTAAAGCAGCATACTCTTCTATGGTTGGAGTCATGTCCTCTTGATTGAAGGTAAAGCACTGATAAGCTGGGTCCCAGAATCGAACCATGGCTTGAATCAACTGTTCGTCTACACGAATGGTGATCAAGTGAGCTATATCTCCATACCTCTCAGTGAAAATGCCCCTAGTGTCTGAATCCCATTGATTCCAAACTCGCACCAAATCCTCAAGGTTATTTTGGCGAAAATTCACAGTTGTACGTTCGGGCAAATTGGCAACACACCCTTCCACTAGGCTGTCCCCCTTTTCTCTCTGAGTTTTTAGAGACCAGTCTCGAACCACTGTATTCTTCTCGGTTATTTGTGTAATTGACTCCTCCATCAGAAACCCGTTCTTTGGCAGCTATCCTTTAATCAACACCTTCCTAACGTGATGCCTATGATGCATGATGAAAATAAAAATAAACAAACAAATTTGGTTAGTAAACACAACAAATATAATTTGAGAAACAAATTAAACTACTCAACCCAATTCTTTTACATAAACAGTGTAAATGAAAGGCAAAAGGCATTTCCCCGTGTACTTATTTTGGTGACTATAAGCAGACAGAGGTTCGGCATGGCTCTAATTGGATAGCTCGTATGGTTCGTTACATGCGGTTTTGGTTCTAGACAGGTACTCGAATCATTCGTACCGTCGTCTATTAAGACTAGTACGAAGCCTCGGTCGTAGCTCATCACAAGCTCATGAGTTCAATTCGAGGGATTACATTTACTTATGCCTATGCGGAGGGACAAGTTAACTCATGAAAGCATAAGTCATATGTAACCTGAAAGTATCCACTAGCCTGTGCGGAGGGACGAGTTAACTCACGAAGGCGTAGCGTTTACTTTCACTTAAACAGACGGAGCCCGGGTTTAGAGCTCATGTTATGCAAAATGCAAGTGCACTGTGTGTGGTGGGGAAAAACTCATAAACCTTTACGTTTTATTTAAAGAAACTAAACCAGAATTAAAACCATAAAAATGAAAACTGAAAAACAAACAACTAACAAGTTAGAAGAAATATTTACAACACGATGCAAATGCATGAATTTTGAAAACGAGATTTTCGGATCACGACCAAATATTTACTTTGAACAAGGAAATTTGAAAACTCTGAAAAAACATGTTTAATTCGACTTGACTCGCACCGAAGTCCCCAATGAGTCGCCGGTATGTAGAGCGTGACGTAAAAATTTTAGCTTAGCTTGGTCGCTAATTGTGGCGATTTATTGAAAAAAAAGTTTGAAATTTGACGTTTGATTTTGAAATAAACAAGGAGTCGCCACCGATCCTTTTTCCTAGGTGTGATCGGACACCTATTAGATCTCTTATTAAAACAAATAAAAGGCTGAGTTTAGGTCCACGTTAAAATCCAGAGAAAATTTAGGGTTCGGGAGTCAGTTACGCGCGAGGAAGGTATTAGCACCCTCGCGACGCCCAAAATTGGTATCTTATTAAACATGGGTTGTCTTGATTTTCGAAAATACGAGTTCAATATATATATTTTAATCGTAATCCAATTGAAAAGACGAGAAATCTTTAAGTTTTTATTTTTGAGAAGGACATATCGTTTTAACACGAGTCGACCGATATTCACCCAACATAGCGATGAAATCGATGACATTGTATTTAAACCGATACGTTGCCTTGGTTTTTGAAGTAAATAAAGACATGAATCAACGTTTTAAAATAATGAACAACGAACTAATATACAAAAATAGGCGAGAAACAAAAGATATTAATACGAAATGCATCGAGACATGAAATACATATGATGATAATATTAAAGACAATGGTAATGCCTTGCGATATTGAATATAGCAATAGTATTAAATACGAGAAGACCATGTATATATTTATAGTAATAATATTGGAAATATACTACGTATAATATTTGAAATATTTATGAAATAAAAATACTTAACTATTAATGACACAGTATGTACTTATGGAAAGTATATGTATATAGGGTCAAAAGGTAATAATAATGTTAGAAGTATGTATATGATATATGGTAAAAAATATGCATAACATAGCATTAAAAGTGTATATGTAACGTATAAAATACATAGATATACAAAATAATACATAGTATAGACACATTTGAAATAATAATAACTATTAATAGCATATTTATATAAATATGTAAAGTATATACAGGGATAGAAATGAATAATACGATATACAAAAATAACACTAATAAAAAGTATATATATATATATATATACGTATAAAGAAATACATGTATTAATATAAGTATGGATAATATATACATAGTATGGTAAAAATATAGATATATAAATTATAGTACTAAAATATGCGTATAATACATAAGAATATATGTAATAAAGTATTAAAATTTATACATGATATATGTATAATAATATAATGTCAAAACATTTACCTAATATATATATATATATATATATATATATATACATATTAGAAATAAATAACAACTAAGAATAACAATATTAAAAATAATAATAAAATATATAAACATATATATACATACATATATAATATACATGCATTAATAATAATGATAATAAAATTAGAAATAATAATCATTTAAAATAATAATACTTTAAAAATAATTAATATGTTAATAAAATAACAATAATAAAAATAATACTAATATGTAATAATAATAATAAAGATAATAATGTAAATAAAATAATAATATTAATATTAATAATATGTAAAAAAGGAAAATAAACTAAAAAGGACGAAATCGGAGTAAAAACAGAATTGCAGGGCGAATTTAAAAAGGAAAAAAATAAGGGACCAATATGAACACGCGTGAAAACAATGGGGACCAAAAGAGCAATTTTCCAACGCCTTTAAAACGGTGCGCATACAGGGGGACCAGATTGAAAACGATATAAAATTTTAGGCCAGAATTTAAAAGCTTGAAATACTTAATTGCAAAACGTTTAAAAAGCGGAGGGGTTAAACGCGCAAATAACCCCTCCGTTAAAAAAAACACGCGGATCTAACCTGGTACGGGTCGGGTCGACCCGACCCGCGTCCAAAACGGCGTCGTTTTTCTTATTAACAGAGGGGGTCCTTGGACCCCTATATAAGTAAAAAAATTTTTAAAAAAAAATCATTTGTAGCCTGGAAGGAAAAAAAAAAAAGAAAGAAGGGGAGAGGGAAGAAAGGAGAGAGGGGGGGAGGAGGGAGCCCCGGCCAGGGCCCGATCGTCGGCCGGTCGCCGGACGGTCACCGGACCACCGTCGACGCCGGCGCCGGCGCCAGCCACCGCACGCGGTGGTCGGAAAGATAAATTTTTTATTTTTTTTCTTTTTTTATATTATATTATTTGTATTTATTTGTTTATAAATATGAAGTAGATAGATTAGAAAATAGGAAGGAAATATATAAAAAAAAATATTACCTTAAGGCTTTTATTTCGAGATTTTGGCTGCTGAATATGTATGTTGTTTACTTTTTTTTTTTTTTTACTCTTGATCTGATATAGTTATTACTGGAGAAATCAACAGTTTTTGATTTTTGGTATTGAAAAAAAAAAGTCCCTCTTACAATCCTTTTGTTCGGGTTTTTATACCCTTTTTACAATGATTTTTTTAATGTTTCTGTCTCTTCTCTGCTTACATTGCTTGCAGGTGCGGTGGGTGGAGGACATGACCGAGGCGGTCTTTGCAGGGTCGTGTGTCGTGAGCAAATGGGGAAGGGTAGGTGGCTGAGTCGGTTTAGGGTTTCTGATTTGATAGGGGATGGGTTAAGTTAGAATTGGGCTAAGGGGTTAGTGTAATTGGGTCTTGTATTGGGTTGAGTTTGGGCCTCTGTTAGTTGGGTTTGATGTAATGTAGGTTTGGGTTGTTAGGAATGGGGTTTAGTGGTTAGTGGGCCAAAATTGGCCTACTACAGTAATCCATTATTCTCTCCGTGGCTTCCAACCAGTACTCAGCCACATTCGGGGCTACACCAGATATGCCCCTAAAGATCTCCGCTCCATTAGCCCGGAGTCGCTCAGAAATAGATCCTCGAATTCCATTTCCGCATTTGCCCCAAGCAACCCTTCAGAACACGGAGCATTGCCTGAGATAAAGCGTCATCCCCAGCCGTACGATCATACGGTCCTATCCCACTATCCGTCGTAGGCGATGCCGGTGTCTCACTAGCGTCCACCACAGGTATAGTATCAGAAGCAAAGGACTCAGCTCGAGCCCCTCTACGGCCTCTACCACGGCCCCTAGTACCCCGTCTACGAGTACCACGTGTGCTCATCGTATCTATCGAATTGTCTGTAATAAGAGTTTTATGCACATATAGAGTTTCAGAGTTCGCTTTCGCAAATCTCAGCCTAGCTACAGTCTCAATCTCAATATAACTCAAACTACAATGTCATAACAGAGTCTCAGTAATATAACAGATACTTAGTAAAGTTCAGGAAAGGTACTTACAGACTTGGGCCGGAGATTCTGTGTGCCACTTCTTCAGAAACCAGATTTTCAAATTTATTCTTTGTGCACTTTGAAAACAAAATTTAAAAGAATTTTCTAACATTTCCACAAAATCGATTTCAGTGATTTTCCATAGAACTAGATTTCAAAATTTTTATGACAAACGTTTGGACCCGATCAATAGCCGAGTTGTTGCAACCGGGCTCTGATACCACTAAATGTAACACCCCAAACCCGGCCTAGACTTTATGGCCGGATCTGACGTGCCACATCGAAGCGTTCAAAACATTTTATATTGTTGATCTAGAAAAACTTACTTAGTGTTTTAAAAGATAATTTCGTTATAGGTTAAAGTGAATGGAAGTCGTGCACCGGTAGGAAACGAGAAAAGAGGAGGTGAGTCCATCTGATCGCTATACCAAGCTCCTTCGGATCCAATCCTAGACATGCACACCGCCATTGCCACACCTTAACGTCATGTATATTTTCAAGAAACCAATTTGATTAAGTCCTTTTTAGGAAAAGTGATTAATTTTGGAAAACATTTTCATTGCGGAAGCTTTACTTGTTGTCGTGTTACTTTGAAAATAAGTAACTTTTATAAAAAGCGCCCTAAAGCTATCCAATTTCAGCGATTAAGATAATATCATATCTATTCTAGAAAAAAAAACATATTAAAACAATTAAAATAATTAAAGCGGCCTTATTACATTTAAAAACACAAAACCTTAAACGTAAATAAAAGGATGTCCAGTTCACCAGAAGAAAAATTGAATTTGCAAAACGTGTGGCCACTCCGAATCCCTTACAGCTCCAAGCCCACTATGGTTAGGGATTACCTGCGTGGATGAAAAATAAAGGGGTGAGTATGGGGAAACTCAGTGTGTAAATTAACCCAACCAGAGCCCAAATCATTTCAAGCTTTACTGGGCCTAAGCCCTATTCAGAAATCAGTGTTAACTGGGCCTTAGCCCATATCAATATTAACCTGGGCCATAGCCCATTACAGTATCAGAGTATATTGGGCCTAGCCCATATCAGTATCAATCTGGGCCGTAGCCCTATTACAAGTCGAGATATATTGGGCCTTACCCATATTAACACAGTTGGGCCCATTTCAATACAGTTGGCCCATAACAAAATAATCTCATATGATTAGTGCATGATAACCCCATCCAACCCTGCACTTGCCTCCGTCCATCCTTACACTTCCTGTGGGGAATAAATCACCCACGCCATCCCTACACTTATAGTGTTAGCACCGGTTGCGGCACTAACTATAATCCGCAGCAAAGCTGCTTATATCAGAATATGTGGCATAGCCACCAGAACGGGTTCTTCCTCCATAACAAAACCCAACCCCATGCAACAGATATACTTGTCATGGTATATAACAAACAGAATCAGAATATCATGTATTTTAGTCTAAATTAACCCTAGGGGTATAACGGTCATTTAGCACCTAGGGGTAAAATGGTAATTTTCATACTTAGGGTAGTTTAACAAAGTTTACTATTCTAGAGTTTACATACATATTCTAACCATTAACACATTAATAAAAGCACATACTGAGCATTTTTACCGAATTGGGCCCGTTGGCCCACTAACCCGTTTTTGGCCCATTAAGCCCAAATATACCGAAGTGCACGAAATTGCGCACTCTACAATCATACTGATTGTGATTACCGAAATTAACAACCAAACCACCTCACAAGCGCTCGCACGCTCGCAAGTTCACAAACGCCAGCTTTTCGGCTTTTGCCGATCTAGTCTATGAGTAGGTGTCGTTTACACACCTGTTTGTGACGAAACGCTGACGAGTTCCACACACGAACTGGCTACAATCAATTACTAATACGTTAACTATGAATCCATAGCAACTTAACTGCAAAACTCCTTACTAAAAATCGACCATTAACACTTTAGGCACTGGTGTTCTTACCTTTGCCAAAAAAATAGACTAGATCTAATTCTGGTCGTTCCAAATATCTAAGCCTTCGATTAGTATCCTTTAATCCACACTATAGGAAAACAAATCAGATATCACCACTAAACCCTTTGAGTACAATCAACAGGCACCCTTTGCATATAGGGGTTTTTCAACTTTTACTTTAATTCATGAATAACGAAAGAAAGATTCGAGCATTTACCTATATCGTTATGACACTACTCCCAATCGATTGTAGATCCAACTACCGTACAAGAAGGGAAAATACTCAACCAAGGGTTCGGCCGTTGCAGTGCCTCAAAGTAGTAAGATTTCAGTTTTGGAAGAAAAGATACAAGGTTTGGCTTCAATGGAAATTCGGCTAACTAGTTTTGTTGAGGATTTATGAGAGAAAAGAAAAAGAAGAATATGAAGGATTTAGGTTCGGCAAAAAGATAGGATGAAATCAGCAAGAGGAGAAAGAAAAGAGAAGAGGGGAAGAGATGAGAGAAGGATAGAAAAGAATAAAAAAATAGAAGAAGGAAAAAAATAAATCCTAAAGGCCTAAAATATTCGGCACTCTTTAGCTATGGCTGAATGAGTGCATTTCGGCATAGGAATTCTTTCCCAATTCCAATTCCCCAAATTGCTCCTTGATTTTTGGCCAATTTCAATGTTTTAATTTCATTCAAACTCCCCAACCGATCGAGGCGAGCCTTATCCACCTACTTGCATCGCTTGCTTGACGCGACTGCTAGGAGTCCCTGGTCGACTCAACTCCTTCCCCATGCGCGCAAAGAAAAACCCGACCTCTCTGCGTGAGATGAGGCTCGAACACCAGACCTCGTCTGCCCATGCGCCTACATTTGAGTTGCTGGCCACTGCACCACGCTTCTTCCTTTACTAATATATGGTCACAACTAATGTTAACCTTTACGTGCTGAAGCCTTAGTTACCTGCGAAATAAAAATGAAATTTTGCCTGCTGTACATCTCGAACCTTCGACCTCTTCAACACACACATGCGTTGCTTGCCACTGCGCCACAGACTCTCGTTATGTCAAACTTCATTCGCAACTTCCTTTAAGGCCTATTCCAACCATAACCTGCATACTAAAAAAAAAACCTCCCAATTTGTGCGAGCCGTTCCTTAAACCCAGGCTCTTCCCACGCCCTCCTAACGCCCTTAGCCACTGGGCCAGAAGCCTGCTTGTGACATGAATTAGCCTGAACAATTAATAAGGCTTACCTGCGACAGCCCTTGGTTTTTCTAAAATAAAAACAAACATTTGCGCACGCAGAGAATTAAACCCCTGCTCCCTTCCTACTGCTTAACACACCTAACCACTAGGCTAGACTCCTCCTTATGTCCAATTTTAGCCCAACTTATTAATAAACCTTAATGCCCAAATCCCCTAAAGAAACAAAAATAATTGTTTTTGCTAGAGTCTTGGATCGAATTTTTCCCACACTTTAAATACTTCTAAATTTATTTAAAAACTAAATTTAAACACCACATTAATAATAATATCTTCTATATTTTTAAATAATAATAATAATAACCATAACAATGAAAATTTCAAATACAATAATATATTTTTTTTCCTAATAATAATAATTATAATTTCCATAAATCAATAAAAATAGATACAGTAAAATTTTCTAATAATAATTTAATTTAAACACTAAATTAACAACAATAATTTTATAAATATATTTGTATCTAATAATTATAATTTTCATAAAAATATCAGTAATAATAACAGAAATATTTTATCAATATATATATATATATATATATATATATTTAAACACTAGTAATATTTAAAACTTCTCAATATTCAGGATTTCTTCTATCCATATCCCAGACTCAAAGCCCAACTATTCTAGGCCCAATTTTTTTGGGGCGTTACAGGAGAACTCCTACCTAACCTTTTAGTCGGAAGCAGATTCATAAGATACACTACAGAATAGAATGCACCAGACCAAAATAAGAGAGGAAGTGATGCTTATGCAAGCGACACCAAACCAATTTCCACAATCTGTTGATGGCTTCTTTCTACTAGAGCATTCTGCTCAGATATGTGTAGACATGACAAACAATGTACAATACCAAACTTCTGAAGATAAGGGGCAAAACTCAAAGACAAATACAAATAAAAGTAATATGTAAATCGTAGTAACACAAGCACCGCGTATAACCAACTCAAATACAAATAAACAGAGCATAATATATAAATCATAGTAACGCAAGCATTTGATAACATATGTATAACCAGTACGGAACAGATCTAGAGTATCACAGAGATTTCAACATAGGTAGTACAACAAAACAAAGCAAAACAGAATAGAGCAGAATAACACAATTCATACAGAATAGAACCGAATAGAGCAGAACAGAACAGAATGGAACAGAGCAGAGCAATACTGCATAGAACAGAACAGAACGAAGCAAAGTAGAACATAACAAAGCAGAACTCTGTTACACACCAAAATAGAGTTCTTCTCTGAATTCATCCATCTAAAACACACTAATAAAGTCATCATGGGTTGCCCGGCAAAGATAACCCGCCACTCCGGGATGCCCAGCAATGATGGCTTATATATATGCAGTTAAACTGCCAATCAAATATATGTGTTCAAGCCAATAATTACGCAGATCATCAATTGCCAGTACAAAATCTTCCTCCTTTAACATCAACCCAAGTCCCCATGCATTGTGTCATAGCACACATATGCAGAATTAGAGTAATGAGCAAGTAAGACATGCTATCTTTCAATAATAGAATTAGTAACCATGAGAATCTATCTTTTGCAAGTCTAACATGTTCAGATATCGCATATTACTCATCAATAGAGCAATGTAGAGGCGTACCAACAAACTTAACAGAATACAGATCGTTCTTAATAATTCGTACACATAAACAATAGCACATTATGTTCTAACGGATCCTACTCACTTAGGTTCAAACATAACAGATATACGTACAGATCACAAGTTGTTCATTCCCAGTCTAACTCGTCTAGATATCGTATATATCATACATATATCAGTCTTAGAACATCAGATAATCCTCTTACAATCAAATTTAGATCATAAATACATTGTGGAGGTTAGTGCTCATGTTGGGCAACTCTCACGGCCTTAAAAGTAAGATTCAAATTGTAAGAGCCCAAATTCGTCCGGGCCATAAACTAAAAATAAAAGTCCATTACACAGTCCATTTTCAAAATAAACAAGCTTCAAAGCCTGATAAGCCCAAAGCCCGTTACACTTATAACCCAATCAGGCATAAACTACCCAGCAGACCCACAAACACCCGTGACCCAATTAAACTAGCTAGCCCAAATTCAAAAAGTCCAATTGGCCCGACTTGTTACACCAAGCGAGAAACCCTAGGGTTTCGCTTTCTCTCGCGCCCCCAAGCGAAGCTTTCGAAGCAATTTCAAGCAGACGCGCTGCGTCTCGTCTCTCACGATGTTTCAAGAACCTCCATCAGCGCGCGATTTGACTCCGTGATCGGCGGCGTATCTACACCAAAGACGGTCACTACCGGATCCCTCATTTCGATTGCTTGTAAGAAAAGGAAACAAAGCAAAGAAGATACGCGAAAAGTAGAGCATAAAATGGCAAGAAAATCACAACAGAGCAATCGAGAGATACAAAGAGACAAGAAATAAAATCGGAGATTTCTTTCCTTATGTAATGAATCCGTGGCTATAAAAAGCCCTTTGTAACCCTTGTAACGATTACGCATACAGAAAACAAGAAAGCAAAAACAAACAGTTTCAAAGAAAAGGTGATTTAACCGTTTGTTTTTATCTTCTGTAACATATGCATGTATATAAACTGTTTTAGCAAAAACAAATATAGGACTTTTAGAGGAGAAGAGATTACCTGGGGAAAGATGAGGGTTTTAACCCTCGAACCTCCATGTATGACGGCGCATGAGGCGCGTGTGCAGGCCCTGCATCATAGTCGGGGGCTGAAGACCAGACCGACCCCAATCCTCTTCAGAGGATTTCTAAATTTTTTTAATGAACGGTGTAAAAATGAATTCAAAGCTTTAAGTTTTGACTTATATAGCCCAACGGAAATGACACCGTTTTAGCTTAGTCTGATAAGCTTAAAACTGCGACGTTTTAGACCCCAGGATCCGCGCGTTGACCCGATTACCCGGGGAGGATCCGCGCATTCTTGAGAATTGGGTTAATTACCTAATTGATCCTTCTTCCCCTTTTTGTGTTTACAATTAAGCTTTATTTTGTTTATAATATAGCCTTATTATTTTGTTTTAGTTTTAATTTAGTCCTAACGATTATTACATATTGGAAACGGCGTCGTTTAGGATTAGGGCAAATTGCCCAGTGAGTCATTAGCCGTTTTAATTCTTGCGAATCAGGCCCAGAACTTATACTATTTCATAAGTTGGCCTTATAATTCTATTAAAATAAATTAAGATAGATGTAAATAAATAACATATAAAATATTTGAAATAACATATAAATGAAACATTTAAAAAAGGGGTTAATAAATGAATTAAATAGATTTAGGACATGGTTAAAAATGAATTAAAATTTAGGGTATAAAAGTATAAATATTAAAAAGTTAATTAGGGATCCAAACAAAAACCAAACAAGATCTGAGGGTTAAATTTAAAAAAAAAAAAAGACAGAAAATGGGGCTGATTGAATGGGGTTGCGAAGGAGAAGGACCAAATGCACAAATCTCCCATTTAAGGAGAATGCGCAAACCCTCATTCCACCAAACGGTGTCGTTCCAAATGATTTAAAACCATAAAATTTCCTTCTTTTTTCAATCTGCTGTTTCTTCTTTTGTTTTCCAAAGAAAAAAAAACACAAAACACTCTCTCCCTTTGTTTCTTCGATGAATCGGATTCCCTCACCGCCCATCATACCACCACCGTACTCGGTGGCCGATGGTGCGCGAAGATGGGCTTTTCAACCCCATTTCAGAACCCTTTTAAAGTTGAACCTCTCCCTACCAGAAAAGGTGAAAACAGAGGGCTTTTGACCCCTTTTGGGTTCGATCGGGGCAATGGTGGCGAGCTCCGGTGATGTGGTTGCAAGGTACCCCGGTGAGCCCCTTTTTCCCCTTTTTTATTATTATTACTTAATATTTATGAACAAAAAAATGAAGAAAAAAAATAAAAGAAAAGAAAAGAACTAAGCAAGAATTTGAATTGAAAATAAAGATTAAATTCACCTTTCGAAGTTTTCTTTTGTTTTTATTTTCTGATGTTTGTAAGTGTTCATCAAAAAAGAAGCCAACTACAAGGAGAAGGTTGTGGCTTTTAAAGCCAAGTTACAAGATTTTTCCTTTCTATTTTTTGTTTTTTTGTTATTGTTTCTTCTGCTACTTGCGTGTGCCTTTTTGCTTACGTCTTGCAGGTGGTTGTCAGAGGCACGAGGAGGCAAGCTGAGCGGTGGTGGTAGAGGCGAAGGTGGCGTGCGGCACTAGTTAAGCTGAAAGAGGCTAGGGTTTGTTGATTTCTACCAAAATTTGTTTAGGTAGTGGGTCATAGAATTTGGGCTTCAGTTTTTTTATATTGGGTTTAAGTTTGGGCTTGATGTTGTAAATAATTTAGACTTTAATTGAGGCTTGGTCAAATTTGGCCTATTACAGTTGCCGCTCTTTGCTCGTTGTTGTGTAACGAGAATGAAACAAAGACCTTAAGAGGGCCAAATTTGTCTGGACCTGCCGAGTCTCGACTTCTTTTGATGTTTCTTTCCTTCAAGTAGCTTCATTCCAATCCACTGCATCCTCAGAGGTATAGGAACTGTTGCTTTGATCTGCTCCACTGTGACTACTTGTAGCTTTAACCTATTCCATTGCAACTTCAAGTAGATAAGATCTACTATCTTCAGTCTGCTCTACTGCAACTTTAGGGAGATAAGACTTGTAACTTCAACTTGCCCCACTGCAACTTCAGGGGGATAAGGTTTGTGGCTTCAATCTACTCCACTACAACTTCAGGGAGATAAGATTCACCGTGGTAGTTTTGATCCGACCTACTGCAACTTCAGAAGCATAGGATTTATGGTTTTAATTTACACTACTGTAACTTTAGAGAGATAAGATTTGCTATCTTCAGTCTGCTCCACTGTAACTTCAGAGAAATAAGATTCGCTATCTTCAGTTTACTCCACTGCAACTTCAAGGAGATAGATCTATTATTTATAGCTTCAATCTATTCCACTGCAACTTCAGGGAAATAAGATTGATCATCTTTGATCTGCTCCACTGCAACTTCAGGAAGACAAGATCTATAATTTTTTTTTAACCTACTCCACTACAACTTAGGGAGATAGGATGGTGGCTTAAATCTGCTTCACTGCAACTTCAGGAAGACAAGATTCGCCGTATTCAATCTACTCCACTGTAACTTCAGGGAGACAAGATCTACAATCTTCAGCCTACTCTACTACAACTTTAGAGAGATAGGATGGTGGCTTAAATCTGCTTTACTGCAACTTTAGCAAGACAAGATTCGCTGTATTTGATTTGCTCCACTATAACTTCAGGGAGACAAGATCTACAATCTTCAGCCTACTCCACTACAACTTTAGGGAGATAGGATGGTGGCTTAAATCTGCTTCACTGCAACTTCAGGAAGACAAGATTCACCTTATTCGATCTGCTCTACTGTAACTTTAGGGAGACAAGATCTATAATCTTCAGCCTACTCCACTACAACTTTAGGGAGATAGGATGGTGGCTTAAATCTGCTTCACTGTAACTTTAGGAAGACAAGATTTGCCGTATTCGATCTGTTCCACTGTAACTTCAAGGAGACAAGATCTACAATCTTCAGCCTACTCCACTACAACTTTAGGGAGATAGGATGGTAGCTTAAATTTGCTTCACTGCAACTTCAGGAAGACAAGATTCGTCATCTTCGATCTACTCCACTGCAACTTCAGGGAGGCAAGATCTATAATTTTCAGCCTATTACCTTACTGCTTAGGGGGTTAAGGCTTATGAATTCATCGATTCCACTGTACTGTCCTCTGAGGAACATGATCTGTAAAATCAGTTTCATGTATCTATGCTTATGCCAAATAATTAGGATGCTATGATTGAAATGAATCAAATGCTCCTAACTAGATGTGATGCTTATGTCAAATAATTAGCATGCTATGATCGAAATGAATCCAATGCTTCTAACTAGATATGTTATTATATGAATGTATAAATGTCATGAGAATGATTCTTTAAAATCTTAAAGTGTCATCACTCGTTATTCATCAGAGTTTTATCATTGTCGTATTATGCTACCTTCCTGCTCGACTAGCGTTTCCAACGAAAACCCATAGAAATAACTTATTTTGCTCAACGGGCCTGCCCCCATTGTAGTTTCACGATCTCTTCCACTGTACTTTCTGGGACACAAAGTTTGTACCTCCCACTACAACTTCAGGGGAATAAGGTTCACTATCTATCCCGCTACAACTCAGAGGTATAGGATTTGTGTCATCTTCAATCAATTTGATATATTACACCATTCCCTAGGTGTAATGACCAGAGTATCATTTCTCTTTTCCCAAGAATGACCCCCTTTTTTTGGGTTGACATTGCTCGTTATCCATTGAGGTTGCATCACCAACACAATATCTTGTTTTTTTGTGCAACTTATATCTTTTAACAAAGGATCTGGAGAGATAACCATAATTTTAAACTCATCTCTCTCAAATATTTCCAACCCTTAGATTTGGTGAGTTCTAAATAATGGCCATGTTTCAGGTTCTTGTATTATTTAAAAGTTTCCAGAGTAATATACAAAACTTCTTTTGTAAAAGTATTATTGGTCCATTAATCGTTATTTTAATGCAAAATGATCGAAAAAGATCAAAACAATGGACAAGAAGGATATTGATTGGGAGCATAGCTTGAGATGAATAAATTAATCAAAGATTGCAAATGCAATAAGAAGGAAATTAGCTCAAAATGAACAAGTTAATCAAAGATAGTAACGCGATAAGAAGGGAATTTATTGGGACATATCTCGAAAAGAATAAGATAATCAAATATAACAAATTCAAAATGGGAAAAATGGAAGCTAGGTGCCCCAAATATCACAGCTTGGGCTTCTCTATACCAACTTGTTGAGGACCTTTCTGAGCTCAATATGCGTTTAGAAGATCCAGAGTACTTTGTCGATGCCCCAAAACGTAGCATATTTCTTCATTGTTAATTCAGGCATAGCAAGACTGCTGTGTGCCCCACTTTGGTCCAAATTTGAGCCGTCCTTTTCGAGTTTTCAACTCAAATCCCTTTTGTCTCAAAGCGCCCTTTGCGGGTTTTCGCCTTAGCCTATCATTTTTCTTTTTTCTTTTTTTCTTCTTCTTCTTTTTTTTTTTTTGGTCTCAAGTTGTCCTTTGCAAGTTTTCACCTTGGCCTCACCTCTTTTAGGTAGAATACTCCTTGACTGGATTTGAATTCACTGGATTGGCCAAATTTTTGCTATCTATTTCGGTCAATATCAGCACTATTCGAGAATAGGCCTTCTTTACTACATAAGGTCCTTCCCAGTTTGAAATCCACTTTTCTCTGAAGTCTTTTTGTATATGAAGGATCTTCTACAATATCAAGTTCCCCTAGTAGAATTCTCTAGGATGAACCTCTTCATCATAAGCTCACATTGTTCATTGGACCATGATAGATGGCTTTCAACCTCCTTTCTTCAAATTCAACTTATCATATCGGGATTGGATCTATTTTACCTTATCCAACTTTAACTCTATCAAGACTCAGAGACAAGGAATCTCTTCTTCAAAACCATTTTTATCCCATAGACTAATGAAAGTTTGATGAGCATAGAGTGTAAATGATGATTTCTTATGCCAATCTTTACAAGTCTTAGTCGCCTTTCACTATGACTTTTGTTTTATTATTTTTTATTCTTATACACTTCGGCTACCTCTACTGTATTGTTTATTTTTAAGGAGATGTGGCGTCAGTTCTTTGAACAAACTGTGAACTTCTGACTTTGTGCAATTGGATACAATCTTTTTGGGCACATTATCTCTCTTCTTCTTTTTTTTCCTGAATGTCGACTTTGTAATATTGGTATATGAAGCGACTTTCACCCTCATGGTGAAGTAATTGATGCCTGCAAGAAGCTTTCGACGAGATCGGCCCAATAACCTCCATGTCCCACATAGAGAAAGTAGAAAGAATGAAAGTGCACATGAATTTTCTCTCCATAAATTTGGCATTTATGGCATACTGATGTAATCCCTTTCTACGGTGGACCAGCAGAACCCAAATCTCATGATTAGCCTGGCCATCGTAAAACCATTAGCATATGTCATTCAAAACCCTACAATATCCTCATGTCTTAGTAGCCAGGCGTATCTCGATACGATCGTGCAAAAAATCTTTAAATTCTTGGAAATGACTCAATGATGTCTCGCTTTGTCTTTGTGGTGATACAGACTCCGATGTTTGCCTCTTTCTCTTGTCCTAGGCCTACTGTCCACTGGCTTTTTGTAAGGAAGGATCTGTTTTCATCTTACTCTACTATCCTTAACAAATCAGGGAATAGTCTACATCTCTGTCATCTTCAAAGTGCTGAGATCCCTTTAGGCCCATATTTCGCTCAAAAGGAGACTCGGAGTCAGTGACAGCGTTACTTACATCATTAATATCTGGGGACCTGCTGAAGGCAGATTCTAAAGAATAAATGATTCTAAGGATGATTATTTGTATGGTATGATCAAGAATGAAGAATAAATGAATTTTTTAGAGAAGGTTTAAAGAATAAAAGAATCTAAGAACAAATATTTGCACAGTATGAAATGGAAAAACAAATGAAAAAATATTTGTTCAAAAAGATGCGTTTTATTGAAATAAAGATTTTGGGCACAAGCCTATTTCACAAAAGGATTCTTATTGCTTCTACGCTTAAAGCAACAAGTGTGTTTTGAATATTACTCTAGATTAGCTCTAAAATAGAGGGATCTCTTCCACAGTCCCATTGTTCAAAACACTCCCAAGTATGCTAGGGAAGATGCTCACAAAATTCTATTCCTAGGTTCCCTCTTCTGATACATCGTTAATGTTCAGGTCCCCCAATACCAGGTCTTGTGCTAGAGTCCTGAGCTCAGTATAACATTGGATCTCATTCCCCTACCCATCATGGAACTCATAATGTCCACCCCTTTAACAGAAAGGTTGGATAACAGATTTTCTGCTCCAGAGGGATCATCGAACTTCACGATACTCAATTTGATAAATATTTCGATTAGCTTTTTAAAAGTGGCACAGTTCTCGATAGAATACCCCGTGATTCACGCATGGTATTCACATTGACTACTTGCATCATACCATTTAGGGTATGGAGGCTGTATTGGCTCTATGTAAAAAGAGGATACGACATGTACGTGGTACAACTCCGTGTACGTGATTGGGATGGGCGTAAATTAGGGTTTTTCTTAGTTCGTTTTTCGATTAAGCTCTTGCCTTGGGGAGACCTGATGGCTGGTAGTTACTGTCCTTGGCTGGCTTACTGTAATCAGCTTTGAATGTCCCTTGTTGTACATACTCGTGCTATTCGCTTCCTTTTCTTTCTTTTTTGGGGTCTTTAGAGTCCATTCTCTTATGTTCTTTATTTCTACTAGAGCAACCGGTTTGGCTCAATCGTCTTCCGGGTTAAAACCTGAACCCATCGGGAAGTTCAACAGTGCCGAGGTATCAGCCTGATATTGGGGTCCGATAATGACGGGTACCCCTTGCATGTCTGGTTGGGTCAGAACGCTTATTTAGGTAAAACATGGGGAATAGACAATGTCTTCATTATCATCCTTACTATTGACCACTGGGCCACTCTTTTTTTCAAGTTCTCCGGCCAATAACTGGGTTAACTGGCCCATCATATTTCTTTAGAGTTCTACCATTTATTCTCGCATATCTTGTTGAATTTTGTTCAATTAGTCTTGCATCTGTATTTGTATTTGCTCTATTCTCTCCAACCTTTTGTCCATATCCTTTGTTGGTTCTGAAATAATTTTACCTAATTAGGGTCTTTTAATGAAAGTTTAATGCAAATGATGCAATGTAATGCAAATGCATGGAACGGATTCAAAAGAAAGGAAGCCGTTGATTCTAAATTCAATTTCATTAAAATAACTTTTCTAGAAAACAAATTCCTTTACATAAAACGGATTACATATACGGCCTTTCTCTCACATTCCAAGCGAAGGCACCTATCTTCCTCTTTATATCCAGATGTTATGGTCGAGTCTTGCGAATTCTCCAAAAGATGTCCCTATTGAATCCTTTTTGCTTGATCTAGGCCGCCACTCATTGATCACTTATCCCCGCGATACTCGTCAGCTTCTTTAAAAAAGTCAAGATGTGACGGCAATCGAATAATCCTTTTCAGCTTGAATCCTCAGGAAATGAAACATAATAACCCTTGTTGGCTTGAATCCTCGGACAATGAAACAAAGTTTTGTATTACTCCATTACATATGGAGCCTTGCCTTATATTTCAGGTGAAGACATCTATCCTCCTCTTAATATCCAGATGTTATGGTCGAGTCTTGCGAATTTTCCAAAAGATATCTCTATTATTTCCTTTCTGCTCGATCTGGACCGCGACCCATTGCTCACTTATCCCCACGATGCTCGTTAGCTTCTTTAAGACATGACGGCTCTCGAATAATCTTTATTAGCATGAATCCTCAAATGATGAAGTAAAGTCGTGTATTCCTTCATGAACTATCAGCCTTCTTTCATTGTGTTTACTTGGACCATATTTAGACAACCGTGTTATAATCCACTTTATCAAGAAATTCATTTTCTTATGACAAACTGTTTTATTTAGCAATCAAATATGAATCAACACCTCCTTTCTATGATGATGTAATGCAATGTAGTTATAAACAAAACAAAAACAAAACACGTTAGTACAGGAGAAATAAAAAAATAAATAAAGCAATTATTCGGGTAACCACTAGGGGTTCGGAGTAGCTCTACCTAGGGTAAGCTCCTAGGTCTCTCTACATGTGGCTCGGTTCTAGAGTAAGGGTACCCGAACTAGCAGATTCCTCGATCCTCACCCATTATAGGCTCATATGGATCGAGTTCAGTTCAGGGGAATACATTTCCCTATAGCTGCACGGAGATGAAAATCTCACGAAGACATAGGTACAGATGTATCCCGAAAGTGATCCATTATCCTACACAGAGGTGAAAACCTCACGAAGAAATAGTTTCTCACTCCCACTTAAAAGGTGTGACCACAACGGTCATGCAATGCAATGTGCGAGGATATATGCATGAAAACTTGAAGCAATAAAGAAAATATAAATAAAACGATGAAAACTGTAAGCAAAACAGATGAAATGCAATGAAGGGATCGCAAGTTTAAAATGAATTTTCAATTTTTCGACAAAGGACAAAAATTAATCAATTTATGGCTCGACTCTCAAAGTCTCCCTAGTGGAGTCGCCAAACTGTCGAAACCATTTTTTTATTTTAAAAAAGGGGGATCGACTTTGTTTGAAAACGAAAACTAAAACAGGAGTCGCCACCGATCTTTATTTGGTGTGATCGTATCACCTTTGTTTTAATAAAACAATTTTACTTTACTAAAACGGCATTTTTGGTCTAAGAAACTTGAGAGAACAGGTTCGGGAGTCAGCTACGTGCGAGGAAGGATTAGCGTCCTCGACACGCCCAAAGATTGGTACTGAATTGATTAGCTAGTGTCTTAATGTCGAAAGTTGAAAACCGGGAACGAATTCAAAATACGATTCTTTTTTATTAATGTTAATTTTTAAAAAAAAATACTTAAATTAGGCCAGCACAATTGCTAAAGATTTCCTCGTCTAGAGATATCGGAGTATCACATCCCATAAGTTAGGACACAATACCATGAACTCCCGAGCGCAAGTTTACCTTTAATTTTAATTGGAGTTCCGTGTGTTTTAAAACTTGAAAGGATATTTGACTATTTAGAATCAATGAGAAAATCAAAACCCCGTAAGTTAGGGCACAATTCCTCGATGTTCCAAAACGCGAAACATTGCCTTATTTAGAAAATTTTCTTTTTGAAATGTAGCGAGTATAATATTTAATAAAGTACGTCATTCGTTTGGATTAAAAATAAACAATTTTTTGGATGAATGTAACAAAACTTGATTCATGGGGGGATGATATGAGATAAAAGTATAGTGCGACGTGAAACAATGATACATGCATAGAACATTATACAAGTAAATGACAATAATACAAAATAAAACGAAATCAACAAATTAAAACATCCAATGGCAATAATCACACAACATTCATTAGTAAATGCCAACATTAATAATCAAAGGCCAATGAATTAAATAATATATATAACAATCTTAAAAATAAAAAAATGGGTATAAAGTAAATAAAAATAAATAAAATGTAAAATAATTTCAAGAATGGTAATAAATGAATTCCAAAATAATGTAAAATAATAAATTTAAAATCAATTATGTATAAAACGATTTAAAAACATATTATATATATATATATAATTTTAAAATAGATGATATATATATAAATATAAAAGTGTAAAATAAATATTATAAAAACTATTAAAGTAAATAATAGTAAAACAAATTAAAATAAATGAAAAGAGTTTAAAATAAGGCATATGAAATAATGTAAAATAAGTAATATAAGTCAATTTAAAATTTATATACTAAGAGTTTAAAATAATATGTAAAATGAAATTTGAAATGGATAACATACAAAACAGTTAAAAAAAGAACGATATATATCAAGATCCGAAAAGCAATATGTATATAATATGGTGAAAGAATGTAAAATAAATAATACATATAAAATGGTTTAGAAACAAGTATATATATATATATATATATATATATATATATATATATATATATAAAAGGTGATTTAAAATACATAATAAAACAATTTTGAATAAATAGTACATAAAGCAAGTTAGAATAAATAATAATAATTTGAATAAACAGTATATTAAAATAAATTAAGATAGATGTAAATAAATAACATATAAAATATTTAAAATAACATATAAATGAAACATTTAAAAAAGGGGTTAATAAATGAATTAAATAGATTTAGGACATGGCTAAAAACGAATTAAAATTCGGGGTATAAAAGTAGAAGTATTAAAAAGTTAATTAGCGATCCAAACGAAAACCAAACAAGATCTGAGGGCTAAATTCAAAAAAAAAAACAAAAACCAAAGAAGACAGAAAATGGGGCCTGATTGAATGGGGTTGCGAAGGAGAAGGACCAAACGCACAAATCTCCCATTTAGGGAAAATGCACAAACCCCCATTCCACCAAACGGTGTCGTTCCAAATGATTTAAAACCATAAAATTTTCTTCTTTTTTCAATCTGCCGTTTCTTCTTTTGTTTCCCAAAGAAAAAAAAACACAAAACACTCCCTCCCTTTGTTTCTTCGATGAATCGGATTCCCTCACCGCCCGTCATACCACCACCGTACTCGGTGGCCGATGGTGCGCGAAGATGGGCTTTTCAACCCCGTTTTGGAACCCTTTTAAAGCCGAGCCTCTCCCTACTAGAAAAGGCAAAAACAGAGGGCTGTTGACCCCTTTTGGGTCCGATCGGGGCAACGGTGGCGAGCTCCGGTGATGTGGTTGCGAGGTACCCCGGTGAGCCCCTTTTTCCCCTTTTTTATTATTATTACTTAATATTTATGAACAAAAAAATAAAGAAAAAAATAAAAGAAAAGAAAAGAACCAAGCAAGAATCTGAAATGGAAATGAAGATTAAAATCACCTTTCGAAGTTTTCTTTTGTTTTTATTTTCTGATGTTTGTAAGTGTTCGTCAAACAAGAAGCCAACTACAAGGAGAAGGTTGTGGCTTTTAAAGCCAAGTTACAAGACTTTTCCTTTCTAGTTTTTGTTTTTTTGTTATTGTTTCTTCTGCTACTTGCGTGTGCCTTTTTGCTTGCGTGTTGCAGGTGGTTGTCAGAGGCACGTGGAGGCAAGCTGAGCGGCGGTGGCAGAGGCGAGGGTGGCGTGCGGCACTGGTTAAGCTGAAAGAGGCTAGGGTTTGTTGATTTCTACCAAAATTTGTTTAGTAGTGGGTCATAGAATTTGGGCTTTAGGTTTTTTTATTTTGGGTTTAAGTCTGAGCTTGATATTGTAAATAATTTGGACTTGTACAGGCCAATTTTAAAACCCAACTCCAAATACATTTTAAACCCATACACATCAAGCCCAAAATGACCCAATTACCCTTAACCCAATTACAGCCAGCCCACTAAACAAAATAACCCAATAGCCCAAACACCTAACCCTAAACAGAAACCCTCGCATTCAGCGCCCACTTGCCTCTGCCATCACTGCAGCCCCATCCCCTGGCGCCACCTGCCCCGTAGTCACCTCCACCGGCCATCAACTGACCTGCACAAGCAATCAAACACGCAAACATCAAGTGGTAGAGAAATAAGACAGTGAGAATAGGCTATAAAGACCATTTAAGAAAATGAAAAAGGGTCTTTTTTCTCTTTTCATTCGACAAGAAGAGAAACACAAAAACAAGAAATAAAATATTCAATTCAGAGTCAATATAGTGAATCAATCAAGCGTTCAAATATAGAAATAGCATTCAAGCAAACAAGAACATCACAGGTCAAAGAATCAGTAGTTAAAAAATCAAAAGGTGATTTTTTTTTATTATTTCTATTTCGTTTTTTAAAAAATCTATTTTAATCTACTATACATATTAAACACCGTAAAATAATAAAATAAAAATAAAAAAATTGAAATTTTACCTCTCCGGCCGCCGTGGCCGGAGTTCTCCCCTCCCCTCTCTTCTTTCCCCACGCCCTCTTTTCTCTCCCTCTTCTTCTTTTTTTTCTTTCTTCTGTTTCAAATGAAAAAACAAAAAAATTTGGCTTATATAGGGGTCCAAAACGCACCGTTTTGGAACCCCCCCTTAAAAGCAGAAAAAGACGCCGTTTAGGGCTTCGGGTCGGGTCGACCGACCCGTCCAGCCAGGGTCCGCGTGTTTTTGAAGCGGAAGGGTTAATTGCTCGATTAGCCCTTCCGCATTATTGCTATTTCACAATCAGGCTTTTTGCTATTTCTAATTTGGCCCTAAAGATTTTCTCGCCCTACAATTTAATCCCTCGTGTATGCGCAGCGTTTTGGAAAGTTCGAAATATTGCACCTTTAATACCCCATGGTTTTACCCTTGTTCAAATAGGCCCCCATATTTTTATCTTCCTTTTAAATTGGCCCCAAATATTTTGTTTGTAGTTTAATTCAATCTCTTTCAGTTATATGGCTATTTAAATTAATTACTTTAGTATTATTGTTTTGATTGTATCTATTATTATTATTATTTTTATATATTAATGTATAGTTTCATTACACGTGCATATAAGTATACTTATATATACTGTTATTTTAGTTACTTTAATTTCATGCTATTACTAGTATTATAGTATTATTTTTCTTATTAATGTTAGTATATATATATGTTTTTACATGGTATCATCGTATCTATTATTATTTTATTTATTATTTTCGCTGTTATTATTATGTTATTATACATACATATATATATAGGTATTTCTTAGTACGTATTACAATATTTTTATATTATATTACATATGTTATTTTTATCCATTTCGTCATCATTTTTTTTATATATTTTTAATACTTTTACATCTGTATATGGTGTATCTTATTATTTCACATGTGGTGTATGTGTTCTAATATTATATATTTATTACATATGTAAATATCTTTAATATATAAGTGTATCCTTATGTAAATTGGTATTATTATTAATCTTAATACATATTTAACCTTGTAATCATATGTGTATTTACTATGTAGATGTTTTAATATTATAATGTATATGTTTTTTATATGCTATGTATATAAGTTTCTAATATCACATTTTATGTATACTATTATATATATTTTAATGTTATCGGTTATATTTTTATTTTATTATATGTATATCTTTAATATTATATTGTATACTTCTAATATTATTATTACTTATATATATGCATGTGCAAAATATGTTATGTATATATTCTTAATATCATGTTTATACATATTCATTGTTTTCTTGTATTCGATACTGTTATTATATTTAATCTTATATGCATAATTAGTTTTTTTATCAACATTATTGTCATATATGTTTTTGCTCCAATGTATTTTTTACCCTTTATTTTTATTCTTATTCTATATCAATTTTGTTTTACATCGCTTTGAAAATTATGTTCCTGTTTTCTCAATTAATTTCGATAATTAAGGCAATGTACCGATTTAGCATTAAGTCATCGAGTTCATCGCTATGTTGGGTGAATGTCAATTGACTCGTGTTAAAGCGATATACCCTTCTCAAAAACCGGAATAAACAAAAAAATTTCTCGTTTTTTTTAACCGGATTACGACTAAATTTTACATTAAACTCGTATTTTTGAAAATCAAGACAACACGTGTTTATGAGATACCAATTTTGGGCGTCGCGAGGGTGCTAATACCTTCCTCGCGCGTAACCGACTCCCGAACCCTAATTTTTCTCCAGCTTTTAACGTAGACCTTAACTCGGCCTTTTTCTCGCTTTTAAAAAGAAATCTAATAGGTGTCCGATCACACCTAGAAAAAAGGATCGGTGGCGACTCTTGGTTTGTTTTAAAACCAAATTTCAATTTTGAACTCTCAATAAATCGCCACAATTAGCGACCCGAAACCAAAATTTTTACGTCGCTACAGCTGGCGACTCCACTGGGGACTTGCTTGTGAGTCGAGTCGAATTAAACACGTTTTGTCAAAATTTTCAAATTTCCTTGTTCAAAGTAAATATTTGGTCGTGATCCGAAAATCTCGTTTTTAAAAATTCATGCATTTGTATCGTGTTGTAAATATTTCTTCTAACTTGTTATTTGATTGATTTTTAGTTTTCAATTTTTATGGTTTTACTTTTGGTTTAGTTTTTAAAATAAAACGTAAAGGTTTGTGAGTTTCTCCCCACACACCGTGCACTTGCATTTTCGCATAACATGAGCTCTCTACCTGGGCTCCGTCCGTTTAAGTGAAAGTAAACGCTACGCTTCGTGAGTTAACTCGTCCCTCTCCGCAGACAAAGCTAGTGAATACTTTCGGGTTACATATGACTTATGCTTTCTTGAGTTAACTTGTCCCTCCGCATAGGCATAAGTAAATGTAATCCCTCGAATTGAACTCGTGAGCCTGTGATGGGTTATGACCGAGGCTTCGTACTAATCTTAGCAGATGATAGTACGAGCAATTCGAGTACCTGTCTAGAATCGAGACTACATATAATGAACCATACGAGCTATCCGGTTAGAGCCATGCCGAACCTCTTTCCGCTTATAGTCACCAAAATAAGTACACGGGAAAAATGCTTTTTGCCTTTCATTTACACTGTTTATGCAAAAGAATCGGATTGGGTAGTTTAATTTGTTTCTCAAATCATATTTGTTGTGTTTACTAACCAAGTTTGTTTGTTTTTATTTTTATCATGCATCATAGGCATCATATTAGGAAGGTGTTGATTAAAGGTTGGTTGCCAAAAAATGGGTTTCTGATGGAGGAGTCAATTACACAAATAACCAAGAAGAATACCGTGGTTCGGGACTGGTCTTTAAAAACTCAGAGAGAAAAGGGGGATAGTCTAGTGGAAGGGTGTGTTGCCAATTTGCCCGAGCATATAACCATGAATGTTTGCCAAAATAACCTTGAGGATTTGGTTCAAATTTGGAATCAGTGGGATTCAGACACTAGGGGCATTATCACTGAGAGGTATGGAGATATAGCTTACCTGATCACCATCCGTGTAGACGAACAGTTGATTCAAGCCATGGTTCGATTCTGGGACCCAGCTTATCAGTGCTTCACCTTCAATTAAGAAGACATGACTCCAACCATAGAAGAGTATGCTGCTTTACTCCGCATCGACAATGTACAATTCGGCAAAATATATGTGAAGGAGCCTAAGCCGATGACCTTCAAGAAAAAGTTAGTGAGACTGACAGACATGACTGATGCATGGGCTAAAAAATAGATAAAAAAGAAGAATGAAACTATTTGCATTCCATGGTCTTCCCTACGAGATTTGGTTCTGAACCATCCTGACATGCTAAAAAGGGTGAATCTATTCGCCTTGGCTATTTACGGTTTGGTTATTTTCCCGAAAGTTCTCGGACATCTTGAAGTTGCAGTATTTGATTTCTTCGAAAGGTTAAAACAAGGAGTCAACCCTGTCCCGACTATCTTAGCCGAGACATTCAGGTCCCTGAGTACTTGTCAAAGGGTTGGAAAGGGACGATTTAGTGGATGTGCGCAGTTGCTCAATATTTGGATTTTGAGTCATTTTTGGAAAGTAGAACGCACTCCGTTCCATATGTTTTCAAAAACATTTACCCCGCTAGAAGCTTACCTCAAGAAAGAATGGCCGAAAGAAGTCACCGAGCAACATTGGGTATCAGTTTTTCATGATCTTCGCGCCAAGGATATAATGTGGAGAGCACCCTGGATCCGTCCTTCAGTTCTGCTATACAAATGTGGAAGCCAAGATTCGGTACCTTTACTCGGGTTATGGGGAGGAGTTGGATATGCTCCGCTATTAGTCCAAAGGCAATTTTCTTCGCGACAATTCCTTCCCGCAACTGGAGGATTAGCACAGTTTGAGTTCGCTTTCGCGGGTGAAGGATATATGAAGAGAGTCCGAGACACTGCAAAGTCCTGGAAGGAAATTCATTTCATGGAATTAGCCTTGTATGCTGATACCCTTACCCAAGACTATGACCTATGGAGAAAGCAACGGGTAAATAGTCAGCAAATCTCATCAACATATTACACTGCCCAGAATCCTTTTTTGGAGGAAATGCCATCCGAGTTGGACATAGCTAGACAAGAATTCAAGCGAGAAAAAGCTAAGATGTCTAGGGACCTCAGTACCCTTCAAGAAGAAAACTATCAGCTGAAGATTGAAGTTCAGGTTGAAAGGTCCAAAATCGAAAAAGTACAAAGGGAGGCCGAGATCGTGAGAAACGACTTAAGGGACCTTCATTTGGAAAATAAGAAATTAAGAAACACTATAAAGAATAGTGGATTGGGCAAGTCGACAGCAGAATGGAGGGAAAAAAATAGCAACATCAAAGGAGGAATGGAATTTTGGAAGGGAAAAGCAAAGAAAGAAGAGAAAAAGGCCGCACACACTGCAGTAGAGTTAAGAAGGAAGAATGCCGAGTATGAAATGGTGACTGCAGAATTTGTGAATAGTCAGTCTGAGCATCAAGAATTAAAAAGGAGAGCACGAGATTTAGAAAATATGCTACAATCTCGTCAACAACAATTAGATAACCTCCTGAAGGCTCTAGAAGAAAAGAATGATCAGTACGATAGGGACATTCACGCGTATGAAGGAACTCTCCAAGAAAAAGAAATGCAACTCAACTTCTTGATCAATGAAATTCGCAAAGCGGCTATGCAAGTTGTTCAATTATCAGATGAAGTCGAAGTTCTCAGTTGCCAATTCCCTCCGAGCCAAAGATCGAGTATATTAGAGTTTTTAGAGCAAGTGAAGAAACAAGGCAATGTGGCTAGGAAATTTGTATAGCTGTTGGAAAAATGAAAACTTTTTTGTAACGTACTCTTTTGATAAATGAAATGCCTACATATGGGGTTATCTTGAAAACAACACCAAATTCTTGCATATTTACTCATAACTAACATTTATGCATAATTTATTCTTTGGACATTCATCTATTCATATACTCATTCATTCATTCATCGCATGTACATATCACCATAATCATCCACCGAAACTAAAGAACCGTATAATCTGCAGTTGCAAGACTTCAAATCTGGAACTACGCCATTCCTATAGAACGCACCGACAAGTTAGAGCAATGGAGGCTGAATTCAATGAGAGAATTGAAAGGATGGAAAGGGCTCAAAAGGAATTACAAGAGCAACTGGCTAAGTCGCAACAAGGAACGAGAGATCTAATGGTGAGATCTCGAGAGGAATCAGTCGAGCAAAGAGATCAGATGGCTAAAATGATGGAGATGATGACAACTTTGGTCAAAGGAAAAGGACCCATGCAGAACCCCGATGTTATGGAACCTCAGTCAAGAATTCACCACGATCAGGATCCACTCTATCCCCCGGGATTCACTCCACCACCCGCATATACAACACAAAGAGGGTATACTCAAGGGGAGCCCACAGTCTTGGAACAACGACCTATGCCACCGGCTCCACCCACTAATCTAGGGCAAGGAATATTCGTGATCGAACCCGTGGGCTAGTCCTCGCTGATCCACTAGTTCCAGATCTGGATGACCCAATAGAGGTAGCCAAGTTGAAATTGGATAACCATGACGCGCAAAATATAGGAGTCTAGAGGAAAGACTCAAAGCAATAGAAGGCATGAAGTCTTCTCTCGCACTAGGTGCCAAGGAACTCGATGCAGTGCACTGATCTAATTTTGCCTCGAAGTTCAAAGTGCTCGATTTTGAGAAGTATGATGGGACAAGGTGCCCAAAAGCACATCTCATCATGTTCACGTCAAAAATGGGTTACGTGAACGAGGATAAGCTACTTATACATTGCTTTCAAGATAGTCTAACAAGGTCACTCTTGGTGGTACAACCAACTCAGTAGAGAAAAGATTCGATCCTGGAAGGGCTTGGCGTCAGCATTTTGCGAGCAGTACAAGCATGTGTCAGATATGGTGCCAGACCGGATGACCTTGCAAATGATGGAGAAAAAGCCATCAGAAACCTTCAGACAGTATGCGCAGAGATGGAGAGACGTCTCAGCCCAAGTGGAACCCCCACTAACAAAAACAGAAATAAATGTTCTCTTTATCAATACCTTAAAGGCGCCGTTTTATGACAAATTAGTGGGAAGTGCCACGAAGGACTTTGCAGATATTGTAATATCTGGTGAGCTCATAGAAAATGCTATCAAGAGCGGTAGAATGGAAGGCTCGGAAGGTTAAAAAAGGGCAGCGCCTATAAAGAAGAAAGAACCAGAAGCCCACATGGTGGGAATGGGAAACTGTTATGCTTCTAATCCATATCCAAACCAACCTCGACCTCGAAATTATCCACCTCCAAATTTCTATTATCCTCTTCAAACCCCTTATTATCAAGCACCACCTCCTTCCTATCAAGTTTACGCCACGAACAATCAAAGACCCGTCACTTCATTCCCACAAAACACAGTACCCTCTCAAAGCCAACCCAGAAATGAACCAAGACCAGTAAGGCCTAATCCCGAGAGACCGCAATTTACTCCTATTCCTGTGTCATATGGGGAATTGTACCCAAAACTTTTAGAGAAATAACTGATTTCTCCCCATTATATGGCACCCCTTAAGCCTCCATACCCAAAGTGGTACGATCCAAACGCTAGTTGTGCATACCATGCGGGGAACGATGGGCACTCTACTGAGAACTGTCTTGCCTTCAAAAGGATAGTTCAAGGGCTCATCGATGCGGGTATTTTACGATTTGATGGCACTGGCGGTACGGCCGGGAATCCATTCCCAAACCACACCGAGGGTAATGTGAGCGCAGTAGGAGAAGAGGATAAACGAAAAAGTAGAAAATGGGTTTCTGAAGTGAGAACACCTCTGCAGAAAATCTGGGAGGTACTAGTTGAAAAAGGGTTGCTCTGTCGTCTCAACGGAGTATTCGAAGGAAAAGATGCAAAAGGTTACAGTTTTTGCGAGCTCCATGGTATTGGAAGGCACAACGTTCAGTCCTGCGAGAAGTTCAGAAATTTACTGCAAAATATTATGGATAATAAAGAGATTGGGATTTTTTGTAAAGCCAAAGAAGCCAATAGTAGAGAAATATGTGCCTCTGACGATCAATCATCAGGTTTCCCGTATAGCGCCGACCGACCGTTAATAATTTATTATGACGCAAAGAATGAGCCGGTAAAACCAAAAGTGATAATCGAAATACCATCTCCTTTCCCTTATAAGGACAATAAAACAGTACCGTGGAGGTATGATGTCAACATCGTCACACCTGAAGGTGAAAAGTCTGAAGCCACAACTGGAGGTGTTGGGGAAGTAGGCCATTTTACTCGCAGTGGGCGTTGTTATTCCAAAGAGATTGAACCGGTAAAGAAAAGTAGTGACTTGAAGCAAAAAGGGAAAACAGTGATGCATGAAGTCGAAGTCGAGCAAGAAATCCCACCCGTGCAAGAAACCAAAAAGCCTGTGAATGAAGAAGAAGTTTAGGAATTCTTGAAATTCATCAAACATAGCGAGTATAGTGTGGTGGAACAATTGAGCAAGCAGCCAGCACGAATCTCAGTTTTATCTCTACTCTTAAATTTAGAGCCACATCGGAACGCTTTGTTGAAGGTGTTAAATCAAGCTTACGTAGCTAACAACATATCCGTTAAGAAGCTTGATAGGTGGGTAAACAATCTGAATGCGGACAATTTCATCTCTTTTAGTGATGACGAGATACCGCCAAATGGTAGAGGCTCGGTGAAAGCGCTGCATATCACGACTCGCTGCAAGGGCTACATAATACTGAACGTGCTCATCGATAATGGGTCAGCGTTAAATGTTATGCCATTGGCCACGCTTTCTAGAATACCGATGGATTTGTCTTACTTAAGGCCCTGTCATTCCACGGTAAGGGCATTCGACGGGACGAGGCACGAAGTCATGGGAAAGATCGAGATCCCTCTAGAGGTGGGCCCTTATATTTATGAGGTTGAATTCCAAGTCATGGACATTACACCCTCATATAACTGCCTTTTGGGAAGACCCTGGATCCATTCTGCTGGAGCAGTCCCATCATCCCTCCATCAAAAGGTGAAATTTATTATGGACGGCTGTTTGGTCACTATCGAAGGAGAAGAAGATATTGTCGCATCTGTCTCTGCTGATGCACCGTACTTGGAAGTGAACAAAGATGCATTGGAATGTTCCTTCTGATCCCTTGAATTTGTCAATGCCACTTTTGTTGTTAAGGGAAACAAGATTCCAGTACCAAAACTATCGAGAAATACTAGAATGGGTGTCAAATTGACCGTGGGAAGAGGAGCTTTGCAAGAAGAGGTTTAGGCAGATATTTGCAAGGGATAGTCAGGGCTTTAAAGCCAGTGCACCACAAGGCTCGATACGGTTTGGGATTCCAGCCTGATATGCGTCAAAGAAGAAGACAGTGGAAGAAAGATCAGGAAAGAAGGATTGCAAGAAATTTAGGCCGAGAACCAGAATGGGAACCAATAGAGTACCCTCCTTTGTCAAAAATATTTACATCTGCGGGAATGATGTACCCTGGACAAGATAGTCCACGAAACACGCTGTGGTTAATTGAAAAGGGTCTTCAAAATGTCAGTATAAATGTTATTGACAAAGGGGCTGATTTGAGAAAAGACGTCTCAAGGATACGCCCTTGTCCCCCTAGTTTCATGTTGAACAATTAGACTGCCGAGGAGCTTCTTGTAGTTTATAAGCCTTCAGAGTAATGCTAAACATTAACCTTCTATTGTGTCCTTAGATATAATAGAATTCTTTTGTAAGAGTGTGCATTCGCTCTTTATCATTCAAATGAATATCAATGAAGATGCATTTTGTCACGATTCTTTTTCGCATTAGCACTAATTTCATAAGCATTTTCTCATTTCATAGCCAATACTCACATTTGCCTCATTGCCATGACATGACATTTCTTTGTTAGCTCCCATACTTGGATGCCCCTCTATAGCTTCCTTTTCCATTCAACTTTCAGGTGCTCAGATATTGACGACATGAATAAGCCCGTTATGAATCTTGAAATTGATTTTGAGAAGGCTGTTTGCTTAGAAGAATTTGAAGCCGAAGATAACGCTGAAGATTACGTCTCGTCTCCTGAATTGTTAAGAATGGTGGAACAAGAGGATAAATAGATTTTGCCTTATGAAGAATCTGTGGAAACAATAAATTTGGGCACTGAAGAAAGGAAACAAGAAGTGAAGATTGGGACTTCTATTTCGGAGAGCACCAGGCATAATTTGATCGCTCTACTTCACGAGTACAAAGATGTTTTTGCATGGTCATACCAGGACATACCAGGGCTAGACGAAGATTTAGTAGTCCACAAGCTCCCATTAAAGCCAGAATGCAAGCCCATCCAGCAAAAATTAAGACGGATGAGACCCGAAATGCTGTTGAAAATAAAAGAGGAAGTCAAGAAGCAATTTGATGCTGGCTTCCTACAAGCCTCCAAATATCCAGAATGGGTGGCTAACATAGTCCCGGTAGCAAAGAAAGATGGTAAAGTACAAATGTGTGTGGATTACCGTGACCTGAATCGAGCAAGCCCAAAAGATAATTTTCCCTTACCACATATTGATACGTTGGTGGACAACACAGCAAAACATTCATTGTTTTCTTTCATGGATGGATTCTCGGGGTATAATCAGATCAAGATGGCCCCTGAGGATATGGAGAAAACTACCTTCATAACAATGTGGGGAACATTCTGCTAAAAAGTGATGCCATTCGGGCTAAAGAATGCTAGGGCAACATATCAGAGGGCTATGGTGACGTTATTCCGTGACATGATGCATAAAGAAATAGAGGTCGATGTCGACGATATGATTGCCAAATCCCGAGGGGAAGAAGAGCATATAGTGAACATGAAGAAATTGTTCGACAGGCTGAGAAAGTTCCCGTTAAAGCTCAATCCAGCCAAGTATAGGTTTGGGGCTACCTCAGGGAAGTTGCTAGGCTTCATTGTCAGTGAAAGAGGTATCAAGGTTGATCCAGATAAAATAAAAACCATTCAAGAGTTACCACCTCCACGCACGCAAAAGGAAGTTAGAGGATTTTTAGGGAGGTTAAACTACATCGCCCGATTTATCGCTCAACTTACCAACCAATGTGACCCAATCTTTCGGCTTCTTCCAAAACATAACCCAGGAGAATGGAATGAGGAATGCCAGGTGGCCTTTGATAAGATAAAACAATATTTGTCTAGTCCTCCAGTGCTAGTACCGCCAACTCTGGGGAGACCATTGATATTGTATCTGACCATGTTCAAAAATTCGATGGGTTGCGTACTGGAGCAGCATGACGAGTCAGGAAAGAAAGAAAAGGCGATTTACTACCTCAGCAAAAAGTTTACTGAATATGAGGCAAAGTATACGTCCATTGAAAAATTTTGTTGCGCTCTGGTTTGGGTAGCTCGGAGACTCAGACAATACATGTTGTACCATACAACATGGTTGATTTCAAAGCTGGACCCGATAAAATACATGATGGAATCACCAGCACTATCAAGAAGAATAGCACGATGGCAGATCCTTCTTTTGGAATATGACATCGCCTATGTAAGTCAGAAGTCAATAAAAGGAAGTGCAATAGCTGACTTTCTAGCAGCTCGAATGACAGAAGAATATGAGCCGTTAAGATTCGATTTCCCAGACGAAGACTTAATGTGCATCACAGAAATGAAATCTGAGTCATCAAAAGAGAAGTTATGGAAGATGTGTTTTGATGGTGCGTCGAATGCTTTGGGGCATGGAATCGGAGCAATCCTGGTATCACCAGAAGGGAATCATTATCCATTCACTGCAAGATTGAACTTCTTTTGTACCAATAATATCGCAGAATATGAGGCCTGTATCATGGGGCTTCGTGCAGCTATTGAACGAAACATCAAAATCTTAGAGGTGTACAGGGACTCAGCCCTAGTGATTTACCAAATCCGTGGAGAGTGGGAAGTGAGGGATCCAAAATTGATTAAGTACAGTAATTTAGTGGCTGAATTGATCAAGGAATTCAAGGAAATAACTTTTCATTACTTCCCCCGAGAAGAAAACCAATTGGCTGATGCCCTAGCCACTTTGGCTTCAATGTTCAAAGCAAGTAAAGAAGCAAAAATAATGCCCCTCAAAATGAGCATATACGAGGTCCCTGCACACTGTTATAGCATCGAGAAAGAAGCAGACGGGCGTCCATGGTTCCATGATATCTTAGAATATATCAAGAATCAAAGCTATCCCGAACAAGCGAATGAGAACGACAAAAGAACAACCAGAAGAATGGCAGCGAGATTTGTTCTTGATGGGGATATTCTGTATAAAAGAGGAAAGGATCAGATGCTCTTGAGATGTGTGGATGATGTTGAAGCTAGGAAAATACTTGCAGAGGTCCATGAGGGAATTTGCGGAACACATGCCAATGGTTTCAATATGGCCAGAAAGATCATGAGACTCGGTTATTATTGGCTGACGATGGAAAGTGACTGCATCAATTTTGCAAGAAAATGCCACAAATGTCAAATCTATGGCGATAAAACTCATGTAGCCCCTTCTCCTCTTCATGTCATGACTTCTCCGTGGCCTTTTTCTATGTGGGGCATAGACGTTATAGGGCCAATTTCTCTGAAAGCATCAAATAGACATCGATTGATTTTTGTGGTCATCGATTACTTCACAAAATGGATAGAAGCCGCTTCGTTTGCCAATGTAACAAGGACTGCAGTTTGCAAGTTTTTGAAAAAGGAAATCATTTACCGGTATGGTTTGCCTGAAAGAATCATTTCAGATAATGCCACGAATCTGAACAATAAGATGATGAAAGAAGTGTGCGAGCAGTTTCATAAAGCATCATAATTCCTCGCCCTATCGCCCAAAGATGAATGGGGCTGTTGAAGCAGCTAACAAGAATATTAAGAGGATCATTGGGAAAATGACTGAGACATATAAAGATTGGCACGAGAAACTTCCATTTGCTTTGTTTGCATATCGCACATCTGTGCGAACATCTACGGGAGCAACTCCTTTCTCTTTGGTCTATGGAATGGAAGCTGTGCTATCTATCGAGGTTGAGATCCCCTCTCTGCGAGTCTTGATGGAATCAAAGTTAGAAGAAGCAGAATGGGTTCGAGCTCGATATGACCAGCTGAACCTCATTGAAGAAAAATGTCTAAAGGCAATTTGCCACGGGCAGATGTACCAAAAGAGAATGATCGCAGCCTATAACAAAAAGATACGACCAAGAGAATTCCATGAAGGAGAACTCGTGCTAAGAAAGATTCTCCCAATACAAAAAGATCTGCGAGGAAAATGGGCACCAAATTGGGAAGGACCATACGTGGTAAAGAAGGCATTCTCAGGTAGAGCTTTGATCCTTACAGAAATGGATGGAAAGGGGTTACCGAATCCAGTGAACTCAGATGCTGTGAAGAAATATTATGCTTGAAAAAGAAAATCAAGATGAAAACCCGAAAAGGGCATCTTAAAAAAAAAAGGATCAGAGCGAAAACCCAAAAAGGGCGTTTTGATTAAACACAAAAGATTAGGATAAAAACCCGATAAGGCATTCTAATGAAGCAAACATTCGGCTTACAAGGTAAGGCGTTTTAAACTGTACGACAAACAGTGAGACTACAGTATTTGAAGCATCTCTGAAAGCTTGAAATCTTCTACGCAAGAAGCTATGCTTGAAAAGATTCTTGATTGAGGAACGTGGAAGAGTTCATGTGTTGAATATCTAGAGCATTTGTATCCGTTTGAATACGATCCCTTCTTTCTTTTT
Source organism: Gossypium anomalum (assembly GCA_025698475.1). Taxonomy (NCBI): domain Eukaryota; kingdom Viridiplantae; phylum Streptophyta; class Magnoliopsida; order Malvales; family Malvaceae; genus Gossypium; species Gossypium anomalum. Next base: position 66,990,938 of record CM046964.1, read on the forward strand.
GACATTTTTGGGTTGACTTTCTTTGTTGCCACATTTGAAATAAATGAATATGAGATATCATTTTTGTCCCTACCTGACTTTCTTTCATGCATCTCATTATGTGTTTATTTACATGATAAATAGTGAAATGACACACTCTAAACAAAAGAAATGTTAAGCATTACCTGGATGAAAATTTGATAAGTACAAGAACTTCAAGGCAAGAACGGAGTTCAACCAGAGGCAAAAGAGTGATATCTGAGAAACGTCGATTACTCGTGAAATTTGAAGACGGGTACGAGGCTCGAAGAAAAGTCGAGAATTAAAGCAATGGACGCAAATCATAAAAATTCGTGACAAAAAAGAGACAAGCGACAAACATGCTTAAGGAGCACTGCATAATCATGTAGGCATAAAGGCATTTAAGACAAACATGTGCATATCATGATAACATCATGCATGGCATATACAGGTACTCCAGCAGAGCAAGAAATCTAGAGTCGCATTGAATTAAGTGAAAAGACACCTGAGTTCTACCAAAGGACAGGTTTTGGTATTTTGATGTTTTTAATTCATGCCTTTCAAGGAAAATCAACTCATATTGCGAGAAATGAGTTGAGCCTCAAGACACGCTGAGGTATTTTCAATTTCGGCTTTCAGTTTATGTTTCAAAAATCAACTTATATTGCGAGAGGTGAGTTGAGCCTCAAGACACGTTAAGGTAATTTCAATTTATGTTTCAAAAATCAACTCATATTGCGAGAGGTGAGTTGAGCCTCGGGGTACGCTGAGGTATTTTCAATTTCTGCTTTTCAATTCCTGCTTTTCATAAAAATCAACTCATATTGCGAGAGGTGAGTTGAGCCTCGGGGCACGCTGAGGTATTTTCAATTTCTATTTTTCAATTCATTTTTTTTTTTTTAAAAATCAACTCATATTGCGAGAGGTGAGTTGAGCCTCAGGACAAGTTGAGGTATTTTAAATTTCTGTCTTCAATTTATGTTTTTCAAAGATCAACTTATATTGCGAGAGGTGAGTTGAGCCTTTAATTTCTGTTTCTCGAAATCTACTTTTCGAATTGTCAACTTATATTGCGAGAGGTGAGTTGAGCCTTTTAATTTCTTCTTTTCAAAAAGTAACTCACATTGCGAGAGGTGAGTTGCGCCTTTCAAATTCTGTTTTTAAAAATCAACTCATTTTGCGAGAAATGAGTTGAGCCTTAGCTCATGTGCTGAGCAAGTTTCAATTTCTGTTTCTAAATGTCTGTTTTGAAAGAGTCAATTCATATTGTGAGAAATGAGTTGAGCTCAGGATCACATGCCAAGAAAAGAATAAAAATCGAAGTTGATGGAAGACACCAGATTTGGATTCCTTGAAGTTGCGGTAAAATAGGTCAAAATTGCAAGTCTCGTTCCCCTGAAGTTGCAGTGGAGCTGATCGAGGATATCAAATCTTGCCTTGCTAGAGTTACAGGAGAGAAGATCACAAATCTCATTTCACTGAAGTGATAGGAGAGCAGATTGAAGCTGTTGATTTTATCTTTCTGAAACTACAAGTAAAGCAGATCGAAGCCACAAAGTCTCGTATTCTTGAAGCTACATTGAAATAGATTGAAGCTACAAGGCACATATTAGAAGATGCAGTGGATTGAACCAAAACTACAAGATACAGTGGACTGGAAGGAGACCATCTGAACAAGAAGAGCACCAATGAAGTCAAGACTCGGCAAAATGGGGCAAAATTGGCCTTTCATTTTGTCTTTGCTCTATTCCCGTTGCACGACAATGAGCAAAGAGGGGCAGCTGTACAGGCCAATTTTAAAACCCAACTCCAAATACATTTTAAACCCATACACATCAAGCCCAAAATGACCCAATTACCCTTAACCCAATTACAACCAGCCCACTAAACAAAATAACCCAATAGCCTATACACCTAACCCTAAACAGAAACCCTAGCATTCGGCGCCCACTTGCCTCTGCCATCACTGCAGCCCCATCCCCTGGTGCCACCTGCCCCGCAGTCACCTCCACCGGCCATCAACCGACCTGCACAAGCAATCAAACACGCAAACATCAAGTGGTAGAGAAATAAGACAGTGAGAATAGGCTATAAAGACCACGAAGAAAATGAAAAAAGGGTCTTTTTTTCTCTCTTTTCATTCGACAGTAAGAGAAACACAAAAACAAGAAATAAAATATTCAATTCTAGAGTCAATATAGTGAATCAATCAAGCGTTCAAATATAGAAATAGCATTCAAGCAAACAAGAACATCACAGGTCAAAGAATCAGAAGTTAAAAAATCAAAAGGTGATTTTTTTTATTATTTCTATTTCATTTTTTAAAAAACCTATTTTAATCTACTATACATATTAAACACCGTAAAATAATAAAATAAAAATAAAAAATTTGAAATTTTACCTCTCCACGGCGTGTCGCGGCTCTCCGCTACGACGATTGCTCTGGCCATCGTACGGTGGATCTGACCCCGTGGGCTGAGCTCTCCCCTCCCCTCTCTTCTTTCCCCGCGCCCTCTTTTCTCTCCCTCTTCTTCTTTTTTTTCTTTCTTCTGTTTCAAATGAAAAAACAAAAAAAATTTGGCTTATATAGGGGTCCAAAACGGTGCCTTAAAAGCAGAAAATGACGCCGTTTAGGGCTTCGGGTCGGGTCGACCGGACCCGTCCGGCCAGGGTCCTCGTGTTTTTGAAGCGGAAGGGTTAATTGCGCGATTAGCCCTTTCGCATTATTGCTATTTCAAATCAGGCTTTTTGCTATTTCTAATTTGGCCCTAAAGATTTTCTCGCCCTACAATTTAATCCCTCGTGTATGCGCAGCGTTTTGGAAAGTTCGAAATATTGCACCTTTAATACCCCATGGTTTTACCCTTGTTCAAATAGGCCCCCATATTTTTATCTTCCTTTTAAATTGGCCCCAAATATTTTGTTTGTAGTTTAATTCAATCTCTTTCAGTTATATGGCTATTTAAATTAATTACTTTAGTATTATTATTTTGATTGTATCTATTATTATTATTTTTTTTATATATTAATGTATAGTTTCATTACACGTGCATATATGTATACTTATATATACTGTTATTTTAGTTACTTTAATTTCATGCTATTACTAGTATTATAGTATTATTTTTCTTATTAATATTAGTGTATACCTTAATGTATATGTACGTATATATATGTTTTTACATGGTATCATCGTATCTATTATTATTTTATTTATTATTTTCGCTGTTATTATTATTTTATTATACATACATATATATATAGATATTTCTTAGTACGTATTACAATATTTTCATATTATATTACATATGTTATTTTTATCCATTTCGTCATCATTTTTTTTATATATTTTTAATACTTTTACATCTGTATATGGTGTATCTTATTATTTCACATGTGGTGTATGTGTTCTAATATTATATATTTATTACATATGTAAATATCTTTAATATATAAGTGTATCCTTATGTAAATTGGTATTATTATTAATCTTAATACATATTTAACCTTGTAATCATATGTGTATTTACTATGTAGATGTTTTAATATTATAATGTATATGTTTTTTATATGCTATGCATATAAGTTTCTAATATCACATTTTATGTATACTATTATATATATTTTAATGTTATCGGTTATATTTTTATTTTATTATATGTATATCTTTAATATTATATTGTATACTTTTAATATTATTATTACTTATATATATACATGTGCAAAATATGTTATGTATATATTCTTAATATCATGTTTATACATATTCATTGTTTTCTTGTATTCGATACTGTTATTATATTTAATCTTATATGCATAATTAGTTTTTTATCAACATTATTGTCATATATGTTTTTGCTCCAATGTATTTTTTACCCTTTATTTTTATTCTTATTCTATATCAATTTTGTTTTACATCGCTTTGAAAATTATGTTCCTGTTTTCTCAATTAATTTCGATAATTAAGGCAATGTACCAATTTAGCATTAAGTCATCGAGTTCATCGCTATGTTGGGTGAATGTCAATTGACTCGTGTTAAAGCGATATACCCTTCTCAAAAACCGGAATAAACAAAAAAATTTCTCGTTTTTTTTTAACCGGATTACGACTAAATTTTACATTAAACTCGTATTTTTGAAAATCAAGACAACACGTGTTTATGAGATACCAATTTTGGGCGTCGCGAGGGTGCTAATACCTTCCTCGCGCGTAACTGACTCCCAAACCCTAATTTTTCTCCAGCTTTTAACGTAGACCTTAACTCGGCCTTTTTCTCGCTTTTAAAAAGAAATCTAATAGGTGTCCGATCACACCTAGAAAAAAGGATCGGTGGCGACTCCTGGTTTGTTTTAAAACCAAATTTGAATTTCGAACTCTCAATAAATCGCCACAATTAGCGACCCGAAACCAAAATTTTTACGTCGCTACAGGACTTTAATTGAGGCTTGGTCAAATTTGGCCTATTACAATAATTATAAAATTTATTTATATCTTTTATTATAATTTTTTTTGTAAGTTACATGTCAATTACTATATTTTTTACTCTTATATTTAAATTATTTATTACTATGTTATTAAGTACTTATCTTTTATCTAACTGATAGAGTTATTATTATTATTGGTTACAAAAAAGGGAAATAAATTTTATATAGTATAACTTATAAACTGTCATTTGTCATAATAAAAATCTACCACGTACAAGTGTTGATTATATTAAAAAATTAATTCAAGGTAATTTTCTTATAAAAGTGTAGCAACAGAATTGGAATAAATATTTTTATATATTTTGCTAATACATCCAACATCCTCCTCGTTATAATTTTTAATTTTGTTTAATATAAAACCTAAAATGGACACCATGTAATTTTTAATAATTATAATAATACGAGATAACACAATATTAACACTACATGTTACCTAAAAAATACAAGTTGCTATATTAAATCATTAATTAATTTTAAAATTATTTATATTTATTGTTCACAATATGGATGCATTTGGACTTATTTTATTTTCAGCATATTATTATACGATATATATGAATACAAGATTATACATGTATAAATATAGTTTATTTTTACATCAATTTTTCGCGTGATACTTAGATTAATTGAAATGCGCATGGATATATAAATATACACTAAAAATGCAAAATTTAATATTAAGTATAATTCCACCTATAATTAAGTTAAATAATCTAATAGTGTAGAAGCCCAAATTACTCGGGCCCATTAAACCTTAAATCCCAACATCAAATATCCATCTAAATTAACCCACACTTAGGTCCAAATTTTAACCCAACAACCCAATACAATCCAAACCCAAATTACAAGTTACCCAAGCCCAATTAGCCCATTAGTCAAACTAGGGTTTCAGAAAAGCTGAAACCCTAGCCACCTTCTGCCACCAGCCGCACCTGCCCACTGCCACCTCTGCACCGTCACCCGCTCCACCGCCTTGTCTCCCACTTGCACCTGCACCATTAAATGGAGAAGAGACAGAAAGTGATAAATAATGCATGAAAAACGGCTATAAAAGCCTAGCCAAAAATCCATCGTAGAGGTTGGATTTTTTTTGAAATACAAAAATTTTTACAGTAGATATTGAACATAAGGAAATCATAGATTCAAATACAAAAACAAAGATCCAAAAAAACAGATTCAGAGAAATAGCAAGGTATACAAGGGCAAAGATTACTTCATCTTTTATTTTTTTTTCTTTTTCGAGTCTACTCATAGGCATACATTAATATTTTCTCTATTTTTTTAAAAAAATCAGTTAAATATAAAACTAGAAAAAAAAATAAAAAAATACCTTTTTGAACTTTTCGCCACCGTCTTGTGGTGGGCATGCAACAATGACAATGTCCGGTCCGACGACAGACAGTGGATCTACCTTGTGGCCGGAAATCACCCACCCTCTCCCTCTCTTTTTTTTTGTTCTTTTCAAATGCAGAAGTGAATTTTTTTTGAAGAAAAAAGGTCTTTTATAGCCCCCTAAAACTACGTCGTTTTGGGGTTGGCGATTAAACCCCAAAACGACATTGTTTTGCCCTTTACCCATGCACCGACCCGATCCGACCTGCTCTAGGCCAGGATCCGCGTGTTTTTGAGTGGAAGGGCAATTTACGCATTTGACCCTTTCGCTTTTTCAAGCTTTTGAAATTAAGTCACTTTTTTATTTTTAATTTGGCCCCAAAATTTATCGCGATTTTCAATTTAGTCCCCACTGATGCACTGCGTTTTGATGGGAAGGAATAATTGCTGGTTCGGTCCCCCTATGTTTTGCGCGAGTTCAAATAAGCCCCTTTCTTTTGTTCTATTTCAAAATTCGCCCCAAAACTTCATTTTTAATTCAATTTTGTCATTTTTTCACTTTTTCTCATTATTTTATTTTAATTTTAATATTATGTATACTATTATATTTTATTACTATTATTATTATATTTATTATTTATTATATTTATTATTTATTAGCATTAGTATTATTTTTACCTAATACTTATATGTATATATATTATATAGTATTATTAATAGTTTTTTTTTTTGTTATTATTATTTTTCTTAATATTATATTATGTATATATTCTTTTAATATATTAGGTATATTTTAAATTCTATATTACGTATATATATATATTTTTTTATACTATATTATGTATACATTCTTAAGTATTATTAGTTATATATTTTTATATTATCATATATATATATATATATATATCTAATGTTATATTACATATATACTTTAAACGCTATATCAAGTACGTATATATTATGTACAGTTTTTCTTAAATATTATATTATATATACTTAAATACTAATACTATGTAAATATGTTTTCAATATATATATATATATATATATATATATGTTTACGTATATATAGCGTTACTAATTTTCTTTTATTATTTTTATTTTCCTCTGTACATATTGTCGTTTATATATTCTTATTATTACTATATCTATTATTTATTAGTATTTTACTATTACTATTATTAGTATTATTTTTCAATCAATACTTATATGTATATATTATGTTTTTTAATACTATATTTTTAATACCATATATATTGTGTATATTCTTAATACTATATATTGTATGTATTTTTTAATAACTATATTATATGTATATATATTATGTTTGTATTTTTTAATATTATTATGTATTTTTTAATATATATATTTATGTAGTATTACTAATAGAATTGTTTTTAAACATCATTATTTTTTCTAATATATATATATATATTAGGTACACTTTTTATTTCCATTTTATTTTTTTATTTTTTATTTTTCAATATTATTTATTACTTTTCTAATATTTTGATATTTTAATATTTTATATTTTATATATTTCTTATTATTCGCATCATTATTCGCATTTTTTTTACAATAATATTCTTAGATTTCTTTTACTATCATTTTAGAAACTTTTTTACATTTTTTAATTTTAATAACATCAAGTCTATGATTTCATCGCTATGTTGGGTGAATTACGTTGGCTCGTGTTAAAAAAGGGACATCCTTCAAAAAAAAACTTGAAATTTCTCGTGTTTTAATCGGATCACGATTAAATGTTATATTGAACTCGCATTTTTAAAAATCAAGACAACGCATGTTTAATAAGATACCAATTTTGGGTGTCGTGGGGGTGCTAATATCTTCCCCGCGCGTAACTGACTTCCGGACCCTATTTTTCTCTGAACTTTCACGTAGACCTAAGCTCGCCTTTCTTTTTGTTAAAAATAAAAATAATTTTTTTTGTTAAAACGATGATTTATTAGGTATCCGATCACACCTGCGAAAAAGGATTGGTGGCGACTCTCTTTCTTTTTAAAATCAAAATTCCATTTTCAAATTTTCAAATAATCGCCTCAATTAGCGATCGAAAGCGAAATTTTTACGTCGCTACAATTAGAAATACAAATTATAAGGAAAATTGACACTAGTATATATATTTAATAATTTTTTAAACTTAAAATATATTTTTAAAAATTAACTTTGAATGTTGACAATATTTGAAACTTACAATATGTTAGACAAAACACATTAGCGATCGAATATAAATATATAAATAAACAAATTTTTATATTTATGTAAAAAGAAAAAGAAAAGAATAACTAGATTTAAATAAAAAAATTGAATAAATATTTATATTTAAAATATCAGATACTAAAAACCGATTAAATAAATAAGATTACGAAAACCAGAGATCAAATAAGAGAATCGAGTTTTACTAGATGTTGAGGATTGTTTCACAGTTTCCTTAAGACAAATTTGGCCGCTCCTATGGTGTTTGGAGAAACTTTAGTCGACTGTCTCCTAAGATACAACAACAAGATGATCGAAGCAGTAGCACATCTGCAGTGATCAATGAACAAACCTTGTCTTCCTCTATCACAGAAAACGTATGAAAACATGGAGAAAAAAAGAGAAGAATTTTCGAGAGTAAAATAAATTCGGTGTGTGTGTATCAAAGAATTATCTGCATTAAAGGAGCCTTGATTGGAATAAAATCAAATCAAATCAAGATATATGTCCTTTTAAAATAGATTCTGTATAATATTTGCTGAGAAAAATAAATTTTGTCTTGGGCCCAACATTTCGTGTTGCCCACATCGTGCAAGTGCGCCCCAACCCTGATGGATTTGGATCTGTAGCCCCTTTGCGCGCGAGGCAAAGTTTCATGCTTAGTCATTCAATCTATGCTTTTAGTGGGTTCTCATATATATACATATTTCACACTTGGTATTTAACCAATGTGGGATCTAAAATTTTCTTTTCCTCAACAAATTTTCACAAGTAGCTTACTTTAAGCATCAATTCTCATTTATTACTCAACCATTTTGAGCATGTGATATACCGCTGTAAAGATTTCATGAAGTAGAATATAAAATCATGATTTTATGATTTAGCTCTCCACCTTTATCAATCGAGAATATGCCTCAAAGTTTACAAAAAGTACATTTTTTCCAACACAAAATATTATAAAAACATTACAATATTAATGCACAAAAATAACTTCTGCATCGCATGTATATCCAAATTAGTTGTTTCCTAATACATTATATACTATTCATTTAAAGTTACCAATCTTTAAAACTATGAAATTTATTAATATGTTAGTTTATAATAATGTGTTTTTTTATATAATGCCTAGAAGTTCTAATAATTTCTGCTCAGCTTTATTTTTGCCCAACCTTTAAATAGGAGGATAAATCGTATTTATATGTGCTTGAGCCTGCATCCTCTTTTAAAATCTCAAGCTTTCCCCTTTTACTTAAAAATTAAAATTAATTTTTAGAAAGATAAAAGGAGTGACAAAAATAAAAACTTATTAAAGTTGGATGACTAAATTAATGTATAATAACATTGAATCAATGACAGATGACCAAAAAAAATATCTTATTAAGTTTGGTTAATGTATAATAACACTTTTGACCATCACACCATCACATAGAATTCAATAAATACAACAATAATTTTAAATGAATAGAATATGAACATAATTTTTTTTTTTTTGTCTTCACATCTTTACGTATTTTCGCATGAATTATTTAAATGAAATATGAGCATTATAATATTTTATGATGAAAATTAATTGATTTCATGGATTTTCAAATTTGTTTAAATAATATAAATATATAAATTTTTTGATAAGCTATCAATAAGTGTTGAGTGTAATGGTAAAATATATTACAATTTGAAAGAAAAAGTCCATGTTCAAACCTTGAAAATGATATTGTTGGAAGAGGTAGTTATATACTCCAAACATAGATTGTAATAGAGACATGAAACATACCAATAATATATATTTTCAATAAGTTATTATAAAGTTGACTACATATATAAAAAATATATATAAACTTTTATTTGATTAATAAGTTAATTTTATTTATATCTGTTATTATAAATTTTTTTGTATTTGTTAGAGTTGTACAACTCGAATCTTTGTTAAAGAAAATATAGTGATACAACTGATGGTTTCACTTTTTCTACTACATAATAATGGAATTGGAATTTTAGAAAAAGGCAAATCAAGAAAACAAAAATCAAATAAGTTTACCTCAAAATGTCACAACACTTATTAAATTGGACTCTTAAGTTAACTCAACTTAATAATATGACGTTTTGATAATACCAAGGCAGTTACATTAAGCTTTTTTAAAAGTTAGTCAAAAAGAACATTTTCAAATTTGATTGGTTCTACGGGGCCATTTTAATGGCCAATATGGTCTTCAAAATTTAACCATAAGATGTGAACCGAGTTAGGAAGATTATAGTTGGTTCCTTCAAGAAATTGAAACTTTGAACAACAACATCCTTTTATAATAATAGTTTTACTGGTCATATTCCTCTAGCTTTGTGTCATTTGATGAAACTAGAGTACACTTCGCTGTCCCAAAACAACTTAAGTGGCTCAATCCCTTCTTGTATTAGTTGTTTATTGAAAGATCCTATTCTTAGAGAAATTTATAATCCAAAGAAAAGAAAGAGCTATCTCCATGTATCGGGAATAGAACCCTTAATATCCCACTAGTTTTGCCCAATAATCCATGGTAGATGAAGCAACTTTGCAATTTAGTCCAAAAATCTCAAATTCTCCTATCTTTCAACTTAGTCCAAGCTCATTCAAAATCTATTAACTACCAAAAGCCCAGCAATTACTTCTCAAACTCTTGAATTAGAATTTTCCATATGAAATTCGCCATAAAAAATTAATTCTTGATAAACTTTTGCAGTATTTTATCAGAGTTTCGTGAAATTTAATATATTAACTATTGTTTTTCACATAGAAAGAAAGCACAAGAGTGGATCAAATTGGAGAATTTCTTTGTTATTGTAGCGACGTAAAAATTTGCTTTCAGTCGCTAATGGAGGTAATTCATTGAAAGTTTGAAAACCAACTTTCGATTTTATTAAAAAAGGGAGTCGCCACCGATCCTTTTTCTAGGTGTGATCGGACACCTAATTAATCCTCTCTTTAAAAGAAAATTTATTTTTTTAAACAAAAGAAGGCTGAGTTTAGGTCTACGTCGAAAGCCAGAGAGAAGTTGGGTTCGGGAGTCGGTTATGCACGAGGAAGGTATTAGCACCCTCGCGATGCCCAAAATTGGTATCTTATTACACACGTTGTCTTGATTTTCAAAAATACAAATTCAATTTGAATTTTAATCGTGATCTGATCCAAACACGAGAATTTTTTTTAAATGTCGATTTCTTTTGAAAAGGGCGTTCCATTTTTAACAAGAGCCGATGATATTCACCCAACATAGCGATGAAATCAACGACTTGATATTAAATCGGCACGTTGCCTTATTTATTGAAATTAATTAGAAAACAAGAATAAGATTTTCGAAATAATGCAAAGCAAATTGATATGAAATAAAAAATAAATAATAGAAGGAATTAGAAATATATTGAAGCAAATATAGGTGTGACAATAATATTAAAAAAAATGATAAAGATATATGCGATATTAAACGTAATATTAGAATTAAACATGAAATGGAAACAATGAGTGTATATATATAATAAAGATATTAAGAATATGTATGAAAAATATATATATATATATATATATATATATATATATATATATATATAAATAGTAATAGTGTGTAAGGTGTGAGAAAATGTAATGTTAAAAATACTAATAATACTACATATACATATACGTATATATATTAAAGATATGTACATAATAATAACATTGAAATATGCATATAATATATATAAAAATGTAGTGCTTAAAATATATACATAGCATATCATTCAAAAATGTGCACATAAAAAACCCTAAATAATATAGTATAAATACATACATATATAATATTAAAAAATGTATATACATAATATATAAAAGAAAATATATGCAGTAAATATATGTACATAAGATCGATGAAAATATATAACTATGATATTAAAATATATACATAATATATATGAAAACATAATATATTAAGAACATATATACATAACGTATAAAAATACATACATAATATAGTATTAAAATTTATACGTAATAATAGAAACAAAAATATACATGATAATATATATATACTTAATATATATACATAATATATATAAAACGAAAATGGGAAGGAAATAAAATAAATCACCTTTGTTTTTCGATTTAGGTTTTTGGATTTGTGACTGTTCTTCTGCTTTGACACCACTATGGTTACTTGTTTTTGCTTCTTTTTTCTATATCTGATCTGATCTGGTATTGCTCTTTAAAAATGAATGTTTCTTGTATTTCAATGGTTGTCGATCCCTTTTTACAGAATTAAAAATCGGCTTTTATAGCCTTTACAACATTTTTATTTAATATTTGTTGTCACTTCCTTTTAATTGCTTGCAGGTGCTGTGGCGGTGGAAGTGACCCGAGCTGGTGGTCGGTGCTGCAGTGGCCGAATGGGACAAGGTGGCTAGGGTTTTAGGATTGGGGTAGCTTAGGTGGGCTTGGGTAGGTTTAGTTTGGGTTAGTTTTGGGTATTTGGGTTTTTGATAGGTTAGTGGGTTTAGGTTATTTATTTGGGCTTTTAGTTGTAAATTGGTTAGGTTTTGAGGATGGGTTTGGATGTAAACGGGCCTGGGCAATTTTGGGCTTCTACAGTTATCATATATGATATATGGCGTAAACCGTGTTTAATTAGACGAGTCTAACAAACAGTTAATCATGTTTTGTTTGTCTCTAAAAGCTAAAAAAAGTAAGTTGGCAAACAAGTGAAAAAGCATTTATCACTTCGCTTGGATGTTTTCCGATTAATATTGAAAGAAGGTTTCTGAGTGGTTTCCCATCATAAAACCCCACATGTAAAGTTAGTCATTTTACACAATTCTTAATTCTTACTTTAAGATTGAAATACAGCAGCAGGTCCACAACTATGGTGGGAACAAATTTGATATTGTTTATTGTTGTATACTTGGTTAGCTTGCTGGTTTTTCAAAATATATTGAATATATTCAACATAAATCACATATACTATATTATAAAAAAAAAAACTTACATATGATAAAGATTGTATGTGATGAGGAGAGTTGACTTTTCCATAAAAGCTTCTGATTAGGAAAACTTTAGCTTGATTGTGAGGAAATTGTCAACAAAGTTCAGATTATCGTCCTTCTTTGCAAATCTAACTTGGAAATTTCTACTGTGCATTGAATTAGAAAAGAAGATGCCCTGAGAGCAAATGAGGTGCATTGCACATTTTACGGGGCCAGATACTTGCTATATTGATTAGTTTGTAGAGGGTAGTGGCATAATTGAGCTGAGTTTGAATATTACTAAGTTAGATTTAAATTTTAAAACTTGATACTTGGTTTGAGTTTAATTGAACATTTGTTTTTAAGTTCGAGCTCACTTGAGATATAACCGAGCTACTTGAATTCGAGCTTGATTAAACTTGTTTACCAATTTTTCTACTTGAGCTCGGCTCAATAATTAAGGGAAATTACGTAACTTAATAATATAAAAAATATGAAAAGCTTGTTAAGACTCACAAGCTATTCAAGTCAAATATTACTAAGCTCGAATTTCACTTGATCGATAACTTGAGCTTAGTTCAATAATTACCGAGTCAAACTTGAATTTTTTTGAGAATCAAACTCAAGTAATCTTGCAAGAATCAAAATCCCATTTACATCCCTAACAGAGAGGGGACCGGAGAAGGACAAAAAAAAAAAAAAAAAGGACTATTAGCAAATAAGGTTCTTTTACTGAAATATAATATAATATAATATATGTATAAATTAAATTAGTTGTCACCTAACTATGGATTTCTTTTTTCTTTTTTTCTTTTTTCACTCAACTTTAAAAAGTTATAAAATAGTCACTCAACTAATTAATTTTATCTTTATATGGTCATCTAACTATCTTAAATTTTTTGGTGTCTCTATTTTTATGTTAGTTAGTTGGTGACCAAAAAAATAAAATTAAATAATTATTTTATAACTTTTTATAATTAAGTGATAAACCTAAATTAATAATAATTAAATACCTATTTTATAGCTTTTCATAATCAAGTAACTAAATTCAATACTTTATCCATAATAGATTCACTTGTTGCCGATCAAATCGTGTTGGCCGAGTAGTCCATAGAAACGGCTGAAACATTAAAAATGATGAACTATAAAGTAGGAGTACCTTTGTCTGTACTATTAATTATACGTTCACACTTTTTTTAAATGCATTGTAGGATGTGGAGTATATTATTAAATATTTAATATTCGGAGTTTCATTTGTTTATTAAAGACAGATAAATGTATAGGATATTTGTAATTTGAATGGATTGATGGTTAGATATCAATTCAATAATTATTTAATTTCGAGTCGAGATTAAATAATTTTATAATTAGTAGTATCTTATTTACATTTATTGAGAAGATTGAGAAAGATAAAAAAGCTGATTCTTAACAAATAAGATTCTTTTACATATGAAATATAATATAATATATGGGGAAAGTAGATTAGCTGTCACCTACTTATGAAAATTTTTTTATTTACTCAATGGGAAAAGTTATAAAATAATTATTTAATTATTTAATTTTTTTTAGTCATCTTACTATCTTAATTTTGTCGATATTTTTATTTTTACGTTAGTAAGTTGATGATAAATAAAATAAAATAATTAAATGGCTATTTTATAACTTTTTATAATTAAATGATAAAAGATATTAATAAAATTAAATTTATAATTTATAATTTTTTTATAATTTAAGTCACTGACAAATACAATAGTTTAATCACCTCTACTGTACTTTATTCATAATATATTCACATGTTCCCGATCAAATGGTAATGGCCAACTACAGTCCATAAAAACAGCTCAAACATTAAAAATGATGAGCTATAAATTATGAGAACCTTTGTTTTTACTATAAATTATATATTATAGTATCAGATTAATGTTTAATGGTGACATTTAAATGCATTGTAACATGTGCAGTATGTTATTTTTTTTAGGAAATGTGCAGTATATTATTAAATATTTAATATTCGGAGTTTCATTTGTTTATTCATTTATAAAGTGTAATTAATATAATATCTATAATTTTATAGAAGTGTTGGAAATTATTAAATTTTAAAAATAATTGTAATACACTTGCCAAGAAATGATTGGAGGGATACAAAATGAGACGCACATTGACTGAAGAAATTTTTGTTTCGCTACACATTTCTCCATCCTTTCGCTTAGGATTAGTTGGTTGTATTTTTTTATTGGGGTATGGAAGGGATATAGCTTAGCGGTAGAATGTTATATTGACCTGGACGTCATCAGATCAAACTTAATTATCTTTAAATTTAATGTGAGTATTTTTATTTTGCTTTGCCTTTGTCGTGATCGAATAAGAATTGATAAGAAGCACGTGAGATTGACGTGACGAGGTAAAATTTAAAAATTTTAAATTAGTAAAGGTAAAATTTCACTTTGGCCCCCCTAAAATTATAAAAATTTGATTTAATCCTTTACAAATTATAAAGATATAAACTATAAAAAATTAAAATTTTATCCGCCCCTAAAAAATTTTTCTAGCTTCGCCCCTAGGTAAGAATGAATATATTTATGGGAGGAAACTCCAGATAAATATGAAACACGTAGTATATATAAAAATGTGAATTTAAAAAGAAATTTAAATAAAGGTGTCTTTTTTCTATCATATTATTAAATTTAGATGTAAAAAATTATAATTTATTTTCACATGTAGTGATGGTAATTTTAAAAAGAAAAGAAAAACAGTAGTGGTGCTACTTTATGAAGAATAATTTACATCTAGTGGTGCTAATTTTAAAAAGAAAAAACAGAAGTGGTGCTACTTTAAGAAATATAATTTACAATCTCGTGGTGCTACTTAACCCTGATTTTGTTTCTTTAAAACCTGACTTCTACAGTAACCCTATCTAAATCTTCATTCATTTCCCTCCAACAAAATAACAACGCAAATGGGTTTTCACTTACCACTTTACTTCCTGATCTTCCTGTTCCTGTTATGCCCAATTTTACAAGCAGCAGAGTTTCAAGAACCTAACTGTGGTAAAGAAGTATGTGGAAATATTACAATTCCATCCCCTTTTGGAATCCATAGCAGATGCTATCATACTCATCCTTTGTTTAGAGTAACTTGCAACCAAACCCTCCATGGGTACAAGCCTTTCATAAACGTAAATGGCATCGATCTGGAGGTACTTGATTCCGTATATTCAGACGGCATTCTCATCAATAATCCAGTTACTTACATTAATTGTGGTCGTAGAAACGAGGCTAGTGTGAGGGTCAATCTCTCAGGCACTCCATTTTTCTTCTCAAGTGACATGAATTATTTCGGGTCAGTAGGTTTTGGAAATTTGGTTAATATTTTAAGTAGCGAAGGTGATTCACTTGGCGGCTGCATTCAACTAAGGTCTGACGATGGTTCTTCTAAATCTGGCTGCTGCATTACTCTAACTACTGCAAATATCACTTCCTATACTGTAAACATGACAGCCATGTATCCTAACAGCGAAAGATGCGCATCTGCTTTCATCTTTAGCCAGTACTCTACCAGTACTGCTTACTCATTACCCACTGGCATCAATATTGGAACCAGGCATGTTCCCGCCGTGCTCAGCTGGAATTCCACCTATTGCGGTGTCGGAGGTCAGTCACGCGCTGTCACTTCAATTGCTTGGCTTTCATTTTTCCTTTTAATTCAGATAATGTATAGATTTTGCTAATTGTTTAAAATCAAGAATATTTTACCGATAAATGCCGAAAATTTTAAAAAATTAGGTGAATAGGTTGTTTTTTAAAATATTTTTGGGAATAGATCTATGAGCATTTGCAATATAATGACAAAAAATATTTCTAACTAGAATTCTTTCTGCCATATTAGTATTAATAGTGGCGAAGTTAATATTTTTTATTTATTTTCTAAAGTCACTTATGTGAATATAAAATTTACAAAGCAGTTCTTTATATAGACTTAAATCTCATATTCCTTGTTTTCTTAAATGATGTAGGGTATGAGTTTACATAGACTCGTAATTCATTGGCATTTTGTTCTTAGATAATGTGAGATTACTTACTCTTATGCCAACATCTTTTCTAATGTTTGGTGCTGTGAATGAAGGGAGAGAGAAAATATGTGTATGAGATATTATTAAATAATGTTTCAATTAAATTTGATTTTTTAATATTATTAAAATGTCATATATAAACTCTTAATTAGTTGAAAGAATTTTTTTCTAACAAATATAATAGTATAGGACATAATAGTTATGAAATTATAGTTTAGATCATTTTTTGATAATAAAAAAAAAGTAAATATCCAACCAAAATATATATAATTTGAAGGTTGCTTGCTTATTCCAACTTTTATTTTATACAACAATGGTATAAAAATATTATTTAAAAGATAATAATAATAAAAGAAACCAAACAAACATGGCTATCAGTGATAAATTATGGGATCATATGATACTTTTTCATTAGCATTGACACAAATACTAAAACTCCTGGTTATGAATTAAGTGGAATGAACTCAACAAAAATAATTAAAAATAAATAAAAATTTCAATATAAAAACAAAAATACAACACTCTACATATATTTCTATACAGAAAACAGATTTGTGTAGCATTTAATATTATGTTGCTATTTGTAAAAAAAAGATAAAAAAATTTGCAAGTGTAAATAATATTTTTAAATAAAAATTAATACATGATTATAAAACAAAAAGTAATACAAATACGGTACGAATGTATAAAATTTTCATGATAAAACAATGAAAGAAAATTAAATAAATTATAAAATATAGTATAGCTTATAATCTTATGTTGTTAGTTAAAAGAGTAACCGATCTCACATTGTCTAGAGACAAGCTGCAAATAAATTATGAGCTTATATATACCCATATCACACTTCACATCACTTAAGAAAACAAGAGAAATAAGACTTTTGGTTTATATAAAAAAGTATTTTTTAAGTTTTATTTCCACATTAATAGGTGGCACTGGGAAATAAAAAAAATATTAGTGCTGCCACTTTTGATGTTGATGTGGTAAAAATGCTTTTAGTTAGAAGCATTTTTCTGTCATTATGTTAAAAACGCTTCTAGTTCGAAACATTTTTCTACAAATCACTTAAAAATGCTTTCAATTAGAAACGTTTTCCAAAAATAAGCTTATTCACATAACTTTTTTTAAAAATTTTCGGCATTTATTAGTAAATTAGTCTAAAAGTTGTCTTTAAAATCATTCATTTTGTATATTGATGTTTTCCTTTTTCAAATATTTATACCTAAAAGTTTTTGGGAAAGAAAACTTATACATAAAACTTTTGTATTTCAAAAACTTAAATTAAAAAACTTACTTAGAGTAACACTTTTCATATGATTTTTTTAGTAAATATTTATTTATTTTGATAATTAGAGGTAAAGAATAGGATTGCTTGATATGGAACCTAAACTCCTATATCTATAATATAATACTTTTATTAGTATATGTACCTTGTTTTTAGATAATTATATATGTTTCTGAATGACACATTGCTTTTATTTCCTACAAACATTGGATGTACATGCATTTATCAGATTTTGCAATTTACTTCCTTTTCGCTAATCCCGTAGGATGCAATAGACCAGGACCAGGACCTATCAAATTCAACACCTACAAGGTAGAGAAATGTGGGAATGTTACTAATTTTCACTACCCTTTTAGCATGGAGGACCATGATGATTCCAATAATTGGTTTAAAGTAAATTGCACCAAAACGGCCAATGGGGGAGAAGTGCCTTTCTTAAACATGAATGGCACGAATTTGCAAATATTGAACTTTGATTTTTTGAGTGGCGCCCTCACTGTCAACCATCCAATAATTTACTCCAATTGTCGAAAAAACCATCACAATGAGATGAGTCTCAACCTAACAGACACCCGCTTTTACTACTCATTCTAGAAACAACTTATGGTGTTCAGGTTGTGGTAATTTGGTTACTATTTTCGGCAACAATACAAATAATCTTATAGGCGGATTTTTGCAACCAAGTTGTAGGATTAATAAGAAGACTATTTTATGTCCTCTTATTATTCCTACGGGTCTCAGTTCATTCTTTGCAAACATGAGTAATATGGTTGATTCTAGTGATTATAGGAGGAAAAGATCATGCGAATTTGTTTCATTGATTTCTTATGACTATGGTTATATCGATGATTTTGATATAAGGAAAAGGACGCATGTCCCAATGCAACTGCAATGGAGCACACCAATATCTGGAGAGTGCTATTTAAACTATAGTTCGGAGACTTCTTGTACATCCGATGGTGAACATTGTTGGTCGAAGTTGAGTTCTATTCATCTATGTGCGTGCTACAAGGATACTGGTGATATCAGTTATTCGAGGTCATGCAAAGGTATGAGTTAACGTTTTTTTAGGGAACTTTTTTTTCTTATATCTATATTATCTTTACTTAATACCTCAACCGAAAATTTATTAAAATATCTTTGTATATACAAATTAAGTTATATTATTTTAAGGGTATTTTCATCTTTTTACATTTTTATATAAAATCCATAATAAACCTAACTTGGTGAGATTTGAACCTTTCACACATTAAATTTTAAAATTTAACTTTATCATATCAATCAAGAATTCATTTGATTCTTATATAAGCTTTTAATAAATATGTTTATTACATATTTTTTCCACTCACATCATGGATGTACCTTAAATTTGTATTCTTTTTTAAAAGGCTAGTTGAATTGGTGTTATCCATTAATTGAACCTCGACTCGATTGAGAAATTATGAAAATCTATTACTTTTATAAAAATAAATATTATTATGAAAGCATTTTTTTTTTCATTTTATATTTTTGTAAAATCTAGAAAAATGTGTAAGTATAATGAATTTTGAACAAAGCCATCATGATAGCTAATATCTCAACTCAATGAACTTTTTTTTTCATGTTTTAAATATTCCTTTTTCAAATAATGGTTTTGAATACATATTGCTAGAATACTTCTACGCATAATTTTAACGAACAAAGAGAAAAGGATAATTTAATTGAATATTTTAACTGATTATAGCCTTTCTTTTCTTCAATTCATAAATGACAGATGGGAAATGTGATAATTATAAGTATTGCACCATACTTTGCTTGAATACCCCTAACAACTATTGTTCGTCAAAGTCTTGTCCTCCTCGTTATGAATACAATAGTACGGGATTTCGTTGCGAGCGCAAAATACAAACTCAAAATAATCGCATTTTGAAAAGCATTATTGTAGGTACGTGGTGAATTTACACTTCTTGTTTTTTAAAGTGGAATCATTATGATTATTTCATTATGTCAATTCAAATAGTAATTTATTTACTTTTGAATGCGTGGTGTATTAACAGTTATTTATCATTAAATTTGTAAAAGTATAATATCAAAACAATGGATGATGTAATAAGGTTGTCTCATTGTTCATTTAAAATGAATCGCTATCAAATATGAATGAAACTTATTGAAACATTTTCATGGTTTTTAGCATGTATTTTAATTTTCAAATTCACCTTTAACTATGTTTATTATACCTATATAGGTTGCAGCACTAGTGTTGGGACACTATTTTTACTACTCGCAACATGGAGTATGTACAAAGCCCTCAAAAGAAAACAGAAAATCTTGCTGAAGCAGAAATACTTCAAAAGGAATGGAGGTTTGTTACTGCAACAACATTTATCTAGCAATGAAGGTAATGTTGAAAAAATTAAGTTGTTTACTTCAAAAGAGATGAAAAAGGCGACTGATTCTTATAATGAAAACCGAATCCTTGGTCAAGGAGGTCAAGGGACTGTTTATAAAGGAATGCTAATAGATGGAAGCATTGTGGCTATTAAGAAATCCAAAATGGTGGAAGGAAAGAAATTTGATGAAAAGAAGGTTGAACAGTTCATTAACGAGGTGATAATTTTATCTCAAATTAATCACAGGAACGTGGTTAAGCTTTTAGGGTGTTGCTTAGAGGCTGAAGTTCCTCTATTGGTGTATGAGTTCATCCCAAATGGTACATTATACGATCTCATTCATAACCAAAATGAAGAATTACCATTGACATGGGAGATGCGTTTACGAATAGCGATTGAAATTGCTAATGCCTTGTTCTATTTGCATTCAGCTGCTTCTGCTCCTATTTATCATCGAGACATCAAATCTAGTAACATACTTTTGGATGATAAATATAGGGCAAAAGTATCAGATTTTGGAACTTCAAGATCAGTTGCACTTGAACAAACACATCTAACCACTCGGGTGCAAGGAACTTTCGGATACATGGATCCCGAATATTTTCGATCAAGTCAATTTACGGAGAAGAGTGATGTTTATAGCTTTGGAGTTGTTCTTATTGAGCTTTTAACAGGGCAGAAACCCATCTCCGCAGAACAATCAGAGCCAGTGAGAAGCTTGGTATCTTATTTTTTGCATTCAATGCAGGAGAATTCCTTATTTAACATTCTCGATCCAATGATAGAAAAGGATGGTCCAGAACAGGAGATTATAGTTGTGGCTCTACTAGCAAAAAGATGCTTGAATCTTAATGGAAAGAAAAGACCCACCATGAAACAAGTAGCAATGGAGCTGGAGTTGATTAACGCTTCAGGTGGAAATGTTATTGAAGACCATGGTGATGAAGAATCTGAAATAGATGACATGATCCATTCATGGGAGACCAATCCAAGTTGTTCAATGTCTAGGACACTTACAACCAACAGTGTAACTTTTCCATTAAATTCATCTTTCTAGTTTCCAACACTCCTTAAACAATTTCTCTTAATTGATAGTCTTTAGCTTCTCTATTTGTCACACTGGTGGAGTCTTATGGTTGCCCAAGAATTCATACTTGATTCATTCAATGTTATTTATATAATTATTTTTAATTTTAAGGGTACTTTTATTTTAATTTGTGAGTATTAAGTATGGTGACAAAATATATTGTATTTTTAGAGAAAAAATTCAAATCTGAACCCTAAGAATAATATTATAAAAAAAACAATTACGTACCCCAAAAAATTTTAATTTAAACCAGTTAAATTCAAATTTTACTGTATATAATTTATATATGAGTTTATTTTAAATTTATTTTAATTAGTCGTAAGTAAAAAAAATGCAATAATCAATAAGTATTTGGAGTAATGGTACATTATAATTTTTAGAAAAGATGTAGATTTAAATTTTAAAGACGATATTGTGGGATAAATACAAACTTTAAATATGAACGGTAAAATAAAGATAAATTTATGAACGATTGGTTAAAATGAAGATGTAAAAAGGAAGGGAATATTTAGGGGAAAAAAGCTTTTTACCAAAAATGATAATTCAATACAATATCATTTGTCGCGTTGCTTTAATGCAAGGCAAATTAAAACATGATTGTGGTTAGGCTGTAAGATCAGGCTTTTCACATTGTAATAGAAAGGAAATGTTAGGCAAAAGGTAATTAGACAGCTCGAAATCGTTAATAAAAAAGGACCAGCTCATTTTGCTCTTCTTCATCCTTGACCTCCTTTTTCTTCTTCTTCTTCAGATATAAATAAGAAGAGGTGAGTAACTCATCATAGTAATAGTAAGCCTTTATTGAGCGAGAACAACTAAAGAAAGCAAGGGATATTAACAGAATCCAACATATCCTTTATCGCCATTTTCCTCGACGCCATTACTGCTCTGTCAACAACTCTCGAACCAATCAAATCAAATTGGAGCAAATTAAGTTTGAATATCTTAATACATAATTTCAAAAAGCTTCCAATTCAAGTTCAATATGATATAATGTTTTTGGAATGGATAAGTGATAGAATCAATAACATCGTCCATTTTTAGTATGTTAAGTGCAAATCAAGTAAATTATTAAAAAATTATAAAAACAAAAATATTAATAATTAAAAAATATGATTCAAACAATTAAACTTTTTTTAACTCAATTCATTGGTCAACTGATTTTTTACCTGCCTCTAAATCGAAATTTCAACCAAATTTTAGTTCAAACAAATAGTTTGATTTAAATAACATTGCATGTTAAATTTTTTTACTATTCATTTTAAAAAGAAAAGAAAAAACCACCGTCTTTTTGGAAGAATTTTTCAAAGTCTTATTTTATGGGATTCATTAGGATTTTATGGGATATTTTAAATTAAAACTTTAGTTTAAATTCTTTTATAGGAGATCTTGGAATGTATATTTAAAGAGGCTTTGGGGCATGAAAAACAATGAAGAAGACTTTTACAATTTCTTTTGCTATTATTTTTCTTTTTATGGATTGTTGAATTCTTCATTCTAGTCAAGGGTTTTATCAAAATTGTTGATTCATTGAATTATAATCAATTTATTGAAGAAGTTTAGAAAACTACTTGCAAAATCATATATAACACAAGAGCTAGTTTAGAAACAAATCATGAAAGCATGATAAACAATACCTAACAAACGCATGAACTTTGAACATCACAAATTTCTATTCACTACAGGAAAACAGACTTTTAGCGGCGTTTTTTTTTACCTTTAGCGGCGTTTATAAGCGCCACTAATACTTTTAGCGGCGCTTTCCCAAGCGCCGCAAAAAACGTCGCTATATACACCGCCGCAAAAACTAGTGGCGTTTTTAGAAAAAAACGCCGCTAAAGACCAGGACCTTTAGCGGCGCTTTTCCCACAAACGCCGCTAAAGGTCATGACTTTTAGCGGCGCTTTTCCTAAAAACGCCGCTAAAAATGACCTTTTAAAAATTTATTTTATTTTAATTAAATAATATTTATTTCTATGTTAAAATATTATATTATGTTTAATTTTTGAAATTTGAAATCTAAACTATATACTTTAAGGATAAATAAAAAATATTAATTAAATGAAATTTTCAATTAAAATTTAAATTTCAAAACTAAATATAAAAATTAATGAATTTAAATTTAATACATAAACATTGATTTAATATGTAATTTAATACATAAAAAATAACACACACAAACACATAAAGTATTACAATTTCTAAAACAAAATTCATCCTCATGAGAAAAGAATGCCAATTCATCATCACCTCTCATTAATCAAAGGAAAAGATCAAAAAAAGAAGAAACAATATACAACTAGGGCAGATCTAGCTTTTGTGAAAATAGCAATGAGAGATCCCAGTTGCAACTTATCATTGCACCCAAAACTCAATCGATACCTGCAAATGGTAAGACATATCAATTGAAGCCATTAGCTACTACTATCTGATATACTTTCCACAATCAACACCTATTATACAATATCAGGAATAGAATGAAAATGATTATCAAATTAACATCTCTTTGAACATATGAAAACAAAGAGATATTTAATCGTCACTTCTTTCATGATTCTAAAACAATGCCAATAGCATTTTTAAATACCATCTACTAGTCAATTGTTCTTCAATCTCCTATCTAAGCGTATTTATGTTGATGAAGCAAAGTTCCACATTCAGGCCCCAATTAGAACATTCAACAACTTGGCCAAAAAGTTTATAAAAAAAAAAAAACCCTTGGCCAAAAAGGAAAAAGGAAAACTTCCAACAGCTAACAAAAAGCCTTAGTAAAGGAAATACTAGATCTCAAATGTGGCGGCTAGCAATAATAAATAAAATCAACTAATAGAGCTAAAACATCATTTGGCTAAGAATGCTCTAAATGAAACTCCAAATCAGGCACTTACATAATACTTGCAATAAAAGTTTTAAGCTATACATTAAATAAATTATGCTTATTTACCAAAGCATAATCCATAAATGAACCTAGCTTCCATGTTAGTATGTTATTTTCTCCATCAAATTAAAATTTCAGGCTGAGAGGAGTTTGTTTAAAACAGTATAATGAGTCTGTTGTCCTATCTCAATATGTAGATACTTCTAAGATATTACTTAAATATCTAATTCAGATCTATATCCACGCACTCAAAATTATTCTGTTCTTTTTCAGTTGAATATTTCTTTACAAAAATGCCCAATTGTACAACTGCTTCATATTCAAATCTTGAATCTAATTGCAATTGAAATCTTAGAATTTTAAACTATAGAGTTAATGCATGGTAGAATTAAAGCTAACTGTTCACAGTTGCGGGAACTATAACTCTAAAATGTGAACATTATTTCAATATTCCTTCTTCTTTCTAGTAAATTTTAATAACATTCACATCTGTTACCTAGACCTAAGTTTTATTAAGAGAAGCTGAAACTTAACTTATGCTGACCATGTAATGAGAGAATGTAAAATTATTATTACAGAATATGAAGGAAGAGCAAATCACCTTAAAAAGCCAATGGGGACTCTGTACAGAAAACTCCATAAAAAGAGCAAGTATAGCAGCAGGAGCAACAGATGCCCAGAAACATATGCGCCACCTGCACACATTATCAAGTTATGAAATATGTTATTACTTTAAGAGTCAGCAAAGCACAATCCCGAGTTGTTAAAATATGTTCTTCTGATGACATTTTTTGAAAAAGGAGAAAGTAACACCAAGCACATCCTCTGATGGTGGTGCCATCTTAAAGTTTGCTTCAAATGACCATAAGCAATCAGATTAAAACAACATTTTTGTTGATTATCATTTTCAAAGCCACTATTACTCATGATTTCTTACCAACCCTCAATTGCCTTAGCAGGAATTGGGCGTACTTCTCTTCTTTTTGGTTCTTTTATAATTATAACCAGTTTTATGATACATTCATTGTTCAGAGCATCAAATATTTATCAATTATTTATGTGTTAGCTGAGAGAAAGAGAGAGCAGTAGCAGCAGAAATAAGTACTTACTCTATGTCTGCCAAGTCATTGATTAACTGAACTCGAACATCTAAGGGCATTTTAATCTTAAAAACAAACCTGTTAAAAAGTGTAATGCATGAATAATTACCCAAAAAAAATTAAAGAGTAGCCATTTATAAGTCAAAACAGACATGGCACTTACATTGTCACTTCCCTTACAATATCGATCAGGGCCAATCCTTTCCTGGACTTTGTTTCAGATACTCCTACAAAGAGTTAACCAAAGAATAAAGAAACAGTTTTAAAGAGAATAAAAAGTAGATCTACAGACAAGAATTTTACTAATTGCACAACAGAGAGATTGAAAGAAATACATTTGAAACTCTCCGCAAATGACTCATTCAGAAGCCAGTAAGATATTTGCTCGATGTCTTTAGGCAATGGATTTCCAGTACAGAGATACACGGCTTCTTCTGTAATCTTCTGAGAAGCCATGTGTGTTGACTGCATGCAGTAAAAAAGTCATTAACAATGCCACTCTTGCACATTCATGAATAACACCGACCACTTCATAAAAATAGGCATCTTACTCACCAAATCCCCGTCAATAAGGAAAATAATGTCTATTCATGCACTTGAGCACTTGGTTCGATGTGGTTATCCCATTCGACCGACCAATAGGCATGGCAAAATTGTTCTTTAATTTTCGAGAAGCATTTCAGAGCGAGATAATCTAGTATCAATTGGCAAAAAGTTATCCAAGTTATTCAAAGTAAAAGTAAGTATGAGTTTATGGGAAGAAATCAAACATACCTGTAAAACCTAATATTCGGATTCAAGCCAACAGCAACTTTCCCCTTAATTTTAATATCGAAGAGTAGTTTGCTAAGTCCAGACTGCCATACCATATCTGCAAGAGCAGGATCATTAACAGCTATTCGGTCATTGTCTCGGTAGGCTTCACCTTTTGCTGGACCAAGACTTCCTTGGTGTTCAAAACCAGCAGACTCAGCAGCTTTAATAAATGCCTTCGATTCAGCAGGCGTGAAGAAATTCTGCACCTGCATATGTTGAAAACAATAGAATCATCATTAACATCCAAGGATTTCAGATCATATTCCACCACAAAAGCAATTTCACACCAAAATTTATATGCACCGAAATTTGGGAGTGAAACCTTATTGCTGATATAGACACGAACCATAGTGTGATTTCTACATTTTATACTGAAAAAGTTGAAGTCTTGAGCCTTGTAATTGAATATGCCAAAGTCAAATCCTATCCAATTTAAAGCAAAGTCCACACAAAGGAATTCCAAAATAAAGATTCAATTACAAATACAGGTAAGAACCAAATTCATCTTAAACTCGATCCACATCCAATCTCAATTTTAGAATTTAGAAAACAAAAATGCTTTTGTTATTCATTAGAACAATGAACAAGCTGCAAAAACATCTAAACCAGGGTTCATTTCTATTCACTTTTCAAACTAACTTCAACCCTTTTAACAACCCAGATTTGAATCCAAAAAGCTTGAAAATATGAACCTTTTAACAGATGATTACACTATGATTTAAACAAAAATGAAGGGGGGTCACAATTGCAATCAGTAAATTTTCTTTTGATAAAAACTAAAACAAATTAAATAAATTACAGTTAAACTATATACAAAAGCATAATTCATGATTTCACTAAAGAAGAGTGAAATTTAAGATTAAAATGGAAATATTTTTTTAGAGAAAGGACAAATTGAAGAGAAACGTATGGTGAAGAGATCGTTGTCTTTAAGGCGTGTAATCTGAAAGTTCAATTTGGGTTGAAGAACACGCCATTTCGCCTTTGGTGATGCTTTCTTGTTATCGGCTGCTCTTCTCTCCCCCATTTTGCAATTCTTTGTCGCTGCCCCTGCCCTTCTTCATTCGACCGAAAAATTCAACAGTGTTTGTTCGATGTGGTTATCCCATTCGACCGACCAAAGTCCCAAAAGCAGTTTATGGGTCCTATATATGAATATTGTTTATGTTTGACTTAACTTTTAACACCAAAAAGAATCAATTAACAGAAACAAGAAAGGAGGAGAAGAGATCGAGCCAGATCTGGGAATACCTTCAGGGATTGTGAGAAGAGGCTGAGAAGAGCAATCGCAAAGGCAAGGTGGGCAAGTGTTGGAAGTGTGGCTGAAGGCTACTAATCCTTCCATGAAATGCCAATAGACACAACGGAGAACCAAATCAAGACTGCTGCTGGAGAGTTTCTTGATTGAAAATAGCAACGGAGGGGTGAGATGGGGGTGTTTTGAGAATATGATTTTAGGGGGAAAAATTAGGGGTTTCAGAGGGTGAAAATTTAGGAATAAAACCGCGCCCTTTTGAGATTTATTTGTGGTTAATTTTTTGTGGCGTTTTTTATAAAAACGCCGGTAAAAAATTATTATATTTTTGCTTTGTTAAATTTTTTTTTAATTTTATTTTACTTCAAAAAAAGGTTTTTATTTTATATGTTAAAAATTATTAGTTAAATAATTTTATAAAATATTTATTATTACAATTTTTATAAATTAGTTTTTATAAATAAAAATTAAGTATTCGAAAATAAATATTGTGTATTTTAATAAGAAAATAAATAATAAATGGTCATCATTAATTATTAAGTTAAAATTATCCAATGTAAGAAATCAATTTCTCACATATCAAATTTCTATTAAAGATTGAGACATTAATCATGATTTTATATTATTCTTTCCGATCTAATCTCCATTTCATTAGGGATATTTCTTCCTAACTAAAATATAACTATTTTGTTAGGATTCAATGTGGAATGATTTTAGTTTTTGTATTTTATTTTTATTTGTTATAATCTGGTCCTATCCATACCTATCCATATCAATGATCATTACTTTTTTTTTATTTATTTATCAATGTTTTTTAAATCTAATATTTAAATATATCAAATGGTTTAGATTAAATATTTTTAAATATAAAAGTATTAATCGATTGTAAAAATTTCATCATTTAACAAATCTTAAGTAAACTTTAAATCTTAAACCATTTAATATATATAAAGTTTATCTATTATTAAATAATTTAAACTATAATCATAATTTTAATATATTAAAATTAATATTATCTTTTTTACAATTATATAAGAAATTATTTAATATATAAATTAAAAATACTAATTAATCTAAACCCTAAATTCCTAGCTCCTAACCCCTAAACCTTAAACAATAAAACATAAACCCTTAACCCTTAACCCCTAAACCTTAAACCCCAATACCTAAAACTTAAACCCTAACCTTTAACCCATAAACCATAAACCATAATCCCTAAACCCATAATACATAAACCTTACAATAGTATCTCATAAACATTAAACCCTTAACCATATACCGTAAACCCTAAAATATAATGATAATTAATTCAATATTTTAAAATTAATACTATCTCATTTACAATTATATAAGAAAATAATTAACATATAAATTAAAAAACAATTAGTCATATACCAAAAATCTTTAAAATTATATTAAATAATATTATTTTAATTTTTCTATTTTGTGGCGTTTTTCAAAAAACGCCGCTAAAGATCGAGCATTAGCGGCGTTTTCCAAAAAGTGCCGCTAAAGGTGTACTTATAGCGGCGTTTCATAAAAAAGCGCCGCTAAAGCCACTAAAATCTCAAGGCAAAACGATGGCGTGTTACAAAATTCTTTAGCGGCGCTTTTTAGAAAACGCCGCTAATGCTTGATCTTTAGCGGCGTTTTCTAAAAAAGCGCGCTAAAGGTGTACATATAGCGGCGTTTTTAGAAAAGCGCCGCTAATACTCGATCTTTAGCGGCGTTTTTAGAAAGCGCCGCTAAAGCCACCAAAGGCTCAACACAAAACGACGACGTTGTGTTAATTTTTTTGCGACGCTTTTTAAAGGTGTACATATAGCGGCGTTTTTAAAAAAGCGCCGCTAAAACTCAATCTTTAGCGGCGTTTTTGGGAAGCGCTGCTAATGCTCGTTCCTTAGTGGCGTTTTTCATTCAAACGCCGCTAAAAACCAGTTTTGCTGTAGTGATTTTGCCTCCAATATGGATTTCATGGTTCACAAATTGTAACAAGGAGATCATCCGAAGGGATCCCAAGGATTCCGAAGAGATCCCAAGGATTTTTGGCCTCAAAGAAACTCTTCACACACTTCTTTCATTGTTGGTCAAGACTTCAATCGTGGATTTAAGCAAGCGAATGTCAGTGTAGCAACGTGAACAAGATTTTGTGCAACTAGTTGGCTTGCCGAAAGTGGTAAACGATTATCTAATACATCAATCAACTTCATATTTATCAAATAATTTGGTGATGACAACCATGTTAACACTTCTTCAGGATGCTTTCCCATTAATGTTTCCAATGCCACCATTTCAAAACTATAGACACCACATTTTCCGGTAACAACCATCGTATAGGCAAATTCTGCATATGAAAAACTAGATAAAAAGAAAACCAATTATATATTCAACTAAATTTAGAAATTCAAAAGAAAATATCAGAAAATGAAGCAAAGAAAATCACTTGGAGCTAAATATCCACCTGTGCCCACACACTATAGGAAAATAGGGCTTTAGCGGCATTTTTAGTGGCGTTTGAGCAAAAAACGCCGCAAATATTTTACATTCGTGGCGTTTTCGATAAAACGCCGCAAAAAACAGAGCAATAGCAGCGTTTTTGATCAAAACGCCGCTAAAAACTGAGCAATAGCGGCATTTTTCGCCAAAACGCTGCGAAAAACTGAACAATAGCGGCGCTTTTGGAAAAACGCCACTATAGGTCGAGGTTTTAGCGGCCACTATAGGTCAAGGTTTTAGCGGCGCTTTTGTAAAATTGCCACTATAGGTCGAGGTTTTAGCGGCGCTTTTGTAAAAACGCCACTATATGTCGAGGTTTTAGCGGCGCTTTTGTAAAAACGCCGCTATATGTCGAGGTTTTAGCAGCGCTTTTATAAAAACGCCGCAAAAAAGTAATTTAGTTTATGGGTTATGGTTTAGTGTTTAGGGCCTAGAGTTTAGGATTTGAGATTTAGGGTTTATGGGTGCTAAATACAATATCATATATTTTATATTTGTTTGAATTTATTTTTAGTAGGGTTTAAAATATAGGTTTAACATTTTGTTAAAGCCCACTAATAGTTGCAAATGGATATTAGACTACTATTATATGTTTCGTATAATTTTATTTTTTTTATAAATTATAAAATTACATAGTATATATATAAAATATTATGAAGTTGAAAATGGATTAGACCAAACTCAGGTATTAAATGTTTGATCTAACTTATTTTTTAATGATTTTAAAATTTTCTATTTAAACTGATTTTTAAATTTAATATTTTTATAGGTTTAGGGGTTATGGGTTTAAGGGTTGTGATTTAGGGTTGATGATTTATTTTTTATGATTTAGGGTTTGAAGTTTATAATTTAAAAGGTTAAGGGTTTAAGGTTTAAAGGTTAGTGGTTAGCGCGGTTAGGATTAAGGGATATATATGGGTTTAAGGTTTATGGGTTAGGTGTTAGTGGTTTATATGGGTTAAGAGGATAGAGGATAGGAGTTTAGTATTTTAAAGTTTATTATTTGGGGTTTAGTATTTAGGGTCTAAGATCTTAGTGTTTAGTGATATTAAGTTTTAAGGGTTATTTGGATAGGGGTTAAGAGTTTAGGGGTTAAAGGTCAATGGTTTATGAATTATGTTTTGTGGTTTAAGGTTTAAAAGACAGAGGTTAGGGTTAGGGGTTATGGTTTATAATTTATACTTTAGGGGTTAATTAGGGTTTAGGGTCTAGTATTCTGGGTTCAAGGTTTGGGGTTTATGATTTAGGGTTTATGGTATAGGGTCGGGGTTTTAGCATTGTTCAAAGATTTAGGGGTTATGCTATTATGGTTTAAGGTTAAGGTTTAAGCTGGTAAGCAATAAGATTTTATTTTTAGCATTTTAGGGTGTTAGGGTTTATGGTTTAGGGTTTAATTAAAGTTTAAGGCTATTTCTAATGTTTAGTGGTTTAGGGTTTAGGAGTATACATGTTTAATATTTAAGGGTTATACCAGGTTAGAGAGATTTAGGGTTTTAAGGTTTAGAGTTTATGGACTAGGTTTTGTTGTTTATGGTTCGGGGCTTAGGGTTCGGTGTTTGGGATTTGAAGTTTGGGGTTTAGAGTTTGGAGTTTGGGGTATAGGGTTTAAAGTTTAATTTTGGAATTAAAAACTTAAAAAGTTAAAATTTAATATTTTAGTTACAAAGTTAAATAAAAAAATTTAAAAAAATATGTTAAAAATGTTAAAAATTTAAAAATTTTAAAAATATGTTAAAAAAATTTAATGTTTCAACAGGAAAATTTGGAATAAAAAAGCATAGAAAAATATATGTTAAAAATGAAAAAAATATTAAAATTGTGCATTAGTGGCGTTTTTGAAAAAAACGCCACTAAAAATTGACCTATACCGGTGTTTTAAATAAAAACGCTGCAAATATTTGAGTTTTAATAGGTTAAACGACGTTGTTTTTTTTTCATACTCTTTACCCTCAAGGTAAGCCCCGATACTTAGCATTTTTCCCCAAAACAAAGTTTCCCCTATACCCATCAGTTTCCCCAAATCAAGGGCTAATTCTTTCAAAAGAAAGACCAAGGGAGTGCAACGAAGGGCCATCTCACATGCCCGAAGGTGACGACTAGCTATCTCGGATAGGATAGAGAGGCTTGATCGGTAACCACAGATTGAAAGGTCTTTTCCACAGGAATTCCAAGCAAAGAAAGATGATTCGGTGAAGTAATACACGCTTTGTGTAGGGGATTTGAGTGAGGGCCCATCCGAAAGAAGAAAAGACCGCCTCTTTTCTGCCTTACATGGACTCCGGCCTCTCTACCTTCAGCGTGCCAAATCCCAACTGCTGCAGTGAGCGAGTAGCTGGTCAACGAAAGTGCGAAGGAGCTTTGGTTCTGAATAAGGTTTTTGTATCGTAGGAAGTGTATCTCCAGATCTCCCGGGTATTATTCAAACCTTTCTTACGTTTTTTTTCTATTATTCTTTAAATTTATCATCTTTTCAGTTTGCACTTCTTTGCATGATCATTTTGCAAGTTGTCATTCTAAAGTTTCCAATTCCATCCCTTTAGAATCTCAACTTGTTTCGACTTTCCTACCACCTAGAGCCCCGCTTTAGCATGTTGAAAAAATGATCCTACACCGATGGCTTGAACCTAGTAATCGACGACCTTAGGCAGTGGTGCAAAAGAGGGGTTTTAACTTTACCAAACCACTTGGCGCTTAGTAGTTACCAATCGCCATAAGGTTGAAGAAAGCATCACCAAAATGAAAGGTGAGGATATCAAACAAAGAAAGATGCTAGGTTTTTGTAGACCTTTGGAAAGATATAATGATGTTGCTATTTTTGTCGACTTTGTGGTCCAATTGGTTAGCCATGTTCGATGAGAGAATTTCAATTAGTTTTTAGTGATAAGTCGGTTTGAATTTTTAAAATGTCCATTAAAGGACCTACATTCCAATTATTCTAATTCATCCGAAAGCGACCTTGGCCTTGCAAAATAGTCGTTGTCAATCTTTGGTAAGTGAATTAAAGAGGAAGCATATATCGCCTACTAGGATAATATCAACTAGATTCCATATCCGCAATTGAAAGCCTTTCCCAACTCACCTCAACAACTAACATTGCTTTGCGTTGTTGCTTCTATTAATTATATTATATATGTATTTGCTTGTGGTTGAAGAAAAGTTAGTATTTTCATATTTGGTTTCAATGAATAGCAGTGGTTTTTTTTTTTTTTTATCATATAGGAGTGGACCACCAACTTTGCTTCCAAGTAAAATCTATTTTTCTCTCTTTTCTTTTTAGAGAGAATCATTCCTTGTTAAATCGTAAATAATTGATTTGGTTATTAAAACATCAATTCTACTTAATTAAATCGTAAATAATTGATAAGTTTTATATCAATTCACGAAACCCTTTTTGTTAAGAAAAAGAAGAAGCTAAAATCCTAATCTTTGGTTGCTCATTTCGTATAAGGTTTGCATGAACCGACATGGCGAGGCTTCTTTAGTTTACTTAAAACTTTCATCAAGCACACACCTACTTACTTGGGTGTAAGAAACAATTAGCTTAAAATATTTTCACTCATTTTCTTGGATCGATGAGTATAGCCCTTCAAAGCTTCCTATAAATGCGAGTAAATTAGAAGTAGCGACCATTGATTAAAGCAAAGGTTTCTTTTTACAAAAGAACAATGATGGGTTCAAGAATCAAAATCTCTCTGGGTGTTATTATGCTTCTGTTGATTGATTTTGACTTCCAACGCGCCATTTCGTGCGATGTTGTGATAAAGGACTGAGGCTAAAACCTCAATTAGCTTAAAATTTTACTTGTCTATACTAATTATAATGCTAAGTGTTTGATTGAGTTATACTATCCCTTTTATAAAGTAATAAAATATTATTTGAGTGTATTGTATTTTATTTATATTTTTATATAAAATTTAAAAATGGATTTAAACCTAAAATAATATGATTTTAAACATTTTATCTTTACTATTTTAACTAAAATTTTTTATTTTTACATTAATATTTTATAGATATATTTAATACATAATTTGTTTTGCATGTGATGAATCTAATTTAACATAGTTTAATGTTCAACCAAATCACTAGTTATTCCCACTATGGCTAGTGATGTAGTTAATTGTAGTACATGAGAAATATAGGCCTACGACCTCTTAATCTCCCTTTGTTTCCTATTCAATATATTTGGTTGAACTGAAATATATTTGGTCCTACTCTTATTATCTTACATCTTTTTAGGTACTATCGAGCACCTAAATTAATATTTAATGCAACTAAATACACCATGACCATTAACATCCATTTCTAGGTACATATTTTGTTGCTAAATTACTTAACTTATTTCTATGCATTTTGTACTTAACTTATTTCTATGCATTTTTGCTTTAACTTACTTAAGAAATACAACTTTTTTTTACTCCAGCCTCTGCTTTCTTTGGTGAGAGTGGAGTAGACCAGGTTGTTGAAAAACTACTTTGTCGGTGAAAGGGGAACCAAACATATCTTACATCAGTTCTAGGTACTATCGAGCACGTGTTTCATTGCATACTTTTTTGCTTATTTATATGCATTTTCACTTTCAATTACTTAACAAATACTAGTTTTCATTGATGACCTCTCTTTTTCTGGTGAGAGAGGAGACCACGACTTGTTGAAATTATTAAGGTAACGTTTTAGTTCAAAATTCGCATAAATAATAGTTTCATCATGATGATTTTGAAAAAATCATTTTACTTAGATATATGATTTGGTATGAAGTAATGATAAGTATGGTTTATAATTAGCTCATCTTGGTAAGATTGTTACTTGGTATGATATGCATTTGTGGTTGTTATAATTCGCTCAAGTGAATTAAGTATGGTTGTTGGATGTGTTTTGGGTATGGTTTATCATTGAATTACATTTTGACTGTAATTTGTTTATTTATTAGTTTGGGAAATGGCGGTGATGAGTCATTATATTTGGTTGATGATAGATAAATGAATACATATGTACTTATGTCATGAATTTTGGTGATTTGGGATGTAAAGGTCAAATTGTTATATATATATATATATATGTTATTGTATGTTCGGCTATGATATTTGACTATTTATGTTTGGTTTACGATGGCAAGAATGAATATGTTTTAATTGTTATATTGAAGTCATATTAAATGACCGAATATATATAAATTGATTTACTTGTGTATATGAAATTTCAGCATGATTTATAGCATATGAAATTGACATGTTTTGATTTGGCTGAATGACATTAAAAATGATTAATGTTAGCCAAGTGAGCAATGTATGAATTGGTTATGTTGCAAGTGAAATTTGGTTATTTAGATATGCTTGTATGTGTTTGTACAATTTTGCTTACTTAACCATGAGGTATAGTTCAACTTATAGTAATATGCGCATGTGGGATATCCTTTATGGGATAGAAAAACAAGCATGAATAAGTATGAATAAGTGAAATTGACCTGATTCTTGTAGCTTATTTTTTATTTAAAGTATGAATAAGTTTTTATATTTGGTTCAACTTAATTATTATTTGATTCAACTTAAGTATGAATAAGTATGAATTAATTTTATTACCATGTAGCTTGCTTGTCCATTAAAATTACAACAATAGCTGACTTTCTCTCCAACCTTATTTTAAATATTTTAAAGATTCAAAGTATATAGGCTGGAAACCTGACGGGTTGCCTTATATCGAGCTGCAAGATATAATGGATCCTCCCTAGGTGTAACAACGCCACGTATGATGAATCTTAAAAAATTCAAAAAGACTTGAAAAAAGTTCTATTGAGCTCATTTACTATTGAATATTTATATAACCTTAATTTATTTCCAATTTACTTATAAAAATTAAACTACGATTTTTTTTGATATTATTATATTCAAATTACTATTTTTTTATATTAATAATTTTTTATTTTAATATTTAATATTTTTAAATGTCTTTAAAAGTTATAACTAATTTTTATCAAAATTACAACAATGGCTGACCTTCTCTCCAACCTTATTTTAAATATTTTAAAGATTCAAAGTATATAGGCTGGAAACCTGACGGGTTGCCTTATATCGAGTTGCACGATATAATGGATCCTCCCTAGGTGTAACAACGCCACGTATGATGAATCTTAAAAAATTTAAAAAGACTTGAAAAAAGTTCTATCGAGCTCATTTACTATTGAATATTTATATAACCTTAATTTATTTCCAATTTACTTATAAAAATTAAACTACGATTTTTTTTTGATATTATTATATTCAAATTACTATTTTTTATATTAATAATGCTTGATTTTAATATTTAATATTTTTAAATGTCTTTAAAAGTTATAACTAATTTTTATCAAAATTACAACAATGGCTGACCTTCTCTCCAACCTTATTTTAAATATTTTAAAGATTCAAAGTATATAGGCTGGAAACCTGACGGGTTGCCTTATATCGAGTTGCACGATATAATGGATCCTCCCTAGGTGTAACAACGCCACGTATGATGAATCTTAAAAAATTCAAAAAGACTTGAAAAAAGTTCTATCGAGCTCATTTACTATTGAATATTTATATAACCTTAATTTATTTCCAATTTACTTATAAAAATTAAACTAAGATTTTTTTTTGATATTATTATATTCAAATTACTATTTTTTTATATTAATAATGTTTGATTTTAATATTTAATATTTTTAAATGTCTTTAAAAGTTATAACTAATTTTTATCAAAATTACAACAATGGCTGACCTTCTCTCCAACCTTATTTTAAATATTTTAAAGATTCAAAGTATATAATTTGGAAACTTGTGGGTTGCCTTATATCGAGCAATGCAAGATATAATGGATCCTCCTAGGTGTAACAACGCCACGTATGATGAATCTTAAAAAATTCTCCGTTTTATCACAAATATTATCGTCCGTTTTACCATTTAAGTTAAACTTTTTATTCAAACTAAATCATAGCTTTTAAGCTAAATACGGATGGCCACACAGTGCTTTAATATGTACTTAAGAAAAGATGACTATAAAATATAAATTAAAGTAAGTGTGGACTATTTTAACTGCACATGTGATTTGTCAAAAAAAAAACGAACGACATGTATATTACTTAACTAAAATAATTTCTATAAATATTATTTAATTAAATATTATTTAATCCCGCTACTTACCTGTAGATACTTGATACTAGATATGTATTATCCATGTGATTTTCCACATCGTGAAATAAAAAACTTACATAATACATAAATATATTTGATATCATAATTTATATAACTTACAAAACGTACATAACTTATATAACTTAGATAAATACATAACTTATATAACATACATAACTTATATAACATACATAACTTACATAACTTATATAACATACATAACTTATATAACATACATAACTTACATAACTTATATAACATACATAACTTATATAACATACATAACTTACATAACTTATATAACATACATAACTTATATAACATACATAACTTATATAACTTAGATAAATATATACTTACATAATACTTAAATATATTTTATATCATAATTTACATAACTTACATAACTTATATAACTTATATAAATACATAATCTACATAAATATATATCATATCATAACTTACATAACTTACATAATGCTTAAATATATATCATATCATACATAACTAGTTTACGAAATTTACTTAACTTACATAATACATAAATCTATAGTTGAAAATCTATAACTTGCACAATTAGTTTATACCCATTAGAGACTTGATATTTAGTATAATGATATGATTTAAATCAATTGAGAACATTTAAGTAACTGTAATATGTTGTCAACTTTAGATTTCAAGAACTACAAAATGGATAGGAGTTGGATGAAATTGTCAAGGGTAAGCAATGCCTATCAAAATGGAGTACAAACTTTTCTAAATTTTGCATTTCAAAATGCAAGCCAAGAGAATATGATTCTTTGCCCGTGTAAGAAGTGTGGCAACATCTCACGGCACTTTCGTGAAGTTGTCACTGAACATCTAATTGTTGATGGCTTTATTAGGGGTATAAAAATGGATTTTCCATGGAGAGTGCACATCTAGTGGAACTTCTTCAACGATTAATCCGACTTATCACGATCATCGATTACCATCAGTATGTTAGACAAGATGACATGGAAGATATGTTGCGGGATGCATTTAATATGCGTAGTCATGGTGAGCAATCGTTTCCACGACTTTATTATATCCGAGGATTGTAATATCTTTGGAAATGTTTTTTTTTGAAAAAGGGAACAAGTGCACCTAATGAGGAGCCAAATGAAGAAGCGTGAAGTTCTACAATTTACTTAATGAAATGAATGAAGAACTTTACGAGGATCAAAATATTCAAATTGTCCTTACGCATTTGTCTATTTCACTTAAAATGTTTGGGAGGGTGGACCGGAAACTCTTTTACAATGTTTGCTAGAGTTTCTAAGAGAGATGTTTCCGTTTGCAAAAATTCCCCATTCTTGTCAAGATATGAAGAGATTAATAAAAGATTTGGGCCTTGGGTACGATAAAATTCATAGTTGCCCAAATGATTGCATGTTGTACTGGGTGATCGGAAAAACCAACAATCTTGTCATGTTTGCGGTAAGTCTCGTTGGATGAATAGTCTGACGTAAAATGTGAATACGGATGAAGGTGGGGCACTGATTAAGAAAGAAGCGATCAAGGTCTTGCGATATTTTCCCTGAAACCAAGACTTCAAAGGCTTTTCATGTCCTCAAAGACAGTATGAATCTATGAGGTGGCATAATGATCAACGGACCGATGATGGATTATTAAGACATCCTCATGGATTCTTTAGCTTGGAAATCATTTGTGATAAATTTCCAAGCTTTGCAAGCGATCCTCGGAATGTGAGGCTTGGGCTAGCGGTGATGGCTTTAATCCATTTAAAATCGTGAGTACTTTGTACAAAGATTTGGCCTGTAGTGCTTGTTCTTACAATTTGCCTCCATGGATTTGCATGAAGCAATCTTCATTTATTTTATCAATGATTATCCACGAGAGAAAGGTCCCGAAAATGATATTGACATCTATTTGCAGCCACTTATTGAAGAGTTAAAACAATTATGGTCGGGTGTTGAGACATATGATGTATTGAGAAAGGAGAACTTTAATTTACGTGCGGCTTTATTGTGGACAATTAATGATTTCCGGCTTATGCTAATTTATCGGGTTGGAGTACTAAAGGACGTTATGCTGTCCTTGTTAGCTGCGCGCAAACTTGTTCGAAGTGGTTGTATAATGGGAAGAAGTTCTCTTACATGGGCCACTGTCGGTGGTTAGATGAAAATCATAAATTTAGATTTGAGAGGACTCTATTTTGATGTTGCATGAAGAGTACAGGAGGAGCTCTGAGCGAGACCGTTGGATCTCAAATCTTGTTTATGTTAAAAGATATCAACTTTAGTTACGGGAAGATGAATCAACCACCTATCACGCAAAACAAGGAGAAGATCGAGGATGAATCGATGATGAATCTGACGAAGAGGATGATCCTAATGAGGCGGAGTTGTGGAAGAAAAGGAGTATTTTTTTTGAGTTGCCTTATTGGGAGCACAACATTTTACGCCACAATCTTGATGTCATGCATATTGAGAAGAATGTCTGCGAGAACATAATTGGGACAATTTTAAATGTCGATGGGAAATCAAAAGACAATCTTCAGAGCCGACTTGATTTAGTTGACATGAGAATCCGGCGTGATCTTCATCCTCAAGTATTACCGAATGGGAAATATCGGTTGCCGCCTTCTATTTTTTCAATGTCAAAGAAAGAGAAAGAAGTTTTCTGCATGGTGTTGAAGGATATAAAGGTCCCAGATGCGTATGCGTCAAATATATCTCGATGCGGGAGTTTCAAAGATAGAAGATTATATTCATTAAAATCACATGATTACCACATCTTGATGCAAGATTTACTCCCAATTGCTTTATGGTGCTGTATGTCAAAAAATGTAATGTCTTGTATAATTGAACTATCCAATATAATGAAAGCTATTTGTGGTAAAGTTTTGAATGTCGAAGAACTTGAGAAAGTACAGGATCGAGCGGCTTTGACTTTATGCAATTTAGAGAAGATCTTTCCACCTTCCTTCTTCACTATTATGGTGCACTTGGTAATCCATCTCCCTCACGAAGCAATCCTTGGTGGACCGGTTTTTTATCGATGGATGTATCCTATAGAAAGGTGCTAATTTATTTCTCAAGTATTCACTCATTCACCTCTATACATTTAGTTACAGCTTTTGATAAATATTGTATATCGTGTTTAGGTTCCTAAGCAAATTGAAGTCATATTGTCGTAATAAGCGTTATCCAGAAGGATCAATTGCTGAAGGCTACTTGGCAGAAGAGTGCATGACCTTCTGTTCTAGATATTTAGAAGATGCTGAAACACGATTGAATAGACCAAATAGAAATGCTGGGCTCAATGATCATGACTTGGCCAAAACTTATTTATTTCAAAGTTATGGAGAACCAATCGGCAAAGTTGAAATTGTAGAATTAGATGATATATCATGGATACAGGCACATCGATATGTACTTTTTCACCACGATTCAATGGAACCGTTGTGCAAGTAAGTTATAAAATTGTCTTACATATTCGTCTTTTTGATTTGTTTATCTTCTAACCAATTAAACTTGTTTTTAATATAGTGAGTACAAACAAATTTTGAGATCTCGTGCACGCTCTCGAAGATTACAACATCGAGAGATTAATAAGTTATTCACAGAATCTTTTCATGAATGGTTAAGTCAAACGGTATGTAACTAAAGTTAATAAGTTACATATAATCGTGAAATTTAGTTAATCAAATAAGAATGTTTTTACATAATACATTTATAATTATTTAATTTACTTTCGATTCAATAGGTTTGGAGTGGGAAGGACGTCAATGACGAAATTAAATGGCTTTCCCAAGGTCCGAACAGAGTAATAAAAGATATAGTGCCTTCCTCATCAATGGATCTGATTTCATACAAAGTATAGCGAGAGAATGATGAGAACTCAAAATTGTGGAGTTGTTGTTAATTCTTCAATTACAAGTTATGCTAGTGCTAGGGATAGTAATCCGGTTGAGGGTAATGTGGAGTATTACGGACTTCTTACCGACATTATTGAGTTGGATTACTATGGTAGATGGAAAGTTATCTTATTTCGGTGTGATTGGGCTGATGTTAATCTTTGCCGAGGAATTAAAAAGATCAATTTGGATTTACAATGGTGAATTTCTCTCGCTTGATTCACATCTGGACAACAATTGATGGACGAGCCATATGTATTTTCCTCTCAAGTGAAACAAGTTTTTATTGAAAGATCCAAGCTGATGAGGTTGGTATGTTGTACTCAGGAACACCCCTAGAGACTTGTTTGACATGGGTAATGGAAGTAGAGATGGCATTGTCGAAAGATCGAAACATTACCTTTTCGAGAACAAAACTTAGATGAAAATATCCTAGTACTAGTACACAATATCAATAGGTTCGAGATGATGTGAATGAAGATATTTACGAATAATGATGTAGTAAGATTTTACGTTTTTTTTTAATTATATGTAATATTATAATTTTAATCTTGGTCATGTTATATAATTTGACTATTTTATATGTACTATTATTGTTGTAATTTGTTACTAAAACTTTAACTATTTTATGTGTATTGCGGGAAAAATGCGTAGAAGAAGATTACGTGGTTTAAGTATTGTCAGAATACTCCAAATTCGGAAGAAGGAAATAGTGAACAATGAGCATATTTGTTGGATCTTGAATGTGCTGAGAGACACTTGACGAGCCTGAAGAATTTCAAAGTAATGTTACGTTTATTTTACATGTTTGACTTTTATTATTAATTTATTTGTAAATTTTAATATAATAATAGTATATCATTTTTCAGTGAAAATGGTGGGACGCTTGTGAGTTCGAGGATGTACATCGCTTAGTGATTTATACGACTTAGATCCCGCCAACCGTGTCAAAGTAAGTAGAAATACTTATGGCCACTGTTGGATCTAAAGCTCGACTTTTAGCAAAGCTATATTGGCATTTTAGCACGAAATGCCAATATGTTGCCCATCAACTACGAATCATGGCATCACATGCCTGATAGCAACAAAAATCAAGCTCTCGCTAATATTAAGGTAACAAAATGTGAATGTAATTTATAATATTTTGGTTTAAGTTTCATTCATATTTACATTCTAAACTTGTGTTTTTTTAGGATAGATTTGCTTTAGAGGTCTCCGATGATTATATCAAGAAGACATTGGGTAAAAAATGGAGAGACAATAAAAGCATTTTAAAAAAACAATATTTTAAGAAAGACATAAGCCTCGAGGAAAAATTGAGAAATGTCCCATGGGAATTTGAGGTACCAATGGGAAGATGCGGTTAGATTCGGAATTCAAAAAAGGAGAGGTATTACGTATTTCCAAACTCTTATATATAGTGTTTACTATATACGTAATAATAATTTCATTATGTAGGACCGTGAGCGAGTTGGAATAAGCGTGAGCAAAAACAAAAATTCACACTGCACACAGAGGTCGAGAAGTTTTGCTTCAGAATTTGAGACCGAGGTATCAAAATTTTATTAATTCTTTCAAATATTAATAACTTTCTAATATTAAATAATATTTTTACTACTATATTGTAGGAAGTCAAATCTGGACAAAAAGTTGGGTGCCTTCAGCTTTTTGAGATTACGCATAGGAAGAAAGATGGATCTCCTATGACATTTGAAGCTGGAAAAATTATGGTATATTTACTTAATAATATTTGATTTATTCTAAATATTTATAATGTTTAATTATAATTGTTTAATTCAATTCATCATTATAGTTTTAAATAATGCTATGTTGCATTCCTTTTTATTATATATTTCGTTTCTAACTTTTTAATTGATTTTTTAGGAGAAACTAAAGGATAAGAAGGCGGAATATGAAGCGATCGTGATCGATAGTTCTATTAATCTTGAGAACATTGATAATGAATTATCACTGAAGTTTTGGGTCCTGAAAGGTACGGTCGGGTTAGATTTCAAGGATCTGGTGTTACCTCGACCCAATATTTTGGATCTGGCTCCCAGCAATACATGCCTTCCGGAAGTCAAGCTAAAGCTGAAGTTCAGAGGTTAAGAGATTAGATAGCTCAGATGCAAGCGAACACAGTTGAGCAAATTGCCGAGGTTCAACGAAAATATGAAGAACTCCAGCAACAACTTAGAGCGGAGGCAGCAGAGAGGGAGGCAGCGTGAAGTGAGGAGGGAGGCAGAGCATAGTAAAAAAAGTACGATGACCTCCATTTACGACTTCACAGAGATGATGCAGATGTTTCAACAGTCGCAAAAGCCGCCATCTTAGACATTAGTTTTCTCGTTGTAAGAATATTATTAACTTTGTCACGTTTAACATTATTCTAAGAATATTTTAAATCATACTTTATTAATTACATCATATATTTTTCATTAAATTTGAAGTATTATTTAGAATTAATATTTTTGGTTGTATTTACTTATGCTAAATTTGCTATTTTGGCTGCATTTTATGTTATATTTGTTGTATTTGGTTGGATTTTAATGCAGGAAGGGCTGAATATAGGTGTAAAAAATGTATTGCAAATCTGCCAAAATTAGCGGCGTTTGTGGGAAAAACACCGCTAAAGGCCATGACATTTAGCGGCGCTTTTAAATCAAACGCCGCTAAAGGCCATGACTTTTAGCGGCGCTTTTTTTTTAAACGCCGCTAACGGCCATGACTTTTAGCGGCGCTTTTTTTTTCAAACGCCGCTAAAGGCCATGACTTTTAGCGGCGCTTTTTTTTAATAAACGCCACCAATTTTTGCGGCGCCGCCTATAGCGGCATTTTCAAAAGCGC
The DNA here is from genome assembly GCA_025698475.1 of Gossypium anomalum. NCBI lineage: Eukaryota > Viridiplantae > Streptophyta > Magnoliopsida > Malvales > Malvaceae > Gossypium > Gossypium anomalum. The sequence goes on from CM046964.1 coordinate 67,035,182, forward strand.
CGCAAAAAGTTTTAATGGCACTTAGAAGCGCCGCTAAAGGCTAAAAAAAGCGCCGCTAAAAGTCTGTTTTGCTGTAGTGACAATAATGATGTGGCTGGATGAGTCAAGATAAGCATTGTGGCTAAGTAAAGGGAGTCCCCAAAAAGAAGACCTAGAAATCATCCTACTCTGAGTTGTTCTAACTCCACCCATTACTTTAACCCTACTCCTAAGTCTTTGATTTATCAAAATCTTTCATTAGATTCAAGTTTGTTACTCTTAGCACCAAACATTTTACTATTTTTAAGTTAATATTGTAGCTTTCCTTTAATGCTAATCTCCTCAATCATATTTTGAAGCTTTCTTTTCAACTATACCTTAATTTTTAGATTAATTTGTAAAGTTTTTTTTTTTATTAGAAACGATATGGAAACTATAAATTTTATCCTAATTTACTAAGAAACAATGTAACCAATAAAGACATGTCACATGACTAACTTTTATTGGATGTTATATATCTTATAGGGTAACTTTCTTAGTTGGTCACCTAATTTTTAAGACATTTTCATTTTGATCACTCAAAATGAAATCCTTACAATACTATTTATTAAGTCTTTTTACTAAGTTAGTGTTAATCATCAACTACATCTCAACTATAGAATTATTAAAAAAACCATTTTATATGCAAAGTATGTTATATGATTACATGAATATTTTTATCTTTTTATATTTTTAAAAATCAATAAAAATTTGTCCATGATAATATTTGAACTAGGAACCCGTGCATATAAAATCAAGAAACTAGGCAGAGAGTGAGGATCATGAAAGATAGGCATGTATTGGATCGGTTTCTTTTCCGAGTCAAATATCCTAGTACAAATTTGCAAAAAATCATATTAAATATCCTTCTTCTCCAGAATTTTTTTTTATTGTTACTTTTATTTTTTGTATTATCTTTATGTTGTTTGAAAGAAGGAAAAACCAAATAAACAAGTGTATTCAACATTACATCGTATATAACAGAAGACCTAGTTTAGAAACAAATCATGAAAGCATGATAAACAGTATCTAACAAGCGCATGGAATTTTCAATGTTACCTTTAATATGGATTTCACAATTCACAGGTTGTAACAAAGAGACTATTCGAAGGGGAATTCCCAAGGATTTTTGGTCCCAAAAATCTGTTCACACACTTCTTTCATTGTTGGTTGAGACTTCGGTTGCGGATTTAAGCAAGCGAATGCTAGTTTAGTAACGTGAACAAGATTTTGTGCAATTAGTTGGCTTGTCAAAAGTGGTAAACAGTTGTCTTTATCAAAAAAGTTGGTGATGACCTGTTAGACAAAATATGTTAGCGAACAAAATATATAAATATATAAATACATAAATAAACGACAAATATTTTTATATAAAATAAAATATAAATTGAATAATTTATATTTAAATTGTCAGATACGAAAAACCAATAGATACCATAACAAAAACCAGAAATTGAAAAGAAGAATAGAGATTTACTAAATGTTTAGGCCTGTTTAACGTAGTTTCCTTAAGACAGATTTGGTCGCTCCTACGATACTTGGAGAAACGTTGGTTGACTGTCTCCCATGATATAACAACACGATAAAAAAAAAAAAATAGAACCTCTATATCGATCAACGAACAAAAGTTGCATTTTTATCACAGAAACGTTGGAAAATATAGAGAGGAAAAGAAATATTTTGAGAGTAAAATAAATTTAGTGTGAGAGAGTATGAGCATCCAAAAATTCTTTAGAATTCATAGTCTTTTATAGGCATTCAATATGGTGGAATTTTAGAAATTTTCACAAAATCTGTCATTAAATCAATTTAATTAAAATCAACTCAAATTGATTCGAACAAAATAAAACAAGATAAATGTCCTTTTAAAAACAAATTTTGTATGTCTGTTGAGGAAAAATAATTTTCGTGTTGGCTAAAATATTCACAGGCTCATTTTAGGCCCAACCGGTCCCAATATTTTGCATTGCCCACGTCGTATGGGTGCGCTCTCAACCCTGACAGGTTTGGACTTGCACTCCCTGCGTGCAAGGCAAACTTTCAAACTTAGTCATTAAATCACCTTTTGAGTGGGTTTTCATATATATATATATATATATATATATACATCTCACACTTCTCTTTAATAATGTGAAATCTAAGCTTTTCTTTTCCTCAACAAATATTCTCAAGCAGCTTATTTTAAACATCAATTTTTTATTCATTACTCAACCATTTTGAGTATACAATATATCATTATAAAATTCTCATTGAGTAGAATATAAAACCGTAATTTTATGATTATCTTTACCAATTGAGAATATGTCTCAAAGTTACCGAAAATTACAATTTTTTTAACAGTACCCACAATAGTGGTCTGATTGGATGCGTCAAGATCCAACATTTTAGCAGTTCCAATGTCAGCTACAAAGGCCTCAAAACTCGAGTTTAAAACAACATTGTTACTTGATATGTCTCGATGAACTATTGGCCAAGTGCAAGTAAGACAAAGCATGTGCTATGCCTTTGATGATCTTCACTCTTTTTGTCCAATCCATTTCAACAGCTTCCACTTCATCTCTTAAGTTGCAGAACAACCTCCCTTTTTCCATGTATTCGTAGAGCAAAAACATAGACTGTCGGTGTAGACAAAACCTATGAAGCTTCACTATGTTTCGATGTCATATTTCTGTTAGAAATTTGATCTCATTCCTGAAACTCTTGTCAAAAGTTGGATTCACGGCTTCTAAATGATGAAATTTCTTCAAAGCAACTACTTTACCACAAGGGAGTTTTTCACTGTAAACACTTCCATAACCACCAACTCCGATACAGAATCGGATGTTGAAATCCTCCGTTGTTGCAACAATATCCTCGTATGCTATCTTTCCATCATAGTTCCATATGGAACACAAATCCCCATTCTTCGTTGGTTGTACACCGACACAGTTTTTCTTGACCTTAAATCGTGAAAATAGAAAATATCCCAATGGAGAATGTGGAGAAGATGGCAATAGGGAGGAATGTTTTGATATAGTAAAGAATTGTACCGTTGTTGGCTTTGTTGGTTAGTGGAGGACACATATAGGGTGATAAACTGCTATTGCCTTCAAATGGATCGGGAGAAATAATGTAGAGACTAGTAGCAGACATAGGGACAGGACCTGAAAACTGGTTGAAGCCAAGGTTTAGATATGATAGATCACAAAGCTTGCCAATTTCTTTCGGGATAGGACCTTTCAATATATTAGAACCAAGGCTTAAGTGTTGCATCTTTGATAAACTACCAATACAAGAAGGGATTGTACCACTCAATTTGTTTTGGGATAGATCCAATGATGTTAAATTTGCTAAAATACAAATTTCTTGAGGAATAGGACATTTTAATAGATTTGAAGAAAGCGGTAAGGAATCCACTTTGGACAATTTACCAATACAAGAAAGGATTGAACCACTCAATTTGTTTTGGAAGAGGTTGAATGAAGTTAAATTTACTAAATTACAAATTTCTTCGGGAATAGGACTTTTTTTTTTCGCTTGATTAAAGATCAAACAGCAAAAAAAGTTACAAACAACAAGGATCGACCACCCCCACAAAAAACCAACACCCAACTCAAAACCGAAACTCAAAAAATAAAACAATAAATGTAACCCACAAAGGCCATCGCACCCCCACAGAAACTCTCTCCTCAAAGATAACAGAGCGTAAAACATAAAAAACCAACATCATATGACGAAGAAACCAAAGAGCTGAATCCAGCAAATCCAAAACTGCTGAGACAAACCAGCAACCAAAACACAAAAAGAAACTCACCACCAAGCCTTGTACATACCATGCCTTCTAATACCTGCGACCCCCAGAGCAAAATGGATTTAAATAAAGTGTTAAGGAATCCAATTTAGACAATTTACCAAGACATGCAAGAAGGGATTGAACCATTCAATTTATTTAGGTTGAGGCTTAATGAAATTGAATTTGCTAAATCACAAATTTCTTCATGAATAGGACCTTCTAATAGATTTGAATCAAGTCTTAAGGTATGAAATTTGGACAACCTACAAAGACAAGAAGGGATTGGACCATTTAATAGATTCGAATCTAGCTCCAAGTTTTCCCAAGTTGGATAAATTACCAATGCAAGAAGGGAGTGAACCACTTATTTGATTTTGGTCAAGATAATTTTTTTCCTAATTGGGCAAACGAGACAAAGCTAGAGGAATATGATCAGTAAATCTATTATTAGTGATGCTTAAAAAGCTTATTTTCTTGAAATTTTCAATGTTTTTAGAGATCGATCCTTCAAGGTAGTTGTCAATGCACAGATGCTCCAAATTTGTCATATGGTACAGAGTAAATGGTATTGGATCAAAAAGCTTGTTGCTATAAAGATCCAAATAAACCCAATTTGATAAAAATCCTAATTCTGAAGGAATCTTCCCAGTAAGACTGTTGGCACTCAAGTTTTAAACTGACAAGGTTCACTAGATTCCCTAGTTGTGGAGGGACGGAACCGTTAATTTTATCATTATAGGAAATGTCAAGGCACTCTAATTGGGTTAGGTTTCCTAGAGAAGGAGGTAACTCACCGGATAAACCACAATTGGACAAGTCAAGGTGCTTCAATGCGGATAGTTTACCTATTTGATGCGAGATTTTTCCACCAAGTTGATGATGACTAAGATCTAGAAGGACAAGATTTGGAAATGGAGAGAAATTCAATTTCCCAAATCTATCTCCAACCTCGATAATGAACGCATAAGATAAGTTAATTTGGATGATGCTTCCAGCAATGTTGCATGATAAGGTGTATGCGAACATAGAACAGCATATGCATAAAGATTGTATGTAATCAACTACTCATCACCATTGAAGTGTGGATTTTTCCACCAAAGATTTTGAAACCAATAACTTTGGCTCAATTGTTTATTATATTGTCTTCTTTCACGGGTGACATTTAATTTATCGAGGATATATATTACTTCTAATCATACATGGACCTCATATTATAAAATTATAATATTTTTAAATAAATTTAATTAAAATTATTTTTATATTAATATAAAATCTTAAATTTAAATTTAAAGTATAAATAAATACAACAATAATTTTAAATGAATAGAATATGAACATTTTTTTTTTTGTCTTCATATCTTTACGCATTTTAACGTGAATTATTTAAAATAAGTATGAGTATTATAATATTTTATGATGAAAATTAATTGATTTCATGGATTTTCAATTAGGTATTAACTTGTAATTAGTTTTCATCATATAAATTTATAAAATTTTTGATAAACTATCAATAAATGTCGAACGTGGTAGTAAAGCATATTGCAAGCATATTGCAATATGAGATTCAAACAATTAAACTTTTTTTTTTTAACTTAGTTCATGGGTCAATTGATTTTTTACCTTACTTTAAATTGAAATTTCGACAGTTTTTTAGTTCAACTAGATAGTTCGATTTAAATAACATTATATTTTAATTTTTTTTACTATTGAATTTAAAAAGAGAAGCAAAAACCGCTATCTTTTTGAAAGACTTTTTCAAATTTTTATGGGAAATTTTTAATTAGAACTTTATTTTGACTTCTTTTCTAGGAGATCTTAAAAGGTATTTAAAGAGGCTTTGGGGCATGACAAACAATGAAGAAGACTCTTTCTCCTGCTATTATTTTTCTCCTTATGGATTGTTGAATTCTTCATTCTAGTCAAGGGTTTTATCAAAAAAATTTATTCATTGAATTATATACAACCAATTTATTCAAGAAGTTTAGAAAACTATTTGCAAATTCATATATAACACAAGAGCTAGTTTAGAAACAAATCATGAAAGCATGATAATTAAACAATACCTAACAAGCGCATGGACTTTGAACATCACAAATTTCTATTTTGCCTCCAATATGGATTTCATGATTCACAAGCTGTAACAAAGAGATCATCTGAAGGAGAATTCCCAAGGATTTTTTGCCACAAAGAAACTTTTCACACACTTCTTTCATTGTTGGTTGAGACTTCGGTCGTAGATTTAAGCAAGCGAATATTAGTGTAGCAACATGAACAATGTCGAAACCATTTTTTTTGAAAAACGGGGATCGACTTTGGTTTGAAAATGATAATTAAAACAGGAGTCGCCACCGATCTTTATTAGTTGTGATCGGATCACCTCTGTTCTAATAAAACATTTTAGTTTACTAAAATGACCTTTTTGGTCTACGAAACTTGAGAAAAAGGGTTCGAGAGTCGGTTACGTGCGAGGAAGGATTAGCACCCTCGTCACGCCCAAACTGGTACCGAATTGATTACTTAATGTCCTAATGTCGAAAGTTGAAAATCGGGAATAAATTTGAAGTACGATCCTTTTTATTAATATTGATTTTAAAATTCTTGAATTAGCTTAAAACGATCGTTAAAGACCTCCTCGTCTCGAGATATCAGAGTACCACATCCCGTAAGTTAGGACACGTTACCATGAACTCCCGGGCACAAGTTTGTCTTTAATTCCAATTGGAATTCTGTTATATTTTAAACTCAAAAGGATATTTAGCTATTTAGAATCAACGAGAGAACCGGAACCCCGCAAGTTAGAGCACAATTCTTCGATGTTCCAAAATGTGAACATTGCCTTGTTTAGAATTTAAAAAATACGAGTGAAATTCTAAAGGAATACTTGATGATTTTGAACAAACAAAAAATCGAAACCCAGCACGATAGGGCACTATTTTCCGAATTTTCAAATATCAAACGTTACCTTAGAAAACGCGGACGAAATTTAAAAGGGACATTTGATTATTTAAATAAACGAAAGATCGGAACCCAACACGTTAGGGCACGATTCCTCAAAATTTTGAATATTTAGGGCACGATTCCTCAAAATTTTGAATATCAGATATCGCCTTTCTTTTATAAAATCGACTCAAAATATCTTAATTTGACTTGAAATAAAGTGGAATCGTTAATTTTGGATCAATAAGTTGAAAATTACAATGCAACAATTGCGAATGCAAGTCGAATAAACATGAAAATATATACATGGATAACTAGCTCCATTAATGAATGAAAATAATATAAAGAAAGCAAATTAACGCACGCAATATCCATGAGCTCACATCCCCACAATAATAATCAGAATAATGAAAACTAAAAGTATAGAAACAAATTAGGATAAAGCTTGTCAAACATAGATAAACAAAATTAAGATAGCAACACAAAAGACTAATTGACACTATGAAACAATAATATATGATATAATATGAAAACAAGAAAACATATAACATACAAAACAACATGGGACTAAGAACCAAAATGATATAAACAATTTAAGAACTATACGAGAAATTAAAAGAATAACATATGCTAAAATTTGAAATAACATACATATGTAAAATAAAAACTAATAATACATGAATGATTATTAAGAAATAGATATTATGTAAGAAAAAACTTGAAATAAACAATTTACAAAATATTTTAAAATGATACATATTGTTTTTTTTTTTAAATGATGATATATATGAAATGAAAATTTAATGTAAACAATGTATATACAAATATGTTAATATTTTAACATAAATAAAATATACATAAACAAACAAATTGTACATATATAAATTTAAAGGAAGATATATATATATATATATATATATATATATACACACACACATGGAGATTTAAAAGAAAATATTTACGTAGAATAATAGGAAATTGATAATATGGACTTAGAATAAAAAATGATTTAATATAAGTTATGTACATGTATATATAATAGTATTGGGTTAAATTTCGTATAAATCTTTAAACATAGAATTATATACATGTGAAAGAAAATTTTTAAATAAATAAAGTGTAAAAATATATATATATGATGGAAGTATAAAATAACAAATTGGGATTATGCAAAATTAATAAAACAATCTAAGATAATATGCTGAGAGATAGATAACAAATAGATTTTAAAAATAAAAGAATTACAAAGAATAAAAATACATAAACTGGAAATAAAAATAAAAAATAAAACTCGATTGAAATAAAAATAAAACCAAAGAGACAATTTATAAACAAATAAAGTAATAAAATAGAACTAAAGATTAAAAAACAACGAGTGCCAACATCCAAGGATTAAAAAAGAAAATAATCCAAATCTAAAAACGTAATGTATAGGTATGGACTAAGTCGAATTAACGCACGAACTCCCGGGAAAAATTAAAAAAAAAAGAAACTTTGGAGCCGACTTAATTGAATACCCACACGAAAGGGAAGGATTAATAGCGCAAATAACCCTAAAAGAATCAGAACACGCAGATCTAGTTGCATCTGGGTCGGGTCATCGGGTTTGTGCCAAACGGCGTCGTTTTTGGGTGTCTGAATACCAACCCAAAACGGCATCGTATTTGTGTATTATAAAAGCAACAAAAATGTAAAAAAAATCACTTTGAAACCGAGTTTAAAAAAAATAATAGAAACCCTTGATTTTCTTTGAAAATCCCCCTTTTTTACCAACCCCAACTTCGATTGGGTCTCCGGCAAGCCTTCATCGTGGCTCCGCTATGCCGGAAGTGCAACGCTTCACAAAAAGGGGTTTTGGTCTCATTTGCCTCTCCGTTCAGACTCTCAACATGCCATTTTTCGTCGGGGGTATGGCGACCGAATACCGAAAGTCAGGTGGTCTTCTAACCCCTTTTTTTTTCTTTCGTTATTTTCTTTTTATTTGAAAGATCTGAAAACAAAAATAATAAGAGATCAAAAAAAGAAAAAAAGACTAAAATTTGAAATCAACCTCTTTGTTTTATTCTTTGCCTTTTTTCAATAACCGTAATACCAATCTTTTTTTGTTTCCAAAAAATCCCCCCCAAATACAATCGGGTTCCCCTCTTTTTATTCATAGTCGAATCCCTATTTTGCTACCCCCTCTTGTTCTTTGTTGTTCTTCCCTTTACTTTGCGTGTCTCTCCGCCCTTTCTTTCTTTCGTTTGCAGGTCTGGTGATGGGATGGGGTTGGTGCAAGGACGAGCAGAGGGGTTAGGCCTCGGGGCTAGACGCGGGCAGTGCACTCGAGGTACGGAGGCTACTGTACGGCGCCTAAGGAATCAGAAACCCTAGGGTTTTTGATTTGGTTTAAGTTCTTGGGCCTTTTGGGCTTATAAAATGGTTTTGGGTTAATTTGTAAAAGTTTGGGTTTAATGGGCTGTTAACAAACTTGGACTTTTTTATTTATTTTGCTTTTGTTTTTTTGTTAACTTGGGCCCGGGCCAAAATTGGGCTCTACAAACAAAATTTTGTGTAACTAGTTGGCTTTTCGGAAGTGGTAAACGGTTATCTAACACATCAATCAACTTCATATTTACCAAATAAGATGGTGATGACAACCATGGTAACACTTCTTTAGGATGCTTTCCCATTAATGTTTCCAATGCCACCATTCCAAAACTATAGACATCATTGATGCATCGTTGAAAGCACCAAAAATATCCTATTCCCTGTAAAATAACGAAAAAGAAATAGTAAAGGGGAAGTAGGGTCGAATCCTCAGGGACTGGATTATACGAATACTTGTTTCTCGAAATCCTAGGCAGAATCGTGCCCAAGAAAACCTGCGTTCCTGGAAAAAATAAAAAAACAGAATTTAAGAATTGATTTTGGAAGTGAAAATAAAATAAAAACAAAATTTAAAGTTTACATAAAATTATGATTACGAAAATAATAAAGAGAGTTTTAAGAGAAAAGAAATTCTTATGGGAAAGTTCCATCCTCCGGTTGTCTCATTCCGCCTTGGGCTCAATCCTTGGCTTTTGGATGATCCTCCTCGACTCAAGTAAGCCAGTTATAGTGGAAGAGGACGTCTACGACCACCAGCTCCAAAGATTGGACTTACGATTTTTAGGGAACCTGACTCTAGCTAGAAATTCTATGCTAGATCAACGCCTCTCAATAGCGAATCCCACGCCATTTTGTCTTTTTGGCTCACCAGCCTCTGACGCAGTAAGTTGATGAACCGACGGTGCAACCCTTCCAAAACACACAAAGCGGCCGCCTATGCATACATTGAAAAGCTTACTTTTTAAGGGCCATGGACGGAAGCGTCGGCCTGTAGTGCGGAGAAACGATGAATACTTGGTGGAAAAGGCTAAGTTCGGATTCTAAGCCTCAAGAACCATTTTTGGGAAATATTGACAACTTTTGGCTAGAAGGGTTTTAGTGGCTCATGATAATGGTGGGAAAGTAAATAAAATTATGGAAAAAGAAATTTTATTGAAAGAAAAAAAAGAAAAAAAATATGGAAAGAACAAAAGACTTTTGGGGGGAGAGTATTTACAGAAAAGATGAACACCCAAATAGAGTCACTTCGCCCCCTATTTATAGTGCTAGGAAGATAGTCTAATTTAACTTAAATTCTAAAAGACAAATACATTTAATTAAAGATAAATAAAGATAATTAAAATAAAATCCTAAAATTAAATAATCCTAATATTTATCTTAATGTTAATTATCCTAATATAAATAAAATAAAATAAAATAAAATAGAGTCTTCCAAAATAAAATCTCTTCTATTTGCTTTTAAGTCCTTGTGCCTTCCATGTTAACGATTACTCAGCCCAACATACTCCTAAAATTATTTATTTCTGGTTAACGGATTTTTACCCAACACGTCACACAACCTTTTGATGCGAAGTAGAATGACAACCCAAGCACCCTACCCCGGTTACTCAGTCAGTCACGATTTGAGCCATACTCATAACCTCGGCTAGTGGAGTTTTACTTGTCACGTCACACAACCTTTTGACGCGAAGTAGAATGACAACCCAAGCACCCTACCCCGGTTACTCGATCGATCCACGATCTAAGCTGTACTCATAACCATGGAAAACATTTATTAAAAATTAAACGATATTTAAAATTCTTGAGAACTTAGGAAAGAAAAAATTTAAGTGTCAAAAATAAGTTTCAATAATCACCTAATAGCCATGAACATTAATTAAGCATGAAATCATTTTAAGTGTTCACTTTATATTAAACTTGATCAATTTTACGAAAAGCAAGATAAAATTAACCCTATTAATCACAATTATTTTTAGCCTAATAAAAATAAAACAGTAGAGATGGCATCAATTATGGGAAAAATCATAACTTCCTTAGAAGGTGATTGTAGGTCAAACAGTAGGCAATTCTTGGTAAAATCTTGGGCATGAAAAGCGGCAGGATATTCTTAAAATAAATGGGCAAAAATGAGCATAAAACAGCAGCAACAACAATATGACAGCAAAAATAGCAGATAATAACAGTAACAACGAAGAATGCCTCCCCCCACTTAAAACACAGTCCTCGATGTGAAAGTAAAAGGAAAACAAATAGGTGGAGAAAAAAAAGTTTAGAAAAACTCCCCATGTAGTTACCGTCGGTTGGTGCACACGGTAGAGAAGAAGATGGCGAAGCGGCAAGAGGTGGAGACGGGGTGGGTGACGTGTGCAACGGCGGTTCGGCTTCGAGTTCTCACCATGGTGGCTGGGAAATCGGCGGTGGGTGGTGGAGGAGAAAGGAGTCGGCGGTTATGGAGAATTTTGGGGAAAAATGTAAGGCTTGGGGGTTTTATTTGCTGAAAAGGGGTGTTTGGCTGCAGGAACGCAGGTTTTGGGGATTCTAGGGCTGGAATAGGACTGTTTAGTACCATGGGTAGGGTTGTTTTGGTGCACACTTTCTGTCTTTTTTTTTTCTTCGTATTTTTGCTCCATTTCACCTAGATGGAAGAACAGAAATTTATTAATATTTAACTAAAATAAAATAAAATAATAAATAATAAATAATAAATAATAAAAGAAAAGAAAGGAAAATAATAGATAAAAATAAAAATAAAAATAAAGATTGGGTTGCCTCCCAACAAGCGCTTGTTTAACATCGCTAGCTCGACATCTTGAATGGTTTTATGGTTGTTCTAACTGATTTTTCTCGACCGTGTGGGCCTGGAAATTCTCGTAAAATAGCTTCAACCGTTGACCATTGGCTGTGAACCGCTTTCCTAATTCTTCACTTTCTATTTCAACTGCGCCATGCGTAAATACTTCAGTCACAATAAAAGGTCCTTGCCACCGAGATCGAAGCTTACCTGGAAATAGCTTTAATAAAGAGTTATAAAGCAAAACTCTTTGTCCTACTGAGAAATGCTTCTGAACTATATTTTTGTCATGAAACAGCTTTGCTTTGTCTTTATGAATTTGAGCATTCTCGTAGGCATCATTGCAAATTTCCTCAAATTCTTGAATGTCCAATTTCCTTGCCTTCCCTGCGGGCTCTAACTCCATGTTACATTATCGAATAGCCCAATAAGCTTTATGCTCCAACTCTACTGGTAGATGACACGCTTTGCCAAAAATAAGTCGATATGGGGTCATGCCAATTGGTCCCTTATACGCCATCTGATAGGCCCAAAGCGCGTCATTGAGCTGAAGACTCCAATCCTTACAGTTGGGTCGAACCGTTTTTTCCAAAATTGACTTGATCTCCCTGTTTGAAACCTCTGTTAGGTCGTTCGTTTGGGGATGATAGGCTATTGCTATATGATGATGAACTCCATATTTTGATAATAGTGCCTCCATGACCTTGTTGCAAAAGTGGGTACCACGATCATTGATCAAAGCTCGAGGTGTTCCAAACCTAGAAAAAATAGTTCGTTTTAGAAACTCCACAACAGTTTTAGCATTATCATTGCGAGTAGGCTTTGCTTCTATCCACTTAGAAACATAGTCTACTACAAGAAGTATATATACGTTTCCAAACGAAGAAATAAAAGGGCCTATGAAATCAATGCCCCATACATCAAAAATCTCACATACATGAATCGAGGATGGGGGCATTTGATTTCGTCCAGTGATATTACCTGTATGCTGGCATTTATCGCAAGACTTACAAAAGTTAAACGCGTCGCGAAAGATTGTAGGCCAATATAACCTACACTCCAATACCTTGTGAGCTGTCCGCTTAGGGCCAAAGTGACCTCCACAAGCTTCTGTGTGACAAAAAGTAAGGATAGAGGTTACTTTAGTTTCTGGAACACATCGTCATATTATCTGATCTGAGCAATGTTTCCACAAGTATGGATCGTCCCATATGTAATTCCAAGCTTCGCGTTTAAGCTTGTTTTTTACGGATCGAGCTAACTCAGTGGGCAATGATCCCATTATTAAGAGATTAACTATGTCTGCATACCATGGATAGTAAGCTTCGATTGAGAATAAGCTTTCGTCAGGGAACTCATCCTTTATGGGATCATCATCAAACGGAGTTTTTATCCTACTCAAGTGGTCGGCCACCAGGTTTTCACACCCTTTTTTTTTGTCACGAATCTCGATGTCAAATTCTTGGAGCAGTAAAATCCACCTAATGAGCCTTGGCTTTGCTTCCTTCTTTGCGATCAAGTACCTAAGAGCTGCATGGTCAGAAAAAATAATCACCTTAGATCCCAATAAATATGATCAAAATTTATCTAAAGTAAATACAATAGCTAAAAGTTCTTTTTCTGTGGTCGTGTAGTTGCTTTGTGCAGCATTTAGGGTTTTTGAGGCATAGTAGATGACATGAGGCACTTTGACTATCTTTTGTCCCAATACGGCTCCCACGCTACGTTCGCTTGTACCGCACATAATTTCAAAGGGATAGTTCCAATCTGGTGGTTACACTATAGGAGCAGTTACCAACTTTTGCTTGAGTGTGTCAAAAGCCTTTTTGCATTCTGTACCGAACTCAAACTTCTTGTCTTTCCGCAACAACTCGCACAATGGTTCAGCTATTTTTGAGAAGTTCTTTATAAAACGCCTGTAAAATCCTGCATGACCAAGAAAAGAACGTATCTCTCTAATAGTAGAGGGATATGGTAGAGAATTTATAATGTCAATTTTGGCCTTATCAACCTCAATCCCCTTAGACGAGACTATATGACCATAAAATGACACTTTTCATAGTTCAAGACAAGATTGAATTCTATGCACCTGTTCAAAATTATCATAAGATTTTCAAGGCATTTAGTAAAATAGTTCCCATACACGGTAAAATCATCCATAAAAACTTCAATAATTTTTTCTACATATTCGGAAAATATACTCATCATGCATCTCTAGAAGGTAGCTGGTGCGTTGCAAAGTCCAAATGGCATCCTTCTGTACGCAAATGTGCCGAATGGGCATGTAAAAGTGGTCTTTTCCTGGTCTTCTGGTGCAACAGGGATTTGGAAGAAGCCTGAATATCCATCAAGACAACAAAAGTGAGTTTTACCAACTAAACGTTCAAGCATTTGATCTATAAAAGGAAGAGGGAAATGATCTTTTCTAGTATAAGCGTTCAACTTCCTGTAATCGATGCAGACACGCCACTCGTTTTGCACTCGGACCGGTACTAAGTCACCCTCAGCATTTTTTCTTTACTGTCACGCTCGTTTTCTTAGGCACGATGTGTACCGGACTTACCCATCTGCTGTCAAAAATTGGGAAGATGATGTTAGCATTCAGCAACTTAATTATTTCCTTTTTTACCACCTCTATCATATTCGGGTTTAAATGTCTTTGTGCCTCTCTCCTTGGTTTCGTGTTCTCCTCCAAGTAAATCTTGTGGGTGCATGTCAAAGGGCTTATCCCCTTCAAGTCAGCAATGGTCCAGCCAATCGCCTCCTTATGACTCTTTAATACCTGGATCAAACTTTCTTCCTCGGTTTAGAGAGTTTATTTGAAATTATAATGGGTAAGGTATTACCTTTTCCTAAAAATGCATACTTAAGATGCTCGGGAAGTGGTTTCAATTCTAAATCTGGAGCCTGCACAACAAAAGGTAGAAGTTTAGTTTCTGATGAGGATAATAATGTATTAAAAATTCATAGTCATCAGATCTATATTCAGATTTGTCTTCATAAGTTGACTCAAATGTCTCGTCTACTAATGAGTCAATCATGCTGACACGGTTTACGCTCAAGATTTCGCTTGGATGGCTAATGGCATCGTAAACATTAAATTTTACGATCTCCCGATCAAATTCCATCGTGAGAGTGCCACCTCGGATATCGATCTTGGTGCTAGCAGTGCTAGGGAAGGGTCAGCCTAACAAGAGGTCTGAAGATCCAGCAGTGTTGTCCTCCTCCATCTTTATTACGTAGAAATTTGTAGGAAAAATAAGTTCATTAACTTTTAACAAGACGTCCTTGAGGACTCCTTCGGGATGCACGATAGACCTGTCTGCCAATTGAATAATAACACTTGTCTTTGTTAAAAAACCCGCGTTAAGTGATTCATAAATAGAATAAGGCATTACATTTATGGAGGCCCCTAAATCGCACATAGCCTTTTTAATTCCTAAATGGCCAATTTTGCATGGAATAGCGAACATACCCCTATCTTTGCATTTAACCGGTATTTTTCGCTATAGTACTGCGGAAACATTCTCACCAACACTTATATTTTCATTCCCTGTTAGTTTTCGTTTGTTGGTGCAAAGCTCTTTGAGGAACTTGGCATACCGCGAAATCTGTCTGATGGCATCTAACAGTGGTAAATTGATCTCAACATTCCTAAATGTTTCGAGGATCTCCTTGTCTTCTTTACTTTTTCGACACTGGTTTAATCATCCTAGGAATGGAGGTTGGATTTTCGACAGTGGGGGTTTTGCTCGAATCTGTTCGTCATTTTCTGGAGTTTTCTGGGCAATTTCTTGACCAAGATTCTTGCCAGGAATTGGTTCCAGCACCTTTCCACTTCGCAACGTTACTGCATTTGCATTCTGTCTCAGGTTTGGTTCTATTTGCGACGGTAGCTTCCCTTGAGAACTCAATTTCTCAATTGACGTGGTCAATTCTCTTATAAATACCTTTGTTTTTTTTTTGGAAATTAAGAGTTTGCTGTTGAAAATCGAGGACATTAGCTGCTAATTTATTGACCAAAGTTTCCAGAGAATTACGTAAATCTTGTAGCTGTTGTGGGGCTCGATTTTGGTATGGCTGGTTATATCATGGATTAGCCCCATAACTAAAGTTAGGGTGGTCCCTCCATCATGGGTTGTAGTGTGGTGGCCCAGGAAAATTTCTCACAGCATCTAAATGGGCCATAGTATCGTCACACAGACTAGGGCACGCATCAGTCGTATGTTTAGGTGTAGCACATATTCTACATACTCGGGCTGGTTTTGCTTTTTCTGTAACAAGGGAATTCACAATATTAGTAAGTCTATCAAGTCTATCCTCAAAGGTAGAATTACTTAGCTGGTGAACCCTTCTAGGGGGTTCAGGATTGGCTCGAAATTGCTGAGAATTTGCAGTCATTATGGAGATTAAGTCTCTTGCTTGTTGTGGAGTCATGTTGGCTAACGTTCCTCCACTTGCGGCATCTACCATATTCATCTCCATGGGTTTCAAGCCTTCATAAAAGTACTGGAGCAAAGACTGTTCCGTTATACCGTGTTGTGGGCAACTTGCACACAACTTCTTAGATCGCTCCCAATAGTCGTATAGAGTCTCTGCGTCTTTTTGCCTTATGCCCATGATTTCTCTTCTCAACTCGGCTGCACGCGATGCAGGGAAAAACCTGTTAAGAAATAAGCGAGATAGATCAGCCCAAGTTGTAATGGATCCAGGAGGTAAATAAAATAACCATTCCCTAACTGAATCTGCTAGGGAAAAAGGGAAAGCGCGCAATTTAGTTTGATCCTCAGTTACCCCCTCAGGTTTCATGCTAAGGCAAACCATATGGAATTCTTTCAAATGTTTATGGGGATTTTTGTTCTGTAACCCCTTAAAAGTTGGTAGCAGCTGGATCAAGCCTGACTTTAATTCAAAATCAGTATCCATAGTAGGATACGCAATGCATAGTGGCAGTTGTTCCATCGGCACTTCGGTCAGCTACCGATTTGTTTGAGCCATCTATTGCTGCGCATGATCTGGGTTTTCGTTAACCCTAGCGTCAAGGACCTCTTCAGGTGAATTGACTTTTTCTTTTTTACTTTCTAACGTTCGAGTAGGGTTTTCGTTAACCCTAGACTCTACTTCGTCGTCGATTCTAATTTCTGGTGGTGGGTTACTTTGAGTTCCAACCACTGCTGACTGCTTTTTCCTTAGTTTTGTTTCCTTTCGATTAGCTTTCGTAGTCTTTTCAATTTTTGAGTCGAACGCAAGAGTGCCTGGAGCAGATCTGCTCATAGAAAATAAAGAAAAACAAGATTAGTATGTTCTTAGGTCCCTACTTGGTATAAAATTTGATGCGTCGTTGAAAGCACAAAAAATATCCTATTCCCTGTAAAATAACGAAAAAGAAATAGTAAAGGGGAAGTAGGGTCGAATCCTCGGGGACCGAATTATACGAATGCTTGTTTCTCGAAATCCTGGGCAGAATCGTGCCCAAGAAAACCTGCGTTCCTGGAAAAAATAAAAAAATAGAATTTAAGAATTGATTTTGGAAGCGAAAATAAAATAAAAACAGAATTTAAAGTTTACTGAAATTATGATTACGAAAATAATAAAGAGAGTTTTAAGAGAAAAGAAATTCTTATGGGAAAGTTCCAGCCTCCGGTTGTCTCATTCCGCCTGGACCCACTTGGCTTTTGGATGATCCTTCTCGACTCAAGTAAGCCAATTATAGTGGAAGAGGACGCCTATGACCACCAGCTCCAAAGATTGGACTTACGATTTTTAAGGAACCTGACTCTAGCCAGAAATTCTATGCTAGATCAACGCCTCTCAATGGCGAATCCCACGCCATTTTGTCTCTTTGGCTCGCCAGCCTCTGACGCAGTAAGTTGATGAACCGATGGTGCAACCCTTCCAAAACACACAAAGCGGTCGCCTTTGCATACGTTGAAAAGCTTACTTTTTAAGGGCCATGGACGAAAGCGTCAGCCTGTAGTGCGGAGAAACGATGAATATTTGGTGGAAAAGGCTAAGTTCAGATTCTAAGCCTCAAGAACCCTTTTTGGGAAATATTGACAACTTTTGGCTAGAAGGATTTTAGTGGCTCATGATAATGGTGGGAAAGTAAATAAAATTATGGAAAAAGAAATTTTATTAAAAAAAAAAGAAAAAAAATATGGAAAGAACAAAAGACTTTTGGGGGGAGAGTATTTACAGAAAAGATGAACACCCAAATAGAGTCACTTCACCCCCTATTTATAGTGCTGGGAGGATAGTCTAATTTAACTTAAATTCTAAAAGATAAATACATTTAATTAAAGATAATTAAAGATAATTAAAATAAAATCCTAAAATTAAATAATCATAATATTTATCTTAATATTAATTATCCTAATATAAATAAAATAAAATAAAATAGAGTCTTCCAAAATAAAATCTCTTCTATTTGCTTTTAAGTCTTTGTGCCTTCCATGTTCACACTTTTGGCACCATATTTGTCCCACATTGCATATTGGCCCATTTAATCTCCAAATTGATGCTTTTTCCCTTTAATTTACTTTTCACCTCCAATTTAGTCCCTAAAAGATAAAAAGACATGAATGGCTCAAATTAGTAGGCTCAAGCTCAAAATAAACACATGATTAATATATAAAAACACGTCATTTTAGAGTATTATCAACATCACATTTTTCAGTATCAACCATCGTATAGACAAATTCTGCATATGGAAAACCAGATAAAAAGAAAACCAATTATACGTTCAGTTAATTTTATAAATTCAAGAGAAAATATTAGAAAATGAAGCAAAGAACATCACCTGAAGCTACATATCCACATGTGCCCACAATAATGGTCTGATTGGATGACTCAAGATAAGCATTGTGGCTAAGCAAAGGGAGTCCCTAAAAAGAAGACCTAGAAATCTTCCTACTTTGAGTTGTTCTAACTCCACCCACTATTTTAACCTTATTCCTAGGACTTTAATTTATCAAAATCTTTCATTAGATTCAAGTTTCTTACTCTTAGCACCAAACATTTTACTATTTTTAAGTTAACATTGTAGCTTTTGTTTAATTCTAATCTCCACAATCATATTTTAAAGCTTTCTTAATTAATGTGTTTTAACTATACCTTAATTTTTAGATTAATCTGTAAAATTAATCTGTAAAATTTCTTTTATTAGAAATGATACGGAAACTATAAATTTTATCCTAGTTTACTAAGAAACAATGTAACCAATAAAAACAAGTCACATGATGAATTTTTATTGGATGTTATATATTTTATAAGGTAAAGTTCTTAGTTGGTCACCTAATTTTTAAGACATTTTCATTTTGATCACTCAAAATGAAATCCTTACAATACTAATTATTAAGTTGGTGTTAATCATCAACTAGATCCCAACTAGGGAATTATTAAAAAAAACCATTTTATTTGCAAAGTATGTTATTTGATTACGTGAATATTTTATCTTTTCATATTTTTAAAAATCAATAAAAATTTATAGCACTGTGCGTATAAAATCAAGAAACTAGGCAGAGAATGAGGATCATGAAAGCTAGGCGTGTATTGGATCATATAACATTATTTTTAAGTTCACGGTTTCTTTTTCGGGTCAAATATTCTAGTACAAATTTGCAAAAAATCATCTCAAATATCCTTCTCCAGAATTTATTTTTATTGTTACTTTTATTTTCATTAGAGTTCACAAATTAAGTAGTTAGAGCAGTTATATTCTAGATTTCTGTTAGTAACAAATTTGTAGTTAAGCTGTTATACAGCAGTTGAGAAATCATGTGTATAAATACTTGTTCATCTACAGATATAAAGATAAGAATGAATTTCCAGTTTACTTAGTATTTTCTTTACCTTTCATTAACCCTTTACTACAAATCTTTTCAATTTTATATATTATCTTTCTGTTGTTTGAAAGAAGGAAAAACTTGATGATGTATGAAGATTTCAATCAAATTACAGAATTTATTTCTTCCATAGCCACCAAATAAACATTACATCACATATAACACAAGAGCTAGTTTAGAAACAAATCATGACAGCATGATAAACAGTATCTAACAAGTGCATGGACTTTGAACATCACAATTTTAAGTTTTGCCTCCAATATGGATTTCACGGTTCACAAGTTGTAACAAAGAAATCATCCGAAGAGGAATTCCTAAGGATTTTTTGTCACAAAGAAACTCTTCACACACTTCTTTCATTGTTGGTCGAGACTTCGGTTGTGGATTTAAGCAAGCAAATGCTAGTGTAGCAACGTGAGCAAGATTTCGTGCAGCTAGTTGGCTTGTCGGAAGTGGTAAACGGTTGTCTAATACATCAATCAACTTCATATTTACCAAATAAGTTGGTGATGACAACCATGGTAACACTTCTTCCGGATGCTTTCCCATTAATGTTTCTAATGCCACCATTCCAAAACTATAAACATCGCATTTCTCGGTAACAACCATTGTATAGGCAAGTTCTGCATATGACAAACCAGATAAAAAAGAAAACCAATTATATATTAAATTAATTTTATAAATTCAAGAGAAAATATCTGTAAATGAAGCAAAGAAATCACCTGGAGCTACATATCCACATGTGCCCACAATAATGGTCTGATTGGATGAGTCAAGATCCAGCATTTTAGCAGTTCCAAAGTCAGCTACAAAGGCCTCAAAGCTCGAGTTTAAAAGAACATTGTTACTTGATATGTCTCGATGAACTATTGGAGGGTTGCAATCATAGTGCAAGTAAGACAAAGCATGTGCTATGCCTTTGATGATCTTCACTCTTTTTGTCCAATCCATTTCCACAGCTTCCACTTCATCTCTTAAGTTGCAGAACAAACTCCCTTTTTCCATGTATTCATAGATCAAAAACATAGACCGTCGGTGTAGACAAAACCCATGAAGCTTCACTATGTTTCGATGTCGTATTTCTGTTAGAAACTTGATCTCGTTCCTAAAACTCTTGTCAAAGGTTGGATTCTCGGCTTCTAAATGATGAAGTTTCTTCAAAGCAACTACTTTACCACAAGGGAGTTTTGCTCTGTAAACACTTCCATAACCACCAACTCCGATACAGAATTGGAAGTCGAAATCTTCCGTTGCTGCAACAATATCCTCGTATGCTATCTTTCCATCATAGTTCCATATGGAACACAAATCCCCATTCTTCGTTGGTTGTACACCGACACGGTTATTCTTGAGCTTAAACCGTGAAAATAGAAAACATCCCAAAATGGATAATGTGGATAAGATGGCAATAGGGAGGAATATTTTAATATAGTAAGGAATTTTACTCCTGTTGGCTTTGTTGGTTACTAGAGGACACATATAGGGTGATAAACCGCTATTGCCTTCAAATGGATCGGGAGAAATCTTGTTACAACCATTTCCAGCATCGACAATTTAGAGGTTAGTAGCAGACAAGATAGGGACAGGACCTGAGAGTTGGTTGAAGCTAAGGTTTAGATATAATAGATCAAAAAGCTTGCCAATTACTTTTGGGATAGGACCTTTTAATAGATTAAAACCAAGGCTTAAGTACCGCATCTTTGATAAACTACCAATACAAGAAGGGATTGCACCACTCAATTTGTTTTGGGAGAGGCTCAATAAGATTAAATTTGATAAATTACAAATTTCTTCAGGAATAGGACCTTTTAATAGATTAGAACCAAGGCTTAAGTACTGCATCTTTGATAAACTACCAATACAAGAAGGGATTGAACCACTCAATTTGTTTTGGGAGAGGCTTAATGAAGTTAAATTTGCTAAATCACAAATTTCTTCAGGAATAGGACCTTCTAATAGATTTGAATCAAGGCTTAAGTCCTGCATCCTTGATAAACTACCAATACAAGAAGGGATTGAACCATTCAATTTGTTTTGGTAGAGGCTTAATGAAGTTAAATTTGCTAAGTCACAAATTTCTTCAGGAATAGGACCTTCTAATAGATTTGAATCTAGCTCCAAGATTTCCAAGTTGGATAAATTATCAATGCAAGAAGGGACTGAACCAGATATTTGATTTTGGTCAAGATAGATTTCTTCCAAAGTGGGCAAACGACACAAAGCTAGAGGAATATGACCAGTAAATCTATTATTAGAGATGCTTAAAAAGCTTATTTTATTGAAATTTTCAATACTTTCAGAGATTGATCCTTCAAGGTAGTTATCATCAATGTACAGATGTTGCAAATCCGTCAAATGGTACAGAGTAAACGGTATTGGACCAAAAAGCTTGTTGCTATAAAGATCCAAATAAACCAAATTTGATAAAAATCCTAATTCTGAAGGAATCTTCCCACTAAGACCGTTGGCACTCAAGTTTAAACTGACAAGGTTCACTAGATTTCCTAGTTGTGGAGGGATGGAACCGTTAATATTATAATTATAGGAAATGTCAAGGTACTCTAATCGGGTTAGGTTTCCTAGAGAAGGAGGTAACTCACCGGATAAACCACAATTGGACAAGTTAAGGTACTTCAATGCGGATAGATCACCTATCTGATGCGGGATATTTCCATCAAGTGGACGATCACTAAGATCAAGAAGGACAAGATTTGGAAATGAAGAGAAATTCAATTTCCCAAATCTATCTCCAACCTCAATATTGGGCACATCAGAAATGTTAATTTTGGTGATGCTTCCAGCACTGTTACATGATATACCAGCCCACTTGCAATGTTGTGGAGTATCATTGCTATATCTACTCCACCAACCACTCTTTATCAACACTTTAGCTTCGGACTCATATGGTGATTGATCTGCTGCCAACATGGTTGTAGCAAAGGAAAGAAGGATGGTAGCCCATAATACACCTAAAATAACAGAAATGGTTAAAGATGAGGACATGTTTAATTCGCTAAGCTTAATTATCTGCTAAAGGTTCAGTAGTAGCATATATGTTATAGTTTCCAAACCCAAGAATTTAAGGAAAGTCATTATAGGTCTTGTTGCCATTGTTGTAGGGGCCAGCTGATGTCATGGAACATATAAAAATGTGTTCCAAACTTACCTCTTCACGCGGAATGATTTTTCTTTTTCATTGGAAATCTGTATGTTGCAATTGTTAAAAGTCTTTGCAATTGCTTGAGTTTTTTTTTGAAAAAAAAAAAATCAGTTTAATTTGAATTCAAAACTGCATGATGTTAAAAGATAGTGCGGGTGTACTAAGTGCTAATTTAAAATTGATTAGCAAAATTGTGGATTATAAAAGAAGTAGTAGTTAATTAACAAAATTATTACTCAGATATACTAACATGCTTATAAAATGTCATAGATGTTGATCCCATGACAATGACGGTTCCATCTTTTCCATTAGGTGTCGAATTTTCCGCAAGATTATGACTCGAATTCTCACATAGTTGGGATTTTATCTACGAAATTTCTCATCTGACCATATTAAATCAAGACCCGAAAAGGGGGCCTTTAGATAAATTAATGGTGTTCTCTTTATTGTCATTTTAATGAGGTTATAGAGTGAATATTTAATATTTAATGAAGTATCAAATAATTTCTTTTTATATTATATATTTGATTAATGTTTTTGTTTAAAAATAGAAATATTAAATTTAAGGGTAAACTATATTCAAGATCGTTAAATTATTAATAAGTTTACATTTTAGTCATTTAAATTTAAAATGTTACAAAATAGTCACTAAATTATTAGAAAGTTTTAATTTAAGTTATTGAACTATTCTAATTTTTTTAAATTTAAGTCATGTCATAGTTTCTGGTAAAGAATTTATACAAGTTCATTTAATTTCTTTTTGTAAGCTGAAAGTTGATGGAAACAAGCAGGGCACATTGACTACTGTTGTTGGCATAGAAAGAAAAACATATAAAGTATGGAAACCCACTAAAGTAGGTCGAAAAACGAGTGGAAAAGCATTCATCTTTCATCACGTTTTGTTTTCTATACACGGAGCAGCTTTTGCCTCATTTAATTAAAGGTGTATGTAAACATAGTGTCGAAACCAAATTTTTTGTTTTGAAAAACGGTCGACATTTTATTTTGAAAATGAAACGGGAGTTGCCACCAATCTTTTTTGTTTAGGTGTGATCGGATCACCTTGTAATTTGATTGTTTTAATAAAATGTTTTGTTTTATTAAAACAACGATTTTGATCTACGAAATTCAAATAAACAGGTTCGGGAGTCGGTTACGTACGAGGAAGGATTAGTACCCTCGTAACACCTAAAATTGGTACCTAATTGATTTATTAATATCTTAATGTCGAAAGTTGAAAATCCGTAAAGAATTTAAAAATACGATTCTCCTTTTTTATTAATGTTAATTTTACAAAAATGTTTTGGTAAATTGAAGCGAATGCTAAGGACCTTCTTGTCTCGGAGTAATAAAATATCACATCGAGTACGTTAGGACACAATATTTTAAACCCTCGAGAATAAACTTATCTTTTGATTTTCAAAACTCATGCATTTTAATTTTAAAAGGATATTCAGTCATTTGGGTCAAACGAGAAAAATCGAAACCCAATACGTTAGGGCACGATTTCTCGAATTTCTAAAATGTGAATATTGCTTTTATTTTTGATTCTTTTTTGAATGAACACAAGTGTAAAACCTTTTTAAAGCGATATGTATTTATCTTATTGGAGTAAAAATACTTAATCATTTCTAAACATAACGCATGAAGTGGGGGCGGTGAATCGATACAAAATGATCGCATGTTGGAACGATAAAATATAACATAGATAAAAGGCATATTTCAATAATAATTTAAATAAAACTAATAAAATAAACGAAAAACTAATATACGATTTAAAAAATGCGACTTAGAAATAAACGAAAAATAATAAAATCACAAATAAAGAGGAAAAACAAATAAAGTAAAATAAAATAAAATATGAATTACAAGTAGAAAATATGTGTAAAATACGAACGGAATGAAAATGGAAAAACAATAACAATAACAGATGGGTAAATATACAAATAATAAAAAAATGGAAATGTTGAAATAGTAAAAACGAGATAATAAATAATAATAAAATAGTAAAAAGATACGAATGGGAAAAATGTAACTATCTTGATTTAATACATAAAAGCAAATAATCAATAAATAGGTAAATAAATAAATAACAATAGTAAGAAAGAAGAAAATATATGAACATCAAAATATATATAAAGGAATAAGTAATAATGATGGAGGAAAAGATGAAACAAATAAGTAGATTCCGGAAAGAAATAGATAAAAAATAAAAAAATAATAATAAAGTAAAGAAATATTAAATAAGCAACTAAATAAATAAATAAAGAAATCAAATCGAAAAGGGGACTTAATTATAACCAAAATTAAATTAAAAGAATAAATTAAGATGCAAAAAATGAATAACTGACTAAAATGAAGACTGTGAAAACTATTGAGGACTAAATGGGAAAATAACCCGACTCCCCAGGACACGTTTCTTTTCCTCTGCAGGTTAACAAACTTGGGACTAAATTGAAATGCACGGAAAATTACGGGGCAAAGTTACAAAGCCAAAAGAAATTAACAGGATTTAATTAAAAAAGGGTGAAAAAGCGAAGGGACTCGTCGCATAAATATCCCATTTACAAAGAAAACACGTGGATCTTGGCTCAAGCGGGTCGGGTCACATGGGTCAGCCTTAAACGGAGCTGTTTTGGCCCTTAAATGGCTAAAGCGAAATGACGCCGTTTTGCTTCATCTATTTAAATCAAAAAAAATTTTGAACTTCATTTTCTCACCTCTTTTTCAAAAAAAAAAAAAAAAAAAGGCAAAAGAAAGAGCTCTCAACTCTCTCCATCAACCCCTATGGCCGACCTAGCTCTGGCGCCGGACCACCGTGGCGGCCGTCGGTCTCCGGCGACGGCGCCGCCGTCCACGGTGGTCGAAAAAATAAAAACTCCAATTTTTTGGGTTTTTTCGGCTCCCCGAGCATAAGGATGTCGTTTTTCATCAGAAACGACGAACCTCGACCACCCACGGCGGCGCAAAATGCAAGAAAAGGTGAGTTTTTGGCTCATTTTTACTCTTTGTTCGTTTCTTCCAAAACTAAAAGCAAAAATCAAACGAAAAAAATAAAAAAATAAAAAGGCAACCTTTAATATGCTGAATGTTTCTCCTTGTATTTTTGAAATCGTGTATTCATTCGTAAAAAAATTACAATGTGATTGTATGGCTTTATATAGCCGAAATAAAAAGAAAAGAAAAAATACATTCTTTTTGTTATTTTGTGCTGTTGTCCTCTTTGTCGTTTTCGCAAGTATGGAAGCGGCGTGGCGTGTACGGAGGCGAGCGGCGCTGAAGGCCATACGTGGCGAGAGTGGCGCATGGGTGCAGCGGCGCAAGGCTGTTGGGGGCTAGGGTTCTTGTGAAGTTTAGATTATGGGCTGTTGGGCCACTAGGGTTTAGTTATTTTGGGTATTGGGCTGATTGGATTTGGGCTTGGTATATTTTTGTATTTTAGGTTTGTAAGTTTAGACTGTTAAAAATTTGAACTTATTTATTTATTTTATTATTGTTTTTTTTTTGTTTAAAATGGGCCGGACAAATTGGACCTGTTACACATAAAACAGCATATACATAAAGATTGTATGTAATCACTACTCATCATTGAAGTGTGGATTTCTCCACCAAAGATTTTGAAACCAAAAATTTTGGCTCAATTGTGATGAAATTGTTTATAATATTGTCTTCTGAAATTTAATTTATTGAGGATATATATTAGTTCTAATCATACATGCACCTCATATTATAAAATTATAATGTTTTTAAATAAATTTAATCAAAATCAAAATCATTATGTTATATTAATATAATAACTTAAATTTAATTTCAAAATATAAATAAATACAACAATAATTTTAAATGAATAGAATATGAACATATAATTTTTTTTGTCTTCATATCTTTACGCATTTTCACATGAATTATTTTAAAAAAAATATGAGTATTATAATATTTTATGATGAAATTAATTAATTTCATGGATTTTCAATTTAGTTTTCATCATACAAATATATAAATTTTTTGATAAGCTATCAATAAGTGTTGGGCGTAGTGATAAAGTATATTAAAATTTGAAAGAGGGAGTACATGTTCAAACCTTGAAGACGAATTTTTTGGAAGAGGTAGTCATATACTCCAAACTTAGATCGTAATATAGACATGAAACATACCAATAATAAATACATTTTCAATAATTTATTATAAAATTCACTACATATATAAAAATATATATAAAACTTTTTTATTTGATTAATAAGTTATATAAATTTTAACAATTATAGTTATAAAATTTATTTATATCTTTTATTATAATTTTTTTTATATGTTAGAGTTATGTGACCTGAATCTTTGTTAAAGAAAATACAGTGGTAAATATAATGGTTTCACTTTTTCTACTACGTAATAATGGAATTGGAGTTTTAAAAAGGTAAATCAAGTAAGTTTAACTCAAAATATCACAAAACTTCTTAAATTGGACTCTTAAGTTAACTCGACTTAATAATCTAGCATTTTAATAATCCCAAAGCAGTTACATTAAGTTTTCTAAAAGTTAGTAAAAAAAACGTTTTCAAATCTAATTAGTTCTACGAGGCCATTTCAGTGACCAATATAATCTTCAAAATTCGACCATAACATCCGGGCCGAGTTAAGAAGGTTAGAGTTGAATACCTCAAGTTGAATACCTTAAGATCAGCCTTTTATCCCTCACTAATAATAGTTTTGCCGGTCCTATTCCTCTAGCTTTGTGTCATTTGATGAAACTAGAGTACACTTCGCACTCACTAAAATCTGCAATTTGTGCATAATCCTTGATGTTTATTTAATATATTGACTATTGTTTTTCACATAGAAAGAATCTTTTTGTTATCATATATGATATATGGCGTAAACCGTGTTTAACTAGACGAGTCTAAGAAACAATTAATCTTGTTTTTTTTGTCTCTAAAAACTAAAAAAGTAAGTTGGCAAACAACTGAAAAAGCATTCATCATGTAATAGGCTTGCTTTGCTGGGATGCTTTCCAGATAATTGTAAAGTGCATTATTATTATTATTTTTTAAACTAAGTTAAAAGAAGGTTTCTGAGTTGTTCCCATCATAAAATCCCATACATAAAGTTAGTCATTTACACTACTCTTAATTATTACTTTAAGCAAGAAATATTGAACATTTAACATGAAATATTGAGCAAATATCTTGGGAACAAATTTGATATTGTTTATTGTTGTATACTTGGTTAGCTTGCTGGTTTTTCAAAACATATTGAATATATTCAATATAAATCACATATATTATATTAAAAAAAAAAACTTACATATATATGATAAAGATTGCATGTGATGAGGAGAGTTGACTTTTCCATAAAAGATTCTGAATAGGAAAACTTTAGCTTGATTGTAAGGAAATTGTCAATAAAGTTCAGAATATCGTCTTTCTTTGCAAATCTTCCTTGGAAATTTCTAATGTACATTGAATTAGGAAAGAAGATGTCATGAGAGCAAATTGGGTGCATTGCACCTTTTACGGGGCAGATACTAGCTATACTGATTAGCTTGTAGAGGGTAGTTGCGTAATCGTGTCGAGTTTGAATATTGTTAAGTTCGACTTAAAATTTAGAATTTGATGTTTGGTTTGAGTTCAATTGAACATTTATTTTTATATTCGAACTCACTTGAGATAAAATCGGGCTACTTGAACTCGAGCTTGATTAAACTGCTAGTTTATCAATTTTTGTATTTGAGCTCGGCTTGATAATTAAGAGAAATAACATAACTTAATAAAATAAAATAAAAATATGAAAGCTATTTAAGTTAAGTATTACTAATCTCGAATTTGGCTCGATCGATAGCTCAAGCTTAGCTCAATAATTACCAAGTTATATACTCCAAACATAAATCACATGAAACATACGGATAAAATATATATTCAATAAGTTATTATAAAATTGACTACATATATTATAGAACTTTTTATTTGATTAATAATTTATATAAATTTTTACAATTATAATTATAAAATTTATTTATATCTTTTATTATAAAATTTTTAGTATATTACATGTCAATTTCTTTATTTTTTACTCTTGTATTTAAATTATTTATTACTATGTTATTAAGTACTCATCTTTTATATAATTGATAGAGTTTTATTATTATCATCAACATCATCATTATTATTGTAGAGGCCTATTTTTATCCGGCCCAAATCAAACCAAATAATAATAATAAAACTAAAAAATAGTCCATTAATTATCAAAGTCCATTTACATAAAAACAAGCCCAATCTCCTAACCCTAAGTCCTAAAACCCAAAACCTAAAAATATTTCAGCAATCCTAGCCCCCCTAAAGTCTCTAGCCGCCGCTCCCTTCGCCACGTCAGCAAGCGTGCTATCTGAAGCCTGACACCACCGCCTTGTCCTTCCCACCACCACCTGTAGAAGATA
This sequence comes from Gossypium anomalum, assembly GCA_025698475.1. Lineage (NCBI taxonomy): Eukaryota > Viridiplantae > Streptophyta > Magnoliopsida > Malvales > Malvaceae > Gossypium > Gossypium anomalum. The sequence goes on from CM046964.1 coordinate 67,064,501, forward strand.
GAGAAATGAAAGAAAAGAAACAGAAAAAGAAAAAGACAAAAATATGATGTTGCATTTCGGCTATAAAAAGCCAAAGAACAACTTGTAATTTTTTCCTTTTATGAAGAAATTTAACAAAGAGTAGAAAGAAAAAACAAATTACAAAGGTGGTTTTTTAAAACTTCTATTTTGATTCTTATTCTATTTTTTTTCTTTTCTAAAGAGCATAAAAAATATAGAAACAAGTTTAAAAAAAAAAGCGAAGGTTCATCTTTTTTTTATATTTTATTTTGAAAAACATAAAAAATAAAATAAAGATTTGAACTTTACCTGTTTATCACCACTGAAAGGTCCTCTTCCGATCTGGGAGGGTCCCCTAACCCTCAGGGTTCGTCGGAGGATAGAAACCGAAGTGTTCTCTGAGATTTTTACAAATTTTGGCAAGGTTTCAGAGGTATTTGACCTCGGATATGGGCTAAGGGGGGCAAAAGGGGCTCCTTTGGCTATCTCCGACCGCCAAAGGCGGCAGTCACCGTCGCCAATGACAGGTGGCCACGACGGAGACCCACCGTCCCATGGTCGATCGAAAAGAGGGAGTTGAGAGTGTAGAGAGAGCTTTTTTTAAAGGTTGCTAAAATGATTTTTTAGGTTTTTTTAAATTAAATAGACCCTCTAAAACGACTCGTTTTGGCATTGGCTCCTAACGCCCAAAACGACGTCATTTCGAGCATGACCCGAAGATCTGACCCAAATGGCCCTAGGATTTATGTGTTTTTTGAAGGGTTGGGAAAATTGCTTCTTAAACCCTTCCGCTTTTCCCCATTTATTTAATTTCATCCTATCCTCCTTTTTTATTTATTTCATTTTTACCCCATGATTTTAATCTCCTTGCAAGTCGGTCCTTGGACCCACTGTTGAACCAAGAAAATGATGTGCAGTTGGGATAATTTCCCTTTGAGGCCCTGCACTTTTCCATTTTATTTTAATTTGATCCTTTATATTCTGATTTTTTTTTATGATTTATGCTTTAAAGTTTGCTATAAAATAATGAAAAGAATAGTATAAGGGAAGTAGGGTCAAATCCTCAGGGACTGAATTTGCACAATGTCTTATTCCACGAGATCCCAGACAGAATCGTGCCCAAGAAAACCTGCGTACTTGGGAAAAAAATAAAAAGACAGGATTAAAAGTTGATTTAATTGAAATTTTGAAATTTAAAATTGAAATTATAAAAATAGACAGAGTTGAGAAAATAGGGTTTTTTTATGGAGAGATCCCAGCCTCCGGTTGTCTCGATCCTCATTGGGTTCAATCCTCAGCTTTTAGGTGATCCTTCTCAAACAGAATAAGCCAATTATAGTGGAAGAGGACGCCTACGACCACTAGCTCCACTTAGGTTTTAAACTTACGATTTAAAGGAACCTGACTCTAGCCAACCGTCACTTTTGTGTGACCGTCTTACACGAGATCATCACTTCTCAATGGCGAATGCCACGCCATTTTGTCTCTTGGGTTTGACAACCACTGACGCAGTAAGCTAACGAACCAATTGTGCAACCTTCCCAAAACATACAAAGCAGCCGCCTTTGCACAAGTGAAAAGATTACTTTTGAAGGGACATGGACAGAAACGTCAGCCTCTTAACACAAAAAAGTGATGAATACTCGTTGAGAAGGTTAAGTGCAGATTCTAAGCCTCATGAGCCATTTCTGGGGAATTTCGACAACCTTTGGCTAGATAAATTTAGTGGCTTATGCTTTTTGGGGAAAAAGAAATAAATGTAATAAAAATAGAATTTTTATTCAATAATATGAAAGGAACAAAGGTTTTGGGAGAGGGAGTGCTTACAGAAAGGATGTTTTGAAATTTGTGTCACTCCATCCCCTATTTATAGTACTTAGAAAACCTAGTCTATTCCTAATTAAATTCTAAAAGATAATTGAAGATAAATAAGTATAAATAAAGATAAAAACTAAAATTAAATCTAAATAATAATCTTTAACAATTATCCTAATATAATTAAAATTTAAATAGAGTCTTGAGTTTATAAAATCTCTTCTTTGCACTTTTGCCCTCATGTCTTCCACACTTGCACTTTCGGCACCACTTCTTTTCCTATTTAACATGCTGGCCCATTTATCTTCAATTTAATGTTTTTTGCCCCTAAATTTCCTTTTACCTTCAATTTAGTCCCTATAAGATAAAAAACCATAAAATAGCTCAAATTAGTAGGATCATTCTCAAAATAAATATGTAATTAATACATAAAAACATGTCATTTCAGAGTATTATCAATTTTGTATCTAAAGACTTGATCTTTTACCTCTAGGTTCCCCCTTGAGAACTCATGCAATAAAACCAAATAACAAAAGGTTTTACTCTCTCAAATAAAACACTCCTTTATGAACTGAAAAGTGCTCTGAAATACTTCATTACAAAACCTATACAAATCTATCAAATATATAAAAATTCGAGACTTGCCAACATACTAGATATCAGCTATAATCCAATCCCTTATTCCTAGCAGCTAAAATAGCATAAATACAATATAATAATAAAGATCAATGTAAATTGGACTATTGGAGATAAGTCTTCAAAGTTTGTCCCGATCAAACATCCTTAATCCAATGGATTAGATTTGTAAGATCCAAATTGATCTAGTCTTTAAGATATGTTTCTCTAAATGGATTGATCTTCATTGATAGGCTTAAAAACTTCTACAATATCAACATTGATCATATATCTATCAATGCTAGCTACATAGGAATGTGTTGACCCTATATCTATCAATGTAAAATAAGAGGCAATATGAATAAAAAATGTACCGGTAATAATATCAGCGACGTCTCTGTCCTCACGACTTCTAGTAGCATAAACCAACACAGGTTTCCTTGCCTCAGTCTAATTAGCACCTCTCCTTAATGCTATCTAACCTCTGCCCATATTGATACCACCCCTGGCCAAACCATAGCCCTTAGGCGGCTGTTGAACTGCCTGCTGAGGCTGAACAAATCCCGAAGCTGGAGCTTGCATCTGATTAAAATGCTATGGGCAATCCCTAATATGGTGCTCCATCGACCCACATCATAGACATGCTCCTAACCTCCTCCAACATTCGCCCGGATGGCGTCTACCACAGTCCCCACACGGCTGAGCCACAGTAGGAGCAACTAGAACCCCAATCCTCGAAAACCCATCAGATCTATCCCATTTCATAGGCCTCTAAGCAGAACTAAAGGGTTTTGAATCCCTCTTATTATTACCCCTTTCACGCTCCCTATTTTCTCTCTCAATGAGCTTAGCCTCATCAGCGATCTTCACTAGTGGTGCAAATTTGAAAAAGAAAAGAAAATCACTAGTATTGCTACTTTAAGAATTATAATTTACATCTCGGGTGCTACTTTAACTCTGCTTTTCCTTCTTTAAAATTATGAGTAATATGGTTGATTCTAATGATTATGGGAAGAAAAGATCATGCGGATTTCCTTCTTTGATTTCTTATGACTCCAATTTAACTAATGATTTTGATATAAGTAATAGGACGAATGTGCCAACACAACTGTAATGGGGCACACTAATATTTGGAGCACACTAATATTTGGAGAGTGCCATTTGAACGATAGTTCAAACATTTCTTATACATTCAATGGTGAATATTATTGGTCGAGGTTGAGCTGTAATCATCTATTGGTGTGATACAGGGATACCAGTGATATCAGTTATTCGAGGTCATGTAAAGGTATGAGTTAATGTGTTTTTAGGGAATTTTTTTTCTTATGTCTATATTATCTTTACCTAATACCTCAATCGAAAATTTATTAAAATATCTTTTTATATACAAATTAATCTATATTATTTTAAGGGTATTCTCATCGTTTTACATTTTTATATAAAATCCATAATAAATGTAACATGGTGAGATTTGAACCTTTCACAGAATAATTTTTAAAATTTAACTTTATCAATTCAACCAAGAATTCATTTGATTCTAATATAAGCTTTTAATAAATATGTTTATTGCATAATTTTTTCCACTCACGTCATGGGTGTGCCTTAAATTTGTATTATTTTTTAAAGGGCTAATTGAGTTGGTGTCAACCATCAATTGAGAAATTATAAAAATCTATTACTTTTATACAAGAACAAATAATATTATGAGAGTATTTTTTTCGTTTTTTATTATATGTATGTCGTAACCATTTTTTTTGAAAACGGGAATCGACTTGGATTTTGAAAACAAAAAAAACGGAGAGTCGCCACCAATCCTTTTTTGATGAGGTGTGATCGGATCACCTTAAATTAATCATTTTAATAAAAGTTAAGATTTACTAAAACGATAATTTTTGGTCTACGAAAATCAGAAAATGAGTTTGGGAGTCGGTTACGGACGAGGAAGGATTAGCACCCTCGAACGCCCAAAATTGGTACCTGGTTGATTAATTAGTGTCTTAGTGTCAAAAAATTGAAAACTTGAAAGAATTTAAAACACGATCCCTCTTTGCATTAATGCTAAAAAATGATCGAATAAGTTAAAACGGATGTTAAAGACTTCCTCATCTCGAAGTAATAAAATGTCATGCCCATTAAGTTAGGACACGGCATCTCGAACTTTGGGACTGAGCTTGCCTTTTATTTAAAATTAGTGTATTTTAACTTCTTTTAAAAGGATATTAGGTTAGTTAGGGTGAGCGAGGAAAATTGAAACCCAGTAAGTTAGGGCACGTTTCCTCGAATTTTCGAACACCAAACATTGCCTTTATTTGCGAAAAATCTTATTTCGAGGTAACAAAATGTCATACTCGGTAAGTTAGGGCACCACACCTCGTATCTCCAAGAATAAGCATTTTTAAAACTCGTATTGTGATTTAAAAGAATATTTCGTTATTTAGGTTAAATGAGAAAAATCGAAACCCAGTAAGTTAGGGCACGATTGTCTCGAATTACCAAATATGGAATATTACTTTTATGAAAGAATTATTTTAATGTATTGGGTAAAAAATATTATGCGATTTATAAAATATAAAAGCAAATTATGATATTAACACGTATAATAACGTGATGATAGGTGCTATAATGTCAAAGATGATAATGTGAGCAATTATAAAAGATGAAATAGTAGCAAAGCTTAGTAATATGTAAATGTAAACAAATGCATAAGGAAAATGAAATAATCGAATACATAAGTAAATAAATAAATAAAATAAATAAAACATGGCAAAATAAAAATGACAATGATAACGAAAACAATAATAATAACAATATATGTTACAATAGTATAAAACGATAATAATACATATGGTATTAAACATGATAATAATGGTAATAATGTAATTGTGAAATAGTTGGGAATATATATGTGTGTAACATATAATGCTAGATTAAAATATATATAATATTTATTGAAAACAGTAATAATAAAAAAAGAACTAATAATAACGATATATAAGTATATGCATATATGTATTAAAACACGTACGTAATAATAGAAATAGGAATATATATATATATATATATATATATATGTAGTATATAAAAAATGTATACATAATATAATATTGAAATATTTACATAGTATATACATGTTAGAAATAATAATAATAAAAAATCAACTATTAATAATATTATCTAAGTATATACATATATTCAATAAAGACATATACATATAATAAAACACATGTTAATATTAATAGTGATAATAAGAGCAATAAATATATGTACATGAAATAGGATAAAACATATAACTAATAATACTAACAATATAGACAAAATATATATAAAAGCATATACGATGCATATATATTAGTATAAAAATAAGTCATATATTTTGAATAATAATCTTAGAGAAATAATAAAATGACCTTTTTTCATGATAATAATAAAATAAAAATAAAAGGCACAACAAATTTTAAATTTTATTTAAAAAGGGTTTAAAATAAATATTACATATAAGATAATATATATTAAAAATATATATAACAAGATAACTTAACATAAATAATGAATAATAAATAATTTAATATAGAATAATAAAATAAACAAATAAATAAATAAAAAAGGGGTTAAAATTGGATGAAGTAAGGACTTAATCAGAACAAAAATAAAACCATAGGTAAGAAAGACAAAGAAATAAACGTGTAAGGACCCAATTAAAATACACGCCACATCATAGGGACCCATTTGGCAATTGTACCCTATCGCCCAACGGCACCGTTCCAATATACGCATTTAAATGGTCCCAGGACCAAATCGAATTCGAAATTAAATATCCAGGCCAAATTAAAAGAAATGAAAATCAGCATAGAACCTAATCGACATACGCTACAAAATAGAGGGGCTTGTTGCGTAAATAGCCCAAAAGTAATGAAAACACGTGGATCCCACGGTTAGCGGGTCGGGTCAGTCTGATTCGCGTCAAAACGACGCCGTTTAGCGCCTGGGTAACTAGTTCAAAACGACGCCGTATAAAGAGGGTATAAAAACAAAAAAATCTGAGCAGAAGCTCATTTTCTCTGGGTTTTAAAGAAAGGAAGGCGGAAGGGGCTCAAATTCTCTCTGGGGAACCCAGATCCCGTGAGTGGCTGCGATGAGTGTCGTCGCGCACGCCACCGTTTCACGGTGGTAATAAAATAAAAAAAAAAAGGTAGAAATTTTATTATTATTTTTATTTATTTTATATGCTTTATATATATATATATATGTTTATATGTAAATTAAAAAAAACAAAAAGAATAAATAAATAAATAAATAAATAAAAGAGATGAAAGAGGACCTTTTGCTGTTTTTTTGTTTTGATCTACTTTTGTAGTTTTCCGATTATATGTTTGAATCTATTTTTGGTTGTGTTCTTTCTTTGTATTTCGAAAAAAAAAAAAAACCCTGTTACAATCTCCTCCTTTAGGCTCTTATAAAGCCATTACATATATTTTTTTAATATTTTCACTGTTGTTTGCGTGTCCATCTTGGAGGAGCAGTTGGGACGACGCTGAGTAGGTGGTGGCAGACGTCGATGGTGGATGGGACAAGGGCAGAGCAAGTGGAGGCGCCTAGGGTTTTTTCTTTTTGTTTTGTGTTTGGGTTGGGCTAGGGTTTTAATTTGTTTGGGCTAGGAATTTGGGTATATTTAGTGTTTGGGTTTAGTAGGTTATTTGGGCCCGCAAATTGGGCTTGTACAGCTGCCCCTCTTTGCTCGTTGTCGTGTAACGAGAATAGAGCAAAGACTTTCAAGAAAAACCAATTTGCCCAGTCGCCGAGTCTTGACTTTTTAGTACTCATCATTCAGCCTAGTGCCCCCTGTTGCTTTAATTCGCTCCATTGCTCCACTGCAACTTTAGTGAGATAAGGTTTGGTTTTGAACTGCTCTATTACGACTTCAGAGAGATAAGATCTGTTTATTTACAGCTTCAATCTGTTCCCCTACAACTTTAGGGAAATAAGATTTACTATATTTAGTCTGCTCCTCTGCAACTTCAGGAAGGCAAGATTCGCTGTATTCGATCTGCTCCACTGCAACTTTAGGGAGACAAGATCTACCGTCTTCGATCTGTTCCACTGTAACTTCAGGGAGACAAGATCTGCAATCTTCAGCCTACTCCACTACTGCTTAGGGAGATAGGATGGTGACTTAAATCTGCTTCACTTCAACTTCAGGAAGGCAAGATTCGCCATCTTCGATCTGTTTCCCTACTGTTTAGAGGGTTAAGATCTGTAAATTCATCCTGTTACCCTACTGCTTAGGGGTTTAAGGCCCATCACCTTCGATTTGTTTCCCTACTGCTTAGGGGGTTAAGATCTATAAATTTAGCCTGTTACCCTACTGCTTAGGGGTTTAAGGCCCATCGCCTTCGATTTGTTTCCTACTGCTTAAGAGGTTAAGATCTGTAAATTCAGCCTGTTACCCTACTGCTTAGGGGTTTAAGGCCTGTGAATTCACCGATTCTAGGGACATGACCTGTAGAATCAGTTTCATGTGTTTATGCTTATGCCAAAAATTAGGATGCTATGATCGAAATGAATCAAATGTTCCTAATTAGATGCGCTATGAATGATCTATAAATGTATGAGTGCAGCATGTTGTGAGCGTGAATCCCTTTTTAATGTTTAGGTTGTCATTGCTCTTTGTTTATCAAGGTTCTTTCACTGAAACAGTACCCTGTCTTCTTGTTCAGCTTGGATATTTGAACAGAAAATCTGAAGAAGTAGTCCCAATTTAAACTCTTTCTTCTCAAATGCTTCTAATCTTTAAGTTTGGTTAGTTCTAAATAATAGCCCTATTTCAGGTTCCTGTACTATTTAGAAACTTTCAGAGTAATATGCAAAACTCTTTTTGCAAAAATGGCTTTAGTCTATTAATCATCATTTCAATGCAAAATGCTTGAAAAAGATCATAACAATGATAAAATTGAAATCTGTCAGAAACAAAATTTGAAGGGAATAGATTATTCACAGCCAACAAACATTGCTGGAATATAAAATAAATAAAAAGAAAACAGGTACCCCAGATATCGTAGCGTGAGCTTCTCTGTACGATCTTCTTGAGGACCCCCTTTTTGCCCAATATGTGTTTAGGGGATCCAGAATACCCTTGTAGATGCCCCAAGATATAACATCTCTCCTCCTTGTTAATTTGGGTATCGTAAGACTACCGTATACCCCACCTTTGATCAAAATTTGAATCACCTTTTACGGGTTTTCAATTCAAAACCCCTTTGGTCTCAAGGTGCCCTTTGCGAGTTTTCACCTTGGCCTCTCCTTCTTTTTTTTCTCTCTTTTTTTTTCTTTAGGTGAAGATATTTCTTAACCGAATCCGAATTCACAGGATTGGGTAAAGTCTTGCTATCCATTTCGGCCAATATTAATGCTCCTCCAGAAAAGACCTTCTTTACCACATAAGGTCCTTCCTAATTCGGTATCCATTTCCCCCTAAAATCCTTTTGTATGGGCAGGATCTTTTTCAATACTAGGTCTCCCTCGTCGAATTCTCTAAGACGAACCTTTTTGTTGTAAGCTCGCATCATTCACTTTTGGTACATCTGACCATGATGGATAAACCTTAGTCTATTTTCTTCAATCAAATTCAGCTGATCGTATTGGGACTGGATCCATTCTGCTTCATCCAGTTTTACATCTGACAAAACTCTGAGGGAAGGAATCTCGACCTCAATGGGTAAAACTGCCTCCATTCCATAGACCAATGAGAAAGGCGTTGCCTCAGTGGAAGTCCTGATAGACGTTCGATAAGCATAGAGGGCAAATGGTAGCTTTTCATGCCAGTCTTTATAAGTCTCAGTCATTTTCCCCACAATCTTCTTAATGTTCTTATTAGCTGCCTCAACTGCACCATTCATCTTTGGATGGTATGGTGACGAGTTGTGGTGTCTGATCTTGAACTAACTGCAGACATCCACTATCATACTGTTGTTCAAATTCAATGCATTGTCAGATATGATCCTTTCTGGCATTCCATATCGACAAATGATTTCCTTTTTTAGGAATTTGCTAACTGCCGATTTTGTAACATTGGCATATGAAGCGGCTTCCACCCACTTGGTGAAATAGTCAATGACCATAAAGATGAATCGATGCCCATGTAAAGCTTTTGGAAAAATTGGCCCAATCACATCTATGCCCCACATCGAGAAAGGCCATGGTGAAGTCATGACATGCAGAGGTGAATGAGGCACATTAATCTTATCTCCATAGATTTGGCACTTATGACATCTTTTGGCATAGTTAATACAGTCTCCTTCCATGGTGGACCAATAATAACCGAACCTCATAATTTGCCTGGCCATTGTAAAGCCATTAGCGTGTGTCCCACAGACGCCCTCATGGACTTCTTCCAAGATTTTCTTAGCCTCAATAGCATCTACGCATCTTAACAGTACCTGATCCTTCCTTCTTTTGTATAGGATCTCCCCATCCAAGACATAGTTACTGGACAGCCTTCTCAACGTTCTCTTGCCGTTCTCAGTAGCTTGATTGGGGTACTCACAATTCTTCACGTATCGCAGGATATCGTGGTACCAAGGATGGTCATCATTTTTCGCTTCTTCTTCAAGGTTGCAACAATGAGCTGGAGCCTCGTAAATACTCATTTGGATTGGTTTCACATCCTCTTGTTTGTTAACCTTGATCATGGAAGCTAAAGTTGCTAGGGCGTCAGCCATCTAATTTTCTTCCCGATGGAGGTAGCAGAAAACGATATCATCAAATTCTTCAATTAATTCGAGGACCAGATTTCTGTAATTGATCAATTTGGGATCTCTCATCTCCCATTCACCTTTGAGTTGATAAATCATTAGGGCAGAATCTCCATATACCTCTAACACCTTAATTTTACGCTCTATGGCTGTACGAATACCAATGATGCATGCCTCGTACTCTGCCATATTGTTCGTGCAGTCAAAATCCAATTTACTGGTGAAAGGATAATGATCTCCATCTGGGGATACCAAGACTGCCCCAATTCCATTACCCATAGCATTTAATGCTCCGTTGAAGTTTAGCTTCCAAGGGTGACCTTCTCTAGGGTTTTCTTCAGTGGTTGCCACATACATCAGATCTTCATTTGGGAAATCAAAGTTCAAAGGCTCATAGTCTTTTAGAGCTCTACTAGCTAGAAAATCTGCTATTGCACTCCCTTTTACAGCTTTCTGGTTTACATAGACGATATCAAATTCGAAGAGTAGAATTTGCCATCGGGCCATTCTTCCGTTTAAAGCAGTTGACTCCATCAAGTACTTCAGAGGATCCAGTTTGGAAATCAGCCAGGTTGTGTGATACAACATGTATTATCTCAGTCTTCGGGTTGTCTAGATTAAGGCACAACACAACTTTTCAATGAACGAGTATATCGTCTCACACTCAGTAAACTTTTTACTGAGGTAATATATCGCTCTTTCTTTTCTTCCTGATTCATTGTGTTGGCCAAGCACACATCCCATAGAATTTTCAAACACTGTTAAATACAGTATCAATGGCTTATCTGGACTAGGTGGTGTTAACACTGGGGCATTAGACAAATATTTCTTAACCTTGTCGAAAGTCTTCTGGCATTTCTCGTCCCAAACACCAGGTTTCTGTTTCTTGAGGAGACGGAATATGGGGTCACGTTTCTTAGTTAGTTGTGAAATGAATCGAGCGATGTAATTTAGTCTTCCTAAGAATCCCCGAACTTTTTTTTAGTATGCAGAGGGGGTAACTCTTGTATGGCTTTGACTTTGTCTGGGTCAATCTCAATCCCTTTTTCACTGACTATGAATCCTAGCAGTTTTCCTGACCTGGCCTCGAATGTGCATTTTGCTGGATTGAGTTTTAGCTGAAATTTCCTCAACCTCAAAAATAATTTCCTCAAGACTTGCACATGCTCTTCTTCTGTCCGAGATTTGGTGATCATGTCGTTGACATAGACTGCAATTTCTTTATGCATCATATCATGGAACAAGGTTACCATGGCTCTCTGATATGTTGCTCCCGCATTTTTTAATCCGAACGGTATTACCTTATAGCAAAAGGTTCCTCACATGGTCACAAATGTGGTTTTATTCATGTCTTCAGGATGCATCTTGATCTGATTGTACCCTGAGAAACCATCCATGAAGAAGAAGAGTGAGTAACCTGCCGTGTTGTCCACTAAGGTGTCAATATGAGGCAATGGAAAATTATCTTTTGGGCTGGCTTTGTTCAGGTCCCTGTAGTCTACACACATCCGTACTTTTCCATCTTTTTTAGGGACAGGGATGATGTTGGCTACCCATTCTGAGTACTTAACTACTTGTAAGAAGCCAGCGTCGAATTGCTTTTTGACCTCCTCTTTTATTTTCAACAAAACATCTAGCATCATTCTTTGGAGTTTCTGTTGAACTGGCTTGCATTCTTCTTTAATGGGGAGTCTATGTACCACAATATCAGTACTTAGCCCAGGCATATCTTGATATGACCATGCAAAGACATCCTTGAACTCTTGTAGTAACTCAATAAGGTCCTGCTTTGTCTCTAAGGTTATGCAAGCTCTGATCTTTACTTCTTTATTTTCTAGTTCATTTCCCAAGTTCATGACTTCTACTGACTCTTTGTGAGGTAGGATCTGCTTCTCCTCTTGTTCTACCATCCTCAACAAATCAGGGGATAAGTTACAGTCTCTGTCATCTTCAAAGTCCTGAGATCCATCTAGACACATATCTCGCTCAAAAGGAGACTCTAAGTTAGTAGCAATGTCGCTCACATCGTTGATATCTGGAGACCTGTTGTAGGCGCGAAGGAAGATACAAAGAATAAAAGAATCTAAGAATAATGATATGTATGGTATGATTATGAATGAAAGAATAAAAGAATATTTGCACGGAATAAGACAAAAGGATGCATTTCATTGAAATAACAATTTTGAACATAAGCCTATTTCACAAAAGGACACTTATTACTCCTAGTTCTAGATTAATAAGTGTGTTTCGGACATTACTCCGTGTTAGTTCTAAAGACTACAGGAATCTCTTTCGCGGTCCAATTATTCAGAACACTTCCCGGCTCATAAGGGCGAATGCTCGATAAATTCTCTACTCCAGTCCCTTCTTCGTATGTGGCGTTGATGTCTAAATTTTCCATCATTCCTTCCATGATTTCCTTTCCCGACGTCCCCCGCTCGGGGTGAATAATTCCTCCAAACACAAAAGTCTTCGATATATAGGGAAAGATCATTGGTTCCCATTCAATTTCTCCCTCGCTCAATTGTGCTTTCCTTCTCTCTTGCTTCTTTTCCAGTTCCTTCTTTCTTAACTTCGTGTCTAGCTTGAATCCTAACCCAAAATGGTCTTGTTTGTCCCTCATCATTGGTGCATTAATCCTTCCTTGGAGGTATCTCCCGAGTCCTCTTTCGGGTATGGCCTTTTTTCCAACAGTTAGCTGTAGTCCCATTCTTGTAGTCTCAGATAACCTAGGCATTGGAATCCTATTTCCTTTGGTAATGAATGTCGCATTCACAAACTCTAAAGATCGAAAAGAGCACTCAATTGCTTCATCATTTGCCTCTAGATATAGGGCGTCACTGGTTATTGCTGCAGTGATGTCTTCTTCAGCATTGATCGTTACTAACCGACCTTCAGTTACGAATTTCAACTTCTGGTGTAGCGATGAAGGGACTGCCCCTGCTGAGTGTATCCATGGCCTTCCCAATAGGCAATTATACGAAGGCTTAATGTCCATGACCAGGAAATCTACCTCATACGTGCTTGGCCAAATTAAGAGGGGTATTTCAATTCTCCCCATTACCTTCCTTTCCGTGCCATCAAATGTTCTCACTACATTTTGGCATATTTTCATGTGGGAACTATCTACCGGCAACCTATTCAGCGTAGATAGGGGTAGGACATTTAGCACAGAACCATTGTCAATCAATACCCCTGGTAATGTACACCCTTTACAGCGAGTCGTGATGTGCAAAGTTTTAGTCGATCCTCTACCTCCTGGAGGTACTTCATCATCATTGAAGAAGATAAAATTGTCGGCACTGATGTTGTTAACCAAGCGGTCCAGTTTGTTTATAGAGATATCGTTAGCGACATAAGTTTCATTCAGCACCTTCATCAATGCGCTGCGATGGGCTTCGGAGCTTAAGAGTAAGGCCAGTACCGATATACGAGCTGGCTGTTTGTGCAACTGTTCTACGACACTATATTTGTTGTGCTTTAGAAATTTCAAGAATTCCTTTGCTTCTTTTTCAGTCACTGATTCGTTAATAGTTTGTTCAGGTCCTGCCGGCTTCTCCTTCCTTTGCTCAATTGCCAATGATTTTCCTTTAACCTGCACGACTTTTGTATTTGGGGTATAACGCCTTCCACTGCGCATATAAAAACCCTCGTCTTGACCTTCCTCTGATACATTAATCGGGATCTCCTCTCCCGAGATTGTCACATTGCAGCTATAGTTCCACGGTACCTTTTTACTATCCTTATAAGGGAAAGCAACGGGCTTCTGGATTACGACCTTTTGCGGAACTTGTACCCCAGCTTCATTCATTCTCAGACGTGATATGATAACCACTGGGTGGTTGACTTTGTAAACATCCTTCGTCGACCCCTTTTCGGAGGCACACACATCTGTTTTTTTGGGCTCCCGACATATTCGAAGAATTCCAGCTCCTTATTATCCATCAATCCTTGTAATAAAGTCCTGAATTCGCCGTATTTCTGAATCTCGTGATCCTCTTGATCATGGAACTCACAATAATTCATTACTTCTCGGGGTCTGACCCTTGGATTCTATGTTATCAACCCCATTTCCACCATTTTCCTCCATACTTTTTTCAGTGGAGTATTCACTTCAGTGATATTCATCTTAATTTCTTTTCCCAAACTCTCGATTGTCGCATTTTTCCCTTATCCCTATGGCTAGGTAATGGATTCTCTGCACTAGGTGTATCATCAAATTTCACGATACCTATGTTAATGAGTCTTTCAACCAATGTCTATCGAGTGTCCTATAGCTCCAGCATGATATTCGCATTGGGTATTTGCGTCATACCATTTGGGGTATGGGGGCTGTACTGGCTTTAAATAGAAGGGAGACACGACATGTGCATCAAATAAACTTTGGTATAACTCCTTGTACGTCATTGGAATGGGCGTAAATTGGAGCTTCTCCCTATTTGGCTTCGTGTTGGGCTCTTGTCTGGATGGGCCCTACTAACTGGTGGTTGTCGACCTTGATTGGCCTACGATGATTGATTTTGAATACGCGCTCACGTTATTTACCTCGTGCTCTTTCTTTCTCGGTGCTGATATTTTGGCATTTTCTCCTGCCTTTATTTTCCCACACCTTATCGCATTTTTTATCATTTCTCCAGACATTACTATGTTTGAGAAACTCTTGGTCGCACTACCCAGCATGTGGTTAATGAAAGGTGCCTTCAGGGTATTAATGAAGAGCATAGTGGTTTCTTTTTCCAACAGAGGGGGTTGGACTTGTGTGGCCATCTCTCTCCATCGTTGGGCGTATTGCCTAAAGCTTTCATTATGCTTTTTCTCCATATTCTGTGAAGTGATTCTATCAGGAGCTATGTCTACCACATGACCGTACTGCTTCATGAAAGCTTGTGCTAGATCTCTCCATGAACTGATCTGGGCGCGACTCAGTTGGTTGTACCATCTAGAAGCTACCCCAACCAGACTTTCTTGAAAGCAGTGAATCAAGAGTTGATCATTATTGACATGGCCTGCCATTCGTCTACAAAACATAGAGATGTGAGCCTCGGGACAGCTAGTCCCATTGTACTTTTCAAATTCTAGAGTTTTGAACTTGGGAAGGAGTACCAAGTCCAGAACCAAACTTAATTCCTTAGCATCAATTCCACTACAATAGTTGGTGCTTTCCATTTCTTTAAATTTTTCTTCTAGCCATCTACACTTTTCTTCGAGTTCTTTCGGGAGTTCTACCCTTGTCTTTTCAGTTTCTATTACTTCATCGAGATTGAGGACAACAGGGTTAGTCGGGTTATCCCCTGAATTGGAGCCCGAGCCAACTTGTTAATTCATCGGTGCTGAAACACCGGCTTGAAATGGCTGGGGCCTAATTGTGACCGATGGCCTTTTTAGGTACATTTCAGGTTGCATCTGAACGTCTACTGGGGCAAATCCCGGAGGGTAGACAAGATCTTTATTATCATCTTCCGTGTTGATCAAGGGGATTTTCCCTTTTTCTAATCCACCAGCCAATAGACGCGTTAATTGATCCATCATGCTTTTTTGGGACTCCAGCATCTAGTCCCTTACATCTTGCTGGATTTTGGCTAGCTGTTCTTGCACACGTGCTTGTAGTTGATCTTGCATCTATTTTTGCATTTGTTCCAATCTCTCTAACCTTTGGTCCATTGCTCTTGTTTTTCCTCTTGTACCGTAATGATGTTCCAGGGTAACTGCCATGATTTTTAGGGTTTTTTGTGAGTTTTAGTGCGTATGATGCAATGCTGATGCATGAATGCAATGAATGTGATGAATGCAAAAAAGCATTGATTCCAATTCGATTTCATTAGAGTAACTTTTCTAGAAAACAAGTTTCTTTACATAAAATAAATTACATATAAGGCTTGGCCCTGATACTTAAGGCCTTGACCTGCCTAAGAAGCTAAGCTAGCTCTCGGCCTCGATCCAATTTCGACTCGTATTTTAAACTCAGCACATCGGCTTGTACTACTAATGTTTGCAAGTGATTAGCCACTTCTCGCACTTGAGTTAAAGCTTCGCCCATGACGTAGTCCCTGTTCCGGACCTGATCTTAAGATTGATGAAGTTGCTCCTTAAATCGCTCGTTATTTACCTCAAGGAATTCCATCTAAAGTTCACGATTTTGCAACGCTGTTTTAAGTTATTCTATATTCTTTTTTAATTCCTTGATTCTGCTTTGACTAGCTTTCAACTCGACTACAGAGTTACGTGAGAGATACTGGTACAAGGACCTCTCTAACTTTGATACCCGAATCTTTAATCCTTCTTTCTCGTTCTGGATTTCTACTAAACTCTCTTTTAGGGTACCTTCTCAAGCTTGAGCATCTCGAAATCTTTCTTCCCATTGGCTAGCTTTACTTTTCTCTTCTTTGATTTCCTGCCGCCACTGCTCAGACGTTTTTCCTAACCCAGCGGTTCTCATTGACCTTCGTAGCTTCTTATAGTCTGTTTTCAAACTGTTCAAATCCTCCTCAGCTTTGTTCTTTCCTTTTCTGAGTCTTTCAGCTTCTAACTTCTGGACATCGACATCTAACCCCAGCTGGATTTTTTCTTCTTCCAACTGCTCGATCTTTTTTTCTAGTTCCAGGCTCTTTCTCTCGAAATCTTGTCTGATGATTTCTAGCTCAGATGGGATTACTCTCAAGTGTTCTTCTATCGACCGAGGATTCCCTTGATCTGACGTGGGGATATTGTCATTAATCCTCTGATTCCACCATCGGTCGTACTCAAGGGTAGTCATGAGATTGGCAGCAAAATTTTTCATTCTACGAGTCTGGTTCCAGGCATTTGATATCTCGCGAATTTTTTTTTTGTAATTATTCCCTGTGAATACGAACTCGTACTGAGCTAACCCGCATGTTGGTGGTGTAAACTGCCTAGATTTGTACTGTCTTAATGCAAGCAGAGGAGAATACCCAACGGTTCCCCATACTCCTAACAAAGGAACCCAATCGAAATCTCCGCATCGATATAATATTTCATCAAAAACCATCCACGGGGCTCTCTATTCAACGTCTTCCTCTTGTAAATTTTAGAGAACCGTCATCCAATTTTCTTCTGTAATATCATCCCGCCTCGATGTAGCTACTAACTCTTTTAGTGGAGAGTAATTTTCAGAGAAGATACGATACGAGACCTTTTCCACTTTCCAAAAATGGTTGTGGAACCAAGATAGAAAGAGCTATGCACATCCAATAAATCTCCCTTCACCCACTCTTCGACAAGCATTCAATGATTTGAAAGTTTCAGCTAAGATTGCGGGTACAGGTGTAGTCCCTTTACCAAGCCTGTTAAAAAGATCAGAAACCGCCTCGTCTATATGCCTCAAAGCTTTGGGAAAGATAACCAATCCATAAATGCTCAGGGCGAAGACATCTACACTTTTCTTTTTATCAGGATGTGCTAAGATTAAATCCCTCAAATTCCTCCAAGGAATGTACCTACAACCCCCTTTTTGTTTGATTCGGGCTGTGACCCACTGCTTACTCATCCCTGTGATGTTCATCAACCTTTTTGAGAATGCTGGGCCATTGGCAGTTTTGGAATAAATTCTGTCAACCTGAATCTTCGGGCACCGGATCAAAGCTGTGTACTCTTCTATCGTGGGTACCAAGTCTACCTTCCCGAAAGTGAAGCAACTGTAAGCAGAATTCCAATATTGAACGAGGGCTCGAAACAGGAGTTCGTCTATCTTGACATCGAGCAAATAAGGCAAATCGCCATAATGACAATAGAATAGCCGTTTGATCTCGTTATCCCACTGACCCCAGATTTTTTTCATCTCTTGGAGATTATTTTGAGTTACACTAACCCGAGTAAAATCCCACAACTCTGACACGTACCCCTCGGTTAGGCTATCACCTTTCTCTTGTTGTGTCTCAGCCCATATCCGGACAGCAGCATTGTCCTCTACTTTATCAAAAAACCCGTTTTCCATGATAAGCTATCTTCTTAGCAACCGAATGTAAATCAACACCTTTTATGATGAAAATGCCATGCAAATACAATCGAAATAAAACAAAACAAGTCAGTATTTCATACGAAATTTAAAGCAAACAAGGAATAACAAATATAACACTTGATCAGGTAACCACTAGGGTTTCGGAGTGGCTTCACCTAGGGTGGGCTCTTAAGGCTCACTATATGAGGTTCGATTCTAGAGTAAAGGTACCTGAACCAGTAGATTCCTCGATCTTCACCCATTATAGGCTCATACAGACCGAGTTCAGTTCAGGGAAATACATTTCTCTATGGCTGCACGGAGATGGAAATCTCACGAAGTCATAGGTACGGATGTACTCCGAAAGCGATCCACTATCCTGCACGGAGGTGAAAACCTCACGAAGGAGTAGTTTCTCACTCCCACTTAGAGGGGTGTGACCATAACGGTCATGCAATGTAATATGCAAAATTATTTAAAGGCTCAAACCAACACAACAGGTATTATATCGCAAATAACAGATGAAATGTGATGAAAGGATCGTATTTCAAAACCAAAATTTCAATTTTCGATAAAAAGACAAAAGTTAATCAACTTGTAGCTTGACTCTCTTATTTGGGTCCCTAGTGGAGTCGCCAAGCTATCGTAACCATTTTTTTTTGAAAATGGGAATCGAATTGGATTTTGAAAACAAAAAAAATGGGGAGTCGCCACCAATCCTTTTTTGATGAGGTGTGATCGGATCACCTTAAATTAACCATTTTAATAAAAGTTAAGATTTACTAAAACGATAATTTTTGGTCTACGAAAATCAAAAAATGAGTTCGAGAGTCGGTTATGCACGAGGAAGGATTAGCACCCTCGAACGCCCAAAATCGGTACCTGGTTGATTAATTAGTGTCTTAGTGTCAAAAAATTGAAAACTTGAAAGAATTTAAAACAGGATCCCTCTTTACATTAATGCAAAAAATGATCGAATAAGTTAAAACGGATGTTAAAGACTTCCTCATCTCGAAGTAATAAAATGTCATGCCCAGTAAGTTAGGACACGACATCTCGAACTTTGGGACTGAGCTTGCCTTTTATTTAAAATTAGTGTATTTTAACTTCTTTTAAAAGGATATTAGGTTAGTTAGGGTGAGCGAGGAAAATCGAAACCCAGTAAGTTAGGGCACGTTTCCTCAAATTTTCGAACATCGAACATTGCCTTTATTTGCAAAAAATCTTATTTCGAGGTAACAAAATGTCATACCCGGTTAGTTAGGGCACCACACCTCGTATCTCCAAGAATAAGCATTTTTAAAACTCGTATTGTGATTTAAAAGAATATTTCGTTATTTAGGTTAAATGAGAAAAATCGAAACCCAGTAAGTTAGGGCACTATTGTATCAAATTACCAAATATGGAATATTACTTTTATGAAAGAATTATTTTAATGTATTGGGTAAAAAATATTATGCGATTTATAAAATATAAAAGCAAATTATGATATTAACACGTATAATAACATGATGATAGGTGCTAAAATGTTAAAAATGATAATGTGAGCAATTATAAAAGATGAAATAGTAGCAAAGCTTAGTAGTATGTAAATGTAAACAAATGCATGAGGAAAATGAAATAATCGAATACATAAGTAAATAAATAAATAAAATAAATAAAACATGGCAAAATAAAAATGACAAAGATAACGAAAACAATAATAATAACAATATATGTAACAATAGTATAAAACGATAATAATACATATGGTATTAAACATGATAATAATGGTAATAATATAATTGTGAAATAGTTGGGAATATATATGTGTGTAACGTGTAATGCTAGATTAAAATATATATAATATTTATTGAAAACAGTAATAATAAAAAAAGAACTAATAATAACGATATATAAGTATATGCATATATGTATTAAAACACGTACGTAATAATAGAAATAGGAATATATATATATATATATATATATATATATATATATATATGTAGTATATAAAAATGTATACATATTATAATATTGAAATATTTACATAGTATATACATATTAGAAATAATAATAATAAAAAATCAACTATTAATAATATTATCTAAGTATATACATATATTCAATAAAGACATATACATATAATAAAACACATGTTAATATTAATAGTGATAATAAGAGCAATAAAAATATGTACATGAAACAGGATAAAACATATAACTAATAATACTAACAATATAGACAAAATATATATAAAAGCATATACGATGCATATATATTAGTATAAAAATAAGTCATATATTTTGAATAATAATCTTAGAGAAATAATAAAATGACCTTTTTTCATGATAATAATAAAATAAAAATAAAAGGCACAACAAATTTTAAATTTTATTTAAAAAGGGTTTAAAATAAATATTACATATAAGATAATATATATTAAAAATATATATAACAAGATAACTTAATATAAATAATGAATAATAAATAATTTAATATAGAATAATAAAATAAACAAATAAATAAATAAAAAAGGGGTTAAAATTGGATGAAGTAGGGACTTAATCAGAACAAAAATAAAATCATAAGTAAGAAAGACAAAGAAATAAACGTGTAAGGACCCAATTAAAATACACGCCACATCATAGGGACCCATTTGGCAATTGTACCCTATCGCCCAACGGCACCGTTCCAATATACGCGTTTAAATGGTCCCAAGACCAGATCGAATTCGAAATTAAATATCCAGGCCAAATTAAAAGAAATGAAAATCAGCATAGAACCTAATCGACATACGCTACAAAACAGAGGGGCTTGTTGCGTTAATAGCCCAAAAGTAATGAAAACACGCGGATCCCACGGTTAACGGGTCGGGTCAGTCCGATTCGCGTCAAAACGACGCCGTTTAGCGCCTGGGTAACCAGTTTAAAATGACACTGTATAAAGAGGGTATAAAAATAAAAAAATCTGAGCAGAAGCTCATTTTCTCTGGGTTTTAAAGAAAGGAAGGGGGAAGGGGCTCAAATTCTCTCTGAGGGGAACCCAGAATCCAGCGAGTGGCCCGCCGTAGCTGTCGCCACGCCGGCCACCGCACACGGTGGCCGAAAATCGGAAAAAAAGGTAGAAATTTTATTATTATTTTTATTTATTTTATATGCTTTATATATATATGTATGTTTATATGTAAAAGATTAAAAAAAAACAAAAAGAATAAAAGAATAAATAAATAAATAAAAGAGATGAAAGAGGACCTTTTGCTATTTTTTTGTTTTGATCTACTTTTGTAGTTTTCCGATTATATGTTTGAATCTATATTTGGTTGTGTTCTCTCTTTGTATTTCGAAAAAAAAAAAAAAAAAAAACCCTGTTACAATCTCCTCCCTTGGGCTTTTATAAAGCCATTACATATATTTTTTTAACATTTTCACTGTTGTTTGTGTGTCCATCTTGCAGGAGCAGTTGGGACGGCGCTGAGTAGGTGGTGGCAGACGTCGGTGGTGGATGGGACAAGGGCAGAGCAAGTGGAGGTGCCTAGGGTTTTTTCTTTTTGTTTTGTGTTTGGGTTGGGCTAGGGTTTTAATTTGTTTGGGCTAGGAATTTGGATATATTTAGTGTTTGGGTTTAGTGAGTTATTTGGGCCCGTAAATTGGGCTTGTACAATGTAAAATCTAGAAAAATAAGTATAATGGAATTTGAACAAAGGCGCCATGATAGCTAATATCTTAACTCAATGAATTTATTTTTCATGTTTTAAATATATTTTTTTTCCAATAATGGTTTTGCGTACATATTGCTAGAATACTCCAAAGCATTATTTGAACGAACAAAAGAAAAGGAAATTAGAAAGGTATTAAATGAATTAATTTAGTTTCTGTGTCATAAATAAGAATAAAAGAAAGTCAATTTTTTTATGGTTTTGTAAATGGTTTTTTTATAATAAATGTTAACGTTGTTATAACGTATATAATTTTTTAATAATTTGTGGACTAAATTGATCCATTTAATAATAAATGGACTAATTTGATTCAATACTTTAACTAAATTAGATGATTATAGCCTCTCTCTTTTTCAATTCATAACTGACAGATGGGAAATGTTAGAATTATCAGTATTGCAACATGCTTTGCTTGAGTGCTGCTAGCAACTATTGCTGGTCAGAGTCTTGCCCTCCTCATTATGGATACAATAGTACAGGATTTTGTTGCGACGCACAATACAAAATCAAAAGACTCGTAGTTTAAAAAGCACTATTGTAAGTACGTGGTGAATTTACAGTTTTTAT
The DNA here is from genome assembly GCA_025698475.1 of Gossypium anomalum. Lineage (NCBI taxonomy): Eukaryota > Viridiplantae > Streptophyta > Magnoliopsida > Malvales > Malvaceae > Gossypium > Gossypium anomalum. Next base: position 67,086,900 of record CM046964.1, read on the forward strand.
TTTTAAAGTGGAATCGTAATGGTTAATGAATTATGTCAATTTAAGTAGTAATTTATTTACTTTTGAATGTGCGATGCAATTTATAAAAGTTCAGTATCAAAACAATGGATGATGTGATAAGGTTCTCTCATTGTTCATTTAAAATGAATGGCTATCAATTATAATTATAAAATAAATCTTTTATTATCAATTTTTTGTATGATGCATGTCAATTATTCTTATTTTATTCATAACATTGTCTACTCTTATAATTAAATTAGGCATAATTCGACTCTCGAAGTATATCTATTTTCTCACTTTGGTACTTAAAGTTTCATTATGTTGCAAATTTTAATTCAATTTTCAAACACAGTTAAACAAAATATAGGCGCCCAATAAAAATATGCCATGTGGCATTCTTAAATTCAAAAAATATATTTTATCAAATATATTTTAAAAATTATAAAAATAAATATGTAATAAATTAGAGAAAAAATTATAATAAGAAATATATTGAAATTATTAATTTCATAAAATAATTAAATGTTGTTAACCTAAATTAAAAAAAAAAAACTAGATAATTCATGTTCTTCACAGTGTTATTCTAAAATTCCTCTTTTTCTATTTGTTCTTCATTTGCAGATTAAAAATCAAAATGAAAAATTTTGCCCAAATTCTCATTAACAAAAACTTAATATGAAGAGACAAAAACTCAAAGAACAACCCAAAATTATTTATAGGAATCTAAGAATTCCATTGTACAACCCTAAATTTTTTACAGAAAACATACATCCAAACAAATTTAAACAAAACTAAAATTGCTTACAGTAATGTATGAATTCCATTGTACAAACCCAAAATTTGGATAGAGAACGGATCTGACAATAGAAAAGAATAGAGTAGAGAGAAAAAGAAAGTAGAAGAAGAGAGAAAATAAGAGAAGAAGAAACTCGTGTATTTAATTCCTGCCCTTCTGGTTCTACAACGGCCAAATAAAAAGACTGGAAAATTGTTTCAAAAGTTAGTTACTGTTAGAATTAAGTGACCCTAATTCTTATTTAAATAAAATACGATGGAAAATAAAATAAAAGTAAAATCCATATAGAACTAGACTTCTTTTATTTTATTTTAGAATAAGGTTTTTTAAACCTTATTAAACTCCATCTATTTTATATTTACTAGGATAAGGTGTTTCAATCCTACTAGAATATGGCTTTACAAGCCTATAAATAGACATAGTCTATTCCTTTTGTATTTGATTCAAATTTTCGACATAGTAAATTTTCTTCTCCTCTGCCGTGGTTTTTTCCGAAAGGGTTTCACGTAAAATTTTGTGTTTTTATTTTTATTTTATTTTATTTTTTTTTCACAATTGGTATCCGAGCTTAGGGTTGTTCATCTCGATCACGGTAATGGCGTCTTTGAAATATGAAATTCACTGTTGGATCGCAACACCGATTTGCGTTGTGGCGATTAAGATGCAAGCGGTTCTTGTGAGATGGATCGGAGGATGCCCTGCTAGGGATAGATAAGATGCCTTCGACATTAACGAGATAAGAAGCGTAAGGATCGAAAGGCATTAACACAATTGCATCCGCATTTGTCCAATGAAATTTTGCAGGATGTGATGAAAGAGAAGATCGCATTGCATTATGGAAGAGGCTAGAACAAATATGTATGTCGAAAACTCTAACAAGCAAGTTGCATATGAAGCGGCGTCTTTATGCTCATCGTTTGGAGGAAGGTGTGTCGTGCGTACACGAACACTTAACAATGTGTTTAAAGAAATTCTCTCAAACTTGGAGGCCATGGAGGTTGAGTATGATAAGGAAGATCTAGGGTTGATTCTACTTTGTTCGTTGCCTCCGTCTTATTCAACCTTTAGAGACACGATTTTATATAGCCGCGAGTCTCTCACGGTTGATGAGGTTTATGATTCTTTAACCTCGTATGATAAAATGAAACATCTTATGGTTAACCCGACTCTCGGGAGAGGGTCTCATTGTTCGTGGGAGACAAGATCGAATATCGATAATGATCGTGGTAGGACACGGGAAAGAAATCATCGTGGTAAATCTAAGGGTAGATCAAGTCTTCAAATAGAGGTAAAACTTGTAACTTCAGAAGAAGAAAGGGCACATTAAATCGAGAGTGCTATAATTTGCAAAATAAGATTAAAAGGGAGGCTGCGAATCAAAGGGAAAACAACCGAGAAAATTCGTGTGAAGTGATGTTGTAGAAGACTACGGCGATGGTGAACTTCTAGTCGCTTCGTCAATGATTCTAAAGTAAGTGAGGAGTGGATACTTGATTCATTTGCACCTTCCATATGAGTCCCAATCGGGATTGGTTTACAACTTACGTAAGCGATTGTCCGAAGGTGTTGTTTTGATGGGAAATAATGCTTCGTGTAAGATCGCAGTGTTGGAACAATTAAAGTTAAGATGTTTGATGGAGTTGTCGTAACACTTAGTGACGCGACGGTATGTTCCGAATTGAAAAGAAATTTAATTTCGTTGAGTACTCTTGATTCAAAAGGGCATGCAGATACAGTGAAAGTGGGGTTTTAAAGATTTCAAAGGGTCCCTTGTTGTGATGAAAGGGCAAAGAAAAACCATCAAGTTATATGTTTTGTGGTTCTATCATATCGTGATACAAATTGTCGCTTCCTCTTCCTTGTCGGATGATGATATTACTAAACTTTGGCATATGCGCCTAGGGCATATGAGTGAGAATGGCATGGTAGAATTGAGCAAAAGAGGACTTCTTGATGGGCAAGGAATTTGCAAACCGAATTTACTGTGAGCACTGTGTTTTTGGGAAGCAAAAGAGAGTTCGATTCACTAGAGGAATCCATAACACGAAGGAAACGTTGGAGTATATTCATTACGATCTATGGGGACCATCCAGAGTGCCTTCGAGAGGTGGAGCTAATTATATGTTAACCTTTATTGATGATTTTTCCGAGAAAAGTTTGGGCGTTCTTCCAAGGAAAAGCGATGTGTTTTCCGCATTTAAGTCTTGGAAAATTATGATTGAAAAAGCAGACGGAAAGCAGATAAAATACCTCCGCTGCAGACAATGGCTTAGAGTTACATTCGATGAGTTTAATAGATTGTGCAAGTCGGAAGGGATCGTGAGACACTTGACGATTCGTCATACTCCACAAACAAAACGGCGTTGTAGAACGAATGAACGAGCGATCATGGAGAAGGTTCGATGTATGTTGTCAAATGCCAACTTACCGAAGTCGTTGGGGCGAAGCGACCTCATCGCATGTTTTTGATCAACCGATCTCCATCCGTTGCCATTGAGAAAAAGACTCCACAAGAGGTATGGTCCGTAATCCCGCTAATTATTCGATTTAAAGATCTTTGGGTGTCTGCGTATGCTCATGTTAATAATGGAAAATTGGAACCGAGATCCATTAAATGTGTTTTTCTTGGTTATAAAGCTGGTGTAAAAGGGTATAAGTTATGGTGTCCTGAAAATAGGAAAGTTGTGATTAGCAGAGATGTTGTTTTTGATGAAAGCGCTATGCTTCCTAACTTATCTCTTAAAGACTCTTCCAATAAAGAAAATCAAAAGCGGTGGAGCATCGAGTTAATACAGAGTCGACTCCTCAAGTCAAGTACAAAAATTGAGAATAGAGTTGCTTCTTCGCCTCAATACTCTATCGCCAAAAACAGAACTAAAAGAGAAATTAAACCTCCAAAGAAGTATCTTCGAGGTGATCTAGTTGCTTATGCTTTAAATGTGGTGAAGATATAGATGCGAATCAAGAGCCATCAAATTATTCTGAGGCGATTAGTTGTGAAGACTCGAGAAAAATGGATGTTTGCTATGCAAGAGGAGATGGAATCACTCCACAAAAACAAAACATGGGATCTTGTGAAACTTCCTAAAGGTAAGAAGACTTCGTTGTAAATGGGTGTTTAAAAAGAAAGAAGGGACTCAGGAGTTGAAGAACCTAAATATAAAGCAAGGCTTGTTGCAAAGGGTTACTGATCAAGTTCAGGAGTGGACTTCATGATGTGTTCTCCCCAGTTGTGAAGCATAGTTCGATTCAAGCTTTGCTTGGTATTGTGGCCATGCATGATTTAGAGCTTGAGCGATTAGATGTAAAAGCGCATTTTTGCATGGAGAACTTGAGGAAGATATTTACATGCAACAACAGAGGGTTTCTGATTTTGAAAAAGAGGATTATGTTTGCTTCTTTGAAAAAAAGTCCCTTTACGGTTTGAAACTTGATCACCAAGGCAAGTGGTACAAGAGGTTTGATTCCTTTATGACTTCTCACGATTTCAAAAGAAGTAGTTTTGATGATTGTGTTTACTTTAAGAAAAACAATGATGGTTCTTTTGTGTATCTACTTCTTTACGTTGATGACATGTTGATAGCAAAGAAAAGACAAAGGAGAGATAAGAAAGGTCAAAGCCCAACTAAGTGAAGAATTTGAGATGAAAGATTTGGGACCAACAAAGAAGATACTTGGTATGGAGATTCTTAGAGATAGAAAAACAAGTAAATTGTACCTAAGTCGGAAGGGGTACATTGAGAAACTTCTTTGCGAGTTCAATATGCGAAGTGCTAAGCTGTTAGTACTCCTTTAGCAGACCCATTTTAGACTTTCATCACTTTGTCTCCACAATCGGATGATGAGATTGAGTACATGTCACATGTTCCATACTCTAGTGTAGTGGGATCTCTCATGTATGCTATGGTTTGTTCACGCCCAGATTTATCATATGCACGATCGGTGCGATTAGCGAGATATATGGCGAATCCGGTAAAGAACACTGGAAAGTAGTTTGGTGGATTTTAAGATACTTACGAGGTACTCATCGATGTTTGCTTACAGTTTGGAAGAAGCGAAGATGGAGTTATTGGGTATGTTGATGCTGATTTTCTTTGGAGACCTTGATAGAAGAAGATCTCTCACGAGTTACGTCTTTACAATCGGAGGTTGTGCAATAAGTTGGAAAGCCACTTTGCAAACTACGATCGCTTTGTCTACCACTGAAGGTCGAGTACATGGCGACATCGAGGCTTGTAAAGAAGCTATTTGGTTGAAGGGACTCTTTAGTGAACTAAATTAAGACCTTCAAATCAACCACATGATTTTGTAGCATGTGAGTGCCATCTTTCTTACAAAAGATCAAATGTTTCATGAGAGAACAAAACACATTGATGTTGGTATCATTTTGTTCGTGATATTATTGCTCGTGGTGATATTGTTGTGAGCAAAATTAGTACTCATGAAAATCCTGCAGATATGATGACCAAGTCACTTCCTATAACCAAGTTTGAGCATTGCTTAGACTTGGTTGGTGTTCATTGTTGAAGTTAAACCCTTAAGGGTTTTATGGAAGAGGTGGAGAACTTGTTCGCGATTAAGAACTTGTTCATTGAGAATTTGTGTCAAGGTGGAGATTGTTAGAATTAAGTGACCCTAATTCTTATTTAAATAAAATACGATGGAAAATAAAATAAAAGTAAAATCCATATAGAACTAGACTTCTTTTATTTTATTTTAGAATAAGGTTTTTTAAACCTTATTAAACTCCATCTATTTTATATTTACTAGCATAAGGTGTTTCAATCCTACTAGAATATGGCTTTACAAGCCTATAAATAGACATAGTCTATTCCTTTTGTATTTGATTCAAATTTTCGACATAGTAAATTTTCTTCTCCTCTGCCCGTGGTTTTTTCCTGAAAGGGTTTCCACGTAAAATTTTGTGTTCTTTATTTTTTATTTTATTTTATTTTTTTTTTCACAGTTACAAACAGCCTAACCATTGTTGTCCAATACGCGTTATTTCACTTAGCTGCAGTTCCACACCACCCAGGTGGCATCTTCAGGGAACGAGTCGACCTACTCCACCAATACCTCAGTTACTGAACTGTTTCCTCGTTTAACCATTCGACGATTCAAGATGCGAGCAAGTTCTTTGGCCCAAGATCTATGTGCATCAACTATAGCCAAGGCCTCTTGAACTGGAACTGGACCTACATGCTTCTTGAGTTGAGAGACATGGAATGTGGGATGCACACGGGACCAGGTGGTAATTGCAAGCAGTAGACTACCTTTCCTCCTGGAGCCTCTACCAAGAAAGGGCCAAAAGTTGAGAGACATGGAATGTGGGATGCACATGGGACCAGGTGGCAGTTGCAAGCAGTAGACTACCTTTCCTACTCGAGCCTCTACCAAGAAAGGGCCAAAATATTTGGGGGCTAATTTTGATAGTTACAAAACTAAATAAAAATATGACAGAGATAACTGCACCTATTAATAAATAGTACAATTACGGTGAGTAAAGATATTGTATCCACGAGGACTTAGTAATTATCGTTTTCCTAGTAATTTATTTTCTTTCTAGATTTCCATTCTTCCCTCTCCTCCCACTTTTCTACTTAACCAAACACAACCTAAATTTCTCGTTTTCTGAAAAGTTGAGACAATTATTAGTTTGCTAAGTGAAACAAAATATGAATGGAAGTGATATCGAAGGTGGGCACTTTAGACGATACAAAGTAAAGCACAAGAAAAACAAGGAATAAGAAAATTTTTACATAGTTCAATTTTCCTGCATCTACGAGTGTCTAAATTCTATCACACTCTGGTATAACCTCACTTTTGTATCTAAAGACTAGATCTTTCAACTCTAGGTTCCCCCTTGAGGACTCATGCAGTAAAACCAAATAACAAAAGGTTTTACTCTCAAATAAAACGTTCCTTTATGAATTGATAAGTGCTCTCAAATACTTCAATACAAAACCTATACAAATCTATCAAATATATAGAAATTCAAGACTTGCCAATATACTAGATATCAACTATAATCCAATCCCTTATTCCTAGCAGCTAAAATAGCATAAATACAATATAATAATAAAGACTAATGTAAATTGGACTATTGGAGACAAGTCTTCAAAGTTTGTCCCGATCAAACATCTTTAATCCAATGGATTAGATTTGTAAAATCCAAATCGATCCAATCTATAACCCCCCAAATCTTTAGGGATTAAATTGTGTGTTATGTTGCATGATTGGCTTGCTTGCTTTGATGGTTAAGGGTCTTGAGAAGTGTGAGAAGTCTTGGGTTCAAACTTGGACTTTAGCAAAATTTTGGTTTTTTACTGAATAAAACCTTTGCTGCTAGATGTTGGGTTCTTAATTAATTGAAGGGAAATTATGTCATAAAAGGCTTGTTGGTTCAAGGGATTGTGGTGTGTTACTAACGGTAGGGGACTTGAGTTCGAGTCTTCTTGCGTGCAAGGGGTTGTTTCCTTTTGCTTCATTTCGTTCTCTTTTGTTTGTGTGCTGGAATAGTAGCCGAATCTTACTTGTGACCATTTGGGTACGTTTCGTGTTAATTTACTTTGACTCTGTTCTACCGATTGGTACCTTGTTTAATTAACATTCATCTCTCCATCATTCTCCTTCTCCTAGTTTCTTTGCCATAGCCAAACCTTTTTTTTTCTCTTCTCCCTTTCTCGCAATCAACTTTCCCCTAGCTGATTGCACCTTCTTTTCCTCTCTATCTCATTCGGTTTTGCCTTGTGGTGACCGAGTCATTCTTTTTCTTTGTCCCTTCTCTTCAGTGCAATCTAATCCTTGTTGGCCGAATAGTGCTCCTGCGTTGATCTTCTAGGAACCGATTCTTTCTGTTGTTCCTCCCTGTCGATCTGGGTGGTAAGTACTATTTTATTGGATGTTGTTTCTGTTCATTCTTTTCTCTTCTGCCTTATCTATGGTTGTCTTTTAACCTTTTTCTTTCCAATTGACATTGTCAGGGGAGTGGTGGTGCTAGTTCTGTGTCGTCGTAGCGGCTATCTTGTTGGGGATTGTGAATCGATTGTTTTCAAATCTCTAGAATCAGTTTCACAATTCTTTTTGGTAAGTGTTATTTGTTGGTTCAATTGTTTATTCGAACTTTCTAATAGAGGATAATGGAATCTTGGTCTGAGTACTAACGATTTGTAAGAACCTATAATCAATCTTCGGCAACGACTAAGGGGGTGAGGAACAGTAATATCCCGAATTAGGGCCTAATCGGAATAGTGGTTTCGTGAACACAAATTCGAGATAGAAATAATTATTTTATAATTATTTTGAGGTTTATGATATGATTACATGATTGTGTGAAAATTTCGTGGAGAAATTCTATGCATAAAATACTTAATTTGAAAGTAGGGACTAAATCGAATAAGTTGCAAAACTTGCATTCTAGAAGTTTTTAGTATGAAATTGCTTTGAAATATTAATTAGGAGGTCTTAAATATCAATTTGACCAATTTTAAGTTCATGGACAAAATTAGGACATGGAAGGAATTTTTGGAAAGTTTAGTAGTAAGGGCATTTTGGTCATTTAGTTATTAAAATGAATTAAAAACAAAATTAAAAGCCAATTTTTGTCCATCTTCTTCATTAGGCCAAAATTTCAAGGGTTCTCCATAGCTAGGGTTTGTTTCAAGCTTTCAAGCTCCATAGTAAGTGATTCCAAGCCCCGTTTTAATGTTCTTTACGTTTTGAGTCCGGTGAGCTCGATAAAGCTTATGCTAGCAATAATTTAAGTTAGGGTTCATATTTGGAAAAATACCCATAGGTGAAATTTGTGTATTTTGGTGTTTTATGATAGAATATGAGGTTTTAAATTATGTTAGACAACTTGTGCTACTCGGTTTTAGGTAAAAACGAGTAAAAGGACTTAATCGGTAAAAATACCTAATAGTCATAAGTACATGTTAGAGTGTGAATTTGATGTTACCATAGAAGGGAAAAATGATCAGCATGTCATAAAACATAAGAATAAGGAATAAAGTTTAATCCAGAGCCTAGGGGCAAAATGTAAATATGTAAAAGTTTAGGGGTAAAATTGTAATTTTGCCAAAATTTGAGTTAAGGATTAATTTGATAATGTGAGTATTAAATAAGCTAAATGTGTTATTTTAGATCAAGAAAGACGTGGAATCGACCTCAATCGAGGAAAAGAAAAGATTGTGGACTAAATTGCAAAATCTTTGTATTTTGGTACCAAGGTAAGTTCATGTGTAAATAATGTAGTATAATTGTTATTTGTAAATTATTGATGTTAATTATATGATATGCTGATTTTTATTATGAGATATATGCTTTGTGGTTATTTTTGAATAAAATGCAAATTATTTGTATTATTTGTTAAATATAAAGTGCTACCGAGAGTATTGGTTTTGGTATTTTACGGAAGATGGCAAGGATATGTGTTCGAGGAAAATCCCGTTTGAACCTTAGGAATAGATTAGGATACAAGTGACATGTCACTAGGATGGTTGAGCATCCGAGCTCGTTGAGTTGAGTCCGAGTTCACTTATGGATGCGAATGTTCGAACTCGTTGAGTTGAGTCCGAGTTCGAGAGATGTAACTAGGCATCCGAGCTCGTTGAGTTGAGTCCGAGTTCACTTATGGATGCGAACGCCCGAGCTCGTTGAGTTGAGTCCGGAGTTCGCTTATGGGCGGGTTACATGATTGCTTGATTGCATATATGGCACTTATGTGCAAGTTATCCATGTATCCAAATTATATTCCGATGTGTTCAACGGGTAAAGTTCTACTCAATTGGAGGAATATTCGAGATGTAAAGAGACGTATTGGTAAGTGATGTGAAATGGATATTTTGGACAGGTATGTATTTAACCCTCGGGTTGAGTATTGATACAATCACGATAAGGTAATAAGATGATGAAAAATGATTAGAAATGTGATATGTGTTTTAGTGATGCATGCTAATGTTGATTGGTATGAATGTTTGTTATGTTTCTTATTATTTGCATATGAACTTACTAAGCATTTATGCTTACTTCCTCCTTCTTACTCATTGTAGTTTTGGACAAGCCAGCTCAGAGTCGGGATAGGTCGAAGGCTCACCACACTATCTATCAGGAAGACTTTTGGTAAATGGTTTGTAAATTTAAGTATGGCATGTATAGCAATATACCTATTTTGTGTAAATGATCTTATGATATGGTGATGGAATGGTTGAGAAAATGTTTGACAATGATAAATTATGAAAATGGTTAGTTTAGATTATGTTTGATGTTAAGGAAAATTATTAAGATACTTAGTGCATAAAAACTCATAAAAGGGATGAAATTTGCCATAAACAGAATACTGTAGCAACACTGACCCGAGTTTGAAAATTTACTAAAAATCATAGAAATTGAATCTGGTGATGGAATATATATCAAATTGAAGCTTATTATGTCTAGTTTCACATGAAACAAATGAAACAGGTAAAGGAATTATATGTTAAAAGATATTTGAATTTTAGTGAAACAGGGTCGTAACAGTTTCTAAATCCCCTGTTCCAACTTTAGAAATTCACTATAAATTTTAAAGATATAATTAGGTGGTGTATTTTATATCCTCAGAATCCTTATTGAGTCTAGTTTTAGTAGAAACAAACCTCAGAGTCATATGAATTTTGTACAGAGAGAAATGTGGTTCGTAGTAAAAAGAGGTCAAACCAGTCAAGTCCTGAAACAGGGGTAACTTTAACTAATAAACTGTACTAATTGGCTCAACCAAAAATTCTATAAAAAAATTAGTAGATAGTTATATGAGTCTAGATTCAAGGAAAATTTACGGATCTTGATTTTGAGTTTCGTAACTCGAGATATGATTTTTCTTGTGACTGTGATGCAAGTAGCTTAAAAGCTGTGAATGTAGAAACAAATAATCCAAAGTTCTAAAAATGTTAAATTAAGCTTAGTAACACCTCATGCTCGACTCCGGCGACGGTCTCGGGCGTGGGAGCGTTACATTTAGTGGTATCAGAGCAGGTTTAGTCGGTTCTCGGACTACGTGTTGTATGTACGGATTTTGCTATACATGCCATATGTATAAATTGTGATAGTGTGACGACTTCGACCTTTTAAATGATTTTTTTATAGTAAATGGATCCCGATCCCACCTGTGGCAGATGAAGTAGAGAGTAATGCGCCACCTCCGGCTGAAGGAGCAGCACGACTGAAAATCTACCTCCTCTTTGTTGGTGGGGAAGAGGAGAAAGGGTCGGGAAGCCTTTCTCCAAATGATGAGTGCATGGTACACCGAGTTCGTTAAATGACGAACCCAAATGTACAACCTCCCCACCTCCCCAATTCCTCAACCTGCACTCGACGCCTCAAGGTATGGATCTCGATGAAATTTCACAGAACTCCAGTTGATAGAATTCGCAAGCAAGGGGCCGTCAAGAATTTAAAGCAAATATTGATGATGATGCCGAGAAAGCGAGTTTCGGCTTGAAAATTCTATCCGGTATTTGACGAATTATCTTGTACACTGAAGAATGTTTGAAATGCGCTATATCTTTGTTGAGGATTCAGCTTATAATTGGTGGAAGACTTTGATTTCGTGGAAACTGAAAGAGAAAATAACTTGGGAATTCTTTCAAGAAGAGTTTGGAAGAAATATATTAGTGAAAGATTTATTGATCGAAGCGTAAAGAATTTCTTGAGTTGAAGCAAGGTAATATGTGATTCATGAATATGAAAGAGAGTTCGTTCGATTAAGTAAGTATGCCGGAGAGTATATTGCTACAGAGGCCAAGATGTGCCGACGATTTGAAGACGGGCTCAACGAAGACATCAAGGTATTTGTTGGAATTCTTGAATTAAAAGAAATGGTAGTATTGGTTGATCGAGCTTGTAAGGTAGAAGAATTGCTTAAAGAAAAGAAAAAGGTAGAAAAGTGAGACTAGAAATTGGAAGAAAAGACCGATGAGCGGTTCATTTTCACAAAGAACTGGAAAGTCAAGGAATATGAATCCTCGTTCCCAACCTTCATTTGGGCAATCATATGGGAATTATAAGAAGCAAAATGTGGGTCCTAAATCTCGGACTACTTGGCGGACCGGTGTAGGGAACTCGAGATTTGTTAAACACGAGTGCCGGTGTGTGGTAGAAATCATTTTGGTCCGTGTAGAGCAAATGAATGTTTTCGATGTGGTTCTCCGGATCATTTTATTAGAGATCGCTTGAGAGAGAGTGAAAAAGAAAAATTTCAGAATACAAAAATAAGTGGGGCGGATTCGAGAGGAAAATATCCAAGAAAAGTGGGAAGCGAAGCAAAGTAAGAATGTAAGCCGAGGATGCACCAGTTAGACTGAAGGAAGGGCTCCGGCTAGAACTTATGCTATTAAAGCGCGTGAAGATGCTTCCTCACCGATGTGATTACGGTACATTTTCTCTCTATAATGTTAATGTTATTGCTTTGATTGATCCGGTTCTACTCATTCATATGTGTGCATGAAATTGGTGTCTAGTATGAATATACCTGTTGAGAACATGAATTTATGATTAAAGTGTCGAATCCGTTAGGCAAATGTGTGATTATTGATAAAGTATGTAAGAAATGTCCTTTAATGATTCGGGATCATTACTTTCCTACCGACTTGATGTTCTTTGCCGTTTGATGAATTTGATGTTATTTTGGGTATGGATTGGTTGACATTGCATGATGCTATAGTAAATTGCAAAGAAAAGGTTATAGAATTAAAGTGTGAAAACGGTGAAACTCTGCGGGTTGAATCAGATAAATCAGAGGTATTGTCTAGTGTGATTTCTTTAATGTCGGCTCAGAGATATTTGAGAAAGGGTTATGAAGCTTATTTGGCATATGTAATTAATACAAAAGAAATTGAAAAGAAAGTTGAATCAAGTCTTAGGTTGTGTGTGAATTTGCGGACGTATTTCCGGAAGAATTGCCGGGTTTGCCTCGATCGGGAAGTAGAATTTGGTATTGATTTGATCCGGGAACAGCTCCGATTTCGATTGCTCCGTATAGAATGGCACCAGCAGAGTTGAAGGAATTAAAGTCGTAGTTGCAAGAGTTGACTGATAAAGGTTTTGTGAGACCGAGTTTTTCACCTTGGGGTGCTCCCGTGTTATTTGTGAAAAAGAAGGATGGTTCTATGAGGTTGTGTGTTGATTATCGCCAGTTAAACAAGGTGACAATCAAAAACAAATATCCGTTGCCAAGAATTGATGATTTATTTGATCAGCTAAAAGGAGTGACATGGTTTTCAAAGATTGACTTGAGATCCAGGTATTACCAATCATGGGTAAAAGAGTCGACGTGGCTAAAGCGCTTTTAGAACAAGGTATGGTCATTATGAATTTTTAGTTATGCCATTCGGGTTGACAAATGCTCTCATTGTGTTTATGGATTTAATGAATCTCATATTAAGACCATACTTGGACAAATTTGTTGTGGTGTTTATAGATGATATTTTAATTTATTCAAAAGATGATACTGAGCATCTTTGAGCATTTGAGGATAGTTTTGCAAACTTTGAGAGATAAGCGTTGTATGCTAAGTTTAGTAAAAGTGAATTTTGGCTACGGAAGTTGGATTTTTGGGTCATATTGTTTTGGTGATGGTATACGGGTTGATCCTAGTAAAATTTCAGCCATTGTTGATTGGAAACCACCAAAAAAACGAATCGAAGTTAGAAGTTTCGTGGGGCTAGCCTAGGTATTATCGGTGGTTTGTAAATGGATTTTCTATAATTGCTGCTCCTATAACTAGATTACTCAGAAAGGATGTTAAATTTGAATGGACGGAAGAATGTCAACGAGTTTTGAAGAATTAAAAATTATTAACAGAGGCACCGGTGTTAGTCTGACCCGAATCAGGTAAAGAATTTGTGGTGTATAGTGATGCTTCTCTAAATGGTTTGGGGTGTGTGCTCATGCAAGAAGGAAAAGTGGTGGCATATGCTTCGAGGCAGTTAAAACCTCATGAGAGGAATTATCCTACTCACGATTTGGAATTGGCTGCGGTGGTGTTTGCTTTGAAAATTTGGCGACATTATTTGTATGGTGAAAAGTGCCGGGTATATACCGACCATAAAAGTCTTAAGTACTTGATGTCACAAAAAGACTTGAATTTAAGACAGCGAAGATGGTTGGAATTATTGAAAGATTACGAGCTTGATATTGATTATCATCCGGGAAAAGCGAATGTAGTTGCTGATGCTTTGAGCAGAAAGTTGTTGTTTGCTTTGAGAATTATGAACACTCAGTTGAAAGTGTCAGATGATGGTTCGATTCTAGCAGAGCTGAGAGTAAAACCGAAGTTTTTACAAGAGATTTCTGAAGCTCAAAAAGATGATCAAGATTTGCAAGCCAAGAGAAAGCAAAGTGTGAAGTTGATCTGAGTCGATTTTGAATTGGTTCGATGGGTGCTTAATGTTTAAAGATCGGATTTGTGTACCAAAGAATGAGGAATTGATTCAAAAGATCCTACAGAAGCACATAGTGGTTATTTCTCGATTCACCTGTAGTATGAAAATGTATAATGACTTGAAGAAAATGTATTGGTGGAATGGAATGAAAAGAGATATATCGAGTTTGTGTCCAAATGCTTAATTTGTCAATAGGTGAAAGTGAACACCAAGTGCCTTGGGATTACTTGACCTATTATGGTTCCCTGAATGGAAATGGGATCGGATTACTATGGATTTTGTTTTGGATTGCAATTGACTCGGGAAAGAAAGATGCCATCCGGGTAATAGTTGATGATTAACTAAGTCACTCATTTTATTCAGAGATGCGTGCACGGATTATTCTCTTAACAAGTTGGCTGAATCGTGTATATTAGAGAAATTGTTAGATTACATGGAATACCATTGTCGATTATTTGAGATAGAGAGATCAAGGTTTACCTCGCGGTTTTGGCAAAAATTGCAAGGCGCGTTAGGTACAAAGTTAAATTTCAATCTCGCGCCTTTCATCCACAAACCGATGGACAATTAGAGAGAGTAATTTGATTCTTGAAGACATGCTCGGATGTTGTGTATTGGAATTTCAAGGAAGTTGGGAAAGATATTTGCCGTTGGTAGAATTTGCTTACAACAATAGTTATCGACGAGCTTGAAAATGGCACCTTATGAAGCATTGTATGGGTCGTAAGTGTCGAACGCCTTTGTATTGGGTGAACTCAAGGAAAATCAGATTTATGGAGTTGATCTAATAAAAGAAATCGAAGAAAAAGTGAAAGTAATTCGAGATTGTTTGAAAGCTGCTTCAGATAGACAGAAATCTTATGCAGATCTAAAACGAAAAGACATTGAATTTCAAGTTGGTGACAAAGTATTTTTAAAGGTGTCTCCGTGGAAGAAAGTCCTTAGATTTGGACGGAAGGGCAAATTAAGTCCGCGTTTTATTGGGCCGTATGAAGTAATTGAAAAAGTTGGACCGGTGAGCATATCGGCTAGCATTACCACGAATTAGAGAAGATTCATGATGTGTTCCACGTATCTATGTTACGTCGGTATCGTTCGGATCCTTCACATGTAGTTTTCACCGACGAAATTGAACTACAACCAGATATGACCTACGAAGAAGAACCGATTAAGATTTTAGCTCGAGAGGTCAAACAACTAAGGAATAAAAATGTTGCACTTGTGAAGGTGTTGTGGCAAAGGCATGGAATAGAAGAAGCTACATGGGAATCCGAAGAAACTATGAGAAATCAATACCCACATCACATTTCTGGTAAGATTTTCGAGGACGAAAATCCTTAAAGGGGGGAGAGTTGTAATATCCCGAATTAGGGCCTAATCGGAATAGTGGTTTCGTGAACACAAATTCGAGATAGAAATAATTATTTTATAATTATTTTGAGGTTTATGATATGATTACATGATTGTGTGAAAATTTCGTGAAGAAATTCTATGCATAAAATACTTAATTTGAAAGTAGGGACTAAATTGAATAAGTTGCAAAACTTGCATTCTAGAAGTTTTTAGTATGAAATTGCTTTGAAATATTAATTAGGAGGTCTTAAATATCAATTTGACCAATTTTAAGTTCATGGACAAAATTAGGACATGGAAGGAATTTTTGGAAAGTTTAGTAGTAAGGGCATTTTGGTCATTTAGTTATTAAAATGAATTAAAAACAAAATTAAAAGCCAACTTTTGTCCATCTTCTTCATTAGGCCGAAATTTCAAGGGTTCTCCATAGCTAGGGTTTGTTTCAAGCTTTCAAGCTCCATAGTAAGTGATTCCAAGCCCCGTTTTTAATGTTCTTTACGTTTTCGGAGTCCCGGTAGCTCGATAAAGCTTATGCTAGCAATAATTTAAGTTAGGGTTCATATTTGGAAAAATACCCATAGGTGAAATTTGTGTATTTTGGTGTTTTATGATAGAATATGAAGTTTTAAATTATGTTAGACAACTTGTGCTACTCGGTTTTAGGTAAAAACGAATAAAAGGACTTAATCGGTAAAAATACCTAATAGTCATAAGTACATGTTAGAGTGTGAATTTGATGTTACCATAGAAGGGAAAAATGATCATCATGTCATAAAACATAAGAATAAGGAATAAAGTTTAATCCCGAGCCTAGGGGCAAAAATGTAAATATGTAAAAGTTTAGGGGTAAAATTGTAATTTTGCCAAAATTTGAGTTAAGGATTAATTTGATAATGTGAGTATTAAATAAGCTAAATGTGTTATTTTAGATCAAGAAAGACGTGGAATCGACCTCAATCGAGGAAAAGAAAAGATTGTGGACTAAATTGCAAAATCTTTGTATTTTGGTACCAAGGTAAGTTCATGTGTAAATAATGTAGTATAATTGTTATTTGTAAATTATTGATGTTAATTATATGATATGCTGATTTTTATTATGAGATATATGCTTTGTGGTTATTTTCGAATAAAATGCAAATTATTTGTATTATTTGTTAAATATAAAGTGCTACCGAGTATTGGTTTCGGTATTTTACGGAAGATGGCAAGGATATGTGTTCGAGGAAAATCCCGTTTGAACCTTAGGAATAGATTAGGATACAAGTGACATGTCACTAGGATGGTTGAGCATCCGAGCTCGTTGAGTTGAGTCCGAGTTCACTTATGGATGCGAATGTTCGAACTCGTTGAGTTGAGTCCGAGTTCGAGAGATGTAACTAGGCATCCGAGCTCGTTGAGTTGAGTCCGAGTTCACTTATGGATGCGAACGCCCGAGCTCGTTGAGTTGAGTCCGAGTTCGCTTATGGGCGGGTTACATGATTGCTTGATTGCATATATGGCACTTATGTGCAAGTTATCCATGTATCCAAATTATATTCCGATGTGTTCAACGGGTAAAGTTCTACTCAATTGGAGGAATATTCGAGATGTAAAGAGACGTATTGGTAAGTGATGTGAAATGGATATTTTGGACAGGTATGTATTTAACCTTCGGGTTGAGTATTGATACAATCACGATAAGGTAATAAGATGATGAAAAATGATTAGAAATGTGATATGTGTTTTAGTTATGCATGCTAATGTTGATTGGTATGAATGTTTGTTATGTTACTTATTATTTGCATATGAACTTACTAAGCATTTATGCTTACTCCCTCCTTCTTACTCATTGTAGTTTTGGACAAGCCAGCTCTGAGAGTCGGGATAGGTCGAAGGCTCGATCCACACTATCAGGAAGACTTTTGGTAAATGGTTTGTAAATTTAAGTATGGCATGTATAGCAATATACCTATTTTGTGTAAATGATCTTATGATATGGTGATGGAATGGTTGAGAAAATGTTTGACAATGATAAATTATGAAAATGGTTAGTTTAGATTATGTTTGATGTTAAGGAAAATTATTAAGATACTTAGTGCATAAAAACTCATAAAAGGGATGAAATTTGCCATAAACAGAATACTGTAGCAACACTGACCCGAGTTTGAAAATTTACTAAAAATCATAGAAATTGAATCTGGTGATGGAATATATATCAAATTGAAGCTTATTATGTCTAGTTTCACATGAAATAAATGAAACAGGTAAAGGAATTATATGTTAAAAGATATTTGAATTTTAGTGAAACAGGGTCGTAACAGTTTCTAAATCCCCTGTTCCAACTTTAGAAATTCACTATAAATTTTAAAGATATAATTAGGTGGTGTATTTTATATCCTCAGAATCCTTATTGAGTCTAGTTTTAGTAGAAACAAACCTCAGAGTCATATGAATTTTGTACAGAGATAAATGTGGTTCGTAGTAAAAAGAGGTCAAACCAGTCAAGTCCTGAAATAGGGGTAACTTTAACTAATAAACTGTACTAATTGGCTCAACCAAAAATTATATAAAAAAATTAGTAGATAGGTATATGAGTCTAGATTCAAGGAAAATTTATGGATCTTGATTTTGAGTTTCGTAACTCGAGATATGATTTTTCTTGTGACTGTGACGCAAGTAGCTTAAAAGCTGTGAATGTAGAAACAAATAATCCAAAGTTCTAAAAATGTTAAATTAAGCTTAGTAACACCTCATGCTCGACTCCGGCGACGGTCTCGGGCGTGGGAGCGTTACAGGAACCTTAAGCGTTCGATCAAGGTAAGTGTTGAATTATAATTTGGATAAGTGTTATTAAAAGGATTAGTTACCCATTTGTTAAATAACTGACATTGGGGATATGATTGAATATAGGTTGGTGTTCATGGGAACTGCACTCTTTTCGCAAATAGGTGTGTGAAACACTGCCATTAGATGTAACACTACAAAGGCTAAAAAGCCGAAAAGTTGAAAAGTCGAAAAATTGAAACACCGGAAAGTGGGTTGTCGACACCACACCGGCGCATGGACGCTTGTGTGGCAGGCCGTGTGACAAAACATGGCCGTGTGGTCAACGGGATGGCCATGAACATTTTCATGGGCCGAAACATTACTGGGCCATTTTGGGCCGAACTGGGCTATGTAGGCCTAATGGGCCTGTAGGCCCCACATAGAAAGAATCACACAAAAGTGTGAGTAGTTTTGGGCTAGGCTGTGTGAACCACACGGCTAAGGCCATTTTGGGCTATGTGGGCCAGACAAGCGTGTAGGCCCACATGGGCCTCCCGCAATATGGGCTGTGGGCCCATTATCACCGATTGACTGTTAAGATTGCACGGGTCGCCCAAGATGACTGTGGACCTACTGTTGGGCCGGTAAATGTACTCGAACTCTTATTTTTGTAATGACTGATATACCCCAATATGGCGTATGACTGTTGAGCATGCTATCTTTTACAGTATATACATATGTATTATGTTGCATAGCATGGGGTGGGATATATGATTTTGGAGGAAGTGTACTGAAAGGCTATAAGCCTATTACTGGTAGCTCTGCTGCAATTATACTATTTTAGTGTCGTAACCGGTGCTACTTGGAGTGTAGGGATGGGTGGGTCGATTTTATTCCCACATGGTATGTAGGGTTGGTACGGAGATGGTATGTAGAGGCTGGATTGGGTAGGATTCTTTGATTGCATACTGTACTGATCCTGTATTGGGCTTAGCCCCACTGATACTATTACTGAGATAGGATCAGGCCCAGACTGCTTTTGTTACTGATAAGGGCTAAGGCCCTAACTGAGACTAAAAGGGCTTAGGCCCAATTTGTGTATTCTCTGCTTGATTGCTATTATGGGATTTCACACACTGAGTTTTCGTAAACTCACCCATCTGTTTACTGTGCAGGAAATCCCCAGACTTAGGCGGTTCGATGCGACGGAGGACTCAGTGGTGGCCACTCGACTTAGTAATTTTTAATATTATAATTTAAGTTTATTTTGGGTAATTTCAGGTAATAAGGCCGCTTTAAGCTTATTTTTAATTCGAGGATTTAATTATATTGGTTTATACCTGTTAGCAGTAGAACTCGAGTTTTCAAAAGATAAATGATTTTCAACTGTCTCGCTTACGCAACTTGTTTTAAAAGCTTCCGCAACAAACACTGTTTTCCTCAAAAGAAAAGGGTAATAACAATCTAAGATGACTTACGTTTTACTAAACCAACCGGAGTTTTAACAATGAACAAAATATCTTGACTTTTCAAAATCATAACAAGGTTTTATCATAACAGACTTTTCCAACGGAACTAGGCTTTTCAAAGCACACTATAATGTGACATCACAGATTTGGCCATAATGTCTAGGCCGGGTTTAGGGTGTTACACAATCCTTAAGATGTGTTTCTCTAAATGGATTGATCTTCATTGGTGGGCTTAAAAAACTTCTACAATATCAACATTGATCATAGTCCAAAGATTTTGTATAGCCAACTATAAAAATGACAAATAACAAACTATCGCAATGATGGTGGAAGTGACCACTTCCATTGGCACTTAGCCAGCTGTGTCACAAACTCGCCTTAACAATATTCTCCTTTATCAATTTTTTGAACAAAACCAAATAAGTCAGGAAGCTAATAAGCAAAACACCTATAGCTCCCTCTCATCACAATTCTTAATCCAACAAACTTAACTTAGAACATAATTAAGCAGATTAACCACCGATGCTTTATCTAGAATATGCATTAATACAACAAGAAAAGCTATAGTTATAGTTTAGTAAGATGTACATAAAAGGAAACGTAGAAGGTACCTGGCATGAACCTTCTATGCATGTTTGATCACTTCATATATCAATTGGCCAAAGTCAAACTACCATCTCAACCCTCTTCCTAATTAGGATGACAACTTTTTTTCTTTAACAACACCCTTTGATTATTTGACAACCAATTCCTCATTACAATGGAAAACAGTTTAGTAGGATGAATGTTGCCCTTTTTTTGCTAAATGAAGTGAATAGTATTGGTGATGATTGAAGCAATTGTGTACATGGACTCCTCCAGATATTTAGTATTAGCAATTCATCACTTTCCTATCATTGCAAGATTAAATTCATCATTATTAACTTGATTTTTATCATAAAATTTTTAATAAATTATTAAATGTTGAAAAGTTTGTTTTTTAAAATTTTATTATAAAAATCAATTTTAAAATTTAATGAACTTTATTATTATTCTAAAACCACGCCTCTCCTGCACAACAAACACTCTAATTGTCGACCACCCATTACATATTTTTGTTTAGATTAATCCTCAATCTTCACTAGGATTGTGGCCTTGCTATTAAATCTGATGTTACTTGAGTTTGGACCCATTTTAGGCTTAGGAGCTCGACCTATTATTATTATTAAAAAGAAAGAACAAAGGACGACCAGCATGACTAGCTAGCATCGATATGGTTTTGAAAAAAAAATAAATCAAGAAATTGAAATTTTAATTTGAACCATGATGTTTAGATTATTTTTTGAGCACATGTTAAAAAATCACGATTATTTGAATTAAATTTTAGTTCTTGTTTAATTTATTATTAATTATAATTTTATATTATATAAAATAAATATTTTATTTTTAAAATAGCGAAATAAATTTAAAAAATTTATGTAATATGTATTTAAAAAACATTTTATAAGTGACGTAATTGAAAATTTAAATTTTTTAAAAATATATTTATAGAAAGATATAATAATAAATTTAATCCTCAACAGTTACAAATTTTTTTTTTTGTCAATTTGACCATAAGTTTTTTTGTTGCTTTAATTCACAATTAAGTTACTTATATTTGATTTATCCTTTAAATTGGTCTGTCATGCTTGAAACCGTGAAATTGAAGGAAGCTATTAGAATGATGTCTGAATATTTAGATCAAATTGTAGAATTTATGTTATGTGGGAAGCATTGACTACTGTTGTTGGCATAGAAAGAAAAACATATACAGTATGGAAACCCAGTAAAGTAGGTTGAAAAACGAGTGGAAAAGCATTGACTACTGTTCTGGTATTGAATTTATACATGTTCATTACATTGTAGGACTAAAGGTCACATTTTTATCTTTCTTTTTGTAAGCTGAAAGTTGATGGAAACAAGCAGGGCACATTGACTACTGTTGTTGGCATAGAAAGAAAACATATACGGTATGGAAACCCAGTAAAGTAGGTTGAAAAGCATTCATCGTTCATCACGTTTTGTTTTCTATACGTATAGTATTAGTATGTTGCAACAAATGGGAAAGTATTCAATATAGGGAGCAGCTTTTGCTTCATTTAATTAAAGGTGTATGTAAACAATGATTGTATGTAATCACTACTCATCACCATTTAAGTGTGGATTTTTCCACAAAAACTTTGGCTCAATTGTGATGAAATTGTTTATAATATTGTCTTTTTTCACATGTGAAATTTAATTTATTGAGGATATATATTAATTCTAATGACGTGGTATTATAAAATTATAATATGTTAAATTAATTTAATATTTTTAAATAAATTTAATTAAAATCATTTTCATTATGTTATATTAATATAAAAATTTAATTTTGAATTCAAAATATTAATAAATACAACAATAATTTTTTTGGTGAATTATAACAATAAGACAAAGCCCAGACAACAAATACAACTAGTGTGTTTTCACATCTAAAACGATAAACAGTTTTTTGGTCTTCATGTCTTTACGCATTTTCACATGAATTATTCAAAACAAATATGAGTATTATAATATTTTATGATGAAAATTAATTGATTTCATGTATTTTCAATGAGGTATTAACTTGTAATTAGTTTTCATCAGACAAATATATAATTTTTTTGATAAGCTATCAATAAGCGTTGAGCGTAGTGGTAAAACATAAGACGATTTTGTTGGAAAAGGGAGTCATATACTCCAAACAAAGATAGTAATATAGACATGAAACATACCAATAATATATTGTTTCAATAAGTGATTATAAAATTGACTACATATATAAAAAAAAATTATAACTTTTTTATTTAATTAATAAGGTAAATAAATTTTTACAATTATAAGTATAAAATTTATTTATATATTTTATTATAAAATTTATTTATATGTGTTAGAATTGTGTTACTTGAATCTTTGTTAAAGAAAATAATATGGAAAACTGATGATTTCACTTTTTCCACTACGTAATAATAGAATTGGAGTTTTAAAAAGGCAAATCAACAAAACAAAATTCAACTAAGTTTATCTCAAAATCTCACAACACTTCTTAAATTGGACTCTTAAGTTAACTCGACTTAATAATCTGGCACTTTGATAATCCCAAAGCAGTTACATTAAGTTTTTTAAAAGTTAGTAAAAAAAGGTTTTCAAATCTAATTGATTTTATGAGGTCATTTTAATAACCAATGTAATCTTCAAAACTCGGCCATAACATACAGGCCGAGTTAAGAAGGTTACAGTTGAGTACCTAAAGTTGAATACCTTAAGATAAGCCTTCTATCCCTCACTGATAATAGTTTTACTAGTCATATTCCTGTAGCTTTGTCATTTGATGAAACTAGAGTACACTTCGCTCTCACTAAATCTGCAATTTGTGCTTTAATACTCAATGTTTATTTAATATATTGACTATTGTTTTTTCACATAGAAAGAATTCTTTTGTTATCATATATGATATATGGCGTAAACTGTGTTTAATTAGACGAGTCTAAGAAACAATTAATCATGTTTTGTTTGTCTCTAAAAACTAAAAAAGTAAGTTGGTAAACAAGGGAAAAAGCATTCATCATGGAATAGGTTTTGCTTTGCTTGGATGTTTTCCAGATAATTCTAAACTGCATTATTATTATTATTATTTTAAACTAAGTTGAAAGAAGGTTTCTGAGTTGTTTCCCATCATAAAACCCCACACATAAAGTTAGTCACTTTACACAACTCTTAGTTCTTACTTTAAGATGAAAATACAGCAGCAGGTCCACAAATATCGTGGGAACAAATTTGATATTGTTTATTGTTCCTGCTAATGATGTATACATGGTTAGCTTGCTGGTTTTTCAAAATATATTCAATATATTCAACATAAATCACATATATTATATTAAAAAAAATTTACATATGATAAAGATTGTATATGATTAGGAGAGTTGACTTTTTCATAAAAGCTTCTGAATAGGAAAACTTTAGCTGGATTGTGAGGAAATTGTCAATAAAGTTCAGATTATCGTCTTTCTTTGCAAATCTTCCTTGGAAATCTCTAGCGTACATTGAATTAGGAAAGAAGATGTCATGAGAGCAAATAAAACTATTCAACTGTTGGTAGTCAATACATATCATCATAATATCATCCTTCTTCTTTACAAATAAAACTAGTGCCCCCAAGGAGACATACTGAAACGGATAAACCCTCGATCAAGGAGTTCCTGAAGCTGAGTTTTTAACTCCATAAGTTCTTTCGGTGCCATACGGTAAAAAGTAATGGACACCGGAGCTGTACCCGGTAGAAGCTCGATACCGAACTCGACCTCCTGATCTAAAGGCAATTCCGGTAACTCCCTGGGAAAAACATTCGAAAACTGTTTAACCATTCGAATGACCCCAATTGACGAACCCACAGAAGTTGAGTCACTCACAAAAGCCAAATACGCTTTACACCCTTTTCAAACCAACTTTTCGACCACACGAGTGGAGATCATATGGGATAAGTAATCTCGACGCTCGCTGATCATAATCACCTCCACATCATTCTCTAATCTCAGAACTACCCTCTTAGTAGCACAGTCCAAACTGACCTGATGTTCCACAAGCTAGTCCATTCCCAGAATCAGATTGAATTCTCCAGATGGTAGCTCCATCAGATTAGCCGGAAACATAGCCCCATGAATATCCAACGGTGTGTTCCTATACAATTTATTAACCCGAACTAATTGACCCAACGGACTAAGTACACTAATCTCTCCTGAAGTACTCTCAACAGAAATCCCCAAGTTTATAGAAACAAAGCTAGCTACATAGGAATGTGTTGACCCTATAATGGTCACTAAACTAACTAAAATTACGACAAAGGCAAGCGCACCTATCGAATAATAGTATACCTATGGTGAGTTGGGAATATCGTATCCACGAGGACTAAAAGTACTAGTACTTAATATCTCTCTATTATCTAGCCGACAAATTAAGGAGATTGTTTTTAATCTAAATTAACTAAACTAATTACAAAGAATGCAACAAAGAGTAAATTGGGAAAATATTCAAATAAAACCAATGAGATAGGCAATACCGAGGAAGGAATCCATCTAAACTTCACTAATTATTCCGAATCTAAATTAAATGATTTATTTACTTGCCTTGACCCGTAGAAATCTCTAATTTATGTTAATATCTCTTTCGAGAATAAGAACAACTGACTCTAGGTTGATTAATTGAAATATCTTTCTAATTAAAACCCCTATTGTCGCATTAACTCGATCTATGGATTCCCCTATTAGATTTGACTCTAATCAGATAGATTTATGTCGTCCTATTTCTATGATTGCATGCAACTCCACACAATTATGCTAGATCTACTCTTAAATAGGGCCTTTTGCTCTACTGAAATAAGCACATTAAGCATGAATTAATATCTTGAAAATATTAAAACATGAAATAAGCATATATAATTGAGAACAAGAATAAATTATTTATCATGTAATTCAAAAATCAAATAATAAGATTCATATAGGTTTCATCTTCCCTAGGTATCTAGGGAATTTAGTTCATAATCCTAAACAGAAACATCTCAAAGTTAAGATAACAACAAGAAATAAAGAAAACCAAATAAACTTTTAAAGAAATTAAATGAAGATATTCAATCTTGAGGGAGATCCGCTTCTGAGTTGCTTCTGATGGTGTTCTTTGAGTAAATTCTTCGTTCTTCTCTGCGTCCTCCTTTAGATCTTCTTCTAATTGATATTTATAGACTTTAGAATGCTCAGAAAGCCTAAAAATTAGGTTTTTCTGTGTGTTTGGAAAGCAGGGAGCGAAATCGACACGAGCTGGCACATGGGTGTGTGGCCAGCCCGTGTGGAAGTGCTCAGGCCGTGTGGATCCTGAAAACATCTCTTTTTATCCAATTTTGGCCCTTTTTTTGCTCCTTTCACTCCCTTATGCTCACCTAAGTATAGAAACATGAATTTAAAGGATTAGTAGCATCAAATTCACTAATTTACATAATAAATCATCCAAAAACACGTTAAGAATGGGATTAAAATATGTTATTTTTATATCTTATCAAATATCCCCACACTTAAGTGTTTGCTTGTCCTCAAGCAAAACCCTCATCTCACAATTAAAATTAATCTTCTTCAACTTATAATTCTCATCAATAATGTTTTGAAATAATTCATACATAATTATACATTGGTAATTCAACTAAAAGAGCACTAAAGATTTAGACAATCCAAGTTGAACATTTTTAAAGCATGAAAACATAGGTGTTTCCCTTTATCTAAGTAATTACCTCTAATTCAAAATTAACAAGAATCGACATCCTCACTAAAGATTCACTCAAATCATGCAAAGTGTTTAAGGTTCAAAAATAAACACTCAAAAGTCAAACATGAAAAGCCATTACCATAGGCTTGCATGAAAATCAAACCTCCACCACAATAAAATGAGATGATACACAAATCAAAAAGTCTTTAAAAGGTTGTAATAGGGCTTAGGTTAAAGGTGTGGAGAAAGACTAAAAAGATGGTTAAAATTGAGATTGAATTAATAAGTTACCAAACTAGAAAAATAACAAACACTAAATTAAAAAAAAAAAGTGGCAAAATTATGAACTATTCAATACTAAGGAAATGAGCTTCTTCTCAAGATATAGATTTAACTGTTTAAGCTTATACGACTAAATAATAAACAATAAAATAAATATATATTATTTTTTTCTTTTTCTTCTTTTTTTTAGAACAGTAAATAATAAGAAATAATTCAGCAACTGAAACAAAAGAACATAGTTCGACAACTATCCAAATCAAATCTTGACAAAAAAAGAGTCAATCAATAGGGAAAAATTCTCAACGAATCACAAAGAAATAAGTTATGGGTTAACATTAATGGGTAAATCAAGAAACGGTCTATTAAGCTCAAAGGGGTTCACTAAGGGTTAATTATGTAGGTAGGCTTTTTATGGGATAAGTGGGTTCAACCTAAGTGCCTTTATCATCTCAGTATATCAAATCAACAGGTGTAGCCTTGACATGTATAATCAATGCTAGTTCTAGAATAACAAATCATATTGACACACTAGTAACCAATAATGAAAGTGAGCAAGAAAAATATATGTTTTAAAGGCTCAAAATTTCACAAAAATTTATGGTTTTTGATGTCAATCTTGCAAATCTCAAACTTTAAGATAATACTTAAATTCAGGGAAACAACTTAAAATTTTTTAGTTCTGGAAATCAACTTATCATGCTTGATTCTCTCATGTCTTAAAGTTTAAATAATCAATACACAAATACATATGAATTTAATCCAAAACACATCAATAAAAATCACAATCGATAAAAATTCATTCTAATAGAAGTATGAGAAAATTACTTAAATACAAGACATAATTCAGGGATTTTCTAATAATTCTATAAATAACCTCCCCACACTTAAGATGTACATTGTCCTTAATGTACAAATATATATAATCACAGTATAAACAGAATATCATAAGAGAGGGAGAAAACTGAAACTGCCTTGAATATTGGATAAAATTCCCAGAATAGCGAAAAGTGGAATTGAAGACAAATCTTAATCTAGAGCACGATTCTGAGCAAACTAATAAGAAAATAAATATAATTGAAGAAGATTAAGGGATTAAAACTCGATTAGAAACAACCAAAAAAAAATATATAGTTCAAAATATAAAAACAAAATAAGTTTAGGAAAATAATAAAAAATAAAAATAAAAATAAAATAAAACAAATGGACTCAATGGTCCTCGTCATCAGAAGCGTCGTGAGTCATCGGCATCGAAGAAGAGATATGGAGATGCTGACAGATCTATTGCAAAGTCACATTGAAATCGTCGAACCTCTGGAAGTATTGCTGCTTAAAGCGAGTGAAACGCTAGGAGAGGTCTTTCAAAGTGGCAGTAGAATAAACAGGGCAGTGCTTCGACTATGGAGGATGAGGTGGATCCTTGTGATGGAAGAGGACATCATTAGAGAAGTCCTTGGGTTCATTCTGAGAATCAAAATGAACTAATCAATACTGAGGAAGATCCACTCCACGACGTTGCTCTATCATCCTCATATGGATCATGGTCGAGATTCCCTATGGGGACGTCTGGCCGACTAGAGTAAGTGTAAAGGACTGCTCTAGTGTGTTAAGGAGACTAAAGTGTCAAGCGAGTCGAGTCACATAAGGACCTCAGCAGATAGGGCCCTTCCTGTGGCAATTTGTCTGATGGCGGAAGGCTAGGGCAATGAAATAGGCCAAGTCAAAGATATGCCTAGTGGCCATGCTTGATAAAAAGTATGCATTGGTAGTGCCAACAACTCTGGTTCTCTCTCTCCTACCAGTCAAGGTATGGGCTAATAAGGCATGAATGTATCGCAAAGCAGGAGGAAGAGAAGTCGCCTTTGAGCGACTTGTGTCATAAGGGATTGTACTCACCGTAAGATCCGTCCAACAGTAAGAGGGTGAGTAGTGGATGTGCCGATGTAAATGAAGAAAGTTCTCAACACTCATAAACTCTTCCGTGTAGAGGCCTAAGGTAACTCCAAAACGACGCCGTTTTGGGTGCTAAATGCATGCCCCAAAACGACGTCGCACAAGGGCCTTATAAAAGTCAAAAAAAAAATTAAAATCATTCTTGCTTAGGTTTAAAAAAAAAGAGAGAGAGTGAACTATTCTCTCTGGTGAAACCCAGAAATCGGCGAGGGGTCCGGTCATCGCTCAGTCGTGGCTCCGCCGCGCCGGCCACCGTACACGGTGGCCAGAAATCGTCTTAGGTAAAAAAAAATTTTCTCTTTCTCTTTTCTCTTATATTATATTTTTATATAGACTTATATACATGTATAAACGCTGAAAAGTATGAAGAAAAGAAAAAAAAACGATTCGAAAAGTCAAAAATCACCTTGGCTTTGGATCTTTTATATTTGGTTCCTGATCCACTGCTCTTTTTTTATGTTTAGATTACTTCATTTTCGATGTATTGCACTCTAAATTTTTTTATCATTCAACTTTTGTATTCAAAAAAAGAAAAGAAAAAAAAAAACCCCTTCCTCTTTTACATTCGAATCCTTATATCCCTATTTTTACAAGTTTTTTCCTTGTTTTATGCATACTGTCCTTCCTTTTTGCAGGTAATGGGCGATGGGACGGGGTTGAGGCGTCGTCAGAGGCATCAGAAGGCAGGTGTGGTGCTGGTGGCGGTTGGTGGCCTTGGCAGAGACAAGTGGGGAGGGTTGCGGCGCTGAGGTGGTTTAGGGGCTAGGGTTAGTGGGATTAGGGTTTCTGAATATTGAGTTTAGATTATTGGGCTAGGGTAGTTGGGCTTCGGGTTTAGTTGTTTAGGCTTGTTTGGGTTTTGAGTGGGTTAATTTAGATGGGTTTGTAAATGGGTCATGGGGTTTGGGTTATTAAATGGGCTATTAGGTATTCTGTTGTATTAGTTGGGCTAAGGGTCTTGGGTGTAAACGGGCCATTTGGGTTTGGATAATTGAGCTGGCTGAATTGGGTTTAATTTGCAAATGTAACTGGGCCAAAATTGGCCTATAACAAGGATCATCTAACTGGGTTGCCTACCACTTCCATCCTATGCAAACAAGGTCCAAAAGTGGCATTTTCAAGCCCAAAGTTTTTTTAGCTGAGCTAACAAAAATTGAACCTGTCACAATCGAAGACGCCTTCACTAGAAAAGAATGGACCCTTGTAGCACAACAAGAATATGAGGCCTTGCTAAAAAATAACTATGGGATTTGGTTCCCTTCCCTATAAATAGAAAAGCCATGGGTTGTAAGTGGGTTTTCAAACTCAAACGCACATCGGATGGGACCATTGCTCATTATAAGGGTCGCTTGGTTGTCAAAGGCTATCTTTAGGAGCCAGGCATCGAGTTTCAAGACAGTCCAGTTGTAAAGTCAACAACTATTCAGGTTGTTTTGACATTAGCTATTAAGTTTGGATGGCAGCTTCGACAGGTGGATATTAACAACGCATTCCTCAATGGGGATTTGTCTGAGGAAATTTATATGACTCAACCTCCTGGTTTTGAGTAGAACAATGATAATGGATTGATGGTGTCTAGGCTGAAGAAAGCTCTGTATGGTCTCGAACAGGCTCTCAAGGATTGGTTCTCTAAGCTACGTGATTTTTTACTTGGTTCACAGTTTGTTTCAGCCAAGTCTGATGCTTCTCTCTTTGTTAAGAAAGCTGGAGGAGTGCTCTTGTTTGTTTCTAGCAGTTGTTAAAAAAGGCCTTCCTAGAATTAAAGGTATGTCACTATCCTTTTCCATGTCTAGAACAACAAAATCACTTGGGAATATAAATTTATCAATTTTGACCAACACGTCTTCAATAATACCCCTAAGAAATCTAATTGTTTTATCTGCTAATTGAATGTTCATCCTAGTTTGTTTGGGTTTCCCAAGACCTAGTTGTTTAAACAGTTTATAGGGCATGATATTAATACTTGCGCTTAAGTCAGCCAATACATTGTTTATATTTAGACTACCAATTAAACAAGGAATCGTAAAACTCCCTGGATCTTTCAACTTGTTGGGTAGCTTATTCTATAGAATGGCTGAGCAACCTATATTCAACTGCACATGTGACGTATCATCCAACTTCCGCTTATTTGCTAAAAGCTCCTTTAGAAAATTTACTACATTTGGCATATGCGAAAGAGCTTCAATAAACAGTAAGTTAATATGTAATTTCTTTAATAACTTAAGAAATTTACCAAATTGTTCGTCAATGTGGTCTTTCATTGTCGCATTGGGGTATGGCACACGAGGTTTATATTTTCTACTTACCGATTTTTGCTCACAGTGGACCACCTCACCCTTACCTTTACTTACCACAATTCATTGCCTTGGTTCTGGTCCAGGTTCAACCAACCCTTCTTCATTTTGAACAGTAATTGCATTAAGCTACTCCATTGGGCTAGTTTCGGTATTACTCAGCAAACTACCTTGTGGTCGTTTAGAAATCAATTTAGCAAGCTGGCCTATTTGAGTTTCGAGCCATTGGATTGACGCTTGTTTATTCTTAAGTGCTGTTTTGGTATTCTGAAAACGAGTTTCTGACACTGAGATGAATTTCGTTAGCATCTCCTTAAGGTTCAGCTTCTTTTCCTTCTAGTAAGATGGTTTTTGAAACCCTAGGGGATGTTGTGGCCTTTGATTTTCTTGACCACCCCACGAGAAGTTGGGATGGTTCCTCCAACCTATATTATAAGTGTTACTATACGGGTTATTTTGAGGTTTAGAGTTATTACCCATATAGTGGATTTGTTCCTCCTCGGTGCTAGGGTTGAAGGACGGATAATCTGTGTTATGCGCCCTTCCATTTTAATCACGCCTCATCACTGGATGTACTTGAGTAGAACCATACAAACCATTAATCTTTTTATTTAAAAGTTCTACCTGGTTGGATAGCATAGTGACTGCATCGAGGCTGAAAACATCAGCTACTTTTGTTGGCTTCGTTCTCATGACTTGCCACTGATAGTTATTCAGTGACATCTCTTCGATAAATTCGTAAGCCTCTTCAGGTGTTTTGTTGTTTAAAGTTCCACCGGCGGTGGCATCAATCAGTTGCCTTGTTGAGGGGTTCACACTGTTGTAAAAAGTCTAAACTTGTAGCCATAAAGGTAGCCCATGGTGAGGGCACCTTCTTAATAGGTCATTGTATCTCTCCCATGCATCATAAAGTGTTTCTAAATCCATTTGCACAAAAGAAAAAATACCATTCCTTAGTTTAACCATTTTAGCCGATGGGAAATATTTAAGTAGAAATTTTTCGGTCATTTGTTCCCAAGCGGTGATTGACCCTCGTGGTAACGAGTTCAACCATTGTTTAGCCTTATTCCTCAATGAAAAGGGAAACAACCAAAGGCAAATGGCATTATCAGAAATGCCATTGATCTTAAAAGTGTCGCAGAGTTCCAAAAAATTCGCTAAATGAGTGTTTGGATCCTTGTCCTGCAAAACATCAAACTAAACAAACTGTTGTATCATTTGAATCATGTTAGGTTTCACTTCAAAATTATTTGCAGCAACAGCAGGTCTAACTATACTCTATTCAGTTCCTGTTAAACTAGGTTTAGCATAATCATACATAGTATACAAAGCAGGATTCTGTTCTACTGAATTTGCAGCAATCGCAGGAGCTAGCGGATTATTCTGATTATCAGCCATCCCCTCGTTTGTAGTATGGATATCGTCCTCTTGCTCTTCCTCTATGTATTGTAGGCTTCTCCTTATTTCTCTTCAATTTCTACGAGCTGTACTTTCGATCTCACTATCAAAAAGTAAAGGTGTCGACGGGTTTCTTCTAGTTATAAACTATAAAAACCTGCCAGAAATAGAAAGAAAAAAATTTAGTAAAAAAAACAAAATTAAATAAAAATAAAAATAATGGCTAAAGTAATAAAAATTAAGCATTCCTAATATCTTAGTCCCCGGTAACGGCGCCAAAAACTTGATGGTCACTAAACTAACTAAAAATTCGACTAAGGCAATCGCACCCATCGAACAGTAGTATAGTTCTGGTGAGACCGGAAATACCGTATCCACGAGGACTAAAAGTACTAGTAATTACTACCTTTTTATTATTTAGCCTAAGAATTGAAGGGTGTTTTTAAACTAAAACTAATTATCTAATTATCTAAGATTACGACATAGATGGAAATTGGAAAATACTTTAGGAAAAACTGATTGAGAAGACAATACCCAAGAAAGAATCCACCTAGACTTCACTTATTATCTTTGAATTAGAAGATTTATTCATTTGGCTTATTCCGTAGAAATCCCTGATTTATTTTAATATCTCTCTCGAGACTAAGAACAACTGACTCTAGGTTGATTAATTGAAATCTCTTTCTAATTAAAACCCCTATTGTCACATTAACTCGATCTATAGATTCCCTTATTAGATTTGACTCTAATCCGGTAGATTTATGTCGTCCTATCTCTAGGATTGCATTCAACTCTGCTTAATTATGAATGATCTAATCTTAAATAGGGACTTTTACTCCACTGAATAAGCACATCAAAACTTGGATTAATACACTGGAATATTAAAACAAGAGTTAAACTCACAATTAAGAATAAGAACAAGTATTTATCATATAAATCAAAGGATAATAAAAGTCGTCTTAGGTTTCATCTCCCTTAGGTATTTAGGGAGTTTAGTTCATAACAATGAAAAACATCTCAAAATAAGGAAAACAATAAAACATAAAGAAACCTAAAGAACTTCTAGGAAATTGGATGGAAATCTTCAGTCTTGATGTAGATCCTTGCTTCTGAGATGATTCTAATGGTTGTCCTTAGGTATTTTCTACTTTTTACTCTGTGTCCCCCTTTAATCCTCTTCTAAGGTGTTTATATAGGCTTCAGTATGCTTCAAAACCCTCAAAAGTGCCCTTTTTTACGCCCGTGTGCAAGTGCTCAAACCACGTGCAATTTTGACTTGGATTAATGTCGACACGGCCATGGCACACGGACGTGTGGTCTGCCTGTGTGCCTCACACGGGCATGTGGATCACCCGTGTGGAAGTACTTAGGCCATATGAAACACTGTTTTAAGCCCAATTTTTCCGTTTTTGGCCCGTTTCTCACTCTTTTTGCTATCCTAAGCTCTCCTGAGTATAAAACATGAAATTAAAGGATTAGGAGCATCAAATTCACTAACACCAAGGAGAAATCATTCATAAATATGCCACGCATGGGGTAAAAATATGTATAAATTATGGTTTATCATTTAAACATGTGGAGTTAGATCTTTTCTTTGTTCGTGAGAAAATTGCAGCAGGGAAACTTGTTGTGGGACATATCCCAGCACAAGAGCAAGTTACTGATGTGTTCACCAAACCCTTGTCAGCTCCCTTATTTACAAAATTCTGATCCTGTCTTAAAGTAGTTTAGAAGATCCTAACTTAGTAGAGGTTGAGAAGTTGGTGGCACATTAGAGTATGAAAACGGTTATGGAAGTTAAGGTAGTAAATAGTTAGAATCTTGGTAGTTATGTTTGTTAACAGTTAGTTAAGTTGACAATACTTTGTATTATAAATACTATGCTTTGTGTCGAAACCATTTTTAAAGGGAGATTTTGAAAACAGGAGTCGCCATCAACCTTTTTAGGTGTGATTGGATCACCTTATAAAACATTTTGGTTTACGAAAATGTGAGAAAATAGGTTCGGGAGTCGGTTACGTACTAGAAAGGATTAGCACCCTCGCAATGCCCAAAATTGGTACCAAATTGAATAGTTTTCTGTCTTAATGTCAAAAGTTTGAAAGGATTTTAAAAAATAGGATCCCTTTTTAAAACCAGAATAATTTGAGCTGAAAATCGAGATTCCTTCGCTCCAAAAGAGTACAAACATCACATCCAGCATGATTGGACATGATATTCTTAAACTTTCGTAACTGAAATTATCTCGTGATGTACAAAATCTATTTAGAAGGATACTTTAGACATTTAGACAAATGGGAAATCGTAACCCATCATGTTAGGGTACTACTTCCCGAATTCCTAAATACAAAAACCATTGCCTCGTTTTTAAAATCCTTTTGGATTGAATGAAATATAAATTTTTTAAAAACAATGATGCATTTAACATATTACAAGATATCAATGCTAAATAATATAAACTACATGATACATACTTTAACATTTCATGCAAATATAATATAGAAAATGATAGATAACGACATAAATTACATAATATATATACAATAATATTTCATGCAAATATAACTTAAAATAACAACATAAATAATCAATTTTCATGCAAATATATAAAAACAATAAATAACATAAAAATAACAAATAATTTATGAGATAAAATTAACATACTAAAACAATACTAAATAAAGACAAAAAAAGATACAAATATAAATAAACAAATTATGAACATATAAAAAATAAGTCAAAAAAATAAAGATAAGAACTAAATACAATTAAAAATAAATGAGGTATTAAAAATATAATATTTAAAACAATACATAAATAATAAAGGAGAATTTTTTAAATGGTTAATATATATATAAAATATACTATATGATATAATAACTTAATATATATTTATAAAAATAATACTATGTTAAATAGGAACAAAATTTTGTAGTAAATTTTAGAATATTACATACTAAATATTTAATAATGATATATAAAAATGTAATATCTAATAATAATTTTAAATTTTTAAAATTATACATAATATAATAAATAATATACAATAAAATATAAATAATATAATAAATAATACATAAAGAAATAATAAAATGAATATTTTTACCTATAAATAAGATTTAAAGTAAAATAAATAATATACAAACTATTTAAAATAAATAAATTATATAAAATATATATATATATATATAAAGGATTAAAATTGAATTTAAATAAAACTCTCGGGTTAATTTTAAAATAATAAAATAAATTTTGGACCTAATTGAAACACGCGCTAAAAGCTGAGGGATTCACTCGGCAATTTGACCCTAATCCTAAAACGACGTCGTTCCTGAAATAGGCCTTATAATAGCAACTAGGACTAAATTGAAACAAAAATAAAAGTTCGGGGCCAAATTAAAATAAAATAAAATTTGAATTGAACGAAATTTTAAATGCTGAAAATGTGGAAGGATCAATTGGACAATTAGCCCTTTAAACAAAAACATGCGGTTCCTCCCCGGGTCACGGGTCAACACGCGGATCCTTCACTTAAACAGCGCCATTTTGGTGCTTATTAAACTAAGCGAAAACGACATCGTTTTTATAATACTACATAAGTCATATTTTGGCCCAAAAATTCATTTTTAAAGCTGGTTTTAAAAAAAAAACTTGAAATCCTCTAAAAGAGGAGAAGAGAAGAGCCCTCCGAGCTCCGGGCTCCGGCCTCCGTCAGGCTAAGCTCCGGTCATCGGGCTGTACCTGCCCATGCGCCACACGTGCCGCCGTACACAGCGGTTGGAAGGTTAAAAGCCTTCATTTTTCCATGCAAATCACAGGTAATCTCTTTTCTTTTCTACACACCGACAATTTTTGTAAAAAATGATTCATATGTGTTGAACAAAAAGAAATAAACTATAAGGAACGAAATATGTAACTAAAATCACCTTTTCCAAAAAGAAACTGCTCGTAATTATTTCTTATATGTATATATGCATGTATCTGTTCGTATATATGTAAAAAAACCTCTATTACAGTGAAGATATTTGGCTTTTATAACCCCTATTTTCTAAGTACAAATTTGGTGTGTTCTTCTGTTCGATTCCTTGCCATATTTGCTGTGTATTTCTTTCCCTTTTTGCAGGCGACGACGAGAAAACCGGCGACGATCGGGCGTTGATGATGGCACACTGGCGCACCAATTGCGGCGCGAGATGAGGGGTTGCTGACTACGGTGTGATGATTGGGATCGTGCTTGCGGCACGAAGGTTTCTAGAAACCCTAGGGTTTCCTGATTCAGTTTAGGCATTGGGCCTTTCTGGGCCTCGCTGATTTGGGTCTAGTTTGGGTATTTGGGCTAAAGGGTTTTAGGTGTAATGAGGTTCAAATGTGGGCAATCGGGTTTAAGTATCTGTGGGCCTTGTAAAATGGACTGTTTTGGGTTATTAGGCCTATTTATTGTAAATTGGACATTAACAGGGACACTTTATTTATTTAATTTGGTTTATAAATTTCTGTTTATTTCATTTCATGGGCCCGGGTAAAAATGGGTTCTACAGCTGCTCTCTTTGCTCATTGCCGTGTAATGGAAATAGAGCAAAGACTATAAAAGGACCAATTTTGCCTGGCCTGGCCAAGTCTCGAAATCTTGATCCTCATCTTCTTCAAAAGTATTCTGATAGCTTCAAACTGCTTCACTGTAACTCAGGAATGTCAAATCTGCTATCTTCAACCTGCTTACTGCAAACTCAGGGACGCCATGTTGAAATCTTTGATCTGCTCCCCGCCTAATACAGAGACGCCAAATCTGTCATCTTCGATCTGCTTTAATGTAAACACACGAATGTCAGATCTGCTATCTTCGGTCTGCTCCTTGTCTAATACAAAGACACCAAATCTGTCATCTTCAATCTGCTTTGATGTAAACACACAAATGTCAGATCTGCTATCTTCGATCTGCTCCCCGTCTAATACAAAGACGCCAAATCTGTCATCTTTGATCTACTTCAATGTAAACATACGAATGTCAGATCTGCTATCTTCGATCTGCTCCTTGTTTAATACAGAGACGCCAAATCTTTCATCTTCGATATGCTTCAATATAAACACACGAATGTCAGATCTGCTATCTTCAATCTGCTCCCTGTCTAATACAGAGATGCCAAATCTGTCATCTTCGATCTACTTCGATGTAAACACACAAATGCCAGATCTGCTATCTTCGATCTGCTCCCCATCTAATACAGAGATGCCAAATCTGTCATCTTCGATCTACTTCTATGTAAACACACGAATATCAGATCTGCTATCTTTGATCTGATCCCCGTCTAATACAGAGACGCCAAATTTGTCATCTTCGATCTGCTTCGATGTAAAAACACAAATGTCAGATCTGCTATCTTCGATCTGCTCCCCGTCTAATACAGAGACGCCAAATCTGTCATCTTCGATCTGCTTCGATGTAAACACATGAATGTCAGATCTGCTATCTTCGATCTACTCCCCATCTAATACAGAGATGCCAAATCTGTCATTTTCGATCTGCTTCGATGTAAACACACGAATATCGGATATGCTATGTTCGATCTGCTCCTCGTCTAATATAGCGACGCCAAATCTGTCATCTTCGATCTACTTCAATGTAAACACACGAATGTTAGATCTGCTATCTTCGATTGGCTCCCTGTCTAATATAGAGACGTCAAATCTGCTTCTTCGATTTGTTCCCTGTCGATACAGAGATGCCAAATCTGCTATCGGTGATCTACATTGTCCCCTAAAGGACATAACCTGTAGAATGCGTATGTGCTCATGACTAATGATTAGGATGCCATGATCGAAATGAGTCAAATGCTCCTAAATAGACATATTATGATGCAAAATGTTATGAAAATGGTTCCATTTTCATCTTTATTGTACCATCAAAGTTTCATCTCTATTTTACTCGAAGTATCAATCATACTCTACTTATATGCTTTGAATCAAATTGGTCCTATTGTACCATTCTTTGAATCTTACGAGCTACTGGAGATGATCCTCTTCTAGGATTGAATCGTTTGAATTGTCCAATCATCCTTTGGACTGAAGAAGAAATTTTTTCGAGTACCTTCGACCTTCACTTATGGGAATTCTTCAAACAATTGTTCTGTTTTAGTTTCTCGTATTATCTAGAGATTTCCAGAGTAATATGCAAAACTTCGTTTGTAAAAATATTTAGTTCATCAATCATTATTTCAATGCAACACACTTTATGAATAATGGAAGATGAATAATTTGATCTTGAGAATAGCTAGATAAATCATCAAAAATACAAAAGGAAATTAATCTAAAAACATATCTTTGAGAAGAAAAACATATCTTTGAGAAGAAAAAGAATCCAAAGATAGTAAACAGGACAAAAATCAGATGCCCTATATATCACAGCTTGGGCTTCTATATACAAACTCCATGGACACTGTTTTAAGTTTAACATGTGTTTAGAAGATCCAAAATACTTTGTTGATTCCCTGGTATGTAACACACTCCACTTCTTGTCAAATTCGGTATAGCAAGGTCACTGCATACTTTTCAAAATTTGAGCTGCCCTTTCAGGTTTTCAACTCAAAACCCCTTTGGTCTCAAGGCGCCCTTTGTGGGTTTTCACCTTGGCTTCCCTTCTTTTTAGACAAAGTACCTCTTGACTGAGTCTGAATTCACTGGATTGGGTAAACTTTTCCCATCCATTTCTGTCAAAATCAGTGCATCACCAGAAAAAACCTTCTTCACTACATACGACCCTTCCCAATTTGGCATCCATTTTCCTCTAAAGTCCTTCTGTATGGGAGGAATCTTTTTCAGTACAAGGTCCCCTCCGTGAAATTCTCTTGGACAAACTTTCTTGTCATACGTTCACATCATTCACTTCTGATACATCTGACCATGACAAATAGCCCTTAGCCTCTTTTCTTCAATCAAGTTCAATTAATCATACCGTGATTGAATCCATTCTGCTTCATTCAGCTTTATCTCTGACAAAATTTGAAGAGAAGGTATTTCCACCTCAATGGGTAACACTGCCTCCATCCCATAAACCAACGAGAAAGGAGTTGCCCCAGTAGAGGTTCTGACGGACGTTCGATAGGCCATGAGTGCAAATGATAATTTCTCATGCCAATTTCTGTAGGTCTCAGTCATTTTCCCCACTATCTTCTTGATGTTTTTATTGGCAGCTTCTACTGCCCCATTCATTTTTGGGCGATATGGAGATGAATTATGATGTTTGATCTTGAATTAGCTGCAGACTTCTGTAATCGTGCTGCTGTTCAAGTTCAATGCATTGTCTGATATGATCCTCTCAGCATTCTATACCAACAAATGGTCTCTTTTTTCAAGAATCGACTTACTGCCGACTTGGTAACATTAGCGTATGAAGCTGCCTCTACCCATTTCGTGAAGTAGTCGATGATCACGAAAATGAAACGATGCCCATTTGAAGCTTTTGGTGATGTTAGCCCAATGACATCCATGCCCCACATAGAAAAGGGCCATGGAGAAGTCATAACATGCAAGGGTGAAGGTGGTACATGAATCTTGTCCCCATATATCTAGCATTTATGACACTTCTTGGCATAGCTGATACAATCTCCTTCCATAGTAGACCAATAGTATCCAAACCTCATGATTTGCCTTGCCATTGTAAAGCCATTAGCATATGCCCCACAAACACCTTCATGTACTTCTTCCAAGATTTGCCTGGCTTCCACAGCGTCGACACATCTCAAAAGTACCTGATCCTTCCTTCTTTTATAAAGGATGTCTCTATCTAGTACATATTCCCAGGCTAACCTCCTCAAGGTTCTTCTGTCATTCTCAGTTGCCTGCTCAGGATATTCACGGTTTCTCACATGCCATAATATATCTTGATCACTACATGAAAATAGGGCTTTAGCGGCGTTTTTAGCGGCGTTTTATCAAAAAACGCAGTAAAAATTGTAAAACACAGAGCAATAGCGGCGTTTGACCAAAAACGCCGCTAAAAACAGAGCAATAGCGGCGTTTTAGTAAAAAACGCCGCTAAAAGCAGAGCATTAGCGGCGCTTTTCGAAAAGCGCCGCTAAAGACGAGAGCATTAGCGGCGCTTTCGGTGAAAACGCCGCTATAGACGAGCATTAGCGGCGCTTTTGGTAAAGCGCCGCTAAAGACTGAGCATTAGCGGCGCTTTTGGTAAAAAGCGCGCTAAGGATCTGAGCATTAGCGGCGCTTTTGGTAAAACGCCACTATAGACCGAGCATTAGCGCGCTTTTGGTAAACGCGCGCTATAGACTGAGCATTAGCGGCACTTTTGGTAAAGCGCCGCTAAAAGTCATATAACCCTTAAACCTCAAAAATCATAAACACTAATGTATAACCCCTAAAATAATATTTATTAAAATTTATGGTTATACAATATATTAAATATTTTCTTATATAATCGTAAAAGAGATAGTATTGAATTAAAAATATTAAATTAATTATCGTTATAGTTTAAGGTTTATGGTTTAAGATATATGGGTTTAAGGTTTATGAGTTAACTATGGTTTAAGATATATGGTTTAGGGTTTAAGATTTAAGAGTTAACTAGTATTTGAAGGTTTATGATGAATTATGGGTTTAGGGATTATGATTTAAGGTTTAAGGGTTAGGGTTGGAGTTTAAGGTGTAAGGGTTTAGGGTTAAGGGTTTAGTATTTATGGGATACGGGTTAAGAGGTTTAGGGTTTAGATTAATTAGTATTTTTTAATTTATATATTAAACGATTTCTTATATAATTGTAAAAGAGATAATATTAATTTGAATATATTAAACTTATGATTATAGTTTAAATTATTTAAGAGATAATAGTAAGGGTTTAGGGGTTGGGGTTTAGGGATAAATATAGTGAACTACTTAACTTGTGTATCTTGGATTTTTTTATAATATAAATCTAAATAAGATAAATCTAAATTATTATTTTAAAAATATATATATCAAAATGGGTTAAATCCCAAAAGCATAAATTATGAACACAATTATTGATATAACATCATTTTATATTTATATATTGCATACATAAATATTTATATTTATTCAATATAAAAATATATTGATGTATTTATTTTTTAAAATGTGTATGATTAAATCAAAATTAAAGTTTCAACTATACATTTAAACCACAATTAGAATTTCACGTCTACAATTACACATTAAATCGAAATTCATATATAATTATGAGATGTATCTCTATCTAAATTTAGATATATACATATAATTAAATATAATTTAAATTATTTAAGAGATAATAATAAAGTTTATATATATTAAAACAAAATAAAAGATTTTTAATAGAGCAAAAAGGTAGAAAAATAACTTTTTGTAGCGTTTTGATTAAAAATGCCACAAAAAATAAGCAACAATGGCATTTTTATAAAAACGCTGCAAATTTTTTTTACAAGAAACGGTATCGTCTTGTTACCCAAAATGCATTAGAATTTTTGTTCCCCCTTCCCCAAAATCCCAAAATTTGACAAGAAATCTTTCTTTTTTTCCCTCCTTTCTTTTCCCAAAATCGGTTCCCTCCCCCCTCCCAAAGAAATCCTAAAATTTCACTTGAAATTTCTTCTCTTTTTTCCCCATTTTATTTTTCCCAAACCATTTCTCCCTACCCGATTCCCTTTATTTTTCCCTCAATTTCCCCAAATCAGTGAGCCCTCTACATCTCCGTCGGTAGCCATTCTGTTGTATCTCTGTCGAAATCTCCGCTTCAGAGTCCGTTCTTTGTATATAATTTGTTTTCGATAAAATTTCAAGTAAATATTCCTTCTAAATTTATTATGCGAGTGGTCTTGGGAAAAAAAAAGAAGAGAAATTAGAAGAGGCCTTGCCTTGCAATTTGGAAGATATTATGATGAAAAATGACTTGCTAGAGGTTGAATCGTTTCTAAAGCTGTAAAAATTCAACTCGTAGCGAAGAGTACTTAGTTCTTTATTTTCTTTTAAAGGTTGAGGTTTTTTCAACTCTATATGCGAGTTCTTTGGATGAAGTGATAAAGTCATTCACGTATTATATTGGGTGATGAAAGTATTTCAACTACGGTAATGTTTTCTCTCTACTATATGGCTATTCCATTTATTAGTATTAATTTTATTTCTTCCTCTGATGATAAAATCTGTGCAAAATGGTTAGGAATAAAAGTGGTTCAACAGGGGAAAACCCTTGTGATTTTGCTCTCTCTTTGTTTCCTTTTGAAGAGATTTTTAAGCTGTTTATCTTTTCTCTTGATAATAAGCTCTAACGGCAGGAAAAACAAAAGGAAGGATCTTTTGAAGTGGAAAAAAAGAGAGAATAAGATCAGATTAACATCTTTGTTGGTTTTTTTTTTTTTTACTTTTTATTTATTTGGGTTTGGAATACGAATTGTGAGTTTTTGGTTTGTTCTTCACAAGGATCTATTTTAAGCTTTTGGGTTTTGTTTTTGAGTGTTTAGAGAAAGAGAAATGGCTGGAAGTAATGAAATCAACCTCAACGAGTGCAAGGTACAATATTTTCTCCTTTTTTTTCCATTTACTCATTGGTTATAGTCTTTCTAGAATTGGGTTGTCAAAGTTGAGTTCTATAATGAATTCTTCATATATTTCTTTGTCCTCTCTTTTGCTTTTTGATCTAACAATAATTAATGCGATCATCTGTTTTGACAATTTATTATGTTCTTCATCATATACTTGTTCTTGATCCAAAAAGTAGTAGGTGAGTCAAGCCCAATGTTGATCTTGTAGTTAGCTTGTTTTTTCAAAGAAATGGCTCTTAGATAGTTTTGACAATTTATTATGTTCTTCATCATATACTTCTTGTAAGATCTCGTATGAGTGATTCTTGCATTTTTGTTTGTGGGATAGTTCCCCATCCGTAACTCTGCATCCATGCAAAAAGTGATTTAATGGTGGGTTCAAGAGAATATATATGACCATGAACTGTACATAATTCACTGTCGTCTCCATGCTGCTGTTGATGTTTTCATATATGAGTGTATGCTTACTTTTAGCAAATTCTGCTGTATTGTGTCTTGTCCTGTTTTGCATAAATGTTTCATAGATCTTTGCATTTGACTCTATTGACTATTATGTTTGTGAATGTGGTGAATATATATGTTAGATCGTAACTTGGTCCTGAAGTCTGAGCAAGTTTGTTGGTGAAACCGGAGAAGAATGTTAGGGACTGTTTGCGAGATCTGAGAATGATCAAAGGACTCGTGGTAAGAGAAATTTGCCCACTTTTCACGTTCATTCAACTTTTCAGTTGACGAAAGTGATTTGCATGTCATAATTTTTGATGAAATTGATGCTATATGTACGGTACAATTTTGCGTTAATATACTTCTAGGCATCCCTCAGATCAGTAATACTTTCACCTTCTTTTATTTGATGCTTCTAATTTCCTTTACATTGTAATTTTTTTTTTTTTTAAGAATCTTTACATAGCTGTGTTCTTTAAATAGAAGCAGTGAGTGATAAAACTGTTGCAAAGAGCTATAGCTTTTAAGTCCTAGAATTTCTCTCTGATGTTGATAAATAATTATGTTTGTATCCTTATATATATGTTGTTGAGTTTAAGATGCTAATAAAATCAGGGAAATTTCACAAAGGAGTTATTTAAGTTAGATGCAAGCTTATTTCTTGATATGTGAAGGAATATATTATGTGGCCTAGTTATGTATAAAGATTCAATTATAAAGAGTATTTAGACAATTTATTTCAATCTGTCTAATTGTATTATTGAACTGTCTTAGTGAATTATGTGGTTTACTTGGTCTTTGTAGTCAAGAGGCTCAACTAGAGATGGTACCAGGAGTTCATGACAACATTGTGAACCATTTGCTTACCAAGGTCGATAACTAGACCAGGGACTGACTTCCTAGTCTTAAAAACTCTTTGTCTTGTGTCATTTTCTTGGTTCTTGTGGTAACCATGTCTTATTAATATGACACTTTTAACTAAAGGAATAATTTGCTTTTCAGGATAGATGGAGTGGAGTCTCTAAGTAATGTTTTACTTATTGGAATGACCAACAGAAATGATCTGCTTGATAAAGCCCTTTTGAGGTTACTCCCTCCGTCCTCCATCCCTCCTTTCTCTCTCCCCCACACACACATGCAAAAAGCAAGCTATCTGTCTAGCTCTTTGTCACATTGGATCTTCCTCTATATAAGAAGCTTGATTAACAACCAAAGACTAGAAACAAAATATTGATGCATTTTATAGTTACAACAAACTGTTAGTTATTATGGAGAATTTGATGGCCTATGAATAAGGTTTATACTTATGATCTAGAGTAAGCATGCTGCATTGTAAGCTAAGTAATTTTTTATGTGCATAATTTTGTGTGCTTTGCGAACTTTTTGGTTTGTGATGGTTGATGCAGTTACATTATGAACTGTATTGTCTCTTGATCTCAGCTAAATCTTTGAATACTTTTCTTCTGTAGGCCATGACGTTTGGAGGTTCAAGTTGAGATAAGTCTTCTGACAGCGAAAATAGTCGTTTTGCAGATTCTTGAGATCCACACAAACAAGATGAAAGAGAATTCTTTTTCTTGCTCCACGATGTTAACCTTCAAGAGCTTGGTATGTTTGTTAGTAATTTATGGTTGTGGGATTTACATTCTTTTCTTGTATGGGAGAATCAAGCTGTTAGAATGTCAAAAGTGGGTTCATTTTTAGACAGTTTTGATTCTTTGGCATTTTCTTCCATTTTTGTTACTTTGAATTTGTATGAGCTTTTTGTTTTTCTTTCTTTCCATAAATGTAAATGTGCTTAAAATTTATCTAAAAATTCTCATAAATGAAATTTTCATAAATTGTATTATCTCTTTGTTCTTTGGTAGATTGCCCATTTATTTAAACATAATATTTAAATTCTAAAT
The DNA here is from genome assembly GCA_025698475.1 of Gossypium anomalum. Classification (NCBI taxonomy): domain Eukaryota; kingdom Viridiplantae; phylum Streptophyta; class Magnoliopsida; order Malvales; family Malvaceae; genus Gossypium; species Gossypium anomalum. The sequence goes on from CM046964.1 coordinate 67,131,779, forward strand.
TTAAATTCATCAATTTTTATATTTAGTTTTAAAGTTAAAATTTTAATAGAAAATTTAATTTAATTAATATTTTTATTTATTTTAAGAGTATATAGTTTAAAGTTTCAAAAATAAAATATAATATAGGAAATAAATATTATTTAATAAAAATATATTTTTAAAGCTTATATTCTTTAGCGGCGTTTGTGAGAAAAGCGCCACTAAAGGTTTGTTCCAGTGGCGTTTGTAAAAAAGCGCCACTAAAGGTCATTGTCTTTAGCGGCGTTTTTGGGAAAAGCGCCACTAAAGGTCATGGTCTGTAGCGGCGCTTTTGGGAAAAGCGACGCTAAAGGTCATGGTCTATAGCGGCGTTTGCGGGAAAAGCGCCGCTAAAGGTCATGGTCTTTAGCGGCGTTTGCGGGAAAAGCGCCGCTAAAGGTCATGGTCTTTAGCGGCGTTTGTGAAAAAGCGCGCTAAAGGTCATGGTCTTTAGCGGCGTTTTTAAATAAACGCCGCAAAATTTTGCGCGCCGTCTATAGCGGCGTTTTTGCGCGCTTGTGAAAACGCCGCTAATAGTTTTAGCGGCGCTTAAAAGCGCCGCTAAAGGCAAAAAAAAAACGCCGCTAAAAGTCTGTTCTCCTGTAGTGGATACCAAGAATGGTCATCCTTTTCCTCTTCTTTGATGTTACAACAATGAGCTGGAACCTTAGAAATACTCATTTGAATTGGTCTCACATCCTCTTTTTTATTTGCTTTAATCATGGAAGCCAGTGTTGCTAAAGCATCTGCTATCTGGTTTTCGTCCCGTGGGAGATAATTGAAGGTAATGTTATCAAACTCCTTAAGTAACCCCAAAACTACCTTTTGATAATTAATCAATTTAGGATCCCTTGTCTTCTATTCACCCCTAAGCTGGTAAATTACCGATGCAGAGTCTCCATATACTTTTAGGGTTCTAATTTTTTGGCTGCTCGAATCCCCATGATGCATGCTTCATACTCGACCAAATTGTTTGTGCAGTCAAAATCCAATTTACATGTAAGTGGATAATTATTACCATTTGGGGATACCAAGACTGCCCCAATTCCATTTCCTACCGCATTGGATACGCCGTCAAATTTTAGCTTCCATGGATATTCTTCAATAGTGGCCACATACATCAACTCCTCATTAGGGAAATCAAAACTCAATGGCTCATAATCTTCTAGAGCTCTGCTAGCCAGAAATTCTGCTATTGCACTTCCTTTTATAGTCTTTTGACTCCCATAGACTATATCAAACTCTGAAAGCAGTACTTGCCACCTTGCCATTCTTCCTTTTAGAGCTGTTGACTCCATCGTGTATTTTAATGGATCAAGTTTCGAAATTAGCCATGTCGTATGATATAGCATATATTGCCTTAACCTTCGAGTCGTCCAGATCAAAGCACAACACAACTTCTCAATTGGCGAATATCTCATCTCACACTCAGTGAATTTCTTACTGAGGTAATATATCGCCCTCTCTTTTCTTCCTAACTTGTCATGTTGACCAAGTACAAATCCCATAGAATTACTAAACACTGATAAGTACAGAATTAATGGTCTATCTGAAATGGGCGGAGATAACACTGGAGCGTTTAACAAGTATTGCTTGACTTTATCAAAGGCATTATGGCATTCCTCATCCCAAGTACCTTGGTTGTGCTTTCTAAGGAGGCGAAATATAGGATCACATTTCTCAGTTAATTGTGAAATAAATCGAGCGATATAATTCAACCTTCCAAGAAAACCCCAAACTTCTTTCTGAATAAGTGGTGGAGCTAGTTCTCTTATTGCTTTAACCTTGTCTGAATCAACTTCTATTCCCTTTTTGCTGACCACAAAGCCCAATAATTTCCCAAACCTAGCTCCGAAGGTGCACTTTGCCAGATTAAGCTTCAATTAAAACTTCCTCAATCTCAAGAACAACTTCCTCAAGACTTCAATATGCTCCTTCTCTGTTCGAGATTTGGAAATCATGTCATCAACATACACCTCAATCTCTTTGTGCATCATATCGTGGAATAAAGTCACCATAGCACTTTGGTATGTTACTCCTACATTCTTCAGCCTAAAGGGCATTACCTTGTAACAAAAGGTGCCCCAGAATGTTATGAAGGTAGTTTTATCCATGTCCTCAGGATGCATCTTTATCTGATTGTACCCTGAGAAGCCATCCATAAAGGAGAACAATGAATATCCCGCTGTATTATCCACCAAAGTGTCAATGTGCAGTAAAGGAAAATTGTCCTTTGGGCTAGCTTTGTTCAAATCTCTGTAATCAACACACATTCGTACCTTCCTATTCTTCTTAGGGACAGGCACAATGTTAGCCACCCATTCTGAGTACTTAACCTCTTGTAGGAATCCAGTTTCAAACTGCTTCTTGACTTCATCTTTTATTTTTAGCACAATATCAGGCCTCATCCTTCGCAATTTTTATTGGACTGGCTTGCAATCCTGTCTTATGGGAAGACGATATACCACAATATCAGTATTCAACCCCAGCATATCCTGATATGACCATGCAAAGATATCTTTGAATTCACGTAGCAGCTCTACAAGACCTTGTCTCGTTTCCTTAGCAATGTGTGTCCCAGTTTTCACCTCTTTTCCTTCCCCTAAGGCTACATTCTCTATTGTCTCTTTCTCACAGGGTAGGATTTGTTTCTCCTCTTGTTTCACCATTCTCAACAGATCTGGAGACACATCACAATCCCTGTCATCTTCGAAATCATGAGGTTCTTTTAAACACATGTCTTGCTCAAAAGAGAATTTAGGATTTGCAGTATCAGTGCTTATGTCATTGATATCTAGGGACCTGCGGGGTACGAAGAATGAATGAATTTTAAGAATATTTATTTATGTATTATGAAAAAAATTTGAAAGCATTTTAAAAAGGTCAAAAGAATATTGATCGGTATAAAAGGATATTCACTTGAATTGATAACAAAAGTTGTGTTTTATTGAAACGCAAATATCCGAACATGAGCCTATTTTACAAATGAAATCTTATTACTCCAAGGCTCTAGAGTAACTAGAGTGTTCTGAAAATTACTCTGAAAAATCTTTAGAAACTACAGGAAGTTCTTCTACAGTCCAATTGCTTAAAAAGCTTCCCGATTCGTAAGGGCGAATGCCCTTAAGGTTTCTTTGTTTAGACTCTTCATTATGTACAGTATTGATGTGATGACTTCCTTTTCCAAGCAACCCTTTCTTAGGGTGAATTATCCCTCCCGATATAAATGTTTGGGATATATGAGGGAACGTCATCGATTTCTACTCTACTTCTCTTCCATTTAAACGCGCCCTTCTTCTTTTTTGACGCTTCTCTATTTCTTTCCTCCTCTGCTTGTGATCTAGCCTGAAACACAAGCCAAAATAGTATCTCTTTTCCTTTAGTTCTGGAACTTGAATCCCTCCTTGAAGATATCTTCCCAATCCTTTTCCTGGCAAGGCCCCTTTCCCCATTGTCATCTGTAAACCCATTCTTGTAGTTCTAGATGTCTTAGACACCGGTACCTCATTCCCCTCTGAAATAAATATTACATTAATATATTCTAAGGAACGAAAAGAACACTCAACGGCCTCCTCATTCGCCTCTACATAGGATGCGTCACTGGTAACTACTGCTATGATGTCTTCCTCTGCATTTATGGTGACCAGCCGTCCGTCTGTTACTAGCTTCAATTTCTGGTGCAAAGACGAGGGCACTGCTCCTACCGTATGTATCCAAGGCCTCCCCAATAAGTAATTATAAGAGGGCTTGATGTCCATTACTAGAAATTCTACCTCATACGTGTTTGGCCCAATCATCAAAGGGATATCAATTCTTCCCATAACCTTTCTCTCCATACCATCGAATGCTCTTACTACATTATGGCATGTTTTCATGTGAGAACTGTCTATGGGCAATCTATTCAATGTGGACAATGGCAGAACATTTAAGGCTGACCCATTATCAATAAACACACTCGGCAATGTATATCCTTTGTAGCGAGTGGTGATGTGCAAAGCTTTAGCTGATCCCATGCTACCAGGTGGGATTTCATCATCATTGAAATAAATAAAGTTGTCAGCGCTTATGTTACGAACCAATCGATCCAACTTGTTAATAGATATATTATTAGTAACGTAAGTCTCGTTGAGCACCTTCATTAATGCTTCACGATGTACCTCTGAACTCAGAAGCAAAGCCAATACTGATATACGAGTTGGTTGTTTGCGCAATTGTTCAACCATGCTGTACTCACTGTGTTTCAGGAATTTTAGAAACTCTCTCGCTTCTTCTTCCTTCACTGGCTCATTAACAAGTACCTCAGCCCCTTTCTCCTCTCAATGTCAAAGGCTTTCACTTTCATGGGCTCAATTCTGACGCCTTCTGCACTATAACGCTTCCCACTACGTGTGTATGAACCTTTAACTTGAGCCTCCTTAGAAGTACTAGTTATATCTTCTCTCTCCAGCATTGTCACATTACAGTCATAATTCCAGGGTACCCTCTTGTTATCCTTATAAGGAAAGGAGGCGGGTTTGTGAATAATAACTTTCGGCGCTGTTTGTATTTCAACTTCATTATTCATTGGTAGAGAAATAATGATCCTTGGCTGGTTGATTCTTTGGTTCACCTTTTAATGCGCATACGTGTCCCTCATCTGAACCAGTTTCATAAAATTCCAGCTCCTTATTATCCATAAGGCTTTGTTCCAGAGCCTTAAACTCGTCACATTCCTGGATCTCGTGTATCTCTTCTATATGGAACTTGTAGTAGTCCCTCGCTCCTTTATTTCTTTCTTCAGAGATTATCATCTTTCTTTTTGTCATTTCTTCCCAGATTACTTTCATCGGCATTTTTACCTCAGCCACGTCCTCTTTAATCCTTCTCATACCGTTTCCCTAATTGTATTTATCCCTTGATCACCATGGTTCAGCAACGGGTTCTCTATACTAGGGGTGTCGTTAAATTTTACGACCCCCATCTGGATAAGTCTTTCCACTGCTTTTTTAAAGCCAGTGCAATTTTTGATCTAATGTCCCGATATCCCTACATGGTATTCACATTTGGCATTTGCATCGAACCATTTGGGATATGGGGGTTGCAATGGTTTCAAATAAAAAGGAGCTATTGCATGCGCATCAAATAAATTTTGATAAAGCTCCTAGCACGTCACCAGGATAGGCGTAAATAGGACCTTTTCAGAGTTTTGTCTCATACCAGATCCTTACTTTTGGGAACCCTGTTGCCCAACTGTAGTTGCTTTGGGCTGACTAACCGTAATCACTTTTGAGTTATAACTACTCGTATTATTCACCTCATTATATTTCCTTCTCGGGGCCTATCTTTTAGCGGTTTTCCCTTTTATCTTACCACCCTTTATTGCGTTCTCAATTATTTCCCCTACAATAACTATATCAGCAAAGCTCTTGGTGGTACTTCCAATCATATAAGCAATGAATGGGGCATTCAAGGTGTTAATGAACAACATGGTAGTTCCTTTCTCCAAGAGCGGTAGTTGAACTTGCATGGCAGCCTCCCTCTACCTCTATGCATATTGCCTAAAGCTCTCATTAGGCTTCTTTTCCATACTCTGCAGAGTGATTTTATCAAGAATCATGTCAGTCACATGATTATATTGCTGCATGAAGGCTTACGCTAAGTGTCTCCAAAAACTGATGCTATTGCGACTCAATTGATTGTACCACTTAGCCGTTGTCCCAATCAAACTATCCTGGAAACAATGGATCAATAGTTGATCATTATTTACATAGCCAGTCATCCGCCTACAGAACATGGTGATATAGGCCTCAGGGCAAGTAGTCCCATTGTACTTCTCAAATTTCAGCATCTTGAACTTATGAGAAAGCACCAAATCTGGGACCAAACTCAAGTCCTTGGCATCAATTCCCTGACGATTATCAGCATTTTCCAATGCCTTAAATTTCTCCTCTAACCATCTGCAACTTTCCTCTAATTGCCTTGATGATTCGAGTATCATCTCTTCCCTCTTAGCTACATCTAAATCAGGAATGACTGGATTGGTAGGGTTATCTCCCGGGTTAGATCCCGAGCCAGTTTGAAAGTTCATGGGTATTCCAGCATCGACTTGCCCATGTTAAGGCTTTATTGTGATGGACGGCCTTCGGGGATATGCCTCAGGTTGAGTTTACACATGGGGTAGGGTAAAACCCGGAGGATGATCCTCATTATCCTCTTCAGTGATAGTCATAGGGGCCTTTCCTTTATCCGTTGCCCCCTTCAGCAGCTGAGCCATTTCAGCCATCATATTCCTTTGGGCCTCCAACATTTGATCCTTCATCTCCTGTTGGATTTTTACCAATTGTTCCTGCAATTGCTCTTACATTTCTCTCTGGATCTGCTCAAGTCTTTGATCCATATTCTTTGTCTTAGTGCGTGTATTGTGAGGATGTGTTGCTTCTAGGTTTTCTCTCTCTCTCTCTCTCTCTCTCTCTCTCTCTATAATTTTAACTAATTAGGGTCTTTCTATAAATTTGAATGCATATGATGCAATGAGATGCAAATGCATGAATGTAAAAAGATATCGATTCTGATTCAGTTTCTTTTAGAAAACATTATTTAAGAAACAAAAATCTTTACACAAAACGGATTACAAATACGCTTTCGCCCTCAGGCCCAAAGTTTTAACCCTATCCAATAACAAAGCTAACTTTCGACCTCAGGCCCAGGTCTTGCAAATGATCAGTAACCTCTCGAATCTGGACTATGGCTTATCCCATGAGGTAGTCCCTATCTCTGACTTGATCCTGAAAATGATGAAGCTCTCCCTTCCAATGTCTTTCTCTTGCCTCAAGCTGCTCAATCCGAAGTTCACAGTTTTGCAATGCTGCTTCCAACCCTCCAATATTGTGCTTCATTTCCTCGATCTTGTTTAGACTTACTTTTAACTCGACCGCAGAGTTACGACTTCAGTGATGATGAAGAGATCGTTCAAACTCAGTTATCTTAGCTTTTAATCCTTGATTCTCCTTCTTTAGGGCCTGATTCTGTGCCTACATCTCTTGGAACTTCTTCTCCCAAAACTCGACTTTGGCTCTTTCTTCTTGAACCTCTTGTTGCCACTGCTCTGAGGACTTCCTCAATCCAGCTCTCTTCATTATTAACTATATCCTCTTATATTTTGTTTTCAAATCATCTCAGTCTTCCTCAATCTTCCTCTTTTCTTTCCTCACTTTCTCGACCTCAATTTTTTGAACGTCGACGTCTAAGCTTAGGTACATCTTCTCTTCCTCTAATTTCTCTATCTTTTTCCCGAGCTCCAAACTCTTTCTTTCGAACTCTTGCTTTATGACTTCTAATTCTGATGGAATCACTCGTAAATTCTCCTCTATTGATCGAGTAGCCCCCAAACTTGGCCTAGGGATGTTATCATTGATCCTCTTGCTAAACCACCCTTTGTACTCAAGGGTTGTCGTCGGACCTTCAGTCAGAATTTTTACATAGCAAATCTTCTTCCAAGCCTCGGAAATCTCTCGAATCTTCTTCTTATAATGATCCCCCTTATATGAGAAATCACTCTGAGCTAACCCTTGTGTTACCGGTATAAACTACCCTGCTTTGTATTGCCTTAGGACGAATAATGATGCATAACCAACAACTCCCCAAATTCTAGGAAGAGGTACCCAATCAAAGCTTCCGCAACGATATAGGACTTCATTAGGAGCCATCCAAAGGGCTTTCTACATAACATCTTCCTCTCGGAGATTCTAAAGTATTTCCATCCACCTTTCCTCTGTAATGTCGTCCCTCCTCGGCGTAACTGCTGCTTCCTTTAAGGGAGAATAATCCTCAAAGAACACTCAGAAAGGAATCTTATCAACCTTCCGAAAGTGACTATGGAACCATACTAACAACAACTGTGCGCATCTAATGAATCTACCTTCACCAGCTCTCCGACATGCACTCAAGGATCTGAACGTCTCAGCTAGGATTGCAGGCATAGGTGTGTTTTGTTTACCAAGTCGATCGAATAAATTCGCAACTGCCTCATCTATGTGCCCCATAGCTTTAGGGAAAATCACCAAACCATAAATACTTAAGGCCAAGACATTAACCCTCTTTTTCACATCTGGGTGCGCCAATATCAGATCCCTCAAACTTGCCCACGGAATGCATTTACCATCACCCTTTTGTTGGATTCGAGCTGCGGCCCACTGTTCACTCATCCCTGTGATCATCATTAATTTCTTCATGAAAGTTGGGAGATTAGCAGCCCTAACATAAGCTTTGTTACCTTGAATTCTTAGACAGCGAAGCAAGGTCGTATACTCCTTCAAAGTAGGTACTAAGTCTACCTCTCCAAATGTAAAACAACTATAAGCAGGGTTCCAAAACTGTACCATAGCTCGAAACAGATGCTTATTCACCTTGGTGTCTAGCAAATAGGGAAGATCTCCATAATTCTGGTAGAACAGCTGCTTAGCCTCGTCACCCCATTGGGTCCAAATGTCCTTCAACTCCTGAAACTCATTCTGTGTCGAACTGATACGAGTGAAGTCCCACAATTCTAACGTATACCCCTCGGTAACACTATCTCCTTCTCTAACTGGGTTTTCTCTGACTACGCGTAAACAGAAGCGTTGTCCTCCACTTTATCAAGATATTCGTTCCTCATTACAAAACTTTCTAATCTAGAAATCGAACCGTGAATCGACACCTTTAAATTTTGAATTACATGCAATGATAACAAAATAAAATAGATCAGTGTCATATATAAAAGGTATAATAAAGAAGCACTTATAAGGGTAGATTACTAAAGGCTATCACTGTACTACCTAAGGTAAGCACTTAAAGTTCACTATATGTATTCCAGTTCTAAAGTGAGGGTACCTGAACCAGCAGATTCCTCGATCCTCAACCCATTATAGGCTCATATGGACCAAGTTCGGTTCCGGGGGAAACATTTCCTTATGGTCATACGGAGATGAAAATTTCACGAAGACATAGGTACAGATGTATCCCGGAAGCAATCCACTAGCCCATGCGAAGGTGAAAACCTCACGAAAGAGTAGATTCTCAGTCCCACTTAAGGGTGCGACCACAACGGTCATGCAAATGCAATGTATGCGAAAAGAAAATAACAAACATATGCAGCAAACACATATAAAAATATCAATATTTTTAAAAATTTTTCCAAACTTCCGACATTAAGACAGAAAATAATCAATTTCTTGGCTTGACTCTCTTATTTTGTCCCCAGCGGAGTCGCCAAGCTGTCGAAACCATTTTTCAAGGGAGATTTTGAAAACGGGAGTCGCCACCAACCTTTTTAGGTGTGATTGGATCACCTTATAAAACATTTTGGTTTACGAAAATTGAGAAAATAGGTTCGGGAGTCGGTTACGTACGAGGAAGGATTAGCACCCTCGCAACGCCCAAAATTGGTACCAAATTGAATAGTTTTCTGTCTTAATGTCAAAAGTTTGAAAGGATTTTAAAAAAATAGGATCCCTTTTTAAAATCAGAATAATTTGAGTTGACAATCGAGATTCCTTCGCTCCAAAAGAGTACAAACATCACATCCAGCATGATTGGACACGATATTCTTAAACTTTCGTAACTGAAATTATCTCGTGATTTACAAAATCTATTTAGAAGGATACTTTAGACATTTAGACAAACGGGAAATTGTAACCCAGCATGTTAGGATACTACTTCCCGAATTCCTAAATACAAAAAACATTGCCTCATTTTTAAAATCCTTTTGGATTGAATGAAGTATAAATTTTTTAAAAACAATGATGCATTTAACATATTACAAGATATCAATGCTAAATAATATAAACTACATGATACATACTTTAACATTTCATGCAAATATAATATAGAAAATGATAGATAACGACATAAATTACATAATATATATACAATAATATTTCATGCAAGTATAACTTAAAATAACAACATAAATAATCAATTTTCATGCAAATATATAAAAACAATAAATAACATAAAAATAGCAAATAATTTATGAGATAAAATTAACATACTAAAATAATACTTAATAAAGACAAAAAAAGATACAAAAATAAATAAACAAATTATGAACATATAAAAAATAAGTCAAAAAAAATAAAGATAAGAACTAAAAACAATTAAAAATAAATGAGGTATTAAAAATATAATATTTAAAACAATACATAAATAATAAAGGAGAATTTTTTAAATGGTTAATATATATATAAAATATACTATATGATATAATAACTTAATATATATTTATAAAAATAATAATATGTTAAATAGGAACAAAATTTTGTAGTAAATTTTAGAATATTACATACTAAATATTTAATAATGATATATAAAAATGTAATATCTAATAATAATTTTAAAATTTTAAAATTATACATAATATAATAAATAATATACAATAAAATATAAATAATATAATAAATAATACATAAAGAAATAATAAAATAAATATTTTTACCTATAAATAAGATTTAAAGTAAAATAAATAATATACAAACTATTTAAAATAAATAAATTATATAATATATATATATATATATAAAGGATTAAAATTGAATTTAAATAAAACTCTCGGGTTAATTTTAAAATAATAAAATGAATTTTAGACCTAATTGAAACATGCGCTAAAAGCTGAGGGATTCACTAGGCAATTTGACCCTAATCCCAAAATGACGTCGTTCCCGAAATAGGCCTTATAATAGCAGCTAGGACTAAATTGAAACAAAAATAAAAGTTCGGGGCCAAATTAAAATAAAATAAAATTTGAATTGAACGAAATTATAAATATTGAAAATGCGGAAGGATCAATTGGGCAATTAGCTCTTTAAACAAAAACACGCGGATCCTCTCCGGGTCACGGGTCAACAAGCGGATCCTTCAATTAAATGGCGCCGTTTTGGTGCTTATTAAACTAAGCAAAAACGACACCGTTTTTATAATACTATATAAATCATATTTTGGCCCAAAAATTCATTTTTAAAGCTGGTTTTAAAAAAAAAAGTTGAAATCCTCTGAAAGAGGAGAAGAGAAGAGCCCTCCGACTCGGCCCGCCCCGTCAAAGCTAAGCTCGGTCATCGGGCATGCACACGCCCATGCGCCACACGCGCGCCCGTCAGACACACTGCGTTGGAAGGTTAAAAGCCTTCATTTTTCCAGGCGAATCACAGGTAATCTCCTCTCTTTTCTAAATACCGACAGTTTTTGTAAAAAACGATTCATATGTGTTGAACAAAAAGAAATAAACTATAAGGAACGAAATATGCAACTAAAATCACCTTTTCCAAAAAGAAACTGCTCGTATTTATTTCTTGTATGTATATATGCGTGTATCTATTCGTATATATGTAAAAAAAACCTCTATTACAGTTAAGATATTCGGCTTTTATAGCCCCTGTTTTCTAAGTACAAATTTGGTGTGTTCTTCTATTCGATTCCTTGCCATATTTGCTGTGTATTTCTTTCCCTTTTTGCAGGTGACGACGAGAAAACCGGCAACGATCAGGCACTGATGATGGCGTACTGGCGCACCGATTGCGGCTCGAGATTAGGGGTTGCTGACTACGGCGTAATGATTGGGATCGTGCTTGCGGCACGAAGGTTTCTAGAAACCCTAGGGTTTCCTGATTCAGTTTAGGCATTGGGCCTTCCTGGGCCTCGCTGATTTGGGTCTAGTTTGGGTATTTGGGCTAAAGGGTTTTAGGTGTAATGAGGTTCAAATGTGGGCTATCGGGTTTAAGTATCTGTGGGCCTTGTAAAATGGACTGTTTTGGGTTATCAGACCTTTAGGCCTGTTTATTGTAAATTGGACATTAACAGGGACACTTTATTTATTTAATTTGGTTTATAAATTTTTGTTTATTTCATTTCACGGGCCCGGGCAAAAATGGGTTCCTACACTTTGTATTCTGGAAATATATCTTTCAATCTTGATTAATAAGATTGATTTCTTGGTTTAATCCATAGTTCTCATCACTACTCATCAAGTATAGAATTTAATGTTTTGATAGATGTAAACATTGTAGCAGCCATGATGCTTGTAGGGTAAATACAAAATTTTCAACCACTTAATCCAAAGAAAAGAAACAACTATCTCCATGTACCGGGAATAGAACCCTTAATATCTCACTAGTTTTGGCTATCAATAAGCAACTTTTTGGCTATTATGGAGAATATCTCCTTTGCAATTTAGTCCAAAAATCTCAATTAACTCAATTTTGCTCATTGAATACGAATTAACTACCAAAAGCCCAACAGTGACTTCTCAAACTCTTGAATTAGAATTTTCCATATAAAATTCTCTATAAAAAATTTAATTATCGATAAACTTTTGCGGTATTTTATCGGAGTATCGTGAAATTTAATATATTGACTATTGTTTTTCACATAGAAAGAAAGTACAAAAGTGGATTAAATTGGAGAATTTATTTGTTATCATATATGATATCGCGTAAACCGTATTTAATTAGACGAGTTTGAGAAACAATTAATCATGTTTTGTTTCTCTCTAAAAGCTAAAAAAGTAAGTTGTAAAACAAGTGAAAAAGCATTGATCATGGAATAGGTTTTTCTTTGCTTGGATGTTTTCCAGATAATTCTAAAGTGCATTATTATTTAAAAAAAAAAAAACTAAGTTGAATGAAGGTTTCTGAGTTGTTTCCCATCATAAAACCCCATACGTGAAGTGTTGAACATTTAACATGAAATTACAGCAGCAGGTCCACAAATATCGTGGGAACAAATTTGATATTGTTTATTGTTCTTGCTAATGATGTATACTAGGTTAGCTTGCTGGTTGAAAAAAAACTTACATATAATAATGATTGTATGTGATGAGGAGTGTTGATTTTTTCATAAAAGATTCTGATTTGGAAAACTTCAGCTTGATTGTAAGGAAATTGTCAATAAACTTCAGATTTAATTGGAAATTTCTAGTGGATGTTGAATTAGAAAAGAAAATGTCATGAGAGCAAATGAGGTGCATTGCACATTTTATGGGGGCAGATACTTGCTATACTGATTAGCTTGTAGAGGGTAGGGGTGTGATCAAGCCGAGCTTGAATATTATTAAGCTTGACTTAAAATTTGGAACTTGATATTCGGTTTGAGTTCAATCGAACATCTGCTTTTAAGTTCGAGCTCATTTGAGATATAATCGAGCTACTTGAACTCGAGCTTGATTAAGTTTGTTTACCAATTTAGTACTCGAGTTCGGCTAGATAATTAAGGGCATTAACGTAACTTAATAATATAAAAATATGAAAAGCTTGTTAAGGCTCATGAGCTGTTCAAGTCAAGTATTACAAAGCTCGAATTTGGCTTAATCGGTAGCTTGAGCTCAGCTCAATAATTATCGAATCAAATTCAAAATTTTTTCGAGCCAAATTCGAGTAATCTTGCAAGCTCAGTATCTTATTTATACCCCTAATAGAAGGAACTGAGAAGGACAAAAAAAACTGACTCAAGCAAATACGGTTCTTTTACATGTGAAATATAATAAATATAATATAATATATGGGTAAAGTAAATTAGTGGTCACCCAACTATGGAATTCGTTTTTCCTTTTTTATTCACCTAGTTTCGAAAAGTTACAAAATGGTCACGTAACTATTCAATTATGTCTTTGTTTGGCCACCCAACTATCTTAAAATGAAAATATATACTTTGATAGACGTGCTAGAAATTATTTATTTAATTTTTGAACCTTTACTTTTAAACCCTTATTTTTTGTATCATCTTGACGTGGTAGAAGTCATCAGTTCGAACTTAATTATCTTTAAATTTAATGTGATTTTTTCTATTTTGTCTTAGCCCTCGCCTTGATCGAATAAGAATGAATAAGAGGCCCATGGGATTGACGTGAGGGGATAAAGATGACTATATTTTTGAGAGCGAACTCTAAATAAATATAAAGCGAATAGTATATATAAAAACACAAACTTAAAAAAAAAAAAAAAACCCTTTTTTTCTATCATATTACTAAATATACATCTAAAAATTATAATTTATTTTGACATGTGCTAATTTTAAAAAAAGTGGCGCTACTTTAACTCTGCTTTTTCCTTCTTTAAAATCTATTAATGAGTTCTTCATTAACCCAATCTAAATCTTCATTCATTTCCCTCAAACAACATAACAACGCAAATGGGTTTTCAATTAGAAATTTACTTCATCCTCCTACTCCTCTTCCTCTTCCTGTTATGCCCAATTTTACAAGCAGCAGAATCTAAAGAACCTGCCTGTGGTAAAGAAGTATGTGGGAATATTACAATTCAATCCCCTTTTGGAATCGATAGCAGCTGCTATACTCATTCTTGGTTTAAAGTAACTTGCAATTCGACCCGTAATGGGAAAAGGCCATCCATAAACGTAAATGGCATCGATCTGGAGGTACTTGATTCCATATATTCAGACGCCATTCTCATCAGTAATCCAGTTACTTATATTAATTGTGAGAGTATAAGCGAGGCTAGTGTGAGTGTGAATCTCTCAGGCACTCCCTTTTTCTTCTCAAGTGACAAAAATAATTTCGGGTCAGTAGGTTGCGGAAATTTGGCTACTGTTTTAAGTAACGAAGCTGATTCACTTGGCGGCTGCGTTCAACCAAGTTGTGACCATGTTGCTTCTGAATCTGGCTGCTTTACTCAAATTACGGGGAATTTCACTTCCTGTAGTGTAAACATGACAGCCATGTATCCTGACAGCAACAGATGCGCATCTGCTTTCATCTTTAGCTCGGACTCTTTCAGTAGTGCTTACCCATTACCCACTGGCATCAATTATGGAACAACGCATGTTCCCGCCTTGCTCAGCTGGAATTCCACCTATTGCGACGGAGGTCAGTCACGCGCTGTCACTTCAATTGCTTGGCTTTCATTTTTCTTCTTTTAATTCAGTTAATGTATAGATTTTGCTAATTGTTTAAAATCAGTATTGAGAACCATTCATTTTGTATATTAATATTAATATTTTTAATTGAAAATATTGAATGATATCAAATTCAACCATAAGATTTATACTGGTAACTATATTAATAAGAAACCCTTTATTGAATTTAATGTCACAAATAACACACAAATTTAATTAAAAATTTTACTTAGGGTAACACTTTTCATATGACCTTTTTTAGTAAATATTTATTTATTTTGACAATTAGAAGTAAAGAATGGGTTACTTGATATGGGACCTAAGCTCCTAAATCAACAATATAATACTTTTGTTAGTTTATTTTTGTTTTTTGAAATGACACGTTACTTTTATTTCCTACAAGCATTGGATGTACATACATTTAGTAGATTTTGTAATTTACTTCCTTTTTGCTAAGCCCGCAGGATGCGGAAGACCAGGACTAGGACCTATCCACTTCAACACCCTTAAGGAAGAGTCCTGTGGGAATGTTACTTTTCACTACCCTTTTAGCATGAAGGCCCAAGATGATTCCAATAACGGGTTTAAAGTAATGTGCAACAAAACTGCCAATGGGAAAGAAGTGCCTTTATTAAATATAAATGACACGAATCTACAAATACTGGAGTTCGATTTTTTGTTTGGCACAGTCAAGGTCAACCATCCAATAACTTACTCCAACTGTCGAAAGAACCATCAAAATGGGATGAGTCTCAACCTAACAGGCACCCGCTTTTACTACTCAGATTCCGACAACAACTTCTGGTCTTTAGGTTGTGGTAATTTGGTTACTATTTTCGACCACGAAACAAATAATCTTATTGGCGGATGTTTGCAACCAAGTTGTAGGATTAATAACAAGACTTCCTTTATTGTTGGTTGTCATCTTACTATTCCTAAGGGTCTCAGTTCATTCTTTGCAAACATGAGTGATATGGTTGATTCAAGTGATTATAGGAGGAAAAGATCATGCGGATTTGCTTCCTTGATTTCTTATGACTTTGATTTAAATGATGACTTTGATCTAAGTAATATGATGCATGTCCCAACGCAACTGCAATGGGGCACAGTAATATCTGGAGAGTGCTATTTGAACGATAGTTCGGACACTTCTTGTACATTCGATGGTGAATATTGTTGGTCGAGGTTGAGCGCTAACCATCTATGTTCGTGCAAGCGGAATATCGGTGATATCAGTTATTCAAGATCATGCAAAGGTATGAGTTAACGTTTTTTTTAAGGTACTTCTTTTCTTATATCTATATTATCTTACTTAATATCTCAATCGAAAATTTATTAAAATATCTTTTTATATACAAATTAAGTTATATTATTTTAAGGGTATTCTCATCTTTTTACATTTTTATATAAAATCTATAATAAACCTAACATGGTGAGATTTGAACCTTTCACACAATAAATTTTAAAATTTAACTTTATCATTTCAACTAATAATTCATTGTCTTATACAAGCTTTTAATAAATATGTTTATTGCATAATTTTTTTTCACTCACATCATGGATGTGCCTTCGATTTGTATTATTTTTTAAAGGGCTAATTGAGTTGGTGTCACCCATCATTTGAACAAACGCGCCATAATGAATTTTTTTTTTCTTGTTTTATTTATTTTTTTCAAATAATGGTTTTGCATACGTATTGCTAGAATACTCCTAAACATAATTTGAATGAACAAAAGGAAAAGAAAATTAGAAAGCTATTAAATGAATTAATTTAGTCCCTGTGTCATAAAAAGGAATGAAAAGAATAAAAGAAAGCCAAATTTTTTATGATTTTGTAAATGCCTTTTATATAGTAAATGTTAACGTTGTTATAATTTATTTATTTAATTCTTTTTAATTGTATAGAAATTAAATTGATCCATTTAATAATAGAGGAACTAATTTGATTCAATACTGAATTATATGATTATAGCCTCTCTTTTTTTCTAATTCATAAATGACAGATGGGACATGTGAGAATTATAGGTATTGCAGCATACTTTGCTTGAATACCCCTAGCAACTATTGCTGGTCAGACTCTTGCCCTCCTCATTATGAATACAATAGTACGGGATTTCGTTGCGAGCGTAAAATAAAAACTCAAAACACTCATAATTTGAAAAGCATCATTGTAGGTACGTGGTGAATTTACACTTTTTGTTTTTAAAGTAGAATCATTATGGTTATTGAATTATGTTAATTCAAGTAGTAATTTATTTACTTTTAAATGCGGATGCAGCAACAGTTATTTATCATGAAATTTGTAAAAGTTAAATATCATAACAATGTATGATGTAATAAGGTTTTCTCTTCTTCTTTTTTTAAATGAATGGCTATCAAATATGAATAAAACATTATTAAACATTTTCATGGTTTTTAAGCATGTATTTTAATTTTCAATTTTAGCCATTAACTATGTATCTTATATCTATATAGGTTCTAGCACTAGTGTTGGGACACTATTTCTACTACTCGCAACATGGAGTATGTACAAAGCCCTCAAAAGAAAACAAAAAATCATGCTGAAGCAGAAATACTTCAAAAGGAATGGAGGTTTGTTACTGCAACAACATTTGTCTAGAAATGAAGGTAATGTTGACAAAATTAAATTGTTTACTTCAAAAGAGATGGAAAAGGCGACCGATCATTATAATGAGAACCGAATTCTTGGTCAAGGAGGTCAAGGGACTGTTTATAAAGGAATGCTAATAGATGGAAGCATTGTGGCTATTAAGAAATCCAAAATGGTGGAAGGAAAGAAATTTGATGAAAAGGAGGTTGAACAGTTCATTAACGAGGTGATAATTTTATCTCAAATTAATCACAGGAATGTGGTTAAGCTTTTAGGGTGTTGTTTAGAAGATGAAGCTCCTCTATTGGTGTATGAGTTCACCCCAAATGGTACATTATACGATCTCATTCATAACCAAAATGAAGAATTATCATTGACATGGGGAATGCGTTTACGAATTGCGATTGAAATTGCCAATGCCTTGTTCTATTTGCATTCAGCTGCTTCTGCTCCTATTTATCATCGAGACATCAAATCTAGTAACATACTTTTGGATGGTAAATATAGGGCAAAAGTATCAGATTTTGGAACTTCAAGATCAGTTGCACTTGAACAAACACATCTAACCACTCGGGTGCAAGGAACTTTTGGATACATGGATCCCGAATATTTTCGATCAAGTCAATTTACAGAGAAGAGTGATGTTTATAGCTTTGGAGTTGTTCTAATTGAGCTTTTAACAGGACAAAAACCTATCTCCGCAGAACAATCAGAGCCAATGAGAGGCTTGGTATCTTATTTTTTGGATTCAATGCAGGAGAATTCCTTGTTTAACATTCTTGATCCAATGGTAGTAAAGGATGGTCCAGAACAGGAGATTATAGTTGTGGCTCTGCTAGCAAAAAGATGCTTGAATCTTAATGGAAAGAAAAGACCCACCATGAAACAAGTAGCAATGGAACTAGAATTGATTAAAGCTTCAGGTGGAAATGTTATTGAAGACTGCGGTGACGAAGAGTCTGAAATAAATGACATGATCCATTCATGGGAGACCAATCCTAGTAGTTCAATGTACAGGACAATTACAACCGACAGCGTAACTTTTCCATTAAATTCATCTTTCTAGATTCCAACACTCCTAAAACAATTTCTCTTGATTGATAGCCTTTAGCTTCTCTATATGTCACATTGGTGGAGTCTTGTGGTTGGCCAAGAATTCATACTTGTTTTACTCAATGTTATTTGACCTCTTTAAGGTATTTATTATACAAGTTCTGGATATGTTTTCTTTTTCTTTTGCTAAGTCGATGAATTCATTAATAAAAAAGACCTCCAAACAGGGATACAAAATCCAAGGATACCATAAATCGAAAGAAAAGTAACCCTAATTATACACATCTCTTTTTTCTCTTCTTCATCATTGACCTTCTTCTTCTTCTTCTTCTTATATCTGAAGATGAAATAAGAAGAGGTGATTGATTAACTCACCATAGTAATAGTAAGCCTTCATTGAGCGAGAACAACTAAATAAAGCAAGGGATATTAACAGAATCCAATATAGCCTTATCGCCGTTTTTCTCCGACGCCATTACTACTCTATCAACAACTCTCGAACCTTCAATTTCAACTCCTATCGGAACCCCTCTGATTGTTCATATGCTTCTTCAGGTTTCCCCTGCAAATAAACAAACTAGCATTAAACATCCAATTCCATAAGAAAATAACATCAAACAGAGAAAAGACAACAAAAACTATTTGAAACATACAAAAACACAAATCAAACCAAGGCTGCATATTGACAGATAATTGAGCATCCATTACTTCCTGCATCTATGTATGTATATATATATATATAGAATTGTGTAACACTAAGTCATTAACAAAAAATAATTTAAGAAACATATATTTTTATAATAAGTTATTATATTTTAATTATATCCAATAATTGAAATAAAAATATTATTTTATGTTAATTAATGTAATTAAAAATAAAATATTTAAAAAATTAATTAAATATTAAATGCACAAAATTACATGTAATACTTGTGATATTAGAAGCT
The DNA here is from genome assembly GCA_025698475.1 of Gossypium anomalum. NCBI lineage: Eukaryota > Viridiplantae > Streptophyta > Magnoliopsida > Malvales > Malvaceae > Gossypium > Gossypium anomalum. Next base: position 67,151,264 of record CM046964.1, read on the forward strand.
AATAATATTAAATACTATAGATGTAAACTACATAGGTTTAGCTTAAATAAGCTTGGCTATCTTTAAGTCGAAGAATCCAAATTAAATTGGAGCAAATTAAATTTGAACATCTCAATATGTATTTTCAAAAGGCTTACAATTCAAGTTGAATATTATATCAATGTTTTTGTTATTGGATCAATGATTGAACTAATTAGGCCATCGATTTTCAGTATGTTTGGTTCAAATAAAGTAAATTATTAAAAATCATAAAATAAAAACATTAATAATTATAAAATACTATTCAATCAGTTCAACTGTTTTTAGCTCAGTTTGCATATCAACCATTTTTTTACCTTTCCGGATTGACATCTCGATTGATTCCCAATTTAACTAGATATTCTGATATGGTTTAAACAACATTGCATTATAATTTTTGTACTATTGATTTTTAAAAGAAAAATATTTGAACCGTTGAATATTATATATATTTTACTTTTAATGAATTATATATATAGACATATAAACGCTTCAAGAAATAAATAAAATAAATGATAAAGTTACTAACAATTTAAAAAAATAATTTATAGTATGGAAACGATCACATGAAAGCTCGAGACCTCTCTTCCTATTAGGACACATAGGGAATAGGAACAAATTCATGTGTAAAGTGAATGAAAATTTACAAAAATATAATCACAAGTAATAGAGAGAAAAATTCATATCAATTTATCAAAAAAGTCACATATACAACTTACAACAAAAACTCTAAAGTCAAGCCCTAAAGTAGATTGACTCTCAAAACCAAAGTTTGCAGCGGATTCGCTAAGTTATCATAACATGTTATGGATGAAACTAACAAGTTAGACACGAAAACCTAAAAAGTGAAGTTGTCATTAACTATTTCGGGTTTTGTCGGCTAGTCACCTATCACCTAAAGTTCTGAGGCTAATCCTAAGACAAATGTAAGAGAAAATCTTAAAACTAAGGAATGATCTCATAATCTGGATTCAAGAGTATTGTTACGTGTAAAAAAGGTTAAAGCACCCCCACAACACCTCTTTGGAGATAGTCCTCCAAAGCTTAGTGTTTAAGGTTTTGAAATTCTAGTATTGGCTCCGAGTAAGCCTAATCTAAAGGAAAAAAGATCTCCAAATATATAATACTAAATGAAACTCAAAATTCTAAAATTATTGTCTAAATTTCAAAGTTAACTAAAAAAACTCTAAAATTCTAAAAAAGAAGCGGGATTAAACTTATAATTACAGGAACGTGGTTAAGCTTTTAGAGTGTTGTTTAGAGGCTGAAGTTCCTTTATTGGTGTATGAGTTCATCCCAAATGGTATATTATACGATCTCATTCATAATCAAAATGAAGAATTACCATTGACATGGGAAATGAGTTTACGAATTGCGATTAAAATTGCCAATGCCTTGTTCTATTTGCATTCGGCTGCTTCTTCTCCTATTTATCATCGAGACATCAAATCTAGTAACATACTTTTGGATGATAAATATAGGGCAAAAGTATCAGATTTTGGAACTTCAGGATCAGTTGCACTTGAACAAATACATCTAACCACTCGGGTACAAGGAACTTTTGGGTACATGGATCCCGAATATTTTCGATCAAGTCAATTCAAAGAAAAGAGTGATGTTTATAGCTTTGGAGTTGTTCTTATTGAGCTTTTAACAAGAAAAAAACCCATCTCCGTAGAACAATCAGAGTCAGCGAGAAGCTTGGTATCTTATTTTTTTCAGTCAATGCTGGAGAATTCCTTATTTCACATTCTCGATCCAATGGTAGTGAAGGATGGTCCAGAAATAGTAGGGGCTTTGCTAGCAAAAAGATGCTTGAATCTTAATGGAAAGAAAAGACCCACCATGAAACAAGTAGCAATGGAGCTGGAGTTGATTAACGCTTCAAGTGGAAATGTTATTGAAGACCATGGTGATGAAGAATCTGAAATAGATGACATAATCCATTCATGGGAGACCAATCCAAGTTGTTCAATGTCTGGGACAATTACAACCAACAGTGCAACTTTTCCATTAAATTCATCTTTCTAGTTTCCAACACGCCTGAAACAATTTCTCTTGATTGATAGCCTTTAGCTTCTCTATTTGTCACACTGGTGGAGTCTTGTGGTTGCCCAAGAATTCATACTTGTTTCACTCAATGTTATTTGATCTCTTGAAGGTTTTTATCATACAAGTTCTGGATATGTTTTTCTTTTCCTTTTGCTAAGTCGATGAAATTGTTAATAAAAAAAGACCTCATTTTGCTCTTCTTCATCCTTGACCTTCTTCTTCTTCAGATATAAATAACAAGAGGTGAGTAACTCATCATAGTAATAGTAAGCCTTCATTGAGCGAGAACAACTAAAGAAAGCAAGGGATATTAACAGAATCCAACATACCCTTTATCGCCATTTTCCTCGACGCCATTACTGCTCTGTCAACAACTCTCGAACCAATCAAATGAGCAAATTAAGTTTGAATATCTTAATACATAATTTCAAAAAGCTTCCAATTCAAGTTGAATGTGATATAATGTTTTTGGTATGGATAAGTGATAGAATCATTTACATCGTCCATTTTTAGTATGTTAAGTGAAAATCAAATAAATTATTAAAAAATTATAAAAATAAAAATATTAATAATTCTAAAATACTATTCAAACAATTAAACTTTTTTTAATTCAGTTCATTAGTCAACTGATTTTTTACCTTCCTCGGAATCGAAATTTCAACCGATTTTTAGTTCAACCAAATAGTTCGACTTAAATAACATTGCATTTTAATTTTTTTACTACTGATTATAAAAAGAAAAGCAAAAACCATTATCTTTTTGGAAGAATTTTTCAAAGTCTTATTTTATGGGATATTTTAAATTAAAACTTTATTTTAAACTCTTTTTTAGGAAATCTTAGAAGGTATTTAAAGAGGTTTTGGGGCATGAAAAACAATGAAGAAGACTTTCACAATTTCTTCTGCTATTATTTTTCTCTTTATGGATTGTTAAATTCTTCGTTCTAGTCAAGGGTTTTTCAAAAATTTTGATTCACTGAATTATAACCAATTTATTCAAGAAGTTCAGAAAACTATTTGCAAAATCATATATAATACAAGAGCTAGTTTAGAAACAAATCATGAAAGCATGATAAACAATACCTAACAAGCGCATGGACTTTGAACATCACAAGTTTCTGTTTTGCCTCCAATATGGATTTCATGGTTCACAAGTTGTAACAAAGAGATCATCCGAATGGGAATTCCCAAGGATTTTTGGCCACAAAGAAACTCTTCACACACTTCTTTCGTTTTTGGTCAAGACTTTGGTCGCGGATTTAAGCAAGCGAATGTCAGTGTAGCAATGTGAACAAGATTTTGTGCAACTAGTTAGCTTGTCGGAAGTGGTAGACGATTGTCTAACACATCAATCAACTTCATATTTACCAAATAAGTTGGTGATGACAACCATGGTAACACTTCTTCAGGATGTTTTCCCATTAATTTTTCCAATGCCACCATTTAAAAACTAGAGACACCACATTTTTCGATAACAACCATCGTATAATCAAATTCTGCATATGAAAAATTAGATAAAAAGAAAACCAATTATACATTCAATTAATTTTATAAATTCAAAAGAAAATATCAGAAAATGAAACAAAGAAAATCACCTGGAGCTAAATATCCACATGTGCCCACAATAATAGTGTGATTGGATGAGTCAAGATAAGCATTGTGGCTAAGCAAAGGGAGTCCCCAAAAAGAAGACCTAGATAAATCATCCTACTTTGAGTTGTTCTAACTCCACCTACTGCTTTAACCTTATTCCTAAGTCTTTAATTTATCAAAATCTTTCATTAGATTCAAGTTTGTTACTCTTAGCACCAAACATTTTACTATTTTTAAGTTAACATTGTAGCTTTTGTTTAATGCTAATCTCCTCAATCATATTTTAAAGCTTTTTTTAATTAATGTCTTTCAACTATACCTTAATTTTTAGATTAATTTGTAAAGTTTTTTTTTTTATTAGAAATGATACGGAAACTATAAATTTTATCATAGTTTACTAAGAAACAATGTAATTAACCAATAAAAACATGTCACATGACAAATTTTTATGTTATATATTTTATAGAGTAAATTTCTTAGTCTTAACTTTTAAAACATTTTTATTTTGGTCACCTAAATGAAATCCTTACAATACTATATATTAAGGGTCTGTTTGTTTATATGTAAAAGGTTTTACAGAAAATATTTTCTGCATTTTCCTGTGATTGTTTTACAGAAAATAGTTTGGTCAACGAAAAATGACTTACAGGTCAAAGTAAAATAAGTCATTTTTCCTGTAAAATGACTTACCCTTTTGAAAAGCGTAAGTCATTTTCCGGAAAAGGGCTATCTATAGATAATTTTATTTTTATATAAAAATTAACTTAATCAAGCTTAATATTATTATATTGGTAATAAATTTTATTTTTAAAAATATTTAAAATATTATACTTTTCAATATTATTAAACATACATATTTAATTATTTATATTTAGTCATATAATAAATTATTAATTTATTAAATATAATTTATTATTTTAATAAATTATTTAATATTTTAATTTTATTTTAATAATAAAAATTAAAAATAATAATTTTAAATAATATTATTCACATATTATTGAAAATATTCAATATTAATATTTTAATAATAAATATTTATTACAATTATAAATATATTAATAAGAAATGTTTTGTAGTATAAAGGTTAACATATGTCATAAGTCTATGTACACTTTACAGATTTGTAATTTAGTCTTTGTACTTTTATTTTCAAGAATTTAGTCCCTTTACTTTTCAAATTTGAAAATCAAGTCCAATTGTTAACATCGTTAATTTTTTTGTCAATTTTGTTGATGTCACATTTTTAAATAAAAAACACTTACTTAGTAGTCATGTAATTAAATACTGATGTTGTAACGAATTTGAATTTAACATAATATTTTCAATATATGCAAAATCAATGTAAAATATAAAATTATTGATAAAATAAATTTAACTAAACAATAAAAAATAAGAAAATCTCAATTATATGTTTGTTTAATTAAAAACAACTTTTATGAAATATTTTTAACAAATCTACCAAACAACAGAAAATACTTTACACAGATTCATCTAAACACAAGAAAATATTAGCTTTTTTCCAGAAAAGTAAATCATTTTCCAGAAATCATTTTCCGGAAGTCATTTTCAGTGAAACAAACGGAGCTTAAGTCTTTTTACTAAGTTGGTGTTAATCATCAACTAGATCTCAACTAGAGAATTATTAAAAAAAATCATTTTATTTGCAGAGTATGTTATATGATTATGTGAATATTTTTATCTTTTTATATTGCTAAAAATCAATAAAAAGTTTTATATTTTTAAAATCAATAAAAAATTATCCATGATAATATGGCATTTATAATCAAGAAACTAGGCAGAGAGTAAGGATCATGACAGCTAGGCGTGTCTTGGATCATATAACATTGTTTCTGAGGTCATGGTTTCTTTTAGGGTCAAATATTCTAGTACAAATTTGCAAAAAATCATATCAAATATCCTTGTTCTCCAGAATTTATTTTTATTGTTACTTTTATTTTATATATTGTCTTTATGTTGTTTGAAAGAAGGAAAAACTTGATGATGTATGAAGATTTGAAACAAATTGCAGAATTTATTTCTTCCATAGCCATGAAATACATTACAATATCATATGTAACACGAGCTAGTTTAGAAACAAATCATGACAGCACGGTAAATAGTATCTAACAAGCGGATGGACTTTGAACATCACAATTTTCTGTTTTGCCTCAAATATGAATTTCACTGTTCACAAGTTTTAACAAAGAGATCATCCGAAGGGGAATTTTCAAGGATATTTGGCCACAAAGAAACTCTTCACACACTTCTTTCATTGTTGGTCTAGACTTTGGTTGCGGATTTAAGCAAGTGAATGCCAATGTAACAACATGAACAAGATTTTGTGCAACTAGTTGGCTTGTCGGAAGTGGTAAACGGTTATCTAACAAATCAATCAGTTTCATATTTACCAAATAAGCTGGTGATGACAACCATGGTAACACTTCTTCAGGATGCTTTCCCATTCATATTTCCAATGTCACCATTCCAAAACTACAGACATCGCATTTTTTCAGTAACAATTATTGGATAGGCAAGTTCTGCATATGACAAACCAGATAAAAAGAAAACCAATTATATATTAAATTAATTTTATAAATTCAAACGAAAATATCAGTAAATGAAGCAAAGAAAATCACCTGGAGCTACATAACCACATGTGCCCACAACAATGGTCTGATTGGATGAGTCAAGATCCAACATTTTAGCAGTTCCAAAGTCAACTACAAAGGCCTCAAAGCTTGAGTTTAAAAGAACATTGATACTTGATATGTCTCGATGAACGATGAACTATTGGGGGGTTGCAATTGTAGTGCAAGTAAGACAAAGCATGTGCTATGCCTTTGATGATATTCACTCTTTTTGTCCAATCCATTTCCACAGCTTCCGGTTCATCTCTTAAGTTGCAGAACAAACTCCCTTTTTCCATGTATTCGTAGATCAAAAACATAGACCGTCGGTGTAGACAAAACCCATGAAGCTTCACTAAGCTTCACTATGTTTCGATGTCGTATTTCTGTTACAAACTTGATCTCATTCCTGAAACTGTTGTCAAAAGTTGGATTCTAGGATTCTAAATGATGAAGTTTCTTCAAAGCAACTACTTTTCCGCAAGGGAGTTTTGCTCTGTAAACACTTCCATAACCACCAACTCCAATACAATATCGGAAGCAGGGATTTAAATCGCGGTTGCGGCCGCGTTTTCGGTCGCGTTGCATTTATCGCGGTTACGGACATAACGGATGCTATTGCGGTTACTGCGGGTATCGCGGTCATGAATTTTTTTAAAATTCGCACAACATATTATAAAACATAATAATTATAATTATAATTATAAAAAATTATTTTTAATAATTTTTAGAGTGTTTTTTAACACTTATTTTTTTTTAAGCAAAATTAATGGATGCAATAAAAATGGGGAAAACCAAAAGGAAAACAAAACAATAGGCCATAAGAAAATACTACTGCTCCCCCCTTTCACATTAATGACACATTTCATTCAAAGAAATGGATGAAATGGGCGATGCACTGGGAAACTAAAACACTAGCACTGTACCCTAAGACTAAAATAAAATCTTGAAAACAACATAAATCTATTTGAGAATTAAAAAACGTTAAAGCCCATTGGTTTACCCTTGAAAACATAACTTGGTTGAGCCTATCAAGTGAGGGAAATTGAGCTTAGCTTTTGAGCCACGAATCTTGAAAGCGGCTTTATCATAAGCCAAAGCAGCATATTCGGGCGTTTGGTAAGTCCCTAGCCAAATCCGTAACCCATTCTTCTTAGGATCCCTTATCTCTGCCGCATACTTTCCCTACGGTCTCCTTCTCACTCCCCTGTAATTCACCCTTTTCCCACTACCCACCGCCGCTTCGTCTTCTAAATAACTCCCTTTCTTCCATTGGAGAAAACCTTCAGAATGGCCTTGATCTTTCAGAAAAAATTTGCTGGCTCTTCTCTCAATCAACAACCCCTCTAAGATCCTGAGTTTCATCGGAGCTTTTTATATTCCTCCGGAGTAAGGTACAACGAAATCCAAACTTTTTATCCTTCACGAAAACTCTGCATGTCTTTGAGGATTTAAAATAACGGGGGGATAGCAGCCCGTTATTACCGCAATTGACCGTTACCCGTTAAATAGCGGCCGCGATCCACCGCTATTGGTGTGAATCCGCTTCACACCGCTATTTTCAGCAATAGCGGTTTCGGACGGCGCCGCTACCGCTATATAACGGCTGCTATACCGGTAGCGGGCCGCTGTTTAAATCCCTGATCGGAAGTCAAAATCCTCCGTTGCTGCAACAGTATCCTCGTATGCTATCTTTCCATCATAGTTCCATATGGAACACAAATCCCCATTCTTCGTTAGTTGTACACCGGCACTATTATTCTTGAGCTTAAACCGTGAAAATAAAAAAATCCCAAAATGGATAATGTGGATAAGATGGCAATAGGGAGGAATATTTTGATATAGTAAGGAATTTTACTGCTATTGGCTTTGTTACTGGAGAAGGACACATATAGGGTGATAAACCGCTATTGCCTTCAAATGGATTGGGAAAAATCTTGTTACAATTATTTCCAGCATCGACAATGTAGATATCAGTAGCAGACAAGATAGGGACAGAACTTGAGAGTTTGTTGAAGCTAAGGTTTGCATATGATAGATCAAAAAGCTTGCCAATTTCTTTTGGGATAGGACCTTGTAATAGATTAGAACCAAGGCTTAAGTACCATATCTTTGATAAACGACCAATACAAGAAGGGATTAAACCACTCAATTTGTTTTGGGAGAGGTTCAATATGGTTAAATTTTCTAAATTACAAATTTCTTGGGGAATAGGACCTTTTAATAGATTAGAACCAAGGCTTAAGTATTGCATCTTTGATAAACTACCAATACAAGAAGGGATTGAACCACTCAATTTGTTTTGGAAGAGGTACAATGAAGTTAAATTTGCGAAATTACAAAATTTTTGGGGAATAAGACCTTCTAATAGATTTGAATAAAGTTGTAAGGTATCCAATTTGGACAATGTACCAAGACAAGAAGGGATTGAACCATTCAATTTGTTTTGGTAGAGGCTTAATGAAGTTAAATTTGCTAAGTCACAAATTTCTTGAGGAATAGGACCTTCTAATAGATTTGAATCAAGTCTTAAGGTATGCAATTTAGACAACTTACCAAGACAAGAAGGGATTGAACAAGTTAATAGATTCCAAATCTAACTCCAGGATTTCCAAGTTGGATAAATTACAAATGCAAAAAGGGACTGAACCACTTATTTGATTTTGGTCTAGATAAATTTCTTCCAAAGTGGGCAAACGACACAAAGCTAGAGGAATATGACCAGTAAATCTATTATTAGTGATGCTTAAAAAGCTTATTTTCTTAAAATTTTCAATATTTTTAGAGATCGATCCTTCAAGGTAGTTATCATCAATGTATAGATGTTTCAAATCTGTCATATGGTACAGAATAAATGGTATTTTAATAAAAAGCTTGTTGCTATGAGGATCCAAATAAACCAAATTTGATAAAAATCCTAATTCTGAAGGAATGTTCCCAATAAGACTATTGGCACTCAAGTTTAAACTGACAAGGTTCACTAGATTTCCTAGTTGTGGAGGGATGGAACCGTTAATATTATCGTTATAGGGAATGTCAAGGTACTCTAGTTGGGTTAGGTTTCCTAGAGAAGGAGGTAACTCATCGGATAAACCACAATAGGACAAGTCAAGGTACTTCAATGCAGATAGATGATGGGTTTTTCACACAGGAAGAAAAACAGAACTAATTCATCCGGATAAAATATGAAGCTCTTGTTGAAGCTAGAGCAACAAAGCAATAATTTCGGATAAAATATGAAATAAGTTTGAGATTCAAAGAAATGAGAGTTGTAAGGAAAGCAACCAAAACAAGCAGAAGCAAAAGGGATGAGAAATTAAGAGAACAAGAATTGGCTATTCTCATTACATTACTTCATCAAATGTATGATGTACATATATAAAACTACAACAATATTTTTAACTTGTAGAAGTGAACAAACATTAAATACATCCTAATGATAACCTAGGACCTGTTTAAAACTAGAAACTACTTGACCACAGTCAAAAAGTTTTCTGTCAAATCATATACAGGTCGTCTGTTACAAAAACATACTTCATCCGGACAACATACGTACGTACATTTGTAGCTACTATATTTCATCCGGGTAACATACATACTATTGTTTGTTGCCACCTTTAACACTCCTCCTTAGCTACAAAACAGCAGACACCAATTTGCTTCTTCAAATACTCGAACCTAGTGGTAGCTAACGGCTTGGTCAAAATGTCTGCCAATTGAACTTCTGAGCAGCAACGGACCAAGTTGATCTCCTTTAACATCTCTGCCTCCCTCACAAAATGATATTTGATCTTGAAATGCTTAGTTTTGCCATGAAACACAGGGTTCTTGGTAATTGCAATAGCTGACTGATTGTCAACTTTGATCTCTGTTGCTTCAGCTTGACCAACATTCAAGTCATCCAGCAGCTTTCTAAGCCAAATTGCTTGATTACTAGCCCCAGCAGCTACAATATACTCTGCTTCAGCTGTTGATTGAGCAACAATTTGTTGCTTCTTTGAGCTCCAGCTAAAGGCTCCTGATCCTAGAGTGAAGAAGTATCCCGATTTACTCTTCATATCATCAATCGAGCTAGCCCAATCACTGTCTGAATAACCGACCAGCTTCAGTTCCTCAGCTCTCTCAAACTTCACACCATAGCCTAAGGTGCCTTTGACATACCTTAGGACTCTTTTAGTAGCTTTAAAATGTGCAACATTGCAGCAGTGCATGAATCTCGATAGAAGACTAACAGTATACAAGATGTCTGGTCTTGTTGCTGTCAAGTAGAGTAGGCAACCAACCAAACTTCTATACTCCTTTTCATCTATTCGATCATGCTCACTGGTGCTTGAGAGTTTTTCTCCTAGTGCAACAGGAGTGCTCACGGGCTTGCACTTTGACATGCTGAATTTACTTAAAACTTTCTGTGCAAATACTTGCTGGCTTATGAAAATGCCATGCTCATTCTGATTAACTTCCATACCAAGGAAGTAGGTCATCAAACCTAAATCAGTCATCTCGAACACATCTAGCATTTGCTTCTTGAAATATTCAATCAGCTCACCCCTACAACTAGTAACCAATAAGTCATCCACATAAAGTGAAACTATCAACAAGGTTTCTTTCTCAGCCTTCTTCACATAGAGTATAGGCTCACTTATGCTCTTTTCAAATCCAAGCTTTGACAGATATGCATCAATCATGTCATACCAGGCCCTTGGAGCCTGTTTTTCATACAATGCCTTTTTGAGCTTGTAAACCTTGTCTTCCTCACCAGGGACCTTGAAACCCTTAGGCTGTTCTATGAATATTTCTTCCTTGAGAAATCCATTCAGAAATGTTGACTTTACATCCAATTGATGCACCTTCCACTGTTTTTGAGCAGCTAAGGTAAACAGTAGCCTTATGGTGTCTAACCTTGCAACAGGTGCAAAGGTTTCAAAATAATCAACACCTTGCTGCTGACTGTACCCCTTCACAACTAGTCTGGCCTTATGCTTGTTCAGAGATCCATCTGCATTGTTCTTGATTCTGAACACCCATTTGACACCCGTAATCTTCCTATTTACTGGCCTATCAACCAGCTCCCATGTGTCATTTTTATGGATCATCTCCATTTCAGCTTTCATGGCCTCTTCAAAATTTGAAGGTTCAACTATTGCAACATTACATCTTTGGTAGATGTCTGCAATAGCCCTTGTCCCTCTCACAGGTGCTTCATTAAAATTATCATCAACTGGCCCTTCTTCAGCTAGCTCCAAACTGTTGTCCTGCTGATCTTCATCAGTCAACCTTGCATCAGCATTATTCCAGCTCCATACTCTACCTTCATCAAACCTCACATCCCTACTCACCAATATTTTCTTCGTCGAGGGATCACACCCTGTAGCCCTTATTAGTGTTGCTGTAGCCAACAAATATTCCTGGAGTAAGCCTTCTCTCGAGCTTGGTTCTTCTCTCTACTGGAATAAGGGCATAGCAAACACAGCCAAACACCTTTAGGTGTGAAACAGAAGGCTTAATTCCATGCCAGGCTTCAAAAGGAGTCTTTTCCTTCACAGCAACGGTTGGCAACTTATTGAGTAGGTACACTAAGGTATTGACAGCCTCAGCCCAAAACTTGTTTGGCAGCTTGCTCTCAAACAGTAAGCATCTAGCCATATCAAGCATTGTTCGATTCTTCCTTTCACATACTCCATTTTGCTGAGGAGTATAAACTGTTGTTATCTGATGGTGAATCCGAGCTTGTTCACACAACTTCTGGAACCTTTCAAACAGATACTCAGTGCCATTATCTGATCTCAAAGCCTTAATCTTGCAACCAGACTGATTTTCAGCCAATGCCTTAAATTTTTTGAAGGCTTCAAACACTTTAGATTTCTGATTCAAGAAATAAACCCAGCAAAACTTGGTTAGATTATCTATAAACAGCACAAAGTACTTGTAATATCCCGAATTAGGGCCTAATAAGAATAGTGGTTTTGTGACCACAAATTCGAGATAGAAATGATTATTTTATAATTATTTTGAGCTTCATGATATGATTGCATGATTATGTGAAAATTTCGTGACGAAATTCTATGCATAAAGTGCTTAAGTTGAGATTAGGGACTAAATTGAATAATTTGTAAAACTTGCATTCTAGAAGTTTTTAGTATGAACTTGTTTTGGAATATTAATGAGGAGGTCTTAAATAGGACCAATTTCTAAGTTTATGGACAAAAATTGGACATGGATGGAATTTTTGAAAGTTTAGTAAGGAAGGGCATTTTGGTCATTTGTATATTAAATGAAATAAAATGGGAAAAATAACACAAAATGATCATCTTCTCCATAAGTTGCTGCTAAATTTTGCTGTCCACCATAGCTAGGGTTTCAACACTTTTAAGCCTTGATTGTAAGTGATTTCTATGCCCATTTTTAATGTTCTTTACATTTTTGAAATCCAAGTAGCTCGATTTAGCTTATGCTAGCAATAATTCAACCTAGGATTCGTATTTGGAAAAATACCCATAGGTTAAATTTGTGTATTATGGTGTTTTGTGATAGAATATGAGGTTTTAAGTTATGTTAGACAACTTGTGCTTTAAGTGAAAACGAGCAAAAGGGCTTAATCGGTAAAAATACCTAATAGTCATAAGTACATGTTAGAGTGTGAATTTGATGTTGTCATAGAAGGGAAAAATGATCAGTATGTCATAAAAAATAAAAAAATAGGATGAATTTTAATTTCCGAGCCTTGGGGCAAAAGTGCAAATATATAAAAGTTTAGGGGTAAAAATATAATTTTGCCAAAGTTCGTACTAAAGTGTTTTGATGAATGTATGTATTAAATAAGATTAATTTGGCATTATAGATCAAGAGAAATGAGATTCAAGTCGTGATCGAGGGAAAAACAAAGTTTACGAGGAATAGGCTCGATTGCTAATATTTTGTATCGAGGTAAGTTCATGTGTAAATATGGTAACATAATTGTCAATTTAAGTAATATAATGTTATTTATATGATATGATGATTATTATCATTAAAGTTATTTATATGATATGAAGATTTTTATCATGAAATATTATGTTTTGTGGTTATTATTGAGTAATATGCAAATTATGTTTACTACTTGATAAATATGAATTTCTATCGAGTGTCGGTTTCGATATTCCATGGAAGACGACAAAGATATGTGATCGAGGAAAAAGCCCGTTTCAACCTTGGGAATAGATTAGAATACAAGTGACATGTCACTAGGATATTGAGTTCTGAACTCGTTGAGTTAAGTCCGAGTTCGTGAGATGTGACTCGGCATCCGAGCTCGTTGAGTTGAGTCCGAGTTCATTTATGGGGGGGTTACATGGAAGCTTGGCTACATAAGTTCCGCAGGCTATTGAGTTTGTCTAGCTATGGGTATGACACTTACGTTCATGAAATCCATGTATTCAAATTATATTCCGATGTGTTCAACGGGTGAATCTTAAGTGAATAAGGAGAATGCCTAAAACGAAGGTGATATGTTGGTAAATGTGGTGAATGAGAAAATTTGACAGGTATGTGCTTAAACCCTCGGGTTGAGAACTTGGTATGATGAAATCGTAGTAAGATATTAAATGCAAATGTAATATGAATATCTTGGTGTTGTTTATGCAACTGATGTTTATGTTGAATTGCATGATTATGTTACTTGCTATTTGCATCTGAACTTACTAAGCATTTATGCTTACTCCCTCCTTTTCATTCATTGTAGTTTTGTCAAGCCGGCTTGAGCATCGAGATAGGTCAAAGACTCGTTCACACTATCGGAAGACTTAAATTGGTAAAATGGCTTGTATACTTTGAATGTGGCATGTATAGCACTATACTCACTTTGTGTAAACGATCTTATGATATGGTTATGGTTTGGTAAGAAAAGGGTTTGTAAATGATTAACCATTGGAATGACCAATCTAAATCATATTTTATGTCATGTTTGTTTAAAATGCTATTTAGTCCATGAAAATCTATAGTAAAGTGAAATTGGCTATAAAACAGAATTTCACAGCAGCAGTGATGTGAGTTTGAAAAATCACTAAAAATAGTAGAAATATAATTAGATGATGAATAAAATATGGAATTTAATAATTATAAGTCTATTTTCATATGGATGGAACAAAACAGGTATATGAGTTATATTTTATGAGATATTTAAATTTTTGTGAAACATGACCAGAGTGATTTCTGGATCTCCTGTTTTAATTTTGGAAATTCACTAAAACTTTTACAAAGATAACTAGAAGTCATGATTTATATGTACAGATTCATTATTGAGTCTAGTTTTAAGATAAACAAACATCATAGTCTTTTGAATTCTGTAAAAAGAGAAAAGTGGCTCGTAGTGAATAGAGGTCAGAGCAGTCGAACCCTAAAACAGGGGAGACTTTAACTAATAAACTGTACTAATTTGCCTAACCAAAAATTCTAGAAAAAATTTATTAGATAAATATATGAGTCTAGTTTTAGAGAAAATTTACGGATCTTAATTTTGAGTTTTGGAACTTGAGATATGAATTTTTAAGCGACTGTGATGTAGTTAATTAGCTTGTCTGGAACTTTTAAAAATAAATTGTTTGAGCTGTTTAAGTGATAAATTAAGGTTAGTAACACCTCGTGCTCGACTCCGGCGACAGTCTCGGGTATGGAGGCATTACAGTACTTACTGTCATTTAAGATAGAGGTCTTCATTGGTCTACAGACATCAGAATGAACTAACTCAAGTCTTTCTCGAGCCCTCCATGCCATATTAACTGGAAAAGGCAACCTGGTTTGCTTACCAAGCTGGCAAACCTCACAGACAGTGTCTTTGGGTTCAACTTTTGACATGTCTTCAACCAAGTTCAACTTATGCAACTGATCAAGTGCCTTGTAATTAACATGTCCTAATCTCCTGTGCCATAGACTAGCATCATCAACAAAGCTGGTGTAAGCCTTCTTCTCAAGTTGATTGACATCAAGCATAAAACACCTGTCTGTCATGTGGCCAACTCCTGACCATAAGAGTCTTCAACAATGCATGAGCCATTCTTAAAAGCAAGTGAGTAACCTTTTTCTACAAGCTGACCAACACTAAGTAGATTCTGATCTATGTCAGGCACAAAAAGTACATCAGAAATCACTTTGTTACCTGACTTTGTGTTGATCACCACATTGCCCCTGCCTTTGGCTTCAATCAGGTTTCCATTACCAATCCTGATCTTTGAGGCAAAACTTCTGTCGAGCTCCTTGAACAGCCTTTCATCAGCTGCCATGTGGTGTGTACAGCCACTATCCACTAGCCAGTCACAACTGACCTTGCTTGAGGTTGCAAAATAGGAGGCTGTAAAAACATGCTCCTCCTGAGCTTGAAGATCCTCAGCAGCCTTAGCTTGCATTTGCTATTGAGCTTGTGTCTTCCCTTTATTTTTGCACACCCTCTCAACATGTCCCAGCTATTTGCAGCTCCTGTACTGAACATCTGGTCTGTGCCAACAGTTCTTCTCCAAATTTGAAGTCTTCTTGCAGTGAATGCATGGTGGAAATCTATTCTTCCCTGCATCTTTTCTTGATTTCTCCCTTTTATCGACCCAAGTTTTCTTCCTTTTTTGACTAGAACCTGAGCCTTCCTTGACCTTTGCTTGAAAAGCTCCTTCAGGATGCTCTTCCTGCCTGTTGGCCCTCCTTTGCTCAAGTGCATATAGGGAATTTACCAACTCAGACAATGAGATGGTTGATATGTAACGCCCCAAAAATTGGGCCTAGAAGGTATTGGGCCTAGGGTCTGGGTTCGGGTGGAAGACGGCCCGAAAAATTTGGATGTTTTAATTATTATTAATTTTCGGGATTTCTGTGATTTTGGAGAATTTTAGAATTTCTGTGTTTTGACTGCTTGGTATAGGTCTGAGTATGTTAGTGGGCCTCTAGAAGGCCCAATTCTAAGTTAAAATCTGGTAGTTTTAACTAATTTTAATTCTAAATGGAAAAAGGAATTCTGGTATTTTGGGCTTTTAAAATTCCATGGGTAAAATAAGCCACAAGAAGGCATGTGGCAAAGTGGCATGTGACGCCACTAGGGTGCTTAAAAAGTGGCGTGTGGATGATTAGGGAGAGCTAAGGTTCAAGTCACAAGGTAAGCAAATTATAGTATTAATTTTTGTGAACAGGAAGGGGATGTGATGGAATTTAAGTGGAACTCTGTTAGGAAGAGTTGGAGTGATTTAGGAGATTGAGTAAGGAGGGGATAAGGGAGAAAGTTTAGGAACTGATCAAGGAGGGTGGTTGTGGCCGAATGATGGACTCTTGAGGAGTAAGAGTTGGCCGGCCAAGGGATTCTGTAAGGGCAAAATTCGGCTAGGTCTCCTAATGGTTATAAATTTGGCATTTGGAGGAGTGTAGTGCCATTTCTGACCATTCTCTTTCTTCTTCTTTTCTCCCCTTTTCTCCTATTCTCTTTTCTTCTTCTTTTTCTTTTCTTCTCTAGCCGAACCTTTCCTATCACTCTACTCTTCCATTCCATTCGTTTCTAAGCCTTTATAACTGATTGCCATAAAAGCCGAAATCCTAAAAACCTATTCTTGTGTCGATTTCTCCTAACCAACTTCTCTTATTTTTCTTTCATCTTTCCTGGCCAATTTTCACACCCTCTAAATCCCAACCTCTGTCGACATCAACATTGCAAAACCCCCATATCTAATCAACTTTTTCTTCACAGTTTCAAAAAGCTGAAAATATCATAGCTTTTGAGGCATACAGCCGAATATTTAGACCATTAAAGATTCGATTCCTGCTAATATTTGAGGGATTGATCTGCGTCAGATTTGAATAGAAACTAAAGTGGAATCGTTTTGGTTGAAAGAATCAGTGGTAAGTTCTCAAATCTATTCTTTATTTCGGGATTTAGAAAAGCCGAAATCCCTAAAGGCATAGGGAGGCTGTCGATTGGAGCTTAAGGCTCTAAAGAGTTGTAACAAATCATTTATTTTGGTGTTAGTGTGATCTAGAGGCTGCTGATTGAAGGCTTGGACAAGCAGAATGACTAGATCTGGATCTAGTTGCTAGTTTTGGCAAAGGTAGGATCTCAAGGGCCATAGGTATTGATGGCCGATTATGGTAAGTAAGTTTATGATGGTTGCCATTGTATTTGGATCTGATATGTCTAGTGACCGATTGTAGGATATCGTGGGAGATTCTGGTAGCAGTTGTCGCAAATCAACTGTGTAAACGACACCCACTAGTAGACTAGAGGCAAAAGCTGAAAAGCTAAAATACCGAAATGCCGAAGAGCCGGCATTTCGAGAACTTGCGAGCGTGCTAGCGCTCGTGGGATTGTTTGTATTGATAATTTTGGTAACTTCAACGATAAGATTGCAAAGTGTGCAATTTCATGCACCTCGGTATATTTGGGCTTAGTGGGCCAAAATCAGGTTAATGGACCAACGGGCCCAAACCGGTAAAAACGCTCGGTAAGTGTTTCTGTTAATACGTTAATAACTATAATGAGCATGAAACCCTAAAATGACTGATAAAATTACTGAAATAACCTCTGTAAGGTAGAATTACCGTAATACACCTGAAGGGGTAAGTTTACAATTACGCCTCATTGAGGGTAAATAACTGTTATTACGCTATAATCTGACTGTCTTTCTGAAGCATGCCTTGTTAATTATATATATTCTGCATACATGTCATACTGCATGGGGTTGGGTTTTGTTATGGAGGAAGAACAGGCGCAGTGGTGGTGCCACATATTCTGATATAAGCAGCTTTGCTGCGGATTATAGTTAGTGCCGCAACCGGTGCTAACACTGTAAGTGTAGGGATGGCGTGGGTGATTTATTCCCCACAGGAAGTGTAGGGATGGACGGAGGCAAGTGCAGGGTTGGATCGGGTTATCATGCATTAATCATATGAGACTGTTTTGTTATGGGCCAACTGTATTGAAATAGGCCCAACTGTGTTGATATGGGCAAGGCCCAATATATCTCGACTCGTAATAGGGCTACGGCCCAGATTGATACTGATATAGGCTAGGCCCAGTATACTCTGATATTGTAAGGGGCTATGGCCCAAATTAATACTGATATGGGCTAAGACCCAGTTAACACTGATTTCTGGATAGGGCTCAGGCCCAGTAAAGCTTGAACCGATATAGGCTCTAGTTAGGTTTATTTTACAGACTGAGTTTTCCAAACTCACCCCCTTTTTCCCATCTTTGTAGGTGAGCCTTAGATCGGTGGACTTGGAGCTGTGAGGGATTCGGAGTGGCCACACGTTCTGCAAATTCAGTTTTCTTCTGGTGATTCGGACATCTTTTCATTTACTTTAACGATTTGGGTTTTAAGTTGTAATAAGGCCGCTTTAATTATTTTTAATTGTCTTAATATGTTTTGATTAGAGTAGATTTATATTATTTTAATCGATAAATTTGAATAGCTTTAGGGCTCAATTTTAAAAAAAAATAGTTACTTGATTTCAAAATATCACGATGACAAAGCAAAGCTTCCGCAATGAAAACATTTTCCAAAATTAATAACCTTTTAAGTGGGCTTAAACGAATTGGTTTTCAAAGAACATTCACTAAGTTAAGGTGTGGCAATGGTGGTGTGCATGTCTAGGATTGGATCTGAAGGGAGCTTGGTACTTAAGCAGTCTAATGGACTCACCTCCTCTTTTTCTGGCATTCTACCTGGTGCACAGCTTCCATTCACTTTAACTCATAATGAATTTATTCTTTAAACACTAAAAAAGTTTTTCTGGATTAAAAATATAAAAATATTTTTAACACTTCGATGTGGCACGTCAGATTCGATCATAACGTCTAGGCCGGGTTTAGGGTGTTACATGATAAATCCCTCGAGTCCTCCAATGAAGAAATCTTTGACTGAAACTTCTTCGGGAGAGTTGTAATGACCGTTTCAACAACTCTGATCTCACTAAAATTATCACCAAGGAGCCTAATGTTGTTGACTATGGCCATTATTCTGTCAGAGTACTGCTTAATGGTCTCTGACTCTCTCATCTTCAGATTCTCAAAATCCCTTCTAAGGTTGATCAACTGTTGCTGTCTTCTTTTGTCTGACCCCATAAACTCCTCCTTTAGTTTCTCCCATGCTTGCTTTGGTGAATCATAAGCCATTATTCTTGTGAAGATCACATCAGAGACCCTATTTTGCAAGCAGGCCATTGCTTTATGCTTATTGGCACACTCTTCACTGTGTTGCCTCATCTGAGCAATGGTTGGATTGGCCTTCAGTGGAGGTGGTTCAGCATCATTCTCAATTACACTCAACAAATCATGTGCTTGAAGGGATGTCTTCATCTTAACTACCCAAATGTTGTAGTTTTCTCCAGCAAACATAGGTGATGGTGTGAAACTCATCTTTGCAGTAAACAAATAGACCAACGAAAAAATAGCTTCTGCTTCTTTTTCTCAAACACAACCAAGGTCCTCAAAGACTTAGGCTCTTGATACCATTTGTTGGGTTTTTCACACAGGAAGAAAAACAGAACTAATTCATCCGAATAAAATATGAAGCTCTTGTTTAAGCTAGAGCAACAAAGCAATAATTTCGAATAAAATATGAAATAAGTTTGAGATTCAAAGAAATGAGAGTTGTAAGGAAAGCAACCAAAACAAGCAGAAGCAAAAGGGATGAGAAATTAAGAGAACAAGAATTGGCTATTCTCATTACATTACTTCATCAAATGTATGATGTACATATATAAAGCTACAACAATATTTTTAACTTGTAGAAGTGAAAAAACATTAAATACATCCTAATGATAACCTAGGACCTGTCTAAAACTGGAAAGTACTTGACCAACTTTATCCAGTCAAAAAGTTTTTTGTCAAATTATATACAGGTCATCTGTTACAAAAACATACTTCATCCGGACAACATACGTACATTTGCAGCTACTGTATTTCATCCGGGTAACATACATACTACTGTTTGTTGCCACCTTTAACAATAGATCACCTATCTAATGTGGGGTTTTTCCACCAAGTTGATGATCACTGAGATCAAGAAGGACAAGATTTGGAAATGAAGTGAAATTCAATTTCCCAAATCTATTTCCAACTTCAATATTGGGCACATCAGAAATGTTAATTTTGGTGATGCTTCCAATAGTGTTGCATGATATACTTGGCCACTGGCGACGTTCTGAAGCATTGTTGCTATGGTTACTCCACCACTCACTTTCTACCATAGCTATGGCTTCGGACGTCAAAGGTGATGAATATGCTTTTGTCACAATTCTAGCAATGGAAATTAGAAAGATGGCAGTTTGCAGTATCCAAAAATAATGGAAAAGGTTGAGGATGAGGCCATGTTTAATTAGATGAGCTTAATTATCTGCTAAGGGTTTAGTTGTATCATGTCATAATTTCTGGTAATGAATTTATACAAGTTCATTTCATTTCTTTTTCTGAGCTGAAAGTTTATGGAAAACACCAGGGCACATTGACTAATGTTCTTCACATAGAAAGAAAACACAATAGGATCAAAGTGGAAAATTTGTTTGTTATAACATATATAGTATGGGAACCTAGTAAAGTAGGTTAAACACAATAGGATCAATAAGTGTTGAGTGTAGTGATAAAAACATATTGCAATTTGAAAGAGAGAGCACGCGTTCAATCTTTGGAGACGATACTGTTAGAAGAGGTTAGTCATATACTCCAAACATGGATCGTAATTGTAACACCCCAAACTTGACCTAGACGTTGTGGCCGAATCTGATGATGTCACATAAGAGTGTTTTTGAAAGCGCATTGACCTTAAAAACTTTCCAGTTATTATCTTTTACTTAGTTCGGGAAAACATGGACTAATTGATTTGTCTTAAAACATTTCTTTTATGCGGAAGCTTTTGAAACCCAATAATTTTCAAAAATCATTTTTATTTACGAAAAACCTTAGTTTATTTTAGGAAAATTGTACTTTGTTGCGTTGCAGTGTATAAATCCATAATCAACAATTCAAAATCCCAAATTAAAACCAAATTGTCCCAAAGTCCATCATACATAAAATACCAACAAGAAATAAGCGATGTAACCGCAAAAAAAAATCGTAAATAAGCAGTTCGATAGAGGTGGTCACCGTTGAGCCCTCTGCTGCACCGATCCATCAAGTCCGGGGATTACCTACACAAATTAAACAGAAAAAAGTGAGTTTTCGCAGACTCTAGTGTGTAATCCCCATTGAAAATATACACAGTAGTAGAAGTCAGTCATATATCCAAATAACAGATAATTTGGGCCTGAGCCCTTTACAGAATCGGTGTAGACCTTAATCCACTCAGATACAGAATCAAATACGAACTGGGCCTTAGCCCATCTCAGATATAACATGCATAATAGAGCAGAATAACATAATTATGCCCACCAGCCCTGCACACCAACTCCTTCCAACCCAACACACCATCTGGGGATAAAATCGACCTACCTATCCCAACACACCGTACTGTACTAAAATGTGGCACATAATCAGATAATTACAGCTGAGCTACCAGATAACAAGCTTAAAAGCCTTTCAGAATACTTCCTCCATCATAACACCAACCCCACCCCGATGCAATGCATCATACAAATATGGCATGCTATAACGTAATTTAACAGATCATATAATCAGTCAAATACACATGCTAAGAGTAACGTGCTTAATACATACATCACATAATCAGATCACAGAATCAAGGGTTAAGTAATGCTTACCAACTGTACGGTAGGTCACAGTCGACTTGGGCGACCCGTGCAACCTTACAGATTATTTTAGAAAAATGGGCTCACACACTCATGTGGCCTACCCATGTGGGCCCACATGCCCGTGTGGCCCACATGGCCCAAATTGGCCTTGGCCATGTGGATCACACGGCCCAAATTGGCCTTGGCCATGTAGATCACACAGCCTGACCCAGAATTCCACACGCCCGTATGGGTCCACACGCCCATGTGGCCCACGTGGCCCAAAACAGTCAAGCCCGTGCCTCGCACACGGCCTGTCTAGCCATCACACAACCGTGCCTAATGCGCACAATCTGGCCTCGTTGATCACACGCCCGTGTAAAGGCACACGACCTACCACACGGCCATGTGGCATCAACAGAATGGTTTTAAACTTTCGTCAAAACATCATTTTCTACATTTTTGGGTACACACTTGTATCGTTTTTGGTGCCTAATCATTCTCGAGCCCTCCAATACCTAAAAACCAACATTCCAGAGCCCGGATTAACAACATTCATAAAAAATCCAACTGAACTCAATTTACCGTCGAAACCCTAAAACACTAAACACCACACGCGAGTACTTATCGCTACCAAACAGGACTCTGAACCCTCAAACCATCGTAGGAACCCCTAGCCAAAACTTGCTCTTCGCCTAAAACGAAAATAACAACCCAACCCTCCATCAATTATAAAGTTGTCAGACATTGAAACTTAACAAAAATGTGACTTACCAAACGGCACAGCCCAACGTAACACAAGAGAAATGATAAGGGTTCAGAAAAGAGATACAAAAAGAAAGAAAACTATGGAGAAGGGAGGCAGAATTTTGGCAGGGGAAGGGGAACAAAACGTCAGAAAGGTTTTTAAGAAAAAAAAGAAGAGAAAATTTTGCAAAAAGAAAGATATCAAAAATCTAAAAACCCCTAAATCCCTTAATTTACTTATCCACTAACCCATTTCTCAGAGTTATAGTTCAACCAAAATTCTATCTGACAACCGAGCAAAAGTATAAACTCCCTTGCTCACCTAGGGATCCGATCATAGGACCTCCAACACACCAACACTCCACCTAACCACCAGCCCAGCAGGCTCATTCTGATATGGACTTACCCACAATTAAACATAAGCCTACTGAGCAAGGGTAAGGCTTAGATCAGAAAAATACCAAAATTTGCCCAAGTAAGGCTTGAACTTGGGACCTCTCACACACACACCAAGAACACTTAACCACTGAAGTAGATACATACTTTTGTCACAGTTTAGGAGAAACAAAAATAAGAAATTTGGGGTGTTACAGTAATATAGACATGAAACATACCAATGATACATATTTTCAATAAGTTAATATAAAATTTACTACATATATAAAAAAATATATAACTTTTTATTTGATTAATAAGTGTTAAGTATGACTCCTATTTCAGTCAAATTTGAGAAATAATCTTCTAGTTAAACTCTATTTATTTGTTTCAATCAAACACTGATTAGTTTAGATTATTTTATTATTATTTGACCTATGAATTTAGCCTATAAAATAGGCTCTTTTACAACCTTGGAAAAGACACCCATTAGATATTAGAACTCATAACACATTTAGAGAATTTTGTGTTTACGTTTTGAGGGTTCTTTATTTTCGGGTTTTTGGGGTTTAGTTTTTATCTCCATCTTTTGTACTCTTCGTTCTTTTGCCATTATAGTAAAATTATATTTGCCCGTGGTTTTTTTTATCCTTTTTGGAGGGGTTTTTCCAGGTTAAATTTGTGTGTTCAAATTCTCAATTTATTCTGCTATTTTTTCTTGTTGCTTAATTGGGTCGGTCCTAACAAGTGATATCAAAGCTAGTTCAATTTTCATAGATCAACCCATTTAGATATGGGAGCAACAAGGTTTGAATTTGAAAAGTTCGATGGTGAGACAAATTTCAATCTATGGCAAGTTCGGATGATGGCAATTCTAGTTCAAACCGGCTTGAAAAAAATTGTTACTGAAAAAAAGCCTGAGAATCTAAATCAAACAGAATGGGAAGAGCTTGATGAAAAGGCCTTGTCTGCAATCCAGTTGTGCCTCGCGAATACGGTATTGCAGGAGGTATTGATGGAGTAAACCTTATCCACCTTGTGGAAAAGGTTAGAAACTCTTTATGTGACTAAGTCTCTGGCTAACCGTTTAGTGTTGAAACAACGTCTATTTACGTTTTGCATGAACGAACGTGAGCTTCTTAGAGATCACATCAGTCAATTCATTACTCTTTTAAATAATTTAAAAAATGTCGAGGTTCATATTGATGATGAAGATCAGGCTATGCTATTATTGTGCTCTTTACCCCTTCCATATAAGTCTTTCGGGGAGACCTTGATTTATGGCAGAGACAAACTCTCATTCGAAGATGTGAAGGGTCATTTTTTGAGTAGAGACAAACTCGACAATGAGTTTGGTTTGGATAGCAAGACAGACAAGTAAGCTTCCATTTTGGTAGCATCAAAGAAACGAGACAAAATGTGTCGCTATTGTAGAAAGTTAGGTCACGTTAAAGCAGATTGTTATAAACTGCGAAATAAAAGAGCTGCTGACAGTAACGAGGAAGATGTAGCTGGTGCTAATTTGGCCGATGCAAGTGGTGATGATTTCTTGTTAGTGTCAACGAGTGATAACTCCAAGCTCACGTCCGTGTGGATCCTAGATTCGAGATGTTCTTTCCACATGTGTCCCAATAGAGAATGGTTCTCCACATACAGTTCGATTGAAAGTGGAGTTGTGCGCATGGGAAACGATTCATCTAGTAAGGTAATTGGTATTTGTACTATTAAAATTAGGATACACGATGGGATGATTAGGACACTCTCAAATGTCAGGTATGTACTCGATTTACAAAAGAATCTCATCTCATTGAGTATTTTAGACTTGAAAGGATGCAGAATCAACATCGAGTCAAGCGGCATTAAATTATCTCGTGGAGCTCTCATTTTATTAAAAGGTAAAAAAACTAACAGTCTTTATATTCTGGAATGTTCTACAGTGACCGGTGAAATCGGACGTCACTCGTCCGTTATAGAGTGGAAGTCAACTCGTTTGGAGCGGAGGCAACTTGGTCATAGGAGGGAAAACGGTATGACTGTTTCGTTGAAGAGAGGTTCTCTTTTGGATGCAGGTTTTGAAAAGTTAGAGCACTGTGTTCGTGAAAATCAAACCCGGGTTAGTTTTGATTTGGCAGTGTACAAGTCAAAAGCTAGAAGTCTTCCAGTTTCTAAGCACAGATTCGAGTCAGTTAATTCCCTGCATGGTTCAAGATAGGCTCGTGGCGGGCTTTGGCAAAGATGGCGTTGTCGAAATATGAGTCAAGGTAGAGATTTGTTAAGTATGACTCCTATTTCAGTCAAATTTGAGAAATAATCTTCTAGTTAAACTCTGTTTATTTGTTTCAATCAAACATTGATTAGTTTATATTATTTTATTATTATTTGACCTATAAATTTAGCCTATAAATAGGCTCTTTTACAACCTTAGAAAAAAACACCCATTAGATATTAGAACTCATAACACATTTAGAGAATTTTGTGTTTACATTTTGAGGGTTCTTTATTTTCGAGTTTTCGGGGTTTAGTTTTTATCTCCATCATTTGTACTCTTCGTTCTTTTGCCATTATAGTAAAATTATATTTGCCCGTGGTTTTTTATCCTCTTTGGAGGGATTTTTCCACGTTAAATTTGTGTGTTTAAATTCTCAATTTATTCCGCTATTTTTTCTTGTTGCTTAATCGGGTTGATCCTAACAATAAATTATATAAATTTTTACAATTATAATTATAAATTTTATTTATATCTTTTATTGTAAAAAATTTTGTATGTTAATTGTCAATTACTATATTTTTTACTCATGTATTTAAATTGTTTATTACTATGTTATTAAGAACTCATCTTTTATCTAATTGATAGAGTTATTATTATTATTATAGCAATATGAGATTACAAAAAACAGAAATAAATTTTATATAGTATAATTTATAAACTTTCATTTGTCATGATAAAAATTTACCACGTATAATTGTTGACTATATTAAAAAATTAATTCAAGACAATTTTCTTATAAAAGTGTAGCACCATAATTGGAATAAATATATTTATATATTTTGTTAATATATCCAGCATCCTCCTCATTGTAATTTTTAATTTTGTTTAATATAAAACCTAAAACAGATACCATGTAATTTTAGTAGTTATAATAATACTAGTTAACACAATTAAAATTGAATGATTTTTGGTGTACTTTACCCTTTTTTTATACAATATCGAAGTACTAGATAAGTATAGGGTACCACGGTTTGAATTTGTACCAAATAGGTATTTAATAAGTGTTTTAACTACTACTCTTTACAAGTTAAGACTTTGGTATAATCTCTATTCTTATTCTTTTTTGTTCTTTGATTTGTACAATATTATTCAAATTAAAAATTCTATCGTACGGACACACGAAAATCTCACATTTCTAAATAATATAAATAAATAATAAAATTTAAGAAAAATAATACATATGCAATACACACTCCAATTGTTTATTAACATATTATTATCGTGAATTTGCAATGAGTTAAGAAAATTTTAATAAATATCTGGAAAAAATTATTGAAATATCTAATAGGATTTCTTTATTTTTTTATAAAGATAAACAAAGACAATACTTTCAAGTGATAAAAAATTATTGGATTTTCATGGAGATGTGGAGAGAGTACTCATTACTTATTCATCGCAAAACAATACTTTCAATAGATTAAACAAAATATTTTTTAATTTGAATTTTGCGAATTGTTTATAAATATTAATATTATTTATTTATTTCAAAATTTAGGATAACATACAATCAGGGGGAAAATCAAAAAAAAATAAAATAAAGGAGGTTAGAGTGCAATTTTATCTTTATTAATTTTAAATTTTAAAATTTTAAAAAAGTCTAAATGAAAAATATTTCATTTTAGGGACAAAAAACCTACTACATATAATTATTTAGTACTGCTTTCATAATAATGTTAATACATTCATAATCATATTTTCGAACCCTAATTTAATTGTTGTAAACAAAAAAATTATTTTAATAAATTTTAATTATTTTAAAAACCGAGATAATTGAATCTTTTTTTTAAATGAATATTTTAATGATATTTCTTGTTTCGGATTGTGTCCTAACTTACGGGACGTGATCTTTTTTCTCGATTAACTCAAAAATAAAGTCGTTTTCATGTTAATAATGTTTTAACAAAAGGATCTTATTTTTAAAATTTCCTCGAATTTTTTAACTTTCGACACTAAGACATTAATTAATCAATTAGGTACCAATTTTGGGCGTTACGAGGGTGCTAATCCTTCCTCGTACGTAACCGACTCCTGAACTTGTTTTTCTGAATTTCTTAGACCAAAATTGTTGTTTTAGTAAATCAAAACTGTTTATTAAAATGATCAATTTGCGAGGTGATCCGATCACACCACATCAAAAAAAGATTGGTGGCGGCTCCCATTTTCGTTTTTTTAAATATAAAGTCGACCTTTTTAAAAAAAAAAGGTTTTGACAATTGTAATTAAATAATTGAAGTTTGAAGTGAAATTTAAATTAAGTAGTCATCCTAGTCTTGTTGAAAAAGATAATTAAATTTGTTTACTCATATATTCTAGTACGGTAAAGTTGTCACGGTAAAGTTGTCATGGCTTTAACAGAATTGGCATTGCATTGAGAAACTAATTTAATTAAAAATTAATTAATTTTTAATTAATTAAATAATATCTTGGGAATAGAAAATTAGTTTTTGGGTTAGTTAAATTATATGAGTTGATTTTAGATCCAAATAGCATATAATTGTACTTAATACACATGATCCCTAAAAGCCCAATTAATATATAATGAGCGACAAACCCTAATCCCAATAGGGGTTAGAATCGTTGGATCACTGGTACAGTCTATGGCGCAGCGAAAATATAAATTTCGACGATCACAAGCTGCCAATCTATTTACGAGAAACAAATTGGGTTGAAAAAACATTTCGAGATTATATCGAAACTGATTTGAGTACAAGAAAACCTGATTCTGCTAATGAGCTTTGATGCAAATTCGAACCCCAAATATAGCGTTTTGCTCTAACCTCTTAAGAAATCCACCCGGTTGATCACGATAAAAACAAACAAACAAACAAACAAACGAAGTTTTCAGAAAGTTTCGAATTTTACCATAAGTTGCTAGCAACTATAAATTTAGTCAAAAGTATGATGAAAGTGAGAAACGTGAGAGCTGCCTTTCTATTCAAAACATTCCTAAAACAAATCATCTTTCCAAAAATGTAACATAAGTTAAATCCCAAATTTTTTCTTTATTTGAATTTATTAAATAATATTATTTAATAAATTTGCTAAATTAATTTTCAAACCAAATAAAATCTATGTGATTCACAGTATTTTAAATGGGCTCCTCTTTATATGTGCGTCCAATCACTACAAGAAAACAGGGCTTTAGCGGCGTTTTTAGTGGCGTTTGGATAAAAAACGCCACAAATATTATACATTAGCGGCGTTTGTAATAAAACGCCGCAAAAAATTGAGCAATAGCGGCGTTTTTGGTCCAAACGCCGCTATAGATCGAGGTTTTAGCGGCGCTTCTGGAAAAACGCCGCTATAGGTCGAGGTTTTAGCGGCGCTTCTGGAAAAACGCCGCTATAGGTCGAGGTTTTAGCGGCGCTTCTAGAAAAACGCCGCTATAGGTCGAGGTTTTAGCGACGCTTTTGGAGAAACGCCGCTATAGATCGAGCTTTTAGCGGCGCTTTTGAAAAACGCCGTAAAAAATATATCTGTCTATTTATTATTTAACTTGTTCCTTTATATTAATTAAAATGCAATTTATTTTTCAAAAAAAATAATGACACGTAGAAAAAATTTGAAAGTAAAAAATATAGAAAAATATTTGTTAAAAATGAAAAAATTAATTATCATTATAGTTTAGGGTTTAGTGTATATGATTTAGGGTTTAAGATTTAAGAGTTACTATTTTAAGGTTTATGGGTTATGGGATTAGGGTTTATGATTTATGATTTAAGGGTTGGGGTTTAAGGTTAGGGGTTTATGGGTTTATGGGTTATATTCTATGATTTAGGGTTTAAGGGATAGGGGTTAGCAATTTAGGGTTTGAATTAATAAGTATTTTTAATTTATATATTAAATAATTTATTATATAATTTTAATATATTAAAATTATGATTATAGTTTAAATTATTTAAGAGATAATAGATAAACTTTATATATATTAAATGGTTTAGGATTTAAGGTTTAGTTGAGATTTGTTAAATGATGAAATTTTATACTATCAATTAATGCTTTTATATTTAAAAATATTTAATCTAAACCATTTGATATACTTAAGTATTAGATTTAAAAAAATTGATAAATAAATAAAATAAAGTAACAGATTGATATGGATAGGTAACTATCTATTTTGAATAAAACCAATTTATAACAAATAAAAATGAAATACAAAAACTAAAATCATTCCACATCTAACATCTAGCAAAATAATTATATTTTAGTTTTGAAGAAATACCTCTAATAAAATGGAGATTAGATCGGAAAAGAATAATATAAAATCATATTTAACGTCTCAATCTTTAATAAAAATTTGATATGTGAGAGATTAATTGCTTACATTGGATAATTCTAACTTAATAATTAATTATACCCATTTAATTATTTGTTTTCTTATTAAAATATATGATATTTATTTTGAGAGTACTTAGTTTTTTCTTTTATAAAAATCTAATTTATAAAAAATAGTAATAAAAAATATTTTATAAAATCATGTAACTAATAATTTTTAATAGACAAAATAAAAAAAAATTTAGTAAAATAAAACGACGTCGTTTTATTCAAAATGCAATAATTTTTTGCGGCGTTTTTAAGTAAAACGCCACACGCAAAAAATCATTTTCCTTCCTTACGTGTTTTATCCCCAAAAATTTCCCCCTGAAACCCCTAATTTTCCCCCCTAAAATCATTTTTTTCCTTTCATCTTAACCCATTTCAACTTTCCTTCCTTTATTGATTTCTATGTGTTTTTTATTTTAAATCTCTCTGCAACATATATCAGTTGAAGCTTCAACCTTTATACCCAAATACAAGATTTGGAGTTTAAAAAAACATCAGTCTTTGTTCTTTTGTGTATAAATCATGAGATTTGTTTGGTTTCTAAGAAAATATTTTATTCGTGTTTGGAAGATTTTCTTCACCACCTCTTCGTTTCATTTTCCCGAGAAAATGTTGGACTTGACGGAAATTCCCAAGTTGGTAAGTATAATCTCTCCAGGTTTTCTTCATTTTTCATCATCATAATCAATCGTTTCATTTCTAATATAAATCCTTGAAAAAATTTATCTTGAATTGGGGATAGGATTTGGCATCTTCCAATGAGATTTCAACACAAAAATCTCAGCTTCTTTTTTTTTTTTCTTTTTGTTCAAAATAGTGTAAATTAATTGTTTAAGATTGTAAGCCTATGAGTAATTGGACCAAATAATCCTTGTTCTAGCCAAATATTCGTAAAATTCTCCCCCTGGTGGACTGTAAATTGAGTTATTGATCGATTGCGGGAATGTTTGTATCCATCAGACAGATTATATAAGCATTCATATGCTTTCTCATTGACTCAGGTTGCTTTTCCCCTTCCTTTCTTTTGGTTTTCTTGTCCACCTAAACTAGATATTGTTATGTGAAATATGGTTTACATAAAGTATTATATGCCCTTTTTTTTTTTGTTTACTTTACGGGTGACACACACGACCTTTGAACCATACCGACTGCTATGCGAGTTCCTATACAAGTGAATAAGTACTTGGCATATAGTGATGGAATGCGAGTGATTGAATCAAGGAAGCTGTCCGCATATCCACGACTTGAGATGTTTTACCACATGCCGAATGGACCAGATTAGTCTTGGAATCCCTTTGGAGATTGCATTTGCTTTCTTTTATGATAGAATTAGATTCATTAAAAATTGCATGAGATTCTTATTTCTGAATGCGGCTTACCTTAATTAATTTTCCAGGCCAAGTGGTTAGCCTTGTCTCGATTCATAGGAGTTCAAAATTGTCAGCGACTTAAATGAGGCTATTTCTCAGGAACGCTACAAGGATGTTGGTAGTCTCCCTCTGTCTTTCTCGGACATTGCATTCTTTGTTTTAACATAGGCTTAAGCCATTTGTCTTTTGTCCAATAGAATATCTATCTAATTATGATTAAAAAGAAGACTGGAGTGTAATTATGTTAGGTCAAGCTGAGCTTAATTAGAATTGTAGCATCGCTTGGACCTTCCTCCTTATTTGTCAGCTTTTTTATTTTTTTTTTCTGTTAATTATCATTAATATGTTTATTATGATTCTGATGCTCTCTGACAGCTGATTTGAGAGACAAACTTGATAAGTTCCGGGCAGCAAGGAACTTGAGGAAATTCACGTGACAGGTGATGTTTATAATATGTGAATCTTTAAGGGGCTTTAGTGAATTGTGTGGTAGTGTCTCCTGTATCATATCTGCCTATATGTTTATTTATTTATTTTAACAAAACTTGTAATAATTTGTTGCAGTTGTTTATGCTAGAGTTTTCAAGTGTAAACAGCAGTTATTGTTGAAGCTGACATCTATCGATCCGGCGACAAGCAATTGTTTCTCATCCTTTTTTATTAATTCATATCAATTTATATGAAATAGGAAAGTCCCGTGAATATATATGTATATAAATAATTTTTGTACAGATATAGTTAGAATATTGGTAGCAATTATTATTATTATTATTATTATTATTATTATTATTATTATTATTATTATTATTATTATATGTTAAAGCACGTTGGTTTATGATGACGCTTAACAAAATATGTTTCTTGTTTCACCTGCTGCCATTAAGTCCAATTTTAAATTACAGATATAATAAAGCTGAGTTGTTTAATATTAATGAACTAACAAGAAATATATATAATGTTTTCGATTTTTTTACTGTCTTGAATATTAAAGAACTAACAAGAAATATATATAATGTTTTCGATTTTTTTACTGTCTTGAATATTAAGTAGCATATATATGAAATTATGAACTTGAGGTTGCTTGATTTGTTCCATATGCAGGACAAAGCACTGCAAGAATAGAATACCAAAAACAAGAAAGATTGATATAAAGCTTTATCACTCCTATCAATCACTTACCAACTCCTTGATCACCATGTTTGCCAAAGGTAAAGTCATTGATTATATACATAAATTCCTCAAAAGATAAAAGAATACCAAAAATCTCAATATTCAGCTTGCTTTTTTTCATTTTCCTGTCATGAACAGACAAAAAATGTGATGAAGATGATTATATTCTCACCTACCAGGACAAAGAAGGAGAATGGCTGATTGCAGGCGATATTCCATGGGAGTAAGAATATTTTTCCTTCCTTTTCTTGGTTCCTTACTCTAGTTTTCTTATTACAAGCAACCTTTGCGAATAATAGTAATCATGGAAGGAGTACAAGAAAAAAAAACATAAATTTATCCGGCATTTATAAACATTTGCAATCCTTTTACATTATCTTCTCATAGAAAAGAACTTTAATCAACTTAACATATTGGACCAAATTTTAAATACATACGCAAGTTAAGGTTAAAATTGAATTTATGAATAGAGTGTCTAAATTTGGATGAATTAATGTTGGTTTTGCAGAAATTTTGTTGGGAGTGTGCAGCGAAGGGAGATAGTTAGGAACTGAGGTTGAACATTGGAGTTTGATGGGATTTGCAGTCTACTTTTATAAGCAAAATTTACTAGTTTATACCAACTTTAGTACTTTGAATATCAATTGTTCCTTCCAATAAGTACGTAGTTTGTAAAATAAAATAAAAAAAGAAGAGAAAAAACATGTAAAATGAGTGAAATAGTCGTAGATATTCTAAAAAAAGTGGACTTCAACACTGTTAAATGTTCTCTTGTTGCTTTTACTAGGTTAAGAAGCGAATGAAGAAGCCTATCTTTGTCTACTACCAATTGGACAATTTCTACCAGAATCATCGGAGGTATATCTTTTCTACCTTCACTATAAGTTTTGTGCTCCATTATGTGCTCTATTGCATCTTTGTTGATCTTTAAAATGATGTTAAGGATATCCTCTTTTCATTAGCAGACATCATGCAATATTTTAACTAATTCTATTAGCATTTACCATATGCTTTTTACATGAATCCATATGATTTTTGGGTTTTATGGAAGTTAATATCTCTTAAACTGGAATAACAACCATCAGTATAAGTTTCTATTAATGTCCTCTAGATATGAAATCAAATTGTGTTGAATTATATTGTAAAACCACCAGAAAATGTTTGTGTCCTCTTAATATCAAACTCTAGAGTCTAGAATCCAGGCACCTCGGTGTGGATAATAGATTATAACTAGATTTATCTGTCAATGTGACGTTGTATCGATCATTTGGTTTTGCATCCTTTAGATATTGAAGGTGCAGAGGATTCAATCTTTTCAAATTTGGAAAAGCCGAGGCTTAGCACTTCTTCAAGTGGAATGTTATTTAATGTTGCATTCCATGGTCATTCATCTTAGTTGGAACTTGAATTTTTTGTTATGGAAATAGGGTTTTGTAGCTACCTTGTGTACTAGCTTCTTTAACCATGATGGTTAATTATTACGAGTTTTGTAGTGTTAATTATTACTAGTTTTGTAGCTTCTATTATTTAAACATAATATTTAAATTCTAAATTTAAATTTTAGTTTTAAAGTTAGAATTTTAATAGAAAATTTAATTTAATTAATATTTTTTTATTTATCCTTAAAAGTATATAGTTTAAAGTTCAAATTTCAAAAATAAAACATAATATAATATTTATCATAAAAATAAATATTATTTAATAATTTTTTTTTAGAAGATATGTTCTTTAGTGGCGTTTTCAAAAAAAGCGCCGCTAAAGGTCATTGTTTTTAGCGGCGTTTGCGAGAAAAGCGCTGCTAAAGGTCATGGTCTTTCGCGGCGTTTGCGGGAAAAGCGCCGCTAAAGGTCTTGACCTTTAGCGGCATTTTTTTAAAATAAACGCCACAAACTTTAGTGGCGCCGTCTATAGAGGCGTTTTTTGCGGCGCTTGTAAAAACGCCGCAAATAGTTTTAGCGGCGCTTAAAAGCGCCGCTAAAGACCTTAAAAAATGCCGCTAAAAGTTAATTTTGCTGCAGTGAATACGCCCATATATTTAAAGTACATTTATTTAACCTTGTCAAAATAAATTACTAAGAACATTTCTCATATGATAGGTTGAATATAATCCCAATTATCTTGGACTCTACTCATTCATAGAATCTTGTAACGTTGCAGTTATATTGAAACAATTCTAATATTAAAAATAGTGAGTGATATATAGCAATGTATCAATGACCCCATAAATTTTATACTCAAATTTACATTCAGAAAAGTTATATCACGAACCCCAATTTGAGTGTAAAATTTTAAATTAGCTGTTGTTGGACAATTTTTCTGTTGATAATGTTGGAAAATTATTTTTATGGGAACTTTAAGGCATATTCTTAATAGGTAAATGCGAAGAGTTGAATCATAAAATTATGATTTCATATTCTACTCCATGAGACCTTTACAACGGTATATCATATGCTTAAAATGGTTGAGTGATGAATGAGAAATTGATGCTCAAAGTAAACTACTTGGAAATATTGTTGACGAAAAGTAAGGGCTTAGATCCCACATTGGGTAAATACTAAAGTATGAGATGTGTTTATATATGTAAATCCTTATCTTCAAAGATAATTGAATGATTAAGCTTGTAATCTTGTCTTGTGCATAAGGGGTGTAGGTCCAAATCCAACGAGGTTGGGGTGCACTCGCATGATGTGGGCAATGCGATATGTTTGGATTGATTGGGCCTAAATGGGCTTGCAAATATTTTAGCCCAACACGAATTTATTTTTCTCTGCAGTCATAATCTGCTTATATAAGGATACTTATCTTATTTATTTGATTCTAATAAATTTAATTAAATTTTTTAATCAAATTGATTTAATGGCAGATTTTGTGGATAATTTTTCTAAAATTCCAACAATCTCCATGCCTATAAAAGGCCATGATTTCTAAAGGATTTTTACACACAAAATAATCTTTGATTTTTTCCTCTTATCGAAACTCTGCTACTTTCAAAAGTCTCCTTTTACCTCTTCGTATTTTCAAACATTCCTATGATAGAAAAAGGCATTGTTCGTTCATTGATTGTTGTAGAGGTGCTACTACTTTGATCACTGTCGTTGTTGTATCCTGGGAGACATTCGACCAACGTTACTCCTAGTACTGTAGGAGCAGGAGAATCTATCTTAAGAAAATTGTGTTTTACAAGCCTCAACGTTTCGTAGAATCCCTATTCTTTCTTATTTTTTCAACTTTGTATTACGGTTTTGTTTGATTTTCATATTTCACAATTTAATTATGAATTGTTCCATTTACATTTTAGTTATATAAATATTTATTTATTTATATTTATCTATTTTGTCTCACTAACGTGTGTATTTTCCAATAATCTTTAGACGAAATTTGTTATTTTTACAATTCTATAATTCGAGATGAACGAGACACTAAGGTGAAAAATAAAAAAATATATTTTTCGAAAATAAATTTTTATTTTTAAATTAAATAAAACAGTTTCGGGATTTTTCCCATCATTCAACAGATTTCTTTTTCCTCTATTATTGTTTTTTATTTCCAAATAAATATTAAAATTAATAAAATCTGTTTCGGGATTCTTTTCCTGCCTTTTAACAAATTCTATTCAATTTTGTTTCTAAATTAAAAGTAAATAAAATCTGTTTCGGAATTTATTCCCGTCGTTCAACGGATTTTATTCCATTAATTTGATTTTATTTCCAAATGGGAAATTAAAGGTAAATAAAATCTGTTTCGGGATTGATTCCTACAGTTTAACGATTTTATTCCAAATTTTATTTTATTTCCAAAAATGAGTAAAATAAAATCTGTTTCGAGATTGATTCTTGCCGTTCAATGATTTTATTCAAAATTTTGTTTTATTTCCAAAAATGAGTAAAATAGAATTTGTGTCGGGATTGATTCCCGCCGTTCAATGGATTTATTGCATTTTGATTTTGTTGCCAAAAATGAGAAAGAAAATATCAATGGAAGACCTAATTGCCAAACTTCGGATTGAAGAAGATAATAGAGGTACAGAAAAGAGGCTCAACAAAGCAGCAAATGAAATTGTTGCTAGGGTAAATGTCGTAGAAGTCAAGAAAGACTTCAAGAAAGGAAAATAACCGCAAAATGGGTCTAAACTAGAACTAAAATGTGGTGTTTCCAAGAAGCAAAAAATTCAAGGAAAATTCTTCAATTGAAACAAGATGGGTCACAAATCATTCGACTATATGATCCTAAATAAAGTTAGAGCTAACGAGGCTAATGCCATGGAAGAAATTTCCAAGGAAGTGTCAGATATGGAATTATGTGCCTAACATACGCAAACATACTCACACCCTTACCACTCAAACTAGTAGGCTCATTCTAATATGGTTTTACAAACAATTTAATATAAGCCCACTGAATAAAGATAAGGTTTAGAGCCAAAAATATACAAAAATTGGCTAAAGGTAGGGCTTGAACTTGGGACCTCTCACACACACCCAGAACATTTACCCGCTGAAGAAGATACACAGTTGTGTCAGATATTTACAGAAGCAAAAATAAATAAGTCAGGGTGTTACATCGAGGGCTTGTATAATAGACCATATGTATGTTTTTGATTGATGTTGTTATGTTTTACTTTGTGATTTATTTATGATAATAAATTGTTCATTATATGATGTTATGTTTTGATAATGCTCTGTACCCCTAATCCAGCAGCGGATACGAGCTAGGGGTGTTACAGTGTGCAACGAGAAACTTGAAAAAAAAAGAATAGCAAAAACCAAAATTGTGGCTTGTCAACTCTACACGGCCACGTGATAGGCCATGTACGACACACGGCCGTGTGACAGGTCGTGTGTGACACACGATCTATGCCATTTTTGGTTGTATGGGCCACACAAGCGTGTGTGGGCCTTATGCCAATCGTGTGGGCCACACAGGCAAGGCCATTTTCGGCCGCGTGGGTTCAAATTTTAAAATGTTTCCCTATGGTCTTACACGTCATCCCGATCGATTGTGGGCATTCCGTGGGTCGATATGTGTTTATATAAGTCCTAAAGCATGAAATAGGCTAATCTGATAGTATGAATTTGACGTAAATAATACCTAAATACATGTAATGAGATGCGATATGTTTGATCTATTCTGTATAAGCATGTTTAATAGTTGTTATACGAGCATGCATGTGATATACATTCCGGTATCTGTAATTTTGTTATATCTAATATTCTGTCTATATCTGGCTATGGGCGAGTTATGTATTATGAGGAGAAAATGTTCTGTGTGAGGCGATGACTCGCCAATATATTGGCAGTACTATTACAATTTTTCTAAAAAGTGTTGTAAGGACACTAAATGGTGTGTAGGGATGAATGGGTGTTTTATACCCCCCATAATGTGCTGGGATGGTTGGAGATGGTGTGTAGCGAATGGGGGTAGGATTGTAATTTGCATCTGACTCTAATTCTACATGAGATATTCGTCAGTATATGTTCTGTTATGTATTAAATTTGTGAATCTGTTTCTGTTAAGTTACACACTAAGTTAAAAAAAAAAAAACTCACTCTCTTTTGTCTGTTACTTTCAGATAACCTTCAGACTTAGCTAGGTCGTGCGATGGGAGCTCAAATATGCCCACGATTCCATAAAACGTTATTTACATAAATTTTCTTATTAAGAATTTTGTTTTGAGAGTTTTTTAATTTTGGGACTCTTTGAACTTTTGGGTTTTTGTTTTTGTTTTGGATTTTAATTTGCGATTTCTAGCATGACGTTTGATAAAATGATTTACGAAAACAACTATTTTTCTGCAACCAACTGTTTTCGAGAAAACAAACTCGGTTTTTCAAAATATAACAACTTAAGAACTCTCGCTGTAAAATTATTAGATTTATATGAAAATGTAAACAATTGACGGTTTTTAACTAATAAGTATAGCAACACGTTTTTAAATAAAATGGACGCTTTTAGTAACAAAGATATATGATGCTTTCAAAAATAAAAAGTCGGATTTATAACTTTTCTTCGTAAAATTTTCATATTCGACTATAACGTGTAGGCCGAGTTTAAGGTGTTACATAACTTATAAACTGTCATTTGTCATGATAAAAATCTACCACGTATAACTGTTAACTATATTAAAAAATTAATTCAAGGCAATTTTCTTATAAAATTGTAGTAACAGAATTGGAATAAATTTTTTTATATATTTTGTTAATATACCCAGCACCCTCCTCGTTATAATTTTTAATTTTGTTCAATATAAAACCTAACTTGGAAAACTTTGGCTTGATTGTGAGGAAATTTTCAACAAAGTTCAGATTATCGTCTTTCTTTGCAAATCTAACTTGGAAATTTCTACTGTACATTGAATTAGAAAAGAAGATGCCAAGAGAGCAAATGAGGTGCATTGCACATTTTACGGCGCCAGATTCTTGCATAATTAGTTTGTAGAGGGTAGTGGCATAATTGAGCCGAGTTTGAATATTATTAAGCTCAATTTAAATTTTGAAACTCGATACTTGGTTTGAGTTTAATTAAACATTTGTTTTTAAGTTCGAGCTCACTTGAGATATAAATAAGCTACTTGAATTCGAGCTCGATTAAACCTGTTTATCAATTTTTTTACTTGAGCTCGGCTCGATAATTAAGGGAAACTATGTAACTTAATAATATAAAAAATATGAAAAGCTCGTTAAGACTTGCAAGCTATTCAAGTCAAGTATTATTAAGCTCGAATTTGACTTGATCGATAGCTTGAGCTCAGTTCAATAATTACTGAGTCGAATTCAAATTTTTTATGAATCAAACTCAACTAATCTTGTAAGCATCAAAATCTCATTTACACCCCTAATAGAGAGGGGACCGAGAAGGACAAAAAAAAAAAAAAAAAAGACTAGTAGCAAATAAGGTTCTTTTACATGTGAAATATAATATAATATAATACAATATAACATATGGATAAAGTAAATTAGTTGTCACCCAATTATAGATTTCTTTTTTCTTTTTTTTACTCAACTTTAAAATGTTACAAAATAGTCACTCAACTAATTAATTTTATTTTTATTTGGTCACCTAACTATCTTAAACTTTTTGGTGTTTCTATTTTTATATTAGTTATTTAGTGACAAAAAATAAAATTAAATAATTGAATAATTATTTTATAATTTTTTATAGTTAACTGATAAATAAAAATTAATAACAATTAAATAACTATTTTATAACTTTTTATAATCGAATAACTAAATATACTAAATATGATACTTTATCCATAATATATTCAGTTGTTGCCGATCAAATCATGTTTAGTTTGTCTCTAAAAGCTAGAAAAGTAAGTTGGCAAACAAGTGAAAAAGCATTCATCACTTTGCTTGGATGTTTTCCGATTATTATTGAGAGAAGGTTTCTGAGGGGTTTCCCATCATAAAACCCCACACGTAAAGTTAGTCATTTTACACAACTCTTAATTCTTAATTTAACATGAAAATACAGCAGCAGGTCCACAAATATCGTGGGAACAAATTTTCATAATCGAGTAACTAAATAAGATACTTTATCCATAATATATTCACTTGTTGCCGATCAAATCGTGTTGGCCGAGTAGTCCATAAAAACGGCTGAAACATTAAAAATGATGAACTATAAAGTTGGAGTATCTTTGTCTGTGCTATTAATTAAATATTCACATTTTTTTAAAATGCATTGTAATATGTGGAGTATATTATTAAATATTTAATATTCGGAGTTTCATTTGTTTATTAAAGACAGATAAATGTATAGGATATTTGTAATTTGAATGGATTGATAGTTAGATATCAATTCAATAATTATTTATTTTATTTTATTTTTTAATCGAAATTAAATAATTTTATAAGTATTACATTTATAGAGAAAATTGAGAAGGATAAAAAAAAAACTGATTCTTAGCAAATAAGATTCTTTTACATATGAATATAATATAATATATGGGGAAAGTAGATTAGTTGTCACTCACTTATGGATTTTTTTTTATTTACTTAATGTAAAAATTTATAAAATAATTATTTAATTTTATTTTTGTTTAGTCGCATTACTATTTTAATTTTTTAGATGTTTTTAATTTTACGTTAGTCAGTTGATGATGAATAAAATAAATAAAATAATAAAATAAGTATTAGTATTTTATTTACACTTTTAGAGAAAATTGAGAAGGATAAAAAAATGACTCTTAGCAAATAAAATTCTTTTACATATGAAATATAATATAATATATGGAAAGTAGATTTGTTGTGACCCATTTATGGAATTTTTTTTTATTTACTCAATATGAAATGTTATAAAATGATTACTCAATTATTTAATTTTGTTTTTATTTAGTCACTTTACTTTATTAAATTTTTGGATGTTTTTATTTTTACGTTAGTCAGTTGATGATAAATAAAATAAAATAAAATAAAATAAAGTAATTAAATAACTATTTTATAACTTTTCATTATTTAATAATAAAAAATTATTAATAATTAAATTTATAATTTATAATTTTTTATAATTAAGTCACTGAAAAATACAATAATTTAATCACCTCTACTGTACTTTATTTATAATATATTTACATGTTTCCGATCAAATGGTGTTGGCCAACTACAGTCCATAAAAACAGGTCAAATATTAAAAATGATGAACTAAAGTACGAGTAACTTTGTTTTTACTATAAAAACAGCTCAGATTAATGTTTAATGTACTATAAATTATATATTGTAGTATCAGATTAATGTTTAATGGTCACATTTAAATGCATTGTAACATGTGCAGTATATTATTTTTTTAGGAAATATGCAGTATATTATTAAATATTTAATATTTGGAGTTTCATTTGTTTATTCATTTATAAAGTGTTATTTTTGTTTATTCATTTATAAAGTGTAATTTATATAATATCTATAATTTGAAACAAGTGTTGGAAATTATTAAATTTTATTTAATTTTTGAACCTTTACTTTCATACTTCATTTTAAAAATAATTTTAATACAGTTGCCAAGAAATGATTGGAGGGTTACAAAATGAGACGCACATTCACGGAAGAAATTTTTGTTTCGCTACACGTTTGTCCATCCTTTCACTTAGGATTGGTTATATTTCTTGATTGAGGCACAGGATATAACTTAGCCGTAGAATGTTATTTTAACATGGTAGAAGTCATCAGTTTGAATTTGATTATCTTTAAATTTAATATAAGTATTTTTATTTTATCTTGTCTCTGTCGTGATCGAATAAGAATTGATAAGAAACTCGTGGGATTGATATGATGGAGTAAATATGAATATATTTATGGGAAGGAATATTCATATTTTTACTAAATTTAATTCTTCATAAAATTTTAATAAAGAATTCAATATTACATCAATTAACAATTATTCACTTATTATTTTATCAATTCGTTTAACATACTCACATGTATTAATCATTCCATCATTTACAACCATTTCAAAACATTTTAAATTCATCTACCATATATATTCATATTTTTTTTCCTCCTCCTCCTCTCTATTCAACATCATTTATGTATATATTTGTTACAATCTTTAACTTTTAGTATATAACATGCTTATATGTAACATTATTTATAATTCCACTGTTCACTTATGTGTCTAAATTATTTATATCTTGAGCTAAAGAATTCGAAATTAAGATCCGCTTTATGTTTTCGAAACTATACTCAAATATCTTTTTACCATAAAAGTTTCAGAATTTATGACTTACCCAATAAGTACAGTAAATTCTTCAAATTTGTTACTCTTCTACTATTTGACAGCTTCGACCTTTTTTTACAAAAAATTAATTATCTCTTAGTACGGGGTTTGGATGATGTTTTTGTTTATTTCTCTTGACAATAGACTTATAAGAATTTAAAAATATAAATTTAAAACCCTAATATTTTTTTACAATTTTTTATGATTTTTCAAAGTTAGAACAGGGGAACTGTAACACCCCAAACCCAGCCTAGTAGTTTAGACTGAATCCGGTGTCTACATTGACCACCAAAGTGATCGTAGAAAAATTTTACAAAACCAATCCCTTTACAAGTTAAGAACATTTAATCATTATTAAGTAAAAACTGAATCATTGCAGTGAAATTTATAACTCGAATAGAATTACATTAATGAGAGAAATCAAAGTAGAAACTAGTACCACAGTGTTTATAAATCCCAACAGTTCTAAAACCGAATAGTAGTTTAAATTGAAAACACAAACTTAGAATTTATTTCCACCAAGATTGTCCCAGACCTCCCCGTACTGAGTCCATCAACAGGATCCAGAACTGTATCTGAAAAGGGAAAACAGAAGAGGGGGTGAGCTACTCGAGCTCAGTGTGAGATCAAAACAGTTAAACTGCAGAAGCGAAAACAAGGAACTAGAAGCAGAACATACTTACAGATAGATGACAGTAGAGCGAATTCGCCCAAAATCAAACACACCATATGTACTTTTCATTTATATGGGTCAATCAGACACGCACAGTCTCACGTACCATTCAGACACAATAGTAGTAATTCTCAAACAGTCACAGCAACTATCCCGTCAGATAGTCACAGACAAAGTCTATAAAGTTCTCATAGGCACAAGTGCCTTTCAGTAGAACAGTCAATCAGACATTGTAGTTAAACAGTCAATTAGACATTTCAATCGAACAGTCAATTAGACATTTCAGTCGAACAGTCAATATGATGCATATGAATGTAATTGAGTTAAGAAAAACCCACCCATCCAGCCAACACACATCTCTCCGTCCCCCATCACTCCTCATAAGAGCTTTCAAGCTCGTCCCGCCAATCACTCCACTTAGGACCTCGTAAAGCCCATCCAACCCTGCACTATCCAACTGATGTCATCTCGAGTAGCCTGGGAATCATGGCTATCAAGACTGTCCACGACTGTCTAGGTATTGGGATTGCCCATGTCCCTCTGGGTATTGGGGCTAACAGTTTGCAGATAAACTGCCAGTCTCGTATATTACGCAGCAAAGCTAGCGTATAAGTTTTACTGTGTAATGTGATAAACTGCAGTACAGACATGCAGTATGAACTTCCAGATCAGATAGTAGTACGTAGCGTAGCTAACGTATATGCGGTACAATGCAATACGAAAATTCGCTATACCAAT
Source organism: Gossypium anomalum (assembly GCA_025698475.1). Taxonomy (NCBI): domain Eukaryota; kingdom Viridiplantae; phylum Streptophyta; class Magnoliopsida; order Malvales; family Malvaceae; genus Gossypium; species Gossypium anomalum. Next base: position 67,194,598 of record CM046964.1, read on the forward strand.
AGATTACAGTAAAACTACCAGTTCGGTCAATGGTACGTAGCATAGCTAACGTACATGCGGTATAGTGCAATGCGGTAAATCGCTATACCGTTAACTTGCAGTAAAACTGCCAGTTTAGTCAATGATATGCAGCGATGCTGACGTATGTACTGTACAGTGTAGTGTGGTAATCCGCAGTACAATTAAATTGTCCACGACCCTCAGGGTATTGGGACCGCCCATGACCCTCTGGGTTTTAGGGGCTAATAACCAACGAATCAGATACCAGTTCAGTTCAGTTCAGTCAATCTTCCTTCTCTTCAAAACCCCACCCAAAACACTTTATTCATATGTATGTATGTATCCAGTCAGATGTACCAAAATCAGAATACTAGTTTCAGTCAGTCATTCAGAAACAGTCACTCGCATCCAGTCATTCAGTTATAGAATCAGACACATGCACATAACTCGAATCCAGTATCAAGCTTATCACACAACCAATCACAAATAACACACATATCAAGCCCAAATCAAAGTCATAATTACCCTTAGTAAAGCTTAGTTGAGGGTTGGAGTATGCAGTGTTGCGATTACACTTAAATTCGACCTAAAAGCATTATTTGGAGAGATAGGGCCACACACCTATGTGCTATGACCGTGTGTGGGTCCAAATGCCCGTGTGAAGGGTAGCACATGTCAATCAATACCCATTACTCTGTAAGAATATACTTGTCAATCAATACCCATTACTCTTTACCAATTAACCAATTTGGAAACTTTGTACCTTAATTATAACCAACTTCAAGGTTCAATCCCTCAAGGTTTTGAAAATTTGAAGAACATCATCCTTTTATCCCTAGTTTTAATGGTCATATTCCTCTAGCTTTGTGTCATTTGATGAAACTAGAGTACATTTCACTCTCCTAAAACAAATTAAGTGGCTCAGTCCCTTCTTGTATTTGTTGTTTATCAAAGGTGCAGTACATAAACCTTGGTTCAAATCTATTGAAAGATCTTATTCTTGAACTTGTAATTTAGCAAATTTAACTTCATTGGACCTCTCCAAGAATAAATTGTTTATTTAAAAAAAAAAACATTTTTTTTTTAAAAATTGATACAAATGTTTACTACTCATCAAGTATAGAATTTAATGTTTTGATAGATGTAAACATTGTTGCAGCCATGATGCTTGTAGGGTAAATACAAAATTTTCAACTACTTAATCCAAAGAAAAGAAACAACTATCTCCATGTACCGGGAATAGAACCCTTAATATCTCACTAGTTTTGGCTATCAATACATGGTGGATGAAGCAACTTTTTGGCTATCATGGAGAATATCTCCTTTGCAATTTAGTCCGAAAATCTCAATTAACTCAATTTCGCTCATTGAAAACCTATTAACTACCAAAAGCCCAACGATGACTTCTCAAACTCTTGAATTAGAATTTTCCATATAAAATTCGCTATAAAGAATTTAATTATCGATAAACTTTTGCGGTATTTTTTTGGAGTTTCGTGAAATTTAATATATTGACTATTGTTTTTCACATAAAAAGGAAGTACAAAAGTGGATCAAATTGGAGAATTTCTTTGTTATCATATATGATATCGCGTAAACCGTGTTTAATTAGACGAGTTTGAGAAACAATTAATCATGTTTTGTCTGTCTCTAAAAGCTAAAAAAGTAAGTTGGCAAACAAGTGAAAAAGCATTGATCATGGAATAGGTTCTGCTTTGCTTGGATGTTTTCCAGATAACTCTAAAGTGCATTATTATTTATAAATAAATAAATAAAAAAACTAAGTTGAAAGAAGGTTTCTGAGTTGTTTCCCATCATAAAACCCCACACGTGAAGTTAGTCATTTACACAACTCTTAATTATTACTTTAACCAAGAAATATTGAACGTTTAACATGAAATTACAGCAGCAAGTCCACAAATATCGTGGGAACAAATTTGATATTGTTTATTGTTCTTGCTAATGGTGTATACTCGGTTAGCTGGCTGGTTGAAAAACAACTTAAATATAATATTGTATGTGATGAGGAGTGTTGATTTTTTCATAAAAGATTCTGATTTGGAAAACTTCAGCTTGATTGTGAGGAAATTGTCAATAAACTTCAGATTTCATTGGAAATTTCTAGTGGATGTTGAACTAGAAAAGGAAATGTCATGAGAGCAAATGAGGTGCATTGCACATTTTATGGGGACAGATACTTGCTATACTGATTAGCTTGTAGTGGGTAGGGGTGTGATCAAGCCGAGCTTGAATATTATTAAGCTTGATTTAAAATTTGGAACTTGATATTCGGTTTGAGTTCAATAGAACATCTGCTTTTAAATTCAAGCTCATTTGAGATATAATCGAGCTACTTGAACTCGAGCTTGATTAAGTTCGTTTACCAATTTTTGTATTCGAGCTCAGCTAGATAATTAAGGGCATTAACATAACTTAATAATATAAAAATATGAAAAGCTTGTTAAGGCTCGCGAAATGTTCAAGTCAAGTATTACAAAGCTCAAATTTGGCTAAAACGGTAGCTCGAGCTCAGCTTAATAATTATCGAATCAAATTTGAATTTTTTTGAGTCAAATTCGAGTAATTTTACAAGCATCAGTATCTTATTTATACCCTAATAGAAGGAACTTAGAAGGATGTAAAAACTGACTCTAGCAAATAAGTTTCTTTTACATGTGAAATATAATAAATATAATACAATATATGGGTAAAGTAAATTAGTTCTCACCCAACTATGGAATTTGTTTTTCCTTTTTTATTCACCTAATTTCAAAAAGTTACAAAATAGTCACGCAACTATTCAATTTTGTCTTTGTTTGGTGACCTAACTATCTTAAATTTTTTGGTGTTTTTATTTTTATGTTAGCCGGTTGGTGACAAAAAAAAGAAGAAGATAAAATTAAATAGTTAGATAATCATTTTGTAACTTTTCATAATTAAATGATCGAAAAAATTAATAACAATTAAAAAACTATGTTGTAACTTTTTATAATCAAGTGGCTAAAAAAACCACAATTTAGTGAACTCTACAATACTTTATCCATAATATATTCACTTGTTATCGACCAAATCGTGTTAGCCGACTACAGTCAATAAAAAACGGCTCAAACATTAAAAATGATGAACTATAAAGTTTGAGTACCTTTGTCTGTACTATAAAATATATATTATACTATAACGGTCACATTTCTTTTCCTTTTCCTTTTTCTTTTTCTCTTTTTTTGAAATTGCATTGTAACATGTGCAATATATTATTAAAATTTTAATATTCGGAGTTTCATTTGTTTATTCATTTATAAAGTATAGTATTTTTGTAATTTATATAATATCTTAAAATGAAAATGTATAATTTGATAGAAGTGCTGGAAATTATTTATTTAATTTTTAAGCCATTACTTTCAAACTCGTCATTTTTTGTGTCATCTTGACATGGTGAAAATAATTAGTTCGAACTTGATTATCCCTAAATTTAATGTGAATTTTTTTATTTTGTCTTAGCCCTCGCTTTGATCGAATAAGAATGGATAAGAGACTCGTGAGATTGACGTGAGGGGATAAAGATGACTATATTTTTAAGAACGAACTCTAAATAAATATAAAGCAAATGTATATATAAAAACACAAACTTAAAAATAAACCTTTTTTTCTATCATATTACTAAATATACATCTAAAAATTATAATTTATTTTCACTAGTGGTGCTACTTTAAGAATTATAATTTATATCTAGTGGTGCTACTTTAACTCTGCTTTTTCCTTCTTTAAAATCTATTAATGAGTTCTTCATTAACCCAATCTAAATCTTCATTCATTTCCCTCAAAAAAAATAACAACGCAAATGGGTTTTCACTTAGCGGATTACTTCATCCTCCTACTCCTCTTCCTGTTCCTGTTATGCCCAATTTTACAAGCAGCAGAATCTCAAGAACCTGCCTGTGGTAAAGAAGTATGTGGGAATATTACAATTCCATCGCCTTTTGGAATCGATAGCAGCTGCTATACTCATTCTTGGTTTAGAGTAACTTGCAATTCGACCCGTAATGGGAAAAGGCCATCCATAAACGTAAATGGCATCGATCTGGAGGTACTTGATTCCATATATTCAGACGCCATTCTCATCAGTAATCCGGTTACTTATATTAATTGTGAGCATATAAGCGAGGCTAGTGTGAGTGTGAATCTCTCAGGCACTCCCTTTTTCTTCTCAAGTGACAAAAATATTTTCGGGTCAGTAGGTTGCGGAAATTTGGCAACTGTTTTAAGTAACGAAGCTGATTCACTTGGCGGCTGCGTTCAACCAAGGTGTGACCATGTTGCTTCTGAATCTGGCTGCTTTACTGGAATTGCTGGAAATTTCACTTCCTATACTGTAAACATGACAGCCATGCATCCTGACAGCAACAGATGCGCATCTGCTTTCATCTTTAGCGTGTTCTCATTCAGTAGTGCTTACCCATTACCCACTGGCATCAATTTTGGAACAAGGCATGTTCCCGCCGTACTCAGCTGGAATTCCACCTATTGCGGTGACGGAGGTCAGTCACGCGCTGTCACTTCAATTGCTTGGCTTTCATTTATCTTCTTTTAATTCAGTTAATGTATAGATTTTGCTAATTGTTTAAAATCAGTATTGAGTATCATTCATTTTGTATATTAATATTAATATTAATATTTTTAATTAAAAATATTGAATGACATCAAATTCAACCATAAGATTTATACTGGTATCTATATTAATAAGAAACCCTTTATTGAATTTAATGCCACAAATAACACACAAATTTAATTAAAAATTTTACTTAGAGTAACACTTTTCATATGACCTTTTCTAGTAAATATTTATTTATTTTGATAATTAGAGGTAAAGAATGGGGCTTAATATGGAACCTAAGCTCCTATATCAACTATATAATACTTTTGTTGGTATATTTTTGTTTTTTGAATGACAGATTACTTTTATTTCCTACAAACATTGATTTTGCAATTTACTTCCTTTTTGCTAAGCCTGCAGGATGCGGAAGACCAGGTCTAGGACCTATGAACTTCCACACCTATAAGGTAGAGTCTTGTGGGAATGTTACTTTTCACTACCCTTTTAGCATGAAGGCCCAAGATGATTCCAATAACTCGTTTAAAGTAATTTGCAACAAAACTGCCAATGGGAAAGAAGTGCCTTTATTAAATATAAATGGCATGAATCTACAAATACTAGAGTTCAATTTTTTGTATGGCACCGTCAAGGTCAACCATCCAATAACTTACTTCAACTGTCGAAAAAACCATCACAATGGGATGAGTCTCAACCTAACAGGCACCCGCTTTTACTACTCAGATTCAGACAACTTCTTCAAGTCTTTAGGTTGTGGTAATTTGATTACTATTTTCGGCAACGAAACAGATAATCTTATAGGCGGATGTTTGCAACCAAGTTGTAAGATTAATAAGAAGACTTCCTCTATTGTTGGTTGTCCTCTTACTATTCCTAAGGGTCTCAGTTCATTCTTTGCAAACATGAGTGATATGGTTGATTCAAGTGATTATAGGAGGAAAAAATCATGCGGATTTGCTTCCTTGATTTCTTATGACTTTGATTTAACTGATGATTTTGATCTAAGTCATAGGACGCATGTCCCAACGCAACTGCAATGGGGCACACTAATATCTGGAGAGTGCTATTTAAACGATAGTACGGACACTTCTTGTACATTCGATGGTGAATATTGTTGGTCGAGGTTAAGCGCTAACCATCTATGTTCGTGCAAAAGGGATATTGGTGATATCAGTTATTCAAGATCATGCAAAGGTATGAGTTAACGGTTTTTTAAGGAACTTCTTTTCTTATATCTATATTATCTTACTTATTACCTCAATCGAAATTTGATTAAAATATCTTTTTATATACAAATTAAGTTACATTATTTTAAGGGTATTCTCATCTTTTTACATTTTAATATAAAATCCATAATTAACCTAACATGGTGAGATTTGAACCTTTCATACAATAAATTTTAAATTTTAACTTTGTCATGTCAACCAAGAATTCATTGTCTTATATAAGCTTTTAATGAATATGTTTATTACATAATTTTTTTCACTCACATCATGGATGTGTCTTCAATTTGTATTATTTTTTAAAAGGCTAAGTGAGTTACTATCACCCATCAATTGAGTCTCGACTTAATTAAAAAATTATGAAAATCCATTACTTTTATAAAAGAACAAATATTATTATGAGAGTATTTTTGTCCTTTTATACTTTATGTAAAATCTAGAAAAAAGAGTATAATGAAATTTGAACAAACGCACCCTAATGAATTTTTTTTTCATGTTTTATTTTTTTTTCAAATAATATTTTTGCATACGTATTGCTAGAATACTCCTAAGCATAATTTGAACGAACAAAAGGAAAATGAAATTAGAAAGCTGTTAAATGAATTAATTTAATCCCTGTGTCATAAAAAGGAATCAAATGAATAAAAGAAAGTCAAATTTTTTATGGTTTTGTAAATGCTTTATATAGTAAATGTTAATGTTGTTATAATTTAAATTTATTTAATTCTTTTTAATGGTATAGGGACTAAGTTGATTCATTTAATAATAGAGGAATTAATTTCATTCAATACTTTAACTGAATTATATGATTATAGCCTCTTTTTTTTTCCAATTCATAAATGACAGATGGGAAATGTGAGAATTATAAGTACTGCAACATGCTTTGCTTGAATACCCCTAGCAACTATTGCTGGTCAGACTCTTGCCCTCCTCATTATGAATACAATAGTACGGGATTTCGTTGCGAGCGTAAAATAAAAACTCAAAACACTCGTAATTTGAAAAGCATTATTGTAGGTACGTTGTGAGTTTACACTTTTTGTTTTTAAAGTAGAATCAATATGGTTATTGAATTATGTTAATTCAAGTAGTAATTTATTTACTTTTGAATGCAGATGAAGTAACAGTTATTTACCATGAAATTTGTAAAAGTTAAATATCAAAAGTTAAATATCAAAACAATGGATGATGTAATAAGGTTTTCTCATTTTTTATTTAAAATGAATCGCAATCAAATATGAATAAAACATTATTAAACATTTTCATGGTTTTTAAGCATGTATTTTAATTTTCAATTTTAGCCATTAACTATGTTTGTTATATCTATATAGGTTGCAGCACTAGTGTTGGGACACTATTTCTACTACTCGCAACATGGAGTATGTACAAAGCCCTCAAAAGAAAACAAAAAATCATGCTGAGGCAAAAATACTTCAAAAGGAATGGAGGTTTGTTACTGCAACAACATTTGTCTAGCAATGAAGGTAATGTTGAAAAAATTAAATTGTTTACTTCAAAAGAGATGGAAAAGGCAACGGATTATTATAATGAGAACCGAATTCTTGGTCAAGGAGGTCAAGGGACTGTTTATAAAGGAATGCTAATAGATGGAAGCATTGTGGCTATTAAGAAATCCAAAATGGTGGAAGGAAAGAAATTTGATGAAAAGAAGGTTGAACAGTTCATTAACGAGGTGATAATTTTATCTCAAATTAATCACAGGAATGTGGTTAAGCTTTTAGGGTGTTGTTTAGAAGCTGAAGTTCCTCTATTGGTGTATGAGTTCATCCCAAATGGTACATTATACGATCTCATTCATAACCAAAATGAAGAATTATCATTGACATGGGAAATGCGTTTACGAATTGCGATTGAAATTGCCAACGCCTTGTTCTATTTGCATTCAGCTGCTTCTGCTCCTATTTATCACCGAGACATCAAATCTAGTAACATACTTTTGGATGGTAAATATAGGGCAAAAGTTTCAGATTTTGGAACTTCAAGATCAGTTGCACTTGAACAAACACATCTAACCACTCGGGTGCAAGGAACTTTTGGATACATGGATCCCGAATATTTTCGATCAAGTCAATTTACAGAGAAGAGTGATGTTTATAGCTTTGGAGTTGTTCTTATTGAGCTTTTAACAGGACAAAAACCTATCTCCGTAGAACAATCAGAGCCAGTGAGAAGCTTGGTATCTTATTTTTTGGATTCAATGCAGGAGAATTCCTTGTTTAACATTCTTGATCCAATGGTAGTAAAGGATGGTCCAGAACAGGAGATTATAGTTGTGGCTCTGCTAGCAAAAAGATGCTTGAATCTTATTGGAAAGAAAAGACCCACCATGAAACAAGTAGCAATGGAGCTAGAGTTTATTAAAGCTTCAGGTGGAAATGTTATTGAAGAATGTGGTGATGAAGAATCTGAAATAGATGACATGATCCAATCATGGGAGACCAATCCTAGTAGTTCAATGTCCAGGACAATTACAACCAACAGCGTAACTTTTCCATTAAATTCATCTTTCTAGATTCCAACACTCCTAAAACTATTTCTCTTGATTGATAGCCTTTAGCTTCTCTATATGTCACATTGGTGGAGTCTTGTGGTTGCCCAAGAATTCATACTTGTTACACTCAATGTTATTTGACCTCTTTAAGGTATTTATTATACAAGTTCTGGATATGTTTTCTTTTTCTTTTGCTAAGTCGATGAATTCATTAATAAAAAAGACCTCCAAACAGGGATACAAAATCCAAGGATACCATAAATCAAAAGAAAGGTAATCCTAATTATCCACATCTCTTTTTTCTCTTCTTCATCATTGACCTTCTTCTTCTTCTTCTGATATCTGAAGATGAAATAAGAAGAGGTGATTAACTCATCATAGTAATAGTAAGCCTTCATTGAGCGAGAAAAGTAAATAAAGCAAGGGATATTAACAGAATCCAATATACACTTATCGCCATTTTTCTCCGACGCCGTTACTACTCTATCAACAACTCTCGAACCTTCAATTTCAACTCCTATCGGAACCCCTCTGATTGTTCATATGCTTCTTTAGATTTCCCCTGAAAATAAACAAACTAGCATTAAACATCCAATTCCATAAGAAAATAACATCAAACAGAGAAAAGCCAACAAAAACTATTTGAAACATAAAAAAACACAAATCCAATCAAGGCTGCATATTGACAGATAATTGAGCATCCATTACTTCCTGCATATATGTATGTATATATATATATATATATAGAATTATGTAACATTAAGTCATTAACAAAAAATAATTAATATATATTTTTATAATAAGTTATTATATTTTAATTATATCCAATAATTTAAATAAAAATATTATTTTATGTTAAATAATGTAATTAAAAATAAAATATTCTAAAAAATTAATTAAATATTAAATGCGCAAAATTACATGTAATACTTGTGACATTAGAAGCTAGTAATATTAAATACTAGAGATGTAAACTACACAGGTTTAGCTTAAATAAGGTTGGCTATCTTTAAGTCGAAGAATCCAAATTAAATTGGAGCAAATTAAATTTGAACATCTCAATACGTAATTTCAAAAGGCTTACAATTTAAGTTGAATATTATATCAATGTTTTTGTTTTCGGATCAATGATTGAACTAATTAGGCTATCGATTTTCAGTATGTTTGGTTCAAATAAAGTAAATTATTAAAAATCATAAAAAATATTAATAATTATAAAATACGATTCAATCAGTTCAACTGTTTTTAGCCCAATTTGCATATCAACCATTAGCAATGGAGCTGGAGTTGACTAATGCTTCAGGTGGAAATGTTATTGAAGACCATGGTGATGAAGAATCTGAAATAGATAACATAATCCATTCATGGGAGACCAATCCAAGTTGTTCAATGTTTAGGACAATTACAACCAATAGTGCAATTTTTCCATGAAATTTGTAACACCCCAAACTCGGCCTAGATGTTATGGCTGAATCTGGCGATGTCACATGTAATGGAATTTGTAGTCTAATTCATCGAGTGAAAACCCTTCCAGTTTATTAGTCTTTAATTAATTCAGAAAAACGCATGTTCCTTGTTATGCTTTAAAACGTGACTTTTTAGCGGAAGCTTGTGCACTTTTTGTTTGAGAAAACCGATCGTTTTTAGGAAAACTTTAATTTCAAGAAAACGTCGTGTTTTTGTAGTGATAAAAATGGAAAGCAAAGTATAATCCCAAATTTCAACAGTTAGTCCCAAAAGTTCCAATTACAAAAAATAAATACCCAAATTATTAATGAGAAATTAATTAACTAAAAGACTGAATTAAAACAATACGAAATAGTGGTGGTCACCGCTGAGTCCTCCTCTGCTCCGATCCGTCTAATGCTGGGGATTACCTAAACAGATCAAATAGAAAAGGGTGAGTTTTCACAAACTCAGTGTGTAATCCCCACAGAATACATGCACATAACATAATATCATAAATCAATCATGTATATACAGTTTGGGCCTGAGCCCATTACAGAATCAGTGTGAGCCTTAACCCACTCAGATACAGAATCAAATATAAATTAGGGCCTTAGCCCATCTCAGATATGATATGCAAATCAAAATAGAATATCAGAATCTTAACCACCAGCCTCTACACACCATCTCCGTCCAACCCTACACACCATGTGGGGATTAAATCAACCCATCCATCCCTACTCACCATGTTGTATCAAAATACAGCACATAAACAGATATTTGGACCGAAATGTGGTACAAAGTCAGAATATCGCAGCAAAGCTGCCAAATAGTAGGCTTAAGAGCCTTTCAGATACTTCCTCTAATAAATCATCAACTCACCCCGATGCAATACAACATATAGTAGAATATCATGCGGTTATGCAATTTTATCAAATCATACTATTAGTTTAGTATTCAAATTCAATCAGACATCATACAACCCAATCACATAAATAGGGGTCTAAATGAGGCTTACTGACCTTACAGTAGGTCCACAGTCGACTTGAGCGACCCGTGCAACCTTACAGAACTTTTCAAAAAAATGGGCTCACCCATGTGGCCTGCCCGTGTGGGCCCACACATCCGCGTGGCCCACACGGCCTGGCCAAGAATCCTATACGCCTGTTGCCCGTACGGCCCAAAATAGTCTAGCCCGTGTCTCGTACACGGCCTGCCTGACCATCATACGGTAGTTTCCAGTGCATACGGCCTGGCCTCGTCGATCACACACCTGTGTTAGGGCACACGGCCTACCATACGGCCGTGTGGCGTCGATAGAATAGTTTTTACCTTTCACCGAAACCTCGTTTTCTACTTTTTCGGGTACACACCTGGTTCCAATTGAAGCTTAAACGATCCCCGAGCACTCCAAAACTTATAATCGACATTACCAAAACTCGAATTCAGAAACACAACAGAAATTAAACCGGGAATATTTTCCCCCAAAGAAACCTTGAAACATTAAAAAGTGACTCGGTCGCTTACCAACAATGAACTGACTCCCTAATGTTAAAAACTCCGCAGAAGCACTAGTCGTTCCTTGATCTTCACCTAAATCAAAAGAACCAAAAGCAGCCCTCTATCAGAAACCAACTATGGAACGATAAAATAGAAACAAAACGGGACTTACCGAATGAGCGAATCCAATGGTTGAACCAAAAAGGTAGCAAAACAGAAACCGGAATAGCAGAGGAAGGAAAAAGAAAAATTTTGGCAGGAAGGGGAAAAACAGATGTCAGAAAACTTTTGGGAGAGGGAAACAAAATTTTGAAAAACAAAAGTATAAGCGAAAATTCCAATATCTCAACTCCCCTTATTTTTCTCCGGCAACTACCCACTACTCAGAATTCCTGTTTAACCGAAACTCTTTAAGTCAAATAAGAAAAAATTAACTCCCATGCTTATGCAGGGATTTGAACTCCAGACCTCTAACACTCCACACAATTCTTAACCACCAAACCAGCAGGCCCATTCTGATATAGTTTTATAAGTACTTAAATTTAAGCCTATCGAACAAGGTTAAGGCTTTCTTCAGAAAAATACCAAAATTTGCCAAATGAAAGGCTTGAACTTGGAACCTCACATACACACCCAAAACACTTAACCACTGAAGCAAATACTTAATTGTGTCATGTAAGAGCCCAAATTTGACCGGGCTGAAAACTAAATAAATAAATAAACAATTGTTTATTTAACAGTCCAAGTTCATGTTACAAAGCCCAAAAGTTACCACAGCCCAAACACAGACCAGGCCCAAATACCCCGTAAGCCTATCCTATGCCCATTACACCTTTGACCCAGTACAACAACCCAAAATGAATTAGGCCCAAAACCCAAAATTTCCAGCTAGGGTTTCCAACCCTAGCTCTTTCCCTCGCGCGCAAAGCTGCTTTACGGAAGGTTCGGGAGCGTCATCCAGCTCCCAATCGAGGCCATCACTCAAGGCTCTGCCTCCGTAATCATTGCCTCACCGACACCGTACCAGACTTTAGGCCTCCATCAACGCCAGCGATCCTTCCATCGCCAGATTTTCCGCTAGCACCTGCAAGGAAAGAAAGAGCCACAACAGCAAAACAAATATAGAAAGAAAGAAAAAGATTTTTTTTCCAGAAATGTAATGATAAGAGTGGTTATAAAAGTCCGAATCAAAATAGTGTAAAGCACTTCTTTTTGGGGGAGGGAATAATAAAAATACTCACAGATATTGACTCAAACACAAACAGTCTCTCAAAAGGTGATTTAGTCGCATATTTCATGTTTTATTTTGAGCATATATAAACTGTTTTAATATATACAAGTGAGGATAAAAAAGGAAAATAGGTTACCTGTGGAAAGACGAAGGTTTTTAAACCTTCAGACCACCGCAAGCGGCGGCGCGTGAGACGTGTGAGACGCGTGAGGCGAATACGGCCCGGTGGCCGGAGGCCAAAGCCAGGGAGCCTTCCTTTCCTCTTTGCAGAGAATTTCAAACCCTTTTTTTTTATAACCAGTGTAAAATGATTTTTCTGGGCTAAAGTTTTGGGTTATATAGCCCCAGCAGAACGACGACGTTTTTAGAACCCCAGGATCCGCGTGTTTTTTAGAATTAGGTTAATTACCCAATTGGTCCTTCCACTTTTCTTTGCGTTTATAATTATGTTTCATTCTATTTCTAATTTAGCCCTAACGAATTAATTTTATTTCAATTTAATCCCAACGGAAAGCATTCTAAGGCTTATAATGAAACGCTGCCGTTTTGGGAATAGGGCAATTTGCCCAATGAGTCCCTCTTGTTTATGCACGTTTTAATTAGGGCCCCGATTCACTGTTATTTCTTTTAAATTTGCCCTGTGATTTTATGGAACTTCAAATTTAACCCTATATATTTATTATATTATTATTTGTTTTATTTTTAACCTTATTTTTTTATTATATATTATAAAATCATTTTATATATCAATTATATTATTATTATTTATCATATGTTATTTTCACAAGTTATTATTATTTTACACTATTATTTATATATTATTATTATATTATATGTTTATTATATATTATATATTATTTTTATATATATGATTTTATATCATAATATAATTATTTTATATATTATTAAGTCATTTGTTGTATTATTATATATTTTTATCTACATATCATTATCATTAAAGGTTTTAAACTTGTACTATATTTATTTTTATGTTAACAATTATTTTTATATTCTATTATTACACATTTGGAAGATATTATAATATTAAATATATAGACTTCATTATTGATAATTCATTTTAAACTTATATTTATATATTATATAATTATTTTATTTTAAATATAAATTCTTTTACATATTTTATATTCAATACATTATTTTACTAAACCAATATCTTTTGTTTTTTTTTATGTAATTATTATTCTTATAAATACAATTTTATTGTATATTATATTTTCAATTTATTATTAAATATCACATTTTTACTATTTGTTTATATTATACATATATTTTTTATTATTGTACAATATTTATTTTTACTTTAGAATTAATGTACTTTTGTTATGTTATATGTTATATCATAGACTTTTATATTTTATTTTCAAATGCATATTTTTTATTGTATATCATGCATCATTTTCATGATTAAAATATATGTTGAATTATATTTAGGGATTTTTACCTATTTCTTCTTTAATATGTACTCCATTTTATGTATATTCTTCTTACTTAAAAATTGTCATGTTTTTATTTCTTGTATACGTTGGTTAATGTATGATATTTATGCTGTTATACTCTTACTTTCCTATCATTATAATATGTAATCTCGTATGTTATGTTAATATACTCCTCCATGCATCAGTTTTAAAAAAAGACTTCAAACTTTTCAAAAATAAAAAGGCAATGCTTGGTGTTTGGAAGCTTCGAGAAAAGTAGTGCCCTAACTTATTGGGTTGCAATTTTTCTCGTTGAGTTCGAATAGTCAAGTACTCTTCTAAGTTTTTAAGATTTTCAAAATACGAGCAACTGTCGTGGAATTTCAAAGCGTTATGTCCTAACTTACTGGATGTTGCGTTTTGTCGTTTCAAGACAGGGATTTCCAAAAAGGCTAACTTAGTATCAATATTTTGATACAAGCGAACTCCAATTTTCAAAAATCAAAATATTTTAAAGAGGATTGCATCTTAAAATTTTTAATTTCCGACCTTAAAGACATTTGATAATTAATTAGGTACCAATTTTTTGGGCGTTACGAGGGTGCTAATCCTCCCTCGTACGTAACCGACTTCCAAACCCGTTCTTTTTATTACGTAGACCAAAACTAATGATTTTAAAACAAAATGTTTTAAAGGTGACCCAATCACACCTAAAAAGATTGGTGGCGACTCCTGTTTTTGTTTTTTAAAGTCGATTCCCATTTTCCAAAACTCGATTTTTAAAATGGTTTCGACAGCTTGGCGACTCTGCTGGGGAGTAATAAGAGAGTCAAGCCTTGTAATTGATTATCTCTTGTCTTAATGTCAGAAATTAAAAATTTTAAAATTTAATCTTCTTTACATTACATGTGTTTGTATTATTGCATGTGTTGCTATATTCTGATACGCATTGCATTTGCATGACTGTTGTGGTCACACCCTTAAGTGGGAGTGAGAAGCTACACCTTCATGAGGTTTTCGCCTCCGCACAGGATAGTGGATCACTTTCGGGATACATCTGTACCTATGGTTTTGTGAGATTTTCATCTCCGTGTAGCCATAGGGAAATGTGTTCCCCTAAACTGAACTCGATTCAAATGGGCTTATAATGGGTGAGGATCGAGGAATCTGCTGGTTTGGGTACCTCTATCTTTAGAACCAACTCCATATAGAAACACCATAAGAGCCCAATTTAGTTAGGGTTAAAACTTTAGATATTACCCTTATATATTATCGTTGAGATTTATTGATATCATATGATACTGACTGTTTCTTTTCTTATGTTTGCATGAAATTTTTGCATCTACAAAGGTATCGATCCACGGTCAGTCTCTAAGTTAGGAAGTTTTGTTATGAAGAACGGACTTCTTGATAGAGTGGAGGGCAACGCCAATGTCCATAGATGGTCCGAGAAAACTCAACTAGAAAAGGGAGATAGTATAGCTGCGGAATATATGTCGAAGCTGTCGGATTACACTCGCATCAGTGTCACATAGAATAATTTCCAAGAGCTTAAGGAGATTTGGAATCAGTGGGGCAATGAGACCAAACAGTTATTCTATGGTAATTATGGAGACTTACCTTACTTGCTTGATATTCAGGTAGATGAGCACTTGTTCTGAGCCCTCGCTCAGTTTTGGAACCCAGCATACAGTTGTTTCACTTTTGGGGAAGTAGACTTGGTGCCTACCGTAGAGGAGTACACTGCCTTGCTTCATTGTCCCAGGTTTCAGATTGATAGGATCTATTCTCGAGCTGCTAGTATCCCTACCTTTTGGAAGAAATTGATGACTATCACAGGGATGAGCGAGCAGTGGATCACTGCCAGAATTAAAGAGAAGGGTGAGTACAAGTGCATTTCGTGGGACGCTTTGAAGGGTCTGATCTTGACATACCCTGATGAGACAAAGAAGGTAGATGTTTTTGCCTTAAGCTTATATGGATTGATGGTGTTCCCTAGAGCTTTAGGATACGTGGATGAGGCAACCACGGATCTTTTCCATCGACTCAGTAAGAGGGTCACTTCTACCCCTGCGATTTTAGCGGAGACATTCAGGTCCTTAGGCACATGTAGGAAGGTTGGTGCAGGCAGGTTTGTTGGTTGTGCTCAGTTACTTTTAGCTTGGTTTTACAACCATTTCCGATTGATAGATAAGGTGTTTTGTGGGGTTTTTTTCGAAGATTATTCACCGCTGAAAGACATAGTCTCTTCAACTAGGAGATTTGATGTTCCAGAGAAGAATTGGATAGCGCTACTTCAGAATCTTCAGTCGAAAGATGTTGAGTGGAGAGCTCCGTGGATGATTCCTGGTGAGATTCTTTACCGGTGTGGCAGTTTCGATTGGGTCCCTCTATTGGGAATTTGGGGTACCATTGGTTATACTCCCTTGCTCGTGTTAAGGCAATTTGGTTTAAGGTATTTCGTACCAGTAACTCATGAACTGGCTCAAAGTGAATTCGTGTATAGAGGAGCTGATTACAAGAAGAAAGTCGGTGAGATCTCTAGTGCTTAGAACAAGACTTGTCGGTTAAAAGGAATAGCTATTAGCCCTGCTACGACCCCGGAGTACATCAAGTGGAGAGGCAGAAGAGTTAATGATAACATCCCTAAGCCAAACGTGGAAGGAGCTCAACCGGTAGAGGAATATTTGCGAGTGATGCCCTCGGAGTTAGAAATCATGAAGCAAGAATTTGAGAGAAAGAACTTGGAGCTTGAGAAGAAGATAACAGAGCTTGAAGAAGAAAAGATGTACTTGAGTTTAAATGTTGATGTCCAAAAGAAGGAGGTCGAGAAAGAAAGAAAAGAAAAGAAAAAGATCGAGGAAGATCGAGATGATTTGAAAGAACATTACAAAAAGGCGCAAGTATCCTTGAAGAGGGCGATAGTAGGAGGGTCTTCAGATCAGTTACAGAAAGGGGTCTAAGAAGGAAGAACTAGAGCCGAATATTGGGAGAGAAATTTCCAGGAGATGCAATCACAGAATTTGGCATTAGAAGAAGAGAATAAGGGGTTGAAATCCAAAGTAACTGAGCTTGGAAGATCCCTTCGTTGGCATCATAGCCATGATTCTACGGTCGAGTTGAAAGAACTTAAAAGTAAAGTTGACGATTTGGAAGTGGCATTGCATGAGGGTAAACTTCGGATTGAGTGGCTCGAGGCACAAGAAGACTATCTAAAAGGAGAGCTTCATCAGTCTAAAGGGCAGGTCAAAGAAAGGGATCATGTTATGGGAGAAGCTATAGCCCAGATTCGAGAGGTTACTGAATATGTGTGAAACTTGGCGATACGAGCTGATGTATTGAGTCTGATGTACGGATCGTCGTCAGATATAGGACGAGAGTTAGCCCTTTTATTAGATAAAGTTAAAACTCTGGGCATTAGGGTGAAAGCGTACTTGTAATCCATTTATATGTAAAGATATTCCTTTTCTAAATAAAGTTTTCTAAATGAGATTGAATCGAGATCGATGCCTTTGCTACATTCATTCATTTGCATTACATCATATCATATGCATTCGAGGTTATAGAAAGACCCTAATTAGTTAAATTTTCTCTCAAAAGGTAGAAAAGAAAATCTAAAAATCACGCATCCTTACGGCACTCGCACTAAAACTAAGAACATGGATCAAAGGTTTGAGCAGTTGCAAAAGGATATGCAGAACCAATTGCAAGAGCAGTTGGCCAAGATGTAGAATAACATGAGGGAGCAGATGCTAGAGGCTCAGAGAAATATGATGGCTGAAATGGCTCAGCTTTTAAGGGCCACTAATAAAGGGAAGGCCCCCATGGCTATCGCTGGAGAAGAGGGTGAAGATCATCCTCTAGGTTTTACTCCGCCTCATATGCCACTGCAAACTGAGGCACTTCCTAGAAGGCCATCTATCACTGTGAGGCCTCAACATGGGCCGATTGATGCTGGTATCCATATGAATTTCCCGGCTGGTTCAGGATTCAGTTTAGGTGACAATCCTACTAATCCTCTTGTTCCTGATCTAGATATGGTGGAAAAAGAGGATTTGAAAGCTGGAGCTGCAAGGCAGTTAGAAGAACGCTGCAAATGGCTAGAAGAAAGGTTCAAGGCTTTGGAAGGTATCGGTAATCATCATAGGATTGATGCCAAAGACTTAAGTCTAGTCCCAGACTTAGTACTGCCTCACAAATTCAAGATGTTAGAGTTCGAAAAATACAATGGTACTACTTGCCTAGAGACTCACATTACAATGTTCTGTAGAAGGATGATTGGACATGTAAACAATGATCAGCTGTTGATCTATTGTTTTCAAGACAGTTTAGTGGAAGCGGCAGCTAGGTGGTACAATCAGTTGAGCCTTGCAAAAATCGGTTCATTGAGAGATCTTGCACAGGCTTTTATGCAACAGTACAACTATGTGACTGATATGACGCCAGACAGGATCACACTTCAAAATATGGAGAAAAAGCCTAATGAAAGTTTTAGGGAATATGCACAACGATGGAGGGAGGTGGCAATGCAAGTACAACCACCATTGTTAGAAAAGAAAACTACCATCTTATTTATTAATACTTTGAAGGCGCCATTCATCACACATATGATTGGAAGCACCACGAAAGGTTTCGCAGATATAGTTATGGCAGGTGAGATGATTGAAAATACCGTGAGGGGCGGTAAAATCGAGGGGGAAGTAGTTAAAAGATCGGCCCCAAGGAGAAAAGACAATGAGGTGAATAATATGAACAGTTTCAACTCCAAAGCAATCACAGCTGGGTAACCTAAAGCAGCTACAGGTGAACAGCAAAGTACTCAAAGACAGGAATCGGGTACAAGACCAAGTTCAGAAAGGATGCAATTCACTCCTATCCCTGTGACATATCGTGAGCTTTACCAAAGCTTATACGATGCACATGCCATTGCTCCATTTCACTTGAAACCGTTGCAGCCAGCGTACCTCAAATGGTACGATGCGAATGCTAAATGTGAATATCATGCGGGAATATTGGGGCATTCAATTGAAAACTACACTAGGTTCAAGAAGGTCGTGGAGAGACTCATTAAAATAGGGATTGTGAAATTTGATAGTACCCCTAATACTGAAAATCCATTACCAGATCATGGAAATCAAAGAGTGAATGCCATTGATCAAATAAAGAAAGGAAAAGTCAAGGAAGATATTGCTGAAGTGAAGACACCCATGAAGGTAATTTGGGAGGAGATGGTGAAGAGAGGTATGCTGACTTTTGAAAAAGGAGGAGAAGGAATAGAGAACCATTGTGAATTTCATGGAGAGGTGGGTCATATGATCCAAAATTGTGAAGAGTTCAAGGCCATGGTACAAGGCCTTATGGTTAACAAAGAGCTACAGATTTCTGAGGGTAGTTCTTGTGAAGGACAAATATGTGTGTTGGAGAATGAACGACAAAGAACCAGCCAACCAAGAATTATTATTTCCTTTCCAGGGAATAATAAGGCGGGGTCGCAAACTGGGCCCAAAATAGTCATCCATAAACCCAATCCTTTCCCTTACAAGGATAGCAAGAAAGTACCATGGAGTTACAACTGTAGCGTGACAGTACCGGAGGAAGGAAATGTAGCCAGCGCATCTGAAGATGTACAAATTAAAGGTTCCCATACGCGAAGTGGGAAACGTTATGATACAGGGAACGTCAGAGTGGAGCCCACGAAATCTAAGAGTGTGAAGGTAGAAAAAGAGAAAAAGAGCGAAGTACTTGTTAACGAGCCAGTGAGGGAGGAGGAGGCTAAGGAATTTCTAAAGTTCCTTAAGAATAGTGAGTACAGTGTGGTTGAGCAATTGTGTAAGCAACCAGCATACATATCGGTTTTAGCCTTATTGTTAAGCTCCGAAGTACATCGGGAAGCGTTGATGAGGGTACTCAACGAGACATATGTCACTCATGATATATCTGTTAGTAAGTTAGATCGGTTGATAAATAACATCAAGGCTGATAATTTCATCTACTTCAATAATGATGAAATTCCACCTGGGGGCATACGGTCAACTAAGGCTTTGCACACCACCACTCGTTGCAAAGGATACACACTTCCAAGTGTACTTATGGATAATGGTTCTGTTTTGAATGTCCTACCACTATCCACCTTGAATAGGTTGCCCATTGACAGTTCGTATATGAAGGCGTGTCACAATATGGTAAAAGCCTTTGATGGAACTGAAAAGAGAGTAATGGGACGAATTGACATCCCTCTGGAGATTGGACCAAATACGTATGAAGTTGACTTCCTGGTAATGGATATCAAGCCCTCTAACAAGAGGCCATGGATACACTTGGCAGGAGCGGTACCTTCTTCACTGCACCAAAAATTAAAGTTGGTGACAGATGGACGCTTGATAACCATCAATGCAGAGGAGGACATCATAGTAGCCATCACCAGTAAAGCCCCTTACGTGGAGACAAATGAGGAGGCTATCGAGTGTTCTTTTCGTTCCTTGGAAATTGTTAATGCTACCTTCATTTCGAAGGGAAGCAAGGGGCCGGTTCCCAGAATGTCTAGAGCAACAAGGATGGCCCTGCAAATGATGATGGGGAAAGGAGCATTGCCAGGAAAAGGATTAGGGAGACAGTTGCAAGGCGGGATTCAGATCCCAAATCTGATTGAAAAAAGGACCGTTTTGGCTTAGGCTTCAAGCCAGACTATAAACACAAGAGACAGGAGATGGAAAAGCATCAAGCAAGAAGGAAGGCGCGTTTGAATGGAGGAGAAGTGGAGTGGGAACCGATGACATTCCCACCTATATCCAAAACCTTTAAGTCAAGAGGGTTGCTGGTAGAAGAGAGTCATCAAATTAATGTTGTACATAGTGAGTGGTTGAAGCAGGAAAACCTTAAGGGTATTTGCCCTTACGAACCGGGGAGCTCTCTGAACAACTGGACTGCGGAGGATCTTCCTGTAGTCTTTAGAAATTTTTCAGAGTAATTCTCGAAACATGTCTATTACTCTAGGGCCTAGGAGTAGTAAGATTACATTTGTGAAAATAGGCTTATGTTCATCTGTTATTATAAAACGTAACTTTCATCAATCTAAAAGAGTATTGCTTCATTTTTATCAACCAATAGTCCTTTAAATTCTAACAATTCTTATTCTTTTATTCATAGCACATAAATGATCATTTTTTAAATTCATTTATTCTTTGTATATTCTTTCATACCCCTCACAGGTCTCTAGATATCAATGATATGAGCGCTAATACTGCCGCTCTTGATTTCTCTTGTGAGCAAGACATGTGTTTAGAGGAGCCTCAGGATTTTAAAGATGTTCAAGGTTATGATGTATCTCTCGATCTATTAAGAATGGTAAAACAGGAGGAGAAACAAATCATGCCACATGAGAAAGAGGCAATAGAGAATATAGCCCTAGAGGAAGGGAAGGAGGTGAAAATTGGAACACTGATCACCAAAGACACAAGGCGTAGCTTGATTGAGTTACTTCGGGAATTCAAGGATATTTTTGCATGGTCTTATCAGGATATGCCCGGATTGAGTACCGACATTGTAGTACATAATCTTCCTATAAGACAAGATTACAAACCAGTTCAACAGAAGTTGCGAAGAATGCATCCGGATATTGTTCTGAAAATAAAAGATGAAATTAAGAAGTAGTTTGATGCAGGATTCTTGCAGGAAGTGAAGTACCTGTCCTTAAGAAGGACGGAAAGGTACGTATGTGTGTTGATTACAGAGATTTAAACAAAGCAAGCCCAAAGGATAATTTTTCTCTGCCACACATTGACACTTTAGTAGACAACACAGCGGGATATTCGTTGTTTTCCTTCATGGATGGCTTCTCAGGATACAATCAGATAAAGATGCATCCAGAGGATATGGATAAAACTACTTTCATAACATTGTGGGGCACCTTTTGTTACAAAATAATGCCGTTTGGGCTGAAGAACGCAGGGGCAACATATCAACGAGCCATGGTAAACTTATTTCATGACATGATGCATAAGGATATTAAGGTATACGTTGATGATATGATCGCCAAGTCGCGAACAGAAAAAGAACACATTGAGGTCTTGAGAAGATTGTTCTTAAGGTTAAGAAAATTTCAGTTGAAGCTCAATCCAGCGAAATGCACCTTTGGAGCCAGATCGGGGAAGTTATTAGGCTTCGTAGTCAGTAAAAAGGGAATTGAAGTTGACTCAGACAAGGTCAGAGCCATACGAGAGTTGCCTCCACCACGTACTTAAAAAGAAGTTCGAGGATTAAGGCGAATAAAGAGAAGAAGATGAGTCCAATCCAAATGAGTGTCTATGAAGCTCCAGCTAGCTGTTGTAACCTTGAAGAGGAAAAAAAGGATGATAATCCTTGGTATTAGGATATATTGCGATATGCAAGAGATCGTAAATATCCAGAACAGGCAACTAAAAATGACAAACGAACTTTGAGAAGGTTAGCTTGCGATTATGTCTTGGACGGGGATGTTCTGTACAAGAGAAGGAAAGACCAAGTACTTTTGAAATGGGTCGATGCTGTGGAAGCCAAGCTAATCCTAGAAGAGGTTCATGAAGGTGTATGTGGTATGCATACAAATGGGTTCACGATGGCAAGACAAATTATGAGATTTGACTATTACTGGGCCACTATGGAAGGAGACTACATCAACTATGCCAAAAAATGCCATAAGTGTCAGATTTATGGGGACAAAATTCATGTACCACCTTCACCTTTACATGTCATGACGTCTCCATGGTCGTTTTCCATATGGGGCATGGATGTCATCGGACCAATATCGCCGAAAGCTTTGAATGGACATCGGTTTATCTTCGTGGTGATTGACTACTTTGCAAAATGGGTAGAGGCTGCTTCTTACGCAAATGTTACTAAGTCAGCTGTAAGTCGATTTTTGAATAAGGAAATCATTTGTCGATATGGGATGCCTGAGAGGATCATATTCGAAAATGCATTGAATTTGAACAACAAAATGATAACGGAGGTTTGCGACCAGTTCAAAATCAAGCATCACAACTCTTCACCCTATCGCCCAAAGATGAATGGGGCAGTGGAGGCTGCTAATAAGAACATTAAAAAAATAGTGGGAAAGATGACTGAGACTTATAGGGATTGGCATGAAAAACTACTGTTTGCACTATTGGCCTATCGAACATCTGTCAGAACTTCTACTGGGGCAACTTCGTTCTCGTTAGTTTACGGGATGGAAGCAGTGTTACCTATTGAAGTAGAAATACCTTCTCTCCGAATTTT
Source organism: Gossypium anomalum (assembly GCA_025698475.1). Lineage (NCBI taxonomy): Eukaryota > Viridiplantae > Streptophyta > Magnoliopsida > Malvales > Malvaceae > Gossypium > Gossypium anomalum. The sequence continues at coordinate 67,217,810 of CM046964.1, forward strand.
AAAAGAGATAAGGTAAGATGAAGCTGAATGGGTTCAGTCCCGATATGACCAGCTAAACTTGATTAAGGAAAAGAGGCTGAAAGCCATCTAATATGGTCAGATGTACCAAAAGCGTATGATGCGAGCTTATGATAAAAAGGTTCGTCCAAGGGGATTCCATGAGGGAGACCTTGTGCTAAAGAAAATCCTTCCCATTCAGAAGGACTTTAGAGGAAAATGGACGCCAAATTGGGAGGGGCCATACGTCATGAAGAAGGCTTTTTCTGGCGGTACATTGATTTTGACAGAAATGGATGGAAAGAACCTACCCAATCCAGTGAACTCAGACTCAGTCAAAAAGTACTTTGTCTAAAGGAGAAAAGAATCCAAGGTGAAAATCCGCAAAGGGCACCTTGAATTTTTCAAAAAAAAATAGAGAGGCCAAGGTGAAAACCCGCAAAGGGTGTCTTGTGACCAAAGGGGTTTTGAGTTGAAAACCCGAAAGGGCAGCTCAAATTTTGAAGGGCATACAGCAATTTGGCTATATCTAACTCGGCAGAGAGTAAAGCATGATATACATTAGGGCATCAACAAAGTACTTTGGATCTTTTAAACACATGTCAAACTCAAGAAAGGTTTCATGGAACTAATGTATAGATGCTCAAGCGGCGATATTTAGAGCATCTAACTTTTATCCTGTTTGCTATCTTTAGATTTTATTTCTTCTTAAAGATATGCTATCAGACTTATTTCCTTTGTATTGTTAATGATTCATTCAAATCCAATTATTCTTAAAGTATGTTGCATTGAAATAATAATAGATGAACTAAAACATTTTCACAAACAAAGTTTTGCACATTACTTTGGAATTTCTAGATAATGCAAGAAACTAAAACAGGAAAATTGTTCGAGAAATTCATGTAAGTAAGGGATGAAAGAACTCGAGGAATTCCTTTCTTCTAGTCCAAAAGGAAAATAGACAAATCCAATAATTCAGTCCTTACAGAAATCCTCAGTGGATCATAGCATTGGAGGACGGCTTACAGGCTGAGCAAGAATAATACTTTAAGAAAAGAAAAAGACAAATGAAGGAATGAGTGATGACGTCTAAGACAGGGGTCATGTTCATAACATTTTGCATCATAACATGTTTAATTAGGCACATTTGACTCATTTCGATCATGGCATCCTAATTATCAGGCATAATTATTCTACAGGTGCGCCTTAACCCCCTAAGCAATAGGGTAGCAGGTTAAAGCATAGCAGATCTCACCTTCAGATGTTCACGCTGAAGCAGATCCAAGATGACAGATCTTATCTCTCTGTATTCGGCGGGGAGCAGATCGAAGATATAGCTGATTTGGCTTTTACATGCTTACGATGAAGCAAATCTAAGATGATTTGTCATCTCTGTATTGTCAGAGAACAAATCGAAGTTTGGCATTTCCATTTTAATGGAAAGCAGACACATAGCAGATCTCACCTTCAGATGTGTACGTTGAAGCAGATCCAAGATGACAGATCTTATCTCTCTGTATTCGGCGGGGAACAGATCGAAGATATAACTGATTTGGCTTTCACGTGCTTACGATGAAGCAAATCTAAGATGATTTTTCGTCTCTGTATTGTCAGAGAACAAATCGAAGTTTGGCATTTCCATTTTAATGGAAAGCAGACACATAGCAGATCTCACCTTCAGATGTTTATGCTGAAGCAGATCCAAGATGACAGATCTTATCTCTCTGTATTCAGCGGGGAGCAGATCGAAGATATAACTGATTTGGCTTTCACGTGCTTACGATGAAGCAAATCTAAGATGATTTGTCGTCTCTGTATTGTCAGATAACAAATCGAAGTTTGGCATTTCCACTTTAATGGAAAGCAAACACATAGTAGATCTCACCTTTAGATGTTTACGCTGAAGCAGATCCAAGATGACAGATCTTATCTCTCTATATTCAGCGGGGAGCAGATCGAAGATATAGCTAATTTGGCTTTTACGTGCTTACGATGAAACAAATCGAAGAAGTGGATTTGGCATCTCTATGTTGGGCGAAGAACGGATCAAAAATATCAACATGACAATCCCGAGTTTGCAAGAAGCAGATTGAAGACCATAATAGAATCGGTCAAATTTGGTCTTTCTAAATCTTTGCTCAATTCCTGTTACACAACAATAAGCAAAGAGGGCAGCTGTAAGAGCCCAAATTTGACCGGGCTGAAAACTAAATAAATAAATAGACAATTGTTTATTTAACAGTCCAAGTTCATGTTACAAAGCCCAAAAGTTACCACAGCCCAAACACAGACCAGGCCCAAATACCCCGTAAGCCTATCCTATGCCCATTACACCTTTGACCCAATACAACAACCCAAAATGAATTAGGCCCAAAACCCAAAATTTCCAGCTAGGTTTCCAACCCTAGCTCTTTCCCCTCGCGCCGCAACTGTTTCTGGAAGGTTCAGAGAGCGTCTGTCCAGCTCCCCAATCGAGGCCATCACTCAAGGCTCTGCCTCCGTAATCATCGCCTCACCGACACCGCACCAGACTTTAGGCCTCCATCAACGCCAGCGATCCTTCCATCGCCAGATTTTCCGCTAGCACCTGCAAGGAAAGAAAAAGCCACAGCAGCAAAACAAATATAGAAAGAAAGAAAAAGATTTCTTTCCAGAAATGTAATGATAACAGTGGTTATAAAAGTCCGAATCAAAATAGTGTAAAGCACTTCTTTTTGGGGGAGGGAATAATAAAAATACTCACAGATATTGACTCAAACACAAACAGTCTCTCAAAAGGTGATTTAGTCGCATATTTCATGTTTTATTTTGAGCATATATAAACTATTTTAATATATACAAGTGAGGATAAAAAAGGAAAATAGGTTACCTGTGGAAAGACGAAGGTTTTTAAACCTTCAGACCACCGCAAGCGGCGGTGCGTGAGGCGCATGAGACGCATGAGGCGAGTACGGCCCGGTGACCGGAGGCCAAAGCTAGGGAGCCTTCCTTTCCTCTTTGCAGAGATTTCCAAACCCTTTTTTTTTATAACCAGTGTAAAATGATTTTTCTGGGCTAAAGTTTTGGGTTATATTGCCCCAGCAGAACGACGACGTTTTTAGAACCCCAGGATCCGCGCGTTGACCTGATTACCCGGGAAGGATCCGCGTGTTTTTTAGAATTGGGTTAATTACCCAATTGGTCCTTCCACTCTTCTTTGCGTTTATAATTATGTTTCATTCTATTTCTAATTTAGCCCTAACAAATTAATTTTATTTCAATTTAATCCCAACAGAAAGCATTCTAAGGCTTATAATGAAACGCCGCCGTTTTGGGAATAGGGCAATTTGCCCAATGAGTCCCTCTTGTTTATGCGCGTTTTAATTAGGGCCCGATTCACTGTTATTTCTTTTAAATTTGCCCTGTGATTTTATGGAACTTCAAATTTAACCCTATATATTTATTCTATTATTATTTGTTTTATTTTTAACCTTATTTTTTTATTATATATTATAAAATCATTTTATATATCAATTATATTATTATTATTTATCATATGTTATTTTCACAAGTTATTATTATTTTACACTATTATTTATATATTATTATTATATTATATGTTTATTATATATTATATATTATTTTTATATATATGATTTTATATCATAATATAATTATTTTATATATTATTAAGTCCTTAGTTGTATTATTATATATTTTTATCTACATATCATTATCATTAAAAGTTTTAAACTTGTACTATATTTATTTTTATGTTAACAATTATTTTTATATTCTATTATTACACATTTGGAAGATATTATAATATTAAATACATAGACTTCATTATTGATAATTCATTTTAAACTTATATTTATATATTATATAATTATTTTATTTTAAATATAAATTCTTTTACATATTTTATATTCTATACATTATTTTACTAAACCAATATCTTTTGTTTTTTTTATGTAATTATTATTCTTATAAATACAATTTTATTGTATATTATATTTTCAATTTATTATTAAATATCACATTTTTACTATTTGTTTATATTATACATATATTTTTTATTATTGTACAATATTTATTTTTACTTTAGAATTAATGTACTTTTGTTATGTTATATGTTATATCATAGACTTTTATATTTTATTTTCAAATGCATATTTTTTATTGTATATCATGCATCATTTTCATGATTAAAATATATGTTGAATTATATTTAGGGATTTTTACCTATTTCTTCTTTAATATGTACTCCATTTTATGTATATTTTTCTTACTTAAAAATTGTCATGTTTTTATTTCTTGTATACGTTGGTTAATGTATGATATTTATGCTGTTATACTCTTACTTTCCTATCATTATAATATGTAATCTCGTATGTTATGTTAATATACTCCTCCATGCATCAGTTTTAAAAAAAGACTTCAAACTTTTCAAAAATAAAAAGGCAATGCTTGGTGTTTGGAAGCTTCGAGAAAAGTAGTGCCCTAACTTATTGGGTTGCAATTTTTCTTGTTGAGTTCGAATAGTCAAGTACCCTTCTAAGTTTTTAAGATTTTCAAAATACGAGCAACTGTCATGGAATTTCAAAGCGTTATGTCCTAACTTACTGGATGTTGCGTTTTGTCGTTTCAAGACAGGGATTTCCAAAAAGGCTAACTTAGTATCAATATTTTGATACAAGCGAACTCCAATTTTCAAAAATCAAAATATTTTAAAAAGGATTGCATCTTAAAATTTTTAATTTCCGACCTTAAAGACATTTGATAATTAATTAGGTACCAATTTTTTGGGCGTTGCGAGGGTGCTAATCTTTTCTCGTACGTAACCGACTCCCGAACCCGTTCTTTTTATTACGTAGACCAAAACTAATGATTTTAAAACAAAATGTTTTAAAGGTGATCCAATCACACCTAAAAAGATTGGTGGCGACTACTGTTTTCGTTTTTTAAAGTCGATTCCCATTTTCCAAAACTCGATTTTTAAAATGGTTTCGACATGTCACAAATTCACAAAAACAAAAAATATAAATTTTGGGGCATTACAAAATTCATCTTTCTAGTTTCCAACACGCCTGAAACAATTTCTCTTGATTGATAGCCTTTAGCTTGCCTATTTATCACACTGGTGGAGTCTTGTGGTTGCCCAAAAATTCATACTCGTATCACTCAATGTTATTTGATCTCTTGAAGGTATTTATCATACAAGTTATGGATATGTTTTTCTTTTCCTTTTGCTAAGTCGATGAAATCGTTAATAAAAAAAAGACCTCATTTTGTTCTTTTTCATCCTTGACCTTCTTCTTCTTCTTCTTCTTATTCTTCTTCAGATATAAATAAGAAAGGGTGAGTAACTCATCATAGTAATAGTAAGCCTTTATTGAGCGAGAACAACTAAAGAAAGCAAGGGATATTAACAGAATCCAACATATACTTTATCGCCATTTTCCTCGACACCATTACTGCTCTGTCAACAACTCTCGAACCAATCAAATCAAATTGGAGCAACTTAAGTTTGAATATCTTAATACATAATTTCAAAAAGCTTCCAATTCAAGTTGAATATGATATAATGTTTTTGGAATAGATAAGTGATAGAATCAATTACATCGTCCATTTTTAGTATGTTAAGTGCAAATCATATAAATTACTAAAAAATTAATAAAAATAAAAATATTAATAATTATAAAATACGATTAAAACAATTAAACTTTTTTTAGTTCAGTTCATTGGTCAACTGATTTTTTACCTTCCTCTGAATCGAAATTTCAACCGATTTTTAGTTCAACCAAAATAGTTCGATTTAAATAACATTTCATTATTTAATTTTTTTTTACTATTGATTTTAAAAAGAAAAGCAAAAACCACTATCTTTTTGGAAGAATTTTTCAAAGTCTTATTTTATGGGATTGATTGGGATTTTATGGGATATTTTAAATTAAAACTTTATTTTAAAATCTTTTCTAAGAAATCTTGGAAGGTATTTAAAGAGGCTTTGGGGCATGAAAAACAATGGAGAAGACTTTCACAATTTCTTCTGCTACTATTTTTCTCTTTATGGATTGTTGAATTCTTCATTCTAGTCAAGGATTTTATCAAAATTTTTGATTCATTGAATTATAATCAATTTATTCAAGAATTTTAGAAAACTATTTGCAAAATCATATATTACAGAAGAGCTAGTTTAGAAACAGATCATGAAAGCCAGATAAACAATACCTAACAAGCATATGGACTTTAAACATCACAAATTTCTGTTTTGCCTCCAATATGGATTTCATGGTTCACAAGTTGTGACAAAGAGATCATCTGAAGGGGAATTCCCAAGGATTTTTGGCCACAAAGAAACTCTTCACACACTTCTTTCGTTGTTGGTCAAGACTTTGGTTGTGGATTTAAGCAAGTGAATGTCAGTGTAGCAATGTGAACAAGATTTCGTGCAACTAGTTAGCTTGTCGGAAGTGGTAAACGATTATCTAACACATCAATCAACTTCATATTTACCGAATAATTTGGTGATGACAACCATGGTAACACTTCTTTAGGATGTTTTCCCATTAATGTTTTTAGTGCCACCATTTAAAAACTAGAGACACCACATTTTTCGGTAACAACCATCGTATAGGTAAATTCTTCATATGAAAAACTAGATAAAAAGAAAACCAGTTATATATTCAATTAATTTTATAAATTCAAAAGAAAATATCAGAAAATAAAAGAAAGAAAATCACCTGAAGCTAAATATCTACATGTGCCCACACTAATAGTGTGATTGGATAAGTCAACATAAGCATTGTGGCTAAGCAAAGGGAGTCCCCAAAAAGAAGACCTGGAAATCATTCTACTTTTCTTGTTCTAACTCCACCCATTGCTTTAACCTTATTCCTAAGCCTTTAATTTATCAAAATCTTTCATTAGATTCAACTTTGTTACTCTTAGCACCAAACATTTTACTATTTTTAAGTTAACATTGTAGCTTTTGTTTAATGCTAATTTCCTCAATCATATTTTGAAGCTTTTTTTAATTAATGTCTTTCAACCAAAATTTAAGATAACATACAATCAGGGGGAAAATCAATAAAAAAAAAAAAAGAGGTTAGAGTGTAGTTTTATCTTTATTAACTTAAAATTTTAAAATTTTAAAAAAATCTAAATGAAAAATATTTCATTTTAGGGAGACCAAAAACCTACTACATATAATTATTTAGTGCCGTTTTCATAATAATGTTAATACATTCATAATCATTGTAGAAAGCCCGATTTGTCCGGGGCCCAACAACCAAAATACAACCAATTATTAAACCAAAAAAATCCAAATAGCAAAACCAAATTAAAAGTCCCTTAAATGTCCAATTACAGCCCAAAATACATGGCCTAATGTCCCAAAACCTAGACCTAGGTTCAGCCGCACAGAAGCCTAGGGTTTCTCTTGCGCCGCAGCCCCTAGCTCACAGCGCCGTACGGCCTTCTAGTGCCACAGCCACGCCCACATCTTCGTATGCCAGCACACAACCCCCGTACACGTGCCACGCACACCCAATACCTATAAAGAGATAAACACAACAGCAAATAGAAAATAATAGAAAAAATTGTATTTTTTATTTTGACTTTTTTTCTTTTCGGCTATAAAGTCAAGAGATTTCCATTGTAAGATTTTTTTTACGCACAGAGAATAGAGAAAAAGCAATCAAAAATAGCAGAGGTGATTTCTTTGTTCTCCGAATCGCTTTAGCTTTCTGTGAATCATTTTGTTTTCTTCTTCAGTCATTCATTGTTGTTTTTGTTAAAAAATAAAAAGAACAAGATAATAGCGGGATCATACCTTGTGAATCGGCCATCGGTTCTTCTTTGCTTCGTCGGAATCGAAGGCAAAGAGGAATCTCGAGGCCGTATAGCGTTTAAAAGGGGCAAATATGCCTGTTGTTGGCTGTGAAGGAGTCAAGGCTGAGTGATTAGGGACTATGGGTCGCTGAAGGTTTGAGAGAGCAACATAGGGTTTATTTTTTTTGTAAATGGCTGCAAACTCTTTTAGGGTTTATTTTGGGCGATTATAAGGCCCCTTTAGATTTCACCGCTTTAGGCCAATATTAATGGCCTCAAAACATCATCATTCAAAGGTGCTACGACCCGATGACCCGACCCGCACACCGTTAAAATCCGCGTGTTTGGTCATTGAAGGATATTTGCGATATAAGTCCTTCCCCTTTCGCGCCGCATTTCAATCAGCTTATGTTGGTGTTTCATTAGTTTTTAAATTTTTCCTATAAATTGTGCACAAACTCGATTTGGTCCGTGCTTCGATGCTGCATTTTGGGGTTTGGAATATTTCCAGATTTGGTCCCTGCGCATTCGCACATGTTGCGCGCTGGTCCCTTTTTTATTTTCAATAGTTTATTTTGTTTATAAATCATCCCTTTCATTTTAATCTTATTTCAATTTGGTCCTTTTGATTTGTATGATTCATTTCTCTTTTTTTTTAATCACTTAATACTCGTTTTTATATATGAATACATACCTTTTTGAGTTTTCATGATGATTTTAGCCTTTTTTATATAGAATCTTTATTTTAAAGTTTTTATCGTATTATTTTAAAAAAAAATTTGTATAATACTTCATTTAAATATTTTTATATATTATTATGCATATGGAGTTCGTGATTAATGTCGTTTTTATTCTACATATATATATATTATTAATTCTATGTTATTTTATATACGTGATCTCTTTTAAATCTTCTTATACATATTTTTAAACCTCATGTATATATAGCATATCTTATTATACATTTTTGCCATTTTAAAAACCTTTCATAGTGTATATGTTACTTAAATTATTTTTCTTTTTTTATATGTATATGGTTATCCTTAAATAGATATTTCATTAAAAAAAATATTTCGTACATTATTTGACTCAAATTCCCTCTTTTCTAATGACTATTTTTTAATAATAGATTGTGTATATACTTAGTTTTTTATATACATAAGTTATTTCAAATTTTGCATGTGTTATTCACTTATAAATTTTTTTATATATATGGCTTTTTTTATATATTGTTTCGCCTCGCATTAGCTACTAATTTCTATATTGCTTTGTATATTGATTTTTTTTTATTATTTCATATATTGTTGTTGCACATTATTTATTCGTTTTCATGTATATTTGTCGTATTGTTGTTCTCCATCCATGCTTAGAAGTTTGATTACACTTTTCTTAGATTAGTTGTACTTAATTATCGGTTTTGTTAATTTGCTAATTATTAGTTTATTAATTGGTATTGTATTTTATGTGTGCACATTATCCATGTTTTTATTTTTCCTTTATTCCACAATTGTTGCATCATAATTTTCAACCTTTTTTTAAAAAAATTAAATTAATTATTCCATTTTATTTCAAGTCAAATTAATACGTTTTAAGCTGGTTTTACAATTATTCATTTGAAAATTCCTTAAAACAAAGGCAATATTTGATGTTTGTAAATTTGGGGAATAGTGCCCTATCGTGCTGGGTTTCGATTTCCTGTTTTTTCAAAATAATCAAATATTTCTTTAGAATTTTACTCGCGTTTTCTAAATCCTAAAACAAGGTAATGTTTGATATTTGGAAATTCGGGGAATCGTGCCCTATCGCGCTAGGTTTCGATTTTCCGTTTGTCCAAAATAGTCGAATATTTCTTTGGAATTTCACTCGTGTTTTCTAAATTCTAAGATAACGTAATGTTCAATGTTTGGAAATTCGGAGAATCGTGCCTTACCGTGTTGGGTTTCAGTTCTTCGTTGGACTAAATAATTGGGCATCCTTTTGTAATTTTTAACATATAAACTTGTGGAAGTCAAAAATTTATCGTGTTTTCGAAGGTATAAAGGATCGCGTCCTATCGCGCTGGATGTGATGCTGTATTTCTTTGAAACAAGCGAATCTTGACGTCCAATTTGAGTCATTCAAGTGTTTTAAAAGAAATCGTATTTCAAAATATCTTTTAGACATAAGGACAGCACTTAATCAATTCGGTACCAATTTTGAGCGTAGTGAGGGTGCTAACCCTTCCTCATACGTAACCGGCTCTCGGACCCATTTTGTTTTCTTCGTAGACCAGAATCGATTTAATAAAATATTTTATAGGTGATCCAATCACACCTAAACGAAAAAATTGGTGGCGACTCCACACCTTGCTTTAAAAAGTCGATCCCCATTGTTTCCAAAATAAAATGGTTTCGACAATCATATTTTCGAACCCTAATTTAATTGTTGTAAACAAAAAATTATTTTAATAAATTTTAATTAATTAAATTTTCTATTAAAATTGCAATTCATTTTTTTAATTAGGCTAGACTTAGTTGAAGTTTAAAATTTTTTCAAAAAAGAATTAAGTTATATTGAGGTTGGTTTGAATTAAGGGTGAGTTTGGATAGACAGTGGCGTGCAGTGCGGTGTATTTAATTTACTTTTTATATCACACTATAGTGTTATTATCATATCTAATTTCATCGTCACCGCTATTTTTACATTAACCGTAAATAAACGCACCATTAATCTAAACACACCCTAAATTTAAGTCTTATTACACTTTAAAGTGCATTCCAGCTTACATTTTAACACTAAACAGTACCTTTTTTTGTTCAATCTATTTTTCTCTTCTTTTTTTTTTTTTTTTTTTTTTTTTTTTTTGCTTTATTCGAACTACTTTAGTGTCAAAGACAAAGCAGAGCAACAGCCAAAAATTAACAACACAGCAGTCCACAAGATAATTAAAACAACACAGTCCACATAACAATAAACCAGCAAACAAAAAACAGTAAATCACCACCAAGCTTTAAAAACTTGCAATCGATAAACACATGCCATCGCCAAAGAGAGAGCCATATCATTGCCATACCTGTCCGCCAAAGAGAAGACAACAGAACCAGCCTTAATCTTAGCAGTGTCAATTTCTGAAAAAATTGCATGAAATGACCAAGATCTCAACACCTTATTAACACACAAAGAAAACACCATCAATGAACCTAATTCAATAAAAATGGAATCGTTAGTCTTCCACTTCATAGCTAAGAAAACTCAACTGAACCAACCACTCTTCTTCAATTGTAAGTCCTTAAATTGAACCAGCCACTCTTCTTCAATTAAAAACCTGTCCAATCTGCTACGTTTACTATCCGGACCAAACCAAGTGAATTTTTTCCCTATTAACGGTAGATCGACCAATTTACATCTATGAACTCACCAAACTCCTGAGACCCCTTCTCAGTACTCAAGCAATTTATGCGTTCACTCCTATTTCTCACCACATTAAAATCGCCCCCAATAATCCATGCTTTACCAAATTGATTTCTCAATCCAGATATTTCTTCCCACAACATTTTTTGTTCTGCAAGGCTGTTTGGAGCATAAACATTAACCAAAGTCGCCTCCTTCTCTTCAAACATCCATTTCCCTGCTAATTAGTGTGTTTGACTCCTATTTTTCTCTTTTAATTTGTTTTTATTCAAGTATGAGTTTGTTTACGTTCAAAAGATACTAAAAGAAAATGGGTAAATAGTTACTCAACTATTAGTGTGTTTCTTTTTTGATCATCTATATTTAAAATTTTTTATTTTAGTCACCACTACTATTGAAATTTAATATTTTAGTCACTTCTCAGATAAATCACTAATGAAATATTGATGTGACATTTTTATTGATATAATAATAAATTTAGCCCTTTAATATTTATAGATTTAGTCAATTTGGTCCTAATGCTAAATAATTCAACAAATTAGCCATCAACTTTACAAATTTTATCAATTTAGTCTTGATTCTTAAAAATTCAACAATAAAATTTTAAAAAAATAATTAAAAGTAATTTTTTCAATAAAAAGACATACAAAATTATAAATAAATTATGGGTAAACTACATTGGTAGCCACCCAACTATTAGTTTCTTTTTTAATCATCCGACTATGAAAAGTTACAAAATGGTCACCCAACTATTTAATTTTATCCTTTTAGTCACTAATAGGTTAACGTAAAAATAGAAATACCAAAAAAACCAAGATAGATGGGTGGCCAAAAAAGACAAAATTAAATAGTTGGGTGACCAAATAGAGAAATTTACCAATAATTGAGTGATCATTTTATATCTTTTTATAATCAAGTGACCGAAAACAAACATAATTGATTGGCTATTAAGTGCAATTTACCCATAAATTATAAATAAATGGTTAACAATGAGAACATGTTTAATTAGCTAAGCTTAATTATCTGCTAAAAGTTTAGTTGTATCAAGTCATAATTTCAGGACTAACGAATTTTTACAAGTTCATTAATGTAGGATTAAAGGTCAAATCTGTGTCTTTCTTTCTTTCTATATTTTTAAGGTTGAAGTTCAGCTAGTAGCTTCTGTACTTTGTAAAAAATTGTTTGATTAATTTTTCTAATTTAATTTGATTATTTTTAGTTATTGTATTTTTTAAATTTTAAATTTTCAATCCTTACCAAATAATAACTATTAAATTAATTAAGTTGAGCTCTTTTATTTTCAAAATTTGATGCAACAAATATATTATGATATATCTAACGTTATATCAATTTGTTATGTCCATATTTTACTCAATAAAAATCCAATTAATGGGTTAACGATATTCATTTACTTCAAGTCTAAAATTTCATTTACCAAATTTATAGTTGTATACATAATTCAAGACCAAAAATTGAATTTAACCAAATAGATTTAAATGTTACCGTTTGGGTCAAGACTAAAATTTCAAAATTTAGAAAGCACAGGGACTAAAATTGATCAAATTAAAATATAAAGACTAAAAATATAACTTTTGCATAGTATAGAGACTAATAGTAAAATTTAAACCCTTTTTAAAGAAGCAGAAAATTCATGGAAGCAATCTGGGGGCATTGATTATTGTTCTAATAGAAAGAAAATACAATTGTGGGTAAAGGTGTTCATGGGTTAGGTCGGGTTCGGGTTAGACCCATGTAAAGAATTTAAACCTCAATTTTAAGTTCGGATTTAGTTCAGTTTGAAAAATACGCTTACTTTTTATCCAATTCCAACTTAAATTAAGAAAGGTAAATTCAGACTCGACACAACTCAACCATATTTGATTTTTTAGATTAATTTTTATTTAAAAACAATTTTAAAAAATATAATACACTTAATACATTAAAAAAGCACTAAAATAAAAGTTTTCTAACATATTAAAAATACATTAAAAGTTTTTATATTAAAAACACTAGCATAAATGTTGTGGGAACGAATTTGGTTTTTTCTTATTCTTTGCGGCCATACAACCTTCTCACTCTTCAATGTTGCAACAAATGGGAGAGTATTCCATCTGCTACCTTTTGCTTCAATTTTTTCATTTAAGTTAAATTTTCAAGCTCCGTTGGTATTAGTATTATTATCAGTACAGGAAAACGTAGGTTCAAATATTAAAAGTATGTTTATCCTCCTATTTAAAAATTTGAAAGAGGTTATCACTAATTCTAAATATATTGAAAGAAGAAATTCAATTCTTATCGAGAAACATTGACAAATATCATATGTAAGATGGAACACCATGTACAGAAAATACTCATTACTAGTATAGTGTCAATAATTTTATAAAAGATTCGGAGTGAGAAAACTTTGGCTCAGTTGTGATGAAATTGTTCATAAGATAGTCACGATTTCAAGAGGAGGACGTATATTTGAATCTTGAAGACGATACTATTGGAAATGGTGATCATATACTTCAAACATAGACGATAAAACAAATGTAAAAAAATATGAAAAATATTCATTTTCTATAAATTATTATAAAATTGATGATGATATATATATATATATATATATAACTTTTATTTGATTAATAAATTAGATTAATTTTTGGAATTATAATTATAAAATTAATCTTTCATATATTATCATTTTTTTTATGTACATGTCAAGTATTATTATTATTATTATTATTATTATTATTATTATTATTATTATTACTCTTAAAGTGTATTTATTTTCTCATTTTCATTCCTAGATTTTGGTCCAATTTTCAAAGGCAATTAAACAAAATATAAGTGCCCTATAAAAACATGCATGCCATGTGATACTTTTAAATTAAAAAATATATATTTTATCAAATATGTTTCAAAAAATTATAAATATATATAATAAATTAGAAAAAAATATAATAAAAATATAATAATATTATTAACTTCATGAAATAATTAAATGCTTTTAACCTAAAATTTTTAAAAAACTAATAATTTATGTTCTTCACAGTGTTCTTCTAGAATTCCTCTTTTTCTACTTGTTTTGCATTTCTAGATTACAAATCAAAATGGAAAATTTCACAAATTTTGCCCAAATTCTCATCAACAAAAATTCAATATGAACAAGACAAAAACCCAGAAGACAACCCAAAATTCAATAGGAGCCTTTAATAGCATGCAAAGACAGAATGGGTTCCTGGGAAGGTTCGCTCTCAACAAGGGGATCCTCCAACTGGTCTGAACACTCTTGGAAGTCATCACCCTCAGCATCAGAATGAGATTCAAGGAGCATTTGGTAGAGTTAAGCCTTAACACACTTACGGCCGATGTGATATTTTGCACCACACCAAAAACACAGCCCCTTCTGTTTCCTTTCAGCTATCAAGGCTGGACTTATCCCCTTGGAAGGAACCCTGGAAGCATTAGAGCAACTGGAGGAGGTTGTAACAGGTTGAACAGGTGCACCATTATGAGAAGGTGCCACTAACTTGTTTGAAACTGTAGGTGGAGTTGCTGCAAACCGAAAACGAGCCAATGGACTCGATCCATTGAACAAAACCTTCCTTGGAGAGTTAGATAGGATGCACTCCACTTGTTTGGCATTATGAAAACCTTCAACTAGAATTTGTGGCCTAAACAACCGTACGTATTGACCAGTCTCATGCTTTAAATTGCAGATAAAAACATTTAGAGCATAAGATTCAGGCAACTGTAATTGGTTTAGGAGGCTTACAAACTAGTCATGATAGTGCTCGACTGACCCTTGCTCCTTCATGGTGACCAATTCAGACATAGGGTCCTTAAACATGCTTGGGTCAAACCTCTCCTTATGCTGTTAGCGTACCCTGCCCATTCCAACATCTGCAGCCCACCATGCTTTTGAGCAAGGAAATAGTGCCAATCCAAAGCTCACCTATCTAAATGTAACATCACCGTTTGAACCTTGTCACTGTCAGGTATTCCCTCAGCAGCAAAGCATTGCTCGAGTTTTGACCACCAGCCCTGAAGTCCGATCCATCAAAGCGAGGGCAGTCTAGCTTGTAAAACCTACCCTGGAACCACCCAGAGTGAGATCGAGGAGAACTTGTGTGACTAGTCACCAAAAGAGGATGAGGAACATCGATAAACTCCTTGCGAGGAAACCCAAGAGGTGGCCCTCCCAATATTTCTTTCCCTTTAACCTGGGCAGAGACATTACTTGAAGCAGTTGGGTTACCAAGGTACTTCTCTGTTGGTGTTATGAACAATTAATCCGGATGAAGTAGCAAGATTGACAGAAGCTTGAGCAACAATGCTCGAGGCTTGTAGAGCAAACAACGGAATTTGCTTAAGAAAAGAAAAGAAAAGCAAGAAAAGAAAGTATTTTGAATGAAAAGCTGATATTTTCATTAAGAATGAATAATGGCATAATGCCAATACATAAACCAAGCGTTCAGCTTGTCAAAATCAGTATATGGTCACCTAAACAATACCTACTACCACTAATACATTGAAACTTGGTAAACCAAGCTTGCACACATGAACAAAGCTGAGTTAACAGCTCAATCACTATCAAATTACATCAAACATCAAACTATCATAGTTCAAAATGAACTAAACTACATTACATCAAACTAAGGTTACAAAATGAACAAAAAAAAACAGCTGCACTTGCTTCAGCAGCTCCTGCATGGCTCGGCCTTCTTGGCCTGTTTCTGGCTGCTTCTGGTGCTACATGCTGACCAACCTTCAGCATGCTCAAACAAACTGTGAATATCGGTCCTAATCTCGCCTTTAAGCTCCTCCTTGAACGCTTGTCACCAAGCCTCAAGCTTCGGTTACTCATTGCTCTGGCAACTTTACGTTTTTCTCTTTTTTTTTTTTTTTTTTTTTTTTTGACCTCCGTCTTGCTTTCTCTCACACTCAAACTCGCTCCTCATATCAAATAAGGTCTAATTCAAGTTAAAGCAGTCATTAAAAATAATATACTACTTAAAATAACTCAAATTCAACTACAGTAACATAAAATGTAAATATTATAAAATTTATTCTAATTATGCAATTAAATACAATATTTTACTTAAGATCTAACTTAAATCTACGTGAAAAATAATACAATTACATCTATATGATGAGTACACATCATATCTTTACACTTTATTTGTCTTCATGCAAAACAACGATTCTAACTAACACGCATCCAAAAAAATATTTAACTTAACTTTAGCAATTGGAAACATAATCATATACAACTAAATTTTATAAGCAAATTACAATGAATAAAGTCAAAATCTCATAAACATAGCGGTAACAGCCCAAATTAGCTCGGGACTTTTACAATTTTGACCCATCTAAACTTTAACCATAAGACCCAACTTAAATCAACAACCCTTATCCAAACTCCAATTACATCAGTCCATTTTAACCAAATCCTTAAACCCCAAATATTAATAGCCCAAACTTAACCCAACACACACCAACCCATAACCCACACTTAAACCAATATCTAACCCTAATCCTAGCCCCTAAAGCGGCGCCGCAACCACCCTCCCCACTTGCCTCTGCCAAGGCCACCAACCGCCACCAGCACCGGCCATACCCTGTAAAACAAAGAGAACACGCAAGCAGCAAAATCTAGGGAAACAGACAGTGTAAAAATGGCTATAAAGAGCCAAACAAAGTATTGTAAATGGTTGGGGGGCAGTTCAAGCAGAAATAAATAAGGAAAACATTCAAATAGCAATTCTATCAATATTCAAATACAAGAATATCATAAAATCAAACCGAATATATCAGAGATTGAAGAATCAAAAGGGCGAAAAATTTAAGGTAATTTGTTTCATTTTAGTTATTGTTTTGGGCTCGTTTTTTCACACATAAATATTAAAAGAACATTACAAATATATAAAAAATTATAATACAAAAAAATGTAAAAAATAAAAAATAAAAAAATTAAGTTTTACCTTTTCCGGCCACCGTGGCGACGGTTTGGCGGTTGGACCGGTGATCGACCTATGGCCGAAAATCGCCCAGCTCACTCTTCTCTTTTTTTTTTTTCTGGTTTTTGGCCCAAATGATTTTTTTTTTTTCTGATTTTAGAGCTATTTATAGCGCTTAAAAACAGTGCCGTTTTGGCATTAAAACCCAGGGCACAAAACGACGTCGTTTTGCCCTGGGTCGGACTGACCCGATCCATACCCGCCTCAGGATCCACGTGTTTTTATCAAATGGGTTATTTACCCTATTGGTCCTTCCACTTTTTCTATGTTTTTCAATCAAGTTTATTTTGATTTTTAATTCGAACTTGAAATTTGTTACAGTTTTCAATTGAATCACCCACGCTGCTGCGCGTTTTAGCTGAAGGAGTTTATTGCACTTTTGGTCCCTCTAGGTCATGCGCGAGTTGCAATTTGGCCCTGTTTCCTATTTCATTTCTCTAATTTCACCCCAAGAATTCTGTTTTGGTCTCAATTTCGTCTTTTTTTGTCGTTTTTTTTCTTAAATATTATTTGTAATATTAATTTTGCTATTATTATTATTATATTATTGTTACTTATTATTATTATTATTGTTATGTACATATTATTTATACTATTCTTAATATTATTACTATTATTATATGTAGTATTATTATTATTATAAATATTAGTGTATATTTTTATTATATATGTATATATATACTCTTTATATATGGTATTATTTTTAACATTATTATATTTACTATTTTTAATATATTATTATTTATTACTTTATTTTCCTTACCTTATTATTATGTCATACTTTCTTTTGTATTTTTACTATTATTGTTACTATTATTATTATTATTTATTATTATTTTTATATATATTATTCATACTATCATTATTATATTATTTTTACCAGTATTACATTTATTATATTAGTATTATTATTACTATCATTATCATTATTAGTATTATTGTGTGTTTTCATTATATATATGTTTTTATATTTATAATATTATTTTAATATTGTGTTTACTATATATATTTACCCTTTTACTATTATTCCCTATTATTTTATTTTTAATATTATTAAGTTATATTTTTTATATTTTATTATTATTATTATTATTATTATTATTATTATTATTATTATCATTATTAACTTTTATATATATATATATATATTTATGTACATATTATTATTTTATATTATTATTACCAAATATATCATTTTTTCTTATTTTTATTATTAGTACATGATTTGTTTTTATTTTCTTTTTTTGTAAATATCATTATTATTGTTATTCTAATATTCTAGAATTCCATGTTAATATTTTTCATTAATGATATCATTGTTTGCGTCGTTTATTTATTTTTAAATTCTCACTTTAGAAATATTTTTCTCATGTTTTAATTAATTTCAAAAATAAAGCAATGTACCGATTTAACATTAAGCCATCAATTTCATCGCTATGTTGGGTGAAATTCGTCAGCTCGTGTTAAAAACGGGACTCCCTTTCTAAAAAAAAAATCAAAAACTAAAATTTCTCATTTTTTAATCGGATCATGGTTAAACGTCAAATTAAATTCGCATTTTCGAAAATTAAGACAACATGTGTTTAATAAAGATACCAATTTTGGGGCGTCGCGAGGGTGCTAATACCTTCCTCGTGCGTAACCGACTCCCGAACCCTATTTTTCTCTGGATTTTTGCGTAAACCCAAATTCAGCCTTTATTTTTGTTCATGAATAAGTTTTCTTTTCTAAAAAGAGGATTTATTAGGTGTCCGATCACACCTAAAAAAAAAAAAGATCGGTGGCGACTCCCCTTTTTAATAAAATCGAAAGTTGGTTTTCAAATTTTCAATAAATCGCCTCAATTAGCGACCAAAGCAAATATTTTTACGTCGCTACAAATAGTTTATGAAATTAGCAAGAATTAGAAATAATAAACCTTCGTGCTCGTTTGTGCAACTATTCCTCCAAATAATGTGTGAAGTATACTAATATTAAAAAATATCAAAAGGATAACCAAGTTCAAGCATGCTTCTAAAGTCATTTAACATATTTGAGCTGAGCATAAAAATTGAATATTTTTTCCTCCCCTTCGTTAAGTATAGTTGATGTTGACGAAATCAACTAAAAATTCGACTAAGGCAAGTGTACCTATCAATTAATAGTATAGATATGGTGAGCAAAGATATCGTTCCCATAAAAATTAAAAGTACTAGTAATTACCGCCTTTCTATTATTTAACCGATAAATTCGAGTGATTGATTAAAACTAAAATTAACTAAACTAATTAACTATGAATGCAAAAAATAACAAATCAGGAAAATAATTGAATAATAACCAATAAGCCAAAACATTACCGAAGAAAGAATTCACCTAGATTTCATCTGCAATTATCAATCTAAACTACACAATTTCTTCACTTAGTATTTTGATTTGTAGAAATCCCTAAATTATGCTAATATCTCTCTTCAAGAATAAGAGCAACTGACTCTAGGTTAATTAATTGAAATTTCTTTCTAATTAAGACCCCTATTATCACATTAACTCGATTTATGGATTTTCCTATTAGATTTTACTCTAATCTGGTAGATTTATGTCATCCATTTCTAGGGCTGCATGCAACTCTACTCAACTACGCAAGATCTACTTTTAAACAGCGTACATTCCTCCTCTGATTTATGCACATCATGTAACGCCAAAATGTTGAATGTTTCCATAGTGATTAAGTCTCTGTATCTGTGACTATATGCTCTGCTTATGTGTTTGAGGTCAGGGTTCAAGTCGCGTTTTAGAAGTTTTGCTAGTTAATTCTTATCAATCTTTGCTCTTGGGCCGTTGATTTAAATTTAATTTTTTGTAAATCTATGTTAAGAATGAGACTGCTGGTTCATTGGTTAAGTGTCTGTCTATTTTCTGGTCTTGTGTTTGAGTCTCGGCGCATGTGTAGGGTAATGTTTTTGATTAATGCCAGAATTTTAATTGGTGGTTAATTAATTAAACGTTCCCTTTTCCTTCCCTTTTCATTTTTTCATGTTCTTTTTTTTTTTCATTTCTTTCTTTCTTTACTCTTTTCCTTCTTTATAGGCCAAGTGTTACTTGGTTGTCACAAGTTGTCTACTACATCATCAGGTAAGTGCGCATGTCCGGACTGCCAGTTATATAGATTGTATAAATCACGTTAATCGTAGAACTTTCGTTAGGCAGTAGTTCGTTAGTTCTGTTAGAGTTGTTTCCAACTTGATTAGTTTAAACTTTCTTTTAAAGCGATTGTTTGGTTTCTTTTTAGGCGAGAATATTGAACGCAACAATCCTCAACACAATAATTCGAGAAATTGCCGTTGATTTTGTTGGTAAGCCTAGAATTGTTAAAGGTTTTGGGGTCGAAACTTTTGATATAGTTTCTGCGTGTAATTGAGAATTGTTGTCAATTAAATGGCTTAATTGTGTAATTGGATGGTTGTGTTAGGCTTCGAGATTCTTCTACATTGCTTTTACATCAAAACTACTTCAAGTTTTTATGCATAAAAATTGAATATTTCTTCCTCCCCTTCATTGAGCACGATTGATGTCCACGAAACAAACTAAAAATTCAACTAAGGCAAGTGTACCTATCAATTAATAGTATAGTTATGGTGAGCAAAGATATCATTCCCCTGAAAACTTAAAGTACTAGTAATTACAGTCTTTCTATTATTTAACTGATAAATTCGAGTGATTGATTAAAACTAAAACTAACTAACTACGAATAAGACAAAAAAATAAATCAGAAAAAATAAGCGAATAATAACCAATTAGTGAAACATTACCCGTGAAAGAATTCACCTAGTTTTCATCTGCAATTATCAATCTAAATTACGTAATTTCTTCACTTAGTACCTTGATCCGTAGAATCTCTAAATTATGCTAATATCTCTTTTCAAGAATAAGAGCAATTGACTCTAGATGGATTAATTGAAATTTCTTTCTAATTAAAACCCATATTATCACATTAACTCGATTTATAGATTCTCCTATTAGATTTGACTCTAATTCAGTAGATTCATTTCGTCCTTTTTCTAGGTTTGCATGCAACTCCACTCAATTACGTAAGATCTACTCTTAAACATGGTATATTCCTCCTATAATTTAAGCATATGAAACATGGCTTAATAGTCTAGAAATATTAAACCAATAATTAATCACACATAATTGAGAATAAGATCTAAGTATTTATTGCGTAAAAAAAAAATCAAACGACATAATCCATTATAGGGTTCATCTCCTTAGGTATTTAGAAAATTATTTCATGCTTGCAAATAAAAACATCCAAAACACTATATAACCACAAGAAACAAAGAAACTCATAATAATCTCTAAACAAATTAAAAAGGAATCTTCAATCTTGATGGAAATCTGCTTTAGGATCCACTTCAATGGTATTTTTTGAGTTTTTTTCTTGAGGATTCTATGACGACTCACTCATATCTTCTTTTTTTTTTCATATATAGGTTTCAGAATGCCCAAAACCCTAAAAATTGTATTTTTCCACTATTCAGAATTCAATTCGTAAAATTGATATGACCTGTCACATGGTCGTGTTAAAGCCCGTGTGGCTCACACGGTCGTGTGTTCAAGTTGTGTAGAATGGTCCAGCCTGTGTGCCCCTGTACCTTGCTCCAAATTTTCAATTTTCTCTCCTTTTGCTCCCAATTTCTCTTTTAAGTATAAAAACATGAATTTAAAGATTAGAAGCATAAAATTCACCATTAACATTGAATAATCACCCAAAAACACATTAAGAATGAGACTAAGGCATGTTACTTTTAGCACATATCAAATATCCCCACACTTAAGCGTTTGCTTGTCATTAAGCAAAATTCTCAACCCACACTCAAGTTAATGTCTCTCAATTTATTATTTCCACCGATAATGTCTTAGGATAATTTACGGATAATCATACATTGGAAATTTACACTAAAATGACACTAAACAGAACAAAGCAATCCAAGCAGAAAGTTTCAAGCTTTAAAAATATTAGGCATCTTTCCTATCTCAATAATTACTTGAAATAAAACTCAACAAGAAATAAAATCCTCACTAAAGATTCACTCATAGTGTTTAAGATTCAAGTAATATGTACTTAATAGTCAAACGAAAAATGTTATTACCATAGACTTGCTTGAAAATCAAATCTCCACCACTATAGTATGAGATGACACACCAATCTAGAGGTATTTACAAGGTTGTAATGGGGCTTAGGTTAAGGGTATGGAAAAAGCCAGAAAAATTGATTAAAATTGAGAATCGAGTTAATATGTTAACAAACTAGAAAAAATCAGTTATTGAGTTAAAAGAATTCACATAAACAAGAAATAAATAATAAAAATGAACTTTTCAACACAATATAAAACTAACGATTCAAGCTCAATTATAAAAAAAAAAATCTCAATTTTTTTAAAAATATTTTTTCTTTTTTTATCACTATTTCTTTTTTGCAAAAGAAATTCAACAATACAAATGATGAAACATAGTTAGGCAACTAACCAAATCAAATCTTGACAAAAAGGGAGTCAATCAAAAGGGATAATTTTACAACATAGATATGGGTTATGGGTTACATAAATGGGTGAGAGAAAAAAATGTGTTAGGATCAACGGGGTTCACTAAGGGTTAATACAATAGGTAAGTTGATTAAAGGTTAGGTGAGTTAAATCCTAAGTGCCTTTATCATCTTAGTATATCAAATTAATAATATGGTCTCGACATGTATAACCGAAGCAAGTTTTAGAATAACAAATCAAGTTGACATACTCTCAACCAAAAATAAAATGAGCATGAATAAATATATGCTCTATAAGCTCAAAAGCTCACAAAAGATTATGATTTTGATATTAAACTTGTAAATTTAAATTTTCAATATAATTCTTCAGTTCAGGGAGACAACCTAAAACAATAATTTCTGAAAAATAACTTATTATCCTTGACTCTGTCGTGACTTAAAGTATAAATAAAACAATGCATAAAAATCCACAAATTATTTCAAAACAAAATCAATAAAAACTCCAAATAAAAAAAATTAACTTTACTGGTAGGTGTACAAAAATTACTTAAGCACAAAAAACAAATTAGGGATTTTATCATATAAATATATAAATAATCTCCCCACACTTAAGATGTACATTGTCCTCAATGTACAAACTGCCTTGAATTTTTATAATTTATATATATATATATATATTTTTTTTTTCTATATATTCTATAATTTTTTAAGATTTTTATAATTTTTTTCTAATTTTTACTAAAATTTAAATATTTTTTTATATTTTTAATAGAATTTAATAGTTTTATAACCTTTATTTATTTTTATTTGTTATCATTTTTTTGCCACATATCACGTCATGATTGTGACACGTGGTGGCTTTAACTGAAAAAATTAGGGACGGTTAACTTTAATGGTCAATTGTTAAAGTTAATGATCAAATGGCTTTTTTGATACATTTTGGCAGTTCAAGTACCTAATTGTGTGCCAAAAAATAAAAGCCTGCAGCAGCTTAATTGCTTTTTTTTTTTTTTTTTAAGTTTGAGGACCTTTTTGATACATTTTGAAAGCTCAAGTAGTCAATTGAGTGCAAAAAAAAAAAAAAAGTGGAGGCTTAATAGCTTTTTTTGAAAAAAATTTGAGGGTTCTTTTTATATATTTTGAAAGTTTAAGTACCCAGTTGAATTAAAAAAAAAAAGACAGAGACTTAATATCTTTTTCTGAAAAAATTTGAGAAAGTTTTTACACTCTTAAGCTTATTAAGAATTAAGAATTGCGATTTAAAGTAAAGATATCATTCACTCTTTCTAATTTTCAAAGTACCCCATCCCCATATTAGAAAATCAATAATAGCATTGAAGTCGCGCTAAGCTAATCACCCATCTGAATATTCATCAACAGAGAGTTCAGGAATAATGTAAATATCATTAAAATTGTTTGAATTGAAAGGTACAAGTACCCTTCGGACCAAATTTATATGAATACCAGATTCCCAATTTGTATAAAATTCTTGAACAGCTCTGAAGGCACTGAGCCTCAGTTGTTGACGTAAACCTTCCCATTCAGCTTGTCAGTGGCTTTAAACAACCTATCACACACACGCATTCCTTGTTATAGTAAAGGCTCTGTTCAGATCACCACATTCAAATACCAATCTCCAAATACACGACCGCGGAATCATATATCTAAATATGGGATATTAGCTCGGGGTCTCTTCATAGAAGATAAATGAGTTCGAACAATGTTCCTCTACATCTTCAACAAATAAGTCCAGCAAATAAAGTGATCTCACCGACTTGCAACTTACAACAACTTTTATATATTTATAGAGGTTACAACAACTTTTATATATTTATAGAGGTTAAGACTAGGGCAAATATTAAATAAAATCATTAAAATACCAAAATACCTTTTTTTTTAATTGAGTTTGAACGGCTTGCAACTTGTATTTTCACAAAAAAAAGTATTAGAAAACATCGAATGGTAGGGGGTACAATATGCCGCGACATGCCCTTGTTGTAGCGACGTGAAAATTTCGCTTTGGTCGCTAGTTGAGGTGATTATTTGAAAATTTGAAATTTTAGTTTTAAAGAGAAAAGGAGTCGCCACCGATCTTTTTTCTAGGTGTGATCGGACACCTAATAAATCTTCTTTTTAGAAAAGAAAATTTATTCTTGAACGAAAATGAAGGTCGAATTTGGGTCTACGAGAAAATCCAGAGAAAAATAGGGTTCGGGAGTCGGTTACGCACAAGGAAGGTATTAGCACCCTCGCGACGCCCAAAATTGGTATCTTGTTAAACACGCGTTGTCTTAATTCTCAAAAATACAAGTTTAATTTAATATTTAATCGTGATCCGGTTGAACTATGAGAATTTAAAATTTTGGTTTTTTTAGAAGGACGTCTCGTTTTTAACACGAGCCAATGATATTCACCCAACATAGCGATGAAATCAGTGACTTAGTGTTGAAATCGGTATGTTGTCTTATTTATTTAAAAAACATAAAAAAAAGAATAATATTACTTGCAATAGGAATTTGTAAATAATGCGAACGATGATACAATTGATGAAAAATATTAAAATGCAATATTAGAATAAAAATAGCAATAATATTCACAATAAAGAAAATGATAAAAAAATAATTTTCTAATAATATAATAAAAGAAATAATATATTTGTAATAATGGTAGAAAATACTAATATGTACATGAAAAATACACATGTATATATATATGTTAATAATGACGATAATGATAATAATACTAGCAATAATAATAATGGAATACAAAAAAAAAAGCAAATATAACATAATAATAATATTAAAATAAAGTAATTAAAAATAATAATATGTTAATAATAATGAATTAATGAATTAATAAAAAAACAGTAAATAAATAAACAAAAATAAAATATAATTACAATAATAATAATAATAATAATAATAATAATAGAGAATAACAGTAATAATAATAATATAGTAAAAATAATAACAATATGTTAATAAGAATAATGGTAATGGTAATAATAAGAAGGTGTAATAATAATACATTAGATAGTAAAAAGTAATAATAATATTAATAATAATAGTGATATTAGTAGTAATAATAATAATAGAAAATGTTAGCACGTTAGTAACAATAATATATGTTAATAATAATAATATATAAAAATAATAATAACAGTAATAGTATTGAAATTAAAAAAACAAATATAATATAATAAAATATTAAAATAAAGTAATTTAAAAAAATAACACTATGTATAAATATATATATATATATATATATATATACATGTAATAAAAATATAATAATAATAATAATAATAATAATAATAATAATAATAATAATAATAATAATAATAATAATAATAATAATAATAATAATAATAATAGAAATAATATTGAAATACAAAAGGCAAATATAATATAATAAAGATATTAAAATAAAGTAATCAAAAAAAAAAAAAAAACAATACTATGTACAAATATATATATATATATATATATATATATAAAATAAAAGAATATACATTAATATATAATAATAATTGTAATAGCCCAAATTCGTCCGGGCTTAATAAACCGAACAGAAAATCAAAAATAAAATAAAGTGTCCAATTTGTACAGTCCATGTTACAAAAGAAATAAAGCCCAAAAGGCAAATTATACCCTATAAACCTATTACACTCGTGGCCCAACACCCAATACCCCGTTAGCCTAAATCAAACCCAAACACTAACACTACCCGGTAGACCCAACCCGTTACATTACAGACCCATTTCTAAAAAGCCTACTCCTAAGACCCAATAAGCTGCACCCCGAAGGCCCAAATGCTTAACCCTAGGTCAGGAACCTTAGGGTTTCTGCACCTTTCAGCTCCGCAAACATCCACAGGCCTCGTATCAAGCCGCTATCAGTTCCCTCACCGACGCCATGATTCGCGCCGTTAACCTGCAAAAGGAAAGAAAGAAATAACAAATATGGCAAGAGGAATTTGTTGATTTGTTTCTATTATTTTAATCAGTTATAAAAAACCAGAAGATGTAAAAAATAAGGAGGAGATTTTTCATCAATAGAATACACGCATAGATACAAAACGGAAAATAAAAATCAAAGGTGATTTTCGATTTCATTTTTCTTCATCTAATCTCTACTTTTGTTTCTTATTATTATTTCTCTTTTTATATGTACAAAATACAAAACACAATCAAAAAAAATTTTAAACAAAAATAAGAAATAGTTCATATTTGTCTTCTTTTCTCTTTTGAAGTTTTTTATGCGAAACGGTATTTAAAAGTAAAAAGGAGGAAAGATTACCCTTAAAACCGCTTGAAAAATTTTTCTTTTTCTTTGAGCTTGCCACCTTTGCTGTGGTGATATGGCCGCACGTCGGTGGTTCGTCACCTGAGCAATGGCCGGATTCTAATGGGGACAGAGAGAATTAGAGGGAGTGTTTGAATTTTTTTTTAAAGAAAGGGCTCAAATGATCTTTTTTGTTAAAATTTTGACTTATATAGCAGCATTAAAACGACGTCGTTTTGGCTTAAGGTAATAAGCACTAAAACGGCGCCGTTTTGCCTTAACCCAAAATCTGACCCGATTACCCGACCCGGTCCATTCAGAGATCCGCGTGTTTTTTTGGCTAAAGGGATATTTATCCCTTTAGTCCTTCTCCATTTTCAGTTTTTTTAAATTAAATTTATTTCATTTTTTTAAATTAACCTTATAGTTTTATTTAAATTTAATTTTAGCCCTTTTTCTTTATTATTTTAAATTTTGTTATTTTATATAATTTATTTATTTTAAAAACTATACATATATTATTATTAAAATTACTATTTATGTATTTATATAAAATTTTTATTTATTATATATTATTTTCCTATATATATTTATATATTATTTTATTATATAATATTTTTTATATTTTTTATTTTTATTATATTACTTATTATATTATGTTTTATCATGTATATCGTATATCATCTATTTTATTATTTATGTTTTATATTATTCATTTTATTATTTATAATTCTAAAATTTGTAAATTATCATTATTAAATATCATATTTTTATTTGTATTGTATGTATATTTTATTTATAATTACTCACTTTATTTTATATTTTTATATATACTAATTCTTTTATGTATTGTATATATCATTTATGTATTAAATGTTATTTTACAATTATTATTTGATGTTGTATTTTGTGAACATGTACATTGATATTATATTACTATTTTTTTTATATATCATGCATCATTTTTTAAATTAATTATTACTTTGTATGTTTGTATGTTTTGCTTATTCATTTTCAATATATGCTATGTATATCTTTGTACGTATGTTGTTAAGATTTTCTATATTTATTATTTTTTAATATGTATGTATCTAACGTATGATCTTTATGTTATTGCTAACATATTGTTTAAATGCATGTTTTATTTATCTGTTATGAGAATATGTTGTCATGCATGATTTATAATGTAATATGATTCCTCATGCATCAATTTAAAAAACGAGATTCCAAGTTTTCAAAAAAAAATAAAAAGGCAATGTTTGGTATTTGGAAGCTTCGAGAAAAGTAGTGCCCTAACTTACTGGGTTGCAACTTTTCTCATTGATTTCGATAGTCTAGTACCTTTCTAAGTATTTTTGAAATTTTCAAAATACAAACAACTATTTTGGGAATTTCAAAACATGGTGTCCTAACTTACTGGATATGATGTTTTGTAGTTTCTAAATAGAAATTTTCAAAAGGCAAGCTTAGCTTCAAAAGTTTTAAAATATTGCTTCCTAACTTACTGGATGTGATATTTTGACTCGTTTGAAATAAGCGAACCTAAAATTTTCAAATCAAAATATTCTAAAGAGGATTGCATCTTAAAACTTTTAAATTTTCGACATTAAAGACACTTGATAATCAATTAGGTACCAATTTTTGGGCGTTACGAGGGTGCTAACCCTTCCTCGTACGTAACCGACTCCCGAATCCGTTTTCGACTTTTCAGAGACCAAAATTAATGTTTTAAAACAAAACATTTTATAAGGTGATCCAATCACACCTAAAAAGATTGGTGGCGACTCCCGTTTTCGTTTTTCTTAAAGTCGATTCCTATTTTCCAAAACTCGATTTAAAAATGGTCTTGACAATAATAATAATACATTAATGAAAATTATAAGAATATGTTAATGATAATAAATAAATGAATTAATAATAAAATGAATAAATAAATACACAAAGATAAAATATAATTATAATAGTAATATTAACAAAAAAATAATAATAACAATAATAATAATAAGTTAAAGTAATAATAATATATGTTAATTTAATATATAATATGGAAAATAACAGAAAAAAGGAGTAAATTAAACCTACAATGAAAGTTCGGGGCCAATTTGCAAATAAATAAAGAAGAAAAGACCAAATCGAACACGCTAACAATAAGGAGGGACCAAAACTGAAAATAACCCTTCCTCTAAAACGTACAGCATCGGATAGGACTCAATTGAAGTCCAAGTACAAATTTGGGGCAAAATTGAAAACGAAAAATACTTGATTGCAAAGTAATAAAAAAGCGAAAGGGCTAAAAGTGCAATTAGCCCTTCAGTTAAAAAACACGTGGATCCTAGGCGGATCGGGTCGGGTCGATCCGGTCCAAGTCAAAACGACGTCGTTTTGGGTGTTAATGGCCAACCCCAAAACGACGTCGTTTTAGGAGGCTATAAAAGTCAAGTTTTTGAGAAAACAAATCATTTGTTAGCATGAGGGAAAAAAAGAAGAGAGAGAAGAGAGAATTCTCTCTAAACTTGGCCCCTGCTCTGGCCAGGAAGGCCACCGTCGCCGCCGCCGGTCCGCCACCGCACGGTGGCTGAAAATTCGAAAAGGTATTATTTTTTTATTTTTTTATGTATATATTTTGATATATTTTAATACATGAATGAGAAGAAATAGGTTTTAATGATAAAATAAAAAATAAAAAGAAAAGAAAAGAAGAAAAACCTTAACCCGATTTGAACTTCATCTTTTCCAATGGCTTTGTTGTTATATTTGTTTTGTATTGCTTGCTGTTTTTTTTTAAATGTCCAGAGAGCCAAAATACAAAAGGTGGCAAGGCTTATATAGCCATTTACAAATTTTTTTTATTGTTTATGTCTTTTCTTCATTTGCAGGTGCAAGTTGGACGGTGACAAGGGCGTTGTCGTGCTGCAGGCGTGGCCAGTGGAGTTGGTGGTGGCAGAGGTTAGGAGCGGTGGCTATAGGGGCTAGGGTTTTCTGATTTTGTTTTGTTTTTTGTTTTAGGTATTGGGCTGGTTTAGTGGGCTAGGTTTATTGTTTTGATTAGTTTTAATTGGTTTTCAAATATAAATGGGTTTTGTAAAATGTAAATGGGCCATTCGGGTTTAAGTTGTAAATGGGGCTATAACAACTGCCCCTCTTTACTCATTGTCGTGTCACGAGAACAGAGTTGTTGTCGTGTAACGAGAATAGAGTAAAGGCTTTTAGGAAAGACCAATTTTGCCCGGCCACGTCGAGCTTTGACCTCTTTGGCGCTTCTTTTCTTCAAGTAGTCTCTTTCCAGTCCATCGCATCTTGTAGCTTTGGTTCAATCTACTGTAGCTTCAAAGAGATAGAAACTTGTATTTTCAATCTACTCGTATCTTCAGGGATATAAGATTCGTTGTGATCTGTTCTTCTGCGACTTCAAAGAGATGAGATCTGATATCTTCAATCTGCTCCGCTACAACTTCAGGGAGATGAGTTTTGTGGTCTTTTCTTCTGCAACTTCAGAAAGGTAAGATCTGATATCCTCGATCAGCTCCACTGCAACTTCAGGAAGATAAGACTTACAACTTCAACCTGCTCTACTGTAACTTCAAGGAGGCAAAATCTGGTGTCTTCAATCAGCTCCAATCTTTATTCTTTATTGAGAAACAAACATCAAAAATAGATCGGCCTACGAACTTAGTGTGTGACCTAGGACTCAACTCACCTCTTGCAATATAGTTGATTTTTTTGAAAAACAGAAATTAAAAATACATCAGTGTATGACCCGAGGCTCAACTCACCTCTCGCAATATGAGTTGATTTTTTTTTAAACATAAATTGAAGAACAGAAATTAAAATTACCTCAGCGTGTACTAAGGCTCAACTCATCTCTCGCAAGATGAGTTGATTTTAATGAACAGAAATTGAAAAACAGAAATTGAAAATACCTCAGCATGTGAGCTGAGGCTCAACTCACCTCTCGCAATATGAGTTGATTTTTTTGATGAACAGAAATTAAAATTACCTCAGCGTGTCCTGAGGCTCAACTCACCTCTCGCAATATGAGTTGATTTTTTTGAAAGACAAAAATTAAAAATACCTCAACGTGTCTTGAGGCTCAACTCACCTCTCGCAATATGAGTTGATTTTTGAAAACATAAATAAAAACATCAGAATACCAATACATGTTATCTGGTGGAGCTCAGGTGTCTTTTTCTTTTGATTCAGTACAGCTATCATCACATCCTCTTGCTCTACTGGAGTACCTGTATATGTCATGCATGATGCTATCATGATATGCACATGTTTCTCTTAAATGCCTTTATGCCTACATGATTATGCTATGCGCCTTAGGCATGTTTGTCGTATGTCCTTTTTTGTCACGATTTTTGTGATGATCTGCATTCATTACTTCGGCTCTTGACTTTCTCTTTAGGCCCTGTACCCGTCCTCAAGCTTTACGAACAATCTGCGTTTCTCAGATATCATTCTTTTGCCCTGATGTACTCTTATATTTGACACTTTTTGGTTGTTAATTCCTTTGTCTTATGAATTTTTCACTACTTAAGTATTTGATTTATTTCTTGTGCAGTGAATCCAATACTGGAAATGGCAACAAAAAAGACGTAATCTGCAGTTTTCTTTCTTTTTATTCTATCACAGCTGGACGCTGGACACGAAACGGATCTGACATGGCAAAACAGAAGTCAACACGGGGGATATTCTGGAAACAACTTATCTTGATCTATTGATGTGATTTGGGGGATTTTGGATTTCATTTTCATAATTTTAAAGATATTATCTTATCTTTTTTTTGATTAGTTTGTTGATTTGGGAATTTGAAGCCTATAAATACCCACCTTTGGGTAAGGCTAAGGGGATCTCTTGCCTTTGTTCTTATTGCTACTTTATTTTCATTTTTAATAAAATTTTCTTATTTGTTTTATTTCTACTTAATTTTATTTTATTTTATGTTTTTACATTACCAAAACATGTTAAGCATGATAATCGATATCATGCTTGGCTAATTTTTCTCAAGCCAAGAGCTAGTGCGAATCAATTCCTCACGTGAGAATTGAATATTGCTTAAATTCCTTCGGGATACATTTTCGTCTTTCTGCTTAGATAGTTTGGCAATCGGCCTTACTAAAATTTTTAAACATTTTTCAAATCAAAAGGGATCCATTTGTCTGGAATAGTTTAATTTTACAGTTGGGAGGAAGGATTGGCCTGTGGCATTTTGACTTCCTATGAACACTCTTAGCGGTGGTCTGCTAAGGAAAGACGAGATCGAAAATGATTCTCGATAAAACAACTTCCGGGTTGGGCTTTTCCTGTTTTAAAACTAAGTATTTTAACGACAATAGTCGTGGTTGATTTACTTAAGAATTGACTTTCGAAGATAGACTTGGGAAGATCGGTTACATGAGAGAAAAGAAAGTTACGATGGGTTAGGCCTTGTAAACTGTAACCGACATGAATCCCGGAGCAAAAATCTATTTTCGATGATCGTGGGAATTGACAAAACTAGCTCGAGGCAATTCTTATACTCGTGTTTATTCAATTTAATCTTTCATCTTCTTTATTTTATTGCTTCTATTTTAATACATCTTTCTTTGCAATTTTACTTGTTTATTTTATTTTCTTGTTACTTCTTAAATCACCTTTTTTTTATTTTCTATTTCAGCTCCTAGGTCGAGAACAAGAAATTTAATCAAGAATTCCATTAAACTCCCTGTGGATCAACCATCTTCCACTATTCTACCTTTTTATTTATTTTATTTTTGAAGAGGTTTATTTTATTTTGATAGGCAAAAAGATGCTTGTCAAAATTGGCGCCGTTGCCGGGGAGTTTTATTTTTGGAAATTACTAATTATTTTGTTTGATTTTTATGACCAGGAGAAACCCGGGGACTCTAGTT
Organism: Gossypium anomalum; assembly: GCA_025698475.1. NCBI lineage: Eukaryota > Viridiplantae > Streptophyta > Magnoliopsida > Malvales > Malvaceae > Gossypium > Gossypium anomalum. The sequence continues at coordinate 67,250,712 of CM046964.1, forward strand.
CAATATAACCCAGAAATTGAATCAAGTGCTAGTAGAAACCACAGTCAAACGCTTTGACGAAAGAAGCAGCAAGAGCAAAGAGAACAACAATCCAATCTGGAATCTACTTCTGCGACACCACCACGTGAACTGGAACAAACTCCTAATGAAGGACCATCTCCCAACACCACTACTCAAATAACGAATCCTACGTTTGAATCGGAGCCAATGGTGAACCAAACCATTAGAGAGCTTGCCGCTGCCCCGCCGTACAGCAACCGCTCTGCATTACCTTTCCTCAAGGCACTACCCCTTTTCAACTCAAAACAGGGTTAATTCATCTCTTCCCTACATTCAACGGTCTTCCTAGCGAAAGCCCACATAAACATTTTGCCGAATTCCACATGGTGTGCAGTAGTATGAAGCCGCAAGGAGTCTCGGAAGACCAAATCAAACTAAGGGCATTTCCTTTTTCTTTAGCCGGAATGGCTAAGGAATGGTTATTTTACCTTTTTCCTAACTCAATAACTACATGGGCTAAACCATCTCGTGTTTTCCTTGATAGGTATTTTCCAGCGGCAAAGGCGAGCGAGCTTAGGCAAAGCATTTTAGGAATCCAGCAAAGGAGCGATGGATCTCTCTACGACTACTGGGAAAGGTTCAAAAAGTTATGCGCAAGTTGCCCGCAACATGGCCTATCCGAGTAGACCCACTTTCAGTATCTTTATGAAGGGATGCTTCTGATGGACAAAAAGATGGTGGATGCTGCAAGTGGTGGCGCACTCGTCAATATGATGCCAGAAAATGCGAGAACTCTAATCTCTACTATGGCCGCAAACTCGCAACAGTTCGGCTCTTCAAGTGAACCTAGCTGACGGGTTCACGAAGTAAGTACCGTTTCTTTGGAAAATAAAATAGACAAATTGACTGATATTGTCAACTCTCTTGTCACAGGTAAGATAGGAGCCGCGAAGGTTTGTGGAATCTACACGATGCTGAACCACCCAACCGATTCATGTCCAATGCTACAATATGAGACTGGCGTCCAAGTCAATGCCATAAATAATTTCCCAAGACCTTCTCAAAGGCCATACAATCCCTACGGTAACACTTTCAATCTCGGTTGGAGCGATCATCCAAATATGAGCTATGGAAACAAAAACCAAAATTACCAACTGAGACCACCTCCCTTTCCAAATCAATCACCACAAAAAACCTCTTTTGAGACCATTTTGAAAAGTTGGCCATTTCATAAGAGAAATTCCAAACCTAAACACAATCTCATCTCCAAGAAATTGACAAACAAATAAGCCAACTTGCCCAAACTGTTGGTCGCCTAGAGTCTCAAGGACGATTGCCCTCTCAAATAGAAACAAATTCGAGGGAAAATGTGAGTGCGATTACTTTACGAAGTGGTACCGTAATTTCACCAGTGCCGACAAAGGAGCCCGAGAAAATCGAGAAAGACAAAGAAGACACTTCTTTGAAGAGTCAAGAAGAAAAATCCTCACCTACCTCAGGTAAAGTCATTCCGAGTCCTTCTTTTTCTACTTACGAGACTCTTCCTCCCTTTCCAGGAAGGCTTACAAGGCGTGACAAAAAGGAAGAGGAGAAGGAAATTTTGGATATATCCAAAAAAGTGGAAATCAATATTCCACTCCTTAATGTCATTCGGAAGGTGCCAAAATATGCGAAGTTTTTAAAAGACTTATGCACAAATCGAAGGCGATTATCCGGCAATGAAAGAGTTGACCTCAACAAGAATATTTCGGCCGTTTTTCAAAGACGCCTACCACCAAAATACAAGGACCAAGGGATGTTTGCAATTCCGTGCAAAATAGGAAAAGTTAGAATAAAAAGGGCGATGTGCGATCTACGCGCATCTATTAATGTCATGCCGCTAAGCGTCTACAACAAAATTTCAACAGAACCATTAAAAGAGACGCGAGTGACGGTTCAATTAGCTGATCGGTCAGTTATCTACCCCGAAGGGGTACTAGAAAACGTGTTGGTAAAGGTAAACAATCTCATTTTCCCTGCTGATTTTTACATTATTGACATCAAAAATGACCGCAGCAACAACGGATCAAAAATCTTGCTTGGACGCCCTTTCTTATCAACAGTGAATACAAAAATCGATGTCCGTAACGGCATCTTAACCATGGAATTTAACGGGGAATTGGTTAAATTCGATGTGTACAAAGCTATGAAGTATCCTGATTCCATCGCAAGTTTAAATTTTGTTGATATTATAGATCCATTAGCCGATGATTTTATCGAAACTGATTTGTTTTATGATTTTTGTAGGGAATTGGAGGATCTCAATGATGAAAGCGAAATCATTTCAACTCTTTCCTCCATTTCTGATTCTCGACTAATTTCATCTAAACCCCTTCCCTCAATTTTACAAGCACCACAACTAGAATTGAAGCAACTTCCATCGCATCTCAAATACGATTTTTTGGGTGATAACCGAACCTTGCCAATTATCATTTCAAGTGAATTATCACGACAGGAAGAGGAAGAATTGATTGCTGTTTTGCGCACCTATAAAAAGGCAATTGGATGGACATTAGCTGATATCCAAGGCTTAACTCCATCCACTTGCATGCATAAAATTAAAACAGAGGAGAACGCGAAACCAACGAGAGAAGGTGAGCGACGTTTAAACCCGCCAATGATGGAGGATGTAAAGGAGGAGATTCAAAAGTTGCTAGATGCTGACATTATCTACCCCATTTTTGATAGCAAGTGGGTAAGTCCGGACCATGTTGTGCCAAAGAAGACTGGAATTACAGTGGTCGAAAATGCCGAAGGAGAAATGATTTCGAAGAGAGTACAAAATGGTTGGAGAATGTGTATCGATTATAGGAAACTCAACTCACAGTCCCTAAAGGACCATTTTCCTTTACCATTTATCGATCAAATGATTGAAAGACTTGCTGGAAAAACACATTATTATTGTCTTGATGGATTTTCTGGATTTTTTCAAGTTCTGGTGGCACCTGAAGACCAAGAAAAAACAACATTCACTTGCCCTTTCAGAATATTTCGCCTATAGGAGAATGCCTTTCGGTCTTTGCAACGCTCTGGCCATATTCCAACGATGCATGTTAAGCATTTTCTCCGATCACATCGAGTGAGGAATAGAGGTATTTATGGATGATTTTACTGTTTACGGTAATTCATTCTCTCAATGCCTTTCCAATCTTTCTTATGTTCTTAATCGATGCATTGAATTTAAATTGGTTTTAAACTACGAGAAATGCCATTTCATGGTAAATAAAGATTGGTACTCGGTCAAGTGGTTTTAGCCCAAGGAATTATCGTTGATAAGGGAAAAATTGATGTAATTCGCTCACTTCCATACCTTACTTCAGTGAGGGAAATTCGTAGTTTTCTTGGCCATGCAGGTTTCTACCGACGATTCATAAAGGACTTCTTTAAGTTGGCACAACCTATTTGCCGATTACTACAAAAGGACGTGAATTTTGTTTTTGATCAATCTTGTAAAGATTCATTCGATGAGCTTAAGGGAAGCCTTATATCCGCACCAATTGTACAACCACCAAATTCGACTTTACCATTTGAGATTATGTGTGACGTATCTAACCTTAGCGTGGGAGCCGTTCTCGGCCAAAGGAGTAAAGAAGGACCACACATGATAGCCTATGCCTCTAGTACTCTCAACTCGGCTCAACGCAACTACTCGACAACGAAAAAAGAGCTTTTTGCTGTCATTTTTGCATTAGAAAAAATTCGTTCTTATTTATTAGGAACTAAAATTTTTGTTTTTTCCGATCATGCAGCACTGAAATACTTGATAAACAAAAAAGAAGCAAAGCCGAGGTTGATACGATATATTCTCTTACTACAAGAGTTCAATCTTGAAATCAAGGATAAAAAGGGAAGCGAAAACTTAGTAGCTGACCACCTAAGCCATTTGCCTACTTCACCAGTCGAACCTCCCCTATGAGAACAATTTCCAGATGAAACATTGATGGAAGCATACGCATCGTTCCTATGGTACGTCGATTTGGTGAATTTTCTAGCTAACGGGTAAATTTTCGAACAATCTATCTTAATTTGAGACCAAACGCATAAAAAGAGAGCCTCGATACTACATTTGGGATAATCCATATTTATGGAAAAATTGCTCGGATCAAGTCATACGACGATGTGTAAGTAACAGCGAGGTAAAATCCATACTTGAGTTTTGTCATTCCTACGCTTACGGTGGACATTTCGGCCTTAAACGAACCGCACACAAAATTCTTGAGTGCGGATTTTATTGGCCAACCTTGTTTAAAGATACTTACAACTTTTGCAAAGCATGTGACAGGTGCCAAAGAGTTGGAAATCTAAGTCGAAGGAGTGAGATGCCATTAAATCCTATACACATCTGTGAAATTTTTGATGTGCGGGGGCTTGATTATATGGGGCTGTTTACCTCATCATTTGGAAATTTATACATTATTTTGGCCGTTGATTACGTTTCGAAATGGGTAGAGGCGAAAGCCACTGAGGAAATGATGCAAAAACCACAACTAGTTTTTTACGTGATTTTATTTTCTCAAGATTTGAAACTCCGAGAGCGATCATTTGCGACAGAGGAACACATTTTGTTAACTGAGTCGTCGAAGCTTTGATGAAGAAATATGGCGTGACTCAGCGGATAGCGATAGCTTATCATCTGCAAACCAACGGACAAGTAGAGGTTTCAAATCGAGAAATCAAGTCAATCCTAGAGAAGACCATTAAACCAAACTGGAAAGATTGGAGCTTGAAGTTAGTTGATGCGTTGTGGGCATACCGCACTGCCTACAAAGGACCTATCGGGATGTCACCTTACCGACTTGTTTTCGGCAAACCTTGCCACTTGCCTATCGAACTCGAGCATAGGGCATTTTGGGCGGTGAAAGAATGTAATATGGAGATGAACGCTGTTGGCAAAGCACGGAAACTTCATATCCAAGAGCTTCAGGAGATTTGCCGCAACGCTTACGATAGTGCACAAAATTATAAAGAGCAAACATAAGCATTTCATGACAAGTGCATTTCATTTAAATCATTTTCCGTTGGGCAGAAAGTTCTCCTATTTAACTCAAAATTAAAATTTTTGCAGGAAAACTTAAGTCTAAGTGGAGCGGACCATTTACCGTGATCAATATTTTTTCTCATGGAGCCGTGGAAATTGAGGATAGCTCAGGTGCACGGTTTAAAGTTAATGGACAACGGCTAAAACCTTTCTTCGAGAGCACACCAATCAGACTAATTGAAGAAATCGAGTTAGAAGAGCCAAAAATCTGACTGGAAAATGTCGAGCTTAATGACATTAAACAAAGCGCTAAATGGGAGGCAAGCCATTTGTTTACTTTTCATCAATTTTAATTTTTTTATTATTAATTGTCGTTTGTTCAGACTCTTCCAGGCTCTAGAAGAGAACTTCATGGAAATACTCTTTTTTCTTTACCACAACCGTGGCCGCCTTCGTCATTGATCATGGGGAGTATCCTTTACCTTTCTTTGTTCTTAAATGTACTTTACATTTTTTTCTGTATTGGAACAATACGATTAAGTGAGGAGGGTAAAGGATGACATTAATTTTGCCTTACTTGTCATATTTGTTTGATGATATGTTTGTTTGAATTGATTAGAAGAACAACTACTTTACTGTTGCTTGCCGCTAAGCATGTTATGATTATTTTAGTTCATAAAGATACTTGAATTCTAGCATGCTTGATAATCGAATAATATGAGTAAGTCCAATTTGACAACCCTTACAATTTGTCTTGATGTTGTTAGTTGAATTTCTCATCTAGCTTAATTAATTAGCCCATTTTGTGAGAACTTGAGCCTTTAGCATGTATGATTATATTTTTATGCTCTTTTTCTTGCCTGAAAGTGTTAATTTGGACATTGGAATCTAGAACATGTGGCTTGTATGTATTTTGAGATTACATTGGAATTTGATGCATTAATATGATTTAGGCATTAGGATTCACCCTTTATTTTCCCTTAATGAACCAAGTTGAAGCCTAATTCCATTTTCTTTGTTTTCATCAAGATCTTAAACCCGAGCCTTTTCATTAATTCCTCTCTTCCACCTTTGACAAGACAAAGAGCATAAGTTTAAGGTTGTGAGATCATGTTCCACACCAAAAAAAAAACAAAAAAAAAGTTTGATGATTTGTTCATTATAGCTACCTTTGTTTAGTTTGCTTATTCTTGTTGCCTATGTTTTCTAAGGTTGTGGACATGATATAGTTACTTGTTGGGAAACTCTTGTCTTGATTTTCTTTAGCCTCATTTTAGCCTTATTCCCCACCTTTACCTAAGCCCTATTACACCCTTTATTAAAAGTCCTAATGATTTTTGCATCTTATTTCTTTAAAGTAGTGGAGAATTGGTCTTGCCTCAAGCCTATGGAGACCCTTATTCAAATTTTGACTTTCAGTGAATTTGATTTCTACACCCGAAACACTTTGAGTGATTTGAGTGCATCTTGGTAAGAATTAAGCTTAGGTTAGAATTTGATTGATAATTGATAGACAATGGTAAGGTTGAATGATTGTTCTTGCCTGCACCTATTCGTTTTGATTCATGTTTTATTCACGTCATTTTTTGTGCACTTGAACTCTCATAACTTTGTTTAAGACTTGCAACGGTTTAGGAGAAAGATGATTAAGCTTTTGATTAATTTATTTCAAACATACTGTCGAGACCATTTTTAAATCGAGTTTTCGAAAATGGGAATCGACTTTAAAGAAACGAAAACAGGAGTCGCCACCAATCTTTTTAGGTGTGATTGGATCACCTTTAAAACATTTTGTTTTAAAATTATTAGTTTTGGTCTACGTAATAAAAAGAACGGGTTCGGGAGTCGGTTACGTACGAGGAAGGATTAGCACCCTCGTAACGCCCAAAAAATTGGTACCTAATTAATTATCAAATGTCTTTAAGGTCGGAAATTAAAAATTTTAAGATGCAATCCTCTTTAAAATATTTTGATTTTTGAAAATTGGGATTCGCTTGCATCAAAATATTGATACTAAGTTAGCCTTTTTGGAAATCCCTATCTCGAAATGACAAAACGCAACATCCAGTAAGTTAGGACATAACGCTTTGAAATTCCAAAACAGTTGCTCGTATTTTGAAAATCTTAAAAAACTTAGAAGGGTACTTGACTATTCGAACTTCAACGAGAAAAATTGCAACCCAATAAGTTAGGGCACTACCTTTTCGTAAATTTCCGAACATCAAGCATTGCCTTTATATTTTTGAAAATTTTGGAGCATTATTTCTTTAAAGATGATGTGCAGAGAGTTGTATTACAGTATAAATCATAATAATATATTATTGTATTAGGTTGACACTACGTGCTTTTGAATGAATACTATGATTTAAAGAATAATACCCATAGAGAATGAAAACAAAGATATAAAGCATGTATTGGAAATGAATAAACAAGATACATAAGCATACGAAATAATATTTAAATGATGCATGATATAAAACAAGCATAATCAACTAACGAATAGAATAAATATAATATCAATATACATATAATTATAAAAAGAACACATACATGATGCCAACTTATAGAAAATGTAATGGCCTAAATTCAAGGTCATCGGAATAGTGGTTTCGTAACCACAAATCTGATTTAAAGAGAAATTTATTTTAATATTTTTGCATGAAAATTTATATGATAGGAAAGTCGTATGAAAATATTGATAGAAAAATTTTATCGATTTAGTGGCTAGTTAAAAAAAATTATTGAAGAAATTAGGTAAAAATAAGTTATCGAGACCTCTATCTCGTAAAAACCGAGTCGAAAATAATTTTATAAATATTTATGAAATGTTATTAATGTGGTATTAAAATTTTGTTAGGAAATTTTAATGTTTGGGTAGTCAATTAAATGAAAAGGACTAAATTGTAATAGGTGTAAAAGTTGCTAGAGTGATTAAATAGCTTAAGAGTCTAATGAGAAAGGATTTAAAAGGCAATTAGACCCAAAAGTTATTTGGGCTGGACGGAAAGGGTATGAAATCAGCAGAAAAAGTGATAAATTAAGGGTAAAATTGGAATATTGCAAAATTAACTAAATAAAACTAGGACTAAATAGGAAATATCTAGATTTCTCTTCATTTCTCTTCAATTCCAGCAGCTAAAAACGCCATAGGAGGGTTCTCTAAGCTGGTATTTCATAATTTTTGCACCAAGTGAGTTAATCCTTGCCTTTTTCTTGTAATTTTTGTGTTTCTAAGACTTTTACAACTAGGTCCTACTATTAAATTCATTAGTTTTTGATTTCATAAATGAAATTGAAAATCACCATGGTTGATTTCTGTAAGTTTATGATGAAATAGAATGAAATTAAAGCTTTAATTTGTTTATGAGATGATTTTATTAGGCAATTTCAATAGAAATTGATTTTTAGGACCTAATTGTGAAAATGTTTGGAATTAAAGTCTATTGCTGAAATTCTGATTCCTAAAGGTTGTAAACTAGTTTAAGGTGATAGAATAAAATGTTAATTGAGAAAAATCAGCTCAATTGAGAGGCTAATTGAGTAGGGACGAAATTATCATTTATTAAAAGATTAGGGGAAAAATGGTAATAAACAGCTTGCACTAAAACAGTTTGGACAGCAGCAGTAGACTAACTTTGAAAAATCACTAAAAATTGTAGGAATCGAATTAGAAGATGAACAAAATATGGAATTAAAGCTTATTGAGTCTAGTTTCTCATAGAAGAAATATTGTAAGCAATGGATTTGTAAATTTTGAGATATAATGAATTTTGTGAGACAAGGTCAGAATGAATTCGGATTCCCCTGTTCTGACTTTGAAAAATCATAAAAAATGGAATAAAAATAATTAGGGGTTTATATTTATATGTATAGAATCCTGAGTGAGTCTAGTTTTAATATAAAAAAACTATAATATCATTTGAATTCTGTACAAGGAGATAATTAATTTTTAGTGAAGAAGAGTCAGAACTGTCAGACAGCAAAACAGGGGTGAATTTAAAGAATAAACTGTACTGATTGGCTAGACCAAAAATTCTGAAAATTTTATGGTAAGAAGATATATGAGTCTAGTTTCAGGGAAAATTAACGGATCTTAATTTGGAGTTCCGTAGCTCAAGTTATAAATAATTTAGTGACTATAACTCAAGTAGACAGCTTTGAATGAACTATAAATAATAGTTGAATTATAGAGAATGTTGCATATGAACATGAAATGTATTAAATTGATAATTAAATTTATTTATTTAGATCCAGAAGATTCAAATACGAAGCTAGATTGAGGAAAGGAAAAAGTTCGGGATTAGTAGATTTTTGCTGTTTACAAACAAGTATCAAGGTAAGTTCATGTAACTTGAATTATATTGTTAAATACTTGAAATGTATGTTATTGATGTGAATATGATTTGAATGTTCATTGTATGAAAATTGATGAAACATTGATATATTTGATATAAAAGGGAAGAAATCCGGTTGAATAAAAGGAAAATTCGATGGATCTCTGAAAAGGAATTGACGGTAAAAGGATCTAGCCGGACGGGTGATCCTACCACGATATAGCCCTCCGAAGAATATGTGGAAAATGGATTTAGCCGGATGGGTAATCCGAATTGGTCTAAATTTAGCCTGGATGGTAATTCAGATCCAAGCTCATTAGAGTAATTGTCGTGCGGAGGATTTAGCTTTGGATCGTAATCCCGACAATACTCTATGAGTTTATATTGCACGATTTAGCTCGACCGTAATCCCATTTGCAAGGTTGAGGTTCGCGGAGTGTGCTCTTTGAAATGGAAATGTGCGCACATGAATATGAATTGACGGATTCGGATTTGTACACTAAAAGTGTACCTCTGAAAAATCCATCGAAATTCGAGTAATTCAACGGGATAAATATGGAAAAACAACAAGGGAATGGAAATCATAGTATTGATGAGCTCATCAATCATGATATATATTATTGATACATGGAAATTATTGTACTAACTTGAATGTTGAGTTTGTGCATGTTAGGGTAATGATGCATTGAATGGATATATGTAATGTTTATTGTATTGTACCGAAAATATTAGGTAAGTGTAATTCTTGTTACATGAGCTTACTAAGCACGAAGTGCTTACCCTGTTTCCTTTTCTCCTGTTTTGTAGTGTTAAGAGCTCGGAGACACATCACACTATCAACCTCGGGATTTCGGTATATAAAGGAACTTTATTTTGGGAACCAATGGCATGTATAAGCTAACAAAGTAAATGTCAACGTGAAATGAATGTAAAGTTAGCCATTAGTATGGTTAACAAACCTGGTTATAGATATGTGATGACGTTATCTTATATAAATGCATGAATCTATCATGAAAATATGTTAAATTGATTTGATTGATGTGGATTGGTCTCGATTTACTATTACAGGGAAGTTTAGATATTTATAAAAGGGCTATATTGAATAAAAAGAAAAAAAAATTTAATTCGTAAACTCCGGTAATGCCTCGCACCCTATTCCGGCAATGAATACGGGTAGGGGTATTACAGAAAAACCTAAAAAATTAATTGTTAACAAAATATACATACAATTAAGCGAGACATATCATATCAAATTTTTTTAAAAAATATTTAATAGATAATACAATATATAATAACAAGAAATATGTATATAGTGTGAGTCAAAAATATGATTTAATAATAATAATTTGCATTTTTGAAATAATATATATATAATATAAACGTAAATAATATAATTGGCTATACATGATATACATAATATATATATATATATATACATATAAAAAAAATAAATATAAATGTAATTTAAATATATAAGAAATATAATAGATATAATATAAAATAACATGTAAATATATATATAATTAATAAATATATAATTTATGTGAAAATATAATAATATATAAAAATAATGATAATTTGAGGAAAATAATATATAATACATATAAAAAATAATACTTTTAATAATTTTAATATATAAAAGTAAAATTAAAATTAATCAAATATTAATAAAATATATATAGTAATAAAATAGGAGCAAATTTAAAGTTTTGTAAAGCTACAGGGCAAATTTAAAAAAAAGCAAAAGCTGAATTAAGGCCCAATTTGAAACATCCGCAAAATCAAAAGGGGTCACTGAGCAAATAACCCTCTTTCCAAAACGTCGCCGTTTCCCCTTAATACGATTGCAAATCATTGGAGGGTCGAATTGAAACAAAATTAAAATGTTAATACTGAATTTAAAAATAAATAAAACGTAATCAAAAGTATAGAAATTGCGAGAGGATCAATTGGGTAATTAACCCAGTTCTCAAAAACACGCGGATCCTCCCTGGGTAATCGGGTCAACACGCGGATCTTGGGGGTCACAAAACGCTGTCGTTTTGTCAAGGCTATATAAGCTAATTTCTCAGCCCCAAATTCATTTGAAACCCGAATTTTAAAAAAAAAAACAAAGAAATCTCTCTGGAAAAGAGAAAAGCAGAGAGCTCTGGGCTCTGGCCCCCATTGTCTGTGCTTCGCTCACGCGCCACGCACCGCCCTAAAGACCACCGTATACGGTGGTTAGGGTTCGAAAAATCTCTCCTTTCTTGTGCCATCCATTAGGTAACCTTTTCCATTTATTTTGTAATATACATATTTAAGAAATAATTACCTTTGTATTCGATTGGTTGCTGCAACTTGGAAATACTATGCTCTTGTTGAATCTTTATAAATATTTCTCTGGAAAATTTGTGTGTATATTTCTTTTTCTCCAATCATGTGTTACAAAATAGAAAAAGAATGGGTTTTTATAACCCATCGTAAGTGCTTTACAAGCTGGAAAAGAAATCCTTTGATTTCTTTCCATATTTGCCTCTATTTTCTGTCGTTGTTTTTTATTTTGCAGCTGTCTCAAGAGGAAATCCAGGAGCCAGGATAATTAAGCCTTGATGACGATGGTGCTGGCGCTAATCTACCTTTATTTGGCTTCAACTGCGGCCAGATTCGAGGCCGAGAAACAGGGTGTTGATGGGGGGTAGATGGAAACGTTGATCGGAGATGGCCTTGATTCGGGAGCTAGACAGATGCTCCCCGAATCTTCCAAAAGCAGTTGCGGCGCGAAAGGGAAAGAGCTAGGGTTGAAAAACCCTAGCTGATAATTTTGGGTCTTTTGGGCCTTTGTTCTTTGGGTTTAGTTTTAGGTCTGGGCTTCGGGTGTATTTGGGCTAAGGATAGTTTAAGGGGTATTTGGGCTACCGAGTGTAGGCTTTGGCTATTGGGCTGTAAAGGGGACTGTTTAATAAGCATTTATTATTTATTTTTCAATTTGGTCTTGGGTTTCAAAGCCCGGTCAAATTTGGTTTATTACAGCTGCCCCTCTTTGCTTATTGTTGTGTAATAGGAATCAAGCAAAGACTCATAAAAAGACGGCTTTATGGTATTCAACCCTTTTTTACGACTGCCATGTTGATATCTTCAATCTGCTCATTGCCGAATAGAGATGTCGTATCTGCCTCTTCAATTTGTAGGGATGTCAAATCATCTTGAATCTGTTTGAGAACATTTGAGAGTCATATCTGCAAGGTCCTCGATTTGTTTCTTGTAAGCACAAGAATGCCAAACCATCTTGAGTTTGTTTGAGAACATTTGAGAGTCATATCTGCAACGTCCTCGATTTGTTTCTTGTAAATACAAGAATGTCAAACCATCTTGAGTTTGTTTGAGAACATTTGAGAGTCATATCTACAATGTCCTCGATTTGTTCCTTGTAAGCACAAGGATGCCAAACCATCTTGAGTTTGTTTGAGAACACTTGAGAGTCATATCTGCATGGTCCTCGATTTATTCCTTGTAAGCACAAGGATGCCAAACCATCTTGGATCTGCTTCAGCATAAACGCCTAAAGTCTGGATCTGCTATATTGAGAACATCTGAGAGTCAAATCTACTATGTCCTCAATTTGCTTCTTGTAAACACAAGAATACCAAATCATCTTAGATCTGCTTCAGCATAAACGTCTGAAATCTGGATCTGCTATATTGAGAACATCTGAGAGTCAAATCTACTATGTCCTCGATTTGCTTCTTGTAAACACAAGAATACCAAATCATCTTGGATCTGCTTCAGCATAAACGTCTGAAATCTGGATCTGTTATATTGAGAACATCTGAGAGTCAAATCTACTATGTCCTCGATTTGTTTCTTGTAAACACAAGAATACCAAATCATCTTGGATCTGCTTCAGCATAAGCGTCAAGTGCGGATTCGCTATATTGAGAACATCTCGAGAGTCAAATCTATTATGTGTCTCGATTTGTTTCTTGTAAACACAAGAATACCAAATCATCTTGGATCTGCTTCAGCATAAACGTCTAAAGTCTGGATCTGCTATATTGAGAACATCTGAGAGTCAAATCTACTATGTCCTCGATTTGTTTCTTGTAAACACAAGAATACCAAATCATCTTGGATCTGCTTCAGCATAAACGTCTGAAGTCTGGATCTACTATATTGAGAACATCTGAGAGTCAAATCTACTATGTCTTCGATTTGTTTCTTGTAAACACAAGAATACCAAATCATCTTGGATCTGCTTCAGCATAAACGTCTGAAGTCTAGATCTGCCATACTGCGGCCTATTATCCTATTGTTTAGGGAATTTAAAGCACGCCGTCTTTGATAACCTGTAGAATGATTATGCTTGATAATTAGGATGCTATGCTTGGAGTGAGTCAAATGTTCCTGATTAAATGTGTTATAATGCAAAATGCTGTGAATATGACCCCTATCCTAAGTGTCACCATCCTTGCTCGGCTTGTAGGCCTTCTTCCAATGCTACAATCTATTGAGGATGTCCATAAAAATTGAGTCATTGGTTTTGTCTATTTCCTTTTGGAAAGAAATTCCTCGAGTTCCTTCACCCTTTACTTACGTGAACTTCTCGAACAAATGTCCTGTTTTAGTTTCTTGCATTATCCAGAAATCCCAAAGTAATGTGCAAAATTTCGTTTGTGAAAATACTTTAGTTCATCTACCATTATTTCAATGCAACATACTTTGAAAATAACAAAAGATGAATAAATCTTTAAGAATAATCGAATTTGAATGAATCGTCAATAATACAAAGGAAATAAGTCGATAGTATATCTTTAAGAAGAAATAAAACCTAAAGATAACCAACAGGATAAGAATTAGATGCTCTAAATATCACTACTTGAGCGTTTATACATTAATTCCATGAAATCTTCCTTGAGTTTGACATGTGTTTAAAAGATCCAAAGTGCTTTGTTGATGCCCCAATGTACACTGTACCATACTCTTTGCCAAGTAAGATATAGCAAGGCTGCTGTGTGTCCTTCACAATTTGAGCTGCCCTTTCGGGTTTTCAACTCAAAACCCCTTTGGTCACAGGGCGCCCTTTGCGGGTTTTCACCTTGGCCTCTCCATTTTCTTTTTCTTTTTCTCTTTTTTTTATTTTTTTTGAGAATTCAGGGCGCCCTTTGCGAGTTTTCACCTTGGATTCTTTTTCTTTAGACAAAGTACTTTTTGACTGAGTCTGAGTTCACTGGATTAGGTAGGCTCTTTCCATCCATTTCTGTCAAAATCAATGCACCGCCAGAGAAAGCCTTCTTCAAGACGTATGGCCCCTCCCAATTTGGCATCCATTTTCCTCTAAAGTCCTTCTGAATGGGAAGGATTTTCTTTAGCACAAGGTCCCCCTCATGGAATTTCCTTGGACGAACCTTTTTATCATAAGCTCGCATCATACGCTTCTGATACATCTGACCATGTCGGATAGCTTTCAACCTCTTTTCCTCAATCAAGTTTAGCTAGTCATATCGGGACTGAACCCATTCAGCTTCATCTAACCTTATCTCTGTTAAAATTCGGAGAGAAGGTATTTCTACCTCAATAGGTAACACTGCTTCCATCCCGTAAACTAACGAGAACAGAGTTGCCCCAGTAGAAGTTCTAACAGATGTTCGATAGGCCAAAAGTGCAAATGGTAGTTTTTCATGCCAATCCCTATAAGTCTCAGTCATCTTTCCTACTATTTTTTTAATGTTCTTATTGGCAGCCTCTACTGCCCCATTCATCTTTGGACGATAGGGCGAAGAGTTGTAATGCTTGATTTTGAACTGGTCACAAACCTCTGCTATCGTTTTGTTATTCAAATTCAATGCATTGTCGGATATGATCCTCTCGGGCATTCCATACCGACAAATGATCTCCTTCTTCAAAAATTGACTCACAGCTGATTTGGTAACATTTGCATAAGAAGCAGCCTCTACCCATTTTGTAAAGTAGTCAATTACTACAAAAATAAACCGATGTCCATTCGAAGCTTTTGGTTATATTGGTCCTATGACATCCATGCCCTACATGGAAAACGGCCATGGAGATGTCATGACATGTAAAGGTGAGGGTGGCACATGAATTTTGTCCCCATAGATCTGACACTTATGACATTTTTTGGCATAGTTGATACAGTCCCCTTCCATAGTGGCCCAGTAATAGCCAAACCTCATGATTTGTCTTGCCATCGTAAACCTATTTGCATGCGTACCACATACACCTTCATAAACCTCTTCTAGAATCAGCTTGGCTTGCACAGCATCGACACATCTTAGAAGTACTTGGTCTTTCCTTCTCTTGTACAGAACCTCTCCATCCAAAACATAGTCACAAGCTAACCTTCTCAGAGTTCTTTTGTCATTTTCGGTTGCTTGTTCTGGATATTTACGATCCCTCACATATCTTAATATATCCTGATACCAAGGATTGTTATCCTTTTCTTCTTCCTCAATGTTGCAAAAATGAGCTGGGGCCTCATAGACACTCATTTGAATTGGTCTCATCTCTCCCTATTTATTTGCCTTAATCATTAAAGCCAAGGTTGCTAAAGCATCAGCCATCTGATTCTCATCTCGTGGGAGATAGTTAAAGGTAATGTCATCAAACTCTCTTAACAACCCTAAAACTACCATTCGATAATTGATCAACTTAGGGTCTCTTGTTTCCCATTCACCTTTTGGCTGATAGATTACCAATGCAGAATCTCCATATGCTTCTAGGGTTTTTATGCCTCTTTCTATGGCTGCTTGGAGTCCCATGATGCATGCTTCGTATTCAGCCATATTATTTGTACAATTAAAATCCAACTTGCACATGAACGGGTAATGGTCGCCATTCGGGGATACCAAGACTGCCCCAATTCCATTCCCGACCGCATTACCCCATCAAAATTTAACTTCCATGGAGAATCTTCCGTTGTTGCTATACACATTAGCTCTTCATTTGGAAAGTCAAAATTCAATGTCTCGTAATCCTCCAAAGCTCTACTGGTCAAAAAGTCTGCTACCGCACTTCCTTTAATAGCCTTCTGACTTACATAGACTATATCGAATTCTAAAAGCAAAATTTGCCATCTCGCCAATCTTCCATTTAAAGCGGTTGATTCCATCATGTATTTTAATGGATTTAGTTTTGAGATGAGCCAAGTAGTATGGTATAGCATGTACTGTCTTAATATCCGTGTAGTCTAAATCAACGCACAGCACAACTTTTCGATCGGTGAATATCTCATTTCATAGTCAGTGAATTTCTTACTGAGATAATAAATTGCCTTTTCCTTTTTCCCGGACTCGTCATGCTGACCAAGCACACATCCCATGGAATTGCTAAATATTGACAAGTATAGTATTAACGGTTTATCTGGACTAGGTGGAGATAACACTGGAGCATTCAACAAAATCTTTTGACTTTCTCAAAAGCATTCGGCATTCTTCATCCCAAGTACCACGATTGTGCTTTACGAGGAGGCGAAAGATAGGATCACATTTCTCAGTCAATTGTGAAATGAACCGAGCAATGTAATTCAACCTTCCAAGGAATCCTCGAACTTCTTTTTGAGTACGTGGCGGAGGCAACTCTCGTATGGCTCTGACCTTGTCTGAGTCAACTTCAATTCCCTTTTCACTGACTACGAAGCCTAATAACTTCCCCGATCTGGCTCCAAAGGTGCACTTTGCTGGATTGAGCTTCAACTGAAATTTCCTCAACCTTAAGAACAATCTTCTCAAGACCTCAATATGTTCTTTTTCTGTTCGCGACTTGGCGATCATATCATCAACGTATACCTCAATATCCTTATGCATCATGTCGTGAAACAAGTTTACCATGGCTCGTTGGTATGTTGCCCCTACGTTCTTCAGCCCAAACGGCATTACTTTATAACAAAAGGTGCCCCATAATGTTATGAAAGTAGTTTTATCCATGTCCTATGGATGCATCTTTATCTGATTGTATCCTGAGAAGCCGTCCATGAAGGAGAACAACGAATATCCCGCTGTGTTATCTACTAAAGTGTCGATGTGTGGCAGAGGAAAATTATCTTTGGTGCTTGCTTTGTTTAGATCTCTGTAATCAACGCACATTCGTACCTTCCCGTCCTTCTTAGGGACAAGTACAGTATTAGCTACCCATTCAGAGTACTTCACTTCCTGCAAAAATCCTGCATCAAACTGCTTCTTAACCTCATCTTTTATTTTTAAGATAATGTTTGGCCGCATCCTTCGTAACTTCTGTTGGACCGGCTTACATTCTTGTCTTATCGGAAGACGATGTACTACAATGTCAGTACTCAATTCGGGCATATCCTGATAAGACCATGCAAAGATATCCTTGAATTCTTGAAGCAACTCAATCAAATTATGCCTTGTGTCATTAGCGATCAGTGTCCCAATTTTCACCTCCTTCCCTTCCTCTAGGGCTATATTCTCCATTGCCTCCTTTTCATGTGGCATGATTTGTTTCTCCTCCTATTTTACCATTCTTAGTAGATCGAGAGATACGTTAGAATCTTGGACATCTTCAAAATCCTGGGGCTCCTCTAAATACATGTCTTGCTCACAAGAGAAATCAAAAGCGGCAGTATTAGCGTTCATATCATTGATATCTAAAGACCTGTGAGGGGTATGAAAGAATATACAAAGAATGAATGAATTTAAGAATGATCGTTTATGTGCTATGAATAAAAGAACAGGAGTTGTTAGAATTTAAAGGAATATTGGCTCATAAAATGAAGCAATACTCTTTTAAATTGATAAAAGTTATGTTTTATTTGAATAATAATAGATGAACATGAGCCTATTTTCACAAATGTAATCTTACTACTCCTAGGCCCTAGAATAATAAACATGTTTCGAGAATTACTCGGAAAAATTTCTAAAGACTACAGGAAGATCTTCCGCAGTCTAATTGTTCAGAGAGCTCCCCGGTTCGTAAGGGTGAATACCCCCTAGGTTTTCCTGTCCCAACCACTCACTATGTACAACATTGATTTGATGACTCTCTTCTACCAGCAACCCTCCTGACTTAAAGGTTTTGGATATATGTGGGAATGTCATCAGTCCCCACTCTACTTCTCCTCCGTTCAAACGCGTCTTCCTTCTTGCTTGACGCTTTTCCATCTCTTTTCTCTTGTGTTTATGGTCTGGTTTAAAACCCAAACCAAAGCGGTCCTTCTTCTCCATCAATTTTGGGACTTGAATCCCACCTTGCAACTATTTTCCCAGTCTTTTTCCTGGCAATGCTCCTTTCCCCATCATTATTTGTAGGGCCATCCTTGCTGCTCTAGACATTCTGGGAACCGGTACCTCACTTCCCTCCGAAATGAAGGTAGCATTAACAATTTCCAAGGAGCGAAAAGAACACTCAATAGCCTCCTCATTTGTCTCTACATAAGGAGCTTTACTGGTGACGGCTGCTATGATGTCCTCCTCTGCTTTGATGGTTATCAAGCGTCCATCTGTCACCAACTTCAATTTTTGGTGCAATGAAGAAGGCACCTCTCCTGCCGAGTGTATCCATAGCCTCTCCAACAAACAATTATAGGAGCGCTTGATATCCATTACCAGGAAGTCAACTTCATACGTATTTGGTCCAATCTCCAGAGGGATGTCAATTTGTCCCATTACTTTCCTTTCAATTCCGTCAAAGGCTTTTACCACATTACGACATGCCTTCATATGCGAACTGTCAATAGGTAATCTATTCAAAGTGGACAGTGGTAAGACATTCAAAGCAGAACCATTATCCACAAGTACACTTAGAAGTGTGTATCCTTTGCACCGAGTAGTGATATGTAGAGCCTTGGTCGACCCTATGCCCCCTGGTGGAATTTCATCATCATTAAAATAAATGAAATTGTCAGCCCTGATGTTGCTTACTAACCGATCTAGCTTGTTAACTGATATGTCATGGGTGACATATGTTTCGTTAAGCACTTTTAACAGCACGTCTCGATGTACCTCAGAACTCAATAGTAAAGCCAATACTGATATACGTCCCAGCTGCTTGCGCAACTGCTCGACCACGCTATACTCACTATGCTTAAGGAACTTTAGAAATTCCTTAGCTTCTTCCTCTCTCACTGGCTCGTTAATAGGTACTTCGCTCTTTTTCTCCTTTTCTACCTCCACACTCTTGGACTTTGTGGGCTCTACTCTGACATTTCCCATATCATAACATTTCCCACTCCGCGTATGGGAACCTTCAATTTCAAATGCACTGGCTATATTTCCTTCCTCTGGCACGGTCACGCTACAATCATAACTTCATGGTACTTTCTTGCTATCCTTGTAAGGGAAAGGAGTGGGTGCATGGATAATGACTTTGGGTGCTGTTGGTGTCCCCACTTCATTATTCCCTGGTAGGGAAATAATGATCTTTGGTCTGCTGGTTCTTTGCTGTTCATTTTCTAGCACACATATCTGTAGCTCTTTATTGTCTATAAAGCCTTGTACCAAGGCCCTAAATTTCTCGCAATCTTCATGGAACTCCCCGTAGTCCCTCGTTCCTTCTTTCTTATTCTTAGAGGTCAACATACCTCTCTTCATCATTTCCTCCCAGGTTACCCTCATAGGCATCCTTATCTCATCAACATTTTCCTTTTCTCTTTTTCCACGGGCTTCATCGATGGCATTTACTCCCTGATTGTCATGGTTCAGCAAAAGGTTTTTAGTATTTGAGGTATTCTCGAATTTTAAAACCCCATTCTTGATCAACCTCTCTATAGCTTTCTTGAATCCAATACAGTTCTCAATCGAGTGCCTCGATATTCCAACATGATACTCACACCTGGCATTTGCATCATACCATTTAGGGTACGAAGGTTGTAATGGTTTCAAATGGAAAGGGGCTATAGCATGCGCATCATACAGATTTTGATAGAGCTCCCTATACGACACAGGTATAGGTGTAAACTGCATCCTCTCATGCCTGGCGTTGGATTCCTGTTTTTGAGTCCCCTGTTGGCCAACTGTGGCTACTTTGGGCTGGCTGACCGTAACTGCTTTTGAATTAAAACTACTTGTATTATTCACTTCATTGTCTTTTCTTCTTGGGGCTGATCTTTTGGCTGCTTCCCCCTCAATTCTCCCTCCTCTTATGGTATTCTCTATCATTTCTCCTGCCATAACTATGTCCGCAAAACTTTTAGTTGTGCTCCCAATCATATGAGTAATAAATGGGGCTTTCAAAGTATTAATGAATAACATAGTGGTCTCCTTCTCCAGTGATGGTGGTTGAACTGCATTGCTACCTCTCTCCACCTCTGCGCATATTGCCTAAAATTCTCATTAGGCTTCTTCTCCATGTTTTTGGGGTAATCTGTTAGGGGTCATGTACATCACATGATTGTCTTTGTTGTATGAAGGCTTGTGCAAGATCCCTCCATGAACTTATTCTAGCCCGGCTCAACTGATTGTACCATCTGGCCGCCGCTCCTATCAAACTATCCTGAAAATAATGGATCAACAATTGATCATTGTTTACATACCCCGTCATCCTTCTGCAGAACATTGTGATGTGGGCCTCTGGGCAAGTAGTGCCATTGTACTTCTCAAATTCTGGCATCTTGAATTTGTGAGGTAACACTAGGTTCGGTACCAGACTTAAGTCCTTAGCATCAACCTCATGATTACTGCCAGTGCTTTTCAAGGCCTTGAACTTTTCTTCTAACCATCTGCAGCGTTCATCCAATTGCCTTGCTGCTTCGGCCTTCAAATTCTCTTTTTCCACCATATCTAGATCAGGAACGAGAGGATTAGTAGGATTGTCACCCATATTGAACCTTGAACCAGCCGGGAAATTCACATGGACACCAGCATCAATTGGCCCATATTGAGGCCTTACAGTAGTAGATGGCCTTCTAGGAGGTTCCTCGGTTTGCAATGGTACATGCAGCGGTGTAAAACCTATAGGAGGACCCTCATTTTCCTCCTCAGTGATAGCCATAGGAGCCTTTCTCTTATCAGTAGCTCTCAGTAACTGAGCCATTTAAGCCATCATATTCCTCTGAGCTTCCATCATTTGCGCCCTCATCTCATTCTGCATTTTAGCCAACTGGTCTTGCATATCCTTTTGTAACTGCTCAAACCTTTGATCCATGTTCTTAGTCTTAGTGCGAGTGCCGTAAGGATGTGTGATTTCCAGATTTTCTTTTCTACCTTTATAAAGAAACTTTAACTAATTAGGGTTTTTCTATAACCTTGAATGCATATGATATGATGTAATGCAAATGCATGAATGCAACAAAGGCATCAATCTCGATTCAATCTCATTTAGAAAACTTTATTTAGAAAAAGAATATCTTTACATATAAATGGATTACAAGTACGCTTTCGCCCTAATGCCCAAAGTCTTAACTCTATCTAATAAAAGGGCTAACTCTCTTCCTATGTCTGACGATGACCCATACATCAAACTCAATACATCAGCTCGTACTGACAAGTCCTACACATATTCAGCAACCTCTCGAATTTGGGCTATGGCTTCTCCCATGACATGATCCCTTTCTCTAACATGCCCTCTAGACTGATGAAGCTTTCCCTTTAGATAATCTCCTTGTGTCTCGAGTTGCTTGATCCGAAGTTTACTTTCTTGCAAAGCTGTTTCCAAATCTTCAACTTTTCTCTTTAGCTCTTTTAACTCGACTGTAGAATCATGGCTACGATGCCAACGAAGGGATCTTCCAAGTTCGGTTACTTTGGACGTTAACCATTTATTTCTTCCTCTAGTGCCAAATTTTGCAACCGTATTTCTTGGAACATCTTCTCCCAGTACTCAGCTCTAGCTTTTCCTTCCTGGACCTCTTTCTGCAATTGTTCTGAGGACCCTCCTACTCTTGCTCTCCTCAAGGATATCTGTGCCTTTTTGTAGTGTTCCTTCAAGTCATTTCTATCCTCTTCAATCTTCCTCTTTTCCTTTCTTTCTTTTTCGACCTCCATCTTCTGGACATCGATATCTAAAATCAAGTACATCTTTTCTTCTTCGAGCTTTACTATCCTTTTCTTAAGCTCCAAACTTTTCCTCTCAAATTCTTGCTTCATAATTTCTAACTCCGAGGGCATCACTTGCAGATATTCCTCCATCGGTCGGGCTACCTCCACATTTGGCTTAGGAATATTATCATTGATCCTTCTATCTCTCCATTCAAAGTATTCTGGAGTCGTAGCAGGGCCTACCCCTTTCAATCGACATGTCTTGCTCCAAGCGCTAGAGATCTCACCAACCCTTTTCTTGTAATCGGCTCCTCTGTACGCGAACTCACTTTGGGCTAGTCCATGAGTTGCTGGCATGAACTGCCTCAAACCAAATTGCCTCAACATGAGCAAGGGAGCATAACCAATGGCACCCCAAATTCCCAATAAAGGGACCCAATCGAAACTATCGCATCAGTAAAGAATCTCACCAGGAATCATCCACGGAGCTCTCTACTCAACATCTTTCGACTGGAGATTCTGAAGTAGTGCTATCCAATTCTCTTCTGGAACATTAACTCTCCTGGTTGAAGAGACTATGTCCTTTAGCAGTGAGTAGTCCTCAAAGAAAACCCGACAAATGACCCCAAAAGTGGCTATAGAACCAAGCTAGAAGTAATTGAGCACAACCAATAAATCTGCCTGCACCAGCCTTCCTACATGTGCCTAAGGACCTGAATGTCCCCGCCAAGATTGCAGGGACAGAAGTGACCCTCTTACTGAGTCGATGGAAAAGATCCGTGGTTCCCTCATCCACATATCCCAAAGTCATAGGGAATACCATCAATCCGTACAAACTTAAGGCACAAACATCTACCCTCTTTGCTTCATCAGGGCGTGTCAAAATTAGACCCTTCAAAGCATCCCATGAGATGCACTTGCACTCACCCTTCTCTTTAATTCTGGCCGTAATCCACTGTTCGCTCATCCCTATAATAGTCATCAATTTCTTCTAAAAATTAGGGACATTAGCAGCTCGAGAATAGATTCTATCAACCTGGAACCTGGGACAACGTAACAAGGCCGTGTACTCCTCTACGGTAGGCACCAAGTCTACCTCCCCGAAAGTAAAGCAACTGTACGCTGGATTCCAAAACTAAGCGAGGGCCCGGAACAAGTGCTCATCTATTTGAACATCGAGCAAGTAAGGTAAGTCTCCGTAGTTACCATAGAATAACTGTTTAGTCTCGTTGCTCCATTGATCCCAAATCTCCTTAAGCTCTTGGAGATTATTCTGCGTAACACTGATGCGAGTATATCCTGACAGCTCTGACATATGTCCCACAGCTCTACTATCTCCCTTTTCTAGATGAGTTTGTTCAGACCATCTATGGACGTTGGCGTTGCCCTCCACTCTATCAAGAAGTTCGTTCTCCATAATAAAACTCTCTAACTTAGAAACTGACCGTGAATCGATACCTTTGTAAATGCAAAATGTCATGCAAACAAAAGAAAAGAAATAGTCAGTATCACATGATATCAAAAAATCTTAAAAAAATAATTTATAAGGGTAATATCTAAAGTTTAACTCTAACTAAGTTGGGCTCTTACGGTTTTTTCTATATGAGGTTGGTTCTAAAGTTTGAGGTACCTGAACCAGCAGATTCCTCGATCCTCACCCATTATAGGCTCATTTGAATTGAGTTCAGCTTAGGGGGACACATTTCCCTATGGCTACACAGAGATGAAAATCTCACGAAACCATAGGTACGGATGTATCCCGAAAGTGATCCACTATCCTGCACGGAGGCGAAAACCTCGCGAAGGCGTAGCTTCTCACTCCCACTTAAGGGTGTGACCACAACGGTCATGCAAATGCAATGCGTATTAGAATATAGCAACACATGCAATAATACAAACACATGTAATGCAAAGAGGATTAAATTTTAAAATTTTTAATTTCTGACATTAAGACAAGAAATAATCAATTACACGGCTTGACTCTCCAATTATTTCCCCAGCAGAGTCGCCAAGCTGTCGAGACCATTTTTAAATCGAGTTTTTGAAAATGGGAATCGACTTTAAAGAAACAAAAATAGGAGTCGCCACCAATCTTTTTAGGTGTGATTGGATCACCTTTAAAACATTTTGTTTTAAAATTATTAGTTTTGGTCTACGTAATAAAAAGAACGGGTTAGGGAGAGTTTACGTGCATTTGAGGAAGGATTAGCACCCGTAACGCCAAAAAATTGGTACCTAATTAATTATCAAATGTCTTTAAGGTCGGAAATTAAAAATTTTAAGATGCAATCCTCTTTAAAATATTTTGATTTTTGAAAATTGGGATTCGCTTGCATCAAAATATTGATACTAAGTTAGCCTTTTGAAATCCCTATCTCTAAAATGACAAAACGCAACATCCGAAGAAGTTAGGACATAACGCTTTGAAATTCCAAAACAGGTTGCTCGTATTTTGAAAATCTTAAAAACTTAGAAGGGTACTTGACTATTCGAACTTCAACGAGAAAAATTGCAACCCAATAAGTTAGGGCACTACCTTTTCGTAAATTTCAGAACATCAAGCATATAAAAATAACATGTAAAAAAAATAAAAATAACATGTAAATATATATATATATAATTAATAAATATATAATTTATGTGAAAATATAATAATATATAAAAATAATGATAATTTGAGGAAAATAATATATAATACATATAAAAAATAATACTTTTAATAATTTTAATATATAAAAGTAAAATTAAAATTAGTCAAATATAAATAAAATAAATATAGTAATAAAATAGGAGCAAATTTAAAGTTTTGTAAAGCTACAGGGCAAATTTAAAAAAAAGCTAAAGCTGAATTAAGGCCCAATTTGAAACTCCCGCAAAATCAAAGGGGGTCACTGAGCAAATAACCCTCTTTCCAAAACATCGCTGTTTCCCCCTACTACGATCGCAAATCATTGGGGGTCGAATTGAAACAAAATTAAAATGTTAATACTGAATTTAAAAATAAATAAAACGTAACCAAAAGTATAGAAATTGCGAGACGACCAATTGGGTAATTAACCCAGTTCTCAAAAACACGCGGATCCTCCCCGGGTAATCGGGTCAACACGAGGATCCTGGGGGTCACAAAACGCTGTCGTTTTGTCAAGGCTATATAAGCCAATTTCTCAGCCCCAAATTCATTTGAAACCCGAATTTTAAAAAAAAAAACAAAGAAATCTCTCTGGAAAAGAGAAAAGCAGAGAGCTCTGGGCTCTGGCCTCCGTTGTCTGTGCTTCGCTCACGCGCCACGCGCCGCCCTAAAGACCACCGTATACAGTGGTTAGGGTTCGAAAAATCTCTCCTTTCTTGTGCCATCCATTGGGTAACCTTTTCCATTTATTTTGTAATATACATATTTAAGAAATAATTACCTTTGTATTCGATTGGTTACTGCAACTTGGAAATACTATGCTCTTGTTGAATCTTTATAAATATTTCTCTAGAAAATTTGTGTGTATATTTCTTTTTCTCCAATTGTGTGTTACAAAATAGAAAAAGAATGGGTTTTTATAACCCATCGTAAGTGCTTTACAAGCTGGGAAAGAAATCCTTTGATTTCTTTCCATATTTTCCTCTATTTTCTGTCGTTGTTTTTTATTTTGCAGCTGTCTCAAGAGGAAATCCAGGAGCCAGGATAATTAAGCCCTGATGACGATGGTGCTGGCGCTAATCTACCTTTATTTGGCTTCAATTGCGGCCAGATTCGAGGCCGGGGAACACGGCGTTGATGGGGGGTAGATGGAAACGTTGATCGGAGATGGCCTTGATTCGGGAGCTAGATAGACGCTCCCCGAATCTTCTAGAAGCAGTTGCGGCGCGAAGGGGAAAGAGCTAGGGTTGAAAAACCCTAGCTGATAATTTTGGCTCTTTTGGGCCTTTGTTCTTTGGGTTTAGTTTTAGGTCTGGGCTTCGGGTGTATTTGGGCTAAGGATAGTTTAAGGGGTATTTGGGCTACCGAGTGTAGGCTTTGGCTATTGGGCTGTAAAGGGGACTTTTTAATAAACATTTATTATTTATTTTTCAATTTGGTCTTGGGTTTCAAAGCCTGGTCAAATTTGGTTTATTACACATACTTGAGGGCAAGTATGAGACAAGTGGGGGGGAATTTGATGTACTCTTCTATTTGACACTTTTTGCTTGTTAATTACTTTGTCTTATGAATTTTTCACTACTTAATTGGTTGTATTTGATTTATTTCTTGTGTAGTGAATCCAATACTGGAAATGGCAACAAAAAAGACGTAATCTGTAGTTTTTTTTCTTTTTATTCTGTCACGGCTGGAGTCGTGGGCACGACGCTAGACACAAAACAGATCTGACGTGGCAAAACAGAAGTCAACACGGGGAATATTCTGGGAACAACTTATCTTGATCTATTGACGTGATTTGGGGCATTTTGGATTTCATTTTCATAATTTTAAAGATATTATCTTATCTTTTTTTTTGATTAGTTTATTGATTTGGGAATTTGAAGCCTATAAATACCCACCTTTGGGTAATGCTAAGGGGATCTCTTGCCTTTGTTCTTATTGCTACTTTATTTTCATTTTTAATAAAATTTTCTTCTTTGTTTTATTTCTACTTAATTTTATTTTATTTTATGTTTTTACATTACCAAAACATGTTAAGCATGATAATCGATATCATGCTTGGCTAATTTTTCTCAAGCCAAGAGCTAGTGCGAATCAATTCCTCACGGGAGAATTGAATATTGCTTAAATCCCTTCGGGATACATTTTCGTCTTTCTACTTAGATAGTTTGGCAATCAACCTTACTAAAATTTTTAAACGTTTTTCAAATCAAAAGGGATCCGTTTGTCTGGAATCGTTTGATTTTACAGTTGAGAGGAAGGATCGACCTATGGCATTTCGACTTCCTATGAACACTCTTAGCGGCGGTTCGCTAAGGAAAGACGAGATCGAAAATTATTCTCGATAAGACAACTTTCGGGTTGGGCTTTTCCTATTTTAAAACCAAGTATTTTAACGGCGATAGTCGTGGTTGATTTACTTAAGAATCGACTTTCGAAATAGACTTGGGAAGATCAGTTACATGAGAGAAAAGCAAGTTACGATGGGTTGGGCATCGTAGACTGTAACCGACATGAATCTCGGAGCAAAAATCTAGTTTCAATGATCGTAGGAATTGACGAAACTAGCTCGAGGCGATTCTTATACTCATATTTATTCAATTTAATCTTTCATCTTCTTTATTTTATTGCTTCTATTTTAATACATATTTTTTTGCAATTTTACTTGTTTATTTTATTTTCTTCTTACTTCTCAAATCACCTTTTTTTATATTTTATTTCAGTTCCTAGGTCGAGAACAAGAAATTTAATCAAGAATTCCATTAAACTCCCTGTGGATCGACCCTCTTCCACTATTCTACCTTTTTATTTATTTTATTTTTGAAGAGGTTTATTTTATTTTGATAGGCAAAAAGACTCTTGTCATGCCCCTGGTTGAATTTTATCCTTACTTTGAGACTCTTGTACTTATCAAATTCTTATCCGGGTAATGCTCAACATTTCTTTTGTCTAGAGTATGTCATTTCACTATTTATCATTTAAATAAACCACATAATGAGATGCATGAAAACGGTCAGGTAGAGACAAAAAGGATAACTCACATTTATTTATTTCAAATGTCGCAAACAAAGAAAGTTAACCAATGATAGTAAAAAAGTGTCATAAAGAGAAAGGGGATCGCATTCAACGGATACAAATGCTCAAGATATTCAACACATGAACTCTTCCACATTTCTTAATCAAGAATCCTTTCAAGTATGGCTTCTTCCGTAGAAGATTTCGAGGTTTCAGAAATGCTTCAAATACTGTAGTCCCGCTGTTTGACCCACCGTTCAACCGCCTTACTCTTTAAGCCCAGGTTTGCTTCATTAGGACGCCCTCTCAGGTTTTCATCCTAATCCTTTTTGTTTATTAAGACGCCCTTTTCGGGTTTTCGCCTTGATCTTCTTTCTTTCTTTTTCTTTTTTTTGCTAGGCATAATATTTCTTTACAGCATCTGAGTTCACTGGGTTAGGTAACTCTTTCCCATCCATCTCAATGAGAATCAAAGCTCCACCTGAGAAAGCCTTCTTTATGACATACGGTCCTTCCCAATTTGGTGCCCATTTTCCTCGGAAGTCTTTCTGTATTGGGAGAATCTTTCTTAACACGAGTTCTCCTTCGTGGAATTCTCTTGGCCGTACTTTCTTGTCATGGGCCGCTATCATTCTCTTCTAGTACATCTGTCCGTGACAAATTACCTTTAAATGTTTTTCTTCGATGAGGTTTAACTGGTCATATCGAGCTTGAACCTATTCTGCTTCCTCTAATTTCGACTCCATTAAGACTCGTAAAGAAGGGATCTCAACTTCGATGGGTAACATAGCTTCCATTCCATAGACTAGAGAGAACGAAGTTTCTCCCGTAGATGTCCGTACAGATGTGCGATATGCATACAAAGCAAATGGTAGCTTCTCGTGCCAGTATTTATATGTCTCGGTCATTTTCCCAATAATCTTCTTAATATTCTTGTTGGCCGCTTCAACAGCTCCGTTCATTTTCGGGCGATAAGGTGATGAGTTATGATGCTTTATTTGAAATTGCTCACACACTTCCTTCATCATCTTGTTGTTTAGATTCAAGGCGTTATCGGAAATGATTCTTTCAGGCAAACCATATCGACAAATGATTTCCTTTTTCAAAAACCTGCAAACTGTAGTCTTTGTCATATTGGCAAACGAAGTGGCTTCTATCCATCTGGTGAAGTAATCAATAACCACAAAAATGAACCGATGTTCATTAGAAGCTTTTGGGAAAATTGGCCCTATAACATACATGCCCCATATAGAAAAAGGCCACGGAGAAATCATGACATGAAGGGGCGAAGGGGCTACATGAATATTATCACCATAAATTTGACATTAATGGCATTTTCGTGCAAAACTAATGCAGTCACTTTCCATCGTCAGCCAGTAATAACCGAGTCTCATAATCTTCCTGGCTATAGTGAAACCATTGGCATGTGTCCCACAAATTCCTTCATGGACATCTTCAAGTATTTTTCTGGCTTCAACAGCATCTACGCATCTCAAGAGCACTGATCTTTTCCTCTTTTGTATAGAATGTCCCCATCAAGAACAAATCCTATTGCCATTCTTCTGATTGTGCTTTTATTATTCTTATTTGCTTGTTCGGGATACTTTTGGTTCTTGACATATTCTAAGATATCATGGAACCATGGCCGTTCACCTGCCTCTTATTCAATGCTAAAATAGTGCGCAGGGACGTCGTATATGCTTATTTGGAGAGGCATTATCTCTATTTCTCTATTTGCTTTGAATGTTGCAGCCAAAGTGGCTAGGGCATCAGCTAATTTGTTTTCTTCTCGTGGGAGGTAATTAAAAGTTACTTCTTTAAATTCTTTGATTAGTTCCGCCACTAGATCACTGTATTTAACCAATTTCAAATCCCTTACTTCCCAATCTTAATGGATTTGGTGAACCACTAGTGCTGAGTCCCCGTACACCTCTAAGATTTTGACATTTCGTTCAATAGCTACACGAAGTCCCATGACACAGGCCTCATATTCCGCTATGTTATTGGTACAGAAGAAATTCAACCTGGTAGTGAACGGATAATGGTTCCCTTCTGGTGATACTAAGACTGCTCCAATCCTATGCCCCAATGTATTCGATGCGCCATCGAAGTTCATCTTCCATGACTTCTCTTTGGATGACTCACATTCTTTTCCCATAATGCACATTAAGTCTTCATCTGGGAAATCAAATCTTAATGGCTCGTATTCCTCCGTTGTTCGAGTTGCTAAGAAATCAGCTATTGTACTCCCTTTTATTGACTTTTGGCTCACATGGACGATGTCGTATTCTGATAGTAGAATCTGCCATCGTGCCATTATTCCTGAGAGTGCAGGTGATTCCATCATGTACTTTATTGGGTCCAGCTTTGAAATTAACCATGTTGTATGATACAACATATATTTCCTGAGCCTTCGAACTACCCAAACCAAAGCGCAGCAAAATTTTTCAATTGACGAGTACTTTACCTCATACTCTATGAAATTTTTGCTGAGATAGTAAATCGCCTTTTCTCTTTTCTCCGACTCCTCATGTTGCCCCAGTACGCAACCCATTGAATTTTTGAACACAGTTAGATTCAATATTAACGGTCTTCCCGGAGTTGGCGGTACTAACACCGGGGGACTAGATAAGTATTGTTTTATTTTGTCAAAAGCCACTTGGCACTCCTCGTTCCATTCTCCCGGATTGTGATTTTGAATGAGTCAAAAAATTGGGTCACACTGGTTAGTCAGTTGAGCAATGAACCGAGCGATGTAGTTCAACCTCTCTAAAAATCCTCTGACTTCTTTTTGCTTGCACGGAGGTGGTAGTTCTTGTATGGCTTTTATCTTATCTGGATCAACTTCAATGCCTCTCTCGCTGATGATGAAGCCTAGCAATTTTCCCAAGGTAGCCCCAAACGTACACTTGGCTGGATTAAGCTTCAGCTGGAACTTTCTCAGTCTTTCGAACAACTTCCTGAGGTTCTCAACATGCTCTCTTTCCCCCTTGGATTTGATGATCATATCATCGACGTAGACTTCTATTTCTTTGTGCATCATGTCATGAAACAACATCACCATGGCCCTCTGATATGTTGCCCCAGCGTTCTTTAATCCAAACGGCATCACCTTATAACAGAATATTCCCCACATCGTTACGAAAGTAGTTTTCTCCATATCTTTAAGAGCCATCTTTATCTGATTATAACCCGAGAATCCATCCATGAACGAAAACAATGAATGTTTGGTTGTATTATCCACCAATGTATCGATATGTGGCAAAGGAAAATTATCTTTAGGACTTGCTCGATTTAGATCGCGATAATCCACACACATTCGTACCTTGTCGTCTTTCTTCGGTACTGGGACTATGTTAGCTACCTATTGTGGGTACTTGGAGACTTGTAGGAAGCCAACATCGAATTGTTTCTTGACTTCTTCTTTTATCTTTAACAGCATTTCAAGTCCCGTTCGTCTTAGCTTCTGTTGAATGGGTTTGCATTCTAGTTTCAGTGGGAGTCTATGGACCACTACATCCTCATCCAATCCTAGCATGTCCTAATGTGACGATGCAAATACATCTTTGTACTCACGGAGAAAAACAATCAAATCATGTTTAGCGTTATCTGAAATGGAGGTCCCAATCTTCATTTCTTGCCTCTTTTCTTCATTTCCCAAGTTTACTATCTCAATAGATTCTTGATGAAGTAGAATCTGTTTATCTTCTTGTTCTACCATTCTTAGTAAGTCAGGAAACGAGACATAGTCTTCAACATTTTCCTCAACTTCGAACTCTCTTAAACAAATAGCTTTCTCGAAATTGATTTTGAGATTTGTAACGGGTTTGTTCATATCGTTGATATCTGAGCACCTGAAAGTTGAACGGAAGAGAAAACTATAGAGGAGCATCAAAGTATTGGGACCAACAAGCATAATGGCATGATGTGAGATATATGCAATGACAGGCTATGAGAAGAGAGAAAAAGTATGAAGTTAATGAGAATGAAAAGACCATGACAAAATGCATCTCTATTGATGTTCATTTAAATGATAAAGAGCAAATCATAAGCTCTTACAAAAAAATCCCTACTATTACTTAGGGACACACAAAAAGAAGAGTGTTAACATTGAGCATTACTCTGGAGAAAACTTAGAAACTACAAGGAGATCCACAGCAGTCCAATTATTCAAAACGAATCCAGGAGGACAAGGGCGTATAATTGAAACATCTTTAATTGCATCATTTCCTTTGTCAATGACATTTATACTGACATTCTGAAGACCCCTTTTAATTAATAACAGCATACTTCATGGATTATCTTGTCTGGGGTATATCATTCCTGCAGATGTAAATGTTTTTGACAAAGGAGGGTACGTTATGGGCTCCCATTCTAATTCTCGGTCTAAGGCTCTTGAAACCCTCCTTTCTTGATCTTTCTGCCACTGTTTTCTTCATCTTTCTGCCACTGTTTTCTTCTCTATCGTATATCCAGCTAGAACCCTAAACCATATCGAGCCTTATGGGGCACTGGTTTTAGAGCTCTAACTATCCCTTGTTGATATCTTCCCAAACCTTTCCTCGCTCGGGTTCCCTTTCCCACAGTCAGCTTGATTCCCATCTTGGTATTCCTTGATAGCTTAGGCATGGGAATTCTATTTCCTTCAGCAACAAACATAGCATTGATAAATTCGAGGGATCGGAAGGAACATTCTACTGCATATTTGCTTACTTCGAGGTATGGTGCATCAACAGAGATAGATGCGACAATGTCGTCTTCACCCGCGATAGTGACCAAATAGTCATCCATGATAAACTTTACTTTTTGATGGAGAGATAAAGAAACTGCCCTAGCAGAATGGATCCAGGGCCTTCCTAAAAGGCAATTATATGAGGGAGTAATGTCCATGACCTAGAACTCGACATCATATACGTAGGGACCCACTTCTAGAGGGATATCGATCTTTCCCATGACTTCTCGTCTTGTCCCATCGAATGCCCTTACTGTGGAGTGACAAGGCCTTAGATAAGACAGATCAATTGGAATTCTAGAAAGCGTGGCCAAAGGCATGACATTAAGTGCTGACCCGTTATCAATGAGCACATTCGGTATTATATAACCCTTGCAACGGGTTGTGATATGTAATGCTTTTACGGAGCCCCTACCATTTGGCGGTATTTCGTCATCACTGAAAGAAATAAAATTATACGCATTCAGGTTATTCACCCACCTATCAAGTTTTTCGACAGATATATTGCTTGCCACAAAAGCTTGATTTAACACTTTCAGCAAAGCATTCCGATGTGGTTCTGAATTCAACAGTAGAGATAATAACAAAATTCGTGTCGGTTGTTTGCTTAACTGTTTCACGACGTTATATTCACTATGCTTGATGAATTTTAAGAATTCATGTGTTTCCTCTTCATTCACAGGCCTTTTAACTTCTTGTTTAGACGGAGTCTCAAGTTCGACCTCGGCCTCATGCATCGATGCCTTTCTTTTCTGTTTCGAGTCATTAGTCTTCTTCATTGGTTTGACCACTTTAGAATAACACCTCCCGCTGAGGGTGAAGTGTCCTACTTCGCCAATATTTTTGGTCCTGACTTTGGATTTTTCACCTTCAAGTATGATAATATTGACATCATATTTCCATGGTACCGCCTTGTTGTCTTTGTAAGGGAAAGGAGATGGTACTTCAATTATCATCTTTGGTTTCACTTGATCCTTTTTTGTATCATAATAAATTACCAATGGTCGATCGGCACTATAAGGGAAACATGATGCTTGATTATCAAAAGTGCATACTTCTCCCTCATCGGCCTCTTTCATTTTGTTAAAGATCTCGACTTCCTTGCTGTCCATCATGTCTTGAAGTAGTTTTCTGAATCCTTCACAAGACTGGATGTCATGCCCCTCGATCCTATGAAAATCACAAAAACATTGACTTTTTGTACTTCCTTCTTTGAAAATTCTGTTGGGATAACAGAACAGCCCCTTTTCAACCATTACATCCCAAATCTTTCGCAGCGGTGTCTTTATTTCAGAAACACAACTTTTGGCACGCCACCTGTCTTCTTTTGTCACCGCACTCACATTCCCTTTAGTGTGGTTAGGGATCAGATTTCCAGTCGTATTGCCAGCACCATCAAATCGTAGAATGCCTGCATTAATAAGACCTTGAATCCTCCTTTTAAAGGCCAAACAATTTTCTTTAGAATGCCCCTGGTTTCTAGTGTGGTACATGTAACTAGCATTAGGATCGTACTATTTTGGGTATGGAGGCTTCAGAGGTGCCATATAATGTGGGGATATTAATTATTTTTCCAACAGTTTTGGGTACAGCTCTCCGTATGACACGGGAATTGGGGTGAACTGGGGTTTTTTAGGATTAGATCTTGTTGGTCTTTATTCATTTTTGGGTTGGTTTTGAGCAGGTATGGTATTTGGTGGGAACATGGCAAATGGTCTTTGGTTATCTGTAGCATAGACGGGGTAAGGAGGAGGTGCTTGATAGTAAGGGCTTTGGGGAGGATAATAAAAGTTTGGAGGTGGGCGATATCGATGTCGTGGCTGGACTGGGTAAGGATTAGAAGTGTGGTGGCTCTCAGTTCCCATCATATGGGCTTCTGTCGCTTTTTTCTTTATAGGTGCTGCCCTTTTCGAGCTCTCGAAACCTTCCATCCTTCCACTCTTGATGGCATTTTCTATAAGTTCCCCGGATATTACAATATCTGTGAAGTCTTTCGTGGCACTTCCTACCAACTTATCATAAAATGGTGCTTTCAAAGTGTTGATGAAGAGGACCGTTATTTCAGTTTTAGTCAATGGGGGTTCTACTTGAGCCAAGATATCCCTCCACCTTTGCTCATATTGCCTAAAAGTCTCCGTCGGCTTCTTTTCCTTCATCTACAGAGTTAGTCGATTAGGCACCATGTCGGATACATGCTTGTATTGTTCACAAAATGCTGATGCTAAGTCTTTCCATGATCGGATCTTTTCTTTACTAAGTTAATTATACCATCGAAGGGCCGATCTGACCAAGCTGTCTTGGAAACAATGTATTAGCAATTTATATTCATTCACATAACCAATCATTTTCCGGTAAAACATGACAAGATGCGCTTTTGGACATCTCGTTCTATCGTATTTTTCAAAATCTGGTACTTTGAATTTCGAAGGCAGAACCAATCGGGCACCAAACTGAGCTCTTTGGCACTCAATGCAGAGAAGGCTTCAGTATCTTCTATCACTTTGAGTCTTTCTTCCAAACTCTTATACTTATCCTGGACATCATGATCATCCATTTTCAGTCTGGCTATTTCTACCAGATCATCCAAATCTAGAACAATTGGATCGGTAGGATTAGCTCTGAGGTTCGATACAAATATACCTTTCCTTAGATGAGCAGGGGGTATGGGTCGTTGCTCCAAGCTTGCAGGTTCCCCTTGAGGATATCTCTTTGCGTTGCATGGGCGTGCGGTGGAGTGAATCTTGGGGGATAGAGCGGATCCTGATCATGATTAGTTCTTGTATGAGACTCTATAATGTCAGGGCTCTGCATAGGTCCTTTTCTTTTGACCAAAGCTGTCATCATCTCCATCATTTTGGCCATCTGATCTCTTTTCTCGAGCGATTCCTATCGAGATCTTAACATCAGATCTCTTGCTTCTTGTTGTGACTTGGTCAACTGCTTTTGCAATTTTTTTGGGTCCTTTCCATTCTTTCAATTCTCTCATTGAACTCGGTTTCCATAATTCTAGCTTTTCGGCGCGTCCTATAAGAATGCGTGATTCCAGACTTGTAGTGTCGCAACTACAGATTATACGGTTTTAGCCTCAGTGGATGATTATGGGATATGTACATGCAATGGATGGATGAATGAATAAATGACAAATGAATGTTGAATAAATGACGAATGAATGTTAGTCATGAATAAATATGCAAGAATTTTGGTGCTGATTTCAAGATAGCCCCATACTTAGGCATTTCATTTATCAAAAGAGTCTACTAAAAAATGTTTCGCCATTTTTTTGATTCAACAGTTACACAAATTTCCTAGCCACATCGCCTTGTTTCGTCACTTGCTCTAAGAACTCTGACATGCTTGATCTTTGGCTCGGAGGGAATCAGCAACTGAGAGTTTCGGCTTCATCTGATAATTGCACAACTTGTATAGCCGCCTTGCTAATTTCATTGATCAAAAAGCCGAGTTGCATTTCCTTTTCTTGGAGAGCTCTTTCATAGGTATGAGTGTCTCGGTCGTACTGACTATTCTTTTCTTCTAGGGCCTTTAGGAGATTATCCAACTATTGCTAATGAGCTTGCAGTGTATTTTCTAAATCTCGTATTTTCCTTCTTAGCTCTTAACGTTCGGACTGACTAGTCACAAATTCTGCAGTCACAGTTTTGTACTCAGCATTCTTCTTTCTTAACTCTATCATAGTACGCGCAGCCTTTTCCTCTTCTTTCTTTGCTTTCCCTTTCCAGAATTTCATCCCACCTTTGACGTTGCTTAGCTCTTCTTTCCATTCTGCCGATGATTAGCCCAACCCACTATTTTTTATAGTGCTTCTTAATTTTTTATTTTCCAAATGAAGGTCACTTAAGTCATTTCTCACGATCTCAGCTTCTCTTTGGATTTTCACAGTTTGGGACTTTTCAATCTGAACATCGATCTTTAGCTGGTAATTTTCCTCTTGAAGAGAGTCGATATCCCGTAACAACTTAGCCTTTTCACGTTCAAATTCGTGTCATGTTACTTCCAGCTCAGATGGCATTTCTTCTGAGAAAGGATTCTGGAAAGTGTAATTCGTCGATGAGACTTATTAACTATTCACTCGTCGTTTTCTCCATATGTCATAATCTTGAGTGATAGTATCAGCATAGAGAGCTAACTCCATTAGGTGAATTTCTTTCCAAGCCTTTGCAGTATCCCGGACTCTTTTCATGTAACCTTCACCTGTAAAGGCAAACTCTGACTGTGCCAAACCTCCAATGGCGGGTATGAACTATCGTGAAACAAACTGCCTTTGAACCATTAATGGAGCATATCCGATTCCTCCCCATAATCCTAGTAAAGGCACCCAATCTTGGCTTCCGCATTTATATATCAGAACTGAAGGATGGATCTATGATGCTCTCCAAGTTATCTCTTCAGCGCGAAGGTTTTGAAAAACTGAAACCTAGTGCTGCTCGGTGACATCTTTCGACCAACCTTTCTTAAGGTAAGCTTTCAATGGGGCGAATGTTTTTGAAAACATGTGGAAAGGTGTGTGCTCCACTTTCTAGAAATGGCTTAGAATCCAAACATTAAGTAACTGTGCGCATCTGATAAAACGTCCTTCCCCTTTTCTCCTGCAACTGCTTAGAGATCTAAAAGTCTCAGCCAAGATAGTCGGGACGGTGTTGATCCCTTGCCTCAATCTTTCGAAGAAATCCACTACCACAACTTCTACATACCCGAGAACCTTTGGGAAGACAATTAATCCATAAATGGCCAAAGCAAACATATTTATCCTCTTTACAATATCTGGATAGTTTTAAACTAAATCTCGCAGAGAAAACC
Source organism: Gossypium anomalum (assembly GCA_025698475.1). Taxonomy (NCBI): domain Eukaryota; kingdom Viridiplantae; phylum Streptophyta; class Magnoliopsida; order Malvales; family Malvaceae; genus Gossypium; species Gossypium anomalum. Next base: position 67,288,180 of record CM046964.1, read on the forward strand.
ACGAAACACAACTGACTTCATTCTTTTTCTTTATTTGTTTTTCAGCTCACATGTCAGTCATTCCCGTTAACCTCACTAACTTTTTCTTGTAGGTCATCGATTTGGGCTCTTTCACATATATCTTGTTGAATTGTACATTGTCAATATGAAGCAAGGCAGCATACTCTTCTATGGTCGGAGTCATATCTTTCTGATTAAAAGTAAAACATTGGTAAGATGGATCCCAGAATCGAACCATGGCTTGAATCAGTTGTTCGTCTACGTTGACAGCGATCAAGTGAGCTATATCCCCGTACTTTTAGGTGAAGATGCCCCTAGCGTTTGAATCCCACTGTTTCCAAATTCGGGTCAAATCTTCGAGGTTATTCTGACAAGCATTTGAAGTTACTTGCTGGGGAAGATTGGAGATACATCCTTCTATTAAACTGTCCCCTTTCGTTTTCTGAGTTTTCAAAGACTAGTCTCGAATCACGGCATTTTTCTTGATCACTTGTGTAATTGACTCCTCCATCAGAATCCCATTTTTGGCAACCAATCTCTAATCAACACCTTCCTAATCAAGATGCCTATGATGCACGATGAAAAATAAAAATAAAGACAAACAACCTTGGTTAGTAATCACAACAAATATGAACTGAGAAACAAATTAAGCTACCCGATTCAATTCTTTTGCATAAACAGTGTAAATGTAAAGGAAACGAAAGACAAGAGGCGTTTCTCCTGTGTACTTATTTTAGTGACTATTAACGGCCAGAGGTTCGGCATGGCTCTAATTAGGTGGCTCATATGGTTCACTATATGCGGTTTCGGTTCTATACAGGTACTCAAATTATTCGTACTATCGTCTACTAAGACTAGTACGAAGCCTCAGTTGTAGCCCATCACAGGCTCACGAGTTCAATTCGAGGGATTACATTCACTTATGCCTATGCAGAGGAACTAGTTAACACATGAAAGCATAATTTATATGTAACCAGGAAGTATTCACTAGCCTGTGTGGAGGGACGAGTTAACTCACGAAGGCATAGCGTTTACTTCCACTTAAGCGGACGGAGCCCGGGTAGAGAGCTCATGTTGTGCAAAAATGCAAGTGCTCGATGTGTGGGGAAAAACTCACAAACCTTTATGTTTTATTTAAAAACTAAACTAAAAAAACTAAAACCATAAAAACTTAAAGCTGAAAAACAACAAGATAAAACAAGTTAGAAGAATATTTACAACATGATGCAAATACATGACTTTTCAAAAACAGAATTTAAGAATCACGACTAAAAATTAATTTGAACAAGTAATTTTGAAAGTTTTGACAACACGCATTTAATTCTAGACTCGACTTCTCAAAAAAAGAAAAGAGGTCCCCAGTTGAGTTGCCAGCTGTAGCGACATGAAAATTTCGCTTTGGTCGCTAGTTGAGGCAATTATTTGAAAATTTGGAATTTTGGTTTTAAAGAGAAAATGAGTTGCCACCGATGTTTTTTATAGGTGTGATTGAACACCTAATAAATCTTCTTTTTAGAAAAGAAAATTTATTCTTGAACGAAAATGAAGGCCGAATTTGGGTCTACGCGAAAATCTAGAGAAAATTAGGGTTCGGAAGTCGGTTACGCACGAGGAAGGTATTAGCACCCTTGCGATGCCCAAAATTGGTATCTTGTTAAACACGCGTTTTCTTAATTCTAAAAAATACAAGTTTAATTTAATATTTAATCGTGATCTGATTGAACTACGAGAATTTAAAATTTTGGTGTCGAAACCATTTTTTAAAGGGATGTTTGAAAAAATGGGGATCGACTTTTGAAAAACGAAAACGGGAGTCGCCACCAACCTTTTCTAGCTGTGATTGGATCACCTTATAAAACGTTTTGGTCTACAAAAATTAAGAAAACAGGTTCAGGAGTCAGTTACGTACGAGGAAGGATTAGCACCCTCGCAATGCCCAAAATTGGTACCAAATTGAATAGTTTTCTGTCTTAATGTCAAAAATTTGAAAGGATTTAAAAATAGGATCCCTTTTTTAAAACCGGAATTATTTAAATTGAAAAATCGAGATTCCTTAGCTCCGAAAGAATACAAATATCACATCCAGCATGATAGGACACGATATTCTTAAACTCTCATAACTGAAATCATCTCGTGATTTACAAAATCTATTTAGAAGGATATTTTAGACATTTAGACAAACAGGAAATTGCAACCCAGTATGTTAGGATACTATTTCCCCAATTCCTAAATTCGAAAAACATTGCCTCATTTTAGAAAAACTTTTGGATAAAATATGACAATTAAATGAAATATATTTTTTAAAATAATGATTTGAGTAAAATTTAAAAAATAATTTACTAAGAGTAATACTAAAAAAATTTTATTAAAAAATGAAATAGTTTGATATGATACTAAAATTATTAAAAATTAAAATATATATAAAAAAAATCAGGGAAACATGGATTAAATCAAAATAAAAAGGGTTGAAAAACGAAGATGAACAAAGAATAAAATAAGAACAAACCGTAGAAAATAAGAACGTAAGAGGGAGAGAAATTTGAGTGAAAGCTCTCAAAAAATTTTATTGTTTCCCAAAACTCTAGTGTGTTTACAATGAAGAGAGAGGCCTCTATTTATAGTTGAACCTCCTCAAATCCAACGGTACAGATCAATTACATCAACGGTTAAGATTAAAAGGTATCTATAAATTAAATCTCTAAGATTACAAAATCATATCTTCTAAGATTGCATATCATATCTAAGATTGTATCATATCTAAGATTGCATATCACATCTAAGATTGCATATCATTGAAGATTATATTTCCATATGAGTCAAGCTTGTAGATGGACGTTAAATCTTTTCAAGTAATGGGCCATTCCGATCGGGCCAAATTATATTTGTAATTATGGATTGAACTTGGACTTCCTTTTTTTTTTTGGGTTTATTATTTTTGTTTTTGGACTTATTTTTGGGCCCGGGCAAAATTGAATGTCTACAGCTGCCCCTCTTTGCTCATTGCTGTGTAACAGGAATAGAGCAAAAACTATAAAAGGACCAATTTTGCCCGAGCTCGCCTAGTCTTGAATTCTTGATCCTTGATCTTCTTTAAATGGCTTCTTGACAGCTTCAATCTGCTTCACTGCAACTCAGGAAGGCGATATCTGCTATCTTTGATCTACTCCCCGTCTAATACAGAGATGCCAAATCTGTCATCTTGGATCTACTTCGATGTAAAAACATGAAGGTCAGATCTGCTATGTCCTCGATCTACTTCACGTCGAATACAAAGATGCCAAATCATCTTGGATCTGCTTCAATGAAGGTCCAATCTCTTATGTCTTCGATCTGCTCCCCGTCTAATACAGAGATGCCAAATCATCTTCGATCTACTTCAATGAAGGTCAGATCTGCTGTGTCTTCGATCTGCTCCCCGTCTAATACAGAGATGCCAAATCATCTTGGATCTACTTCAATGAAGGCCAGATCTGCTATGTCTTCGATCTGCTCTCCGTCGAATATGGAGATGCCAAATCTATTTCTTCGATTTGTTCTCTAACAGTACAGAGATGCCAAATCATCTTAAATCCACTTCAGTGTAAACACGTGAAAACCAAATCTTTTATGTTTTCGATTTGCTCTATGACAATATAGAGATGCTAAATCTGCTATCTTCAATCTGCTCTCTGACAATACAGAGACGCCAAATCATCTTAGATCCGCTTTAGCATAAACACGTGAAAGCCAAATCTACTATATCTTCAATTTGCTCTTTGACAATACAGAGATGCCAAATCTGCTATCTTCGATCTGCTCTCTAACAATACAGAGATGCCAAATCTGTCATCTTCGATCTGCTCTCTAACAATACAGAGACGCCAAATCTGTCATATTCGATCTGCTCTCTGACAATACAGAGACGCCAAATATGTCATCTTCGATCTGCTCTCTGACAATACAGAGACTGCAAATCATCTTTGATCTTCAGTGTGAACACTTGAAGATCATATCTGCTACGTCTTCGATCTGCTCTCTGACAATACAGAGATGCCAAATCATCTTAGATTTGCTTCAACGTAAACGCGTGAAAGCCAAATCTGCTATGTCTCCGATTTGCTCTCCGTCGAACACAGAGATGCTAAATCTGTTTCTTTGATTTGTTCTCTGACAATACAGAGATGCCAAATCATCTTGGATCTGCTTCAGCGTAAACACCTAAAGGTCAGATCCGCTATGCTTTGGCCTATTACCCTACTGCTTAGGGGGTTAAGGCGTATCAATCTTCTTGAAGGACATGACCTATATAATGTGTATGAGTTCATGTCTAATGATTAGGATGCTATGATCGAAATGAGTCAAATGCTCCTAATTAAACCTGTTATAATGCAAAATGTTTATGAATATGACTCTTATTCCAGACGTCACCACTTATCCCTTTGTCAAAGCTCATCCGTATTTTCTCTCGAAATATCATTCTTACCCAGCCCGTAGGTCTGTGTCATTCTTCAAATGCTATGACTCATCAAAAATGTTTGTAAGATGATCTTCTCTTATGATCGAATCGTTTGATCTGCCCAATCATCATTTTGGATCAAAGAAAGAATTCCCTCAAGTTCTTTTGAACCTTACTTACGTGAATTCCTCGAACAATTATTTTGTTTTAGTTTCCTGTATTATCTAGAAATTTCCAGAGTAATGAGAAAAACTTCATTTGTGAAAATTATTAAGTTCATCTATCATTATTTAATGCAACACACTTTAAGAATAATGGAAGATGAATTTAATCTTGAGAATAATGAATTTGTCAAAAATACAAAGGGAAATAATCTGAAAGCCTATCTTTGAGAAGAAATAGAATCTAAAGATAGCAAACAGGATGAAAGTTAGATGCCTCAGATATCGCCGCTTGAGCACCTATACACCAGCTCCATAAAGACTTTCTTAAGTTCAACATGTGTTTAAAGATTCAGAATACTTTGTTGATGCTCTGATATGCAACGTGCTTTGCTCTTTTTTGAATCAGATATAGCAAGATTACTGTATACCCTTAAAAATTTGAGCTGCCCTTTCGGGTTTTCAACTCAAAACCCCTTTGGTCACAAGGTGCCCTTTGCGGGTTTTCCCCTTGGCCTCTCGAAATTTTTTTTTTTACAGAAACTCAAGGCGCCCTTTGCAGGTTTTCACCTTGGATTCTCCTCTCCTTTAGACGAAGTACTTTTTGACTGAGTCTAAATTCACTAGATTGGGTAAACTCTTCCCATCCATTTTTGTCAAAATCAATGCACCTCCAGAGAAAGCCTTCTTCACGACATATGGCCCTTCCCAATTTGGCTTCCATTTTCCTCTGAAGTCCTTCTGAATAGGAAGGATCTTTTTTAGCACAAGGTCCCCCTCACGGAACTCTCTTGGACAAACCTTCTTGTCGTAAGCTCGCATCATTCGTTTCTGATACATCTAACCATGGCGAATAGCTTTTAGCCTCTTTTCTTCGATCAAGTTCAACTGGTCATACCGCGATTGAATCCACTCTGCCTCATCCAGCTTTATCTCTGACAAAATTCATACAGAAGGTATTTCAACCTGAATGGGTAATACTACCTCTATCCCATAAACTAGCGAGAAAGGAGTTGCCCCAGTAGAGGTTCTGACAAACGTTCTATAAGCTAAGAGTGCAAATGGTAACTTCTCATGCCAATCTCTGTAGGTTTCAGTCATTTTCCCCACTATCTTTTTGATGTTTTTGTTAGCAGCTTCCATTGCCCCATCATCTTTGGGCGATATGGAGATGAATTATGATGCTTAATCTTGAACTGACTACAAACTTCTGCTATCGTTTTGTTGTTCAAGTTCAATGCATTGTCTGATATGATCCTCTCAGGCATCCCATACCGACAAATGATCTCTTTTTTCAAGAAACGACTTACAGCCGACTTAGTAACATTTGCATAAGAAGCAGCCTCTACCCACTTCGTGAAGTAACCAATGACCACGAAGATAAAGTGATCTCCATTTGAGGCTTTTGGTGATATTGGCCCAATGACATCCATGTCCTCACATGGAAAAAGGCTATGGAGAAGTCATAACATGTAGAGGTGAAGGGGGTACATGAATCTTGTCTCCATAAATCTGACATTTATGGCATTTCTTGGCATAGTTGATATAGTCCCCTTCCATAGTAGACCAATAATATCCAAACCTCATGATTTGTCTAGCCATCGTGAAACCATTTGCATGGGTCCCACAAACACCCTCGTGAACTTCTTCCAAGATTAACTTAGCTTCCACAGCATCCACACATCTCAACAGTACTTGGTCTTTTCTTCTTTTGTACAAGATGTCTCCATCCAAAACGTAATCACAAACTAATCTCCTTAAAGTTCGCTTATCATTTTTAGTTGCCTATTCTGGGTATTTACGATCTCTCACATATCGCAATATATCTTGATACCAAGGGTTATCATCCTTTCCTTCTTCCTCAATGTTACAACAGCTAGCTAGAGCCTCAAAGATACTCATCTAAATGGGTCATATCTCCTCCTCTTTATTAACTCCAATCATTGAAGCTAAGGCTGCTAGAGCATTTGGTTTTCATATCGTGGGATATAATTGAAAGTGATATCATCAAACTCCTCAAGTAACTCCAAAACTACCTTTCGATAATTGATCAATTTAGGATCCCTTATCTCCCATTCACCCCTAAGCTGATAAATTACCAATGCAGAGTCTCCATATACCTCCAATGTTCTTATTCCTTGCTCTATAGCTGCTCAGAGTCCCATGATGCATGCTTCATACTCAGCCATATTGTTTGTGCAATCAAAATCCAACTTGCATATGAAAGGATAATAATTGCCATTTGGGGATATGAGGACTGCCCCAATTCTATTTCCCACTGCATTGGATGCCCCATCAAAGCTCAACTTCTAAGGACAATCCTCTGTAGTTGCTACACACATCAACTCCTCATTTGGAAAATCGAAATTCAACGGCTCATAGTCCTCTAGAGCTCTACTAGCCAGAAATTCTGTTATTGCGCTTTCTTTTATAGGCTTCTGGCTCACATACACTATGTCAAACTCTGAGAGCAAAATTTGCCACCTTGCCATTCTCCCATTCAAAGCTGTTGACTCCATCATATACTTCAAAAGATCAAGTTTTGAAATAAACCAAGTGGTATGATATAGCATGTACTATCTTAACCTTCGAGTCGTCCAGATTAAAGCACAACATAATTTCTCAATTGGCGAATACCTTATCTCACATTCTGTAAATTTCTTACTGAGGTAGTATATCGCTTTCTCCTTTCTTCCGGACTCGTCATGTTGACTAAGAACACATCCCATAGAATTACTAAACACCGACAAGTACAGAATTAACGGTTTATCTGGACTAGGTGGAGATAGTACTAGAGCATTTAACAAGTATTGCTTGACTTTATCAAAGGCATTCTGGCATTCCTCATTCCTTGGTTGTGTTTTCTAAGGAGGCGAAATATAGGGTCGCATTTCTCAGTTAATTATGAAATAAACCGAGCAATATATTTCAACCTTCCAAGAAAACCCCGAACTTTCCTCTGAGTACGTGATGGAGGCAATTCTCGCATGGCCCTAACTTTATCTGAGTCAACTTCTATTCTCTTTTTGCTGACCATAAATCCTAATAATTTCCCTAACCTAGCTCTGAAAGTACACTTGGCCGGATTAAGTTTTAACTGAAACTTCCTTAATCTCAAGAATAATTTCCTTAAGACTTTAATATGTTCCTCCTCCGTTCGAGATTTGGAAATCATATCATCGACATACACCTTAATTTCCTTGTGCATCATATCATGAAATAAGATCACCATAGCCCTCTGATATATTGCCCCTGCATTCTTCAACCCAAAGGGCATTACCTTGTAATAGAAGGTACCCCATAATGTTATGAAGGTCGTTTTATCCATGTCTTCAGGATGCATCTTTATCTGATTGTACCCCAAGAAACCATCCATAAAGGAGAATAATGAATATCCCGCTGTATTGTCTACCAAAGTGTCAATGTGTGGCAGAGGGAAATTATCTTTTGGGCTAGCTTTGTTCAGATCTCTGTAATCAACGCACATTCATACTTTTCCATCCTTCTTAGGGACTGGTACAATGTTAGCTACCCATTTAGAGTATTTCACCTCTTGTAAGAATCCTGCATCAAACTGCTTCTTGACTTCGCCTTTTATCTTTAATACAATATCTGGTCTCATTCTTCGTAACTTCTATTGGACTGGCTTATAATCATGTATTATTGGAAGACGATGCACCACGATATCAGTATTTAACCCTAGCATATCTTAATAGGACCATGCGAAGATATCTTTGAACTCACGTAGCAACTCAATCAGTCCTTGCCTTGTGTTCTCGACAATATGCGTGCCAATTTTCACCTCCTTCCCTTCCTCTAAGGCTACATTCTCTATTGCCTCTTTCTCATGGGGCATGATTTGTTTCTCCTCCTATTTTACCATCCTTAAAAGATCCAAAGACACATCACAATCCTGGGCATCTTCAAGATCCTGAGATTCTTCTAAACACATGTCTTGCTCGCGAGAGAAATCAGGATTTGATATACTAGTGCTCATGTCATTGATATCTAGGGATCTGTGAAGTATAAAGAATGTACAAAGAATGAATGAATTTAAGAATGATTATTTATGTGTTATGAATGAAAGAATAAGAATTGCAAAATTTAACGAAATATTGATTGATAAAAATGAAACAATACTCGTTCAAAATGATAAAAGTTATGTCTTATTATAATAATAGATGATCATAAGCCCATTTCACAAAATATAATCCTATTACTCCTAGGCTCTAGAGTAATAAGAATGTTTCAAGAATTATTCTGAAAAATTCCTAAAGACTACAAGAAGTTCCTCTGCAGTCCAATTGTTCAGAGAGCTTCCCAGTTCGTAAGGGCGAATGCCCTCAAGGTTTCCTTAATCAGTCCCTTCTTCATGTGTGGCATTGATGGAATGATTTTCATTTCCAAACACCCTCATCTCCAGGTAAGCTATCCCTCCTGATACAAAAGTCTAAGATATGTAAGGGAGCGTCTTCTTTTCGCTCAACCGTGACCCTCTTCTCTCTTTCTTTCTCTTTTTAACCTTAATTAGGGTCTTTTTATGGATTTAAATGCATGTGATGTGATGCAATGTAAATGCATGAATACAAAAGAAAAGGAGATGTTGATCTTGAATTCAATTCCATTAGAATAACTTTTCTAGAAAACAGATTTCTTTACATGAAAATAGATTACATATGTGGTCTTGCCCTTCATAGTCCAAGCAAACGCTGATCTTTTCTTTATGGTCGAATCCTGTAAATTCTCTAAAAGATGCCTTTGCTAGCTCCTTACTGCTTAATCTGAGCCTCGATCTCTTGCTCGCTTATCTCCTTGATACTCATCAAAAAGTGAAGGCTCTTGGATAATATTCATTGACAATTAAATCAAGTCATGTATTCCTTCATGGACTTTCGGCTTTCTCTCGTCATGCTCTTGGATACCCTTTGTTGGCTTGAATCCCTGGCAATTACATCATGTATTCCTCCATGGACTATCAACTTTCTCTCATCGTGTTTATTTGGACTATATTCAGACGACCGCACTATAATTCACTTTATCAAGAAATTCATTTCCTTATAACAAACTATTCTATTTAGGAATCGAATTTTGAATCAACATCTTATTTTCTTTGATGTAATGTAATACAAATGCATGAATGCAAAAAGGTATCGATCTCAATTCAGTTTCATTTTAGAAAACGTTATTTAAGGAACAAAAGTCTTTTCATAAAACGGATTACAAATATGCTTTCGCTCGTAGGCCCAGAGTCTTAACCCTATCTAATAACAAAGCTAACTCTCGACCTCTATCTGAACTACCCCGCTTTATATTGCCTTAGGACGAGTAACGGTGCATAGCTAATAACTCCCCAAATTTCAGGAAGAGGTACCCAATCAAAACTGCCGCAGCGATAAAGGACTTCATTAGGAGTCATCCAAGGTACTTTCCACAAAACTTCCTCCTCTCGAAGATTCTGAAGAATATCCATCCACCTTTCTTCTGTAATATTGTCTCTCTTTGGTGTAGTTGTTGCTTCCTTTAAGGGGGGAATAACCATCAAAGAACACTCGACAAGGAACCTTCTCAAGCTTTCAAAAGTGACTATGGAACCATACTAACAACAACTGTGCGCATTCAATCTACTTCACCGGCTCTCTGACATGTACTTCATGGATCTAAACGTCTTAGCTAGGATTGCAAGCACCGGTGTGTTTTGTTTACCAATACGATCAAACAAATCTGCGACTGCCTCATCTATGTGCCCTATCGCCTTCGGGAAAATCACCAAGCCGTAAATACTTAAGGCCAAAACGTTGACCTTCTTCTTCATATCTGGGTGTGTCAATATCAGATCCCTCAAAATGGCCCACGGAATGCACTTACTATCGCCCTTTTGCTGCACTTGAGCTACAGCCCACTCCTCACTCATCCTTGTGATCATCACTAATTTCCTCATGAAAATTGGGAGACTAGCAGGCCTAACATAAGCTTTGTTACCTTGAATTCTCGGACAGCGAAGCAAGGTTGTATACTCCTCCAAAATAGGCCCTACATCTACCTCTCCAAATGTAAAGCAACTATAAGCAGGGTTCCAGAACTGTACCATAGCTCGACAGATGCTTATCTACCTTAATGTTTAGTAAATAAGAAAGATCTCCATAAGTTTGAAAGAAAAGCTGCCTAGCCTTTTCATCCTATTGGGCCCAAATGTCTTTCATCTCCCGAAATATTCTGTGTCAAACTGATACGAGTAAAGTCCCACAACTCTAATGTATATCCCTCGGTGACACTATCTCCTTTCTCTAACTGGGTTTTCTCTGACCACGCACAAACAGAAGAGTTGTCCTCTACTTTAAGATATCCGTTCCTTATTACAAAACTTCCTAACTCAGAAATCGAGCCTTGAATCGACACCTTTTAATGATGAATGATATGCGATGATGAAAAAAAAAAAAAAACAAGGCAGTATCATATAAAAAGATGTAATAAACAAGCACTTATAAAGGTAGGTACTAAAGTTCATCACCATACTACCTAGAGCAAATACTTAAAGTTCACTATATGTAGTTTAGTTCTAAAGCAAGGGTACCTAAACCAGCAGATTCCTCGATCCTCACCCATTATAGGCTCATATGGACCAAGTTCGATTTAGGAGGATACATTTCCCTATGACCATGCGGAGATGAAAATCTCACAAAAACATAGGTACATATATATCCCGGAAGTAATCCACTAACTCATGCGGAGGTGAAAGCCTCACGAAAGCTTAGCTTCTCACTCCCACTTAAGGGTGCGACCACAACGGTCATGCAAATGCAATGTGTGCGAGAAAAATAACAAACATATGCAGTAAACACATAAAAAAAGATCATAGTTTTCAAATCAAATTTTCAAATTTCGATAAGAGGACAGAAATTAATCAATTTTACGGTTTGACTCTCTTATTGTCCCCAGTGGAGTCGCCAAGCTATCGAAACCATTTTTTAAAGGGATGTTTGAAAAAACGGGGATCGACTTTTGAAAAACGAAAACGGGAGTCGCCACCAGCCTTTTTTAGATGTGATTGGATCACCTTATAAAACGTTTTGGTCTATGAAAATTAAGAAAATAGGTTCGGGAGTCGGTGACGTACGAGGAAGGATTAGCACCCTCGCAATACCCAAAATTGGTACCAAATTGAATAGTTTTCTGTCTTAATGTCAAAAATTTGAAAGGATTTAAAAATAGGATCCCTTTTTTAAAACTAAAATTATTTAAATTGAAAAATCGAGATTCCTTAGCTCCAAAAGAATAGAAACATCACATCCAGCATGATAGGACACGATATTCTTAAACTCTCATAATTGAAATCATCTCGTGATTTACAAAATCTATTTAGAAGGATATTTTAGACATTTAGACAAACGGGAAATCGCAACCCAGCATGTTAGGGTACTATCTCCCCAATTCCTAAATACGAAAAACATTGCCTCATTTTAGAAAAACTTTTGGATAAAATATGACAATTAAATGAAATATATTTTTTAAAATAATTATTTGAGTAAAATTTAAAAAATATTTTACTAAGAGTAATACTAAAAAAAAAATTATTAAAAAATGAAATAGTTTGATATGATACTAAAATTATTAAAAATTAAAATATATATAAAAAAAATCAGGGAAGAAAAAGGGTTGAAAAACGAAGATGAACAAAGAATAAAATAAGAACAAACCGTAGAAAATAAGAACGTAAGAGGGAGAGAAATTTGAGTGAAAGCTCTCAAAAATCTTTATTGTTTCCCAAAACTCCAGTGTGTTTATAATGAAGGGAGAGGCCTCTATTTATAGTTGAACCTCTTCAAATCCAACGGTACAGATCAATTACATCAACGGTTAAGATTAAAAGGTATCTACAAATTAAATCTTTAAGATTACAAAATAATACCTTCTAAGATTGCATATCATATCTAAGATTGAAATCATATCTAAGATTGTATCATATCTAAGATTGCATATCATTGAAGATTATATTTCCATATGAGTCAAGCTTGTAGATGGACCTTAAATCTTTTCAAGTAATGGGCCATTCCGATCGGGCCAAATTATATTTGTAATTATGGACAGAACTTGGACATCTTTTTTTTTTGGGTTTATTATTTTTATTTTTGGACTTATTTTTGGGCCCGGGCAAAATTGAGTGTCTACATTTGGTTTTTTTAGAAGGACGTCTCGTTTTTAACACGAGCCAATGATATTCACCCAACATAGCGATGAAATCAGTGACTTAGTGTTGAAATCGGTACGGTGCCTTATTTATTTAAAAAACATAAAAAAAAGAATAATATCACTTGCAATAGGAATTTGTAAATAATGCGAACGATGATACAATTGATGAAAAATATTAAAATGCAATATTAGAATAAAAATAGCAATAATATTCACAATAAAGAAAATGATAAAAAAAATAATGTTCTAATAATATAATAAAAGGAATAATATATTTGTAATAATGGTAGAAAATACTAATATGTACATGAAAAATACACATGTATATATATATGTTAATAATGACGATAATGATAATAATACTAGCAATAATAATAATGGAATACAAAAAAAAAAGCAAATATAACATAATAATAATATTAAAATAAAGTAATTAAAAATAATAATATGTTAATAATAATGAGTTAATGAATTAATAAAAAAACAGTAAGTAAATAAACAAAAATAAAATATAATTACAATAATAATAATAATAATAATAATAATAATAATAATAATAATAATAATAATAATAATAATAATAATAATAGAGAATAACAGCAATAATAATAATATAGTAAAAATAATAACAATATGTTAATAAGAATAATGGTAATGGTAATAATAAGAAGGTGTCATAATAATACATTAGATAGTAAAAAAGTAATAATAATATTAATAATAATAGTGATATTAGTAATAATAATAATAATAGAAAATGTTAGTACGTTAGTAACAATAATATATGTTAATAATAATAATAATATAAATAATAATAATAACAGTAATAGTATTGAAATACAAAAAAACAAATATAATATAATAAAATATTAAAATAAAGTAATTTAAAAAAATAACACTATGTGTAAATATATATATACATGTAATAATAATAATAATAATAATAATAATAATAATAATAATAATAATAATAATAATAATAATATTGAAATACAAAAGGCAAATATAATATATAAAGATGTTAAAATAAAGTAAAAAAAAAAACAATACTATGTACAAATATATATATATAATAAAAGAATATACATTAATATATAATAATAATACTAATACATTAATGAAAATTATAAGAATATGTTAATGATAATAAATTAATGAATTAATAATAAAATGAATAAATAAATAAATACACAAAGATAAAATATAATTATAATAGTAATATTAACAAAATAATAATAATAATAATAATAACAATAATAATAATAATAATAATAATAATAATAATAATAAGTTAAAGTAATAATAATATATGTTAATTTAATATATAATATGGAAAATAACAGAAAAAAGGAGTAAATTAAACCTACAATGAAAGCTCGGGACCAATTTGCAAATAAATAAAGAAGAAAAGACCAAATCGAACACGCTAACAATAAGGAGGGATCGAAACCAAAAATAACCCTCCCTCTAAAACGTACAGCATCGGGTAGGACTCAATTGAAGTCCAAGTACAAATTCGGGGCAAAATTGAAAACGAAAAATACTTGATTGCAAAGTAATAAAAAAGCGGAAGGGCTAAAAGCACAATTAGCCCTTCCGTTAAAAAACACGCGGATCCTAGGCGGGTCGGGTCGTGTCGATCCGATCCAAGTCAAAACGACGTCGTTTTGGGTGTTAATGGCCAACCCCAAAATGACATCGTTTTAGGGGGCTATAAAAGTCAAGTTTTTGAGAAAAAAATTATTTGCTAGCATGAGGGAAAAAAAAGAAGAGAGAGAAGAGAGAATTCTCTCTGAACTTGGCCCCTGCTCCGGCCAGGAAGGCCACTGTCGCCACCGCCGGTCCGCCACCGCACGGTGGCCAGAAATTCGAAAAGGTATTATTTTTTTTGTTTTTTTTTTATGTATATATTTTGATATATTTTAATACATGAATGAGAAGAAATAGATTCGAATAATAAAATAAAAAATAAAAAGAAAAGAAAAGAAAAAAAACCTTAACCCGATTTGAACTTCCTCTTTTCCAATGGCTTTGTTGTTATATTTGTTTTGTATTGCTTGCTTTTTTTTTTTTTAAATGCCCAAAGAGCCAAAATACAAAATGTGGCAAGGCTTATATAGCCAGTATTTTTTATTGTTTATGTCTTTTCTTCATTTGCAGGTGCAAGTTAGACGGTGACAAGGGCGGTGGCGTGCTGCAGGCGTGGCCAGTGGAGTTGGTGGTGGCAGAGGCTAGGAGCGGCAGTTAGGGGGGCTAGGGTTTTTTTATTTTGTTTTGTTTTTTGTTTTAGGTATTGGGCTGGTTTAGTGGGCTAGGGTTTATTGTTTGGGTTAGTTTTAATTGGTTTTCAAATGTAAATGGGTTTTGTAAAATGTAAATGGGCCATTCGGGTTTAAGTTGTAAATGGGGCACAATTGGGCTATAACACTTGTCTTTACCAAGGTGCTGTGGCGCTCCTTGCTTCTCCTTGGCCTGTCGTGACACTGTTTTGAGGTTCTATGGAATGCATGTAACTTTGATATTTTTTATTTTTTCCAGGGTTGCTTCTATACTTAATTTTACTTTGGAAGCACTAAGAGCACATGTCAAAAACTAGTAATATATGTCGAAACTACCCTTTTTTAAAATTAAAAATTTTAGGTTTAATAAAAAAGTGGGGGAATCGACTTTTTGAAAAATGGAAATGGAGTCGCCATCGATCTTTTTGTCTTGGTGTGAGAGGATCACCTAAGAATTTGGTTATTTTAATAAAACATTTTTGGTTTACTAAAACAATGATTCTGGTCTACGAAAATATGAGAAAACAGGTTTGGGAGTCAGTTACGTATGAGGAAGGATTAGCACCCTCACTGCGCCCAAAATTGGTACCAAATCGATTAAATACTGTCCTCGTGTCTAAAATTAAAAATGTTTTTGAAATGTGGTTCTTTTTTAATAACATTTGAATAGCCCGAGTTGGTTGTCAAAAATCTTCTTGTTTCGACGTCCAAAAATTTATAAATCAAAAATTACAATAGGATGCCCAACTATTTGGTCCCACGAAAAATCGAAACCCAGCACAGTAGGCACAATTCCTTGAATTTCCAAACATTGAAACATTGCCTCGCCATAGAAAATACGAGTGAAATTCTGAAGGGATCTTCGATTGTTTTGAACAAATGAAAAAGTGCAACCCAACACGATAGGGCACGATTCTCAAATTGCCAAACATCGAACATCGCCTTCGTTTTGAAAGGTTTTTAATAAACACGAGTGAAAACCTGAAGGAATATTCGATTGTTTTGAACAGACGAGAAATCATAACCCAGCACGACAGGGCATGATTCCCGAATTGTCAATCACCGAGTATTGCCTTCGTTTTGAAGGATTTTTAAAAGATATGAGTGAAATTTTGAAGGGATATTTGATTATTTCAAGCAGACGAGAAATTGCAACCCAGCACGTTAGGGTACGATTCCGCGAATTGCCAAATATCGCACATCGTCTTCGTTTAAGGGATTTTTTAAAAGACATGGGAGAAATCTTAAAGGGACCTTCGATTACTTTGAGCAAACGAGAAATTGCAACCCAACACGTTAGGGCACGATTCCACGAATTACCAAGTATCGAATATCGCCTTCATTTTAAAGAATTCTTAATAGTTGTGAAACTAGCTTAAAACGCATTAACTCAATTTGAGATAAGACAAAATAAATCATAAATTTGGATTTTATAAAACCGCATTTCGCAAACCAAGTGGAAAACGATGATATGGGATAATGGACACATATGAGATACGATCAACTAACGAACTAATAACTAAATATAGCTAACTTAAAAAACGTAACCCGATTACAATAATGCATGGAGAATAATTGATGCGATAACATATAAAAATGAGCAAGCACGATGTAGCAAATATACAATAAATATCATGAAGATAATTAACACATGGGATACCAAACGATATAGGATCAATACGACACAAAAATAAAGGACTAAAAATGATGGATTGACAATCAAATAATATATGCTAGAGTTTGAAATAATTTATAAAAGAAAAATTAAGAATATGTATATACGTAAAGAAAATTTAATAGTTGTTACAAAAACATTTGGATCAAATAAAATACTAAGTATTTAGCCATAAAACATTTATTTAAGGTTGGTAATATCCGTACCATAAGAATAATCTATATAATATATAAGATGGGAAAGGATAATGGGTATAAAGCATGAATGGATGGATAAAAAACTAGAGATATATACTTAATTATTAAGATATATGAAGTGAAATGAATATTTTAATCGAACAATATACCAAATATTAAAGAATGTTGGTTTAAAATTGGCAATTTACATGTAATAAAGAAAATTTTAGATTTATACATAGGATATAAAAATAATAATAACAAAAATGTACAATGAAATATAATTCTTAAAACATAATGGATTTACAAATTAAGCATATGTATACATAAATAACTTTTTAAAAATGATTATTTGTAAAAACATAGAAATACATGCAAGCTTAAATCAATTTCATAATAAATTATACAATAGCTTTAAGAATGTGCTTATATACATATGTAAGGAAAACTGTATAAAATACATAAATTAAATAATATTTAGACCAGATATAGGTATCAATAAATATACATATGTATAATAATAACTTTTAAAGATATATTATGCAAGACTATAAAATAAAATGCAAGAATAAATTTAGAAGGAATTATATGTATAAAATAGTATAAAGTTAATAATATATATATATGAAATAACATTAACCTTAATACAAAATATACATAGATATATATATATATATATTAATATTTAAACAAGAGGTTATGTAAGAATATTAAAATAACTTAATGCAAAAAGGAATTTAAAGTGATAACTTTATAAAACAAAACGAAGTTACGCATGTACAAATATATATAGAAAATAAAAAAAATATATATATATAAAATATTAACATAATAAAAAATCTTCAAAACAATTGTACAAATAAACAATTAAGAATGAAAGTTATAGACTAAGAGGATTTAATTAGAATCAATCCAAAACCAAAGGGATAATTTGAAAATAAAGTAATAATAATAAAAGGGACCGATAAGTAAAGCGCGAAAATGTACAGGGGCTGAAATTGGAAATAATCCAGGCCCTAAGATGTTGCGCGGACTCGATTGCAAATGAGCACAAATTATAAGGCTAAATCCTAAAAATGAAGCAAAACCAGCAATGCATGATTGAATGCCTATGCAAACGAAGACGACTTAATGCGCAATTAACCTTCCAAAGCCGAATGGCGGATCTCGTCCGAACATGGGCCGGGTCATCGAGTCGAAGGCTATCATGCGGCGTCGTTTTTGAACCATCAAACTTGGTCAAAACGGCACCTTTCTTATCCCCTTAAATGGCTAAAATCAGCCGAATCCAATCAGCCCCTTTTCTCCTCCCTTTTTTGAACCCTAAATCCTCCTCTTGATGGCCGATTCATCTCCAGCAGACGGAGTTCTTCTAGCCTGGAGGAATTTTAGCCTTGAGGACTCCTCTTGGCTTCGATCTCCACGAAGCAAGAGGAAATCTACGGCGCGTTTGCAAGGTAAGAGTTGTTTCTTTCCCTTTTTTATACATTCGAATGCAAAAAAAAATAATAATAATAACAAAAGATAGAAAAAAATGGTGAAAGAAAGAGCCAAGAAGAAGAAGAAATCCGGAAAATTCTTAATCTAAAATCACCTTTTCTTTGCTATTTCTTTGTATTCGATATGTGAATAGTGCCTCTGTATTGCCTATTGTGCGTGTGTAAAAAGGGGAGCCCCCTGTTACAATCAAGACTAATAGGCTTTATAGCCGAATGAAATAAAAATACAATTTTTTTCTTTGTTTTTTCTGTTGCTGCTGTGTTTGTTTGTTTGCAGTGCACGAGATACAGGCGTGTCTTTGGCGCTTGGCGTGGAGGTCTCACGGCGTCACGGTGTCAGAGGCTGGAGGCTATGCGGGGGCTTGTTGCGGCGCAAGGGAAACCCTAGGGTTTCTGTTGGTGTTTTAATTTTGGGCCATTTGGGCCTTGTATTTCTGGGCTAGTTGGGTTAATTGGGTTTTGGGTTTTAAATTTGGGTTTGGGTTTGTAATGTTTTGGATTTCGGACTGTAAAATATATTTAATGGACTGTGGTTTTTATTTTTTGTTTTTATTTTGGGTTTCAAAGGGGCCGGGCAAATTGTCCTATTTACAATATAGTTTCTGAGTTTCCCAGTTCTTTTCAGCGGAAAGTATTTGAGTTAGAAACTAGGTTGCTAGTAGATTCCAAGTGGTGATGGATCCTGGCGGTGGCGAGTTTAACCATGGCTTGGCTTTGTCCCTAAAAGATAACTGAAATAAAGTTAGTCTAATCAAATCATCCAATATTCTAAGGCCTTGCAAATATGACAAACATCTAAGAAATTTATTAGATGTAAATTGAGATTCTCATTGGGTAGATCGTAAAATTGAGTATTATTTTGAAGCATAGTGAGAGTAATAAGTTTCATTTCAAAATTTTCAGTATTTTCAGCTAACCTAATACGACCCTAAATTCCATAGACATCAGGCATTGAATAGTCTCTAATGCTCATACAAACTGAATTTTGTATATTTGGTCTATTATTATTATTATTGAGAAGATTAATCAAATTAACATTTTTCAGGTGGTAACGCCATGGTTTTCGAACTAGAAGTTTTCAGGATTTCAATTACTCTTCTCTGTTTCCTAGGGTTCCCAAGGGTTTTCTCTCTCTTAGGATTAAAGGGTTCATCAACTCTATCAATCCTAAGCATGCATTATTAAAACTACAAAGAAAAACGTTAAAATCAACTTAGCTAATTTTTAGAAAAAAATAAATATATCTAATTCCAGTGTTGATTTATTTAAGTACTATTATTCTAGAAATTTGTCGATTTCTCTGACAGCATTGCTAAAAACTTGACGCGAGAAAATCATATATTTTCGTTAACACCTTCCTCTACTACTAGCAAGTATATGTGATCATTATCAAGTAATACATTACAACGAAATAATTTCGTTGAAGGAAGTTTTCTAAAGATCAAATCCACAACGAAATTTACAATTCTAAAATAAAAAATATATATTTTCAACACAAGAATATAATTAAACTAATAGAAATTTAAGTAATATAATTATTAAAAAAATAAACAATTAATAAAATAAATAATTTAATAATTGAACCTATTGTGGAAAAGAAGTCGTAATGATAAAGTTTTATCTTTAGTTAGTAAGATTTACTCATCTAATTCGGTTATTGATAAATCTTAAACCATCAAGATGTAGGTACTTGGATTGGTGTATAACTTATAGGTGTATAGATTAACTAAACCTTAAACCATCACTCTCATCATCCCCTACTGCCTAAGTTGATTTATATCTTATAGGAAAATCCTTCAATTGGTGCATATCTTAATGGATTTAGCTAACTATTCAACTAAATCACTAAGGTTAAGCAAACACTCTCAAAATTTAACTCTCTCTTAGATTATTCCTTAATCCAACTCTCACTTAGATTAGTTATGAAAAAGAAATTTAACATAAACTTATTTCTAAGTTATATTCATCAATAACTCATTAATTTCCTATTTACTTCACCACTATTTGAGCAGTCAGTTTATAACCAACATCAAATCAACAGACAAAAATAATAGATCAATACTAATAACAGTAATTGAAAAAAAAAAAAAAAAAAAACTCTTATTGAATAATTGCAGCTCCAATCTCTATTCAAGTGTTGTGTCGATGAATGTTAACATGACAACTACAATTACTTTGAAAGAAAATCAATAAAAAACTAAAAGAGAAAAAGATAATAAAAACTAATTAAGCACCATTTGGCTCTCTCTATTAAGACTTAAAAATGATTATTTATAGCCTTTGGGGGCGGTGGGGTAAAAAAACGAAATTGAGGGCAAATAAACAACAAAACGACATGGTGTTGCCTCTGTTTGCACGAACAGCATGCTCCAACACACATTGCTTCTACTACTCCATATTTTTATCCCTTTTTTTCAACCTCCGTCTTGCTTCTACTTGTATTCGAACTCGCTGCTCATTCCAAATTAGACTTAACTCAAGTCAAAATATATATTTATATATATGGTTTGAAATAATTTAACTAAAAATAAGTAAAAAAATATAAAATGTAAATATGATGCAATTCATGAAATCTACGCTAATTATTCAACTAAATACAATATTTTACTTTAGAACTAACATAAATCTAAGTGAGTAGAATTACAATTCAATGGTCTTTCATGTTTGATTGAATAGCCTAATGTTTGGATTAGGTGCTGCTACTTGTGTTTTTTTTCCCCTGCTCTTGTAGCTTTCTTTTGCTACATTATTAATAAAATATCTTTACTTAGCAAAAAAAAGACATGGTTTCTATATCAATTTTCTCCACTAAAATTATTGATAATAAAAGTAGGGGTTAAGGTTTAGAGTTTATACCCAGACCTTATATTTGCAAAAACAGATATAGAGGGTAGCATTCAAAAGTAGAATGCTAATATCTGATGTCGAATGAAAAGACATAAAATAAAGAGATCAAATAACAAGGAGATGCCTCACATTGTTCAAATAATGTTAGACATGAAAACTAAGTTGAAGAAATGGCATGGATTTCACCATCTTCCCCTGAATCCTGGGCTTGAATTTTGCCTTTATCATCCAAATACATATCTTGCTCCTTGAGTTGCAAGAGAGAAATAGCTTGGAGACGATTTGTTACTAGTCTTTTTCGAGAAAGGAACTCTTGAGACACGCACTTCATTGTTGGTCGGAACTTTGGGTTCGACCTTAAGCAAGCAAAGGCCACAGTTGCAGCAAAAACAATATCCTTTGCAACTCTTCGATCGCTTGGAAGCGATAAACGTGGATCTAAAATATCACCTAACATTGTATTCTTGGAAAATGATGCCGATAGTGATACCAAGAGTTCACCAGGATGCTTTCCCATGAGTGTTTCAAGTGCCAATACTCCAAAACTATAGACATCGCATTTTTCAGTTACAGCCATAGTATAAGCAAGTTCAGCATTTAACAACAAAAGAAACCCAATTAAAATATAATCGTTAAAATCATTTAAAAGATAAAAAATCTGCATTCTTTATAACAAAATGTTGGGGATTTTTGAAGCAGAGGAAGGAATACAGGACAGAACAAGGCAGTATTTTTACTTGCTCACAAATGTGCAGCAAGGGAGCTATGGCTTCAACTCATTTTGCTCATTTTTTCAATAAGAAAAACAATACATTTATAGTAAAATACATCACCAAATATTCAACTAACCCCACTAATCAGCATAGGGACTATAAAAACTTAACTTGCACACAAGCTGATTATGTCAATCAGCACCTAAAAACATTAAAACAATGCCAACTTAGTTCATTTTCAACTAAGTAACTTAATAAACTAACGAAACAAACTTGCTGTTACAGCAAGCATATGTGCTGCAGCATGCACAATTGCTAGCACATACTTTATCCGAAAATATTACAGCAACTTCTTGTGCTGCATGCGCCTTAACAAAAAATTATCACAGCAGCATGGTAGGCCAATTTTCAACACAAAAGAACTTGAGCACTTGATAATTCATGGCACTATATGCATAAACTGTTGCTAATCTTTAACCACATGCATTTGAAAAACAGCTAATATGCCACTTTTCATTATGGTCTAAGAATCGGGGTCTAGTTTTCAATACCTACAAGGCATACTTACAACCCAAAGTAGAATAACAAAACAAAAACAGACTCAAAGTTTAGAAACTTGACCAGGTGCAATATAACCGTAGGTGCCAACAAGCATTGTTTGATTAGACGAATCAGGGTCAATGAGTCTAGCTGTGCCAAAATCCGAGACACAAGCCTCAAGATTTGAGTTCAATAAAATGTTATTGCTTGATATGTCTCGATGAACTATTGGTGGGTGGCAATCATGATGCAGATAAGATAAAGCACACGCTGTATCTTTGATTATCTTCACTCTTTTGATCCAATCCAGCTCCATTGCTTCGTTATCATAGGCGAGAACACAAAATAAGCTCCCTCGAGCCATGTATTCGTAAATCAAAAACATGCAACGATTATGGAGACAAAATCCATGAAGCTTCACTATGTTCTTGTGTCGTATTTCCGATAATATTTTTGCCTCATTCTTGAAACTCTTTTCAAAAGTTGTGACCTCTGCTTCTCTATGATTAAGTTTCTTTACAGCAACAATCTTTCCACTTGGTAATTGTGCTCTATAAACACTACCATAACCACCAGTCCTAATCGAGTATCGGTTGTCAAAGTCCTCCGTCGCATTAATGATGTCTTGAAATGCAATTCTTCCATCAAAGTTCAAGATTGAGAATAAATCTCCATTTTTTGTGACATTTGACTTAAAAGTATTATTTCCTACTCTGCATCTTAAGTAAAGAAGAAAACCCATAGACAATAAGGCTAAAAGGCCAACAATTGGGATGACGATTCTAGCAATTATTACCTTGTTCCTTGGTGTAGAAGGGCAAAGAAAGAAACCTGGTATCTTTCCACATAAGTGCTTGTTTCCCCGAAATGAGTCAGGGGGAAAACCACTCAAGTAATGTGGAATAGGGCCCTCCAGAAAGTTATAGGACAAATTGACCTTTTCCTTAGGCCTTAAGGATTTAGGAATCATGCCCCTTAGCTTGTTGTGGCTAAGATCCAAAATGCTTATGTTAACCATGATACCAAATTGATGTGGTATTTCTCCCTCGATGAAGTTATGTCTTAGATCAAGAATATGAAATGGACAGACTAAAACTTCAAAGGGAATGCTTCCAATTATTTGATTGTTACTCAAAGACAATTCTTGTAAAATTGAGCAATCCCCAATTTGAGATGGAATAGGTCCAATCAATTTGTTATTGGAGAGGTTAAGGCATCTTAAATCTTTCAAATTCTCCACTGCTCGTGGTAAGGGACCTTCTAAAACATTCGAATCAAGGTACAAATATTGTTGGGTTTTTGAGCACACTTACACCAGGTAAAGTAAGAGCTTCAACCAAAGTTTTCAAAACAATTTATTATACCCGGGTAAAGTATGAAGAAAAATGCTTGAAGTTAAAACTTTTAGACCAATTGTTGGGGATCTTTGGAGGAGAAAGCGCAGTGAGAGGAAGAAAAGCGATCAACAAAACAAGACAATGAAGCAAGATGCTAGAAAGGTTTTTACTTGCTCACAAATGTGCAGCAAGGGAGCTATGGCTTTAGCTCATTTAGCTCATATTTTCAATAAGAAAAACAATACATTTATAGCTAAAAACTATCACCAAATACTACCTACTACCACTAAGTAGCCTAGTAAATTGAAAAACATAACTTGCACACATGGTAAAGCTGATTTATCAATCTATCAGCACCTAATTACATTAAAAGCTATACCAACTCAGTTCATTTTGAACTAAAAAACTAAACTAGTGCTTGAAGTAACAAAATGAAGCAAGAAACTTGAACTTTGCTTGACATAAGTATGGCTTTGTAGTTTGTTCTACTTATTGGCTGTTTCATGTGCTGCATGTGCTGCATGCATGCCAACTTCAACACACCTCCTTGGCTTGCATGCTGCATACTCCTAGCTTAGCTTGCAAATCACCGAACCTTGCTGTTACAGCAAGCATATGTGCTGCAGCATGTTTAGAAGCAGCATGCACTTCAAAATAAATATCACAGCAGCATGGTAGGCCAATTTTCCAACACTCCTCCTTGGACTCCATGCTGCGAATATCATTCATCATACTTTACCCGGATAACTTAGCCTTCTGCAGTGTGGGCAAGGTGGGTATGTTCCTGCACCATCTGTTCTAGACTTGTCTTTCTAGGTTTTCTTCCCCTTGTAGACAGAGGAGTATGATAGTGGTCTTCATTTTGAACTTGGCAGTCCTTAGATGCTTTGTTTAAAGCTGAACCTGCACAAGGACTTCATACTTCATCTGGCAAAAATAGCTTGCCTTTAAACATATCTTACCTTGTTCCTTTGTTCATTACAGTCCTGCTTCTTCTTGCTTCACATGTTGCTGAGCTCGCACCTTTGACAGATTCGCATCTTTGCATACTATCTTCAGCAGGTGTCTTCAATAGGCTCGCAACTATATAGGGGTCGCACCTTTTGATGAGCTCATAGCTTGCACTTCTCGCTAAGCTTGCAGCTTTGACATCTTGCTAAGCTTGTAGCTTGCACATTGGAAAGCTCACACTTTTTCCTTGAAAACTCCTCCTTCAGCTTATTCAAGCTTGTTTGGGAGTCTTTTAAGGTTGAGCTGATGTTGTCTTCTCTTCAAGCAGTCCTTGATGACATGCTTTGACAACTTTTTTTTTAACAAGCAGCGGAAGCAAACATCAATGGCCCTTAAGACTAAGGCTCATGATACCAATTGTTGGGGATTCAACACACTTTAACCGAGTAAAGTAAGAATTTCAAATAGAGCACCAGTAGCAACGTAT
Source organism: Gossypium anomalum (assembly GCA_025698475.1). Taxonomy (NCBI): domain Eukaryota; kingdom Viridiplantae; phylum Streptophyta; class Magnoliopsida; order Malvales; family Malvaceae; genus Gossypium; species Gossypium anomalum. The sequence continues at coordinate 67,313,467 of CM046964.1, forward strand.
TATACCCGGGTAAAACATGAAGGAAAAATGCTTGAAGTTCAAGCTTTTTAGCTATTGTTGGGAATTTTTGAAGCAGAGGACGAAATACAGGACAGAGCAAGGCAGTATTTTTACTTGCTCACAAATGTGCAGCAAGGGAGCTATGGCTTCAGCTCATTTAGCTCATCTTTTCAATAAGAAAAACAATACATTTATAGCTAAAAACTATCACCAAATACTACCTACTTCCACTAAGTAGCCTAGTAAATTGAAAAACATAACTTGCACACATGGTAAAGCTGATTTATCAATCTATCAGCACCTAATTACATTAAAAGCTATACCAACTCAGTTCATTTTGAACTAAAAACTAAACTAGTGCTTGAAGTAACAAAATGAACAATGACTTGAACTTTAGCCAAACATAAGTATGGCTTTGTGTTTTGTTCTACTTATTGGTTTGTTTCATGTCTTTGCATGTCTTTGCATGCATGCCAACTTCAACACACCTCCTTGGCTTGCATCTGCATACTCCTAGCTTAGCTTGCAAATCACGAAACTTGTTTGCATAAAGAAGCATATATCTTCTGCAAACATGTTTAGAAGCAGCATGCACTTCAAAATAAATATCACAGCAGCATGGTAGGCCAATTTTCCAACAAATATCTCAATCTAGACAAATAAGATATTGATGAATGGATCAAACCATTGAGCCTGTTTTTACTTAGATCCAATGCAACCAAATTCTTCATGTTTCCTATTTCATAAAGGATAGGGCCTTCTAGCATGTTTTCATTGAGATATAGTTTAACCAAACTCTTCATGTTTTGTAATTCAGATGGAATGAAACCACTAATTTGGTTTGAAGTGAAGTACAAAAATTTCAAATTGGTTAAGCGACCCAAAGTTGGAGGAATTGCCCCAGTGATTTGATTAAAGGATAAGTCCAACTGTTTTAAATTGGTTAATTTGCCAAGGTAGAAGGGATAGGACCACTAATTTGGTTTTTGGATAGGTTCAACATTTTTAAAGTGGTTAAGTTGCCCAAGGTAGAAGGAATAGGACCAAGAATTTGGTTATTGGATAGGTCCAACTGTTTCAAACTCTTCAAGTTTCCCCAATCTAGGGGGATAGAACCTTCAAAAGAGTTACCAGAAAGGTTGAGTTCTTTTAAACGTGTAAGTTTTCCAAGGGATAGAGGTAGCTGACCCGTTAGATAATTGTGATAAAGATAAATTCTTGTGATGCTTCTAGCATTATCACATAGAATACCTGGCCAGGTGCAACGTTTCGAAGTGTCATTGCTGTGCCAACGCCACCAACCAGTACGGAGGAGAGCTTCGGCTTCCATTTCTAGCGAGGATACTGTGTCCAATCTAGTTGAATCAGTACCCAAAGTTGGAACAACGGTAACCACGAATGAAATCAAAACACAAGAAAGGACAAAGGTAGTGAAACAAACAGGTGAGGCCATCTTGAGCTTATTTCTGTATGTTTTGGTAATAGTATAGGTTCGTGATTTCCAGGCTAATAACTTAATCGAATTTAAACAAAGTTTATTGCTTTGGAAGTCAAGGTCTTCCCTTCTATAATTTCGTTTTGAGTCCTGTGGTCACGGCCTGCCATGAGAGGCCAATAATGACCCACACGGGAACCATTAATTTGTTCATTCATAATTTCTCCATTATGATCATTCCTCGAAACCGCCCCAAAATGTTTTGGGTCAAACTTAAGTCCATATATTATATTTTCCACTGTGCAAATAAACTTCATTTATTATAGTCAATGCTCTTACTATTCTTCACTTCGAAAAGGCAACACGTTTGGAACTTGCATGCATGTTATGCACGCATTTCCAAAGGTTTTTACACTTTCTGTATTAATATTACTATACGAAGTCGAATCCTAATATTTGTGTTGGTTTTAAAATTAATTAGCATAAGATTCAGAGTTCTATCCTAATTGTTATAAACCTATTTGTCCTTTTCCCTATTGTAATGTAGTTGCTTACTTAAACAAAATAAATAAATAAATAAAAAGTATAAGAGAGGCGCGAAGCCAAAACAATTTTTCAGGGGCCAAATGAAATTTTAATTTTTTATAGTCTATATTTTTATAATTTTTAAAGTATTAAATTAAATTTTTATAATTTTAAGGGGCCAAAGTGCAATTTTACCTTTACTAATTTAAAATTTTAAAAAAAATTATAGGCATAAATGGCAATTTTTCATTTTAGGGGGGCCGGGCCCATACCAGCCCCCCTAGAATCGCCTCTGGTATAAGATCTAAAATATTTGGGGTAAACTACACAATTGATCAGTAAACTTTCACAAGTTTTTATTTTGATCTCCAAAAAATAAAAAATTTATTTTAGGCATAGCAGTAAAAAAAATATTTTCATTTTAGGCACTGCTGTTTAAAACTGTTCTCATTTTGGTCATGTATCTTTAATTCAATGTCATGTACACTCATGTTAGCCACCCAATTTTAATAAATTTTCATTGTGGTCACTCATTTCTTTTCTAGAATTTATTTTATTTTATTTTTTAAATAAAGAAGAAAAAAACATGGAGTTTTACAGGAAATTGAATTATTCAACTGCGAAGATGAAAACTAAGTTTTTCTATGTAACTTAGTTCCCAGTAAAAACCTAAATAATTCACTAGAAAAACCTAAGTTTTTTTCCTTATTACTGAAAAAAACTAAAATTAATTTTGAAAGAGAGGAAAAAGGGAAATGAAAAAATAAAATGATTTTTCTGTAAATATGGAAGCTTTTCTTATAAAATACCAAGTAATTCCTTGTAAAATTCTAATTTTTTTCGTTTTGCCGGAAAAAGTTTAAAATTAATTTTAGAAAAATGAAAAAGTTAAAAGACCTAGACGTTACGGTTGAATTCAGCATGCCACATGGAAATATTGCTAACGTTTTATCAAAAATCTCTTTATTAGGGTTTAAAGAATGTTAATGATTTAAGTTTAGGTAAATGGAAGCTGTACACCAGGTAGGAAGCCAAAAAAGAGGAGGTGAGTCTGTTGGACTGCTTAAGTACCAAGCTCTTCCCGGATCCAATCCTAGACATGCACACATCCATTGCCACACTTAAAGCATGTTACCTGCTCATGAACATCAATTTTAGCTTATGCCTATTTAAAATATTCATTTCTTGTTTTAAAAATATTTACGTTGCGGAAGCTTTGTTCAGTTATCGTGTTGCTTTGAAAATAGGTAACTTTTATAAAACGCGCCTTAGTGCTAACCAGTTTAATAATCCAAAATAAAAATAATTAAAAGAGCGGCCTTATTACAACTTTAAGAAAATGAAAATAATCAAAGGTAAAAGAAATGCAGACTTATTTAAAAACCAGAAATTAATCTTCATGGCCACTCTGAATCCCGCCCAGCTCCAAGTCCACCAATTAGGGCTCACCTGCAAGGATGGAAAGAAAGGGGTGAGTTTGGGGAAAACTCAGTGTGTACAAAAACCCATCCAAAGCCCAAGTCAGCTCGAGTCCATTGGGCTTAAGCCCTATTCAGATAACAGTACACAGTGGACCGAAGCCTTTTTCAGAATATAGTAACAAGGCCTTAGCCCCTTTTAACATAACAGTGTGGCCCATAGGCCCAATTCAATAACATAAGTAACAATAGTAACAATGAATGCAAGCCCATCTGGGGAGACTACTCAACCCACCAACCGCTACACTGCACCCGTACCAGCCTTACACTCCATGTGGGGAATATCTCAACCCACCCAGCCCTACACTCCACAGTTGCAGCAATGCTGCTCAAATATCAGTAAGTTGAGGTAAAGCCTCCAGTACGTGGATAAACCACTTTCAATACTTCCTCCAACGATATCCCAGTCCCACGCAACAGATATTAATAATAACATAACATGCAGAATACAGTATTAATCAATCATGCATTTTAGTCAATTTAAACCCTAGGGGTATATCGGTAATTTTGCTCTTAGGGCAAATCCGTAACCTTACGCATCTACATAAGTTACTTCAGTGTTTTTTAACAGTTTTATGCAATTTGATTCCACCGTCTAGCTAACAGGCTGATTCGCTCATCCCTTACCTTTTTGCCAAAACCGATAGCTAGCTCCGAATCTGATTGCTCCAACGAACCACGCCTTCAATCCAACACTTAAGTAGACACTAATCATTGACAGAAAACATCAGTTAAAGTCCTTAGAGCCATATGCCCAAATCGACAGCCTCTCTAGATTTTAGGGACTTCGGCTTTTCTTAACTTTGTAAAATAGGACCAGATCTGAGATGATAAGCACTTGCCCCTTACTCCTTCTTGATTTCCACGTAATCCGGTACAGATTTATCCTTAAAACAATGGTAAAACTCGAATCCAGGAGTTTTGGAGTTTCAGCTATAAGCTCCTAAATCTCTGGTATTTCGACTTTTGGGTGATGAAGGAGATGACAATATGAGGCTATAACCTTGATGTAGAATTGCCGACAAGTATCTAGGGTTTAGAAAAAACGATCGTTGACTAATAAAAGCAAAATTATTGAAGGATTTGTCTTTGAAGAAGACGACACAAGTAGTGTGTTTTTTGGGGTTTCGGCTTTTGTGGTTTCAGAAAAAAGTGTTGGTGAACAGCAGGATTGATGGACGGTTTTGGAGAAGAAAATAGAGAAAGAAGAATAGGAAGGATGGTGGTTTCGGCTAGAGAGGAAAAAGAGAGAAAAGAGCAACCTTAAGGTGCCTGAGCAGAAGAAAACGGCACCACTCAAAATCTTAAGTGCCGAAATATTAACCTAAAGCCCCTCTGCTGAATTCCCCTCTCCAATTCCCAAAGTTCGGCCAACTCTTAGCCGCTCTCCCAATCCCTTAAATCTCTCCCCTTATCACTCCTTAATCCATGCGTTTGACTATCTTCCAACTCTCCTCATCAGAGTTCCACTCTGCTTCCAACTCCTATCTGTCCAAGTCATAAAAATATCACCTCTAGATGTCAACTCCAAGAATCGAACCTTGGCCCTCCCACAACACTGACACGCCACCTTTTTAGCTCCCAATGGCGCCACTTAACCACCTTGCCAGAGGTTACCTACATAATTCTTCTTCAAAACCCACCTAACTAAAACCCCTCCACTAAAAAGACAACCTTACTATTTTGCCGAGTTTAACTTGAACTTGGGCCTTCTGAAGACCCTCTACCACAATTAAACATAATACTAACATTCGGAACATGAAAATTTTTAAAATTCACTACATGAATTGAAAAATTGAAAAAAACCCAAAAATCAGGGCGTTATAACTCTACCCCCTTAAAAAAATTTTGGCCTCGAAATTTACCTGATCCAAATAACTGAGGGTATTACTAACGCATAGTCTCTTCTGACTCCCAAGTAGCTTCTTCCCTTCCATGATTGCGCCACAGTACCTTTACTAACGGAACCGATTTCCTTCTCAAAACCTTAGCCTCTCGGTCTAGAATTTGCACGGGTTCCTCCTCAAAAGTCAAATCAGTCTTTACTTCAATCTCCTCCACCGACACAACATGTGAAGGATCTGATCGATATCACCTCAACATGGACACATGGAAGACGTCATGGATTCTGTCCAACTCCTGTGGTAACTCTAACTGATATGCTACTGGCCCTACCCGTTTAAGAATCCGATAAGGCCCTATAAACCGCGGACTTAGTTTGCCTTTCCTACCGAACCTCAAAATTTTCTTCTAAAGGGAAACCTTCAAGAAAACCATATCCCCAACAGCGAACTCAATCTCTTTGCGCTTCAGATCTGCATACGACTTCTGTCTATCAGATGCCTCCTTTAATCGGTCTCTTATTAACCTAACCTTACTTTCAGTATCTGCCACCAATTCCGGTCCAAGCACTTGTCGTTCTCCCAATTCCGTCCAACATGTCGGCGTACGACATCTTCGTCCATAAAGCGCTTTATATGAAGCCATCTGAATACTTGCTTGATAGCTGTTATTGTATGCAAACTCTGCCAATGGCAAGTAGTCCTCCCAACTACCACGAAAATCGATGATACAACCTCTCAACATATCCTCTAAAACTTGAATAACCCTTTTCGATTGTCCATCTATCTGTGGGTGAAAAGCGGTGCTAAAATCCAGTCGTGTACCCAACGCTTCTTACAACTTCCGCCAAAACTGAGATGTAAACCTAGGGTCTCGATCAGAAATTATCGACACTGGCACCCCATGCAGTCGCACTATCTCTGCCACATATAGCTTGGCCAACTTTTGCAGTGAGTAGTCAGTACGAACAGGTATGAAATGGGCAGATTTTGTTAACCTATCCACAACTACCCACACCGAATCTTTCTTGGTGGGTGTCAAAGGTAACCCACTCACAAAGTCCATTGTTACCCTTTCCTACTTCCATAGCGGAATTTTTACCGGTTGCAGCAATCCAGAAGGCAATTGGTGCTCAGCCTTAACCTGCTGGCACGTCAGACATTTCCCAACGAATTCAGTCACCTCTCGTAAGTCTCGATATAACTTATTTCCTCCAGGATGCATGGCACAGAGTCCACAATGAGCCTCTTTTAGAATTAACTGTCTCAATTCAGGGTCCTTCGGAATACAAACCCTTCCACGAAAGCACAGAACTCCTTCAGTGTTCAGTCTAAAATCCTCAATCTTACCATTCTTAACTTGCTGGAACCGAAGAGCTAATGAATCGTCCTTCAACTATTTTTCCTTAATCTGTTCAGTCCAAGTAGGCCTCACTTGCAATTCTGCCAACAAGCTTCCGTCGTCGAATAGACTTAAACGTGCAAACAAGGCTCTCAAATCAGTAACAACCCTTCGACTCAACGCATCTGCCACCACATTAGCCTTCCCTGGGTGGTACTCAATCGAATAGTCGTAATCCTTAAGCAACTCCACCCATCTACGTTATCTAAGGTTCAACTCCTTCTGAGTCAACAAATACTTTAGGCTCTTATGATCTGTGTATATGATGCACTTTTCCCTATATAAGTAATGTCTCCAAATTTTTAACGCGAAAATCACTGCTGCTAGCTCTAAATCATGCGTAAGGTAATTCACTTCATGAGTCTTAAGCTGTCGCGATGCATAAGCGACCACCTTACCCTCTTGTATCAATACGCAACCTAACCCCACATGCGACGCATCGCTGTATACAGTAAAGTCCTTCCCAGACACCGGTTGAATCAACACTGGCGCTTCGATCAATACCTTTTTCAACTGATCAAAATTTTTGCTGTCTCTCGGTCCAGACAAATGGTACTCCTTTCTTTATGAGTTTTGTCAAGGGTGCTGCCATCACCGACAAACCCTTCACAAACCTTCTGTAGTAACCTGCCAACCCTAGGAAACTCCGAATTTCTGATACTGACCTGGGTGGCTTCCATTCCAGAATAGCCTCAATTTTACGATGATTCACCTTAATCCCCTCAGCAGAGACCACATGCCCTAAGAAAGTTACCTCCCTCAACCAGAATTCACACTTGCTGAATTTTGCATAGAGTTTCTTTTCCCTTAACACTTGTAGCACAATGCGGAGATGCTCATCATGTTTCGTTTCCGTTTCAGAGTATACTAGGATATCATCGATAAAGACGACTACAAATCGATCCAAGTAAGGTTGGAATACTCGATTCATCAAATCCATGAAAGCTGTAGGTGCGTTCGTCAGCCCAAACGGCATGACCAAGAACTCGTAATGTCCATACCGAATTCAGAATATTGTCTTATGAATATCCCCTTCTTTTACCCTTAGCTGATGGTATCCAGAACGAAGATCGATTTTGGAGAATACTGAACCCCCGTAAGTTGATCGAATAGATCATCAATCCTTGGTAGTGGATACTTATTCTTAATTGTCAGTTTGTTCAACTAGCGATAATCGATGCACATGCGCATCGTTCTGTCCTTTTTCTTCACAAACAGAACCGGTGCTCCCCAAGGAGACACACTAGGTCTAATGAAGCCTCTATCCAACAACTTTTGGATTTGAGCTTTCAGTTCCGCCAACTCTTTCAGTGCCATCCTGTAGGGTGCAATGGATACTAGAGCTGTTCCAGGAAATAAATCGATTCCAAACTCAACTTCTCGATTCGGAGGTAATCTAGGAAGCTCTTCCGAAAAAACATCCTAAAATTCCCTAACAGTTCTGATGGTCTCCACAGTCAGATCCTCAGTTCTTGTTTGGCTTACCAAAGCCAAATATGCTTCGCATACCTTGCGCATCAACTTCTCAGTCCTCAACGCCGATACTACATTGGACAAGTAATCCCTTCGTTCTCCAATAATCATTACCTCTTCATCATTGACAGTCCTTAACACCATCCTCTTAGCTGTACAATCCAAAGTTGCCTTATGCTTGGTCAACCAATCCATCCCTAGAATCAAATCGAATTCTTCAAATGGTAACTCCATCAAATCTCCACAGAAAACCCTGCCTTGAATCTCTAAAGGCACCTCCCTGAAGAGTTTCTCTATCTTAACCGAATGACCTAAAGGACTTATCACAGTTACCCCACATACAGTCTCCTCAAAGTGCACACCCAGTGCCTCAGAAATGTTATATGCCACATATGAATGAGTTGATCCCACATCAATCAGAGCAGTATAAGGTACACTATAGATCAAGAACGTACCAATTATAACATCGGTCGTCACCTCCTCTCGCGCGACCGGCAAAGATATACCAAAGCTAGCTGACGAGCATCAGCGTTACCAATACCCCTGCCAGGTGCCCCACGTCCACGGCCATTACCACCGCGACCTTGTCCACGACCTCTTGGCAGCGGCGGTCCATCCCTCACTGGTTGAGCCGGTCGTACAGCCCCTTGTTCAGCCACTTGAGCCTGAGTGGCCCTTCTAGGACAATCTCTAATCCTATGCTCTTTTGACCTACAACGAAGACAAGCCCCAGAACGCTTCCAGCACTCCCCTTGATACATTCTACCACAATCTCCACAAGCTTGCGGTTTAATCGTATTCACTGAAACTGTTCAAACCGGTTCCTCCATCCTAGCAGCACCAGCTGGTCCAGCATCCCTCCTGAACCGATTTCGATCCCTATCACGGTTCTTCCATTCAGCCTATTTCACCTCCTCGACTATCTTAGCCTTCTCTACCAGTGCAGCAAAATCTCGTTCTCTCTACGGAGCTATGAGCACCCTTAGCTCATCCCTGAGGCCATCCTCAAACCGAACACTGCGCTTATATTCGGTGGAAACGATGCCCCTAGCATACCGGCTCAATCGTAGAAACTCTGCCTCATATTTAACAACGGTCCTACTTCCTTGGGTCAGATTCAGGAACTCCTTTCTGCGTGCATCCACATAGCTAGCTCCAACATATTTTGCCTTAAAAGTCTGCTTGAACAGCTCCCATGTTACCCTCTCAGCTGGGGCACCCTCTCTCACAATGATCCATCATCGTACGCCGTCCCATGGCAATGACACCGCCCCTTTCAACCACATTTCCACCGAGCAGGCCTGGGTCATCCATAATCCGCTCTGTGGCTTCCAACCAGTACTCAGCCATATTTGGGGCTACTCCAGATATGCCCCTAAAAACCTCGGCTCCGTTGGCCCGAAGTCGTTCAGAAATGGACCTCCTATTCATGGGCCCGACATTAGCTCCGGCCACCCATTTCAAAACCCTCAACATGGCCTGAGACAATGCGTCGTCCCCTGCGGCCCGGTCATACGACCCATTTTCATTAACCGGTGGTGGACGAGCCTCGCCAGCTGAGATGTGTTCAGAGGATGCAGATCCAGCTTGAATACTACCTCGGCCTCGACCACGGCCTCTTCCCCGAGCAACCCTCGCACTCATATCGATTTATCTGATTATGAACTTTATGCCGTTAGTTTACTGTTTCCACTATTTATTACAAAATGTCTTATGAACGGATAGAGTTTCAGAGTTATTTTCGCGAAATCGTAATTTAGCTACGGTCTCAGTTTTTGTAGCCTACATAGTACTATATCTAAGGCTCAGTACTATCTACAGTATTATTTTCAGTTTAGTTCCGTATAAATATTTAAAGCAAAAAAATTAATACTTACAGACTTGGTGCCGGGGATTCAGTGTGCCACTCATTCAGAAATAAAAAATTTAAATTTATTCTTTTTGAAAATAAAATTTAAAATAATTTTCTAGAAATTTCCACAAAATCGATTTCAATGTTTTTGCATGGAACTAGATTTCAAAATTTTATAAAAATGTTTAGACCCGATCCACAGCCGAGTTATTACAACCGGGCTCTGATACCACTAAATATAACACCCCAAACTCGGCCCAGACGTTACGGCCGAATTCAGCATGCCACATGGAAATATTGCTAACATTTTATCAAAAATCTCTTTATTAGGGTTTAAAGAATGTTAATGATTTAAGTTTAAGTGAATGGAAGCTGTGCACCAGGTAGGAAGCCAAAAAAGAAGAGGTGAGTCTGTTGGACTGCTTAAGTACCAAGCTCTTCCCAGATCCAATCCTAGACATGCACACATCCATTGTCACACTTAAAGCATGTTACCTGCTCACGAACATCAATTTTAGCTTATGCTTATTTAAAATATTTATTTCTTGTTTTAAAAATATTTACGTTGCAGAAGCTTTGTTCGGTTATCGTATTGCTTTGAAAATAGGTAACTTTTATAAAACGCGCCCTAGTGCTAACCAGTTTAATAATCCAAAATAAAAATAATTAAAAGAGCGGCCTTATTACAACTTTAAGAAAATGAAAAAAATCAAAGGTAAAAGAAATGCGAACTTATTTAAAAACCAGAAATTAATCTTCATGGCCACTCTGAATCCCGCCCAGCTCCAAGTCCACCAATTAGGGCTCACCTGCAAGGATGGAAAGAAAGGGGTGAGTTTGGGGAAAACTCAGTGTGTACAAAAACCCATCCAAAGCCCAAGTCAGCTCGAGCCCATTGGGCCTAAGCCCTATTCAGATAACAGTACATAGTGGACCGAAGCCCTTTTCAAAATACAGTAACAAGGCCTTAGCCCCTTTTCACATAACAGTGTGGCCCATAGGCCCAATTCAGTAACATAAGTAACAATAGTAACAATGAATGCAAGCCCATCTGGGGAGACTACTCAACCCACCAACCGCAACACCCGTACCAGCCCTACACTCCATGTGGGGAATATCTCAACCCACCCAGCCCTACACTCCACAGTTGCAGCAATGCTGCTCAAATATCAGTAAGTTGAGGCAAAGCCTCCAGTACGTGGATAAACCACTTTCAATACTTCCTCCAATGATATCCCAGTCCCATGCAACAGATATTAATAATAACATAACATGTAGAATACAGTATTAATCAATCATGCATTTTAGTCAATTTAAACCCTAGGGGTATATCGGTAATTTTGCTCCTAGGGCAAATCCGTAACCTTACGCATCTACATAAGTTACTTCAGTAATTTTTAACAGTTTTATGTAATTTGATTCCACCGTCTAGCTAACAGGTTGATTCGCTCATCCCTTACCCATATAGGTCCGTAAGCCCATTGGGCCCAGTTTTGGCCCATCGAGGCCCTTTTTTCGAAGTACGTTAAATGTCACACGATACCAACTTACCACCTTGTGGTGCCAGATCTAACAATTTCTTTACGTCTTGAGAGCACTCGAATACTCACAAGCCCATGAAATACCGAGATTTTGGCATTTCAGCTTTTACCTATTTGAACTGAGAAAGGGTGTTCGGTACACACCTGTTTCGCTATGACTGCTACCGAGATCCCTTTCGATGTCTTACAATTTATTAGCACAGTTCTTATTTACAAACCACAATCACTAAACCCAAAACTTACTTATCCAAGATCGAACCATGTCCTTAAAAGCCTTTAAAACCTTCCCTTTTTGCCAAAACCCATAGCTAGCTCCGAATCTGATTGCTCCAACGAACCACGCCTTCAATCCAATGCTTAAGTAGACACCAATCATTGATAGAAAACATCAGTTAAAGACCTTAGAGCCATATGCCCAAATCGACAGCCTCCCTAGATTTTAGGGACTTCGGCTTTTCCTAACTTTGTAAAATAGGACCAGATCTGAGATAATAAGCACTTACCCCTTACTCCTTCTTGATTTCCACATAATCCAGTACAGATTTATCCTTAAAAGAATGGTAAAACTCGAATCCAGGAGTTTTGGAGTTTCGGCTATAAGCTCCTAAATCTCTGGTATTTCGGCTTTTGGGTGATGAAGGAGATGATAATATGAGGCTATAAACTTGATGTAGAATTGCCGGCAAGTATCTAGGGTTTAGAAAGAACGATCGTTAACTAATAGAAGCAAAATTATTGAAGGATTTGACTTTGAGGAAGACGACACAAGTAGTGTATTTTTTGGGTTTTCGGCTTTTGTGGTTTCAGAAAAAAGTATTGGTGAACAGCAGGATTGATGGATGGTTTTGGAGAAGAAAATAGAGAAAAAAGAATAGGGAGGATGGTGGTTTTGACTAGAGAGGAAAAAGAGAGAAAAGAGCAACCTTAAGGTGTCTGAGCAGAAGAAAACGGCACCACTCAAAACCCTAAGTGCCGAAATATTAACCTAAAGCCCCTCTGTTGAATTCCCCTCTCCAATTCCCAAAGTTCGGCCAACTCTTAGCCTCTCTCCCAATCCCTTAAATCTCTCCCCTTATCACTCCTTAATCCATGCGTTTGACTATCTTCCAACTCTCTCTATCAGAGTTCCACTCTGCTTCCAACTCCTATCTGCCCAAGTCATAAAAATAACACCTCTAGATGCCAACTCCAAGAATCGAACCTTGGCCCTCCCACAACACTGACACGCCACCTTTTTAGCTCCCAATGGCGCCACTTAACCACCTTGCTAGAGGTTCTTTTGTGACATAACCTACATAATTCTTCTTAAAAGCCCACCTAACTAAAACCCCTCCACTAAAAAGACAACCTTACTATTTTGCCGAGTTTAACTTGAGCTTGGGCCTTCTGAAGACCCTCTACCACAATTAAACATAATACTAACATTCAAAACATGAAAATTTTTAAAATTCACTACATGACTTGAAAAATCAAAAAAAACTTAAAAATCAGGGCGTTACAAGTCTAGATTATTTTATTATTATTTTACTTATGAATTTAGCCTATAAATAGGTTCTTGTACAACCTTAGAAAATACACCAATTAGAGATTAGAACTCATAACACATTTAGAGAATTTTGTGTTTACGTTTTGTGGGTTCTTTACTTTCGAGTTTTCGGGGTTTAGTTTTTATATCCATCTGTTTGTATTCTTCGTTCTTTTGCCATTATAGTAAAATTATCTTTGCCTGTGGTTTTTTATCCTATTTGGAGGGGTTTTTCCACGTTAAATTTGTGTGTTCAATTTCTCAATTTATTTCGCTATTTTACTTATTCGTTGCTTAATCGAGTCAAAATCCTAACAAGTGGTATCAGAGCTAGTTCAATTTTCATAGATCAGCCCGTTCAGAGATGGCAACAATAAGGTTTGAAATTGAGAAGTTCGATGGTGAGACAAATTTCAATCTGTGGCAAGTTCGAATGATGGCAATTCTAGTTCAATCAAGCTTGAAAAAGGTTGTTATCGGGAAAAAGCCTGAGGATCTAAATAAAACAGAATGGGAAGAGCTTGATGAAAAGGCTTTGTCTGTAATCTAGTTGTGCCTCGCGAATACGGTATTACAGGAGGTATTGATGGAGAAGACCTCATCTGCCTTGTGGAAAAGGTTAGAAACTTTTTATGCGACTAAGTCTCTGGCTAACCGTTTAGTGTTGAAACAATATCTATTTACGTTTTGCATGAACGAAGGTGAGCTTCTTAGAGATCACATCAGTCAATTCATTACGCTTTTAAATGATTTAAAGAACGTTGAGGTTCATATTGATGATAAAGATCAAGCTATGCTATTATTGTGCTTTTTACCTCCTTCATACAAGTCTTTCAAGGAGACTTGATTTATGGCAGAGACAAACTCTCGTTCGAAGATGTGAAGGGTCATTTATTGAGTAGAGACAAACTCGACAATGAGCTTCATTTGGATAGTAAAGCAGATAGGCAAGCTTCCGTTTTGGTAGCATCAAAGAAACGAGACAAAAGGTGTCGCTATTGTAAAGAGTTCGGTCATGTCAAAGCAGATTGTTATAAACTGCGAAACAAAAGAGCTGCTGAGGGTAACGAGGAAGATGTAGCTGGTGCTAATTTGGCCGATGAAAACGGTGATGATTTCTTGTCAGTGTCAACGAGCAATAACTCCAAGCTCACGTCCGAGTGGATCCTAGATTCAGGATGTTCTTTCCACATGTGTCCCAATATGGTTTTTCACATACAGTTCAGTTAAAGGTGGAGTTGTGCGCATGGGAAACTATTCATCTAGTAAGGTAATTGGTATTGGTACTGTTAAAATTAAGATGCACGATGGGACGATTAGGACACTCTCAGATGTTAGGTATGTACCTGATTTACGAAAGAATCTCATCTCCTTAAGTATTTTAGACTTGAAAGGATTTAGAATCAACATCGAGTCGAGCGGCATTAAAGTATCTCATGGAGCTCTCGTTTTGTTAAAAGGTAAAAGGACTGGCAGTCTTTATATTCTGGAAGGTTCTACAGTGACCGGTGAAATTGGATGTCCCTCATCCGTTAAGGAGTCGGAGTCAACTCATTTGGAGCGGAGGCAACTTGGTCATAGGAGGGAAAAAGGTATTACAGTTTCGTTGAAGAGAGGTTCTCTTTTGGATGCAGGTTTTGAAAATTTAGGGCACTGTGTTCGTGAAAATCAGACCTGGGTTAGTTTTGATTTGGCAGTGTACAAGTCGAAGGCTAAAAGTCTTCCAGTTTCTAAGCACAAATTCGACTCAGTTAATTCCCTGCATAGTTCAAGATAGGCTAGTGGCGGGCTTTGGCAAAGATGGTGTTGTGGAAATATGAGTCAATGTGGAGATTTGTTAAATATGACTCCTATTTTCAATCAAATTTGAAAAATAATCTTCTGGTTAAACTCTGTTTATTTGTTTCAATTAAACTCTGATAAGTCTAGATTATTTTATTATTATTTGACCTATGAATTTAGCCTATAAATAGGCTCTTTTACAATCTTAGAAAATACACCCATTAGAGATTAGAACTCATAACACATTTAGAGAATTTTGTGTTTACATTTTGTGGGTTCTTTACTTTCGGGTTTTCGGGGTTTAGTTTTTATCTCCATCTTTTTGTTTTCTTCGTTCTTTTGCCATTATAGTAAAATTATCTTTGCCTGTGGTTTTAGAGATTAAATTGAAAAGTGTTGAAATTGTGAAAAATTTTGATATTTTATAGAATTCATGGACTGTTATCGATATGTATGATAATAATAGTTGGAAATAAGGATTAAATTGCAATAATTTTATTTTCTTGACCCTAAGGATGAAATCATCATTAATTAAAAGTTTAGGGGCAAAATGGTAATTTTGCCTGGAGCATTAATTAAATGCATTAGAATATGAAATGAATAAAAATGATGATCAAATTTATTTATAAAGATCCAGACGACACAAATACAAGACTTGATCATGGAAAAGAAAAGATATCAGAATAATGAAGTCATAAACACGAACAATCAATGAGGTAAGTTTGTGTAACTTGAATTGTATTTTTAAACACTTGAAATATGTGGTTATGTAATGAAAATATGATTTGAATATTCAATTTATGATAATTGATGAAATATTGGTAAATACTCGATATAACTTGAAAATAAATCCCTGTTGAATGGAAGGAAAATTCGATGGATCTCTGAAAAGGAATTGACGGTAAAAAGGATCTAGCCCGGACGGATGATCCTAACCTGATATAGCCCTCCCGAAGAATATGTGGAAAATAGATTTAGCCCGGACGGGTAATCCGAATTAGGGTTTGAATTTAGCCTGGACTGGTAATTCAGATCCAAGCTCATTAGAGTAATTGTCGTTGCAGAGGATTTAGCTGGGTGGTAATCCCGACAATACTCTATGAGTTTATATTACTGGATTTAGCCTAGGTGGTAATCCCACCGTAAGGATTAAGTTCGCGGGAGTGTGCTCTCTGATATGAAATGTGTAAGACCATGGTTGAAAGATACCATGGCAACCTGATATGAAACGTGTAAGACCATGGTTGAAAGATACCATGGCAACTTGATATGAAACGTGTAAGACCATGGTTGAAAGATACCATGGCAACCTGATATGAAACGTGTAAGACCATGGTTGAAAGATACCATGGCAACCTGATAGGAAATGTGTAAGACCATGGTTGAAAGACACCATGGCAACCCGATATGAAATGTGTAAGACCATGGTTGAAAGATACCATGGCAACATGACAGAAAATGAGTAAGACCATAGTTGAAAGACACTATGGCATCATGTCAAAGATAAATAAGACCGTGGATGGGAGACGCTATGACATCTGTTGAACAATTGATATTCAGGTAATATGTATCAGATGACGAATGGTTATATGAAATAATTATGAAGATAGATAAATGAAATAAGTATAAGTACATGGAATATAATTTATGTTAAGTTTGATATAAGCTATTACCGGAATAAATATACATAAAATATATGGAAATGATGGATTATGAAATATTGATATAATGAAATGAATGATATATGCTTATGAAGAAACGGTAAGAGAATGATATGTTTGGGTGATTAGAGCAGTGCCTAGAACTGCAAATCATGAGGCCGACGGTTTGGAAAATACTGGTGTGGGTAGACGTGAACCTGTGCTATGGGTAAGAGGCTAGTGTTTAGTTTTATTTTGCTTTGTTTCTGACCCTGTTTTCAATTTTGTGTATGGTATTGCAGTAAGCCAAGGCTACTCTTATTGTTCTGGTAAGTTTGCAGTTGCAGCTGAAACTTTCAGCCTCATGTTTTAAATAATACTAGTACTTTGCCTTTAAAAAAGTGATTTTTTTCATGTAAAAACCTAAATTTTTTCCAATACATTCAAGATTTTCTCTTTTACTAAAAATAATTTTAAAAAAATAAAAAAGATAAAATAAATGACCAAAAGAAAAAAATTTAAATTGGGTGGCTAAAATGAATGTATAACAACATTATTGAATTAACAGCAGTTGACCAAAATGAAAGCAGTTTTCAACGGTAGTATCTAAAATGAAAATTTTTATTTTTCTGTGCCCAAAATGAATTTTTTTGAAAATTGTATGATTAACGGGTCAATCTAATACTTGTTCTCTAACATGTACTTATACATTAACTTTGAAATTCACTTGGCAATGACAACACTTTGTTATCAATCAACTATATATCAATCTCAATGCATTATTAGTGTCTAAGCCGACAATAGCACTTGACTAAGGACATTTAAGAATAATTCTATTATTCTTAGGACTATATGATTAAACGGTTTATTTAATTCACAAAAATAAAAACTAAAATAAAAATGAAAATGCTTTTTATTAAACTAGGTGAATAAGTATATAATTACAATCATCTCATGCTTGGTTTTCGAGCATAATCCAATAGATGCCACCCACCTTGTCATGTTCTAGTAGAATTTCATATTTTCTATTAAAATATTATTATCCGGCTTCTAATTAAAAAGTTTCAATTAGTAGTTAATAAATATATATATTAAAATTAAAAATGTTTGATTAAACTCGAATCAATATATTTGAAACTAGATCATTTAGTAACACAAAGTAATTGATGTGGACTCAACAATGATAAAACCAAATTCGCATTTTCTTGAACTAAGTCAATGTAATTGCAAATTTAAGTCTCTTTTTTTACGCACCAAACTCATTCTTATCTCAATTCCCAAGTGATTGATTAAGCAGGTCAATTTGGTTTATGTTGAATTGTTAATAAACCATATTTGAAAATTTATAAATTATATAATTTTTAATTGTATTAATTAAAATATTATTATACGAGGTGCATTGGTAAAATATACTTGGCATGAAATTCATTTTCTCTTCCTCGTGATTGCTTACTTATAAAAAATAGGTATAAAACCCAAAATAATTATATTGGAAACAATAAGATATTTATTTGTATTACATTAACATTTTTAAAAATTAAAAATTTAAAAACAATGTTATATTAATATAAAATTTTATTATTAAATTTAAATAAAAATATTTTTATTGCTGTTTAAACAATGTAATGGATCATTTAACCGAGCTTATGTGGGTTGGGCCCAATTTAGATTTTTTTAAAAAAAATTGAGCCTTGGCGCAACATGGCTATGAATACCTTTATATTACACTATTTACTTATTTTTCTTTTACAAAAAATTAATAATCTTAGGAGTGAAAAAAAAATCATAAATATTAAATTTACTAAACTATTGTAGTTTTAAAATAATTATATAAGGTTATGTCTTATAAGTTTTTAGAATACTTTTTCTACGAGTGTTGTGTCGCCTAGTGGACGAGGGCTTGGTAGGGCAAAGAAAAAGGTTTATTTACATAAGAAAGAGTTGCTGGAAGAAGGGGTGGGGCAAGAGGATGATTGTATTAGTGCGATGGAGGATAGTTTACACCTCAAGATGCTTACACCTCTCTTCGAATACTTAGCATTGCCAATAGATACTAACGATTGTCTAGTCTGGTCTTTCTTTGATTTGGCATTTGGTGAAATTGTTTTTCAAGATCCTTGGGGCTCTCTAGCTTGCTTTGGCGGGGGTTGTGAATTAGTGATCCCAACTCTTTTTTCAAATACTCGAGAATGCTCAACTTTCCTATCCAAACCCATGGCTTGTTCAACCATTTTTGCTCATTTAGCTAGATCATTGAATATTTTAAGCTTGTACGAAACTAGTTAAACTTGATGCTCATCTCTCATTTCCCTAAGGAATCGTTTGCAACTTTCATCTTTGGTGAGTACTAACATGAGAGCATACTTGTTGAGTCATAATTACTCTCATTCGTAGTCGATACTATTGTTCGATTGTCGTAGTTATAGTTAGTTTAGTGACCATCACACATTCGTTGCCGGACCAACTGCGACCTTAATTGTAATTTAATTAAAAAATTTATACATAATATCAAGTTCATTACATCATTAACACAAGATATATAATAAATTTCGGGGTTAAATGAGCTTATGAAAGTGCTTTTGATAACTCGAGGTTGAATGAGGGCTAAAATATAAAATTTCAAAATTGTCAAGTTAGCGTCGCGAACTAAAACCCCCGAAGCTTGGCCTGCCCCGAATATATATGTTAAATAATAATTATATATATTTATATTAAATAACTAACCCAATAAAAATTAAACCCATTACCCAAAACCTAAAAAAAAACATACCAAACTAAATAACCCAACCCAAAATATAAGATTTTGAAAATTATATTTAATAAAATAAAATCTTTATTATATTTATTTGTGTTTTTTAATATAATAAAACATTTATTATATTTATGGTAGTATTTTTTAATATAAATCTTTTTTAATTTGTTAGAAAACTTTTATTTTATCACTTTTTATTTCATTTAGTGTATTATATATAATTTTTAAATTACTTTTAAATAAAAACTAATCTAAAAATCAAATATGGGCGAGCCGAGTCAGACCCAAATTTATCTTTCTTAAATTGGTTTGGGATTGGGAAAAAAAGTAAGTCATTTTTTCAAGCTAGGTTAGGCTTGAAAAATTGATCTAGATATTTGCATAGGCTTGTTCTGATCAGCTAACTCGATCCATGGACATCTTTACTCTCCATCATATAGATATTATATACCTAGACTAATAAAATTTTAAAATTTTATATAAAAATTTACTTATATTAACTTTTAAAACAATTAAAGAACTCTTAAAATTTAAAATTGTATAAATAATTCTATATAATTTAAACAATATGTATACAATTTTAAATTTTTTGTAGTGTACAATATAAATATTTTTATAGTATTAAAATATAGTATATAAATAGTTTACAATATCCAATATTTAGAATACATTATTTCATATTATTTGTGAAATTGTACAAATTTTTAAACAAATTTTTTCAAACAAATTCTATATTTTGTAATTATTACATATAAGATAAAACTAGTCTATTTTTCTTTAATAGAAATATGCAAAATAAAATAAAATATACATTTATATGGATTCAAATAAGGATATTAGGTTTAATTTTTAAAAATTGTTGAAAAAAAGAATAATTTTACGTTTGTATGGGTTTAAAATATGGTCAATTCATTTAAAGTAGAAAACTTTAGTTTTTAGGGTAAATTACATTATTAGCCACTCAACTATTAGTGAGTTTTTGTTGTGTTGTTGAACTATAAAAATTTCCAATTTTATTACCAACGTTTTTAATTAATTTTTTTTTTGGTAACCATTCTTTAAATTTTTAGCAGAAATGATGATATAACCTTTTTTCTTTTATGAACTTAAATTTTTTCTACCTAAAAAAATTAAAAATTGTAGAACACTTGTGCCTACAACACCACTAAACTAACATTTAGTTACACCTCCTAAATACTCCAAAATAAGAAAAAAAAAGGAATTAAAAGAAATCAAATAGAAATTTCAATAGTTGATTTGGTGCAAATAATATTTGCAACATAAGTCTTTATATAGACTCAAGGTCCCACTGCCCTTGTTTTTCTATGTCATATGAGATATAGGTTTTATATAGACTTATAATCTTTTACCTTTTGTTCCTAGGCAACTTGAGATTCATTCCTTGCTAAGAAAACACTCTAAACTAAGTTAAACTTTATACAACATAAATGGTGATTATAAGTTAGTGTTGCAATTTAACAAAAAATTGTATACAATTAATAGAATTTGAAGCCTTACCAGTCATCTAATAATATCAACTGATGCTATTGAGGCCTTAGTTTAGCTGACAAAGTTGGATGCCTTAGGTCTTGAATACCTAGGCTCAAGATGTAAGTCTTTGAGTTCTATTATTTGCAAGTATTGAGGATTAAATATGTTATTATATTAATTAAAAAAAAGTCATGTCGTCATTCATTAATGATTTAAGAGATAAATCTCAAAATTATACATGAACTTTGATTTAGTTCAGTTATAGACATGAAACTTTAATGGTGGTTCAAATTTATATATGAAACTTCAACTTTGATTCAGCCATACACTTTTAAATAAACAAATACATCAATTTATATTTATATTAGATAAATATAATTCTTTGTGTATGCAATATATAAACATAAAATGATGTTATATCAATAATTGTGTTAATAATTTGTGAGAATTGGATCAAATCAAAATTTCATGTATAAAATTGCACATTAGACCAAAATTCATGTATTTTTTTTTATATTTATCCCAAGATGTAATGAAGAGTAACCAAAGCAAAATTAAATGAAAACATTAATGACGAAATTGAAAATTTTGTAGTTTAATGACAAAAAACAAAAACACGCTAATAGTTAAGTGAGTAATACTATAATTTATATTTTGAATAGAAAATAATGAAAACAACTTTTTATTGTTTTCTAATTTTCACATATGTTTATTTTCATTTTTCAAAAACCAATTTTAAAATTTTCACCAAATCAGATGTATGCATGGAATACCACTTTCGTTTATGCATGGATACTAACTTTCTTTTCCAAGAAATTTATATGTATCTAAAGGGGTAAAATGGGGGAGGCTGGCAGGATTCTACTAAAATAAACAATTTTCATTTAGACCCTTTAAAAATTTTAAAATTTTAAATTAATAAAGGTAAAATTGTAATTTGGCCTCTCTAAAAATATAAAAATTTGATTTAATCCTTTAAAAATTATAAAGATATAAACTATTAAAATGGTGAAATTACTTTTTTTACTATAGTAAAAATTACAATCTAATTTCAACTCCTAAAAGTTTTTTTGGTTTCGCCCGTATCAGACAATAACTTTCTATTCAAACACAAGTTTATAAGCAAGTTCTTCAATGTCAATGTAGCGACGTAAAAATTTTAGCTTAGTCGCTAATTGTGGCGATTTATTAAAAAATTTGAAAATAGAATCTCAGTTTTATAAAAAGGGGGAGTCGCCACTGATCCTTTCTCCTAGGTGTGATCGGACACCTAATAAATTTATTTATTTTTTAAAACAAAAAGAAGGCTGAGTTTGGGTCTACGTCGAAATCCAAAGAAAAAGTAGGGTTCGGGAGTCGGTTACGCGCGAGGAAGGTATTAGCACCCTCGCGACACCCAAAATTGGTTTCTCATAAACACCTGTGGTCTTGATTTTCAAAAATACGAATTCAATGTAACATTTAATCATGATCTGATTGAAAAGACGAGAAATTTTAGTTTTTCGTTTCTTTTTTTTTTAGAAGGGTATACTGCTTTAACACGAGTCAATTGATATTCACCCAACATAGCGATGAACTCGGTGACTTAATGTTAAATCGGTACATTGCCTTGATTATTGAAATTAATTAGAAACAAGAATATGATTCTCGAAGTAATGCGAAGCAAAGTTGATATGAAATAAGAATAAATCAATGGAAGAACTAGAAATATATTGAAGCAAATAACAAATATGACAATAATGTTGAAGAAAGACACTAATAATGCATGCAAGATTAAATGTAGTTATAGTATCTGTGAAAAAAAAATAAAATAAAATAAAAAATAAAGAACACAAAATTTTACGTGGAAACCCTTTCGGGAAAAAACCACGGGCAGAGGAGAAGAAAATTCACTATGTCGAAAATTTGAATCAATACAAAAGGAATAGACTATGTCTATTTATAGGCTTGTAAAGCCATATTCTAGTAGGATTGAAACACCTTATCCTAGTAAATATAAAATAGATGGAGTTTAATAAGGTTTAAAAAACCTTATTCTAAAATAAAATAAAAGAAGTCTAGTTCTATATGGATTTTATTTTTATTTTATTTTCCATCGTATTTTATTTAAATTAGAATTAGGGTCACTTAATTCTAACAATCTCCACCTTGACACAAATTCTCAATGAACAAGTTCTTAATCGCGAACAAGTTCTCCACCTCTTCCATAAAACCCCTTAAGGGTTTAACTTCAACAATGAACACCAACCAAGTCTAAGCAATGCTCAAACTTGGTTATAGGAAGTGACTTGGTCATCATATATCTGCAGGATTTTCATGAGTACTAATTTTGCTCACAACAATATCACCACGAGCAATAATATCACGAACAAAATGATACCGAACATCAATGTGTTTTGTTCTCTCATGAAACATTTGATCTTTTGTAAGAAAGATGGCACTCTGACTGTCACAAAATACTGTGCTGATTTGAAGGTCTTCATTTAGTTCACTAAAGAGTCCTTCAACCAAATAGCTTCTTTACAAGCCTCGATGAATCGCCATGTACTCGGCAAAGTGGTAGACAAAGCGATTGTAGTTTGCAAAGTGGCTTTCCAACTTATTGCACAACCTCCGATTGTAAAGACGTAACTGTGAGAGATCTTCTTCTATCAAGGTCTCCAAGCAAAATCAGCATCAACATACCCAATAACTCCATCTTCGATTCTTCCAAAGCGTAAGCAAACATCGATAGTACTCGTAAGTATCTTAAAATCCACCAATCGCTTTTCGGTGTTCTTTACTGGGATTCGCATATATATCGCTAATCTGCATCGATCGCATATGATAAATCGGGACGTGAACAAACCATAGCATACATGAGAGATCCCATTGCACTAGAGTATGGAACATGTGACATGTACTCAATCTCATCATCTGATTGTGGAGATAAAGCCGATGAAAGTCTAAAATGGGCTGCTAAAGGAGTACTAATGAGCTTAGCACTCGCATATTGAACTCGCAAAGAAGTTTCTCAATGTACCCCTTCCGACTTAGGTACAATTTACTTGTTTTTCTATCTCTAAGAATCTCCATACCATGTATCTTCTTTGCTGGTCCCAAATCTTTCATCTCAAATTCTTCACTTAGTTGGGCTTTGACCTTTCTTATCTCTCCTTTGTCTTTTGTTGCTATCAACATGTCATCAACGTAAAGAAGTAGATACACAAAAGAACCATCATTGTTTTTCTTAAAGTAAAACACAATGTCAAAACTACTTCTTTTGAAATCGTGAGAAGTCATAAAGGAATCAAACCTCTTGTACCATCGCCTTGGTGATTGCTTTCAAACCGTAAAGGGACTTTTCAAAGCAAGCAAACATAATCCTCTTTTTTTAGATCAGTAAAACCCTCTGGTTGTTGCATGTAAATATCCTCCTCAAGTTCTCCATGCAAAAATGCAGTTTTTACATCTAACTGCTCAAGCTCTAAATCATGCATGGCCACAATACCAAGCAAAGCTCGAATCGAACTATGCTTCACAAGCTGGGGGAGAACACATCTGTGAAGTCCACTCTGGAACTTGATCTGTAACCCTTTGCAACAAGCCTTGCTTTATATTTAGGTTCTTCAACTCCTGGAGTCCCTTCTTTCTTTTTAAACACCCATTTACAACGAACAGTCTTCTTACCTTTAGGAAGTTTCACAAGATCCCATGTTTTATTTTTGTGGAGTGATTCCATCTCCTCTTGCATAGCAAACATCCATTTTTCTGAGTCTTCACAGCTAATCGCCTCAGAATAATTTGATGGCTCTTGATTCGCATCTATATCTTCAGCCACATTTAAAGCATAAGCAACTAGATCAGCCTCAAAGATACTTCTTTGGAGGTTTAATTTCTCTTTTAGTTCTGTTTTTGGCGATAGAGTATTGAGGCGAAGAAGCAACTCTATTCTCAATTTTTGTCTTGACTTGAGGAGTCGACTCTGTATTAACTGATGCTCCACCGCTTTTGATTTTCTTTGTTGGAAGAGTCTTTAAGAGATAAGTTAGGAAGCATATGGTTTCATCAAAAACAACATCTCTGCTAATCACAACTTTCCTATTTTGAGGACACCATAACTTATACCCTTTTACACCACTTTATAACCAAGAAAAACACATTTAATGGATCTCGGTTCCAATTTTCCATTATTAACATGAGCATACGCAGACACCCAAAGATCTTTAAATCGGAATAATTAGCAGGATTACGGACCATACCTCTTGTGGAGTCTTTTCTCAATGGCAGCGGATGGAGATCGGTTGATCAAAAACATGCATGAGAGGTCATACGCCCCAAAATGACCCGGTAAGTTGGCATTTGACAACATACATCGAACCTTCTCCATGATCGATTCGTTCATTCGTTCGCAACGCCGTTTTGTCGTGGAGTATGACGAATCTGTCAAGTGTCTCACGATCCTTCCGACTGCACAATCTATTAAACTCATCGTAAGCAGTAACTCTAAGCCATTGTCTCAATGCGGAGGTATTTTATCTGCTTTCCCGTCTGCTTTTTCAATCATAATTTTCCAAGACTTAAATGCGGAAAACACATCGCTTTTCGCTTCGGGAAGAACGCCCAAACTTTTACGGAAAAATCATCAATAAAGGTTAGCATATAATTAGCTCCACCTCTCGAAGGCACTCTAGATGGTCCCCATAGATCGAATGAATATACTCCAACGTTTCCTTCGTGTTATGGATTCCTCTAGTGAATCGAACTCTCTTTTGCTTCCCAAAAAAACACAGTGCTCACAGAAATTCGGTTTGCAAATTCCTTGCCCATCAAGAAGTCCTCTTTGCTCAATTCTACCATGCCATTCTCACTCATATGCCCTAGGCGCATATGCCAAAGTTTAGTAATATCATCATCCGACAAGGAAGAGGAAGCGACAAATTGCATCACCGAGAATGATAGAACCCCGCAAAACATATAACTTGGCGCTTTTTCTTTGCCCTTTCATCACAACAAAGGACCCTTTGGAAATCTTTAAAACCCCACTTTCACATTTGTGTATCTGCCCTTTTGAATCAAGAGTACTCAACGAAATTAAATTTCTTTTCAATTCTGGAACATACCGTACGTCACTAAGTGTTCTGACAACTCCATCAAACATCTTAACTTTAATTGTTCCAACACCTGCGATCTTACACGAAGCATTATTTCCCATCAAAACAACACCTTCAGACACTGTTTCGTAAGTTGTAAACCAATCCCGATTGGGACTCATATGGAAGGTGCAGCCTGAATCAAGTATCCACTCCTCACTTACTTTAGAATCATTGACAGAAGCGACTAGAAGTTCACCATCGCTGTAGTCTTCTACAACATCAGCTTCACCGGAATTTTCTGGTTGTTTTCCCTTTTGATTCGCAGCCTCCCTTTTAATCTTATTTTGTAGCTTATAGCACTCAGATTTAATGTGCCCTTTCTTCTTACAGAAGTTACAAGTTTTACCTCTATTTGAAGACTTGATCTACCCTTAGATTTACCACGATGATTTTTTCTGTGTCCTACCACGATCATCATCAGTATTCGATCTTGTCTTCCACGAACAATGAGACCCTCTCTCCCGAGAGTCGAGTTTAACCACAAGATGTTTCATCTTATCATACGAGGTTAAAGAATCATAAACCTCATCAAGCGTGAGAGACTCGCGGCTATATAAAATCGTGTCTCTAAAGGTTGAATAAGACGAGAGGCAACGAACAAAGTAGAATCAACCTAGATCTTCCTTATCATACTGAACCTCCATGGCCTCCAAGTTTGAGAGAATTTCTTTAAACATTGTTAAGTGTTCGTGTCTGATACACCTTCCTCCAAACGATGAGCATAAAGACGCTGCTTCATATGCAACTTGCTTGTTAGAGTTTTCGACATACATATTTGTTCTAGCCTCTTCCATAATGCAAATGGCAGTCTTCTCTTTCATCACATCCTGCAAAATTTCATTGGACAAATGCAGATGCAATTGTGTTAATGCCTTTCGATCCTTACGCTTCTTCTCTTCATCCGTTAATGTTGAAGGCATCTTATCTATCCCTAGCAGGGGCATCCTCCAGATCCATCTGCAAGAAGCGCTTGCATCTTAATCTGCCACAACGCAAATCTGGTGTTACGATCCAACAACGAAATTTCATATTTCAAAGACGCCATTACCGTGATCGAGATGAATAATCCGGAAGCTCGGATACCAATTGTGAAAAATAAAATAAAATAAAAATAAAAAAAGAAATAAAAAATAAAGAACACACAAATTTTACGTGGAAACCCTTTCGGGAAAAAACCACGGGCAGAGGAGAAGAAAATTCACTATGTCGAAAATTTGAATCAATACAAAAGGAATAGACTATGTCTATTTATAGGCTTGTAAAGCCATATTCTAGTAGGATTGAAACACCTTATCCTAGTAAATATAAAATAGATGGAGTTTAATAAGGTTTAAAAAACCTTATTCTAAAATAAAATAAAAGAAGTCTAGTTCTATATGGATTTTATTTTTATTTTATTTTCCATCGTATTTTATTTAAATTAGAATTAGGGTCACTTAATTCTAACAGTATCAAATACGAGAACATAATGAATATACATATGTAAAAAAATGATATTAAGAGTATGTACATAACATATACTTACATATATATATATATATATATATATATATATGATATAATATGAAAAATATAATAGAGTATT
Organism: Gossypium anomalum; assembly: GCA_025698475.1. NCBI lineage: Eukaryota > Viridiplantae > Streptophyta > Magnoliopsida > Malvales > Malvaceae > Gossypium > Gossypium anomalum. Next base: position 67,340,924 of record CM046964.1, read on the forward strand.
TGAAATATATGCATGATATATAAAAATACAATATTAAAAAGTATATACACGTAAAAAATGCATATATAATATAACATTTAAATATTTACATAATATAGAATATAAATATACATATATATATATATATATATATATATATATAGCACATGTTAAAAGGATATTCACATAAGTATACATATTTTCGTACTAAAATGTATATATAATAATATTTAAAAGATATGTGAAATACATATTAGAAATGCCTATACATTACATGGGATTAAAAAAATATATATATACGTAACAATACTAAATATATACATACTAAATACATATATACATAGTATAAGTGACCATATACAATATATATTAGGAATACTAAAAACATAGAAAATATATTTATATAATAATAATAATAACAATAAAAAGATGTATGTACACCAAATAATACATAATATTGAAAATAACATAATAAGAGGCAATAGTGAAAATAATAAGTATAATAATGAATAATGCGATATACGAAAATAATACTAATAAAAAAGTGTATATATATATATGTATGATAAAATATGTGTATTAATATATAAATAAAATATAATATATACATATTATGGTATTAAAACATAGATATATAAAACACAATACACATAATATATAAGAATATATGTAATAAAGCTTTAAAAATTTGTACATGATATATATAATAATATAATGTTAAGAGTATATATACGAAATGTAATAAAAAATATGTACGCATAGTATAAAAAATGTATATATAATATAGTATTAAAATATATGTATAATATATATATTAAAGAGTGATAATGTTATAAACAACTAATAACAGTACTTTATAAATATATATATATGCTAAAAATATACATAAATATAATATATATACATATAAAGTACACTAATATTTAAAAATAATAATAGTAAATATAATAGTAATATTAAGTATAATAATATGTTTACAACAATAATAATAATAAGCAACAATAATATAATAATAATATAGTAAAATTAATATTACAAATACTATTTAAGGACAAAAAAACAAAAAAAAGGACGAAATCGTAATCAAAACAGGATTCTTGGGGTGAAATTAGAAATAAAATAGGAAATCAGACTAAATTGCAACGCGCGCGTGAACTGGAGGGACCAAGGGTGCAATATCCCCAAGCCTCTAAAACGCAACGTATTAAACAGGACAAAATTGTAAGGCGGGTCGAATTTCAAGGCCAAATTATAAATAAATATATACTTGATTTAAAACACCAAAAAAATGGAATGACCGATTGCGGAAATAGCCCATTGAGTTAAAAACACGCGGATCCTGAAGCGGGTTTGGGTCGAATCGGGTCGGGTCTCCAAAACGACGCCTTTTTGGGGCTAAAGGGCAGCCCCCAAAATGACGTCGTTTTGGAGGGCTATATAAGGCCCTAATTTGACAAAAAAATCATTTGGTGAAGAGAAAGAAAAAAAAAAAGGAGAGAAAGAAGAGAGAAAGGGAGAGGGAGAGTGAGCTCCGCCTCAGGCTGGGCGGTCCGGCCGATCGTTGTTGACCTATCGCGGCAAAGTCTAGCGCAGAAGCCACCGTACACGGTGGCCGGAGAGGTAATTTTTTATTATTATTTTTAAAAATTTTTCTATTATTTTTTTAAGTGTTTTTAGTTTGTAATATATATATATGAATGGGAGAATATATTTTAAAAAATGAAATTAAAATAGAAAAATAAAAAAATCACCTTACAATGCTTGATGCTTGTATTCTGGTTGTTGGCTTAATACTACTTTTGTATTGCCTTTATATTTTTTTTGAATCTCCTTGTATTTTTTGAAATATTCTTTGTTTTTTATTCTAAAAATCCAACCCCCAAACTGCTCTTACATCCAGGCTATTTATAGCCTATTTTTACACCGCCGCTTTCTTTTGATTGTCGTGTCTTCTTTTTTTGTACTTGCGGGGATGGGCACGATGGAGGTGACAGAGGCATGGGGCGCAGAGAGGCGGTGGCAGTCTTTGCGAGGTTGGTGGCGCCCGGTGGGGTAGGTTCGGTGATGGCGAGAGAGGGCAAATAGGGTTTCGGTGGGTTTTGGGTAGTTGGTTGTAAGTGGGCTAGGCTTAGGTTAGTGGGTTTGGGTTTTGGGTTTATTGTATTGGGTTTGATATAAGTGGGCTGATGGGTTTAAAATGTATTTGAGTTTTGGGTTAGTATTTAGGAATAGGTTAAGGGATTTGGGTAATGTATTGGGTTGTGAGTTCAATTGGGCTTATGGGTAAAATTGGTCTGTAACAGTCAAGATAGGCACCGTGGCTAAGCAAAGGGAGTCTCTAAAAAGAAGACCTAGAAATCATCCTACTTTGAGTTGGTCTAACTCCACCCATTACTTTAACCTTATTCTTAAGTCTTTGATTTATCAAAATCTTCCATTAGATTCAAGTTTGATACTCTTAGCGCCAAACATTTTACTATTTTTAAGTTAACATTGTAGCTTTCCTTTAATGCTAATCTCCTCAATCATATTTTGAAGTTTTGTTAATAAATGTCTTTCAACTATACTTTAATTTTTAGATTAATCTTTAAAGTTTTTTTTTTATTAGAAACGACATGGAAACTATAAATTTTATTCTAGTTCACTAGAAAACAATGTAAGCTAATAAAAACATGTCACATGAAGCACTTTTATTGGATGTTGTATACTTTTTAGGGTAAATTACTTTGGTCATCTAATTTTTAAGGTGCTTTCATGTTGGTCACTTAAAATGAAATCTTTGCAATTTGGTCACTCAACTTTTAGGCCGCTTTCATTTTAGTCACCTAAGCATTAAATCTTTAACGGTAGTTAACTATGCATGTCATATCATGTTTACAATTTTAAAATTTAACGCTTGGATAACTAAAATGAAAAGCGCGTTAAAAATTAGGTGACCAAGTAAGTAATTTACTCTACTTTTTAAGTAAAATGAGAAAATTATAATTTATGTACCACTTTTGAGAAAAAAAAGCACCTTGAAAAACAATTTAGAAATTGGAGTATAATTCAAACTGGATTCCAATTAGGGAATTGTCAAAAAATCATTTTATTTGCAAAGTATGTTATACAATTATGTGAATATTTTTGTCTTTTTATATTTTTATAAATCAATAAAAATTTATCTATAATTAGATTTCAACTACAGAAACTGTAACACCCTGAATTTGGGTCTAGAAGAATTGGGCTTTGAGTCTGGATTCGGATAGAAGAAAATCCTGAATATTGAGAAGTTTTAAATATTACTAGTGTTTTAAAATATATATATATATTGATAAAATATTTCTGTTATTATTACTGATATTTTTATGAAAATTATAATTATTGGATACAAAGATATTTATAAAATTATTGTTGTCTAAATTAAATTATTATTATAAAATTTTACTGTATCTATTTTTATGGAAATTATAATTATTATTATTAGGAAAAAATATATATTATAGTATTTGAAATTTTCATTGTTATGGTTATTATTATTATTATTTAAGAATATAGAAGATATTATTATTAATGTGGTGCTTAAATTTAGTTTTTAAATAAATTTAAAAGTATTTAAAGTGTGGGAAAAATTCGAACCAAGACTCTAGCAAAAATAAGGAAATCTGGGCATAAGGCCTTAAACATAAATTGGGCTGAGTTTTAGCACAAATGAAGTGCCTGGCCTAGTGGCTAGGGGCGCTAGGCAGCAGGAAGGAAGGCTGGGGTTTGATTCCCAGCGTGCCCAACTTGTTGTCTTTATTTAGGTTACGGTTAAGATAAGGGTTAAGAAGTACAGCGAGTATAATCCAGCACGAGGAGCGCCTGTGGTGCAGTGGTAGCAGCGCGTTAAAGGGACGGAGAGGGCACGAGTTCGAATCCAGGTGCTGGCATTATTTTGGTTTTTTTTTAGGCGGACCAAAGCTTCAGCAGGTAAGGTTTATAATTAAATGTAACCATATACTAGTAAAAGAGAACGCGTGGTGCAGTGGCCAGCAGCTTGGGCGAAGGTGCAAGGCAGATGGAGGTCTGGGGTTCGAGCTGCAGTTCGCGCACGCAAGGTTTTGAATTTTGCTGCTCACGTGGGGAAGAGTCAGAGTTTGACCGAAACTCTCCTAGCATTGGATTGAGTCGGCTGAGTGGAGAGTTTGAATTAAATTAGCCTTGAATTGAGGAGATAAGGAAGGAATTAAAATTGAAAAAGGACCTTATTTTTTTTCTAATCTAATCTTATTTCTTTTGCTCTTATTCTTTTCTATTTTTTCCAAAAGCTGAACAATTCTCTCCTTTTCTATTTTCTTTCCTCGAAGCCAAATTCTTTCTAAAACAACTTTTTCTTCTCAAATATTGGTTGCCGATTACACCTTTGGTTGAAACCATACTCCTTTCTTTTTATCTTTTCTCTTATTTTCCTTTCTTCATTATTTCTCAAAAGCTGAATCTTGCTATAGTCGAATTTCTATCCTTTTCCCTTTTTCTTTCAAAAGCCGAAAACCTTCATATCTGGGGTGTAGGAAGCCGAATCATTGGCTACTTGAACTTGTCTCTTCTGACTACGGTAGATCGGGATTAGAATCATAGATAAGAACACTCTCTTGGACAGAACAACGATTGGTAAGTATTTGAATCACTTTCGTTAGTTATTCATGGTTTAAGATAAAAGCCGAAACCCTTTAAGGGTGGCTAACGTTTAGACTAAGGGTGTTGGTGTCTTTTTCTTTTTCATTGTATAAGCACTAGCGTGGACAAGGGGGCGTACAGCAAAAAGGGCTTGAAAACTATTTCGGTTGGATCTTTGGATTTAACCCATATTTTGGCAAAAAGGTAAATAACTCTGGGATCTAAGGCTGTGTTGGCCGAATATGGTAAGGGGTTAAATACGTAGTTTGATTTCGATATTTAGATTAACGTGTTAGTAATCCAATTGTAGGCAGTTCGTTTGTGGATCTCGCCAACGTACCATTATAAATCAGGTGTGTAAACGACACCCACTCATAGACTAGATCGGCAAAAGCCGAAAAGCCGAAAAGCCGGTATTTATGAACTTGCGAGCGTGCGAGCGCTTGTGAGGTGGTTTGGTTGTTAATTTTGATAATCGCAAGCAGTATGATTGCAGAGTGCGCAATTTCGTGCACTTCGGTATATTTGGGCTTAGTGGGCCGAAAACGGGTTAGTGGGCCAACGGGCCCAATTCGGTAAAAATGCTCGGTAAGTGCTTCTGTTAATGTGTTAATGGTTAGAATATGTACGTAAACCCTAAAAAGACTGATAAAATTACTCTATAAGGTAGAATTATCGTAATACCCCTGAAGGGGTAAGTTTACTATTACGCCCCTCGAGGGTAAATAACTGTTATTAAGCTATAATCTGACTGTCTTTCTGAAGCATGCCTTGTTAATTATATATATTCTGCATACATGTCATACTGCATGGGGTTGGGTTTTGTTATGGAGGAAGAACCCGTTCTGGTGGCTGTGCCACATATTCTGATATAAGCAGCTTTGCTGCAGATTATAGTTAGTGCCGTAATCGGTACTAACACTGTAAGTGTAGGGATGGCGTGGGTGATTTATTCCCCACAGGAAGTGTAGGGATGGAAGGAGGCAAGTGCAGGGTTGGATGGGGTTATCATGCATTAATCATATGAGACTGTTTTGTTATGGGCCAACTGTATTGAAATGGGCCCAACTGTGTTGATATGGGCAAGGCCCAATATATCTCGACTTGTAATGGGGCTACGGCCCAGATTGATACTGATATGGGCTAGGCCCAGTGATACTCTACATCGTAAGGGCTATGGCCCGATTAATATTGATATGGGCTAAGGCCCAGTTAACTTTGATTTCTGAATAGGGCTTAGGCCCAGTAAAGCTTGAACTGATTTGGGCTCTGGTTGGGACACTTTACACACTGAGTTTTCCAAACTCACCCCCCTTTTTCCCATCTTTGCAGGTGAGCCTTAGATCGATGGACTTGGAGCTGGGCGGGATTCAGAGTGGCCACGAAGATTAAGTTTTGTTTTCTTTAAAATAAGTTTCGCATTTATGATTTTGATTATTTTTATTCTGGTTAAAGTTGTAATAAGGCCGCTCTTTTTATTATTCTTAATATTTTGGGTCATTAAATAGGTTAGCTCTAGGGCGCGTTTTATAAAAGTTATTTTTTTTAAAATATCACGATAACCGAGTAAAGCTTCCGCAACGTAAATGTTTCAAAGGAAATAAATATTTTAAATAGACTTAAAACTTAATTTGTTGTTCGTGGACAAGTAATAAGCTTAAAGTGTGGCAATGGATGTGTGCATGTCTAGGATTGGATCATGGAAGAGCTAGGTACTTAAGCAGTCAAATTGACTCACCTCCTCTTTACTTGAATCCTACCTGGTGCGCAGCTTCCATTCACTTTAACCTATAACGAAATTATCTTTTAAAACACTAAGTAAGTTTTTCTAGATCAACAATATAAAATGTTTTGAACGTTTCGATGTGGCACGTCGGATCCGGCCATAACGTCTAGGCCGGGTTTGGGGTGTTACAGAAACCATGCATATAAAATCAAGAAACTAGGCAGAGAGTGAGAATCATGAAAGATAGGCGTGTGTTGGATCATAATACCATTGTTTCTGAGGTCACAAAACAATTACAATCACGGTTTCTTTTCTAGGTCAAATATGCTAGTTCAAATTTGCAAAAAAATCATATCAAATATCCTTCTTCTGCAGAATTTATTTTTATCGTTACTTTTATTTTATATATTATCTTTATGTTGTTTGGAAGAAGGAAAAACTTGACGATGTATGAAGATTTGAATCAAATTGAAAAATTTATTTCTTCCATAACCACCAAATAAACAAGTGTATTCAACATTACAATTCATTACATCATATATAACGCAAGAGCTAGTTTAAAAACAAATCATTATAGCACGACAAATAGTATCTAACAAGCGCATGGACTTTTAACATCACAATTTTCAGTTTTGCCTCCAATATGAATTTTATGGTTCACAAGTTGTAACAAAGAGATCATCCGAAGGGGAATTCCCAAGAATTTTTGGTCATAAAGAAACTCTTCACACACTTCTTTCATTGTTGGTCGAGACTTTGGTTGCAGATTTAAGCAAGTGATTGCCATTGTAGCAATGTGAACAATATTTTGTGCAACTAGTTGGCTTGTCAAAAGTGGTAAACGGTTGTCTATGGTAAACGGTTGTCTAACACATCAATCAGCTTCATTTTTAACAAATAAGTTGGTGATGACAACCATGATAACACTTCTTCATGATGCTTTTCCATTAATGTTTCCAATGCCACCATTCCAAAACTATAGACATCGCATTTTTCGATGACAACCATTGTATAGGCAAGTTCTGCAAATGTCAAACCAAATAAAAAGAAAATCAATTATATATCCAATTAATTCTATAAATTCAAAAGAAAATATTAGTAAATGAAGCAAAGAAAATCACCTGGAGCTACATAACCACATGTGCCCACAATAATGGTATGATTGGATGAGTGCGGTTCCAACATTTTAGCAGTTCCAAAGTCAGCTACAAAGGCCTCAAAGCTCGAGTTTAAAAGAAAATTGTTACCTGATATGTCTCTGTAACACCCCAAACCCAGCTTAGACAGCGATGTCACATGATAGGGTGTTTGAAAAATCGTGTTGTCGCGATAAAACCATTTCCATTTGTTTACTATTCTTTACCTTTTATTAGTTCCAAAAACCTTTTACTTATTTAATCAGTTGATTCAAAACGTAACTTGTTGCAAGAGCTTTTAAAAAAAACAATTTAAGTAATCATGCGTTTTAGAGAAACCATTTGTTCTTTTGAAAATCGAGATTTCCTACGACTAGCAGTTACTAATCCATGAAGTAAGGAAAATAAAAACCAAAACAAATCCAAAAGTTCGTAAGTCCAAATTACAACAAAAAACTTAACCAAATAAAATAAAATAAAAAATAAAATCAATACTCATAGATTAAAACTATGAAAGTCCAAAATCGTGGTCACCGCCGAGTCTTTCGCCTATCCAATCTGTCTAAGTCTGAGGATTACCTGTGCACATTAAGTTGAGGAGGGTGAGTTTACGTAAACTCAGTCTGTAATCCCACAGAAAACAAACAACAGTAAACATAGTGCATGTAGCGACTTGAAATTTTTAGCTTTGGGTCGCTAATTGTGGCGATTTATTGAAAACTTGAAAGCTTGAAGTTTGATTTTAAAATAAAGAGGGAGTCGCCACCAATCCTTTTTCCTAGGTGTGATCAGACTATAATATCCTGAATTAGGGCTTAATCAGAATAGTGGTTTTGTGACCACAAATCTAAGATAGAAATAATTATTTTATAATAATTTTGATGATTATGATATGATTGCATGATTGTGTGAAAATTTCGTGATGAAATTCTATGCCTAAAGTGTTTAAATTGAAAGTAGGGACTAAATCGAATAAGTTGCAAAATTTGCATTCTAGAAGTTTTTAGTATGAAATTGCATTGAAATATTAATTAGGAGGTCTTAAATAGCAATTTGACTAATTTTAAGTTCATGGACAAAATTAGGACATGGAAGGAATTTTTGGAAAGTTTAGTAGTAAGGGCATTTTGGTCATTTAGTTATTAAAATGAATTAAAAACAAAATTAAAAGCCAATTTTTGTCCATCTTCTTCATTAGGCAGAAATTTCAAGGGTTCTCCATAGCTAGGGTTTGTTTCAAGCTTCCAAGCTCCATAGTAAGTGATTCCAAGCCCCGTTTTTAATGTTCTTTACGTTTTTGGAATCCCGGGTAGCTCGATTAAGCTTATGCTAGCAATAATTCAACCTAGGGTTTATATTTGGAAAAATACCCATAGGTGAAATTTGTGTATTTTTATGTTTTATGATAGAATATGAGGCTTTAAATTATGTTAGATAACTTGTGCTACTCGGTTTTAAGCAAAAACGAGTAAAAGGGCTTAATCGGTAAAAATACCTAATAGTCATAAGTACATGTTAGAGTGTGAATTTGATGTTACCATAGAAGGGAAAAATGATCAGCATGTCATAAAACATAAGAATAAGGGATGAAGTTTAATTCCCGAGCCTAGGGGCAAAAGTGTAATTATGCAAAAGTTTAGGGGAAAAATGTAATTTTGCCAAAGTTTGTATTAAATGCTGTTTTGATGAATGTATGTATTAAATAAGATTAATTTGGTATTATTGATCAAGAGAAACGGGAATCAAGTCGCGATCGAGGAAAAGAAAAGATTGTGGATTAAATTGCAAAATCTTTATATTTTGGTACCAAGGTAAGTTCATGTGTAAATAATGTAGTATAATTGTTATTTTTAAATTATTGATGTTAATTATATCATATGCTGATTTTTATCATGAAATATATGCTTTGTGGTTATTTTCGAATAAAATGCAAATTATTTGTATTATTTGTTAAATATAAAGTGCTACCGAGTATTGGTTTCGGTATTTTACGGAAGATGGCAAGGATATGTGTTTGAGGAAAATCCCGTTGAACCTTAGGAATGGATTAGGATACAAGTGACATGTCACTAGGATGGTTGAGCATCCGAACTCGTTGAGTTGAGTCCGAGTTCACTTATGGATGCGAATGTTCGAACTCGTTGAGTTGAGTCCGAGTTCGTGAGATGTAACTAGGCATCCGAACTCGTTGAGTTGAGTCCGAGTTCACTTATGGATGCGAACGCCCGAGCTCGTTGAGTTGAGTCCGAGTTCACTTATGGGCGGGTTACATGATTGCTTGATTACATATGTGGCACTTATGTGCAAATTATCCGTGTATCTGAGTTATATTCCGATGTGTTTAACGGGTGAAATTTTCTATGAAATGGAAGAACACTTAAGATGCAAATGACGTTTTGGTAAGTGTTGTGAAATGGGCACTTTGGACAGGTATGTACTTAACCCTCGGGTTAAAAATAGATACAACAACGATAAAGTAGTAAGATGATGAATGATGTTTAGAATTGTGATATATGTTTTGGTGATGCCATGCTAAGGTTGTTTGTTATAATTGTATTGTTATGTTACTTGTTATTTGCATATGAACTTACTAAGCATTTATGCTTACTCCCTCTTCACTGTAGTTTTGAACAAGCCGGCTCAGGAATCGGGATAGGTCGAAAGTTCGATCACACTATCCAAAGGACTTTTATCTTGGTAAATGGCTTGTACAACTACTTAAGTATGGCACATATAGCAATATACCTATTTTGTGTAAATAATTTTATGATATGGCCATGTTTGGTTGAGAAAATATTTGATATTGATAAGTCATGGTGATGGTTAATTTAGATCATGTTTGATATCATAGAAGTTTAATAGGTTATCTAGTTCATAAAAATTCATGGAAAGATGGAACTTGCCTTAAAACAGAATATTGCTGCAGCAATGACATGAATTTGAAAAATCACTAAAAATAGTATAAATGGAACTAAATGATGGGTAAGTTATGAAATTGAATCTTAATGAGTCTATTTTCATGTGGATTGAACAAAACAGGTATATAAATTATATTTTATGAGATATTTAAACTTTTGTGAAACAGGGCCAGAGTGATTTCTGGATCCCCTGTTCTGACTTTAAAAATTCGTAATAAATTATAAAAAAATAATTAGAAGTTTTTATTTACATTTAAAAATTTCTTATTGAGTCTAGTTTTAATAGAAACAAACCTCATAGTCATTGAAATTTTGTATAGAGAGATATCTGATTCGTAATACACAGAGGTCAGAGCAGTCAAACCCTGAAACAGGGGAGACTTTAACTAATAAACTGTACTAATTGGCCCAACTAAAAATTCTAGAAAAAAAATTAGTAAATAGATATATGAGTCTAGATTTAGGGAAAATTTATGGATCTTGATTTAGATTTTTGTAACTCGAGATATAATTTTTCTTGTAACTGTGACGCAAATAGCTAGAAAGCTGTGAATGTAGAAACAAATGATTCGAAGTACTTAAATTGATAAGTTATGTTCGGTAACACCTCAAGCTTGATTCCGGCGTCAGTCTCGGGCGTGGGGCGTTACCCGGAAACCTATTAGATTTATTTTTTAAAACAAAAGGCAGGCTGAATTTAGGTCTACGTCATAAATCCAGAGAAAAATAGGGTTCGGGAGTCAGTTACGCGCGAGGAAGGTATTAGTACCCTCGCGACGCCCAAAATTGGTATCTCATAAACATGTGTTGTCTTAATTTTCAAAAATACGAGTTCAATGTAACGTTTAGTCATGATCCGATTAAAAGAAGACGAGAAATTTTCAATTTAGGATTTTTGAGAAGGATATAACGTCTTAACACGAGTCGATTGATGTTTACCCAACATAGCGATTAAATCGACGACATAGTGTTAAATCGATATATTGCCTTATGTATTGAAATTAATTAGAAAAAGATTCCAAAAGTAAGAATTTAGAATAAATAAATGATGCAAATATTGACATTATAATAAAAAATATCAACATGGGATACTACAACATTCGAATAACAATAACAATGACATTTGCAAAAGAAATAAAGACAAATCATGAATAAATACAAAATGTACTTAGTAATAATAATAGCAGATAATATGTACATAAGATAACATGCAAAGAAACATAATATACGACATATATACATGATGTATAAAAATACAATGCTTAAAAGACATATATGTGCAATAATGCTAAATATCTACACACTAGATACATAGTATAAATGAACATATGCAACATATATTAGGAATACCTTAAACATGGAAAATATATTTATATATTAATAATAATAATGAAGGATGTATGTACACCAAATAATAATATATAAGTGACAATAATGGAAATAATAAGTATAAAAATCAATAATACGACATACGGAAGTAATATAAATAAAAAAAGTATATATATATATATATGTATATTAAAGTATATACGTAATAATAGGAATAAAAAGTATTTACATAATAGTATTGAAAATATGTACGTACTACATATAAAAAGATAATGTTAAAAATATGCATAATATAAAGTTAACAATGGTATATGCAAATATATACATAAATATATAAAATACAACATTAAAAAGGATATAGATATATACGTAATATATATAAAAAAATACATATATAGTATAATGTTAAAACATTCACATAATATATATACACATATAATCATAATGTGAAAACATACTAATATTAACAACAATACTAATATTACATAAAGATATGCCTATATACATATTAAAGATAGATATATATATGATAAAATACATGGATAATACGATATTTAATACATATGTAATATGTATAAAAATAAAAATAACAATATACATAATATATATAAAATACACATAATATATACATATATAACAAAACATACACTATATTAACAATTATAATAGTGATGGTAGTAAAATACAAAAAAGGACAATGTAACATAACCAAAAATACTATACATATAAATCTATGTGCATAAATAAAAAATATACACTATTATAATAATAATAATAATAAATATAATAACAATATTGAAATACAAAAACAAATACAATGAAAATATTGAAATAAAATAGTAAAAATAAGCTTATACGTAAATACATATATACACAATATATATTTAACATAATATTTGAAGCACATAAATATAAAAAAGGTTATATATAATACACTACATAGATATATTACATACACACACATATATCTAATTATATATTAAGACATATAATAAATATATTTAATATAATAAATATAAATATTAAAATCCATAAATAACAGAAAATGAAAGCGAGTAAACTAAAAAACGATAAATTGACAAGGAGGACTAAATTGAAATAAAGAACAAAGTTTAGGGCGAATTTTAAAGCAAAAGATAAATAAAAGGATCGATTTGAAAGCGCGTGTAACTGCAGAGGGTCGAATAAGCAATTTACCCGAACACTTGAAACGGCGTCGTTGAAAGGAGGACTAAATCGCAAAGCGTAATAGATTTCAGGGCTAATTTATAAACAAAATAACTTGATTGCAAAATATGAAAATGCGGAAGGGCTGATTGCGCAAATAGCCCTTCTGCTATAAAAACAAGCGGATCCTGTTGGAGCAGGTCGGGTCGACTGACCCAGGACCCCAAAACGGTACCTTTTTTTGTGTTAAAATGGGGGGGACCAAAACGGTGCGTTTTGGTCCCCTATTTAATTTTTCATTTGTGTAGCTGAAGGAGAAAAAAAAAGAAAAGAAGAGAGGGGAAAGGGGAGAGAATCCGGTGGGTCTCGGCGAGGTGGTCATCATTATCGATCCGGCCACCGATCGTCGTCGTCGGTGTGCAAGCCACCGTACACGGTGGCCGAAAAGGTAAAACTTTATTTTTTATTTTTTTTATTTTCGAATATGTGTGTATATATATGTTAGAAATGTAGAAGAAAAGAAAAAAAACAGATTTAAGAAGATGATAAGAAAATAAAAAATGAAATCACCTTCCGATTTATCTTTTCGTTCCTTCTTTCTTTTTGTATTTTCCTCTGCCTTTTTTATATTTGATCTACACTATTTGTTGTTTGAATCTGTTACTGGTATTATTATTTCTCAAAATGGCCGACCCGTTTACAAGGTTTTGAATCAGTTTTTATAGCCTATACAAAGCCCTAATCCTGTTGTTTGCGTTATTGTTTGGTTTTGCAGATCAGTTGGTGGCCGGTGGAGGTGACTTTGGTAGAGGCAGGTGGCTAGTGGCCAGTGGAGTGGTTGAGGTAGAAGGCAAGTGGGGAGGCGCCGCAAGCTAGTAGCTAGGGTTTAGTCATTGGGTTGTTGTGGGTCTGATGGGTTTTAGGTTTAGGTTAGTTGGGGTTTTGGGCTTCTGTAATTGGGTTTTGGGATTTGTTTGGGTTTGGGTAATTGGTTGTAAGTGGGCTAGGTTTATTCATTGGGTTGTTGTGTGTATGGGTTATATTTGTAAAGGAAACTAGGCCGAAATTGGCCTATAACAGTGCACAGTTACAGTATCAGTAGCAATTTGGCCTTAGCCCAATTCAGTATCAGTATTAGTAATGCATAAGGGCCTTAGCCCATCACAGTATCAGTAATAGATATACAGTATACAAAATCAAAGTCCTACCCAACCAGCCCCTACACACCATCTCTGTCCATCCCTATACTCCATGTGGGGTTTAAAACACCCACCCATCCTTACACTCCAAATAGCACCGAATGAGGCACATAAGTAGTATTTTGCAGTTGAGCTAACAGATATTAGGCTTACAAGCCTTTCAGTACACTTCCTCCAATATCCATATCCCAACCCGATGCAATGCAACATACAGTAAATGACATACTTATATGCAACTAACAGTAATCATACATAAATATATCAGTAAATAGACATACATTATACATTCAGTTCACACATTTAGGGGTCTAAGTAGTGCTTACCGACCTTACAGTAGGTTCACAGTAGTCTTGAGCGACCGTGCAACCTTAAAACACATTTCAGTAAAATGGGCTCACACGCCCATATGGCTTGCCCGTGTAGGCCTACACGCCTGTATGGCCCACACGACCAATTTGACCTTGGCCATGTGATCCATTTTTAATGTAACCCATGCTAGCTAAATATTTATATATGTTTTTCCTCCTCCTCTCCATTCCACATTCTTAATAAAAATATATTTTCACTATTTACTAATATGTTCATTCAAAGCTGTCTACTTGAGTCATTGTCACTAAATTATTTATATCCTGAGCTACAGAATTCTTAATTAAGATCCACTTAATATTTTTGAAACTAGTCTCAAATAACTTTCTACCAAATTTTTTTTAGAATTTAGAGTTTATCAAATAAGTACGGTAAAATCTTCAAATTTAACCCTATTTTGCTGTTTGACAGCTTCAACCTTTCCTTACTAAAAATTATTTATCTCTTAGTACGAAATTTGGATGATGTTTTTGTTTGTTTATCTTGGAAATAGACTCATTAAGGATTTAAAAATATAAATTTAAGCCCCTAATTATTTTTTTACAATTGTTGATGATTTTCCAAAATCAAAATAGGGGAACCCGAAATCATTCTGACCTTGTCTCACAAAATTTATTATATCTCATAATTTACAATTCCATTGCTTACATTGTTTCTTTCATGAAAAACTATACTCAATAAAATTTAATTTCATATTTTATTCAACCTCTATCTCAATTTTCACTATTTTTGATGATTTTTCAAAATTAGACTACTGCTGCTGTCCAAAACTATTTTAGTGCAAAATGTTGATTTCCAAGTTTATAACACCCTTGTTTCCTTCCTCTACAATTTTTTTCATCATTCTCCCTTATTTCTCTTATTTCTTGACAACAAGCTATTTTAGCTTTTTGCTGAATTCTATTTTCTGCGTTTCGAGTACACACATTTTACTGATTTGCTATAAAAACACCTTCGAGCGTTCCAAGACCTAAATATCGCCATACTAAAGCACGATTTAGTTATACTAATGAAACTAAAATGAAGTTACCACGATTTATATAACCTTTAGTCGTCAGAAATTTTACCCTCGATCGAGAATAGGAACTCTGCACGCTTAAGACGTTGATGAACGATCAGTAACCCCTTGATTAACTCCTAAACACCAAGTGTAAAACCCCTCTTTAACCACTTCGTCAGAAACGTTAAGATTTAACAGAGACGAAAACTTACCGAACGTGCATCCAACATTACACAGAAGAGACGTTTGAAAAAAAAAGAACGATCAATAAACAAAAGAAAATGAAAGGAAACGAGAAGAGAAGGTGAAGAAAGAGCAAAAATTTGGCAACAGGGGGAAAAGTAAAGCAAGCGCCAATTTTTTTTGCAAGATGGATAAACTCGAAATTTGGAATAAAAACAAATAATATCAAGATAATTTGATAACCCACTAAAATCCCTTAATCTGCTCCCCACACTTCCGACTACACATCCACTACTCGGCATTTTAGTTTAATTCAAACTCCTAAATAACTCCCTTGCACGCACAGGGATTCAAACTCAAGACTACCAGCATATTTACACTCCACTTAACCACCAAACTAGCAGGCCTATTCTGATATATTTTTGCCAACAATTAAACTTAAGCCTACTAAGCAAGGTTAGGGCTTTATTTAGAAAAATTTCAAAATTTGCCAAAGGCATGGCTTGAACTTGGGACCTCACACACACACCCAGAACACTTAACAACTGAAGCAGATACATATTTTATGTCAAATTTATCAAAAGTCGAAATTAAAATTTTGGGCGTTACAGGGTTGCAATCATATTGCAAGTAAGACAAAGCATGTGCTATGCCTTTGATGATCTTCACTCTTTTTTTCCAATCCATTTCCACAGCTTCCACTTCATCTCTTAAGTTTCAGAACAAACTCCCCTTTTCCATGTATTCATAGATAAAAAACATAGACCATCGGTGTAGACAAAACCCATGAAGCTTCACTATGTTTTGATATCGTATTTCTGTTAGAAACTTGATCTCATTCCTGAAACTCTTGTCAAAAGTTAGATTCTCGGCTTCTAAATGATGAAGTTTCTTCAAAGCAACTACTTTACCACAAGGGAGTTTTACTTTGTAAAAACTTCCATAACCACCAACTCCGATATAGTATCGGAAGTCGAAATCCTCTGTTGCTGCAACAATATCCTCGTATGCTATCTTTCCATCATAGTTCCATATGGAGCACAAATCCCCATTTTTTGTTGGTTGTACACTGACACGGTTATTCTTGAGCTTAAACCGTGAAAAAAGAAAGCATTCCAAAATGGAGAATGTGGATAAGATGGCAATAGGGAGGAATATTTTAATATGGTAAGGAATTTTACTACTGTTGGCTTTGTTGGTTACTAGAGAAGGACACATATAGGGTGATAAACCGCTACTGCCTTCAAATGGATCGAGAGAAATCTTGTTACAACCATTTCCAGCATTGATAATGTTGATACCAGTGGCAGACAAGATAGGGACAGGACCTAAAAGTTCGTTGAAGCTGTTGGAGTTTAAACTCACTTTAACTGGGTAAAGTAAGAATTTCAAACAGAGCACCAGCAGCAACGTATTATACCCGGGTAAAATATGAAGGAAAAATGCTTGAAGCTCAAGCTTTTAGCTACTGTCAAGAATGAAGAACAGAACTTAGATGTTTTTAGAAGGCAAAGAAAGATGGAGCATATGGAAGAAAATTTGATGATTTTTCATTCATAGAAGAATGGCATAATGCCAATACATAAATCAAGCTTTTGCTTGTCAAAATCAACATGTGGTCAACTAATCTACACCAACTACCACTAATACCTTGGAACTTACAAGACTAAACTTGTACATAAAGGAAAAGCTGGTAATTAGCTCTTTCAAATTAGAAATACATCACACTTCTACCTAATATAGTTCAATATGAACCAAAAAGAGTTACATTGACTAAAAATAACAAAATGAACAACAAAAAACAGACTTCAGCACTTGGCTTGGCAGCTTCTGGTCTCGGTCTGCTCTGCATGGTCTGATGGTTGGTGCATGAGTTGCATAGAGGGCCACATTCTAACACTCCTCCTTGGTCTCCATGCTGCTAACTCCAAGTTCTTTTCTTAACTTTATGAACCTTGAAGTACATAGGGCCTTTGTGAAAATATCAGCAACTTGGTCTTCTGAATTGCAATGAACCAACTCTATCTCTCGAGCTTGTTCCATCTCCCTTATCACATGTAACTTAATGCTGAAATGTTTGGTTCTACCATGGAAGATAGGATTCTTTGCAATTGCAACAGCAGACTTGTTATCACAAAAGATCTCTGTTGCTTCCTTTTGACATAGGTTTAGATCAGAAAGAATTTTTCTTAACCAAATTGCTTGATTGACTGCTCCTGCAGTAGCCACATACTCAGCTTCTGCTGTGGATTGAGCCACTATTGATTGCTTTTTTGAACTCCAGCAAAACATTGCTGAATCAAGTGTAAATGTATAACCTGAAGTGCTTTTCATGTCATCCTTTGAACTGGCCCAATCAGCATCGGTGTAGCCTATCGACAGTCTTCATTCTGCTTGAATTTCAATCCATAGCTCAGGGTTCTTTTAATGTACCTGAGCACTCTCTTTGCTGCTTGAAGGTGTTGTTTGTTACAACAATGCATAAACCTTGACAGCATACTAACAGCAAACATGATGTCTGGCCTGGTTGCTGTTAAATACAACAAGCAACCAACAAGACTTCTATAATCAGTTTCACTGACTTGTTCATAGCCTTCTTGACTTGATAGTTTTGCTCCAACAACCATAGGTGTGCTCGTTGGCTTGCAACTTTCCATAGAGAATTTGCTCAGTATTTTTGCAGCAAATGTCTTCTGCCCCAAGAAGATTTCACTATGAGCTTACTGCACCTCCATTCCCAAAAAATATGTCATTAGCCCCAGGTCAGACATTTCAAACATGTCCTTCATTTTGGCTTTGAATACAACCAACATGTGTTGATCTCCTCCAGTTACCAAAAGGTCATCGACATAGAGGGATACAATAAGCTGTATTTCAGCTTCATTTTTTTTAACATAGAGTGTTGGCTCACTAGCACTTCTGTTAAATCCCAAACTGACCAAGTAAGTGCCAATTCGAGTATACCAGGCTCTTAGAGCTTGTTTCAGACCATATAAAGCCTTCTTGAGCCTGTACACCATTTGTTCTTCGCCAGACACAATAAAGCCTTGAGCCTGATCAATGTAGATCTCCTCTTCAAGGAAGCCATTGAGAAATGCAGACTTCACATCGAGCTGGTGGATTTTCCACTGCTTCTGAGCTGCTAAGGCAATCAGCAATCTGATGGTGTCTAGCCTGGCTACTGGTGCAAAGGTTTCCAGGTAGTCCAGGCCATATTTTTGGCTAAACCCCTTCACAACCAACCTTGTTTTGAGCTTGTTTAGGCTCCCATCAGCATTATGCTTGGCTCTATAAACCCATTTTACCCCAATGACTTTCTTGTTGGCTAGTCTAGGAACCAATTCCCATGTCTGGTTCTTCCCAATCATGGCAATTTCATTAGCCATAGCCTGCTTTCAGCCTTGATGTGCTTTAGCCTCTTCAAAGCTGCATGGTTCTTCTTGTGCAACATGAGCCCTTTCATAAACATCAGCCAAAGTCCTTATACCCCTGACTGGTTCATTATCAACATCCATCTCTGGATCATTTTGATCAGCTTCAAACTGATCTGTCACAAGTTCTTCAGGAATGGCTTCAGGTTCATTTCTTTCCCAATTCCAACAAGCCTTCTCATCAAACACTACATCTCTGCCCACTTGGATTTTGTTGGTTAAAGGATCCAGGATCCTATAACCCTTTTTGACCATACTGTACCCGGTTAAAATACCAGGAATAGCTCTTTTGGAAACTTGTCCCTCTTTACAGCTGGTACTTGGCTGTAACATAGGCAACCAAAGAATTTTATATGATCCAATGATGGCTTGAACCCGAACCAGGCTTCAAAAGGTGTCTTGTGAGCGAGTGCTTTGGTTGGAAGCCTATTCTGAATGTAGGCAAGCAGTGTTGTGGCTTGACCCACATTGTCTTGGCGATTTTTCTCAAACAATAAGCATCTGGCCATATCCATCAAACTCCTGTTCTTTCTTTCACTAACCCCATTTTGCTGGGGTGTATAAACATTGGTTAGCTGGTGTTTGATGCCAGCATCTTTGCACAAGGCTTGGAACTGAGTTGAAGTGTATTCAGTTCCATTGTCTGACCTAATGGTCTTTATCTTGCAGCCTGTTTCTGTTTCCACTACAGCTTTGAACTTCATAAACACTTGAACAACCTCAGACTTATGCTTCAAAAAATAAACCCAGCAATATCTAGTACAGTCATCAATGAAGAGAATAAAGTACCTGTTACCACTAAGTGATTTAGTGTAATACCCCGAAATTTTTACAGTAAAATATTATCAGTAATATAGTAAAATAAGGAAATAAAGTGACAAAAAGAGAGTTATGTCAATATTGAGAAGTATATTATGATATATTAATTTAAGAAAGGACTAAATTGTAAAAGTGAGAAAAGTTTTGTGGCCCAAGAGTAAATACTCAAAATTTAAAGGATTAAAGTGTAAATATGAAAAATTTAAAGGACCAATAGTGTAAATATTTTAGGAGTGGAATGATCTAGAAACTAAGGAAAATGGATGAATTAGGACCAAATTGAATAGATAAAGAACTATGAGGGACTAAATTGCAATTTTACCAAATTAAATGATGACTCAAGGATGGAATTTTAAAAGATAATGAAGGGCAAAATGGTCAATTGGAAGAGAGAGAAATATAGAAAGTAATAATGATGCTAGAGATATTTTGATATTTTATAATTATTATATTTTGATATTTTATAATTATTTAATTAGATAAATATTATTTTATTAATATTTTAATAAGATATTTTATTATTATTTTATTAGTATATAAAGAAAGAAAGATGAGAAATTCTCATCCATATTTTCCCATGCACTAACGTGAGAGAAAGAGAGGAAGAAAGAAAGTTTTACTTTCTTTACAATTTGGTCCTTTTACCAAAAATTCACCATTTTCACCCAAAAATCAAATGAATTTCCATAGCTACCACGAGAGAAAAATGTCAAGGAGAGCATGGGGAGTTAGAATATCAAGTTGGATTCAAGAAATAGAAGCTGGAGGAGAGAGAGAATCAAGTTAAAGATTGGTATCAAGAGAACAAGGTAAGTACATCAAGATTTCAATATGTTTTTAAGTTTGTTATTGTTGATAAAGCATGGAAATAATGTTATAGTAGAGTTTTCTTACATGAGGTCCTATGTTCTTAATATGTTAGTGAAGATAAAAAAAGAGAAAGTGATGAGAAATGGTGTAGAAAAAGAAAATAAGGGCGTTATAACATGGTAATTAATATCTTGCACTAAAAAAGTTATGGACAGCAGCAGTAGTCTAACTTTTAAAAATCACCATAAATTTTAGAAATCGAATTAGAAGATGAAAAAAATATGGAATTAAATATTATTGAGTCTAGTTTCTCATAGAAGAAACAGTGTAAGAAATGGATTTGTAAATTTTGAGATATAATGAATTTTGTGAGACAAGGTCAGAATGAATTTGGGTTCCCCTGTTCAGACTTTGAAAAATCATAAAAAAATGAATAAAAATAATTAGGGGCTTAAATTTATATGTATAGAATCCTGAATTAGTCTAGTTTTAATAGAAACAAACTAGAACATAATTTGAATTCTGTAAAAGGAGATAATAAATTTTTAGTGAAGAAGGTTTAGAACTGTCAGACAGCAGAACAGGGGTGACTTTAATGAATAAACTGTACTAATTGGATAAACCAAAAATTATGAAAATTTTATGGTAATAATATATTTTAGTCTAGTTTCAGGTAAAATTTACAGATATTAATTTGGATTTCTGTAACTCAAGAAATAAATAATTTAGTGACTATGACTCAAATGGACAGCTTTGAATATACATATAAGTAAATAGTGAAATTATTGATAATGTTACTTATAAGCATATTATATAAATTTAAGGATGTGGAATGGAGAGGAGGAGGAGGAAAATATGTATGAATATTCATCTAGCATGGCTAATTTGCATGTTTTAGGCTCAGGGACTAAATCGAATAAAAGTAAAACTTTATGGGCAATTTTGTAAAAATGTCAGAAAAGACTAAATTGCATGAAATAGATTATTTTATTATTTAAATTACAAAATTTAACGAAATTATCAATGTAGTTCAAGATCGGGGGAAAACATGTTTTAGGGATTAAATTGAAAAGTGTTGAAATTATGGAAAATTTTGATATTTTATAGAATTCATGGATTGTTATCAATATATATGAGAATAATAGTTGGAAATAAGGACTAAATTGCAAGAATTTTATTTTCCTGACCCCAAGGATGAAATCGTCATTAATTAAAAGTTTAGGGGCAAAATGGTAATTTTACTTAGAGCATTAATTAAATGCATTAGAATATGAAATTAATGAAAATGATGATCAAATTTATTTAAAAGAGATCCGGGCGACTCAAATATGAGACTCGATCGTGAAAAAGAAAAGATATCGGATTAATGAAATTATAAACACAAACAAGAAATGAGGTAAGTTCGTGTAACTTAAATTATATTCTTAAATGCTTGAGATTGTATGTAATTGATGTGAATATGATTTGAATGTTCATTGTATGGAAATTCATGAAACATTGATATATTTGATAAAATGGGAAGAAAATCCCGGTTGAATGAAAGGAAAATTCGATGAATCTCTTAAAAGGAATTGTGGTAAAAAGGATCTAGCCGGACGGGTGATCCTATCTCGATATAGCCCTCTAGAAGAATATGTGAAAAATGGATTTAGCCCAGACGGGTAATCCGAATTAGGGTCCAATTTAGCTGGGTGGTAATTGGATCCAAGCTCATTAGAGTAATTATCGTTGCAGGGATTTAGCCTGGGTGGTAATCCCGACAATACTCTATGAGTTTATATTACAGGGATTTAGCTCGGACTGGTAATCCACTTTGTAAGGATGAGGTTCATGGAGTGTGCTCTCTCGATATGAAATGTGTAAGACCATGGTTGAAAGATACCATGGCAACCTGATATGAAATATGTAAGACCATGGTTGAAAGATACCATGGCAACCTAATATGAAATGTGTAAGACCATGGTTGAAAGATACCATGGCAACTTCGACATGAAATGTGTAAGACCATGGTTGAAAGGTACCATGGCAACTTTGACATGAAATGTGTAAGACCATGGTTGAAAGATACCATGGCAACGTGACATGAAATGTGTAAGACCATGGTTGAAAGATACCATGGCAACGTGACATGAAATGTGTAAGACCATGGTTGAAAGATACCATGGCAACGCTGACGGAAATGAATAAGACCATGGTTGAATGATACCATGGCAACATGATGAGAAAATGAGTAAGACCATAGTTGAAAGACACTATGGCATCATGTCGAAGATAAATAAGAGATCGTGGAAGAGAAACGCCAAGATATCTATTGAACAACTAATATTCAGGTAATATAACAAATGGTTAAATGAATTGGTTATACAAAATGGTAATGTGAAATGTTTACAGGAATTGGTCATATGGAAATAAATGTACAAAATAGTTGTATGAAATATTTAATAAGATAGATAAATGAAATAAGTATAGGTACATGGAATTTAAATTATGTTAAGTTTAATACGAACTATTACCGAAATAAATATACCTAAGATATAAGGAAATGATGGTGCATGAAATGTTGATATAATAAAATAAATGATATATGTTATTAAAGAAACGGTAAGAGAATGATATGTATCATGACATGTACATATGAGATTATCTTTTATATGTTAACATAGGGAAAATATGTAAGTTAAGACGAGTAATTAAATTCAAATATGTCATATTGAGAAAACAAGAATTTATATGAAATATGTGTAAGTACACTAACAAGTGTTGTTGATGATGCTTAGGCAAGTGCCAAGCCATTGATTGAATGGTAATATATTTATTAATGCATTGAATTGGTAAGTATTTAAGTGAATTTTTTTTTTAGTGATCTGTAAATGGTAGTAATGCTCCGAAACCCTATTCTGGCAGTGGATACGGGTTAAGGGTGTTACATTTAGTGGTATCAGAGCTACGGTTTAGTCGGTTCTCGGACCAAACGTAGTATATGTGAAGTCTAAAAACACATGTCGTTATAATATGTGATAGTATGATATCTCCCGACTCTGATGAGATTTGTTTATAAAATGAGATGCTCTCTAACCCAAGATAATTCTGATAATGTTAAAAACGATACTCAGGTATATGAGTAAAAAGTTGATTAGAATGAATCGGAATTCTTAAAGGCATGAATAAATACATGTCGATGATGAATGTTATGTGTATTATTAAAAGTAAATTATATTGCTACACGAAATATTGTGTTGATGACTAAATTACAAAATATATAAAAGTGGTATATGAAGTACATGATAAGGATTATTAGCAAATCATGGATGAATAGTGAATTTTGAAAAATATTACATGTATTAAAGGTAGAGAAGACATAAATAAACGGATTATTGGTATAAGGATTAAATTGTAAAGCATGTAAAAGCATTATGCGAAAGGTGTAAAAGTGATATGCGTGCATGAAATAATTTGCCCAAGTAGACAAGATTAGAACTACTAGGATATTAAGGGACCTGAGTATGCTCTCTGATTATTAGCACATTCAACACATTCATAGTCTCTGTATAGTACTTCAGTGTTCTCTGTTTAATAGTGCACAATAATGCAACTCTGTATAAGTCAAGTATATCCGAAGTGTTCTATCTAGTCTACTGGGCCTCTGCTAAGTAAAAAGTAAACAATTTTAAATTCTGAGGTAAATGATTATCTCTCGAGTAAAATGTTAGTTATGATGAAGCGAGAACTCGTAAAAATACGGATAAATGTTTTATAGTACACGAGAATGATAAATGTTATATGAGTAAATACATGACAATTAAATTATGAGGCTTTACGATCTATACCCCTTTACTAATACAGTTATAAGCAATGAAAGTCATGAGATTTATATTGATTAAGTTCAGAAGGGGAAAGTAAAAAAAGTTCAATGGTTGAACAATTGATAATACAGACAGAACTGAGAATGAGTTAATAGGTAAATGTGGGTTTTTGAATAAAGACATCAAATTTTTTCAAAACTAGTTGGAATATACTGATTATCATCATTAAATAAAGAAGTTATTTATAGGAAAATCGATTTGTTCAATTATGGTATTTACTGAATGGTTAACTGAAAATTCCTTCTAAATTAGTTTTTTTTGAGTGAACTGAATAATGTGAAATTATTGATGACTATACTAGTCAATGGATTGGTAAATAAATTGCAAAAATATTTGAATATAACTGTTATAAATAGGTATATTACAGTAAAAACAAAAAAAAAAAATTAAAAGTCGCAAGTCTGATTGATTCATAAATGGTACTACTCTATCTTTCTTTGGTTTTTCAAGCCAATACATGTGATAAAACACTTGATAATAAGATTCATATGATATTATCTTCTATTTCTGTTGGTAAAAGTTCTGAGAGGCAAATGTGAAATATTGAATTGAAAATAAAATGTGAAATGAAAGGATAGAGAATGGATATAAATGATAAACTAGGTAAATATGTGCATAGAGAATGGATATAAATGATAAACTAGGTAAATATGTGCAGAAAGAAAGTATAGAATTATAGAGATAATGAAATTCATGATCAAAAGAAAATAAGGAAATTTCGAGGACGAAATTTATTTTAAGGGAGAGAGAAATGTAATACCCTGAAATTTTTACAGTAAAATATTATCAGTAATATAGTAAAATAAGGAAATAAAGTGACAAAAAGAGAGTTATGTCAATATTGAGAAGTATATTATGATATATTAATTTAAGAAAGGACTAAATTGTAAAAGTGAGAAAAGTTTTGTGGCCCAAGAGTAAATACTCAAAATTTAAAGGATTAAAGTGTAAATATGAAAAATTTGAAGGATCAATAGTGTAAATATTTTAGGAGTGGAATGATCTAGAAACTAAGGAAAATGGATGAATTAGGACCAAATTGAATAGATGAAGAACTATGAGGGACTAAATTGCAATTTTACCAAATTAAATGATGACTCAAGGATGGAATTCTAAAAGATAATGAAGGGCAAAATGGTCAATTGGAAGAGAGAGAAATCTAGAAAGTAATAATAATGCTAGAGATATTTTGATATTTTATAATTATTTAATTAGATAAATATTATTTTATTAATATTTTAATAGGATATTTTATTATTATTTTATTAGTATATAAAGAAAGAAAGATGAGAAATTCTCATCCATATTTTCCCATGCACTAACGTGAGAGAAAGAGAGGAAGAAAGAAAGTTTTACTTTCTTTACAATTTGGTCCTTTTACCAAAAATTCACCATTTTCACCCAAAAATCAAATGAATTTCCATAGCTACCAAGAGAGAAAAATGTCAAGGAGAGCATGGGGAGTTAGAATATCAAGTTGGATTCAAGAAATAGAAGCTGGAGGAGAGAGAGAATCAAGTTAAAGATTGGTATCAAGAGAACAAGGTAAGTACATCAAGATTTCAATATGTTTTTAAGTTTGTTATTGTTGATAAAGCATGGAAATAATGTTATAGTAGAATTTTCTTACATGAGGTCCTATGTTCTTGATATGTTAGTGAAGAGAAAAAAAGAGAAAGTGATGAGAAATGGTGTAGAAAAAGAAAATAAGGGTGTTATAACATGGTAATTAATATCTTGCACTAAAAAAGTTATGGACAGCAGCAGTAGTCTAACTTTTAAAAATCACCATAAATTTTAGAAATCGAATTAGAAGATGAAAAAAATATGGAATTAAATCTTATTGAGTCTAGTTTCTCATAGAAGAAACAGTGTAAGAAATGGATTTGTAAATTTTGAGATATAATGAATTTTGTGAGACAAGGTCAGAATGAATTTGGGTTCCCCTATTTATACTTTGAAAAATCATAAAAAAATGAATAAAAATAATTAGGAGCTTAAATTTATATGTATAGAATCCTGAATGAGTCTAGGTTTAATAGAAACAAACTAGAACATAATTTGAATTCTGTACAAGGAGATAATAAATTTTTAGTGAAGAAGGGTCAGAACTGTCAGATAGCAGAACAGGGGTGACTTTAATGAATAAACTGTACTAATTGGATAAACCAAAAATTATGAAAATTTTATGGTAATAATATATTTTATTCTAGTTTTAGGTAAAATTTACAGATATTAATTTGGATTTCTGTAACTCAAGAAATAAATAATTTAGTGACTATGACTCAAATGGACAGCTTTGAATATACATATAAGTAAATAGTGAAATTATTGATAATGTTACTTATAAGCATATTATATAAATTTAAGGATGTGGAATGGAGAGGAGGAGGAGGAAAATATGTATGAATATTCATCTAGCATGGCTAATTTGCATGTTTTAGGCTCAGGGACTAAATCGAATAAAAGTAAAACTTTATGGGCAATTTTGTAAAAATGTCAGAAAAGACTAAATTGCATGAAATATATTATTTTATTATTTAAATTACAAAATTTAACGAAATTATCAATGTAGTTCAAGATCGGGGGAAAACATGTTTTAGGGATTAAATTGAAAAGTGTTAAAATTATGGAAAATTTTGATATTTTATAGAATTCATGGATTGTTATCAATATATATGAGAATAATAGTTGGAAATAAGGACTAAATTGCAAGAATTTTATTTTCCGACCCCAAGGATGAAATCGTCATTAATTAAAGTTTTAGGGCAAAATGGTAATTTTGCTTAGAGCATTAATTAAATGCATTAGAATATGAAATGAATGAAAATGATGATCAAATTTATTTAAAAGAGATCGGGTGACTCAAATATGAGACTCGATCGTGAAAAGAAAAGATATCTGATTAATGAAATTATAAACACAAACAAGAAATGAGGTAAGTTCGTGTAACTTAAATTATATTCTTAAATGCTTGAGATTGTATGTAATTGATGTGAATATGATTTGAATGTTCATTGTATGGAAATTCATGAAACATTGATATATTTGATAAAATGGGAAGAAAATCCCGGTTGAATGAAAGGAAAATTCGATGAATCTCTTAAAAGGAATTGTGGTAAAAAAGGATCTAGCCGGACGGGTGATCCTATCTCGATATAGCCCTCCCAAAGAATATGTGAAAAATGGATTTAGCCTTGGACGGGTAATCCGAATTAGGTCAATTTAGCTCGACTCGTAATTGGATCCAAGCTCATTAGAGTAATTGTCGTTGTAGGGGATTTAGCTTTGGGTGGTAATCCAGGCAATACTCTATGAGTTTATATTACTGAGATTTAGCTGGACTGGTAATCCCCTTTCGTAAGGATAAGGTTCGCGGGAGTGTGCTCTCTACGATATGAAATGTGTAAGACCATGGTTGAAAGATACCATGGCAACTTTGATATGAAATATGTAAGACCATGGTTGAAAGATACCATGGCAACCTGACATGAAATGTGTAAGACCATGGTTGAAAGGTACCATGGCAACTTCGACATGAAATGTGTAAGACCATGGTTGAAAGATACCATGGCAACGTGACATGAAATGTGTAAGACCATGGTTGAAAGATACCATGGCAACGTGACATGAAAATGTAAGACCATGGTTGAAAGATACCATGGCAACGCGACGGGGAAATGAATAAGACCATGGTTGAATGATACCATGGCAACATGACAGAAAATGAGTAAGACCATAGTTGAAAGACACTATGGCATCATGTCGAAGATAAATAAGATCGTGGAAGAGAAACGCCAAGATATCTGTTGAACAACTAATTTTCAGGTAATATAACAAATGGTTAAATGAATTGGTTATACAAAATGGTAATGTGAAATGTTTACAGGAATTGGTCATATGGAAATAAATGTACAAAATAGTTGTATGAAATATTTAATAAGATAGATAAATGAAATAAGTATAGGTACATGGAATTTAAATTATGTTAAGTTTAATACGAACTATTACCGAAATAAATATACCTAAGATATAAGGAAATGATGGTGCATGAAATGTTGATATAATAAAATAAATGATATATGTTATTAAAGAAAAGGTGAGAGAATGATATGTATCATGACATGTACATATGAGATTATCTTTTATATGTTAACATGGGGAAAATATGTAAGTTAAGACGAGTAATTAAATTCAAATATGTCATATTGAGAAAACAATAATTTATATGAAATATGTGTAAGTACACTAACAAGTGTTGTTGATGATGCTTAGGCAAGTGCCAAGCCATTGATTGAATGGTAATATATTTATTGATGCATTGAATTGGTAAGTATTTAAGTGAATTTTTTTTAGTGATCTGTAAATGTAGTAATGCTCCGAAACCCTATTCTGGCAGTGGATACGGGTTAAGGGTGTTACATTTAGTCCTCATGGGGCTACAAACATCAGTGTGCACCAGTTCCAGCTTGGTTGAAGCTTTCCAGGATGTGTTTGTAGGAAATGGAAGCCTTGCTTGCTTTCCCATTTGACAAATTTCGCAAACTCCTTCATTCTGGACTATCTTGGTGAAGTTTTCAACCATTTTCTTGCTGACCATCCGAGCCATAGAGTTGAAGTTGGCATGACCAAGTCTTTGATGCCAAAGCTTGGTATGTTCTGTTGAAGCAGTATGGGCTGAGTGTGAGTCACCTGACCAGTTGACTTCAAAGTATTTGTCACTCATGGCGACTGTCATGAGGCTCGATCCATTTGGATTAGTGATTTGGCACTCCTGG
This sequence comes from Gossypium anomalum, assembly GCA_025698475.1. Lineage (NCBI taxonomy): Eukaryota > Viridiplantae > Streptophyta > Magnoliopsida > Malvales > Malvaceae > Gossypium > Gossypium anomalum. Next base: position 67,370,266 of record CM046964.1, read on the forward strand.
CCTTTAAACACAACAGAGTACCCTTTTTCTAGTAATTGAGAGATGCTAAGAAGGTTTTCACATCAATTTGTGTACCAACAAAGACATTTTTGATGATTTTGTCACTGTGTGGCGGTGCATATCGAAGACTTCTCCTTTACCTTCAGCATTGATGAAGCCCGACCATTACCAATTTTCACCACGGTTTCGGCTTCTATCCAAGGTTTTGAAAATTGTTTCATCCGTGACATGTGGTTGGTGCGACCAGCGCCCAAAGAACCGACCTTTTGTACCTTTCTTCTGGCCAGCTGAGCATGAAACAGCAAAGACTTGTTCTTCATGGTCACTACTGTCTTTAGCCACCCGAGCTTCTTCATTCTTGTGTTGAGGTTGGTTTTGGCCAGGTCTGCCTTCTTCTTTGCAGACTCTTTCAACATGGCCCTTCTTCTTACAGTGTTGACACACAGCATCTGGCCTGAACCAGCATATGGCCTCTGGATGACCAGGTCTTTTACAAAATCTGCAGAGTCGATCTCCTCCTCTTGCAGCATCAGGCTTAGGCCTATTTTTCCAGTTTTTCTTACCTTTGTAGGGTGAGGTGCTCGAGGCTACTTTGGCCTTAGCTTGGAAAGCACCCTTTTGGTGCTTCTCCATTCTACTGGCTCTCCTTTGTTCCTGAGCATAGAGGGCATTAATAAGCTCAGTTAGGGAGACTGTTACTAGGTCTCTCAAATCCTCTAAGGATGAGATTTTAGCCTCATATCTTTCAGGCAATGTTGAGAGCACCTTCTCTACAATCCTTGCCTCATCAAATTGCTCACCAAGGAGCCTTATGCTGTTAAATACAACCATGATTCTGTCAGAATACTTCTTGACAGTTTCTTCTTCCTTCATCTTCAAGTTCTCAAACTCCCTTCTTAGGTTCAACAACTGCTGCTGCCTTGTCCTCTCAGTACCTTGGAACTCCTCCTTAATATCACAAGCCATGATTCTGGTGAAGATAACATCAGAAACACAGTTCTAAATGCATGACATGGCCTTGTGCCTTTTGGTCCTCTCATCTGCATGCTGTCTAATTTGAGCCACTGTGGGATTGGCTCGAAGTGGAGCTGGCTCGACATCAGTGTTGACAACTTCCCACAGATCAAAGGCCTGCAGGTAAGTCCTCATCTTGACAACCCATATGTGGAACCCCTCACCATTAAAAACTAGTGGTGCTGCAGGAGAAAAGCCTAATGAAGCCATTTAGTTTACAACAATAGGTCCTCTAAGATGAAAGCTCTGATACCAATTGTTGGAGTTTAAACACACTTTAACTGGTAAAGTAAAAATTTCAAACAGAGCACCAGCAGCAACGTATTATACCCGGGTAAAATATGAAGGAAAAATGCTTGAAGTTCAAGCTTTTAGCTACTGTCAAGAATGAAGAACAGAACTTAGATGTTTTTAGAAGGCAAAGAAAGATGGAGCATATGGAAGAAAATCTGATGATTTTTCATTCATAGAAGAATGGCATAATGCCAATACATAAATCAAGCTTTTGCTTGTCAAAATCAACATGTGGTCAACTAATCTACACCAACTACCACTAATACCTTGGAACTTACAAGACTAAACTTGTACATAAAGGAAAAGCTGGTAATCAGCTCTTTCAAATTAGAAATACATCACACTTCTACCTAATATAGTTCAATATGAACCAAAAAGAGTTACATTGACTAAAAATAACAAAATGAACAACAAAAAAATGGACTTGACACTTGACTTGGCTTGGCTTACTGGTCTTGGTCTGCTCTGCATGGTCTGATGGTTGGTGCATGAGCTGCATGGAGGGCCACATTCTAACAGAAGTTAAGGTCTAGATATGATAGATCAAAAAGCTTGCCAATTTCTTTTGGGATAGGACCTTTTAATAGATTTGAATCAAGTTCTAAGGTATCCAAATTGGATAAATTTCCAGTACAAGATGGGATTGAACCACTCAATTTGTTTTGGGAGAGGTACAATGAAGTTAAATTTTCTAAATTACAAATTTCTTGGGGAATATGACCTTTTAATAGATTAGAACCAAGGCTTAAGTACTGCATCTTTGATAAACTACCAATATAAGAAGGGATTAAACCACTCAATTTGTTTTGGAAGAGGTACAATGAAGTTAAATTTGCTAAATTACAAAATTTTGGGGGAATAAGACCTTCTAATAGATTTGAATAAAGTGGTAAGGTATCCAATTTGGACAATTTACCAAGACAAGAAGGTATTGAACCATTCAATTTGTTTTGGTAGAGGCTTAATGAAGTTAAATTTGCTAAGTCACAAATTTCTTGAGTAATAGGACCTTCTAATAGATTTGAATCAAGTCTTAAGGTATGCAATTTGGACAACTTGCCAAGACGCGAAGGGATTGAACCATTTAATAGATTTGAATCTAGCTCCAAGATTTCCAAGTTGTATAAAGGGACTGAACCACTTATATGATTTTGGTCAAGATAGATTTCTTCCAAAGTGGACAAACAACACAAAGTTAGAGGAATATGACCAGTAAATCTATTATTAGTGATGCTTAAAAAGCTTATTTTCTTGAAATTTTCAATATTTTAAGAGATCAATCCTTCAAGGTAGTTATTATCAATGAACAGATGTTCCAAATCTGTCATATGGTACAAAGGAAATGGTATTGGACCAAAAAGCTTGTTGCTATAAAGACCCAAATAAGCCAAATTTGATAAAAATGCTAATTCGGAAGGAATCTTCCCAGTAAGACTGTTGGAACCCAAGTTTAAACTGACAAGGTTCACTGGATTTCCTAGTTGTGGAGGGATGGAACCATTAATATTATAATTATAGGAAATGTCAAGGTACTCTAATTGGGTTAGGTTTCCTAGAGAAAGAGGTAACTCACCGGATAAACCACAAAAGGACAAGTCAAGGTGCTTCGATGCTGATAGATGTTCACTAGATTTCCTAGTTGTGGAGGGATGGAACCATTAATATTATAATTATAGGAAATGTCAAGGTACTCTAATTGGGTTAGGTTTCCTAGAGAAAGAGGTAACTCACTGGATAAACCACAAAAGGACGAGTCAAGATGCTTCAATGCTGATAGATATCCTATCTGATGCGGGATATTTCCACTAAGTGGACAATGACTAAGATCAAGAAGGACAAGATTTGGAAATGAAGAGAAATTTAACTTCCCAAATCTATCTCCAACCTCAATATTGGGCGCATCAGAAATGTTAACTTTGGTGATGCTTCCAGCACTGTTACATGATATACCAGCCCACTTGCATTGTTATGGAGTATCATTGCTATAGCTAATCCACCAACCACTCCTTATCAACGCTTTGGCTTCGGACTCATATGGTGATTGGTCTGCTGCCAACATCATTATAGCAAAGGAAGAAGGATGGTAGCCCATAATACCCCTAGAATAACAGAAATGGTTAAAGATGAGAACATGTTTAATTGGCTAAGCTTAATTATCTTGTAAAGGTTCAGTAGTAGCATATATATGTTATAGTTTACAAACCGAAGAATTCAAGGAAACTCATTATAGTGGTCAAGGTCTTGTTGCAATTGTTGTCATTGCTTCAGTCAATGTCATGGAACTGACCTCTTCACGCGCAATGCTTTTTCTTCATTGAAATTTCTACGTTGCTAGTATTTCTTGATAATGATACCTCCCTGATTCCTAATTTTCAACAAAACAAATGCATGCAAATGGGCTGGTATTATAATTTCTCATGGAAAACTAGATGACCCAATCAACAGATTGTTTCTATTTCCGAAAAAAAAAATGAAATTAAGCAAATTTTAGAGGCTTAATTTAATTTGCTCAGTGTCAGAGCCATTTGTCTAAGCAATAAACCGGATTAAGTTTTGGTGTTCTCATACTTTCTTATAGAGGGGAAAATGTCTTATATAATGTTAAGAGTCTTTCAAATTGCTTCAAAAACTGGAATGCAGGTGTACTAAGTGCTAATTTAAAATTAATTAGCAAAATTGTCGGTACTTAAAGAAGTAGTAATTAATTAAAAAAATTTATTATTCATACATACTAAGATGATTATAAATTGGCGTTGGGTTCAAGTTATTCCATATATAGTATAAGTAACAAGATTTTGATCCCATGACAATGACGATTCCATCTTTAATTTGATTTAACAATTTAAAGATTTGATTTGATTGTGGCCCTAAGACTTTTCTATTATTTTGTGGATATACTTTTCCATAGTTGGGCTTTTAACGTGGCCTTTACTTTCAATAACGTGTTGAGCTTCTATCTACGAAATTTATCATCAGACCATATGAAATCAGGAAAAGGATTGTATGAATAGTAATGCAGCGTTATGTGTATTCATTTTTTAAAATTTTGATGCGACATTAATATTTTTATTTTGAATTTCAGTAATTTTATCTTGAAAAAAATTAAAATTAAATGAAAATTTTGAAATTTAGGATGAAATTGTTGATGTGGCATTAAACTATCGAAAAATAATAATATCTTTATTTCATACAGTCCTTTCTCATTAAATCAAGTCCCCAAAAGGGGCCTTCAGCCAAATTAACAATGTTCTCTTTATTGTCATTTTAATGAAGTTATATCTATATTTATATTAAGGTCAATATTTGGTACATAGGTAGCATTCTTTTTAGTCTATAAGCATACACTTGTCAATTCTTTTGGCCTTGCTTTTGGAGTCTAAAAACTTCATTGCCAGTGTATCAAATAATTTCTTTTTATATTATATATTTTATTGAGTTTTTGTTGCAAGTTAACTCAATATCAATTCCATAAAAAAATATTTAAATTTTAATAAAGTAATTAATATTAAAATCAGTTTTTAATATATTTATATAATATATGTTATTAATTTCATTCATGTTTGAGAGTAATTTTTTCGATAATTTCCCCCAATATTTATTGTAATGGTTCATATATAATTACTCTCAAATTTCTGATGCAATATGTAAAACAAAAATCAGTTCAAAATTGTATCTCATTTACACAGTTTCAACAAAATAAAAACGGAGAGGGGGTTTTGAGAAGTTGAGAGGAAGAACTAGAAAATGGCTGTCCAGAGTCCCCTCAAATGGAGCATCTTAGGGTTATTTAAACCATGGGTTCACCATGGGTTTTTGGTTTGGATCATCGGGTCAAATCCGGGTCGAGTTATTACTTATTTTATTATAATTGTATAACAATTTGTCCCCCACTAGGTCAAAATAGAGTTATAAAGTGACTTTTCTCATACAATCTGACATTTATGAAGTGTGTGTAATTTGGGGCTTATCATATAGGTTTTAACTTGAAGCTTTATTGAGCAAGTTTTATTATTTGATAGTGTGATACAAGAGTAAAAAACTGTATTGCAGAATACTACGAACTGTATTTTCTGTAAGAAAGAAATTGTTTCTAAATTAATGGACTCAAAGAATTGTTCGATACTAGCTACGACCTTAATCAACGAGCTGCTTGGGAGTTGCAATCTTAAATCAGCTAACTCAAAAGAACTTAGGTTGCAAGCTTAACCCAGCTAACCTTTAATCATCAATTGGGAACATAGGTTAGTGAATGTTTCGGAGTCGTGAGCTTAACTCAACTAACTTAAATAACTGGAGGTTGGAAGCTTAGCTCAGCTAACCTTTAATCATCAGCTAGGAATGTAGGTCTACGAGCTCTTACGGAGTTGAAAGCTTAACTCAACTAACTAAAGTAACTAGAGGTTGCAAGCTTAACTCGGCTAACTTAAATAACTGGAGGTTGCGAGCTAATTGCAGTCGTAAACTAACTAAAAATCTATCTAAGACAAGTGCACCTATCAATTAATAGTATAGCTATGATAAAAAAAGATATTATTCCCTGGAGGACTAAAAGTACTAGTAATTACTGTCATTCTATTATTTAACTGGAAAATTGGAGAGATTAATTAAAACTAAAATTAACTAAATTAATTAACTAAAGAGCACGAGAAAGAACGAATTAGGAAAAAAATGATTAATGTAATATCCCTAAATCAAGTCTAGTAGTTTCAGGTATATTTTTCGGGTTTTGAGCGTGAATTTAGGAATTTATCGGGTTAATAGTATTTTTTTAATTTAATTTATGAGGTCAATTTCATCTAAAATCGATTAAACAATAATTCAGAAAAATAATTTAAAAGTAATTAAATAATTATTAGTGAAAATAATTAATTTGGGTCGAAAAAGAATTTTAAAACAAATTTTGTTGGGGGTTAATTTGAGTTAAATTTAAATATTAATTAAATTAGATTTAGTTGTAAAATAAGGGAAATTTTGGAGTATTTATTTGGCAAATAAACCTTTAAATTCAAAATTTTGGAGGGAAATGATCAATTGGTAAAGTAAGGGAAATGTGGAAGTGGTCATTGGACAAATTTTCCAATTTTTAAATTTCTGGTGGGTTGTTTCAGTTTTAAAAAGAATGCATCTAGCCTACTTTTCACACTATTTACATCAGATTAAAGAGCTACAAAATTCATTTTCTTTACATCGTTTTAAAGATCTATCATCAGAGAATAGATTCAACAAATTTTCTTCTCAAAATACTCTCTCTTTTTACCCAAAATTATTCACAAAAGTAGCCAAAAATATTCTAAAATTTCTCAAGATTATTGAATCAAGATTTTCAATCAAAGGATTTAGAATGAATCAAAGGTAATTATTGTTTCTAAACTTATTTTTATGATGATTAGAAGCATATTTACATGATTTAGTGATAATTACATGATTTTTTTTTATCAATGTCATCTTCTTCAAAAGCTTAAGGTGCTTTAATGGTGGATCTTGAATTTTGTGAGGAAATTCACAATTCAATGGATGTTCCAACTTAAAATGGATCTATTAGAAGGTTTTTGATCTTATTTATCAAGATTAAACATATTTTCTAAGGTAATTTAAAGAAATTCGAATTTCATCTTCTTCCTGAAAAGATTTTTTGGATTTTTGTGAAATTGATTTAAATGTGAAATTGATTCTTAGAAATGTTTATTTGGTCTAGTATTGATGTTTGGAAGTGATTAGGAGGGCTGGAGTGATCGATTTTGTGATTAATCGAGTTTTCGACTTGATGATACAAATCCTGTAAGGTAACTTTGAGTGAGAATTTTGTGTAGCCTAGTCGATGAAAATTTGTATTTATTATATCTTTTGAAAGGTGCTAATATCTATTTTATCTCTGTTGAAGCTTTGAATCTTGAAGAAGATTGAGCTAATCGAATTTAAAGCTTGGATTTCCTTGGTTGATCACTTGGTTGTGGTTGAGTTAGTTGTGTGGTGAGTGTTATTAAATGGTGATTTGGTAAATTGACCCTCACTTATGCTTATTTGGATGATTAATTATTGATTGCAAATATTTAATTGAGTTTTGGTTGGTTAATTTTGAAAGATTATTGATATATGTTCAAGTGATTAATTTTTTGTTAGGTGTTGGTGAGTAAGCATCTAGTGATTTTATGTGCTTGATTTGATTGATTATAATGGTGAACTAAGCAAGCATGCTTGAATTATTGGTTCATGGTATGTTGCTATTTCAATTTGTAAAGCAACACTGATAATAGGTAATTGGTATGCTAGATTTAATTTGATGTTAAAATGGCTATGTTACATGATTCACATATGCATTTTGACACTTTAAATTGAGCACAGTATTGACTGAAATTATGTTATGATTGATTGGTTATATTGGCATTATAGCATGGTGGATCCATTGGATATAGTTGGCATGCCATAGGATTTGTGAGTACTCACCATACTGATATATTATTTTTGAGCAATGAGGCTCTAGGTGGACTGATTTGGAGTAGATAAGAGAGTGTTGAGCTTGTGTCTCCATTCAATGGGATATAAGGGAGCGTGTGGCCTCGGCCAACTCAATCTCCTCAATCATATTTTGAAGCTTTGTTAATAAATGTCTTTCAACTATACCTTAACTTTTAGATTAATCTTTAAAGTTTTTTTTTTATTAGAAATGACATGGAAACTATAAATTTTATTCTAGTTTACTAAAAAAACAATGTAAGTTAATAAAAACATATCACATGAAGCACTTTTATTAGATGTTGTATACTTTTTAGGGTAAATTACTTTGGTCATCTAATTTTTAAGGTGCTTTCATGTTGCTCACTTAAAATGAAATCTTTGCAATTTGGTCACTCAACTTTTAGTCCGCTTTCATTTTATTTACCTAAGCATTAAATCTCTAACGGTAGTTAACGTCTATGCATGTCATATCATGTTTACAATTTTAAAATTTAACGCTTGGGTGACAAAAATGAAAAGCGCGTTAAAAATTAGGTGACCAACTAAGTAATTTACACTACTTTTTAAGTAAAATGAGAAAATTATCATTTATGTACCACTTTTGAAAAAAAAAAAAGGACCTTTAAAAACAATTTAGAAATTGGAGTATAATTCAAACTGGATTCCAATTAGGGAATTAACAAAAAACCATTTTATTTGCAAAGTATGTTATACAATTATGTAAGTGTTTTTGTCTTTTTATTTTTTTATAAATCAATAAAAATTTATCTATAATTAGATTTCAACTACGGAAACCATGCATATAAAATCAATAAACTAGGCAGAGAGTGAGGATAATGAAAGCTAGGCGTGAGTTGGATCATAATAACATTGTTTCTGAGGTCACAAAACAATTACAATCATGGTTTCTTTTCTAGGTCAAATATCCTAGTTCAAAATTGAAAAAAAATCATATCAAATATCCTTCTTCTCCAGAATTTATTTTTATCGTTACTTTTATTTTATTTATTATCTTTATGTTGTTTAGAAGAAGGAAAAACTTGACGATGAATGAAGAATTGAATCAATTTGCAGAATTTATTTCTTCCATAGCCACCAAATAAACAAGTGTATTCAAAATTACAATTCGTTTCATCATATATAACACAAGAGCTAGTTTAGAAACAAATCATGACAGCAGGACAAATAGTATCTAACAAGCAGATGGACTTTGAACATCACAATTATCAGTTTTGCCTCCAATATGGATTTTATGGTTCACAAGTTGTAACAAAGAGATCATCCGAAGGGGAATTCCCAAGGATTTTTGGTCACAAAGAAACTCTTCACACACTTCTTTCATTGTTGGCTGAGACTTCGGTTGCAGACTTAAGCAAGTGAATGCTAGTGTAATAACGTGAACAAGATTTTGTGCAACTAGTTGGCTTGTCAAAAGTGGTAAACAGTTGTCTAACACATCAATCAGCTTCATATTTAACAAATAAGTTGGTGATGATAAGCATGGTAACACTTCTTCAGGATGCTTTCCTATTAATGTTTCCAAGGCCATCATGCCAAAACTATAGACATCGCATTTTTATGTAACAACCATTGTATAGGTAAGTTCTGCATATGTCAAACAAGATAAAAAGAAAACTAATTATATATTAGATTAATTTTATAAATTCAAAAGAAAATATCAGTAAATGAAGTAAAGAAAATCACCTAGAGCTACATATCCACATGTGCCCACAATAATGGTCGGGTTGGATAAGTCAAGATCCAGCATTTTAGCAATTCCAAAGTTAGCTACAAAGGCCTCAAAGCTCGAGTTTAAAAGAACATTGTTACTTGATATGTCTCGATGAACTATTGCAGGGTTGCAATCATAGTGCAAGTAAGACAAAGCATGTGCTATGCCTTTGATGATCTTCACTCTTTTTGTCCAATCCATTTCCACAGCTTCCACTTCATCTCTTAAGTTCCAGAATAAACTCCTTTTTTCCATTTATTCGTAGATCAAAAACATAGACTGTCGGTGTAGACAAAACCCATGAAACTTCACTATGTTTCGATGTCGTATTTTTGTTAGAAACTTGATCTCATTCCTGAAACTCTTGTCAAAAGTTGGATTCTCAGCTTCTAAATGATGAAGTTTCTTCAAAGCAACTACTTTACCATGAGGGAGTTTTGCTCTGTAAACACTTCTATAGCCACTAACTCCGATACAGTATCGAAAGTTGAAATCCTCTAGTGCTGCAATAATATCCTCGTATGCTATCTTTCCATCATAGTTCCATATGGAACACAAATCCACATTCTTCGTTGGTTGTATAATGGCACAATTATTCTTGAGCTTAAACCGTGAAAATAGAAAACATCCCAAAATGCTGAGTGCGGATAAGATGGTAATGGGGAGGAATATTTTGATATAGTAAGCAAATCTACTGCTGTTGACTTTGTTGGTTTCTCGAGAAGGACACATATAGGGTGATAAACCACTATTGCCTTCAAATGGATTGGAAGAAATCTTGTTACAGTTATTTCCAGCATCGATAATGCGAAGTTTAGTGGCAGACAAGATAGGGACACTACTTGAGAGTTGGTTGAAGCTGAGGTTTAAATTTGATAGGTGAAAAAGCCTACCAATTTCTTCAGGGATAGGACCTTTTAATATATTTGAATCAAGTTCTAAGGTATACAAATTGGATAAATTGCCAATACAAGATGGGATTGAACCACTCGATTTGTTTTGGGAGAGGTACAATGAAGTTAAATTTTCTAAATTAGAATAGGAACTTTTAATAGATTAGAACCAAGGCTTAAGTATTGCATATTTAATAAACTACCAAGACAAGAAAGGATTGAACCATTCAGTTTGTTTTGGTAGAGGCCTAATGAAGTTAAATTTCCTAAATCACAAATTTCTTTAGGGAATAAGACCTTCTAATAGATTAGAACCAAGTCTTAAATACTGCATTTTTGATAAACTGCCAATACAAGAAGGGATCGAACCACTCAATTTGTTTTGGGAGAGGTACAAGGAAGTCAAGTTGGATAAATTACCAATGCAAGAGGGGACTGAACCACTTATTTGGTTTTGGTCAAGATAGATTTCTTCCAAAGTGGGCAAACGACACAAAGCTAGAGGAATATGACCAATAAATCTATTATTAGTGATGCTTAAAAAGCTTATTTTCTTGAATTTTTCAATATTTGTAGAGATCGATCCTTCAAGGTAGTTATTATCAATGTACAGATGTTCCAAATCTGTCAAATGGTATAGAGTAAATGGTATTGGACCAAAAAGCTTGTTGTTATAAAGATCCAAATAAACCAAATTTGATAAAAATCCTAATTCTAAAGGAATCTTCCCTGTAAGAGTGTTGGCACCCAAGTTTAAACTGACAAGGTTCACTAGATTTACTAGTTGTGGAGGGATGGAATGGTTAATATTATCATTATAGGAAATGTCAAGGTATTTTAATATGGGTTAGGTTTCCTAGAGAAGGAGGTAACTCACTGGATAAACCACAATTGGACAAGTCAAGGTACTTCACTGCAGATAGATCACTTATCTGATATGGGATATTTCTATCAAGTTGATGATAACTAAGATCAAGAAGGACAAGAAGAGAAATTCAACTTCCCAAATCTATCTGTTGGAACTAAGAATGAAGATGAATGAGAAAGATAGAAACTTGAGCTTGAAGGCTCAATGCTTGTTAAGCAAACAACAGAAATCAAATATGAAGCTTGAGCTATTTGCTTAAGTAAAAAACTAGAAAAAATGAAGAAGAAAATGTGTATATTCATTAACTTCCAATTAAGGCATAATGCCATTACATATATCAGTCAATAGGCTGATCAAAAATAAAAAAAAATTCACCTAAACATCTACCTACTATCACTAATTACATTGAAACTTGTTAAACTGAACTTGCACACTTGGTAAAGCTGATTTATCAGCTCAAATGTCAACAAAAATACATCAAGTACATTAAAAACTTAGTTCTAATTTATCTAAGTTACAAAACATCAACTGGAGTAACAAAATAAACTAAAATTGAACAGCTACATCAACTTCAGCAACATTTGCATGGTTTAGGCAACTTCTCTGCTTCTTGGCTGTATCATGTGCTGCGTGCAGACCAACTTCAACACTTCTCATTGGCTTGCATGCTGCATACTCCCATTTTAGTTCTAAAATACATGAACCTCGACACATTAAAGGGCTTTGTTAAGATATCAGCAAGTTGTTCTTCAGAACTACAATGAATCAACTTCACCTCTTGATCTTGTTCCATCTCCCTAACAAAGTGAAACTTAATATTGAAGTGTTTTGTTCTCCTATGGAACACTGGATTCTTTGCAATTGCAATAGCAGACTGGTTGTCACATTTTATCTCTGTTGCTTTCCTTTAGTGTAGATTCAAATCGATCATTATCTTTCTTAGCCAAATGGCTTGGTTGACAGCTCCTACAGCTGCCACATATTCTGCTTCAGCAGTTGATTGAGCAACAACATTTTACTTCTTCGAACTCTAATAAAAAATGGATGAACCAAAGGTAAAAAGATACCCTGAGGTGCTTTTCATGTCATCTATCGATCCAACCCAACCACTATCAGCGTAAGCAAGCAGTTTCATGCCATCAACCTTGGTGAACTTCACTCCAAAGCTCAGTGTGCCTTTGATGTACCTGAGAACTCTTTTGGTAGCTTGTAAATGCTTTTCATTACAACAATGCATGAATCTAGATAGCAAACTCACAGCAAACATGATATCCGGTCTAGTAGCTATCAAATAGAGCAAGCATCCAACCAAACTCTAGTAGGTTGATTCACAAACCTTCTCAAAATCACTTTCACTTGATAATTTTCTCCAACAACAACTAGTGTGCTTGTTGCTTTGCAGTTCAGCATAGAGAATTTGCTCAAAATCTTTAAAGCAAAAGCCTTTTGACTTAGGCAGATCCCTTACTCAGTTTGAGACACTTTCATGCCAAGGAAGTAAGACATTTGTCCCAAGTCTGACATCTAGAACATCTTTTCCATTTTCCTTTTGAAATCAGCCAACATGGTATTGTTGCTTCCTGTTACCAGTAGATCATCAACATACAAGGACACTATGAGCTGTGTTTCAACACCTTCTTTCTTCACATACAAAGTAGGCTCACTAATGCTTCTCTTGAACTTTAAGCTAGCCAAGTAGTTGTCGATCTTGTCATACCAGGCTCTTGGTGCCTATTTTAAGCCATACAAGGCATTCTCCAGCTTGTATACTTTATCCTATTCACTAACAATTTTGAATCCTTTAGGCTGCTCAACATATATCTCCTCATCAAGAAAACCATTGAGAAACGCTGATTTTACATCTAGTTGATGTATTTTCCATTGCTTATGTGCAGCCAAGGCAACTAGCAACTTGATTGTCTCAAGTTTGGCCACTGGTGCAAAGGTTTCAAAGTAATCTATACCATACTTTTGACTGAATCCCTTTACTACCAGCCTTGTTTTCAGCTTGTTCAGAGTTCCATCAACATTGTGCTTGGCTCGAAACATCCACTTCACTCTAATGACCTTCCTGTTATCTGGTCTTGCAACTAGTTGCCAGGTCTGATTCTTGTCAATCATGCTCATTTCATCGAGCATGGCCTGTTTCCAACCTTGATGAGCTTCAGCCTCTTCAAAACAACATGGTTCAACAATTGCTATATTTGCTATTGCATATATCTCAGCTAATGGTCTGGTTCCTCTAACTGGCATATCATCAATGTCCATTTCAGCATCATTTTGATCAGCTTCAGTCTGATCTGTCACCAGGTCTTCAGCAGTAGTCTTTGGTTTATTTTTATCCCAATTCCTACTTGATTTCTCATCAAATACAATGTCTCTGCTCACAAACACTCTGTTGGAAGAAGGATCTAAGATCCTATAACCCTTCTTGACATTGCTATAGCCCACCAATATGGCAGGTTAAGCCTTCTTAGCTAACTTGTCTCTCTTTACTGCTAGAACATGAGCATAGCATGTGCATCCAAAGACTCTCAGGTGAGCTAGTGATGCTTTGAACCCAAACTAGGCCTCAAATGGATTTTTCTAAACTAAAGCCCTAGTTGGTAGCCTGTTTTGGAGATATATAGCAGTATTAACTACCTCAGCCCATAAGGTTTTGAGCAAATTCCTCTCAAACAATAGACATCTTGCCATATCCATCAAGCTTCTATTCTTTCTTTCACTAACATTATTCTGTTGAGGTATATAGGTGTTGGTGAGTCGGTGCTTGATACCTGCTTCATCACAAAAGCCTTGAAACCTTACTGAAGTGTATTTTGTACCTTTGTCGGACCTTAATGTCTTTAGCTTGCAACCTGTTTATGTTTCAACAACAGCCTTGAACTTCCAAAACACTGAGGCCACTTCTGACTTGTACTTTAGGAAGTAAATCCAATAATATCTCGAGTAGTCATAAATGAAAAGGATGAAATACTTGCTGCCATTCAACGAATGTGTCTTCATAGGGCCACACATATTAGTGTGAACTAGCTGCAATCTTTCAGAGGCTTTTCAGACTTTGTTTGTAACCCCCTAAATTTGGGTCTAGAAGAATTGGGCTTTGAGTCTGGGTTCGGATAGAAGAAAACTTGAATATTGAGAAGTTTTAAATATTACTAGTGTTTAAAAAAATATATATATTGATAAAATATTTATGTTATTACTAATATTTTAATTTTTAAATAAATTTAGAAGTATTTAAAGTGTGGGAAAAAATTCGATCCAAGACTCTAGCAAAAATAATTATTTTTGCTTCTTTAGGGGATCTGGGCATTAAGGTTTATTAGTAAGTTGGGCTAAAATTGGACATAAGGAGTCTGGCTTAGTGGTTAGGAGTGTTAAGCAGTAGGAAGGGAGCAGGGGTTCGATTCCCTGCGTGCGCAAATGTGGGTTTTTATTTTAGAAAAACCAAGGGCTGTCGCAGGTAGGCCTTATTAATTTTTCAGGCTAATTCATGTCAGAAGCAAGCATCTGGCCTAGTGGCTAAGTATGCTAGGAGGGCGGAGGAGGTGCCTGGGTTCAAGTCGCGATGCGCGCGAGACATTCGGATTGTAAACGGGTTGCGATAAAACAAGGTTTAAGAGACGTCGCAAGCAGAGCCTAAAACAACGAGCGCCTTGGGCGCAATGGCAGCAGCGCGTTAAAGGGACTGAGAGGGCACGAGTTCGAATCCAAGTGCTAGCGTTATTTTGGTTTGTTTTTAGGCGGACCAAGACTTCAGCAGGTAAGGTTTAAAGCTAATTGCGACTGTCATATATCCAAGAGCAGGCTACGACGCAGTGGCCCGCAGCGTGCCTTTGCATGTGGAAGGCCCAGGTTCGAGCTGCTGAGCGCCCGAATGACCCCTTTTTGCTGCATGCGTGTGGGAGAGTAGTAGAGTTGGACCAAAACTCTTCCCAGGCAGCAGGCTGAAGCGGTCAAACGGTGGATAAGGCTGCTAGGTGGTTGGATGAATTTCAAATGCTTAATTCATGGAACAAAGCAAAGGAATTTGAAATTAGAAAGAATTTTTAATAAGCATTAAGTACCGTATTTGTTCTTTTAATTTTGGCTTTTATGAATTATTCCCTTTTTGTTCATCTTTCCTTCATCGATAATAACCGAACCTATCTTCTTCTACTCTACTCTTCTTTTCTTTCTTTTCTTTTATCTCATCTCTTCCTTCTTTAATTTCCTTCAAAGTCGAATATGTACTGTCATCTCTTTTTTTCTATTTTTCTATTTTCTCTTTTTCATTATACTAAAATCCGAAACATCTATACTTTAGTGATTTGGGAATTAACTTTTAGATCTACTTCCTACTTGCGATTAAGATAGATTCACAGTGGATCTAAGATTTGAAAAGTGTTGGAAACGCTTCTAACAAGAATGTCTTTGGTGGTAAGCATTTAGATCTTATTTTTCTTTATTTAGTAATTCGAGGATAAGCTGAAAACCCCTAAATACTTTAGGGAGACTATCGATTTTTGCCAAGATTAAAATTAAGTATTTTTCATTCGGTTTTTTATGTGCGCATCGAAGGCTAGCGATCAAGATCTATTTGGAGGCTAGTAAGATCAACAGGTTCAAAGCAGTCGAGATCTAGATCTAGTAGTTAAAGATCAACAAGGTTAATCGTAGGGGAGATCTCGTTAGTGTTTCGTCAAAAAACAGGTGTGTAAACGACACCCACTCATAGACTAGATCGGCAAAAGTCGAAAAGCCAAAATGTCGAAAAGTCAACATTTGTGAACTTATGAGCGTGCGAGCGTTCGTGAGGTGGTTTGTTTGTTAATTTTGGTAATCATAAGCGGTAAGAGTGCAGAGTGCGCAATTTCGTGCACTTGGGTATATTTGGGCTTAATAGGCCGAAAACGGGGTAGTGGGCTAACGGGCCCAATTCGGTAAAAACGCTCGGTAAGTGTTTCTGTTAATGCGTTAATGGTTATAATATGTGTGTAAACTCTAGAATTGTAAATTTTACTAAAATACCCCTGAGTATGAAAATTACCATTTTATCCCTAGGTGCAAAATGACCGTTATACCCCTAGGGTTAATTTTGACTGAAATACATGATATTCTGATTCTGTTTGTTACATGTCATGACATGTATATCTGTTGCATGGGGTTGGGTTTTGTTATGGAGGAAGAACCCGTTCTGGTGGCTGTGCCACATATTCTGATATAAGCAGCTTTGCTGCGGATTATAGTTAATGCCGCAGCCGGTGCTAACACTGTAAGTGTAAGGATGGCGTGGGTGATTTATTCCCCACAGGAAGTGTAGGGATGGACGGAGGCAAGTGCAGGGTTGGATGGGGTTATCATGCATTAATCATATGAGACTGTTTTGTTATGGGCCAACTGTATTGAAATGGGCCCAACTGTGTTGATATGGGCAAGGCCCAATATATCTCGACTTGTAATAGGGCTACAACCCGGATTGATACTAATATGGGCTAGGCCCAGTATACTCTGATATTGTAAGGGGCTATGGCCCAGGTTAATATTGACATGGGCTAAGGCCCAGTTAACTCTGATTTCTGAATAAGGCTTAGGCCCAGTAAAGCTTGAACTGATTTGGGCTCTGGTTGGGATACTTTACACACTAAGTTTTCCAAACTCACCCTCTTTCTCTTCCATCCTTGCAGGTGAGCCCTAGTTGGTAGACTTGGAGTTGGGCGGGATTCAGAGTGACCACGAAGATTAAATTTCTGGTTTTTAAATAAGTTTCAATTAGCTTCCCTTTTAAATTTCGCATTTATTTTTTATTATTTCTGGGTTGGTTAAAGTTGTAATAAGGCCGCTCTATTATTTTTATTTTGGGTTTTTTAAATTACTTAAATCGTTTTCAACTTGAGATTACATCACTTAAATTGATTCCTTAAAATTGGTTAGCTCTAGGACGCGTTTTATATAAGTTACTTATTTTTTAAAAATATCACGATAACCGAGTAAAGCTTCCGCAATGTAAATGTTTTCAAAGGAAATAAATATTTTAAATAGACCTAAACTTAATTTGTTGTTCGTGGACAAGTAATAAGCTTAAAGTGTGGCAATGGATGTGTGCATGTCTACGATTGGATCATGGAAAGGCTAGGTACTTAAGCAATCTAATTGACTCACCTCCTCTTTTCTTGAATCCTACCTGGTGCGTAGTATCCATTCACTTTAAGCCATAACAAAGAAGGTTTGATTTTTCGTTACTTAACTGTTTTTAAAATAACATGTTTCTGCCACTACAAAGGTTTACAAGTTTTCAAAGTTTCCTATAAGATTTTACAAGGTTGTTAACAATGTTTTGATTATTACAATGAATCACGTTTTGGAAAAAAAAAATAAGGCTATGGTTTTATACAAGTTTAAACGGTAAAAGTTTCTAAACATCAAGAAGGGTTTTCAATGAAAACATGGTTTTCGAAAAACACTTCAATGTGACACGTCGGATTCGGTCATAACATCTGGGCTGGGTTTAGGGTGTTACATTGTTTGAAGGGAATAGCAATATGGCTTGCTTCCCTAACTAACATACTTCACAGGCTTCTTCTTTCTCAACTGTTTTGGAAAAGTTTTCAACCAAGTTTCCTTTGGTCATTAGAACCAATGACCTGTAGTTGGCATGGCCTACCCTCTTGTGCCACAGCTTGGATTCATCTAAAGCAACTATGTAGGCACTATCTGAGCCATTTTTCCAATCCACCACAAAGCTTCTATCAGCCATGGTTACTGACATAAGTTTGGATCCACTTCGATCATTAATTAGGCATTCTTTGCCTTTGAACACTGTTGAATAAACCTTTTCAAGCAGTTGAGCTATACTAAGCAAGTTTCTATCAATTTCAGGCACAAACAAGACATTTAAAACAAGTTTGGTACCTGTAGGAGTGTCAATCAGCACATCTCCTTTGCCTTCAGCTTTGATGAAGTGTCCATTTCCAACTTTCACCCTTATTTTGAAGCTTTTGCCAATGTTCTTGAAGATAGCAGTGTCGAAACCATTTTTTTATTTGAAAAACGGGGATCGACTTTAAAACGAATTATGGAGTCGCCAACAATCCTTTTTATTTAGGTGTGATCAGATCACCTAATAAAGCATTTCATTTTAAAATATTGATTTTGGCCTTCGAAATTCAATAGAACGGGTTCGGGAGTCAGTTATGTACGAGGAAGGATTAGCACCCTGGCAACGCCCAAAATTGGTACCTAATTGATTGATTAATGTCCTAATGCCGAAAATTTGAAAAAATTTTAAAATGCAATCTCATTTAAAAATGTTTGAATATACTCGAATTGGGTGTTAAGATTCTCTTGTCCCGAAGATGAAAAATATCATATCCAACACGTTAGGGTACAATATTTCAAATCTTCGATACCAAGATCGTCTTATGATTTTCGAAATTCATGCATTGAAAATTTCAAAAGGATATTCAATTATTTGGTCGAACGAAAAAATAAAACCCAGTACGTTAGGGCACAATTTCTCGGATTTCCAAACACAGAACATTGCCTTATTTTGAAAGCTTTTAACTAAGCGATTATAAAACGAACTAAAAATATTTGTTTAGTTTGTTTGGGGGTAAAAGATAGTCGATATTGAGTGAAAGTAGGAATTAGAATCATGATGCAATAACAATAAATAAAAGTATAAATACAAGCATGAAATAATAATATAACATTGTACAAATGGATAACAAGGATAATAATACGAATCATACAATTCAAAATACACAATAGCATTAATCTCACTATCTTATTTTAAAAACTAACATTAACAATGAAAAATAAAAATATAACTAATTAAAAAAATAAATTAGAGTAAAATATAACAAGTTTTAAAACATAGATGAATAACATTAACATAATAATACAAAAGTCTAGTGAACGATATTAAACAATAATATATGAAACAATATGGAAACAAAAAAAAAAACACATAATATACAAAACAATATGAAAACTAGGAGTCAATGTGATAAAAACAATTTAAAAAATATTAAATATATGAAAATTTGCAAATGAACAACACATGCTAGGGTTTGAAATAATTTACATGTATAAAAATAAAAAAAACTAATAATATATGAATGATTATTAAAATAGATATTATGAAAGAAGAAGTTTGGAACAAATAATGTACAAAATATTTTAAAAACAAAACATGGCTATTTAAAGTTGATAATATACATACAATGAGAAAAAATATTAACATAAATAATATATAAATGGGGGTAATAATATATTAAAAAGTTTTAAATAACAAAAATATATAATAAAATATGTTTTTAAGGAATATGTTATATACATAATAGATTTGAAAGGAGATATATATATATATATATATATATATATATATATATATATATATATATATATATGTTATAGGCCAATTTTGGGCCATTCATTACAAACCAAACCCATTTACAACTATTACCCCTAACCCATTTACAACACAACCAATTAACCAAGCCCAATTAAACCCACAAACCCAATACAAATTAAACGCAAATTAACCCATCAGCTAACCATCAGCCCAATACCCGTTAGCCCAACTAAGCCCATCACCCAACAGAAGCCCAGGACCCAAACCCTAGCCTCTCTTTACCTAACCCTATGTCTTGCGCCGCAACCCTCCCCACTTGCATCTGACCAACGCTGCCAACGTCTCATCGCCGCCACTGTTGCGCCGGCCACCGTCCAAGGCCACTGTCTCCATCAGCAACTTGCACCTGCAAACATTAAAGGAGAATAGACAGCAAGATCTAGAGAAAATCCTTGTAAAAAATCGCTATATAAGCCAATTAAAAGCTGAAATGAGGGGGGCTTTTTTTCTTTTTCTTTTCGATTTCTAAGAAAAAACAATTGATATACAAAATACCATAATCTTAACATCAAAGGGCAGAGATTCGAACAACCAAAATCAGTGAATCTAAAAGACGAAAAATCAGATCAAACCCTAAGGTGAATCTACTATTTTTTTTCTGTTCATTTTTCGATTTTTTTCTCCTATCTAAATACATAAATATAAAATAAAAATAACATTTTAAAATAAAAAAATATAAAAGAAAATCTAAAATTTTTACCTCTCCGCCACCCGTGCAGTGGCAAAGCGCCAAGAATCAGCAAGCAAAGGTCGTGTGGACGGACGGTGACAACCCCGCCGGATTTCCTTTTCTTTCCCCCCTCTCCCTCTTTTTTTTTCTTTCCCATCTCCAAATGATTTTTTTTTCTGATTTTTAGGCTATTTATAGCCTTTAAAAACGGTGCCGTTTTGGCCCTAAAGCCCAGGGCACAAAACGACGTAGTTTTGCCCTGGGTCGGGTCGACCGACCCGCTCCGAGCAGGATCCGTATGTTTTTAAAACGGAAGAGCTATTTGCGCAATCGGCCCTTCCGCTTTTTCATGCATTTACAATTAAGTTTTTTATATTTTAATTTGGCCCCAGAATTTTTCATGGTTTTCAATTTGGTCCCCCGTGCTATGCTGCGTTTTGGGGAAATGGGATTATTGCACTTTTGACTGCCCACAGTTTTATGCGCGTTCTAATAAGTCCTTTTCTCTTTACTATCTTTTAAAATTCGCCCAAAACTTTGATTTTAATTCAATTTTCATCCCTTTTCATTTTATTTATTTATTTGTTTTCGTTTTTTTTAATATTATTATTATTATTCCTAATATTATTAATATTGTTATTTCTGTTATCATTATTGATATTATTAATATTCTGGTTATTAACATATAATTATTTGTAATGTATTATTATTAATTATAACTATTTCTAGTATTATTACCATATTTAATATTAGTGTATATTTTATTATATATCTATGTATATATCTATTTGTACATAGTACTACTTTCTAATTACTTTATTTTAATATTTTTATATCAATTATATGTATATGTATTTAATATAGTCATGTACATACTCATGTAGTATTATTATTAGTCATTTATTTCTAATATGTATATATTATGTAAATATTTTAATATTATATTACATATATATATTTTTTATGTGTTATATACATGTGCTTTTATATATTATATTTTATATATTATTATGTATATTTTTAGTATATATATACATTTGTGAAGTATTATCAATAGTTTTTGTTTTTAATTCTTTTAGATATGTACATATATCATGCATATATTTTAATGCTACATTCTACATATTTTTTTTATATTATGTATGTATTCCAATATTATATGCTAAGTATTTCTAATATCCTTATTATTTGTACCCATATACGTATAATATCTATGTAATATATATATATATATATATATATATATATATTGTCATCAATTCTAATGTATACGTATATATCATATATGTTTTATATATATTATGAATATGTATTTTCAATATTATTAATTATATTTTTAGATATATTACTCTATGTACATATTTCCATATCATCTTATGTAAATATATTTTTTAAATTCTATTATATGTATATGTTTATATATATTCATTGTTTTTATTTCGCGTTTGATACTATTATTACGTTTAATATCGCATACATTTTTATCTTTTTTTAAAATTATTATCACATTTATTATTTGCTTCACTATATTCTTTCAGTTATTTATTTTTATCAATATTGCTTTGCATTACTTCGAAAATCATATTCTTGTTTTCTAATTAATTTTAATAAATAAGGCAATGTACCGGTTTAACATTAAGCCATAGATTTCATCGCTATGTTGGATGAAATTTGTCAGCTTGTGTTAAAAGACGGAACAACCTTTCTAAAAATCGAAAGACTAAAATTTCTCGTCTTTTCAATCGGATCATGATTAAGTCTTACATTGAACTCGTATTTTTGAAAATCAAGACAACATGTGTTTTATAAGATACCAATTTTGGGCGTCATGAGGGTGCTAATACCTTCCTCATGCGTAACCAACTCCCGGACCCCCATTTTCTCTGAATTTTGACGTAGACCTAAACCCGGCCTTCATTTTTGTTTAAGAATCAATTTTCTTTTCAAAAAAGATGATTTATTAGGTGTCCGATCACACCAAGAAAAAAAGATCGGTGGCGACTCCCCTTTTTAATAAAATCGAAAGTTGATTTTCAAATGTTTAATAAATCGCCACAATTAGCGACCAAAAGCAAAAAATTTTACGTCGCTACAATATATATATATATATATAGATTTAAAAGAAACTATAAATATAAAACAACATGAAATTAATAATGTACATAGAATAACTAATTTTGATATAAATTATATATATATATATATAATAATATACAAGGGTAATTAAAATCAATATTATACAAAAATTTTAAAACAATATGATATAAAAGAATGTCTTAAAATAATAATTAAATAATTAAAAAAAATAAAAAAAAACAAATGCAAGTAAAATACCAAATTGAAATGAGGTAAAAATGATTGAAGTAATTCAAAATATATATTCAAATAATTTTTAAAAGAAATGACACTAAGTAAATTTTAAAAAATAAAAGAATTATAAATATTGAAATGAGAAAAACAAACTTAATTGAAATAAAATCAAACCAAAAAGGATAAGATAAAACATTAAAACAGAACTAAGGACTAAAGCGTAATGCGCGCAAATGTACGGGGATTGAAAACGCAATTACCCCAGGTTTCTGTTTAAACACGAATCAAAATGAAACTTACACAAATTTTCTAGGCAAAATTAAAAGAGGTAAAAGACCTAATCACATAGCAATGCAGGAGGGAAGGACTGATTGCGTAAATATCCCTTCATCGCAAAAAATGCTCGGATCCTGAGGGTAATAGGGTCGGGTTGAATCGGGTTACCTTATACGGCGTCGTTTTGAAGCCACTGCAGAGGGCTCTAAACGACATCGTTTTTGGTCCTTTATAAAGGCTAAAAACACAGCCAAATAAACTTCATTCGGTCGAACAAGCCCTAGCCCCCTTTTGACTCTCCCTCAACTGAACCCTAATCTCTCCTCTTAAGCGTCGATCCGCCACCATGAACGGTGACCAACATGCTCGAGCCTCGGGGTTACTTTTTTTAGCCTTAAGATCCCCTCTATACCTCGATTTCAACAAAGCAGAAGGAATCCCATGGCATATTTACAAGGTAAGACTTCATTTTCCTTTTCTTTTCTGTTTTCAAATGCGATAACGAAAGACCCAAAAGAAATAAACCGAAAGAAAACTCAAAAACTTAAGAAAACTTGAATCAGAAATCAATTTTAAAAATTTTGATTGCTTTCTTCGTATTCAATCTGCATTCGTAAAAAAATAAAAGTTTCTAATATGGCTTTATATAGCCGAATGAAAAATGAAAATACTATTTTGCTTCTTTTTTCTGTTATTTTTCTTCTACCAGATTTCTTGCTTTTTGTCATTTTTTGGCTTCTTCTCGCAGGTTCTACTGACACGGGGAGTGCCGTATGGAGGAAAAGGCAATCGTGACGTGGAGAGGCCATTCGTGGGAGCTGCGGCGCAAGGGGTGACTAGGGTTTCAATTTTTGAAACCAAAGTTTCGGTCATTTGGGCCGGTCTTAGGATTGGGCCATTGTAATTGGGTCTGGTTTCAATTGGGGTTTCAGGTTAATTTTGCATTTGAGCTAGTTTGGGTTTTAACCTGGTTGGGTTAGGCTTGGTCCGTTATTGGGTTGTGGGCTGTTTAAAGTGGCTTATTTATTTGGTTTTATTGGGCTATTTAATTTTGTGGTTTTTATTTCTTTTGTCTTATTGTTCCTGATGGGCCCGGGCAAATTGGGTTGCTTACAAGCAACATTTGGAGTCATGTGGTTTGTGTAACCACTGTCTATCAGCCATCCTTTTATGGCTTTTCTTTTGGCAGATGAGCAAGAGATTGCAAAGACTTGCTCTTCTTGGTCACTATTTTCTTCAGCTACTTGAGCTTCAGCTCTAGGCTATTGCAGTTGGTTTTGTCTCGGCTTGCCTTTGTTTCTGCAAACTTTCTCAGTATGGCCCATCTTTTTGCAGACTTTGCACTGAACATCAGGCCTGAACCAACAATTCTCTCCTGGATGACTTAGCCTTAGCAATATGAACAAGGTGGATATCTTCTTGCACCATCCGTTCTAGGCTTGTTTGACCAGGTCTTCTTCCCTTTGTAACCAGATAAGCTCGAGGCAGGTCTGCTCTTAGCTTGGAAAGCACCTTCTTGATGCTCCTCCTGTCTGCTAGCTCTCCTTTGCTCATGAGCATAAAGAGCATTGATCCACTCAGTCAATGAGATACTAGTTAGATCTCTCGAGTCTTCAAGAGATGAGATTTTGGCCTCATATCTTTCAGGCGGGGTTGAGATAACCTTTTCTACAATTCTTGCTTCACTAAACTGGTGCCCAAGTAATCTGATACTGTTCACTACAACCATAGTTCTATCTGAGTATTGCTTTACTATTTCTTCCTCCTTCATCTTCAAATTTTCAAAGTCCCTTCTCAAATTCAATAGTTATTGTTGTCTTGTTCTTTCAGTCCCTTGAAACTCCTCCTTTAGCCTATCCCATGCCTGCTTTGGTGACTCACAAGCCATGATCCTTATGAAAATCACATCAGACACACTGTTTTGGATGCATGACATGGCCTTGTGTCTTTTGGTTCTTTCATCTGCATGCTGTCTGATCAGAGCCACTGTTGGATTGGCTCTTAGAGGTGCTGGTTCAACATCCGAGTTGACAACCTCCCAAAGGTCAAATGCCTCTAAGTAGGTTTTCATTTTTACCACCAAAATGTGGTAGCCTTCACCATTGAAGACTGGTGGTGTAGCTGGAGAGAAACTTGAAGAAGACATGGTTTTAAGAAATGACCGATGACAGGTCCACTAAGAAATAAGTTCTAGATACCAATTGTTGGAATTAAGAATGAAGATGATGTTCTCATCTGATCATATTAAATCAAGACCCGAAAAGGGGGCCTTCAGATAAATTAATGGTGTTCTCTTTATTATCATTTTAATGAAGTTATAGGGTGAATATTTAATATTCAATGAAGTATCAAATAATTTCTTTTTATATTATATATTTGATTAATGTTTTTGTTTAAAGATAGAAATATTAAATTTTAGGGTAAAATATATTTAAGGTCGTTAAATTATTAATAAGTTTACATTTTAGTCATTCAAATTCAAAATGTTACAAAATGATCACTAAAGTATTCGAAAGTTTTAATTTAAGTCGTTGAAGTATTCTATTTTTTTTTAATTTAAGTCATTTCATAGTTTCTGGTAATGAATTTATACAAGTTCATTTCATTTCTTTTTGTAAGCTGAAAGTTGATGGAAACAACCCGGCACATTGACTACTGTTGTTGGCATAGAAAGAAAAACATATACAGTATGGAAACCCAGTAAAGTAGGTTGAAAAACGAGTGGAAAAGAATTCATCATTCATCCAGTAAATATGATGGTTTCACTTTTTCCACTACGTAATAATGGAATTGGAGTTTTAAAAAGGTAAATCAACAAAACAAAAATCAATTAAGTTTACTTCAAAATATTACAACACTTCTTAAACTAAACTCTTAAGTTAACTCGACTTAATAATCTAGCATTTTGATAATCTCAAAGCAATTACATTAAGTTTTCTTAAAGTTAGTAAAAAAAAAACGTTTTCAAATCTAATTAGT
Source organism: Gossypium anomalum (assembly GCA_025698475.1). Lineage (NCBI taxonomy): Eukaryota > Viridiplantae > Streptophyta > Magnoliopsida > Malvales > Malvaceae > Gossypium > Gossypium anomalum. Next base: position 67,396,156 of record CM046964.1, read on the forward strand.
TCTACGAGGCCATTTAGGTGATAATGTAATCTTCAAAATTCGACCATAATATTCGGGCTGGATTAAGAAGGTTAGAGTTGAATACCTCTGTAGCGAAGTAAAAAATTGCTTTCGGTCGCTAATTGTGGCGATTTATTAAAAACTTGAAAATTGACGTTTGATTTTTGAAATAATCAGGGAGTCGCCACTGATCCTTTTTTCTAGGTGTGATCAGACACCTAATAAATCATCTTTTTTTGAAAAGAAAATTTATTTTTTAACAAAAATGAAGGCCAGATGTGGGTCTACGTCAAAATCCAGAGAAAAAGTAGGGTTCGGGAGTCAGTTACGCGCGAGGAAGGTATTAGCACACTCGTGACGCCCAAAATTGGTATCTTATAAACACGTGGTCTTGATTTTCAAAAATGCGAGTTCAATGTGACATTTAGCCGTGATCCGATTAAAAGAAGACGAGAAATTTTTAATTTTCGATTTTTGAGAAGGATATACCGTTTTAACATGAGTCAATTAATGTTCACCCAACATAGCGATGAAATTTGATGACTTAATGTTAAATCGATACATTGCCTTGATTATTGAAATTAATTCGGAAAACAGGAATAAGATTCTCGGAATAATGCAAAGCGAGTTGATATGAAATAGAAACAAATAAAAGTGCCCGGTATATGCTAAAACAAATAATAGATATGATAATAATATCAAAAACGATAATCATGCATGCGATATTAAATGTAAATAATGAAAATATTAAACATGAAATAAAAGCAACGAATATATAAACGTAATCATAATATTAAGAGTGTGTACATAAGATGTATATAATAATAAAGTCATAAATATACTATACGTAGTATTTAAAACGTATATATATACATAATGGGGAAAAGATTAACTAATATAGTAAAACGCATATACATATATGATATCAAAAATGTATATAAAAGAAAATATGCATGTAAATATATGTACACAAGACCGTATAAAAGTATATAACTATGATGCTAAAGTATATATATATACATATATATATTATAATATTTATTGAAACCAAAACTAATACTAATAATAGCAAAACTAATAAAATAATATAGTCCAAAAATATGTAGCTAAAGACACTATAATATGAATTACATATAATATAATGGTAAAATATATATAATATATATACGTATATAAAACACGTATTGAGGCTAATAATAATAAAGACTATATAAAGATATGTGGAATAACAAAAGAAACATATAGCAAATAACATAAAAAAAAATAATACATATATAAGAAATTAGAAAATATGTACACAATATATATGTTAAAAAAATATATATGCATAATATAGTATTAGACCATAATAATACAATATTAAAAATATACGATATATGTAAAGTATAGTATTAAGAACATAATGAAGAATATACATACACATATAATACTAAACATTTAGGTAATATATACATATTAAAATATAACTTTTAGTACTAATATTATATAAGTATATACAAATATATTAAGCGTGTATACGTATTATAAATATATAATTGTTTAATAAAACATAAACTAATACATAATAATAATAATAATAATAATAATAATAATAATAATAATAGTACTAATATTATATAAATAATAAGGATATTTAATAAGAAAATAAGTATAAACAAAAAACACAAAAAAAAAGACTAAAATTAAATAAAAACAGAGTTGTGGGCGAATTTTAAAGCAAAAGATAAATAAAAGGATCAATTTGAAAGCGCGTGTAACTGCAGAGGGTTAAATAAGCAATTTACCCGAACATTTGAAACGGCATCGTTGAAAGGAGGACTAAATCGCAAGGCGTAATAGATTTCAGGGCCAATTTATAAACAAAATAATTTGATTGCAAAATATGAAAATGCGGAAGGGCTGATTGCGCAAATAGCCCTTCCGCTTTAAAAAATACGCGGATCCTGTCGGAGCGGGTCGGGTCAACCCGACCCATACTCAAAACGGCGTCGTTGTCTGTATTAAGGGGGGACCAAAACAGTGCGTTTTGGTCCCTTATATAAGTTTAAATTTTTAAAAAAAATCATTTGGGGATGGGGAAAGGAAAAAAAAAAAAGAGGAGAGAAGGGGAGAGAGGGGAGAAAGGAGAGAGGGGAGAAGGGAGAGCACCGGCCACGGGCCGGTCACCGGAAGGCCACCGGGGGCTCTCATGTGTGGCGCGGCGGCCATCATGAAAGGTAAAAATCTAAAAAATTTTTTATTATTTTTTTATATTTTTTATATTATTCTTTTTTTGTTTATTTACACATAGATATAAAAAATAAAGAAAATAAACTGAGAAATAAAATCACCTTTGGCTCCAAATTCGATTCTGTTTGTGATTGTTTTGTTGTTTTGACTATATTCTCTTGATCTGATTCTTAATATTGTGAAGATTGCTATTTTATGCTCTAGAACTTTAATACTTTTGGTATTGATATCAAAATGGCCGAAAAAAAAAAAAGAGACCCCTTTACAATGGTTTCCATTCGGCTTTATAACCGATTTTGCTGCATTGTTTATACACTGTTTATGTCCTATTTTTGCGTTGCTGTTGCGTGTTCTCTTTGCTCTGCAGGTATGGCCGGTGAAGCAAGTGGAGCAGGTGGGCATGGCAGACGTCGGTGGTGGCAGAGGCAAGTGGGGGCGATGGGACATTGTTGGCGCGGAAGCAGTTTAGGGTTTCAAAAACTGAAACCGTAAGTCAGAGTTTGGGTCAAGGATTTGGGCCTCATGTGTTTGGGCTAGGGTCAGTTAGGTAGGTTTAATTGGGTAGTGGGTCTGGGTTTATGTTGTAAATGGATTTGGGTAAGGGCTGGCTGATGCTTTAGTGGGCCATTCGGGTTTTGGGTATTGTTTGGGTTTAGTCTTTAGTTGGGTTAGTGGGTTTAGGTTAGTACTGAAATGGGTTGGCAAAATTGGGTATGTACAACCTCAAGTTGAATACCTTAAGATCAGCCTTTTTATATCCCTCACTAATAATAGTTTTACCGGTCCTATTCCTCTAGCTTTGTGTCATTTGATGAAACTGGAGTACACTTTGCACTCACTAAAATCTGCAATTTGTGCTTAATCCTCGATGTTTATTTAATTAAACCGTGTTTAATTAGACGAATCTAAGAAACAATTAATCATGTTTTGTTTGTCTCTAAAAACCAAAAAAGTAAGTTGATAAACAAGTGAAAAAGCATTCATCATGGAATAGGTTTTGCTTCGATTGAATGTTTTCCAGATAATTCTAAAGTGCATTATTATTTTTTTAAAAACTAAGTTGAAAGAAGGTTTCTGAGTTGTTTCCCATCATAAAACCCCACACATAAAGTTAGTCATTTACACAACTCTTAATTATTACTTTAAGCAAGAAATACTGAACATTTAACATGAAATATTGAGCAAATATTGTGGGAACAAATTTGATATTGTTTATTGTTGTATACTTGGTTAGCTTGCTGGTTTTTCAAAATATATTGAATATATTCAATATAAATCACATATATTATCTTCAAAAAAAAAAAAAACTTACATATGATAAAGATTGTATGTGATGAGGAGAGTTGACTTTTCCATAAAAGATTCTGAATAGAAAAACTTTAGCTTGATTGTGAGGAAATTTTCAATACTTCCATGGAAATTTCTAGTGTACGTTGAATTAGGAAAGAAGATGTCATGAGAGCAAATTGGGTGCATTGCACCTTTTACGGGGGCAGATACTTGCTAGTTTCCAACACTCCTGAAACAATTTCTCTTGATTGATAGCCTTTAGCTTCTCTATTTTTCACACCGGTGGAGTTTTGTGGTTGCCCAAGAATTCATACTTGTTTCACTCAATGTTATCTTTATCCCTTGAAGGTATTTATTATACATGTTCTAGATATGTTTTTTTTTTCTTTTAATAGTTAAGGTATTCATCGCTCCAGATGTGATCTATATTTTAAGTCATGTTACTATAAAGGCTCTACTCTCTTCTTATAATTTACTAAAAAGAAAATCGTATTCAACTTCTATCTAAAAAATTTCTTATCAGCTCAAAAAGGGACTTGAGACAAATTAATAATGCTTTCTCTCTTTGCATATTTTAATAAAGTTATATCTGTGCTTATATAATATATTTTATTGAGCTCAATACCAATTTTGTCATGAAAATTACATAAAAACCAATTCTTAATAAAATAATAAATATTAATATACAATTAAATGGTAAAAAAAACTCAGTAAGAAATCAAAATTCTTGATTAATTTAAATATTATACGCCGGAACAGCGTCAAAAGTGACATTCCTCGGAATTTCTCCTCAAGTTGTTGTAAAAAACAATCACCTTTGCTGTATGCTCACTCTTTGTTATCTCCTCCCTTCTAGCTTTATCGACAACTAGGATTGTATAAACTTAATAAGTAATATAAATATATCTATATACCTATTTGATTGATGAAAAGATAAAGTACAAAATTAATTAAAATTGATTATAATCACATATATATTTATCTGTTGTACAGTTTAAATTAAGTTTTTTTATCACTTCTTTCATCCACTTGCTGATATAATTAAATGAGGGGACAAGGCTCGACCATCCCTTGTATTTGTCTCTTAACTCTTTATACGTAACTTACTCTTTAAATGGAGACCGAAAATTAGTTCCTGATCACATTTATTATTTTTTTGTGTAACTTTTTAAAAAAAAAAATTTCTTTATTGTAGACCTCTTAGTGTAGCTGGAAAATTTTGTCCTACAGTCTTTACAAAATAATGAATTATTCTCAAATCAAATGCACTTACACTGGAACTTCAAGGAAAGTGTGAGCAAAGACTTTTCATTTGCTTCTCACTCAAACATTCTTTGTTTCTTTAAATCTTCATTCATTTCCCTCAAACAAAATAACAACGCAAATGGGTTTTCACTTAGCGCTTTACTTCATCCTCCTACTCCTCTTCCTCTTCCTGTTCCTGTTGTTGTTGTGCCCAATATTACAAGCTACAGAATCTCAAGGACCTGCCTGTGTTGAAGTATGTGGAAATATTACAATTCCATCCCCTTTTGGAATCCATAGCAGATGCTATACTCATTCTTCGTTTAGAGTAACTTGCAACCAAACCCTCAATGGGGAAAAGCCTTTCATAAACGTAAATGGCATCGATCTGGAGGTACTTGGAAAACCCTTATATTCAAACGCCGTTCTCATCAGCTATCCAGTTACTTACATTAATTGTGATCGTACAAACGAGGCTAGTGTGAGGGTCAATCTCTCAGGCACTCCATTTTTCTTCTCAAGTGATATGAATTACTTCGGGTCAGTAGGTTGCGGAAATTTGGCTATTATTTCACGTAGCGAAGCTGATTCACTTGGCGGCTGCGTTCAACCAAGGTGTGACAATGGTGTTTCTGAACCTGGCTGCTTTACTGAAATTACTGCAAATCTCACTTCCTATGCCGTAAACATGACAGCCATGTATCCTGACAGCAAAAGATGCGCATCTGCTTTCATCTTTAGCCAGTACTCTTTCCGTAGTGCTTACCCATTACCCACTGGCATCAATAATGGAACTACGCATGTTCCCGCCGTGCTCAACTGGAATTCCACCTTTTGCGGTGACGGAGGTCAGTCACGCGCTGCCACTTCAATTGCTTGGCTTTCATTATTCTTCTTTTAATTCAGTTAATATATAGATTTTGCTAATTGTTTAAAACCGGTCTTTAGAATCATATAAGTTCTAAAAAATGTTTTCAGGATAATTCATTTTGTGTATTAATATTTTTGGCTTTCAAAAATTATATCTAATAGTTTTGTATTCCAAAAACTTGAATTAATACTTAAATGAGATTAAATTAAATTAAGTTATTTTTTTAGAGGAGTTAAAAATGTAATTTTTATATTTATTCAAGGGTTAAAGTGTTTATGTTAAATTATTAATTCTTTTGAAAGAGGCAGAAAGGTGTAGTTTGTTTACTAATTTGTTCACTTAATTAGGGAGATGAAGGACACCGCTGGCTTCATATTGGTGTTATATATATAATTTTGAGTTAATAGAGTTTACAAGTCCTATTTTATTATCTTAACTCAATTAAAACTTTTTTTGCAAGTGAAATGAAATTTGAGCCTAGTCGAATCGAGTGAAATTTTTATTTAAATTAAAAAATTAAACATGTCAAATTAAAATATTATTACAGTATAACTAATTCCTTATTAAAGCACATAAATTTGAAACCATATATATTTGAAAACTTTTTCAAAGCAAAATTAAAAAAATACTCTAGTATGATAAACTTGAATCTTTAATTAACTTATTTAGGTCCCAAAATTATTATTCTTGAAAATTTTTAATTTTTTAACTTTCTTTATATATTTTTAGAATTTGTTATAATTTTAAAAATATATATATAAATTTTGGAATTTTTTTAAATATTTTGAATTTTTTTTTAAATTTTTGTTGAGAGAGACCAATTTGTTCATTTTCAAACTTAACAGTGACCTAAAGGATATATACACCAATCTGTTATTTGAATTATTCTAATTGTAAAATTCAAGTCGATTTGAACTTGAAACTCGAATTACTTATTCGAGTTGACTCGAATAATTCAAATAACTCAATTTGATTAACTCAAAATTTGAATTTTTTTGATATTTTTAAATCTAATCGAGCTTTACTCACCCCTAATTGGATGTACATATATTTAGTAGATTTTACAATTTAATCCTTTTTTGCTAAATCCACAGGATGCGAAAGACCAGGACTAGGACCTATCAATGTCAGAACCTACAAGGTATGGTCCTGCGGATATGTTTTTTCTTACTACCCCTTTAGAATGAAGGACCAAGATGATGAAACTGACGGTTGGTCTGAAGTAATTTGCAGCAAAACCGCCAACGGGGGAAAAGTTCCTTTCTTAAACATAAATGACAAAAATCTAGAAATCCTGGACTTTGATTTTTTGCACGGCACCATCACGGTTAACCATCCAATAACTTACTTCAACTGTCGAAAGAACCATCACAATGGGATGAGTCTCAACCTAACTGGCACCCGCTTTTACTATTCAGATTCCGACAACATCTTCTGGTCTTCAGGTTGCAGTAATTTGGTTACTGTTTACGGTAATGAAATGGATAATATTATAAGCGGATGTTTGCAATCAAGTTGTAGGATTAATAACGAGACTTCCTCTATTGTTGGTTGTCGTGTTAATATTCCTCAGGGTCTTAGTTCATTCTACGTAAACATGAGTAGTATGGTTGATTCTAGTGATTATAAGAGGAAAAGATCATGCGGATTTGCTTCCATGATTTCTTCTGACTATGATCTGACCTTCGAGTTAGAAGATTTTGATATAAGTAACAGGATGCATATGCCAACACGACTGCAATGGGGCACACCAATATCTGGAGTGTGCCAGTTAAATGATGGTTTGGACACTTCTTGTACATCCGATGGTGAATATTGTTGGTCGAGGTTGAGCTTTAGTCATCTATGTGTGTGCAACAGGGATATTACTGTTTGGACGTTATGCAAAGGTACGAATTAATGTTTTTTTAGGGAACTTTTTTAAATATATCTATATGATCTTTACTTATGGTATACCTCAATTGAAAAATTATAAAATGCCTTTTTTATATACAAATTAAGTTATAGTATTTTAATGGTATCCCCATCTTTTTACATTTTTATATAAAATCCATAATAAATCTAACATGGTGAGATTTAACCCTTTCACACAATAAATTTTAAATTTATCATTTCAACCAATGATTCATTTGATTCTTATAAAAGCTTTTAATAAGCATGTTTATTACATAATTTTTTCCACTCACATCGTAGGTGTACATTAAATTAATACTATTTTTTAAAAAGACTAATTGAGTTGGTGCCACACATCAACTGAGTCTTGACTCAATTGAGAAATTATAAAAATCCAATACTTTTATAAATAACAAACAAAATAACTTCTATTTTGGCATGCATTAATTAATTAATATCTATTGAATTATATGGGTGAATATATCTAAGAGTCCCTCTGTTATAGGAATTTTATTAAATTAATCCCTCTACTAGTAAATGAATTAATCTAACCCCTGTATTATTAGAAAGAATTAAAGAAGACCAAATTGGAATATAATTAACACTTATTGTTTAATAGAGTTAATTATATTTAAAGTTTTTATAGTTCTATAAATGAAATATTTTGTTGAAATAGAATAGATTTTGAAAAAAATTCAAGACATTTTTTATACCGTAAATGTTAATACTTTCATAATTTAAACTTATTTGATGCTTTTTAATAGTATAAGTACTAAATTGATCCGTTTAATAATAGAATGGCTAATTTGATCCAATCCATATAGTATAAGGACCTCTTAGATACTTTAACCGAATAATATGATTATAACCTTTTTTATTCATTTCATAAATGACAGATGAGAACTGTGAGAATTATCAGAATTGCCACATGCTTTGTTTGAATACCCCTGGCAACTATTGCTTGTCAGAGTTTTGTCCTCCTCATTATGAATACTATAGTACAGGATTTCGTTGCGAGCGTAAAATACAGACTCAAAGGATTAGTAGTGGTAACATGGCAAGCATTATTATAGGTACGTGTTGAATTTATACCTTTTTTTTTTAAAGTAGATTCATTATGGTTATAGGATCATGTCAATTTAATCAGTGATATATTTACTTTTGAATGCATGATGCAGTAATAGTTATTTATCGTTAAATTTGTAAAAGTTCAATCTCGAAACAAATGATGGTGCAATAAAGTTCTCTCATTGTTCATTTAAAATGATGGGCTATCTAATATGAAAAAAAAAACTTTATCGAAACATTTATGGTTTTTTAACATGTATTTTAATTTTCAAATTTACCTTTTAACTATGTTTCTTATATCTATAGGTTACAGCACTATTATTGGGACACTATTTCTACTACTCGCAACATGGTGTATGTACAAAGTCCTCAAAAGAAAACAAAACATCATGCTGAAGAAGAAATACTTCAAAAAGCTACTGCAACAACATTTGTCCAGAAATGAAGGTAATGTTGAAAAAATTAAGTTATTTACTTCAAAAGAGATGGAAAAGGCGACTGATCATTATAATGAGAATTGAATCCTTGGTTAAGGAGGTCAAGGGATTGTTTATAAAGGAATGCTAACAGATGGAAGCATTGTGGCTATTAAGAAGTCCAAAATGGTGGAAGGAAAGAAATTTGATGAAACGAAGGTTGAACAGTTCCTTACTGAAGTGATAATTTTATCTCAAATTAATCACAAGAACGTGGTTAAGCTTTTAGGGTGTTGTTTAGATGCTGAAGTTCCTCTATTGGTGTATGAGTTCATCTCAAATGGTACATTATATGATCTCATTCATAACCAAAATGAAAAATTACCATTGACATGGGAAATGCGTTTACGAATTGCGATTGAAATTGCCAATACCTTGTTCTATTTGCATTCAGCTGCTTCTACTCCTATTTATCATTGAGACATCAAATCTAGTAACATACTTTTGGATGAGAAATATAGGGCAAAAGTATCAGATTTTGGGACTTCAAGATCAGTTGCAATCGAACAAACACATCTAACCACTCGGGTGCAAGGAAATTTTGGATACATGGATCCAGAATATTTTCGGTCAAGTCAATTTACGGAGAAGAGTGATGTTTATAGTTTTGGAGTTGTTCTTATTGAGCTTTTAGCAAGACAAAAACCCATCTCCGCCCAACAATCAGAGTCAGTGAGAAGCTTGGTATCTTATTTTTTGCATTCAATGCAGGAGAATTCCTTATTTAACATTCTCGATCCAATGGTAGTAAAGGATGGTTCAGAAAAGGTGATTATAGTTGTGGCTTTGCTGGCAAAAAGATGCTTGAATTTTAATGGAAAGAAAAGACCCACCATGAAACAAGTAGCAATGGAGCTGGAGTTGCTGAAAGCTTTAGGTGGAAATGTTATTGAAGATCGTGGTGATGAAGAATCTGAAATAGATGACATGATGAATTCATCGGAGACCAATCCTTGTTGTTCAATATCTAGGACAATTACAACCGACAGTGTAAATTTTCCATTAAATTCATCTTTCTAGTTTTTGACACTCCTGAAACAATTTCTCTTCATTGATAGCCTTTAGCTTCTCTATTTGTCAGTGTCACACAAGTGTGTTAGAAGATGGCCTTCCATGCAGCACATGCAGCTCATGTAGCAAAGAGCACTACATGTAGTTGAGCCAAGATTCCACCAGTTGAAGCTTATTGATGTTGTTCAAATTCAATCTGTTTTGTTACTTCAAGTTCATGTTTTGTAACTTAGTTTGATTTGAACTTAGTTGGTAAAGAATTTGATGTAATTAGGTAGTGATTGAGCTGATAAATCAACCTTGTTTATGTGTACAAGTTATTTTACCAAGTTTCCATGTAATTAGTGGTATTAGGTAAGTATTAGGTGAAACTTGCTTTGTTTTGCTCAGTCAGTGACTGATATATGTAATGGCAATATGTCAATACTTCTTCTTAATGAAAATTATCAGATTTTACTCATATATGCTCCATTACTTCTCTTGCTTTCGATTTTTGTTCTTGTTTTCTTAGCGAATTTCTACTTGTTTCTTCCACAAGCAATGAGCCTTGTTACTCAAGACTCAAGTCAGTAATCTGATTTTCTTTTACAACACCAACAATTAGTATCAGAGCTGTTGTCTTAGAGGACCTGTTGCAGTTGAACCTTAAATCGGATGGCTTCTTTAGGATTTTCTCCAGCAGCACCACCAGTCTTTAATGGTAAAGGGTTCCACATATGGGTGGTTAAGATGAAGACTTACCTGCAAGCCTTTGATCTGTGGGAAGTAGTGAATACTGATGCTGAGCCAGCTCCACTCAGAGCCAATCCCATAATGGCTCAAATCAGGCAACACGCAGATGAGAGGACCAAGAGCCACAAAGCCATGTCTTGCATCCAAAACTGTGTATTAGATGTCATCTTCACTAGAATCATAGCTTGTGAGACTCCAAAGCAAGCCTGTAACAAGCTTAAGGAGGAGTTCCAAGGCACAAAAAAGACAAGGCAACAACAGTTGTTGAACTTGAGAAGAGATTTTAAAAATTTAAAGATGAAGGAAGAAGAGACAGTGAAGCAGTACTCAGATAGGATTATGGCTGTGGTCAACAGCATAAGGTTGCTAGGAGAACAGTTTAGTGAGGCAAGGATCGTGGAGAAGGTGCTTTCAACATTGCCTGAAAGATATGAGGCAAAAATCTCATCCCTTGAGGATTTGAGAGACCTTGCAAGCATCTCCTTAACTGAGCTCATGAATGCCCTTTATGCTCAGGAGCAAAGAAGAGCTAGCAAGATGAAAGAGCATCAAGAAGGTGCTTTTCAAGCCAAGGCTAAAGCCGCCTCGAGTACCTCTGCCTACAAAGGCAAAAAGAATTGGAGAAGCAGGCCTAAGCCTGATGCTGCAAGAAGAGGGGACCAACTCTGCAGATACTATAAAAGGCCTGGTTATCCAGAGGCCAAATGCTGGTTTAGACCAGATGCTCTATGTCAATATTGAAAAAAGATGGGGTAAGTTGAAAGGGTTACCAATGAAAAAGGTAGACCTGGGCAGAATCAAGCACAACACAAGAATGTTGAAGCAAAACCCATGTCATGCAGAATCGAGTGGATGGAGACAGTAGTGACCATGAGGAACAGGTCTTTGCTGGTCAGAACAAAGGCTCAAAAGGATGGCTATTGGACAGTGGTTGTACTAACTACATGTCACCAAATGCAAACATTTTCGAAACTTTAGACAGAAGCTGCAAAACTAAAGTGAAAATTGGCAACGGTTAGTTTCTTAAGGCTGAAGGAAAAGGGGATGTGTTTATATGCACTCCCACAGGTGACAAAGTCATCACAAATGTGCTGTTGCTGCCCGAGATTTACAAAAACCTCCTTAGCATTGCTCAATTACTGGAGAAAGGCTACTTAGTTGTGTTCAAGGGCAAAGAGTGCCAAATTGCTTATCCAAATGGATCAACTCTCATGACAGTCACTATGACTAACAAATGCTTTGAAGTCAACTGGTCAAGTGACTCACACTCAGCTTGTGTTGCTTTTATTGAAGAATCCAAGTTTTGGCACCAAAGGCTTGGTCATGCCAACTTCAGATCGATGGCTTAAATTGTCAGTAAGGAACTAGTTGAGAACTTCACCAAATCGATTGAGAAAGATGAGGTATGTGAAGTCTGTTAACTTGGAAAACAGGCTAGACTACCATTTCCTACCAACAAGGCATGGAGAGCCTCAGAGAGATTGCAGCTGGTGCATACTGATGTGTGTGGCCCCATGAATACTGAATCACTCAATGGTAATAGGTAATTCATTCTTTTCATTGATGATTGTACCAGATATTGCTGGATTTTCTTTTTGAAGCACAAATCTGAGGTAGCTCAAGTGTTCTTGAAGTTTAAAGTTGCAGCTGAAATAGAAACAGGATGCAAATTGAAGACCATTAGATCAAACAATGAAGTTGAGTACACCTCAGCTCAATTTCAAGCTCTCTGCAGTGATGCTGGCATCAAACATCAGCTGACCAATGTCTACACACCTTAGCAGAATGGGGCTAGTGAAAGGAAAAATAGGAGTTTGTTAGATATGGCTAGATGCCTTCTATTTCAGAAGAATTTGCCTAAAAATATGTGGGCTGAAGTAGTTAACACCGCAGTTTATATTCAGAACAGACTGCCAACCAAAGCACTAGAACATAAGACTCCATTTGAGGCCTGGTTCAGGTTTAAGCCATCATTGGCTCATTTGAAGGTTTTTGGTTGCCTATGTTACAGCCATGTACTAGCTGTGAAGAGGGATAAGCTATCCAAAAAGGCTCAACTCGGCATCTTTGTGGGATACAGCATGGTCAAGAAAGGTTATATGATCCTAGATCCTTCAACAAACAAGATCCAAGTGAGCAGAGATATGATCTTTGATGAAAAGGCATGCTAGAACTGGGAAAGAAATTAGCCAGAGGCTATTTTTGAAGAACTCATAGCAGGTCAGATTGAACTTGATCAAGTTGGTCCAGAAATGGACTTTGATGATGATCCAGTCAGGGGAACAAGAACCTTGGCAAAAATTTATGAAAGGGCTCAAGTGAACATAGTGGAGCCAACCAGTTTTGAAAAAGCTAAAGCTGATAAAGGGTGGAAGCAAGCCATGGTTAATGAAATCAAGATGATTCAAAAGAATCAGACATAGGAGCTTGTAGAAAGGCCTACCAACAGAAAGACTATTGGTGTCAAATGGGTCTATCAAGCAAAACAAAATGCGGATGGCAGTTTAAACAAGCTGAAAGCTAGCCTTGTTGTCAAGGGGTTCTGTCAAAGATATGGTCTGGACTACATGGAGACTTTTGCACTAGTAGCCAGGCTAGACACAGTCAGGTTGTCAGTTGCTTTGGTTGCACAAAGGGAGTGGATCATTCATCAGCTGGATGTGAAATCTACATTCCTCAATGGCCTCCTTAAAGAAGAAATCTACATTGACCAGCCCCAAGGTTTTGTTGTGTCTGCCAGAGAACACATGGTGTACAGGCTTAAAAGGGTCTTGTATGGCCTAAAACAAGCTCCTGGAGCCTAGTATGCTAAGATTGATAGCTATCTGGTTAGTTTGGGATTCGAGAAAAGTGTTAGGGAGACAACACTATATGTCAAAAAGGAACAAGTTGAAACTCAGCTCATTGTGTCCCTTTATGTAGATGATCTCTTGGTGACAGGGGGAGATCAAATCATATTAACTTATTTCAAGGCCAAAATGAAGGACATGTTTGAAATGTCTGACTTAGGGCAGATGACATATTTCCTTGGAATGGAGGTGTTACAAACTCAAAGTGGAATCTTCCTGGAACAGAAGGCATTTGCTGTAAAGATCTTAAGCAAGTTCTCTATGGAGAATTGCAAGCCAACAAGCACACCTATGGTTGTTGGAATGAAGCTGTCCAGCCAAGGGGACTATGAACAAGTCAATGAACTTGCCTATAGAAGTCTAGTTGGTTGCTTATTGTATTAACAGCAACTAAACCAGATATCATGTTTGCTGTGAGTATGCCATAGAGGTTCATACATTGCTGCAACAAGCAGCATCTTCAAGCAGCAAAAAGAGTGCTCAGGTACATCAAACGCACTTTGAGCCATGGATTACAATTTACCAAAACTGAAAACCTGAAGCTGTTTGGCTACACTGACAGTGACTGGGCTGGTTCAAAAGATGACATGAAAAGCACTTCTGGTTATGCATTTACACTTGGTTCAGCAATGTTTTGCTGAAGTTCAAAGAAACAATCAATAGTGGCTCAGTCAACAGCAGAAGCTGAGTATGTTGCAATTATAAATGCTGTTAATCAAGCCATTTGGCTAAGAAAAATTCTAGCTGATTTGAATCTACATCAAAAAGAAGCAACAGAGATCTTTTGTGACAATAAGTCTACTGTTACAATTGCAAAGAATCCTGTCTTCCATGGTAGAACTAAGCACTTTAGCATCAAGCTACATGTGGTAAGGGAGATGGAACAAGCTTGAGAGGTGGAACTGATTCATTGCAATTCTGAAGAACAGATTGTTGATATCTTCACAAAAGCCCTGAATGTAACAAGGTTCATTAAACTAAGGGAGTAGTTAAGAGTCTGCAGCATGGAAACCAACGAGGAGTGTTAGAAGATGGCCTTCCATGTAGTACATGCAGCTTATGCAGAAAGAAACACTACATGCAGTCGAGCCAAGCTTCCACCAGCTGAAGCTTATTGATGTTGTTGTTTTGTAAGTTAGTTTGATTTGAACTTAGTTGGTAAAGAATTTGATGTAATTAGGTAGTGATTGAGCTGATAAATCAGCCTTGTTTATGTGTACAATTTATTTTACCAAGTTTCCATGTAATTAGTGGTATTAGGTAAGTATTAGGTGAAACTTGCTTTGTTTTGCTCAGTCAATGACTAATATATGTAATGGCAATATGGCAATGCTTCTTCTTAATGAAAATTATCAGATTTAATTCATATATGCTCCATTACTTTTCTTGCTTTCGATTTCTATTCTTATTTTCTTAGTGAATTTCTGCTTGTTTCTTCCATAAGCAACGAGTCTTGTTGCTCAAGACTCAAGTCAGTAATCTGCTTTGCTTCCAAAACACCAACAAGGTGGAGTCTTGTGGTTGCCCAAGTATCCGTACTTGTTTCACTCAATGTTTTTTCTTTATTTTGCTAAGTCGATGAATTTATTAATAAAAAAGAAAGGTACCCTAATTATCCACATCTCCTTTTGCTCTTCTTAATCCTTCTTTAGTTGACCTTCTTCTTCTTCTAATATCTGAAGACAAAATAAGAAGAGGTGATTAACTCATCATAGTAATAAGAAGCCTTAATTGAGCAAGAACAACTAAAGAAAGCAAGAGACATTAACAGAATCCAACATATCCTTATTGCCATTAGTGCTCTAGCAACAACTTCGATCCTTCAATTTCAACTCCTGTTGGAACCCCTCTGATTGTTCATATTCTTTTTCAGATTTTCCCTTCAAATAAACAAACTAGCTTAGTCTTTTCTCTTGCCATAAAAAATTATCAAATTTTTCGATAACAAAGCTCCTTGAGTTTTAAGTATGCATTAGCAGCTCCTTGCGGATGTTGAACTTAAACTAAATGATATCGATGAACTCAGGTTGATCAAGAGAAGTAAAAACACAAAATGTATAAGTTAAGCATAGTTGTGCACAATCTGAAGAAAAAAAAATGCATCCACTGCAGCAAAATTGACTTTTAGCGGCGTTTTTTAAGGTCTTTAGCGGCCCTTTAAGCGCCGCTAAAACTATTAGAAGCGTTAAGCGCCGCAAAAAACTATTAGCGGCGCTAAGCGCCGCAAAAAATGCCTCTATAGATGGTGCCACTAAAGTTTGCGACGTTTATTTGAAAAAAGGCCGCTAAAGATCATGATCTATAGCGGCGCTTTTCCTACAAACGCCGCTAAAGATCATGACCTTTAGCGGCGCTTTTTCCACAAACGCCGCTAAAGATCAAGACCTATAGCGGCGCTTTTCCTACAAACGCCGCTAAAGATTATGACCTTTAGCGGCGCTTTTCCTACAAACGCCGCTAAAGATCAAGACCTTTAGCGGCGCTTTTCTTACAAACGCCGCTAAAGATCACGACCTTTAGCGGCGCTTTTCCTACAAACGCCGCTAAAGATCACGACCTTTAGCGGCGCTTTTTTCAAAAACGCCGCTAAAAGTCATGAAATTCAAAAAAAAATATTACAAAATATTATAAAAGTCATGAAAAATTTTAAAAATTTAAAATTCATTATCAAATTAAATTTTCTATTAAAATTTTAACTGCAAAACTAAATACAAAAATTAATGAATTTAAATTTAGAATTTAAAATAATAAATTAATAACACAATTAAAATCCAAAAGTTAGAACTCAAGTTATCTTAAATATTAAAATAAAAATAAAAATTTAGAATCAAAACTAAAATAAATAATAAAAATTAGATTAAATATAAAGATATCAATAAAATAAGATATTATAATGAAGTTCCTTAAATGAAATAAGGACTTAATTCCCATGTGAAATATCAACATTGATTATTTAAATTGATTAACTAAGTCAAAATTGCAATTTGTGTTTTTCTTCTTTCAACTCAAATAAAAATAAAATGTTGAAACAAAACAATTAAATAAAAAATTAGAATAATTAGTTGACAGGAGATTATTATTAAGTATATGCAAATATGCAAGTAGACGATTACAAAATAGGGTGTAGAAGGACAACAACAAAATTAACATAGTTACTCACAAAGATCTTCTCACTGTTGAAACTAAGGTTGTACCTTCAAAGCAATAACATGTTGCAACAAGGAACTACTTTAGGTTTAGTTTTTAGGGACATGAGAAAGAAGATCAATTGGTTTGAAGAATAGAGAAAACAAAATATTCAGACCTGCTTGAATACATTAGCAACAGGCTCCAAGCCTCGAGGTATTTTACAATAAAGCTTGTACATCCTAGAAAGATCCTCCACCTACAGAGTGTAAAGAAGGCCAAGTTAATATCTAACGCATACATTTGTTGGAGCTAATAGCAAGAAGAGTAAGCATTGCTAGAAAAGAAAAATATTGAACAATACCTTGTCATCTCTAAGCAAGGCCCTGCATCCTGAATGCTCATTTTCAAGTAGCCGATTTGCATATGTGACAACAACTCATGTTGCACTTTCTAGATAAAAAACAAATAGTAATAAATAGAATGCTCTAGGAATTATAGAACTATCTTTATAAGAACTTATTGTTAATTCTTATCACATAATTCCATGTCAATTCGTACGTCAAAAACATGCAATCTAGATGCCTAGGTAGCTAGAAGGAAACATATAAAATAACAACCAGATCTTTCCACTCAAAGAGAATTCACGCAGCTTCTATTGTTACATCTAAGTAACTACTTTCATTCATCAAACACTATTCATCTGAGTGACTGTCTTTGAGCAAAGAATTAACGAAATTCACTAAGAAAAAGAAAATCACCATCAAGCCAAAATTAAGCTCACAGAAAAAAGGCTATTCATTAACCTATTCCAGCCATTTCACTCACATCTAACAATTTTGTCTCACTGCTTGAATGCAGGTAATGAGACACTCTCTCCCTTTCCTTTCTCAAGCATTCTTCAGAATGCAATTAACATTAAAGTAAATAAAACAATTACTGCAATTCTTCAGACTGCCAACAAAGAAACGATTTTAACCAGGAAAAAGACAAAAAAAGTGGAAGAAATGAATAAACACAGCTTCAGTAATATGCATGCAAAAAAAGGCTATCCCAGATTCTAGTAGTTTACTGAAAGAATTTATATTAATCTTTTCTCAGTAAGGGCACAAACAAACCTGTGCATAACAGTCTTCAACTAAACTATTTTTGATTCTGCATCCAAAGCTTGTTTTAACCTTTCTTCACTTATTTTGTTTGTCTCTTCAAACTTTTTCTCTGTTTCATCAATTTTCTTTTCCAACGAACTCACTAATGCCTGCAAGTAGCAAGCATATGAGAAATATTATTATGAAATTAATGTTCTCTAAGAAAACATCCCCAAGGTATCCTATATATCATTGTACGTTCACCGTATCTTTATGCCAATATAGATTTTAGACATGACCTACTCACCTTGATTTTTCATTCTCATTTGTAAGCTTCTCCAACATCACGGGGTCCACCACCGAAACCTCCCGAATTATAGGGACTACCTCATTTGCCTTTTTGGCGGCCTCACGTTCCTTGGCAAGCAATTCTTTGGTTTCTTTAAAACTGAAGTTGTATGTCTTGCAAAGCACATCATAGCTTTTGCATTTTCTTGTGTTTTAGCTTCTTCCAGGTCAACCTACAGAGTAAGACAAGAAATTATAAATAACAAGACAAAAATCAGGAACAAAATCAGACTCTACCTGGAGTTCCCGATACTACATGAACTCTGTTTTCTAGTTTTCTTATATCTTTACCCACACTTTTGCCTTCAATACATGCGTGTGCTTGTATATTCGTGAAATCGCCAATTGTCCGTATCACTTTCTCTGTTTGAGACGCCAATTTTCTTGTAGGTGACAATATCAACGCTTGAACCCTAAAATAACACTACTTAGCATATTCACAATTCATACTTCAAAATAAATTAAATAAATTATCGATTAATCCTAAACAAAATTCAAGCCTCAAACACCTTCCCTAATTTACCATCTTTCAATAGCATTATTTTTTACTCTTCGAATAAGAAACATCTCAAATTTAATGTTTTAGCTATGAGGTATCTAAAAATTAGGGCTTTTGCAAAAAAAATTACATGAAATCGATATCAGAACACATTTAAATCTATCAAAAACAACTATTTTTAAAACAGGTCAAAGAATTGAAATAAAAAACATACTCTCTGCTAGCGGTGTCGACCACTTGACAAACAGTGAGAGCAATCATGGAAGTTTTTCCGATACCAGATCGGGCTTGAGCAATCACATCGCGGCCATTGATTATCGGCACAACGGCTCTCTGCTGAATAGTCGACGACTTTTCAAAGCCGTAATTGTAGGTTCCACGGAGGAGATCGTCTTTTAACCCCATCTGATCGAAACTAAATATCGGCTCGATTCCTTCCGTCGTCTCGAACACTAGCTTCTCATCCTTAGCTCCCATCCCCTGAGCCGCTCTGCTCGTCGTAGCCGCCGCCATCCCTGTTTTTTCGGCCTTCGCTAAGCTGTGATTGTCTAGCAGGGAAAGTTAATTGAAAAGAAAAGAGTAAATATAAAAGATTATTAAAAATAGAAATTTAAGGGGAAAATTAGAGGTTTCAGGGGGAATTTGGGGATAAAAGGGCGCCACTTTTTTTATTGCATTTTTTTGTGGGGTTTTTATAAAAAAACGCCGCTATTGCATATTTTTTTCAGCGTTTTTCATAAAAACGCCACTAATCTCCATTTTATATTTTTGTATTTCATTTTTATTTGTTATCAATGTTGTTATTTATTTATCAATGTTTTTTTAAATCTAATATTTAAATATATCAAATGGTTTAGATTAAATATTTTTTAAAATAAAAGTATTAATTGGTTGTATAAAATTTTATCATTTAACAAATATCAAGTAAACCTTAAATCCTAAATCATTTAATATATATAAAGTTTATCTATTATCTCTTAAATAATTTAAACTATAATCATAATTTTAAGATATTAAAATTAAAATTATCTCTTTTACAATCATATAAGAAATTATTTAATATATAAATTAAAAACACTAATTAATCTAAACCCTTAATCCTTAAACTCTAAACTCTAAAATCCTAAAATATAAGCCAATAACCCTGAACCCATAACTCATAACCCCTAACCCTTAAACCTTAAACTTTAAACCCCAACCCTTAAACCATAATACATAAACCTTAAAATAATAACTCATAAACCTTAAACCCTCAATCATATACCCTAAATCATAAATCCTAAACTATAATGATTAATTGATTCAATATTTTTAAATTAATATTATCTTTTTTACAATTATATAAGAATATATTTATCATATAAATTAAAAACATTAATTAACTAAACCCTAAACTCTTAACCCTTAATCCTTAGACCCTAAATCTTAAATCCTAAATTATAAACTCTTAATCCTAGACCCCTAACCCTTAAACCATAATCCATAAACCCATAATCCATAAAACTTAAAATAGTAACTCGTAAACCTTAAACCCTTAACCATATGCCCTAATTCATAAACCTTAAACTATAATGATAATTAATTCAATATTTTAAAATTAATACTATCTCTTTTACAATTATATAAGAAAATATTTAACATATGATGTACATCAATATCCATGTGATATTTTTTGGGGTTTAGTATTTTAGGGGTTATAGTTTAGGGTTTAAAATTTTTTAAGGGTTAGGAGTTTAGTGTTTTAAGGATTATAGATTAGTGTTTATGATTTTTTTGGGGGTTTAGGTTTTTAAGGGTTATATGACTTTTAGCGGCGTTTTACCAAAAGCGCCGCTAATGCTCCAGTTTTTAGCAGCGTTTTACCAAAAGCGCCGCTAATGTTCTAGTTTTTAGCGGTGTTTTACCAAAAGCGCCGCTAATGTTCTAGTTTTTAGCGGCGTTTTACCAAAAGCGCCGCTAATGCTCCAGTTTTTAGCAGCGTTTTACCAAAAGCGCCGCTAATGTTCTAGTTTTTAGCGGTGTTTTACCAAAAGCGCCGCTAATGTTCTAGTTTTTAGCGGCGTTTTACCAAAAGCGCCGCTAATGCTCCGATTTTTAGCGGCATTTTACCAAAAGCGCCGCTAATGCTCCGGTTTTTAATAGCGTTAATGCTCCGGTTTTTAGCGGCGTTTTTGATAAAACGCCGCTAATGCTCTGGTTTTTATCGGCGTTTTAACAAAAAACGCCGCTATTGCTCTATTTTTAGCGGCGTTTTACCAAAAAACGCCACTATTGCTCTATTTTTTACAATTTTTGTGGCGTTTTTGGTAAAACGCCGCTAAAAACGCCGCTAAAGCCCTATTTTCCTGTAGTGATCAAATAAATGAATCATTAGTGGCAAAAGCAAAGAAACAAAGTTACTAACCTTGAAAACAGCTCCACCAACCACATCTGGTATAATTCATTGCAGTTTGCTCCATTTATAGAACCTACAATTAATTTGCAATGGATGCAAAATTAGATCCAATCCCATTTATAGGCTGAGTTAGGAAATAAAAAAAAAAACTCGAGAATTGAAAGCTCAAAGGGAACCAAGCAAAGATTTAAAACATTTTGAGAATAGTACTCTCAAATAGCAAAATCCAACATGAATGGTGATAATAAATGTTTTAGTGTTGTAAATTAAAATTTTATCCTCCCTAAAATTATATATATTATAATGGGTAACAAATAAAAGTGCATACGTTAATACAAAATTGAAAAAAATTAATATATATAGAATTGTATAACATTAACAAAAAAATTTTATGAAATATAAATATTATTTATAATAATTTAATATATTTTAATTATATCCAATAATTCAAATAAAAAATATTATAATAAAATAGTCATGATAATTATACATTTACAAGTAATTATAATTTAATAGAAGTTGCGATAACTACACATTTAAAAAATAATTATAATTTAAATTACAATTATTAGTTAAAAAAAGTTGTGCTAATTTCATAATTGAGTTATTTCTTAAATAGAACTCTAAGCATAAATATAGAGAAAAAAGTTGTGATAATTATATAATTATGATTTACAATTATTAGTTACAAAACCTTTGACATAAACAAAAGTTGTGCTAATTTTATGAAAAAAATATATATTTTTTATAGTAAGTTAATATATGTGGAGTTATGCCTCGTATTTTTCGGCTTTTATTTTCTAGCTAAACACTATTTTTAATTTCTCACTTAAACTCTAATTAGTGTAGGTTATTTTAATATTATGACCTACGAACTTAGCCTATAAATAGGTCATTTTTCCACCCTAGAAAAATAACTCATTACACATTTAGGTTGTAACGCCTTGACTTATTTAACTTTGTTTTTGTGAAATCTATCACAAATGAGTATTTCTTTCAGTGGCAAAGTAATTTGAGTGTATGTTTGAGGTCTTGGGTTTAAGTTCCATTTTTGAAAAATATGTTATTTTTTATCCTAACCTTTTCCTTGGTGGTTTGGCTTATATTTTATTTATAGTCAAACCATATCAGAATGATTTTGCTAGTTCAAGTGGTAAGGTGTTAGCTGGACCTAAGGTCTCGTGCTCAAATCCTTGTGTGAGCGGGAATGATAATATTTGCTTTGGTTGTCTGATAGAGGTTCGGTGGAGCTAAAATTCTGAGGTAGTTGGATGTGGATTGAGGTGTTAGATTTGGTGGGATTGTGTTGGTTAGTGTGGAATTGGGATTTTAGTAGGACTTATTTTTTATTTTATTTTACTTTTTTCCCAAAAATCCCTTTTTTCTGACGTTCTCCTTTTTCCCAAAAGAAAAAAATCCTTACCTTAACATTTTTCTTCTTTCTTTCTCTGATCATTGACAAAAACTCCTTTCTCCGCTTCTTGTTCTATCACTAATCCTTGTTCTCGTGTGTTTCAAATCCTTGGTAATCGATAAGTGGGGTTGTTTGTATTCCTTTAACTTTTGATTTCTCAAGGCTATTAAAATTTTGTGAACCTGTTGCGTAAAAGAAGGCTGAGAAGCAGGGGTTTTTGCTCCAACAGTCTAATCTGTGTGTGATCGTACTCGTTGGCGGTAAGTGTTTTACGTGTACTTCAATTTTGAAAGGCCTAAAATCGAGATTAAATCCTTGTTTAAATTCATAAATTTACTACTAAAACGATGTTTGGGTTACTGTCTTCAAGTTTCGGAGGTCTTGGGATTGCATTGAACCAGGTGTGTAACAAAAACGCGAGAAAATGACGTTCGATGAAAGCCAAAAAATTGGCTTCTCGATGCCACATGAGCGTGTGCCCTATCATGTGGTTGGCTGATTTGGGCATGTGGGCTACACGGGCATGTGGGCCCACACGAGCATGGCCAATTCGGGTGCGTGGGCTACATGGGCACGTGGGCCCACATAGGTAAGGGCAATTTAGACGTGTGGGTCTACACGGGCATATGGACCCAAAATTTAGTATTTTTCCCTAGGGTTGTACATGTCGTTTTGATCGATTATGAGCCTTCTGTAGGGTCAGTAAGGGCAAAACAAACCCTAATGCACGAAATCTGCTATTCTGATAGACTGGTTTGAGTATTAAAAAGTACAATATGTATGATCTGTCTATTTTGTATAAACATGTGTAATATCTGTATTCGAGCATACGGGACATGTTAATTCTTAAATATCTGTTGATATGTTATTTATATCTATGTATGGGGTAGGATATGTATATGTGGAGGAAGTGTTCTCTGATGCGACATTTAGTCAATATACTAGCAGTACGGCTACAATTTATTCTGATAAGTGTTGTACAGACACTAGTAGGGATGGATGGGTGTTTATACCCCACGTGAAGTGTTGGGATGTTCAGAGTTGGTGTGTAGAGGATGGGGGTAGGACTTTGCATATCTGCATGATTTTGTTAAGGAATTATGTCCGTATCTATTCTGCTATGTGAGCAATTTGATATTATATATATGTATGTTTCTGTTAAGTTACACACTGATTTTTTAAAAACTCACATCTGTTTGTTTGTTATGTTCAGGTAATCCTCAGGCATAGGAGGGTTGGTGCAACGAAGGCTCAGCAATGACCACTAGTCCGTGAACTATTTTACTTAATAGTTTATTTAATATTCTAGTTCTTCTTGATAGTTTTGTAAATATAAGACTCTCTAGAGTTTTGGTTTTCTTTTGGTTTTTGGTTTTTGGATTTGATTAAGATCCATGCGATGCTCAACAAAACAACGGTTTTACGCAAACAAAGGTTTTGAAAATACAAACTCAGTTTTCAAGATATAACAACTTTTAAAACTTTTGCTGTAAATTATGTTTTCTGAAATAGCAAACTGTCGGTGGTTTCATTAATAAATATAATAATAATACATTTTATAAAATGTGGACTCTTTTAGTAACAAACTATACGAGGTTTTAACATGATAAGACTAGATTCGAAACCCTTCTTCGTAACATTCTAATATTCGATCATAACGTCTAGGCTAGGTTTAGGGTGTTACATTTAGTGGTATCAAAGCTAGGTTACAAAACTTGGGCTATGAATTTTTGGTTCAAAATGGTATTTTTAAAAGAATTGGGTTTCAAGCAAAGTTTTTTTTCTTTTTGAGTAAAGTATGTGGTACACCGAGTCTCCGGCGTCAGTCTTGTAAGTACCTTTAAATTTAGAAATACTGTAGTAGAAAACTCTGAACCTTCTAAAACTACACTGGTTTAGTTAGAAACTGAGACTTTTGAAAGATTTCTGAAACTTCTGATAAATATTTGAAGCATAAAACACTTGCTTGTGAAAACAGTAATTATGATGAGTGCTAGTGAAACACGTGGTCGTGGTACGCGTAGGTGCAGCAGGTGTTGTAGGGGGACTTGAGCTGAGTCTTTCTTATTGGGTAGTATGCTAATTTTGGATACGAGCAATACTCTGGCTAAACGTACTGTCAAGACCGGGTTTCAAAATCGCTTGGCTAAGGACGATGCACTATCCCAAGCCATACTGAGGGTGTTGGAGATAGTCTTTGGACCCCATTCTGGTTCTGGAGGCTGTGGGTCGATAATTGAACGACTCTGGTCCAATGGTGCTGAACTGTTTAAGGGCATAACTGGAGTTGGCCCTACTGTGGCCGAATACTGGTTAGAGTCCATTGAGAGAATAATGAACGATATTGACTGCACACCTGAGCAGAAACTGAAGAGTACAGTTTCTTTGCTTCGAGACGAGGCATACCAGTGGTGGTTATCGGTTGAGGAGGGTACTCAACTGGATCGTCTTAATTGGGATTATTTCAAGACCACTATAACGCCCCAAAATTCTTATTTCTTCTTTTATGAAAATGTGACACAATTGTGTCTATGCTTCAGTGGTTAATTGTTCTAGGTGTGTGTGAGAGGTCCCAAGTTCAAGCCCTAGCTTTGGCAAATTTTGATATTTTTCTGACTTAAGCCCTATACTTGCTTAGTGAGCTTATATTTAATTATCTGTAAATTCATACCAAAATGAGCCTACTGGTTCAAGTGGTAAAGACGTTCGTGTGTTGTATTGAGGTTCTGTGTTTGAATCCCCATGCGAGCAAGGAAGTTATTTTTGCTTGGTTAATTGGAAGAGTTTCGGTGGAGTTGGGTTTCTGTGAAGTTGGTTGCTAGTGGGTAGTTGGGATAATCTGAGGGATTTGGGAGTTATCAAATATTTTTTTAATTCTTATTTTTATTATTTTATTTTATTTTCCAAATTTTTCTCTCTCCTACAAAGAATAATCACATAAAAAATTTCTTCGGTTTCCCCTCTCTGACATTTTTCCTCCATTTCTGCAACTCTCTGTTTGGTTTTCTTTCGTATGACTCGTGAACCCATTGTTTGATCATACCATTGGAATTGAGTGTTCCTCCTTTTGGTGTGGTAAGTAGAACTCTACTATTGTTGATTTTTTTTTTTTTGCTTGAGTTTTGTTGAGCAATGATTGTCCGGGGAGATTTATTGATGGATTCGGTATTTAGGTGAAGATTGTGAAACGAGGAATTCCATTTCAATGGTTTAGTACACGTTGGTGGCATTTTGCATTGGTGGTAAGTCAGGTTCTTGTCGATTCTTATGGCGAAATTCGTTAATCAATTGCTAAACTGATGTTGGGTACTCTAGTTATAGGTTCTGGTGGTCTCGAGATTGCATTAGCTATAAAAACGAACCAGGTGTGTACTCAAAATGCAGAAAAATAGGATTCGGTGAAAGCTGAAAAATCCCTCTATCGATACCAAACGACCATGTGGTAAGTTGTGTGCGACGACACTGCCATGTGATCGATGAAGGCAAGGCCGTGTGCAAGACACGACCGTGTGATGGCTAGGGTATGGCCGTGTAAGCCGCACGAGCGTGTGATAACTGGGCTAGGCCGTCTAATCCATACGGGCTAGGACAATCTGGGCGTGTGGGCCACACGGGCAGGTAGGCCCACAGGGGCAACCCATACAGGCATGTGATAACTGGGCCAGGCCATGTGATCCATACGGGCTAGGTCAATCTGGGCTTGTGGGCCCATTGTACAAAAATTTTTCGTAGGATATCACGACTCGTCCTAATCGACTGTGGGCCTACCGTGGGGTCGCTAAAGGCTTACTAAACCCCAAAACTATGTGTTATATAAGACTAATGTACTTTTATGAG
Organism: Gossypium anomalum; assembly: GCA_025698475.1. Lineage (NCBI taxonomy): Eukaryota > Viridiplantae > Streptophyta > Magnoliopsida > Malvales > Malvaceae > Gossypium > Gossypium anomalum. The sequence continues at coordinate 67,422,527 of CM046964.1, forward strand.
CATACCTATGTCTGTTATCCATTTTCTGTTTATGAAAGCATGTTAAGCGTGATTCATTTGTTAATTCTGTATGCATGTTCTATTACTGTGATTGGGGTAGGATGATATATATTGGAGGAAGTGTTCTGAAAGGCAAATAATGCCTAAATATCTGGCAGCACAGCTGCATTATATCAGATATGTGTCGCATTGGTACAACGTGGTATGTAGGGTTGGGTGGGTATTTTAAACCCCACATGGTGTGTAGGGATGGTCGGAGATGGTGTGTAGAGGATAGGGGTAGGATTCTATTATCTAATCTATATGTTTGTATCTGAAATGGGCTCAGGTCCAAATCTATATCTGTATCTGACATGGGCTCAGGCCCGATCGTGAATCTATCTGATTTGTGAAATTCTGTATGTTTACATGCTTAACTCTGTTAGGTTACACACTGAGTTTACGTAAATTCACCCTTTCTTCTGTCTATTCTGTACAGGTAATCCACAGAGTTAGGCGGATTAATGCAGCAGTGGGCTCGACGGTGATCACTCTTTTAAAACTATTTTACTTTTGTTTTATGGTTTTATTTTAATATGTTGGGTATTTCTCTTGTAATTGGGACTTTATGGACTGTTTTGCTTAAATTTGGATTTTTACCGTGTTTACAATCTTATAACTGCAAAACTCGATATAAACTGGGATTTTACTGAAAGCAAATATTTTCTGAAACCATGAACAGTTTTAATTAATTACAATGGTTTTTCGTAAGCTTTCGCTTTTAAACACTTTTAAGGCAAGTTAATTAAACAAGAATGAACGTTTTGATAATAATTTTACGCAAATATTGTTAGCAGATCCAAAATAGTTTTATCGTGTTAATTATTTTTTTAAATCCATGTGACATCCCCATATTCGACCATAACGTCTAGGCCGGGTTTGGGGTGTTACAACACTTTAATTATGAAAGACGAAGAACCAGTGCAAGAATTCTTGTCTAGAGTCTCTGGGATTGTTAATCTAATGTGATCTTATGGTGAAAGTTTGAGTAATGAAATTGTTGTGAGCATGGTGTTAAGAAGCTTAACATCAAAGTTTGATCATGTTGTTACTACAATTGACGAAATGAAAGACTTGTCCACTTATACTCTTGATGAATTGATGAGTTCTTTGATAGCCCATGAGGCTAGGTTTAATAGGTCTCATGAAAATTATGAGGAAAAAGCTTTTCAAATGAAGGAAGAATCTTCTAAAGGTAGGCATGACTTTCATAGACGTAGTCGTGGCAGTGGCAGAGGTAGAGGCCAGTATAGTAAACCTTACAAAAGCTCAATTTAATGCAGATATTGTAGCAAAATGGGACATAAAGAAGCTGATTGTTAGGCCAAACAAAGAGAAAAACAGCAGCAGGCTCATTTTACTGAGAATGTAGAAGAGGAAACCTCATTGTTCATGGCCCGTTCTCTAATTCAATATGACAACAATAGCAACGATGTATGGTTTTTAGACAGTGGTTGCTCTAATCATATGTCTGAAACAGATCATTATTCAAAGAGCTTGATGAATCACAGAAAAGTGAAGTCCGACTTGGAGACAACAAGCAGATGAAAGTTGAAGGAAAAGGTACAGTTGCCATTAAAATCGTGCAAAGTGATGGCAAACTTCTTTTTAATGTGCAATTTGTGCCTAGTTTAGCTCATAACTTATTAAGCATTGGACAGTTAATGACTAGTGGGTATTCTGTTGTGTTTGATGGTGTTTCATGTGCTATTCGTCATAAAAAATCTGGTGAGATCATAGAGACTGCCCATATTACTCAAAATAGGATGTTTTGTCTTGATATCTCAAATGTAGTGAATAAGGCCTTAATCGCTAGGAGGGATAATGAGGCTAATTTATGGCATTTATGTTATCGACATTTACATCTGAATGGCTTGAAACTTATTAAAAAAAAGAAATAGTTCTTGGCTTACCAAACGTTGGTGAACTTGATTTTTGTGAAGGGTGTGTTTATGTAAAACAGAATAGGAAGTCATTTCCCATTGGAAAATCTTAGAGGGCATCTAATTGTCTTGAACTTGTGCATACTGACTTATGTGGACCTATGAAAACAGAGTCACTTGGTGGCAATCGCTATTTTCTGTTGTTTACAGATAACTACAGCCGCATGAGTTGGGTGTATTTTTTGAAATTCAAGTCTGAAACATTTGAGAATTTCAAGAAATTTAAGGCGTTGGTGGAAAAGTAAAGTGGGAAAAGCATAAAAGCACTTCGAAGTGATCGTGGTGGTGAATTTTTATCTAATGATTTTAATATTTTTAATGATGCGAATGGGATTCACAAGGAATTTACAGCATCATACACACCAGAACAGAATAGAGTTACGGAACAAAAAAATCATACCGTAGAAATGGCCAGAAGCTTGTTGAAAGCGAAAAAACTCCCAGATAAGTTTTGGGGAAAAGAAGTTGCAACAGCAGTATACCTTTTGAACATCTCGCCAGCAAATGCTAATCTTAATCAGACACCTTCTGAAGCTTGGATGGGTAAGAAACCTTGGGTAAGCCACTTAAAAGTAAGGCATGATGAATGAAATTCTAGCACCAGCAGATTTTGAAGTTGAACACTTGCAAATCCAAGACCTTCATCACTTGCAAATTCAATTCCTTCTTCTCCTAATGCTACTACAAGTTCTAGTTCTGATTTTATAACAACCCATGCCTCCAACAGCAGTAGCAAAAGCGAAACACCACCAAGAAGGTTCAGGTCTCTTAGAGAAACTAATGCGTCATGTGACTTTGCCTTGTTGGTTACTAACCCAACTTTTTTTGAAGAAGCTGCAAAACAACTTGAATGGCAGATTGCTATGAAGGAGGAGATGCATGCCATTAAAATAAATTCAACATGGGAGTTGGTTGATGTTCCTGAAGGCAAAATTGTTGTAGGACTGAAGTGGGTATTCCGAACAAAGTATAATGCAGGTGGAAACATCCAAAAGCATAAAGCTCAGCTTGTGGCAAAAGGTTACTCACAACAAGAAGGTATGGATTTCGAAGAAAAATATTCTCCTGTTGCTCATTTTGAAACTGTAAGGGTTTTTTTAGCATTGACTACTCAATTGCAATTATCTGTGTATCAATTTGATGTAAAATCTGCCTTTTTGAATAGTGATCTTGTGGAGGAGGTTTATGTGTCACAACCACCAGGTTTTGCAGTCTGTGCCAATGAAAATAAAGTTTAAAGATTAAAAAAAAGCTCTTTATGGGTTGAAGCAAGCTCCGCGTGCCTAGAACAACAAGATTGACTCATTCTTTCAGAATAATGGGTTCACTAGAAGCGAAAATGAGCCAACTCTTTATTTAAAGAAGAGAGGTAATGGAGATTTTTTTGTGATCTGCCTTTATGTCGATGATATGATTTATCTGGGTTCCTCAAAGTTGTTAATTGATGATTTTAAGTTATGCAAGGTAATGATGGAATTTTTGTATGCCAAAAGAAATATGTTGCAGATCTTTTAAAGAAGTTTGGCATGGTGGATTGTGAAGTGGCATCCACACCAATGAACATTAATGAAAAGTTGCAGCATGAAGATGGGATTGACAAAGTTAATTCAACATTGTTCAGAAGTTTAACAGGTGGTTTGAATTATCTTACGCACGCCAGGCCTGATATTGCTTTTTGTGTTAATGTTGTGTCCAGATTTATGCAAAGTCCTACAAAACAACACTTAGGAGCAGCAAAAGGAATCCTTGTTATGTTGTAGGAACTGTAAATTTTGGTATTTGGTATTGCAAAGTATCAATTTTCAAATTAATTGGTTTCACTGATAGTGATTGAGCAGGTTGTTTAGATGGTCGAAAAAGCACTTCTAGCAATGTTTTTACCTTTGGTTCTGGAGCAGTAACATAGAGTTCAAAGAAGCAAGAAACAATAGCTTTATCATCATCTGAAGTAGAATATGCAACAGCAACAGCAGTGGCACGACAAGCTTTATGGCTGAGAAAACTTCTTTGTGATTTTAGCCTTGAGCAAAAAGAAGCAACTGAAATCTTTTGTGACAATCGATCCACAATTGCAATGACAAAGAATCCCACTTTTCATGGAACGACTAAGTACATTGATGTGCATCATCATTTTATTCGGAAGCTTGTAGGTGATCAACAGATAGTACTGAAATTTTGCATCACAAATGAACAGATGGCTGATGTATTTACAAAGTCTCTACTCAGGCCAAGCATCATTTTTTCAGATCACAGCTTGAAGTATGTGATTTTGAATCAAGGGGGAAGTGTTGAAAAAACAATGATTCAAAATGTTATTTACTGCTATAATTAGTATATGTTTTTATCTTTATCAGTTAGTGGGTATTAAAAAAATCTTATTCTGATTTGATGTTTAGTTGTTAGTTTTATTTGGCACCAAATCTGATCATGGGTTAGTGTTCCTAATTTTTAGGTTTTTTTAGTTATCACTAGCGTTATTTAAACCATATACTCTGTTCTTTTTCATTGAGAAATAAATAGTGTATTTTCTATTCTATCATTTACTCTTCTCTGAGCATTCTTTTTTAGTTGTTTTACCAACATTCACGTTGCAGAAGGACCTAATGTTTGCTATACCAAAGGAATTTGAAGAGCAGATTTTTTTCTAAAATTTCCCCTTAAATTTATGGTTCTGGTTCATATATGATTATTCTTAAATTTCTGATGCAATATGGAAAACAAAATGGAGTTCAAAATTGTAGCTCATTCAGCAATGTTGGGCGCAACCTCAATGTTGTTTTGTTGTTTTGTTTTGGTGGTTCTGGTTCCCAAAACTATATGCAACCTCAATGTTGGGCGCATCAGATAAGTTAATTTTGGTAATGCTTTCAGCAGTGTTGCAGGTTATAGCAGGACACTGGCAACGTTGTGAAGTATTGCTGCTATGGTTACTCCACCACCCGCTTTCTAGCAGCGATATGGCTTTGGACTCCAATTAATGGCGATTGATCTGCTATTGACACAGTTGTATCAAAGGAAATTAGAACGATGGTAGCCTGCAGTATCCCTAGAATAAGGGAAATGGTTAAGAATGAGGCCATAGTTTCAGGTCTAACGAATTTATACAAGTTGATTGTAGGACTAAAGTTGATGTTTTTCTTTCTTCTTCTTCTTATTTTTAAAGAAGCAGAAAATTCATGGAACCAGGGCACATTGTTTAATGTTCTTCCCATAGAAAGAAAACACAATAGTGGATCAAATTGGAGAATTCCTTTGTTAGTTTTTCTTGCTAAAGATATATACTTGAGTACCTGCCTTGCTAATTTCTTCTTGCTTCTTTGCATACATAGAAAATCTCAGGCAACCATCTCACTGTTCAATGTTGCAACAGATGGGGGATTTTTTTTATATATAATTTTAATCTGAAATTGCAATTTGTCGTTAAATCAAAACTTTCATTCAAGAACCATTGGAAAATCATTAGTCGTAGAAACGGAACACCCCGAACATGGTGCAGGGGGTACTAAGTACTAATTTAAAAATAATTAGCAAAATTATCCATAATTAAAGTAGTAATTAATTAACAAAATTCCTTTATAGTGTAAAGTAATAAGATGTTGATGTCTTGACAATGACGATTCCTTCTTTAATTTTGTATAACAATTTAAAGATGTTGATTTAATTGTGGCCCAAAGCCTTTTCTATCATTTCGTGGATATACTTTTCCATTGAGAATACCTTTCCACAAAAGAATATGACTTGGAAGTTTTTTGTTCAGTTGTGATGGAATTTATTCTTGTACTTGTGATACTAATTCTCCTTATACGTTGAATGGCTATAAATAAAAATGTGGAACCACTTGTCATCGGACAGGGTCGACATTCTTGAAAATTTCTTCTCAAATAACAATCACCTTTGCTATCACTCATTAGGGATAATGCCTTTTATTTTGGGCAAGAGGCTAACACCCTTTGCTATCTCCTACCTTCTAGCTTTATCCACAATCAAGATTGTATATACTTAGCAATTAATATAAATATACCTATATACCTATTTGATTGATTAAAAAACAAAAAATTAATTCCAGTTAACAAGTATCTTCATCTATTGTACAATTTAAATTTAAATTTGTTTGAACTAGACCTAAAATTTAGATAAAAGTCTTTTAATAAAGAAATTTAATTTTGCAGCTCAATATAAATACCTTTTATATATTAAGAGTGAAATATTTGTTACGTTTAATTTAAGACTATATGATATTATTTTATTATCTCACATTTTCATTTTTTAGTATAGAAAGAAAAGACTTCACTTTTATATATTAGAAGTAAAATTAATTGTTTCAATTTGGTTTTAGTAAGTGATTGAGTTAGCATGACTTCAAACACGAGTATCATAACCTTTCACATTTATAATATGTACAAAAAGAATTATTTTTTTAAATATATTAGTAAAATTTTAAGGAATTATTTTTATGCATCATCAATAAATTGGATAGACAGAATTTTCTTTCAAAACATTAATAAATATATGGGATGATTATTCTTTTTCAAAGTAAATAGTAAAATGAACATCTAAAATGGGTCGGGTGGGCACATGATGAATCAAAGGGTAGGCAATGCAACCTTTGCTAAGCAATGGATATGTTATATAATAATTCAATTTAAGAAGGTGGCGGACATATTCCAATCATTTTTAAAACATTGCCCGAGTTGTAAGGCTAATCAATCGAGTTGCACCATAGATAAAACTGAGTCATACGTATTCGATTCACTTTTTCATAGTTTAAGTTCCGACTTGTATTTCAATATTCTCAATAAATTCATTTTTGGAATTATTCTGGAGTGATTCGAACATGTTAGAATTGAGTGATCCGAATCCTTATTTAAATAAAGTACAATGGTAAAATAAAATAAAACTAATATCTATATAGAACTACACTTCTTTTATTTTATTCTAGAATAAAGTTTTTTAAACCTTATTAAACTCCATCTATTTGATATTGATTAGAATAATGTATTTCAATCTTACTACACTCCTATTCAAATATGATTTTACAAGCCTATAAATAGACATAGTCTACTCCTCTTGTAATTATTCGAATTCGACATAGTGAATTTTCTTCTCCTCTGCCCGTGGTTCTTTCCTGAGAGGGTTTCCACGTAAAATCTTTATGTTCTTTATTTTTTTATTTCTCTTTTTTTTACTATATATTGTCATTACCGACGTTCTATTTTTACAGAACAATATTAATTATTAACATGGTTTACAAAATTCATTAGAAATTGACATATAATGTGTTATGTGAGATTCATAAGAAGCTATGTGAAAGTATACTAATGTGGCATACCAAATTATTAAAAAAGATTTTGAATCCAAATTAATTATACAAATTTAAAGTAATTTCCTTTTCTTTGAACCGAATTCATATTGAAAAACCGGGAAATATACATAAAAGTGGAACACCATATAGATAAAAGATCCTAAATTGTTAAACTTTAGCTTGACTGTGACGAAATTGCCCATTAAGTTCAGATTGCATTTTCTCGTCTCCTATGCAAATTTCTTATGCATAAATATGGTTTGGATATTAAGGATTTCAAGGGTTATCATTTCTTTTTCTATATGTTGGAGTTTTGTTTATATAAGGACGAAATTGAAGATGAACAAAGATGACTTTGGAGAGCAGATATTTCTAAAATGTTTATCTAGTTGTAGCATAAACGTTCTAGTTTCCAAACTGATGGATTTCTAGAGGAGTCAAGGTGTCTTTGCAATTGTTATAGGGGCCAATTGTTGTCATTGCTTCAGTGGATGTCATGGAACTTACTTTTTCATGGAAATTTCTATGCTGTTAGTATGAATAATATATAATAAAAGGAATGAATCTTCTTATGGTCCATATTTCTTGATAATGATACTTCCTTGGTTTTAATTTAATTTCCACAAAACAAACGCATGCATGTTGGCTGCTATTTTACTTTATCACCAAAAACAAGATGAGCCAATCACCTTCTTGTTTTTATTTCGAAACAATTGCAAACAAAATTTATGAAATTATGATAATTTCAAAGGTTTAATTTAAGACAAAGACCATTCCCTCTTTAATTTGGTATAACAATTTAAAGATGTTGATTTAATTGTGGCCCAAAGCCTTTTCGATCATTTTGTGGATATACTTTTCCATTGCACAAAAGATTATGACTCGGAAATTTTTGGTATTTTATTTTCCAAAGAGTTAGCCTTTTACTTCAAAATATCGTATTAAATTCTATATGTTGGTTTAATGGTTAAGGTATTCATCGCCCCAGATGCGATTTAGGTTTAAATCGCGTTGTTGTTAGGACTCTATTCTCTTTTTGTAATTCAAAAAAAAACTTCTTTCTATAAAATTTCTCATCTGACTTGAGACAAATTAAAAATCTGTGTGTTCTTTTTTTTTTTCTCTTTTCTTTGCTATATATTGTAATTACCCACGTTCTATTTTTACAGAACAACATTAATTATTAACATGGTTTACGAAATTCATGAGAAATTGACATATAATGTGTTATGTGAGATTCATAAGAAGCTATGTGAAAGTATACTAATGTGGCATACCAAATTATTAAAAAATATTTTGAATCCAAATTAATTATACAAATTTAAAGTAATTTCCTTTTCTTTGAACCGAATTCATATTGAAAAACCGGGAAATATACATAAAAGTGGAACACCATGTAGATAAAAGATCCTAAGTTGTTAAACTTTAGCTTGACTGCGACGAACTTGCCCATTAAGTTCAGATTGCATTTTCTCGTCTCCTATGCAAATTTCTTATGCATAAATATGGTTTGGATATTAAGGATTTCAAGGGTTATCATTTCTTTTTCTTTATGTTGGAGTTTTGTTTATATAAAGACGAAATTGAAGATGAGCAAAGATGACTTTGGAGAGCAGATATTTCCAAAATGTTTATCTCTGGTTGTAGCATAAACGTTCTAGTTTCCAAACTGATGGATTTCTAGAGGAGTCAAGGTGTTTTTGCAATTGTTATAGGGGCCAATTGTTGTCATTGCTTCAGTGGATGTCATGGAACTTACTTTTTCATGGAAATTTCTATGTTGTTAGTATGAATAATATATAATAAAAGGAATGAATCTTCTTATGGCCCATATTTGTTGATAATGATACCTCCTTGGTTTTAATTTAATTTCCACAAAACAAATGCATGCATGTTGGCTGCTATTTTGCTTTCTCACCAAAAACAAGATGAGCCAATCACCTTCTTGTTTTTATTTCCAAACAATTGCAAACAAAATTTATGAAATTATGATAATTTCAGAGGTTTAATTTAAGACAAAGACCATTCCCTCTTTAATTTGGTATAACAATTTAAAGATGTTGATTTAATTGTGGCCCAAAGCCTTTTCGATCATTTTGTGGATATACTTTTCCATTCCACAAAAGATTATGACTCGGAAATTTTTGGAATTTTATTTTCCAAAGAGTTGGCCTTTATTTCAAAATATCGTATTCAAATTTCATATATTAGTTTAATAGTTAAGGTATCTATCATCCCAAATGCGGTCTAGGTTTAAGTCGCGTTGTTGTTAGAATTTTACTCTCTTCTTGTAATTCACCAGAAAGAAAATCTTATTCAACTTCTATCTACAAAATTTCTCATATGCTTATATAATGTTTTCTCTCTTTCCAGATTTTAATGAAGTTATATCTATGCTTATATAATATATTTTATTGAGCTCAATACCAATTTTGTCAGGACAATTACATAAAAACCAATTCTTAATAAAGTAGTAAATATTAATATACAATTAAATGGTAAAAAACACTCAGTAAAAAATCAAAATTCTTGATTAATTTGAATATTATACGTTGTTTATATGATTATATGATTTACGGAAGTCATGAGAAGTTGGCATACAGTATGCCATGTGAAAGCATGTTGATGTGACATGCCAAATTATTAAAAATATTTTTAAAAAATGTAAAAGTTACCCAATTTTATAAAAAAAAATTAATAATTATTAAAAATTTTAAAAAAAAATTATAAAATATAACTTGACTTGAGAGTTTTATTTAGTATTTCACTTAAATGTCTAAAAATACTCATTTATACCGATAACATAAATAATTCTTAGACTCACGATACTAACTATGTTGAACGGCTATAAATAAAAATGCGAAACCTCTAATCATAGGACCAGCATCAAAAGTGACATTCCTCAGAATTTCTTCTCAAGTTGTTGTAAAGAACAATCACCTTTGCTATCACTCATTAAGGATAGTGCTCACTCTTTGTTATCTCCTCCCTTCTAGCTTTATCGACAACTAGGATTGTATAAACTTAATAATTAATATAAATATATCTATACAAAAATAAAGTACAAAATTAATTAAAATTTATTATAATCACATATATCTTCATTCGATGTATAGTTTAAATTAAGTTTTTTTATCACTTCTTTCATCCACTTGTCAATATAATTAAATTAATATTAACTAATAAAATTTTAAAAATAATTTTATTTAATCTATAATATCAAGCTTTCTATTTTACAATATGATTTGAAATGTTTAAAAGTTTTGAAGGGAGGAACATAAATTATCCTTATTTCTTAATGCCATTGTAAAAATATTTGAAGGAATATAAAGCAAATTAGGGGTCAAGGCTCGACTCTCCCTTTTAGTTGTCTCTTAACTCTTTATTTATAACCTACTCTTTGAATGGAGACCTCTTACGCGTAGCTGGAAAATTGTATCCAACAGTCTTTACAAATTAATGAATTATTCTCAAATCAAATGCACTTATACTGGAACTTCAAGGAAAGTGTGAGCAAATACTTTTCATTTGCTTCTCCCTCAAACATCCTTTGTTTCTTTAAATCTTCATTCATTTCCCTCAAACAAAATAACAACGCAAATGGGTTTTCACTTAGCGCTTTACTTCATCCTCCTACTCCTCTTCCTCTTCCTGTTGTGCCCAATTTTACAAGCAGCAGAATCTCAAGAACCTGCCTGTGGTAAAGAAGTATGTGGAAATATTACAATTCAATCCCCTTTTGGAATCCATAGCACCTGCTATACTAAACCTTGGTTTAAAGTGACTTGCAACCCAACCCTCGATGGGGTAAAGCCATTCATAAACGTAAATGGCATCGATCTGGAGGTACTTGGAAAAGCCTCATATTCAAACGCCATTCTCATCAACAATCCAGTTACTTACATTAATTGTGATCGTATAAACGAAGTTAGTGGGAGGGTCAATCTCTTAGGCACTCCATTTTTCTTCTCAAGTACGAGGAATTATTTCGGGTCAGTAGGTTGCGGAAATTTGGCTACTATTCTAAGTAACGAAGCTGTTTCACTTGGCGGCTGCATTCAACCAAGGTGTGGCGATGGTGCTTCTGAATCTGGCTGCTTTACTCAAATTACTGCAAATCTTACTTCCTATACCGTAAACATGAGAGCCATGTATCCTGACAGCAAAAGATGCGCATCTGCTTTCATCTTTAGCAAGTACTCTTTCCGTAGTGCTTACCCATTACCCACTGGCATCAATAATGGAACTACGCATGTTCCCGCCGTGCTCAACTGGAATTCCACCTATTGCGGTGACGGAGGTCAGTCGCGCGCTGTCACTTCAATTGCTTGGCTTTTATTCTTCTTCTTTTAATTCGGTTAATATATAGATTTTGCTAATAGTTTAAAATCAGACTTTAGAATCATATAAGTTCTAAAAAAGGTTTTTAGGATAATTCATTTTGTATATTAATATTTTTGGCTTTCAAAAATTTATACCTAAAAGTTTTGTATTCCAAAAACTTGAGTTAATACTTAGATGAGATTAAATTAAATTAAATTATTATTTTTTGGAGGAGTTAAAAAATGTAATTTTACATTTATTGAAGGGTTAAAGTGTTTATGTTAAATTATTAATTCTTTTGAAAGAGGCAGAAAGGTGTAGTTTACTAATTTGTTCACTTAATTAGGGAGATCAAGGACACCGCTGGCTTCATATTGGTTATATATATATATATATATATATATATATATATAATTTTGAGTTAATTGAGTTGACAAGTCCTATTTTATTATCTTAACTTAATTCAAAAAAATTTCGAATTGAGTCAAGTGAAATAAAATTTGAGTCTAGTCAAATCGAGTGAAATTTTTCGATTTTAATTAAAAAATTAAACATGTCAAATTAAAATATTGTTACAGTATAACTAACTCCTTATTAAAGCACATAAATTTGAAACCATATATATATTTGAAAATTTTTTCAAAGTAAAATAAAAAATACTTTAGTATGATAAACTTGAATCATTAATTAACTTACTTAGGTCCCAAAATTATTATTCTAGAAAATTTTTAATTTTTTAACTTTCTTTATATATTTTTAGAATTTCTTATAATTTTTTTAAAAAATATAAATTTTGGAATTTTTATAAATATTTTGAATTTTTAAAAATTATTTTGAATTTTTTTTAATTTTTGTTGAGAGAGACCAATTTGCTCATTTTCAAACTTAACAGTGACCTAAAAGATATATACACCAATCTGTTATTTGAATTATTCTAATTGTAAAATTTAACTCGATTTGAACTTGAAACTCGAATTACTTATTCGAGTTGACTCGAATAATTCTAATAACTCAATTTTATTGACTCGAAATTTAATTTTTTTTTTTATATTTTCAAATCTAATCGAGCTTGACTCACTTCTAATTGGATGTACATATATTTAGTAAATTTTATGATTTACTCTTTTTTGCTAAATCCACAGGATGCGGAAGACCAGGACTAGGACTTACACTTATCAACGTCAACACCTACAAGGTATGGTCCTGCGGAAATGTTACTTTTCACTACCCCTTTAGAATGAAGGACCAAGATTATGAAACTGGCGATTGGTTTGAAGTAATTTGCAACAAAACCGCCAACGGGGGAAAAGTTCCTTTCTTAAACATAAATGACACGAATCTACAAATACTGGACTTTGATTTTTTGGACGGCACCATCAAGGTCAACCATCCAATAACTTACTTCAACTGTCGAAAGAACTATCATAATGGGATGAGTCTCGACCTAATTGGCACCCGCTTTTACTACTCAAATTCTGACAACAGTTTTTGGTCTTCAGGTTGTGGTAATTTGGTTACTATTTTCGGCAATGAAACATATAATCTTATAGGCGGATGTTTGCAACCAAGTTGTAGGATTAATAACAAGACTTCCTGTGTTGCTAGTTGTCTTGCTTATTTCCCTGAGGGTCTCAGTTCATTCTACATAAACATGAGTAGTAGGTTTGATTCTAGTGATTATAGGAAGAAAAAATCATGCGGATTTGCGTCCTTGATTTCTGATGACTATGATTTAGAAGATTCTGGTATAAGTAGTAGGACGCATGTCCCAACACAACTGCAATGGGGCACACCAATATTTGGAGAATGCCATTTGAATGATAGTTTGGACACTTCTTGTACATCCGATGGTGAATATTGTTGGTCGAGATTGAGCTCTAATCATCTATGTGTGTGTGATAGGGATACTCGCATTTATTCGACATTATGTGAAGGTACGAATTAATGTTTTTTTTAAGGAACTTTTTTTCTTATATCTATATTATCTTTTTTATTTAACAAATTAAATTACATTATTTTAAGGGTATTCACATCTTTTTAAATTTTTATATAAAATCGATAATAAATTTAATATTGTGAGATTTGAACCTTTCATAAAAAATTTTAAGATTTAAGATTTATCATTTCAACAAGTGATTTATTTAATTCTTATATAAGCTTTTAATAAATATGTCTATTACATAATTTTTTCCAATCCCATTATGAGTACCTTAAATTAATATTATTTTTTAAAGGGCTATTTGAGTTGGTATCACCCATCAACTCAGTCTCGATTCAGTTGAAAAATTATGAAAATCTATTACTTTTATAAAAGAACAAATATTATTATGAGAGTACTTTTATCATTTTATATTTTATCTAAAATCTAAAAAAATGAGTATAATAAATTTTGAACAAAGACACCTATAATAAAATTTGAACAAAGACACCTTAGTAGCTATTGCTTAACCTTACTATTTCAATCGACTCTTTTTTTTATATAGCAATATTTTTTAAAATAAATTGTTACATAAGTTTTTTCGCTGACATCGTTAGTATATCATATAATTTAGTTATTATTGGTTGAGGTATATCTTATAAGTGTATAAATATATATATATATATATATATATATATATATATATATATATATATATATATTCAAGATACAAAATCATATATATATATATATATAAAAGTGTATAAAAAATATGGAGAGTAATCCACTTACACCGGTGTAAAATGAAAGTTGTTTTACATCCTTTTCTATCCCTCTATACGATTAATATTTTAATATTTCAATTGTTGAATTTATGGTTATATTTGTACTTGTCATGTATATAAATTTTTAAACCGATTTGATATTTTTATCATATTGATCTACAATACTAAATATATCAATATATATTCAACGGTTGAATTTTTTTACATTAAACAAAAAGTTGGAAATTTTTAATTTATATCAAATTTGACATGAATGATTTATATGAATAAAATATTAAATTCAACGGTTGGATTGTCAAAATATTATCCGTACAAAGAGATATGAAAAGGAGTAAAACAACTTTAATTTTATATTGATGTATTTAATTTTACACTAATTGAAGTGAATCTCTAAAAAAATATATACTTTTGCAGATAATTATGCATATTTTTATTGGTAAAAAATTCTTAAACATCTATAGTGCCAGAAATGTATATACTGCATGCATTAATTAATTAATATATATTGCATTATATGGATGAAGCATCTAAGAGTCCTTTTATTATAGGAATTTGACTAAATTAGACCCACTACTATTAAATGAATTAATCTAATCCATATACTATTAAAAAGAATCAAAGAAGACCAAATTGAAATATAATTAACATATATTTTTTTAATAGAGTTAATTATTTTTAAAGTTTTTAAGGTTCTGTAAATGAAATATTTTGTTTAAAATAGAATAGATTTTGAAAAAAAATTCAAGGCATTTTTTATACAGTAAATGTTAACTCTTTTATAATTTAAACTTATTTGATTTTATTTAATAGTTTAAGTACTAAATTGATCTGTTTAATAATAGAATGGCTAATTTGATCCGATCTGTATAGTATAAAGACCTCTCAGATACTTTAACCTGATAATATGATTATAACCATTTTTTTATTCAAATCTTAAATGACAGATGGGTATTGTGGGGATTATCAGTATTGTCGCATGCTTTGTTTGAATACCCCTAGCAACTATTGCTCGTCAGAGTCTTGCCCTCCTTATCATTATGAATATAATAGTACGGGATTTCGTTGTGAGCGCAAAAAACAAACTCAAAATACTCATAACTTGACAAGCATTATTATAGGTACGTGCTGATTTACACTTTTTGTTTTTAAAGTGAAATTATTATGGTTATTGGATTATGTCAATTCCAGCCGTGTTATATTTATTTTTGAATGCGTGAGGCAGTAACAATTATTTATCATTAAATTTGTAAGAGTTGAATATCAATACAATGGATGGTGCGATAAGGTTCTCTCATTGTTGACTTTAATTTTCAGATTTACCTTTTAACTAGCTATGTTTCTTATATCTATATAGGTTGCAGCACTAGTATTGGGACACTATTTCTACTACTTGCAACATGGAGTATGTACAAAGTCCTCAAAAGGAAACAAAAAATCATGCTGAAGCAGAAATACTTCAAAAGGAATGGAGGTTTGTTACTGCAACAACATTTGTCTAGCAATGAAGGTTATGTTGAAAAAATTAAGTTGTTTACTTCAAAAGAGATGGAAAAGGCAACCGATCATTATAATGAGAACCGAATCCTTGGTCAAGGAGGTCAAGGGACTGTTTATAAAGGGATGCTAATAGATGGAAGCATTGTGGCTATTAAGAAGTCCAAAATGGTGGAAGGAAAGAAATTTGACGAAAAGAAGGTTGAACAGTTCATTAACGAGGTGATAATTTTATCTCAAATTAATCACAGGAATGTGGTTAAGCTTTTAGGGTGTTGTTTAGAGGCTGAAGTTCCTCTATTGGTGTATGAGTTCATCCCAAATGGTACATTATACGATCTCATTCGTAACCAAAATGAAGAATTACCATTGACATGGGAAATGCGTTTACGAATTGCGATCGAAATTGCCAATGCGTTGTTCTATTTGCATTCAGCTGCTTCTGCTCCTATTTATCATCGAGACATCAAATCTAGTAACATACTTTTGGATGATAAATATAGGGCAAAAGTATCAGATTTCGGAACTTCAAGATCAGTTGCACTTGAACAGACACATTTAACCACTCGGGTGCAAGGAACTTTTGGATACATGGATCCCGAATATTTTCGAACAAATCAATTTACAGAGAAGAGTGATGTTTATAGCTTTGGAGTTGTTCTTATTGAGCTTTTAACAGGACAAAAACCCGTCTCCGCAAACCAATCAGAGCAAGTGAGAAGCTTGGTATCTTATTTTTTGCATTCAATGCAGGAGAATTCCTTATTTAGCATTCTCGATCCAATGGCAGTAAAGGATGGTCCAGAACAGGAGATTATGGTTGTGGCTCTGCTAGCAAAAAGATGCTTGAATCTTAATGGAAAGAAAAGACCCACCATGAAACAAGTAGCAATGGAGCTGGAGTTGATTAAAGCTTCAGGTGGAACTGTTATTGAAGACTATGGTGATGAAGAATCTGAAATAGATGACATGATCCATTCATGGGATACCAATCCTAGTAGTTCAATGTCAAGGACAATTACAACCGACAGTGTAACTTTTCCGTTGAATTCATCTTTCTAGTTTCCAACACTCCTGAAACAATTTATCTTGATTGATAGCCTTTAGCTTTTGTATTTGTCACACTGGTGGAGTCTTGTGGTTGCCCAAGAATTCATACTTGTTTCACTCAATGTTATTTTTATCTCTTGAAGGTATTTCTTACACAAGTTCTGGATATGTTTTTTTTTTTATTGCTAAGTCGATGAATTCATTAATTAAAAAGACCGCCAAACAGGGATACAAAATCCAAGGGTACCATCAATCGAAAGAATGGTAACCCTAATTATCCACATCTCTTTTTGCTCTTCTTCTTTTTATATCTGAATGTCGGAATCAACCCGATTAAGCAACGAACAAGTAGAAAAAATTAAGAAATTGAGCACACAAATTTAACTTGAAAAAAACCGCAGAGGATAAAAAAATTACGAGCAAAGTTAAATTTATTATAATAACAAAAGAACGAAGAGTACAAAAGATGAATATAAAGACTAAACGTGTTATGAGTTCTAATCTCTAATTAATTTTCGGGGTTTAGTTTTTATATCCATATTTTATACTTTTCGTTCTTTTGTCATTATAGTAAAATTATATTTCTCTATAGTTTTTTATTTTCTTTGGAGGATTTTTTCACGTGAATTTATGTGTTTATTTTTTTAATTTCTTCCGCTATTTTTATTTGTCTATTACTTAATCAGGTCGATCTCAACAGTGAAGATGAAATAAGAAGAGTTGCTTAACTCATCATAGTAATAGTAAGCCTTTATTGAGTGAGAACAACTAAGGAAAGCAAGGGATATTAACAGAATCAAACATACCCTTATCGCCATTTTTCTCGACGCCATTACTGCTCTTTCAAGAACTCTCGAACTTTCAATTTCAACTCCTGTCGGAACCGCTCTGATTGTTCATATTCTTCTTCAGATTTTCCCTACAAATAAACAAACTAGCTTAGTCTCTTCTCTTGCAATAAAAATATAAGGGAATTGGATGGTACAAGTCAACATTAAACATCCAATTCCATATGAAAATAACAGCATACAGAGAAAAGGCAACAAAAACGATTTGAAACATACAAAAACACAAATCCAATCAAGGCTGCATATTGACAGATAATTGAGCATCCATTACTTCCAGCATATATATATAATTGTGTAACATTAACAAAAAATAATTTAAGAAATATATATTTTTATAATAAGTTTATATATTTTAATTATATCTAATAATTAAAATAAGAAATGTTATTTTATGTTAATTAATGCAATTAAAAATAAAATATTTAAAAAGTTAATTAATTATTAAATGTGTAAAATCACACAATACTTGTGACATCATAAACTAGTAATATTAAATATTAGATTTGTAAACTACTTGGGTTTAGCTTAAACCAGATTGGTTATCTTTAAGTTGAAGAATCCAAATTAAATTGCAGCTATTTAAATTTGAACATCTTAATACATAATTCAAAAAGCTTACAATTCAAGTTAAATATCATATTAATGTTTTTGGAATCGGACCAGTGGTCGAATCAATTAGATTGTTGATTTTTAGTTTGTAAGATTCAATTCAAGTAAATTATTAAAAAATTATAAAATTAATGTAGCGAAGTAAAAATTTTGCTTTCGGGTCGCTAAATTGTGGCGATTTATTAGAAAATTGGAAATTGAAATTTGGTTTTAAAATAAACCGGGAGTCGCCACCGATCCTTTTTCCTAGGTGTGATCGGACACCTATCAGATTCATTTTTAAAACAAAAGGAAGGTTAAATTTAGGTCTACGTTTAAAAGCCAGAGAAAAATTAGGGTTCGGGAGTCGGTTACGCGCGAGGAAGGTATTAGCACCCTCGCGACGCCCAAAATTGGTATCTTATAAACACATGTTGTCTTGATTTTCAAAGATACGAGTTCAAATTAAAATTTAGTCGTTATCTTATCAAAAAAAAAAAAAAAGATGATGAGAAGTTTTGAGTTTTAATTTTTGAGAAGGACGTATTATTTTAACACAAGTCGATTAATGTTCACCCAACATAGCGATGAAATCGGTGATCTTGTATTAAACCAATACGTTGCCTTATGTGTTAAAAAAACAAAAATAATAACTCTCTAAAACAACGCAAAGTAAAAAAATAAATAAATGACAGAACCAGCAAGTAACGAATATGACGGTAATATAAAAACAAAGACAATACATGCGAGATAAAATTATAGTACTAAATACAAGACCGCAACACAGTGAATATACATACGCGGAATTTGATAGTTTGGGTGAGTTACATAAAACATATATACATAGATAATGATAATGCTAAAGATATACCGTATATAATATTTGAAATAACGCTTAAGATAGTAAAACATAATTTGTAACGCTAAAATATATACATAATAAAATGGCATACATGGATAATATAATTTTAAATATATGAAAATATAATAAAAATATAATAAAAAATAAAAAAAAATGAAACCATGAGTAAAATAATATACATAATATATGTAGACATGATATATTAAAACGTATATACATAACGTATAATAATACATACATAATATAGTATTAAGATAGAATAATAAATTATAATAGTAAAGATGATAAATGTAATGATATATAATGATATATACGAATAATATCGTATGTGCAAAACGTATGTATACATAATATATAAAAATACAATACTAAAAGTACATATGTAATGTATATTAGGAATACTATAATCATGAAAAATGTATTTACATACTAATATAAAGGATGTATGTACATGATAAAGAATATATATATACGTGAGAATATATAAAAGATAGTAGATAAATATGTACGTGAAATAATATATACCAAAAATATAAATAAATTATAATATTGAAAGTAAAATACATACATAATATATTAAGTGTGAGTACATATTAATTCTAATAATGTTATTAATAAGTATAATAATAGTATAATAAAAACAACAATAATATAATAAAAAAATAATAATAATAATACAAGTAATGATTAATACAAATGATATTAAAATGAAGAAAATAAAAAAAATAAGATAAAAGACGAAATAGAATTAAAATCGAAACTTTTGGGGTGAATTTAGAATAAAAAGCAGAATAAAGGATTAATCCGAACGAACGCGCTAAACATTGGGGACCCAAACAGAAATTTTCCCATCTGCTAAAACGCAGCGCAGTGCAAGGGGATCAAATTGAAACACGCAACAACTCTCAAGGCCAAATCAGAAATAGCAAAAACCTGATTGTGGAATAGCAAAAATGCGGAAGGGCCGATTGCGCAAATAGCCCTTCCGCCTCAAAAACACGCGGACTGGCGGACGGGTCGGGTCGACCGACCAAGCCTAAACGGCGTCGTTTTGCGCTTTAAGTTTAGGCACCAAAACGGTGCCGTTTTAGTGGGCTATAAATAGCCCAAAATTCTGAAAAAAATCATTTGAAGAAGGGAAAAAAAAAAAAAGAAGAGAGAGGGAGGAGAGAAAGGGAGAGCAGGGAGGAAGGGGGCTCGGCCACGTGGGGCGGTCACTCAGACAGTGACGGCCACGACCGGCCATCCGTCTGAGCGCTGGCTAAATCCACCGCACGCGGTGGCGGAAAGGTAAAAATTTAAAATTTTTCCTTTTTTATTTCTTTGTTATTTATTTTATTATTTTATTATATTTTTAGTATATGTGTGTATAAAATAGGCCTAAAAACAGAAACTAAAATAAATATAAAAATCACCTTAGGTTTCTAGCTTTTGATCTTTTGATCTCTTTGATTCTACGATATTGTGGTGCTTCAAACACTGTTTTTGTATTATGATTTCCGTGTATTTTTTGGAACCTATCGAGAAAAGAGCGAGAGAGAGTTTTACAAAGCTTTCTATTCGGGTTTTATACCCATTTCTTTTCTGAGTAGCTTTCCATGCTTTTTGCTTTCTGTCTAACTGCTTAATGTGGTGCGTGAGGACTTTGGGCGGTCTTTGAGTGACAAAGCGGGGGTCACGAGGCGGTGGAGGCAAGTGGGAGGGTAGTTGGCTAGGGTTTGGGGTTTGTAAGGGGTTTGGGCTAATGTTTGGGCCATTTGGGTTTTGGGTATTATTTGGGGTTTGGGTTGTTAGTGGGTATTGGATTAGTTGATTAGGTTTGTAAAGGGTTTAATGTTTTGTAAATGTTGGGCCTGTTTTTATTGGGTTTTGGGGTTATGAAATGGTTTGTAATCGGCCCAAAATTGGCCTATGACAAATAAAAATATTAATAATTATAAAATACGATTCAATCAATTCAATTGTTTTTGGCCCAGTCTGCAGATCACCTGATTTTTCACTTTTCTAGATCAATATCTGGATTGATTCCCAGTCCAACCGGATAGTTCAATATGATTTAAACAACATTGCATTATAATTTTTTTTAATATTAATTTTATAAAAGAAATTTGAACCATTGAAAATTATATATGTTTTACTTTTAATGAATTATAAACATTGACATATAAACTCTTCAATAAGTAAATAAATAAATGATAAATTTACTATCGATTTAAAAAACCAATTTATGCTATGGAAATGACCACATGAAAGCCAGACACCACTCTTCCTAATAGAACAGATCAGCGAATAGAATCAAATTCATGTGTAAAGTGAATGATAATTTACAACAAATGTAATCACAAGTAACAGAAAAAAAATTCACATCAATTAATCAATAAAGTCACATATACAACTTATAACAAAAACCTTAAAAGCTAAGCCCTAAAGTAGATCGACTCTCAAAACTAGAGTCCATAGTGGAATCGCTAAGTTGTCATAACATGTTAGAGATGAACCTAATAAGATAGACACGAAAAACTAAAAAGTGAAGTTGTCAATAACCAATTCAGACTTGATCGGTTAGTCACCTATCACCCAAAGTTCTAAGGCTAATCTTAAGAGAAATCTAAGGGAAAATCTTAAAACTAAGGCATGATCTCATAATCAAATATGAATTTCAGAGTATAGTTAGGTGTAGAAAATGTCGAAGCATCCCTACAACACTTATGTAACACCTCTAACCCCTCTCCATTGCCGGTTTGGAGTCATGGAGTATTACGATAACATTTCAAAAATTAACATTATTTACAAACTATAATTGATCATAAATACAAATAATCAAATCACATTCCATTCATAATTAAATATATGCATATGAGTCTTAAGCCATGTTTTCGTGGCGCTAAAAATAGATTGGAAACATTCTGGGGTCAATTCAAAATAAAACAGAAAAGTTAGGAAAAAGTTAAAAATTCGAATTAGTTCACACAGCCGTGTCGCTGGCCATGTCTCAATCCGTGAAACAAACTTTGTTAAGGCACACTGCTATGTCGCAGGCCATGTGCTAGACCGTGTGAAACCTAAACCTAAAAATAATATGACACGCGGTCGTGTACATAAACCGTGTGTGATACGGTCGTGTGACAGTCCATGTCCCAGGCCGTGTGCTACATAATTAACCCCTAAAACAAGCCATTCCAAAGGCAAACCTTGCCTAACAAGCTCCTCCATTTGTACATACATTCAATGGACATAAACACACTTCAAACATTTATAAACATACCAATTCAATCAATCTATATCTTCTAACCAATATGTCATTCAAGGTGCTTCATTTCATATCAAAACAAAATCAATTAAGCACAAGCTATAATGTCACATCTCAATCACAAAACATAGGTATAAAAGCTACCTAAGTCAACCATCATCAACCCATTTCACCATTCAAAATAATCAAACCAAAATGACTATTTTCACATAGTTTTTTGAGAATTGAGAAATGAAAATTGAGGATTGAATATTGAGTATTGAGTTGAAAAAAATAAAGTTTAGAGGGGTTTATAAAGGAAAAATTATGGTTGTTGGACTCCTATTAGCTACCGTTGAAAGGAAAACCCGACCTACAGAGCGCATTTTTATTCTCTCTCCTGAAAAGGACGCATTTTCTTTTTTCTCTCCAAAAACAGTGTAGATTGATATATTAAAAAAAACGACATACTTTCTCAATTGTTTTTTCAGCATATTTATAAA
This sequence comes from Gossypium anomalum, assembly GCA_025698475.1. Lineage (NCBI taxonomy): Eukaryota > Viridiplantae > Streptophyta > Magnoliopsida > Malvales > Malvaceae > Gossypium > Gossypium anomalum. The sequence continues at coordinate 67,445,411 of CM046964.1, forward strand.
AATTATCCCCTGCATTTTAAATGTTTAATAGATTTAATTTGATTTTAGTATACAATTAGGATTCAAAGGTCTTTCAATTTAGGTTTTAAAATTTCATTTTTCTACATTTTAGAATTTATAAGTTCTTAATGTTAGATTTTAAAATCTAGAATTTTAAGTTTAATTCCACTTCATTTTTAGAATTTTACACTTTTTTTAGTTAACTTTGAAACTTAGTCAATAATTGTAGAATGATGTTGAAATTTGATTTAATGATTTTTGTCAATTGAAAGAATAATTAGGTTCAAGTGGTAAATCTTTAAAGTCAAGTAGTTTTAGAAAATGAGGTATTGAGACCTCATTTCTATAAAACGAGCCCGTACATATATTATAAATATTTATGGAGTGTTATTAGGGTTATATTAAAATTTGGTTAAGAAAATTTAACGTTTAAATAATTAATTAAGGAAAAAGAACTAAATTGTAATAGATGTAAAACTTAGTCAGTATAGCCTTAACTGAATTAAATGGATATAAAAGCATAAAATAAGGGCCTTAAGTAGTAATTTTACCTACTTCAAGAATAGTGATGATCATGGCTTGGCATTTGATGAAATTTGGTTTAATATTAAAGGGTAAAATTGTAAATTAAACTTGAAATTAAGTAAAGAAAAAGGTATCATCTCTTTCATTCGGAGAGGTGTTAGCCGAAACACCATTGTTGGCGAAGGATGCTTTCGGCCAAAGCTTAAATTTGATGCATGGTATGTTTTCAAACACCGTTTTTAGTGATTTTATTTTTTTGAGCTCGTATTGACTTAATTGAACTAGTTTGGGGTCAATTTGTAAATTTATTAAATGTTTAGAATTATGCCATGGATATAATTGTTGTGTTGTGAATTTAGATGATTGAGTATTAAATTTGGTTGTTAAATAAATAAGTTTTGTTAAGTAATTTTGAGTGATTTTAATGTTTAAGGGTTTATTTATGAAAATAGTAAAAATTTAATGTAAACATTGTGAATTGATGGAAAATATGGGTTGTTTAGAAGTTATAGGAAATTTAGTTAACATGAATTTTAGTTAATTGTGATTAAATTGTAAATTTTGGGATTTAGGACTAAATTGCATAAAAGGTAAAATATTGGGGTTGATTTTGTAAATTTCCCATTATTAAGGGTTATAAGTTAAATTAATTATTTTAAGTTATTTGAATGGTTTAATTGAGTGAAAATACACGTCGATGGCAATAGCAACACCAATGCATCCGATATCGTTAACAATTCCCACTTTTTATCTACAACCGGCCCATGTGACACCATACAGTTAGAGGTGTGCATGGGCCGGGCCGGGCCCATAAAAAATTTTTGGCCCGTTTTCAAGGCCCGGGCCCGGCCCGGCCCAGCCCGGCCATATTAAAAAAAAATTTTACTTTTTTTATTAAATAAAAACTTTAAAATATAATAAATCAAATGCATTTAAAACATAAAAAAATATAAAAAAATGGGAGTAAAATAATTTTTAAAATAATATATAAATTAAAAATATAATAAAAATAATTATATTAAAATTAAAAATTGAAATAAATTAGAACTAAATTATATTAATAACAAAAATTTTACAATATCAAAATAACGTTAAAAACAATAAAAAAAAACCTAAAGTAAAAAAACTAAAGTTACTTAAAATTTAAAATAAAAATAAATTAAAAATAATTTAATATTAAAATCGGGTAGGGGGCAGGGGCAGGCCCGGCAAAAAAATCTTGCTCGAGGCCCGGCCCATTTTCTAAACGGGCCTCTTTTTTTGCCCAAGCCCATTTTTCGGGCCTATATTTTTACCCAAACCCTCCCATTTTTCGGGCGGGCCTTCGGGCTGGGCCGGGCCGCCTGGCCCATGCACACCTCTACATACAGTCATCCATCGATAATGTTGCAAACACCCCATTGTCGTTGTTCTAACGAGGTGGGTCATCCTAATAACCGTTGACTCAAATAGGGGATGTACAATGGGCGGCTTGGTGAACTTATAATAATTTTCTTCAGGCATAGTGGACTTTTTGCTTGGTGTTTACTGGTGGTTGCAATGGCGAAGTCAGGGGGTTGGCTCGGCTCTCCTCTTCTAAAATGAAAATTTTTTCATTTAGAACTTTTTTAGAATTTATAAAATTTTAAATTAGTAATGGTAAAATTGTATTTTGATCCTCTCAAAAATGATAAAATTTAATTTAATATTTTAAAAATTATAAAAAATAGACTATTAAAATAATTATATTTTTACTATCATAAAATAAAAAATTTAATTTCGACCAAAATTTTTTGCCTTCACCCTTGCGTGGTTGCTTGTATTTTCTTGCAGGCTTTTGTAATGTCTCTTTTTGTTGTTTTGGTTTGGTGATTTTTCGTGATTTGTTGTTATAGTAATCCCACTGTTTGAGTGGTTGATTTTTTTTTATATTTTTAATAAAATCTTTTGTTGGCTGAGAAAGAAAAGTATAATAATTTTATTTCAATAGTTGTATTATACACAACATTATATTTTTAAAATTGTCTTATTGCTTATGTTAATAATTTAGGTAAACTTTTGAAATCATATATAGTTATTCTATTTTATATATATTCTTTTATCATAATTTTTAATAAATTATTATTATTATTATTATTAATTTTATTATATATTTTAATTATATCTTCTATTTTTTACATAATACCTAGAATTATTCATTGTCCCTCCTCAAATATAAATAGGAAGATAATATACTTTAACGCACTTGAACCTATGTCCTCCTGCATTAGTAACAATGTCCATATCAATTGAGTGAAGACTGAATCGACAATTTTTTAAAAAAATTTACATGTTGAAAATTTTGTTGTTATAAATTTTATCCTAGAAATCAATTTAAAAATGTCCAGCCACGGATTAAACTCAGCCAATTTCAAAATCTTGTCGCACATACTTATTTTTGTTTAGATTAACCCTGAGTCTTTACCAGAACTTTGCTATCCGAATTTTCTTGACATTCTACTTTTGGTTTTATATCTGAATTTTTTCAATATTTCATAAGAATGGAGTATATTTTATGACGTAAACTGTCATTAGCTGTGAATAACCTAGTTTCGATAAAAAAATATTATTTAAAAAAACGAATGACGACAGCCATGATTAGAAATTCAAAACATATTTGAATTATGGTGTTTAGATGTTTTTTGAAATGTAAGTTAAAAGATCACAATTATCTGGATCAATTCGAATTTTGTTTCTTATTTAATTTATAATTAATTTGTTTATTACATAAAAAAATCTTATAAGAGTTATTTATTTTTATTAACTTGAAAATTTTAAATCCTTTTAAAAAATATTTATAGAAAAGAGTTTGAAAGTATACCTCATAATGTCCAAAATCATAAAAACAACTCATTTTATTAAAATAAGTAGGAAACCTCAAAAATTAAACTTAGTATAAAAACCACTAAACCGAGTCAAATTATTGTAAATAATCAAACCCTCATAATGGTTTGGCCATTTTTGGCGTAGTCATTTTTAGAAACTGTTTCTTTTCTACCCATTTCATGTTTATGAGAATTGATGAAAGAAACATTGTATTTATCGGACTTAATTAACTCATCCTCTATTAATCTTTGGTATAATATGTTTCATCAAGTCCATTACATTTAATGTTTGGTAGAGCAGATGACTTTGGAGAGCAGATATTTCTAAACTGTTTATCTAGTAGTAGCATATACATTATAGTTTCCAAACTGATGGATTTGTATAGCAGTATGTTATAGGCCAATTTCGGCCCATTTACATTAAACCCCGTGACCCATTTACATTTTTACAAACCCAACAACATCCCAAAACCCATCAGCCCACATCCATTAAAATTTAAATCCATTACATCAATACCCATTAGCCCAAGACACAACAAATTAAACCAACCTAATACCCAAACTCAACATACAAGCCCAATACCCTAACCACCTTAACCCTAATCAGCCCTTAGCCGAACCTACCTCCACTTGTCCCTGACACCAGCACCATTCCCTGCACCACCGGTCACCTCCACTGCCTGTGCCCATCTCCTACAATCAGTAAAGAAGACAAGACAGAAACAATAGGAAAATAGATGAAAAAGGGTTATAAAACCCGAATCAAAATTGTAAATGAGGGGAGGCATATTTTTCAATACAAAAACAATAGGAATTATCAATCTTTCAGCAATACCAGAGCAGATCGAATATAGAAGAAAAACAAAAGCAAAAACAAGTGTCAAAACAGAAAGACAGTCACAAATCGGAGAACCAAACACCCTAAAACCTAAACCAAAGGACTAAGGTGATTTATTTATTTTCCTTCTCATTTTTGAGCCTACTCTTAACCTATAAACACATATTTAATAAATATATATTTTAAAAAAATAATAGAAAAAAAAAGAAGAAAAAATTACCTTTTCGGCCACCGTATGCGGTGGTGTGCTGTCATGATCATCCGACAGTCGGCCGGTGGCCATCTACTGTGGCCGAATTCCCTCTCCCTCTCCCTCTTCTCTCCTTTTTTTTTTTTCTTCTCACCATTCAAATGAATTTTTTTTTTTAAAAATTGTCTTTTATAGGGACCAAAACGGTGCGTTTTGGTCCCCCCTCATTTAACCTGAAACGGCGTCGTTTTGGCCATACCCGACCCGTCCAACCCGACCCACTACAGGATCCGCATGTTTTTTTTTTAACGGAAGGGATAATTGCACTTTTAGCCTTTCCGCTTTTCTGAGATTTCGAAATTAAGTTTCAATGAATTTTCAATTTAGTCTTATTATTTTTCACGATTTTCAATTTAGTCCCCGTGCATACGCTGCGTTTTGATGAGGGGGAATATTTGCTATTTTGGTCCCTGTAAGTCATGCGCGCGTTGCAATTTGGCCCCGTGTCCTATTTTGTTTCTAATTTCGCCTCAAAAATTCTATTTTGGTCTCAATTTCATCCTTTTGTTGTTTTTGCTCTCAAATAAAATTTTTAATATTAACTTTGCTATTATTATTATATTATTGTTACTTATTATTATCATTTTCATATATTAGTGTATATTTTCAGTACAAATGCATACGTATATACTTACATATAGTACTATTTTTTAGTTACTTTAATTTCATATTATTATTATTAGTATTATAATGTTATATTTATTATTAATGTTAGTATATATTTTAATATATGTATATGTATATATACTTTTCATACAATATTATCATTTCTATTATTATTATATCTATTATTTTCACTATCATTATTATTTTTTTATCATTATTATACATGTATATATATATATATATATAGATGTTTTTAGTACTTATTATAATATTTTCTTATTATTATGCATATTATTTTTACTCATTTTTTCACTATGTTTATTTTATATTTTTAATACTCTTATATTATTATATTATGTATATTATTATTTTTATTATATATATTTGTGTATATATTTATTAAATATCATATTATTCATGTATTTTATTATATATGTATATATCTTTAATATATATATATATAGGTGTATCTTTATGTAATATTAGTATTGTTATTAATATTAGTATGTCTTTTTACATTATAATTATGTGTGTATATATTATGTAAATGTTTTAATATTATATTATATATACGTTTTTATATATTACGAATATGTATGTCATTTTCACCTAGAGGTGTGCATGGGCTGGGCTACTCGGCCCGGCCCGAAGGCCCTCCTGAAATGTGGGAGGGTTTGGTCAAAAATATAGGCCCGAAAAATGGGCTTGGACAAAAAAATAAGGCCCGTTTAAAAAATGGGTCGGGCCTCGGGTAAGGTATTTTTAGCCCGAGCCCGGCCCGGCCCGAACACACTAAAGGACAAAAAAAATCTGCATTTTTTTTATTTTTGAATATTATTTTCTTGTTGATTTCTCCATATTTTGCTACCATTTTACTATTATGTTGCTATTATTTTGTTGTTATTGTTTGGATATTGTATAAATTTTATTTTATTGTTAATTTTCTTATTATTTTAAAGGCATTTGTTAATTTTTTTATTATTTTAGAAGTATTTGCTTGTTAAGTTGCATTTATCTTAGTGTTATTTAAGTTTACATATTTTTCAAAATTTATTTTCAATTTGTTGAGAAATATTTATTTTGATATTTTTAGTATTTTTGATGTATTATATATATTTAAAAATAATATAAAAATTAATATGGGTGGGCTGGGCTGGGCCCGGGTTTTAGTATTTTCATCCGGGTCGGGCTTGGGCAAAATTTTAGGCCCATTTATTGGGCCCGGCCCGAGCCCAATAAATGGGCATGATTTTTTAGTTGAGCCCGACCCGAGCCCGGCCCGGCCCGGCCCATGAACACCTCTATTTTCACCTTGTATTTATGTATATATTATGTATATATTATTATTACATTTATTTTATTCCTATTATATTTATTATTAATATTAGTACATATATTTTATTATACGTGTATATATTTTTTATATATAGTATTGTTTTCATATTATTATACTTATTAATATACTTGTTATTTTCCATATTGTCACTTATCATATTGTTAGGTGTCATTTGGTGTACATATATCTTTCTATTATTACTATTATTACTATTATTATTAGTATGTGTCTGTTATATCTGTATATTGTATATGTTCATTTTAAATATGTTATTATATATATATATATATATATATATATATATATATATATATATATATATATATATATATATATTATGTACCTATATTTGGTATTATTATGTAAACATTTTTCATTCCTATAGTACGTACATACTCTTAACATCATCATTATGTATATATATTATCTTATATATGTTCTTAAATACTATGTTATATGTATATATTTTAACACCATATTAGTTATGTTTTTGTACTATTTTATGTGTACATCTTAAATACTACATTATGCATGTATTTTAGTATTACTATGTATACACTTTCCACTCTTATCTTTACATATACTTTAATATGCATATATATCTAGCACTATTAATATTTTAATGTTAAGTGTATATCACTTTATTTCTTATATGTTTATATATATATATATATATATATATATATATATATATATGTTTGTTCTTATTTCGCGTTTAACAATATTGTTATCGTTACATACGTTGCTACTGTTTTAATATTATTATCGTGGTTAATATTTGCTTTGATGTATTTCTAACTCTTATTTTTCGTTCCCCGCCCACTTTATATCATTTCACTGTTCGCCGTTTCAAAAATGTTTATTCACGTTTTTACTTATTTCAATAATCAAGGCAACGTACCGGTTTAACATTAAGTCATCGATTTCATCGCTATGTTGGGTGAACATCAATTGACTCGTGTTAAAATGGTATGTCCTTCTCAAAAAAACTGAAAGATAAAAATTCTCATTTTTCAATCGGATCACGATTAAATGTTCAATTGAACTCGTATTTTTGAAAATCAAGACAACACGTGTTTAACAAGATACCAATTTTGGGCGTCGCGAAGGTGCTAATACCTTCCTCGTGCGTAACCGACTCCCGAGCCCTATTTTTCTCTAGATTTTCCCGTAGACCCCAAATTTGGCCTTCACTTTTTCAAGAATAAGTTTTCTTTTTAAAAAAGTCGATTTATTAGGTGTCTGATCACACCTAGAAAAAGATCGGTGGCGACTCCCTCTTTATTTCAAAATTAAACTTCAGTTTTCAAATTTTCATTAAATCGTCACAATTAGCGACCGAAAGCAAAAAAAAAAAAAAAATTACGTCGCTACACAGTCAAGGTGTTGTTGCAATTGTTGTCATATGAAAATTTCTCTCTTGTTAGTATCAATAGTATATAATAAAAGGAGAATCTTCTTATGGTCCATATTTCTTGAAAATGATACCTCCTTGGTTTTAATTTTCAACGAAACAAATGCATGTTGGCTGCTATTTTTCTTAGCAATTAAATTGGATTACGTTTTAGTGTTCTCAATTTTTTAGAAAGGAAATTTTCTTATATAATTTGAATCCGAAATTGCAATTTCTCCTTAAATCAAAATTTTCATTGGAAAATCATTAGTCGAAGAAACGGAACATGGTGCAGGGGTACTAAGTGCTAATTTAAAATTAATTTGCAAAATTGTCGATAATTAAAGCAGTGATTAATTAACAAAATTTCCTTTAAGAGTGTAAAGTAATAAGTTATTGTTGTCATGACATTGACGATTCCATCTTTAATTTCGTATAACAATTTAAAGATTTTGATTTAATTGTGGCCGAAAGCTCTTCTATCATTTTGTGGATATACTTTTCCACTGAGAATTTTCCACAAAAGAATATGACTTGGGAATTTTTGGTTCAGTTGTGAGGGAATTTATTTTCCAAAGGTTGGTAGCATAAAAAATAACATATTAATGATTATTGATGTCCACGAAACTAACTAAAAATTCGACAAAAGTAAATGTATCTATCAATTAATAGTATAGTTACGGTAAGCAAATATATTTTTAAATTTATTTTTAAATGGAGACAGAAAATTAGTTTCTAATAAAATTTATTTTTTTTAATTTTCTAAAGTATTTATTGGAATGAGTCCAATAATTAAACCTCGCATTAAGAAGGTAAATTAAGAAGGTAAATGTTAATAACAAGTTTTAAAACTGTTCCATACTCAAAATAAAGATTAAACCCATGACTACTAATTAAATTAGGAAAAACTCTTACCAACTAAACTAATTCCCAATATTTACATTTTATCTCTTTTGTAACTTAAAAAAATTACTTTATTGTTGACCTGTTACGTGTAGCTTGAAAAGATGGGACTCCATGTTTTAATATTTGTCCAACATTATTTACAAATTAATGAATTATTCTCAAATCAAATGCACTTACACTGTAACTTCAAGGAAAGTGTGAGCAAAGACCTTTCGTTTGCTTCTCACTCAAACATCCTTTGTTTCTAGAGGTGCTACTTATCTCTGCTTTTGTTTCTTTAAAATCTTCATTCATTTCCCTCAAAGCAAATATCAATTGGAAATGGGATTTCAGTTAGCGCCTTACTTCATCCTCCTAGTCCTCTTCCTCTTCCTGTTATGCCCAATATTACAAGCTGCAGAATCTCAAGAACCTGCCTGTGGTAAAGAAGTATGTGGAAATATTACAATTTCATCCCCTTTTGGAATCCATAGCAGCTGCTTTAGTTATTCCTGGTTTAGAGTAACTTGCAACCAAACCCTCAATGGGGAAAAGCCATTCATAAACGTAAATGGCATCGATCTGGAGGTACTTGGAAAAGCTTTATATTCAAACGCCATTCTTATCAGCTATCCAGTTACTTATATTAATTGTGATCGTATAAACGAGGCTAGTGTGAGGATCAATCTCTCAGGCACTCCATTTTTCTTCTCAAGTAAGAGGAATTATTTCGGATCAGTAGGTTGCGGAAATTTAGCTACTATTTTAAGTAACGAAACTGATTCACTTGGCGGCTGCATTCAACCAAGGTGTGACGATGGTGCTTCTGAACCTGGCTGCTTTACTGCAATTACGGGTAATCTCACTTCCTATACTGTAAATATAACAGCCATGTATCCCGACAGCAACAGATGCGCATCTGCTTTCATCTTTAGCGCGTACTCTTTCCGTAGTGGTTACCCATTACCCAGTGGCATCAATATTGGAACCACGCATGTTCCCGCCGTGCTCAGCTGGAATTCCACCTATTGCGGTGAGGGAGGTCAGTCACGCGCTGTCACTTCAATTGCTTGGCTTTCATTTTTCTTCCTTTAATTCAATTAATATATAGATTTTGCTAATTGTTTAAAATCAGTCTTTAGAATCATATAAGTACTAAAAAAAAGTAGTTAGGATCATTCATTTTGTATATTAATAATTTTGGCTTTCAAAAATTTATACCTAAAAGATTTTAAGGCCAAAAAATGGTTATACCTAAAAGTTTTGTATTCAAAAACTTGAACTAATACTTAAATGAGATGAAATTAAATTAAATTATAATTATTTAGAGGAGTTAAAAATGTAATTTTTATATTTTTTTCGTTGGTTAAATTATTGATTCTTTTGGGAGAGGCAAAAAGGTGTAGTTTACTAATTTGTTCACTTAATCAGAGAGATCAAGGCCGTTGGCTTCATGTTGGTTATGTGTATATATATATATATATATATTTTCTGTTATAACATAATATATATTTTTTAATATTTCTGTATTATGTTTCAATTCATTTCATAATTTATATAATTTTGTTTATAATGATTCTGTTTTAAATCTAGAGTAAGTTTGTTTTAATATTTTCCTGTGTTTGTTTCACAAAAAACAGCTTGGTCAATGAAAAATTACTTACAGGTCAGTGTAAAATAAGCTATTTTTCCTATAATATGACGTACCCTTTTGAAAAGCGTAAGTCATTTTTCGAAAAAGAGCTTCTCTATAGATAATTTTATTTTTATATAAAAACGAACTTAAATCAAGCTTATTATTATTATTATATTTATAATAAATTTATTTTTTAAAATATTTAAAATTATTAAAATATTATATTTTTTAATATTATTAAACATAAATATTTAATTATTTATTTTAGTCATATAATAGATTATTAATATAATAAATATAATTTATTAAAATAATAAATTATTTAATATTTCAATTTTATTTTAATAATAAATTTTAAAAATAATAAATTTAAATAATATTATTCACATATTATTGAAAATATTCAATATTAATATTTTAATAATAAATAATTATTACAATTATAAATATATTAATAATAAATGTTTTGTAGTATAAAGGTTAAAATATGTCATAAGTCTATGCACACTTCACAGATTTACAATTTAGTCTTTTTATTTTTATTTTCAAGAATTTAGTCCCTTTACTTTTCAAATTTAAAAATCAAGTCAAATTTGATGTCACATTTTTAAATAAAAAAATACTCACTTGGTAGTCATGTAGTTAAAAAAAATGCCGTTGTAATGAACCTAAATTTAATATAATATTTTTAATATATGTAAAAACAATGTAAAATATAAAATTCTAGATAAAAATAAATTCAATTAAACAATGAAAAAAATCTCAAATATATGTTTGTTTCATTGAAAACAACTTTTATAAAAAAAATTTAAGAAATCTACTAAACAATAGAAAATATTTTACACAGATTCATCTAAATATCAGAAAATATTTTACACAGATTCATCTAAATACTAGAAAATATTAACTTTTTCAAAAATATAAATTATTTTTCGAAAATCATTTTGAGTGAACAAATGTTGCACAAGTATCATATTCAATTAAGAATTTAATATTTTAGAATAAAATTAACAAAGTATTACGTAAAGAGAGGATAGGTATGAAAGTGGAATTGATTTTTTTTTAAATCAAGTATTTTTAATTAGAAATATTGTATCACATCAAATTCAATAGGAAAGTCTTTATTGAATTTAATGTCACAAATAACAGAAAATTTAGTTCATATTAGTTAAAAAGTACCTTCTTTATATATATATATATATATATATATATATTGAATAACGCATTGCTTTTATTTCCTATATACGTTAGATGTTCGTAAATTTTGCAATTTATTCCTTTTTTGCTAAACCCGCAGGATGCGGAAGACCAGGACTGGGATCTATTAACTTCCGCACCTACAAGGTAGAGCCCTGTGGGAATGTTACTGTTCACTATCCCTTTACAATGAAGGACCAAGTTGATCTTAAAGACTGGTTTAAAGTAGTCTGCAACAAAAGCGACCATGGGCAAAAAGTGCCTTTTTTAAACATAAATGGCATGAATTTGCAAATACTAGAAATTGATTTTTTGTATGGTACAGTCAAAGTCAACCATCCAATAACTTACTTCAACTGTCAGAAAAGCCATCACAACGGGACGAGTCTCAACTTAACAGGCACTCGCTTTTACTCCTCAAATTCAGACAACACCTTCTGGTCTTTAGGTTGCGGTAATTTGGTTACTGTTTTCGGCAGCAAACCAGATAATCTTATTGGAGGATGTTTGCAACCAAGTTGTAGGATTAATAACGAGGCTTCCTCTATTGATGGTTGTCTTGTTAATATTCCTTGGAGTCTCAGTCCATTCTACGTAAACATGAGTAGTAGGTTTGATTCAAGTGATTATAGGAGGAAAAAATCATGCGGATTTGCTTCCATGATTTCTTATGACTATGATCTGACCTTTAATATAAGTAATATAACGCATGTTCCAACACAACTGCAATGGGGCACACCAATATCTGGAGAGTGCAAGTTGAATGATAGTTTGGACACTTCTTGTACACTCGAGGGCAAATATTGCTGGTCAAGGATGAGCTCTAATTATTTATGTGTGTGCGACAAGGATATTAGAGTTTATTCAACGTTATGCAAAGGTATGAATTAACCTTATTTTAGGGAGCTTTTTTATTATATCTTTACTTATAGGTATACCTCAATTGAAAAAATTATTAACATATTTTTATATACAAATTAAGTTATATTATTTTAAGGGTATTTTCATCTTTTTATATTTTTATATAAAATTCATAATAAATTTAACATTGTAAAATTTGAACTTTTCACACAATAAATTTTAGATTTTAACTTTATCATTTCAACCAATGATTCATTTGATTCTTATATAAGCTTTTAATAAATATGCTTATTACATATTTTTTTCCATTCACATAATGGGTGTATCGTAAATTAGTATCATTTTTTAAAGGGCTATTTGAGTTGGTGCCACCCCTCAACTCAATCTTTACATAGTTGAGAAATTATGAAAATCCATTACTTTTATAAAAGAACAAATATTATTATGAGTGTATTTTTTGTCATTTTATATTTCATGTAAAATTTAGAAAAATGAGTATGATAAAATTTGAACAAAGGCACCATAATAGCTAATACTTAACTTTACGATTTCAATCAACTCTTCTTTTTTATATCAATATTTTTTATAAATAAATTATTTTATAATTTTTTTCACTCACATCGTTAGTGTATCATAATCTAGTTATTATTAGTTGAGGTATATCATGACTAAAATATACTAATCGTTTGAAGATTCAACATACAAAATCATCTTTTATAAAGTATGTAAAATTTGTATATATATCATGTGTAAAAAAATATAGAGAGTAATCCACTTACATCGATATAAAATGAAAGTTGTTTTACACTCTTTTGTATCTCCCTATACGATTAATATTTTAACAATCCAATTGTTTAATTTTTAATTTATATCAAATTTGACATGAATGATTTGTATGAATAAAATATTAAATTCAACAATTGAATTGTCAAAATATTAATAATACAAAGAGATACAAAAGAGAGTAAAACAATTTTAGCTTTTTACACTAATGTATTTAGTTTTACAGTGAACTTCTCAAAAAAAAGAAAAGAAAATTTATACTTTTGAAGATATTTATGCATATTTTTCCTGGTACAAAACTCTTAAACATCCATAGAGCTCTAAACGTATATAGCTATTAAGTTTGAAGTGGCGAATAAATCCTACAAATTCAATGATTGAATTTCTTTAAAAATGAATTTCTTTAAAAATAAAAAAATCACAAATTTTAAAGATAACCTACTTCTATTCGAGTCTCTTTCTAATCTTTAAATTTTAATTTTAAAGATAACCTACTTCTATTCAAGTTTGAATAATACGATTATAACCTTTGTTATTTAATTCATAAATGACAGATGGGAATTGTGGGGATTATCAGTATTGCCGCATACTTTGTTTGAATATGCCTAGCAACTATTGCTCGCCAGAGTCTTGCCCTCCTCATTATGAATACAATAGTACAGGATTTCGTTGTGAGCGCAATAAACAAAATCAAAACACTCGTAGCTTGACAAGCATTATTGTAGGTACGTGTTGATTTACACTTTTTATTTTTAAAGTGAAATCATTATGATTATTGGATTATGTCGATTCAAGCAATGATTTATTTACTTTTTGAATGCGTGATGCAATAACAATTATTTATCATTAAATTTGTAAAAGTTCAATATCAGAACAATGGATGGTGCAATATGGTTCTCTCATTTTATCAAATATGAATAAAACTTTATTGAAACATTCTCATGGTTTTTTAGAATGTATTTGAATTTTCAAATTTAACTTTTAACAATTTTTCTTATATCTATATAGGTTGCAGCACTAGTGTTGGGACACTATTTCTACTACTCGCAACATGGAGTATGTACAAAGTCCTCAAAAGAAAACAAAAAATCACGCTGAAGCAGAAATACTTCAAAAGGAATGGAGGTTTGTTACTGCAACAACATTTTTCTGAAGGTAATGTTGAAAAAATTAAGTTGTTTACTTCGAAAGAGATGGAAAAGGCGACCGATCAGTATAATGAGAACCGAATCCTTGGTCAAGGAGGTCAAGGGACTGTTTATAAAGGGATGCTAATAGATGGAAGCATTGTGGCTATTAAGAAGTCCAAAATGGTGGAAGGAAAGAAATTTGACGAAAAAAAGGTTGAACAATTCATTAACGAGGTGATAATTTTATCTCAAATTAATCACAGGAATGTGGTTAAGCTTTTAGGGTGTTGTTTAGAAGCTGAAGTTCCTCTATTGGTGTATGAGTTCATCCCAAATGGTACATTATACGATCTCATTAGTAACCAAAATGAAGAATATTTACCATTGACATGGGAAATGCGTTTACGAATTGCGATCGAAATTGCCAATGCGTTGTTCTATTTGCATTCAGCTGCTTCTGCTCCTATTTATCATCGAGACGTCAAATCTAGTAACATACTTTTGGATGATAAATATAGGGCAAAAGTATCTGATTTTGGAACTTCAAGATCAGTTGCACTTGGACAAACACATCTAACCACTCGGGTGCAAGGAACTTTTGGATACATGGATCCTGAATATTTTCGAACAAATCAATTTACAGAGAAGAGTGATGTTTATAGCTTTGGAGTTGTTCTCATTGAGCTTTTAACAGGACAAAAACCCATCTCTGCAAACCAATCAGAGCCAATGAGAAGCTTGGTATCTTATTTTTTGCATTCAATGCAGGAGAATTCCTTATTTAAAATTCTCAATCCAATGGTAGTAAAGGATGGTCCAGAACAGGAGATTATGGTTGTGGCTTTGCTAGCAAAAAGATGCTTGAATCTTAATGGAAAGAAAAGACCCACCATGAAACAAGTAGCAATGGAGCTGGAGATGATTAAAGCTTCAGGTGGAACTGTTATCGAAGACTGTGGTGATGAAGAATCTGAAATAGATGACATGATCCATTCATGGGATACCAATCCTAGTAGTTCAATGTCTAGGACAATTCCAACCGATAGTGTAACTTTTCCATTAAATTCATCTTTCTAGTTTCCAACACTCCTGAAACAATTTCTGTTGATTGATAGCCTTTAGCTTTTGTATTTGTCACACTGGTGGAGTCTTGTGGTTGTTCAAGAATTCGAACTTGTTTCACTACATGTTATTTTATCTCTTGAATGTATTTCTTACACAAGTTCTGGATATATTCTTTTATCATAATTTTAAAAAATTATTATTTTTATTTTTAAACAATTTTATTATATATTTTAATTATATCTGCTTTTCTTACATAATAACTAGAATTACCCATTGTTTCTCCCCAAATCATAAATAGGAGGATAATACACTTCAATGCACTCGAACCTGTGTCCTTCTACATTAGTAACAATACCCATACCAATTGAGTTAAGACTCAATTGACAATATTTAAAAAATTATTACATGTAAATTTTATCCTAAAAATCAATTTAAAAAAGTCCAGCCACGGATTAAACTCAGTCAATTTCAAAATCTTGTTGCACACACTTCTTTTTGTTTGGATTAATCCTGAATCTTTACCAGAGCTTTGCTATCCTAATTTTCTAAGACATTTTATTTTTGGCTTTGCTATCTGAATTTTTTCAATATTTCTCATGTTTTATGACATAAAGAAATTTGTCATTGCTATTAGCGGTGAATAATTTAATTTTGATAAAAAAAATATTATTTAAAAAAACGAATGACGACAGCCATAACTAGCAAGCGTTGTTAATCGAGAAATTAAAAATATATTGGAATTATGGTGTTTAGATGATTTTTGAAACGTAAGTTAAAATATCACAATTTTTTGAATAAATTCAAGTTTTATTTCTTTTTTAATTTATAATTAATTTGTTTATTACATAAAACTAAATGTTTTTTAGAGTAGCTGAAATGACTTAAAAAAATTTTTGTTTAAAAAAAATACATTTTTTAAGAGTTATTTATTTTTATTAACATAGAAAATTTAAACCCTTTTAAAAAATATTTATAGAAAAGAGTTTGAAAGTATACCTCATAATATCCAAAATCATAAAAACAACTCATTTTATTAAAATAAGTAGGAAACCTCAAAAATTAAACTTAGTATAAAAACCACTAAACCGAGTCATATTATTGTAAGTAATCAAACCCTCATAATGGTTTGGCCATTTTTGGCGTAGTCATTTTTAGAAACTGTTTCTTTTCTAACCATTTCATGTTTATGAGAATTGATGAAAGAAACATTGTATTTATCGGACTTAATTAACTCATTTAAATTTGATCCTTTATTAGTCTTTGGTATAACATGTTTCATCAAGTTCATTACATTTAATGATTGGTAGAGCAGATGACTTTGGAGAGCAGATATTTCTAAACTATTTATCTAGTAGTAGCATATACGTTATAGTTTCCAAACTGATGGATTTGTATAGCAGTCAAGGTGTTGTTGCAATTGTTGTCATATGAAAATTTCTCTGTTGTTAGTATCAATAGTATATAATAAAAGGAGAATCTTCTTATGGTCCATATTTCTTGAAAATGATACCTCCTTGGTTTTAATTTTCAACGAAACAAATTGTAGCGACGTAAAAATTTGTGGGTTTCGGGTCGCTAAATTGTGGCGATTTATTAGAAAACTGAAAATTGAAATTTGGTTTTTAAAAACGAACCGGGAGTCGCCACCGATCTTTTTTCTAGGTGTGATCGGACACCTATTAAATTTTTCTTTAATAACAAATAAAAGGCTAGGTTTAGGTTTACGTTAAAATCCAGAGAAAAATTAGGGTTCGGGAGTCGGTTACGCACGAGGAAGGTATTAGCACCCTCGCGACGCCCAGAATTGGTATCTTATAAACACGTGATGTCTTAATTTTCAAAAATACGAACTCAATGTAAAATTTAGTTGTGATCCGATTTTAAAGACGAGAAATTTTAGTTTATTTTGATTTTTGAGAAGGGTATATCGCTTTAACACGAGTCACTTGACATTCACCCAACATAGCGATGAACCCGGTGACTTAATGTTAAATTGATATATTGCCTTGATTATTGAGATTAGTTAGAAGACAAGACTACGATTTTCAAAGTAACAAAATTGAGATAAAACAGATAACAGAGCTAGAAATATATTGAAGCTGAAATGGATGTGACAAAAATATTAGAAACAATAAGAACACATGCGATATTAAACATAACACTAAAATTAAATTGGGAATGAGAACAATGAGCATATATACATAATAATGGTAATTAAGAATAAGTAAGTACAGAGATATATATAAATAGTAATAGTGTCAAAATATACTATATAATATTTACAATATATATATGAAATACAACATTTAAAAGGTATATTTATAATAGTATAAAAAATATACATGTAAAATAAAACAGATACTTAGGTTTAGTAATAACAACAAGATTAATATAAAACATATACATGAAATATTATAGGAAATATTCAACTAATAAAAAACAAAATTAATAAATAAAAAACGTATGGTATATAAACATATTTGATACATATATTAGAATTGATGAAACATTCATACAATACATCAATGCGTACGTATATATATAAAATGGTGACGTTAGAAATACTTAATATATAATATTTGAAATATATACATATATAAAATATTTAATGTAATGTTAGAATATATACATATAAATGGATAAAATATATATATATATGTATATACACAGTATATAAAAGAAAATGTATGCATGAAAATATACTCATATATATAAGATAATATAAAAATATAACTATAATACTAAAGTATATACACTTAAAATAATATATATAAGGATAACTAATAATATTAAAATATACACATGATAATATATATATAAAGAATATCGGAAAATATACGTACATAATATAACATTAAAACATAATAATATAATATTTAAAAAATATATATATGCTATATATAAAACATAATACTAAAAGTATGCGTAACATATAAAAACATATACATAATATGGTATATAAATATACTAAATTCATATACGTAAATAAAAGGTCCTGCAGTATTCATATAGTAATTAAATATAATGACTATATAAATTATAACTAATAATAATATATAACAATAAATATTGACCAAATAATTTGAAAAATAAAATATACTACCACTGGAGGGACTAAATTGAACATAGGACAAAATTTCGGGGCTGATTTCAACAAAAATAACGAAAATGGGATGTATTCGAATGCGCCCAAATGAAAGGGGGAGAAATGCAATATTCCAAATTATTAAAACATTTCGCAGATGAGAGGATTAAATCGTGAATCAATAAATACTTTGGGGCTAAATTAAGGAATGCATTAAACTCAATTGCGAAAATAGGAAAAGGCGGAAGGGCTAAAAGCGCAATTAGCCCTTCCAAACAAAACAGCTGGATCCCGAGATTGGCGGGTCGGGTTGTGAGTCGGCCCCAAACGCACGCCGCGTTTTGGGCGCAGGAAGGCGAATGAAAGCGCGCCGTTTCATGCATGTTATATATATGCAAATTTTTAACTTGACCCATTTTTCTTCGCTTTTAAAAAAACTCATTTTTCTTTCACATTCCTCTCTTCTCTTTGCGAGTCTCCATGTCCGCCAGTCCTCGACCACCGTCCGTCGCGTCGTGCGTGTGCCGTGTAAACCACCGTACACGGTGGCCGGAAATCGCCAAAGGTTTTATTTTATTATTTTTTTATCTATTTTAATATATATGCTTACATAAGAAAAATAACTAAAAAAGAAAAAAAAATAAAGAAAAAAAATAATAGGAATCACCTTGGATTTTTCGGTTTCTGATTGCGGATCTGTTAGTTGTTTTTACTTGATGTTGTTCTTCTGTTTTTTTGCGCTGTTAGGCCTTCTATTTTCGTTTAATGTTTTTGTTTTTTATTATCAGTCAAAAAAGGTACCCTATTACAAACTGATTTCTCTTCTTATATCCCCATTTTTACAAGCTTTTTTCTACTTTATGCCTGCTGTCCTTCCTTTTTGCAGGTAATGGGCGATGTGACGGGGTTGAGGCGTCGTCAGAGGCGTCAGAAGGCAGGTGTGGTGCTGGTGACGGTTGGTGGCCTTGGCAGAGACAAGTGGGGAGGGTTGCGGCGCCACTTTAGGGCTAGGGTTAGGGATTTTTTTCTGTTTCTGAAATGGGTCTTAGGTGTTAGTGTAATTGGGTTTGAAATTTTGTAAATGGGCTTGGGTAGATAGTTGGGTTTGATGTTGGGTAGTTTAGGTTTTGGGCTTTTAAAATTGTAAATGGGTTTGGGGTGTTTTGGGTGGCCCAAGATTGGCCTGTACAGCTGCCCCTCTTTGCTCATTATCGTGCAACGAGAATAGAGCAAAGACATAAAGAAAGGCCAATTTGGCTCTGTCTTGCGAGTCTTGACTTCATTGGTGCTCTTCTTGTTCTGGGTAGTCTTCTTCTAGTCCACCGTATCTTGTAGCCTTGTAACTTTAATCTTCTTCAATGTGGCTTCAAGGATATGAGATTTGAGGCTTCGATCTACTTCAATTGTAGCTTCGGAAAGCTAAAATCTACAGCTTCGATCTACTTCACTTGTAGCTTCGAAAAGATAAAATCTACAGCTTCGATCCACCTTTCTATGGCTTCAGTGAGATGAGGTTTGTGATCTTCTCTTCCGTGACTCTAAAAGGCAAGCTTTGATATCTTCGATTAGCTCCACTGCAACTTCGTGGAACAAGACTTGCAACTTTGACTCGCTTTCATCGCAACTTCAGGGAGGCCAAATCTGATGTCTTCAATCAGCTTCAATCTTTTAGTCTTTGCTTGGCATTTGATCTTGAGTTCAACTCATTTCTCGCAATATGAATCGACTCTCTCGCAATATGAATCGACTCTCTCGCAATATGAGTTGATAATTTGAACAGTAGGTTTCGAAAAACAAAAATTAAAGGCTCAACTCACCTCTCGCACTATGAGTTGATCTTTGAAAAAAACACAAATTGAAATTACCTCAACGTGTCTTGAGGCTCAACTCACCTCTCGCAATATGAGTTGATTTTTGAAAGACAGAAATTGAAATTACCTCAACGTGTCTTGAGGCTCATCCCACCTCTCGCAATATGAGTTGACTTTTGAAAAACATAAATTGAAAAAAGAGGAATTGAAAAGGAAATTGAAAATACCTCAGCGTGCCTCGAGGCTCAACTCACTTCTTGCAATATGAGTTGATTTAAAACACAAAAAATTAAAAATACCTCAGCGTGCCCCGAGGCTTGACTCACCTCTCGCAATATGAGTCAACTTTTGAAACATAAATTAAACATACCTCGGTGTGTGACCTAAGGCTCAACTCACCTCTCGCAATATGAGTTGATTTTTTGAAAAGCGAGAAATTAAAATTACCTCAACGTGTCTTGAGGCTCAACTCACCTCTTGCAATATGAGTTGATTTAAAACACAAAAATTAAAAAAAAATACCTCAGCGTGCCCCGAGGCTTGACTCACTTCGCATAATATGAGTCAATTTTTTTGAACCATAAACTAAAGATACCTCAACACAGCGTGGCTTGAGGCTCAACTCACCTCTCGCAATATGAGTTGATTTTTGAAACATCAATTGAAAACCGAATTGAAAATACCTCACAGTGTCACGAGGCTCAACTCATTTCTCGCAATATGAGTTGATTTTCCTTGAAAGGCATGAATTAAAAACATCAAAATACCAAAACTGTCTTTGGGTAGAACTCGTGTGTCTTTTCACTTGATTCATCTGCGACTCTCATTCCGCATTTTTTGCTCTGCTGGAGTTCTCAGATATGCCATGCATGATGTTATCATGATATGCACATGTTTGTCTTAAATGCCTTTATGCCTACATGATTATGCAAAGGTGCCTTAAGCATATTTGTCATATGTCCTTTTGGTCACGACTTTTCATGATCTCGTGTCCATTGCTTTGGCTCTCGACTTCTTTTTAAGCCCTGCACCGTTTTTTCAAGCTTTACAAGTAATTGACGTTTCTCGGATATCACTCTTTTGCCTCTGGTTGAACTCCATTCTTTGCCTTGAAGCTCTTGTGCTTATCAAGTTTTCATCCAAGTAATGCTTAACATTTCTTTTGTTTAGAGCATGTCATTTCACCATTTATCATGTAAATAAACACATAATGAAATGCATGAAATAGGTCGAGTAGGGACAAAAATGATATTAACCAATGAGGGTAGACATGTCAAAAAGAAAGGAAGGATCGTATTCAACGGGTACAAATGCTCTAGATATTTAACACATGAACTCTTCCACGTTCCTCAATCAAGAATCTTTTCGAGTCTCGCTCCTTGCGTAGAAGATTTTGAGCTTTCGAGAGATGCTTCAAATCATCGTAGTCTCACCTTTGTTTGTCGTCACGGTTTAAAACACCTTGCCTTGTAAGCCGAATGTTGGCTTCATTAGAATGCCCTCTCGGTTTTCATCCTAATTTTTTTGTTTGATCAAAGCGCCCGCACCGGGTTTTCGCTCTGATCCTCTTTTTTTTTTTTTTTTTAGATGCCCTTTTCGGGTTTTCATCTCGACTTTTTCTTTCAGGCATAGTACTTCTTCACTGCATCTGAGTTCACTGGATTCGGTAGCTCTTTGCCATCCATCTCGGTAAGGATCAAAGCTCCGCCTGAAAATGCCTTCTTTACGACGTATGGTCCTTCCTGATTCGGTGCCCATTTTCCTTCCTCGCAGTCTTTTTGTATCGGGAGAATCTTTCTCAGCACGAGTTCTCCTTCATGGAATTCTCTTGGTCGTACCTTCTTGTCATGGGCCGCAATCATTCTTTTCTGGTACATCTGCCCGTGACAAATGGCCTTTAGACGTTTTTCTTCGATGAGGTTCAACTGATCATATCGAGCTCGAACCCATTCTGCTTCTTCTAACTTTGATTCCATTAAGACTCTCACGAGAGGGGATCTCAACCTCAATGGGTATACGACTTCCATTCCATAGACTAGAGAGAAAGGAGTTGCTCCCGTAGATGTTCGCACAGATGTGCGATATGCAAACAAAGCAAATGGAAGTTTCTCGTGCCAATCTTTATACGTCTCAGTCATTTTCCCAATGATCCTTTTAATGTTTTTGTTAGCTGCTTCGACAGCCCCATTCATCTTTGGGCGATAAGGTGAAGAGTTATGATGCTTTATTTGGAACTGCTCGCACACTTCTTTCATCATCTTATTGTTCAGATTCGTGGCATTATCTGAAATGATTCTTTTCGTGTAAGCCGCGTCTGCAAATGATTTCCTTTTTCAAAAACCTGCAAACTGCAGTCCTCGTCACATTGGCAAACGAAGCAGCTTCTATCCATTTTGTGAAATAATCGATGACCACAAAGATGAATCGATGCCCGTTTGATGCCTTTGGAGAGATTGGCCCTATAACGTCCATGCCCCACATAGCAAAAGGCCACGGAGAGGTCATGACATGAAGAGGAGAAGGGGCCACATGAATTTTATCGCCGTAGATTTGACATTTGTGACATTTTCTAGCAAAATTGATGCAGTCACTTTCCATTGTCAGCCAATAATAACCGAGTCTCATGATCTTTTCTCGCCATATTGAATCCATTGGCATGTGTTCGCAGATTCCTTCATGGACCTCTTCAAGTATTTTTCTAGCTTCAAAGATCATCCACACATCTCAAGAGCACTGATCCTTTCCTTTTTTTGTACAGATGTCCCCGTCAAGAACAAATCCAATTTGCCATTCTTACGATTGTTCTTTTGTCATTCTCATTCGCTTGTTCGGGGTATCTTTGATTCTTGATATATTCTAAGATATCGTGGAACCATGGACGTCCATCATTTCTTTCTCAATGCTACAACGATGTGTGCAGGAACCTCGTATATGCTCATTTTGAGGGGCATTATTTACATTCTTTACTTGCTTTGAACATTGAAGCCAAAGTTGGGGCATCGCCTAATTGGTTTTTTCTCGTGGGAAGTAATGAAAAGTTATTTCTTTGAATTCCTTGATCAATTCGCCACTAAATCATGTACTTGATCAATTTTGGATCCTCACTTCCCACTCTCCACGGATCGGTAAACCACTAGAGTGAGTCTCCGTATACCTCTAGGATTTTGATGTTTCGTTCGATAGTGCGCACGAAGCCCCATGATACTGAGCCTCATATTTCGCGATATTATTGGTGCGAGAAGAAGTTTAGTCTTGCAAGAAAGCGGATAATGATTCCCCTCTGGTGACACGGGATTGCTCGATTCCATGCCCCAAAGCATTCGACGCACCATCAAAACACATCTTCCATGACTTCTCTTTTGATGACTTTGGTTCCATTTCTGTGATGCACATTAAGTCTTCGTCTGGGAAATCAAACCTTAAAGGCTCATATTCCTCCGTCGTTCGAGTTGCTAGGAAGTCGGCTATTGCACTTCCTTTTATTGACTTCTGACTTACATAGGCAATGTCATATTCCGAAAGGAGAATCTGCCATCGGGCCATCCTTCCTGATAGTGCCGGCGATTCCATCATGTATTTTATCGAGTCTAGCTTTGAAATTAGCCATGTCGTATGGTACAACATGTATTGTCTGAGTCTCCGAGCTACCCAAACTAGAGCGCAACAAAATTTTTCAATGGACGAATACTTTGCCTCATATTCAGTGAACTTTTTACTGAGGTAGTAGATCGCCTTTTCTTTCTTTCCCGTCTCGTCGTGTTGCCCTAGTACACAACCCATTGAATTTTCGAACACCGTCAAATACAAAACTAACGGTCTTCCCGGAGTTGGCGGTACGAGCACTGGAGGACTAGACAAATATTGCTTTATCTTATCGAAGGCTATCTGGCATTCCTCATTCCATTCTCCAGGATTATGTTTTCGAAGAAGTCGAAAGATAGGGTCGCATTGGTTAGTAAGTTGAGCGATAAATCGGGCGATGTAATTTAATCTCCCTAAGAATCCTCTAACTTCCCTTTGCGTGCGTGGGGGTGGTAACTCTTGAATGGCTCTTATTTTATCTGGATCGACCTCGATACCTCTTTCACTGACAATGAAGCCTAGCAACTTCCCTGAGGTAGCCCCGAACGTACATTTAGCTGGATTGAGCTTTAATTGGAACTTTCTCAGCCTGTCGAACAACTTCTTCAAGTTCACTACATGTTCTTCCTCCCCTCGGGATTTAGCAATCATATCGTCGACGTAGACATCTATTTCTTTATGCATCATGTCATGGAATAATGTCACCATAGCCCTCTGATATGTTGCCCCGGCATTCTTTAACCCGAATGGCATCACTTTGTAGCAGAACGTTCCCCACATTGTTATGAAGGTAGTTTTCTCCATGTCTTCAAGGGCCATCTTGATCTGATTATACCCCGAGAATCCATCCATGAAAGAAAACAATGAATGTTTGGCTGTGTTGTCCACCAATGTATCAATATGTGGTAAGGGAAAATTATCTTTTGGGCTTGCTCGATTCAGGTCACGGTAATCTACGCACATTCGTACTTTGCCGTCTTTCTTTGGTAGGGACTATGTTAGCCACCCATTCGGATATTTGGAGGCTTGTAGGAAGCCAAGCGTCACAAATTGCTTCTTGACTTCCTCTTTTATTTTCAGCAACATTTGGGTCTCATCCGTCTTAATTTTTTTGGATGGGCTTGCATTCGGCTTTAATGGGAGCTTGTGGACCACTAAGTCTTCATCTAGCCCCGGCATGTCCTGGTATGACCATGCGAAAACATCTTTGTATTCGCAGAGTAGAGCGATCAAATTATGCCTGGTGCTCTCTGAAATAGAAGTCCCAATCTTCACTTCTTGTTTCCTTTCTTCAGTGCCCAAGTTTATTGTTTCCACAGATTCTTCATGAGGCAAAATCCGTTTATCCTCTTGTTCCACCATTCTTAACAATTCAGGAGACGAGGCGTAATCTTCAGCATTTTCTTCGGCTTCAAATTCCCCTAAGCAAACAGCCTTCTCAAAATCAATTTCAAGACTAGAATGCTTGGGTTTGTTCATGTCATCGATATCTGAGCACCTGAAAGTTGAATGGAAAAGGAAGCTATAGAGAGGTATCCAAGTATTGGAATCAACAAAGGAATGTTATGGCATGGATTGTGGCAAATGTGAATATGGGCTATGAAATGAGAAACTGATTATGAAATTAGCGATAATGCGAAAAAAATCGTGACAAAATGCATCTTCATTGATATTCATTTAAATGATAAAGAGCGAATGCACGCTCTTACAAAAGAATTCTATTATATCTAAAGACATGATAGAAAGTTAATGTTTGGCATTACTCTGAAGACTTATAAACTACAAGAAGCTCCTCGGAAGTCCAATTGTTCAACATGAAACCAGGAGGGCAAGGGCGTATCCTCGAGACATCTTTACTTGTACCACTTCTTTGTCAATGACATTTATATCGACATTAAAAACCCCTTTCAATTATCCTCGGCATGTTCCGTGGATCGTCTTGTCCAGGTATATCATTCCCGCAGATTTAAATGTTTTTGACAAAGGAGGGTATTCTATTGATTCCCATTCGGTTCTCGACCCAAAGTTCTTGCAATCCTCCTTTTTCCGATCTTTCTTCCCATTGTCTTCTTCTTTGACGCATATCAGTGGAATCCCAAACCGTATCGAGCCTTGTCTTTGCACCGGCTTTAAAGCCCTAACTATTCCTTGCGGATGTCCGCTAAACCTCTTCTTGCTCGAGCTCCTCTTCCTACGGTCAACTTGACACCCATTCGGTATTTCTCGGCGCTTTAAAGATCTGGAATTCTGTTTCCTCAAGCAACAAAAGTGGCATTCACAAATTCAAGGGATCGGAAAGAACACTCCCCGCTGCGTCTTTGTTCACTTCCAAGCACGGTGCATCAACGAGAGACAGATGCGACAATATCTTCTTCTCCTTCGATTGTGACCGCGGTACCGCCCATGATAAATTTTATTTTTGGTGGAGGGATGGCGGGACCGCTCCGGCGAGAATGGATCCGGTGGTCTCCCAAAAAAAGGCGGTTATGCGATGGCGTAATGTCCATGACTTGGAACTCAATATCATAAATGTAAGGGCCCACTTCTAGAGGATCTCAATCTTTCCCATAACTTCACGCCTCGTCCCGTCGAATGCCCCTACTTGTGGAATGACGGGGCCTTAAGTAGGACAAATCCATCGGTATTCTCGGAAAGTGTGGCCAATGGCATAACATTTAACGCCACCCATTATCGATGAGTACGTTCGGTATTATATGTAGCCCTTTGCAATGAGTCGTGATATGCAGCGCTTTCACCGATCCTCTACCGTCGGCGGTATCTCATCATCACTAAAAGAGATGAAATTGTCCGCATTCAGATTGTTTACCCACCTATCAAGCTTTTCAACAGATATATTGTTAACTACGTAAGCTTGATTTAACACCTTTAGCAAAGCGCCCGGTGTGGCTCGAATTTAGAGTAGAGATAAAGCGAGATTCGTCTTTGGCCGCTTGCTCAATTGTTCCACCACACTATACTCATCTTTGTGTTTGATAAACTTCAAGAATTCTTGAGCTTCTTCCTCATTCACGAGGCTTTTTAGTTTCTTATGCAGTGGAATTTCTTGCTCGATTTCGACTTCGTGCATCAGCGCTTTTCCTTTTTGCTTCAAGTCGCTACTTTTCTTTCATGGTTCAACTTCTTTGGAATAGCACCGCCCACTTCGGGTAAAATGACCTACCTCCCAACATCTTCAAATATGGATTTGGACTTTCCAACTTCCGGTGTGATGATATTGACATCATATCTCCACAGTCTTTGTTTTGTTGTCCTTATAAGGGAAAGGAGATGGTACTTCGATTATCATTTTTGGTTTCACTGGCTCCTTCTTCGCGTCATAGTAAATCACCAATGGTCGATCAGCGCTATAAGGGGGACCTGATGGTTGATTGTCGGAGGCACATATTTCTCCACTATCGGCCTCTTCGGCTTGACAAAAAATCTCGATCTCCTTGTTATCCATCATACTTTGCAATAATCCTCTGAATTCATCACAGGACTGAATGCCGTGCCCTTCGATGCCATGGAACTCGCAAAAATTGTGACCCTTTGCATCCCTTCTTTCGAATACTCCATTAAAACGACAAAGCAACCCATTTTCAACTAGCACCTCCCAGATTCTCTGCAGAGGTGTTCTTACTTCAGAAACCCATCTTTTACTTTGTCGTTTATCCTCCTCCCCTACTGCGCTCACATTCCCTTCGGTGTGATTTGGGAATGGATTCCCAGCCGTACCGCCAGTACCATCAAATCGCAAGATGCCCGCGTCGATGAGCCCTTGAACTCTCCTTTTGAAAGCAAGACAGTTCTCTGTAGAATGCCCTTGATTCCCGGCATGATATGCATGGCCCGGCATTTGGATCGTACCATTTCGGGTATGGAGGTTTAAGGGGTGCCATGTAGTGGGGAGAGATCAGTTGTTTCTCCAAAAGTTTTGGGTACAATTCCCCATACGACACAAGGATGGGAGTAAACTGCGGTCTCTCGGTATTAGGCCTCGCTGGTCTTGGCTCATTTCTGAATTGGTTTTGAGTTAGTGCAGTGTTTTGTGAGAAAGTGGTGGCAGGTCTTTGGTTGTTCATAGCGTATACGGGGTAGGAAGGAGGTGGTGTTTGGTAGTAAGGGGTTTGAGGAGGATAATAGAAATTTGGAGGTGGAAAATTTCGGGGTTGGGGTTGGTTAGGATATGAATTAGAGGCATAGCGGTTTCCCATCCCGACCATGTGGGTTTCTGGTTCCTTCTTTTTTATAGGCACTGCCCTTTTCGAACCTTTACGAACTTTCCATTCTACCGCTCTTAACGGCGTTCTCTATGAGCTCACCGGATATTACAATATCGCAAACTCCTTCGTGGCACTTCCCACTAATTTGTCATAAAACGGTGCCTTTAAGGTGTTGATAAAGAGAACGGTTATATCCGTTTTTGTTAGTGGGGGTTCCACTTGGGTGAGACGTCTCTCCATCTCTCGCGCATCTTGTCTAAAAGGTTTTCACGGCTTTTTCTCCATCATTTGTAAGGTCATCCGATGCGGCACCATGTCCGATACATGCTTATATTGCTCATGAACGCGGATGCCAAGTCTTTCCAGGATCTAATATTTTCCCCTTTGAGTTGGTTGTACCAACGTAAAGTGACCTTGTTAGACTGTCTTGGAAGCAATGTATAAGTAACTTATCATCATTCACGTAACCGATCATTTTCGAATGAGAACATAATGAGATGTGCTTTTGGGCACCTAGTCCCATCATACTTCTCAAAATCAGCGCCTTGAACCGGAGGCAAAATTAGATCAGTGAGGTGAGTTCCTTGGCACCTAGCGAGAGAAGACCTCGGTGCCTTCTATTGCTTTGAGTCTTTCCTCTAGACTCCTATATTTCGCGTCATGGTTATCCAATTTCAATTTGGCCATACTGCGGGGTCATCCGGATCTGGAACTAGGGGATCAGTGGGATCGCCCCCGGGTTCGACGCGAATATTCACGGCCCCAAATTAGTGGGTGGAGCGGTGGCATAGGTCGATGTTCCAAGCCCGCGGGTTCTCCTTGAGCATACCCTCTCTGTGTTGTATATACGGGTGGTGGAGTGAATCACGGAGGATAGAGTGGATCCGATCGTGGTGAATTCTCGATTGAGGTTCCATAACATCGGGGTTCTGCATGGGTCCCTTTCCTTGACCAAAGTTGTTATCATCTCCATAATTTTGGCCATCCGATCTCTTTGTTCGAGTGAATTCTCTCGAGATCTTACCATTAGATCTCTCGTCTCTTGTTGCGATTTAGATTGCTCTTGTAATTCTTTTTGAGCCCTTTCCATCCTTTCGATTCTCTCATTGAACTCACTTCCATTGCCCTAGTTTGTCGACGCGCGTTCTGATAAATGTCGTGATTCCAGTCTTGAAGTCTTGCAAGCTGCGGATTATATGGCTCTTTTAGTTTGGTGGATGATTATGGTGATATGTACATGCGATGAATGAATGAATGAGTGTATGAATGAATGAATGTCCAAAGAAATAAATGATGCATAAATATTAGTTATGAGTAAATATGCAAGAATTTGGTGTTGATTTCAAGATAGCCCCATATGTAGGCATTTCATTTATCGTAAGAGTACGTTAAAAAGTTTTCATTTTTTCCAATGATTACACAAATTTCCTAGCCACATTGCCTTGTTTCTTCACTTGCTCTAAAAACTCTAATATACTCGATCTTTGGCTCGGAGGAATTGGCAACCGAGAACTTTGGCTTCATCGATAATTGAACAACTTGCATAGTTGCTTGGCAAATTTCATTGATCGGAAGTTGAGTTGCACTTCTCTTTCTTGGAGAGTTCCTTCATCACGCGTGCATGTCCCTATCGTCTTGGTCATTCTTTTCTTCTAGAGCCTGTGAGGTTATCTAATTGTTGTTGCGAGATTGTAGCATATTTTCTAAATCTCGTACTCTCCTTTTAATTCTCGATGTTCAGATTGACTATTCGCAAATTCGCAGATTCTGTTTCATACTCGGCATTCTTCCTTCTTAACTCTATTGCGTGCATACATGCCTTTTCCTCTTCTTTCTTTGCTTTTCCCTTCCAAAACTCCATTCCTCCTTTGATGTTGCTAATTTCTTCTTTCCACTCAGCTGTTGACTTGCCCAATCCACTATTCTTTATAGTGCTTCTTAATTTCTTGTTTTCCAAATGAAGGTCCCTTAAGTCGTTTCTCACGATCTCGGCCTCCCTTTGTACTTCTTCAGTTCTGGACCTTTCAACTTGAGCTTCAATCTTCAACTGATAGTTTTCTTCTTGAAGGGTACTGAGGTCCCTAGACATCTTAGCTTTTTCTCGCTCGAATTCTTGTCTAGCGATGTCCAACTCAGACGGTATTTCCTCCAAAAAGGGGTTCTGGGCAGTGCAATTTGTTGATGAGATTTGCTGACTATTTACCCGTTGCTTTCTCCATTTGTCATAGTCTTGGGTAAGGGTATCAGCATACAAGGCTAATTCCATGAAATGAATTTCATTCCAAGACTTTGCAGTGTCTCGGATTTTCTTCATATATCCTTCACCCATGAAAGCGAACTCGGACTGCACTAGCCCTCCGGTTGCTGGTATAAATTGTCGCGAAGAAAATTGCCTTTGGACTAATAGCGGAGCATATCCAACTCCTCCCCATAACCCGAGTAAAGGTACCCAATCTTGGCTTCCACATTTGTATAGCAAAGCGGAAGGACGGATCTGTGGTGCTCTCCACGTTATATCCTCGTGCGAAGATTCTGAAACACTGATACCCAATGTTGCTCGGTGATTTCTTTCGGCCACTCTTTCTTGAGGTAAGCTTCTAGCGGGGCGAATGTTTTTGAAAACATGTGGAATGGAGTGCGCTCTACTTTCCAAAAATGACTCAAAATCCAAACGTTGAGCATTTTGTGCACATCCGATAAATCGTCCTTTTCCAACCCTTCGATGTGTACTCAAAGAGACAATGTCTCGGCTAAGATAGTTGGGACAGTGGTTGACTCCTTGTTTTAGCCTTTCAAGAAATCAAATCATGCGACCTCAATATGTCCGAGAACTCTCGGAAAATGACCAAACCAGTAAATGGCCAAGGCGAATAGGTTAACTCTCTTCAATATGTCCAGGATGACTCGTAACCGATTCTCGTAGGCTAGACCATGGAATGCAAACTGTTTCATTCTTCTTTTTATTTGTTTTTGGCCCATGCATCAGTCATGTCCGCTAGTCTTACTAATTTTTTTCTAAAGGTCAATGGCTTAGGCTCCTTCACGTATATCTTGCCGAATTGCACATTGTCGATGCGAGTAAAGCAAAGATACTCTTCTATGGTTGAGTCATATCCTCTTGATTGAATGTAAAGCATCGCGATAAGTCTGGGTCCCAGAATCGAACCATGGCTTGAATCAACTGTTCGTCTCACACGAATGGT
Source organism: Gossypium anomalum (assembly GCA_025698475.1). Lineage (NCBI taxonomy): Eukaryota > Viridiplantae > Streptophyta > Magnoliopsida > Malvales > Malvaceae > Gossypium > Gossypium anomalum. The sequence goes on from CM046964.1 coordinate 67,476,663, forward strand.
GATCAAGTGAGCTATATCTCCATACCTCTCGGTGAAAATGCCCCTAGTGTCTGAATCCCATTGGTTCCAAACTCGCACCAAATCCTCAAGGTTATTTTGGCGGACATTCACAGTTGTATGTTCGGGCAAATTGGCAACACTCTCTTCCACTAGGCTGTCCCCCTTTTCTCTCTGAGTTTTTAGAGACCAGTCTCGAACCACGGCATTCTTCTCGATTATTTGTGTAATTGACTCCTCCATCAGAAACCCGTTCTTTGGCAACTATCCTTTAATCAACACCTTCCTAATGTGATGCCTATGATGCATGATGAAAAAAAAATGAAAATAAAAATAAAAACAAACAAACTTGGTTAGTAATATAATTTGAGAAACGAATTAAACTACTCGACCCAATTTTTACATAAACAGTGTAAATGAAAGGCAAAAAGGCATTATCCCTGTGTACTTATTTTGGTGGCTATAAGCGGACAGAGGTTCGGTATGGCTCTAATTGGAAGGCTCGTATGGTTCATTATATGCGGGTTTTGGTTCTAGATAGGTACTCGAATTGCCCGTACTATCATCTGCTAAGACTAGTACGAGCCTGGTCATAGCCCATCACAGGCTCACGAGTTCAATTCGAGGGATTACATTTACTTATGCCTATGCGGAGGGACAAGTTAACTCACGAAAGCATAAGTCATATGTAACCCGAAAGTATTCACTAGCCTGTGCGGAGGGACGAGTTAACTCACGAAGGCGTAGCGTTTACTTTCACTTAAACGGACGGAGCCCGGGTATAAAGCTCATGTTATGCAAAATGCAAGTGCACGGTGTGTGGGGAAAACTCATAAACCTTTACGTTTTATTTAAAGAAACTAAACCGAAATTAAAACCATAAAGACTGAAAAACAAACAAATAACAAGTGGGAAGAAATATTTACAACACGATGCCAATGCATGAATTTTGAAGACGAGATTTTCGGATCACGACCAAATATTTACTTTGAACAAGGAAATTTGAAAACTTTTGACAAGATGTGTTTATTCAACTCGACTCTCAAAACCGGGTCCCCAGTGGAGTCGCCAGCTGTAGCGACGTAAAAATTTGTGGGTTTCGGGTCGCTAAATTGTGGCGATTTATTAGAAAACTGAAAATTGAAATTTGGTTTTTAAAAACGAACCGGGAGTCGCCACCGATCTTTTTTCTAGGTGTGATCGGACACCTATTAAATTTTTCTTTAATAACAAATAAAAGGCTAGGTTTAGGTTTACGTTAAAATCCGAGAGAAAAATTAGGGTTGAGCCTGGTTCACGCACGAGGAAGGTATTAGCACCCTCGCGACGCCCAGAATTGGTATCTTATAAACACGTGATGTCTTAATTTTCAAAAATACGAACTCAATGTAAAATTTAGTTGTGATCCGATTTTAAAGACGAGAAATTTTAGTTTATTTTGATTTTTGAGAAGGGTATATCGCTTTAACACGAGTCACTTGACATTCACCCAACATAGCGATGAACCCGGTGACTTAATGTTAAATTGATATATTGCCTTGATTATTGAGATTAGTTAGAAGACAAGACTACGATTTTCAAAGTGACAAAATTGAGATAAAACAGATAACAGAGCTAGAAATATATTGAAGCTGAAATGGATGTGACAAAAATATTAGAAACAATAAGAACACATGCGATATTAAACATAACACTAAAATTAAATTGGGAATGAGAACAATGAGCATATATACATAATAATGGTAATTAAGAATAAGTACACCGAGATATATATAAATAGTAATAGTGTCAAAAATATACTATATAATATTTACAATATATATATGAAATACAACATTTAAAAGGTATATTTATAATAGTATAAAAAATATACATGTAAAATAAAACAGATACTTAGGTTTAGTAATAACAACAAGATTAATATAAAACATATACATGAAATATTATAGGAAATATTCAACTAATAAAAAACAAAATTAATAAATAAAAAACGTGTGGTATATAAACATATTTGATACATATATTAGAATTGATGAAACATTCATACAATACATCAATGCGTACGTATATATATAAAATGGTGACGTTAGAAATACTTAATATATAATATTTGAAATATATAAATATATAAAATATTTAATGTAATGTTAGAATATATACATATAAATGGATAAAATATATATATATATATGTATATACACAGTATATAAAAGAAAATGTATGCATGAAAATATACTCATATATATAAGATAATATAAAAATATAACTATAATACTAAAGTATATACACGAAATAATATATATAAGGATAACTAATAATATTAAAATATACACATGATAATATATATATAAAGAATATCGGAAAATATACGTACATAATATAACATTAAAACATAATAATATAATATTTAAAAAATATATATATGCTATATATAAAACATAATACTAAAAGTATGCGTAACATATAAAAACATATACATAATATGGTATATAAATATACTAAATTCATATACGTAAATAAAAGGTCCTGCAGTATTCATATAGTAATTAAATATAATGACTATATAAATTATAACTAATAATAATATATAACAATAAATATTGACCAAATAATTTGAAAAATAAAATATACTACCACTGGAGGGACTAAATTGAACATAGGACAAAATTTCGGGGCAGATTTCAACAAAAATAACGAAAATGGGATGTATTCGAATGCGCCCCAAACTGAAGGGGATCAGAAATGCAATATTCCAAATTATTAAAACATTTCGCAGTGAGAGGGATTAAATCGTGAATCAATAAATACTTTGGGGCTAAATTAAGGAATGCATTAAACTCAATTGCGAAAATAGGAAAAGGCGGAAGGGCTAAAAGCGCAATTAGCCCTTCCAAACAAAACACGCGGATCCTGAGATTGGCGGGTCGGGTTGCGGGTCGGCCCCCCAAAACGACGCCGTTTTGGGCGCTTGGGGGGCCGAATGAAACGGCGCCGTTTCATGCATGTTATATATATGCAAATTTTTAACCTCACCCATCATTTTCTTACGCTTTTAAAAAAACTCATTTTCTCTTTCACATTCCTCTCTTCTCTTTGCAGTCTCCATGTCCGGCGAGTCCCACGACCACCGTCGTCGTCGTCTGGCCAGTGCCAGTCTTGCCACGCATACTGTGGTGGAATCATAAAGGTTTTATTTTATTTTATTTTTATCTATTTTAATATATATGCTTACATAAGAAAAATAACTAAAAAAAAAAAAAAAAAAGAAAAAAAATAATAGGAATCACCTTGGATTTTTTTTAGGTTTTCGATTATGATCTCATTAGTTGTTTTTACTTCGTGTTGTTCTTCTTGCTTTTTTTTGTTGTTAGGCCTTCTATTTTCGTTTAATGTTTTTGTTTTTATTATCGGTCAAAAAAGGTACCCTATTACAAACCGATTTCTCTTCTTATATCCCCATTTTTACAAGCTTTTTCTACTTTATACTGCTTTGTCCTTCCTTTTTTTGTAGGTAATGGGCGATGTGTGGGGTTGAGGCGTCGTCGAGGCGTCGAGAAGAGCGAGGAGTGGTGCTGGTGACGGTTGGTGGCCTTGGCAGACAAGTGGGGAGGGTTGCGGCGCCACTTTAGGGCTAGGGTTAGGGATTTTTTTCTGTTTCTGAAATGGGTCTTAGGTGTTAGTGTAATTGGGTTTGAAATTTTGTAAATGGGCTTGGGTAGATAGTTGGGTCTGATGTTGGGTAGTTTAGGTTTTGGGCTTTTAAAATTGTAAATGGGTTTGGGGTGTTTTGGGTGGCCCAAGATTGGCCTGTACACAAATGCATGTTGGCTGCTATTTTTCTTAGCAATTAAATTGGATTACGTTTTAGTGTTGTCAATTTTTTAGAAAGGAAATTTTCTTATATAATTTGGATCCGAAATTTCAATTTCTCCTTGAATCAAAATTTTCATTGGAAAATCATTAGTCGTAGAAACGGGACATGGTGCAGGGGTACTAAGTGCAAATTTAAAATTAATTTGCAATGTTGTCGATAATTAAAGTAGTAATTAATTAACAAAATTTTCTTTAGAGTATAAGGTAATAAGATGTTGATGTCATGACGTTGACGACTCCATCTTTAATTTCGTATAACAATTTAAGTATGTTGATTTAATTGTGGCCCAAAGCCTTTTCTATCATTTTCTGGATATAATTTTCCACTCAGAGTACTTTTCCACAAAAGAATACGACTTATTGGCAATTTATTTTCCTAAGAGTTGAGCCTTTACTCCAAAATATCGTCTTCGGCTTTTATCTACGAAATTTTTCATCTGCTCCTGTTCATGTTAAATCAAGATCCAAAAAGGAATACTTGAGACAAATTACTAGTGTTTTCTCTATTCGCAGATTTTGTCACGAAAATTACATAAAAATCAGTTATTATGTAAATTTAACTCAAATGTCTAGAAATACTCACATGTATTGATAGCATAAATAATTTTTAGACTTGTGATACTAATTCTCCTTTTATGTTGAATGGCTATAAATAAAAATGTGGAATCTCTTATCATCAGAAAGGGTCAAGAGTGACATTCTTGGAAATTTCTTCTCAAGTTGTAAAGAACAATCACCTTTGCTATCACTCACTAAGGATAATGCCCATTATTTTGGGCAAGGGGCTGACACTCTTTTGCTAATTCCTCCCTTCTAGCTTCATCGACAGCCAGGATTTTATATACATAACAACTAATATAAATATACCTATATACCTATTTGATTGATTATAACACAAAGTACAGAATTAATAAAAGTTGACTTTAATCACAAATATTTTCATCTATTGTATAGTTTGAGTTAAATTTTGTTTGAGTTAAAAGTAATATTTAAATAAAAGTCTTTCAGGGCCAAATTTAGGGGCTAGTAGGGGCCTCGGGCCCTCCTAAAATAGAAATTTTTTTCATTTTGGCCCTTTAATATTTTAAATTAGTAAAGATAAAATTACACTTTACCCCCTAAAATTGATAAAATTTTGATTTAATTCTTTAAAAATTGTATTTTTACTATTGTAAAAATTACAATTTAATTTCGGTCCCCCTTAAAAAATTTTCTACCTTCGCTCCTGTTTCAACAATGATGACTTTAATATTACAGCTCAATATACATACTTAAGAAAAAGTCTTGTATCACTTCTTTCATTCACTTATTGGTAGAATTGAATTAATATTATCTAATGAGTTTTTAAAAATAATTTTACTTAATCTATTACATCAAGCTTTCTATTTTACAATAGAATTTAAAATATTTAAAAGTTTTGAAGGGATGAACATAAATTATCCTTATTTCTCAATACTATTTGTTGAATAATTCTCTATTGTATCCCATTGAAGGGGACAATCGAGATTTTATACATACTATTATTGTTCATGATTTGACTTCATTGTTCATGGATTTGACCCCACTATTCATAGGATTGACGCTCTGAACAGGCCTCAAGCAGCTGGATACGTGTAGCGTTCTAGCTCGCTTGCTAGACCTCGTGGCCACTTACACGTAAACTCCTTGGACTTGATGCGAACTGAGACCGTGAACTCCCCTTGGCTCGTGCGAGTTGATACTGTGAGCTCCCATGGCAATTCTATGGGTTTTAGGTTGGTGATCATTGGTATATAACAATCTGGTGTATAACAATCTAGTCGCCCCTAATGGGCCTAAGGAGGTGTAATAGCCCAAATTTGACCGGGCTGAAAACCAAAATTATAAATAATAACAAACGTTTATTTAAACAGTCCAGGTTACAAAGCCCAAATCATGGGCCCAAAACCAAAACAATTCATCTAAGCCTGTTTACATCTTACCCAGATACACTAAACTAGCCCAGATACACGGACCCAATACCCAACGGGCCCAGACCTAAACTAGACCCAATTGACCCAAGCTCTCAGAGGCCCAAAACCTAACATCATCAGCTAGGGTTTCTAACCCTAGCTCTCTCCCTACAGCGCCGCAACAGCTTCTGGAAGCTTCAGGGAGCGTCGGTTCAACTCCCCAGATCGAGGCCATCAATGCACACTGACGCGGCATCAATGTGTTCGTCCCTCTCGCAACCGTCCAGCACCGCGATCTCAAGCCTCCCCTCTGGCCTTGGTACCACCGTTAACGCCGAGATCGTCGGGGTACCTGCAAAATGGAAAAGGAAACTCAGCAGATAATGGCCAAAGATACAGTAGACAAGAAATAGAAAGAAATCGGAGATTTCTTTCCTTATGTAACAAATCAATGGCTATAAAAAGCCCTTTGTAACCCCTAAAAAAAAAAACACGGATACAGAAATAAAAAACGAATACAAACAGTTTCAAAGGTGATTCTTGTTTTTATATTTTTGTCTTTCATTTCTCTATTTTCAGTATCGAAGCATACGAATGTTTACATATATATATACACAAAAATAACTTAAAAAATAAAAGGAAGGAGGTTACCTGACGAACGAGGAGCGAAAGAAAGGGTTTTTCGAACCCTAGCCACCGTGTACGGTGGTCCTCAGGGCGATGAGTGGGCGCGTAACCAGAGCGTGGTTAACGGAGGCCCGAGCCTGGAGCTCCCTCTTCTCTCTCTCTTTCAGAGAGAATTCTTAAGTATTTTTTTTTTTTAAAATCGGGTTTCAAATGATTTCAAAGCTGAGAAGTTGGCTTATATAGCCTTGACAAAACGACAGCGTTTTAGGCCCCCAAGATCCGCATGTTGACCCGATTACTCAGGGAGGATCCGCGCATTTTTTAGGATTGGGTTAATTTCCCAATCGGTCCTTCTACTCCTTTTTGCGTTTACAATTAAACTTTATTTTATTTATGATTTGGCCCTATTGATTTATCTCAATTCTGATTTAGTCCCTACAGTAGCTGCTTTAAGTCCAAGATTAAAACGCAGTCGTTTTGGGAATAGGGCAATTTGCCCAATGAGTCCTATCTGTTTTACACGCGATTTAATTAGGACCTTGATTCAATTTTATTCCTTTTAAATTCACCCCGTAATTTTACTGAACTTTAAATTTAGTCCTATATTTATTTTGTTTATTTCTATATATATATATATATATATTTTATATATTGTTATTTGATTTATTTTTATATTATACATCATAAGATTATCCTATTATAAGTATTATTTTCATTATATGTATTATTATTATTTATTATATATTATTTTTCTCAAATTATTATTATCATTTTTTTTCTTATTATATTTTCACATATATATTTATTAATTATTCATATATTGTTTTACATATTACTTTCATTGTTTTATATTATATCTATTATATTTCATATTTCCTATAAATTTAAAGTATATTCTATTATATGACAATTAAATATTTTCATTACTTATAAATTTTTATGTATATCATATAATATCTATTACATTATTTATATTATTCATTATATTATTTAAATTCTTAAAATTTGTATATTAAATTATATTTTTTAAATCATATTATATATTATTTATTATGATATTTTTATATTCTTTTACATACTTTTATTTATATATTTTTTTAAAAGAACCCAATATATTTTTCGTATGATTATTATAAATATTTTGTTATTATAGTTTATATATTATATAGCAAATACTATTCTAAATTTTTTTTTTTAAAATTTTAGGTCTTTATTTGTAATATATGTGTATATTTTGTTAACAATAACTCGCTTCATTTTTTTATATATATTGCATATATCATATGTTGTTTTATATATTATTACATTTCATAAATATGTACATTGATATTGTATTACTCTTTTTGTATATCATGCATTATTTAATTATTACTTTGTATGTTTGTATGTTTATCCTTTCTCAATACATGCTATATATATCTTTGTATGCATGTTGTTAATATTTGCTATATATATTACTTTTATATGTATATATATCTAATGTGCGATCTTTATTTACTTTGTTTAAATACATGTATTATTTACCTACTACAATAATATGTTACTATGTATGGTTTATAATGTAATTCCCCACATATCATTCCTTAAAAAAAAAGGCTTCAAAGTTTTTCAAAAATAAAATAAAGGCAATGCTTGATGTTTAGAAATTTCGAGAAAATAGTGCCCTAACTTATTGGGTTGCGACTTTTCTCGTTGAGTTCAAATAACCAAAGTACCCTTCTAAGTTTTTAAAGATTTTCAAAATGTAAGCAACTGTCTTGGAATTGCAAAGCAATATGTCCTAACTTACTGGATGTAGCCTTTTATTGTTTCGAGATAAGGATTTCCTAAAGGCTAACTCAGTGTCAATATTTTGATACGAGTGAACTCCAATTTTCAAAAATCAAAAATTTTTTAAAGAGGATTGCATATTAAAATTTTCTAATTTCCGACCTTAAAGACATTTGATAATCAATTTGGTACCAATTTTTGGGCGTTTCGAGGGTGCTAACCCTTCCTCGTGTGTAATCGACTCCCGGACCTGTTCTTTTGATTTCGTAGACCAAAACCGATGATTTTAAAACAAAAATGTTTTAAAGGTGACCCAATCACACCTAAAAAGATTGGTGGCGACTCCCGTTTTCGTTCTTCTTAAAGTCGATTCCCATTTTCCAAAACCCGATTTAAAAATGGTCTCGACCGGAGGGTTATAAAATGGCGCTCCTTAGGGCCATCACTTCGCGTTTATTATAGCTTGTAGAATACGCAGCATCTATTGGAATCTGGTGTCAGCTTCACCACGTGTACGGGTGAATCGCGCTTGTATGTATCTGACCATTGATGTCTTTCGGTCATTTGAACTGTCGAAACGTGGGGGGAAGAGGCTTCTTTAAAAAGGGATTTTTTTAAAACCTAAAATGCATGAACATAGCATTTTTATTACTAGAATCAGTCAAAGCTTTTCTTCAAGGTAAATTTTAATAACTCCTTGTCTTAGGTTTTAAATTTCCTCTATCTTTTTTTTCTTCTTTTTATGCTGGAGATATGTCAAGAATGAGAGGAGCTCATGGCCAACTAATTTCATGTTGCCGACCATGAGAGCACACTTCCAAGGTCCTTATTGAAGCCAACCTTTTCATCTGTACTACAAAAGATGAAGAGATGCATCGAGCTTTGCGTGTATGAAAGATTTAAATCTCCAACTTTGCTTACGAATTATCGGTTCTTGAGCGGTCGCACAGGCTTAGCGACGCCAATGACGGCAGTTACTTGCCCTCCATGCCTTGGAAGCTGGGTTTCATCTAACCTTAGATCCGTTTTTCTACCATTTGCTACAAGAGTACTAGATTGCTCCAGGTCAACTTTGTGGGTTCTCTTAATGGATTGTGGTGGCATATTTTATTAATTGTTGTCGCAGCAATGGAAGACCTTCGCTCACAGTTTTCCAGAGCTTGTACCTATTAAAGGCTTAAAATCGAGAAAACTCATTGGGTTTTTATTACTTTTCTCTCCGCGGGAAAGGTGAAAACATAATCACAAATCGATGTGTTAATCTTCGACTAAACTGGGGGAAGTATATCAAGGTGAGATGCAAGCTCGTAGATGAGTTTGGCTTTCCTACTGAGTGTTGCTCCATGTTGGCAGTTCTTTAGTTATTGAAGACCTTCTAGCACTGAGGAATTTGTTCTTATACTACTTGGATGGTCACAATCCCAATGGATACAAATGGGGAGAAAGTAGGGAAGTTTATCAATGTTCACTGCACCAATTGTTGAGTAATTCTCTGTTGTGTCCCATTGTAGGGGATAATCAGGTATTTATACATACTATTATTGCTCATGATTTAACTCTACTATTCATATACTTGATCCCACTATTCATAAGATCGACGCTCTAAACATGCATCAAGCATGCTAGATACGTGTAGCGTTCTGGCTTGGCTACTAGACCTTGCGGACACCTACATGTAAACTCCTTGGATATCTGTGAACTGAGACCGATAACTCCTCTCAGCTCATGCATGTTGCTACTGCGAGATCCCTTGGCAGTTCTCTTATTGTACATCTCACACAACTTCCATTTGGTGTGGCACGGCTAGATCACAAGTAGGCAACTGGATTTTATTTGGATTTCGAGTTCGTGATCATTGGTGTATAACACTATTGTAAAAATATTTTAAGAAATCTGAAATATATATATAACAAATTAGGGGTCAAGGCTCAACTAGCCCTTTTATTGTCTCTAACTCTTTATATGTAACCTACTCTAATTTAGATTATTTTTTAAAATTTTTAAATGGAGACTGAAAATTAGTTTCTAATGACATTTATTTATTCTTTAAAAAAGTGTCCGACTGATAAGTGATAAAAGTAGCATGTTTTAAGCACGTTGTTAATGCATTTTTGGATGATTATTTATGTAAATTGGTAAAGTTTATGCTTCTAATCCTTTAAATTCATGTTTCTATACTTAGGAGAGCATTTGAGAGCAAAAAAAGTGAAAAACAAGTGAAAATCAGACAATTAGAGCAAATTTCAAGAGCCACATGGGTTGGCCACATGGCCACGTGCTAGACCGTGTTGATTTTGCGATTCGCATTCCAAATATGCGGGAAAATACAATTTTTAGCTTTTTCAGGCACTATAAATACCGAATAGAAGAAGAGAATAGGGGGTATTAGAGATTATTGAAGAAAACAACTCGAAGAACACCATTGAAGCCGACTCTGAAGCATATTTCCATTAAGATTGAAGACCTCATTTTAATTTTTTTGAAGTTTTTTATAAGTTTCTTTATTTCTTGGTGTTATACTATCTTTGAGATGTTTTTATTTACAATTATGAACTAATTTTCTAGATATCTAGGGGAGATGAACCCTGTGGTGAATCATGTTAATTGATTTTTGTTTTACGCAATAAATACTTAAATCTTGTTCTTATTTATGTGTGCTTATTTTTTGTTTTAATATTACTTGAGTATTAATTCATGTTTAATGTGCTTAAATTAGAGGAGGAAAAGTCTTTGTTTAAGAGTAAATATAGCATAATTGAGTGGAGTTGCATGCAATCCTAGAAAGAGGATAACATAAATCTACCGGATTAGAGTCAAATCTAATAGGGGAATCCATAGATCGAGTTATTGCGATAATAAGGGGTTTTAATTAGAAAGAAATTTCAATTAATCAACCTAGAGTCAGTTGCTCTTAGTTTTGAAAAAGATAATAACATAATTTAGGGATTTCTACATATCAAGATATTAAGTGAAGAAATTGTTTAATTCAAATTGATAATGGCAGATGAAGTCCAGGTGGATTCCTTCCTAGGTATTGTTTCGCTTCTTGGTTATTATTCGATTATTTTTCTGATTTATTTTTTGTTGCATTCTTTAGTTAATTAGTTTAGTTAATTTTAGTTTAAATCAATCACTCCAATTTGTCGGTTAAATAATAGGAAAATGGTAATTACTAGTACTTTTAGTTTTCGTGAAAACAATATATTTACTCACCGTAGCTATACTATTTATCAATAGGTGCACTTGCCTTCGTCGTATTTTTAGTTGGTTTCGTGACTATCAAGTTTTGGATGCCGTTACCGGAGACTGAAATATTAGGAAAACTGTATTTCTATTAATTTAGTTATTTTTTACTTTATTGTTATATTTTTGTTTTTAATTTAAGTTTTACATTTTAATTTTTCTTTTGTTTGGTTCTAGCAGATTCCTTTGGTTTATGACTAGAGGAAAGTCGTTGGGACCATTGATTTTTGACAGTGTGATTGAAAGAACTGCTCACAGAAATCGTCAAGAGATTAGAGAAGCAAGGTAAAGTCAATAGAATATAGTAGACGTTCAAGAGGGAAATAATATTACTGTGGAGATAGGTGATAATCAAAATAATTAGCTACCTCTCGTAGATCCTATCCCTCGTACTATGTATGATTATGCGAAGCCCACTTTGATTGGGGTTGAATCGAGTATTGTGAGACCTACCATTGCTGCAAACAATTTCGAGTTGAAGCTGAACTCAATTCATATGGTACAATAGTATGCTCAGTTTGATGGTTTGCAAGATAAAGATCCAAACACTCACCCAGCCAATTTTCTAGAGATTTGCGACACTTTCAAGATTAATGGTGCCACTAATGATGCCATTCGCTTACGGTTGTTCCCATTTTTGTTGAGGAGCAACTCAAAGTAGGGGTTAAATTCTTTACCACAAGGCTCTATCACTACTTGGGCTCAAATGACCAAGAAATTTCTATTGAAGTACATCTCACCAACTAAATTAGCTAAGTTGATGAATGAAATCTCTTCTTTTGCCCATATCAATTTAGAGACATTATATGATGCATGGGAGTGATTCAACGATTTATTGAAAAGGTAACCTCATCATGGGTTACCTTTGTGGTTGCAAGTTTAAACATTCTGCAATGCTTTGAATCCATCGACTAGGTAATTAATTGATGCAGCATGTAACACCCTAAACCCGGTCTAGAAGTTTTGGCCAATTCTGGGAGTGTTACGAAGAAGGGTTTTAAAACACATCTTTTGTGTTGAAACTTCTAGTATTATTTGTTACTGAAAAGAGTCCACATTTTTGGAAAAACTTGTTTTTATATTTTTTATTGAAACCGTTATATGTTGTCCTTTAAAATTAACGTAAATTTGCAACGAAAGTTTCAAAATTGTTTTAGTCAAAAACCGTGCTTGTGTTTTCAAAAATATTTGTTTTCATAAAACCGTGATTTTGCCAAACATCGCTGTATAAAAGTCAAAACATATCCAAAACCAAAACTAAAACAAAATATTCTAAAGAGTCCCAAAATTACAAAACTCTCAAAATAATCCAGAAATTTAATAAAAACCGTTATTTAAAAGAGTTCGTGAACTAGTGGTCACCGTTGAGACTCCGTCGCACCGACCCGCCTATGACTGAGGATTACTTGAACAGAACAGAAAAATAAATTTAAGTTTTCATAAACTTAGTGTAACTCAATGGAAACATGCATCAAAATCAAGATTTTAGTATATCAGAATAGAAGCGGACATATGTCCTTATCAAAATGAGATCATCGGAAACATACATATATGTAAAGTCCTACCCCCATCCTCTACACACCATCTCCGACCATCCCAACACACCATGTGAGGTGTAAAACACCCACCCATCCTTACACACCACATAGTGTCTATACGACACTTATCAGAATAGTATGCAGCCAAGTTGCCAGTATATCGACAAAACGTCGCCCCACAGAACACTTCCTCCACATATACAAATCCCACCCCATATATAGATACAAATATCAGATAACAAATCATACAGAATTTACATGTCTCGTATGCTCAAATACAGATGTCATATGCATTTATACAGTACATTCTAATCATACATATTGGTTTCTCTAGTACTCAAATCAAACTATCAAAATATCAGATCTCATGCATTAGGGTTTGGGTAGCCCTTACTGACCCTACGGAAGGCCCACAGTCGATCGGCATGACGTGAGTGACTCTAGGGAAAATTTCAGAATATTGGGCCTACATGCTCGTGTGGGCCCACACGGCCTAGCCTATGACCCACACGCCCAAGATCGGCCTATCTCGTGTGGCCCATACAGCAACACACTTGACCTTCACACAGCCGAGCACACACCCGTGTGGCGTTGACGGGCTACTTTTTTTATTTTTGCCAAACCTTAATTTCTCGTGTTTTCGTTACACGTCTGGTTCGTTTTTCGAAGCAACTTAAACAATGAAAATCCCAACACCTATAACCAACAAATTTCAACAAATTAATTCCCCACGAACTCTCCAATTTTGGAAACAGATGACTTTAATAATCCTAACATGTTGAAAAGCCAACAACCATAACTATGCTAAATTGATAGAGCCACTTACCCTCGAAACAGCGATCCATGCAATCACTCTGCCGGAAGAGCACCAACTGACACACGATTCGCTCCTAGATATTCAGTAAACACAAACCAAAGGAAATAGTTAAACAGAGTAACCCTTCAACACCATCAAAAACCATTGAATCAGTCATCAATTCCATAACAAAACTTAAACTGAACCACACACTTACCAAACGATAGCAACCAAATTCAATGACCGAGATTCCCAAATACAACTTGAATTTTGTTTGACTTAGAAAGTAAGTAGAATAGAAGGTGAAAAAAATAGAAAGAAGGAGAAAGAGGAAAACGTGAAACATGAAGAATGGCAGATATTGTTTTTTGGGAAAATTATTTCTTCTTCTGAATAATGCCCGCAATATTGACTAACCTCATTAACCACCTAATCCCTTAAAATCCTCCTCCAACTTCCACAGAATTTTAATCCCATTAAACCTGCACTACACAATTGACACATACCAAAACAAAAATATTACTAGCTACTCACTCAGGGATTCAAACATAGGACCCTAGGGTAAGCTGACACCTTACCACTAAACCAGTAGACTCATTCTGATATGATCTTACTAATAATATAATATAAGTCAAACTGCCAAAGGATAGGCTAGGATCAAAATAGAAAAAAATTCCAAATGTGAGACTTGAACCCAAGAACTCATACACAGACCTAGAACACTTAGCCACTGAAGCAAATATATATTTATGACATAATTCACAAAAAAAGGTTAAATAATCAAAGTGTTACATAGTAACTGGTGGAACACTGAATAATAAAACACTCGAGATAGCTTATGAGTTTATTGAGGAAATGACACTGAATAATTATCAGTGGCAAGTCATTAGAACAAAACTAATGAAAGTAGCTAGTGTTTTTAATCTAGATGTAGTTACTATGTTGTCAAGCCATTTGGAAGCACTGAATAAGAAAATTGATGATTTATATTTTTTATAAGGTGAATTCAGTGATGCAATGTGCTGCGAATAGAGTGTGGATGATTAATTCAAAATGTTTACCCTTCGGTTCTAGCACAGAGAATAAGCAAGTCAACTTTATCGGAACAATTCTAGACCTCAAAATAACGCTTATAATAACTATAATACAAGTTAGATGAACCATCCCAACTTTCCTTGGGGTGGTCAAAGAAACCAGAGAACATAACCCCCTCTAGGTTTTTAAGAACCATATCAGTAAGAGAAAAAACCGAAACTTGAAGAGATACTTGTCAAATTTATTTTAGTTTCTAAAACTAGATTTCAAAACAATCAGACAGCACTGAAAAATCAACAAGCGTAAATTTAAGGACATGAAAATCATATTGAACAGCTTGCCAAACTTATTTCGAAAAGACCACAACGTAGCTTACCTAGCAATATTGAAACTAACCCAAGGGAGCAAATCTATACAATTATTGTTTGAGACATGGAAGGGTTAGTTGAACCTGAACAGAAACCGAAACTAAAAGCTATTGCGAAAGATGATGAGGTTAAGAAAAGTAAAAAAGATCAAAATTCGGTGGTTAGAGAATACAAACCTCGAATTCCATATCCAAAAACATTGAAAAGAGACCACACAAATGAACAATATTGTAAATTTCTTAAGTTTTTAAAAAAAAATTAAAGGAGCTGTTAAAAAATTAAAGGAAGTTAGACAACTTATCGACTGTGGAGCTTAATGTAGTTTGTTCGATCATTCTCCAAAACAAACTACCCAACAAACTTAAAGACCCAGGGAGTTTTAATATTCCTTGTCTTATTGGTAGTTTAAATATTGAAAATATTCTGGCTGATTTAGGGGCTAGTACAAATGTCATGCCTTATAAGATGTTTAAACAACTTGGTCTTAGGAAACCCAAACATACTAGGATGAGTATTCCATTAGTGGATAGATCAATTAGATATCCTAGGGGTATTATTAAGGATGTACTTCTGAAAATTGACAAATTCATATTACTTGTTGATTTTCTTGTATTGGACATGGATGGGGATAGTGGGGTAACTATGATCTTAGGTTGACCCTTTTTAGCCACCACTAGAACTATTATCGATGTTGGTATTGGTGAACTTGTGCTTCATGTAGGTGATGAAAATATTACTCTTCAAGCATGTGATTTTGTGAGAGTCCTTAGTGAGCGAGATGATACTAATTGTTCTGTTAATGTTAGAAACCATGTGGTTCAACGTTCTTTGCAGAAAACCTTTCATGAAAATGTGTTGGAGCTATATTTCGTTCAAGGTGACAGAACCTGAGCAACAAGTGAAGGGCGAATGGTGCAACTCAATGAACTAGATGAATGACGAATGAATGTTAAGGAGAAACCAAGAAAAACGATGAAGAAACAAAGCGACGCCATGATGTGCATGTGATTAGAACGAATTAATTCAAAGTTGGGGACAAAGTACTGCTAGACAAATCAGATCTACGAGTGTTCCCTTCAGAGCCTAAGGGTCGAACCCATTTATGGTACTAAATGCTTTTCCATACGGTACAATTAAGGTAACACATTCTGAATTCAGCACATTTAAGGTAAATAGTACTAGACTAAAATCTTATTTTGACGATAAAAATAATAATGAGAAGCGTGATCTTCAACTCCAAGGTCCACATTAACCGTGAGCCTAAAAAAGGAAGTCAAGCTTACACTCTAAATAAGCGTTTCTCGGGAGGCAACCCAAAAGTTTAAATTTTGTTGCATGTTAAATTTGCAAATGAAAAAAAAAACCACATAGCTAGGAGTGATACACACAGCCAGGACACACAGGTATTTCCCAAGCCGTGCACATACTAGAGCAACATTTTTTAATTTTATTTCGACTTATACAATAATAGAGAGTTACTTGGTTTAAAGACATTGTCGTGTAGGGCCCATGGCTTGGACACATGGAAATGTCCAGGGCTATATGAATCTTGAGGCATAATTCTTTTAGATTTCGATTGTTACAAGACTTGGAGACATAGTTGTGCAGGCCACACAGCCTGGACACATGGTTGTGTTCAAGGCCATGTGTATACTAGAGTAAATTTTTCTATTTTATTTCAAAATAGTGAGTTACACGGGTTAAAGATATGGCCGTGTGCGACACACGGCTTGCCATACAAGCGTGTGTAAGACCATGTTCTCTGCACAACCTTGTACACAATCATGGGAGAAGTGAAGGATAATCATACACAGTCTGGCACATGGTCGTGTGAGAGACATGACCTAGACACACTGGCGTGTCCTACACCATGTGAAAACTGGGAATCATTTTATTCGTATTTTTACTTGACACATGGACTAAAACTGCACACACAGGTGTATGACATGGCCGTGTGGCCCAACACAGGCTGAAATACGATCGTGTCCCCTTTTAAAGCCCTAATTAACTTTTTTTTGTATTTTCCTCCTATCCCAACCCCTTCCCAAAAACCCTAGTCACCCCCACCAATCCTAGCCACCGACATATCTCACCATCGCGTTTCTCTTTTCCTCTCTCCTTCAAGCTACATACCACACACACACACATAGACCCCTAATCGGTCCACCTTCGAACTAGTCTTTCTCTTTCCCCTCTCTTTCACTGTCCATCAAACCTCTATCTCCCTCTTTTTCCCTTTATTCTCTCCCTCGCACAAATAGACCCAACACCTCGAATCTTCGACCACCGTTTCCCTTCCCTCACCCTTATCCCTCATCGAGACCTTTTGCCCCAATTTATACCCTTACCAGTCTAACCACCATGCACTTCTACCCCACAAACCACCCCTGTCCTTCCTCTTTTGTTGACGCCACTAACTTTGGTCATTGTTGCCATGCGCGCCTCCACTACCATCTGTAAAACTACCAACCATTTGGTCAATTTCTCTTACTATTGATTATTTTTATTATTTTTATTATTTTATAACTTTTATTTACATATTTACATATTTATTTTTTTATTTTAAGTATTTTTATTATTAGGCTTTTATTCGTATTAGTTTTGTTGTTTCTTCTCCATTTTAGTATATTTCATCTGCTCCTTATTGGCTAATTAACTTCATTTATTTATTTCTATTTAGTTCGTAATAGTATTTATTTTAATTTTTATTTTAGCAATAGTTAGTTCTAATTGTATGATCTAGTTGTTGTTTTGAGATAACTTGTGCGCTAATTTATTTTATTTTGCATGCTGATTGGTTTAATCTGCTCGATTACTTGCTGCTTATCTTAGTACATCTCTTATATTGGGTTGTTAGTTTTCTTCTAGGTACTTCATTAGAAACACTTGAGGTAAGACTAAGGCTATCATACCCACTTCAAAAAAACAGAACACTCCGGTCGCGACCTCATCATCGAGCGTTACCGTTAATGCACACCATCATTGTCTACAATTTCCATCGAGTCCTCACAAGGACCTCTATCAGCATCTCAAACAGTGACCAATGGGATTGGGTCATTGTATTGATTGGGTGACCTTAGATCACATTCGCTTAGTTTATAGAGTGCGAGCATTGATTGATACAGATTCATGGGACCAATTCTTCTCCATCGTTGAGCCCACCAGCCTAGAGCTTACACTAGAGTTTTGTTTGACATTTTTCTTGCAACACGTGATGTTATCTCACGATGAGTTGCGCACTATTTCTTTTCGACTCTATGGTACAACGCATTATCTGAGTGTCTCGGTCTTTTGCACTGCCCCTGGACTCTATTCTGAGGAGTTCATAAGTGCCGAGGAGCTCCTCACCTTATACCGGTACATCCATTATTCGTTGTCTTTATGCTGGACAAAACTTACTGCCCGTACGGCGCCATATGACTCAAGTTGGTCAAAGGCGACTTCCCTACCTCGAACATTACGCTATAGCTATACCATCTTAGCACTCACATTGGTTGATCGAAAGGAGAGCACTGGGGTCGTTGGTACATTCAACACTTATTTTCTTTGGAGAATAGCGACGCTACACACCTTTGGTCTTGCTTACTTCGTCGCCCTTGCTTGCCACCAACAGTCCAAGCATAGTAAGAAGGGTCCTATTTGTTTGGGCCCTCACATTACTCATCTAGCATGATATTTTGTCCTCCTTGACACTCTGGAGTGTTTGTCCTCCTTCACATTGGTTGGATAGATGGTCCCACAAGGATTATCGATTATGAGTCACATAAGGATGATCGAGTGACAATATGGAGTGAGTCCTCCTCGATACAGACTGTCTCATTTTGACCCTCAAGATGAGCATGAGGACTTCCCCGACGATGTTCCTTCCCACTATGAGGATCCACCTCATTATCCACCTCCAAGTCACTCTACTGCTACTTCTACTATTACACTAGAGGACCTCTCCAAGCGGTTCGCCTATTTTGAGCAGCGTTGCTTTCAGCAGTTTGATAGTATTGACACAACTTTACAATAGATCTGTCAACATCTCTATATTTCTCCTATTGAGTCTATGCCTCATGATCTCGACGTATGTCCCCCGAGGACAATCACTATGTGTTTTGTTTTCTATGTTTTCCGTGCTTTTCTTTTTATTGTTGGTTGTTTTGTTTTTATTTCTTAGACTTCTTTAGCTTATTTCTCCTTTGAGGCGTATTTTTATTTTGATGATTGTTTTTTATTTGATTTTGTAACCTCTTAATCTTCTTCTTTATTTGTATTATTTTCTTATTAGTTTACTTGGAACCATGCATTACATTAAGATTTGCCCACAACTCCGATTTGCACTATTCTGGTGATTTCATTAATATTCAGGGCAGTTTCAATTTTCTCCCTCTCTTATGATATTTTGCTTATTCTGTGCTTATATATGTTTGTACATTTAGGACAATGTACATCTTAAGTGTGGGGAGGTTGCTTATATAATTGTGATAAAATACCTTAATTATTTGTTATGTTTAAGTAATTTTCTCATACCTCCATTAGAGTGAATTTTTTGATTTGGGATTTTTAATGATGTTGTTTTGGATTAATTTGTAAATATTTGTGTATTGGTTGATATAAACTTTAAGACATGAGAGAGTGAAGCATGATAAGTTGTTTTTCAGAAATAAATATTTGAATTGAGGTATTATCTTGAAGTTTTAAATTTGCAAATTTGACATCAAAATCATGATTTTTGTGATATTTTGAACCTATAGAACGTACACTTTTCATACTCATTTTATTATTGGTTATGAGTGTGTCAACTTGATTTGTTATTATAAAACTTGCTTCGATTATGCATGTCGAGACCACACCATTGATTTGATATGCTAAGATGATAGAAACACTTAGGTTTTAACCCACTTAACCTATTAAAAGCTTACCTATTGAATTAACCCTTAGTGAACCCTTGAGCCTAACACATTTTTTTTATTAACCCGTTAATGTTAACCCATAACCCATATTTTTGTTATAATTTTTTTCTCATTTTATTGATTCCTTTTTTGTCGAGATTTGATTTGGTTAGTTGCCTAACTATGTCCCATTATTTGAATTGCTAAATCTTTTTTATTAATCTTGAAAATAATAATAATAATAATAAAACAAAAAATTGAAAAAAATAAAATAATTAATTTTTTTTAGTTGATTGAGCTTGAATAATTAGTTTCATATATTGTTGAAAAGTTGGTTTTTATTCCTATTTATTCTTGATTGATACACTTTCTCTTAGTCCAACATTTAATTATTTTTCTAGTTTGGTAATGTATCAACTTGATCTCGATTATTACCAGCTTTTCTGGCATTTTTTCCATACCCTTAACTTAAGCCCCATTACAACCTCTTAAAAACCTCTTGATTGGTGTGTCATCTCATTTTATAATGGTGGAGATTTGATTTTCAAGCAAGCCTATGGTTAAGACATTTCTTGTTGACTGCTGAGTGCATATTTCTTGAACCTTAAATACTTTGAGTGAATCTTTAGTGAGGATGTCAATTCTTGTTGATTTTAAATTAAAGGTAATTACTTAAATAAGGGGAGATGCCTATGTTTTCGTGCTTTAAAATTTTCAGCTTGGATTGTTTGAGTGTTTAGTGTCCTTTTAATTGAAATGGCAACGCATGATTGTTTGCAAATTATTTTGAGACATTATTGATGAAAATGACAAATTGAGAAAGGTTAACTTTAATGTGGGTTGAGGATTTTGCTTAAGGACAAGCAAACGCTTAAGTGTGGGGATATTTGATAAGTGATAAAAGTAACATGTTCTAATCCTGTTCTTAATGCGTTTTTAGATGATTATTTATGCAAATTGGTGAATTTTATGTTCCTAATCCTTTAAATTTATATTTCTATACTTAGGAGAGCATTTGGGAGCAAAAGGAGCAAAAAATGAGCGAAAATCGGATAACTAGAGTAGATTTCAAGAGCCACACGGGCTGGGCCTTCCAATACGGGTTGCCATATGGTCATGTGTTAGACTGTGTCAATTTAACAATTCACATTCCAAATACGCAGAAAAATGCAATTTTTTGCTTTTTCAGACATTTTGAGACCTATAAATACCAAATAGAAGAAGATAATAGGGTGCAATAAGAGATTACTGAAGAAAACAACTCAAAGAACACCATTGCAGTTGACTCTAAAGCAAATTTCCATCAAGATTGAAAACCTCCTTTTAATTTCTTTGAAGTTTTTTATGAGTTTCTTTATTTCTTATGATTATACTGTCTTTGAGATGTTTTTATTTACAATTATGAACTAATTTTCTAGATATCCAGGGGAGATAAACCTTATGATGAATTCTGTTATTTGATTTCTGTTGTACACAATAACTACTTAAATATTATTCTCAGTTATGTGTGCTTATTTCTTATTTTAATATTACTAGAGTATTAATTAATGTTTAATGTGCTTAAATCAGAGGATGAAAAATCTCTGTTTAAGAGTAAATCAAGCATAATTGAGTGAAGTTACATGCAATCTTAGAAATAGGACAACATAAATCTACAAGATTAGAGTCAAATCAAATAGGGGAATCAATAGATCGAATTAATGGGTTATAAGGGTTTTAATTAGAAAGAAAACACTCAAATTTGTCGGTTAAATAATAAGAAAACAATAATTACTAGTATATTTAGTTTTCATGGGAACAATATCTTTATTCACTGTAACTATATTATTTATCGATAGGTACACTTGCTTTTATTGTATTTTTAGTTGATTTTGTGACTATCTACGACAATCTTTACAAATTAATGAATTATTCTCAAATCAAATGCACTCACAGTGGAACTTCAAGGAAAGTGTGAGCAAAGACTTTTCATTTGCATCTCAGTCAAACATCGTTTGTTTGTACTGGTGCTACTTAACTCTGCTTTTGTTTCTTTAAAATCTATTACTGACTTCTTAATTCATTTCCCTCAAACAAAATAACAATGGAAATGCGTTTTCAGTTAGCGCTTTACTTTATCCTCCTACTCCTGTTCCTGTTATGCCCACTATTACAAGCAGCAGAACTTCAAGAACCTGCCTGTGGAGAAGAAGTATGTGGAAATATTACAATTCCATCCCCTTTTGGAATCCGTCGCAGCTGCTATGCAAAACCTTTGTTTAGAGTAACTTGCAACGAAACCCTCAATGGGGAAAAGCCTTTCATAAACGTAAATGGCATCAATCTGGAGGTACTTGGAAAAGCCTTATATTCAAACGCCATTCTCATCAGCAATCCAGTTACTTACATTAATTGTGATCATATAAACGAGGCTAGAGTGAGTGTGAATCTCTCAGGCACTCCATTTTTCTTCTCAAGTGACATGAATTATTTCGGGTCAGTAGGTTGCGAAAGTTTGGCTACTATTTTAAGTAACGGAACTGATTCACTCGGCGGCTGCATTCAACCAACGTGTGACGATGGTGTTTCTGAATCTGGCTGCTTTACTGAAATTACTGGAAATCTCACTTCCTATACCGTAACCATGACAGCCATGTATCCTGACAACAACAGATGCGCATCTGCTTTCATGTTTAGCATGTACTCTTTCCGTAGTGTTTACCCATTACCCCCTGGCATCAGTATTAAAACCACGCATGTTCCTGCCGTGCTCAACTGGGATCCCACCTATTGCGGTGACGCAGGTCAGTCACGCGCTGTCACTTCAATTGTTTGGCTTTCATTTTTCTTCTTTTAATTCAGTTAATATACAAATTTTGCTAATTGTTTAAAAGCAGTCTTTAGAAACATTAATTATATGAGTTAAAAAAATTAGAGGTTTTAGTATATTCATTTTGTATATCAATATTTTTGTTTTTCAAAAATTTATACCTGAAAGTTTTTAAGGCCAAAAATAGTTATACCTAAAACTTTTGTATTTCAAAAATTGAATTAATACGAGATTAAATTAAATTAAATTAAATTATTAATTTTTTAGAGGAGTTAAAAATTCAAAATTTTATATTTAATCAAGGATTAAAGTGTTTATGTTAATTTTGGGAGAGGCAAAAAAAGGTGTAGTTTACTAATTTGTTCACTTAATCAGGGAGATCAAGGACACCGTTGGCTTCATGTTGGTTATATATATATAAATATTTTTGTATTATGTTTCGGTTCATTCCATAATTTGCATATTCTGTTTTAAATCTAAGTTCATTTATCTTGGAAATTGAATCATTACTTAAAAAAAATTAAGAATTTAATAGTTAGAATAAAATTAGCAGAATAAAATTAACAGGGTATTATGTAAAGAGAGAATTTATCTTGGATTTAATGTCACAAATTTAATTAAAAAAATTAGTCAAGAGTAACACAAATATATGAATGCTTTTATTTCCTACAAACATTGGATGTGCAGTAGATTTTGCAATTTACACCCTTTTTGCTAAGCCCGCAGGATGCGGAAGACCAGGACTAGGACCTATCAACTTCCACACCTATAAGGTAGAGTCTTGTGGGAATATTACTTTTCACTACCCTTTTAGAATGGACCAAGATGATTCTAATGATGATTGGTTTGAAGTAATTTGCATCAAAAAGGCTAGTGGAAAAAAAGTGCCTTTCTTAAACATAAATGGCATGAATCTGCAAATACTAGACTTTAATTTTTTAAGTGGCACCGTCATGGTCAACCATCCAACAACTTACTTCAATTGTCGGAAAGACCACCGTAATGGGATGAGTCTCAACCTAACAGGCACCCGCTTTTACTACTCAGATGCCTACAACAACTTTTGGTCTTCAGGTTGTGATAATTTGGTTACTGTTTTCGGCAGCGAAATAGATAATCTTATAGGCGGATGTTTGCAACCAAGTTGTAAGATTAATGATGAGACTTCCTCTATTGATGGTTGTATTGTTAATGTTCCTCAGGGTCTTAGTTCATTCTACGTAAACATGAGTAATAAGCTTGATTCTAGTGATTATAGGAGGAAAAGATCATGCGAATTTGCTTCCATGATTTCTTATGACTATGATCTGACCTTTAATGTAAGTAATACGACTCATGTCCCAACACAACTGCAATGGGGCACACGAATATTTGGAGTGTGCCAGTTGAATAAGAGTTTGGACACTTCTTGTACATCCGATGGTGAATATTGTTGGTCGAGGTTGAGCTCTAATCATCTATGTGTGTGCGACAGGGATATCAACGTCGATTATTTGACGTTATGCACAGGTATGAGTTAACGTTTTGTTTTAGGGAACTTTTTCCTTGTATCTATATTATCTTTATTTATAGGTATATCTCAACCTAAAAATTATTAAAATATCTTTCTATATACAAATTAAGTTATATTATTTAAGGGTATTCTAGTCTTTTTATATTCTTATATAAAATCTAACATTTTTTTAATAAAATTAATTATTTTTAAAGTTTTTATGGCTCTAAATGAAATAATTTGTTTGAAATTGAATAAAAATTAAAAATAAAATCAATACATTCTTTATACAAAAATTGTTAATGCTGTTATAGTTTAAACTTATTTTATTATTTTTAATAATATAAAGACTAAATAGATCCATTTAATAATAGACTAATTTGACCCAATCAGTATAGGATAAGGAACTCTCAGATACTTGAACCAAATTATATGATTATAACTTTTTTTTATTCAATTTGTAAATGACAGATGGGAAATGTAGGAATTATAAGTATTGTAGCATTCTTTGTTTGACTACCCCTAGCTACTACTGCTCGTCGAAGTCTTACCCTCCTCATTATGAATACAATAGTACGAGATTTCGTTGTGAGCGCAAAATACAAACTCAAAACTCTCATAGCTTGACAAGCATTATTGTAGGTACGTGTTGAATTTCCACTTTTTATTTTTAAAGTGAAATTATTATGGTTATTAGATTATATCAATTCAACCAGTGATATATTTACTTTTGAATGCGTGATGCAGTAACAGTTGATATTAAATTTGTAAAAAAATTCAATATCAAAACAATGGATGTTGCAATAAGGTTCTCTCGGTGTTCATTTAAAATGAAACTTTATTGAAACATTTTCATCATTTTTTAACATGTATCTGAAGTTTCAAATTTACCTTTTAACTATGTTTCTTATATCTACATAGGTTGCAGCACTAGTATTGGGACACTATTTCTACTACTCGCAACATGGAGTATGTACAAAGTCCCCAAAAGAAAACAAAAAATCATTTTGAAGCAGAAATACTTCAAAAGGAATGGAGGTTTGTTACTGCAACAACATTTGTCTAGCAATGAAGGTAATGTTGAAAAAATTAAGCTGTTTACTTCGAAAGAGATGGAAAAGGCGACCGATCATTATAATGAGAACCGAATCCTTGGTCAAGGAGGTCAAGGGACTGTTTATAAAGGAATGCTAATAGATGGAAGCATTGTGGCCATTAAGAAGTCCAAAATGGTGGAAGGAAAGAAATTTGACGAAAAGAAGGTTGAACAGTTCATTAACGAGGTGATAATTTTATCTCAAATTAATCACAGGAATGTGGTTAAGCTTTTACGGTGTTGTTTAGAGGCTGAAGTTCCTCTATTGGTGTATGAGTTCATCCCAAATGGTACATTATACGATCTCATTCATAACCAAAATGAAGAATTACCATTGACATGGGAAATGCGTTTACGAATTGCGATCGAAATTGCTAATGCCTTGTTCTATTTGCATTCAGCTGCTTCTGCTCCTATTTATCATCGAGACATCAAATCTAGTAACATACTTTTGGATGATAAATATAGGGCAAAAGTATCAGATTTTGGAACTTCAAAATCAGTTGCACTTGAACAAACACATCTAACCACTCGGGTGCAAGGAACTTTTGGATACATGGATCCCGAATATTTTCGATCAAGTCAATTTTCAGAGAAGAGTGATGTTTATAGCTTTGGAGTTGTTCTTATTGAGGTTTTAACAGGACAAAAACCAATCTCCGCAAACCAATCAGAGCCAGTGAGAAGCTTGGTATCTTATTTTTTGCATTCAATGCAGGAGAATTCCTTATTTAAAATTATCGATCCAATGGTAGTAAAGGATGGTCCAGAACAGGAGATTATGGTTGTGGCTCTGCTAGCAAAAAGATGCTTGAATCTTAATGGAAAGAAAAGACCAACCATGAAACAAGTAGCAATGGAGCTGGAGATGATTAAAGCTTCAGGTGGAACTGTTATTGAAGACTGTGGTGATGAAGAATCTGAAATAGATGACATGATCCATTCATGGGATACCAATCCTAGCAGTTCAATGTCTAGGGCAATTACAACCGACAGTGTAACTTTTCCGTTAAATTCATCTTTCTAGTTTCCAACACTCTTGAAACAATTTCGCTTGATTGATAGCCTTTAGCTTTTGTATTTGTCACACTGGTGGAGTCCAGTGATTGCCCAAGAATTCATACTTGTTTCACTCAATGTTATTTTATCTCTTGAAGGTATTTCTTACACAAGTTCTGGATATGTTTTTTTTTCTATTGCTAAGTCGATGACTTTATTAATTAAAAAGACCTCCAAACAGGGATACAAAATCCAAGGGTACCATCAATCGAAAGAATGGTAACCCTAATTATCCACATCTCCTTTTGCTTTTCTTCTTCTTCTTTTGATATCTGAAGATGAAATAAGAAGAGGTGATTAACTCATCATAGTAATAGTAAGCCTTTACTGAGTTGAGAACAACTAAAGAAAGCACGGGATATTAACAGAATCCAACATAACCTTATCGCCATTTTCTTCGATGCCATTACCGCTCTTTCAACAACTCTCGAACCTTCAATTTCAACTCTTGTCAGAACCCCTCTGATTGTTCATATTCTTCTTCACATTTTCCCTACAAATAAACATACTAGCTTAGTCCGTTCTCTTGCAATAAAAATATAGGGGAATTGGAGGGGACAAGTCAGCAGTAAACAACCAATTCCATAAAAAGTAACATCTAAGCAGAGAATAATTTATTAAAAATCATAAAAATAAAAATATTAATAATTATTAAATAAAACTCAATTGGTTCAATTGTTTTTAGCTCAACTCGTAGATAAAAGTGATTTTTTTACTTTTTTGAGATCAATATATCAATCGATTTCTAGTCCAACGAAATAATCCAATCTAATTTCAACATTGCATTATGATTTTTTTACTATTGGTTTAAAAAAAACATTTCTACTATTGAACATTATATATATATATATATATATTACTTTTAATTAATTATATACATGTACATATCAACGCTTCAAGAAATTCATATCATAATTTGCAACAAATGTTGTAGCTCAAATGACATATCGTAATCTCCACATCAGCAGCAATCCTGTACATAAACGTGCATACGACCTTGTTGGCATCAATCATCCATTTATGCATAAATATAAGTTGTGACTATCACATATCAAATTCCAAAATTCATCAATTGTATTTGAGTACGAATTACACATAACTAGTGATACATTTAAATATTTTTTTTCCATTCTTCTAGTTACTAATCAATAGATATAGCATCATACATTTAAAGATCTTTTCACCTTGCTTGTAAGGGACTCTGATGGATTTGAGGCTTCTGATACATAATACACACAATATGTAACAACCCGTTTTTGGGTCAAATTGTAATAGTGGTTTCGGGACCACAAATCCAAAGTCAAAATATTTATTTTATTATTTTAATAAGGTCTACAGCATGATAAATTAATTATGTGAAAGTTTCGTAAAGAAATTTTACCATTTAAATGCTTAATTCGGTAAAAAGAATTAAATCGCGTAAAGTGTAAAAATTGAGTTCTATTAGCTAAAAGTGTTTAAATGCTATAGAATTTAAAGGAGGAAGTCCTTATGTGTTAATTAGTCCAATTATGAGATAGAGGCTGAAAATGGTTTGGTAATGTGGTAAATTGAATTAATTTTTAAGGTTAAATTTGTAATTTGGTAATTAAGTAAAGTAAAAATAAAATAAACAAAGGTGTCATCTTCTACCCATTATTTTTCCACCAAAAAATGAGAAAGAAAACACCATTGATATAGCTTCAAAGGTTCTGCCATCTCAAGGTTTGATATTAAGTTCATTTTTACTCGGTTTTTAATAATTTCTACGTTTTTTAGATCGTTGCAGTTTAATCTAGCTAACCCGTATCTCCGATTTCAAAACTGTTAAAGTATTTGAATGTTGCCATTGTTGAATGCATAAGTATTTTGTTAGTTGATGATGGAAAATAAATCATTGTTGTTAGATGTACAAGTTTTGTAAAGTGAATTTTGGTAAAAATATCAATTTTTGATCAAATTGTGAAATATGAAAATTTAGTGGTTGAATTTTAAATAAATGAAAAATATGGGCTGATATGATAATGGGTAATATTCGACCAGCATGAATTTGTATTAAATTGAAAGAATTGTGATTTTATGTGATAAGGGCTAAATTGTAAAAATGTGAAATAATAGAGGCAAAAATGTAATTTTGCTAAAATGTGTAAATTATGCTAAATTGAATGAAATGATGATTAACTAAGTAAATTTTGATATTATATAGATTGAGATAAACAAGATTTGGATCTAGAACGGGGGAAAACAAAGTATCGAATTAGTCGACCTAATTCATCATTACAGCGAATGAGGTAAGTTTGTATGTTTAATAAGCATTAAATCATATATGTATAAATGCTTAATTAATATAATTGTGGTAAATGATATATTATTGAAATGAAATGTGAATGCTATTGAGTACAATACTACGAAAATGACCGATAGAGATTCGATACAACAAAAGTTCCAGTTGAACCTTAAGAATAGATAGGATACAAATGTCATGACATTAGGGTTACTGAGACTACGAGTAAGACCTTATCTGGGATATGGCATCGATATGGGACTTCGTGTAAACCATAGCTGGGCTATTGGCATTGATACGAGATTACATGTAAGACCATATCTGGGATATGGCATTGGTACGGTACTGTGTGTACGAGATTCCCGAGTATCCTTTAGTGTTCCAAACGGTTCAAAGGGAAATGTTGACGAAACGTGGTTACAAGTGATGGTTCGACTCAGTCAAGGTGCTTGTGACATAAATCGACAAGTAAGTGTTAAAAGTGAATTTCATATGATGAGTAAGTGGAAAACTATGAGAATTCATATGGTTCAATTAAATATATATAAATGTCATGGCTATTGATTTGAATATAGTTTATTTCTATTTGCTTATGCTTATGTAAATGTGAATGAATTAATAAGAAGTATTCAAACCATATAAGCATTGAAATGAATAAACCTGTGAAATTCTTGGTAAACTATGTGAATGGATACATGACATAAAGGTGGAATTATACAAGTTATATTATAGTATTTATAATGGCTTAAAATGTGTTTATTTGATGAGATGAGTTATTATCATACGAGCTTACTAAACTTTATAGCTTACTTTGTTATCTTTTCTATGTTTATAGTGATTCGAAGGCTCGCTCAGGTTGGAAGTCATCAGAGATCATATCACACTATCCAGCTATGGTTTGGTACTTATAAGCTTTGTGATATTGGTTATATGGCATGTTTAGGTTTTGTGGTTATTTGTTGAGTATAAGTAATTTTGGTGATTGATGTATATGTGCTTGATATGTATTTATCCATAAGATTTGGCCTGATAATGATGTAAGGTTTGACAAGTATAGGCTATGGTTACTTTGGTTTGGTTGTTGGAAGTGTTTTTGGCTATTTGAAATGTCATGATTAAGTTATGTGGTTTAAAGTATATATATTCCCATGGAATATAGGTTATTTTGGTAAGTTTAATGATGGTTTAAGATATTCAAATGGCCATTTGGTATGTGTTGTGTAATAGCTTGAGATGTGCCTGGTTTTGGTTTGTATTTGAATGCCAAATTGGTTAATAAAGTATGTTGATTTAGGATATGATATATATGTGAATTTTGGCTTATGAATTTTGTTGTTTGGTATGTGATTTAGTTAAGTAAATGATTGTGATATAAGCTCTGAACAGATTGGTATTTAAATGGTTTATAATGTGATGATTTGAGATTGATTTGGCAGTTTAATTGTGTATAGAAATGGTATCATTTACACTTGTATAGGTATGTTTCCTTCGGGTGAGAAAGGTGGCTTGTAACTAGCCTATTTTCATCCATACAGACAGAGCACATGGGTGTGTAACTCAACCATTTGTGACTCACGGTCATAGTACACGTCCGTGTGTCCCCTAGTGTTGCAATTGGAAGCAAGTCAGCATGCTCCACACGGCCTCACACACGAGCGTGTGAATAGCCGTGTGGCATAAGTCAGTATACCCTATAGGTTTGGCATGGCCTAGCATACGGTCTGGACATGGGCATGTGTCCCCTATTTGATGAAAAATTTTCTAAATTTCCCAAATTTATTCTGAATTATCGGTTTAGTCCCGAACCATTTCTAAAGCATGTTTAAGGCCTCGTAGGCCCTTTTAAGGGATAAAGTGATTGTATTTGAATGAGGTATGATTATGAATGTTGAATTATGTTATAAGTTTAGTAATGCCTTTTAACCCTATTTCAGCGACAGTTGCAACTTAGGGGTTTTACACAATACATACAGATCATTAACAGCCACAAACACAACAAAAATCAAACAAAAACGCAAATATAATCTAGGTCCTCTTAAACCTAAAATTTTGACTAGTTAAGTTGAAACTTAAATTTTTAATCTGATCTCATTTTGTTACTTGAAATTGATTCTAAATATTTAATTAATCACTTTAGAACAGATATAAACCACTTAAAACACCTAGGCAGTTAGAATTAAATTTTTCGAAATATCACTCAAGAACGCCTTGAAGAAAAATCTTCCAATCTTTAAAATCTTTTAATGACTTGTTAAAGTAAGATTAGAAACCTTTTAATCTAATCAAAATAAATTGAAAATGACTTCAAAATCGAAGTTTAGTTTGGAAATCCAAATTTCTCCATTATTAATCTCAATTTTCGACATAATCCATTAAACTAATAAAAACTCATTTTATAGAATCAAAGAGTTAGGTTTGAGAGTAAACAGAGAGTTTTGGTCCTTACAAAATTTTCAAATAATGAGCATGAAAGAGGGAAGAATTGCGTTTTATAATTAAGAGTTGTTCCAAATCCCAACTCTTTTAATTTTTGATCAAATTGTTTGCGGGCAACTCTCAACTTTTCCCTATTTTTGAATTAGTCCTCTTTTCTAATTAAAAGCTTTTCTTGATTCCTTTTCTTTTTCTTTTGAAATCCATTTTAAGGTAGGTTACATAATTCTGAATTTTGTACCTAATTTTGGACTCTAATTTTCAAGAATTAATCCCAAGACTCAAATTGAAAACCTAAAATTGAAAACTTAATTTACTAAACTACTAGGCCAAATTTTGAGATGTAACAACCAGACCTAAGTGTAAATGTGGCATTTATAAGCCAAAAGTTTATTAATAGAGAACCACAGTCAATTGAAGAAGCATTCTCTTCTACACATTGGAAACAAGCTGCTCAACAAGAGTATGATCCTCTCATAAAAAAAAACACCTGGTCATTGGTTCCTTTACCACCTGGACGAATTCCTATCGGCTACAAGTGGTTGTTTAAAGTGAAGAGGAATTCTAATGGACTACTACTAGGTACAAAGGCTCAATTAGTTGGCAAGGGCTACTCACAAGTGGCAGGCCATGAATACACAGAGTCACAAATACATTCAACCCAGTTGTCAACCCCGTCACCATCACAGTTATTCTATCATTTGCAGTTACTAAAGGAGTAAAGGCTGGAAACTCTGACAAGTTGACATGAATAAAGCTTTTCTCAATAGAGATCTTTTGGGGAAGTTTACATGATGCGACCTCCAGGGTATCAACATTAATCTGGGGATCAACAACCAGTAATTTTCAAGTTAAATATAGCTCTTTATGGCCCTAAACAGGCTTCAATCGCCTGGGTCAAGAAGCTAAAGGTGTATCTTATCTCAGTAGGATTTGTTGTGGCTAAGTTCGTTGCATCATTGTTCATCAGACAAGTGGGACTGAAGTTATTTATTTGCTGATATACATTGATGATATAATTCTTACTGGTAACGATAATGAAGCTATTGATTTGGTTGCTAAAAATCATAATGTTGCCTTCTCACTTAAAGATATGGGTCGTTTGCATTATTTTTTGGGTATTGAGGTTATGTATACTGATCAGGGTTTGTATATTAGCCAACAAAAGTAGATTTTGGAGCTTTTGGAGAAAAGTCAGATGACTCAAGCTCATGGTATACCTACCCTTACGATTAGTTCTGCAATTTGTCGATGTCATGAGAGAATCATCTTGAAGATGAGGGTTTGTATAGAAGTCTTGCTGGAGCTCTTGAATATGTGGTTATCACATGGTCTGAGATAGCCTATACTGTTAATAGAATTTGTCAGTTCATGCTTCGTCCTTTGAATACTCATTTCAAGGCCATGAAGTGTATTCTTTGATATTTGGCCGCTACATCAGATCATGGATTACTTTTTAAACTAGCTTATTGTCTCAACTTTTGTGGCTTTACTGATGCTAATTGGGGCCCTGATATTGATGATAAGTGTTTCACCTCTGGATACTGTTTGTATTTTGGTGGCAACCTAGTTTCTTGGTGTTCTAAAAAGTAGGCTACTGTATCTCGTAGCACTACTATGGCCGAGTACAGAAGTATTGCTCATGCTACCACTAAAATCATCCGGTTGGAATCGTTATTTGGTGAACTTAAAATAAAGTTAGATGCTAAGCTCATTCTTTGGTGTGATAATGCTAGTGATGTGGTTGTTTCTTCCAATTTAGTACTTCATTCAAAATTTAAACATGTTAAGCTTGATCTCTTTTTTGTTTGAGTACATGTAACTGTTGGCAAACTTCAAGTTGGTCACGTCCTTGCTCAATGTTAAAGTATAGAGATTGTTAGTACAGAGTTTGTTACTCAGTTATCATTCAGTTTCTTAGTCTGGTATGTAGTTGGTTAGAAGCAGTTACTCATATACAAGTATATAAACATTAGTAGTGTATTGATTCAAGCAATAAAAGAATACTAAGTAATTTCTCAGTAAAGTTTATTTTCTCTAACTTTGTTCTCTGTTCTTGTGAAATAGTGTAGTACCTAACATGGTATTAGTTGCCTAGTTCTTAGTGCTTGCTTCTGCTACCGATTCATGGCTTATTCAACAGATTCTACTTCAGTCGATCATCCTAGTCCTTTTTTTTCCAGCGCACGTTTGATTCAATCATTCCTTCGTCATGACATAGTAAAACTAGATGAAGGAAATTTTGTCCAATGGTAACAACATATTCGACTAATAATAGAAGGATATGAGTTGCAAGGGTTTTTCGAAGGCACGTTACCTGCTTCGCCTAGGTTTGTAACATCTCTAGATGGTGTTTTGACTCCAAATCCAAATGCATATTTGTTTACTCAACAAGATAAGTTGTTGGCCTCTTGGCTCCTATCTACAATTAGTACGTCTTTATTATCATATTTTACAATTGCTAAATCTGCATGCGAAGTCTGGAGCACCGTGACTCGTCTTTTTGCTGCTTCCACTGGTACGAAGATATCCTGTATTAAACATGACCTGCACTCTATCAAGAAAGGTGACTTAACTGTAAAACAATATATCGCCAAAATCCAAAATATCTATGCCTTACTTGCGGCTTCTGGATCTGCTGTTTCAGAGGCTAAAAAAGTAGAAGTTATCCTTGCCAACCTCTTGTTGGACTTTGACACGGTGTTCACTTTGGCATCGTTCTCATCGGAGACTCTTCCTTTCCAAAGATTAGTCGACGTTCTAATGGAGTTTGAAAGTTGTCAGACGCGAGCAGTGAATGATGTTCCGATGCATGCCCACATGGTTGAAGCTCCTTTGGTTACAGCGGTGGCTGAATCAAATCCGCATGATGTGCGTGGTAGGCATTCAATGGCTGGTTCGTGTGGTTGTGGTTTCTGTCCTCGAACACAATGTCAAATCTGAGGCCGATACGGCCATTTGGCGCAGTGCTATTTCTACTGATTCAATCACAAATATGGTGGCCCAAATGCTTCGACCATGGCACGATTTTCCCCTGCTCATGATGGATAGGGGCTGTACGGTGACTTCTTTTTTCGACCTGCTGGTTCCGGTGGACCTGGGCTACATGCGAAGACCATTCCGACGCAATTTCCTAGTAGTAATTCACGGGGAGGATAGCCTCAATATCAAATTTTTGGGTACCACCTGCCGCAACCTAGGGTTACTAATCCCATTGCATATACTACACCTAATGGGACTGGTCGCTGGTTATGGGTTTGGTTTTGCTGGTGGACCCTATGGCACCATTAATGGGTTTGTTGATGGCTCAAATAATCTTATGGTCCATATGACAGACCAAACTTTGGGCGTGATTTTGGGTGAGATTTGGGCCAATACCATTCTTGGCTCTCTAATGGGGTACACAGCCCGACTAATGCAGGCCAAAGTCTTGGGGCGACTGGTCCTAGTGGATAACACAGTGGGCCGGCCAATGCTGGTCCAAATTTTGGACAAAATTCCCTTGGGCCTAATGTTAATTATGTTGACCTTGAAGGCTCTATGCAAAATAATGCTCCCGAAGTTCCGTGGCAAACTAAGGCATAAGCACATGTGTTTAATTTTGACTCCTCACACTGTGTTGGGCTGCCTCGAATTCCTGATTTTCATGTGTCTAATTTTTCGGTTGCCACGCAGTATGGGTCCAACATTGATAATATTGATTAGTATGTCCCTATGCCGTAAGAACCTCGTCATGGTATCCAGATTTATGGGCCATTCATCATGTCTGTCAGAATGCTTCTGGTTTAAATGACTCCACTCCATACTCAAGTACTTCTTCTCTTTTAATGGGGAATGGAGCCCCCACTAAGATATCGTCTATTGGAAATATTATTCTGCCTATAAAGAAGAAGTTATTACATTATCTAATATTTTGTATGTGCCAAGCATCCGAAAAATCTTATGTTTGTCTCTTAGTTTGCTACTGACAACAATGTATTTTTTGAATTTCATCCATCTTATTATGTTATTAAGGACATCCAAACACATGAAATTTTGCTGGAGGGCCAAGTTCGTGCTAGTCTCTATCAATTTTTGGCAGGTCCATTTGTCTCCTCTGATACAATTCCTTCTATTCACAACACCGGGATCCAAGATTGTCATTCAGATGATAATGTCTTTACATTGTGTCATAAAAGTCTTGGTCACCCTTCTACTGCGATTGTTAAACTTGTTCTTGACAAGTGTTGAATTGTTTCCAATAAAAAAATATCTTTATAATGTTTGTATTGCCTATCAGAAAAGGAAATCACATGAATTTCCCTTTTCACAGTTTACTACTGAATATATAGAATTATTTGAATTGGTTGTTTTTTATTTGTAGGGACCGGTTTCTGTTGTCTGTGGGGGTAATTTGTATTATGTTTCATTTATTAACATGTATAGTCGGTTTACCTGGGTTTATCTGATTAAACGTAAATCTTAAGTAGTTGAGTGTTTTCTTTAATTTCAGAAGATGGTTGTCACTTAGTTTGGGAAGAATATTAAAAATTTCAAAGTGATTGGGGTGGTGAGTTTTGTGCTTTTGCATCAGTTCTAGCTAGTCATGGGATTCTTCATCGTCTTTCTTACCCACATACTTTAGAAAAAAATGGTGTTTCTGAGCGTAAACACAGACACATTGTGGAGACCGGTCTTACACTTTTGGCCCAGGCTAACCTACCTATGAATTACCAGGGTTATGCGTTTTGCAGCGGTGTGCATCTTATCAATTGACTACCTACTTCGGTCCTGAAAGGTCAGTCTCCATATCAGATTCTTCATGGACGTGAACCTACGTATGATCACCTAAGGGTATTTGGTTGTTGTTTTCTATATTTACGTCCTTTTGTGCAACATAAGCTGGATTTTCAT
The DNA here is from genome assembly GCA_025698475.1 of Gossypium anomalum. Classification (NCBI taxonomy): domain Eukaryota; kingdom Viridiplantae; phylum Streptophyta; class Magnoliopsida; order Malvales; family Malvaceae; genus Gossypium; species Gossypium anomalum. The sequence continues at coordinate 67,512,763 of CM046964.1, forward strand.
TCACAACCATGTACATTTCTAGGGTATAGCTCTCAACATAAGGGCTATCACTGTCTCACACCAGATGGTAAGGTGATTATCTATCGTCATGTTATTTTTGATGAGCATCGATTCTTGTTCCCTTTGCCAGTGGTGGACAATGTTCAGAATCCTACGTGCTGCCACGTTTGTTCCTATGGTTCAGTCCTCCCCGTCTCAATCCACCGTAGAGACCAGCAGAACCACTGTGCCTTCACCTACGGTACCTTTACCTGCTCCAACCTGCAATCCTGTGTAGTCTAGTTTAGTTGAATCACCAGCTATATGTAGTTCACTACAGACCGTCTCAATTGGTCATCGGCTGAATTAGGGTCTGATCTAAGGGAGTATCATCTTCCAATTTTGTCTACTGAAGCTATTCAGTTAACCACTGCGTCCTCAAATATTCCTCCTATTTCTCGAGGAAATACTCACGCTATGGTTACTCGGTCTAAAGCAGGAATTTTTAAACCCATTTGTCAATAGAAGCTTTAGATTTTGAGCTACGTTCTGTTGAGGAAACTCTTACTCATAAGAAGTGGACATTAGCAGTTCAAGCTGAATTTGATGCTTTAATAGCTAACTTTACCTGGGAACTTGTTCCTCTACCCCATGGTCGAAAAGGGATTGGGTGCAAATGGCTTTTCAAAATCAAGAAGAATTATTATGTGTCGGTTGATTGATTAAAGGCACGATTGGTAGCAAAGGGATGTTCACAGGTACCTGGAAGTGACTTCAAAGAAACATTTAGTCCAGTGGTCAAACCTACTACTATCCAATCCATTTTATCTGTTGTTGTGTCCAATGGATGGCAACTCCGTCAAGTCAGTGTAAATAATACCTTTTTAAATAGCGATCTCACTGATGAAGTGTTCATACAACACCCTCCAGGCTATGTTCAATATGGACCAAATGGTGAGTTGTTGGTGTGTCGTCTAACAAAGGCATTGTATAGATTACGGCAAGCTCCCCGTGCCTGGTTTGTAAAATTGAAACAATTCCTTGTCTCTACTGGTTTTGTCTTATCTAAATTCAATGCTTTCTTGTTTGTTAGAGTTTCAACCAAGTCTACTGTCTATATTTTGGCCTATGTGGATGATATTATTATTACTGGAAGTTTGACTGATGAAATAAACTGTTTTGTTCAGCAGTGCCATAACAAATTTTCTCTAAAGGATATGGGCGATCTCTATTAGTTTTTAGGGATTGAAGTCAATAGGTCATCCACTGGAAGTCTTCACTTGTGCCAGCGCAAATACATTCGGGACCTTCTTGATAGGAGTTCTCTGGCTAATGCAAAGAGTGATCATATGCCAATGGATAGTTCATCTACCTTGTCTAAAGATGAGGGTGATTGGCTTGCTGGCCCTACTGAATACAAAAGTCCTACCGGTGCTCTTTAATATGTGGTTTTAACTCAACCGGATATTACTTATACGGTAAATCGTGTGTGTCAATTCATGCATGCACCTACTACAGTTCATCTGATAGTATTAAAACGTATCTTGAGGTATTTACATGACACTATTAATGATGGGTTGGTTTTTCGACGATCCAACATGCTATCGTTGTTTGGTTATACTAATGCCAATTGGGGTTTAGATTTTGATGATCGTCGTTCTACAATAGGCTATTGTGTCACTTTGGTCATACACCTGTCTCGTGGTGTTCTAAGAAACAACAAGTTGTTTCTCGGTCCACAGTATTAGTAATACAACCAAGAAAGAATGCTCAGAGAAGCCTAAATGACAGAATACAAAATGCACTATTTATTTCTCAATGAAAAATAATAGAGTACATGGTTTAAATAATGCTAGTGGTAACTAGAAAAAGCTAAAAATTAAGAACACTAACCCATGATCAGATTTAGTGCAGATAAAACTAACAACTAAACAACCAAATCAGAATAAGATTTTCTTAATACCCACTAACTGAGAAAGATAAAAACATATACTAATTATAGCAGTAAATAACATTTTGAATCATTATTTTTTCAATAGTTCCTGTAACACACCTCGCCCGTATCCGTCGCCGGAGGGGTAAGGAATTTTACCAAATAAGCTTTAATTTCATTTCTAAATATCATTCATATAAATAAAACATTTCAAGCATTATCGATCAACATCCATATACACATACATTACTTATGAAAAACACATGTTAACTTAATAAGCCATTTTCGCATGGCTATACATATATACATCACCAAAAGATACCAGATCAATTTACAAAGTCAATCCTATACATGCCATTATCAAAATTTCATCAAAAGTGTACCAAAAAGCTTAGATAGTGTGGTCGACTTCGACTTTGAAACTCCCGACGCCGATGGATGACGAGCAAAAATCTATAAAACAGAGAATCAAAGCAAAAGAATAAGCATTTCTATGCTTAGTAAGCTTTAAGTAATGAAATCATCTAGAAGATTAGTATAATAATGTCAAGTCTATATGAATCAACCCTTGGCCGAATCTAAACATAACTAAAGTACTTCTTTATCGATCATATCACAAAGGTAAAATCAATACATCCAACTATTTTCATTCTATAGCCGAATACATTCGTCTCAAATTTTCATGCGAATCTCATGCATATATATACATACATTTCATATTTGTGAAGTTGGATTTTCTAATTCGAAACTCATACACCCTATTCAAATCATAAACGTTCAAATGATTTAAAACAATGGTCTAAGCATACTTACCGAATTTCGTAATACTGAATTAAAGATAATCATATTCTCAACGAGAGTAAGTTACTTACTTGGTCATTTCACGGTAAGTCGCACATGTTTTTAAAATCATTTTGACATGTATTATATAATTTCTCTTACGCATACTTACGGTTTATCAACCCAATTATTATGCCGACATAGACGTCCTTTGGAACTAAGCCCGATTCTTAGCACTGGCTCAAAAGCCCTTCGAAACCAAGCTCGATTTACATCACTGGCTTGAAAGCCCTTCGAAACTAAGTTCGGTTACATCACTGGCTCAAAGCCCTTTGGAACTAAATCCGGTTATGACACTGGCTTAAAGCCCTTCAGAACTAAATCCGGTTATAACACTGGCTTAAAGCCCTTCGAGACCAAGCTCGGATTTAAACCCCGATTAACATTTACACATATATGCACATTTAGATATCAATTTGATACTCGAATACAATTACAGCATTTTTACTAACCAGATCGTAATCGGTTCACTAATCATAAACAAATAACATGATCCCGTTTCGTTATTCCAGAGGCTTTCTATAACCATACGGCTACAAACAAATATTCTACTTATTTATTTGGTCATGTAGCGCAAGCAAAACCACCAGGTTATAATTTATTTATCATGCTCATAATTATATAATTACTTATCTAAACATAAGCTAGGTTCTATTACTCAAAGACTTACCTCGAATACTTTTGAACCGTGGCGGATAGGCTACTCGATTGTTTTCTCCTTTCCCTTATCAGATCTAGATCCTCTTTGCTCTTGAGCTTAATTTAAAACAATTAAATTCATTCAATTTCTAATCAACAAGGCGATTTAACATAATACAAGTATATTAGAAGGTTTAGGTATATATATGTATATATGTAACTTAATGATTAACTATCAAACATCATAAGCATATATATGTATGTGTTCTCTAGTTACGCACAACCCAACATCTTACCTAAGCATCATTCCGACCTAATACTCATATGGTCATTAACATTTTATTAATCACTTCTCAAGCCAAAAAGACATATTTAAACAAAGTACGCTTTTGCTTGAATGCAAAACTCATGCATCGAAATAACATTTCACATACCTATATTATTCATAAAAACATTTTTTCATTGAATATACGTATTTATATATATATAAGCAAATTCCTCGGGAAAAACATCCAGATAATCACAAACCACTGGCATAGATTCAAGCTTCTTTTCTAACTCTTTGTCATCAAGTACATACGCAAGGTAGGCTTCACACCCCTTTCTCACATGTTTTTGAGCCAGCATCGAAGATATAACTGCTGGTAACCCGCTCCTATCAGTAGACTCAACTCGGATTATCTTATCGTTTGCGCATCTTAAATCAATAGTCTTTCTTTTGCAATTCACAACTGCATCATGGACAGTAAACCAATCCATACCAAGGATAACATCAAATTCATCAAACGGTAAAAGCATCAAATTGGCTAGAAAGCAGGAACCTCTGATCACTAGGGGACATTTCTTACACACCTTGTCCACAAGTACATAACGACCCAAGGGATTTGACACTCGAATAACGAACTCAGTAGACTCAACAGGTAAAGTCTTACTGGATGCTAAAGTCTCACATACATAACAATGAGTAGAACCAGGGTCAATCAAAGCAAGCACATTAGTATCAAGGAGAGTGAAAGTACTGGTAATAACATCAGGCGAAGAAACATCCTCACGTGCATGTATAGCATAAGCTCTGGCAGGAGCACGAGCCTCCGATTTGGTGGTAGCATCTTTAGGCCCTCTCTGACCGCCACTGGCGTTCCCCGGGTTCCTAGGGGGTCTACCTCTTGCTGTAGTATTATTCAGTTTCTCACTCTGATTCACATTCTGTTCAGACAATCTCCGGCAATCTTTGATAAAATGATCAGCCGATCCACATTTGAAACAGGAGCGGTCACGAACTCTACAGCTTCCCGAATGCCACTTGCCATAATCGGCGCACTTTCGGGATCATCGGCGATCATTGCCAACACTGGCAACAGAGGTAACTCGTGTACTCATAGGGGGTTGATTACGATCCCGTCCAGAAAAACCCAAAGTATTCTTAGATCTGCTCGAATCATCTCTAAACTTCTTCGATGATTGATGAAAGGGCTTTCCCGAAGATCTTTTACGAAACTCTCTTACTCCCATTTCAGCTTTTCTTTTCTCTTTACTGAGCTCTTCGGCTTTGCAAGCTCGCTCAACAAGTACCACAAACTCTCTGATTTCTAGAATGCCAACATACAGTTTTATATCTTCGTTCAGTCCCTCTTCGAAACGTTTACACATTATATCTTCTGAAGAAACGCATTCTCGAGCATAACGGCTGAGCCTCACAAAATTTCGTTCATAATCAGTAACCGACATGGAACCTTGTTTAAGTTCAAGAAATTTTTTCCATTTTTGATCAATAAATCTCTGGCTGATGTACTTTTTTCGAAACTCGGTTTGGAAAAACTCCCAAGTCACTCGCTCTCTAGGCACAACAGAAATCAACGTATTCCACCAATAGTAGGCAGAATCACGTAGCAAAGAGATAGTACACTTCAGGCACTCATCGGGTGTACAAGATAGTTCATCAAGTACGCGGATAGTATTGTCCAACCAAAATTCGGCTTGCTCAGCGTCATCACTGTCAGTAGCTTTAAATTCAGTAGCCCCGTGCTTTCGGATTCTGTCAACTGGGGGCTTATTTAACCTCATCTGATCGGTTACCGGAGGTATTGCGGGTGCAGGGGGTGTATTGGTCGGGAATGGGGGTTGTGGAGCAGCCGTATTAGTTCGAATGTACTGACTGAACCAATCATTCATCACGCTATAAAAAGCCTGCCTAGCTTCATCATTCTGATTACTAGTCATAGGTTGAGAGTTCACTAGGGCTGTCCCTTGCGCGGGAGCAGGCGCTACACTCTCAACATCATCAACTATCGCTCGATTGGGATCGGGATCCATCACTATACATAAACACATTTTTAACTGTCAAAAATCACCACACTATAAAATAAACACATAATGGCATGTATAGCTAGACTCATTCACATTACGGTAGTCCTAGAATCGACTAAACCGTAGCTCTGATACCAATTTAAAATGTAACACACCTCGCCCGTATCCATCACCAGAGGGGTAAGGAATGTTACCAAATAAGCCTTAATTTCATTTCTAAATATCATTCAAATAAATAAAACATTTCAAGCATTATCGATCAACATCCATATACACATACATTACTTATGAAAAACACATGTTAACTAAGCCATTTTCGCATGGCTATACATATATACATCACCAAAAGATACCAGGTCAATTTAAAAAGTCAATCCTATACATGCCATTATCAAAATTTCATCAAAAGTGTACCAAAAAGCTTAGATAGTGTGGTCGACTTTGCCTTTGAAACTCCCGACTCCGATGGATGACGAGCAAAAATCTATAAAACAGAGAATCAAAGCAAAAGAATAAGCATTTCTATGCTTAGTAAGCTTTAAGTAATGAAATCATCTAGAAGATTAGCATAATAATGTCAAGTCTATATGAATCAACCCTTGGCCGAATCTAAACATAACTAAAGTACTTCTTTATCGATCATATCACAAAGGTAAAATCAATACATCCAACTATTTTCATTCTATAGCCGAATACATTCGTCTCAAATTTTCATGCGAATCTCATGCATATATATACATACATTTCATATTTGTGAAGTTGGATTTGCTAATTTGAAACTCATACACCCTAGTCAAATCATAAACGTTCAAATGATTTAAAACAATGGTCTAAGCATACTTACCGAATTTCGTAATACTGAATTAAAGATAATCATATTCTCAACGAGAGTAAGTTACTTACTTGGTCATTTCACGGTAAGTCGCACATGTTTTTAAAATCATTTTGACATGTATTATATAATTTCTCTTACGCATACTTACGGTTTATCAACCCAATTATTATGCCGGCATAGACGTCCTTTGAAACTAAGCCCGATTCTTAGCACTGGCTCAAAAGCCCTTCGAGACCAAGCTCGGTTTACGCCACTGGCTTGAAAGCCCTTCGAAACTAAGTTCGGTTACATCACTGGCTCAAAGCCCTTCGGAACTAAATCCGGTTATGACACTGGCTTAAAGCCCTTCGGAACTAAATCCGGTTATAACACTGGCTTAAAGCCCTTCGAGACCAAGCTCGGATTTAAACCCCGATTAACATTTACACATATATGCACATTTAGAAATCAATTTGATACTCGAATACAATTACAGCATTTTTACTAACCAGATCGCGATCGGTTCACTAATCATAAACAAATAACATGATCCCGTTTCGTTATTCCAGAGGCTTTCTATAACCATACGGCTACAAACAAATATTCTACTTATTTATTTGGTCATGTAACGTAAGCAAAACCACCAGGTTATAATTTATTTATCATGCTCATAATTATATAATTACTTATCTAAACATAAGCTAGGTTCCATTACTCAAAGACTTACCTCGAATACTTTTGAACCGTGGCGGATAGGCTACTCGATTGTTTTCTCCTTTCCCTTATCAGATCTAGATCTTCTTTGCTCTTGAGCTTAATTTAAAACAATTAAATTCATTCAATTTCTAATCAACAAGGCGATTTAACATAATACAAGTATATTAGAAGGTTTAGGTATATATATGTATATATGTAACTTAATGATTAACTATCAAACATCATAAGCATATATATGTATGTGTTCTCTAGTTACGCACAACCCAACATCTTACCTAAGCATCATTCCGACCTAATACTCATATGGTCATTAACATTTTATTAATCACTTCTCAAGCCAAAAAGACATATTTAAACAAAGTACGCTTTTGCTTGAATGCAAAACTCATGCATCGAAATAACATTTCACATACCTATATTATTCATAAAAACATTTTTTCATTGAATATACGTATTTATATATATATATGAACTATTCGCAACATACTTATTACTCATTTTCAAAGCAAAATACTCATATTATATTTATACAATTACAAACCGAATATACCTTTACTTACATCACTTAACATCAACTCCCAATTTCTTGACAAAACACATATATTCGAAAGAAAATAAGGCAATATAACAGCCTTTAGTCCCATTTTTAATCCATGCATCTCACATTCCAAGCATTCATCCTATTCTATCATTTAAAATACAACATTGTACAATAATTTCCTAATTCAAATTCGGCTATTTCACCAAAACACAAGATGATTTATTAATATTGTTCAACCATTTAAACCACTTGCAAATACCTTAAACTATCTAAATTAACAACCATAAACCTCTTTCATCTTTTGCCATGGCCGAATGCCCAAGGTACTACACAATTCTAAATTTGGTTATGGGTTAAGAAAAGAACCTAATAATAACTCAAAAGATGCTAAAAATTCAAAAATTATTATTGAACTTACCTTAATTTAGTAATCACGATGACCGAATTTCTCAAAGCTTCACTTTCTCTTCTTTCTCTAGCTACGGCAATGGAGGAGAAAACATAGCCAACCTTGGTTTCTCCTCCCACTATCTCATATTTTAATTTCTTTATTCATTAATAATATGGCATTTTACTAATAAAGCTAATCAAAATTATCATATTTTATAAAATAATAGTAACATGGCCGGCCACTAACTAGAAATGGGTAAATTAACATGCAAAACCATACCTTTAAACACATGCATTTTTAAACCATTAAAAATTAACCAATCACATTTCAAAAGTATCAAATATAAGTCCTATTGAATAAATTCACATGCAAATGACCAAATCGAAGCTTGAAACTTTCACACTTGTATTTAATCACTTCATAAACATGAAATATAACTTATAATTATTTTTATAGCTCGGTTCTGTGGTCCCGAAACCACTTCCCGACTAGGGTCAAATTAGGGCTGTCACAGTTCCCCCTTGATTCAAAATCACATACTTGAAGTTGTGTTCTGAAAAAATGATGCTTGGCCTGAGTAAAAGACATTGTAAATACATCAGCCATCGGTTCATTTGTGCTGCAAAATTTTAGTACTATCTGTTGATCACCTACAAGCCTCCAAATAAAATAATGATGCACATCAAAGTACTTAGTCCTTCTATGAAAAGCAGGATTCTTTGTCATTGCAATTGTGGATCGATTGTCACAAAAGATTTCAGTTGCTTTTTTTGCTCAAGACTAAAATCACTAAGAAGTTTTCTTAACCATAAAGCTTGTCATGCAACTGCTGTTGTTGCTGTATATTCTGCTTCAAATGATGATAAAGCTAGTGTTTCTTGCTTCTTTGAACTCCATGTTACTGCTCTAGAACCAAAGCTAAAAGATTGCCAGAAGTGCTTTTTCGATCATCTAAACAACCTACCCAATCACTTTCAGTGAAACTAATTAATTTGAAATTTGATACTTTGTAGTACCAAATTCCAAAATTCACATTTCCTGTAACATAACTGTACAAGCCCAATTTTGGGCCCAAAACCCCCTAACCCGTTTGACCCAGACCCAAAACCACTAAACCCCTAGCCCAAAACCCACTAAACCCAACAGTAGCCCAACCCAAACACCAAAACAAAAGGAACTAAAAACCCTAGCCTAATCAGCTGCTGCCGCCCCATGTCAGAATCTGGCCACCGCCTCTGCTCCACCGCTACGGTCACGTCAGTCACCCACTTGCTCCACTACCTGCAAATATTAAATAGAGAAAAGACAGGAAGTAGAAAAGAGACATGTAATGGCTATATAAAGCCGAATCAACAAACCATGTAACATTCGGCATTTTAGTGAAATAAGAAACAATACTAAGCTTTTTTTTAAAAAAAAAAAACAAACCAGAACAGAGATTAGCAATAGTAAAGAGCAGAAGCAATCCAAACAGCGAATCAAAATATAAAGAACCTAAGGTGATTATTATTTATTTTACTGCCGTTTCTTTTCTTTTTTTTTTTAACCAGTCCATCCACATGCACCCACACATAATATAAATACGTCTTGAAAATAAAAAAAGGAGAAAAAAGTTACCTAAGGGCGATTTCCGGCCACCGTTCATGATGGCGTAGCGCGCGACGGTCGCGACAAGTGGTCCAAATGACCGAGGCAGTCGAGAGACCGAGAGGGGAGAGAATTTCAAAGCCCCATTTCTTTTTTTTTTCTAAAGTGAGAAAGAAATGATTTTTTTTTAAAGAAATGGCTTAAATAGCCTTAGTGAAACGGCACCGTTTCACTTAGGCCCTCATAATACAAAACGGTGCCGTTCCAAGCTTCAACTCGCGCACTGACCCGACCCACTTCCAGGATCCGCGTGTTTTCTTGCGATTGGGACATTTGCGCATGCAGTCCCTCCGCAATTTCATTGGTTTTAATCAGGTCTTTTCACGTTTTTAAATTTGGCCCCGTAATTTTAATTCTATTTTAATTTAATCCCCTGACTGTCTGAAGGAGGAACATCCAAACGGCGTCATTTGGTAAAATGGGACTATTTACTCCTTAGGTCCCTCCTATTTGCTCGCCCATTCGAATCAGTCCTTTTCCCCTTTGATGATTTTAAAATTTCCCCCTAAAATTCCGTTTTTAACCCAATTTCGTCCTTTTTCCTCATATTTCTCATTTAATTGTAATATTAATCATAATATCATACTGTATTAATGTTATATTTTTATTTGTTAAACATCTCACTTTTATTTAATATTTATATTCATATGCTATAAAGCTTAATATTATTGTACATTGTACTACGCATATATGTATTAGCATTATTACATGTATTTTTTTTCCTTTTAAGCATATATATATATATATATATATATATATATATATATATATATTTCACATACAGTATGTATATATACATAGCTAGTATTATTAATTATATGTGTTTACCCCCATTTCATGTACACATTATGTATATACATTTAAATACCATATTATACACATATTAATACCCTATTATATACATTTTTTATCTACTTTTACCTCTATCATATTTTACTATTAATATCAATATATGTTTTATATTTTTAACCTCTATATATACGTATACATTTATATTATTATTAACTTTTGGTATTATTGTTTTGTTTATATATCATATATGCATCCTTTTAATAGATATATATATAATACTCCATATTATGCACATGTATATTAATGTTATATCATACATATCATATATATTATGTATATATATTGTAAATATCATATTATTCATATATTCTATTATATATATATTTTTATAGCTATTATGTGCTTATTTCACATATGTATCCCGTACATATATTTTTAATATTATATATACTTTTATTTCTATTATCACATATATATTTTAATACCATATATATTATTATCGTTTTATGCTATTATTATTTATATTATTATTTTTGTTATCGTTTTCGTCATCATTGTCATTTTATTTTGCCATGCTTTATTTATTTTTATTCGATCATTTCATTTGCCTTATGCTTGTGTTTTATATTTTATTGCTAGCCTTGCTTTCATCCTTTTATAATCACTTATATCCTTGTTATTGATACTGTCGCACTTATTATTGTGTATTAGCACCACGATTTGGTTTTATGCTTTACAATAAATCACATTATATTTTTTCACTCGATACCTTAAAATAATTCTTTCATAAAAAGTGATGTTCCATATTTGGTAATTCGAGACAATCGTGCCCTAACTTACTGGGTTTCGATTTTTCTCATTTAACCTAAATAACGGAATACTCTTTTAAATCGCTATACGAGTTTTGAAAAATGCTTATTCTCGAAGATGCGAAGTGTTGTGCCCTAACTTACCGGGTATGACATTTTGTCATATCGAAATAAGAATTTGTTTTGAAATAAAGGCAATATTCGGTGTTCGAGAATTCGAGAAAACGTGCCCTAACTTACTGGGTTTCGATTTCTCTCGTTTACTCTAAATAATCGAACCCTGTTTTAATAAAATACACAAATTTTATAAAAGGCAAGCTCGCTCTCGAAAATTCAAGATGTTGTGTCCTAACTCACTGGATGTGACATTTTATATGTTGAAACGAGAAGGTCTTTACTATTTAAGCATTTTCTTTACAAAAAGGGATCGTATTTCAAAGTCTTTCAAGTTTTCAAATTTTCGACAACAAAGACACTAATTAATCAACTAGGTACCAACTTTGGGCGTTACGAGGGTGCTAATCATTCCTCGTGCGTAACCGACTCCCGAACTCATTTTCTAATTTTCGTAGACCAAAAAATATCATTTTAGTAAATCCTAACTTTTATTAAAATGATTAATTTGTGGTGACCCGATCACACCTCGTCAAAAATGATTGGTGGCGACTCCCGTTTTTTCATTTTCAAAGTCCAAGTCGACTACCGTTTTACCAAAAAAATGGTTACGACAATAACGAAGGATTTTTTTTGCTGCTCCAAATTATTGTTTTGTAGGACTTTGCATAAATCTAGACACAATGCTAACACAAAAAGCAATATCAGGCCTGGTGTGTGTAAGATAATTTAAACACCAATTAATCTTCTGAACAATGTTAAATTAACTTTGTCAGTCCCATCTTCATGCTGCAACTTTTCATTGATGTTCATTGGTGTGGATGCCACCTCACAATCCACCATGCCAAACTTCTTTAAAAGATCTGCAGCATATTTCTTTTGGCACACAAAAATTCCATCATTACCCTGCATAACTTGAAGTCCCAAAAAATATTACAACATGCCCAAATTTGTCATCTCAAATTTTTTCACCATACATGACTTAAAATCATCAATTAACAACTTTGAGGAACCCTGATAAATCATATCATCAACATAAAGACAGACCACCAAAAAATCTCCATTACCTCTCTTCATCAAATAAAGAGTTGGCTCATTTTCACTTCTAGTGAACCCATTGTTCTGAAAAAATGAATCAATCTTGATGTACCAGGCACGTAGAGCTTACTTCAACCTGTAAAAAGCTTTTTTTAATCTGTAAACTTTATTTTCATTGCCACGAACTACAAAACCTGGTGGTTGTGACACATAAACCTTCTCCACAAGATCACTATTCAAAAAGGCAAATTTTAGATCAAATTGATACGTAAACAATTGCAATTTAGTAGCCAATGCTAAAACAACTCTTACAATTTCAAAATGGGTAATAGGAGAATATGTTTCTTTGAAATCAATACCTTGTTGTTGTGGGTAATCTTATGCCACAAGCCAAACTTTATGCTTTTGGATGCTTCCATTTGCATTATACTTTGTTCGGAATACCCACTTCAGTCCTACAATATTCTTGCCTTCGGGAACATCAACCAACTCCCATGTTGAATTTCTTTTAATGGCATGCATCTCCTCCTTCATAGCAATCTGCCATTCAGGTTTTTTTGTAGCTTCTTCAAAAGAATTTGGGTCAGTGGCCAACAAGGCAAAGTCATGTGACGCATTAATTTCTCTAAGAGACCTGAACCTTCTTGGTGGTGTTTTACTTTCGCTACTGCTATTGGAGGCATGAGTTGCTATAGAATCAGAACTAGAACTTGTAGTAGCATTAGGAGAGGAAGGAGCTGAATTTGCAGGTGATGAAGGAACTAAATTTACAAGCTATTCAACTTCAAAATCTGCTGGTCTTGGAATTTCATTCATCATCCCTTCTTTGCCACAATTTAGATTTACATCCATCTCTTCATTAAATACAACATCCTTGCTAATTATCACTTTTCCACTTATAGGATTATATAAATGATATGCTTTAGACTGAGGACTATAGCCAATAAAAATGCATTTTTGGGATTTTTCATCAAGTTTAGATTGAGAAGTAACTAAAGCATACGCTATATAACCAAAGAATTTTAAATGGCTTACCCAAGGTTTCTTACCCATCCAAGCTTTAGAAGGTGTTTGATTAAGAACAGCCTTTATTGGAGAGATGTTCAAAAGGTACACTGCTGTTGCAACTGCTTCTTCCCAAAACTGATCTGGGAGATTTTTCGCTTTCAACAAGCTTCTGGCCATTTCTAAAACAGTATGATTTTTTCGTTCCATAACTCCATTCTGTTCTGGTGTGTATGGTGTTGTAATTTACTTGCAAATCCCATTCGCATCATAAAAAACATTGAAATCATTAGATAAAAATTCACCACCACGATCACTTAGAACTACTTTTACACTTTTCCCATTTTTCTTCTCCGCTAACGCCTTAAATTTCTTGAAATTCTCAAAGGTTTCAGACTTGAATTTCAAAAAATACACCTAACTCATACGAGTGTAGTTATCTGTAAACAACAAAAAATAGCGATTGCCACCAAGTGACTCTGTTTTCATAGGTCCACATAAGTCAGTATGCACCAATTCAAGACAATTAGATGCCTTCCAAGATTTTCCAATGGGAAATGACTTCCTATTCTGCTTCCCATAAACACACCATTCACAAAAATCAAGTTCACCAATGTTTGGTAAGCCAAGAACTATTTCCTTTTTTTTAAGAAGTTTCAAGCCATTTAGATGCAAATTTCCATAATGTAAATGCCACAAATTAGCCTTATTATCCCTCCTAGCAATTAAAGCCTTATTCACTACATTTGAGACATCAATAGGAAACATCCTATTTTGAGTCATATGGACGGTTTCTATGACCTGACCTGATTTTTTATCATGAATAGCACATGAATCACCATCAAACACAACAGAATACCCACTAGTCATTAACTGTCCAATACTCAATAAGTTATGAGCTAAACTAGGCACAAATTGCACATTAAAAAGAAGTCTGACATCACCTTGCACGGTTTTAATGGAAGCTGTACCTTTTCCTTCAACTTTCATCTACTTGTTGTCTCCAAGTCAGACTTCACTTTTCTGTGATTCGTTAATCTCTTTGAATAATGATTTGTTTCCAGACATATGATTAGAGCAACCACTGTCTAAAAACCATACATCATTGCTATTGTTGTCATATTGAATTGCAGAACGGACCATGAACAATGAGGTTTCCTTTTTTACATTCTCGATAAAATGAGCATGCTTCCGCTATTCTCTTTGTTTGGCCCAACAATCAGCTTCTTTGTGTCCTATTTTGCTACAGTATCTGTACTGCATTAAGCTTTTGTAAGGTTTACTATACTGGCCTCTACCTCTGCCACCTCCATGACTATGTCCCTAAAAGTCATGCCTGCCTTTAGAGGATTCTTCCTTCACTTGAAAAGCTTTTTCCTCAGAATTTTCATGAGAACTGTTAAGTTTAGCTTCATGGGCTATCAAAGAACTCATCAATTCATTAAAAGTATAAGTGGACAAGTCTTTCGTTTCTTCAATTACAGAAACAACATGATCAAACTTATATGTTAAGCTTCTTAACACCTTGCTCACAACAATTTCATTACTCAAAATTTCACCATAAGATCGCACTAGGTTAACAATCCCAGAGACTCTAGACAAGAATTCTGGCAGTGATTCTTTGTCTTTCATAATTAAAGTCTCAAAATCATGACGAAGAGTTTGTAATTTTCCAATTATTACCTTATTTTCGCCCAAATATTCTTGCTTCAAAATCTTTCATGCTTGTTTGGAGGTGTCTGCTGCTGAAATTCGAGAAAATATGTCATTCTCAAGTGCTGACTGGATAAGCATTAGTCCTTTTGCATCCTTCTTGCGATTTTCTTTTAATTGTTGGTCAGGGTCTGTTGGTGCCTGATCAGGCTCCCATGTTCCACCAAGTCTCATAGTTCTTGAGACTTGAACATCGTTTTCATCTTGAGACTTCAAAGATGATATTTTTCACTTTTGAAAATTGGGATTAACGGTTGTGCTGCTGGGTTGGTTCCACTATTCACCATGAATCACTCAATTTGGGATCAAAACTTGATTTACTGATACCACAAATGTTGGTAAAACAACCAAGAAAGAATGCTCAGAGAAAAGTAAATGACAGAATACAAAATGCACTATTTATTTCTCACTAAACCACTGTTTGTCTCTATTTTTGCTCGCTTTCAAAATTTACTTTGGGTCTTGTCTGTTGAAGAAGTAGGGTGAATGTTAAGAGTGTAGAGATTGTTAGTATATAGTTTGTTACTCTGTTATCATTCAATTGCTTAGTTTGGTATGTAGTTGGCTAGGAGCAGTTACTCATATACAAGTATATAAACATTAGCAGTGTATTGATTGAAGCAAGAAAAGAATACTAATTTCTCAGTAAAGTTCATTTTCTCTAACTTTATTCTCTGTTCTTGTGAAATAGTGTAGTACCTAACACTCAAGATCAAGTTGCTGACATTCTCACAAAGCCATTATTTGCTCCCTTCTTTCTCAAATTTCGTGCTAAACTTGGTGTTTGTTCCGTTCCAAAGAATCAGCTTAGGAAAGATGGGTGAATGATAAGTATAGTATCGAGTCAGCTGATGTAATGTAGTTATATCGATTAGGTCTGTTAGGATTTCTGTTATAGTTAGTTAAGCAGTTGATCCTTCTTGTATATATTGACATGTATTTCACTGAGAATGATAAGTTTTCTGATCTAAGCATTATTCATAAGTTTCGGATATTTCACATTTGTTTCTCATCGTTTATCTCTTCCTATAGTAGTGTTAATATTGATCCTTTGAACTAACCTCTAGTGGATGAAGGTCAAGATGCTTAGACCACAACAATGCATAGTAAACATGGATTCTTAATGTGTTTATCAATCTAAGTTATTGCCAAATTGTAAACAAAAATCAATAATGTTACAGTAATGGTATATTAACTTTCACCAACTCAAATTTATGCATGGAATGTAGTGAGCAACTTAGTTGGTTAAATTCTCTTTCCCAAAATATTTAAATGCATCAGATAATAACTTTCTTGGCAATGACAAGTTTATAAACAAGTTCTTCGATGTCAAGATAGGCGTTGTGACTACAACACTCCAAAATTTTTAGTGTCGGATTTCGCAAAATTCCGATAGAACACCGTGAGATTTACCATAAAGCGAATTTAATATCAGAAATTTATTTTCGGAGTTAGTAATTGTTTAAGGATTTTTTGGAATTGTTGGGCTTTTAATTGAATTTTGGATTAATTTGTAATAAAAGGAAAATTTGAAAAGCCTTAAAATTGAGGATTAATTTTGAGATGAGAAGAATGTACGAGGTTTAATGTGATTAATTACCAAACGAAAAAAGAAATGCAATGGGCAGTCAGGCACATGTGTTGTGTTTTATCATTATTATTATTATTATTATCAGTTTAACTGAAATGAGGTTAGTACATAAGGATTTTGTTAGAATTATTAGGACTATTATTGGATTTTTTATATTAGAAATTGATAATTAGACTTCAATTAGAAGTCCTCAACCTTCAATTTCTCTTTATTCTCTCCCATTGCCGCAAGTTTCAGTCCTTTTCTGCCAGTTTGTTCAAATATTTGTTGCGCCTTGCTAGTTGATGCCAAATAATTGTTTCAATTTTCCGAATAGTTGTTGTACCAATTATTTATCGATCAGCCTCTAATTAGCCGTTACTGGTTATTTTCGTTATTGATTTGCTATTTAATTTGCTTCAATTTTGTTGCCCAACCTTGCACTGTTTGCAATCTAAATGTGCTGCCTGTTGTTTGGGTGCCCGTTAGCTTCAATTTTTTGTTGTTTTAGCCTATTGTGTGCTTGTGGATCAGCTCTTAATTATAGCCGTCAATTGTCTTATGCCCGTTGTGCTAATCTCAAATCTTTGCAACACCGGTTCCATCATTTTTCTGCTGTTGTTTGCTTCAGCTACTGTCTTTAAGCGCCTCCAAATTGCCATTAAAATCACCATTGAAAAACTTTGTTTATTGTTGCGCCGCTTGCCTTAATTCTCCCCACCATTTGTCTCCAAAGACTGCTATATTCGCTCCAAAATAGTTGCTGGGCGATCGTCAAAAATAGCCGCTGATCGTTGGCTAAAATAGTTGCCGTTTGGCACCAAAATTTGGTGCTCTAAGATGATGCCGGTTGTCATTTATTACTTCTATACATAGTTGTTGTTAGTCGTCTCTGGTAAGTGACCATTAAAATTGGTTTAGTTGCTGCACTTGCTTAATGTTATTGTGACTCCCTACTAGATTTAACGATATTTTTGGTTGTTTTTGTTGTCATTTTTGGGCAGATTTGGTTTTATATGTGGTTTATTCTAATTTTGGTTAGTGGTCCAGTTATGAAACTTTGCTTGATTAGTTAGTTTGATTAAAGTTTGATTTATTGAAAAAAATTTTAGAATTAATTGACTAAATTAACTTGAATTGTTTCTAAGTTAAGTTTAATTAGAATTCATGTGGCTTAGTTTCAAATTAGTCTAATTTTTAATTTAACAGTTTAGATTAATCGGTATAAGCTAATCAATTCTAATTGGGTTAATTAGAAATAATTATATTGAATTTATTGCAACTTAAGATGATTTGAGTTAAACTTAGATTAATTTAACAGTTTGAGGATGAGGTAAATGTGGCAGAGTTTTTAGATTAGTTTGCTTATATTAAAGTTAATATTAATTTATTTGGGTCTACACATGTATACATGGTGTACGATAATTAATGTTCGAGTAACGGATAAATTGAAATTATGTCTAAATTAGATGTGCAATGAGATTAATCAAAATTTGTTTAAGGATTAAAATTAGACTAATCTCTCTAGAATTGATAATTTAAAATTGTTTTTAATAAATTTCTATATTTTTCTATTGAAGTCAAAAAATTAGACGACTCGTTCAAAGCGAAACTCGTTCTGAATTAATTGTTTCTAAGCAACGGAAGCTTAGAATTACAATTTGTGATCCTCGCATTTTAAATTATCTCATGTTGTAGTTAAAATATTGACTTGGTGATTGTGATTCTATGAAATTCACTTCATGTAATAGTTTATTAAATTATTTTTAATGTATGCTATTTTGTTAAATTGTTATTTTTATTAATTGATTATTTTCTGAAAATTATTACTATTTTAATAATTGATTAAATGCCCAGTAAAGCTAGTTGGAAATTTGTTACTTGGCATGCCGTAGAGTGTAGGGTTCCCATCATTGCTTATTGTTCATTGTGTGGAATGTCTTGAGCGCCCGAGATTGGTGTGTTGGTTGGTCATTGATAAAGTCATGTTTATCACGCAGTGGAATATTGTCATTGTTGGCGATTGCGTAATTTTCATCGATCATTTGGTGTTCGGTTGGAAACTCGTGTCCAAATGTCTTTCCTTGTGTTACTTGGGCGAAATGATTAAATGAAGTTGAACATTAAATTGAAACACTATCGTTATTTTTTTGAATGCATTGATAATGTCTAATTATTATTTTAAATGATATATTGTGATTGATTTCTGATTGTATTGTGTGTTAGAAAATTACTATAGAATGATTTTGTTTTAACTATATGCATTGGTAGTTTAAAATGTATTCGATCACCACTGAGTTGTAAAGCACAATGCTCAAGTTCTTTTATTTTGTGTGCATGTAATGGATAGTTTGTGAGTTTGTGATAGAGTAGCATCGCCAAAAAACCTCCACAATCCTTATTCGTAAAAACCCTTGAAATAGTATAGTTTGACATGTACATAGGATTTGTTAAATTGGTCAACTTGTTTACTTTGGTTTTATTTTAGAACTTATTGATTGATTAAGCATCGTTAAATTTTAAATTTTATGTTATAATTTTTAATGATTAAATGATCGAATAGGTCGCTTTGGTGACCATGGTGATGCTCCGAATCCAATTGAGCTTTCAGGCCAAGTTTTAAGGTGTTACACTGGTTGAGCAAAGGGAGTCAAAACTTGAAAATCAAGAAGCCAGATGTAGAGCGAAGGAAGATCGAAAATCGTAGATTGAGGTAGCAATAGTGAGGATCATGAAAGCTAGGTGTGTGGTCGATCATAATAACATCGTTTTTGACGTAACAAAACAACTACAGTCACTATTTCTTTTCCAGGTGAAATATCTTACTTCGAATTTGCAAAAATATATATCAAATACCCTTCTTCTCCAAAATTTACTTTTATTATTACTTTTGTTTTATATTATATGTGTTGTTTGGAAGAAGCAAAAAAATGAATGGAAGAAACCAAGAATGAGGTATGAAGATTTAGATCAAATTATAATTTATTCCGTCAAATATAACACAAAAGATAGTTTACGAAAATAGGGTTCTGAAACCTTATTTTTCGACACAATTGGAAATCAGGTCATTACAGGTTTAATTACTATGAACCTAAATCCCTTGCTATAAATTTATCAATGGTTACATCGACCTTCATTTTCTTTTTGAAATCCATTTACAACCTTGGTGGAAGATCAACTAAGGTCCAAGTTTGATTTCTCATTCTTGAATTTATCTCATCATTTATAGCTTCTTTCTAAAAAACAGAGTTTAGGGTTTAAGGTTTCGGGTTTGAGATTTATTGTCTCTTCAAATGCAATAAAGGGTTAAATATAAAATTGGTACTCGAACTTTTCCACTTCTCCCAGATTGATACTTATGGTTTTTTTTGTCCTAGATTGGTACCGAAACTTTTTAACGCCATTAAGTTTGAGACAGGTGGCAGAATAGGATTGTGACACGTGGCATAATGACACCATGATTATGTAATTTCCTTTTTCCTTTTCTCTTTTTTTCTTTTTCTTTTATTCTTTCATTTTCTCATTTTTCCCTTTTCTTTTATTATTTCCCATTTCCATTTCCATTTTGTTTTTTCTTTTCTTTTCTTTTCTTTTAATTCTCCACCTCTCTTTCCCAACCCTAGTCGTCTCCAGCATGTACCACAGTCGCACTCTGGCGTTGTCACCGACGTTTGTTCTCTGGTCAACTTTTTCCTCCTGCTATTTCATTTCCTCTGAATTATTTTTACAAAAAACTCTTTGAAATCTTGTTGAGATTCACTTCTACTGGTCACCTTACTTCCACTTTGATGCCATCACTGATTGGAGAAGCACGAAACAATCCACCATCCCTTTCTCTCTCCCACTTCTTCTTTTCTTTTCCACTTTATAATTTGTTTTCAAAGGCCCCGGCTACCGCTTCACTGTCGCTACTCACCGACGTCGAACTGAGTAACCATCGTTGAATCATCTTGGAGCTTGACCATGGCCTCTTCTCATCGCGTCTTGAATCTCAAGAACCCAGAAACCCTAAATGAGTCTTGGTTTTGATTTGCTTCTCATCATTTTCTTCTTTTTTTTTTTTTAATTTTGTGTTATTATGGATTGGTGGGTTTTGTTTGTTATGTTAATGTCTATGGGTTTTGTTTGTAATGTTAGTTTTCTAGATTTTTTAAATGGGTTGATAGGTGTTCTAATGGGTGTTCTAAGTCTAGATTTTCATTTCTAATGGGTGTTCTTAAAAACTGGAGCGAGAATGTGTTTAGGCATGTTGGAGCCTTTTAGAAAGGCAATAGCCTTGACTCCACTAACTTGGCCATCGTCGTCCCAATCCGCTTTCCTAAACATCAAACAGATCGGTATGACTTTGTGCTACCATTCTTCAATTTCCAATCAATCTAAATGTTTGGGCAGCGACCACCAAGTTAGGATTTGAATTTCAATTTGTATTCAAATCCACAGAAACATGGAACAAAAATGAAATTAGAATTAGACTGGAAATCAATAACCATACACCATCTAGTTCCTTACTTGAAACATTAAACATCAAACTTCAAAGGGTGATGCTAGAAACATTAAACATTAAACATTAAATTTCGTTTCAAAAGAACCAGAAATGTTGAATAAACCCAGGAAGACAAAGGACAAAGTGACAAGAGGAAGAAGGAATAAGAAAGGAATATCGGGAAAAAGAAGGAAATAAGAAAAAAACTAGAAATAATTTTTAAAAATATTTTTATTAATATTTAATATATTTTTTAGATTATGACATCATCATGACATCATTGACCACGTGTCACAACTCTATTCTGTCACTTGTCCCAAACTTAACGACGTTAAAAAAAAGTACCAAACTAGTTGATGAAGAAGAAGTTCAGGTACCAATCTGAGACAAAAAAATCACAAGTACCAATATGGGAGAAATGGACAAGTTTAGGTACCACTTTTATATTTAAACCTATAATAAAAGTAGATTTCGTATTATAACAATAAGATATCTTATTTCCTATACTTTCACCTTTACCTTTTACAAGGAAAATAATGAAATTTGATCTAAAAGTTTTGGTCTTTTTAATCCTTTTACTTCCTCTTAATTTTTGACAAGATTCATCATTATTATCAACTTGTTCCAATGGTTTCTTGAAATAGAACTAAATTTATTTTCATCAAAAAAAACAATTCTTGATTCAATAATAGTATTAATTGAAATTTCATTTGGTTTAATTACTAAGAACTTATATGCCTTGTTGTTATGTACATATCCTATAAATATGCATTCAATTCCTCTTTCACTTAACTTTTTACATTTAGGTGTTACTTTGACAATAGCTGTACAACCCAAACATTTAAATAATTAAGGTTTGGTTTCATTTTCTTTTGTAACACCCTATACCAGGCCTAGTCACCAAGCCCAAATACAGGATGCCACACCAGCATCTCATCTCGAGTACATCAAGTAGAAAGCTTAATCTAAGCAAACCATTCTTCTTTTATTTGTTCATATAGAATTTAAGTCATTCAACTAGATAATTATCATTGTTACAAGTAAATCATACATTAATCAGTTTTACAAATAGTTAGAAACACGTCACCATCTAGTAAAAATTCATAAATGTGATCGTAGGTATCGATACTGACATTAAGGTATCGATATTTTCTCTCAGTGGTATCAATACCACTTGGAAAATCGATACCAAACTTGCATACTATTTTTCAACCAAAATCCCAACTATCAAAAATTGCCGGTACCTGCTATGAAATATCGATACTTTAGTCTTAAGCATCGATACTCGAGATAAGGTATCAAAACCAAATCCCTATTTCATTTTTCTGTACATTTTAAATTAAAGAGGTACCGATTTTAAGTCCTAAATATCGATACCTCTATTACTGAAACCAAAAATGCAACATATAAGAGTAAATAATTCATTCCACAACAGTTCCTAAGCATCATGTATCAAGTACTTTATTTATTACTTATTCAACGGCTAATTTATCAGTCCAAATCGTCAAAATGTGACCAAGAAAGAATCATCATGCCAACATCAATGTCTATAATTCTAAGCATAATAATAACAACATTAAATCCTTATAAACCAACTAAAAATGTTTAGAATTCAATAGAGCTATAATAATTCTACCACATTTCCTATTTCCTCAATACGTATATAAATAATGAGAACCTACGAGAATTAGAAAGTCTTTCTTGGATCACTCCCTTGGAAACCACACTGCCCACACCGTGATGTCACTAATTTGCATATGTTGAAAAGAGTGGGTGAGCTTCAATAAGCTCAGTGAATGTGTAGAATAACCACAACGCAAACATGTTATCATACATCCATAATCAACCATTTATAGCAAGTACGATATTTTTAAATCTGATAACATGTAGAGCTAATACATGCTTCATTTAATGGATCATATGCATAACAAATACATAGTCATTCTAGCATATATCACATACATGCATTTAAGATGATTTGGCACTTCTACATTTACTCAATTAAGCATAGTACATACTCCATACAATTACATAAGATATGATAGATTGACACTTGAGTTATGAAAGATATAGTGAGCTTTAGCAATAAGACATAAGCTAGAGTTATGCATATCATCTAAATGCACCATATATATATTTTATATCCTATGTCCTACAAGCATAATCTTATTAGAAGCAATGTCAATAACTTTATAGTCTTTAGACTCAAATATGACCTTAAAACATTTATCACATAATTGACTAATACTTAGAAGGTTATGCTTAAGACTGTTGACATACAAGACATTTTCAATAATGATAGAAACGTTTTTAGCAATAGAGCCTATTCCTTCAATTTGTTTTGTAGAGTTGTCACCAAATGTAACTTCTCTTCCACTTTTTAGCTTCAAATTGATAAAGTGACTCTTGTCACCAGTCATGTGTCTTGAGCATCCACGATCGAGGTACCATAAGTTTTTCTTTGAATAACCCACCTCAAAGCAATGCTCATTTTCCTACAGACATAGAATTAAGATTTGATTTTTGGTACCCAAATTCTTTTGGGTCCATAAGCATTAGTTCCTATAATTTTAGTCTTTTTGGGTATCCATTTTAAAATCAAGCTCCTATCTTGAGAAGTTATGAGTCATTTAGGGACCCATACACTTTTAATGATTTTTCTCTTGTAAAAATTTTGGGGACCTCTATGTTTATAAAAATTAAAGCTATTTTTAACAAAGTTTTGTTTTGAACTTTCTCCTCTTTCTAAAACTTTGTTAGAGTGAGCTTTTTCACTCTTAAGCAACTCAAGTTGCTTTTGATGATCCTCATGAGCTTTTGAAAGTAAATTATACAAGTCTAAATTTTTCTTTTCAAAGTCATTAATAATTTCTTGCATTTTATTTACTTTCTCTTCAAGTTCATGATTGGTTTTAGAAAGTAAGTCATTTTCATTTCTCAATTTTGAAACATTTTTCTTGTATTTTGACATCATGACTTCAAATTCCAAACCCAATTCATCATAGGCATCTTGCAACTCATCAAAAAAATACTCATTTAAAGTAGATGGGTTAGAAGTTACCTTAACATCATCGATGGCCACAAGGTAAAGATTGACTACTTCTTGTTCTTCATTGTCCGATGAATCCTCATCACTCCAAGTAGCAGCATGAGCCTTAAGCTTTTGTTTGCTTGACCCTATTTTCTTCTATTGAGGACACTCAAACATGATGTGTCCTGACTTCTTGCATTCATAGCATATGATAGGGTCCTTCTTTTTAGTAGATTCATTCTTGAATCATTCCTTCTTTTAGAATTGGCTTCCTTTATTGGGCCTCATGAACCTCTTGAATCTTTTTGCAAGCATTGTCATTTTTTTATCATCATCATTATTACTTTCTCACAAGTTGTTGATTTGAATGCAACTCCCACTTTGTTTGGAACTTCTTTGATTTCCTTTGCGTTGTAGTTGATCTTCATTTTATATGTCAACAAGGAACCAATGAGCTCATTAAGAGAGAGTGAGTTGAGATCCTTTGACTCTTCTATTGTCGTCACTTTAAGTTCCCAAGATGTTGGAAGACTATTCAACATCTTTTTTACCATCTCCTTGTTGGGATATGTCTTCCTAAAAGCTTTGAGACCATTGATGATATGAGTGAAGCGACCGGACATGTCCTTAATTCCTTTTTTCGATTTTGTCTTAAACAATTCATAATCAAGGGTGAGAAGACTTATCTTGGACTCATTAACTCTACTTGTCCCTTCATGAGTGACTTCAAGCTTGTCCCATATTTCTTTTGGATTGTCACACAAAGAGACTCTATTGTACTCATTTGGACCAAGAGCACAAAATAGAGTGTGCATAGCCTTCACATTTAATTTCATCTTCTTATATCATTTTCATCCCATTCACTCTCTTCTTTTGGGATAACAACACCTTCGACCCTCTGTATCGGAATAAATGGCCCATTAGTAACTATCCTTCAAACTTCATAGTCATTGCCTTGGATGAATAGTTTCATTCTTGTTCTCCAATATGAGTATTTAGTGCCATTGAATAGTGAAGGCCTCATGGTGGAATGCCTTTCTTTCAATATAGTGAAATTTTTCTCTAGTGCCATGAAGGAAATTTCTTGACTTGTAGCTTCTATCTTGAATACCTTAAGGATCTTCTCTCTTGGTGGTTAAACCATCTCTAGAGTTTTAGCTCTGATACCAATTGATAGCCCGATGAAGCAAACTGAAAATGCTAAGAGGGGGTGAATTGGCCTTTAAAAAATTCGATGAAAGCAAGTTTGGCCCCAATTGCCTACTCCACTACCTTAGCTTTCCACCGCTAAGGATTTTTCAAAATTCACTAATTTGTTCAACCTTTGAGGATAAGGTTTAACCTTACAACTCCTTAAGATTTCTACCCTAAATCTTAAGTTTCAAGCCCTCTCAAATAGATACAAATGAGAGAACAAAGAAATAACCATTACAAGATAAAATTGTTTGCAAATTGAAGCACAAATAAAATGAGATACACTTGAGCAAAGGAATAAAGATAAAACTCACGAGTGTATGTAGGAAAAATATGAAAATTTAAGCTCTAAAGTGGTTTGATTGATGATTTTTGTTTGAAAGTACATTCTTAAATATTGTAGGACTTTAAAAGATGGTATTTATACCCCCTAATAGATTTCTAGCCATTAAGGTTGTTGGTGAAGTTAATATGGTTGTTGGGGATGTAAAACCAGAGCATTTATTTCACCTGCAATTGCGGGTATCGATATCTCCAAAAAGAGTATCGATATTTTTTGTCATAAATACTAATTCAGTGATCGTTGGAATGAAATAATCAATATTTCAAAAATATTTTATCGATAATTCCTGAAATAGGTATCGATACCGAATCGATACTTTGTAGGGTTTATAAGAAACATAATACAATTTTGGTATCGTTTTTAAGAAAGGTATCGATTATTTTCAAAAAGTATCAATACTAAAAAAAACATGGTATTGATAATTTTTAGGGTTTGACAGAATGCCTTTTTGGTCTTGATTTTTTTAAGGGTATCAATATTTCCAAAACTATTGATACTTGGCCAAATGGTATCGATACTTTTTAGCCTGGAGCAATTCTGACTTGTTTGAAAATCATTTTGATGTATTAAAATGGTTTTAACTTAACTAAGATCATTTTGACTTGGTTAAAATCATTTTCACTTGATCTTAAAATAGTTTCAAAATTTTCTAAGAGTTTATTGTAAATATTTAAAGTTTTATTTCTTAGAATTCAAATTTAAAAATTATTTTGTCAATTTTAGATTATATTCAAAAAAAAATTTAATTTGTTCTATTGATAAGCTATACAAGTAACATATTTTAATCCTATTCTTAATGTGTTTTTGGATGATTAATTATGCAAATTAGTGAATTTGATACTCCTAATCCTTTAAATTCGTGTTTCTATACTTAGGAGAGCATTTGGGAGCGAACAGAGAGAAAAATGAGCCAAAATTAGACAAAAAAAGTTGTTTTCAGGATCCACACGGTCTGGGCATTCCCACACGGGCTGGCCACATGCCCATATGCCAGCCCGTGTTGATTTTGGACCCTACTTCCCAAATACGCGAAAAAAGCCCAATTTTTAGGGGTTTTGAGCATTCTAAAGTCTATAAATACCCATTAGAAAAAGACATAAGGGAGCAATCAGAGAAGATCGAAGAAAACACTCGAAGAACACCATCAAAGCCAACTCGTAAGCGGATCTCCATCAAAATTGAAGATCTCCTTTTAATTTCTTTTGAAGTTTTTTGAGTTTCTTTATGTCTTGTGGTTTTTATGACTTTGAGATGTTTTCATTTAGGATTATGAACTAATCCCCTAGATACCTAGCGGAGATAAAACCTATGATGAATCCTATTATTCAATTTCTGTTTTACGCAATAAATACTTGATTCTTGTTCTCAATTATGTATGCATATTTCTTGTTTTAATATTTCTGGGATATTAATTCATGTTTAATGTGCTTAATTCAGTGGAGGAAAATGCCTTATTTAAGAGTAGATTTAGCATAATTGAGTGGAGTTGCATGCAATCCTAGAAACAAAACTACATAAATCTATCAAATTAGACTCAAATCTAATAGGGAATCCATATATCGAGTTAATGCGACGATATGGGTTTTAATTAGAAAGACATTTCAATTAATCAACCTAGAGTTAGTTATTTTTACTCTCGAAAGAGATATTAATATAATTTAAGGATTTCTACGGATCAAGTAACAAGTAAATAAATCGTTTAATTCAAATTCATAATAATAGGTGAAGTCTAGGTGGATTCTTTCATTAGTATTTTGCTTTAGGACAAGCAAACGCTTAAGTGTGGGGATATTTGATAAACGCTAAAAGTAACATGTTTTAATCTCATTCTTAATACATTTTTTGAAATCAAATGGTGAATTTTATACTTCTAATCCTTCCAATTCATGTTTTTATACTTAGGGCAGCATTTGGAGAGCAAAAAACAAGCAAAAATCAGAAAATCGTAGCAAGCTACAAGAGCCACACAGGCTGCCACACAGCCATGTGGCAGACCATGTCAATTTCATGAATTAGTACTTTGAATAGCGGAAAAACACGATTTTTAGTTTTTTGGACATTTTAAGACGTATATATGACAAAAATAAGAAGATAGGAAAGAGCCGTCAAGGAATATTTAAGAAAACAACTCGAAAAACACCATTGAAGTCAATTCTGAAGCAGATTTCCGTCAAGATTGAAGATTCCCAGTTGATTTCAAAAAATCGATGAATTCAAGTACACTTCCACATCTAGTTTTGTTCTTGATTTATTCTTAATGATTTTACATGATAGGTCTTAATTTAATAAACTTTTATATTAGATATTGTTTTTAGAATTCAAACACTGATTTACACAATTTTTAATTATTTTATTACTTTAAGCAATAAAAATAGAACATTTAAGATGAAAATACAGCAGCAGGTCCACAAATATCGTGGGAACAAATTTGATATTCTTTATTGTTGTTGCTGGTTTTTCAAAATATATTGGAATCACATATATTATATTGTAAAAAAATACTTACAATAACAAAGATTGTATGTGACGAGAAGTGTTGATTTTATCATAAAAGATTTTGAAGTGGAAAACTTTAGCTTGATTGTGACGAAATTGTCAATAAACTTCAAATTTCATTTTCTCGTCCTTCTTTGCAAATCTTCCCCGGAAACTTCTGATGTGTACTGAATTAGAAAATAAGATGTCACGAGAGCAAATGAGATGCATTGCACATTTTATGGAGGCAGATGCTTGCTATACTGATTATCTTGTAGAAGGTAGGGGTGTAATTGAGTTTAACTTGAATAATGATAAGTTTGACTTAAAATTTTGAACTTGATATTCGGGGTGAGTTCAATCAAACATCTGTTTTTAAGTTCAAGTTCACTTAAGATATAATCGAGCTACTTGAACTTGAGCTCAATTAAATTCGTTTACCAATTTTTGTACTCAAACTCGACTCAATAATTAAGGGCAATAACTTAATAATATAAAAAATATGAAATACATGTTGAGACTCACAAGTTGATCAAGTCAAGTATTACTAAGCTCGAATTTGGCTCGATTGATAGCTCGAGTTCAGCTCAATAATTACCGAATTGAATTTGAATTTTTTTTCAACTCGAAATGGAGTAATCTTGCAAGTATCAATATCTTATTTACACCCCTAATAGAGGGGATTGAAAAGGACAAAAAAAAAAAAACTGACTCTTAGCAAATAAGGTTCTTTTACATGTATAATATAATATATGAGTAAAGTACATTAGTTGTCACCCAACTATGGAATTTTTTATTTATCCTACTTTGAAAATATACAAAATGGTCAATTAACTATTTAATTTTATCTTTGTTTGGTCACCCAATTATCTTAATTATTTTAGTATTTCTATTTTTATATTAGCCAGTTGACGACAGAAAAGATAAAAGTGAATAGTTAGATAACTATTTTATAACTTTTCATAATTAAATTATTGAAAGTGAAATTTATTAATTTTGATGATTAAAACAAACGTAATTTATTCACCTCGGCAATACTTTATCCATAACATATTCACACGTTGCGGACCAAATGGTGTTGGCCAACCACAGTCTATAAAAACGGCTCAAACATTAAAAATGATAAGCTATAGAGTATGAATACCTTTGTTTGTACTATGGGATTAATATTTAATGGTGCATTGTGATATGTGCAGTATATTAATAAATATTTAATATTCTTGTATCTTGTGCATTAATTTTAAATGTTAAAACCTGTGCAGTATATTATTAAATATTTAATAGTTTTGTCTTTGGAGTTTCATTTGTTTATTGAATTATAAAGTATAGGATATTTGTAATTTATATTATATCATAAAATGAAAATGTATATCTACTTTAAAATGTATGGACAATAATTTACATCTAGTGGTGCTACTTAACTCTGCTTTTGTTTCTTTAAGACATGACATCTTCAGTAACCCAATCTAAATCTTCATTCATTTCCCTCGAACAAAATAACAATGGGAATGGGTTTTCACTTAGCGCTTTACTTCATTCTCCGACTCCTTTTCCCCTTCCTCTTCCCCTTATGCCCAATATTACAAGCTGCAGAATCTCAAGAACCTGCCTGTGGAGAAGAAGTATGTGGAGATATTACAATTCCATCCCCTTTTGGTATCCATAGCACCTGCTATGCTCATTCTTGGTTTAGAGTAACTTGCAACCAAACCCTCAATGGGGAAAAGCCTTTCATAAACGTAAATGGCAGCGATCTGGAGGTACTTGGTTCCATACATTCAGGCGCCATTCTCATCAGTAATCCAGTTACTTATATTAATTGTGATAAGGTTAGTGTGAGTGTGAATCTCTCAGGCACTCCCTTTTTCTTCTCAAGTGAAAAAAATGTTTTCGGGTCAGTAGGTTGCGGAAATTTGGCTACTATTTCAAGTATCGAAACTGATTCACTTGGCGGTTGCATTCAACCAAGGTGTGACGATGGTGCTTCTGAATCTGGCTGCTTAACTTTAATTACTGGAAATTTCACTTCCTATACTGTAAACATGACAGCCATGTACCCTGACAGCAACAGATGCGCATCTGCTTTCATCTTTAGCTTGTTCCCTCTCCGTAGTGCTTACCCATTACCCACTGGCATCAATATTGGAACCACGCATGTTCCCGCCGAGCTCAGCTGGAATTCCACCTATTGCGGTGTCGAAGGTCAGTAATGTTCCCGCCTCGCTGTTACTTCAATTCCTTGGCTTCCATTTTTCTTCTTTTAATTCAGTTAATGTATAGAAATTGCTACTTGTTTAAAATCAGTCTTTACAATCATATAAGTTCTAAAAAAACGCTTTTAGGATCATTCATTTTGTATTTTAATATTTTTCTTTTCCAAAAATTTATACCTAAAAGTTTTGTATTTCAAAAACTTAGATTAATACCTAAAAGGTTTTTCGTAAAAAACTTATACCTTAAAGGTTTTGAAGGGCGAGTATTTTTAATTAGAAATATTGAATGATATCAAATTCAACCATAAGATATTATCGGTATCTATATTAATAAGAACCCCTTTATTGAATTTAGTGTCATAAATAACACACAAATTTAATTAAAAAATTTACTTAGAGACTTCTCATATGACTTTTTTTTTAGTAAATATTTATTTATTTTGATAATTAATGGTACAGAATGGGATTGCTTGAGATGAAACCTAAGCTCTTGTATCTGCGATATAATACTCTTGTCACTAGACTAAGAAATGGTTAACATAAAGAACTTTTTAGATAATTATATATATTTTTAATGATGCATTGCTTTTATTTCCTACAAACATTGGATGCACATACCCTTAGTAGATTTTGCAATTTATTTCCTTTTTGCTAAGCCCTCAGGATGCGGAAGACCAATACTAGGACCTATCAACTTCAAGACCTATAAGGTAGAGTCCTGTGGGAATGTTACTTTTCACTACCTTTTAGAATGAAGGACGTCCAAGATGATTCCAATGATTGGTTTAAAGTAATTTGCAACAAAACCGTCAATGGAGAAAGAGTGCCTTTCTTAAACATAAATGGCACGAATCTGCAAATATTGGACTTTAATGCTTTCTATGGCATTGTCACAATCAATCATCCAATAACTTACTTCAACTGTCGAGAAAACCATCACAATGGGATGAGTCTCAACCTAACAGGCACCCGTTTTTACTAATCAGATTCCTTCAACATCTTTTGTTCTTCAGGTTGCGGTAATTTAATTACTATTTTTGGGAACGAAACAGATAATATTATAGGCGGGTGTTTGCAATCAAGTTGTAGGAGTCATAATAAGACTTCCTTTATTGTTGGTTGTCCTGGTACTATTCCTCAAGGACTTAGTTCATTCTTTGTAAACACGAGTAATATGGTTGATTCTAGCGATTATAGAAGGAAAAGATCATGCGGATTTTCTTCCTTGATTTCTATTGACTATGCTTTTACCGATGACTTTGACTATGCTTTTACCGATGACTTTGATATAAGTAATAGGACGCATGTCCCAACGCAACTACAATGGGGCATACCAATATATGGAGAGTGCCATTTGAACGATAGTTCGGACACTTCCTGTACATCCAATGGTAAATATTGTTGGTCGAGGTTGAGCTCTAATCATCTATGTATGTGTTATAGGGATATTGATGATATCGGTTCTTCAAGCTCCTGTGAAGGTACGAGTTAATATATTTTTAGGGATTTTTTCCTTATATCTATATTATCTTTATTTAATACCTCAATTGAAAATTTATTAAAATTTATTTTTATATACGAATTAAGTTATATTATTTTAAGGGTATTATCATCTTTTTACATTTTTATATAAAATCTATAATAAAGCTAACATGGTGAGATTTGGACCTTTCACACAATAAGTTTTAAAATTTAACTTTATCATTTTAACCAAAGATTCATTTGATTCTTATATAAGCTTTTAATAAATATGTTTATTACATATTTTTTCCACTCACATAATGAATGTCCCTTAAATTTTTATCTTTTTAAAGGGCTAATAGAGTTGATGTCACCCATCAACTAAGTCTCGACTCAATTAAGAAATTATGAAAATCTATTACTTTTATAAAAGAACAAATATGATTATGAAAGTATTTTTATATTTTATATTTTATGTAAAATTTTAAAAAATATATATAATGAAATTTCAACAAAGCGACCATGATAGAGGTGTGCATGGGCCGGGCCGGGCCGGGTTCGGGTCGGGCCCACAAAAAATTTTAGGCCTATTTTTTAGGCCCGGGCCCGGCCCTGCCCAAAATATGGGCCTAAAAATTTGCCCAAGCCCGGCCCAAAATAAAATTGTTAAGCCCGAGCCTGGGCCGGCCCGACCCTATTAAATTTTTTTAATTTATTTTATTAAATAAAAAATTTTAAAATATATTAAATAATCAAATACATTTAAAATAAATATTAAAACAAGAAACAAACAAAAAATATATTAAAACAATTGTTAAAACAATACACAAATTGAAAAATATAATAAAAATTGATTATATTAAAATTAAAATATAAATATAAATATAATTAAAAATAAAAAATATATATTTATTATATAATTCGGGCCGGCCCCGGGCCCAAAAAATTTTGCCCGAGCCCGGCCCATTTTCTAAACGGGCCTCGTTTTTGTGCCCAAACCCATATTTCGGGCCTATATTTTTACCCAAACCCTCCCATTTTTCGGGCGGGCCTTCGAGCCAGGCCGGGTAGCCCGGCCCATGCACACCTCTAGACCATGATAGTTAATATCTTTTAACTCCATGAACTTTTTTTTTCATGTTTTAAATATTTTTTTCAAATAATTGTTTTGCATACATATTGCTAGAATACTCCTATTTTTATATATCAAAATAACTTTTATTTTTGCATGCATTACTTAATTAATATCTATTGAATTATATGGGTGAATGCACTTAAGAGTCCCTCTATTATAGTGAATTGATTAAATTAGTCTCTTTACTATTAAATGAATTCATTCAGTGCCTGTGCAATAAAAAAGAATCAATGTAAGCCAAATTGGAATAGAGTTAACATTTGTTAATTACTTTTTTATATTTTTTTATGGCTCTGTAAATGAAATATTTTGTTTGAAATTCAATAAAATTTGAAAAAAAATTTAAGACATTTTTTATATAGTAAATGTTAACATTGTTATAATTTAAACTTATTTAATTCATTTTAATAGTAGAGAGACTAAATTTATTCATTTAATAATAGAGAGACTAATTTGATCCAATCCCTATAGTATAAAGACCTCTTATATACTTTAATTGATTTATATGATTATAGCTTCTTCTTCTTTTCAATTCATAAATGATAGATGGGAAATGTGAGAATTATGATTACGGTTTGCTTTGTTTGAATGCCCCTACCAAGTATTGTTGGCCAGAGTCTTGCCCTCCTCAGTATGAATACAATAGTACGGAACTTCGTTGCGAGCGCATAATACATGCTGGAAACACCCGTAGCTTGAAAAGTATTATTGTAGGTACGTGATGAATTTACACTTTTTTTTATCAAACACTTTTTTTTTTAAAAGGGGAATTATTATGGTTATTGAATTATGTCAAATCAAATAATGATTTTTTTTACTTTTGAATGCCTGATGACTAAAAGTTATTTATCATTAAATTAGTAAAAGTTCAATGTCAAAACAATGGATTGTATAATAAGATTCTCTCATTATTCATTTAAAATGAATGGGCTGATTGTCTACGGTGTTCACCACCCCAGATGTGGTTGGAGTTTGAGTTGCAATAGTTGTGTTTTTTGTTCAGGATTTGCAGATTATAATTCACCAAAACTTATGAATGGCTATCAAATATGAATAAAACTTTATTGAATCATTTTTATCGTTTTAGTTTTCAAATTTACCTTTTAACTATGTTTCTTACATCTATATAGGTTGCAGCACTAGTATTGGGACACTATTTCTACTACTCGCAACATGGAGTATGTACAAAGTCCTCAAAAGAAAACAAAAAATCATGCTGAAGCAGAAATACTTCAAAAGGAATGGAGGTTTGTTACTGCAACAACATTTGTCTAGCAATGAAGGTAATGTTGAAAAAATAAAGTTGTTTACTTCAAAAGAGACGGAAAAGGCGACAGATCATTTTAATGAGAATCGTATCCTTGGTCAAGGAGGTCAAGGGACGGTTTATAAAGGAATGCTAATAGATGGAAGCATTGTGGCTATTAAGAAGTCCAAAATGGTGGAAGGAAAAAAATTTGATGGAAAAAAGGTTGAACAGTTCATTAACGAGGTGATAATTTTATCTCAAATTAATCATAGGAATGTAGTTAAGCTTTTAGGGTGTTGTTTAGAAGCTGAAGTTCCTCTATTGGTGTATGAGTTCATCCCAAATGGTACATTATATGATCTGATTCATAATCAAAATGAAGAATTACCACTGACATGGGAAATGCGTTTACGAATTGCGATTGAAATTGCTAATGCCTTGTTCTATTTGCATTCAGCTAATTCTGCTCCTATTTATCATCGAGACATCAAATCTAGTAACATACTTTTGGATGATAAATATAGGGCAAAAGTATCAGATTTTGGAACTTCAAGATCAGTTGCACTTGAACAAACACATGTAACCACTCGGGTGCAAGGAACTTTTGGATACATGGATCCGGAATATTTTCGATCAAGTCAATTCACAGAGAAGAGTGATGTTTATAGCTTTGGAGTTGTTCTTATTGAGCTTTTAACAGGACAAAAACCCATCTCCGTAGAACAATCAGAGTCAGTGAGAAGTTTGGTATCTTATTTTTTGCAGTCAATGCAGGAGAATTCCTTATTTAACATTCTTGATCCAATGGTAGTGAAGGATGGTCCAGAAAAGGAGATTATAGTTGTGGCTCTGCTAGCAAAAAGATGCTTGAATCTTAATGGAAAGAAAAGACCCACCATGAAACAAGTAGCAATGGAGCTGGAGTTGAATAAAGCTTTAGGTGGAAATGTTATTGAAGACCATGGGGATGAAGAATCTGAAATAGATGACATAATACATTCATGGGAGACCAATCCAAGTTGTTCAACGTCTAGGACAATTACAACCAACAGTGAAACTTTTCCATTAAATTCATCTTTCTAGTTTCCAACACTCCTGAAACTATTTCTCTTGATAGATAGCCTTTGGCTTCTCTATTTGTCACATTGGTGGAGTCTTGTGGTTGCCCAAGAATTCATACTTATTTCACCCAATGTTATTTGACCTCTTGAAGGAATTTATTATACAAGTTCTGGATATGTTTATTTTTTTTCTTTTGAATTCATTAATAAAAAAAGGCCTACAAACAGGGATACCATAAATCAAAAGAAAGGTAAAATCTCCTTTTGCTCTTCTTCATCCTTCTTTTGTTGAACTTCTTCTTCTTCGGATATCTGAATACCCTTATCGCCATTTTTCTCCGACGCCATTACTACTCTATCAACAACTCTCGAACCTTCAATTTCAACTGCTGTCAGAACCCCTCTGACTGATCATATTCTTTTTCAAAATTTCCCTGCAAATAAACAAACTAGCTTAGTCTCTTCTCTTGCCATAAAAATCTAGCGGAATTGGATGGGACAAGTCAGCATTAAACGTCCAACTCCATAAGAAAATGACATCAAACAGAGAAAAGCCAATAAAAACTATTTGAAACATAAAAACACAAATCCAATCAAGGCCGCATATTGAAATATAGGGGAATTGGATGAGACAAGTCAGCACTAAACATCCATTACTTCCAGCATATATATATATATATATATATAGAGAGAGAGAGAGAGAGAGAGAGAAAGAAAGAATTGTGTAACATTAACAAAATATAATTTATGAAATATATATATTTATAATAAGTTAATATATTTTAATTATATCTAATAATTTAAATAAAAATATTATTTTATGTTAATTAATGTAATTAAAAATAAAATATTTTTAAAAAACTAATTAAATATTAAATGTGCAAAATCACATGCAATACATATGACATTAGAAGCTAGTAATATTAAATACTAGAGTTATAAACTACTTGGGTTTAACTTAAATAAGCTTGGTTATCTTTAAGTTGAAGAATCCAAATTAAATTGGTGCAAATTAAATTTCAACATCTTAATACATAATTTCAAAAAGCTTACAATTCAAGTTGAATATTATATCAATGTTTTTCGAATCGGATCAGTGATCGAATCAATCAGGCCGTCGATTTTCAATCTGTTCGGTTCAAATCAAGTAAATTATTAAAAAAATCATAAAAATAAAAATATTAATAATTATAAAATATGACTCAATCAGTTTAACTGTTTTTAGCCTAGTTTGCAGATCAACTAATTTTTACCTTTTCGAATCAATATCTTGATTGATTCTCAATTCAACCGGATAATTCGATATGACTTAAACAATATTGCAATTTTTTTTTTTTACTATTGATTGTTAATTTTAAAGAAAACTTTGAACCATTCAACAATATATATTTTACTTTTGAATTATACACATGGACATATAAACGCTTCAAGATATAAATAAAAATAATAATAAATTTACAATCGATTTAGAAAAAAACAATTTATGCTATGGAAATGGCCACATGAAAGCCCAAGACCACTCTTCCTAATAGGACAAATCAGGGAATAGGATCAAATTCATGTATAAAGTGAATGACAATTTACAACAAATATAATCATAAGTAACAGAACGAAAAATTCACATCAATTGATCAATAAAGTCACACATACAACTTACAACAAAAACCTTAAAACCAAGCCCTAAAGGAGATTGAATCTTGAAATCAGAGTTCCCAGTGGAGTCGCTAAGCACTCGTAACATGATAGGAATGAAGTTAACAAACTAGACACGAAAGCCTAAAAAGTGAAGCATATTGACAGAATAACATCAAACAGAGAAAAGCCAAAGAAAACTATTTGAAACATACAAAAACACAAATCCAATCAAGGCTGCATATTGACAGATAATTAAGCATCCATTACTTCCAGCATATATATATATAGAACTGTGTAACATTAACAAAAAAAAAAATTAAGAAATATATATTTATAATAAGTTAATATATTTTAATTATATCCAATAATTCAAATAAGAAATGTTATTTTATGTTAATTAATGTAATTAAAAATAAAATCTTTAAAAAAATTAATTAAATATTAAATGCACAAATTTTGTAACATTAAAAGCTAGTAATATTAAATACTATAGTTGTAAACTACTTGGATTTAGCTTAAATAAGCTTGGTTATCTTTAAGTTGAAGAATCCAATTAAATTGGAGCAAATTAAATTTCAACATTTTAATACATAATTTCAAAAAGCTTACAATTCAAGTTAAATATTATATTAATATTTTTAAAATCGGATCAATGATCGAACCAATCAAGCCGTTGATTTTCATTCTGTTCAATTTAAATCAAGTAAATTATTAAAAAATTTATAAAAATAAAAATATTAATAATTATATAATATGATTCAATCAGTTCAACTATTTTTAGCTCAGTTTGCAGATCGCCTATCTTTTACCTTTCTAGATCGATATCTCAATCGATTACCAGTTTAATTGGATAGTCTGATAAGATTTAAACAACGTTATGTTATAATTTTTTTTACTATTGATTTTATAAAAAAATTTTAAACCATTGAACATTATTTATATATATATATATATATATATATATATATTTACTTTTAATGAATTATAAACATGGACTTACAAACACTTCAAGAAATAAATAAATGATAAATTTACTATCAATTTTAAAAAAATAATTGGTGCTATGGAAAGGACCACATGAAAGCCCAAGACCACTCTTCCTAATAGGACAAATGAGGGAAGAGGGTCAAATTCATGTGTAAACTAAATGACAATTTACAACAAATATAACCACACTTATAATAAAAACCTTAAAAGCCAAACCGTAAAATAGATCGACTCTTGAAACTAGAGTCCGTGGTGGATTCTCTAAGTCGTTATAACATGCTAGGGAATAACCTAACAAGCTAGACACAAAAAAACTAAAAAGTGAAGTTATCATTAATTAATTTGAGCTTGGTCGGTTAGTCACCTATCACCCAAAGTTTTAAGGCTAATTCTAAAATAAATCTGAAGGAAAATCTTAAAACTAAGGCACAATCTCATAATCAAATATGGGTTCTAAAGTACAATTACGTGTAAAAAAAGTTAAAGCATCCCTACAATACCTATTCGAATACAAAGTTTAGTGTTTAAGGTTTTGAAATTCTAGTCTTGAATTCGAATAAACTTCATATAAAGGAAAGAAGATGTCCAAATATATAATACTAAATGAAATTCGAAATTCTACAATTATTGTCTAAATTTCAAAGTTAACTAAAAAAAGGTGTAAAATTCTAAAAATGAAGCGGAATTCAACTTAAAATTCTAGGATTTTAAAATCTAACATTAAGTACTTAAAAATTCTAAAATGTAGAAAAATGAAATTTGAAAACCTAAAAATTGAAAGACCTTTGAATCCAAATTTTAGACTAAAATCAAATTAAATATATTAAAAACGTAACATCTAAAATGTAGAGGATAACTTTTATAAATAAGCTGGAAAAAAAAAACTATTGAGAAAGTGTGTCGTTTTTTTTTTAATTTATCGATCTGCATTATTTTTGGAGAGTGATAGTTTGTTCATTTTGCATATTTTTAGTGTTTAACTCAACTTGTTCTTGAATTAGTTTTTGCTAATTGGTGAATTTTGTGTTTAGATATTTACAGTGACGAAATTTGGGTGCTTTAAATCAAAGACAAGCAAAGAAAGGATTAAATTAAAGCATGAGAAATAGAAGAGGGCTGAATAAAAAATTTGAGACATTTGAGGGGCTGACCAGATTTTTGACCTTGTAAAAGCCAAATATAGAAAATAAAATCTGATATTATTTCATGTAATTATTGGGTAGGTGGAACTAGCCTAATTTTAGTATATAGTTTATGTATAAATAGGTAGTATAGTGCACTTAAAAGATCACACTTGAATTCACTTGGAATAGTCGTCACATTTTGAATACTGAGGTAAGTTGTGTGTAAATAATGCAACTACATTGTTATCATGTATGAATGAATTGTTATAGCATAAATTATTTGATTGTGGAAATGATTAAGCATGATGAGAATTGAGGTAGTAGAACTTCAGGTTGAACCTTAGGAATCATTGGATATTCATGCCATGACATTTGGGTCATTTGTGTGCTAGTGTAAGACATGTTTGGGACATGCATCGGCCACAATATAAGAGCCAGTGTAAGACATGTCTGGGACATGCATCGGTCTCGAGATATTTAAGCCAGTGTAAGACATGTCTGGGACATGCATCGGCCACAATATGAGAGCCAGTGTAAGACATGTCAGGGACATGCATTGGCCACAATATGAGAGCCAGTGTAAGACATGTCTGGGACATGCATCGGCCTTGAGATATTTAAGCCAGTGTAAGACATGTCTGAGACATGCATCGGCCACAATATGAGAGCCAGTGTAAGACATGTCTAGGACATGCATCGGCATCGAGATGAGAGCTGGTGTAAGACCATGTCTTGGACATGACATCGGCACGGATGTGTGAAAGCCAGTGTAAGACCACGTCTAGGACATGGCGTCGGCCTCAATTTCGATAGTCAGTGTAAGACCATGTTTGGGACATGGCACTGACCTGATGGATGAGCCAGTGTAAAACTATGTCTAGGATATGACATCAGCATTCTACCCTATGTTTGAGGCTTAATGAATATCCGATAGCATTCCGAATAGTTCAACAGTGAGAGTTACAGTTTAAGCTAAACGAGAAAAGTTATGACCATGTTGTGAGTGGTACAGGTTCCTATTTGAAATACATGAGATGTGAGCTCGATATATGTTATGTGAAATGTAAGGGATAATGGAGAGTAAGTTGTGTTTATGTTTATTCATGTATTATGAGCAAACTATGGATTGTTTTTGTGAGTAAGTTGTAGTATGGTAAAGCGTTGTTTCATATTTACATGCAACTTACTAAGCTTTATGCTTACCTTATTTCTTTTCCATTTTCTTATAGTGCCACCTGATTAGCTCGTGGATCATCGGACATCGGAGATATCAATCACACTATCAGTCAAAGCACTCGGTATAGTTAGTCATTTTCTATTTTTGAGTATGGCATGTATAGGAACTTAGACTTTTAAGTTTTGTGTCATTTTTATTTTGGCCAAATGTATTGGCTTGGGATGAAATCCTATATTTTGTATAAGGCATTGAATAATGGCTAATGCTTATTTTGATATGTATATACCAATGATGATATTTTCATGAATGAGTTAATACCTTATGTGGTTGATTAGACCTTGTATTGTTGTGAGGTTTTGTCATGTTAGATGTTTGTGTAGGTTGGTGCAAGTAAGGGTGGCATAGAGGCTTGGTAAATAGCCTTATTTTTGTCAACATAGGCAAACACAAAGGCGTGTTTTTAGGTCGTATGTGACACACGTTCTGCTCTATGGGCGTGTTATCCTGCCGTGTGTCCCCTGCATGTTAAATTTGCAAGTCAGTATGCATGGTAGTAAACACACAGGCTGAGACATAGCTGTGTGAAAACCCCTGTAGGTTCGAATAGAAAAATAAATCTACATAGGCAAGGGGCACGGGCATGTCCCTAGATGCTTAAGCTGTGTGAGCCACACAGGCCATCAGCATAACCATGTACAAGTTCCACACGGGCGTGTTGCCCTTCCACATGGGCATGTGCCCTGTTTTAAAGGTCATTTTTCTAAAGTTAGTTAAAAGACCCGAATTGGTCCTGAATGGTTTCCAGTGGATGTTTGAGGCCTCGTAGGCCCATATTAAGGAGTTTAAACAAAGTCCAAAAAAGTTTTAAATTTGATCAAGTCTTGGTGACTCGGAAAACGTTTGAATGCATGTGTTTAAGTTTTGTAATGCCTCGTACTCCGTCTCGGAGTAGGGCACGGGGTTTGGGGTGTTATAATAATAGCTCTGACTCGTCTGCTCATCTTAAACCAATTAGTTTGTTCTACATGTTTAAAACTGAGACAATAGTAATAAAAAAAATAGTTCTCATCACCCAAATTAAAAGATCTACACGTAATTTAACAAATAACCTTTGCTTGGACAATAGTGTAGGTGCGGAATTCAAGTTTTTCACGACAACACTCTTCTCCTAATGTCAAATATCCTTATGGAAACAATCTTCTTAAAAGGTCGGTATGAAAACTCAAGGGATTGTATTGAGTTTATTTTATAGAGCTCGTACCCCGAGACACATTAAACAATTCTAACAATAATACATGCCTTGTGCATCACGGGTTTTTAAGGTATACAATTAAAGTTAAAATTTGTAGGGGAGAAAACGCTCTCTACAATGGCATTTTTAGAAAGGAAGCAATGTATGAAATTTATCCCGAGAATCCTTGGTTGCAAGAGACTCAAAGGCAGAAGCAATCAAGTTGGGTGGGGGTTGAAACACCTAGAGAGAAAATGTTCCTTGTAGGAGGTGTTTTCAATTGACATGGTAGTGAAAACGCTTCTTACAAGGTGTGTTTTCATGCCACATGTTTGACTGATATGTTAGTGGAAAATGTATCCTGTAGGAAGTGTTTTCACTGCTATATTAGTTGAAAACACTCATTGCAGGGAGCGTTTTCTCTCTGGGTGTTTCAACCCTTACCCCAACTTGATTGCTTCTATCTCTGAGCCTCTATAACCCGAGATTCACGAGATAAATTTCCTACATTACAACTCAAAATTCCCAGGATAAA
Organism: Gossypium anomalum; assembly: GCA_025698475.1. Lineage (NCBI taxonomy): Eukaryota > Viridiplantae > Streptophyta > Magnoliopsida > Malvales > Malvaceae > Gossypium > Gossypium anomalum. The sequence goes on from CM046964.1 coordinate 67,554,946, forward strand.
TTAAAAAAATTTATTTTTTACCCCACACCATCCCCTATATAAATGGTTGTTCTCATCCCCTACTCTAACATATCTTAGTCCCCTTTAAATTATTTTTTTCTTTTTCTTGCGTGTTGAAATTTCTGAGTTTAAAGATTTATTTCTCTCTGGTTTTATGGGAGACATAATCATAGTTTTAAGTTATGTTTTGGGTTCATAGTGATGTCATAGAGCTCGTTAACCTATAATTTTCACCTGCCATTTGAGTATGGAGCCATCACTTGAGAAGTCAGGATTGCGTTACAACTCAAGGTCCAAGTTAATGGTGATTATACCGTCTCGGGTTGAAGTGTAACTTAGGCTTTAAGTTTACAAAGGTTATGCTGTCAAAGGATGGAGCATAACTGGGGCCCTAGTTGACAGTGGTTATGTGGGCACGACAACAAGTTTCTTATCATTAGAGTAGTAGCATGCTTTATAGAACTCATACGGAAGTGCAAGGAAGAAAAACACAAGAGACTTCTAGTATAATCAAGTAATTCGTGTTGTCCATATCCATCGAAGACAGTGATTTTATTAGTAAAATCTATTACACCTCAATTCTGTCATAGGTTATAGTAACGAGGTCACCGCCTTTGGTGGACATAGATAAAATGAATTACTTGATTATACTAAAACGCCACTACGCTTTTCTTTCTCATACTTCTATTTGAGTTTTATGAAGCATCATTACCTGACGAGGAAAAACATGTTGTCGTGTCCACATAACCATTGTCAACTAGGCTGCCATTTATGCTCCATCCCTTGACATCATAACCTTTGTAAACTTGAAACCCTAGTTTACACTTCAACATAAGATTGTATAATCACCATTAACTGGGACCTTGAGTTGTAACGTGACCCGACTTCTCGGGTGATGACTCTATACTTACATGGCAGATGAAATTTGTAGGTAACCCAGCTCTATGACACTACCGTAAATTCAAACATACCTTAAAATTATAACAATATCTATCTCAAACACAGAGAAAAATAAATCTACATTTCTAATCGTAAAAAAAAAAATTAGCAAAGTGGAAGCCCACTTTGTCGGCGTTTTCCTTTCTCTTCAAAAATAACATAATCGATAAATTAAAGAAAGCGATATAATTTCTATTTTTTTTTATTTTCAACATATACTTAAAAATTAGCCGTAAATCAAAGTACATAAACAAATTTACAGAACTCAGTTATGGCATTAAATTAATCAAAAGTAAAATAACTACATGGAAGATTTAATCCTTTTGGATCACACAGTCAACACGGTTTTGCAATTTTTCTGTCAATTTTGGTAAAAGAGAAAAAAGAAACAATTCTTTTTTCATATTTAAGTTAGATTAATGGTCAAATCAAACGAAACCCTAAAATTCGTAAGATGAACATATCTTTGCAATAATTTAAAAAAATAAAAATAAAAGACATATCTTTGCAACTTCCAATTATCATCATTGGTCGGCCTCCCCTTCAATGCTTTCCACCATTGGTGGTTACTTAATTACTTCACCTACAACTCATACCAATCATCAGCACTATTAAAAAAGTAACCATGTTTTTTCTTTCTCAAAAGTTTAGAACAACCCCATTTTCCATTCATCCTCTATAACCGTATATTTTCTTAACAAAGAAGACAAACTAAGGGTTCGTTTGTTCACCAGGAAATTTTATTGTGTTTATTTGACTGAAAATATTTTACATTTGGAAAATGATTTCCAAAACCCGGGTAAAATGGCTTTGGGTTTAGGGAAAATGTCTTACAGATTTTTTTCTGTAAGACATTTTCCAACTCTCACTTGCTTCTTTCTTACCTTTTTCCTGCTGTTCTGCATCTTCCATCTACTTCTTCATCCAAGTAACTTTCCTCCTTCTACTTCTTCCTTTCATTCATCTTTTATAATCTCTTCCATTTTTCCTTAGTTGCGTTCGTCGCATATCTTTTATAATCTCTTCATCAAGTTCTGATTTTTTAACATCTGAAACAACCGGGCATGAGGAGGAACACAGTTATAGTAGTTTCGAGGAAGTGTCTGCTTCACCACCTTCATTAGGTTGGCCTATAAAGGAAAATGCTGGGATAGAAGACTGCATTAGTACTAATTGTAGTGAAGATGGAAAGAAAACCCCATTGGATAATAGAAAATTAGAGAAACATATTGGTTAATAATGGGGGTTTCAGAGATTGAGCTGATGAAAGAAAGATTTGCAAAATTGTTGCTTAGAGAAGATATGTCTGGGTGTGGAAATGGCTTTTGCGCAACCTTGGCTATTTCAAATGCCATCACCAATCTTTGTGGTATGTTGTTTCTTCTATTCTATTTACCTATGTGGGTATTTGTTTTTGATTTTATGTTGGTCAATTACTATTAGTACTCTAGTTTGATGGTTATTTCCCTTTCACTTCCATTTGAAGCTACCTTATTTGGGAAAATATGGATGTTCGAACCAGTTCCTCCTAAGAAGAAAGCAATGTGGCGTTGAGAGATGGAATGGCTTCTTTCTGTTAGTGATCACATTGTTGAGTTGATATCTTAGTGGCAGACATTCCCGGATGGAAGCTAATGAGAAATACAATTCAAGAAGAAGAGAAGAAGATTAATTTTTTTCTTTTTTTATAGCAGAACAACTAGCTGCTGTATTTATATAGATTTGAACAATAAATTGTAACGATAGCAACTGCTAACAACTAATTAACTGCTGATAGCTAACCATTACTTAACTATTAACTACCAGTAACTATAACACTTTCTTTTATTCCTCAATATGCCTCCAGCTACTTGACCTCTGCTGTTGGTTCTTGTTTGGAAAAAACTTTGAGACACGAAATAAAAATTTGTAAACATAGGAGCAGGCAAGGGCTTAGTGAAAATATCTCGCTACTTGATCTCGAGTGGGACATGCCCCACAACCAATCGTCCGTGACAAGAACCGTTTCCCTCACAAAAAAATAAATCCAATTCCACATGTTTGAATTTCGAATGCAGCACTGGATTGGCTGACACAGCAACTGCCCCAGAATTATCGTACCATATGGTAGCTTTCTTGGAAGGAACAATATGCAACTCAGACAAGAGAGACTCAAGCCACATGATCTCAGTAACAGTATGAGCAAGTCCTCGATACTCAGCCTCTGCAGTGGACCTGGAGACAACGAGTTGCTTCTTGGATCCCCAGGCCACAGGGTTACCATGAAAAAAACACAGAAACCTGTAGTGGACTGCCTATCGTCAATATCAGTTCCCCAGTTTGCATCAGAAAAACTGACTAGATCCATGTGGGTAGCAGCAATAAAATGAATACCATACTCTACAGTATGCTGAAGGTATCGAATAATTTGTTTTACAGCCTTAAAATGCTGATCAAGAGCCTGATGCATAAATTAATAGACTTTATTGACAGCAAATGTAATGCCAGGCCGAGTGATAAGAACATACTGAAGGGCACCCACAATGCTCTTATAGTCAGACTCATTTTCAATAGCACTACCATCATGTTGAGATAAACGTGTCGAAGTAGTCATGGGAGTAGGAGAACCATTTGCACACTCTATTTAAGCTCTCTTTAAAAGGTCAAGAATATATTTGCGTTGACTCAAGAACAATCCATTAATAGTAGGCAAGCCTTCAATACCCAGGAAATAACTAAGAGGCCCCAAGTCTTTCAAAGAAAATTGTGTATCCAAGGCTGTGACAAATTCATCAATGCTGCCTTAATGATTCGCAGTAACAATGATGTCATCGACATAGACCAGCACATAGAATAACATACCTCCAGTTTTTTGAATAAACAAAGAGCCATCTGACTTTGCTAGCACAAACTGAGAAGTAAATAAGAAGTCTCTAAGTTTGGAAAACCAAGCACGTGGTGCCTGTTTAAGGCCATATAGCGTCTTCTTTAATCAACACACCAAGTTCTGACTACCATGACGCTGCTCAAAGCCAGGGGGTTGAACCATGTAGATCTCTTAAGTTAAGTCACCGTTAAGGAAGGAATTATTAATGTCAATTTGTAGTAATGACCAGCCAAACTTCACTGCTAAAGCTAGAACAACACGAATTGTGGCTGGTTTAACAACGGGGCTGAAAGTTTCATGGAAGTCAATTCCAGCTTCCTGAAGATAACCTTTGACCACTAAACGACCTTTATACCAAGCAATAGACCTATCCGAACGACGCTTAAGTTTGAATATCCACTTACACCCCACAGCTCTCCTATTGGCAGGGAGAGGAACCAAATCCCAGGTATTATTTTTCATCAAAGCATCATATTCCTGTTGGGCAGAGAGAGTCCACTCTTTGGAAGAAAAAGCCTCAACAATTGTGACAAGTTCAGTATCATGCAGCTCAGCTGAAAAAATACAGGGTTTGAAAATGCCACTTTTGGGCCTGGTTTGCATGGGATGCATATTAACAAGGGGAGCAGCCACCTCCTCAACAATCTGAGTATTGCCAAGAGCTGAATGGGAATCAGAACATGCAGCAGCTGGAGAAGAATCAATCTAAATATTACCAGAAGCTGAATGGGAATTAGAACATGCATCAGCTAGAGAAGAATGTGGTGTAGACAAAGAGGCAGAAAGACTGCAACTAGCTTCATCAGTTGAAATAAAAGTACTAGTGAATCCAGGCTGCAAGGCTGGAGAATTACAAGCGACAGACGGAGTAGAGGTAACCAGACTTGTAGGCCGATCAGCAGGCACCAGTATTGGGACATGAGTTTGCTGGTGCAGAAACTGAGGGTGAATCCCATGGAGAGTAGAACCACTGTCCGAGCGGGCAGAAAAAGGAAAACAAGTTTCATCAAACTTCACATGTCGGGAAATAAACATCTTATCATTATCATCAAGGTACTTGTACCCCTTGTGAACGGACTATAACCAAGAAAGACACATGGTCTGGAACGATATTGCAACTTATTAGAGTTGAAAGGCCTGAGATAAGGCTAACATCGACAACCAAAAACTTTGATATGCATGTAAGTAGGCACAGACTTGTACAACAGCTCATATGGGGACTTTCCATTAAGAACAGATGTTGGGAGCCTATTAATAAGGTGGACGGCAGTGATAAAGGCATGAGTCCATAGATGCATAGGAACATTCGCTTGACCCAATAACGTCAGGCCAACATCAACTATATGCCTATGTTTCCTTTCGACCAAACCATTCTGCTCCGAGGTGTGCGGGCAAGAAAGGCTATGATGTATTCCCAATTAAGAAAGTGCTTGAAGAAAAGACCGAAACTCTCCCCCCCAGTCAGTTTGAAGCACCTTTACCTTACAGCCAAATTGAACTTCAATAAATTTTTGAAGATGGAGAAACTTTGCCAGAGCCTCAGACTTATGTTTAATAAGATAAAGCCAAGTAAATTTGGAGTAAGCATCAACAAATGAAATATAGTAAGAATGTCCTTCAGAAGATACAGAAGTTGGCCCCTAAATATCGATAACAACAAGTTCAAAAGGAGCCGAATATACAGTAGAAGAAAGAGAAAATGGAAGCTTATGAAATTTTCCAAGTTGACAAGCTGAACAAACTGAGTTCAACTGAGACTTGTTTGCTATTATATTACATTTTCGAAATACTGTAGGAACAGTCTTATCACACAGGTGGCCAAGTCTTTTGTGCCACAAATCAAAAACAAGATTACTAGAAGCAGGAGGCGCCAGGTTAGTAACATGAGTAGTGGCTGGAGACGGAACAACAGCTTTGGATCCTTGGAAAGCTGACATGTCAAATTTGTATAGACCATTATGAATGTGACCCACTAATAAAACACTCTCTGTCTTGACATCCTTCACAAAGCAATGAACAAGATGAAACTCAAAATAAACCTGATTATCTTTTGCAAATTGAGCTACAGAAAATAGATTTTTACAAATACGAGGAACATGCAAGATATTGTGCAAACAAAAAACTCTACTAGCAGTTTGAAGAAGACCTGAGCCAACATGAGCTACAGGTACAGAAACCCCATTCCCTATGTAAAGTTTGTGGTTACCTGTATAGGGAGCTGTACCCTGCAAGTTATCCAAATCATTAGTAACATGATTGGATGCGCCTGAATCGGGGTACCATACCGTCGGGTTCACAGGATTCGAAGAACATGACACGTGATTGAAATTCGCAGTAGAGTCAATTGAAGCAGCCTTATGAGAGCAGCAGTGATGTCCAGCACAAGAAGTTGAAGTTCCCTGAAACTGATGACAATGAGCCTGCAGAGGCTGGCTAGAAACCCCCTCAAAATTCTCATCAAACCGATAATAGCATTTTTGGACAGTATGACTAACACGTCCACACAATTGACATTGAGGTTTAGTATTACTGAACTTTCTTCCTCGACCTCTACCTCGAGAAAATCTTCCATTACCTCTGTAAGGCGGTCGAGACCCTCTATCACTTTTACTGATGGTGTCATCAGTGCTACCATGTTGCTGAACAAAGTTAGCCTGAAAAGACACGTTGGAAACTAATTCTTGTTGGCGAGCTTCACAATCAGCGAGCATTTCTGTAAGAAGATCAAGAGGAACCCGCATTGCAGAAGCCACAATTCTAATCGACTCAAACTCCACAGGCAGACCAGCAAGAATAATACTAATCTGCTCTTGTTTAGAAACAGTATTTCCTGCAGCGGTCAGATTATCATACAAGCTCTTGATCTTTGCCAAGTATTCTTTCACAGTTAATTGGCCCTTTTTCTGAGAATACAAAGAGTGTCGTAAGGTGGAGACTGTCAAAGCAGATTTTGAGGTAAAACGATGAACAACAGTATTCCAAACATCAAAACTAGATCGAGCAGCAGTGAGATGAACCAAGATCTTATCACCAATGGTAGTTAGCAGCCAAGAGGCTAACAACTTATCCTGTTGTTTATGAAACAAGAATTCAGGATTGGGACCAAGATTAGTGTCTTTATCAACAACTGATTGTGGAGGAACACTAACAGTTCCAAGAACGAACTCATGCAAGCCATATCCTTCAAGAATCAACAGGACTTGCTGCTTCCACAAATGAAAGTTATGTTCACCAAGTTTCACCGTATCATGCTTAGGAAACTGCTGAATCCTCATGCAGTATTAAACGACTGCCAATTCTCATCTTCATTACTCGAAACATCTTCAGTTGCCATGAGAAAGAAAAAAAAATATTATGGCTCAGATACCATAATGAGAAACACAATTCAAGAAGAAGAGAAGAAGATTGATTTTTTTTTTCTTTTTTTATAGCAGAACAACCAGCTGCTGTATTTATACAGATTTGAACAATAAATTGTAACGATAGCAACTGCTGATAGCTAACCACTACTTAACTATTAACTACCAGTAACTATAACACTTTCTTTTATTCCTTAATAGAAGCAAGCTCGAGGTAAAGCTATCAATACTTTTTCCCATAAACTTCTCCCATTTTTTGAAAATGTGACATTAGGACAGTTTTTGAGTTCTAGGGAACAAGTTGTATCCAATGAAAGATTTTTAGTTTAGAATGCCATGTCTAGTTTCTGGCAATTCAAATCAAATGCTATTGGTAATGAGAGCCTTTCTAAGCTACTTGTATAGTTATATAATCATGAAAAAAGCCTTCTTGATTACCTTGATTTGTCATCCGAGCATCAAGCTATTGAGATTGCCAACCGAGTGGAGGTTCAATATATTTATGGCGAAAAAAATCAAACTCCAAACCTATTAGCACAAATCGGTCCAGTTCTAAGTCATCATGGGATTTGGTGAAGGACCTAATGATCGATTCTGACAAAAGAGAAATGCTTGCAGATCGAGCAGAGAGCCTCTTGCTTTGCTTGAAGCAGCTATTCCCCGGTCTTCCCCAGACCACTTCAGATATTAGCAAAATTCAGTACAAGATTTGTGTCAATAGTTTGGATTTGAGACTTGTTATTATGAATGCTTTTAATTACAAAATTCATGCTGGTAAATGAACATTATGGTGTTAATTAGGATGTTAGAAAATCCATATTGGAGAGCTACTCTAGAGTTTTGGAAAGTCTTGCAGTCAACATTATCGCACGTATTGATGATGTGCTCTATGTGGATGACTTGACCAATCATTCAGATCAATTGTCTTCACTGTCCAGGATCGGACTTATTGGTCAGAAGAGGCATTCGGTTCCTTAGTGCCCTTCCCCAACACTCCTTATAGAACAGCTTTTTTAACCCCGAACTTTTCACTAGCACAGCTAGCTACCCCTGCAAAGGGTGATAGATCACCATTTCTTTCAAGCAGCAAAGTTCCTCAACGTGGGATGGGCGTGACAAAGGTCTTGACAGACTATCTTAATATCGATTTAAGGCCGAAGAAATCCAGTAATCCAAATGAAGGAACAGAATCAGGTTCAACCATAACTCAAGAAGCATCAGTATATTTTGAATATCTAAAAGCGGCGGTGAGCTTATCAAAAGCTGGAGCCAGTTCACGAGAAAGAGCCCTAATGTTGCACATTATGAATCAATTTTATATCTTTTCTTTAAATTTTAAATTTGGTAGGAATTAGAAGATGCTTGAGAATGACATTCACCCTGTTATTGTAAATGATAAATAAGTTGAGTGATTCATGCTTTGTCATGGCATCATTTATGGTCTCAAATTTGATTATAGCTCAATATTTTGATGATCAAGCATAGAATATAAATTGCCAAACTACCTATTACTTATCTACATATACAATATCATAACTTAGGTGGCCTGATGACTGGTAATAAAGATGGGAGTAGTTGCTTATAAGTTGATTACACGTAGCCACAACAAAAAGCTGCATAATTGGATCACGCACTCTGTTGGGTTGTTGTTGTTAGCAATGGAGTGTGGAGTTCCATAAATAGCAGCTGGAGTGTCGAAATGTCAAGCTTTTTAGGGTTTTGCACAATCTATTTTAAAGAAGTTTAAGCTTATTATATGTAATCAAGAAAAGAAATTTCTAAATATTTTATGAATGAATGTTAAATAAGTTGTAATTAATTAATTGATAGTGTATTTCTGAATGATCCAAATATTTTCATATTAAATAAGTGCATTATATCTTATTCGTGTCTTCAAGTGAAATAAATAAAATAGTTTTATTATATACTTCTAATAAATCATTGTAATATATATAAAAATAACTTAAAATATAAATTACTGGTAAATAAACGGAGCTAAGTATTTTTCTTTTGGGTTTATTACTCCTTTTTTATTTTTTGGGTTTTTGACAGTGAATTCTTTCTGGAATCTTTCCCCCTTTTTTTTTTTTTTTTGTCTTTCTTCTACTTTCGGCTTTCAGTATTTTTTTGAATCAAAAGCCAACCTTTTGTTCTTTGTCGGCTGCTTATTATTTAATAATTTTTTAATAAAAAGAAATTTTCTCTTTATAAATCAATACAAAAAATACGTGAGAACAACGTGCATCCTTTGTTGTTAGCTGTTTTCTTTTTTCATTCTTATATATAAAACTACAACTTTTGTTTTCTTTCGTTTCAATAACTGTTAGATGACTTTCATTAGACGATTTCTCCTCTGAATTTTCAGTAATTCCTTGTTTGTTTTTTTCTCTATTGGTTTTCTTCCTTGAGTTTCTCACACACAGGTCAGCTTTCTCTTTTCTACAACTTACAAAAGTTTCTTTTTTGGCCTTGGAAATATCATAGTTTGACCTGCATGTATGATCCAGTTTATGTTCTTGAATTATGTTAATATGATTTAAGTTCTATTGTGTAATTAATCTTACTTTTGATTTTCTGATGGATTTTTAATTAGGTCATCTTGTGAGAGTATTGATTGAAAGTTTACAACTTTTTGTTAGCTTCTGATTTAGGCTTCTACGTTATTTGCTTATAATTTGGTTTTTAAAGTTCTTTATCCATGGTCCATACTGATCTTTCAGAAGAAACTAGCTTGTCTCCTGCTATCATTTTGTTTTGTTAGTTTCTTATTTTTAGCTATTTGCATATGCCCAAAATGATTTTTTTTCCTGTTTCTTTTCTTGGATTATGCTTTATAGTTTTCTTTATATGATTAAAATTGATCCTCTACAATAGCTGACTTTTTTATATTTGGAACTTGTCTCATTACTTTGTGATTTGGATGCATTTTGTACACTTTAATATATTGGGTTTAATGAAAATAAATGATGTTCTTGGCCTAATTTTATGATGATATACCTTTTCATCTTTATGCAAGATGTTTGCATATTGGGATCGTTAAGATTTCTGTGCTTGAATTTGTTTAATATAAGAACAAAGTTCATTAGTTTGTTGTTTGAGATTTATATTTGGCAATTATGGCTATTGATCTTGTATTGGAATTAGGTTTCTCCACTCTCTCTTGCATGCATAAATCTTCTATGAAAAGCGGTTCTTAAGATTTTTGATGAATGACATAGAGGCATCATGCATGATGTTGTTATCAAGTACTTTATGTCATAGAATTTGTCTGTCAGATGATGTTTCGTTTCTTTTCGATCTTTTCTCTTATCTCTGTCGATCTTTTTCTATTGGCAGCTTTGAATCTAGCCTTGGATTATTGATTTCATTTTGGGAGTTCTGGACTTCATTTATTTGAAGCAGTTCATTATCTTGTTCTAAGGTCGCATAATCTTCTAGGAGATGGGTAGAGGGGGTACTTCATCTGCTAACACGGGGAGAATTTCCCGTTGGTTTAGTACGGCCTTATCGTCAGCCTTTTTTGAATGGCTGTTGGTTTTTATGCTCTTCATTGATGCTATAGTTTCATACCTAATAAAAAATTTGCTCAAAAAAGCGAATTGCGAACCCCGTATATGCTATGCTCAAGACTTGATAATGTTTTCGGCAAAGAAAAACGCAAGTTTTATATGGATCTTGTATGTAATGATCATAAGTTGGAGATTTCATCCTTAGTTTACTGTCATGCTCACAACAAGCTTCTTGATGTTCATGGAATGTGCGAAAGTTACCTTTTCTCATTTGCTACAATGAATAAGTCTAATGCCGAAACCTATCGGTTATTGGTCGGAAAGTTGGGGGATTTTGATTGTGGTCTTGAGGATTATCCCTCACTTGGGGATCATAAACTTGGATGTTCAACTAAAAACACTGTTCTTGTTGCAATGAGCCATGGATGCCAAGAGAGTATGTCAAAACATCGATTCAGACTCGATCGGCTGTGTTTCCGGATACTAAAGTTGATCTACCTTTACCGGTTTCTGTAGAACATGGTCATGATGAGCAGAACAGAAGTGGCGATGTGTCTGTTTTGGTTCAAGCTACACATCAGAGGAAAAATCAGCCTGATCCTTTATCTCATGTAGTATATTCGGAACTTCAGATTGATTCGGAGTCAGAATCTGAAGTGAAAAACGATGCTGGCAGCGAGGAAGATGGCATAATTATCCAAACTCATCATCTAAAACAAGATCTTGTTGATCAACACGTGCAGCCAGAGTCTCAAACTTTTACTTTATCTGACAATTTTGCTTCGGAGAAATTCATGGATCCTGTTTCTGCACTTAAGCCTTCAATATTCATTTCACAATCAGAATCAGAATCAGCCATCATTGAGCCTCTTGGCACTATACCGGCGGAATCTACTGATTTGAAACAACATGGCTTGGAGGAACTCAATTGGGAGCAAGCTAGTACCAAAATCGAGCCATCCGCTTCTTCTAAGCTTATTTCTATTGATGACGTCCCTTTATCATCGATGGACAAGGAAGCTTCTATCGATGTGTCAACAGAAATGAATCTTAGTTCCGTTGATAAGGTCTCTCCATTGTCGAATGCTGGTGAAATTCCTAATCAATGGTCGGAAGATAGTAAGCTTATTTCCCTTGATTTTCTTTCTTCGTCTCCAATCGACAATGAAACTCCGGTTGAAGTACCAAATGAAAGCAAGAACATTTCTGTCAACAATGTTTCTCCATCAAATGTTGCTGCATCTTCCGTCAAAGAATCAAAAGAGAGTAGTAAGTTGAACTTACTAGATACACCCCTCCTACTTAATATCTGTGAGATTGTTTCGTATTAATTTAACGTTTTCTGTCACTAGGTGTCATGGAAACGCCTGAAGTTGAGAAGATATCTGAGGCAAAGTGTGAAGAAATCCACATATCGGCAGAACAGCCACTTCCAATACCTGAATCACCGGTGGAAGAAAACCATGTCATGAATGGCAATAGCATCCAAGCGATCAATTCATTGGACCTAAGTGATGCTTATAAGCTAGCTGTAGGTAGTAAAGGTAGACAGTTATCTGGTTTGCTTGTTGAACAATGGATTGGAAGAGATTCTTCTAGACTTAGTGAAGATTTAAAGGTCTTATTGTCGCAATTATCTTTTCGAGGGATGGAGCAATTGATGAGCGATGTAAGTCCTAGGATCGCTGCAAGTCCGAGGATTGCTGTAAGTCCAAGGATATCTATAACCGGTGATGATTTAAAAGCCTCAGATTCTTCTGCATTTAATGGAATTGAGATACTTTCAAATGAGGGTCTCATTGGAGAGAAATGAGTATGGTTTATCATTAGATGGAAGCATTGTTAGCGAAATCGAAGGTGAAAACGTGGTTGATTGGCTAAAACGACAGGTTGAGCATGACAGGAAACTATTGAGTGCTTTGTATAAGGAATTGGAAGAAGAAAGAAACGCGTCTGCAGTCGCTACAGATCAAGCGATGGCCATGATTACTCGAATGCAGGAAGAGAAGGCAACGCTGCAAATGGAAGCCTTGCAACACCTGAGAATGATGGAAGAACTAGCCGAGTACGATATGGAAGCACTGCAAAACACAAACGACCATCTTGCGGAGAAAGAGAGAGATTCAAGATCTAGAAGCCGAGCTAGAGTTTTACAGGAGGAAGTTTCCCAATGAATTCATGCTGGAGGACATAGAGAAGTCGGCATACAATTTGCAAGTAACACGGGACACATTGGATCATTTAGAAGCTAATAGTATTGAAGAAAAGGCAATCTTACATACAGATACAGTTACCGAAAAACCGAACATCGGCTCCGCAGTTGAAGAAAGATATCAATCATTTGACACAGACAAAGTCACCATGAAGAATCCATTGTCTGAACATGAACATGGGTACTAAGAAGAACTCATTCCTTGAGGCTTTATTTACAAACACTACAAAGGTAAGTACTTTGATTTTCATTGTCTGAAAATGTGAAAATGCACTTGCATGATACAAATTTCATATATAAAATATTGCTTACTTATTTTTGTTAATTTAACCGATGCCTGCAAGAGATGCTACTGGCCATGAATTGTAAAGTATTCCAGAGATTGTTTTCTCCTTAGAACATAATAATATAGGACATGATTTTAAAACATTATTGCAGAGGTTGTGTGACATGTTCATGTCATGTCTGTGTGTAAATAGCTAACTGACATGTTTTGCATACCATCAAAAATGGAGTTGGTGAGATTTTTTTTCATTTTTCATATTTCTCTTGGTAATCTAAGTTTGCAGTACATTTTTTTTCTTGATTTTTCTTTTTCATTTTTTAAGTTAAAATTAGTGGATTGATTTGAGTGATTGCATTTTGTAAAAGGGTTTGATGTTTAAGTGTAAAGTTAAGGGATGTAAATTAAAATAGATAAGCAATTCCAAGTTTGTTTTTGATTGGTTTTGATTGTTTTTTTTTACATTAATTGTTAATTCCTATAAATTGTATATGTTTTTAATTATTAATAATAAATGATTTTTTTAAAATAATCTTATTATAGGTTTCTCCTCTCAACCCATAAATAGGAGAATAATACTCTTCAATGTACTTAGAACCAAGTCTTTCTATATTGGTAACAATGCTCATGCCAATTGAACTAAAACTCAATCGGCATAATTATAACAATACTTGAAAGCTATCGTAGTACATAGGTTAGCTTAAATGAAGATTGAACACGATTATTGTTAAATCTTTAATAAAAGTATTTATAGTGAAATTGAATATGATAATTAATTTAAGAATTTCTTTATATTTTATTAAAATTAAAACGAATTTATATAATACTTTAATTCTTAATTAAATAGTTATATTTTTTTATTTGTATACGTTTAATATGTTGATTTTATCACTTTTGTATGTTACTATTGGATTCATGTTATTTTTATACTATGTTTATATTCATATTAACTTTTGGGGAAAATGAGTAGAAAATATCAATTTTAAAAAATATTTAATAAAATAGATCGTTTTTTCCTAAATTTAAGGAAGCAGGTTAATTTTGGAAAAAGAAAAAGAAAACACGTTTTGTATTACGTGTTTTCAGCATCCCTGTTACCATCTCAGCTGAAAACGTGTCATGTTGGATGCATTTTCGTCCAACATAAAATAGTCTAACGAATAATTTTTTTAAAACATGCTAAATAAACCAAAATCTTTTTTTTTTTTCATTTAAATTCTATTCTCTCAATTCTTTTAATTATTTAGTTATCAATTTTTTATTCAATTTCTCTCAAATTCTAGTTGTTTTAATTTTATATTTCGTAATTTCTTTTATTTTAATTGATTTTTATAATAACAGTGTCGTGTATTCATTTAGACAACAAATACATTTTCGAGGTTTAATTATAAATGGTAAGAAAATATTATTAAAATTTTTAATTTTAATTAACATTATTAATTTTATTAATTTTTAATGTTTATATAATTAAATCAAATATTAAATTGTAAAAATATACATACACAATTTAAATGTGAGGGCAATACAATGGGATTATAAAGTGATAATTCTATCCCCATACAACAAATAAAGTATATGAATCTTTGAGCGTAATGACATCACTGTAAACTTAAATATACTTTAAAATTATCACAATCTTTACCACAAATACAAATATAAACAAATCTTTTTCTCCAAATTTTAAATGCCCAATACACACACAAAAAGAAAACAAGTTTTTAGACGTTTTTGTGTTTCTCCCTTTATTCTCTCCCCTTTTACCCTTTTTCCCTACTATTTTTCTTCTTTTTCTCTCTCCCTCCTTTATTGTCCTTTCTAACAAACCGCTGCCGCTGCCGCTGCCGCCGCACACTTTCCAGCGTCTTACCTGCGATCAGGCCAGCTTCCTTCCCATCATTCGAAATTTAAATCCTCAAATATGTCTATCCAATCCATTGCTCCCCATTTCCTCGGCGATTCTCTCTCACTCTCGGTCTCTTTTCGACGTTTTCCTGTCCTTTTTTAGCTTTGGGTATCCACAGGCCAAAAAAACACACGCTAGAGTAGGAAGAGACTTTTCGTGAAAGAGAAACCCCAAGTTTTCTCTGGCGTTTCTGGTTTTTGTGATTTTTGAAATTCGCTGCTTCAACGGAGGCACATTTCAGGTATCAATCTCTTTTTTAGTTTCAGTTCCATGCTTTTTTACTTGTATTTCAGTGGGTGTTTCTTAGGGTTTTTGGTTTTCAGCTTTAGAAATTCTATTTCGTTCCGTCTTTCAGATCTATAGATGTCGGTCTTGTTCTTCATTTTTGTTTGTTTATCGTCTACTATATGTTGTTCTTTATTTTTGGATTGTTTGTTTCCCTCTGTTTGATATTATAGCTTTTGTGTTATTTTCTATTTCTTTTAAATCTTTGCTTAGCAGAATACTAATTGCCTAAACAAAAAGCATCCGTATGTAAATTGTTTACTGCATCTGTGTTGGCTTGGTTTTAGTTCTAGGAACCCGGTGGGAGTTGTGACGCATGTAGTTTATTTGGTAGTTTTTCTGGATGGTAATAACATGTCTTTTGAATTCGTTGTGAGTTGTGACATTCTGTTTCTTAGTTTTCTCAAAAGGTCTGTACTTTAGTTTAAAAAAAAAAAAAAATCTAATTGGGATGCTTGTTTATATTTATAAGAATTGGAGAATTTCAATCGATTTGCTAATTGCAAAGGTTTTTGTCGATTTGGGCTTCATGATCATATACGGTGGAGATTGTCATGATTCGTGTATGCATATATGTTTTCTTTTTCATACTGCTAGGTGCTTGCATTAATCAGTAAGTATTGGTTATATTTTCTTTAAAATAGTTGGGATTGTTTGAGTTCTGTTGGGTATGATTTGCAAATGGATTTTGATTGGAAGTTTTAGGTAGACCCATGGTATCTCTGTATATCGGCTGAATGGGAAGTTTTGTGTGATTATTGATATATCCATGTGGTGAAAATACTCTGATTTTGGTTAAAGATAGAATTATATTCATCTGTGTTACCTAGCCTTACAATTACATGAAGGGAAATTGAGTTGTAATCTTTTAAATGAATAGGTTCTGGTTGCAACCCTTAGATTAACGTAATTTTAATTTGCTTATTGGTTGATGGTTTTATGAGATTGAAAAAAAGATGTGTTGGATATATTCTCTAATGATGTCTTAACCAATTTCTTCTTCATTTATTGTCTTAGTTGATTTCTCGATGCATGCTGGTTCTGAATAATTTTTTTTTTTCTTTTGATTTTTCTGTTTTGGGTTAGCTTACAGAATTTAAAAATTGTCTTTGACCAATCGTTTGATAATTATTACCTTATACAAGTGCTGTTTGATTTTCTTTTTTCAATGTTGTCTAGTGTATAAATGTTGAGGGTTAAATATTTTAGAATTAAAAGCAAATTGACATGATATATATACCAATTATAATATTATTTAATTTATATTATACAATTAATATAAAATGAAATAGTTTATGTAGTATTTTAATTTATTATAATTTTTTTATAATCTTTTAAAATTTTAAAATTAAGACTAAATTGTCATAGTGTATAAATGTTGAGGGTTAAATATTTTAGAATTAAAAGCAAATTGGCATGATATATATATATATCAATTAGAAAAGCCATGTCATCGGGTGAATAAAATATATAATCTCAAATAGTTGGATGACTAAATTGTAATTTTTCATGGTTTAAAGATTAAAACGGAAATTCACATTTAGTTCAGTGACCCATGTACTACGGTGTAGTTTAATAGCACTATAATCAAATATTCAAAACCCTATTTGGTAAACAATGGAAGTTTAATAAAACCCAGGGTTTTTTTACTGTTTCCATGCTCTTTTCTTCTTCATATCTGGAAAATATTGCTATCTAATTCAGAAGTACTTGTGAGTAAGTCTTTTTTTCTCAGTTTTCTACCTCAACTATTGATTAGATCATTCATCTTACATTCTTTTCTTATTTGGGGTTTGTGGGTTATGGTTCATGGTTTCAGGGTTTTGGGGTCTGGGGTTTGGGTTTGGGGTTTAGAGTCCCTTTGTTTGAAATCTATCAATGTGGGTCTGTCTGTTTCTTTTTGGTTGCTTAAGCGGAGACTGATTTCGGGTATGAATCTTTACTTGTGTTTGCGTTTTCCTTTCTTTGTCTTTGTTTTTGTTTGTTTGTTATTAAATCTTGAAACTATCAAAAAGAGACCCACATCGATAGATTTCAAACAAAGAGACTCTAAATCCTTAAACTTAAATCAATTCTCAAAACCCTAATTTTCGAGTTATAGTAGATGGAATAGTTCCTTTTAAATATTATGTGTATGAAATGAGTGTTCTAATCAGAGCCACTCAAGTCTAAATTGTTGCAACTACTCATGTGAATATGACCCATTTATAAATATTATTACTCTTTTGTCATGAATGATTGTTTCCTAGCTCTTCACAGAGGACACAACTGCTTTGATTGTATGCAGTTTGTCGCCCAAAAAAAACATGCAGAATGGTTCTCTTTTGATATATCTTAAATTCTGGGTTAATCAATTTTATATTTTGGAGTCGGTTCCTGTGTTTCATATAGGAAACAGAATAGAGTATTGGATACTAAAGTTGATTTATGGATATGTTTTTCAGCATGAAATGATCAAAGCAAAGACAAAAGTATTACTTCTTTGAAATTAAGATTCGCATGGATTTGAACAAATTAAGAAAAATGCATGTCAACTCCCCACAAGAAGCTCCAATGTCTGATAAACCTATTATTTTAATGTTTAATTTTGGGAGTAGCATGTCGCACATACTCAGCTACTTTTTGGATGTCATTTAGCTAAGCTTATATTTCTTTTTCTTTTTTTTTATTATTATAAAATTTTGTTTGTTTTAGGGTTTAGGTGATGGCTTCAAAGCAGATCTTGAAGGAGCTCAAGCCTCCTCAATTTCTTTCCCAGCCACTACCATCACTCTCACTCCGCTTCTTATCCGTCTCCATTGCCGTCGATAACCGCAACCGCAACCGCAACCGCAACCATCACCTCCGGCGCTCTTCTTCTTCTTCTTCAAAACTCTACAATCCAGTCTTCGCTTGCCGCGCCTCACGTGACTCTCACGAGACCGACTCCTCTAGGCAGGTTTTATATTCTTCTGCCAATTAATTTATTACCCTTTTTTTTACTTTTATATGTTTCCAACAAAAACAAAAGAACACAAAATTTGGGTCTTTTTTGTTATTTTGAATTTTTTTTCCTTTTTTGTAGGAAGGATGATGATTCTCCAGTTCATGGTCTATCCGAAAAGATAATTGGTGTATTAGGAGGAGGGCAATTGGGTCGTATGTTATGCCAAGCCGCTTCCAAGATGGCTATTAAAGTTATAGTTTTAGACCCTTCAGAGAATTGCCCGGCCAGTGCCCTTGCTTATGATCACATGGTTGGGAGCTTTGATGACAGTGCTACTGTTGAAGAATTTGCTAAAGGGTACAATTTTGATACTTAACTTAATACCTTTGTTTGTTTTAAATGAAGTATTCACGTTCATTGTATGTTTCTTGGTAGTTAGATGTGGAGTTTTGACGGTTGAAACTGAACATGTGGATGTTGCCACTCTAGAGAAGCTTGAACAACAAGGAATTGATTGTGAGCCTAAAGCTTCTACCATTCGAATTATCCAAGTAAATTCCCTAGGCTTGTTTACTTGCGAGCGGTACTAATATCTGTAATAAATTGCATCAGTTTCCTTTTACTGTTGATACCTGAATGGATGTTAAGCATAATGTACTTTTTATGATGAGTTATCAAGCTGGATTTACTATTTTACAGGATAAATATCTCCAGAAAGTTCATTTTTCTCGTCATGGCATTCCACTTCCTGAGTTTATGGAGGTTGCCTTCTGTTTTTTTATTTTATAGGGGTTTATTCTATTGTATTGAAATTCTTTAAAACTTATATTGATATTTTGGTCTCTCTGTATTGATAAAAACAGATTAATAATCTAGAAGAAACCAAGAGAGCAGGTGAACTATATGGCTATCCTCTTATGATTAAGGGCAAGAGGTTAGCTTATGATGGGCGAGGAAATGCTGTTGCAAAGAGTGAAGGAGAGCTTTCTTCGGCCATAGATGGTAAGGGAGATGCTATTAGAAAGGAGCTTTTTGTATCATTTCATCATTTTCTTAATTCATAATGACTTACCTTAATTTTTTAAGGCATAGGATTTCTCTAAATACTTGTCAAAGACAAAAATGTTGGTTGTGGGAATCATTCCAAATCTACAATTTGTATAAATGTTGCCTATATCAATATTTACAGAACATGTCTATTTTGATGTAGATGTTCATATGGTGATTGTCACTTGGGATTGGAGAAGTTGTCTTGTATTCTTTCCTTTCATTTATTAGTATCTAATTTTGCCTATGACTAGTTCCTTGTTCTTCTTGACTTTGAAATTTCTCATAAACTCCATTTTTGTAACTTAGATACTGAACATTTACTTTTCTAGTTTAAAGAATTTTCATTTTTATTGCAGTTCTTGGTGGATTTGGTCGTGGCCTGTACGTTGAGAAATGGGCTCCTTTCATAAAGGTGGATTTCTAGAATGTACTGTTGACTTTTTTACTATGCATTTATTTCCTCTTTATTTATTTATAATTGATAACTTCATGCTCACTGTATTGATGGGGTATTTTCCGAACTGCCTCATCATGATACAGATAATTACTATTTGTTTATAGACATACTTCTGAATTGTACTGACATTGCTTTTAGGAGTTGGCTGTCATCGTGGCAAGAGGAAGAGATAACTCTATCCTGTGCTATCCAATTGTTGAAACTATTCACAAGTAAGACATTCACGTTCCTTACTAGAATTCCATTTATTGTAAATTAGAATTATGTGATAATATTTACATATGACTTGCGAGGAGCTCTGTAAATCTACTATGATTGTAAATTTGTGGGCTCTTATAGGGAAAACATATGTCACATTGTTAAGGCACCTGCTGACGTGCCATGGAGGATCAGAAAACTTGCAAATGATGTTGCATATAAAGCTATAAGTTCATTAGAAGGTGCTGGTGTCTTTGCGGTGGAGTTGTTTTTGACGAGGGATGGTCAGGTGTACATCTGCTATCTTTATGAGTTTTTTATTCCACTCCTAGATGGCCAGCAATAATTCAGCAATTCTGCCTTTGACTGATCTATTCTTTGTTTCTATTAGATTCTACTAAATGAAGTAGCTCCAAGACCTCATAATAGTGGCCATCACACTATTGAGTCCTGTTATACATCACAGTTTGAACAGCATTTGCGGGCTGTTGTTGGTCTTCCTCTCGGTGATCCATCCATGAAAACTCCAGCTGCTATCATGTACAATTTGCTGGGTGAGGATGAAGTAGGTTCCTTCTCTTCCTTTTCCGTAACTTCCACACCTTTCTGCTTTTATATTTCTTATCATAAACTAAAATAACTTTATACATGAGTATAATTTATCAAAATTTTCTGTTTTCCTTGTGCTTGTGGGCAGTGAATTAGTTTGTTAGATTTGAGTTACAAAAAATTGTATGGTTTCAGGGGGAGCCAGGTTTCAAAGTGGCTCATCAACTTATAGCAAGGGCACTGGAGATTCCAGGAGCTACTGCTCATTGGTATGATAAGCCAGGTTAGGTCTGCTTTAAGTTTCCTCAGGCTTATCCATCTCGTTGTCTTATTTTTTTTCATTTTTTTTTCTCTCATACACATGTTTTTATTAATTGGTTGTCTGATGTTTTTACCAGAAATGCGTAGGCAAAGGAAGATGGGTCATATAACTCTTGTTGGCCCTTCTGTTGGTGTTTTAGAAGCACGGCTGAAATCAATGCTGAGGGAAGAAGGTTATGAAAATCCGAATGAAGGTCAGTTGACCTAGAGTTGATGCTTGAACTTCAATTGTGTTGTCAGTTTGTTTTTTGTTAGACTTACTGAATGCAAATTTATTTAAAGGTTGAATTAGAACTATGCGGACATAACTGAAATTGAACCACGTGGAGAATTGAAACTACCGTTGGTTGGCTTTACTGACATTTTGGATCCTTTTTGTTGCTAAATGCAGTTGCACCACGTGTTGGGATTGTAATGGGTTCGGATTCAGATCTTCCAGTTATGAAGGATGCGGCTAGAATCTTAAATATGTTTGGTGTGTCTACTGAGGTAGCATTTTTCCTTTTTAGCTTAGAATTTTTGTTTACAAATGATGCAAACCCACTTTGACTCCATTGATTAACTCATTTGCAGGTTCGGATAGTCTCAGCACACCGGACCCCTGAACTGATGTACTCTTATGCCTCCTCTGCTCGGGAGCGAGGCATTCAGGTTATCATTGCTGGGGCTGGTGGTGCAGCTCACTTACCAGGCTAGTTTTATATAAAACTATTGTTTAACATCATTCTCCATCATGCATTAGCTATGTTAGTGACACTGATGAGGCCTGTTTTGAATTATAGGTATGGTAGCTTCACTTACACCTTTACCTGTTATTGGTGTCCCTGTCCGTGCCTCTACATTGGACGGAATCGATTCACTCTTGTCAATCGTGCAGGTAAGACTTGAACTTGTACATGACATTGCATTCCCAAATGCTTGAAGTTTATACTCATTTTAATGATGCAGATGCCAAGGGGTGTTCCTGTTGCAACGGTTGCAGTAAACAACGCTACAAACGCAGGATTGCTGGCAGTAAGGATGTTGGGAGTTGGTGATGCTGATCTACTGGCGAGGTAAGTTCCCATCTCTCTTTATATAAATAAAAGATGGATGCGTGTGAAATTGAAACGTTGTGAATTCTAATTTTGATTCGTGTTTTGTGTCGCACTTGTCCTTAGAATGAATCAGTATCAAGAAGACACAAGGGACTATGTCTTGACAAAAGCTGAGAAGCTACGGAAGGATGGTTGGGAAGCTTATTTAAATCAGTAAGAGTAACGGCTTACTAGAATTTCTGCTAGGAATTCACACCATAAACAATGAGATCAAATAACAACCCTGTCATGATCTTTAGCTAATTTACTAATGGACTGATACACCATAGCTACTACAACCTGTTCTTCCCATCAATTCTTCCCTTGCATTGTTGTTATTTTCCAACTGAACCAATGCCAATTTTGAAGTAAGATCATTCTTTTCTTGTCTCTCATTTTGAGTTTAATAACTTGAATTCATCTATATTTTTTTTGAAGTGCAGTAACTTATTATTTGTTAATGGAGATTTATTTCATGTCCAAGACACTGGTTTGTACTGATTTATAAAATGCATTTTGAAGCAATAAAAAAAAAGGGATGATTTTCTGCGAAAGTAACGTGCAAATTTATGTCTCATGTTCAAAAGCTGAAAACTGCTAACTGGAATATATGCCTCCAAGTTCCAATGGTGCTTCCTTTAATGGGTGTTTTTAGAGAGATTATTTTTTATTATCTCTGCTAGTAAAAAAGCTAAAAAAAAAAAAAAATGAGATTCCAAATATTAAAAAAAAACAAAAAAGGGCGTCACATTCTAATAAAAAGTGTTAGTACGAATGTCACTGGCTCACATTTTATTTAAAAAGAATTATTTGATTTAATATTGAAATTTTAAAATTTAAATAGTATAAGGATTAAATCTGATCGAATTAAAATATAAAGATTAAATTAGTAATTTATGCAAAAATATAGGGACTAATGGCAGAATTTACCAATATGCGATGACAATGCCATCAAGGAGTTACGTGGAAAAGTAGCTTGGTATTTAGTTTCTTGTCATGGAAAGCCAATTATAGGATTGTGACGTATTGTAAATAATTTTTAATAATTTAAAATTAATTAATTTTATTGACCACGTGTCATGATATTATTAAATAAAATCAATAAATTTACATGGTGGGTTGTAGTTAGAGGTGTTCATGGGCTGAGCTACTCGGCTCGGCTCGGCCCGAATGTCCGCCCGAAATGTGGGAGGGTTTAGGCAAAAATATAGGCTTAAAAAATGGGCTTGGACAAAAAATAAGGCTCGTTTTAAAAATGGGCCGGGCCTTGGGTAAGGTATTTTTAGCCCGGGCCCGGCCCGAATTCACTAAAGGACAAAAAAAATCTATATTTTTTTTTAAATGTTATTTTCTTGTTGTTTTCTCCCTATTTTGCTACCATTTTACTATTATTTTACTACTATTTTGTTGTTACTGTTTGAATATTATATAAAGCTTATTTTATTATTAATTGTTATTATTTTAAAGGTAATTTGTTAATTTTTTTTATTATTTTAGAGGCATTTGTTTGTTAAGTTGTATCTATCTAAGTGTTAATTAAGTCTACATATTTTTTAAAATTTATTTTCAATTTGTTGAAAAATATTTATTTTGATATTTTTAGTATTTTTAATGTATTATATATATTTAAAAATAATATAAAAAATTAATACGGGCGGGCCGGGCCGAGCTGGGCCTGAGTTTTAGTATTTTTATTCGGGTCAAGTTTGGGTATAATTTTAGGCCCATTTTTTGGGCCCAGCCCGGCCTGAGCCCAATAAATGGACATGATTTTTTTGTTGAGCCCAACCCAAACTCGACCCGGCCTGGCCCATGAACACCTCTAGTTGTAGTTTATTGGTTGGTAAAATATACCTCATATCACTAAATTATTAGTAAGTTTAAGTTTTGATCATTTAAAGTTATAAAATGGTCACTAAATTATTTGAAAGTTTTCATTCAAGTTATTAAATTATTCAAAAAGGTTTTTTTAAGTCACCAAGCTATTAAGTTATTTTTTAAAGTCCAGTTAGCAAGCTCCAAGCTCCAAGCGACGATTAGACGATCAGTATGGTGGATCAGTACCCATAAACAAATAGATGAACATACATTAGATCCAAGTCGATTTAACAGTTAGTTTTGGAGACGAAAAAGAAAACTATTTAGATTTTGATTTGTAGATCCGTGACGTTTAAAGTTATTTTATGAAAAAAATTGAATTAAAAAAATGAGGGGAATGCGAGTTTTCTATTGGTGCAGGTGGTGAATACATAGAAGGCCATAAAGCAGCGATTTTAATATCTCAGTGATTTAAATGAAACTTTTGAATAGTTCCATAATTATTTTGCAACTTTTTGAAGTTAAGTGACCACAATATAAACTTACCAATAATTTAGTGACATTGGGGTAGTTTACTTTTATTATTAACCAGTATTGATTTTCGACCCACGCTTCATGATGGGTTAACTATTTTTTTGACTAAATAGTTAAAATTTAAAGGTTACAATATGCTCCAAGTTTTTATACTCTTTTTATATTTAGAATTTAGTCCTTTTATTTTTTGAATTTAAAAATTTATGTCTAATTGTTAATACCAATAGAATTTTCCTGGTGTGGCATTCTAAAATTAAAAAAAATACTGACTCGATAATCATGTGGCAAAAAATGACATTATAACAAATATGAATTTAACAAAGTATTTTAATGTTGTTAACAATTTTAAAATTTCATGTTAGAATTTTAATTAAAATAAAATATTTAGACCAATTGATGATATTATGAACATTAAGTACCAAGTTATGTTAATAATTAAAATACAAAAATTAAATCTCAAATTTGAACATATTATAAGAACCAAAATTTAATATTTTTATATAATATAAAAATAAAAGGACTAACACTGAAATTTAACCATTATTATTGATAATATAAAAAGAAAAGAAAAAGCAAGAATAGGCGGCAAAAGAAGGAAGGCCCTAAAGCCTTTCATTTTATATGTAGTATAAGTATAGATATATATGTGTATCAAATACAAACATTTTATTTTATTTAAATAAATTAAATAGATTTTTATTTGAATCAATATTAATAATTAATATTAACATATTTCATAAAAAAATATTAATTATAATATTAACTCAAACCAAATTAAATCGAATTATATGTTGTATAAAACCTGAGCTCGTATTTGCTTGTAACGCACTTTCTTTCGAGGAAAGTTTTCATATACTCAAAAATAATTATTTTAATTTTTAGAATATATAGTAAGTTTATATTTTTTTATTTTTATTTTAATTTTATTTCTAGTTAAATTTGACCATCATTCTTTTTCTGAAGAGTGGAATTGTTGTTATTTTTAATGGAAATACTAAGTAAGACATTAATTTTTTAGACACGACAATTCACCTATACTTCATACTATGTATGTTGTAAATTTTATGAATTTTTTATATATTTTTTAATTATGATTTGTTTGAATATTTTTGTAAATTATAAAATATGTATTGATGTGACATATAAAATCAATAGTATCATGTCATCGTAAAATATACATAAACTGCTATATTGACTACCAAAATCATTAAAAGATTAATGTTTTTATCCAACATTTCCATTAAAAAATGATTTAACTCTTTTTGAAGATTATTAAACTAGAAAAATATTGAAAATCTAAAATATTGCAAGAGAAGCAAAATAAATAAAATATAAACTGATTTCATTATTTATTGGATTTACAATACTCATATTGGAGAATATATATATATATAACTACTGAAATTTTTCTCACGAATTCCACTGCGAAAATTTTTAAAAAAAGGAAGGTCATATATGAATAAATCTAAATAAAAAATCAATGGACGAGATAAGTAATTGCCAAGGCAATCAAAAGCAGCATATAAGCAATTCCTTGATCAATCGCAGCACCATCATTCGATGGACCTGGCTCCGGGGCCGGCAAAGAATCCATTGTTACTTTTTATCTTAAGCTATAGTATCGCTATAGTATCTAATTTTATCGTCACCGCTATTTTTACACTAATATCAAGTAAACACACTATCCATCTAAATCTATCCATAATGTTTGTAGTTAAATTAGATCTATCAAGTCTAATTTGATTTTCTAATCAACTTAAACTTAAATCCGATCTAAATTTTTTATCATAAAAAATCAACAATCCAAACTTATTCAATTTAAATATAAATTAAGTTAAATCAAAACTGAATTGAACTGAAAACGATTGAAACTCGAAAACCCAAATTTAAAATGACTTGTATGTAAAATGATATAGTTGGATTGGACTAAGAGGTAATGCCAAAAAGCCTAATTTAATTTCCAGCTTCTCCTCCACTAAAAACCTTATCTCACATGAAAAAACACATGCACACCTTAACTGAAAATTATGCATTCATCGATCAAGGAAGCATCAGAAAATGTGATCTCTTCGATATTATAATCAATGTTCTAAAAAATTGAGAACTGGTCAAACTTATCAAATTTTTATTTTTTTATTGGGTTAATATATACTAGATAATTGAATTTGGCAATTTATATTTATTTAGTATTTAATTTTTTTGGGCTTCATTGGTACTTAAATTTGAAAATCGTAAGTCAATTTGGTAATTTTTTTTATGTACCTAACAAAAATTGTTAAAATACGTTGACGTGACACTAATAACCAATAACAATTGTCAAAATGTGAGGTTGTCACGTGCCCCATGCTATTAGTCGTCAATACCACGTCAAGTTTTTAGTACCAAGTTAGCTTATAGTTTCTAAGTTTAAATACCAGTTAAGTTCAAACAAAAATTTAGGTAACAAACAGATATAAGTTGTCAAGTTCAGATATTTCCTGTATATATTATCTCTTTTTTATTTAATCGATTAGATTAATAATTCACCAAATATTCATAAATATTAATTAAATATTAAAATTTTATAAAATTGGTTTAACCGTAATTTTTTTATTCAATTCCAAATAATTTAAAATTAATTCAACCTCTTTATTCGATTAATATATTGATCGATTCTTGCTTGAATCGGTTTAAATTGATTTTATTAACACTTATTAAAATCCAAACATTATATTTATCCAATTTATTTTTAAAGAATAATTATATAAATTATTGAATTAATTTTGGATTTTCATTTAAGACTTTAGTAATCAATTCTTGCAAGCTTTAGAGGCTAATATAACGGAAACTCCTTGGCCAAAAATATATGTGGCCATTGAGATGTTGCCACGTTTAATATAGGATATAGAAGGACAGCACCTAGACCTTTAACCAGACTTCCACCTCATAAATTTGTTTTTTTTTTTAATTTAAACTATTATTAAGTTTATGTTTTTAATAATTTAATTTTAAAAAAATTATTAAATTATTTGAAAATTATTTAAAAATTTTTATTTAAATAATTAAACTGTTAAAATCGTTGTTGTATGATATTTTTTGTTTGCCCCACTTGCACTAATCGAGAGTCTACTTACCTTTCAGTTTTACAGTTTAAAATTTTTTATGAAATATATTTAAACGGCACGAATCTATGAATCAAATTTAAATTTATTTTTCAATTTCTAATATTAACAGTCAAATCGACTTGGATATAAAGTATGTTCTTCTGCTCATCAATAGTACTAATTCATTGTACCAATCATTGAATCGTCACTTGAACCTTGCTACTTAAAGTTATTTTTAACAATCAAGTGACTTAAATAAAAACTTTCGGATAAATCGATAACTTGAATGAAAATTTTCGAATAGTTCAGCAATCATTTTCTAACTTTTTGAAGTTGAATGACTAAAATGTAAACTTACTAATAATTTAGTGACCTTGGATTGAATTTATCCTTTAATATTTTAGGCATGACAGGTGGCCGTATGAGTAGCTGACGCTTTTTCGTCTCGAAGCTTTGAGGATAAAGCATAAACCTTTTGACGCAATTTAATGAAAAGAAGCTGCTTTATAAACCCCCAAAAAACTTTATTTGCCCACCTATCCTTTTATACCTTTCTTCTTTTCCTCATATATATAATCTCCACCGTAACAAAAAAAGCTTTTTCAGCTTTACAAAAAATAGTGCTACGCAACCGTTCCATCTGTTGGAAAACATGGCTAGGCAGTGCGACGCAGGTTGTTGGTTCTCCAAGCATCATTGATTGCTACCACCACCGTCCGTCATGCACCGAGAACCGGGGTTACTAGAGACCAGCGAGCTGATTCGATGGTAAAGTGATGCTTATGTTCGCCGAAGAAGCACCCGGGGTCATTTCGGTGTATGCATCACATTGTCGAGTATGCGTGGGGGGCTCGATTTGTCGGCAAGAAATGACTGCACCACCTATGCTAAGTACGTGTGTATAATAAATGTTAATTTAATGTAAAAATAAATGATAAATATAATTGATAATTAACAAAATTGTATATTGGTTTTTAAATTGTATAGAGGTGCTGGTCATGCTGAGGCGAAGCAGCCAGCTTTGGCCTATGCAGCTCGTCGTTAAGAGCACAGAGACGCTCCAAAAGCGAATACTGGTACGTACTTTACCCATAGTGTGCTATTTATCTAATTTGGAATTAGAGTGCGCAGCGAGAGCATGGTGTGGTAGTCTGTGTTATGTGGCTGTATTGATAGTTGGAAATTTCAAGGACGAAATTTCTCTAAGGGGGTAGAGTTGTAACGCCCTGAATTTTGGGCCTAGAAGTAATAGGTTTTGAGCAAAGGGAGCTGTTAGAAGGTGGTACATAAATATTTAGTTGTGCAAGAAAGTGACACAAATTACATGTTTGCTTTAATGGCTAAAGCGATTTGGGTGTGTTTGAGAAGCTTGGGTTCAAGTCTTGGACTTTGCAGGATTTTTAATTAGCTCTTAAATGAATTTGGACTCTAGTACATAGGCTTTATAAATAATTGCGCTTGTTTTAAGTCACGAAAAGCCACACTTGTGGTCTAGTGGCAAGGTGGTGTGTAAAGGAACCTTGAGGTCTGAGGTTTGAGCGTTGGCATAGCGCAAATGAGGTATTTATTTTGCATCTTGGATGGATGAGTGGTGGAGTGATAGGTGGAGGATATCAAGGAGGAAATCGTGGAGAGGATTGGGGAGAGATTTGTAGAGAGAAATTAAGAGTTTGATGAGTGTGGGGATGTCGGTGCCATTTGGTATCTCTAATTCGGCATTGGGAAAAAAATGACCATTTTTCGGTATTTCTCATTCTCTACCGAGCACTGTTCTTCTTCTTTCTCTACTCACTTGACATTGCTAAACATATCTTCCTCCTCTTCCCCATTATTCTTTCAATTTTCTTTTATAGCCAACTTTCTTTCTTCTCCCCCCTTCATTTATTTTTCTCGCTTCTTCTTCTGTTCTGCTTCTAAATCGAAAGTTATTCTTCTTTGATCTTTCTCAAGCAGTTTGGGTAGTGGTTGGCCGAATATTATTCTTCTCTAGTATTGGTAAATCATTTCGGTCTACAAGTGTTCTGACGAATCGGTAAGTGTTGTGTTAAGTGATCTGAAATATCCGTTTCTTCTGTCTTCTTCTAAAAACCGAATACTCCTTCTCTTAGTATTCTGTGATTGCCGAATGGTGACTCCTTCCCCTTAATGTGTGTTCATTATTTTTAGGTGTTTCCAAGAAATGAAAGTGTAGAAATTCTCTAGCTATCGAAACCCTGTCACCATTAATCGATTAAGGTAATTTCGGTACCCTGCCTTATGGGTATAGGTCAGATGGCCTTATTTTTCTATAAGGTTATTATTCATGAGTTTAAGCCTCAACTATAATCGATTCCACCTATTAAGATATTTTGTTATTGTAATTTCTCAGCAAATAAATGTGCAATCGATTTAAACTACGATCTAAAGATACAAGTCGTAGTTCGTACAATCGAGGTTTGTAGTATTGTCTATTTGGGTTAAGTGTTTTAAACACTGATAAATGATGGACTGACTGTATGTTGGAACGGTTGTAGGTTGGGCGCTTAAGGAGTTTGAAGTGGTTGCGTAAAAATGTGTGCAATCGTACACCAATATGTTACTAACAAAAGCCAAAAAGGTGTGTATTCACATCCCTCTTTACTGTGAATTGGCAAAAGCCGAAAAGTCAAAACTTCGACATTTGAGGCCTTACGAGCGTGCGATCGCTCGTGTGGTGAGTCGAGCCCACAAATCATGGGTGATAAATTGATTAGGCCACCACGAGTGTTCTCGTAGGCTTAGGCCGTTATGGGCCTCGATGGGCAAAATAGGCCGTGTGGGCCTAATGGGCTCGTGGGCCCCACGCGGATTAAAATTCACGAAAGATAGAAAATATTGGACTGGGATATGGAATTCACATAGCCATGACTAAATTTGGGCTAAATGGGCCACACGAGCGTGTGGGCCTATTTGGGTCGAATGTTGGGCTTTGGGCCCATTACACTGTTTCAACCAATTGGGTTATCTGAGTCGCTCGAGGCGACTGTAGACCTTCGAAGAGGTTGTTATCTGTATCGAGACCCCAAAATAAGTAAGATGATCAAAGTACCCCTAAAGGGTAAAATTACTATTTTACCCCTAATAGTTAGAAATGACCATTATACCCCTAGAGGTAGGTTGACTGATGAGTGTATGATATTTTTATGACTGTACTGAGAATGACACTTTGCATATACGTAATATTTATGACATGATATACTGCATGGGGATTAGGATTCTGATTTGGAGGAAGTACTGTATTGGTGGCTCTGCCACAATCTATCGCACGGTGGCTTTGCCATATATCTGTAATCTTGGTTGCTTTGCCACATTTATCGCATCGCGACTTTGCCTTTACTGCGATATTGGTGTGTTGGCTGGGTGGGTCGGTTTTATCCCCACATGGTGTGTTGGTTGGTACGGACTGGTGTGTTGGCTGGATTGGGATGGGTTGCATATTTGCACCAGATTAATATCTTGTATTGGGCTTAGGCCCACACCGCTTGTTTATTTATGACTAAGGCTCGATCGCATCTTTATCGAATAGGCTCTGGTCCGCACCGTTCATCGCATGCATCGTTCATCGTTTGGTGATAGGGGACTACACACTGAGTTTTCGTAAACTTACCCTTTCTTTTAACTGTACAGGTAACCCTCGGCCTTAGACGGTTTGGAGTCGCGAGGGACTTGGAAGTGGCCACACGATTGCTGATGTTTTACTTTTGACTTTATTTATTTAAATTTCATATTGGGTTTTTGGTTATGTAATAAGGCCATTTGTGGTTTTAACTTTTATTTGGGCTTTGGTTTCTTACCTTAAACTACTAGACTAGGAAAAGATGAGTTTTCAAAATAATAACTGTTTTCAAGAAAAACACGCATTTTAGACTTCAAGGTTTTTAAAAGCTTCCGCGATTTTATTCAGTTTAAGGAATCAATGGTGATAAATATGGCAATTGTTTTGAAAAATTGATTTCAATTAGTAACAACTTAATTTTCCAAATTTTCTCAAGCAATAAAAACTAGATTCTTAATGATAAGTCCTATTTCCGAAAAGCACTTCGATGTGACATGCCAGATTCGGCCGTAACGTCCAGACCGGGTTTGGGGTGTTACGATTCTCATCAATAATGTTTCGAAATAATTCACAAATAATCATGCATTGAAAATTCAACTAAAAGAGCCCTAAAGATTCAAACAATTCAAGTCACACATTTTTTTAAGACATGAAAACATAGGTATCTCCCATTATCTAAGTACTTACCTTTAATTCAAAATCGACAAGATTTTACATTCTCACTAAAGATTCACTCAAATCACTCAAAGTGTTTAAGGTTCAAAAATTAAGCACTCAAAAGTCAATTATGAAAAGTCATTACCATAGGCTTGCATGAAAATCAAATCTCCACCACTATAAAATGATATGATACATAAATCAAAAGGTCTTTAAAGGGTTGTAATGGGGCTTGGGTTAAATGTGTGGATAAAGGCTGAAAAATAAGATTAGAATCGAGATCAAATTGATAAACTACCTAACTAGAAAAATAAACTAATACTGAATAATTACATCAATCGAAATTATTAAAGAATAACATGAGCTTCTTCTCAGAATATGAAATTAACTACTTAAGCTCAAAAACATAGAACAAGTAATAATTCAACATAAATGTGTATATGTATATTTTTTTCAGTTTTTTTTTCATTTTTTTTAGAACAATAGATAATAAGATAAAATTTAACAACTGAAACAAAAGAACATAGTTAAGCAACTAACCAATTCAAATCTCGACAAAAAGGGAGCCAATAAAACGGGAAACAATTCTCAATGAATCAAAAAAAAGTTATGGGTTAATATTAAAGGGTAAATCAAGAAACAGTTTGTTAGGCTTAAAGAGGGTTCACTAAGGGTTAATTATGAAGGTAGACTTATGGGATAAGTGGGTTAAAACCTAGGTGCCTTTATCATCTTAGTATATCAAATCAAAAGTGTGGTTGACATGTATAATCGAAGCAAGTTTTAGAATAACAAATCAATATTGACACACTCATAACCAATAATAAAGTGAGCAAGAAAAAAAATGTATGCTCTAAAGGCTCAAAATCTCACAAAAATTATAACTTTTGATGTCAATCTTGCAAATTTCAAACTTCAAGGTAATACTTCAATTTAGAGAAACAACCTAAAATTTTTTTATTCTGAAAATAGACTTATCATGCTTGATTCTCTAGTGTCTTAAAGTTTAAACAATCAATTGACAATTACTTATGAATTTAATCTAAAACACATCAACAATAATCATAAATTAATAAGAATTCATTC
The DNA here is from genome assembly GCA_025698475.1 of Gossypium anomalum. Classification (NCBI taxonomy): domain Eukaryota; kingdom Viridiplantae; phylum Streptophyta; class Magnoliopsida; order Malvales; family Malvaceae; genus Gossypium; species Gossypium anomalum. The sequence continues at coordinate 67,587,631 of CM046964.1, forward strand.
TAATAGTAATGTGAGAAAATTACTTAAACACAAGACAGAATTCAGGGATTTTCTAATAATTCTATAGATAACCTCCCCACACTTAAGATGTACATTGTCCTCAATGTACAAACATATATAATCACAGTATAAACAGAATATCATAAGAGAGGGAGAAAACTGAAACTGCCCTAAATATTGGATGAAATTTTCAGAATAGTGAAAAGCGGAGTTGCAGTCAAATTTAAATGTAACTCATGATTCCGAGCAAGCTAACAAGAAAATAAACACAAACAATATAGAAAATTAAGGGCTTATAACTCGATTAGAAACAACCATAAATCTTTCAAAATATAATAATGAAAATAAATTGAAGAGAAAAAAAATAAAACAACTAAAACAAAATTAAAAAGAAAGAAAAAAATAAAATAATAAAAAAATAAAAAAATAAAAATAATAAACTCAATGATATCAATAAACTTAAAAGGTAATTGTAATGATAATAGTAAAAAAAAATGAAAGAAAAAAGAAAAAATAAAAATAGCAAAATAAAAATAAAAATAAAAATAATAAAAGTATATAAAAATTAAAATATAAAAAAATTAAAATTAAAAATATAAGCATAAGAATAATAAATTAATTAATTAATTAGTAAAATAAAAATAAATAATATAACAATTAAAAATAAATAAAATAAAATAAAATTGGGGTGATTAACCCAGTTTTCACATGGCCATGGACATGCCCGTGTGTCAAGGCCGTGTGGATCACAAGGCCATGTCGCTAGGCCGTGTGTGTTTTCATTCGCTTTTCCCATGCCCATGTGAGATCCCACACGCCCATGTGGCCAGGCGGTGTGCTCTACACACTCGTGTGGCCAAGCCGTGTAACTCTCTGACTTTGAAAAAAAATAACTCCAGGTTTCACACGGCCTAAGACACGCCCGTGTGTCCAGGCCGTGTGGGTCACATGGCTATGTCACCAGGCCGTGTGTGTTTTCCTTCACTTCTCCCACGCCCATGTGAGATCCCACACGCCCGTGTGGCCAAGCCGTGTGCTCCACACACTCGTGTGGCCAGGCCATGTGGGTCAAAAAAACACTTTTTTTTTTAGATTTTGAAACTTAATTAATTTTTTAAAAAAATCATAGAATAATGTTAAGAAAATTAGTAGTGTTAACACCCGGTTTGCCTCCCGAGAAGCACTTATTTAAAGTCTAAGCTCGACTTACCTCGTATTCGTACAATTACAGTGGTTCACGGAGTCGAAACTCCTTTTTCTCACTGTCAATTCTATTATCAACATAAGGTTTTAGCCGAGTAATATTTACCTTAAAAGTGCCAAATTTAGAATGATTTACCTCGACTGTACCGTATGGGAAAATCTTCAGTACCGTAAAAGGAGTTTCTCCGTTTGTATTATGCTCTGAAGTGGCGATTCGAGGGTCCGTTTTATCCAACAATACCTGATAGCCAATCTTAAATTGGTTCGTCTCATCCTTAAGCTTGTGATGGAGTCGCTTTGGTTCATCGTGTATTCTAGGTTTCTCCTTGACATGTGTCCGCCATTCATCTAGTTCGTCGATTTGTAATCTTCTTTCTTCATGATTTGTTCTGTTTTTGTTATGTAAACTGGACTACGGCTCTGTCACGTTTTTTTGAGGTGTTTCCTGCAAAGAATGTTGAGCCACAAGGTTATTAACATTAACAAAGCTCGTAATATCATCTCGATCACTAGATATCCTAACAGAATCAGAAGCTTGGAGTTTAATCGTGTCATCACCTACACGAAGTATTAACTCACCTGTACCAACATCTATGATAGTTCTAGCAGTTGCTAAAAAGGGCTGTCCTAAAATCAATGGTACGTCACTATCCTCATCCATATCTAGAACAATAAAATCAACTGGGAAAATGAATTTATCAATTTTGACGAGTACGTCTTCAACAATACCCCTAGGAAATCTAATTGTTCTATCTGCTAATTGAATACTCATCCTAGTTTGTTTGGGTTTCTCAATACCTAGTTGCTTAAACATTTTGTAGGGCATGACATTAATACTAGCCCCTAAATCGGCCAAAGCATTATTAACACTTAAACTACCAATTAAACAAGGAATAGTAAAACTCCCTGGATCTTTCAATTTGTTGGTTAGTTTATTCTGCAAAATGGTTGAGCACACTGCATTTAGCTCCACGTGTGACGAATCATCTAACTTCTGCTTATTTGCTAAAAGCTCCTTTAAAAATTTAACGAAATTTGGCATTTGCGAAAGAGCTTCAATAAACGATAAGTTAATATGTAATTTTTTCAACAGTTTAAGGAATTTACTGAATTGTTCGTTTGTGTGGTCTTTCCTTGTCGTATTTTGATATGGTACATGAGGTTTATATTCCTTAATAACCATTTTTTGCTCATTGTGGCTCACCTCAATGTTACATTTACCTACCACATCTTCTTGTCTCGATTTTGGTTTATCTTCAACTAACCCTTCTTCATCTCGAATAGGAATCACATAAAGTTGCTCCCTCGGGTTAGTTTTGGTATTACTCGGTAATCTACCTTGTGGTCGTTCTAAAATCATCTTGGCAAGTTGACCAATTTGATTTTCGAGCCCTTGAATCGATGCTTGCTGATTTTTGAGTGCGGTTTCGGTGTTTTGAAAGTAAGTTTTTGACACCGAGATGAACTTTGTTAGCATCTCCTCAAGGTTCGGCTTCTTTTCCTATTGGTAAGGTGGTTGTTGGAAACCTAGAGGGGGTTGCGATTTTTGATGTCCTTGACCACCCTACGAGAAATTGGGATGGTTCCTCCAACTTGCATTATAAGTGTTACTATATGGATTATTCTGAGGTCTAGAATTATTACCCATATAGTGGATCTATTCGTTCTCTGTGCTAGGATTGTAGGATGGATATTCTATGTTGTTCATTCCTCCTCCATTCGCATCGTACTGCATTACCGAATGTACCTGCGTAGAAACATATAATCCGTCAATCTTTTTATTTAAGACCTCTACCTGGTTTGATAACATGGTGACCGCGTCGAGGTTGAAAACACAGGCTGCTTTATTAGGCTTTGTCTTCATGACTTACCACTGATAGTTATTCAGTGACATCTCCTCTATGAACTCATAAGCCTCCTCGGGTGTTTTATTATTTATGGAACCACCGGTGGCTGTATCGATCATCTGCCTCGTTGAGGGGTTCAAACCATTATGAAAAATCTGAACCTGTAACCATAGAGGTAACCCATGGTGAGGGCACCTTCTCAATAAGTCCTTATACCTCTCCCATGCATTATATAAAGTCTTTAAATCCATTTGCACGAAGGATGAGATATCATTCCTCAACTTAGCTGTCTTAGCTGGCGGAAAGTATTTCAACAAAAACTTCTCTGTCATTTGATCCTAAGTAGTGATGGACCCTCGTGGTAAGGAGTTCAACCACTAATTAGCCTTATTTCTCAACGAGAAGGGGAATAATCGTAGGCGAATGGTGTCGTCAAAAATGCCATTTATCTTGAAAGTATCACAGAACTCTAAGAAATTGGCCAAATGAGTATTTGGGTTTTCATCCTGCAATCTATCAAATTGAACAAACTGTTGAATCATTTGTATAGTGTTAAGTTTCAGTTCAAAATTATTTGTAGCAATGACAGGTCTAACAATACTTAATTCAGCCCCAGTGAGAGTGAGTTTAGCATAATCGTACATAGTACGAGGAGCAAGATTCTGATTTACAGGATTAGCGGCAACTATAGGAGGTAGCAGATTATTATGATTTTCTGTCATCTCCTTGGTAATGTTGGTATCGTCCTCGTGTTCTTCCTCTATATGCTGTAGACTCTGCCTTATTTCTCTACAATTTCTACTAGCAGTGCTTTCAATTTCACTGTAAAAAAGTAGGGGTCTTGGTGGGTTTCTTCTAGTCATAAACTACAAGAAACTGCCGAAGCAAACAAAAGAAAAAAAAGTTAGTAATTAAAAATAAAGCTAAAACAAAAATAAAATGCAATAAAATAAAAATGGCTAAATTAATAAAAATCAAGCGTTCCTAATATCTTAGTCCCTGACAATGGTGTTAAAAACTTGATGATCATTTTATGAGACACTAAATTAGACTACGATCACGACTAAGGCAAGCGCACCTATCAAATGGTAGTATAGTTAAGGTGAATCCAGAATATTGTATCCACAAGGACTAAAAGTACTAGTATTAACTTTCTTTCTATTATTTAGCTTAAAATATAAGGGATTTGTTTTAATCTAAAATTAACTAACTAATTAACTACTAAACGCGATAGAGAGTGAAGAAAGTAATCGAATAAACCAATGATAAAGACAATACCTAAGGAAGAATCCACCTAGACTTCACTTATTATTTTGACCCTAAATTAAATGATTTATTCACTTGTCTTGATCCGTAGAAATCCCTAAATTATGCTAATATCTCTTTCGAGACTAAGAATAATTGACTGTAGGTTGATTAATTGAAATCTCTTTCTAATTAAAACCCTTATTGTCGCATTAACTCGATCTATGGATTCCCTTATTAGATTTGACTCTAATCCGGTAGATTTATGTCACTTTATTTCTAGGGTTGCATGCAACTCCACTTAATTATGATAGATCTACTCCTAAGCAGGGACTTTTGCTCCACTGAATAAGCACATCAACTTGAATTAATATTCTGGAAATATTAAAACAAAAATTAAGAGCACATAATTAAGAACAAAAACAAGTATTTATCATTAAATTCAGAACATTAAATAATAAGATTCATCTTAGGTTTCATCTTTTTTAGGTATTTAGGGAATTTAGTTTATAATGTAAAAAGAAGACATCTCAAATTTAGAAAAACAACAAGACATAAAAAAACCCAAATAAACTTCATGAGAAATTTTAATGGAGATCTTCAATCTTGAAGTGGATCTGTTTCTGAGATGATTCCAACGACTACCTTCGAGTAATTTCTACTTTCTGCTCTACGTGTTCCCTTAACTTTTCTTCTAGTATGTATTTATAGATTTTTGAATGCTCAGAATCCTTAAAAATTGGCTTTTTCCGCGTGTTTGGGAAACAAGAAGCGATATCAACACGGGCTGGTACATGGGCGTGTGGTCTGCCCGTGTGGATCCTGAAAACTTCGATTTTGGCCCCTTTTTCACTCCTGTTGCTCCCAAATGCTCTCCTAAGTATAGAAACATGAATTTAAGGGATTAGGAGCATTAAATTCACTAATTTACATCATTAATAATCTATAAACACATTAAGAATGAGATTAAAATATGTTACATTTCTGGTTTATCATGGCATTTCGTGTAATAGCGTTGTGATTGTTTTATTATTTTTATTTATTTTTGTTTTGCTGTTTGGATAGGAGTTCGAGATTTATGGCGGGAATGTTACAAGTTAGTGCAACTTACTATCAGTTAAGTCCTTTATTTTAGGAGTCAAAAGTTAGTTCCTTGATTTGTGCAAATAAAGAGCACGTGAGTTACTCTCCATTTAGTTGAGATATTTTAAGAGATTTTTTAGTTTAAATAGACCATTATTCTTGGTTAATTCACTGCACAGTTTTTTGTTTTCCTTGTACTCTCTTAATTGATTGAGCAATGAAATTCATTATTCTCTCCATTTTTGAGGGTCCATATTTCTGTCATTTGGTCATATTTTTGTCATTTGGTATCCGATCCAGGTTGGTCACCAAGTGTTTGTTTTTATTACCCAGCTAAGATGAATGGCGGGAGTACTTCTTCGGGTATTGTTGTAGAAAAGCTTGTTGGTAACAATTATAATTATTGGAGGTTGTGTATGGAGGCTTTTCTACAGGGGCAAGATTGGTGGGATTTGTTTAAAGGTGATGACACAACAATCCCAACAGATACTCCACAAAATACTAAATTGAGATGGAAGTGAAAGATCAAGTGTGGCAAAGCTTTATTTGCTTTGCGGACATCAATTAACAAGGAATACATAGATCATGTTCGTGATTTGAAGTCACTGAAACAAGTGTGAGAGACTCTGCAACAGCTGTTTACTAAGAAAAATATAGCGAGATTGCAATTTCTTGAGAATGAATTAGCCTTGGCAACTTAAGGTAATCTTTCTATTGAAGAATATTTTTTGAAAGTTAAAAATTTGTGTTCTGAAATTACAGAATTGGACGTGGAGGAGCCAGTGAGTGATGCACGGTTGCGTCGCTATCTTATTCGTGGACTGCGAAAAGACCTTATGCCGTTTGTCTTTTCAATACAAGGGTAGGCAAATCAACCTTCAATTTTTGAGTTAGAGAATTTTTTTCTCTAATCAAGAAGCCTTGATAAAGCAAATGACAAACGTTAAACTTTTTTCCAAGTCAGAGGATGTGTTATTCGTCAATGATAAAAATTTCTACTCGAAGTCTTCCTCAGGTGACGAAAACCAGTCCAGAAGCAAGGAGTAGCCCAAAAGGTCTTTCAAATCTTGTTATAGATGTGGAAAACTTGGACATACCAAACGAGACTTTCGAGTGAAAATGGCATGTGATCGATGTGGGAAACCAGGTCATATTAAGGCGAATTGTCGAGTCAAAATGCAAGAGAAAGTAGCAAATGTTGTACTTGATAACAATGAGTTTCAACAATCAAATTGGGAGCAATGTTTATCTATTGAAGTATTTGATCAGCCAACAAATGTGGCTTCTCTTGTGCACCAAGATGATGCACCAGTTGATGCTCATGCTTTTATCAACTATGATGAAGAGTGGATCGTTAATTTTGGTTGCTCTCATCATGCTACCGAGAATGATACTCTTTTATCGGATGTTCGTCCATATCACATGAAAAAGGTTATAGTAACCACTTATAATACACTACATCCTGTGACGGAAGAAAGTGATTTGAATGATGGTGGTGTTTTTCTCAAGGATGTTTATCATGTTCCTGGCTTAAAGAAAAACCTTGCTTCTATCTCGGAAATAACAGATTCAGGAAGGTATGTTCTTTTTGGCCCCAATGATGTTCAAATTCTTTCAAATATAAAACATATTGCTGCTGATGTTTTATTTTGTGGAAGAATGAACAAATCTTTGTATGTGCTATCTGCGAGTGATGAATATGTTAAAAGGGCTGGTCATAATACAAGCTCAACGCTTTGAAATTCTCGTTTGGGTCACGTGGGTTTTTATTTGCTGCAGAAGATATCAAAAAATCAACTTCTTGATGGTGTTCTTGTCTTTAAAGACATTTATTATGATGAGATTTGTCCAGGATGTCAATATGGAAAATCTCACCGCCTTTCTTTCTCCAGTTCAAAGAGTAAAGCATTGACGACGTTACAATTGGTTCACTCCGATCTTCTGGGACCAACGAGAACACCAAGTTACACTGGTCTTCATTATGTTATGGTGATCGTAGACGATTTCTCTCATTTTAGTTGGGTATATTTTCTGAAACACAAGAGTGAGGTTTTTTCTAAGTTTGTTCAGTTCAAGCATGAAGTAGAAAAATAGTTTGAGCTAAAAATCAAGGGCTTGCGCACGGATAATGGAGGGGAATTTTTGTCAGATGAATTTATGGATTACTGTAGAGAGCATGCAATTCAACGTCAAATGACTTGTCTGGACACCCCACAACAAAATGGGGTTGCTGAGCACAAGTTAGCTCATCTTATAGGAATTTGCTTATGTTGGTTACACGCAAAGAACCTTCCGAGAGAACTATGGGCAGCAACTTTTCAAATAGGTTGTCATGTCATAAATTGATTACCTCCATGGCCAGGGACAGAACCATCACCTTTTGAGCTTTTATACCATTGTAAACCCAATGTGAGTTACTTTCGTATTTTTAGGTCTATTTATTATGTTCATGTATTAAAACACAATCGAACTATGCTTGAACCAAAGGCCAAGAAATGCATTTTTGTTGGCTATGATACTTATAGGAAAGGCTGGAGATGTATGGATTCAGAGACAAAGAAGGTAATCATTTCTCACGATATGGTGTTCGACGAAGCCTCTTGTCATAAAGATGATGTTAATGGCAACGAAGGCACAACTAGTCTTCCACTTTTTCTTGATGATGTTTCATCAGTTGAGAAATGCACTCAATCTGAGGAAAATGTTGAAGCCACCACAAGTATTAAGGATGCCACGCAAGAAAATCCACTAAGACAGAAAAGGCCTCCATCACATTTGTCTGATTATGTGGTTGAGATGAATTATTTTTCTGTTATGTCTTTTTTTTTTTTTTTGTGGAAGATTCATGTGGAAGTGAGCCCAAATTGTACAATGAAGCTAAAGGAGTTCCAGAATGAGAAGATGCGATGGTAGAAAAGATTTCAACACTTAACAAAAATGACACGTGGGAGCTTGTACCAAAGCCTGTTGATGCTAACTTAATTACTTGTAAGTGGGTTTACAAGTTGAAGAAAAAGACTGATGGTACCATTGATAGATTTAAAGCTCGTCTTGTTGCTCGTGGATTTTCTCAACAGTATGGTCGAGATTATAATGAAACTTTTAGTCCCATTGCAAGAACGATAACTGTACAAGCAATTATTTCTCTAGCTGCTAGCAAAAGTTAGAATTTATGGCAACTAGATGTGAAAAACACTTTCCTTTACAGTGAGCTGGATCGCAATATTTTTATGGAACAACCACAGGGATTTGTATCTAAGGAATATCCTAATCATGTGTGAAGACTTAAGAAAGTGCTATATGGTCTCAAGCAAGCTCCTCGTTCTTGGTTCGGTAAGATTGCTCAATATCTTGATTTTTGTGGTTTTAAATCTTCAAGTACTGATCTAAGCTTATTCGTTAAGAAAACAACCACTGCGTGCACTTTACTTTTACTTTATGTGGATGATATGATTATTACGGGTAATGATAGTGCTGAAATTAGTAGTCTTCAAGATGCTTTGATGGTTCGTTTTGAAATGAAAAGTTTAGGTGAAGCTAGTTGTTTCCTTGGTTTAGAAATTGAAAAATGTGATGGTTATTTTGTCTCTCAAAAAGGGTATGCAGCAAGCTTGTTACAAAGGTTTCGCATGGAAGGTTTAAAAGCAAAGTCGATTCCCATGGAATCTAATCTCAAGTTAGCTAAAAATGAAGGAAATCCTTTAGAAGATGCAACACTTTTTCGTCAACTTGTGGGTAGTTTATTTTATTTAACTATCACAAGGCCTGATATTGCATTTTCTGTTGGAGTTATTTCTCAGTTTATGGACCAACCATGTGAGGGTTATTTAATTGCAGCAAAGAGGATTCTTCGTTACATCAAGGGCACTCTAAGTTATGGTTTAATGTATGAGCAATTTAAGATTTTTTCGTTGAGTGGCTTTGTAGATGCAGATTGGGCTGGTGATGTGAATGACAGACGCTCTACAACAAGTTTTTGCTTTACAACGGGTTTCGCTGCGATTTCATGGTGTAGTAAGAAACAAACTACTGTGGCTCTTTCAAGTTGCGAAGCAGAATATGTAGCAGCTACAATGGCTACTCAAGAATGTTTGTGGCTAAGGAGACTCATTCAAGAAATGGCAATTATTTTCAATTATTCGATTCAGATTTATTGTGATAATGAGAGTGCTATAAAGCTTGTTAGAAATCCTGTGTTCCATGCTCACTCGAAACATACTGAAACTCGTTATCATTTTGTTCGAGAGAAAGTGTTATCTCAGGATATTGAGTTGCAGAAAATTCGGACTGATGAATAAGTTGCAGACATCTTTACTGAGGCGTTTGCAAAGATTAAGTTTGAAGTTTTCCGTGGAGATCTTGGCATTATTGACAAGAAGCTTGCACTAAGGGAGGCTGTTACAAGTTAGTGCAACTTACTGTCAGTCAAGTCCTTTATTTTAGGAGTCAAAAGTTAGTTCCTTGATTTGTACAAATAAAGAGTACGTTAGTTACTCTCCATTTAGTTGAGATATTTTAGGAGATTTTTTTAGTTTAAATAAACTATTATTCTCGGTTAATTCACTGCACAGTTTTTTGTTTTCCTTGTACTCTCTTAATTGATTGAGCAATAAAATTCATCCTTCTCTCCATTTTTTAGGGTACATATTTCTGTCATTTGGTCATATTTCTGTCGGGGAAAAGAGTGAGCAAGAAGTCAACGGAGCCGGCGGCACTGCCAATTTCTTCTAGATCGTTTAGCTTGAGGATGAATGGTGATAAATACGTGTCGCAGGAGCCAGCGGCGGCAGCACCGCCTATTTCTTCTAGATCGATGAGTTTGAGGATGAACGGTGATAAATACGTCGCGTACAGTGAGCTCAGCCCCAGCTTACTGGATTTGTATTCATTTGATACTGAGCTACTTCCTGAGGTTTTACTCTTTTCTTCAATTAGATTACCATCTTTTCCTGTTTTGTTAATCCATAGCTTTTACTTAAACTGTATTTTAGTTAAAATATATAATAATTTTGTTCTTCGGTGATGTTTGATCTGATCTTCTGTAATTGTTTTTCTGAGTTACAGGCTTCTAACATATATGAAGGATACGGGCTTCATAAATCTGCTCAAGGTAAAAGTTTTAATGATTTCGAACCGTATCAATCGACCGACAGATTTTCAAATAGAGCACGAGGAATGGCTGAGAATAACGTTCTAAAAAGCATCTCTGCAGATAAAGAAAGAGCTAACAATGTTGCAAAGATTAAAGTTGTGGTACGTTAATTGAATGCTTCCTTTTGTTTTCTTTATTGCATAGTAAATATTAAATTGCTTTATCGAATTGATGAAGGATGAATTCATAAATTCTAAAGGTTAGAAATTGAATTATAATTTTAATTCTAAAGATTAAAGTTGTGGTACGTTAATTGTTTTCTTGCAGTTTGTGATTTTTATTATCTCAATTTAATATTTAAGTTTGGTTTCAAACTTAATTTTAATATTTAAGTTTTCTAATTTGATATTTGAAGTTTTTTTTTCTCAGGTAAATATCTAAGTTTAACATAAATATTTACTTTGACATTTGAAATTTTTTTTCCATATAAGTTTAGCATAAATATTTACTTTGACAGCTGAGTTTTTTTTTTTAATTAATGTATCAAACATTTATTCGGTTCTATGATACCATTTCGTTTGAGTACCAAATTAAATATTAAAATTAAATTTAGATATTAAATTAAAATAAAAAAATTTATGCACGAAATTAAACATTAGGAAGATGATCTCGGGCTTTCATGTGATCATTTCGACTGCATAAGTTGTTTATTTAAATCGATATTAAATATATCATTTTTTATTTATTTCTTGAAGCGCTTATATGTTCATTATATAACTAATTAAAAGAAAAATATATATGTTCAATAGTTCAATTTTTTTAAAAAGTCAACAGTAAAAAAATTATGATGCAATGTTTGTTTAAAACAAATCGAACTGACTAATTTGACTAGAATTTGATTAAGATATCGTTCTAAAGAAGGTAAAAATTAATTTGATTTGCGAACTGGGCTAAAAGCAATTGAACCGATTGAATCCTATTTTATAATTATTAATATTTTTATGATTTTTTTAATAATTTATTTGATTTGAACAGAATAGGCTAAAACCCGACAGCCTGATTGGTTCGATCACTGATCTAATACAAAAATATTGATATAATATTCAACTTAGAATTGTAAGCTTTTTGAAATTATGTATTAAGATATTCCAATTTAATTTGGATTCTTCAACTTAAAGATAACTGAACTTATTTAAGGTGTCGAAACCATTTTTTTTAAAAATTGAGTTTTGGAAAATGGGAATCGACTTTAAGAAAAACGAAAACGGGAGTCGCCACCAATCTTTTTAGGTGTGATTGGATCACCTTTAAAACATTTTGTTTTAAATCATTAGTTTTGGTCTGCGCAATAAAAAGAACGGGTTCGAGTCGATTTACGCATTTGAGGAAGGATTAGCACCCTCGTAACGCCCAAAATTGGTACCTAATTAATTATCAAATGTCTTTAAGGTCGGAAATTAAAAGTTTTAAGATGCAATCCTCTTTAAAATGTTTTGATATTTTAAGAAAAAAAATTGGGGTTCGCTTGTATCAAAATATTGATACTAAGTTAGCCATTTTGGAAATCCCTATCTCGAAACGACAAAACGCCACATCCAGTAAGTTAGGACATAATGCTTTGAAATTCCAAGACAGTTGCTTGTATTTTGAAAATCTTAAAAACTTAGAAGGGTATTTGACTATTCGAACTCAACGAGAAAAATTGCAACCCAATAAGTTAGGGCACTACTTTTCTCGAAGCTTCCAAACACCAAGCATTGCCTTTTTATTTTTTGAAAACTTTGAAGTCTCGTTTTTTAAAATCGATGCATGAAGGAGCATATTAACATTATAAATCATGCATGATAACATAGCATCGTGATAGGTAAATAAAGTATGCATTTAAACAAGATGATAGCATTAATATAAAAATCATGCATTAGATACATACATATAAAAATAAATATAGCAAATCTTAACAACATACGTACAAAGATACATATAGCATATATTGAAAATGAATAAGCAAAACATACAAACATACAAAGTAATAATTAAAATGACTGATACACAAATTAATAAAAAAGGTAGTATAGTATCAATATACACATTCATAAAATATAACATCAAATTATAAAATAACATTTAATACCTAAATGATATATATAAAAATATATATAAAAGGATTGGTATATATAAAATATAAAATAAAGTGAGAAAATGTTAACAAAATATATATATAATACAAATAAAATATGATATTTAATAATAATTTTTAAATAGTATTTAATATTCAATATGTAATACATAATAACAAAAATTATAAAAGAATAATAAAAATATTTTTTTTCTAGAACAAAACAAAAAAAATAAAAGTATGTAAAGGAATTTATAAAATAATTATATAATATATAAAAGTATCAAATTTAAAATAAAATAGCACTTAATAAATGAATAAATAATTAACAATGTATATGACATGAGTTAAAAATATGATTTAATAATAATAATTTACAAATTTTAAAATTATAAATAATATAATAAGTAATAAAATATAAGGAAATATAATGTAAGATAATAATTATATCATAAATATTTTGCATATAAAAATATGGTAAAATAATTAATATATGATATATGACATAAAAAAAATATTTTTATAATAAAATATAAAGATATATAAGTAAAATAAATATTATAAGAAATATCAAATAATATAACATAGTATGTAATAGAAATACATAAATAATTATAATGAAATATAATATAGTGTATGCATAATATTAATAACAATGTGACATATATATACAAAAATATAATTAAATATAAAAAACAAAAAGAACAACATATAATGGAGTTTATATATATATACATATATCAATAATATAAACAAAATAGTATACTACTAAATATAATTAATATTTATAAACACATATACATAAGGTATCCTAAATAAAATAAATTAAGGGTATATAAGGATAAAAATTAAAAATAATTAGAAAATTAGGGCTAATTCGCGAAACAATAAAAATTCTGGGCCTGATTGAATTTCATATTTAAAAGAGGGACTCATTGGGCTATTTGCCCTAATCCCAAAACAACACCGTTTTCGCTAATACGATTGCAAATCATTGGGAGGGCCGAATTGAAATAGAATTGAAACATTGAAGCCAAATTAAAAAATAAATAAAATGAAATTAAAAGTATAAAAATTGCGAGAGGACTAACTGGGTAATTAATCCATCTTACGAAACCATGCGGATCCTCCCCGGGTAATCGGGTCAACGCTGATCTCGGGTTACAAAACGTCGCCGTTTCGTTCAAGCTATATAAGCTACCTTCTCGGTTTAAAAATCATTTGAACCCCGAAAAAAAAAAAAAGAAATTCTCTCTCTGAAGAGAGAGAAAGGAGCTCGGACTCGGCCCTCGCAAACTGTGCTCCGCCCCCATGCGCCACGCGCGCCCTAAGGGCCACCAGATATCTGAAAATCGAGAGTTGAAAAACTCTCGTCTCTTGAGATCCAAAAAGCAGTAGTTCTTTTCCTTAAAAATACCCTTACTATTTTGCTAACAGTTTTTATATATGTGCTAAAAATAAAGAACAAGTCACTCGGTTATCACCTTTGAAACCATTTGTTTGTTTTTTTATTTTCGTATTCTGTTTGTATAGAGGGTTACAAAGGGCTTTTATAGCCTTTGTTTATTACAAAAAGCGGGAAAGAAATCGAAGATTTCTTTCTATTTCTTGCTCACCGTGTCTTTGACCGTGATCTGCTTTGAGATTTTAGTTTCCTTTTCTTGCTCTATGTATCTGCTGTGTTTTCTTTTCTTGCAGGTATCCCGATGATCTCGGCGTTAGCGACGGTACCAAGGCGGAGGGGAAGCTCGAGATCGCGCAGTCTTTGGACGGACGCATTGATGGCGCGTCGGTGTGCATTGATGGCCTCGATTTGGGAGTTGCACCGACGCGCTCCCGAAGCTTCCGAAGTGCTTGCTTGGCGCGAGGAAAGAGCTGGGTTGAAAACCCTAGCTGATAATTTTGGGTTTTTTGGGCCTCTGTTATTTGGGTCTTAGTTTAGGTTTGGGCTTCGGGTGTATTTGGGCTAAGATTGTAATTGTAATGGGTATGGGTTAATGGGTCAATGTAAATGGACTTTTATATGGACAATTATTTATTTATTTAATTGGTTTATAGCCCGGTCAAATTTGGGCTACTACAGCTGCCCCTCTTTGCTCATTGCTGTATAGCGGGAATCGAGCAAAGATTTAGAAAGACCAAATTTGACCGGTCCTATCATAGTCTTCAATCTTCTTGAATGTCATGCCAATATCTTCGATCTTCCATCAAAGTGGAGATGCCAGACTTTGATTTGTTCTCTGACAATACAAAGACGACAAATCATCTTAAATTTGCTTTATTGTAAGCACGTGAAAGCCAAATTAGCTATATCTTCGATCTGCTCCTCGCCGAATACAGAGAGATAAGATCTGTCATCTTGGATCTGCTTCAGCGTAAACATCTGAAGGTGAGATCTGCTAAGTGTCTGCTTCCCATTACAATGGAAATGCCAAACTTCGATTTGTTCTCTGATAATATAGAGACGACAAATCATCTTAGATTTGCTTTATCGTAAGCACGTGAAAGCCAAATCAGCTATATCTTCGATCTGCTCCCCACCGAATATAGAGAGATAAGATTTGTCATCTTGGATCTGCCTTAACGTAAACATCACGAAGGTGAGATTCGCTGTGTGTCCGCTTCCCATTAAAATGGAAATGCCAAACTTGATTTGTTCTCTCGACAATACGAGAGGCGACAAATCATCTTAGATTTGCTTCATCGTAAGCACGTGAAAGCCAAATCAGCTATATTTTCGATCTGCTCCCCGCCGAATACAGAGAGATAAGATCTGTATTTTGGATCTGCTTCGGCGTAAACATCTGAAGGTGAGATCTGCTATGTGTCTGCTTCCCATTAAAATGGAAATGCCAAACTTCGATTTGTTCTCTGACAATACAGAGACGACAAATCATCTTAGATTTGGTTCATCGTAAGCACGTGAAAGCCAAATCAGCTATATCTTTAATCTGCTCCCCGCCGAATACAGAGAGATAAGATCTATCGTCTTGGATCTGCCCCAATAAAGGTCAGATCTGCTATGCTGCAGCCTATTACCCTACTATTTTGGGTTTTAAAGCGCTGTCTCTGATAACCTGTAAAATGATTATGCTTGATGACTTAGGATACTATGCTCGAAGTGAGTCAAATATTCCTAATAAATTATGTTATGGTGCAAAATGTCATGAATATGATCCCTATCCTATACGTCATCATTCATTTCTTCATTTGTCTATTCTTCTCTCAAGGTTCCATTCATGCTCAGCCTGTAAGCCATCCCCCAATGCTACGATCCACTGAGAATGTCTGTAAGAATTGGTTTTTTGGCTTTGTCTATTTCCCTTTTGGACTTGGAAGAAAAGGAATTTCTTGAGTTCTTTCATCTCCTACTTGCGTGAATTTCTCGAACAATTGTCCTGTTTCAGTCTCTTGTATTATCTAGAAATTTCAAAGTAATGCGCAAAACTTCATTTGTGAACATATCAGTTCATCTATTATTATTTCAATGCAACATACTTGAAGAATGATGGAAAATGAGTAGATCCATAAGAATAATTAGATTTGAATGAATTGTCAATAATACAAAGGAAATAAATCTGATAGCATATCTTTAAGAAGAAATAGAATCTAAAGATAGCAAACAGGATAAAAGTTAGATGCTCTAAATATCGCCGCTTGAGCATCTATACATTAGTTCCATGAAACCTTTCTTGAGTTTGACACGTGTTTAAAAGATCCAAAGTACTTTCTTTGGCGCCCCAATGTACATCCCGCTTTACTTTTAGCCGAGTTAGATATAGCCAAATTGCTGTATGCCCTTCAAAATTTGAGTCCCTTTGGGTTTTCAACTCAAAACCCCTTTGGTCACAAGGCGCCCTTTACGGGTTTTCACCTGGCCTCTCTTTTTTTTTTGAAAAATTCAAGATGCCCTTTATGGTTTTCACCTTGGATTCTTTTCTCCTTTAGACAAAGTACTTTTGGTGAGTGCGAGTTCATCACTGTATTGGGTAGGCTCTTTCCATCCATTTCTGTCAAAATCAATGCACCTTGAGAAAAGCCTTTTCACTCACGTATGGCCCTTCCCAATTTGGCATCCATTTTCCTCTAAAGTCCTTACGGATGGGAAGGATTTTCTTTAACACAAGATCCCCCTCATGGAATTCCCTTGGATGAACCTTTTTATCATAAGCTCGCATCATATGCTTCTGGTACATCTTACCATGTCAGATAGCTTTTAACCTCTTTTCCTCGATCAAGTTTAGCTGGTCATATCGAGACTGAACCCATTCGGACTTCATTTAACCTTATCTCTGTTAAAATTTGGAGAGAAGGTATTTCCACTTCAATAGGTAAAGCTGCTTCCATCCCGTAAACTAACGAGCAGAGTTGCCCGATGAGAAGTTCTAATGGATGTTCGATAGGCCAAGAGTGCAAGCGGTAGCTTTTCATGCCAATCCTTATAAGTCTCAGTCATCTTTCCCACTATCTTCTTAATGTTCTTATTGGCAGCCTCCACTGCCCCATTCATCTTTGGGCGATAGGGTGAAGAGTTGTGATGCTTGATTTTGAACTGGTCGCAAACCTCCGCTATCGTTTTGTTGTTCAAATTCAATGCATTGTCGGATATGATCCTCTCAGGCATTCCATACTGACAAATGATTTCCTTCTTCAAAAATCGACTTACAGCTGACTTAGTAACATTTGCGTAAGAAGCAGCCTCTACCCATTTTGTAAAGTAGTCAATTACTACGAAAATAAATCGATGTCCATTCGAAGCTTTCGGCGATATTGGTCCAATGACATCCATGCCCCACATGGAAAACGGCCATGGAGACGTCATGATATGTAAAGGAGAGGGTGGCACATGAATTTTGTCTCCATAAATCTGACACTTATGGCATTTTTTGGCATAGTTGATGCAGTATCCTTCTATAGTGGCCCAGTAATAGCCAAACCTCATGATTTGTCTTGCCATCGTGAACCCATTTGCATGCATACCGCATACACCTTCATGAACCTCTTCTAGAATTAGCTTGGCTTCTACAGTATCAACACATCTCAGAAGTACTTGGTCTTTCCTTCTCTTGTACAGAACCTCCCCATCCAAAACATAGTCACAAGCTAACCTTCTCAAAGTTCTTTTGTCATTTTCAGTTGCCTGCTCTGGATATTTACGATCCCTTACATATCGCAATATATCCTGATACCAATGATTGTCATCCTTTTCTTCTTCCTCAATGTTGCAACAATGAGCTGGGGCCTCATAGACAGTCATTTGAATTGGTCTCATCTCTCCCTCTTTGTTCGCCTTAATCATTGGAGCCAAGGTTGCTAAAGCATCTGCAATCTGATTCTCATCTCGTGGGAGATAGTTGAAGGTGATGTCATCGAGCTCTCTTAGTAACCCCAAAACTACCATTCGATAATTGATCAATTTAGGGTCTCTTGTCTCCCATTCACCTCTTAGCTGATAGATTACCAACGCAGAATCTCCATATACTTTTAAGGTTTTTATACCTCTTTCTATGGCTGCTTGGAGCCTCATGATGCATGTTTCGTATTCAGCCATATTATTTGTACAGTCAAAATCCAACTTGCACGTGAACGGGTAATGGTCGCCATTCGGGGATATCAAGACTGCCCCAATTCCATTTCCAACTGCATTAGAGGCCCCATCAAAATTTAGCTTCCATGGAGAATGTTCTGTTACTGCTATACACATTAACTCCTCATTTGGAAAATCAAAATTCAGTGGCTCGTAATCCTCCAAAGCTCTACTGGCCAAGAAGTCTGCCACCGCACTTCCTTTGATAGCCTTTTGACTTACATAGACTATATCGAACTCTGAAAGCAAAATTTGCCATCTCGCCATTCTTCCATTTAGAGCCGTTAATTCCATCATGTATTTTAATGAGCCAAGTAGTATGGTATAGCATGTACTGTCTTAATCTCTATGTGGTCCAAATCAACGCACAACACAACTTTTCAATTGGCGAATATCTCATTTCACAGTCAGTGAATTTCTTACTGAGATAATAAATTGCCTTTTCCCTTTTTCCGACTCGTCATCATGTGACCAGCACACACATCCCATAGAATTCTTTGAATGACGACAAGTATAGTATTAACGGTTTATCTGGACTAGGCGAAGATAACACTGGAGCATTCAACAAATACTACTTGACTTTCTCAAAAGCATTCTAGCATTCTTCATCCCAAGTACCCTGATTGTGCTTTCTGAGGAGGCGAAAGATAGGATCACATTTCTCAGTCAATTGTGAAATGAATCGAGCAATGTAATTCAACCTTCCTAGGAATCCTCGAACTTCTTTTTGAGTACATGGTGGAGGCAACTCTCGTATGGCTTTGACCTTATCTGAGTCAACTTCAATTCCCTTTTTACTAACTACGAATCCTAATAACTTCCCCGATCTGGCTCCAAAGGTGCACTTTGCTGGATTGAGCTTCAACTGAAATTTCCTCAACCTTATGAACAATCTTCTGAAGACCTCAATGTGTTCTTTTTCTGTTCGCGACTTGGCGATCATATCATCAACGTATACCTTAATATCCTTATGCATCATGTCGTGAAACAAGTTTACCATGGCTCGTTGGTATGTTGCCTCTGCGTTCTTCAGCCCAAACGGCATTACTTTATAACAAAAGGTGCCCCACAATGTTATGAAAGTAGTTTTATCCATATCCTCTGGATGCATCCTTATCTGATTGTATCCTGAGAAGTCGTCCATGAAGGAGAACAACGAATATCCCACTATGTTGTTTACTAAAGTGTCGATGTGTGGCAGAGGAAAATTATCCTTTGGGCTTGCTTTGTTTAGATCTCTATAATTAATGCATATTCGTACCTTCCCGTCTTTCTTAGGGACAGGTACAATATTAGCTACCCATTCAGAGTACTTTACTTCCTGCAAGAACCCTGCATCAAATTGTTTCTTGACCTTATCTTTTATTTTCAAGACAATGTCTGGCCGTATTCTTCGCAACTTCTGTTGAACCGGTTTACATTCTTGTCTTATCGGAAGACGATGTACTACAATGTCAGTACTCAATCCGGGCATATCCTGGTAAGACCATGCAAAGATATCCTTGAATTCCTGAAGCAGCTTAATCAAACTATGCCTTGTGTCATTAGAGATTAGTGTTCCAATTTTCACTTCCTTCCCTTCCTCTAGGGCTATATTCTCTATTGCCTCTTTTTCATGTGGCATGATTTGTTTCTCCTCCTGTTTCACCATTCTTAATAGATCAAGAGATATGTCACAATCTTGGACATCTTCAAAATCCTGAGGCTCCTCTAAACACATGTCTTGCTCACAAGAGAAATCAAGAGCGGTAGTATTAGCGCTCATATCATTGATATCTAGAAACCTGTGAGGGGTATGAAAGAATATACAAAGAATGAATGAATTTAAGAGTGATCATTTATGTGCTATGAATAAAAGAATAAGAGTTATTTAAAGGAATATTGGTTGATAAAAATGAAGCAATACTCTTTTAAATTGATAAAAGTTATGTTTTATTTGAATAATAATAAATGAACATAATCCTATTTTCACAAATGTAATCTTACTATTCCTAGGCCCTAGAGTAATAAACATGTTTCGAGAATTACTCTGAAAAATTTCTAAAGACTACAGGAAGATCCTCCACAGTCCAATTGTTCAGAGAGCTCACCGGTTCGTAAGGGCAAATACCCTCAAGGTTTTCCTGTCCAAACCATTCACTATGTACAACATTGATTTGATGACTTTCTTTTACCAGCAACTCTCCTGACTTAAAGGTTTTGGATATAGGTGGGAATGTCATTAGTCCCCCCTCTACTTCTCCTCCGTTCAAATGCGCCTTCCTTCTTGCTTGACTCTTTTCCATTTCCTGTCTCTTGTGTTTATGGTCTGGCTTAAAACCTAAACCAAAGTGATCCTTCTTCTCTATCAATTTTAGGACTTGAATCCCACCTTGCAACTGTTTTCCTAGTCCTTTTTCTGGCAATGCTCCTTTCCCCATCATTATTTGCAGGGCCATCCTTGCTGCTCTAGACATTCTGGGACCGGAACCGTACTTCCCTCCGAAATGAAGGTAGCATTAACAATTTCCAAGGAACGAAAAGAACACTCAATGGCCTCCTCATTTGTCTCCACATAAGGGGCTTTACTGGTGACAGCTGCTATGATGTCCTTCTCTGCATTGATGGTTATCAAGCGTCCATCTGTCACCAACTTCAATTTTTGGTGCAGTGAAGAAGGCACCGCTCCTGCCGAGTGTATCCATGGCCTCCCCAACAAACAATTATAGGAGGGCTTGATATCCATTACCAGGAAGTCAACTTCATACGTATTTGGTCCAATCTCCAGAGGGATGTCAATTCGTCCCATTACTTTCCTTTCAGTTCCGTAAAAAGCTTTTACCACATTGTGACATGCCTTCATATGCGAACTGTCAATAGGTAATCTATTCAAGGTGGATAGCGGCAGGACGTTCAAAGCAGAACCATTATCCACAAGTACACTTGGAAGTGTATATCATTTGCATCGAGTAGTGATGTGTAGGGCCTTGGTTGACCCTATGCCCCCTGGTGGAATTTCATCATCATTAAAATAGATGAAATTGTCAGCACTGATGTTGCTTACTAACCGGTCCAGCTTGTTAACGGATATGTCATGGGTGACATATGTTTCGTTAAGCACTTTTAACAACGCATCTCGATGTACCTCAGAACTCAATAGTAAGGCCAATACTGATATACGTGTCGGCTGCTTGCGCAACTACTCGACCACGCTATACTCGCTATGTTTTAGGAATTTTAAAAACTCCTTAGCTTCTTCCTCCTTTACCGGCTCATTGATGGGTACTTCAGTCTCCTTATCCCTTTTAGCCTCGACATCTTTCGCCTTTGCGGACTCCACTCTGATATTCACTCCGTCATAATGTTTCCCACTTCGTGTGTGGGAACCTTCATTTTGCGTGCCCCTGGCCGCGCTAGCTATACTCTCCCCCTCAGGTATTGTTGTATTGCAGTCATAGCTCCATGGTACCCTCCTGTCATCCTTGTAAGGGAAAGAACTGGGTTTATGGATGACTATTTTGGGCCCAGTTTGCAACCCTGCCTCATTATTCTCTGGCAAGGAAATAATAATTCTTAGTTGGCTGGTTCTTTGTCGTTCATTCTCCAGCACACATATTTGTCCTTCACAAGAACTACTCTCAGAAACCTGTAGCTCTTTGTTATCTATAAGGTCTTGTATCATGGCCTTGAATTCTTCACAATTTTGGATCATATGACCCACCTTTCCATGGAATTCACAATAGTTCTCCATCCCTTCTTCTCCTTTTCTAGAGGTCAGCATACCTCTCTTCACCATCTCCTCCCATATTACCTTCAAAGGTGTCTTTACCTCAACAATATCTTCCTTGACTTTTCCTTTCTTTATTTCATCAATGGCATTCACTCCTTCATTGCCATGATCTGGTAATGGATTTTTAGTACTAGGTGTACTATCAAATTTCACAACCCCCATTTTGATGAGCCTCTCCACGACCTTCTTAAACCCAGTGCAGTTTTCAATTGAATGCCCCGATATTCCCGCGTGATATTCGCATTTAGCATTTACATCATACCATTTGGGGTACGGTGGCTGCAGCGGTTTCAAGTGGAATGGAGTAATGGCATGTGCATCGTATAAGCTTTGGTAAAGCTCACGATATGTCACAAGGATAGGAGTGAATTGCATCCTCTCCGAACTTGGTCTTGTACCCGATTCCTGTCTTTGAGTACTTTGCTGTTCACTTGTAGCTGCCTTAGGTTGCCCAACTATGATTGCTTTAGAGTTGAAACTGTTCATATTATTCACCTCATTGTCTTTTCTTCTTGGGGCCGATCTTTTAGCTACTTCCCCCTCGATTTAACCGCCCCTCACGGTATTTTCAATCATCTCACCTGCCATAACTATATCTACGAAACTTTTCGTGGTACTTCCAATCATATGTGCGATGAATGGCGCCTTCAAAGTATTAATAAATAACATGGTAGTTTCCTTTTCTAACAATGGTGGTTGTACTTGCATTGCCACCTCCCTCCATCGTTGTGCATACTGCCTAAAGCTCTCATTAAGCTTTTTCTCCATATTTTGAAGAGTGATCCTATCTGGCGTCATATCAGTCACATGGTTGTACTGTTGCATGAAAGCCTGTGCAAGATCTCTCCATGAACTGATTTTTGCACGGCTCAACTGATTGTACCACCTAGCTGCCGCTCCCACTAAGTTGTCTTGAAAACAATGGATCAACAGCTGATCATTGTTTATGTGTCCAGTCATCCTTCTACAGAACATTGTAATGTGAGTCCCTGGGCAAATAGTACCATTGTATTTTTCGAACTCTGGCATCTTAAATTTGTGAGGTAGTACTAAGTCTGGGACTAGACTTAAGTCTTTAGCATCAATCCCATGATGATTACCGATACCTTCCAAAGCCTTGAACTTTTCTTCTAGCCATTTGTAGCATTCTTCTAACTGCCTTGCAGCTTCAGCTTTCAAATCCTCTTTTTCCACCATATCGAGATCAGGAATAAGAGGATTAGTGGGATTGTCACCTAAACTGAATCCTGAACCAATCGGGAAATTCATGTGGATACCAGTATCAATCGGCCCATGTTGAGGCCTCACAGTGACAGATGGCCTTCTAGGAGGTGCCTCAGTTTGCAGTGGCACATGAGGCGGAGTAAAACCTGGAGGATGATCTTCACCCTCTTCTCCAGCAATAGCCATGGGGGCCTTCCCTTTATCAGTGGCCCTTAAAAGCTGAGCCATTTTAGCCATCATATTTCTCTGAGCCTCCAACATCTGCTCTCTCATTTCGTTCTGTATTTTGGCCAACTGCTCCTGCAGTTGATCTTGCATATCTTTTTGTAATTGCTCGAACCTTTGATCCATACTCTTAGTTTTAGTACGAGTGCCGTAAGGATGCGTGATTTCTAGATTTTCTTTTCAACCTTTGAAAGTAAACTTTAACTAAATAGGGTCTTTCTATAACTTTAAATGCAAATGATGTGATGAAATGCTATGAGATGAATGCAAAAAGAATATCGATTCTGGTTCAACTTCATTTAGAAAATTCCATTTAGAAAAAGAATATCTTTACATATGAGAGGATTACAAATACGCTTTCGCCCTAAGACCTAAAGTTTTAACTCTATCTAACAAAAGGGCTAATTCTCGTCCTACATTAGACGATGATGAATACATCAGACTTAGTACATCAGCTCGTATTGCCAAGTCTTGCATATACTCAGCAACCTCTCGAATCTGGGCTATGGCCTCACCAATGACATAATCTCTTTCTTCGACCTGTCCTCTAGCCTGATGTAGCTCTCCCTTCAGATAATCTTCTTGCGCCTTGAGTTGCTCAACCCGAAGTTTACCTTCATTTAATGCCATTTCCAAATCGTCAACTTTACTTTTAAGTTCTTTTAACTCGACCGTAGAATCATGGCTACGATGCCAACGAAAGAATCTTCCGAGCTTAGTTACTTTGGACTTCAACCCCTTATTCTCTTCCTCTAATGCCAAGCATCTCCTGAAACTTTCTCTCCCAATATTCGGCTCTAGTTTTTCCTTCTTGGACCTCTTTCTGTAACTGATCTGAAGATCCTCCTACTCTCGCCCTCTTCAAGGATACTTGCGCCTTTTTGTAATGTTCTTTCAAATCATCTCGATCTTCTTCTTTTCTTTTCTTTCTTTCTCGACCTCTTTCTTTTGGACATCAACATCTAAACTCAAGTACATCTTTTCCTCTTCGAGCTTTGTTATCTTCTTCTCGAGCTCCAAGTTCTTTCTCTCAAATTCTTGCCTCATGATTTCTAACTCTAAAGGCATCACTCGCAAATATTCCTCTACCGGTCGAGCTCCTTCCACGTTTGGCTTAGGGATGTTATCTTTAACTCTTTTGCCTCTCCACTCGATGTATTCCGGGGTCGTAGCAGGGCTAATAGCTATTCCTTTCAACCGATAAGTCTTATTCCAAGCACTAGAGATCTCACCGACTTTCTTCTTGTAATCAGCTCCTCTATATACGAACTCACTTTGAGCCAACCATGAGTTACTGGTACGAACTGCCTTAAACCAAATTGCCTTAACACAAGCAAGGGAGCATAACCAATGGCACCCCAAATTCCCAATAGAGGGACCCAATCGAAACTGCCACACTGGTAAAGAATCTCACCAGGAATCATCCACGGAGCTCTCCACTCAACATCTTTCGACTGAAGATTCTGAAGTAGCGCTATCCAATTCTTCTTTAGAACATCAACTCTCCTAGTTGAAGCGACTATGTCTTTCAGCGGTGAATAATCTTCAAAGAAAACTTGACAAAACACCTTATCTATCAATCGGAAATAGCTGTAGAACCAAGCTAAAAGTGACTGAGCACAACCAACAAACCTGCCTGCACTAGCCTTCCTACATGTGCCTAAAGACCTGAATGTCTCCGCTAAAATTGCAGGGACAGAAGTGACCCTCTTACTGAGTCGATGGAAAAGATCCGTGGTTGCCTCATCCACATATCCCAAAGCTCTAGGGAACACCATCAATCTATATAAGCTTAAGGCAAAAACATCTACTCTCTTTGTCTCATCAGGATGTGTCAAAATCAGACCTTTCAAAGCGTCCCACGAAATGCACTTGCACTCACCCTTTTCTTTAATTCTGGCAGTGGTCCACTGTTCGCTCATCCCTGTGATAGTCATCAATTTCTTCCAAAAGGTAGGGACACTAGCAGCTCGAGAATAGATCCTATCAATCTGAAACCTGGGACAACGAAGCAAGGAAGTGTATTCCTCTATGGTAAGCACCAAGTCTACTTCCCCAAAAGTGAAACAACTATATGCTGGGTTCCAAAACTGAGCGAGGGCTCGGAACAAGTGCTCATCTACGTGAATATCAAGCAAGTAAGGTAAGTCTCCATAATTACCGTAGAATAACTGTTTGGTCTCATTGCCCTACTGATTCCAAATTTTCTTAAGCTCCTGGAGATTATTCTGCGTGACACTAATACGAGTGTAATCTGACAACTCCGATACGTATCCCTCAGCTATACTATCTCCCTTTTCTAGTTGAGCTTGCTCGGACCATCTATGGACGTTAGCGTTGCCTTTCACTCCATCAAGAAGTCCGTTCTCCATAATAAAACTCTCTAACTTAGAAACTGACCGTGAATCGATACCTTTTAAATGCAAAATGACATGCACAAAAAAAAAAGAAAACAGTCAGTATCATATGATATTAATAAACACAAAGATAACCTAAATATAATTCTATCTATATTGAGCTTCTTACAGTTTTTCTATATGTGGTTTGTTTCTAAAGTTTGAGGTACCCGAACCAGCAAATTCCTCGATCCTCACCCATTATAGGCTCATTTGAATCGAGTTCAGTTCAGGGGAATACATTTCCCTATGGCTACACGGAGATGAAAATCTCACGAAACCATAGGTACGGATGTATCCCGAAAGTGATCCACTATCCTGCACGGAGGCGAAAACCTCACGAAGGCGTAGCTTCTCACTCCCACTTAAGGGTGTGACCACAACGGTCATGCAAATGTAATGCGTATCAGAATATAGTAACACATGCAATAATACAAACACATGTAATGCAAAGAGGATTAAATTTTAAAATTTTTAATTTCCGACATTAAGATAAGAGATAATCAATTACATTGCTTGACTCTCTTAAATATCCCCAGTGGAGTCGCCAAGCTGTCGAAACCATTTTTTTTAAAAATTGAGTTTTGGAAAATGAGAATCGACTTTAAGAAAAACGAAAACAGGAGTCGCCACCAATCTTTTTAGGTGTGATTGGATCACCTTTAAAACATTTTGTTTTAAATCATTAGTTTTGGTCTGCGCAATAAAAAGAACGGGTTCGGGAGTCAGTTACGTACAAAGAAGGATTAGCACCCTCATAACGCCCAAAATTGGTACCTAATTAATTATCAAATGTCTTTAAGGTCGGAAATTAAAAGTTTTAAGATGCAATCCTCTTTAAAATGTTTTGATTTTTTTTTTAAAAAAATTGGGGTTCGCTTGTATCAAAATATTGATACTAAGTTAGCCATTTTGGAAATCCCTATCTCGAAACGACAAAACGCCACATCCAGTAAGTTAGGACATAACGCTTTGAAATTCCAAGACAGTTGCTTGTATTTTGAAAATCTTAAAAACTTAGAAGGGTATTTGACTATTCAAACTCAACGAGAAAAATTACAACCCAATAAGTTAGGGCACTACTCGAAGCTTCCAAACACCAAGCATTGCCTTTTTATTTTTTGAAAACTTTGAAGTCTCGTTTTTTAAAATCGATGCGTGAAGGAGCATATTAACATTATAAATCATGCATGATAACATAGCATCGTGATAGGTAAATAAAGTATGCATTTAAACAAGATGATAGCATTAATATAAAAATCATGCATTAGATACATACATATAAAAATAAATATAGCAAATCTTAACAACATACGTACAAAGATACATATAGCATATATTGAAAATGAATAAGCAAAACATACAAACATATAAAGTAATAATTAAAATGACTGATACACAAATTAATAAAAAAGGTAGTATAGTATCAATATACACATTCATAAAATATAACATCAAATTATAAAATAACATTTAATACCTAAATGATATATATAAAAAAATATATAAAAGGATTGGCATATATAAAATATTAAATAAAGTGAGCAAATGTTAACAAAATATACATATAATACAAATAAAATATGATATTTAATAATAATTTTTAAATAGTATTTAATATTCAATATGTAATACATAATAACAAAAATTTTAAAAGAATAATAAAAATATATATTTTTTTAGAACAAAACAAAAAAATAAAAGTATGTAAAGGAATTTATAAAATAATTATATAATATATAAAAGTATCAAATTTAAAATAAAATAGCACTTAATAAATGAATAAATAATTAACAATGAAATATGTATATGACATGAGTTAAAATATGATTTAATAATAATAATTTTAAAATTTTAAAATTATAAATAATATAATAAGTAATAAAATATAAGGAAATATAATGTAAGATAATAATTGTATCATAAATATTTTGCATATAAAAATATGGTAAAATAATTAATATATGATATATGACATAAAAAATATTTGTATAATAAAATATAAAGATATATAAGTAAAATAAATATTATAAGAAATATCAAATAATATAACATAGTATGTAATAGAAATACATAAATAATTATAATGAAATATAATATAGTGTATGCATAATATTAATAACAATGTGACATATATATACAAAAATATAATTAAATATAAAAACAAAAAGAACAACATATAATGGAATTTATATATATACATATATCAATAATATAAACAAAATAGTATACTACTAAATATAATTAATATTTATAAACACATATACATAAGGTATCCTAAATAAAATAAATTAAGGGTATATAAGGATAAAAATTAAAAATAATTAGAAAATTAGGGCTAATTCGCGAAACAATAAAAATTCTGGGCCTGATTGAATTTCATATTTAAAAGAGGGACTCATTGGGCTATTTGACCTAATCCCAAAACGACACCGTTTCCGCTAATACGATTGCAAATCATTGGGAGGGCCGAATTGAAACAGAATTGAAACATTGAAGCCAAATTAAAAAATAAATAAAATGAAATTAAAAGTATAAAAATTGCGAGAGGACTAACTGGGTAATTAATCCATCTTACGAAAACACGCGGATCCTCCCCGGGTAATCGGGTCAACACGCGGATCCTGGGGTTACAAAACGTCGCCGTTTCGTTCAGGCTATATAAGCTACCTTCTCCGTTTAAAAATCATTTGAATCCTGATTTAAAAAAAAAACTAAGAAATTCTCTCTGAAAGAGAGAGAAGAAAGGAGCTCAGGACTCACGGCCCGCAAACTGTGCTCGGCCCATGCGCCACGTGCGTGCCCCTAAGGGCCACCGTATACGGAGATCGGAGAGTTCGCTCTCGTCTCTTCAGATCCAAAAACAGGTAGTTCTTTTCCTTAAAAATACCCTTACTATTTTGCTAACAGTTTATATATGTGCTAAAAAATAAAGAATAAGTCACTCGGTTATCACCTTTGAAACTGTTTGTTCTTTTTTTTATTTCTGTATTCCTGTTTGTATAGAGGGTTACAAAGGGCTTTTATAGCCACTTTATTTATTACAAAAGCGGGAAAGAAATCGAAGATTTCTTTCTATTTCTTGCTCACTGTGTCTTTGACCGTGATCTGCTGAGATTTTTAGTTTCCTTTTCTTGCTCTATGTATCTACTGTGTTTCCTTTTCTTGCAGGTATCCCGATGATCTCGGCGTTAACGACGGTACCAAGGCCAAAGGAAGCTTTGAGATCGCAGTCTTTGGACGGACGCATTGATGGCGCGTCGGTGTGCATTGATGGCCTCGTCCGGGAGTTGCAGGCGCGCCCCCGAAGCCGGAGCTCTTTGCGCGCGCGAGGAAAGAGCTAGGGTTGAAAACCCTAGCTGATAATTTTGGGTTTTTTGGGCCTCTGTTATTTGGGTCTTAGTTTAGGTTTGGGCTTCGGGTGTATTTGGGCTAAGGTTGTAATTGTAATGGGTATGGGTTAATGGGTCAATGTAAATGGACTTTTATATGGACAATTATTTATTTATTTAATTGGTTTACAGCCCGGTCAAATTTAGGCTACTACATAAGGTAAACCCAAATAGTTTACAACTCTAGTTTTTAATAGTAGTAGCTTCTAATGTCACAGGTATTGTGTGTGATTTTGCAGATTTAATATTTAATTAGTTTTTAAAATTTTTTTTTTGAACTCAAAAGTCGGCCTCTTTATTGAAGAATGGAACAAAGAAAAACAATTAAAAGAACCAATAATTACAAGGAAAACATTGAAATGAATCCCTCAGTCCTGGGATTCCAACCGGCAGTTGCTCAAATAAGATTATTAACAGTACTGGATAGAGAGCAACCAAACATGAAATGGAGTCATCAGAACGCAAATCCTCACAACCCTTTGAAGAAAGCCAACAATTTTATGGAGGTTCATGAAGACGACAGTTTTCTGCAGTAGTTGCTTCTACCAACGCCGGAACATCTTCGACCTAGTAGCCATCCTCTCCTCGACTTAATCCCTCTTGCGCCATTGCATGCGCTGTTTTGTTCTCAAATCTGCCAATGAAATGGAAGGCGCAGGGCTAAAACTCCTTCGTTATCTCCTTTGCAGACCATGTAAGAGTAATTATATCCGAGAAATCCTGTTCATGGTTATTAATCTTCCTAATAACAAATCTTGAATCTCCCTCGACTATTATTGACAGAAAACCCAACTCTTTAGCAAAAAATATTTTATTTTTAATTGCATTAATTAATATAAAATAATATTTGTTATTTGAAATATTGAATATAATTAAAATATACTAACTTACTATAAAAATATATATTTCATAAAATTAGCACAATTTTTGTTTATGTCAAATTTTTTTTAACTAATAATTATAAATCATAATCATAATTATAATTATTAAAAAAAATTCTTTATATTTATACTTAGAGTTCTATTCAAGTAATAACTCTATTATGAAATTAGCATAATTTTTTTAACTAATAATTGCAATTTAAATTCTAATTATTTTTAAATAGGTAGTTATCAAACTCCTATTAATTTATAATTATTTTTAAATGTATAATTATCACAAATTTTATTTTATTTTATTTTAATTTTTTAATTAATAATTCAAAATTAAATATTATAATTAATTTTAAATGTAATATCTCGTGAGATTGCATATTAAATGTAGGTTCTATAAATGGAGCAAATTGCAAGAAATTAGCTGGAGAACCAGATGTGGATGGTTTTATGGTTGGTGGAGCTTCTTTCAAGGTTAGTAACTTTCTTTCTTTGCTTGTGCCACTATTGACTCATTTATTTGATGCATTTTCTTCAGATTGTGCACAACTATGCCTAAGTTATACATTTTGTGTTTTCACTTGTCTCGATCGGCCTGAGTTCATCGATATCATTTAGTTTAAGTTTAACATCCACAAGAAGCTGCTAATGCATAGTTAAGGATATTTGTTGCCATAAAAATTGATAATTTTTTAGGGCAAGAGAAGAGACTAAGCTAGTTTGTTTATTTGCAGGGAAAATCTGAAGAAGAATATAAACAACCAGAGGGGTTCCGACAGGAGTTGAAATTGAAGGTTCGAGAGATGTTGAAAGAGCAGCAATGGCGTCGGAGAAAAATGGCGATAAGGGTATGTTGGATTCTGTTAATATCCCTTGCTTTATTTAGTTGTTCTCACTCAATGAAGGCTTATTGTTACTATGATGAGTTAATCATCTCTTCTTATTTCTTCAGATATCAGAAGAAGAAGAGCAAAAGGAGATTTGGATAATTAGGTTTACCTTTCTTTCTATTGATGGTATCCTTGTATTTTATATCCCTGTTTGGAGGTCTTTTTTATTAATGAATTCATCGATTTAGCAAAAGAAGAAAAAAACATATCCAAAACTTGTATAATAAATACCTTCAAGAGGTCAAATAACATTGAGTGAAACAAGTATGAATTTTTGGGCAACCACAAGACTCCGTCTGTCTGACAAATAGTGAAGCTAAAGGCTATCAATCTAAGAGAAATTGTTTCAGGAGTGCTGGAAACTAGAAAGTTGAATTTAATGGTAAAGTTTCACTGTCGGTTGTAATTGTCCTAGACATTGAACATCTAGGATTGGTCTCCCATGAATGGATTATGTCATCTATTTCAGATTCTTCATCACCATGGTCTTCAATAACATTTCCACCTGAAGCTTTAATCAACTCCAGCTCCATTGCTACTTTTTTCATGGTGGGTCTTTTCTTTCCATTAAGATTCAAGCATCTTTTTGCTAGAAGAGCCACAACTATAATCTCCTGCTTTGGACCAACCTTTACTACCATTGGATCGAGAATGTTAAATAAGGAATTCTCCTGCATTGAATGCAAAAAGTAAGATACCAAGCTTCTCACTGGCTGTGATTGTTCTGCAGAAATGGGTTTTTGTCCTGTTAAAAGCTCAATAAGAACAACTCCAAAGCTATAAACATCACTCTTCTCTGTGAATTGACTTGATCGAAAATATTCCGGATCCATGTATCCAAAAGTTCCTTGCACCCGAGTGGTTAGATGTGTTTGTTCAAGTGCAACTGATCTTGAAGTTCCAAAATCTGATACTTTTGCCCTATATTTATCATCCAAAAGTATGTTACTAGATTTGATGTCTCGATGATAAATAGGAGCAGAAGCAGCTGAATGCAAATAGAACAAGGCATTGGCAATTTCAATCGCAATTCGTAAACGCATTTCCCATGTCAATGGTAATTCTTCATTTTGGTTATGAATGAGATTGTATAATGTACCATTTGGGATGAACTCATACACCAATAGAGGAACTTCAGCTTCTAAACAGCACCCTAAAAGCTTAACCACATTCCTGTGATTAATTTGAGATAAAATAATTACCTCGTTAATGAACTGTTCAACCTTCTTTTCATCAAATTTCTTTCCTTCCACCATTTTGGACTTCTTAATAGCCACAATGCTTCCATCTATTAGCATTCCTTTATAAACAGTTCCTTGACCTCCTTGACCAAGGATTCGATTCTCATTATAATGATTGGTCGCCTTTTCCATCTCTTTTGAAGTAAACAACTTAATTTTTTCAACATTACCTTCATTGCTAGACAAATGTAGTTGCAGTAACAAACCTCCATTCCTTTTGAAGTATTTCTGCTTCAGCGTGATTTTTTGTTTTCTTTTGAGGACTTTGTACATACTCCATGTTGCGAGTAGTAGAAATAGTGTCCCAACACTAGTGCTGCAACCTATATAGATATAAGAAACATAGTTAAAAGGTAAATTTGAAAAATAACGTACATGTTAAAAAACCATGAAAATGTTTCGATAAAGTTTTATTCATATTTGACAACCCTTCATTTTAAATGAACAATGAGTGTACATTACACCATCCATTATTTTGATATTCAACTTTTACAAATTTACTGATAAATAACTATTACTGCATCACACATTCAAAGGTAAATATATCACTACTTGAATTGACATAATTCAATAACCATAACGATTCCACTTTAAAATCAAACACGTACCTACAATAATGCTTGTCAAGCTATGATTGTTTTTATTCTGTATTCTGCGCTCGCAACGAAATCCCGTACTATTGAATTCATAATGAGGAGGGCAAGACTCTGGGAAGCAATAGTTGCTAGGGGTATTCAAACAAAGCATGCTGCAATACTTATAAATTCCACATTCCCGGACTGTCATTTATGAAATGAATAAAAAGAAGGTTATAATCATATAATTCAGTTAAAGTATATGAGAGGTCCTTGTATTATATAGATCGGATTAAATTAATTCCTCTATTATTAAATGGATCAATTTAGTCCCTATACTATTAAAAAGAATCAAACAAGTTTAAATTATAACAACGTTAACATTTATTATATAAAAAATATCTTAAATTTTTTTTTCAATTTCTATGTTCAATTTAAAACAAAATATTTCATTTACAAACCATAAAAGCTTTAAAAATACTTAATTCTATTAAAGAGTAAATGAATTTTTAAATAATAGATAATAAATCTGTTTTAATTTATTCTTTCTAATAATAGAGAAATTAATTTAATTAAATCCTATAATCGAGGGACTCTCATATACATTCACCTATATAATTCAATAAATATTAATTTAGTAATGCATGCCAAAATAGAAAAAATTATATATTTAAAACATGAAAAGGAAAGTTCATTCACCTTTAGTTTAATTGCATTATTGCTATTGTAACAATTAAAACCACATTATTTCAAATGTGATTAAGTGCATTCAAATTAGAAAGAGATTTAGATGTATAGAAACATAAAACAAATAAGTAGAGTTGTTTTGTTTAAGAGGATGGATAATTTTTTAATATATATATATATATATATATATATATATATATTAATATATATATATATATATATATATATATTAGTATATATTGAATGTTAATATTTTGAAAATTCAACCGTTGAATTTAATATTTTATTCATATAAATTATGCATGTCAAATTTGATGTAAATTAAGAATTTTCAACTTTTTGTTTTATGTAAAAAATATTCCGTCATTGAATATATATTAATATATTGAGTATTGTAGATCAATATGATAGAAATATCGGATCCATTCAAAAATTTATATGCATGACAAGTACAATTATATCGATAAATTCAATGGTTGGATTGTTAAAATATTAATAGTATAAAGAGATATGAAAGAGTGTAAAACAACTTTAATTTTACACCAGTGTAAGTGGATTACTTCCCATATTTTTTATGCAATTGTTTTTGTATATATATATATATATATATATATCCAAATTTTACACACTTTATTAAATATGATTTCGTATGTCCAATCTTCAACTGATTAGTATATTTTAGTCATGATATACCTCAACCAATAATAACTAGATTATGGCACATTAATGATGTAAGTGAAAAAAAAATTATGTAATAATTTATTTATAAAAAATTGATATAAAAAATAGGAGTTTATTGAAATGGTAAAGTTAAGATATTAGCTATCATGATGCCTTTGTTCAAATTTTATTATACTCATTTTTCTAGATTTTACATAAAATGTAAACTGACAAAAATACTTTCATAACAATATTTGTTGTTTTATAAAAGTAATTGATTTTCATAATTTTTCATAATTTATTTATAATAGTACTACTTTAAGGCACACCCATTATGTGAGCAGAAAAAAAATGTAATAAACATATTTAATTACAGCTTGTATAAGAATAGAATGAATCATTAGTTGAAATGATAAAATTTAAAATTATTGTGTGAAATGTTCAAATTTCATGTCAAATTTATTATGAATTTTATATAAAAATAGAAAAAGATGAAAATACCCTTAAAATAATATAACTTAATTTGTATATAAAAATATATTTTAATAATTTTTCGAGGTATACCTATAAGGCGAAGGGATTGTATGAAACCGTGATTCCATGCCATCACTATCCCTTTTCATTAGGAGACTGACAAATTATATTTTCCTCTTGATTTTTAACATTTTTAGTTGAATTTAAATTTTTCCAGGAGGAAAAAGCTGAAAATCAGGAGAAAAAAATATGATTTGTCATTCTCTTATTGGAAATGAATAGAGATAAAGTGAAATCATAGTTTCATACAATCCTTTCTCATAAGTAAAGATAATACATATATAAGAAGAAAAGTTCCCTAAAAAAACATTAACTCGTACCTTCGCATAACCTTGAAACCGATATCACCGATATCCTTGATGCACACACATAGGTGATTAGAGCTCAACCTCGACCAACAATATTCACCATCGGATGTACAAGAAGTATCCAAACTATCATTCAAATAGCACACTCCATATATTGGTGTGCCCCATTGCAGTTGTGTTGGGATATGCGTCCTATTGCTTATATCAAAATCTTCTAACTCGGAGGCCAGATAAGAGTCATAAGAAATCATGGAAGCAAATCTGCATGATCTTTTCCTCTTATAATCACTAGAATCAACCCTACTACTCATGTTTATGTAGAATGAACTAAGACCCCAGGGAATTTTAATACGACAACCAGCAATAGAGGAAGTCTCGTTATTAATCCTACAATTTGGTTGCAAACATCCGCTTATAAGAGTATCCGTTTCATTGCCAAAAACAGTAACTAAATTACCACAACCTGAAGACCAGAAGAAGTTGAAAACTGAGTAATAAAAGCGGGTGCCAGTTAGGTTGAGACTCATCCCTTTTTTGTGATAGTTTTCTCGACAGTTGAAATAAATTATTGGATGATTGACCACGATGGTGCCAGACAAAAAATTAAATTTCAATATTTGCAGATTCATGCCATTTATATTTAAGAAAGGCAGTTTTTGCCCATTGGTGGTTTTGCGGCAATTTACTTTAAACCAGTCATTGGGATTATCTTGATCCTTCATTCTGAAAGGGTAATGAAAAGTAACATTTCCACATGACTCTACCATGTAGGGTTTGACGTTGATACGTCCTAGTCTTGGTCTTTCGCATCCTGTTAGCAAATAGGGAGTAAATTGCAAAATCTACAAAATGTAATATAACATCCAATGTTTGTAAGAAATAAAAGCAATGTCGTTATTCAAAAAAATATATATAATGATCTAAAATGAAGTTACCAATGAAAAGGGTTACTCTTAACTAAAATTTTTAATTAAATTTGTGTATTACTTGTGGCATTAAATTCTATAGAGACTTTCTTATTATCAATATTTCTAATTAAAAACACTTGCCTTTAAAAAAAAAAAAAGGAATTCCACTTAAAAGAAAATAGCTATTGCAGGTTTTTTTTTTCACACCCATCCTCCCTTTACATAATACCAATTCCCTGTAAATTTTATTCTAAATATTAATTTCTTAATTGAATATGATACTTAAACTAATGATTTCAAACTTTTTTAAGGAACTAATGATTCAAGATTAAAAAAAATGAACTTAGATTTAAAATAGAATCATTATAAACAAAATTATGTAAATTATGAAATGAACCGAAAACTAATACAAAATTAATTAAAAATATATAAAACAAACCAACATGAAGCCAACGGTGTCCTTAATCTCCCTGATTAAGTGAAAATTTTAGTAAACTACACCTTTCTGCCTATCCCAAAAGAAAAAAAATTAACATAAACATTTTAACTCCTCTAAAAAATTAATAATTTAATTGAATTGAATTTAATTTAATCTCTTTTGAGTATTAATTCTAGTTTTTGAAATACAAAACATTTAGGTGTAAATTTTTGAAAAAGAAAAATATTAATATACAAAATGAATGATCCTAAAAACTTTTTTTCGTACTTATATTATTCTAAAGACTGATTTTAAACAAGTAGCAAAATCATTATATTAACTGAACTAAAAGAAGAAAAATCAAAGCCAAGCAATTGAAGTGACAGCGCGTGACTGACCTGTGTCTCCGCAATTGCTGGATTTCCAGTTGAGCATGGCGGGAACATGCGTGGTTCCAATATTGATGCCAGTGGGTAATGGGTAAGCACTACGGAAAGAGTCTGAGTACGTGCTATAGATGAAAGCAGATGCGCATCTGTTGCTGTCAGGATACATGGCCGTCATGTTTACAGTATAGGAAGTGAGATTTCCAGTAATATAAGTAGAGCACCCAGATTCAGAAGCACCATCATCGTCACACCTGGGTTGAATGCAGCCGCCAAGTGAGTCAGCTTCGTTACTTAAAATAGTAGCTAAATTTCCGCAACCTACTGACCCGAAATTATTCCTCTCACTTGAGAAGAAAAAGGGAGTGCCTGAGAGATTCACACTCACACTAGCCTCGTTTGTATGATGACAATTAATGTAAGCAACTGGATTGCGGATGAGAATACCGTTTGAATATGGGGAACCAAGTACCTCCAGATCGATGCCATTTACGTTTATGAAAGGCTTTTTCCCGTTTTGGGTTTGGTTGCAAGTTACTCTAGACCAAGAATAAGTATAGCAGCTGCTATGGATTCCAAAAGGGGATAAAATTGTAATATTTCCACATACTTCTTCTCCACAGGCAGGTTCTTGAGATTCTGCTGCTTGTAATATTGGGCATAACAGGAACAGGAGTAGGAGGGCGAAGTAAAGCGCTAACTGAAAACCCATTTCCAATTGTTATTTGCTTTGAGGGAAATGAATGAAGATTTAGGTTGGGTTACTGAAGAAGTCAGGAGAGCAGAGTTAAGTAGCACCACTATGAGCAGACGATGTTTGAGTGAGAAGCAAATGAAAAGTCTTTGCTCACACTTTCCTTGAAGTTCCAGTATAAGTGCATTTGATTTGAGAATAATTCATTAATTTGTATAGACTGTTGGACAATTTTCGGTCTCCATTTAAATTTTTTTTTTTAAATTTAAACTAGAGTAGGTTAATAAAGAGTTAGAGACAAATCAAATGGCTAGTAGAGCCTTGACCCCTAATTTGTTATTTTTTTTTTTCAAATTCCTTAAAATATTTTTACAATAGTATTAAGAAATAAGGATAATCTATGTTGGTCCATTCAAAACTTTGAAATATTTTAAATCATATTGTACAATAGAAAGTTTGATATTATAGAATAAGTAATAGTTAATATTAATCCTATTCTACTAACAAGTGGCTGAATAGAAGACCTTTTTCCAGGTATTTATATTGAGCTCCAATATTAAAATCATAAACTTTTTACCTAAATATTACTTTTATTTCAAATAAATTAAACTGAAATTGTACAAAAATATATGTGATTAAAGTTAATTTTAATTAAAGGTAAATTACACCAACAGTAACTCAACTTTGGGTAGCTAACAAAACAGTAACTTAAGTTTCATTTTAGTCACTCAACTGTTGCAAAATAACAAAACAGCCACTGATGTTATAAAAAATTACAAACCAGTCACTGATTAACAGTTTCCGTTAATGTCTTAATAGGACCACTGATGTGGCAAGTTAACTTGCCATGTTGGGTGTCCACAATGGAAACCCACCCAATTTAAGAAGAAATTGAAGAAAAAAAAACCCTTAATAACAGAAAAGAAGAAGAAGAAGAAGAATATTCTGCGAGTAAACAATATTCCTTTGTGGAAGCCGTTCAAACAATGATTCAACCTCCGCCATCGCCTCACACTTGCAATTCATTGTCAAAAGTGCATTACTCACAACTGTTTCTGATAAATATTGCATCTTCACAACTTGGGCATGAAGCTATTTTCCTTCTTCGATAGCCGAAAGGATTCCACAAACTGCTAGCATACTTGAGTTTGTATAAGAATTATGCTGGTTACCCCAGCTTTCATAATTCATGAACAGCCTAAAAGCTTCTTCAAATAATCCACAATTAGAACAACCATAAATTAAACAATTACATGAAGCAACATCTAGACGAGGCATATGATTAAATACCATAACTGCACTATCTATGTCTCCACATTTAGCATACATATCAATTAGACTGGTATTTACAAACTCATCCCCATCAAGTCTAGTCTTTGCAATCAAACTATGGTAAGTCCTTCCAAATTCTAAACATCCTTCACCACCACAAAACTTTAGAACGCTAATCAAATGACTAATGTCCAAATCATTTCTAGCATAATCACCATTTTCCTTAGTTCCAGTTTCGCGAAGGTATGTTGACACACCAGTACTAGTTCTTTCAGGCATTCGAGCAAATACCTTACATTCATTCTTTAACGGAACTTGTTCTCTTAATACACATGTTGCTGGAAAGTTACATCTTTGAAGCAAGGTTTGATCTTTAACAGAACCAGCAAAGGACAAATAAGACTTTTTTTTTTTACAATCTCTTCTTCTTCTCTATTATTAAGGGATTTTTTTTTCCAATTTCTTCTTAAATTGGGTGGGTTTCCACTATGGACATCCAACATGGCAAGTTAACTGGCCACATAAGCTAGTTAACTTGCCACATCAGCGGTTCTGTTAAGACGCTAACAGAAACTATTAATCATTGATTGTTTTGTCACTTTTTTATAACGTTAGTAACTGTTTTGTTATTTTTCAAAAGTTGAGTGACTGAAATGAAACCTAGGTGATTGTTTTGTTAGCTACCCCAAAATTGAGTGACTGTTGGTGTAATTTACCCTTTAATTAATTTTGTACTTTGTTTTTTAATCAATCAAGTAGGTATATAGGTATATTTATAGTAGTTGTTAAGTATATATAGTTGATAAAGCTAGAAGGGAGGAGATAGGAAAGAGTGTTAGCCCCTTGCCTAAAATAAAGGGCATTATCCTTAATGATGATACCAAAGGTGATTTTTCTTTACAACAACTTGAGAAGAAATTTCTAAGAATGTCACTCTTGACCCTGTCCGATAACAAGAGGTTACATATTTTATTTATAGTCATTCAATATATAAGGAAAATTAATATCACAAGTCTAATAATTAATTATGCTATTAATACACATGAATATTTTTAGACATTTGAGTGAAATATCAAATGAAACTCTCATAACAAGTCAAGTTATATTTTATAAAATTTTGAAACTTTTTAATAATCATTAAATTTTTTTTGAACTTCCTACAGTTCTGCTTTTGTTCTATTTTTCTTGGTTTTAATTTCTGTGATTCATAAACTTGAAGAATGTTGATGAATGATTTAATTTTGGATTTCAATGCCCAACCCATGAGCTAATTTTTTTAGGGATGGAATTATTTGGGTGAATGTTGAATTATCTATAATGCCTATGATATGATTTTAATTAAAGTCACTGTTTCATTTGATTTTTGTTTATTTGGAATGCATGCATGCAAGCTCTAGATATAGTTGACTACATGTTATGTTCTTAGATAGATTTAAATCTGAAAGGATTAAATACATAAGATTATTAATTGATTGATATAAGCGAGTACTCGAAAGAATATTCGCAGCACTCTAAACATAGAAGGTGCAATCTGTATAGGTGAAGAATGTTAGTGTGGTTATCATTCGTGCGTCTTGTAGACATACATAGACTTCAAATAATAACTAAAGTCTAACTCTCAAAAGAAGTAGACTGCAGTAGTAATTCTCTGGGCAGTAGTTTAGTCAAAATTTTGCCATGGCAATATTATGTTATGAACATATTTTGCTGCGTAATTCCAACCTTTATCATTAGTCAGTAGAAATACTCTCTACTTGTTCTTTGTGAATTGCCATGACATTTAGATTATTTTGTCATTTATCAGTTATAATTGATATTATTAATTCATTCATTAATTCCCTTCACCAATTTATACTTTACTTCTTCTGCACAAGTTCATTAGTTAAATCTACAGTAATACTTCCCAATTCTAATCAATATCTGATCCCTGTAGAGGCAATACTCACTCATCATTATATTACTTAAATCGACGTGTACACTTGCACATTTGCATTACATAATTGAACTCTACAATATCTTTTCCTTTATTGTTTTGATTCTCTATAATTAAATTCCTATCAGCCAAATCACCGTCTTAATTAGAAGCTGTGCTATTCAGAGCCCTAAATCTAGAACTTCCAGTGTTTTTTGCCAAAATTCTAGCGCATTTTTTAGGTAAGTCCCTTGATTTTTGCCTTGATTTCCTCTTGACCAAAATCCATGGCCCAAATGATTGGTGTTCCTCCCTCATTGTAACAACGACCATTTTTGTTGATTTCGATGCTGTTGTTTCCTTTGCCATGCTGGACACCGTAGACTTTTCTGGGAAAACTTCCTTAAGATGCCCATAATGCCCACAATGAAAACAGACCTTAGGTAAAAACTCATAATTTATTTTTTGTATTTTGCCACTGATGAGGACTTGAGAAACCAGAGGTTTGTCAAGATTAACATATATAGCCATACGGGCAAAACGCCTTCTTACCTTATTATTTGTATTCATATCTAGTTTAGAACCTCTCCCGATTAAACCTCTTATTTCTAAAAGAATTGTCCATTTATACAGGTATCCTGGCAGTCTGAGGAGCCTAATCCAAGATATGACAACGTTAGAAAAAGGTTGTCAGGGATTGAAGGACATCGTCCAAGGTTGAACAGTCAGGTATTGTTCGAATATGATCTAAGGACTTTCATAGAGAACCTTTTCACAATCAAGTTTGTTCTGCAATTTGGCCAGAAAATAGCCATTTTCGATGTCCATCAGTTTAAACTGAGATGATGGCTTCCAAATGCTGTAAATTTTACTGTGAAGAATAGAGTAACCAATATTTCGGCCCAAAAGTTTCAAGACAACTATATTTTCCATGTCCCTAATGAGCAATTAGTGGGTTCTATTTGAAAAATCTATTGAAGGTATACAATT
Organism: Gossypium anomalum; assembly: GCA_025698475.1. NCBI lineage: Eukaryota > Viridiplantae > Streptophyta > Magnoliopsida > Malvales > Malvaceae > Gossypium > Gossypium anomalum. The sequence goes on from CM046964.1 coordinate 67,629,157, forward strand.
AACAATAGATTTCTATATATCTCCATCCATTATATCAAAATCTTTATCTACATCTAACCCACTTCTATTAGCCTTAAAAGGTTGCCCCACTAATTTTTCTTTCCAAGAAGGTAATGTTTCAGCAAAAACATCAACAACCATAGTCGTATCTGTAGACACTCAATTTTGCCCGGGCCCAGAAATAAGTGTAAAAACAAAAATAATAAACCCAAAAAAAAAACGAAGTCCAAAGTTCAGTCCAGAATTACAAATATAATTTGGCCCAATTAGAATGGCCCATTACTTGAAAAGATTTAAGGTCCATCTACAAGCTTGACTCATATGGAAATATAATCTTCAATGATATGCAATCTTAGATATGTTACAATCTTAGATATGATTGCAATCTTAGATATGATATACAATCTTAGAATATATGATTTTGTAATCTTGGAGATTTAATTTGTAGATATCCTTTAATCTTAACCGTTGATGTAATTGATGCATGATAGTTGGATTTGGGAGGCTCAACTATAAATAGAGGCCTCTCCCTTCATTGTAAAACACACTGGAGTTTTGGGAAGTAATAAGAATTTTTTGAGAGCTTTCACTCAAATTTCTCTCCCTCTTATGTTCTTATTTTCTACGGTTTGTTCTTATTTTATTCTTCATCTATCTTAGTTTTTCAACCTTTTTTTATTTTAATTTCTTCATTTTTCAAATATGTATGTTTATTCCTATCTTTTATACATTTGATTATGTATTTTATATATTATAATATTTTACCTTTTTATATAGTTTATTTTCAAATATATATTTTCTATGCATGTATATATATTATATTATATTATCGTTTTTCAACCTTTTTTATTTTGATTTAATCCATGTTTCCCTAATTTTTTTATATATGTTAATTTTTTTAATAATTTTAGTATCATATCAAACTATTTCATTTTAATATTTTTTAGTATTACTCTTAGTAAATTATTTTTTAAATTTTACTCAAATCATTATTTTAAAAAAATATATTTCATTTAATTGTCATATTTCATCCAAAAGTTTTTCTAAAATGAGGCAATGTTTTTCGTATTTAGGAATTCGAGAAATAGTGCCCTAACATGCTGGGTTGCGATTTCCCGTTTGTCTAAATGCCTAAAGTATTCTTCTAAATAGATTTTGTAAATCACGAGATGATTTCAGTTACGAGAGTTTAAGAATATTGTGTCCTATCATGTTGGATGTGATGTTTGTATTCTTTCGAAGCTAAGGAATCTCAATTTTTCAACTTAAATAATTTCGGTTTTAAAAAAGGGATCTTATTTTTAAATCCTTTCAAATTTTTGACATTAAGACAGAAATCTAATCAATTAGGTACCAATTTTTGGGCGTTACGAGGGTGCTAACCCTTCCTCGCACGTAATAGACTCCGAATCCATTTTCTCGACTTTCGTAGACCAAAATTAATATTTTAAAACAAAACATTTTATAAGGTGATCCAATCACACCTAAAAAGATTGGTGGCGACTCCCGTTTTCATTTTTCAAAAGTCGATCCCCATTTTCCAAAACATCACATTAAAAAATGGTTTTGACAGCTTGGTGACTCCGCTGGGGACAATAAGAGAGTCAAGCCGTAAAATTGATTGATTTCTTTCCTTTATCAAAATTTGAAAACTCGATTTGAAAACTATGATCTTTTTTTTTCATGTGTTTGCTGCATTTGTTTGTTATTTTTCTCGCACACATTGCATTTGCATGACCGTTGTGGTCGCACCCTTAAGTGGGAGTGAGAAGCTAAGCTTTCGTAAGGTTTTCACCTTCGTATGAGCTAGTGGATTACTTTCGGGATACTGTACCTATGTCTTCGTGAGATTTTCATCTCCGTATGGCCATAGGGAAATGTGTCCCCCTGAACTGAACTTGGTCTATATGAGCCTATAATGGGTGAGGACAGAGGAATCTGCTGGTTCAGGTACCTTTGCTTTAGAGCTAAAACTCATATAGTGAACCTTTAAGTGCTTACCCTAGGGAAATAATGATAACCTTTAGAAAATTACCCTTATAAATATTTGTTTATCATTTTCTTATATATATGATCTTGACCTATTTTTATTTTCTTTGTCATTGCATATCATTTAACATTTAAAGGTGTCGATTCACGGCTCGATTTCTAGATTAGAAAGTTTTGTAATGAGGAACAAATACCTTAATAAAGTGAAGGACAACTCTTCCGTTTGTGAGTGGTCAGAGAAAACCCAGTTAGAGAAAGGAGATAGTGTCACCGAGGGATATACATCAGAGTTGTGGGACTTTACTCGTATCAGTGCAACACAGAATATTTTTGGGAGATGAAGGACATTTGGGCCCAATGGGATGACGAGGCTAGATGCGACTTTCTTTGGACTTATGGAGATATTTCTTATTTGCTAGACATTATGGTGGATAGGCACTTGTTCCGAGCTATGGTATAGTTCTGGAACCCTGCTTATAGTTGCTTTACATTTGGTGATGTTGATCTTGTACCTACTTTAGAGGAGTATACGACTTTACTGCGTTGCCCAAGGATTCAGGGTTACAGGGCTTACGTTAGGCTTGCTACCCTTCCAACTTTTACGAAGAAGTTGGTAATGATTACTGGAATGAGTGAGCAGTGGGCTATAGCTCGTGTGCAGCAAAAGGGTGATAGTAAGGGTATTCCATGGACTGTGTTGAGGATTTTGATATTGACGCATCCAGACGTGAAGAAAAGGGTCGACGTCCTAGCTTTGAGTATTTACAGCATGATAATTTTCCCAAAAGCATTAGGGCATATAGATGAGGCGGTTGCGGATTTATTCAATCGACTTGGTAAACAGAACACACCTGTGCCTGCAATCTTAGCTGAGATGATAAGATCCTTGAGTACATGTCGGAGAGCCAGTGAAGTAGATTCATTGGATGCGCACAGTTGTTGTTAGTATGGTTCCATAGTCACTTTTAGAAGCTTGAGAAGGTTCCTTGCCGAGTGTTCTTTGAGGGTTATTCCCCCTTAAAGAAAGCAACAACTACATCAAGGAGAGACGATATTATAGAAGAAAGGTGGATGGATATTCTTCATAATCTTCGAGAGGAGGAGGTTTTGTGGAAAGCACCTTGGATGACTCCTAATGAAGTCCTTTATCGCTGCGGCAGTTTTGATTGGGTACCTCTTCCTGGGATTTGGGGAGTCATTGGCTATGCACCGTTACTCGTCCTAAAGAAATATAAAGCGGGCGAGAGTTAGCTTTGTTATTAGATAGGGTTAAGACTCTGGGCCTACGAGCGAAAGCGTATTTGTAATCCGTTTTATGAAAAGACTTTTGTTCCTTAAATAATGTTTTCTAAAATGAAATAGAGTCGAGATCGATACCTTTTTGCATTCATGCATTTACATTACATTACATCAAAGAAAAGAAGGTGTTGATTCAAAATTCGATTCCTAAATAGAATAGTTTGTCATAAGGAAACGAATTTCTTGATAAAGTGGATTATAGTGCGGTCATCTGAATATAGTCCAAGTAAACACGACAAGAGAAAGCTGGTAGTCCACGGAGGAATACATGATATAATTGCCAGAGATTCAAGCCAACAAAGGCGTGACGAGAGAAAGCCGAAAGTCCACGAAGGAATACATGACTTGATTGCCAACGAAGATTATCCAAGAGCCGGCACTTTTTGATGAGTATCATGGAGATAAGCGAGCAAGAGATCGAGGCTCAGATTAAGCAGCAGGGAGTTAGCAAAGGCATCTTTTAGAGAATTTACAGGATTCGACCATGAAGAAAAGATCAGCGTTTACTTGGACTATGAAGGGCAAGACCACATATGTAATATATTTTCATGTAAAGAAATTTATTTTCTAGAAAAGTTATTCAAAAGGAATTGAATTCAAGATCAACATCTCCTTTTCTTTTGCATTCATGCATTTGCATTGCACCACATCACATGCATTTAAATCAATAAAAAGACCCTAATTAAGGAAAGAAAGAGAGAAAGAGAGAAGAGGGTCACGGCTGAGCGAAAAGAAGACGCTCCCTTACATATCCTAGACTTTTGTATCAGGAGGGATAACTTACCTGGAGAAGGGGGTGTTTGGAAATAAAAATCATCCCATCAATGTCATACATGAGGAAGGGACTGAACAAAGAAACCTTGAGGGCATTCGCCCTTACGAATCGGGAAGTTCTTTAAACAATTGGACTGCATAATCTTTAGGAATTTTACGGAGTAATATTCAGAATACTCTTGTTGCTCTAAAGCCTAGGAGTAATGAGATTTCTTTTGAGAAGTGGGCTCATGTTCAGACATTTTTATTTTCAATAAAACATACTTTTATCCGAATAAATATTCTTTCATTCTGATTTTTTTGACCTTTGACATTCTTTATAAATTTTCATATCATGTAAATAGTCATTCTTGAATTAATTTATTCTTTGTATATTCTTTTGTGGGCTTATCATAGATCCCTAGATATCAATGACACGGGCAACGATACTACAGATTCAGAGTTCCTTTTGAGTGCGATATGTGTTTAGAGGAATCTCAGTACTTTGAAGGTGACAGAAATTGTGACTTGTTTCTAAATTTGTTGAAAATGGTTTTTACCCCATGAAGTGGTGGTAGGAAATATAGCCTTAGAGGAAGGAAAGATTGCGAAATTGGAATTAGATGAGGAGACAAAACAAGACTTTGTTGAGACTATTATGGAAATTCAAAAATGTGGTCCAAAGACCCATACAGGAGGATTTGCAATTGCCAGGATAAACATGAGGTTTTGGGGCACTATTGGCCCACCATGGAAAGAGATCGCATCAGTTGAACAATGAATGCCAAATTTAAAGGAGTCAAGACTTATGAGGCATGTATGTTATAGGCCTGAGCTCGTCAAAAGTTTCAAGCTGACAATGACTCATCTTTGTGGACGTCAACTACTCCATTAAGAGGGGGAGATAGTTTCATATGCCAATATTACAAAGTCAAAAGTCATCCATTTCAAAAAAAAAAAAAAAGAAAGAAAGAAAGAAAAAAAGATTATATATAACTGCACATTGCCAAAAGTTTGTAGTCTTTTCAAAGAGAATGCTCTATACCACAGTACAACAAAGGTTGCCAGAAGAAAAGAAAAAGAAGAAAAAAATAAATTACAGAAGATGACCGAGACTGGTAAAAATTGGCATAAGAAACTACCGCCTACTCTCTATGCTTATGCTGGGGTAAACACCTTCAATTCCAGTTGTTTCAAAGGTTCCAACCATCATCCTTGGAATGGGTGCATTGTTTGGCTTTCCTGAGCAGTCTGATGTGCCATCAATAGCTGCCATGGTTAGCTCCAGGCGGTGGCCATTGATTTCTAGCTATGGGGCATCAGGCCGTACACAGTCTCTGAAGCTTAAAATGATAGATTCTTTCCTCAAAACCAGTTTCTGAAAAAGTTGATGACGGTATCATGAAGGAAGCTCTCTTAGACTTCTATACAAGTTCAGGGAAGAGGAAACCTGATCAAATTATTATTTTCAGGGATAGGGTTAGCGAGTCTCAATTCAATCAAGTTTTGATCAAGTTATTGAGGCTTACAACTTCCTTGACGAGAAGCGGAACCCTAAAGATTGTGGTTATTGTTGTACGAAAAACTATCATACTAAGTTTTTTCAGCAGGGATCTCCTGACAATGTGCTACATGGTACTGTCATTGACAAAAAAGTATGCCATCCAAAGAACAATGATTTTTACCTTGGTACCTATGCTGGAATGATTGGAATCATGAGGCAGACCCACTATCATGTTCTCTTAGACCAGGCTGGGTTTTCGGCTGATGATCTGCAAGAGTTTGTTCATTCTCTATCCTATATGTATCAAAGGAGCACCACAGCCATATTTGTTGTGGCTCCTATTTGCTACGCTCATTTGGCAGCTTCACAGTTGGGGGCAATTTATGAAGATTAGGGATGCTTCAGAAACATTATCGAGTTATGGTGGGATGTATGCTCCGGGAGTAACCTCTATACCTCAGCTTTCCAAGTTGAAGGATAAAGTCAGCAACTTTATTCTTATCTGCTGAGAATCATTGAACCATCTTTTTGTAGGGTTTGACAAACAACAGCCAGGACTGCTATTGGGGCAATCCCTTTCTCAGGGGCTTATGAATCAAGATTTTTCCTCCAAGCTTTTGATGGAGTCAAGAATTGAATACCTCTAGTAAACTTGAAAGTATTCATCCTAAGCAAATGTACCAAGAATAGATGACACAGACTTATGAAAAAGGAGGTTCGTCCAAAAGAATTTCATAAAGGAAACCTTGTGCTGAAAGAGATACTTCCCATGCAAAAGGATGCCGAATGGGGAAGGGCCATATATCGCGAAGAGGGCTTTCTCTAGAGGTGCACTGATTTTTTATCTGATCTAGTAAATTCAGACTCGGTCAAGGAGTACTTTTTTGAAGGAGAAGGGAAGCCAAGGTGAAAACCCGCAAAGGGCACTCTGGGACTTCTATTTCAAAAAACAAAAAGAAAAAAAAAAGAAAAAAGAAAAAGAAAAATGGAGAGGCCAAGGTGAAAACCCGCAAAGGGCGCCTTGAGACCAAAGGGGTTTTGAGTTGAAAACCCGAAAGGGCAGCTCAAATTTGGAAAGTCATCTTGCTATACCAGATTCGACGAGAAGTGAAGTATGTTACATATCAAGGCATCAATGAATTATTTTGAATCTTTTAAACACATGTTGAACTCAAGAAAGTCTTCATGGAGCTGGTGTATAGACGCTCAAGCGGCGATATCTGGGGCATCTAATTTCCATCCTATTTACTATCTTTGGATTCTTTTTCTTCGCAAAGATATGTTCTCAGGTTAATCTTTTTGCATTCCTTCCAATAATTTGTCCAAATCTAATTATCCTCAGGATTAATTTATTTGTCTCCCATTATTCATAAAACATGTTGCATTGAAATAATGATAGATGAACAAAAATATCTTCACAAACGAAGTTTTGCATATTACTCTGAAAATTTCTAGATAATACAAGAAACTGAAACAAGACAATTGTTTAAGGAATTCTCATATGTATGGGTTGGAGATACTCGAGAGATTTTTTTCTTCAGTCCAAAAGGTGGTTGGACGTTTTAAGCAATATTGATTTTAAGAAAGGATCATTTCATAAACATCTTGATGGGGGTTGTAACATTGGGAATGGTGCGGTGGAGACCAAATTGATGGAGAAGATTCGAGGCATACGAGCAGAGTATGATTGATATGTCGAGAAGAACGAGGTGGAAAGCTCGATAGATGAATGAGTGATGACGTCCAAATAGGAGTTATTTTCATAAACATTTTGCATCATAATATGTCTAATTAGGAGCATTTGATTCATTTCGATCATGGCATCTTAATTATTTGGCATAAGCATAAATTCGGAAATCAATTCTGGTGGATTCCCAAGTGGACAATGTAGCAAGATTGATTGAAAATTACAAAATTCAGCGCCTTAATCCCCCCTAGCGTAGGGGGTAATGAGTTAAATTTGCAGATCTTATCTCCTAAATAGAGTGGAGCAGATCGAAGACCCGCGCTTAATCCCCTAGGCAAAGAGGGTAACAGGTTAAATTTACAGATCTTATCCCTACGCAGTAGCGGAGCAGATCGAAGACGATGCACTTTAACCCCTAAGCATTAGGGTAATAGACTAAAGCATAGCAAATCTAACCTTCAGATGTTTATACTGAAGCAGATCCAAGATGATTTGGCATTCTTGTGTTTACAAGGAACAAATCGAGGACATAGTAGATTTGACTCTTAGATGTTCTCAGACACATAAGTAGATCTAACCTTCAGATGTTTATACTGAAGCAGATCCAAGATGATTTGGTATTCTTGTGTTTACAAGGAATAAATTGAGGACATAGTAGGTTTGACTCTCAGATGTTCTCAGACACATAAGCATATCTAACCTTCAGATGTTTATACTGAAGTAGATCCAAGATGATTTGGCATTCTTGTGTTTACAAGGAACAAATCGAGGACATAGCAGATTTGACTCTCAGATGTTCTCAGACACATAAGCAGATCTAACCTTCAGATGTTTATACTGAAGCAAGATCTAAGATGGTTTGGCGTCCTTGTGCTTACAAGGAACAAATCGAGGACATAGCAGATTAGACTCTCAGATGTTCTCAAACAGACTCAAGATGGTTTGGCGTCCTTGTGCTTACAAGGAACAAATCGAGGACATAGCAGATTAGACTCTCAGATGTTCTCAAACAGACTCAAGATGGTTTGGAGTCCTTGTTCTTACAAGGAACAAATCGAGGATATAGCAGATTAGACTCTCAGATGTTCTCAAACAGACTCAAGATGGTTTGGCGTCCTTGTGCTTACAAGGAACAAATAGAGGACATAGCAGATTTGACTCTCAAATGTTCTCATATAGACTCAAGATGGTTTGGCTTCCTTGTGCTTACAAGGAACAAATCGAGGACATAGCAGACTAGACTCTCAGATGTTCTCAAACAGACTCAAGATGGTTTGGCATCCTTGTGCTTACAAGGAACAAATCGATGACATAGTAGATTAGACTCTCAGATGTTCTCAAACAGACTCAAGATGGTTTGGCATCCTTGTGCTTACAAGGAACAAATCGAGGACATAGCAGATTTGACTCTCAGATGTTCTCAAACAGACTTAAGATGATTTGGCATCCTTGTGCTTACAAGGAACAAATCAAGACATAGCTGATTTGGCTTTCACGTGTTTACGATGAAGCAAATCTAAGATGATTTGTCGTCTCTGTATTGTCAGAGAACAAATCGAAGTCAGGTATCTCCACTTCGATGGGAAGCAGATACATGGCAGAACTTACCTTCAAACGATTAGACTGGAACAAATCCAAGATGATTTGGCATTCTTGTGTTTACAAGGAACAAATCGAGGACATAGCAAATTTGACTCTCAGATGTTCTCAAATAGATCCAAGATGATTTGGTATCCTTGTGCTTACAAGGAGCAAATTGAAGACATAGCAGATTTGGCTTTCAAGTGTTTACGCTGAAGCAAATTTAAGATGATTTGGCATCTCTGTATTGTCAGGAAACAAATCGAAGAAGCAGATTTGGCATCTCTGTGTTTAACGGAGAGCAGATCAAAGATAGCAGATATCGCCTTCCTGAGTTGCAGTGAAGCAGATTGAAGCCGTCAAGAGGCCATTTAAAGAAGATCAAGGATCAAGAACTCAAGACTCGACGAGCCCGGGCAAAATTGGTCCTTTTATAGTCTTTGCTCTATTCCTGTTACACAGCAATGAGCAAAGAGGGGCAGCTGTAGACACTCAATTTTGCCCGGGCCCAGAAATAAGTGTAAAAACAAAAATAATAAACCCCAAAAAAACGAAGTCCAAAGTTCAGTCCAGAATTACAAATATAATTTGGCCCGATCGGAATGGCCCATTACTTGAAAAGATTTAAGGTCCATCTACAAGCTTGACTCATATGGAAATATAATCTTCAATGATATGCAATCTTAGATATGATACAATCTTAGATATGATTGCAATCTTAGATATGATTGCAATCTTAGATATGATATACAATCTTAGAATATATGATTTTATAATCTTGGAGATTTAATTTGTAGATATCCTTTAATCTTAACCGTTGATGTAATTGATCTGTACCGTTGGATTTGGGGAGGCTCAACTATAAATAGAGGCCTCTCCCTTCATTGTAAAACACACAGGAGTTTTGGGAAGTAATAAGAATTTTTTGAGAGCTTTCATTCAAATTTCTCTCCCTCTTATGTTCTTATTTTCTACGGTTTGTTCTTATTTTATTCTTTATCTATCTTAGTTTTTCAACCTTTTTTTTATTTTAATTTCTTCATTTTTCAAATATGTATGTTTATTCCTATCTTTTATACATTTGATTATGTATTTTATATATTATAATATTTAACCTTTTTATATAGTTTATTTTCAAATATATATTTTCTATGCATGTATATATATTATATTATATTATCGTTTTTCAACCTTTTTTATTTTGATTTAATCCATGTTTCCCTAATTTTTTTTATATATGTTAATTTTTTTTAATAATTTTAGTATCATATCAAACTATTTCATTTTTAATATTTTTTAGTATTACTCTTAGTAAATTATTTTTTAAAATTTACTCAAATCATTATTTTAAAAAAATATATTTCATTTAATTGTCATATTTTATCCAAAAGTTTTTCTAAAATGAGGCAATGTTTTTCGTATTTAGGAATTCGAGAAATAGTGCCCTAACATGCTGGGTTGCGATTTCCCGTTTGTCTAAATGCCTAAAGTATTCTTCTAAATAGATTTTGTAAATCACGAGATGATTTCAGTTACGAGAGTTTAAGAATATTGTGTCCTATCATGTTGGATGTGATGTTTGTATTCTTTCGGAGCTAAGGAATCTCAATTTTTCAACTTAAATAATTTTAGTTTTAAAAAAGGGATCTTATTTTTAAATCCTTTCAAATTTTTGACATTAAGACAGAAATCTAATCAATTAGGTACCAATTTTTGGGCGTTACGAGGGTGCTAACCCTTCCTCGTACGTAACCGACTCCCGAATCCATTTTCTCGACTTTCGTAGACCAAGATTAATATTTTAAAACAAAACATTTTATAAGGTGATCCAATCACACCTAAAAAGATTGGTGGCTACTCCCGTTTTCATTTTTCAAAGGTCGATCCCCATTTTCCAAAACATCCCTTTAAAAAATGGTTTCGACAGTATCCACCACTTCGGGTTTATCCTTAAAACATACCTTTTTATGAATCAAAGCCTCCATGGGTGAGTTTTCAGTACCGTCTTCCTGATAGAGAGAGTTTTTAGAGAGAGAATCCATGTGAGAATGTCAACTCTTCGTCCATAAGTCAATTTTAAATGGAAACATATGAAATAAAAAAAATCATACTCAAATCAACTTTAAATTTTAGATACATGTTGCGAACATCCTCGTTGGTTACGAAATTTGTTAAGAAAAAATGAGCTGAATGATAATGAGTGGCACTCGATCATGTTAATTGTAGATTTCCATTAAGGCGATTAAATATTTGTTATATTTAATTTGACAATTTAATAAAGAAAATTTTTAGAATTAATGTGTTATTTTATTGAAGATTCTACGATCCATCTATGGAAACTAATTCTTAGCATTCGAAGATTAGATTGGATTTGTGTGTTTAAATTAAGTTCTTGAAATGTGGAGATTTGATAAGGATAGTATTGCTGGTTTTGGAGAGCATATCTTTGATTGATTTTACTTTGATTATTGTGATTGTATTAGCTATTTTCAAGGAGTTACTTTGTTGATTTTACTTTGATTATTGTGATTGTATTAGCTATTTTCAAGGAGTTACTTTGTTTTTACTTAGAGCCTATATGGCCAGGTGTTTGTTTTTTAAAGGCAAATTGCCTAACAATTTTTGGGTTGAGGTAGTAAATACCTCAGTGTATTTACTCAACAGATTGCCAACAATTGCAGTCAAAGGCAAAACACCATTTGAAGTCTGGTATGGACGCAAGCCTACTGTCTCACACTTGAAAGTGTTTAGTTGTTTATGCTACACACTTGTACCAGCTGAAAAGAAAACCAAGTTAGAAAGAAGGTCCATGCCTCGAGTTTTTGTTGTCTGTAGCAGCACAAAAAAAGGGGTACAGTGTCTTTGATCCATCCACTAAAAGGATTTTTGTTTGTAGAGTTGTGAAGTTTAATGAAGGCAACTGTTGGAAATGGGATGGAACAGAAGCAAGCTTGTCTGAATAAGACCAACAAGATCTTGATTTGCAGCATGTTAAAAATGAAGCTCAAATTAAGGAAAAATATGATGATGTACCTGTCAGAGGGACAAGGACTATCACAGACATCTATCAAAGATGTGATATGACCATTGTTGAGCCTTCCAACTTTGATGAGGCTGCAAAGGAGGACTGTTGGAGAGAAGCAATGCAAGTAAATGAATATTGAATTATCTGTAATACCCATGATATGATTTTGATTAAAGTCATTGTTTCATTCGATTCTTGTTTATTTGGAATGCATGCATGCAAGCTCTAGACATAGTTGACTACATGTTATGTTCTTAGATGGATTTGAATCTGAAAGGATTAAATACATCAGATTATTAATCAATTGATGTAAGCGAGTATTCGAAAGAATATTCGCAGCACTCTAAACATAGAAAGAGTGATCTGTACATGTAAAGAGCGTTAGTGTGGTTATCATTCGTGAGTCTTGTAGACATACACATATTTTGAATAATAATTAAAGTCTAACTCTCGAAATAAGTAGACTGTAACAGTAATTCTCTAGGCAGTATCTTAGTCAAAATCTTGCCATGGCATTATTATGTTATGAACATATTTCCCTGAGTAATTCCAACCTTTATCATTCATGAGCAAAAATACACTCTACTTGTTCTTTGTGAATTGCCACGGCATATAGATTATTTTGTCATTTATCAGTTATAATTGATATTATTTGTTCATTCATTGATTCTCTTCACCAATTTATTCTTTGCTTTTTTTTACACAGATTCATTAGTTAAATCTACAGTAATACTTACCAATTCTAATCAATATCCAATCCCTGTAGAGACGATACTCACTCATCATTATATTACTTAAATTGGCATGTACACTTGCACATTTGCATTACACAATTTCACACAATAATATCTTTCCCTTTATTGTTTTGGTTCTCTAGAATTAAATTCCTATCAACCAAGTCATCGTCTTGCTTAGAAACTGTGCTATTCAGAGCTTAAATCTAGAACCTTCAGTATTTTTTGCCGAAATTTCAGTGCCTTTTTTAGGTAAGTCCCTTGATTTTCGCTGTGATTTCCTCTCAACCAACATCCACGGCTTAAACAATTGGTGCTCCTCCCCCATTGCAACAACAACCATTTTTGCATATTTCAATGGCATTTCCTTTGCCATGTTGGACACCGTAGACTTTTTTGGGAAAACTTCCTCAAGATGCCCATAATGCCCACAATGAAAACAGACCTTAGGTAAAAACTCATACTTTATTTTTTGCATTTTGCCATTGATGAGAACTTGAGAAACCAGAGGTTTGTTAAGATTAACATATACAGCCATACGGCCAAAACGCCTTCTTACCTTATTATTTGTATTCATATCCAGTTTAGAACCTCTCCCAATTAAACCTCTTATTTCTAAAAGAATTGTCTATTTATACAGGTATCTTGGCAGTCTGAGGAGCCTAATCCAAGATATGACAACGTTAGAAAAAGGTTGTGAGGGATTGAAGGACATCGTCCAAGGTTGAACAGTCAGGTATTGTCCAAATATGAAACAAGGACTTTCAGAGAGAATCTTTCCACAATTAGGTTTGTTCTGATGTTTGGCCAGAAAATAGCCATTTTCGATGTCCATCAGTTTAAACTGAGATGATGGCTTCCAAATGCTTTAAATTTTATTATGAAGAACAGAGTAACCAATATTTCAGTCTAGAAGTTTCAAGACAACTGTATTTTCCATGTTTCTAATGAGCAATTGGTGGATTTTGTTTGAAAAATCTGTTGAAGGTATACCATTAACAATAGATTTTTGTATATCTCTATCCGTTAGATCAAAATCTTTATCTTCGTTTAGCCCACTTCTATTAGCCTTGGAAGGTTTCTCCATTAATTTTTCTTTCCAAGAAGGTAATGTTTCAACAGAGACATCAACGACCATATTCATATCCATCTCTACGGGTACTATATTGTGACGGAGTGCAAACTGTTAGGGGAAGATTTGGAGGTGAATGTTCTAGTCTCTAGGTACAAAGGTGAGGTCTCTATACTTGGAGAGCGATGGAGTGTGAATCACTTGTTGTATTTACGAAGAAAGATAGGAAATTACCAATTGAGCTAGGCTCCGTAAATGTAGGGAAATCAAACTGTGTAAACAAACCTTTGTGTTGTTTCTATTTTTGTTGGCAATGTTTTCACAATGCCAAGCCGTAGTGGCCATTACTATCTAGCATTTTTGTCGCATTTGTCATTTTAACCAAACAAGCAACTTAAGTTAGCATTGTATCAAAAGTAATAAATTCTAGAATTTTAAATTATTAATATGAATGATAAGACAATTTTATAATTTTGACCATATAATTATTATAACGGAGTAATATAATTTAGTTAAATTTATGTAGCACGCATTTTAGATTAAGTTAAATTTTGTTTAAATTAAAACTTTCGAATATTTCAGTGACTATTTTGTAATCTTTTGAAGTTGAGTGACTAAAATATAACCTTATTAATAATTTGATGATCTTGAATATAATTACCCTAAATTTTAATATTTCTATCATTAAAAAAAAAAAAAAAAAAAATTAAACCTTCTCAAAGAAGCACCAATCTTACTACAAAAATTTTATGTAGGTCTTGCCAAACCAAATATGACATGGAAAAAGAATATTACACGTATTTATAAAAACTAAATAAAAACTTAATTAAATTCATTTTTTGAGATTAATATTTTTATTAAAATTTCTTAAACATTCCATTAACTTTTAAATTTAAATAAATAACCCAACATACAGAATACGTCTAACTCACAATATCACCAAACCGTGATAATATATATTCAGATGGTAGGAACTTTAGGTTGAAAAAATATATTTTTAAAAAATTATTTTGATTTCTCCAAGTAAGAGTGGAAAAGCCAGAATAATCTTTTCATTGAAGTTAAAACTAAAAGAAAATCAACCCATGGATTACATATTATATCAGAAATTTGGGTAGGATTTGGATACAATTTTGTTTTACATATTGCATCAGAAATTTGAGAGTTTTTATATATTTTGGGGAAATTATAGAAAAATTTGCTCTCAAACGTGAATGGCAAAGTCAATCAACCATGGTGTTGGTCCTCCTTCCCCTTTCTTAATGTAATTTTGTTGCAACATGTGGACACTAAGTTTGGAATGAAAAATCATAATTTTAGTAATACCAACTTAATAAAATATATTAAAAATTAATTTTAATATTAATTACTTTATTAAAATTTAAATATTTTTTATCATTAACTTGTAATACAAATTCAATAAAATATATAATATAAAAAATTATTTGATACTTATTGAATAAAAGAAATACATTATTAATATATCTAATGACAATAAAGAGAACACCATTAATTTGTGCGAAGGCCCCTTTTTAGGTCTTGATTTAATATGGTCAGATGAGAAATTTCGTAGATAAAACTCCAATTATGTGAGAATCCGAGTCATAATCTTGTGGAAAATTCAACACTTGATGGAAAAGTAAGTCCAGAAAATAATAGAAAAGTCTTGGGGCCACAATTAAATCATCTTTAAATTGTTATACCAAATTAAAGACGGAACCGTCATTCTCATGGGATCAGGATCTTGTTACTTGTACTCTATAGGGAATAACTTCAAGTCAACGCCAATTTATAATCATTGTAGTTGATATGAGTAATAAATTTGTTAATTAATTACTACTTCTTTTATTATCGACAATTTTGCTAATCAATTTTAAATTAGCACTTAGTACACCTGCACCATCTTTTAACATCATGCAGTTTTGAATTCAAATTAAACTGATTTTTTTTTTAATTTCAATCAATGCAAAGACTTTTAACACTTGCCACATATTAGACTGATAATGATAGATAAAATCTAGGTGAATTTCTTTTTGGGTATTGTTTCGTTTCATAGTTGTTTACTCGGTTATTTTCTTGATTTGTTTTTTGTCGTGTTCTTTAGTTAGTTTAATTAGTTAATTTTAGTTTTTAATCAATCACTCGAATTTATCGGTAAAATAATAGAAAGAAGGTAATTACTATTACTTTTAGTCTTCGTGGGAACGATATTTTTGCTCACCGTAGCTATACTATTAATTAATAGGTGCACTTGTCTTAGTCAAATTTTTAGTTGGTTTATGACTACAATCATTATCATATGTGTAATGTCATGTTACTTGATTATTTTCACGCATTACTCACTAAAAATCCAATTGATGAATTAATGATTGTTATTAGTGTAAACACTGAAATTTCAAAACATGAAAAGTATAGTCTTAGAATGACCCAATTGGAGAATATAGATCAAATCTAAAACTATACGCATAGTACAGGACTAGTAATTGAATTTAATCAAATGAATTTAACTGTTATTGTTTGGGTTAGGACTAAAATTTCAAAATTCTAAAAGCATAAAGATTAAAATCAGCTAATTCATAAAGTACCAACAATTTCTCTTAGAAAGTGGGTGACTCTTCGTCAGCGTTTTAATTTGTTTTATTTTAAGAGTATTTCAGAATAATAAATGATTTCACAAGTCAGTTTAGACCCATGTTGTCTTAAGTTTTATATGTTTTTTTTATTGTTTAATAAGTATTTACTTTTATAAGTTTTTGTTTGCTCTTATAGCACGTTTTTTTAGTATTGCTTATGCATGTAGTCTTACTTTTGCAAGTGATTTTAATGATGGTTTTGTCGTCGTCCTCTCCAATTTGGAAGATGCTTGGTTCTTTTGTAGATTTTGCCCATCACTTTGGACTATTTGGGGTTGATTTCCTTATCGTGATAGTTGCTTGCAATCACTCTAGACATGTCGTGCTTGAGTTGTGACAAAGTCAATTGTTAGCGTGTCATAATGTTCTATTGATGTTGAGGTTGAAGCATTTGTCATGTTAGTGGAGCTTGTCCTTTACCGACGACGATGATTGTTTGTTGTTTTCTCTTTTACTTGAATTGTATGGTCTTATTCATGGAATGAATTAATGAATTTTATCTTTAAAAAAATCCATTTTTAGAATTTAGAGTAAACTACACTCAAGGTCACTAAACTATTAGTCAGTTTACGTTTTGGTCACTGAACTTTAAAAAGTTACAAAACAGTGATATCCAACACTGACCGTCAGATCGGCTTGGATCTGATGTATGTTCTTCTACTCTTTGATGGGTACTGACCCTTTGTACCGATCGTCAAATTCTCGCTTGGAGTTGCTAGCCGAACATTTAAAAGAAAAAAAAAACTTAATAGTTTTGTGACTTAAAAAAATTAGAATAGTTCAGTGACTTAAATTAAAACTTTTGAACAATTCAGTGACCATTTTGTCACCTTTTGAATTTGAATGACTAAAATGTAAAGTTATTAATAATTTGATGACCTTAAATATAGTTTACCCTAAAATTTAATATTTCTATCTTTAAACGAAAACATTAATCAAATATATAACATAAAAAGAAATTATTTGATACTTACTTATAGATTTAACTTCATTAAAATGACAATAAAGAGAACACCATTAATTTATCTGAAGGCCCCCTTTTTGGGTCTTGATTTAATATGAGCAGATGAGAAATTTCGTAGATAAAACCCCAACTATGTGAGAATTCGAGTCATAATCTTGCGGAAAATACAACACCTAATGGAAAAGTATGTCCAGAAAATGATAGAAAAGTCTTGGGGCCACAATTAAATCATCTTCAAATTGTTAAACCAAATTAAAGATGGAACCGTCATTGTCATGGGATCAACATCTTGTTACTTATACTCTATAGGGAATAACTTCATGTCAACGCCAATTTATAATCATGTTAGTATATATGTGTAATAATTTTGTTAATTAATTACTACTTCTTTTATTATCAACAATTTTGCTAATCAATTTTAAATTAGCACTTAGTACACCTACACCATCTTTTACCATCATGCAGTTTTGAATTCAAATTAAATTAATTGTTTTTTAAAAAAAATTTGCAATTGCAAAGACTTTTTAACAATTGCAACATACAGATTCCCAATGAAAAAAAATACCATTCCGCGTGAAGAGGTAAGTTTGGAGCACATTTTTATATGTTACATGACAACAGCTGGCCTTACAACAATGGCAACAAGACCTATAATGCGTGTCCTTAAATTCTTGGGTTTGGAAACTATAACATATATGCTACTACTGAACCATTAGCTGATAATTAAGCTTATCGAATTAAACATTAACCATTTATGTTATTTAGGTGTATTATGGGCTACTGTCCTTCATTCCTTTGCTACAACAATGTTTGCAGCAGATCAATCACCATATGAGTCTGAAGCTAAAGCGTTGATAAAGAGTGGTTGGTGGAGTAGCTATAGCAATGATATTGTTAGTGTCTCAAGGCTGCAACTGTTTTTTAAAATATAAGACTAATGTCGTAACCATTTTTTTGGATTTTGGAAAACGGGGATTGACTTTTTGAAAACAAAACGTGGAGTCGCCACCAATCTTTTGTTTTGGTGTGATTGGACCACCTTAAAAAAATATTTCATTCCATTTAAACCTATTTTGGCCTACGAAATTTGAGAAAACGGGTTCGGGAGTTGGTTACGTGTGAGGAAGGATTAGCACCCTCGCTACCCCCAAAATTGGTACCGAATTGATTAGATAATGTCCTTATGTCTAAGATTTAAAGCTATTTTTGCAATATGGCTCTTTTTAAAACATTTGAATGGCTTAAGTTGGTCGTCAAAATTCTCTTGTTTCAAAGGTATACAGCATCACATCCAGCACGATAGGACACGATCCTCTATACTCTCAAAACACGATAAATTTTTGACTTCCAAAAATTTATATGTTGAAAATCACAAAAGGATGCCCAATTATTTAGTCCAACGAAAAATCGAAACCCAACGCAGTAGGGCACGATTCCTCGAGCTTCCAAACATTGAACATGGCCTCGCTTTAGAATTTATAAAACACGAGTGAAATACTAAGGGAATATTCAATTATTTGGAATAAACTGGAAATCGAAACCTAGCACGATAGGGCACGATTCCCCGAATTCCCAAACATTGAACACTGCCTTGTTTTAAAATTTGAAAAACACGAGTGAAATTCTAAAGGAATATTCGATTATTTCGAACAAACGGAAAATCGAAACCCAGCACGATAGGGCAGGATTCCTAGAATTTCCAAACATCAAACATTGCCTTCGTTTTAAGGAATTTTTAGACGAATAATTGTAAAACCAGCTTACAACGCATTAATTTAACTTGAAATAAAATGGAATACTTGGTTTTAAAGAGTCGTACATCATAAAGCGATATTTGTAAACCAAGGGAAAAAATGAAAACATGGGATGACATGCATGCATAAAACACAACACTTGGTAAATGAAGATAACATAATCTTATTTAATCAACCAACAAAATAAACAATTAAATATAATTAATCTAAAAAAAATAAACCAATTTTCAAGCATGTATGGAGAATAATTGACATAATAATACAAAAAAAACAAATAAATGATATGCAACAACAATATATGAAATAATATATATAAAAAACAATCAATATACAAAACAATATAGAAATTAGGAGCTAATATGAGGCGCAACGATAAAAAAACTATATACAAAAAGAATTATAAGTGAATAACACATGCAAAATTTGAAATAATTTATATATATAAAAACTAAGTATATACATAACTTATTATTAAAGTAGATATTATAAAAGAGGAAATTTGAGACAAATAATGTACAAAATATTTTTTAAAATGAAATATCTATTTAAAGTTGACCATATACATAATAACAAAAAAAGAAAAATAATTTGAATAACATATGCAAAAAGAAAGGTTTTAAAATGACAAAAATGTATAATAAAATATATTATATATACATAAGGTTTAAAAAAAGTATATTAGTAGATTTAAAAGAGATTATGTATGTAAAGTAAGATAGGATTAATAATATATGTCGAAACCATTTTTGAAAAACGGGAATCGACTTTATTTGAAAATGAAAATCAAAACGGGAGTCGCCACCGATCTTTATTAGGTGTGATCGGGTCACCTTTGTTTTACTAAAACATTTTAGTTTATTAAAACAGTGTTTTTGGTCTGCGAAACTCAAGAGAAAAGGATTCGGGAGTCGGTTACGTGTGAGGAAGGATTAACATCCCCGACACGCCCAAAAATTGGTACCGAATTGATTAGTTAGTGTCTTAATGTCGAAAGTTTAAAAAAATCGGGAATGGATTTGAAATATTATCCCTTGTTTATATTAACACTAGTTTTAAAAATGCTTGAATTAGCTCAAAATGATTGTCAAAGATTTCCTTATCTCGAGATATCGGAGTATCACATCCCGTAAGTTAAGACACAATATCATGAACCCCTGAGCACAAAGTCGTCTTTAATTTTAATTGAAGTATCATATATTGAAAAACTCAAAGAGGATATTTGGCTATTTAGGACCAACGAGAAAATCGAAACCCCGTAAGTTAGGGCACGATTCCTTGACATTCTCAAACGCAAAGCATTGCCTTATTTAGAAAATTCTCTTTTTGAAATATAGCGGGTACGATGTTTGGTAAAGTATGTTATTCATTTGGATCAAAAATAAGAACAATTTATCGGGTGAATGTAATGAGGTTTGATTCATGGGGTGATAATATGAAATAAAAATATAGTGAAAAATATGGTAATGAGCGTAGAACAATGATGCATGAACACAACGTTACGAATGAAATATAATAATCCAAAAATCAATGGATTAAAGTACACACAATAGCCATAATCATACAGCATTTACTATTTAGAAACTAATATCAACAATCAAATAAGGTGATATAGATGAATAAAACAATTTCAAGTAGATAATGGCTCATGATGAATAAAAAAGGTCTCGAATAAATAATACATATACGGAAACTTATAGTAAATAATAATAAAATAGTTTGAGATAAACAGTATATATAAAAACTTTAGCTAAATAACATACCAAAATGGTTTTAAACTACATGATATATGAATATTTAAAGTCTATGATATGTAAGAATTTGAAATAAATAATATGTACATAGAACGGGAAATAAGTAATATACAAAATAATTTAAAATAGCATATGATAAAACCATTTGAAATAACTAATGAAGAAACTATATGTATACACAATCTAAAATGATATTCAATAAAACAATTCGAAATGAATACTATAAACCAATTTTAAATAAATGGAACATAACATGAGAACTATCATATAAAAGTCTAAAATAAGTGAAATATAAATTAAAAAAATGTCTTCAAAAGGAATAATAATAAATAAGCAAAACATACGAAACAGTTTTACATTAGAAAGTTAAGAATTAAATTAAAAACAGAATAAAATCAAAGATACGAATAAAAATAGGGTCAAAAACATATATATATACATATGCATGTCTATGTAAAGATATACATGTAAAGTTGAAAGTGTATGTGTAAAGATATAAAAATAGGTATATTTTATAAAATAATGTAAAGTAGAAAGTATATATGTAAAGGTATAAAATAAGTAATTAAATAGTAAGATGACAGCATTAGGAAACGATGAAAATAAATAAAGTTTATAAATAAACAAATAGAATGACATTAATAATAGAAAAAGAGAAAAAAAATCGGAAGTTTAAAACTATGTAAAAGGGCATAAAATGATAATAATAAAATATGTATATATGAAAAAAACAAAAGTAATATATTTATACATAAATATAAATGGGAGTATAACGAATGGAAATATAATAGAAACATAAATAAATAAATAGAATTAGAGAAACAACAATGATGTTAGAAAGATAAAATAAACATGAATATAAAATTTTAAAAGTAAAACGAGGAATTAGCAAATAAATAATAATATTATTATTGAATTCAAGTATATAAAATGATAAATAAGTAATGAAATTAAACAAATTGGGACTTAATCGAAATCAAAACAAAACAATAAAGAAAAAAGGAATAAAATACAAATACTGGGCCTAAATTATGACATGCGAATGAGATGGGGACTAAATGGGGCAATATCCCCGTCCCCCAAAACGTATAATCTCAATAGGGATCGAATCTAAACACTTCAAAAATTACAGGGTAAAAATCAAAAGAAAAGAAAAGGAAATAAGGCTGAATTGCGACAGACCACAAAAGCGGAGGGACCGAATCTGTAAATAACCCATAAGGCGTGAAAACACGCGGATCCTCTCCCATCCGAGTCGGGTCACACACGGGCGCATCAAAATGGTGCCATTTCGGCACCTAGACCACCCACCCAAAACGCTGCCGTTTCGTGAGCGGATATAAGGCCTAATTTTGTTACAAAAATTCATTTTTTAACCTCCTAAATAAAAAAAAATTGAGAAACCCTTAAGCTCTCTCTCCTCCTCTATTTTAATTCGGCTAGGGTTTTAAAGAACCGTTCTTCGCTGTCATTATCGGCGCCGCTACAGGTGGTGGTGAGAGGGGTGCGACCTGGGTCCTCTAGCCCCGGCTCAGAGCGTCCTCGAAGGCCAAACCCTCTCAGCCCCAGAAGTATAAAGAAAGGAAAGGGTTTTTGTGTGTCCGATTCGGCCCCGATAACGGAGGAGGGACCTCCAGTGACGAAACCACGGACATCCCGGTGAGGCCCTCTTCCCCCTTTTTATATTTATTATATATTTTTTAATAGATAAAAATATATATATACATATGCACAATGATAAATGAAACAAAAGAAACTAGAAAACAGTCGAAAAAAAAGAGAATCTATATCAACCTTTGCTTGTATTTTCGATTGTTTAATGCTCTGTATTTCAAAAAAAAAAAAGTCCATTCATATTTCTGTTTGAGGCTTCTTATAGCCTAATACCAAACTTCTGTCTACTGTTTGTTACTATTTGTTTTGCTTCTACTGCTTCCTTCTCTTTTGCTTCTATTTTATAGGTCTAGAGGGTCAACGGGGCAGAAGCTTGCCATTTCGGTGCAACGGGACAAGGGGAGCAGTGCCTCAGGCATTGGACGTGCCGACGAGGCACGTGGGTGACAGAAGGAGGCTGCGGCGCTAGGACTAGCTCAAAAACCCTAGGGTTTCTGAGTTGGCTTAATGTTTTGGGCCTATTGGGCCATTAGAAATTGGGTTTGGGGTTAATTTTTGTATGGACTGTTTAATATTTTTGGGTTCCCATTTAGTGGGCCGGGCGAATTTGGGCCTATACAATATATATGGAATAAAAACAAACTCTATCATGAGTTACGTATGTATAATAATATATAAGAACTTTTAAGTGAAATATTACACGAAATTTTTTTAAAAACAATACAATATGAAAAGCCTTAAAATAAAGATTTTATACATAAAAAAAGGTAAAATTATCCTGCTAAATCAACAGTGTATATATATATATAAATATAAAAAGAAATAAGTATTAAATGAATCTTAAAAAGTAATGAATTATACAAATCGAAAAGACTCAATTAAAAAAAGAATTAAACTAAAAAGGATACTTAATAAATAAAATAGACTACTGAAATTTTAAAAAAAAGACTAAAGCGCAACGCGCATGAATGCACAGGGACCAAAACTGGCAATATACCAGGTCCCAAAACGTTGTGTTTAGGCACGGATCAAATTGTTTTTATACGCGAACTTCAGGGATAAATAAAAAAAAAGAAAATGTGAACAGGGCTTAATCGAATGTTAGCGCGAAAGGGGAAGGACCAACAAGCAAATGTCCCCTCTCCGCAGAAACACGCGGATCATGGGGGCCCAGAATTGAATCGGGTCGGGTATGTTTAACAAGATGTTGTTTCAAGGCAACCGTATCATGCCTTAAACGGCATCGTCCCGTGTGGCCAAATAAAAGAAAAAAAACCCTAAGATGACTTAGGCATTGCAGCAAAACAAAAGAGGGAAAGAAAGGGAAAACCCTAAATGTTTTCCCCCCATTCGGTCTGCCATTTGACTACCATCAGTCCACCGTGAACAATGGATGATGGCCTACGGAAGCGTTCCCCTTATCCCTTCATTTAAAACGTAGCCTCAAGGCTCATCAAATTCGGCCTTAAAATCCCCTCTCAACCTTCGATGCCGACGAAGGAGACGAGGATTCCAGTGGTTCATTTGCAAGGTAAGCCCTCTATTTTATTTCATTATACTAAAAACGCATGCAAAATAAAAAAGAAGATGAAATAGATTCAGAAAAGAGAGAAATACAAGACGTTCAAAATCACCTTTCGATTTTTGGTTGCTTTTTTTTGTATTTTAGTATGTGTTCGTAAAGAAATACAATCTGGTTTTTTGGGCTTTATAGCCAAAATACAATTGATTTAATCTATGCTATTGTCTATGCTTTGCTTGTTTTCTAGCTTCATTTCTGCTCTATTTTGCCCTTTTGTTCTATTGTCCTGTTTTGTTTTCCTTTTTTTGCTCTCTTTTGTAGGCGCACAAAGGTCAACGGGGCCGTAGATGGCCGTTTTGGTGCAACGGGACAAAGGGGAGCCGAACCTCGGGCGTTGGACGTGCCGACGAAGCACGTGGGAGGGGTATGGTGCTAGGGGAAACTAGGGTTCGAAATTGGCTTGAGTTTTGGGCCTATCGGGCCATCTGGGTTTTGGGTTAGGGGTTTAAAGTTTTGTTTGGGCCATTTGTAGATTGGGCCTGCTTGGTTGTAGTTGGGTAGTGTAGTGGGTTTGGTGAAATTTGGGCTATTTGGGTTTTTAATGTTGTAAATGAACTTTAATAATTTTGGATTTTATTTTATATTTCTGTTTTTTATCAGTTTGGGCTCGGGCTGGGCAAAATAGGCATCTTACAGCAACCCCTCTTTGCTTATTGCCGTGCAACGAGAATAGAGCAAAGACTATAAAAAGGCCAATTTTGCCTGGACTTGCTGAGCCTCGACTTCTTTTAGCGCTTCTTTTCTTCAAGTCACTTTAATATGATCCACTGTAACTTTAATGGAATGAGATTCATTATCTTCACTTTGCCCCACTGTAACTTCAGGGAGATAAAATTGATGGCTTCGATCTGCTCCAGTGCAACTTCAAGGAGATAAGATTTGCCATCTTCAACCTGCTCTACTGCATCTTCAGGGAGATAAGGTTAGTAGCTTCGATCTGCTTCACTGCAACTTCAGGAAGATAAGATTCGCCATCTTTAGTCTGCTCCACTGCAACTTTAGAGATAAGACTTGTAACTTCAACTTGCTCCACTGCAACTTTAGGGAGATAAGGTTAGTAATTTCCAGCTTCAATCTACTCTACTGCAACTTCAGGAAGGTAAGATTTGCTATCTTCAGTCTGCTCCACTGCAACTTCAGAGAGATAAGACTTGTAACTTCAACCTGCTCCACTGCAACTTCAGGGAGATAAGGTTTGTGAATTATAGCTTCAATCTACTCTACTGCAACTTCAGAGAGATAAGATTCACCATCTTTGATCTGCTCCACTATTGTTTAGGGAGATGAGATCTGTAATTTTCAGCCTGTTACCTACTACTTAGGGGGTCAAGGCTCATCGTCCTTAATCTGCTTCACTACTGCTTATGGAGATAAGATCCAAAATCTTCAGCCTGTTACCCTACCACTTAGGGGGTTAAGGCTCACTATCTTTGATCTGCTCTACTATTACTTAGGGAGATAAAATCTGTGAGTTCACCGATATTGCTACATCGTCCTCTAGGGACATGATCTGTAGAATCGGTTTCATGTACCCATGCTTATGCCAAATAATTAGGATGTCATGATCAAAATGAGTCAAATGTTCTTAACTAGATGAATGATTATGAATGTGGAAATGTCATGAGAATGATTCTTTTTTAAATGCTTAAGGTGTCATTGCTCATGGTTCATCAGGGTTCTATCATTGATGTGCTATCGTGTCTTCTTGTTTAGCCGTTATCTTTGACAGAAAATTTAAAAAAGATAGTTACAATTTGGACCATTCTTTTTCCAATATTTCCAACTTTTGAATTTGGTTAGTTTTGACCAGTGGTCCTGTTTACTATTTAGAGACCTTCCAGAGTAATATGCATAACTTCTTTTATGTGAATATTATAAGTCCAAAAATCGTGATTTCAAAGAAAAATACTCGAAAGAAATTATCTTAATGGACAAGATTGAATTTTATTGAGAGCAAAACTCAAAGTGAATAAAATTAAACAAGATAGCAAATCTGCTAAGGTACAAAATAAATAAGATGAGAAAAAGGTGCCCCAGATATCGCAGCATGGGCTTCTCTATTCCAACTTCTCAAAGGTCATTTCGAGCTAAATATGTATTCAGAAGATCCCAAGTACTTTATTGATGCCCCAAGATGTACTGTTCTTTCTTCTTGTTATTTTAAGAGGACTACTACCACATGCCCTATATTCAAAATTTGAACTGCCCGTTTTTGGGTTTTTAACTCAAAAACCTCTTTGGTCTCAAAGTGCCCCTTTGCGAGTATTCACCTTGGCCTCTCCATGTCTTTTTTAGTCTCAAAGCGCCCTTTGCAGGTTTTCACCTTAGCCTCTCCCTCTTTAGGTAAAATACTTTTTGACAAAATCTGAATTCACAGGATTGGGAAAGTTTTTACTATCCATCTCGGCTAGGATCAATGCTCCTCCAGAAAAAGCTTTCTTTACAACATAAGGTCCTTCCCAGTTTGACATCCATTTCCCTCTGAAATCTTTTTGTATGGGAAGGATCTTTTTCAAAACTAGGTCCCCCTCATGGAATTCCCTAGGGTGAATCTTTTTATCATAGGCTCGCATTATTCATTTTTGGTACATCTGACCATGACGGATAGCTCTTAGTACCTTTTCTTCAATCAAGTTTAATTGATCATATCGAGACTAGATCCTTTCTGCTTCATCTAACTTTAGCTCTGACAACACTCGAAGGGACGAGATCTTAACTTCGATTGGTAAAACCGCTTCTATTCCGTAGACCAAAGAAAAAGGCGTTGCCCCAGTAGAGGTTCTGACTGATGTTCGATAAGAAAAGAGGGTGAATGGTAACTTCTCATGCCAATCTTTGTAGGTCTCAGTCATTTTCCCCACAATTTTCTTAATGTTTTTATTGGCTACTTCCACCGCCCCATTCATTTTCAGGCGATATGGTGACGAGTTGTGTTGTCTAATCTTGAATTGACTGCAGACTTCTGTTATCACACTATTGTTCAAGTTTGATGCATTGTCAGATATGATTCTTTCTGGCATTCCATATCGACATATGATCTCTTTTTTCAGGAATTTGCTCGCTGCCGATTTTGTAACATTGGCATATGAAGCGGCCTCTACCCATTTGATGAAGTAGTCGATAACCACAAAAATGAATCGATGCCTATTGGAAGCTTTTGGTGATATTGGTCTAATCATATCCATACCCCACATAGAGAAAGGCCATGGGGAAGTCACGACATGCAGAGGTGAATGAGGCACATGAATTTTGTCTTCATAAATTTGGCATTTATGAGATCTCTTGGCGTAATTGATACAATCTCCTTCCATGGTGGACCAATAATACCCGAACCTCATAATTTTCCTGGCCATTGTGAAGCCATTAGCGTGTGTGCCACAGACGCCCTCATGGACCTCTTCCAAGATTTTCTTAGCTTCTACAGCGTCTACACATCTCAACACTTGATCCTTTCTTCTTTTGTATAGGATCTCCCCGTCCAAGACATAGTCAATGGCCAATCTTCTTAGCGTCTTTTTGTCATTCTCGCTTTCCTGGTCCGGGTACTCACGATTCCTCATGTATTGCAATATATCATGATACCAAGGGTGATCATCTTTTTCTTCATCTTCTTCAATATTGTAACAGTGAGCCGGAGTTTCATAAATACTCATCTAGATGGGTTTGACATCTTCTTGTTTGTTCACCTTAATCATGGAAGCCAAGGTAGCCAAAGCATCGGCCATTTGATTTTCATCCTGTGGAAGGTAGCAGAAGGTGATGTCATCGAACTCTTTAATCAATTCAAGGACCAATTTTCGATAATCCATCAACTTGGGGTCTCTCGTCTCTCACTCTCCCTTGAGTTGATAAATCACTAGCGCAGAATATCCATACACCTCTAGCACTTAAATTTTGCATTCTATGATGGCACGAATACGCATGTTACACGCTTCATATTCTGCCATGTTATTCGTATAATCGAAATCCAATTTACTAGTAAATGGATGATGATCTCAATTTAGAGATACCAAGACTGCCTCGATTCCAGTACCCACAGCATTTGACGCCCCATCAAAGTTTAGTTTCCAGGGAAGTTCTTTCAGAGCACCTTCTTCAGTGGTCGCAACACACATCAGGTTCTCATTTGGGAAATCGAAGTTCAATGGCTCGTAATCTTCCAAAGCTCTACTGGCCAGAAAATCTGCTATTGCACTCCCTTTTACTACTTTTTGGTTTACATAGACTATGTCGAATTCAGAAAGCAAAATTTGCTATCGGACCATCCTTCCATTCAAAGTTGTTGACTCCATCATGTACTTTAAAGGGTCCAGTTTTGAGATGAGCCAAGTAATGTAATATAACATATACTACCTCAATCTTCGGGTTGCCCAAACTAGGGCACAACACAACTTTTCTATTGACAGATACCTTGTCTCACATTTAGTAAACTTTTTACTAAGATAGTAAATAGCTCTTTCTTTTCTTCCTGATTCATCATGCTGGCCAAGTATGCATCCCATGGAATTCTCAAATACTGCCAAATACAGTATCAATGGCTTATCAGGGTTAGGTGGCATCAGCACTAGAGCGTTGGATAAGTACTGTTTGACCTTGTCGAAAGTTCTTTAGCATTCTTCATCCCATACACCTAGGTTGTGTTTCTTGAGGAGGCGAAAAATAGGGTCACATTTCTCGGTTAGTTGTGAAATGAACCGAGCGATGTAATTTAATCTTCCTAAAAAGACTTAGACCTCTTTCTAGGTACGGGGCAGAGATAGCTCTTGTATGGCTTTGACTTTGTCTTGATCGATCTTAATTTTTTTCTCACTAACCACGAATCCGAGAAGCTTTCCAGACTTGGCTCCGAAGGTACATTTGGCTGGATTGAGTTTTAACTAAAACTTTCTCAATCTTAAGAATAATTTCCTCAGGACTTGTATGTGCTCCTTCTCTGTTTGGGACTTTGAGATCATATCATTGACATAAACTTCGATTTCTTTGTGTATCATGTCGTGAAATAGGGTTATCATGGCCCTTTGATATGTTGGCCCTACATTTTTTAGTCCAAACGGCATCACCTTGTAACAGAACGTGCCCCACATGGTTACAAATATGATCTTTTCCATGTCTTCAGGATGCATCTTAATCTGGTTGTATCTAGAGAAACCGTCCATGAAAGAGAACAATGAGTGTCTTGCCATGTTGTCTACCACAGTTTCAATATGAGGTAGTAGGAAATTATCTTTTGGGCTGGCTTTATTCAAATCTCTGCGGTCTACACACATTCATACTTTTCCATCCTTCTTAGGGATGGAGACGATGTTGGCTACCCATTCTGAGTATTTTACCACCTTTAAAAATCTAGCATCAAACTGCTTTCTAACCTCTTCTTTTATTTTTAGCAAGACCTCGGGCCTCATTCTTCGAAATTTTTGTTGAACTAGCTTACATTCTTCCTTTATGGGGAGTCGGTCGACCACGATATCAGTGTTCAACTCAGGCATATCTTTGCATGACCATGCAAAGACATCTTTGAATTCTTGAAGTAATTCGATAAGGTCTCGCTTCATCTCTATGGTGATACAAGTTCGATCTTCACCTCTTGCCCCTCTCCTAAGCTCACAATTTCTACTGATTCTTTGTGAGGTAGGATTTGTTTCTCATCTTGTTCTACCATCCTCAACAAATCAGGAAATAGGTTACAGCCTTGGTCATCTTCGAAGTCCTGAGAATCCTCCATACACATATCTCGCTCAAAAGGAGACTCTGAGCCACTAGCAGTGTCACTCATACCATTGATATCTGAGGACCTATTATAAGGATGAAGGAAGATACAAAGAACCAAAAGAATTTAAGAATACTTATCTATATGGTATGATTATTAATAAAGAATGAAAGAATATTTAGAAGAATTTCCGAAGGACAAAAGAATCTGAAAGTAATCATTTGTATAATATGATTATGAAGAAATGGAAAGAATGAAAGAATATCTGCTCAAAATGATAATAACTCTGCATTTTATTGAAATAACATTTTTGAATATAAGCCTATTTCACAAAAGATTCTTATTACTCATAGGCCTAGAGCAATAAGTGTGTTTTGGACATTACTTTGAGTTAGCTCTAAAAACTATAGGAATCTCTTCCGTAGTCCAGTTATCTAGAACACTTCCAGGTATGTAGGGGCAAATGCCCGACAGATTTTCTCCTCCAGCCCCTTCCTCGTATGTGGCATTGATGTCCAAGTCCAACATTTCTTCTATGGCTTCCTTTCTTAGCGTGCCCGACTCGGGGTGAATGATTCCTCCAGACACAAAAAATTTTTATATATGGGGGAATATCATTGGCTCCCATTTGATTTCCTCCCCATTCAACCGTGCTCTCCTTCTTTCTTGTTTCTTTTCCAGCTCTTTTTTCTTTTGTCTCGCATCCGGCTTAAATCCTAAGTCGAAGCGGTCTCTTTTGTCCTTCAATACTGGCATTTCAACCCTTCTTTGGAGATGTCTCTCAAGTCCTCTTCCCGGTAGAGCTCATTTTCCAACCATCAACTGTAGACTCATCCTTGTAGTTTTGGATAATTTCGGTGTCAGAATCTTGCTCCCCTCAGTAATGAATGTCGCATTAACAAATTTCAAAGATCGAAAGGAACATTCGATTGCTTCATCATCTGTCTCCAAATACGGTGCATCACTGCTTACAGCTGCAATGATATCCTCTTCAGCATTTATCGTTATCAACTGACCCTCTGATACTAACTTCAACTTCTGATGCAACGATGAAGGCACTGCCCCTGCTGAATGTATCCAAGGTCTTCCTAACAGGCAGTTGTATGAGGGTTTGATATCCATCACTAAAAAGTCCACCTCATATGTAGTTAGGCCAATCAACAAAGGTATTTCTATTCTCCCCATGACTTTTCTTTCTGTGCCATCGAATGCCCGTACTATATTCTAACACCCCTTCATGTGCGAGCTATCCACAGGTAATTTTTTTAATGTAGACAAGGGAAACACATTCAATGGTGACCCATTGTCTATCAAGACTCCCTGCAATGTGTATCCCTTGCATTTGGTAGTGATGTTTAGAGCTTTAGTGGACCCCATACCTCCTGGTGGTATTTCGTCATCATTGAAAAAAAATGAAATTATCAGCACTTATGTTATTAACCAGCAGATCCAACTTATTGACAGAGATATCATTAGTCATGTACGTCTCATTTAACACTTTCATTAATGCATTTCGGTGGACCTCTGAACTTAGGAGCAAAGCTAGTATAGATATGCGAGATAGTTTTTTATGCAACTGTTCCACCATGCTATATTCACTATGTTTCAGAAATTTCAGAAATTCCTTAGCTTCCTCCTCTCTCACTGGCTCATTAACAGGCAACTCAAACTCAACAGCTTTTCTCTTCTTTTGTTCTACTATCAGAACTTTTCCTTTTACAGGTTCTATTCGGGCACTTACCAAATCATAGTGTTTTCCACTACGCATGTGAGAACCTATATCTTGATCCTCCTTAGCTGAACTCTCCTTCCCCGGGATTGTCACATTACAATCATAATTCCATGAGACCCTTTTGTTATCTTCATAAGAGAAAATTGATGGTTTCTGAATTATAGCCTTCGGTGCCATTTGAATTCCCGCTTCATTTTTCGAACGTAAAATTATGACCACAGGATAGTTAACCTTTTGGATCTGCACCGTTGATTCTCTTTCTGAGGCGTATATATTTCCCTCTTTGGGGTTTTTGGTTTCTTCATAAAACTCTATTTCTTTTTTGTTTATCATGTCTTGCACCAAGGCCTTGAACTCCGCACGCTCTTGAATTTCATGCCTCACCTTGTTGTAGAACTCACAGTAGTTCCTCTTTTCTTCAAATTCTTCTCTCAAATCCAACATGATCAATCCTCTCTAACCATCTCCTTCTATACCCGTCTCAATGGGATTCTGACTTCTACAACCTCATATTTGATCTTTTTGCTTTCACCTTCGTTTATCTCGTTTACTCCTTGGTTGGTATGATTGGGGAGCGAGTTTCTTGATACATTAGGTATGGCTCGGTCATTAAACTTTACAACCCCCATTTTAATAAATCTTTCAACTAGCTTCTTGAACGCGGTGCAGTTTTCAATCTAATGCCCGGTGATTCTCACATGATATTCGCATTGGGCATTTGTGTCATACCATTTGGGAAACGGGGGTTGCAGTGGCTTCAAGTAGAAAGGGGACACTACATGAGTGTTGAATAGGTTCTGGTACAGCTCCCTATACGTCATGGGTATAGGCGTGAACTGTAGCCTTTCTGTGTTAGCCCTTGCGCTCGATTCTTGTCTCGTAGTGCTATGTTGATTGGCGGTCACCGTTTTTGTTTGGTTTATAGTGAGTGACTTGGACTGACCCTTGCTAAATGTGCTCGTGTTGTTCACTTCATTATCTTTTTTCCTCGGGGCCGATCTTTTGGTACTTTCCCTTACTTCTATTTTGTCGCTCTCACAGCATTCTCAATCATTTCACCTGTCATTACTATGTTTGAGAAGCTTTTGGTGGCACTCCTCGATATATGGGTGATAAAAGGAACCTTTAGGGTATTGATGAATAGCATAGTGGTCTCTTTTTCTAAGAGAAGTGGCTGGACTTGTATAGCGATCTCTCTCCACCTTTGGGCGTATTGTCAAAAACTCTCATTCAGTTTCTTTTTCATATTCTGTAAAGAGATCCTATCCGGGGTCATATCCGTCACGTGACTATACTACTTCATAAAGGCTTGAGCTAGGTCTTTCCATGAGTTAATATTAGTACGTCTCAATTGGTTATACCAATTTGGATGCCGACCCAACCAGACTGTCCTGGAAGTAGTGAATCAATAATTGGTCGTTGTTGACATATCCAGTCATTCGTCTGCAAAACATAGTAATATGAGCTTCAGGGCAGCTCGTTCCATTATACTTCTCAAATTCTGGCATTTTGAACTTGGGGGGAAGGACTAAGTTTGGACCAAGCTTAAATCTTTAGCGTCGATCCCACAGTGATAGTCAGCACTTTCCATCGCTTTGAACTTTTCCTCTAACCACTTACATTGGTCTTCCAATTCTTTTAAGAGCCCCGTTCTCGCTCTCTCATCTTCTGCTGTGTTATCCAGATCAGGGATTATAGGATTAATAGGGTTATCCCCTGGATTAGAGCCTGAGCCTGTTTGATAGTTGATTGGCGTCGAGGTATCGGCCTGAAATTGTTGAGGCTTGATTGTAACGGACAGCCTTCGCGTGTGCAGCTCGGGTTACGTTTGAGCATTCGTTGGGGTGAAACCAGGGGGTAGAGAGGATCTTCAGTAACGGATGGCCTCTGCGTGTGTATCTCATGCTGCGTTTGAGCATTTTTCAGGGTAAAACCAGGGGGTAAAGGGAATCTTCATTGTTATTTCCAATATTGGCCATAGGGCCCTTTCCTTTGTCCAGCCTACTAGTCAGTAGTCGGGTTAGCTCTTCCATCATGTTTCTTTGTGATTCCAACATTTGGTCCCTCATTTCCTGCTGGATTTTAGCTAACTATTCTTGCACTTGTGCTTGCATCTGCTCCTGCATCTCTTTCTGCATTTGTTCCAATCTTTCTAATTTTTTATCCATTGCATCAGTTTTTCTTCTTTTACCGTAAGGATGCGTACTTGAGAGGTTTTTGCCGGTTTCCAGATTACTGAAACAGTTTTAATTAATTAAAATCTTTTTATGACCTTTAATGCATATGATGTAATGTAATGCGAATGCATGAATGCAAATGAGGCATCAATTTTGATTCAATTCCATTTGGCAAACTTTACTAGAAAATAAAAATCTTTACATAAAATTGAGTTACAAATAAGACTTTGCCCTAATGCTCAGAGCCTTAATTTTCCTAAACAACGAGGCTAGCTCCTGCCCTCGGTCTGACTCCAACTCGTACTTCACACTTTGTATGTCTGCTTACCGCCAAAGCTCCGAATCTGGGCTATGGCTTCTCCCATAATGTAATCCCTGTTTCTGACTTGGTCTTGCGAATGGTGAAGCTGTTCCTTCTAACTCTCCTCACTTACTTTGAAAAACTCAATCCGCATATCACAACTCTGTAATGACGCTTCTAATTCTTCAATTTTTCCTTTCATTTATTTTACCTTACTCAGGCTTTCTCTCAGCTCCATTGCGATATTACGGCTTCGGTACAGATGAAGAGATTTCTTGAATTTTGCCACTCTAGCCCTTAATTCACCTCGTTTATTTCTGCTTAGCCCTTAATTCACCTCGTTTATTTCTGCTTTCTAACAGACTCTTATCTAAATCCTCATTTCGTGCCTGAGCCTCTCAGAATTTCCTTTCCCATCAGTTGACTTTGGTCTTTTTCTCTCGAATTTCCTGGCGCCATTGTTCTGATGTTTTACCTAACCCAGCAATCCTTAAGACAGGTGTAACTTCTTATAATCTGTCTTCAAACTGTCCAGGTCCTCTTCGGCCTTACTTTTCCCTTTTCTCCACTTCTCAGCCTCTGACCTCTGAACATCCACGTCTAATTTCTGGTGCATTTTCTCTTCCTCCAGCTGCTCAATCCTTTTCCCAAGCTCAACACTCTTCTTCTTAAAATCTTGTTTTATAATTTCTAACTCTAACGGGGTAACTTGTAATTGTTCCTCCACAGGTCGAGTATCTTCTAAACTTGGCCTAGGAATATTATCATTGACCCTTTTCCTAAACCATCTATTGTATTTAAGCATCACCATGTAACCTCTTCAGATTTGCTTTCAAGCATCAGAAAGTTCCCGAACCTTCTTCTTATGGTGGTCACCTTTATAGGAGAATTCACACTGAGCAAGCCCGTAAGTCGTGGGTACAAAATGCCTCGATTTATATTGCCTTAATGCAAGCAATGGAGTATACCCAGTAGTACCCACTCAAAATTCTCGCATCGATATAGAATCTCATCAGGAACCATCCAAAAGGCTCTCCACTCTATATCCTCTTCCTTGAGATTTTGAAAAATTTCTATCCATTTTTCCTCTAAAATATCCTCTCCTCTGTATGGCTGCCTCCTCCTTTAACAAGGAATAACTTTCAGCAAAGACCCAATAAGAAACCTTGTTCACTTTCCAAAAATGCCCATGAAACCACACCATCAACAGCTGTGCACATCCATAGCTCTGATAGAACAACTGTTTGGTTGCCTCATCCCAACGAGCCCATATATCTTTTAACTCTTGCAACTCATTCTGCGCTACATTGATGCGAGTGAATTTCTACAATTTTGATGTATATCCTTCTGCCAGGCTATCCCCTTTCTCCAATTGTAACCTCTCTGACCATGCACGGACGGCCGCATTATCCTCAACTTTACCAAGAAATTCATTCTCCATGTTAAATCTTCTAATTTAGTAATTGAATACTAACCAACACCTCCTTTAGTATGCAATGTTATGCAAAACACAATCAACACAAGACAAGTCAGCATCAAATATTAATAATAAAATACAAGCAAAATAAAGATAATCAAAGCATATATATGGGAAACTACTAAAGTTTAACCTAGCTCCACCTAAGGAAGGCTCTTAGGGTCCACTATATGTGGTTTGGTTCTAAAGAGAAGGTACCTGAACCAGCAGATTCCTCAATCTTCACCCATTATAGGCTCATATGGATCGAGTTCGATTCAGGGGAATACATTTCCTATGACCATGCGGAGATGTAAATCTCACGAAATCATAGGTACAGATGTATCCCGGAAGCAATCCACTAGCCCATGCAGAGGTGAAAACCTCACGAAAGCATAGTTTCTTACTCCCACTTAGAAGGTGTGACCACAGCGGTTATGCAATGCAATGCAATATTATTCTACAAGACCCGGACCATAACAATCATACAAATGAGCGTAATCGAAAAAGTCATGATTTTTAAAACAAATCTTCAATTCTTTGACAAAAGGACAGAAAATAATCAATTTTATGGTTTGACTCTCTTATTTGGGTCCCCAGAGGAGTCGCCAAGCTGTCGTAACCATTTTTTTGGATTTTGGAAAACGGGGATTGACTTTTTGAAAGCAAAACATGGAGTCACCACAAATCTTTTGTTTTGGTGTGATTGGACCACCTTAAAAATATATTTCATTCCATTTAAACCTATTTTGGCATACAAAATTTGAGAAAAAGGGTTCGGGAGCCAGTTACGTGCAAGGAAGGATTAGCACCCTCGTTACGCCCAAAATTGGTACCGAATTGATTAGATAATGTCCTTATGTCTAAGATTTAAAGCTATTTTTGCAAATGGCCCTTTTTAAAACATTTGAATGGCTTAAGTTGGTCGTCAAAATTCTCTTGTTTCAAAGGTATACAGCATCACATCTAGCACGATAGGACACGATCCTCTATACTCTCGAAAACACGATAAATTTTTGGCTTCCAAAAATTTATATGTTGAAAATCACAAAAGGATGCCCAATTATTTAGTCCAACGAAAAATCGAAACTCAGCGCGGTAGGGCACAATTCTTCGAGCTTCCAAACATTAAACATGGCCTCGCTTTAGAATTTATAAAACAGGAGTGAAATACTAAGGGAATATTCAATTATTTGGAATAAACCAGAAATTAAAACCCAGCACGATAGGGCACGATTCCCCGAATTCCCAAACATTGAACACTGCTTTGTTTTAAAATTTGAAAGACACGAATGAAATTCTAAAGGAATATTTGATTATTTCGAACAAACGGGAAATCGAAACCCAGCACGATAGGGCACGATTACCCGAATTTCCAAACATCAAACATTGCCTTCGTTTTAAGGAATTTTTAGACAAATAATTGTAAAACCAGCTTACAACGCATTAATTTAACTTGAAATAAAATGGAATACTTGGTTTTAAAGAGTCGTCCATCATAAAGTGATATTTGTAAACCAAGGGAAAAAATGAAACATGGGATGACATGTATGCATAAAACACAACACTTGGTAAATGAAGATAACAATCAACCAACAAAATAAACAATTAAATATAATTAATCTAAAAAAAAAACCAATTTTCAAGCATGTATGGAGAATAATTGACATAATAAT
This sequence comes from Gossypium anomalum, assembly GCA_025698475.1. Taxonomy (NCBI): domain Eukaryota; kingdom Viridiplantae; phylum Streptophyta; class Magnoliopsida; order Malvales; family Malvaceae; genus Gossypium; species Gossypium anomalum. The sequence continues at coordinate 67,666,148 of CM046964.1, forward strand.
ACAAAAAACGAATAAATGATATGCAACAACAATATATGGAATAATATATATATAAAACAATCAATATACAAAACAATATAGAAATTAGGAGCTAATATGAGGCGCAACGATATAAGAACTATATACAAAAAGAATTATAAGTGAATAACACATGCAAAATTTGAAATAATTTATATATATATAAACTAAGATATACATAACTTATTATTAAAGTAGATATTATAAAAGAGGAAATTTGAGTCAAATAATGTACAAAATATTTTTTAAAGTGAAATATCTATTTAAAGTTGACCATATACATAATACTAAAAAAAGAAAAATAATTTGAATAACATATGCAATATGAAAGGTTTTTAAAATGACAAAAATGTATAATAAAATATATTATATATATATAAGGTTTAAAAAAAGTATATTAGTAGATTTAAAAGAGATTATGTATGTAAAGTAACAGAGGATTAATAATATATATGGAATAAAAACGAACTCTATCATGAGTTACGTATGTATAATAATATATAAGAACTTTTAAGTGAAATATTACACGAAATTTTTTAAAAACAATACAATATGAAATTAAAGCCTTAAAATAAAGATTTTATACATAAAAAAGGGTAAAATTATCATGGTAAATCAACAGTATATATTTATATATATATATATATATATATATATATATAAAGAAATAAGTATTAAATGAATCTTAAAAAGTAATGAATTATACAAATTGAAAGGACTCAATTAAAAAAAGAATTCAACTAAAAAGGATGCTTAATAAATAAAATAGACTACTGAAATTTAAAAAAAAGGACTAAAGCGCAATGCGCATGAACGCACAGGGACCAAAACTGGCAATATACCAAGTCCCAAAACGTTGTATTTAGGCACGGATCAGATTGCGTTTATACGCAAACTTCAGGGATAAATTAAAAAAAATTGAATAGGGTTTAATCGAATGTTAGCGCGAAAGGGAAGGACCAACACACAAATGTCCCCTCTCCGCAGAAACACGTAGATCATAGGGGCCCAGAATCGAATCGGGTCGGGTATCGTTAACACGAAGTCGTTTCAAGGAAATCGTATCATGCCTTAAACGGTGTCGTCCTGTGTGGCCAAATAAAGGAAAAAAAAACCCTGAGATGACTTAGCCATTGCAGCAAAACAAAAGGGGGAAAGAAAGGGAAAACCCTAATTGTTTTCCCCCCATTCGGTCTGCCATTCGACCACCATCAGTCCACCATGAATGATGGATGATGGCCTATGGAAGCGTTCCCCTTATCCCTTCATTTAAAACCTAGCCTCAAGGCTCATCAAATTCGGCCTCAAAATCCCCTCTCAACCTTCGATGTCGATGAAGGAGACGAGGATTCTAGTGGCTCATTTGCAAGGTAAGCCCTATATTTTATTTCATTATACTAAAAATGCATGCAAAACAAAAAAGAAGATGAAACAGATTCAAAAAAGAGAGAAATACAAGACGTTCGAAATCACCTTTCGACTTTTGATTGCTTTTTTTTGTATTTCAGTATGTGTTCGTAAAGAAATACAATCAGGTTTTTTGGGCTTTATAGCCGAAATACAATTGAGTTAATCTATGCTATTGTCTATGCTTTGCTTATTTTCTTACTTCGTTTCTGCTCTATTTTTCCCTTTTGCTCTATTATCCTGCTTTGTTTCCTTTTTTTGCTCTCTTTTGCAGGCACACAGAGGTCAATGGGGCTGTAGATGGCTGTTTTGGTGCAACGGGACAAAGGAGAGCCGAACCTCGGGCGTTGGACGTGCCGATAAAGCACGCGAGAGGGGTATGGTGCTGGGGGGAAACTAGGGTTTCGAATTTGGCTTGAGTTTTGGGCCTATCGGGCCATCCAGGTTTTGGGTTAGGAGTTTAAAGATTTGTTTGGGCCATTTGTAGATTGGGCCTGCTTGGTTGTAGTTGGGTAGTGTAGTGGGTTTGGTGAAATTTAGGCTATTTGGGTTTTTAATTTTGTAAATGGACTTTAATAATTTTGGATTTTATTTTATATTTTTGTTTTTTAGCGATTTGGGTTCGGGCCGGGCAAAATAGGCCTCTTACAACTAAGACCTAAGGAGATTTGACTAAGTCCTAGGGAGATTTGTTAGCTTCCTAGTAGGAGTAGGAGTTGTTAGCTTGTTAGTAGGAGTAACAATTTTACTTTTTTGTTGAGGTTGTTACATGAGACTTGTATATAAGGGCTGCTTTGTTAATGAATTAAATTATTCTGTAGCACCCCGAACCCAGCTTGGAAGTTTGGCTCGAATCTGACGTGTCACATTGAAGTGTTTTTCGAAAACTATGTTTCCATTAAAAACCCTTCTTAATAATTAAAAACTTATACCCTTTTTAAACCTTGTTAGAAAACCTCAGCTGAATAACATTCTTGACAACTTTGTAAAAACTTGGCAGTTGCGGAAGCTTGACTTAAGACAATTACGGATACGTGATGTTTTGAAAACAGTAGTTGCTTTGGAAAACCGTGTTCTAATACTAGCAATTATAAGAACAATAAATAAAATTCCAAATTAGAAATCCAGAAAATTACAATAGCTTTACTACAACTCACAAAAACATTTAAAAGCAATAATCAAAACTGTAACATAAACAGTATGTGTGGCTCCCTCCGAGCCCCTCGCAGCTCCGATCCATCTAAGGTTGGAAATTACCTGAAAGGTTAATAAACGAGGTGAGTTTATGAAAACTCAGTGTGTAATCCCCTACTATATAAAAGGAACAGTCAGTCATATAAAAGAATTAAAAGTCTGGCCCCAGCCCTACTTATAGTTTCAGTATCAATTGGGCCTTAGCCCATTATAACGAAAGTACCCAGATGGGCCTTAGCCCTATACAGAATTCAGAATGAAGCCCATAGGCCCACAATAGATACAGAACAGATATTTCATGTATGCAGAAACCCAACCCATATCCATCCGTATACACCCCGTGCCAACCTTACACTATGTGGGGAGACAACTCGACCCACCTATCCGCTACACACCATAGAATTTGCAGCATGGCTGCCAGAACAGATATTGTGACAGAGTCACCAGATACAAATATTGTAGCAAAACCACCAGAACAGATATTTGTGGCATAGCCACCAGATACAGATATTTGTGGCAGAGCCACCAGAACACTTCGTCTATCAATATAACCCATGTCCCATGCAACAGATATACATGTCACGGCATACAACATACAGAGTCAGAATATCATGCCCATATTTGAATCAAACAATCACAGTCAAGTCATTCATATCACCAACATATATTTACAATCAAATCCGTCAACCACACAGTCCAAGTTAGTCACTTGCCCACAAGGGCAAAACGGTCATTTAACACCCTAGGGGCAAAATGGTAATTTTACCCCACAAGGGTATCTCGGTAATTCTACCCTACAGGGGTATTTTAGTAATTCTACCCTACAGGGGTATTTCAGTAATTCTACCCTACAGGGGTATTTTAGTAATCCTACCCTACAGGGGTATTTCGATAATTTTGTAAATCAAGGGTAAAACGGTAATTCTATAAATCGAGGGTACTTTGGTAATTTTACAAGTCAAGGGTATTTTAGTAATTTGGTAAACTAAAGTATTCTAAACAGGGATAACAATACGAATGGGCCTAAAGCCCTTTCTCGGCCTAAATGGGCCCACACACTCGTGTGGCCCTTTAGCCCAATCTAGCCACAAATATGAGATTCACCTAGCCTAGTCTAATATTTACTACACAATCACACAACTTATCCAATTGGGCTTATTGGGCCCACATGGCCCCTTTCGGCCCATCGCGGCCCGAAGTAGCCATCCTACAGCTAGAATAGTGAGAAATACACACCTGATAGGAGACTGGAGTTAATCCGTGCTCTGAGCACTCTTAGCTAACGCCCAACCCAAACGAGCACGCCATAAAGTGAAAGGGATCAGCCAAGAAAGGTACCTTTACTCTCCTCATGGTTCTCTCTATTTAAAGCCAACTTCGCATCCACTCTTATGTTAGCTTCCCGATGTGGGATCCCTCAATCATCAGAGTTTAAATTCAACACCAACTCTTGCCGCCCCCTGTTAGCAAAATAAATGCTCTTTGATTGCCATGAGTTTCGAACCCTAGACCTCCTTGCCAACTCTATGATGCCACCTTCCTGCCTCTTATGTGGCGCTACTTTGCCACTAGACCACAAGGCTTTTTGTGGCAAAATTTCTCCAGCAATATTCTTAAGGCCTACCTACTACACCCAGGGTTTGATTCACCTTAAACCAAAATTTTTGCTAGAGTCTAGGTTTGAACCCAGAACTTCTCCAACACTTCTCAACACATTTAACGACTAAAACAAGCCTTCATTAACGAAATTTACATGCACAACGAAATATTAAAAGCTGCCTTCAACCGCTCCCATGCTCAAGGCCCAAAACTTCTAGGTCCAAATTCAGGGTGTTACATATTCATTCATTCATATTTTTTCTATGATTCAAGTAGTTCTTTGCTAAACAAGCAGTGGTATCAGAGCTATTTTTCTTGAAGGACCTGTGAGAAAAGTTTTGTGAGAGTTCTGAGAGAAAATTGAGAGATATGCTTGTAAGGTTTTGAAGGAAAATGGAATCAGGATCAAGTAACCTGTCTGCTTTAGCCCTACCTTTGTTTGATGGAGAGAATCATTAAGTAAGGTACATAAGAATGCAAGCATACATTGAGGGTTGTGATTATTGAGAAGCTGTGAGAAAGACTATGAGGTGACTCCACTTCCTAAGAATTCAACTATGAACTAGATTAAAATGCATAATGAGAGAACCACCATGAAGGCTAAGGTAAAGGCTTGCCTTTATGCTTCTGTTTCACAATCCATATTTAATAGAATTATGGTTTTCGGATCAGTGAGGGAGATTTGGGACTACCTCAAGGCTAAGTATCAAGGAGATAAGAGGATTAAGAGCATGAAAAAGTTGAACTTGATCAGAGAATTTGAGAGGCTACAAATGAAGGACTCTAACTCAATCAAAGAATACTCAGACAAGCTGATAGATATTGCTAACAAGGTAAGAGTTCTTGGGACTCATCTATCTGATTCTAGATTGGTGCAGAAATTACTTGTCTCCGTGCCTGAGAAATATGAAGCAACAATCGCCTCTTTGGAGAACACCAAGGACTTGACTCAGTTGAGAGTAGTAGAGTTGATCAGTACTTTACAAGTACAAGAGCAGAAGAGGCTAATGAGGCACGAAGAAAGTTTAGAAAGAAGCATAGAAAGGGAATTGAAGGCCAAGATGTAGCAGAGTGAAAAAGGAGATGAACAAAAGTGGAATAGGAGGAAGAGTGATTGCTAAGTGGTTTAGAAATTGTTACAAAAGGTAATAGTATTGAAACTTATAATAATTAATCTTCATGTAAGTATTGTGAAAAACAGAATCATCCCCATTTTGGGTGTTAGAGAAGGCCATATGTGAAATGCAGAAGGTGCAACTTAATGGGGAACATTGAGAGGTTCTGCACGAAACTAAGAAATCATCAGCAAGGTAGAGCACATGCTGTAGTTAAAAAAGAAATGAACCACTTGTTTGTCTTATCTTGCTTCTTATCAAGTACTCTATGTGACAGTTGGTTAGTTGATAGTGATTGTACCAATCACATGACTTGTGTTGAAAAGTTGTTTAAAGACCTTGACAGGTCATTGAAGTCAAAAGTAAGGACAGGAAATAGAGAATACCTAGAAGTGAAAGGAAGAGGCATAGTAACAATAGAGAGCTATGCTAGAACTAAGTTGATTTCAGATGTTCTATTTGTACCTGAGATTGATCAAAACTTGGTGAGTATGGGGCAATTGGTGGAAAAGGGATTCAAGGTGATGTTCGAAGTGAGAAGGTATCTAATCCTTGACTCTAGTGGCAACGAATTGTTTAGGATCAAGATGCGAAAAATGAGTTTCTTCTTGAATCCATTTGAGGAGGAGCAAGTGACTTCCAAGTGTTAAGAAGGAATGACATCAATGCAACAAACAATTATGAAATTGATGACACAATGTAATGAAAAGAGTTTTGAGCTTGAGATAAAATCAATAGATAATAGTATCCTGCAAAAACAACTACCAAATGAAGTGTTTTGAGAATGATGATTTGCATGCAAAGGTAACTCTCTTGGAGAAGCAGTTGACATCTCTCTCTAATGATAAACTATCATCTTTTACAAAATAAAAAAATTCTATCTTAGAAGATTGAGAGTAATGTACAACTTTTAGAAGAGAATAGTGGGTTATGTTTCCAAAATCAAAAGCCGACTGAAGAAGCTCCATATGCGAAAGAATTTACATCTGTAGATGTTGTTGAGTTTAAGAATTTAGTTGGTAAGGTGATAGCTGTGAGAAGATTTGTTAATCAAACCATAAATTGTATTAATCGCAAGTATAGTGACAACATAAGACCTTGGAAGAAAGGACGGCATTTTGGCCACTCTTATGACTTTTCTGGAGTAGCTTGTGACGATTTTGAACTCTGGAATTTTGATTTAGATGGAATTGCATGCTAGGAAACAATTGGAGGCAACTCTTGAAGCTGCACTAGTCGAGAAGGAATTCATAGAAGGCAAATATTGAAGAAACTAGTTAGTCAATTTGAGTTTCTTAAAATAAACTTGGTGTTTCCAGCACTTGAGTCAGGAGGGGAATGTTAGTGTCTAAAGGCTACACCTATTTTTTAAAAACTAAGACTAAGACCTAAAGAGATTTGTTAGCTTAGCCTTTTAGTAGGAGTGACAATTTTAATTTTTTGTTGAGGTTGTTACTTGAGACTTGTATATAAGGGCTGCTTTGTTAATGAACTACATTATCCATTCATTCTTATTTTTTCTATGCTTCAATTAGTTATTTACTAAACAAAAAGTGGTATCAAAGCTATTTTTTTTTATTAACCTGTGAGAAAAGTTTTATGAGAATTCTGAGAGAAAATTGAGAGATACACTTGTGAGGTTTTGAAGAAAAATGGAATCGGCATCAAGTAACCTATCTGCCTTAGCCCCACTTTTGTTTGATGGGGAGAATTATCAAGCATGGGCCATGAGAATGCAAGCATACATTAATGGTTGTGATTATTGAGAAGCTGTCAAGGAAGACTATGAGGTGGCTCTAGTTCCTAGCAATCCAACTATGAACTAGATATAAATGCACAAGGAGAGAACCACCAGGAAGGCTAAGGCAATGGCTTGCCTTTATGCTTCTCTTTCACCAGCCATATTCAATAGAATTATGACTTTTGGATCAGTGAAGGAGATATGATACTACCTCAAGCCTGAGTATCAAGGAGATGAGAGGATCAAGAGTATGAAAGTGTTGAACTTAATCAGAGAATTCGAGAAGCTACAAATGAAGGATTTTGAGTCAATTAAAGAATACTCGAACAAGCTGATATTTATTGCTGACAAGTTAAGAGTTCTTGGGACTGATCTCTCTGGTTCTAGACTGGTGCAAAAAACACTTGTCTTAGTGCTTGAGAAATATGAAGCACCGAATGCCTCTTTGGAGACCACCAAGGATTTGACTCAGTTGAAAGTAGTTGAGTTCGTCAGTGCTTTACAAGCACAGGAGAAGATGAGGCTAATAAGGCATGAAGGAAGTTTAGAAAGAAGCATAGAAGGAGCTTTGAAGGCTAAGATGCAACAGAGCAAAAAAGGAAAGGAACAAAAGTGGAATGGGAAGAAGAATGATTGAAATAGTGGTTTAGAAATTGTTGCAAAAGGTAATAGTATTGAAAATTATAATAATTATTCTTCATGTAAGTATTCAAAGTTATTGGTTTTTTATTCCAGCATTTGAAATTAAATATTAGGCACGTGCTAAAATTTAAAAATTTGTACTGCATTTTGTATGGATGCCATATGCGAATCCGAGGATTCAAAAATGCGTCTCGGTCGAATTTTTAGCCAATTGAAACATCTAGCACATCAAAGTGCCATTGATTGTTTTTGCAACGGTCGAGATTCATGAATCTGATTGAATGATGCAACAGTTACATTCCACAAGAAGTATATTGAGGTTTGACCTCAGGAGCTTGATGACTTACAAAATCTCAACTTACGAGAGGGAGACTCGAGGAAGATTGGCCAACATTCCACAAGAAGTATATTGAGATTTGACAACGGTTCCTATATGACTGGTACATTAATCTTAATATATCTTGTGATTCTTTTAGAGGCAGTGGTTGCATAGTATACGTCTTTCCACATCCTATACCCAGAAATAAAAACATAGTCAACTAAAGTTCATTTGCAATAGCATGACTTCCAAATTTAAGATAGGTACTTGCCTGTTTGGCCATATGCAAAACAAGTAGCTTTTGTTCAATTGAAAATTAGTGGAACTATCGGCTCAACAGTCTCAGAATACACCTAGAACAATGGAGAATGAACCTGTACAACTAGCTAAATGGCATATTAAAAAAGGGTGAATGCACTTGAGAGGTCCCTCTATTATAGAGACTTGATCAAATTAGTCCTTGTACTATTAAAAGAATCAAATTTGGCCAAATTGAAATAGAGTTACATTTATTGTTTAAAAAGTTCTTAAAATCTTTTGTTTAGAATTAAACTGCAATTAAAAAAACAATTTTCAAGACATCTTTTATACGGTAAACTTTGACTTTGTTGCAATTTAGACTTATTTATTTTTTAAATAGTATAGGCACTAAATTTATCTATTTAATTATAGAGAAACTAATTTAATTGAATCTCTATAATGCAGGTACCTATCAAGTACTTTAATCCATTAAAAAGTTATTCAGATCTTGGATATATTCACCTTCTCATTGCTAACATCTTCATTCAGCACAGCATCAAAAAGAAACTCACGCTTTTCAACATATTACATCAAAGTCAACTTGCGAGGTCATCAATAATTAGATCTCATATAAAATATCGCTTCTCATTCGTATAATTAATGGTTAATATAACTTTTAGTCCTTAACTTGGCAATTAGGTCCACTTTGGTACCTATAAATTTTTTCCACTTTAGTACCTAAATTTGGTACTAGATCTATTTTGGTTTCTGAATTTGGAAAATATAAAAGTTTAATTATTTGGTATTTTGTGACTATGCCACATCATTAAAATTTGATAGAATCCAAGCTTAAGGACCAAAATGAATATAATTGTTAAGTTCAAGTACCAAAGTGAATTCAATTGTTGATTTTAGGGGCTAAAAGTTATATTAACACTATAATTAACCATGGAAGATGTATGATTAGCGAGGCTTTCAAATAATAAGTCACTTTGAATTTTCCATGAAAGATAAAACAAAGAGCAATTAACTTCCTTTTGTCTCTAATTTTAAACAAGAAATCTCTTGAAAATGCCATAGCTACTGCGGCTTCATATGAGAAGTCAGTTTTGGTTTTCCATGAAATCAAAGCAAAGAGAAATTAACTTCCTTAATTTCCAATTTTAAACAAGTAATGTTCTTAAAAATGCCATAGCATCACAAATAAATCCAAACATAAGCATCATAATTGATAACACCCAACTGCCAGAAAAAAGAGAAGCCCTGCCAACTACTCACCTTTAGCTTTTTCTCGTGAACTGTTAGTGCATTGGAATTTGACAGTATAGTGATAATATCTTCTTCTTTCTTTGCCACTTCTTCAATGATCTCTTGCGCGCCTGCATTGGAAGTTATCATTAGCTTTTTTAACTTCATATATAATTTGGTATGTAAATTTAATTTTAAGGTAAAAACAATAAATATGCACATTTAATCTTACCACCATTTACTTTCAATGAATCATTCATGCATTTAAACTTTAAATTTTTTTAATAATATCTATCTTAAATAGCTTTTCTTCATTTTAATTTACATATCTCCTTATTATATCAATATCCATTTCATGCATTTCATCAATTTCATAAACCATTATTTCATACATTTCATTTCCATATCCCAATTCAATATCTTATTCCATTTCATATATAAAATCTTACAACATTAGTCTTTCAATAATCAGTTCATACGATATTCTATCATTTCTTATTAGTAGCTATTTCCAAATAGCAGTTCTTTACTTAGATTTATACATCATCTCACTATATCAAAAATCATATTATTTTTTTAATATTTCATTTTAATATCTTATTTCAATTCTTATTCAAAATCACTCAATACCTTTTCTATAACCAATTCATTTATTTACACCTATTAACACGACTCAGACTTTAGCTGATACACGAATCCAACTAAAACACACCAGTATGGCACCCGGTGCCTCATCGGATAGCTCGAAGCAATAGTTGACACCCAGTGTCTCATTGGCCAAGCCGAAGTAAGTTGGTACCCAGTACCTCATCGAATCTATCCGAAGTAACAGTATGACACCCAGTGTCTTATCGACTCGAGGTCGAAGTATCCCTAAACACTTCCAATCCTATGGCATGCCAACTATATCTAGCTCAGCCCGATATAGTTAATAGGGAATTCAATACACATTTCAATTACACTCAATATTTATATCAATTTCACTTCAATCACAATTTCTCATACTTTCAATTCAAATCATTTTCGACTTTCCAATCAATATACATTTCAAATACTCACATATGTTCATAATTCAATTCAATTTTACTCAATTCAATATCAATACTCACCTTATTTTACTTATCATGCATTATAATTAAAATATAACAATTAATAATAAATAGATTTGAATTATAGTAATACAAACCATATATCCTCGTGTTATTCCTTGTCAACTTTCTCTTTCCCCTTCATAGCCGATGTTTTCGGCATGACGTTAGCTACAAAAATTAAAATAATTTAAAATTATCAAAACAACATCAATTCACGTCAAATACTTTGGTTTTCTATTTAACTTTTGCCTAAATTCCAATTTAATCTCTAACTAAAATTTTCTCCATTTTCATCTCCAATCACTCTTTATTTTCACTCAAGTTCCACTTATAACTAAACTTAACTCTCTAATTTTCTCCATAAAACTCTAATTTCAAAATTCTCTCAATTTAGTCCCTATTACACAAAACTTATAACTTATTTTACAATTTAATCCTTTAACCAATTCTAACTTGAAATTCTATCAATTTAACACCTAATTTATCAATTTATTCAACATGAACAATATCTAAAAATTTACTAACTTTCAAAATTTTAACATAAATCAAGTAGTATTTTATTCTAGGACTCCATAAACATCAAAAATCATAAGAAAAGGGGCTAAATTGACTTGCCAAATTAGCTTGGAACCTTTAAAACCTTATTTTTCCCTTTTTCTTTTCTTTCTTTCTCCCTTCTCTATTTCGTCCCTTGCTATTCTGTTTCTTTTCATTGTTTTGTTTTGTTTTATTTAGTTTAGTTATAATATAATATAATATAATATAATATAATAATATTCTTATTTATTAAGTAAATATATATTTTAATTATAAAAATCTTTGATATTTTCCACATTAAACCGCCTCAACTATAGAAAATGATTTAATTGCCTCTTTAGCCCCTTTAGTTTTTCTTTAATCTATAATTAAACTTTCACTTTTATTGCAATTTAGTCATTTTTCCTAATTACTCCTAATTTAAGCTACTTCTCCTAACCAAAACTTAATCAACTACACAACTAACTTTGTAAATATTTTTAATATATATTTACAAATCCGTTTTACTAAAATGGACACCCGACAACACACTTTTCTGATGCTCATAAATTTTGGGTCATTACACATCACAAGCACCAAAATGCCACAATTCAATCATCATCAAAATGGTACCAAAACAACCAACTTATACATACCAAAATCAACATCTAAGCATTCAACTAAACATCAAACACAAATCCACCTATATATGCCATTATAACCTTGGCCAAAACATTAAAAACTACTGATAGATTCATTGGATAGTGTGATAGATATCTGACGAGCTTCCAAACTGATTGAGCTTCCAATTAAAAAGATAAGAAAAAAAACTGCGTAAGCACATAATGCTTAGTAAGTTCGTAAAACATGAACATAACTTACCATTTCAATACGTAACATTAAGATTAAATACAACATAAACCAACCACAAGCTTGGCACAAGCCTAAGCACCATCAACAACACACGTTAGTGCATTCAAACATAATTCACTTGAATTAACATAAGGTAAGCCATTATACATGAACATACTTCATTTGAACTTATCATTTTCATGAATATAAGTATACTTCTAGCGAAGATTACCATTTCAATCCATTTCATGAATACATAATTTAGTTCATTTGAACACTTACCGTTCCTTTCCTTTTAATGCCCGTTGAACCATTTAGAATATCATCATTTGCTCAAGAAAGCTCACAGAAGTGTTCTAAACGTATAATCGTAATCTTTCCTTTACATTGTTGCTCTCACGAGCTGTGAAATGGGCCTACTCACACGAGCTGTGGGTCGAAATGTAAGCTACACGATGCTGCTCACATGAGCTATGGAGTATCCGCAACAAATGCAAGACCTAAGCCATCGGTAGAACATTCAAGACCAGCACCCAAAACATGAAAACCCTAATGACATGTTATTTGTATCCTACGAAATCCTAAGGTTCTAATAGGACTCGATAACCGTCATGCCATTGTTGGATAATCATTATTCAATTGTATGAAAATTAATATAATAACATATAATCAAAAATATCATTAGAATCGATACTTATTCCTACGAACTTACCTCGACAATTAGAGCATAAAAGCAAAGTTGATCAATCCGAGGCTTTAGCTTTTCATTTATCTAAATCCGTACGAGGTCTATCTTGATCTAAATAGGAAAATTCAATCCATTTAGTACTTCTATTATTCAATTCAGTCCATATTTAATATTTTTGCAAAATTACTATCTTCCCCTAACATTTTAACTTTTTACAATTTAGTCCTTAAGCTCATAAATTGAAATTTAAGCATTTTAATCCTCATCTCATGCTAGCTGAATTCACTAGGGACCTATATCGACCCATACAAATCATCATTTCACAATTTCACTGTATACTTTTACTACTTTTACAAATAAGTCCCTAAATGATAATTTCATCAAAAATTACATTACAAAACTTGTTTATTTATCAACAAGGACTCGTAATCTTCCATAAATCAACAAGAATCATGGAAGAACATTCATGGAAAAGCCCTAAATATTGAACAGTTTTGTAAAATGATTCTCGGGCTAGCTAGATTAAGCTACAATGATCCCGAAAACATGAAAATCATTAAAAATGGGAGAAAATTACATACCATGCAATCAAAAGAGCTCAACCGAACCCTAAGCTTCAATAATGGAGTTTCCTATGCTTAATTTCAATGGAGAAGGAAAATTAAAGAAGATGATATCTTTTTCTTTTCTTTTGTTTTAGTTTTATTTTGCTATTTACTAAATTAACATTTATAACTCATTAAAATTTCAATAAAACCATGCCATGTATGTCCACTAACCACACAAATGGTTTAATTACAATCTAAGTCCTTTCACTTTAAAGTTTCATAGCCATTTGACCCTTTTAACTAAGAGAACTCAACTTTTACACCTTTTACGGTTCAGTCCTTTTCACTTAATTAAGCATGCAAACGTCAAAATTTATTAACGAAATTTTTATATGACCTTACTAACATTCCATAGACACTAAAATAAAAATAAAATAATAATTTACTCGTTAATTTTTTGGTCCCAAAATCACTGTTCTTATTCCACTAAAAACTGGATGTTACATAAAGCTAGGAGGGCTATTGAAAAATTACAATTAATACACACTAACTTAGGAGGGCCCATCAAAACACCGTCATTGAATGGTAGTAAGTACTACATTGCTTTCTTTGATGATCACACAAGATTTTTTTGGATTTATTTCATGAAGTTGAAATATGAATTTGTTGACATTTTTTAAAAGTTTAAAGTTTTCGGGGAAACTCAAAGTGGTTGCAAGATGTAGGTGATTAGAGCTGATACTGAAGTTGAACATAACTCCAAAAAATTTAATAAGTTTTGTCAAGATGCAAGCATCGAGCATCAGTTGACTGCACCCTACACTCCACAACAAAATGGTGTGGCAGCAAAAACAATAATTTATCTGCTAAATAGACTTCCAACCAAAGCTTTGCATAAAAGAACCCCATCTGAAGCATGGTATGGTTACAAACCTGATTTTTTTAATCTGAAAGCCTTTGGTTGCTTGTGTTTCTCTTACATTCATCAGGTTAAGAAAGACAAATTGGACAAGAAAGTAAATATTAGAATTTTTGTAAGCTACAACTCATCCTCAAAGGCCTATAGAATCTACTTGCCAGACCATAACAAAGTCATAATCAGTAGAGATGTCCAATTCTATGAGTTAGATAGCTAGAGTTGGGATGCTGACAAAAAGTTTGAGTTTCATGAGAAAGGTGATGACATAGATGATGAACCTATTAGAGGAACTGATCACTTTCTAGCATCTATCAAAGGTGTAATGTTACTGTGATAGAGCTTGTAGGGTATGAAGAAGCTACACCTTATAAAAAAATGGTTGGTTGCAATGAAGGAAGAAATTAGCACAATTGAACAAACTCAAACATGGAAACTGGTCGACAGACCAAATCACAAGAATGTTATAGGAGTGAAATGGGTTTATAGAACCAAACTCAATCTTGATAGTTTTGTAAACAAGTACAAGACGAGGCTTAGTTTGTCGTTGAAAGCACCAAAAATAACCTATCCTTAAGAAATAATGAAAAGAATAATATAAGGGAAGTAAGGTGAAATCCTCAGGGACTAGATTGCTACAACTTCTTGTTCCTCGAAATCCTAGGCACATTTGTGCCCAACAAAAACGTTTGACTTGGGAAAAAATAAAAAAAAATTAAAAATATGGACGAGCTGAAATTGAATAAATTGAAATTGCAATTGAAAAAGAAATAGAGTTAAGGGAAGGGGTTTTTCAATTTGAGGGATTCTACCTCTAGTTATCTCAATCCTTATTGGATTCAATCATAGGCTTTTAGGTGATCCTTCTTATAACTGAATAAGCTAGTTATAGTGGAAAAGGACACCTACGACCACCAGCTCCACTTAGGTTTTAGCCTTACGATTTAGAGGGACCTGACTCTAGCCAACTATCACTTTTGTGGGACTGTCTTACACTAGATCATCATTTCTCAATGGCGATTGCCACGCCATTTCGTCTCTTGGGCTCAACAACTACTGACGCAGTAAGTTAGCAAATCGACTATGCAACCTTCCAAAAACATACAAAGTGGTTGCCTTTGCACAAGATGAAAAGATTACTTTTGGAAAGACATGGACAAAAGTGTCAGTCCCATAATGAGAAGAAATGATGAATACTCATTGAGAAGGGTTTAGTGCAAGTTCTAAGCCTCATGAACTTTTTTAGAGGAGTCTTGATAATCTTTGGCTAGATGAGTTTAGTGACTGATGCTTTTCGAGAAAAAAAACACAAGTTTAATGGAATGGAATTTTATTGGTAAATAAAAGGAACAAAAAGTCTAAGAGCCTTGAGGGGAAGGAGTTTTTTTATAAAAATTATCAATGAATATTCATGTCACTCCATCCCCTATTTATAGTACTTAAAAAATCTAGTTTGTTCCTATTTAAACTCTAGAAGATAATAAAAGATAAATGATTAGTGAATATTCATGTCACTCCATCCGCTATTTATAGTACATAAAAAAACCTAGTTTGTTCCTATTTAAACTTTAGAAGATAATAAAATATATAGTTTGAAATTAAATCTAACCCATATCATAATAATCCTAACAATAATCCTAAAAATAAAATTTAAATTTAAATAAAGTCTTATGTTCATAAATCTCTTCTTTAAAATTTTTTTCCCCACGTCATTCACACTTTGCATTTCCGGCACCACTTTTTTCCTATGTCGCATGCTGGCTCGTTTTGTCTTCAAATTTATGCTTTTTGCCCCGAATTTCCTTTTGCTGTCAATTTAGCCTCTATAAGATAAAAAAACCATAAACAACCCAAATTAGTAGGATCATACTCAAAATATATATGTAATTAACACATAAAAATATGTCATTTTAGAGTATTATCATAGTCCCCCTACTTAGCCCATGCTTGCCCTCAAGTATGGTTCCTATCCCACTGTGTAATTTAGATTTTACCATGAAAGAAATATCACTCCAAAGTTTTATAAAAATTAGGCATAATGCATATGAAAATAAAGAGAACCTTTAGCTTGCTTTAAGTAAAATCGAAAAGTACTCCAACTTAAACACACAAAAATTAAATCGACTTGGATTATTTCATGAAAGTTAGATAGTTTACTAAACTTACCAAGACACCCTATTTGTTCCATCCTTAGTCCCCAAATGCAATTCTCTTTTTTCCTTCATTTTATTTATTTATTTATATTTTATTTATATTTTTTAATGCTGTAGAATGTATTGACCCTTTTGACACAAAGTGAAATGACAACCAAGCACCCCACCCCAATTACTCAGCCCAACATGCTCCTAATTTATTATATTATATATATTTTTGGTTTAAGAATGTTTTGGCCCTTTTGACGCAAAGTGGAATGACAACCCAAGCACCCCACCCCGGTTACTCAGCCCAACACACTCTTAATTTTTTTTTGTTTAATTCTGATTAAGGGAGTTTTACCTAACACGTCACACAACCTTTTTACGCGAAGTAGGATGACAACCCAACCACCCTACCCCGGTTACTCTGTCAGTCACGTTGTAAGCTTGTGCTCATAACCACATAATGATAAGATTTTTTTCTCTTTTTTTTTTTTTAGAAATGAAATTTAATTTTGGAGGACTGTAAAAAACAATCAAGTGTCAAAAATAAGTTTTGGCAACTACCTAACAGTCATGAAAATAAATTTAGCATACATTCGTATTAAGTGTCCTCTTTGCATTTAGACTTAATCAATTTTAATATAAGAAATAAAAGATTAACTTCATTAATCGTAATTATTTTAGCCTAATAGAAATAAAACAGTAGAGATGAAATCAACATAGCAAAATCATAACTACTCAGTAGACAAAAAACATGCTCACGGGTCAAACAGTGGGTAATTCCTGGTCAAAATCTTGGGCATGAAAAAGGGTAGGATATACTAAAAAAATAAATGTGGGCAAAAACAAGCACAAGGCAGCAACAACAATAACACAATAGAAAAAAACAACAGATAGAATAATAGAAATAATGTGGAATATCTCCCCCTACTTAAATCACATTCCCCTCAATGTGAAAATAATATTAACAAATATGATGAAAAAGAAAGGGTTTAGAACACTCCCCATGTCATTTTAGTTACTATTTTTGCTACCCTTTTTTGTTTCCTCGATTCTCCTGAACGTAAGAAGAGAGATAAAATTTATTAACATGCAAGAAAATAAAGAAAATAAAATATATAACAAAATAAAAATAAAAGTAAAATAAAATTGGGTTGTCTCTCAACAAGCGTTTGTTTAACGTCGTTAGCTTAACGCCCCAACTAGTATTAGGGTTGTTCTAGCTGAATTATTTTGATCGTATAAGCTTGGAATTATCCTTTTTTACCACATCCAACTTATTTGGGTTCAATCGTCTTTGCACCTCTTGCTTTGGTTTCGTATTTTCCTCCAAGAAAATCTTATGTATGCATGTCAAGGGGCTAATCCCTTTTAAGTCGGCAATGGTCTCATCATTCTCCATAAATGCGCACTTAAGATGATTAGGAAATGGTTTTAATTCTAGATCTGGTGCCTGCATAACAGGAGGTTGAGGTTTAGTATTCATAGGAGCCGATAATTTATTAACAGATTCGTAAATAAATCTTGAACCAAAATTATCGTCAAACAATGTTTCAAATTTATCTTCATAAGGTGACTCAAAAGTTTCTTCTACTAATGAATCAATTATGTTGACACAGTTTACATTCAAGATTTCACTCGGGTGACTAATAGCATCGTAAACTTTAAACTTCACGATTTCCCCGTCAAACTCTATTGTGAGTATTTTACTACTCACGTCAATCTTAGTACTTGTGGTACTAAGAAAAGGTCACCCCAACAAGATGTCAAAAGATCCAAGAGTGTTATCCTCTTCCATTTCACTACATAAAAGTTTATAGAAAAGATAAGTCCATTTACTTTCACCAATACGTCCTCAAGGACTCTTTCAGGATGCATAATAGACCTGTCTACTAATTGAATGATAACACATGTTTTCATCAAAAAACCCACGTCAAGTGATTTATAAATAGAAAAAGGCATTACATTTATAGAGGCCCCTAAATCACATATAGCTATTTTAATTCCTAAGGCCTATTTTGCATGGCATGCCTCTGCCTTTACATTTTACTGGCATCCTCCACTGTAACACAGTAGATACATTTTCACCAACACTTACTCTTTCATTTCTATTTAATTTTCGCTTGTTGGAGAAAATCTCATTAAGGAACTTGGCATATCGTGGAATTTGTTTGATGGCATCCAACAATGGTTTGTTGATCTAGACATTTCTAAATGTTTCAAGGATCTCTTTTTCCTCCTTACCTCTTCGATGTTGGTTTAATCATCCTGGAAATGAAGGTTGAATTTTGGGCAATGGACGTTTAATTCGGACCTGTTCATCATGCTTTTTCTAGGAAAAATCTTGATCAAGATTCCTGCCAGGACTTGGTTCCAGTTCTTTTCACTTCGCAACGTAACTATATTTGCATGTTGTCGTGGGTTAGGATTCATTTATGACGATAGCTTTCCCTGTGAGTTAATTTTCTCAATTGACATGGTCAATTATTTTATAGATGCCTCTGTTCTCTGTTGAAAATCCTCTATTTTCTTTTGAAAATCAATAGTTTACCGTTGTATTTACTATTGGAAATCAAGCACATTAGCTGCTAATTTATTTACCATGGTTTCTAGGGAGGTACCTGAATCTTGCATTTGTTGTGGAAACGGGTTTTGGTATGGCTAGTTATACCGTGGATTAGCCCCATAAATCAAGTTAAGATGGTCTTTCCATCCTGGGTTATATGTATTTGAGTATGGGTCATATCACCATTAGGGCTTTCTAGGAAAGTTTCCCACAACATCCAAATAGGTTATAGTATCATCCACAAACTAAGGCATGCATCAGTTGTATGTTCGGGTGTTGTACAAATTCTGTATAGTCGGGCTGGTCCTGTTTTTACTGTAAGAAGAGAATTCATGATATTAGTAAGTTTTTCAACTTTATCTTTTAAAGTTGAAAAACTTAGCTGGTGAACCCTTTTAGTGGGTTCAAGATTCACTCAGAATTACTGAGTATTTGCAGCCATCATAGATAGTCCCTTGTTTATTGAGGGGTCATGTTGGCCACTGCCCCTCCACTAACGGCATCTATCATATTCATTTCTATGAGTTTCAATCCCTCATAGAAGT
Source organism: Gossypium anomalum (assembly GCA_025698475.1). Lineage (NCBI taxonomy): Eukaryota > Viridiplantae > Streptophyta > Magnoliopsida > Malvales > Malvaceae > Gossypium > Gossypium anomalum. The sequence goes on from CM046964.1 coordinate 67,685,531, forward strand.
ATTAAAGAAGAGACTGTTATGTTATCCTATGTTATGGGCAACTTGCGCACAACTTCTTAAATTTCTCCTAATAGTCTTAAAGAGACTCAACTTCTTTTTGCATTATCCTAACAATTTCCCTCCTTAATTCAGCTACACCTGATGCTGGAAAAAATTTGGTGAGAAACAAACAGGAAAGATCAGCCTATGTTGTGATAGATCCACGAGGTAAATAAAATAATCATTCCTTAGTAAAGTCAGCTAGGGAAAAAGGGAAAGCACATAATTTGATTTGATCCCCACTTACGCCCTGATGTTACATACTAAGACGAACCATATAAAACTCTTTTAGATGTTTGTGTGGATTTTCATTTATTAATCCACGAAAAGTCAGCAGCAACTGGATTAATCCTGACTTAAGTTCAAAATTAGTAACTATAGTAGGATACACAATGCATAATGACTATTGATCTACAGGAGCTTCGGCCATTTGTCGAATCGTTTGAGTAATAGGTTGTTGTGCTGGATTCAGGTTTACGTTAACCCTAGCGTTAGGCACTTCTTCCGATGGATCAACTCCTATTCTTTTGTTCTCCAATATTTGAGTAGGGTTTTTGTTAACCCCAGACTCAACTTCATCACCTACTTCTATTTCTGGTGGTGGGTTACTCTAAGTTCCTACCACCTCTGACTGCTTTTTTCGTAGCTTCGTTTCCTTGTGATTAGCTCTCGTAATCTTTTCTATTTTTGAACCAAATGCAAGATTTCCTAGAGTAGATCTGGTCATAAGAAAAAAAATAAGATTAGTACATTACCAGTCCCCAGCAACAATGCCAAAATTTCCTAGAGTAAATCCTTAGGGACTGGATCACTACAACTTCTTGTTCCTCAAAATCCTGAGCACAGTTGCGCCTAAGAAAAATGTCTGACCTAGGAAAAAAATAAAAAAAAATAGAATTAAAAATATGGACGAGTTAAAATTGAATAAATTGAAATTGCAATTGTAAAAAGAAACAGAGTTAAGGGAAGGGGTTTTTTGATTTGAGGGATTCCAGCCTTTGATTTTTTTCAATGCTCCTTGGATTCAATCATAGGCTTTTAGGTAATCCTTCTCATGATCGAATAAGCCAATTATAGTGGAAGAGGACGCCTATAACCACTAGCTCAACTTAGGTTTTAGCCTTATGATTTAGAGGAACCTAGCTCTAGTCAACTGTCACTTTTGTGGGACTAGCTTACACTAGATCATCATTCTTTTAATGGCGAATGCCACACCATTTCGTCTCTTGGGCTTGACAACCACTGGTGCAGTAAGTTAACGAACCCACTATGCAACCTTCCCAAAACATACAAAGCGGCTACCTTTACACAAGATGAAAAGATTACATTTGGAATGACGTGGACAGAAGTGACAAAAGCGTCAGTCTCGTAATGCGAAGAAATGATGAATACTCGTTGAGAAGGTCTAAGTGCGGGTTTTAAGCCTCATGAACTTTTTTGGAGGAGTCTTGATAACCTTTGGCTAGATAAGTTTAGTGGCTCATGCTTTTCAGGAAAAAAAAACACAAGTTTAATGGAATGGAATTTTATTGGAAAATAAAATGAAGAAAAAGGCTAAGAGCCTTAGGGGGAATGAGTATTTTACAGATATGATCAGTGAATATTTATGTTACTCCATCCCCTATTTATAGTACATAAAAAACCTAGTTTGTTCCTATTTAAACTCTAGAAGATAATAAAAGATACAGTTTAAAATTAAATCTAAACAAATATCATAATAATCCTAAAAATAAAATTCAAATTTAAATAAAGTCTTATGTTCATAAATCTCTTCTCTGATTTTTTTGCAAAGTCTTATGTTCATAAATCTCCTCTTTGAATTTTTTTCCTTTACACTTTGCATTTTCGGCACCACTTCTTCCTTATTTCATGTGCTGAATTGTTTTGTTCTTAAATTCACACTTTTTCCCCCAAATTTCTTTTTTCCGTCAATTTAGTCCCTATAAGATAAAAAACCATAAACAACTCATATTTGTAGGATCGTACTCAAAATATATATGTAATTAACACATAAAAGTATGTTATTTTAGAGTATTATCAGGGCTGGTCGTCAAGGGGTATTCTAAAATGTTTAGGGTAGATTTTTCAGAATCTTTTGCTCTGGTTTCCAGTATGGATACTGTACAGATCTTATTGGCCCTTGTTGCACAAAAATACTGGGTTGTACATCAAATGGATGTCAAATCAAGATTTTTGAATGGGTACTTTGAAGAAGCAATATTCATTGAACCACCACAAGGCTTTGCTATTCAAGAAAAAGAAGGGAAGGTGTATTGGTTGAAAAAGACATTGTATGGCTTAAAATAAGCACCAAGATCTTGGTACAATAGAATTGATGCATATTTTCTTGACTTAGGTTTTGAGAAATGCCTAAGTGAATTTAATTTGTATATCAAGAGAAATGGTGATGACTTACTTGTGGTGTCTTTTTATGTTGATGACCTACTTGCAACAAGAAGTAGACTTTAGCTAGTAAACAAATTCAAAGAGGAGATGAAATAGATCTTTGAAATGATAGATCTTGGAGAAATGACATTTTTTTCTTGGTATGCAGGTACAAAAAAAGAAAAATGAAATTTTTGTTATGAACTTGATTTAAAAAATATTTAAAAGAAATGTATGAATTGAATGATTCTTGCTCCATGAGATTGAGGATAAACATGATTTTTTAGAAAAAATATTAATTATTGAGATTTTGTAAAATTAAAGGTTTAGATCTATAATTGGGAATTATATTTGATGTTAGGATGTGAAAATCAAAGATTTAATTGAGCTTAATTGAAGTAGTTAGGAGATTTAAGCTATGCAAGGCGAGCTAGCCAAATTTAGGAGAGTGGCAAGTTGCTAAGTTGTAGGTAGTTGCTCTATTTCTTTAGAAGACTAAGTAACCTATGTGTTTTTATACTCTATGTGAAGCCTCTGATCTTGGCGAAGGTGCCTCGTCAAGCAAGGAAAAAGGCAAACATAAGGTGGTTTAGATTCGATTGAATCAACAAGTTAACAGGTGAGTGTTCTCGTATAACTTACTTAAACACCAGTTCGCATGTTCAAGAGAGTCTAGGTAAGGCACGTGAACCCTCCTATATTCTGTGCGAGCCTTGTTATATTTATGTGAGCCCCTTAAAATACATGCGAACTTGCTAAAATCTTATACAAACTCTGTTATAAGGAATATGTGAACCCTATCCCTCTATGCATGCAAGCCTACTCATTCATGCGAGTCTATGTATCTGAGCGAGCTTTGCAAAGCATGATAATTAAATGTATGTGTAGTGCAAACCCCAGTGATATGCGAGCTTATATATTGTGCGAGCCCTCATGTGGTACATGTGAACCCTGCTTTTAAATGTTTTATGCGAGACTAAAAGTACTATGTGAGCTATATACATGTGCAAACTTATGTGAAATATGCGAGTCATGCCATAATGTGAACCCATGTTATTGCGAACCTATTTGTATTGCGAGGCTTGCAGAAATGCGAGCTCTACTATATGCGAACTGTGTTGTTATGCGAATTATCATGTGCAAGCTCTACAGTTTTGTGAGCCCTATTGTATTTGTGAATTGTGAATGTGATAAAAATGATATGTTGGAATTGTGAACACTTGAAGCCATTGGACATCATTGGCATGCCATAGGATTGTGAGTACTCATCCTCTTTTCTATGTGTTAGGGCATTGTGGCCCAAAGATAGTGTTAGAGAGATGAGAGAATTTTGAGTATAGCTCCATTCATCATAGATAACGGAAAGTGTTTTGGAGAGTGTGAGCATTCGTGCTACACTTATTAGAGATAACGTACGACTTTTTGAGTCATTTGGAGTGTTTGGCATTCTAGTTATCCAATGTGTATATAATATGATTATGTTTCACATTCACAAATTGTCAATATATCATCATAGTTTGTATAAATATTATGTGATATGCGATCTGTTTCAACATGTCTATTTGCTAGCATGTATGTTATATTTATTTGTGATGTATGCTTGAGCATTCAGGAAGCTTCAATAAGCTTACTCTCCTTACATATACTTTGCAGATAAGTAGCTCGTGAGACTAGTGGTGTAGTGTGACAACTCTTTAATCCATCTTAAGGCAAAACCCTTCTGAGTATGTGACGTATTTTCAACCCTAAAGTGGAAGGCAATGTGGGATTATCCTATGAGATTAGAATTAAAATAGACCTCAAAGTAATTTTTTATGGGTTGTAAATGGTCATTATGGACTGTTAAATTTTGGATTTTGGGATTTTATAATTGCGTGTTGAGTTCTTGATTTGTTGACTTTATACATGATGAATGTTATTAGTTGTGAACTAAAGAGCTTATGCAGCCAAGGGAGATTTTTGGATATTAAGGTACATTCCTATACCCCCTCATTGATTGAATTAAAGTTTTAATTTAGAACACATGAAATAAAAATCATAATTTGTAAAGTAACATCTACGAGCCAACAAAGTGTAGTGTGAGCTAGGGATCGCAAAGTGATAGGACCTCGTTAAAATGTAGAGTTTTCTTTTAAGAGTAAGCTTGCCAACACCAGTTTCATTATTCACCAAGTGAGGGGTTTGCCCAAAAGGAAACCATGATCTCGCCATAGGAGTGGTTACCAATAGAGTGTTCACCTTATAGGGCAGCTCGCCAGATTGGTTTAGTTCTCCCACATGTAGTGTTTGCCACCAAATTGAGTGCGCTAGAACCATGTGTTTGCCAGGTAGGTTAGCACGCCAAAGTTCATAGTTTTGTCGAGAGAGTAAGTTTGCCAGACAAAAGTGAGTTCTCTAATTAAAGGGGTTCATGAGTTTGTCATCTACTTGAGTAGTTTGTTAAATAAAAAGGGGAGATGTGAGTCTAGTTTGCCAATAACAAGGGTTCGTAGGGCCAAAAGCGAGCTGGGTGTCGTGGGTAGGTCATGAGCTAGTGCTTGCCAAGTGTCTGCCAGTTACTTGGAGGTTCTAGATAGGGTTCCCCGCGAGGTAGGTTCGTAGGGATTTAAAGCTTGAAATTAATGTGCTTTGTCTTTGATGGTGTGTTTAGAGAAGCATGTGTCTAGGATTATTTTTATAATGATTTACGGTGACTGATGTGACATTTCAAAATTTGGGCCAGACCATCTTGACTGGGTTTGGGGTGCCACAATAATTATATGAAATATCAAGACACTCTAATTAGGCTAGGTTTCCTAAAGGAGGTAAGTCACCGGATAAACCACATCTAGACAAGGCAAGGTACTTCAATGCGAATAGATCACTTATTTGATGCTGGATATTTCCACGAAATTGACGACCACTAAGATCAAGAAGGACAAGATTTGGAAAAATCTATCTCTGACCTCGATAATAAACTCATAATATCAGTTAATTTCGAAGATGCTTCCAGCATTGTTGCATGATATGCTTGGCCACTTGTAATGTTGTGAAGCATTGTTGCACTTGGTACTCCACCACCCACTTTTTACCATGTCTATCTCTTTGGAGTCCAATGGCGACAGATCGGCTATTGGCACAATTGCAACAAAGGAAATTTGAAGGATGGTGGCCTACAGTATCCCTAGAATAAGGGAAATGGTTAAGGATGACGCCATGTTTAATTAGCTAAGCTTTTTCACCTATTTTCCAATTTTTATTTTAGTTTTAGAATTTGGATGTTAGGTTTTTAACAGATTTAATTTTGTAATAGCCCAAATTTAACCGGGCCTTAAAACCAAATAAAATAGATAAATAAATAAATATTTATTTATTAAACAGTCCAAGTCCAAGTTACAAAGCCCAAACAGTAGGCCCAAAATCAAATACCTCAGACCCATTACCCGTGTACCCGGTTACTACCCAGCAGGCCTAAAACTACCCAGCAGAGCCATTTACACCCTACCTAGCCCAGGACTAAACCAGACCCAAATAACAGAGGCCCAAAACCTAAAATTACCAGCTAGGGTTTCCAACCCTAGCTCTTTCTCTCGCGCAGTAATGTGAGTTCCGGAAGGTTCGGGGAAGCGTCTGTGCGACTCCCGAATCGAGGCCACCATTCAAGCTTTGCCTCGTAATCAGCGCCTCACCGTCACCACGAATCCTCACCACCAGACTTCAGGCCTCCATCAACGCCAGCAACCCTTCCATCACCGAGATCTCGGGGTACCTGCAAGAAAAGGAAGGAAATCAAAGCAAGATTGCAGTAAATAGATTAGAACAGAGAAATCTTTCGATTTCTTTCCAAAATAGGTAGTAAATCAAGGCTATAAAGCCTTTCCTCAAATCTGTAAAAATAGAGGCTAATACACACATAGATAAAGACAGAGAGAATACACAAAAGAGATAGAGAGAAACACATCACAAAATCATTGTACACCAAACCTTTGCAATAATATTACAGAAGGTGATTTTTTTCTCATAGTATAATTTCTTTTCTCTTTTACGAATATATGAATCATTTTTTTTAAAAAACAGTAACGATTAAAAGGAAAAGGATTTACCTGTGGAAGGACGAGGGTTTTCTACCCTCAGACTACTGTATACGACGGCGCGTGAGGCGCGTGAGGCGCATGTGCAGGTACTGCACCATCGTCGGGGACCGAAGGCCAAACCAACCCCCAGTCCTCTTCAGAGGATTTATGTAACACCCCAAACCCGGCCTAGACGTTATGGCCGAATCCGACGTGCCACATCGAAGCGTTCAAAACATTTTATATTGTTGATCTAGAAAAACTTACTTAGTGCTTTAAAAGATAGTTTCGTTATAGGTTAAAGTGAATGGAAGCTGCGCACCAGGTAGGATTCAAGAAAAGAGGAGGTGAGTCAATTAGACTGCTTAAGTACCTAGCTCTTCCATGATCCAATCCTAGACATGCACACATCCATTGCTACACTTTAAGCTTATTACTTGTCCACGAACAACAAATTAAGTCTAAGTCTATTTAAAATATTTATTTCCTTTGAAAACATTTACGTTGCGGAAGCTTTCCTTGGTTATCATGATATTTTAAAAATAAGTAACTTTTATAAAACGCACCCTAGAGCTAACCAATTTAATGACCCAAAATATTAAGAATAATAAAAAGAGCGGCCTTATTACAACTTTAACCAGAATAAAAATAATCAAAATAATAAATGCGAAACTTATTTTAAAGAAAACAAAACTTAATCTTCGTGGCCACTGAATCCCTTGACTCCAAGTCCATCGATCTAAGGCTCCCGCAAAGATGGGAAAAAGGGGATGAGTTTGGAAAACTCGGTGTGTAAAGTATCCCAACCAGAGCCCAAATCGGTTCAAGCTTTCTTTTGGGCCTAAGCCCTATTCGTAAATCAAAGTTAAGCGGGCCTTAGCCCATATCAATATTAATCTGGGCCATAGCCCCCACAATAACAGAGTATACTTGGGCCTAGCCCATATTGGTATCAATCGGGCATGACCCTATTACAAGTCGAGATATATTGGGCCTTGCCCATATCAACACAATTGGGCCCATTTCAATACAATTGGCCCATAACAAAAGCGATCTCATATGATTAATGCATGATAACCCCATCCAACCCCGCACTTGCCTCCTTCCATCCCTACACTTCCCGTGGGAATAAATCACCCACGCCATCCCCTACACTTACGGTGTTAGCACCGATTACGGCACTAACTATAATCTGCAAAGAAAGTCGCTTATATCGTAATATGTGGCATGACCACCGTAAACAGGTTCTTCCTCCATAACAAAACCCAACCCCATGCAGTATGACATGTATGCAGAATATATATAATTAACAAGGCATGCTTGTAAAGACAAATGATTATAGCTTAATAACGATTTATCTACCCTCGAGGCGTAATAGTAAACTTACCCCTCGAGGTATTACGATAATTCTACCTTATAAAGTAATTTTATCGGTCTTTTTAGGGTTTACGTACATATTCTAACCATTAACACATTAATGAAGCACTTACCGAGCATTTTTATCGAATTGGGCCCGTTGGCCCACTAACCCGTTTTATTACCACTAAGCCCAAATATACCGAAGTGCACGAAATTGCGCACTCTGCAATCATACTGCTTACGATTATCAAAATTAACAACCAAACCACCTCACAAGCGCTCGCACACTCGCAAGTTCATAAATACCGGTTTTTCAGCTTTTCGGCTTTTGCCGATCTAGTCTATGAGTGGGTGTCGTTTACACACCTGTTTGTGACGAAACGCTGACGAGTTCCACACACGAACTTTGCCAAAAAAAATGGACTAGATCTAATTCTGGTCATTCCAAATATCCAAGCCTTCGATTAGTAGCCTTTAATCCACACTATAGGAAAACAAATCAGATATCACCACTAAACCCTTTGAGTACAATCAATAGGCACCCTTTGCATATAGGGGTTTTTCGGCTTTTACCTTAATTCATGAATAACGAAAGAAAGATTCGAGCGTTTACCTATATCATTATGACACTACTCCCAATCGATTGTAGATCCAACTACCGCACAAGAAGGGAAAAATACTCAACCAAGGGTTCGGCCTTTGCAGTACCTCAAAGTAGTAAGATTTCGATTTTGGAAGAAAAGATACGAGGTTTGGCTTCAATGGAAATTCGGCTAATCAGTTTTGTTGAGGATTTATGAGAGAAAAGAAGGAGAATAATATGAAGGATTTAGGTTCGGCAAAAAGATAGGATGAGAATCAAGAGAAGAAAGAAAAGAGATGAGACAATGATAGAAAAGAATAAAAAAAAAAATAGAAGGAAAAAAATAAATCCTAAAGGCCTAAAATATTCGGCACTCTTTAGCTATGGCCGAATGAGTGCATTTCGGCATAGGAATTCTTTCCCAATTCTAATTCCCCAAATTGCTCCTTGATTTTTTGGCCAATTTTAATGTTTGAATTTCATTCAAACTCCTCAACCAATCAGAGCGACCTTATCCACTGCTTGCACGGCTTGAAAGATCTTTGCTAGGAGTCTGGTCGACTCCAACTCCTTCCCCATGCGTGCAGCAAAAACCCAGCCTCTCTGCGTGAGATGAGGCTCGAACTCCAGACACTCGTGCGCCCATGCGCCCACACATGAGCTGCTAGCGCTTTGCACCACGCTTCTCTCTTTACTAATATATGGTCACAATTAATGTTAACCTTTACGCATCAAGCCTTAGTTACTCGCGAAATAAAAATGAAATTTACGCTGCTGCAAATCTCGAACCTTCGACCTCTTCAACTCACACATGCGTTGCTCGCCATCTGCGCCACAGACTCTTGTTGTGTCAAACTTCATTCGCAACTTCCTTTAAGGCCTATTCCAACCATAACTTTGCATACTAAAAACCTCCTAATTGCGCGCGTTGTTCCTTGAACCTGTGCTCTTCCCACGCCTCCTAACGCCCTTAGCCATCGGGCCGAAGCCTACTTGTGACATGAATTAGCTGAACAATTAATAAGGCTTACTGCGCGATAAATTTCTTGGTTTTTCTAAAATAAAGACCCACATTTGCGCACGCAGGAATCGAACCCCGCTCCTTCCTACCGCTTAACACGCCTAACCACCGGGCGGACTCCTTCTTATGTCCAACTTTAGCCCAATTTATTAATAAACCTTAATGCCCAAATCCCCTAAAGAAACAAAAATAATTATTTTTGCTAGAGTCTTGGATCGAATTTTTCCCACACTTTAAATACTTTTAAATTTAATTTAAACACTAAATTAACAACAATAATTTTATAAATATATTTGTATCTAATAATTATAATTTTCATAAAAATATCAGTAATAATAACAGAAATATTTTATCAATATATATATATATATATATTTTAAACACTAATAATATTTAAAACTTCTCAATATTCAGGATTTTCTTCTATCCGAACCCAGACTCAAAGCCCAATTCTTCTAGACCCAAATTCGGATGTTACAACTCTACTCCTTAAAAAATTTCGTCCTCGAAATTTCCAACTATCAACTAACCGTATTACTCAAGTCAAACCACTATGCTAATATGCTGCAGCACAGCACTCGATATAAATAATTTTAATACGACCCGAACATCTAATTACCAAAATAAGGAAACGTTTACCAAGCGCGAATACAACTCGTAACACACACTTAAATAGAATATGCTTGGCAATCCTGAGCTCGATGCTCCTTGGACCCACACCTAAAGCATGCTCCGGTTTTCCTATGGCATTCACCTGGATGACGCCCGTTGCAGTTCTTGCAGGTTGGAAAGTTTGGTCGTGTCTTAACATGTTTCACAGAACGAGGCTTGGTTTTCTGAAAACTAGAATCCTTCCTTTTTCTACACTCCAAGCATCCTGCTTGAAGCGTTTCCCTAATTTCCTTAACCTTGGTCTCCAGTACTTCTTCTACCACTTTCCTTACTAACTCGGCTAGTGCCTCAGTTCTAAGCTCCGAGTTACCGTTACCCGAAGTTGGCAGACTTTGCTTACCCTCAGAATTCATATCAATACTCTACATTACCAGTACACATATCAAATAACTATAAAGATCTCAAAAAAATTTTTTACTATTTATTCATATGTCTTATGCAGAGATAATATTTTAGAGTTTCTATTTTCACAGAATCATAGCCTAGCTACTGATCTCGGTATTCTAGAGTTTTCAAAACTCTACCCTATCTAGAGTATCATAGTAGGGTCTCAGTTCTATTCATAGCATCATATCAATATCACATAATGTAAAGAGAATGTACTTACAGACTTGGGCCAGAGATTCAGTGTGCCACTTCATTAGAAATCAAAATTTTAAATTTATTCTTTGTGCACTTTGAAAACATAATCTAAAAGAATTTTCTAACATTTCTACAAAATCGATTTCAGTGATTTTCCATGGAACTAGATTTCAAAATTTTTATGAAAAACATTTGGACCCGATCCACAGCCGAGTTGTTGCAACCGGGCTCTGATACCACTAAATGTAACACCCCAAACCCGGCCTAGACGTTATGGCCGAATCCGACGTGCCACATCGAAGCGTTCAAAACATTTTATATTGTTGATCTAGAAAAACTTACTTAGTGCTTTAAAAGATAGTTTCGTTATAGGTTAAAGTGAATGGAAGTCGCGCACTGGTAGGATTCAAGAAAAGAGGAGGTGAGTCAATTAGATCGCTTAAGTACCTAGCTCTTCCATGATCCAATCCTAGACATGCACACATCCATTGCTACACTTTAAGCTTATTACTTGTCCACGAACAACAAATTAAGTCTAAGTCTATTTAAAATATTTATTTCCTTTGAAAACATTTACGTTGTGGAAGCTTTCCTCGGTTATCATGATATTTTAAAAATAAGTAACTTTTATAAAACGCACCCTAGAGCTAACCAATTTAATGACCCAAAATATTAAGAATAATAAAAAGAGCGGCCTTATTACAACTTTTAACTGAATAAAAATAATCAAAATAATAAATGCGAAACTTATTTTAAAGAAAACAAAACTTAATCTTCGTGGCCACTCTGAATCCCATGACTCCAAGTCCATCGATCTAAGGCCCCCGCAAAGATGGGAAAAAGGGGATGAGTTTGGAAAACTCGGTGTGTAAAGTATCCCAACCAGAGCCCAAATCGGTTCAAGCTTTTATCGGGCCTAAGCCCTATTCGGAAATCAAAGTTAACTGGGCCTTAGCCCATATCAATATTAATCTGGGCCATAGCCCCTTACAGTAACAGAATTATTAAAATCAAAATTATTAAAAGAGGATTGCATCATAAGATTTTCAAATTTTCGACATTAAAGACACTTGATAATCAATTAGGTACCAATTTTTTGGGTATTACGAGGGCGCTAACCCTTCGTCGTACGTAACCGACTCCCGAATCCATTTTCTCGACTTTCGTAGACCAAAATTAATATTTTAAAACAAAACATTTTATAAGGTGATCCAATCACGCCTAAAAAGATTGGTGGCGACTCCCGTTTTCGTTTTTCTTAAAGTCAATTCCCATTTTCCAAAACCCAATTTAAAACAGGTCTCGACAGCTTGGCGACTCCGCTGGGGACTATAAGAGAGTCAAGCAGTGTAATTAATTAACTCTTGTCTTAATGTCAAAAATTAAAAATTTTAAAATTTAATCCTCTTTGCATTACATATGTTTGTATTATTGCATGTGTTACTATATTCTGATACACATTGCATTTGCATGACCGTTGTGGTCACACCCTTAAGTGGGAGTGAGAAACTACGCCTTCGTGAGGTCTTCGCCTCCGTGCAGGAGAGTGGATCACTTTCGGGATACATCCGTACCTATGGTTTCGTGAGATTTTTCATTTCCGTGCAGCCATAGGGAAATGTATCCCCCTGAACTGAACTCAATTCAAATGAGCCTATAATGGGTGAGGATCGAGGAATCTGTTGGTTCAGGTACCTCAAACTTTAGAACCAACCTCATATAGGAAAAACCGTAAGAGCCCAACTTAGTAGAGTTAAACCATAGATATTACCCTTATCATCATTGAGATTTATTGATATCATGTGATACTGACTATTTCATTTCTTTTGTTTGCATGACATTTTTTCATTTACAAAGGTATCGATTCACGATCAGTCTCTAAGTTAGGAAGTTTTATTATGGAGAACAGACTTCTTGATAGAGTGGAGGGTAACGCCGATGTTCATAGATGGTCAAAGAGAACCCATCTAGAAAAGGGAGACAGCACAACTATGGGATATGTCTCGAAGCTGTTAGATTATACTCGTATTAGTGTTACACAGAATAATCTCCAAAAGCTTAAGGAAATTTGGGATCAGTGGGGCAATGAGACTAAGCGGTTATTCTACGATAATTATGGAGATTTACCTTACTTGCTTGATATTCAAGTAAATGAGCACTTGTTCCTAGCCCTTGCCCAGTTTTGGAATCCGACGTACAGTTGTTTCACTTTTGGGGAAGTAGACTTGGTACCTACTGAGTGGAGGAGTACACATCTTCTTACTCGTTGTCCCCAGTTTTGAGTGACAGGATCTATTCTCGAGCTGCTTGTGTCCTTACCTTTTGGAAGAAATTAATGACCATTACGGGGATGAGCGAGCAGTAGATCACAGCCAGAATTAAAGAAAAGGGTGAGTGCAAGTGCATTTCGTGGGATGCTTTGAAAGATTTGATTTTGACACACCCCGATGAGACAAAGAAGGTAGACATTTTTGCCTTAAGTTTGTATGGATTGATGGTTTTCCCTAGGGCTTTGGGATATGTGGACGAAGTGATCACGGATCCTTTTCATCGATTCAGTAAAAGGGTCACTTCTGTTCCTGCAATTTTGGCAGAGACATTCAGGTCCTTAGGTGTGTGTAGGAAGACTGGTGCAGGCAGGTTTATGGGGTGTGCTCAGTTACTCAAGGCTTGGTTCTACAGTCACTTCTGATTGATCGATGGGATTGTTTGTAGGGTTTTCTTCGAGAACTACTCCCCGTTGAAAGATATAGTAGCATCATCTAGGAAAGTGGATATACCAGAAGAAAATTGGATAGCATTACTTCGGAACCTTCAGTCGGGGGATGTTGAGTGGAAAGCTCCATGGATGGTTCCTGGTGAGATACTTTATCGATGCAGTAGCTTTGATTGGGTTCCCCTGTTGGGAATTTGGGGTGCCATTGGTTATGCCCCTTTGCTCGTATTGAGGCAGCATGGATTGAGACAGTTTGTACCAGCAACTCATGGGTTGGCTCAAAGTGAGTTTGTATACAGAGGAGCCGATTACAAGAGGAAGGTTAGTGAGGTTTCTAGCGCTTGGAACAAGACTTGTCGGTTGAAGGGAGTGGCCATTGGTCCTGTTACAACTCCGGAATATGTTGAGTGAAGGAAACGAAGGATCAATGATAATGTCCCTATGACAAAAATAGAGAAAACTCGACTAATGGAGGAATACTTGCAAGCAATACCATCGGAGCTTGATATCATAAAGCAAGAATTTAAAAGAAAAAATTTAGAACTCGAAAAGAAGATAGAAAAGCTTGACGAGGAGAAGATGTACCTGAGTCTAGATGTTGACCTGCAAAAGAAGGAGGTTGAAAAAGTTAGGAAGGAAAAGAGGAAGGTGGAGGAAGATCGAGATGATTTAAAAGAGGAATATAAGAAAGCACAAGTATCTTTAAAGCGAGTGGAGTTAGGAAAGTCTTTAGAACAGTGGCAGAAAGAAGTTCAAGAGGAAAAAGCTAGAGCTGAGTATTGGGAGAGGAAGTTCTAAGAGATGCGATCGCAGAATTTGGCATTAGAGAAAGAGAATAAAGGGTTGAAGACTATGGTAAATAAGCTAGGAAGATCCCTTCGTTGGCATCGAAACCATAATCCTATAGTCGAGTTAGCGGAGCTAAAAAGTAAGATTGAAGATTTGGAAGTGGCATTGCATGACAGTGAACTTCGAATTAAGCAGCTCGAGGCACAAGAAGATTGTATAAAAGGAGAGCTCCATCAAGTTAAAAGTCAAGTCATGGATAGGGATTACATAATTGGGGAAGCTATAGCCTAGAACCGAGCGATTGCTGAATATGTTCGAGACTTAGCAGTACAAGCTGATGTGTTGAGTATGATGTATGAGTCAGCATCTGATAAAGGTCGAGAGTTAGCCCTTTTATTAGATAAAGTTAGAACTTTGGGCATTAGAGCAAAGGCGTATATGTAATCCATTTATATGTAAAGATATTCTTTTTCTAAATAAAGTTTTCTAAATGAGATTGAATCGAGATCGATGCCTTTTGCATTCATGCATTTGCATTACGTCACATCATATGCATTCAAGTTATAAAAAGACCCTAATTAGTTAAAGTTTACTTCTAAAGGTAGAAAAGAAAATCTGGAAATCACACATCCTTACGGCACCCGCACTAAAACTAAGAGTATGGATCAAAGGTTCGAGCAATTGCAAAAGGATATGCAAGACCAATTGCAAGAGCAGTTGGCCAAGATGCAAAATGACATGAGGGAACAAATGTTAGAGGCTCAGAGGAATATGATGGCGGAAATGGCTCGGCTTCTAAGGGCCACTGATAAAGGGAAGGCCCCTATGGATATCACTGATGAGGAGGGTGAGGATCGTCCTCCAGGTTCTACTCTGACTCATGTGCCACTGCAAACTGAAGCACCTCCTAGAAGACCATCTGTCACTGTGAGGCCTCAACATGGGCCAATTGATGCTGGGATCCATATAAATTACCCAAATGGCTCGGGGTTTAATTTGGGTGATAACCCTACTAATCCTCTCGTTCCTGATCTAGATACGGTGGAAAAGGAAGATTTGAAAGTCGAAGCTGCAAGGCAGTTGGATGAACGCTGCAGATGGTTGGAAGAAAAATTCAAGACTTTGGAAGGCGCCGGCAATCATCATGGGATTGATGCCAAAGACTTAAGTTTGGTCCCAGACTTAGTGTTGCCTCACAAATTCAAGATGCCAGAGTTTGAGAAGTACAATGGTACTACTTGCCCAGAGGCCCACATCACAATGTTCTATAGAAGGATGACTAGGTACATAAACAATGATCAGCTGTTGATCCATTGTTTTCAAGACAGTTTAGTAGGAGCGGCAGCCTAGTGGTATAATCAGTTGAGCTGGACTAGAATAAATTTATGGAGGGATCTTGCGCAAGCCTTCATGCAGCAGTACAATCATGTGACTGACATGACCCCTGATAG
Organism: Gossypium anomalum; assembly: GCA_025698475.1. NCBI lineage: Eukaryota > Viridiplantae > Streptophyta > Magnoliopsida > Malvales > Malvaceae > Gossypium > Gossypium anomalum. Next base: position 67,701,180 of record CM046964.1, read on the forward strand.
GATCACTCTGCAAAACATGGAGAAGAAGCCTAATGAGAATTTTAGGCAATACGCACAACATTGGAGGGAGGTGTCAATACAGGTTCAACCACCACTGTTGGAGAAAGAAACCACCATGTTGTTCATCAACACTCTGAAGGCTCCATTCATCACTCACATGATTGGAAGCACTACCAAAAGTTTTGCGGACATAGTTATGGCAGGAGAGATGATAGAGAATTCCATAAGGGGTGGCAAAATTGAGGGGGAAGCGGCCAAAAGATCGGCCCCAAGGAGAAAAGACAATGAGTTAAACAATACAAGTAGCTTCAACTCGAAAGCAGTCACAGTTAGTCAGCCCAAAGTAGCCACAGTGGGGCAACAGGGCTTTCAAAGGCAGAAATCTGGCACCAGGCATGAGAAGATGCAATTTACACCTATACTTGTGACATATCGTGAGCTTTATCAAAGCTTATATGACGCGAATGCTATAGCCCCTTTCCACTTGAAACCATTACAGCCTTCGTATCCCAAATGGTATGATGCAAATGCCAGATGCGAGTACTATGCCGGAATATCAGGGCATTCAATTGAAAATTGTACTTGATTTAAGAAAACCGTAGAGAGGTTGATCAAGAACGGGGTTGTGAAATTTAATAGTGCCCCAAATACTGAGAACCCTTTGCCAAACCATGACAATCAAGGAGTGAATGCCATTGATGAAACTAAGGAAGGGATAATCAAGGAAAATGTTGCTAAGGTGAGAATGCCTTTGAGGGTAATTTGGAAAGAGATGGTGAAGAGAGGGATGATAACCTCTGGGAAAGAAAGAGAAGAAATGGGGAACTACTGTGAGTTCCATGGAAAAGAGGGTCATGAGACCCAAAATTGTGAAAAATTCAGAGCCTTGGTGCAAGGCTTTATAGATAATAAAGAGCTACAAGTTTTTGAAGGTAGCTCTTATAAAAGAGAAATAAGTGCATTGGAAGATGAACAACAAGGAACTAGCCGGCCAAGAATTATTATTTCCTTGTCGGGGAATAATGAAGTGGGGGCGCAAAACAGGTCCAAAGTTGTCATCCATAAACCCACTCATTTCCCTTACAAATATGACAAGAGAGTACCATGGAGTTACGACTGCAGTGTAACAGTACCCAATGGGGAGAGTATAGCCAGTGCATCTAAGGATGTGCAGAATGAAGGTTCCTATACAAGAAGTGGGGAAGCGTTATAATTAGAGGGGTATTAGAATAGAGCCCACGAAAACAAATGATGTTGATGTTGAGAAGAAGAAAGAGACTGAAGTACCCATCAATGAACCGGTAAGGGAGGAGGAGGCTAAGGAATTTCTGAAGTTCCTTAAGCATAGTGAATATAATGTGGTCGAGCAATTGCGTAAGTAGCCGACGCGTATATCCGTATTAGCCCTGCTTCTGAGTTCTGAGGTGCATCAGGATGCATTGTTGAAAGTACTTAACGAAACATATGTCACCCACGACATATCTGTTAACAAGTTGGATCGGTTGGTAAATAACATCAGTGCTGACAATTTTATCTACTTCAATGATGATGAAATTCCATTTGGGGGCATAGGGTCAACCAAAGCCTTGCACATCACTACTCGGTGCAAAAGATACACACTTCTAAGTGTACTCGTTGATAATGGGTCTGCTTTGAACGTCCTTCCATTATCTACATTGAACAGATTACTCGTTGATAGTTCGCATATGAAGACATGTCACAATGTGGTAAGAGCCTTCGATGGAACCAAAAGGAAAGTGATGGGACGAGTTGATATCCCTTTGGAAATTGGGCCAAATATATATGAAGTTGATTTCTTAGTGATGGATATCAAACCCTCCTATAATTGTTTATTGGGGAGACCATGGATACACTCGGCAGGAGCTGTGCCTTCCTCATTGCACCAAAAATTAAAATTAGTGATAGATGGACGGTTAATAACCATCAATGCGGAGGAGGACATTATAGCAACAGTCACTAGTAAGGCCCCTTATGTCGAGGCCAGTGAAGAGGCTATTGAGTGTTCTTTCCGCTCTTTAGAAATTATTAACGCAACCTTCATTCTGGAAGGAAGTGAGGTGCCAGTACCCAAAATGTCTAGAGCCACAAGGATGGCTCTGCAAATGATGATGGGGAGGGAAGCATCGCTAGGAAAAGGACTAGGAAGACAGTTGCAAGGAGGGATTCAAATCCCAAAACTGATGGAGAAGAAGGATTGCTTTGGTTTGGGCTTTAGGCCAGACCATAAGCACAAGAGGCAAGAGATTGATAAGCGCCAAGCGAGAAGAAAGGCACGTTTGAATGGAGGAGAAGTGGAGTGGGAACCGATGATATTCCCACTGATATCCAAATCCTTTAAGTCAGGAGGATTATTAATTGAAGAAAGTCATCGGATCACGCTGCATACATAATGAGAGATTGGAGCAAGAAAACCTTGAGGGCATTCGCCTTACGAACCGGGAGCTCTCGAACAATTGGATCATGCGGAGGACCTTCTCTGTAGTCTATAGGAATTTTTTGAGTAATTCTCGAAACATGTCTATTACTCTAAGGCCTAGGAGTAGTAAGATTACATTTGTGAAAATAGGCTTATGTTCATCTATTATTATTAAACATAACTTTTATCAATTTAAACGAGTATTGTTTCACTTTTTATCAACCAATATTCCTTTAAATTTTGGCAATTCTTATTCTTTTATTCATAGCACATAAACAATCATTCTTAGATTCATTCATTCTTTATATATTCTTTCATACCCCCGCAGGTCCCTAGATATCAATGATATGAGCACTGATACTGCCGCTCCTGATTTCTCTTACAAGCAAGACATGTGTTTAGAGGAACCTCAGGATTTTGAAGATGTTCAAGATTGTGACGTATCTCTCGATCTGTTAAGAATGGTAAAAGAGGAAGAGAAACAAATCATGCCACATGAGAAAAAGGCAATAGAGAATATAGCCCTAGAGGAAGGGAAGGAGTTGAAAATTGGAACACTGATTACCAAGGACACAAGGCATGGTCTGGTTGAGTTACTTCGAGAGTTCAAAGATATATTTGCCTGGTCATTTCAGGATATGCCCGATTAAGTACTGACATTGTAGTACATCGTCTTTCGATAAGACAAGATTGTAAGCCAGTCTAATAGAAGTTGCGAAGAATGAGGCCAGATATTGTTTTGAAAATAAAGGATGAAGTCAAGAAGCAGTTTGATGCAGGATTCTTACAAGAAATGAAGTACTCTGAATGGGTAGCTAACATTGTGCCTGTTCCTAAGAAGGATGGGAAGGTACGAATGTGTGTTGATTACAGAGATCTGAACAAAGCAAGCCCAAAGGATAATTTTCCTTTGCCACACATTGACACTTTAGTAGACAACACAGTGGGATATTCATTGTTTTCCTTCATGGATGGCTTCTCAGGATAGAATCAGATAAAGATGCATCTAGAGGATATGGATAAAACTACCTTCATAACCTTGTGGGGTACTTTTTGTTATAAAGTAATGTCGTTCGGACTAAAGAAAGCAGGGGCAACATACCAACGAGCCATGGTGAATTTGTTTCACGATATAATGCATAAGGATATTAAGGTATATGTTGATGATATGATTGCCAAGTTGCGTACAGAAAAAGAGCACATTGAGGTCTTAAGAAGACAGTTCTTGAGGTTGAGAAGATTTCAGTTGAAGCTCAATCCAGCAAAGTGTACCTTTGGAGCCAGATCAGGAAAGCTATTAGGCTTCGTAGTCAGTGAAAAGGGAATTGAAGTCGACTCAGACAAGGTCAGAGCCATATGAGAGTTACCTTCACCACGTACTCAGAAGGAAGTTCGAGGATTCCTAGGAAGGTTGAATTACATTGCTCGGTTCATTTCACAATTGACCGAGAAATGCGATCCTATCTTTCGCCTCCTCAGAAAGCACAATCAAGGTACTTGGGATAAGGAATGCCAGAATGCTTTTGAAAAGGTCAAGCAGTATTTGTTGAATGCTCCGGTATTATCTCCACCTAGCCCGGATAAACTTTTAATACTGTATTTTTCAGTGTTCAGTAATTCTATGGGATGTGTGCTTGGTCAACATGATGAATCGGGGAAAAAGGAGAAGGCAATTTATTATCTCAGTAAAAAATTCACTGACTGTGAAATGAGATATTCACCAATTGAAAAGTTGTGTTGTGCGCTGATTTGGACCACTCGGAGATTAAGACAGTACATGTTATGCCATACCACTTGGCTCATTTCAAAGCTGGATCCATTGAAATACATGATGGAGTCAACGGCTCTAAATGGGAGAATGGCGAGATGGAAAATTTTGCTTTCAGAGTTTGATATAGTCTACGTAAGTCAGAAGGCTATAAAAGGAAGTGCGGTAGCTGACTTCTTGGCCAGTAGAGCTCTAGAGGATTATGAGCCATTGAACTTTGACTTTCCAAATGAGGAGTTAATGTGTATAACGATGACTGAAGATTCTCCATGGAGGCTCAATTTTGATGGGGCTTCTAATGCAGTTGGAAACGAAATTGGGGCAGTCTTGGTATCTCCCAAAGGCGATCATTACCCATTCACATGCAAGTTGGACTTTGATTGCACGAATAATATGGCTGAGTATAAGCATGCATCATGGGACTTCAAGCAGCCATCAAGCGAGGTATAAAAACCCTAGAAGTATATGGAGATTCTGCGTTGGTAATTTATCAGCTTAGAGGTGAATGGGAGACAAGGGACCCCAAATTGATCAATTATCGAAAGGTAGTCTTGGGGTTACTTGAGGAGTTTGATGACATCACCTTTAATTATCTCCCACGAGACAAAAATCAGATGGCAGATGCTTTAGCAACCCTGGCCTCAATGATTAAGGCAAATAAAGAAGAAGAGGTGAGACCAATTCAAATGAGTGTCTACGAGGCTCCAGCTAGCTATGGTAACATTGAAGAGGAAGAAAAGGATGATAACCCTTGGTATCAGGATATAATGCGATATGTAAGAGATCGTAAATATCCAGAACAGGCAACCGAAAATGACAAACGAAGTTTGAGAAGGTTAGCTTGTAACTATGTCTTGGACGGGGATATCCTGTATAAGAGAAGAAAAGACCAAGTACTTTTAAGATGTGTCGCTGCTGTGGAAGCTAAGCTAATTTTAGAAGAAGTTCATGAAGGTGTATGTGGGACGCATGCAAATGGGTTCACAATGGCAAGGCAAATCATGAGGTTCGGCTATTATTGAGCCACCATGGAAGGGGACTGTATCAACTATGCCAAGAAATGCCATAAGTGTCAGATTTATGGGGACAAAATTCATGTGCCACCTTCACCTTTACATGTTATGACTTCTCTATGGCCCTTCTCCATGTGGGGCATAGATGTCATTGAACCAATATCGCCAAAAGCTTCGAATGGACATCGGTTTATCTTCGTGGTAATCGACTACTTTACAAAATGGGTAGAGGCCGCTTCTTATGCGGATGTTACTAAGTCTGCTGTAAGTCAATTCTTGAAGAAGGAGATCATTTGTCGATATGGAATGCCTGAGAAGATCATATCTGACAATGCATTGAACTTGAACAACAAAATGATAGTAGAGGTTTGCGACCAGTTCAAGATCAAGCATCACAATTCTTCTCCCTATCGTCCGAAAATGAATGGGGCAGTGGAGACTGCCAACAAGAACATTAAGAAAATAGTGGGAAAGATGACTGAGACCTATAAAGATTGGCATGAGAAGTTACCGTTTGCACTCCTGGCCTATCGAACATCTGTCAGAACATCTACTGGGGCAACCCCATTCTCGTTAGTTTATGGGATGGAAGCAGTGTTGCCTATTGAAGTAGAAATACCTTCTCTCCGAATTTTGATGGAGATAAGGTTAGATGAAGCTGAATGGGTTCAATCCCGATATGACCAATTAAACCTGATTGAGGAAAAGGGGCTAAGAACTATCCGACATGGTCAGATGTATCAGAAGCAAATGATGCAAGCTTATGATAAGAAAGTTCGACCAAGAGAGTTCCACGAGGGAGACCTTGTACTAAAAAAGATCCTTCCTATTCAAAAGGACTTTAGGGGGAAATGGATGCCGAATTGGGAGGGGCCGTATGTCGTGAAGATAGCTTTCTCTGGCAGTGCATTGATCTTAACAGAAATGGATGGGAAAATTTTACCCAACCTAGTGAACTCAGACTCAGTCAAAAAGTACTTTGTCTAAAAGAGAGGAGAATCCAAGGTGAAAACCCACAAAGGGCGCCTTGAATTTTCACAAAAAAAAAAAAAGGAGAGGCCAAGGTGAAAACTCGCAAAGGGCGCCTTGTGACCAAAGGGGTTTCGATTTGAAAACCTGAAAGGGCAGCTCAAATTTTGAAAGGCATACAGCAATCTGGCTATATCTGACTCAACAAAGAGTGAAGCACGTTGTATATTAGGGCATCAACAAAGTACTTTGGATTTTTTTTTAAACACATGTTAAGCTCAAGAAAGATTTCATGGAGCTAGTGTATAGACGCTCAAGCGGCGATATTTAGAGCATCTAACTTTTATCCTGTTTGCTATCTTTAGATTCTATTTCTTCTTAAAGATATGCTATCAGATTTATTCTCTTTGTATTTTGACAATTCATTCAAAATCCAATTATTCTTAAAGATTTATTTATATTCCATTATTCTTTAAGTATGTTGCATTGAAATAATGATAGATGAACTAAAATATCTTCACAAACGAAGTTTTGCGCACTACTTTGGAATTTCTAGATAATGAAAGAAACTAAAACAGGACAATTGTTCGAGAAATTCACATAAGGGATGAAGGAACTCGAGGAATTTCTTTCTTCCAGTCTAAAAGGAAAATGGACAAAACCAACTATTCAATTCTTGGGAAGATTATTTTGCAGACGTCCTCAGTGGATCATAGCATTTGAGGAAGGGTACAGGCCTACAGGCTGAGCAAGGGTAATGCTTTAAAAAAAGAAAGGACAAATGAAGGGATGAGTGATGACGTCTAGGATAGGGGTCATATTCATAACATTTTTGCATCATAGCATGTTTAATTAGGAACATTCAACTCACTTCGATCATGGCATCCTAATTATCAAGCATAATCATTCTACAGGTTATCAAAGAGAACGCGCCTTAAGCCCCTAAGCAATAGGGTAATAGGCCGCAGCATAGCAGATCTGGCTTTCAGATGTTTATACTGAAGTAGATCCGAGATGATTTGGCATCCTTGTGCTTATAAGGAACAAATCGAGAACATAGCAGATTTGACGCTCAGATGTTCTCAAATAGATTCAAGATGGTTTGGCATCCTTGTGCTTACAAGGAACAAATCGAAGACATAGCTGATTTGGCATTCACGTGTTTACGTTGAAGCAAATCTAAGATGATTTGGCATCTCTGTATTGTCAGGGAACAAATCAAAGTCTGGAATCTCCATTTCGACGGGGAGCAGATACATAGCAGATCTCACTTTCAGATGTTTATACTAAAGTAGATCCAAGATGATTTGACATCCTTGTGCTTATAAGGAAAAAATCAAGAACATAGTAGATTTAACTCTCAGATGTTCTCAAATAGATTCAAGATGGTTTGGCATCCTTGTGCTTACAAGGAACAAATCGAAGACATGGCTGATTTGGCGTTCACGTGTTTAACGTTGAAGCAAATCTAAGATGATTCGGCATCTCTGTATTGTCAGAGAACAAATCGAAGTTTGGCGTCTCCATATTCGACGGAGAGCAGACACATAGCAGATCTAATCTTCAGATGTTTATACTGAAGTAGATCCAAGATGATTTGGCATTCTTGTGTTTACAAGCAACAAATCGAGGACATAGCAGATTTGACTCTCAGGTGTTCTCAAATAGATCCAAGATGATTTGGTATTCTTGTGTTTACAAGGAACAAATCGAGGACATAGCAGATTTGACTCTCAGATGTTCTCAAATAAATCCAAGATGACTTGGCATCCTTGTGCTTACAAGGAGTAAATCGAAGACATAGCTGATTTGACTTTCGCGTGCTTACGCTGAAGCAAATCTAAAGATGATTTGGCATATCTGTATGGTCAGAGAACAAATCGAAGAAGCAGATTTGGCGTCTCTGTGTTCGGCGGAGAGCAGATCGAACATATCAACATGATAGTTAGAAGTTTGCAAGAAGCAGATTGAAGACCATGATTTAATAAGACCGGTCAAATTTGGTCTTTCTGAATCTTTGCTCAATTCCCGTTACACAGCGATGAGCAAAGAGGGGCAGCTGTAATAGCCCAAATTTAACCGGGCCTTAAAACCAAATAAATTAAATAAATAAATATTTATTTATTAAATAGTTCAAGTCCAGGTTACAAAGCCCAAACAGTAGGCCCAAAATCAAATACCTCAGACCCATTACCCGTGTACTCGGTTACTACCCAGCAGGCCTAAAACTACCCAGCAGATCCATTTACACCCTACCTAGCCCAGGACTAAACCAGACCCAAATAACAGAGGCCCAAAACCTAAAATTACCAGCTAGGGTTTCCAACCCTAGCTCTTTCTCCTCGCGCCGCAACAGGTTCTAGAAGGTTCAGGGAGCGTTTGTCCAACTCCCGAATCGAGGCCACCATTCAAGGCTTTGCCTCCGTAATCAGTGCCTCACCGTTACCACGAATCCTTACCACCAGACTTTAGGCCTCCATCAATGCCAGCAACCCTTCCATCACCGAGATCTTCGGGGTACCTGTAAGAAAAGGAAGGAAATCAAAGCAAGATTGCAGTAAATAGATTAGAACAAAGAAATCTTTCGATTTCTTTCCAAAATAGGTAGTAAATCAAGGCTATAAAGCCTTTTCTCAAGTCTGTAAAAACAGAGGCTAATACACATATAGATAGAGATAGAGAAAATACACAAAAGAGATAGAGAGAAACACATCACAAAATCATTGTACACCAAACCTTTGCAATAATATTTCAAAAGGTGATTTTTTTTTCTCATACTTTAATTTCTTTTCTCTTTTACGAATATATGAATCGTTTTTTAAAAAAAATAGTAATGATTAAAAGGAAAAGGATTTACCTGTGGAAGGACGAGGGTTTTTAACCCTCAGACTACCGTATACGACGGCGCGTGAGGCACGTGTGCAGGTACTGCACCATAGTCGGGGACCGAAGGCCAGACCAACCCCCAGTCCTCTTCAGAGGATTTACAAACTTTTTTTTTTTGAGACCAGTGTAAAAATGAATTTGGGGCATAGGTTTTGGTTTATATAGCCCTACAGAAACGACATCGTTTTAGCTTAGTCCGATAAGCTTAAAAGCGGCGACGCGTTTAGGCCCCGAGATCCGGCGTTGACCGGTTGCGGGAGGATCCGCGTGTTTTTGAAAATTGGATTAATTACCCAATTAGTCCCGCCACCTTTTTTATGTTTACAATTTTGTTTTATTTTATTTATGATTTAGCCCTGATATTTTGCTTTAGTTTTAATTTAGTCCTTGCAGTAACTATTCTAAGTCCTGGATTAAAACGATGCCGTTTAGGGACAAGGGAAAATTTCCCGATGAGTCCCTAAGGTTCTAATGGCCGTTTCAATTAGGTCTAATCTCAATTATTTTCTTATTAAATTAGCCACTGACTTTTATTTGTGTTCAATTTAGTCCCTTTTATTCCTTTTAATCTATTTATGGCCTATTTATTTTAAATTTTACACATACTATTATATTTTAATATGTATATATGTATTATATATCTTATAATTATTTACTTACATTTATTTATATTATACTACTTCACATCTTTCTATTATCATATTAATTAACATATATCATTACCTATTATTTATATTTTTATCCCATAATGTTTATATATCTTTATATTATATATTATATAATTATTTTTATATTACTTATATTATTGTTATTTATTATATATCACTTTTCACAAAATATTATTATTTCACATTCTTATTTATATATTATTATTATTATATTTTACTTGTATTATATATTATTAATTATTTATATATATACATATATACTTTCATATTATATATTATAATTATTTTATATTATATGTCATTTTATATTATTATGTTTTTATCTATACATTATTATCATTAAAAATTTTAAATTGTATTGTATACTTATTTTTATTTATATGGTTAATAATTACTTTATTCATATTCTATTATTACACATTTTGAAGATATTATAATATTATAATAATACATATATTTCATCAATAATTACCTATTTCATATTATTTTAAACTTATAATTATATACTATATAATTATTTTATTATAAATATCAATTCTTTTACACATTTGATATTTTATATACCAATATATTTTATATTTTTCATATAATTATTATTCTTGTAAATATTTTTTATTAAATATCACATTTTTATATATGCTCATTCTATTTATCAATTGTTTATATTATACATATATTTTTAGAACTCATGTTTTATTATTATACAATATTTTCTTTTACTTTAGAATTAAGTGCTATGTTATGTTTTATATGACTTTTATAATCTATTTACAAATACATTTTTATATATATGTGTTAAAGTTATATGTCATGCATCATTTGTATGTTTAAATATATGTTGAATTATATGTTTAGGTTATTTTACCTATTCTTCTTAAATACATATTGTGTATTATGTATATTTTACTTATTTAAAATTTGCCATGTTTTATTTCTTATATATATGTTAGTTAATGTATGATGTTTATGCTATTGTGCTTTTATTTACCTATAACGTGTTATCTCGTATGTTACGTTTATATACTCTTCCATGCATCATTTTTAAAAAATGAGACTCTAAAGTTTTCAAAAATAAAGGCAATGCTTAGTGTTTGAAAATTTCGAGAAAAGTAGTGCCCTAACTTATTGGGTTGCAACTTTTCCCGTTAAGTTTTAAACAATCAAGCACCCTTCTAAGTTTTTTAAGGTTTTCAAAGTACAAGCAACTATCTCAAAATTTCAAGATGTTGTGTCCTAACTTACTGGATATGGCATTTTATCGTTTCGAGATAGGAATTTCCTAAAAGGCTAACTTAGTATCGAATGTTTTAAAAATATGGTGTCCTAACTTATTGGATGTAATATTTTGATTCATTTGATACAAGTGAACCATAATTTTCAAAATCAAAATTATTAAAAGAGGATTGCATCATAAGATTTCCAAATTTTTGACATTAAAGACACTTGATAATCAATTAGGTACCAATTTTTTGGGCGTTACGAGGGTGCTAACCCTTCCTCGTACGTAATCGACTCCCGAATCCGTTTTCTCGACTTTCGTAGACCAAAATTAATGTTTTAAAATAAAATATTTTATAAGGTGATCCAATCACACCTAAAAAGATTGGTGGCGACTCCCGTTTTCGTTTTTCTTAAAGTCGATTCTCATTTTCCAAAACCCGATTTAAAACAGGTCTCGACAAATTTGATTTTAGTCTAGATTTGGATTCCAAAGGTCTCTCGATTTTAGAAATTTTCATTTTTCTACATTTTAAAATTTTTAAGTTTAAAATCTTAGAATCTTAAGTTTAATTCTGCTTCAGTTTTAGAATTTTGGACTTTTTTTTAGTTAAGTTTAGACAATAATTGTAGAATTTCGAATTTCATTTAGTATTAGAAATTTGGATATCTTCTTTCCTTTAGATTAGGTTTATTCTAAGTCAAGATTAGAATTTCAAAACTTTAAATACTAAGCTTTGTAAGACTATCTTTGAATAGATGTCGTAGGGCTGCTTTAACCTTTCCTACACATAACTGTACTCCCAAACTCAGATCTGATAATGAGATTGAGCCTTACTTTTCAGACTTTCACTTAGAATTATCTTAGGATTAGTCTTAGAACTATGGGCGATAGGTGACTATTCGACTACTTGAGGTTTTTTAGGTTTTCATGCCTATCTTGTTAGGTTCATCCCCAGCATGTTATCACAGCTTGACAACTCCATTGAGAACTCTGGTTTCCAGAGTCCATCTACTTTAGAGCTTGGTTTTATGGTTTTTTTGTTGTAAGTTGTATATGTGACTTTATTGATCAATTTATTTGAATTTTTCTTTTTGTTACTTGTGATTATAGTTGTTGTAAATTGTCATTCACTTTGCACATAAATTTGATCATATACCCTGATCCGTCTTATTAGGAAGAGTGATATCGAGCTTTCATGTGGTTAGTTCCACTGCATAAGTTGTTTATTTAAATCGATATTAAATCTATCATTTTTTTATTTATTTCTTGAAGTGTTTATATGTCCATGTATATAATTAATTAAAAGTAAAATATATAATGTTCAATAGTTCAAAGGTTTTTTTTCCTAAAAAATCAATAATAAAAAAACTTATAATGCACTGTTGCTTAAATCAGATCGGATTAGCCAGTTGGTTTGAGAATTGATCGAGATTTCGATCTAGAGAAGGAAAAAAATCAGTTGATCAACAAAATATGCTAAAAACAATTGAATAGATTGAATCCTATTTTATAATTATTAATATATTTATATTTTTTAATAACTTACTTGAATTGAACCGAACATGCTAAAATCGGTGGCTTAATTGGTTCGACCAGTGATTGATATAATATTTAACCTGAATTGTAATCTTTTTTAAATTATGTATTAAGATATTCCAATTTAAAGTAACCGAACTTCTTTAAGCTAAACCCAAGTAGTTTACAATTCTAGTATTTAATATTGCGCATTTAATATTTAATTAGTTTTTTAAATATTTTATTTTTAATTGCATTAATGAATATAAAATAATATTTATTATTTGAATTATTGAAAATAATTAAAATATATTAACTTACTATAAATATATATATCATATATAATATAATTAACACAATTTTTGTTTATGTCAAATGTTTTTAACTAGAATCGTAAATCATATTTTTATAATTATAATTATTACAACTTTCTTTTTCTTATATTTATGCTTAGAGTTCTATTTAAGTAATAACTCTATTATGCAATTAACACATTTTTAACTAATAATTGTAATTTAAATTCTAATTATTTTTAAATGTGTAGTTATCGCAACTTCTAATAAATTATAATTATTTTTAAATGTATAATTATCACAACTAGAAGTGCTCATGAGTCGGGGTTGAGTCAGGCCTAAGCATGATATTAACATACTTTATGCTTGCCCAAGTCCGGTCTGGTCTGAAATTTGGGCCTAAAATTTTTCCGAAACTCGCTCATATTTGTAAAAGACTAACCCAAGCCCATTTTAGGCTTGCCTATATTATTTTTTTAATTTTTTAAATATTTATTTTATTTTAACATTTAATAATTTTATTCATTTTTTATTTATTAAAATTTTTTATATAGTAATCTTAACATTATTTTAATATTTACATTAGAGTAGTATTATATATTTAGTATAGTTTTTTTTAATGTGTTCTAAATTACATAACATACAATATTATAAATAACAACTTCTATTTTATTATAACTTTTTAATTAATAATTCTAAATTAAATATTATAATTACTTTTAAATGTAAATTTAATAATATAATGAAAAATAAGGAATATTCTTTTGTAGATTGCAAATTAAGTTTTGGTTCTATAAATCAGCGAACTGCAAGGAATTAGCTGCTCAAGCAGATGTGGATGGTTTTATGGTTGGTGGAGCTTCTTTGAAAGTTAGTATCTTTCGTTCTTTGCTTGTGCCACTAGTGATTCATTTATTTTTACAGAGATTCAAGTAAGTCAAATTTCTCAAATATCCAAATTCTGAAAGGATAGATCTATTTATTTTGTTGCCCCTAAAAATATTGGAGATTGGATAATTGACCCAAAGCAAAAGGGATTGGACCAACAATTCCAGATAGAGTTAAGTGTAAAGCCACAAGACCCCTCAAATTCCACAAAATTTGAAGGGTTATATTATTACCATCATCAAACTGATTGGTCAAAAGCCCAAGAAATGGAGGAATTTGTCCTGTAAGATTGGTCAAACTCAAATTTATTAAGCTAACAAGTTTCTTTAGATTCCCTAGTTGTGGAGGGATGGAACCATTAATTTTATAATTAATATTATAATGATATGAAATGCTAAGGTACTCTAATTAAGCTAGGTTTCCTAAACCACATCTAGACAAGTCAAGTTACTTCAATCCGAATAGATCACTTATTTGATGCGCGATACTTCCATGAAATTGACAACCACTAAGATCAAGAAGGACAAGATTTGGAAATGAAGGGAAATTTAATTTCCCAAATCTATCTCCAACCTCGGTAATGAACTCATAACATCTGTTAATTTCGAAGATGCTTCCAGCACTGTTGCATGGTATACCTGGCAACTTGTAAGGTTGTGAAGCATTGCTGCCATAGGTACTCCACCACCCACTTTCTACCACAACTATCACTTCGGACTCCAATGGCGACAGATCTGCTATTGACACAATTGCAGCAAAGGAAATTAGAAGGATGGTGGCCTGCAGTCTCCCTGGAATAGGGAAATGGCTAAGGATGAGGCCTGTTTAAATTAGCTAAGCTTTTTCACCATTTTTCCAATTTTTATTAGTCTTAGAATTTAGATGTTAGGTTTTTAATAGATTTAATTTTATTTTAGTTTAAAATTCGATTTATAGGTTTTAAAATTTCATTTTTCTACATTTTAGAACCTTTAAGTTCTTAATGTTAGATTTTAAATTATTAGAATTTTAAGTTTAATTCAGCTTCAGTTTTAGAATTTTAGACTTTTTTTTAGTTAACTTTAAAATTTAGACAATAATTGTAGAATTTTGAATTTCATTTAGTATTAGATATTTGGATATCTTCTTTTCTTTAGATTAGGTTTATTTGGAGTCAAGACTAGAATTTCAAAATCTTAAATACTAAGCTTTGTAGAATTATCTTAGGATAGATGTTGTAGGGGTGCTTTAACCTTTCTTACATGTAACTGAACTCCCAAACCTAGATTTAATTATGAGATCGAGCTTTAGTTTTAAAATTTTCACTTAAGAGTTGTCTTAGGATTAGTCTTAGAACTTTAGGGGATGAGAGACTAACCGACTAAGCCCAAATTGGTTAATGACAACTCCATTTTTTAGGTTTCCATGTCTATTTTGTTAGGTTCATCCCTAGCTAGCATGTTACCATAGCTGATAATACTTTAAAATGACATACTTTTATATATTTAGATTTAATTTCAAATAATATTTCTTAAATATTATCATCTAGAGTTTAAATAGAAACAAACTAGGTTTTTTTATGTACTATAAATAAGGGATAGAGTGACATGAATATCACTCATCACTTCTGTAAAAAACATATTTCCCCTAAGGCTCTTAGCCTTTTTGTTTCTTTTATTTTCCAATAAAATTTCATTCCATTAAACTTGTGTTTTTTTCTCGAAAAGCATGAGCCACTAAACTCATCTAGCCAAAGGTTATCAAGACTCATCCAAAAGAGTTCGTGAGGCTTAGGAATCGCACTTAACCTTTCTCAACGGGTATTCATCATTTCTCAGCATTACAGGACTAACGCTTTCATCCATGTCCTTCCAAAAGTAGTCATTTTATCTTGTGCAAAGACGGCCGCTTTGTATGTTTTAGAAAGGTTGCATAGTTGGTTCGCTAACTTATTGCGTTAGAGGTTGTCAAGCACAAGAGATGAAATGGCGTGACATTCACCACTGAGAAACGATGATCTAGTGTAAGATGGTCCCACAAAAGTAACGGTTGGCTAGAGTCAAGTTCCTCTAAACCATAAGGCTAAAACCTAAGTGGAGTTGGTGGTCGTAGGCGTCCTCTTCCACTATAACTGGCTTATTCAGTCATGAGAAGGATCACCTAAAAGCCTATGATTGAACAAAAGGAGGCTCGAGATAACCGGTGGCTGGAATCCCTCAATCGAAAAGCCCCTTTTTCTCAATTTTGCTTCTTATCACAATTACGATTTCAATCTATTTAATTTCAACTTAATCATATTTAGGGATTTCAAGAAACAAGGAGCTGTGGCAATCCAGTCTCTGAGGATTTGAATCTACACCCCTATACTATTTCTTTTCGTTATTTAGGGATAGGATATTTTTGATGCTTTCAACGACACGCCAACAACTTGGTAACTCCATTGAGGACTCTGGTTTCGAGAGTCGATTTACTTAAAGGCTTGGCTTTATCGTTTTTGTTGTAAGTTGTATATGTGACTTTATTGACCAATTGATTTGAAATTTTTCTTTCTGTTACTTGTGATTATATTTGAGGTAAATTGTCATTCACTTTGCACATTAATTTGATTCTACACCCTGATCCGTTCTATTATGAAGAGTGGTCTCGAGCTTTCATGTGGTCATTTTCATTGCATAAGTTATTTATTTAAATCGACATTAAATCTATCATTTATTTATTTATTTATTTCTTGAAGTGTTTATATGTTGATGTATATAATTGAATAAAAGAAATATATATAATGTTGAATAGTTTAAAGTTTTTTTTTTAAATCAATAGTAAAAAAATTATAATGTAATGTTGTTTAAATAAGATCAGACTGGGAATTGATTGAAATATTGATCTAGAGAAGGTAAAAAAATTAGTTGATTTACAAATTGGGCTAAAAACAATTGAACCGATTGAATCCTATTTTATAATTATTAATATTTTTTATAATTTTTTAATTATTTATTTGATTTGAACCGAACAGGCTAAAAATCGACAGCCTAATTGGTTTGATTATTGATCCGATTTAAAAAAATATTAATATAATATTCAACTTGAATTTATGTATTAAGATATTCCAATTTAATTTGGATTCTTCAACTTAAAGATAACTAAACTTATTTAAGGTAAACCCAAGTAGTTTACAACTCTAGTATTTAATATTACTAGCTTTTAGTTTCATAGGTATTGTGTGTGGTTTTGGGCATTTAATATTTAATTAGTTTTTTAAATATTTTAGTTTTAATTGCATTAATTAATATAAAATAATATTTATTATTTAAATTATTTAATATAATTAAAATATTTTAACTTACTATAAAAATATATTTCATAAAATTAGCACAATTTTTGCTTATGTCAAATATTTTTTAACTAATAATTGTAAATCACAATTATAATTATAATTATTAAATTTTTTCCTTATGCTTAAAGTTCTATTTAAGTAATAACTCTATTATAAAATTAGCACAAATTTTTACTAATAATTGTACTTTAAATTCTAATTATTTTTAAATGTGTAGTTATCACAACTTCTATTAAATTATAAATATTTTTAAATGTATAATTATCACAACTTCTATTTTTATAATTTTTTAATTAATAATTCTAAATTAAATATTATAATTAGTTTTAAATACGAATCTAATAATATTTCGTCTGATTGCAAATTAAATGTAGGTTCTATAAATGGAGCAAACTGCAAGGAATTAGCTGGGCAAGCAAATTTGGATGGTTTTTATGGTTGATGGAGCTTCTTTGAAGGTTAGTAACTTTCTTTCTTTGCTTGTGCCACTAGTGATTCATTTATTTGATGCATTTTCTTCAGATTGTGCACAATTATGCTTAAGTTAATCATTTTGTGTTTTTACTTCTCTTGATCAACCTGAGCTCATTGATATCATTTAGTTTAAGTTTAACATCCACAAGGAGCTGGTAATAGATAGTTAAAACTCAAGGAGCTTTGTTTTCAGATAACTCATTAATCCATAAAACTAGCATGTAAAACTATACTCAACTTATATTCAAATAACTCATTTTACAATAATTCATCAAGACTAAACAATGTATACATGCTATAATAACTCACAAGTCTAACTTATATATTCACATGCATTTATAGGTTAAATGATAACGACTCAAACCACAATTACATACGAAATTTACTATGAGAACATACTAACATTTTCATGAAACTTAATTCAATTTATTTAGCATATTATTCACATGTTTATGCATCCATCTCACATTGTATTATCATAATATATAAGATCACATTTAAATGATAATTTGGCATTTGAGGCTATGAAACATAAAAGTGAGCTCTATCACTACATATCAGATACATGGATCTCCAACACACCAATTGACTCATAGAGTTGAACATATCCCAAAAAATGAAGTATAAAGCTAACACTCTCCAACACACCAAACATGTCTTGTTGAATGGAGGTTAGCTCATATTCCCTTATCTTTCTAACCTATCCTATGGTCTCAATGCTCAAAAACACAATACATATAGGTGAGTACTCACAATTCTATGGCATGCCAACTATATCCAATGGTTTCAAGAGATCACAAGGCTAAAATATCCACAGTTACACAATTTTAATTATCGATCTAATGCACATCATCTCTGTTCATATTCATTAGTTCACTTCACAGTCTCTTACACATTACACACTTATAGTTGTGATTATATTTGTTGCAAATTGTCATTCACTTTGGACATGAATTTGATTCTATACCTTGATTTAAGTATTTGAATTATAGTAATACCACTGAGTGTATACTCAGTGTACGGGTTGTTTCCATGCGCAGATTAGGTACAGTAATTTTGAAGAGTTGTATTTGAGATTGCGAGCATTCATCTCATCACATCTCCATGTATTAAGAGGGTATGTTTTAAAATTTTGAATAGAATGACATGTACTTAGGAAGATCAAGTATGTTCCAAGTATTAGTAAGGACTAAAATATAAATATTTAAATTTATTATTTGTTTTTATGCTCAAATATATTTATTGATTAGCCAAAATCACTTTGGCACCAAATGTAATATTCCTATATCAGGTTCCTTGGGTCAAACATGGTATAGGGGTGTTACATGATGCATGAATGGTATGGCTTAAATAGTAGTTTTATGTTGAAATGATATAGGAATTGGACATTTCATGTTTGTTTTGCTCATGTTTTGATGTCTTAATCATATGCTCAAAATCCTTTTAGGTGGTTGCATGAGTTGGTGTTGGAAATGCCTTGAATTTGGCCAATTTCATGTCCACACGCCCTGAGACACGGGCGTGTGACTCAGCCGTGTGTGACACAAGGCCATACGACACGGCCGTGTGTCCCCTGTAGGTTTCAATGCGTGCAAGTCAGGCTGTTACATGGCCTAGCACATGGGCGTGCAGCTTGGCCGTGTGACCCAACTCAGAGACACGGCCGTGTGACCCCTGCGGTCTAAATTTTTTAATTTTTTCTTAAACTTTCCAAATATTTCCACTTAGTCCCGAATTGTTTCTAAAGTATTTTTTTAGGGCCTCGAGGGCTCAATTAAGAGACGATATGCATGTAAATGAATGGTTTATATAATGTTTATATCAATGTTTGAAATGTATGTATAATGTTTTGTTTGTATGGTAATGCTCTGTAACCCTATTCCGGCGACGGATACGGGTTAGGGGTGTTACACCTTATTTTGTGGAAAATGGAGCCTTGCTTGTTTCCCATATCAACAAATTTCACATGCAAGTAGCTCCTTCTCCAAATGAGGCAAGCCTTTTACCAGATTGTTTTTCTCCAAATGCTCCAACCTTTTGTGCCAAAGTAAAGAATTGCTATCTTCTTTGTGTACAACAACCTACTCTTCTTACATCAAATCTAAGGTAAAGCTTTTATCTTTCATATGGACTTTGAACACATCTCTGTTTTTTACATATTTGATTATACAATTTTTGTTTCAAACAACACCTTGTATCCTTTTTCCAACGACTGAGTAACACTCAAAAGGTTCTGATTAATTTCAAGCACATATAAGACATCAGAAATAAATTTCAAACCTGTGTCACCTTCAATCGCCACTGTTCCTTTGCCTTCCGCAGCAATGTATTCCCCATTTCCAATTCTGACTCTAGAGACAGCAGTCTGATGAAGCTCTTTGAAGAGTTCACGATTAGAAGACATATGGTTTGTATAATCGATTGAGCTGTTAGTGGTGAAGTAGGATGCCACAAACATTTGCTCGTCATCTTGTGGATTTTGAGCAGAATTAGCTTTTCCTTGTTGTTGTGGAGACCTGCATATTTTCTCCACATGTCCTAACTATCCACACTATTGCATTTCACATTCGGCCTCCACCAACACCGTTTTTGTGGGTGATTGGTCTTTTTACAGTAAGGACAATAAGGAAAAACTTAAGTGTTGTTGCCTTTTTTTCTATCATCTACAGAACCTCCAATCTACTTGTTTTTACTTTGCATATTTTTCTTCCTTTTGCCACCATTGTAACTCTATGATTTAGCTTAAAGAGCACCCTCTATTGTTCCTTCTTGTTTCATGTGTCTCATTTGTTCTTGCACCTATAAAGTATTCAATAATTCAGCCAAGGTGATAGTTGATGAGTCTTTCATGTTTTCTAAAGATGAAATTATGGTTTCAAACCTTTTAGGAATTGTGACGAGGAATTTTTGAACAATCCTAGAATCAAATAAATCAGTGCCAATAAGTTTTACATTATTGACAATGCCAAGCAGTCTATCGGAGTACTCCTTGATCGTCTTTATTTCTTTCATCCTTTCCAACTCAAATTCTCTATTCAAATCCAATGCTTTCATACCTTTGACCCTTTCGTCTCCTTCATACTCTTACTTTAATAAATCCCAGATCTCTTTGGCAATTTTTAAGGCCATTATTCTATAAAAAATAGAACTTGAGACTTGTAACACCCCTAACCCGGCTCTATCGTCAAATTAGGGTTACACAGCATTACCATTCAATTAGAAGGCATTTATCAAAATAACATTAAATAAATTAATCTCATTCAAAACATATCAAATATAAGCATTTGGTCCCTAAATTGAGCCTTCGAGGCCCTAAAAATAGTTTAGAAGCAATTTAGGAATAATTTGAAACAAAATAGAAGTTTTAAGAAAAAGTTGCAAAAATTGGAAAATAGTGGTCACACGGCCATGTGGCTAGGACGTGTGACATAACCCAGGTCGTGTAAGATTCAAACAAAGGACATACGATTTTTGTAACGCCCCAAAATATTTGTTTCTGTTTCTGTAAATAATTGACACAATTGTGTATCTGGTTTAGTGGTTAAGTGTTCTGGGTGTGTGTAAGTGGTCCCAAATTCAAGCCATCCCTTTGTCAAAATTTTGGATTTTTCTAAATAAAGCCTTATCTTTGGTCAATAGGCTTTTATTTAATTGTTGGTAAGCTTATGTCAAAATGGGCTTGCTGGTCTAGTGGTTAAATGGAGTGTTGGTATGTTTGGGGTCTTGTGTTCAAATCCCTGTATGGGCGTAGATGATTAATTTTTGGCTTTTGGCATCAATAAGAGATTGCATGGGACTGAACTACTATAGTGGTTGAGATTAAGGGGATAGTGGGAAGATTAATGAGGGATTTCTGATAAAGAAAAATTTGAACATCTTTTTGTTTCTTTTTCTCTTCCTCCATTTTGGTTCCAAATTCTTTTGTTTTCTCAAAATCCCTAAACTTTGAACTTGACGCTATTTTCTTGTCCCATTATCGGTTTTTCCTCACCTTTTTCCTTGTCAATTTTTCTTTTTTTTTTTTTGTCTGCTATTGTACCTTCGTTTCCTTTTTGTTGATGTTTATCACGAAACGTCAGTAAGTGAACTCTTGGTATTTTGTAAGTTGTGAATACAAAAACATTAATTGGGCTTATATTGGTACTGTGGGCAACAGTGAATTTAGAAGGAAGGGGTTGTTCTTTCGTAGAGCCATAGCAGAATCGTTCGAAGTGTTGGGGTGAGTGTTAAACGCTTGTATAGCATAGACGACGGTTTGTAAATGTATTTTATTTGTGTTTTAAATTGGTTCTAAAACTTTGATATGCCAATTTTAGGTTTCTGGAGATACGGGATTGCATTAATAGTGAAAATACCAGGTGTGTACCCGAAAACGTAAAAAACAAGGTCTAAAAAAAGTCAAAAAATTACACTATCAACACCACATGGGCGTGTGCTCCCCCGTGTGGTACGCCGTGTGCCCTAACATAGGCGTGTGTTCGACTAGGCTAGGCCATGTGCACATGACACGACTGTGTGATGGCCAGGTAGGCCGTGTGCTACACACGAGCTAGATTGATTTGGGCAGTGCCACACAAGCGTGTGGGATTTCGGGCCAGGCCGTGTCATCCACACGGACAGGCCACATGGGCATGTGAGCCTATTTTCACTGAATTGATTACTAAGGTTGTACGGGTCGCCCAGGTTGACTGTGAACCTACTGTAGGGTCAGTAAGCATTACTTAGACCCTTAATTGTATGAACTGACTGATTGTTGGATATATATTGAGTATGATGATAGTATGCATGTATACATTTACTGATTATATGTACTGATGTCATGAGATAGCATGTCATGTATTGTATGTTGCATTGCATGGGGTTGGGTTGGGTTGATTTTATTTGGAGAAAGTGTACTGAAAGGCTCTTAAGCCTAATATACTAGCAACTCAGCTGCAATCTACTATTTTGTGCCACATTCGGTACTACCTAGAGTGTAGGGATGGGTGGGTTGATTTAATCCCCATATGGAGTGTAGGGTTGGATAGAGATGGTGTGTAGTGGCTGGTTGGGTAGGACTTTGTTATTGAATACTGTATACCTATTACTGATACTTTGATAGGCTAAGGCCCTTGTGTATACTGATACCGAGTTGGGCTAAAGCCAAACCGTTACTGATACTGAAAGGGGCTTAGGCCCAAGACTGTCTTTTTGACTGTGCACTGTGTTTACTGTTGTTTTTTTTTTCTGTGGGATTACAAACTGAGTTTACGTAAACTCACCCTTATCTATTTAATGTGCACAGGTAATCCCCAGACCTAAACGGATCGGACTACGGAGGACTCGATGGTGACTACAGTTTTTGGACTTTTACGATTTATGATTTATGATTTATGGTTTTAGTTACTGTGGTTTATTTGGATGTAATTTGGGGACTTTTTGGGACTTTTACTTAAATTTGGTTTTTATTTGTTTTTATGGATTTATAATTGCTAGACATAGGAAAACTCGATTTTTGAAAAGATAAAGTTTTCTCTAAACACGCGATTTACTCAAAACGGTTTTAAAAGCTTCCACAACGAATTATGTTTAAAACAATCGATTAAACGAGTAACAATTTTGGAATTAATAAGAGATAAGAAAAGTAATTAAACGGAAATGGATTTATCGTAGAAACTTAGTTTTCAAACACCCTATCATGTGACATTACCAGATTCAGCCATAACGTCTGGGTTGGGTTTGGGGTGCTACAGTTGTGTTCCAGCCCGTGTCCTCACCCATGTAACTCACTGAGTAGGGTTACACGGCCATGTCACAAGCCGTGTAACTCTCTGAGTTTCCACAGACGCCCGTGTGCCAGGCCGTGTGCTAGGCCGTGTAACTCATTGACTTGAAACACTAAGAAATTTCAAATGACACACGATTATGTCTCCAGGCCGTGTGTGTCACTCGGTCGTGTGACAGCCCGTGTGAACCCAAAATTTTACCTAAAATCAAGCCATTTCAAGTCCAATTCATCCATAACTTACAAGTCCATTTGGGCTCACATTCAAGGGGTTTAAACATCATTCAAACACACATAAACATGTCATTTCAAACATCCTAAATCACCTAATCAATATGCCTTTCAAAGGCACCACAATTATATGAAACATTATGAATCAAATCAAAGCAATTTGACCATATCTCAAACACACAACCTAGTTCACTTAACCACTAAATTCTATTGCAATTAACCATTTTCAAACCATCAAAACATACCAAAAGAACCTTATTTACAAGCACTTAAAAGTGACTAATATGACATAACTTGGTAAGGCATTAAAGTTCACCAAACTAAACATAACTTCAAAAGCTTAAACATACCAAAACATCCATTACAAAGATCCTATACATGCCATTATTAACCTTGGCAAAAATACACAAAAATCGAAATAGTTGTTGGATAGTGTGATAGGTCTCTGACGAGTTTCCAACCGATCGAGCTTCTGATAATCTATAAAACAAAGGAAAGTAACTACATAAGCAAAGAGTTCTTAGGAAGCTCATATAAATTTAAACATAACTTACCATTTCATTTATATAATTAATAGATTAAGCATGAATCATTACCAATTTCATAAGCTTAGTATAAGCCTATACCACATCATCAAACTCACAAGTTAGTACACTTGTTCATGATACAAATGAATTCAACCATAAGATAAGTAGATTTCCATATGTAAATACATCATTTAGCTCATAAATCTTTTCATAATATCATTATTCATTCCATTTTCATACTTACCATTTCATTTCCTTTTTTTACCCGTTGAGTCATCTAGAATTGCATCGGATACTCGGGAATACTCACACACAAGCTGTGAAATTTGTGCATCTCCATATAACTGTATCATTTGCTTTACATCAATGCTCACACAAGCTATGAAATGGGCTTGCTCACATGAGCTATGAGTCAGAATGTAAGCTAAAAAATGCTGCTCACATGAGCTATGGAGAATCCACAGCAAATGCAGGACCTCAGCCATCAGTAGGATATTCAAGACCACCACCCGAAACATGAAATCCCTAATGACATGTCATTCACATCCTAAGAATTCTTGAGGTTCAAATGGAATTCGTTATCCGTCAATTCATCATATCATTGATACATTTATATTCAAATTCATTTATACTACAACAACATGGTAAATAATCAATTTAACTAACATTAAAATAATAACTGTTCATACAATAACTAGGGTCATAGTAGTATAGTCAAACTAATATGAAGCTTTAGCTTTTTCTCGATTTAAGTCCAATTGTGGTTTATCTTGATCTAAATAAATAATTTCACTCAATTAATTACATCTAGTATTCAATTTAATCCATAGCTCATATTTATGCAAAATTACAAAATTACCCCTAATACTTTGACTTTTCACAACAGTCCTTAAGCTCATAACTTGAATATAACTCATTTTAGCCTAAATAAAACTTAACTAATGTTACAAGGGACCTTGAAACACCCATAATTACCAAAAATTCACAAAAAACCCATGGATTTATACTTTTAACAATTTAATCCCTATTTCTAAAGTTCATAAAAAATCACTTAACAAAATATGTTTATTTTACAACAAAGATAAATAATCCATCAAATAACATCAGAACACATTCAAAAACATCCATGGCAAGTCCCTCAACCTTTAAAAATTTTGCAAACTAACCCCTGGGCTAGCTAGATTAAGCTAAAACGGACCCAAAAACATAAAAATAATTAAAAACGAAACTAAAATTACTTACATGCAAGCCTTTCACTTAGTCGAACCCTAAAGCTTCAAGAATGATTATTTCCTTGCCCTCAAAATTGGTGGAGAAGACAACAATGAAGATGATATCATCTTTTAGTTTCTTTTGTTTTAATTTATTTATTAAATTACCATTTTAATCTTGGTTATTAACTATACAAAACATCAGATTCATGTCCATATTCGTCCACTAACTCCTTAAATGGTATAATTACCATATAAGTCCATTAGCTTTCCTTTCCATAGTCATTTAACCCTTTTAACTAATAGAATTCAACTGTTATATCTTTTACAAAATAGTCCTTTTTACCTAATTAACCATGTAAACTTTAAAATTTCTTAACGAAACTTTGATATGACCTTAATATAATCCCATAGACATTAAATAAACATTAAAATAATAACTTCCTCGTCGAAATTATGGTCTCAAAACTACTGTTTTCGACATCACTGAAAACAGGTTTTTACAAGACTGCTACAAACAAGCTAGCTTTGGCTTTTGATCTTTTTTGCTTATGATCCTTGTGATTTCTCATTTGAGCCACCGTCGGATTGTTTGGTAAGGGAGGAATTTCATATTCATGTTCTATAGCTTCCCACACATCAATAGCTTCGGGATAGGCTTCTATTCTAATAGCCCATCCTTGATAATTTGAGCTGTCAAAAATCGAAAGAGAAATTGTAGTGAACGAAGCTTTTGTATTCATATTTTTAATGGGTATGGTTTTGTATTTATATAGGTGGATGAAGAGTGTTTATGAGTTTTGTTTTTTGTTTGTTTGATTTCACAAGTCCTTTAAGAAATAGCTCTTGATACCAATCTATAGGTGAACTAGAACTGAAAGTATTAAAGTACTTGTTGAAATCGTTATATTTTATTGAATTGTTAAGCTATCTATTTATACAACAAGTTTATAAATTTAACATGCAGAAAAATCTGCTACTGAATCATAATCTAAACTGTTTTTTTAACTATTTTATTTGCCTAAAAATAAGCGAAGATATTTGCCTAAAGACTAAGTCAAATTGCAGCTTCAAAAATCATAACAATTAACAGGTCCAATCCCTTTTGCTTTGGGTCAATTATCCAATCTCTGATATTTTCTGGGGGCAACAAAATAAATAGATCTATCCTTTCAAAAATTGGATATTTGAGAAATTTGACTTACTTGAATCCCTGTAACAATAGACTTGTCAATTCAATACCCATTACTCTATACCAATTAACCAATTTGGAAACTTTGTACCTTAATTATAACCAACTTCCCTCAAGGTTTTGAAAATTTGAAGAACATCATCCTTTTATCCCTCACTAATAATAATTTTAATGGTTATATTCCTCTAGCTTTGTGTCATTTGATGAAACTAGAGTACATTTCACTTTCCCAAAACAAATTAAGTGGCTCAATCCCTTCTTGTATTGGTTGTTTTTCAAAGTGCAGTACATAAACCTTGGTTCAAATCTATTGAAAGATCCTATTCCTGAAGAAATTTGTAATTTAGCAAATTTAACTTCATTGGACCTCTTTCAGAATAAATTGTTTATTTAAAAAAAAAAACAAATCTTTTTCTTAAAAATTGATACAAAAGTTCACTACTCATCAAGGGTATGCAAAAGCTAAAATCTGCAATTTAATGTTTTGATAGATGTAAACGTTGTAGCAGCCATGATGCTTGTAGGGTAAATACAAAATTTTCAACTACTTAATCCAAAGAAAAGAAACAACTATCTCCATGTTCCGGGAATAGAACCCTTAATATCTCACTAGTTTTGGCTATCAATCCATGGTGGATGAAGCAACTTTTTGGCTATTATGGAGAATATCTCCTTTGCAATTCAGTCCAAAAATCTCAATTAACTCAATTTCGCTCATGAAAACCTATTAACTACCAAAAGCCCAACAATGACTTCTCAAACTCTTGAATTAGAATTTTCCATATAAAATTCGCTATAAAAAATTTAATTATCGATAAACTTTTGCGGTATTTTATCGGAGTTTCGTGAAATTTAATGTATTGACTATTGTTTTTCACATAGAAAGAAAGCACAAAAGTGGATCAAATTGAAGAAATTCTTTGTTATCATATATGATATATTGCGTAAACCGTGTTTAATTAGATGAGTTTAAGAACTAAATAATCATGTTTTGTTTGTCTCTAAAAGCCAAAAAAGTAAGTTGGCAAACAAGTGAAAAAGCATTCATCATGGAATAGGTTTTGCTTTGCTTGGATGTTTTCCAGATAATTCTAATGTGCATTATTATTTTTTAAAGAAACTAAGTTGAAAGAAGGTTTCTGAGTTGTTTCCCATCATAAAACCCCACACGTGAAGTTAGTCATTTACACAACTCTTAATCATTACTTTAAGCAAGAAATATTGAACATTTAACATAAAACTACAGCAGCAGGTCCACAAATATCGTGGGAACAAATTTGATATTTTTTATTGTTCTTGCTAATGATGTATACTCGGTTAGCTTGCTGGTTGTAAAAAAACAACTTACATATAATAAAGATTGTATGTGATGAGGAGTGTTGATTTTTTCATAAAAGATTCTGATTTGGAAAACTTTAGCTTGAATGTGAGGAAATTGTCAATAAACGTCAGATTTCATTGGAATTTTCTAGTGGATATTGAATTAGAAAAGAAGATGTCATGAGAGCAAATGAGGTACATTGCACATTTCTTGGGGGCGGATACTTGCTATACTGATTAGCTTGTAGAGGGTAGGGGTGTCATCAAGCCGAGCTTAAATATTATTAAGTTTGACTTAAAATTTAGAACTCGATATTCGGTTTGAGTTCAATCGAACATTTGTTTTTAAGTTAGAGCTCATTTGAGGTATAATCGAGCTACTTAAACTCGAGCTTGATTAAGTTTGTTTACCAATATTTGTACTTGAGTTCTGCTAGATAATTAAGGGCATTAACGTAACTTAATAATATAAAAATATAAAAAGTTTGTTAAGACTTGCGAGCTGTTCAAGTCAAGTATTATTAAGCTCGAATTTGGCTCAATCGGTAGCTTGAGCTCAGCTCAATAATTATCGAATCGAATTCAAATTTTTTCGAGTCAAATTCAAGTAATCTTGCGAGCATCAGTATCTTATTTATACCCCTAATAGAAGGAACTGAGAAGGGCAAAAAAAACTGACTCTTAGCAAATAAGGTTCTTTTACATGTGAAATATAATATAATATAATATATGAGTAAAGTAAATGAGTTGTTACATGTGAAATATAATATAATATAATATATGAGTAAAGTAAATGAGTTGTGACCCAGCCATGGCATTTTTTTTTTCTTTTTTATTCACTCAACTTCGAAAGCTACAAAATGATCACTCAA
The DNA here is from genome assembly GCA_025698475.1 of Gossypium anomalum. Taxonomy (NCBI): domain Eukaryota; kingdom Viridiplantae; phylum Streptophyta; class Magnoliopsida; order Malvales; family Malvaceae; genus Gossypium; species Gossypium anomalum. The sequence continues at coordinate 67,729,740 of CM046964.1, forward strand.
TTATTTAATTTTGTCTTTGTTTGGTCACCCAACTATCTTAAATTTTTGGGTGTTTCTATTTTCATGTTAGTCAGTTAGTGACAAAAAAAAAAAAAGGAAGATAAAATTAAATAGTTTGATAACCATTTTGTAACTTTTCATAATTAAATAATCAAAAAAATTAATAACATTTGAATAATTATATTGTAACTTCTCATAATGGAATGGCTAAAAAAACCGTAATTTAGTGAGCTATACAATACTTTATCCATAATATATTCACTTGTTATCGATCAAATCGTGTTGGCCGACTACAGTCCATAAAAACGGCTCAAGCATTAAAAATGATGAACTATAAAGTATGAGTACCTTTGTTTGTAATATAAATTATATATTATACTATAATGGTCACATTTCTTTTTCTTTTTTTCTTTTAAATGCATTGTAACATGTGCAGTATATTATTAAAATTTTAATAGTCGGAGTTTCATTTGTTTATTCATTTGTAAAGTATAGTATTTTTGTAATTTATATATTATCTTAAAATGAAAATGTATAATTTGATAAAAGTGCTGGAAATTATTTATTTAATTTTTGAACTTTTACTTTCAAACTCTTTCATTTTTTTGTGTCATTTTAGTGGTGGAAGTCAACAGGTCGAGCTTGATTATCTCTAAATTTAATGTGAGTTTTTCTATTTTACCTTGGCCGTCGCCTTGATTGAATAAGAATGAATAAAAGACTCGTAGGATTGACATGAGGGGATAAAGATGACTATATTTTGGAGAGTAAACTCTAAATAAATATGAAGCGTATAGTATATATAAAAACACAAGCTTAAAAAAACTCTTTTTTTCTACTATATTACTATATATACATCTAAAAATTATAATTTATTTTGACATATAGTGGTGCTAATTTTAAAAAGAAAAGAAGAACACTAGTGGTGCTACTTTAAGAATTATAATTTACATCTAGTGGTGCTACTTTAACTCTGCAGTGGTGCTACTTTAACTCTGCTTTTCCTTCTTTAAAATCTATTAATGAGTTCTTCATTAACCCAATCTAAATCTTCATTCATTTCCCTCAAAATAACAACGCAAATGGGCTTTCACTTGGCGCTTTACTTCATCCTCCTACTCCTCTTCCTCTTCCTGTTATGCCCAATTTTACAAGCAGCAGAATCTCAAGAACCTTCCTGTGGTAAAGAAGTATGTGGGAATATTACAATTCCATCCCCTTTTGGAATCGATAGCAGCTGCTATACATATTCTTGGTTTAGAGTAACCTGCAACCATACCCGTAATGGGGAAAAGCCATTCATAAACGTAAATGGCATCGATCTGGAGGTACTTGATTCCATATATTCAGACGCCATTCTCATCAATAATCCAGTTACTTATATTAATTGTGATCGTATAAGCAAGGCTAGTGTGAGTGTGAATCTCTCAGGCACTCCCTTTTTCTTCTCAAGTGACAAAAATAATTTCGGGTCAGTAGGTTGCGGAAATTTGGCTACTATATTAAGTAACGAAGCTGATTCACTTGGCGGCTGCGTTCAACCAAGGTGTGACGATGGTGCTTCTGAATCTGGCTGCTTTACTCAAATTACGGGGAATTGCACTTCCTATAGTGTAAAAATGACAGCCATGTATCCTGACAGCAACTGATGCGCATCTGCTTTCATCTTTAGCGCGTACTCTTTCAGTAGTGCTTACCCATTACCCATTGGCATCAATGCTGGAACCAGGCATGTTCCCTCCGTGCTCAGCTGGAATTCCACCTATTGCGTTGACGGAGGTCAGTCACGCGCTGTCACTTCAATTGCTTGGCTTTCAGTTTTCTTCTTCTAATTCAGTTAATGTATAGATTTTGCTAATTGTTTAAAATCAGTATTTAGTATCATTTATTTTGTATATTAATATTAATATTTTTAATTAAAAATATTGAATGACATCAAATTCAACCATAAGATTTATACTGGTATCTATATTAATAAGAAATCCTTTATTGAATTTAATGTCACAAATAACACACAAATTTAATTAAAAAATTTATTTAAGAGAAACACTTTTCATATGACTTATTTTTAGTAAATATTTATTTATTTTGATAATTAGAGGTAAAGAATGGGGTTGCTTGATATGGAACCTAAGCTCGTATATCTACAATATAATACTTTTGTTAGTATATGTAGGTTGTTTTATATAATTATATTTTTATTTTTTAAATGACACATTGCTTTTATTTCCTATAAACATTGGATGTACATTCATTTAGTAGATTTTGCAATTTACTTCCTTTTTGCTAAGCCCACAGGATGCGGAAGACCAGGACTAGGACCTATCAAGATCAACACCTACAAGGTAGAGTCCTGTGGGAATGTTACTTTTCACTACCCTTTTAGCATGAAGGACCAAGATGATTCCAATGACTGGTTTAAAGTAATTTGCAACAAAAATGCTAATGGGGAAAAAGTGCCTTTCTTAAATATAAATGGCACAAATCTGCAAATACTGGACTTCAGTTTTTTGGATGGCAGCGTCAAGGTCAACCATCCAATAACTTACTTCAACTGTCGACAAAACCATCACAATGGGATGAGTCTCAACCTAACAGGCACCCGCTTTTACTACTCAGATGCCAGCAACATCTTCTGGTCTTTAGGTTGTGGTAATTTGGTTACTATTTTTGGCAACGAGACAAATAATCTTATAGGTGGATGTTTGCAACCAAGTTGTAGGATTAATAACAAGACTTCCTCTATTGTTGGTTGTCCCCTTACTATTCCTAAGGGTCTCAGTTCATTCTTTGCAAACATGAGTAATATGGTTGATTCAAGTGATTATAGGAGGAAAAGATTATGCGGATTTGCTTCATTGATTTCTTACAACTTTGATTTAACTAATGATTTTGTTATAAGTAATAGGACGCATGTCCCAACACAACTGCAATGGGCCACACTAATATCTGGAGAGTGCTATTTGAACAGTAGTTTGGACACTTCCTGTACATTCGATGGTGAATATTGTTGGTCGAGGTTGAGCTCTAATCATCTATGTTCGTGCTACAAGGATACCGGTGATATCAGTTATTCAAGATCATGCAAAGGTATGAGTTAACGTGTTTTTAGGGACTTTTTTTCTTATATCTATATTATCTTACTTAATACCTCAATCGAAAATTTATTAAAATATTTTTTTATTTACAAATTAAGTTATATTATTTTAAGGGTATTCTCTCCTTTTTACATTTTTATATAAAATCCATAATAAACCTAACATGAACTTTTCACACAATAAATTTTAAATTTTAACTTTATCATTTCAACCAAGAATTCATTTGATTCTTATATAAACTTTTAATAAATATATTTATTACATAAATTTTTCTACTCACATCATAGATGTGCCTTAAATTTTTATTATTTTTTAAAGGGCTAATTGAGTTGGTGTCACTCATCAATTGAGTCTCGACTCGATTAAAATATTATGAAAATTCATTACTTTTATAAAAGAACAAATATTATTATGAGAGTATTTTTATCATTTTATATTTTATGTAAAATCTAGAAAAATGAAAAATTTGAACAAAGGCACCGCAATGAACTTCTTTTTTCATGTTTTAATTTTTTTTTTTCAAATAATGGTTTAACATACGAATTGCTAGAATACTCCTAAGCATAAATTGAACGAATAAAAGGAAAAGGAAATTTGAAAGCTATTAAATGAATTAATTTACTCCCTTTTCATAAAAAGGAATCAAAAGAATTAAAGAAAGCCAAATTTTTTATGGTTTTGTAAATGCTTTTTATATAATAAATGTTAAAGTTGTTATAATTTAAATTTATTTAATTTTTTTAATAGTATAGAGGTTAAATTTATTTATTTAATAATAGAGGAATTACTTTGATTTAATACTTTAACTGAACTATATGATTATAGCTTCTTCTTTTTTTTCAATTCATAAATGACAGGTGGAAAATGTGAGAATTATAAGTATTGCAGCATACTTTGCTTCAATACCCCTAACAACTATTGCTGGTCAGAGTCTTGCCCTCCTCTTTATGAATACAATAGTACGGGATTTCGTTGCGAGCGCAAAATACAAACACAAAACACTCGTAATTTGAAAAGCATTATTGTAGGTACATGGTGAATTTACACTTTTTATTTTTTAAGTGGAATCATTATAATTATTGGATTATGTCAATTCAAGTAATAATTTATTTACTTTTAAATACGGATGTAGTAACAGTTATTTAACATTAAATTTGAAAAAGTTGAATATCAAAACAATGGATGATGTAATAAGGTTTTCTCATTTTTCGTTTAAAATGAAATTCCTATCAAATATGAATAAAACTTTATTAAACATTTTCATGGTTTTTAGCATGTATTTTAATTTTCAAATTTAGCCATTAACTATGTTTCTTATATCTATATAGGTTGTAGCACTAGTGTTGGGACCCTATTTCTACTACTCGCAACATGGAGTATGTACAAAGCCCTCAAAAGAAAACAAAAAATCATGCTAAAGCAGAAATACTTCAAAAGGAATGGAGGTTTGTTACTGCAACAACATTTGTCTAGCAATGAAGGTAATGTTGAAAAAATTAAATTGTTTACTTCAAAAGAGATGGAAAAGGCGACGGATTATTATAATGAGAACCGAATTCTTGGTCAAGGAGGTCAAGGGACTGTTTACAAAGGAATGCTAATAGATGGAAGCATTGTGGCTATTAAGAAATCCAAAATGGTGGAAGGAAAGAAATTTGATGAAAAGAAGGTTGAACAGTTCATTAACGAGGTGATAATTTTATCTCAAATTAATCACAGGAATGTGGTTAAGCTTTTAGGGTGTTGTTTAGAAGCTGAAGTTCCTCTGTTGGTGTATGAGTTCATCCCAAATGGTACATTATACGATCTCATTCATAACCAAATGAAGAATTACCATCGACATGGGAAATACGTCTATGAATTGCGATTGAAATTGCCAATGCCTTGTTCTATTTGCATTCAGCTGCTTCTGCTCCTATTTATCATCGAGACATCAAATCTAGTAACATACTTTTGGATGAAAAATATAGGGCAAAAGTATCAGATTTTGGAACTTCGAGATCAGTTGCACTTGAACAAACACATCTAACCACTCGGGTGCAAGGAACTTTTGGATATATGGATCCGGAATATTTTCGATCAAGTCAATTTACAGAGAAGAGTGATGTTTACAGCTTTGGAGTTGTTCTTATTGAGCTTTTAACAGGACAAAAACCCATCTCCGCAGAACAATCAGAGCCAGTGAGAAGCATGGTATCTTATTTTTTGGATTCAATGCAGGAGAATTCCTTACTTAACATTCTTGATCCAATGGTAGTAAAGGATGGTCCAGAACAGGAGATTATAGTAGTGGCTCTGCTAGCAAAAAGATGCTTGAATCTTAATGGAAAGAAAAGACCGACCATGAAACAAGTAGCAATGGAGTTGGAGTTGATTAAAGCTTCTGGTGGAAATGTTATTGAAGACCATGGCGTTGAAGAATTTGAAATAGATGACATAATCCATTCATGGGAGAACAATCATAGTTGTTCAATGTCTACAACAGTTACAACAAACAGTGTAACTTTTCCATTAAAATCATCTTTCTAGTTTCCAACACTCTTGAAACAGTTTCTCTTGATATTGAAGCCTTTTGTTGAGCATTGGCCTGCAATGCATCATATGGCCAGCAAGTCAGCAAACAGACCAGCAATGGAGCAGAACCGAATGCAGCAACTAGCTTAGGACCATTTTGTTCTTTTTGTTTCAATGTAACCAACTTTAGTTAGTTTGTAATTTGTAATCTAAGTTAGTAGGATTTTTGATGTAATGGATGTAATGGCTGATATATCAGCTTGCTTTAGTTTGAAATTTAACTTGTATTAGTTGATTATTAGTGGGAGTAGGTAAATCATTAGGTAATGGTCATTTGACTTACAAACTTTGTATTTATTTTTCATTATCAATCAATGGAGCTTGCTGCTGATTTTTCATCCATGATTTGTGCTCGAGTTCATTTTCATTTTTGCTCTCGGTTTCATTTTTAGTTCTTAAGCAAGTTTGTTGTTGTTTATGTGTTGCTGCTGACTTTGTTTCAACAAATGGTATCATGAGCCCAAGTCTTTGAGGGCTTTCTCTTGGTGGTTGTTGTTTGTTTGTGAAATCAAGCTTAAGAAAGTAGGAAACCGAAGCTGTTGAACTTGTTGCAGCAGGATGAGTTTCACACCACCTCCACCTCCTGTGTTCACTGGTGAGAACTACCATATTTGGGTGGTCAAAATGAAAACTTACCTTCAAGCACATGATTTATGGAGTGTAGTGGAGAATGATGGCGAGCCACCTCCATTGAGAGTCAATCCCACTGTTGCTTAGATGAGACAGCATGCTGAGGAGACTGCCAAGAAGCCTAAAGCCATGGCCTGCTTGCAGAATAGAGTATGTGATGTTATCTTCACTCGTATTATGGCATGTGACTCACCTAAGTAAGCTTGGGATAGGTTGAAGGAGGAATTCATGGGGTCTGAGAAGACTAGACAGCAATAGTTGATTAATCTGAGGAGAGATTTCGAGAATCTCAAGATGAAAGATGCTGAGACCATTAAGCAGTATACAGATAGAATAATGGTCACAGTGAACAATATAAGGTTGCTTGGTGTAGACTTTGCTGAAAGTAGGGTGGTTGAGAAGGTAATCACCATACTACCTGAAAGATTCGAATCCAAGATATCCTCATTGGAGGATTCGAGAGACCTCACCACCATTTCTCTATCAGAATTGGTGAACTCACTCTATGATTTGGAGCAGAGAAGGGCTAATAGGCAGGAAGAACACTCTGAAGGAGCCTTCCAAGCAAGGGCCAAAGAGAGCTCCAATGCAAATCAAAAAGGCAAGAAGCCTTGGCTTGACAAGAAGGACAAATTCAGAAAGGATTCAAGCAAGAGAAGCTACCCACCATGCACTCATTGCAAAAGAACCACACACTCAGAAAGAAACTGTTGGAGAAGACCAGATGTTCAATGCTGGAAATGCAAGCAATATGGTCATGTTGAGAAAATTTGTAGGAGCAAAGGCAAAGCACCAGTACAGCAACAAGATTAAGCACATCCTGCTGAGGATCAACAAGCTCAGGAGGAGCATGTTTTCAGTGCATCTTCTCTTGTAACCACAAACAAAGGCAAATGTAGTTAGCTTGTAGACAGTGGCTGCTCACATCACATGGTTGCTGATGTGAACTTGTTTAAGGAGCTTGACAGGAGTTTTAGCTCAAGGATCAGAATTGGCAATGGGAGCTTAATTGAAACTAAAGGCAGGGGTGATGTGTTGATCAGCTCAAGTTCAGGTAACAAGCTGATTACTGATGTGTTGTATGTGCCTGATATAGACCAAAACCTGTTAAGTGTTGGTCAGTTGGTTGAAAAAGGCTATTCTTTGTTCTTTAGAAGTGGTTCTTGTGTTATTGAAGATTCACTTGGTCAGGAAGTTGTCATAGTACCTATGGCAGACAAGTGTTTCATGTTGGATATTAGTCAGCTTGAAAGGAGGGCATATTTGAGTCAAAGTGACAGTGCTGGCCTATGGCACAAGAGGCTAGGCCATGTCAATTTCAGGTCACTTGATTTGCTGCATAAGCTTAGATTGGTAGAGGATATGATCAAGGTCGAGCCACTTGAAGGTGTTTGTGATGTCTATCAACTTGGCAAGCAAGCTAGGCTTCCTTTTCTAGTTGATCAAGCATGGAGAGCTCGAGGGAAGCTTGAGATGGTGCATTCTGACATTTGTGGCCCAATGAAGACCCCTTCACTGATTGGGAGTAAGTACTTTGTACTTTTCATTGATGATCTAACCAGATTTTGTTGGATTTTCTTCTTAAAACAGAAGTCTGATGTGTTTGAAGCTTTTGGAAAGTTCAAAGCTATGGTTGAAAACCAAGCTGGTTGTAGGATTAAGACATTAAGAATAGACAATGGGGCTGAGTATCTATTTGATAGATTCAAGAGGCTATGTGAGCAGGCTGGGATCCATCATCAGTTAACCACAGTGTACACTCTTCAGCAAAATGGAGTATGTGAAAGGAAGAATAGGACTGTAATGGATATGTCTAGGTGCTTGCCGTTCCAAAGCAAGCTTCCAAACTCATTTTGGGCAGAAGCTATCAATAGCTCGGTGTACCTGCTCAACAGGCTCCCAACACATGCTGTCAAGGATAAGACACCCTTTGAAGCATGGCATGGACTCAAACCATCTGTCTCTCATTTGAAGGTCTTTGGTTGTGTGTGTTATGTTCTTGTACCTGCAGAAAGAATGACCAAGCTCGAGAAGAGGTCTATTCCATGTATTTTTGTGGCTATAACAGTGACAAGAAAGGCTATAAAGTCTATGATCCTTCAACAAGGAAGATTTTGGTAAGTAGAGACATCAGATTTGATGAAAAGAAGATTTGGAACTGGAATGGTTCGAATGCAAGTCATTTTGAAGAGGATTCGGCTGAAGGCAACCTGGAGCTAGTTGAAAGTGAGCCTAGTAATGACAATGTTGATGACCTTCCTGTGAGAGGTACTAGGTCCATTGCTGATGTTTATCAGAGATGCAATGTAGCCATTGTAGAGCCTTTGAGCTATGAAGAAGCAGCTAGGGACATAAATTGGAAGAAGGCTATGGAAGCAGAAATGGACATGATTCAAAAGAATCAGACTTGGGACTTGGTTTAGAGACCAGAAAAGAAGGTTATTGGAGTTAGATGGGTCTTTAGAGAAAAATTCAATGCTGATGGCTTATTGAATAAACACAAGGCAAGATTGGTGGTTAAGGGGTATAGCTAGCAGTATGGAGTTGATTTTGAGGAAACTTTTGCCCCAGTTACAAGATTGGATGCCATCAAGCTACTGTTTGCTTTGGCTGCACAGAAGAAATGGCAAATACATCAACTTGATGTTAAGTCAGCCTTCTTAAATGGTTTTCTCAATGAGGAGATTTACATAGAACAACCCGATGGCTTCCAAGTCCAAGGACAAGAAGACAAGGTCTATAAGCTAAAGAAGGCTCTGTATGGGCTGAAACAAGCACCTAGAGCATGGTATGATAGGATAGATGCTTACCTGTCTAAGCTCGGGTTTGAGAAAAGCCTAAGTGAGCCAACCCTCTATGTGAAGAAATCTAAGGATGAGATATTGCTGATTGTCTCGATTTATGTCGATGACTTGCTAGTGACTGGAAACAAAGATGTTCTGGTCAATAAGTTTAAAGCACAGATGTAAGAAGTATTTGATATGACTGATTTGGGGGCCATGACCTACTTCCTTGGTATGGAAGTAAACCAGACTGATCGAGGGATTTTTATTAGCCAACATGCATTCATCTTGAAGATACTTAACAAGTTTAGCATGCAAAATTGCAAGCCTGTAAGCACACCAATGGCTCAAGGAGAGAAGTTGTCAAGCATTGGTGATCATGCAAGGGTCGATGAGAAGGAGTATAGGAGTTTAGTAAGTTGCTTACTCTATTTGACAACAACCAAACCTGACTTGATGCATGCTGTGAGTCTGTTGGCTAGGTTTATGCATTGTTGTAATGTACTGCATTTCAGGGCTGCCAAGAGGGTGCTGAGATACATTAAAGGAACTTTGAGGCTTGGTATGTTGTTTAAGAAAGAAAAGGAGCTGAAGCTGGTTGGTTATTCAGACAGCGATTGGGCTGATTGTATTGATGATATGAAAAGCACATCAGGGTACTTTTTTACCCTTGGCTCGAGTGTGTTTTGCTGGTGTTCAAAGAAGCAATAGACTGTTGCTCAATCCACTACAGAAGCAGAATACATAGCAGCAGTAGCAGCAATAAATCAAGCCATTTGGCTTAGGAAGTTGCTATATGATCTTAATGAAGAGCAACTTGAGCCTACTGAAATTAAGGTTGACAATCAATCAGCAGTGGCTATTGCTAAAAATCCAGTCTTCCATGGTAAGACTAAACATTTTAAAATCAAATTTCATTTTGTTAGAGAGGCTGAGCAGACAGGAGAAGTTAGCCTTGTTCATTGCAGCTCACAAGATCAATTGGCTGATATCTTGACTAAGCCACTTGGTACAGCAAGGTTTGAGAATTTAAGAAAAAAGATTGGTATGTGTTGCATACAGTCTAAGGAGGAGTGTTGAGCATTGGCCTGCAATGCAACATATGGCCAGCAAGTCAGCAAACAGACCAGCAAAGGAGCAGAACTGAATGTAGCGACTAGCTTAGGACCATTTTGTTCTTTTTGTTTCAATGTAACCAACTTTAGTTAGTTTGTAATTTGTAATCTAAGTTAGTAGGATTTTTGATGTAATGGATGTAATGGCTGATATATCAGCTTGCTTTAGTTTGAAATTTAACTTGTATTAGTTGATTATTAGTGGGAGTAGGTAAATCATTAGGTAATGGTCATTTGACTTACAAACTTTGTATTTATTTTTCATTATCAATCAATAGAGCTTGCTGCTGATTTTTCATCCATGATTTGTGCTCGAGTTCATTTTCATTTTTGCTCTCGGTTTCATTTTTAGTTCTTAAGCAAGTTTGTTGTTGTTTATGTGTTGCTGCTGACTTTGTTTCAACACCTTTAGCTTCTCTATTTGTCACATTGGTGGAGTCTTGTGGGTGCCCAAGAATTCATACTTGTTACACTCAATGTTATTTGACTTCTTAAAAGTATTTTTTTTTCTTTTCCTAAGTCGATGAATTCATTAATAAAAAACCTCCAAACAGGGATACAAAATCCAAGAATAGCATCAATCAAAAGAAAGGTAACCCAGTTATCCACATCTCCTTTTGCTCTTCTTCATCCTTGACCTTCTTCTTCTTCTTCTGATATCTAAAGATGAAATAAAAAGAGGTGATTAACTCATTATAGTAATAGTAAGCCTTTATTGAGCGAGAACAACTAAAGAAAGTAAGGGATATTAACAGAATCCATCTACCCTCATCGCCATTTTTCTCCGACGCCATTACTGCTCTTTCAACAACTCTTGGACCTTCAATTTCAAATCCTATCGGAACTCCTCTAATTGTTCATATTCTTCTTCAGATTTTCCCTGCAAATAAACAAACTAGCTTAGTCTCTTCTCTTGCAATAAAAATTTATCAAAATTTCCGACAAGCTCCTTGAGTTTTAACCATGCATTACCAGCTCCTTGTGGATGTTAAACTTAAACTAAATGATATCGATGAGCTCAGGCTGATCGAGAGAAGTAAAAACACAAAATGTATAACTTAAGCATAGTTGTGCAAAATATGAAGAAAATGCCTTCAAAGAATATCCACCAACCATAAAAACCATCCAAATATGATAGTCCAGCTAATTCCTTGCAGTTTGCTCCATTTATAGAACCTACGTTATTTAATTTGCGATTTGACGAGGTATTAATAAAATTAACTTTTAAAAATAATTATAATATTTAAACTAGAATTATTAATTAAAAAATTAAAATAAAATTGAGGTTGTGATAATTATACATTTAAAAATAATTATAATTTAATAGAAGTTGTGATAACCACATATTAAAAAATAATTAGAATTTAAATGAAAATTATTAGTTAAAAAATTTGTGGTAATCTCATAATTGAGTTATTACTTAAATAGAACTTTAAACATAAATATAAAGAAATAATAATAATAATAATAATTATTATTATTATTATTATTATTATTATTATTTACAATTATTAGTTAAAACATAAAGAAAAAATTGTGCTAATATTATGAAATATATATTTGTAGTAAGTTAATATATTTTAATTATATTCAATAATTTAAATAAAAAATATTATTTCATATTAATTAATGCAATTAAAATAAAATATTTAAAAAATTAATTAAATATTAAATGTGCAAAATCACACACAATACCTATGACACAAGAAGCTAGTAATATTAAATATTAGAGTTGTAAACTACTTGGGTTTACCTTAAACAAGTTCAGTTATCATTAAGTTGAAGAATCCAAATTAAATTGGAATATATTAATACATAATTTCAAAAAGCTTACAATTCAAGTTGAATATTATATCAATATTTTTTGAATTGGATCAATGATCGAACAAATTAGGTTGTCGATTTTTAGTCTGTTCAACTCAAATCAAAGAAATTATTTAAAAACATAAAATATTGATAATTATAAAATAGGATTCAATCGGTTCAACTGTTTTTAACCCAGTTCGCAAATCAATTAATCTTTTACCTTCTCTAGATCGATATCTCGATCAATTACCATTCCAATTAGTTAGTCCAATTTGATTTAAAAAATACATTATAATTTTTTTACTATTGATTTAAAAAAAAACTTTCTAACTATACAACATTATATATTTTTCTTTCATTTAATTATATACATGGGCATATAAACGCTTCAAGAAATAAATAAATAAATAAATGATAGATTTACTATCGGTTTAAATAAACAACTTATGCAGTGAAAATGACCACATGAAAGCCTGAGACCACTCTCCGTAATAAAACGGATCAACGTAGATAATCAAATTGATGTGCAAAGTGAATGAGAATTTACAACAAATATACTCACAAGTAACAGAAAGAAAAAATCAAATTAATTGGTCAATAAAGTCACATATACAACTTACAACAAAAACATTAAAGCCAAGCCCTAAAGTAGATCAACTCTCGAAACCAGAGTCATCAATTGAGTTACCAAGCAATGATAACATGCTAGGGATGAACCTAACAAATAGACACGGACCTAAAAAATAGAGTTGTCACTAACAAATTTTGGCTTAGTTTGTAACATTCCCGACTTAAATGTTATAGTCAAATTCTAAAAAATTACAAACGTTCGTTTGATAACCAGAAACTTAAAATTTGAAAGCGTTTTGAAAAAAAATACTTGAAAACGATATTTCCAATTTTTAGAACAAAATTACCTTACTCGGTTACTTCATTTTAATTCCAGAAAAAACACACATACATTACCTAAATTTTGTAGCGGAAACCTTGAGTTAAAACAGAGTTTTGAAAATAGTAATTTGGTTTTGAAAATTCAGTGCATTGTAGTTTGAATTAAAATAATCTAAAACATTAAAACAATTCAAAAAAAAATCCAAAACCTAAACAGTCCCTAAAAGTCCAAAAATAGTCCAAAAAAAATACTTTTTAAAATTAACAGAATAATTAGAAAGAAAATAACGATTTTAAACCAAGCCCCCGCCACACCTTATCCATCCTAAGTCTGTCAGTTACCTGAGGGAAAAAAAAAAACAGAAAGTGAGCTACGACCTCAGTGTGTAAAACATTTCGAACAACAGATCAGACACATGTAATTTATCATATACCCTTTTCAGATGCATAATCAGAAACAAATTCAAATATATGTTCATAATCAGATTCATATATTCAGATGGAAAAATTAGATCCTACCCCTATTCGTTACACACCAAATAGGATATTAAATACCCATTTAACCCTAGACACCTATAAGTGAGTGTATATCGGTTTTCATAATAGCACAGACCAACAACAAGATATAATATGTGGTAAACCGTCAAAAATAGATAAATGTGGCTAAACCACCGGAACTGATATATGAAGTTAAAACCACCAGATTAGGCAATTTATTACTGGTCGCACTTTCTCTGACACATCATATCCCACCCCAACGCACATACTAACAGAAATTAAATATGCTTATGTCATGCATACTTTTCACATCAAATCATGCTATCAACATCATCTGAATACATATCATGTCAACATATTTCACAAACCAAGCCCATATTACTTACAGTAATATACTATTGAATGTCATATTTTCAAGTCATATTTGTTCAGTATAGATCCTATGGAGAAGCTAAATACGAATCACACAGCAATACGAAATTAAGAAACATTTTCAAGAAATGAGCTCACACACCTGAATGACCCACTCAGCCTCACACACACCAGTGTGGTCCACATGGCCTCACACACACCCGTGTGATCCACACTGCCCAAAGAACTCGTGGTCTGGCACATGACAAAGCACATGACCATGTGACTCACACGGTCAGCCAGAAGGCCGTGTGACGTCGACAGTGGGATTTTCAGCTTTTTTTATTCACTGCTTTTACAAGATCGAGCCACACACTTGGATATTTTTCGATGCGAAACCAACAACACGAATACCAAAACCTAAAATCAGCATTTAGAATGTTCAAATCAGTAAGGATTCTCTAAAACTAATCCATCAAATCATGATGATACTCTGGAATGACATATTTTTATGCATTAATTGCATATTTATTTTGAGTATGATCTTATTAATTTGAGTTATTTATGGTTTTTTATCTTGTAGGGACTAAATTGAAGGCAAAAGGAAATTTAAGGGCAAAAAGTGTGAATTTGAAGTAAAATGGGCCAGCATGCGGGATAAGAAAGAAGTGGTGCCAAAAATACTAAGTGTGAAAGACTTGGGGGCAAAAATTCAAAGAAGAGATTTATAAACACAAGACTTTATTTAAATTTTAATTATATTAGGATAATTGTTAATATTCTTATTTAGATTTAATTTTAGTTTTTATCTCTATTTATTTTTATTTATCTTTATTTATCTTTTAGAATTTAGATAGTAATATACTAGGTTTTCTAAGTACTATAAATAGGGGATAGAGTGACACAAATTTGACTAATCTTTTTCTGTAAAGCTCCCTCTCCCAAAAAGCTTAGCCTTTGTTCCTTTCATTTATTCAATAAAATTCCATTTTTATTAAGTTTATTTCTTTCCCAAAAAGAATGAGCCACTAAATTCATCTAGCCAAAGGTTGTCGAGATTCCCCAAAAAGGGTTCATGAGGCTTAGAATCTGCACTTAGCCTTCTCAACGAATATTCAACGTTTCGTCGCACTACGGGACTGACGCTTCCGTCCATGTCCCTTCAAAAGTGATCTTTTCATCTTGTGCAAAGACGACCGCTTTTGCACAGTTGGTTCGTTAGCTTACTGTGTCAGTGGTTGTTGAGCCCAAGAGACAAAATGGCATGGCATTCGCCATTGAGAAGTGATGATCTAGTGTAAGACAATCCTACAAAAGCGACGGTTGGCTAGAGTCAGGTTCCTCTAAATCGTAAGTCTAAAATCTAAGTGGAGCTGGTGGTAGTAGGCATCCTCTTCCACTATAACTGGCTTATTCTGTTCGAGAAGGATCATCTAAAAGCCTAGGATTGAACCCAAGGAGGATCGAGATAACCGGAGGCTGGAATCTCTCCATCAAAGACTCTCTCTTCTCAACTCTGTTTATTTTTACAATTTTAATTTCAATTTATGCAATTTCAATTCAATCAAACTTTTAATTCTATTTTTTTTCAAGTATGCCAGTTTTCTAGGGCACGACTCTGCCCAGGATCTCGAGGAACAAGAACTTGTGCAAATCCAGTCCCTGATAATTTGACCTTACTTCCCTTATACTATTATTTTTATTATTTTATAGGGATAAGGCATTTTTGGTGCTATCAACGACACATCATATCAACAACAAATGCCAATCGATAATAGGAACTTCACTGATTAACCACAAGCTCAATTAACGATTACATACCCAAAACGAGCAGCAACTCCCAACAACAATTAATTCACCAGAGGAACGTTTGTCTCAAGATCCTCACCTAAGCAAAGATTCACACATATTAAATCTACACCACATAAAAGTAACAAATTCATCCTTCAAAAACCTGTAAAAAATCCAGTAGCAAAACACTTTTGCACAATTGCACAGAAGATTAATAATGTAGAAGGTAGAACATAGAAAGGCAGATTTCCAGCACGAAGGTAATAAGAACAAAAGAATGAAAGGGAAATAGAGATTGTATCACAAGAAAGACGCAAGGAAGAAGAAGAAAGGAAATAAAATAAATAAAAAGAAAAACAAGAAAGAAAAGAAAGTAACAGACATTATATGAGGGAAAATAGTGGACAACAGTAGTGGGGGAAACTTATGGCAATTTTGGAAAATAAATTACAAAAGGAAAAATAAAATTAAACTAACCACTTATCCACTAAACTAATCTTTATCTAAGCAATATTTTTTTCTTTCTAGAGTTTAAATTAAACTCAATTACTACTATATGGACAACCCATTGAAAAATTAACAAAAATATTTTTTTTTGCTCATTCAAAGATTCGAATTCAAAACCAAAAGGTAAGCTGAAACCTTACTACTAAACTAGCAGGCTCATTCTTGTCAAAATTTGTACGAGAATAAAATTTAAGTCAAATGTTCAAGGATAAAAATGGCAACAAAAATAACAAAAATTTCAAAGAGTGAGATTTGGACCCAGAACCTCACACACACAAGCAACACACTTAACCACTAAACCAAAGCACTTAACAAAATTTTACAAATTAAAAATTCAAATTTTTTAGGGGTTATAACTCTCCCCACCTAAAGAAATTTTGGCCTCAAAATTTACCTAATTCAAACAAATGTAGGTATTGTTGTCGAATCGAGTCCTCAGGTTCCAAAGTGACTTCTTCTGTACCATGATTCTGCCACAGAACCTTACCTAATGGAATGATATTCCTCCTCAAGACCTTAACCTCTCAATCTAGAATTTGAATTGGCTTCTCCTCGAAAGTCAAATTCGGTCTTACCTCAATCTCCTCAACAGATGCAATATGAGATAGGGCAGACTAATACCGCCTCAACATAGAAACATGGAACACATCATGTATACGATCTAACTCCGAAAGTAACTCTAACTAATAGGTGACCGGCCCAACTCGGATTACCCAGTAAACCTAGGGCTCAACTTGCCCTTACGTCTAAACTGAAGGATCTTCTTCTATGGAGATACCTTAAGGAAAACCTGATCTCCCACAACAAACTCAATATCCCTCCTCTTTAGTTCCGCATAAGACTTCTATCTATCAAAAACTACCTTAATATGATCTCATATCAGCCTAACCTTGTCTCAAGTCTTAAAAACCAATTTAGCACACATAATTTTCCTTTCACCCAACATAATCCAATAAAAAAAGGTACGACACTGACAACCATAAAGAACCTCGTAAGGTGCCATCTGAATATTAGACTAAAAAACTATTATTATACATGAATTCATCCAATGACAGAAACTCCCCTAACTACCACGGAAGTCGATAACACAACTCTATAACATATCCTCTAAAATCTGAATCACTCTATTAGATTGCCCATCAGTTTGAGGATGGAACGCAATACTGAAGTCCAAAAAAGTACCCAAGGCCTCATGCAGTTTCTTCCAAAACCAAGACATAAGTCGAGGGTCTCTATTTGAGGTAATCGATATTAGAACCCTATGTAGTTTAAAAATCTAAAAAATAAATTACTTTATTGGCTTTTATAAAGAATAATCGATCCTAATCGAAAGAAAATAAGCAGACTTGGTCAATTAATCCACGATGACCCAAATAGAATCCTTCTTAATGGGTGTCAAGGCAACACACTAATGAAGTCCATAGTCATACATTCTCATTTACAAAGAGGAATCTTAACGGGTTAAAGCAGAACCAAAGGCAGTTGGTGCTCAGCCTTAACTTGTTGGCACGTCAAACAATGAGAAACAAAATTGGTTACCTCACGTTTCAAACTGGGCCACCAGTACAACTCTCAGAAATCTCGATACATTTTATTCCCATAGGGGTGTATATCATAAGGGCTACTATGCATTTTTCGCGAAATAGACTACTTAACTCAACATCCTTAGGCACACAAGCCCGGCCTCTGAAACACAGAACACCCTCGTTATTCAATCCAAAATCAAAATTCCTACCCTCCAATAACTACTTATCCCGAATCTGATCAATCCAAGTCGATTTAACTTACAACTCAACCAACAAACTACCATCCTCAAACAGACTTAGGCGAGCAAACATTGCCATCAGATTAGACATTGATATCTGACAGATAAGCCATAGAAGTAAAATATTTTAATCCCATTCTTAAAGCATTTTTGGATGATTTATTATATAATTTAGTGAATTTGATGCTCCTAATCCTTTAAATTCATGTTTTTCTACTTAGGTGAGCATAGGGAAGTGAAAGGAGCGAAAAACGGGCCAAAATCAGACGATTAAAGTTGCTTCCAGAATCCACACGGCCTGGGCACTTCCACACGGGATGGGCACACACCCGTGTGAGCCACACGGGCTGGCCACACACCAATGTGCTAGACCGTGTCGATTTTGAACCCTACTTCTCTTTTACACAGAAAAAGTTAATTTTTAAGGTTTCTGAGCATTCTAAAGTTTATATATACACACTAGAAGAGGACCTAAGAGAGAACACAGAGAAGAACATAGAAAATACTCAAAGAACGCCAACAGATTCAACTCGAAAGTAAGATCTCCTTTAAGATTGAAGATTTCCATTAAACTCTTTTAAAAGTTTTTGGGTTTCTTTATGTCTTGTTGTTTTCCTAATTTTGAGATGTTTTTATTTCAAATTATGAACTAAATTCCCTAGATACCTAGGGAAGATGAAACCTATAATGGATTTTATTATTTGTTTTTTCTAAATTACATGATAAATGCTTGATCATTGTTCTCAATTATGTGTACTTATTTTGTGTTTTAATGTTTTCAGGATATTAATTCATGATTGATGTGCTTATTTCAATGGAGCAAAAGTCCCTGTATAAGAGATCTGGCATAATTGAGTGGATTTGCATGCAATCTTAGAAATAGGACGACATAATTCTACTGGATTAGAGTCAAATCTAATAGGAAAATCCATAGATTGATTTAATGCGACAACAGGGTTTTAATTAGAAAGAGATTTCAATTAATCAACCTAGAGTCAGTTATTTTTACTCTTGAAAGAGATATTAATATAATTTAGGGATTTTTACGGATCAAGGCAAGTGAATAAATCGTTTAATTCAGATTCAGAATAATAAGTAAAGTCTAGGTGGATTCTTTCCTAGGTATTGTCTCTCTTATTGATTTATTCGATTATTTTCTTACTTTATTCTCTGTTGCGTTCTTGATAATTAGTTTAGTTAATTTTAGATTAAAAATAATTCATTCAATTTATTGGCTAGATAATAAAAAGATAGTCATTACTAGTACTTTTAGTCCTCGTGGATGCGATATTCCCGACTCACCATAGTTATACTACTATTCGATAGGTGCGCTTGCCTTTGTCGTGATTTTAGTTAGTTAGTGAATCATCACCAAGTTTTTAGCGTCGTTGCCGGGGACTAAGATATTAGGAATACTTCATTTTTATTAATTTAGCCATTTATTTTTATTGTATTTTTTTATTTTTAGTTTAATTTTTGTTTTCTAGTTTTTCTTTTATTTGCTTCTAGCAGGTTCTTTTAATTTATGACTAGAAGAAACCCGTCGGGACCTCTTATATTTGATAGTGAAATTGAAAGCACAGCTCGTAGAAACTGAAGAGAAGTAAGGTGGAGTCGAAAAAATATAGTGGAAGAGCAAGAAGACGTTATCATTATTACTGAGGAGATGGCTGATAATCAAAATAATCCGCTACCTTCTGTGGTTGCTGCAAATCTGAATCCTGCTCCTCGTACTATGTACGATTATGCCAAGCCCATTCTAACTGGGGCTGAATCGAGTACTGTGAGACCTGCTATTGCTGCGAATAACTTCAAACTAAATCCAAACACTACTCAAATGATTCAACAATTCGTTCAGTTCAATGGTTTGCAAGATGAAGATCCAAATACTCATTTGGCTAACTTTCTAGAATTATGTGACACTTTCAAGATAAATGGCATTTCTGACAACGCCATTCGCTTATGGTTGTTCCTTTCTCATTGAAGGATAAGGCTAAACAGTGGTCTAACTCCCTATCACGAGGTTCTATCACTACATTGGATCAAATGACTGAAAAATTCTTATTGAAGTATTTTCCACCGGCTAAGACAGCCAAGCTGAGGAATGGTATCTCTTCATTTGTACAAATGGATTAGAAACCCTATATGATGCATGGGAGAGGTATAATGATTTACTGAGAAAGTGCCCTCACCATGGGTTACCTCTATGGCTACAGGTTCAAACCTTCTATAACGGTCACCTCTATGGCTACATTTTCAAACCTTCTACAACGGTTTGAACCTCTCGACTAGGCAATTGATAGATGCAGCCACTGGTGGGACTCTGAATAACAAAACACCTGAAGCAGCTTATGAATTTATAAAGGAAATGTCACTGAATAATTATCAGTGATAAGTTATGAGAACGAAGCTGATGAAAGCAGCTGGTGTTTTTAACGTAGATGCAGTCACCATGTTATCGAATTAGGTAGAACTTTTAAGTAAGAAAATTGATGGTTTATATGGTTCTACATAGGTACATCCGGTGATGTAGTGTGATACAAATGGACAATAATTGAACAATCTAGAATGTCTATCCTACAACCCTAGCACAGAAAATAAACAAGTCAACTATATGGGTACTAATTCTAGACCTTAGAATAATCCCTATAGTAACACTTATAATACAGGTTGGAGGAACCATCCCAATTTCTCTTGAGGTGGTCAAGGAAACTAAAGACCACAACCCCCTTCAAACTTTCAACCACCTTACCAATAAGAGAAAAAGTCGAGCCTTGAGGAAATATTGACGAAATTTATTTCGGTGTCAGAAGTCCGCTTCGAAAACACCAAAACATCACTTAAAAATCAATAAGCGTTGATTCAAGAACTTAAGAATCAAATTGGTTAACTAGCAGATGATTTCAGAACAACCACAAGGTAGCTTGCCGAGTAATACCGAAACTAACCCAAGGGAGCAACTTTATGCCATTACTGTTCGAACTGAAGAAGGGTTAGCTGAATATGAATCTGAACTGAGGCAAGAAACTGTGGTAAGTAACAGTAAGGTTGAGGTAAGCCAAAATAAGAAAGAACCGGTTTGTAAGGAGTATAAACCTTGTGTACTATATCCCAACGCGAATAAAAAAGACCATACAAACGAACAATTTGGTAAATTTCTTAAACTTTTGAAAAAGTTGCATATTAACTTACCATTTATTGAAGCTCTTTCGCAGATGCCCAATTTCATAAAATTTTTAGAGGAGTTTTTGGCAAACAAATGAAAGTTAGATGATTCGTCGTATGTGAATTAAATGCAATTTGCTCAGCTATATTGCAGAACAAACTAACCAACGAATTGAAAGATGCAGGGAGTTTTACTTTTTCTTGTTTAATTGGTAGTTTAAATGTTAATAATGCTTTAGTTGATTTAGGGGCGAGTGTTAATGTCATGCCCTATAAATTGTTCAAGCAACTAGGTCTGGGGAAACCCAAACAAACTAGGATGAGTATTCAATTGGCAAATAGAGCCATTAGATTTCCTAGGGGTATTGTTGAAGACGTACTTGTGAAAATTGATAAATTCATATTCCTAGTTGACTTTGTTGTGTTAGACATGGATGAGGATAGTGACATACCTTTAATTTTAGGACAGCCCTTTTTAGCAACTGCTAGAACTATCATTGATGTTGGTACAGGTGAACTAATACTTCATGTAGGTGATGACACGATTAAACTCGAAGCTCGTGATTCTGTTAATACATCTAGTAATCAAGATGATTATACGAGTTTTGTGAATAAGAATAACATTGTGGATCAAACTTCTTTGTAGGAAACCTCACGAAAAACTGTGATGGAGCCACGATCTAGTTCATATGATGGAAACAAAATGACTCATGAAGAACGAAAGTTACATATCGATGAGTTAGATGAGTGGCAGACACATGTCAAGGAGAAACTGAGAATACGCGATAAACTAAAGTGCCGCCATGACAAGTACAAGGATGGAACGAACCAATTTAACGTTGGGGACAAGGTATTGCTAGATAAAATGGACCCTCGAATTACCACTGCATGACTTAATGCAAATTGAGTAGCTCTTTTTACGATACTGAATGTTTTCTCATACGGTATAGACAAGGTAAATCATTCTAAATTCGGCACTTTTAAGGTAAATATTACTCGGCTCAAACCATATGTTAATAATTGAACTGATAACGAGAAAGAGGAGTCTTGACTCTGCGAACCACTATAATTGTGCTAATATATCAAGGTTAGACTTTAAATAAGCGTTTCTCGTGAGGCAACCCGAGCGTTAACATTGCTAATTTACTAATCTTATCTCATGAAAATCAATTAATTTTAAAAGAAATGAGTTTTTAAAACCCACACGGCCTGGACACACAAGCATGTCCCTGGCTGTGCGGCTCTTTTGACTTAGTTTTAAAATTTGAAGAAAATCAATAGTAAGTTACACAGCTTGGCGACATGGCCGTGTGGGTCATGAGCGTGTCCTTGATCGTGTGAAGCCTGGGACTTAATTTTTCCAAAAATCGAAAGAGACATGGTGTGTGACACGGTCATGTGGACCACATAGCCTGGACACACGGGCGTGTCCTAGGCCGTGTGAAACCTGGAGCTAAATTTTTCAAATTTAAAACAAGTCAGAGAGTTACACAGGTAAGACACACAACCGTGTGTGAGACATGGCCAAGCCACACGGGTGTGTGGGAGGTCACACGGGTGTGGGAGAAGAGAAGGAGGATGCACACGGCCATGCGACAAGGCCATGTATGCCATACGGCCTGGATACACCGGTGTATCCAACGACGGGTGAAGACTAGGTTGATCTTTTAAAAGCACACGGGCTGGGGAAAGCTACATAGGCGTGTGACACGGTTGTGTGGCCCAACACGAGCGTCACACGACTGTGTCCCCTTTTAAACCCTCAAACCCTAAATTATTTTTTTTACTTTGTCTTCATCCCCAAACCCATTCACCCTAGCATCGTTGCCCACAGTCCCCACTCTCTTCTGGCCACCGTCGCCCATTCTATCGCCATCTATCATTGTTGCGCCTCCTCTTGCCTACCTTTCCCCTTGCCCCTCTTCTCCCTCACCCATCTCCACCAACCCCGACTAGATCACCCTGTCACCCTACATCACCCACCTTCCAACCTTTCCCTCTCCCTTTTCATCCTCAACTAGCAACCCCCTTGCAACCCCAACCCTCCCCCCTCTCCTCACCTAACCATGCCACTACCCACCTTCTTTTTTCCTTCCCCGTCGACCGTCGTGCCTCCACACCGCCCTACCACTGTCGGTTATCCCTTTTTCCCTTTTTGCCTTTCCTTTTCTTTATTTCTTTATTTATTTCCTATTTATTATTATTAGCTAGATTATTTTATTTCTTTATTGTTTATTATTATTAGTATTATTATTAGCCATTTTTCTTTTCTGATTCTATTTGTTACTGTTTTAAATTAATAATTATTGCTATTCTTTAATTACTTGCTCACTGTTCCTATTACTAATTGTTCTTTAGTCTTAGCATTAGATTTGTTTATTTATTTATATATTTTTGCTTTTTGCTTTTATTTTCAATATGATTAGTCAATTCCGGTTACTTGTAATTATTCTTATTTATTCTTGTTACCAATTTTATTTTAAGTATGTCATGATTTATTTTTTGTTCTTTAGTATTTCATCAAATTACTTTGTGCTAGTTTTCATATATGGATTTTGCATGCTTAGGTATTCGTACATTTTGTTTTTGAGTAATTGAATATTTGGACTACTTGGATTGTACTTCCTTCTCAACCCTAGTTTCATATTTTTATGGTGATGCTTTGTTTATTAATGCAAGTCTTTTACCTTTTCAAGCATACCATGACAAGCACACGCGGCAAGTTTAAGACCGTCGTCCCCGCTTTGAAAAAGCGAAAGACCCATAGTGGTACCTTCTCCTTGAGCACTTCTGCCGAGGCCTGCCACCCCTATATCAGCTCTATCGTGTACGACCACTTGGCCTAGGCCACTGCATTGATTGGGCCATGTTGGAACAGGTCTGACTAGCTGATGACGTGCGCACCATTATTGCCACAACTCCTTGGGACAAATTCTTTTCCATTATCGAGCCCACCTACATGGAGCTTACTTTGGAGTTCTGCGCGATGTTCCTTATGCAACAGGTCATGATAACTCATGACAAGCCAGGCACCATCACTTTTCGACTTGGTGGATTGGTGCGATATATGAGTGTCCCTGAGTTCGGTACTGCTATGGGACTCTACACGAAGGAATTTATGAGTGCCGAGGACTCCCTTAGACTTCATAGGCATATCCATCACTTGCCATCACGTTGTTGGACTGATCTTACAGTAAGCCAGACACCATATGACGCGAGTCGCTCGAAAGCGACTTCTCTCTCCCCGGTCTTATGGTATATTCATGCACTTTTAGCTTACACTTTGACAGGTCGAAGAGAGAGCACCAGAGTTGTTCGCACTCATGACGCTTATTTCTTATAGAGCATAGTGTACGGGCATATATTTGATTTGGCATACTTCATCACTCTAGCCTTCCGCCATTAGATTGATCGCCACAAGTAGGGCCCCATCTACTTAGGCCCTTATGTGACTCGCCTCGCTTGACACTTCAATCTCCTAGATACAACGAAGCAATCCTTTACACTCACACTAGTCGGCCAAATGTCCTTTCAGGGAATCTTGAGCATGATACACATGAGGATGATTAAGTGATTTTATGGAGTGGATCCTCCTCAGTACATATTGTTTCACTCTGACGCTCAGAATGTGCCTAAGGACTTCACTGATGATGTCCCTACTATCACGAGGATCCATCTCAGCCTCCACCTTCGAGTCACCGACCTGTTCATTTTGTTGCTACCTTAGCAAACCTCACTAGCTTTCGTCAGTACTGCATTTAGAGGTTCGATAGTATTGACGCGACATTGCAGCAGATATGTTAGTATTTACATATATCTCCTCTAGCGCCAACTACTCACGACACCGATGTGTCTGATGATGAAGACCATTGAGTCAATTTATTTTTATTTTTATTTTTATTTTTAGTTTTAGTTTTAGTTTTATTTTTAGTTTTCTGTTTATTTTGAACTATATTTTATTTATTGTGGTTGTTTCTAATCGGGTTAGTAACCCTTTAATCTTCTTCAGCATTTGTGTTTATTTTCTTATCAGTTGCTCAGAATCATACACTACATTTAGATTTATCTACAATTCTGTTTTTCACTATTCTGGAAATTTTATCCATTTTCAGGGCAGTTTCAGTTTTCTCCTTCTCTTATGATATTCTGTTTATATTGTGATTATCTATCTTTGTACATTGAGGACAATATACATCTTAAGTGTGGGGAGGTTATTTATATGATTATTAGAAAATCCCTGAATTATGTCTTGTGTTTAAGTAACTTTCTCATATTACTATTTGAATAAATTTATACGTATTTGTGCCTTGATTGTTTAAAATTTGAGACATGAGAGAATTAAGCATGATAAGTCTATTTTGAAAATAAAAAAAAATAGGTTATTTCGCTGAATTGAGGTATTATCTTGAAGTTTGAGATTTGCAAAATTGATATCAAAAACCATAATTTTTTGGGAGACTTTGAGCCTTTAAAACATATATCTTTCTTGATTATTTTATTATTGGTTATGAGTGTGTTAGTATTGATTTGTTATTCTAGAACTTGCTTCGATTATGCATGTCGAGACCATACCTTTGAGTTGATATACTGAGATGATAAAGGCACTTAGGTTTTAACCCACTTATCACATAAAAAGCCCACCTATATAATTAACCCTTAGTGACCCCCTTTGAGCCTAAAACACCATTCTTGATTTACCCATTAATGTTAACCCATAACTCATTTTTGATTCGTTGAGAATTTTTCCCGTTTTATTGATTCCCTTTTTGTCGAGATTTGATTTGGTCAATTGCCTAACTATGTTCTTTTGTTCTGTTGTTAAATTATTTCTTATCATCCATTGTTCTAAAAAATAAAAATAAAAAAAGATTACATATATGTTGATTATTATTAGTTCTATGTTAATTGAGCTTAAACAGTTAAATTCATATTTTGAGAAGAAGCTCGTGTTATTCTTGATAAGTTTTCAATTGATGTAATTATTCAGCATTAGTTTATTTTTCTAGTCTGGCAATTTATCAATTTGATCTTAATTCTAACCTTCTTTTTCAACCTTTCTCCACACCCTTAACCTAAGCCCGATTACAACTTATTAAAGATCTTTTGATTTGTGTATCATCTCATTTTATAGTGGTGGAGATTTGATTTTCATGCAAGCCTATGGTAATGACTTTTCATGTTTGACTTTTGAGTGCTTAATTTTTGAACCTTAAACACTTTGAGTGATTTGAGTGAATCTTTAGTGAGGATGTCAATTCTTGTTGGTTTTGAATCAGAGGTAATTACTTAGATAAGGAGAAATACCTATGTTTTCATGCTTTAAAATGTTTGACTTAGATTGTTTACATCTTTAGTGCTCTTTTAGTTGAATTATCAATGTATGATTATTTGTGAAATATTTTGAAACATTATTGATGAGAATTATAAGTTGAGAAAGATTAATTTTAATTATAAGTTGAGAATTTTGCTTGAGGACAAGCAAATGCTTAAGTGTGGGGATATTTGATAAGACATAAAAGTAACATGTTTTAATCCCATTCTTGAAGCATTTTTGGATGATTTATTATATATTTTAGTGAATTTGATGTTCCTAATCATTTAAATTCATGTTTCTACACTTAGGTGAGTGTAGGGAAGTGAAAAGAGCGAAAAACAGGCCAAAATCAGACAAATAAAGCTGTTTCCAGAATCCACACTGCCTGGGCACTTCCACACGGGCTGGGCACATGCTCGTGTGAGCCACAAGGGCTGGCCACATGCCTGTGCTAGCCCGTGTCAATTTCAAATTCTACTTCTTTTTTATGCAGAAAAAGCTAATTTTTAAGGTTTCTGAGCATTCTAAAGTTTATAAATACACACTAGAAGAGGATCTAAGAGAGCACGCAAAGAAGAATGTAGAAATTACTCGAATAACGCCAACGGATTCAACTCAAAAGCAAGATCTCCTTTAAGATTGAAAATTTCCATTCAACTCTTTTAGAATTTTTTGAGTTTCTTTATGTCTTGTTGTTTTCCTAATTTTGAGATGTTTTCCTTTCAAATTATGAACTAAATTCCCTAGATACCTAGGGAAGATGAAACCTATGATGAATCTTATTATTTGATTTTCCTGAATTATATGATAAATACCTGATCCTTGTTCTCAATTATGTGTACTTATTTCATGTTTTAATGTTTTCAGGATATTAATTCATGATTGATGTGCTTATTTCAGTTAAGCAAAAATCCCTTTATAAGAGTAGATCTGGCATAATTGAGTGGAGTTGCATGCAATCCTAGAAATAGGACGACATAAATCTATTGGATTAGAGCCAAATCTAATAGGGGAATCCATAAATCGATTTAATGCAACAATAGGGGTTTTAATTAGAAAGAAATTTCAATTAATCAACCTAGAGTCAATTATTTTTACTCTCGAAAGAGATATTAATATAATTTAGGGATTTCTACGGATCAAGGCAAGTGAATAAATCGTTTAATTCAAATTTGGAATAATAAGTGAAGTCTAGCTGGTTTCTTTCTTGGGTATTGTCTTTCTCATTGGTTTAGTCAATTATTTTCTTACTTTATTCTCTGTTGCATTCTTAATAATTAATTTAGTTAATTTTAGATTAAAAACAATTCATTCAATTTATCAGCTAGATAATAAAAAGATAGTCATTACTAGTACTTTTAGTCCTCGTGGATACAATATTCCTAACTCACCATAGCTATACTACTATTCGATAGGTGTGCTTACCTTTGTCGTGATTTTTGTTAGTTAAGAATCATCATCACTGACTAAAAGCATTAGCCATAATTTAGCCTTACAAGAATGATATTCAATAACACAGTTGTAATCCATAAGCAACTCAATCGATCTACATTACTTAAGATTCAATTCCTTCTAAGTAAGGAGGTACTTGAGGCTCTTGTGATCAGTGTAGATGATTCACCTCTCACTATACAGATAGTGACTCTAGATTTGCAATGCGAAGGCAAGTGTAGCTAACTCAAGATCATGCATAGGATAGTTGCCTTCGTACAACTTAAGCTGTTAGGATGCATAAGCCACTACCTTACCATCTTGCATCAGAACACAACCCAAATCGATGTGAGAAGCATCACTATACACAACTAACTCTTTCTGGATTTAAATTGTATCTAGACAGGTGCCTGAGTCAAAACAAATTCAAGCTTTTCAAAGCTTGATTACTACTTATCGGTCCATACAAAAGTTGCATTCTTACACAACAACTTAGTCAAAGGAGTTACAATCAATAAAAACCCCTCAACAAACCTTCGATAATAACCTGCTAAACTGAGAAAACTCCAGACTTCAGAAAAATTCTTAGGTTGTTTCCACTCGAGAACAGCCTCAATCTTTTTAGAGTTTACATGGATACCCTCGATAGAGACCACATGTCCTAGAAAAGTGACCTCACTTAAACAGAACTTACACTTGCTCAATTTAGCATAGAGCCTTTTCTCACAGAGTATTTATAGAACCACTCTAAGATGTTCATCCTGATCAACCTTACTCTTAAAGTATTCCAGAATATCATCAATGAAATAAATCGATCTAAACACGGCTGAAAGACTAGATTCACGAGGTCAATAAACACAGCCGAAGAATTCATCAAATCGAATGGCATGACAAGGAACTTGTAGTGCCCATAACGAGTTCTAAAAGCAGTCTTATGCATATCAACTTCTTTCACCTTTAACTGGTGATACCTAGAATAAAGATAAATCTTCGAGAACATTGAAGCCCTATGAAACAGATCAAACATATCACCAATTCTCAAAAATGGGTACTTATTTTTTACCATCAATTTATTTAACTTGCGGTAATCCACACACATCCTCATAGTAACATATTTATTTTTTACAAAACGAATTAGTGTTCCTCACCAAGACACACTAGGTTGGATGAACCCTCTATCGAGAAGTTCTTGAAGCTATACTTTCAACTCTTTCAGTGCCATATGGCAAGGATCGATGGACACTAGAGTTGTCCCTGGCAGAACCTCAATACTGAACTCAACCTCCCTATCCAAAGGTATCCCTGACAATTCCTCGAGAAAGACATCTAAAAATTCTCTAACTATCCGAATATCTTCAACAAAAGATCCCATATAACTTTTATCATGCACAAATGCCAGAAACACTTCACACCCTTTTCAGACTAACTTCTCGGCTACTAGAGCGGAGATTACATTAGAAAGGTAATCTCGATGCTTACCAACAATAATAATCTCTTTAGTATCCTTGGTTCTCAAAGTTACTCTATTAGAAGCACAATCCAAATTGACTCAATGTTCCATAAGCCAGTCCATTCCTAGAATCAAATCAAACTCCCTGAAGGGTAACTCCATTAAATCACTAGAAAATACAACCCCTTGTATCTCAAGCGGACACCTCCTATAAAATTGATGTCTACGAAAACTAACTAAAAATTTGACAAAGTTAAGTGCATCTATCAATTAATAGTATAGCTACGGTGAGTAAAGATATCGTTCCCACGAGGAATAAAAGTACTAGTAATTACCGTCTTTTTATTATTTAACTATCAAATTGGAGATATTTATTAAAACTAAAATTAACTAAAGAACACGACAAAGAACAAATCAGGAAACAAACGATTAACAACCAAGAAGCAAAATAATACCCATGAAAGAATTCGCCTAGATTTCATCTGTCATAATTTTTCTTCTTTTAGTATTTTGATCCGTAGAAATCCCTAAATTATGCTATTATCTCTTTTGACAGTAAGAGTAACTGACTCTAGGTTGATTAATTGAAATTTCTTTCTAATAAAAACCTTTATTATCTCATTAGCTTGATCTATGGATCCCCCTATTAGATTTGACTCTAATCCGGTAGATTTATGTTGTCCTATCTCTAGGATTGCATGAAAATCCACTCAATTATGCTAGATCTACTCTTACACAGGGACTTTTCCTCCACTAATTTAAACACATCAAACATGGATTAATAGTCTAGAAATATTAAACCAAGAATTAAGCATACATAATTGAGAACAAAGTCCAAACATTTATTGCGTAAAACAAAAATCAAAAGACATATTTAATTATAGGGTTCATCTCCCCTAGATATTTAGAAAATTATTCTGTAATCAAAAATAAAAATATCTCAAAGACAGTATATCCACAAGAAACAACAAAACCCATAATAAACTTCAAAGAAATCAAAATGAGATCTTCTATCTTGATGGAAATCTATATCAGAGTCGGCTTCAATGGTGTTTTTCAAGTTGTTTTCTTAAAGATTCTCTTATGACTTACTTCCCTCTTCTTATATTTGGTATAAGTAGGTTTTAGAATGCCCGAAAAACCTCAAAATTATGTTTTTTGTGTGTTTAAAATGCGATTTGCGAAACCACATAGTCTAGCACATGGTCATATGGCAACCCATGTGGCTCACACGGTCTTGTGCCCAGCCTATGTGGAAGGATCCATCCTATGTGGCTCCTAAAACATGCTCCGATTTTCTAATTTTCGCTCGTTTCTTTGCTCCTTTTGCTCCCAAATGCTTTACTAGGTATAAAAACAAGAATTTAAATGATTAGGAGCATAAAATTCACCATTTTAAATCGATAATAATCTGTAAAGCATAAAGAATGAGGTTAAAACATGTTAATTTTGGCATTTATCAAAACTTTATTAACCCAAACTGACTGACCTAATAGACTAATCATAGAAATCTCACCAGAAGTACTTTTAACAAAAATTCCCATATTAGCAAAAACAATGCTAGCTATGTATGAATATGTCAAACCAATATCTATCAATGCAAAATAAAGAACAGGATGGATAAAGAATGTACTGACTATCACATTGACGAAATCTCTATCCTTGCGACACATCGTCACTTACACTAGTGTAGGTTGTCTCGCCTTAGTCTGATTAGCACTTTTATCCGGTGCTCTCTACCCACGGCCCATACCACTACCACCTCTAGCCTGACCACAACCCCTAAATAGTTGCTGACCAACCCTCTGTGGTTAAACGTAACCCGAAGCTGGAGCTTGCACTTGATCGACCCAATGAAGGCAGTCCTTAATGCGGTGTTCCATAGACCCATACCAAAGATAAGGTCCCAACCTCCTCCAACACTCATCCGGATGGCGTCTACCACAATCTCTACATAGTTTTATCCTAACAATACTAACATATGCCTCAACCTACGAAGGCCCATCAACCCTGACCCATTTCTTAGGCCGTTGAGTAGAACTAAAAGGATCCAAATCCCTTTTATTTTTATTCTGGCCCCTTTCTTTATCCCTTTTTTTGAGCTCTGTGAGTTTAATTTCCTCAGTGATCTTTGCCTTCTCCACAAAAGTTTCAAAGACCTATTCCCACTGCGGAGCTACCAGTACCTTAATATCATATTTCAGTCCATTCTCAAAATGGACACTTTTTTCATAATCATTCTCAACCAAACTTCGAGCATACCTACTTAGTCTCAAGAATTCAGCCTCATACTCAATCACAGATCTTTCGCCCTGAGTCAGCCTAATAAACTCAAGCTTGTGAACCTCAATATATCTCGTCACCGCATACTTATTCTAGAAGGCTACGAAAAAAAGTCTAAGTCACTCGTTCAGGCTGGGTGCCTTGCTCAATAGTTTGCCATCACTGATATTCTTCATTCCGGAGTAAAGATACTACACCTTCAGTTTCTAGTCTGGGGTGCAATCCAAGTCATTCGTGACCCTTTTAGTGGCCTCCAACCAATACTCAGTGACCATTAGGGTAGTCTCAGTGACACCCCTAAACAATTCCACTCTATTAGACAAAATTCGTTCCATTATTAACCCTCGGCTACCATATCTAGTATAGACCCCAGCGACCCTCTTAAGCACTCTCAACATAGCTTGGGATAATGTGTCGTCCCCAACAGTTTGACCACTAAATGTAACACCCCATACTAGCCTAAACGTTATGGCCGAATCCTGAGAACTTACAAACATTCGTTTGATAACCAGAAACTTAAAATTCAAAAGCATTTCATAAAAAAATACTTTAAAATGATATTTCCAGTTTTTAGAGTAAAATTACCTTACTCAGTTACTTTATTTTAATTCCAAAAGAACACACATGCATTACTTAAATTTTGCAATGGAAACCTTAAGTTAAAACTGAGTTTTGAAAATAGTAATTTGATTTTGAAAAATCAGTGCATTGCTATTTGGATTAAAATAATCTAAAACATTAAAGCAATTCAAAAAAAAAACATAAACAATCCCCAAAAGTCCAAAAGCAGTCCAATGGTAAATACTTTTTAAACTAAATAGAATAATTAGAAAAAAGGAGTGATTTTAAACCAAGCTCTAGCCACACCGATCTGCCCCAAATCTGTAGGTTACCTGAGGGAAAAAACAAATAAAAAGTGAGCTATAAGCGTGTAACATATTTCGAACAACAGATCATACACATAATTTATCAGATACCCTTTTCAGATGCATAATCAAAAATAGATTTAGATATATCTCCATAATCATATTCACATATTCAGATGCAAAAATCAGATCCTACCATCATCTGTTACACATAATCCCCATCCATCCCTACACGCCAAATAGGGTATTAAATACCCGTCCAACCCCACACACCTATAAGTAAGCGTATGTCACTTTTCGTAATAGTGCAGACCAGCCAAGCGTATGTCACTTTTCGTAATAGTGCAGACCAGCCACCAGAATTGATATATGTGGTTAAAACCACCAGATTAGATAGTTTATTAACTATCGTACTTCCTCTGACACATCATTTTCCATCCTAATGCACATGCACATACTAACATAAATTAAATATGCTTATGTCAAGCATACATTTCACATCAAATCATGCTATCAACATTATCAGAA
This sequence comes from Gossypium anomalum, assembly GCA_025698475.1. NCBI lineage: Eukaryota > Viridiplantae > Streptophyta > Magnoliopsida > Malvales > Malvaceae > Gossypium > Gossypium anomalum. The sequence goes on from CM046964.1 coordinate 67,762,586, forward strand.
TACAGATTATGTCAACATACTTCACAAACCAAGCCCATATTACTAACGGTAATATACTATTGGATGTCATATTTTCGAGTCATATTTGTTCAGTATGGACCCTACAGAGTAGCTAAATATAAACCACACAGCAGTACGAAATTAAGCAACATTTTTAGAAAATGGGCCCACACACCCGAGTGGCCCATACGACCAAACTAGCTCAGCCTGTGTGATCCATACAACCTCACACATGTCTATGTGGCCCACACGGCCTAAATAATTCAAACCGTATGGTCCACACGGTCTAGCACATGACCTAGCACATAGCCGTATTACTCACACAGTTTGCCACGAGGTCATGTAACTCACATGGTTTTCCACCCGGCCGTGTGACATCGACAGTGGGGTTCAAGTCACTCAGCTGGATATTTTTTGATACGAAACCAAAACGGAATATCAGAACCTGAAATCGACATTTAGAGTGTTCAAATCAATAATGATTCTCTAAAACTAATCTGTCAAATCAACAACAAATGCCAATCGATAATACTAACATCACCAATTAACGACAAGCTCAATTAATGATTATATACCTAAAAGGAGCAGCAACTCCCAATAACAATTAATTCGTTAAAGGAACGTTTGTCTCAAGATCCTCACCTAAACAAAGATTCACACATATTAAATCTATACCACATAAAAGTAACAAATTTATCCTTCAAAAACCTCTAAAAAATCCAGTAGCAAAACACTTACGCTCAATTGCACGGAAGATTAATAGTGCAGAATGTAGAACACAGAAAGGTAGATTTCCAGCACGAGGGTAATAAGAACAAAAGAATGAAAGGGAAATAGAGATTGTATCACAAGAAAGGCGTAAGAAAGAAGAAGAAAGGAAATAAAATAAAAGAAAAAGAAAAAGAAAGAAAGTAATAGACATGATAGAAGGGAAATAGTGGATGACAGTAATGAGGGAATAAAATTAAACTAACCACTTATCCACTAAAATGACCCTTATCTAATAGGTTTTTTTTTCTTTCTAGAGTTTAAACTCAACTCAAATACTACTATATGGACAACACATTGAAAAATTAGCAAAAATAATTGCATTTTACCCACACAAAAATGCAAACACAGGACCAAAGAATAAGCTAAACCTTACCACTAAACTAATAAACTTGTTCTTGTTAAAACTTGCGGGAGAATAAAATTTAAGTTAGATGTTTAAGGATAGAGATAGGGACAAAAATAGTAAAAATTTCAAAGAGGAAAATTTGAACCCAGAACCTCTCACACACACAAGCAACACACTTAACCATTAAACTAGATCACTTCACTTTACAAAATTTTACAAATCAAAAACTCAAATTTTTTGGATGTTACATAGTCAGTTCGTCATTTATCGCCCAAAGTTCTAAGACTAATCCTAAGACAATTCCAAGTGGAAATCTTAAAACTAAGGCTCGATCTCATAATTAAATCTAGGTTCGAGAGTACAGATATATGTAGGAAAGGTTAAAGTACCCCTACAACATCTATCTGAAGATAATCCTACAAAGCTTAGTATTTAAGGTTTTGAAATTCTAGTCTTGACTCCAAATAAACCTAATCTAAAGGAAAGAAGATATCTGAATACCTAATATTGAATGAAATTCAAAATTCTACAATTATTGCCTAAATTCCAAATTTAACTAAAAAAAGTAAAATTATAAAACTAAAGCTGAATTAAAGTTAAAATTCTAATAGTTTAAAATCTAACATTAATAACTTAAAAATTCTAAAATATAGAAAAATGAAAATTTAAAACCTATAAATCGAAAACACCTTTGGAATCCAAATTTTAAACTAAAATAAAATTAAATCTATTGAAAACCTAACATCTAAATTCTAAGGCTAAAAAATTGGAAAACAGGTGAAAAAGCTTAGCTAATTTAAACATGGCCTCATCCTTAACCATTTCCCTTATTCTAGGGATACTGCAGGTCACCATCCTTCTAATTTCCTTTGTTGCAATTGTGTCAATAGCATATTTGTCGCCATTGGAGTCCGAAGTGATGGTTCTGGTTGAAAGTGGGTGGTGGAGTACCTATGGCAGCAATGCTCCACAACCTTACAAGGTGTCAGGTATATCATGCAACACTGCTGGAAGCATCTTCGAAATTAACAGATGTTATGAGTTCATTACCGAGGTTGGAGATAGGTTTGGGAAATTAAATTTCCCTTCATTTCCAAATCTTGTCCTTCTTGATCTTAGTGGTTGTCAATTTCATGGAAATATCCCGCATCAAATAAGTGATCTATTCGAATTGAAGTAACTTGACTTGTCTAGATGTGGTTTATCCGGTGAGTTACCTCCTCCTTTAGGAAACCTAGCTTAATTAGAGTAGCTTAGCATTTCATATCGCTATAATATTAATTATAAAATTAATGGTTCCATCCCTCTACAACTAGGGAATCTAAAGAAGCTTTTTAGCTTAAATTTGAGTTTGACCAATCTTACAGGACAAATTCCTTCATTTCTTGGGCTTTTGACCAATCTTAAGCATTTACGTTTGGATAGGTATCAGATTGATGATGGTAATAATATAAACCCTCAAAATTTGAGGAATTTGAGGGGTCTTGTGACTTTACACTTAACTTTGTACCTTAATTATAACCAACTTCAAGGTTCAATCCCTCAAGATTTTTGAAAATTTGAGATTTTGAAGAAGATCAACCTTTTATCCCTCATTGGTCAAATTCCCCTAGCTTTGTGTTATTTGATGAAATTGGAGTACATTTCACTCTCCCAAAACAAATTAAGTGGCACAATCCCTTCTTGTATTGGTTGTTTATCGAAGATGCAGTACATAAGCCTTGGTTCAAATCTATTGAAAGATCCTATTCTTGAAGTAATTTGTAATTTAGCAAATCTAACTTTATTGGACCTTTCCCAAAATAAATTGTTTATTTTTAAAAAAAAATCTTTTTCTTAAAAAATGATACAAAAGTTTACTACTCATCAAGTATAGAATCAACGGTATGTGAAAGCTAAAATCTGCAATTTGTGCTTAATCCTCAATGTTTTGATAGATGTAAACATTGTAGCAGCCATGATGCTTGTAGGGTAAATACAAAATTTCCAACTACTGAATCCAAAGAAAAGAAACAACTATCTCCGTGTACCGGGAATAGAACTCTTAATATCTCACTAGTCTAGGCCATCAATCCATGGTAGATGAAGCGACTTTTTGGCTATTATGGAGAATATCTCCTTTGCAATTTAGTCCAAAAATCTCAATTAACTCAATTTCTCCTCTTTTTCAACTTAATCCAAGCTCACTCAAAACCTATTAACTACCAAAATCCCAGCAATGACTTATCAAACTCTTGAATTAGAATTTTCCATATGAAATTCGCTATAAAAAATTTAATTGTCTATAAACTTTTGCGGTATTTTATCGGAATTTCGTGAAATTTAATATATTGACTATTGCTTTTCACATAGAAAGAAAGCAAAAAAAAAAAAAAACAGATCAAAATGGAGAATTTCTTTGTTATCATATCTTGCAAAACGCGTTTAATTAGATGAGTCTAAGAAACAATTAATCATGTTTTGTTGGTCTCTAAAAGCTAAAAAAGTAAGTTGGCAAACAAGTGAAAAAGCGTTGATCATGGACTAGGTTTTGCTGAAGTGTATTTAAAAAAAAAAAAAAAAAAAAAAAAACCCAAGTTGAAAGAAGGTTTCTGAGTTGTTTCCCATCATAAAACCCCACACGTAAAGTTAGTCATTCACACAACTCTTAATTATTACTTTAAGCAAGAAATAAGATGAAATTACAGCAGCAGGTCCTCAAATATCGTGGGAACAAATTTGATATTGTTTACTGGTTTTGCTGGTTTTATTGAAATCGAAAAAAAAAAAAACTTACATATAATAAAGATTGTATGTGATGAGATTTTGAATTGGAAAACTTTAGCTTGATTGTGAGAAAATTATCAATAAACTTCAGATTTCATTTTATCGTCCTTCTCTGCAAATCTTTCTTGGAAATTTCTAATGTATACTGAATTAGAAAAGAAGATGTCACGAGAACAAATGAGGTGCATTGCACAATTTATGGGGGCAGATACTTGCTATACTGATTAGCTTGTAGAGGGTAGGGGTGTAACCGAGTCGAATTTGAATATTGTTAAGCTCAACTTAAAATTTGGAGCTCAATACTTGATTTGAGTTCAATCGAACACTTGCTATTAAGTTTGAGCTCACTTGAGATATAATTGAGTTACTTGAACTCGAACTCGATTAAGTTCATTTATCAATTTTTGTACTCGAATTCGACTGATAATTAAGGGCAATAACATAACTTAATAATATAAAAAATATGAAAAACATGTTAAGACTCGCAAGCTATTCAAGTTAAGTATTATTAAGTTAGAATTTGGCTTGATTGATAACTTAAGCTCAGCTCAATAATTACTGAATCAAATTCAAATTTTTTTAGATTCAAACTTGAGTAATCTTGCAAGTATCAGTATCTCATTTGCACCCCTAATAGAAGGGACGGAGGATAAAAAAAAAACTTGACTCTTAGCAAATAAGGTTATTTTACATGTATAATATAATATAATATATGAGTAAAGTACATTAGTTGTCACCCAATTATGAATTTTTTTTTATTCACCTAACTTCAAAGAGATATAAAATGGTCCTCAACTATTCAGTCTTGTTTTTGTTTGGTCACCCAACTATCTTAAATTTTTAGATGTTTTTAGTTTTACATTAGTCAGTTGATGACCAAAAAGATAAAATTAAATAATTAAATAATCATTTTGTACCATTTCATAATTGGATGACTAAAAAAGAAATTTACTAAAAATTAAATGACTATTTTGTAATTTTTTAAAAATTAAGTGAGTAGTTTAATCAGCATTACAATAGTTTATCCATAATATATTCACATGTTGCGGACCAAATGGTGTTGGGCAACTACAATCCATAAAAAAGGCTCAAACAATAAAATCGATGAGCTATAAAGTATGAATACCTTTGTTTTTACTATCAGATTAATGTTTAATGGTCACATTTAAATGCATTGTAACATGTGCAGTATGTCGTTAAATATTTAATATTCTTGTATCTTGTGCATTTAAATGCTAGTATTTAATATTTTTGTCTTTGGAGTTTCATTTGTTTATTGAATTATAAAGTATAGGATATTTTTAATTTATATTATATCTTAAAATGAATATGTATGGACAATTATTTGATAGCAGTTTTGGGAATTATTTGTTTATTTTTACATCTAAAAAATTATAATTTATTTTCAGATGTAGTGCTGCTAATTTTAAAAAAGAAAACAAAATGCTACTTAACTCTGCTTCTGTCTCTTTAAAATCTGACTTTTTCAGTAACCCAATCTAAATCTTCTTTCATTTCCCTCAAACAACGGAAATGGGTTTTCACTTCATCCTCCTATTCCTCTTCCTCTTCCTGTTATGCCCAATATTACAAGCTGCAGAATCTCAAGAACCTGCCTGTGGAGAAGAAGTATGTGGAAATGTTACAATTTTTTCCCCTTTTGGAATCGATAGAAGCTGCTATACTAAACCTTGGTTTAGAGTGACTTGCAAACCGACCCCTGGTGGGGAAAAGCCATTCATAAACGTAAATGGCATCGAGCTGGAGGTACTTGGTTCCACATATTCAGACGCAGACGCCGACGCCGTTCTCATCAGTAATCCAGTTACTCACATTAATTGTGATCATCTAAACGAGGCTAGTGTGAGTATGGATCTCTCAGGCACTCCCTTTTTCTTCTCAAGTGACGGGAATAATTTCGGGTCAGTAGGTTGCGGAAATTTGGCTACTATTTTAAGTAAAGAATCTGATTCACTTGCCGGCTGCGTTCAACCAAGGTGTGACGATGATGCTTCTGAATCTGGCTGCTATACTGAATTTACTGGAAATTTCACTTCCTATACTGTAAACATGACAGCTATGTATCCTGACAGCAAGAGATGCGCATCTGCTTTCATCTTTAACAATAACTTTTTCCCTCCTGCTTACCCATTACCCACTGGCATCAATATTGGAACCACGCATTTTCCCGCCGTGCTCAGCTGGAATTCCACCTATTGCGGTGACCCAGGTCAGTCACGCGTTGTCACTTCAATTGCTTGGCTTTCATTTTTCTTCTTTTAATTCAGTTAATGTATAGATTTTGCTAATTGTTTAAAATCAATCTTTACAATCATTCATTCTGTATATTAATATTTTTCTTTTTCAAAAATTTATACCTAAAAGTTTTTACATAAAAAACTTCTACCTTAAAGGTTTTTGAAGGGCAAGTATCTTTAATTAGAAATATTGAATGACATCAAATTCAACCATAAGATAATAAGAAATCCTTCACTAAAATTTGTAACACTTTAAATATGACTTTTTAAGTAAATATTTATTTATTTTGATAATTAGAGATAAAAGAATGGAATTGTTTCATATTACAATATAATATTTTTGTCATTAGGCGAATAGATTGTTAGCATATGTACCTTCTTTTTGGATAATTATATATTTTTTAATGACACATTGCTTTTATTTCCTACAAACATTGGATGTACATAAATTTAGTAGACTTTGCAATTTACTTCCTTCTTGCTAAGCCCGCAGGATGCACAAGACGAAGACCAAGATTAGGACATACCAACATCAACACCTACAACGTAGATTCATGTGGGAATGTTACTTTTCTCTATCCTTTTAGAATGAAGGGCCAAGATAATTCCAATGACTGGTTTAAGGTAATTTGCAACAAAACCGCCAATGGGGAAAAAGTGCCTTTTTTAAACATAAATGGCATGAATCTGCAAATACTTGACTTTAGTTTTTTGGATGGCATCGTCAAGGTCAACCATCCTATAACTTACTTAAACTGTTCAAAAAACCATCACAGTGGGATGAGTCTCAACTTAACAGGCACCGGCTTTTACTACTCAAATTTCTACAATGTCTTCTGGTCTTCGGGTTGCGGTAATTTGGTTACTGTTTTTGGCAACGAAACAAATAATCTTATAGGCGGATGTTTGCAACCAAGTTGCAGGATTCACAACAAGACTTCCTCTATTGTTGGCTGTTCTATTCCTATTCCTCAAGGTCTCAGTTCATTCTTTGTAAACATGAGTAGTAGAGTTGATTTTAGTGATTATAGGAGGAAAAGATCATGCGGATTTGCTTCCTTGATTTCTTTTAGTTTTGATCTAACCTCTGAGTTAGAGGATTTTGATATAAGTAAAAGGACGCATATCCCAACGCAACTGCAATGGGGCACACCAATGTTTGGAGAGTGCTATTTGAATGATAGTTCAGACACTTCTTGTACATCAAATGGTGAATATTGTTGGTCGAGGTTGAGCTCTAATCTTCTATGTGCGTGCAAGGTTATCCATGATATCAATTATTTGAGGTCATGTAAAGGTACGAGTTAACTTTTTTTAGAGAACTTTTTTTTCTTACATCCATATTATCTCAATTGAAAATTTATTAAAATATCATTTTTATATTCAAATTAAGTTATATTATTTAAAGGGTATTTTGATTTTTCTACATTTTTATATTATATCAATAATAAATCTAACATGGTGAGATTTGAACCTTTCACACAATAAATTTTAAATTTTAACTTTATCATTTCAACCAAGAATTCATTTGATAATTATATAAGCTTTTAATAAATATGTTTATTACATAATTTCTTTCCACTCATCATGAGTGTGCTTTAAATTCGTATTATTTTTTAAAGGGCTAATTGAGTTGGTATCACTCATCAACTAAATCCCCACTAAGTTAAGAAATTATGAAAATCTATTATTTTTATAAAAGAACAAATATCATTATGAGAGATTTTGTTATTTTATATTTTATGTAAAATCTAAAAAAATTGAATATAACTAAGTTTCAACAAAGCAGCATGATAGCTAATATTTTAACTCAATGATTTTTTTTTTTTCATATGTAAAATTTTGTTTTTTTCAAATAAGGGTTTGTATACATATTGCTAGAATACCCCTAAGCATAATTTGAACAAACAAAATGAAAATGAAATTAGATATCAAGATAACTTCTATTTTTGCATGCATAACTTAATTAATATCTATTGAATTATATGGGTGAATGCATCTAAAAGTCTCTCTATTATTGGGATTTGATTAAATTAATCCTTCTACTATTAAATTAATTAACCTAATCCCTGTGCCGTAAAAAAAATTAAAAAAAAAGTCAAATTAGAATAGAGTTAACATTTGTTAATTATTTTTAAATTTTTTATAGTTTTGTAAATGAAATATTTTGTTTGAAATTCAATAGCAATTGAAAAAAAAATTAAAGGAATTTTTTATATAGTAAATGTTAACATTGTTATAACTTAAACTTATTTAATTTCTTTTAATAGTATAGAGATTAAATTGATTCATTTAATAATAGAAGGACTAATTTAATCTAGTCCATATAATATAAGGACCTTTCAGATACTTTAAGTGAACTTTATGACTATAGCCTTTTTTTTCAATTCATAAATGACAGATGGGAAATGTGAGAATTATCTTTGCGAACTCCTTTGTTTGAATACCCCTAGCAACTACTGCTTGTCAGAATCTTGCCCTCCTTATTATAAATACAATAGTACGGGATTTTATTGCGAGCGCAAAATACGGACTCAAAACACTCGTAGCTTGAAAAGTCTTATCGTAGGTACGTGATGAATTTACATATTTTGTTTTTAAAGTAGAATCATTTTGATTATTGGATTATGTCAATTCAAGTAGTGATTTATTTCCTTTTGAATGTGTGATACAGTAACAATAATTTATCATTAAATTTGTAAAAGTTAAATATCAAAGTAATGGATGGTGTAATAAGGTTCTCTCATTGTTCATTTAAAATGAATAGCTATCAAATATGAGTAAAACTTTATTGAAACATTTTCATGGATTTTTAGCCTCTATTTTAATTTTCAAATTCACCTTTAACTTTTATATCTATACAGGTTGCAGCACTAGTGTTGGGACACTATTTTTACTACTCGCAACATGGAGTATGTACAAAGTCCTCAAAAGAAAACAAAAAATCATGTTGAAGCAGAAATACTTCAAAAGGAATGGAGGTTTGTTACTGCAACAACATTTGTCTAGCAATGAAGGTAATTAATGTTGAAAAAATTAAGTTGTTTTTACTTCAAAAGAGATGGAAAAGGCGACAGATTATTATAATGAGAATCGAATCCTTGGTCAAGGAGGTCAAGGAACTGTTTATAAAGGAATGCTAATAGATGGAAGCATTGTCGCTATTAAGAAATCCAAAATGGTGGAAGGAAAGAAATTTGCAGAAAAGAAGGTTGAACAGTTCATTAACGACGTAATAATTTTATCTCAAATTAATCACAGGAATGTGGTTAAGCTTTTAGGGTGTTGTTTAGAAGCTGAAGTTCCTCTATTGGTGTATGAGTTCATCCCAAATGGTACATTATACGATCTCATTCGTAACCAAAATGAAGAATTACCATTGACATGGGAAATGCGTTTACGAATTGCGATCGAAATTGCCAATGCCTTGTTCTATTTGCATTCAGCTGCTTCTGCTCCTATTTATCATCGAGACATCAAATCTAGTAACATACTTTTGGATGATAAATATAGGGCAAAAGTATCAGATTTTGGAACTTCAAGATCAGTTACACTATAACAGACATATCTAACCACTCGGGTGCAAGGAACTTTTGGATTCATGGATCCCGAATATTTTCAATCAAGTCATTTACAGAGAAGAGTGATGTTTATAGCTTTGGAGTTGTTCTTATTGAGCTTTTAACAGGACAAAAACCCATCTCCGCAGAACAATCAGAGCCAGTGAGAAGCTTGGTATCTTATTTTTTGGATTCAATGCAGGAGAATTCCTTGTTTAACATTATTGATCCAATGGTAGTAAAGGATGGTCCAGAACAGGAGATTATGGTAGTGGTTCTGCTAGCAAAAAGATGCTTGAATCTTAATGGAAAGAAAAGACCCACCATGACACAAGTAGCAATGGAGCTAGAGTTGATTAAAGCTTCAGGTGGAAATGTTATTGAAGAATGTGGTGATGAAGAATCTGAAATAGATGACGTGATCCATTCAGGGTGTATAAGCCCAATTTTGCTGGCCCAATTAATCCAACTAGAATACCCAAACAGAAGCCCATTAAATTAAAATCCCTAAACAAGCCTAAGACCCAAACTAACCTACCCAAACCCCAAACAGGCCCAATGCCTACATCAGCCCGAAAATCAAAACAAAAATATAAAAAAACCCTAGCCTAAACCGCCTAATCAGCACCATCCCATCACCACTTGCCTCCACCGCCCTTGTCACTGTGCCACCGCCCAAGACCACCTGCAAGCATTAATAAAAATAGACATAAGGCAAGGATGAGAGGAGATGAACGGCTATTTAAAGCCGGATAAAAAAACCATTTGTAAGTTTTTGCATTCTTGAGTGAAAATAGAAACAATATTGAATTCTAAAATACAAAGCAAAGAATAGATATCAACAATATATCAAGGGCAGAAAACGAAACTCAAGGAGGAGATCATAATCAAAATCAAAGGTTTTCTAAATCCTCTAAGTTTCGAATCGGTTTTCCTTTTCTTTTTCTTTACCTTTTTCTTTGTTTACATGCATGTATACATATATTAAAAACAGTGAAAAAATAAAAAAATAAAAATTTTTACCTTTTCGAAACACCGGCCACCGTGCACGGTGGCCGGCGACGGTGGCGCACGGTGGTCCGGCGGCCGGACGATGATCGGCACCCTGGCCGGGAATCGCCCATCCCCTCTCCTCTCCTTTTTTTTTCCCTCAAGCAGCTCAAATGAAATTTTTCAAAAGAATTTTGGCTTTTATAGGCACACGGAAACGGCGCCGTTTTAGGCCCTACTCCCACAGGCCAAAACGACACCGTTTGGCACTTGACCCGGCCTCCGACCCGAAATCCGGTCCGACCCGCCTCAGGATCCGCGTGTTTTTGGACCAAGGGTCTATTTGCGCCCTTGGTCCTTCCGCTTTTCACCTGTTTTGCAATCAAGTTTTTAATTCTCTTAAATTAGCCCTGAAGTGTATCGCCTTTTGTGATTCAATCCTCCCTCCTGCGACGTCGTTTTAAGGGTGCGGGTAAATTACCCTTTTGATCCTCTGCAGACGTGCGCGCATTCAAAGGGGTCCCTTCTTTCATTTTTTTTTAAATTTGGCCCCAAAACCTTACTTTTGACTCGAATTTAGTCCCCTTTTTTTAGATTTAGGCTGGTTTTAAATTATTTACCATTTTTTATTTTTTTTATTATTTATTATCCTATATATTATTGTTATTATTATTATTATTAACATATTTTGCTACTATTAGAATTGCTCCTTTAGATTCAATCAATATTCGTATATACACATATTTTATATATATATATTTATAGTTTTTTATATAATATTATTATTCTTAATATATATTTTACATGCATATTTAAATACTATGTCATATACATATTTTTTAAAATACCATGTTATATACGTACTATCATTATATCCATTTTACCTCTACTATACTCGCTATTAATATTAATATATGTTTTATTACATGTACTCATTTCACATATGTATCCCGCTTATATTTTATCACATATACTTTTATTTCTATTATTACATATATATTTTTATTACCTTACGTATCATCATCGTTTTATATTATTATTATTACTATTATTATTATTATTATTATTATTATTATTATTATTATTATTATTATTATTTTCGTCATCATTATCACTCTTATTTTGCCATGTTATTTATTTATTTACTTACGTGTTCGATCATTTTATTTACCTCATGCTTTTGTTTTATATTTTTATATTACTAACCTTGCTTTCATCCTTTTATAATTTCTCACATCATCATTATTGACACTGCCGCACTTATTGTTACGTATTAGCGTCATAATTTGATTTTACGTTTTACTAAATCACGTTATATTTTTTAAATACATTAACGATTCTTTCATATAAGCGATATTCGGTATTAGGTAAATTGAGATAATCGTGCCCTAACTTACTGGGTTTCGATTTTTCTCATTTGACCTAAACAACGGAATATTCTCTCTTAAATCACAATACGAGTCTTAAAAATGCTTATTCTCGGAGGTACGAAGTGTGGTGCCCTAACTTACCGGGTATAACATCTTGACACCTCGAAATAAGAGTTTTACAAATAAAGGCAATATTCTGGAGTTTGAAAACTCGAGGAAACGCGTGCCCTAACTTACTGGGTTTTGATTTCCTTCGCGTTCATTCTAACTAACCGAATATCCTTTTAAAAGAAATTAAAAATACATTGATTTTAAATAAAGGACTAGCCCAGTCTCAAAGTGCGAGATATTGTGTCCTAACTTACTGGATGTGGTATTTCATTATTTGTAGAGGCGGAAAGTCTTTAACATTTAAACTTTTACAAAGAAAGGGATCGTATTTCAAAGTATTTTAAGTTTTCAAATTTTCGACATTAAGACACTAATTAATCAACTAGGTACCAATTTTTGGGCGTATCGAGGGTGCTGATCCTTCCTCGTGCGTAACCGACTCCCGAACTCATTTTCTGTTTTTCGTAGACCAAAAATTATCGTTTTAGTAAATCTTAGATTTTATTAAAATGATTAATCGAAGGTGATCCGATCACACCTCATTAAAAAAGGATTGGTGGCGACTCTCCTTTTTCGTTTTCATTTTCAAAAATCCAAGTTGACTAACCGTTTCACCAAAAAAAAAAGGTTACGACAGCTTGGCGACTCCGCTGGGACCATTTCGAGAAGTCGAGCCATAAGTTGATTCACTTTTGTCTTTTTGTCGAAATTTGAAAATTTGGTTTTGATAAACGATCCTTTCATTGCATTTTCACCTGTTATTTTTGTGGATTGTGATATAATACCTGCTGCGTTGGTTTGAGTTTTTAAATAGTTTTGCATATCGCATTGCATGACCGTTGTGGTCACATCCTCTTAAGTGGAAGTGAGAAACTACTCCTTCGTGAGGTCTTCACCTCCGTATAGGATAGTGAATCGCTTTCGGGATACATCCGTACCTGCGTCTTCGTGAGGTTTTCACCTCCGTATAGACGTAGGGACATGTATTCCCCTGAATCGAACTCGGTCCGTATGAGCCTATAACGGGTGAGGACTGAGGAATCTGCTGGTTCAGGTACCTTTACTTTAGAACCGAACCACATGTAGTGAGCCCTAAGAGCCTCCCCTAGGTAGAACCACACCGAACCCTAGTTTTTACCCGATTAGGTGTTTTGATTACTTCTTGATTGCTTTGATATCTATTCTTAGTCCAATACTGACTCGCTTGTGTTTTGTCGTTGTTGCATGACATCTCATCATAAAAGGGGTGTTGATTCACAATTTGGTTACTAAATAGAAGAGTTTAACATGGAAAAAGGGTTTCTTGATAGAGTGGAAGATAATGCGGCCGTCCGAGTATGGTCTGAGAAGACACATCAAGAAAAAGGTGATAGTTTGGTCGAGGGATACGAGTCAGAGTTGTGGGATTTCACTCGCATCAGTGTAACTTAGAACGACCTGCGAGAACTAAGAGAAATATGGAATAGTTGGAACGACGAGATCGAGCAACTCTTTTACTGCAACTACGGCGACCTACCTTATTTGCTCGACATAAAGGTGGATAAATACTTATTCTGGGCCCTTGCGCAGTTTTGGAACCCCGCTTACAGTTGCTTCACCTTCGGAGGAATTGACCTAGCACCCACTGTGGAGGAATACATGGCTTTACTTAATTGCCCGAGTATTCAAGCCGACAGGGCCTATTTAAGACCTGTTAGCGTCCCTCCCTTTTCGAAGAAATTGATACGTATCACGGGAATGAGTGAACAATGGGTTGCAGCCCGTATCAAGCAGAAAGGGGACAGTAAGTGTATTCATTGGGGGAATTTGAGAGACTTGATCTTGGCACATCCGGATTTGAAGAAAAGGGTTGATGTTTTCGCTTTAAGTATCTACGGTTTGGTTGTCTTTCCTAAGGCATTGGGATATGTAGATGAAGCTGTCTCAGACTTATTCGACCGACTTGATAAAGGTACTCACATGATCCGGCAATCCTAGCGAAACTTTCGATCCTTGAATGCATGTCTGAGAGCGGGCGAAGGAAGATTTATTGGTTGTGCACAACTTCTCTTGGCTTGGTTCCATAGTCATTTTTGGAAAGCAGAAAAGGTTTCCTATCGGGTTTTCTCTAGAGACTATTCTCCATTAAGAGAATTGGTGGCCACATCAAGACGGGACGACATCTCAGAAGAGAAATGGATAACTATCCTCCAGAATTTGCAAGCCGAAATGGTGAATGGAGAGCTCTATGGTTTCTCCCTGGCGAGATCTTGTATAGATGCGGCAATTTTGACTGGGTCCCTCTAGCTGGAATATGGGGGGCTTCTGGATACACTCCACTACTCGTATTAAGGCAATATCGGTCGAGGCAGTTCATACCGGCAACACAAGGATTAGCTCAGTGTGAGTTCTCTTATAAAGATGATGGCTATAAGAAAAAAGTTCGTGAGATATCAGATGCGTGGAATCAAACTCGAAGAATGAAGGATTTCTGCATGAGTTCCGATGACAACCCCGAGTATGAATGGTGGCGGGGTAGGAGAGTCAACGATAACATTCCTAAGCCGAATCAAGGAAGCACTCAGCCAATAGAAGAGTATTTGCGAGTAGCCCCATCTGAGCTAGAGATCATAAAGCAAGACTTCGAGAGAAAGAGCTCAGAATTTGGAAAGAAGATAGAACAATTGGAGGAAGAAAAAATGCGGCTAGGATTGGACGTCGACATCCATAAGCTAGAGGCCGAAAAGTTAAGGAAAGGGAAGAACAAAGCAGAAGAAGACTTGGATAGTTTAAAAACCGATTATAAGAAGCTACGTAAGTCAATAAGAACTGCCGGTTTGGGCAAAACGTCGGAGCAGTGGCATCAAGAGATTGGAAAGGAAAAGACTAGAGCCGATCAGTGGGAGAAGAAGTTTCATGATGTCCGAGTGCAAGAGGATGTTCTGAAAAAGAACTTGTTAGAAAGCCAAAACGAAAAGGAGAAGTTACGAGCTCGGGTGGCTGAATTAGAAAGATTACTACATTAACATCGTAGCCGTAATTCCGTAATCGAGTTGAAAGCCAGTCTAAGTAGGATCAAAGAGTTGAAAGAAGAAATAGGAAAACTCGAGACCGCACTACAAGATAGTAAAATTCGAGTGGAACTCCTTGAGGCAAACAATGAACAGTATAGAGAACAACTCTTCCAATCTCAAGATCAGATCAGAAATAGAGATTATGTCATGAGCGAGGCTGTGACTCAGGTTCGGGAGGTAGCCGATCACTTGCAAACCCTGGCCGTTCAGGCTGATGTATTGAGCTTAAAGTACGAGTCAGAATCAGATCGAGGCCGAAACTTAGCTTGGCTTCTTAGGAAAGTCAAGGCTTTAGGCATTAGGGCAAAGTCGTATATGTAATCATCCGTTCTATGTAAAGAAACTTTTCTTCTAGTGAAGTTCTTCTAACGAAATTGAATTAGAATCAACGCCTCTTTTTGCATTCATTCATTTGTATTACATTTCATCATATGCATTAAATTTCACGAAAGAACCCTGATTAAGAAAAAGTATTTCAGTTAATCTGGAAACCAACGAAAATCAACCAACCGAACACAGCTACTATACCCGCCGTAAAACCAAAGAAATGGATCAAAGACTAGAAAGATTAGAACAAATGCAAAGGGATATGCAAGAGCAATTACAAGCACGGATGCAAGAGCAGTTAGCAAAAATCCAACAAGATATGAAGGAGCAAATGCAAGAATCTTAGAATAATATGTTAGGACAGTTGGCACAGTTGCTGGCTAAAGAACGCGAAAAAGGGAAAAACACTATAGGGAGCGACAATGAAGACCCTATCTATCCTCCGGGCTTTACCCCAGTAAACACTCAACTAGAGATGCACCCACAAACAGCGCCTGTCATTATTAGGCCCCAGCAATACCAGGCCGGTGCCTCGGTACCGATGAACGCCCCTATAGGTTCGGGCTCCACTCCCGGAGACAATCCAGCTAATCCATTTGTCCCAGACCTTGATGAGGTGGCAGAAACAGAAAAAGAAAAGGTTGACTTGGCAAAGCAACTTGATGACCGATGCAAATGGCTTGAAGAGAAATTCAAAGCAATAGAGACTGCTGATTACCGTGGAGGGATCGACGCTAAATACTTGAGCTTGGTCCCAGACCTGGTGCTCCCGCCAAAATTTAAAACCCCAGAGTTTGAAAAGTATAATGGAACAAGCTGCCCTGAAGCTCATATTACAATGTTCTGTCAAAGGATGGCAGGATATGTCAATAACGACCAGCTATTGATACACTGTTTCCAAGACAGTCTGATCGGATCTGCGGCCAAGTGGTATAACCAGCTCAGCCGTGCCCAAATTGGTTCGTGGAAAGACTTGGCTCAAGCTTTTATGAAACAATATGGTCACGTGACAGACATAGCACCCGACAGAATTACCCTACAAAATATGGAAAAGAAGCCGAGTGAAAGCTTCAGGCAGTATACACAACGGTGGAGGGAAATAGCGATGCAGGTCCAACCACCTCTCTTGGAGAAGGAAACAACCATGCTTTTTATCAATACCCTGAAGGCCCCATTCATTAACCATATGTTGGGAAGTGCTACCAAGAGCTTCTCAGACATAGTGATGTCCGGGGAGATGATAGAAAACGCGGTGAGATGTGGGAAAATTGAAGCGGGAGAAAGTGCCAAGAGATCGGCTCCTAGAAGGAAAGAGAGTGATGTGAACAATGCAAGTATATACAATAAAAGTTATCCCAAGCCAGTCACCGTGAGCCAACCAATGGCGGTGACTACTAGCCATCAGGGCCCTACAAGGCAGGATTCTAACCCAAGACCTAACACAGAAAGGGCTCAATTCACGCCAATCCCAATGACGTATAAAGAGCTTTACAACATGTAGTGTCCCCGTTTTACCTTTCCCTAAGTGGTATAACGCAAACGCTCAATGCGAATACCATGCAGGAATCTCGGGACACACGATTGAGAACTGCACGGCCTTCAAGAAATTAGTCGAAAGATTCATAAAGATGGGCATTGTGAAGTTCGATGATCCCACAGGACCTAATGTGGCTGGAAATCCATTACCCAGTCATTCGGATGAAGGGGTAAACGCGATAGTCGAAGGTGGGGGGACGAGAACTAAGATGGATGTATCGAAGGTAAAAACCCCTTTGAGATGGGTTTGGAAGAAAATGGTGGAAGAAGGTTTACTTACACAAGATTTAGAAGAGAAGCCTGAAGGAGGGAAGTACTACTGTGAATTCCATGACGAGAAAGGGCATGAGATCCAATAGTGCAATGAATTCAGGGCTCTGGTACAGAGATTGATAGAAAATAAAGAGATCGAATTCTTTGAATGCACTGAGGACCTGAAAAGAGAAGATGTATGCGCGTCAGAGCAAGGGCCAACCAACAATGTCCAAGGGTCAATCACCCGGTTTGTAATCATATCGCGCCCAAGGACTAGTGAAAGGGGAGTACCAATTGCGCCGAAGGTCATAATCCAAAAACCTGTTGCTTTCCCTTACAAAGATAGCAAGAGTGTGCCTTGGAACTATGACTGTAATGTGACAATCCCGGGAAAAGAGAACCCGATTGACATTGCGAAGGAGGGACAAGATGAAGGGTTCTGTACGCGAAGTGGAAGGCGTTATACCCCGGACACGAAGGTAGAACCAGCTAAAGGAAAATCTGCGGTTGTTGAACAAAGAAAAGAGAAAACGATCAGACCTGAGTCACTTGTCAATGAGCCTGTAACAGAAAAAGAGGCTAAGGAATTCTTAAAATTTCTGAAACACAGTGAGTATAGCGTTGTGGAGCAATTACACAAACAACCAGCTCGCATATCGATACTAGCCTTGCTTTTGAGCTCAGAGACACACCGCAGTGCATTGATGAATGTGTTAAATGAAACATACATAGCAGATAATATCTCCGTCAACAAACTTGATCGTCTGGTCAATAACATTAGCGCTGATAATTTTATTTTCTTTAATGACGATGAGATACCACCGGGGGGTATGGGATCTACAAAGGCCCTGCACATCACCACTCGCTGCAAAGAATATACGTTCACGGAGTGCTAATTGATAATGGATCAGCGCTAAACGCCCCGCCTTTGTCCACGCTAAATAGATCGCAGTGGATAGCTCTCACATGAAGACATGTCAAAACGTCGTGAGAGCATTCGACGGTACTGAAAGGAAAGTGATGGGAAGAATCGAGATACCCCTCTTGATTGGCCCAAACACATATGAAGTGGACTTCCTAGTAATGGACATCAAGCCCTCATACAATTGCCTGTTAGGGAGACCATGGATTCACTCGGCAGGAGCAGTACCATCATCCCTACACCAAAAGTTGAAGTTGGTAACTGAGGGTAGGTTGGTAACGATAAACGCTGAGGAAGACATCATTACATCTGTCACCAGTGACGCACCGTACGTGGGTATAGATGATGAGGCGATAGAGTGTTCTTTTCGATCACTAGAATTTGTCAATGCTACATTCATCGTCGAAGGAAACAAGGTCCCAGTGCCTAGAATATCCAAAACCACAAAGATGGGCCTACGATTAACTGTTGGCAAAGAAGCCTTGCCAGGGAGAGGACTTGGAAGATGCCTCCAAGGAAGGATCGAGGTACCAGTAGTGAAGGAAAAACGAGATCGCTTTGGCTTAGGATTTAAGCCAGATGCGAAGCAAAAGAAGAAAGAGCTGGAAAAAAGGCAAGAGATAGGGAGAGCGCGTTTGCGCGGTGAGGAGGTCAAGTGGGAACCAATGACCTTTCCTCACTTATCCAAAACATTCGTGTCAGGAGGGACTATTTACTCAAAAAAGAAGATCGACGAAGAAAGAGCCTGCCGAGGAAATATTGAACAGTTTGAGCATCAATGCTATATCCGATGGAAAAACTGAAGAGAATTTAGCTGGAATTCGCCCTTACATCGCTGGAAGCGTTTTGAACAATTGGACCGTGGAGGAGATCCCAGTAACTTTTAGGATTAACTCAGAGTAATGTTCGAAACAAACTTATTGCTCTAAGCCTAGGGGCAATAAGAATCCTTTTATGAAATAGGCATATGTCCAAATATCGTTATTTCAATAAAAAATGCATTTTGCGTATCATCTTGAGTGAATATTCTTTTATTCTTTCCAATTCATTCATAATCATACCATACAAATAAAATATTCTTAGATTCATTGTTCTTTGGATTTCTTTCTTCATCTATAACAGGTCCCGAGATATCAATGATATGAGCGATATTGCCAATGACTCAGAGATTCCTTTTGAGCAAGACTTGTGTATAGAGGACACGGAAGGTTTTGAAGATGACCCAAATTGTGGCTTATCTCCTGATTTGTTAAGAATGATAGAACAAGAGGAGAAACAAATCTTACCTCACAAAGAGTCGGTGGAAATTGTGAGCTTGGGAGAAGGAAAAGAGGTGAAAATTGGAGCTAGTATCACTGTAGAAATAAAGCAAGACCTCATCGAGTTGCTCCGGGAATTTAAGGATGTCTTCGCCTGGTCATATCAAGACATGCCCGGATTGAATACCGATATCGTGGTGCATCGACTCCCTATAAAAGAAGAATGTAGGCCAATTCAACAGAAACTTCGAAGGATGAGACCCGATGTGTTGTTGAAGATAAAAGAAGAGGTCAAGAAGCAGTTCGACGCTGGTTTCTTACAAGTGGTCAAGTACTCAGAATGGGTAGCCAACATAGTCCCAGTTTCTAAGAAAGATGGGAAGGTACGAATGTGCGTGGATTATCGAGATCTGAACAAAGCCAGCCCAAAAGACAATTTCCCATTGCCTCACATTGATACGCTAGTAGATAACACGGCAGGTTACTCACTTTTCTCATTTATGGACGGCTTCTCGGGGTACAACCAGATAAAGATGCATCCAGAAGACATGGAAAAGACCACATTCGTAACCATGTGGGGGACATTTTGTTATAAAGTGATGCCATTCGGGCTGAAAAATGCAGGAGCAACATATCAGAGGGCCATGGTAGCTTTATTCCATGATATGATGCACAAGGAGATCGAAGTTTACGTCGATGACAAGATTGTAAAATCCAGAACAGAAAAAGAGCATGTGCAAGTCCTGAGGAAATTATTCTTAAGGTTAAGAAAGTTCCAACTAAAGCTCAATCCCGCAAAGTGTACCTTGAGCCCTGGGTCAGAAAATCTGTTGGGGTTTGTGGTCGATGAGAAAGGAATTGAGATTGACCCAGATTAAGTCAGGGCTATACAAGAATTACCTCCACCACGCACTCAAAAAGAAGTTCGAGGCTTCCTAGGAAGATCGAATTACATTGCTCGATTCATTTCACAACCGAGTGAGAAATGTGATCCAATATTTCGTCTCCTTAGGAAACATAACCTGTGTGTTTGGGATGAGAAGTGCAAAAACTTTTGACAAGGTCAAGCATTACCTATCCAATGCCCCAGTCTCGATGCCACCTTGTCCGGATAAACCATCGATCTCTGTACTTGGCGGTGATTCGAGAATTCCATGGGATGCGTGCTAGGCCAACATGACGAGATCGGAAGAAAAGAAAGAGCAATATACTATCTTAGCAAGAAATTCATGAATGTGAGACGAGATATTCGCTGATCGAGAAGTTGTGTTGTGCTTTGATTTGGACAACTCAAGATCCTGAGGCAATACATTGTACCACACGACTTGGCTAATCTCGAAATTAGATCCTTTGAAGTATATGATGGAGTCAAATGCTTTGAACGGAAGAATGGCCCGTTGGCAAATTCTGCTTTCCGAGTTTGACATAGTCTACGTGAATCAAAAGGCTATAAAAGGAAGTGCAATAGCATTTTTGGTGATGAGAGCTCTAGAAGATTATGAGCCATTGAGCTTTGATTTCCCGAATGAGGATCTAATGTATGTTGCAACCACGGAAGAAGAATATCAAGAAGACCACCCTTGGAAGCTGAATTTTGACGGAGCATCAAATGCCGTAGGCAATGGAATCAGGGCAGTCTTGGTATCCCCAAATGGAGATCATTATCCTTTCACCAGTAAATTGGATTTTGACTGTACAAACAACATGGCGGAATACGAGGCATGCGTCATGGGCATCTGTGCAGCCATAGAACGCAAAATAAAAGTGCTGGAGGTATACGGAGATTCTGCATTAGTAATCTACCAGCTTAAAGGTGAATGGGAGACAAGAGATCCGAAGTTGATCAATTATCGAAGGCTGGTTCTTGAGCTAATCGAGGAGTTTGACGATGTCACTTTCTGCTATCTCCCACGAGATGAAAATCAGATGGCTGACGCCTTGGCAACCTTAGCTTTTATGATCAAAGTAAACAAGCAAGAGGACATGAAGCCTATCCAAATGAGTATTTACGAGGCCCCGGCTCATTGCTGCAACATTGAAGAAGAAGAAGAGAAAGATGATCATCCTTGGTATCAGGATATTTTACAATATGTGAAGAGTCGTGAATACCCAGACCAGGCGTCTGAGAATGATAAAAGGACACTAAGAAGGCTGGCTAGTGACTACGTCTTGGATGGAGAGATCTTATACAAGAGAAGAAAAGACCAAGTGCTCTTAAGATGTGTAGACGCTGTCGAGGCTAAGCAAATCCTGGAAGAGGTTCATGAGGGTGTCTGCGGGACACATGCTAATAGTTTCACCATGGCCAGACAGATCATGAGATTTGGGTATTATTGGTCCACTATGGAAGGAGATTGCATCAGCTATGCCAAGAAGTGCCATAAATGTCAAATTTATGGAGATAAAATTCATGTACCTCCTTCACCCCTTCATGTCATGACTTCTCCATGGCCTTTCTCTATGTGGGGCATGGATGTCATAGGGCCAATCTCGCCAAAGGCATCTAATGGACATCGATTTATCTTTGTGGTCATTGATTACTTCACCAAATGGGTAGAAGCCACATCTTATGCCAACGTCACAAAGTCGGCAGTCAGTAAGTTCTTAAAGAAAGAAATCATATGTCGATATGGGATGCCCGAGCGAATCATATCGGACAATGCGAACTTGAACAATAGCACGATAGCGGAGGTCCAGAGCGTTCAAGATTAAACATCATAACTCGTCACCAGACGCCCAAAGATGAATGGTGCGAAGAGAAGCGCCAATAAAAACATAAAGAAAATCGTGGGGAAGATATTTGAAACTTACAGAGATTGGCACGATAAATTACCATTTGCCTCTGTATGCTCACCGAACGTCGGTGGAGAACATCTACCAAGGGCAACACCATTCTCTTTAGTTTATGGGATGGAGGCGGTTCTACCTATTGAGGTCGAGATTCCCTCCTACGCTGCATTACTTTGAGTTAAAATTAGATGAAGCGAGAATGGATCCGGTCTCGATATGACCAGTTGAACTTGATTGAGGAAAAGAGGCTAAAGGCTATCCGTCATAGTCAAATGTATCAAAAGAGAATAATGCGAGCCTATAATAAGAAAGTTCGCCCCAGGGAATTCCATGAAGGAGACCTTGTTTTGAAAAAGATCCTTCCCATACAAAAAGACTTCAGAGGAAAATGGATGCCTAATTGGGAAGGACTTTATGTGGTAAAAAAGGCTTTCTCTGGAGGAGCTCTAATTTTGACCGAGATGGATGGTAAAAGTCTGCCTAATCCTGTGAATTCGGATTCGGTCAAGAGGTACTTCACCTAAAAAAAAAAAATGGAGAGGCCAAGGCGAAAACCCGCAAAAGGGCGCTTTGAGACCAAAGAGGTTTTGAGTTGAAAACCCAGGAATGGGCAATTCAAATTTTGATCAAAGTTGGGGCATACAGTGATCCTGTTTTCTCTGAATTGATGAGGAGGAGAAATGCTACATCTTGGGGCATCAACGAAATACTCTTGGTCTTCTAAATGCATACCGAGTTCAGAGGGTCTCTGAGAAATTCGTGCAACAAAGCTCACACTGTTGATATTTGGAGCACTTTCTTATCTAATTCACTTTGCATTTTTGGCAGAATGTGCTATCTTGATTAATTCGCTAGTTTTCATTTTGTATCTTGGCAAATTTGCTATCCAGATTACTCTGTTCACTTCGAGCTTCATTCTCAAAATAAAATTCCATCTTGTCTACCCAATAATCTGTTTCAAGCATTTTTCGTTGAAATGATGATAAATGGACTAATAATATTCAAAAAGGAGTTCTGCATATTACTCTGAAGTGCTTCTAAACGATACAAGGACCCGAAATGGGACTAATTAGTTTGAATTACCCTAAACTCAAGGGCGTGTAATATCAAATTAAAAAATGACATTCTCATATCATTCATGACACATCTAATTAGGAGCATTTGATTCATTTCGATCATAGCATCCTAGTTATTTGACACATTCATAACACATCTAGTTAGGAGCATCTGATTCATTTCGATCATAGCATCCTAATCATTTGGCATAAGCATAGATACGTGGAATTGATTCTACAGGTCATGTCTCTAGAGTCAGTGAATTCACCAGCTTTAACCCCCTAAGCAGTAGGGTAACAAGCTGAATTCACCAAGCTTTAACCCCCTAAGCAGTAGGGTAATAGGCTGAAAATTACAGATCTTGTCTCCCTGAAGTTACAGTGGAACAGATCAAAGACGGCGAATCTTGCCCTCTCGGAAGTTGCGTGGCGATTCAAGCCACCAGGCTTTAACCCCTAAGCGAAGAGGGTAACAAGCGAATTTGCAGATCTCATCACCCTATGCAGTAGGGAAACAGATCAAAGAAGATGGGCCTTAACCCCCTAAGCTGTAGGGTAACAGGCTGAAAATCACAGATCTTGCCTTCCTGAAGTTGCAGTGAAGCAGATCAAAGACGAAAGGTCTTAAATCCCTAAGCAGTAGGGTAACGAGCTGAATTGACGAAGTCTTATCTCCCTGAAGTTGCAGTAGAGCAGACTGAAGATAGCAAATCTTATTTCCCTGAAGTTGCAGTGGAATAGATTGAAGCTAAATTACAGATCTTATCTCTCTGAAGTGGCAGTAGAGTAGATCAAAACAAACCTTATCTCCCTGAAGTTGCAGTGGAGCAGGTCAAAATTACAAGTCTTATATCCCTGAAGTCGCAGTGGAGCAGACTGAAGATAGCAAATCGTATTTCCCTGAAGTTGCAGTGGAATAGATTGAAGCTATAAATAAACAAACCTTACCTTCTGGAAGCTGCAGTAGAGCAGTTAAGCGAAGTGATGTAACAAGATTGGAATGAAGCTACCTGAAGAAAAGGAGCGCTAAACAAGTCCAGACACGGTGAGACCGAGCAAAATTGGTCTTTCTTAAGTCTTTGCTCTGTTCTCGTTATACGACAACAAGCAAAGAGGGGCAGCTATACAAGCCCAATTTTGCTGGCCCAATTAATCCAACTAGAATACCCAAACAGAAGCCCATTAAATTAAAATCCCTAAACAAGCCTAAGACCCAAACTAACCTACCCAAACCCCAAACAGGCCCAATGCCTACATCAGCCCGAAAATCAAAACAAAAATATAAAAAAACCCTAGCCTAAACCGCCTAATCAGCACCATCCCATCACCACTTGCCTCCACCGCCCTTGTCACTGTGCCACCGCCCAAGACCACCTGCAAGCATTAATAAGAATAGACATAAGGCAAGGATGAGAGGAGATGAACGGCTATTTAAAGCCGGATAAAAAAACCATTTGTAAGTTTTTGCATTCTTGAGTGAAAATAGAAACAATATTGAATTCTAAAATACAAAGCAAAGAATAGATATCAACAATATATCAAGGGCGTAAAACGAAACTCAAGGAGGAGATCATAATCAAAATCAAAGGTTTTCTAAATCCTCTAAGTTTGAATCGGTTTTCCTTTTCTTTTCTTTACCTTTTCTTTGTTTACATGCATGTATACATATATTAAAAACAGTGAAAAATATAAAAAATAAAAATTTTACCTTTTGAAACTCCGCCACCGCGGTGCACGGTGGCGCGACGGCAATGCAGACGGTGGTCAGTGGCGTGGACGGACGGTGATCAGCACACTGGCCGGAATCACCCATCCCCTCTCCTCTCCTTTTTTTTTCCCTCAAGCAGCTCAAATGAAATTTTTCAAAAGAATTTTGGCTTTTATAGGCACACGGAAACGGCGCCGTTTTAGGCCCTACTCCCACAGGCCAAAACGACACCGTTTGGCACTTGACCCGGCCTCCGACCCGAAATCCGGTCCGACCCGCCTCAGGATCCGCGTGTTTTTGGACCAAGGGTCTATTTGCGCCCTTGGTCCTTCCGCTTTTCACCTGTTTTGCAATCAAGTTTTTAATTCTCTTAAATTAGCCCTGAAGTGTATCGCCTTTTGTGATTCAATCCTCCCTCCTGCGACGTCGTTTTAAGGGTGCGGGTAAATTACCCTTTTGATCCTCTGCAGACGTGCGCGCATTCAAAGGGGTCCCTTCTTTCATTTTTTTTTAAATTTGGCCCCAAAACCTTACTTTTGACTCGAATTTAGTCCCCTTTTTTTAGATTTAGGCTGGTTTTAAATTATTTACCATTTTTTATTTTTTTATTATTTACTATCCTATATATTATTGTTATTATTATTATTATTAACATATTTTGCTACTATTAGAATTGCTCCTTTAGATTCAATCAATATTCGTATATACACATATTTTATATATATATATTTATAGTTTTTTTATATAATATTATTATTCTTAATATATATTTTACATGCATATTTAAATACTATGTCATATACATATTTTTTAAAATACCATGTTATATACGTACTATCATTATATCCATTTTACCTCTACTATACTCGCTATTAATATTAATATATGTTTTATTACATGTACTCATTTCACATATGTATCCCGCTTATATTTTATCACATATACTTTTATTTCTATTATTACATATATATTTTTATTACCTTACGTATCATCATCGTTTTATATTATTATTATTATTATTATTATTATTATTATTATTATTATTATTATTATTATTTTTGTCATCATTATCACTTTTATTTTGCCATGTTATTTATTTATTTACTTACGTGTTCGATCATTTTATTTACCTCATGCTTTTGTTTATATTTTTATATTACTAACCTTGCTTTCATCCTTTTATAATTTCTCACATCATCATTATTGACACTGCCGCACTTATTGTTACGTATTAGCGCCATAATTTGATTTTATGTTTTACTAAATCACGTTATATTTTTTAAATACATTAACGATTCTTTCATATAAGCGATATTCGGTATTAGGTAAATCGAGATAATCGTGCCCTAACTTACTGGGTTTCGATTTTTCTCATTTGACCTAAACAACGGAATATTCTCTCTTAAATCACAATATGAGTCTTAAAAATGCTTATTCTCGGAGGTACGAAGTGTGGTGCCCTAACTTACCGGGTATAACATCTTGACACCTCGAAATAAGAGTTTTACAAATAAAGGCAATATTCGGAGTTTGAAAACTCGAGGAAACGTGCCCTAACTTACTGGGTTTTGATTTCCTTCGTTCATTCTAACTAACCGAATATCCTTTTAAAAGAAATTAAAAATACATTGATTTTAAATAAAGGACTAGCCCAGTCTCAAAGTGCGAGATATTGTGTCCTAACTTACTGGATGTGGTATTTCATTATTGCGAGACGGGAAAGTCTTTAACATTTAAACTTTTTACAAAGAAAGGGATCGTATTTCAAAGTATTTTAAGTTTTCAAATTTTCGACATTAAGACACTAATTAATCAACTAGGTACCAATTTTTGGGCGTATCGAGGGTGCTGATCCTTCCTCGTGCGTAACCGACTCCCGAACTCATTTTCTGTTTTTCGTAGACCAAAAATTATCGTTTTAGTAAATCTTAGATTTTATTAAAATGATTAATCGAAGGTGATCCGATCACACCTCATTAAAAAAGGATTGGTGGCGACTCCCCTTTTTCGTTTTCATTTTCAAAAATCCAAGTCGACTAACCGTTTCACCAAAAAAAAAAAAGGTTACGACACAGGAAAGACCAATCCTAGTTGTTCAATGTCTGGGACAATTACAACCGACAGTGTAACTTTTCCATTAAATTCATCTTTCTAGTTTCCAAAACTCCTAAAACAAGTTCTCTTGATTGATAGCCTTTAGCTTCTCTATTTGTCACATTGGTGGAGTGCCCAAAAATTCATACTTGTTACACTCAATGTTATTTGACCTCTTGAAGGTATTTATTATACAAGTTCTGATATGTTTTCTTTTTCTTTTGCTAAGCCGATGAATTCATTAATAAAAAAGACCTCCAAACAGGGATACAAAATCCAAGGATACCATAAATCGAAAGAAAGGTAACCCTAATTATCCACATCTCCTTTTGCTCTTCTTCATCATTGACCTCCTTCTTCTTCTTCTGCTGATATCTGAAGATGAAATAAGAAGAGTTGATTAACTCATCATAGTAATAGTAAGCCTTCATTGAGCGAGAACAAGTAAATAAAGCAAGGGATATTAACAGAATCCAATATACCCTTATCGCCATTTTTCTCCGACGCCATTACTACTCTATCAACAACTCTTGAACCTTCAATTTCAACTCCTATCCTCGGAACCCCTCTGATTGTTCATATGCTTCTTCAGATTTCCCCTGCAAATAAACAAACTAGCATTAAACATCCAATTCCGTAAGAAAATAACATCAAATAGAGAAAAGCCAACAAAAACTATATTTGAAGCACACAAAAACACAAATCCAATCAAGGCTGCATATTGACAGAAAATTGAGCATCCATTACTTCCGGCATATATGTGTATGTGTATATATATATGTGTAACATTAAGTTATTAACAAAAAATAATTTAAGAAATATATATATTTATAATAAATTAATATATTTTAATTATATCCAATAATTCAAATAAGAAATATGATTTTATGTTAATTAATGTAATTAAAAATAAAATATTTAAAAAATTAATTAAATATGCAAAATCACATATAATACTTGTGACATTAGAAGCTAATAATATTAAATACTAGAGATGTAAACTACTTAGGTTTAGCTTAAATAAGCTTGGTTATTTTTAAGTCGAAGAATCCAAATTAAATTGGAGTAAATTAAA
This sequence comes from Gossypium anomalum, assembly GCA_025698475.1. Taxonomy (NCBI): domain Eukaryota; kingdom Viridiplantae; phylum Streptophyta; class Magnoliopsida; order Malvales; family Malvaceae; genus Gossypium; species Gossypium anomalum. The sequence goes on from CM046964.1 coordinate 67,790,832, forward strand.
TTTGAACATCTCAATACGTAATTTTAAAAAGCTTACAATTCATTTCACAAAAAAAAAAAAAAAATCTTACAATTCAAGTTGAATATTATATCAACGTTTTTGTTATCAGATCAGTGATCGAACTAATTAGGCCATCGATTTGCAGTATGTTAGATTCAAATAAATTAAATTATTAAAAATCATAAAAATAAAAACATTAATAATTATAAAATACAATTCAATTAGTTCAACTGTTTTTAGCCCAGTTTACATATGAGATAAATTTTTTTTACCTTTCCAAATCGATATCTTGATCGATTCCTAGTCCAACAGGATAATCCAATATGATTTAAACAACATTGAATTATAATTTTTGTACTATTGATTTTTTTTAAAAATATTTGAACCATTGAACACTATATATATTTTACTTTTAATGAATTATATATATACACGTATAAATGCTTCAAGAAATAAATAAATAAATGGTAAATTTACTATCGATTATGGAAATGACCACATGAAAGCTCGAGACCTCTCTTCCTAATAGGACATATAGGGAATAGGATCAAATTCATGTGTAAAGTGAATGACAATTTACAGCAAATATAATCACAAGTAATAGAAAGAAAAATTCACATCAATTGATCAATAAAGTCACAAATACAACTTACAACAAAAACCTTAAAGCCAAGCCCTAAAATAGATGGACTCTCAAAACCAAAGTCTGCAGTGGAGTCGCTAAGTTGTTATAACATGTTAAGGATGAACTTAACAAGCTAGACACGAAAATCTAAAAAGTGAAGTTGTCGTTAACCAATTCGAGTTTTGTCGGTTAGTCACCTATCACCAAAGTTCTAAGGTTAAACCTAAGACAAATGTAAGGGAAAATTTTAAAACTAAAGAACGATCTCATGATCAAATCTGGATTCAAGAATATAGTTACGTGTAGAAAAGATGAAAGTACCCTCACAACACCTATTCGAAGATAATCCTACAAAGCTTAGTGTTTAAGGTTTTGAAATTCAAGTATTGACTCCAAATAAACTTAATCTAAAGGAAACAAGATGTCCAAATATATAATACTAAATGAAATTCGAAATTCTATAATTATTATCTAAATTTCAAAGTTACTAAAAAAAAGTGTAAAATTCTAAAAATAAGCAGAATTAAACTTAAAATTCTAGGATTTTAAAATCTAACATTAAGAACTTAAAAATTCTAAAATGTAGAAAAATGAAAATTTAAAATCTATAAAGTGAAAGACCTTTGAATCAAAATTTTAGACTAAAATCAAATTAAATCTATTAACATCCTAACATCTAAAATGTACTAAAATAAAAATTAAAAAACAAGTGAAAAAGCATTGATCGTGGACTAAGTTTTGCTTCGATGTTTTCTAAATAATTCTAAAGTGTATTATTATTGTTAAAAAAAAAAAAACTAAGTTGAAAAAAGATTTCTGAGTTCTTTCTCATCATAAAACCCCACACGTAGCAGGTCCATAAATACTGTGGGAACAAATTTGATATTGTTTATTTTTCTTGCCAATGATGTATACATGGTTATTAGCTGGCTGGTATTTCAAAATATATTGAATATATTCAACATAAATCACATATATTATATTGAAGAAAAAAAGGTTACATATAATAAAGATTGTATGTGATGAGGAGAGTTGATTTTTCCATAAAAGATTCTGAATTGGAAAACTTTAGCTTGATTGTGAGGAAATTGACAGTAAAGTTGAATTGGAAAACTTTAGCTTGATTGTGAGGAAACTGTGAAGATATCCAAATATCTAAAAAATTCAAAATTCTACAATTATTGTCTAAATTTCAAAGTTAACTAAAATAAAATAAAATTCTTAAACTAAAGCTGAATTAAAGTTAAAATTCTAATATTTTAAAATCAAACCTTAAGAACTTAAAAATTCTAAAATATAGAAAAATGAAAATTTAAAACCTATAAATTGAAAGACCTTTGGAATCCAGATTTCATACAAAAAATAAAATTAAATCTATTAAAAACCTAACATCTAAATTCTAAGACTAATAAAAATTGGAAAACAGGTGAAAAAGCTTAGCTAATTTAAACATGGCCTCACCCTTAACCATTTCCCTTGTTCTAGGGATACTGCAGGTCACCATCCTTCTAATTTCCTTTGTTGCAATTGCGTCAATAGCATATTTCCCGCCATTGGAGTCCGAAGTGATGGTTGTGGTAGAAAGTGGGTGGTGGAGTACCTATGGCAGCAATGCTCCACAACCTTACAAGTTGTCAGGTATATCATACAACACTGCTGGAAGCACCTTCGAAATTACCAGATGTTATGAGTTCATTACCGAGGTTGGAGATAGATTTGGGAAATTAAATTTCCCTTCATTTCCAAATCTTGTCCTTCTTGATCTTAGTGGTTGTCAATTTCATGGAAATATCCCGTGTCGAGACCATTTTTAAATTGAATTTTTAAAAATGGGAATCAACTTTAAAAACGAAAACGGGAGTCGCCACCAATCTTTTTAGGTGTGATTGGATCACCTTTAAAACATTTTGTTTTAAAATCATTAGTTTTGGTCTCTGAAATAAAAAGAACGGGTTGGGAGCCGGTTACGCATTTGAGGAAGGATTAGCACCCTCGTATCGCCCAATAATTGGTACCTAATTAATTATCAAATGTCTTTAAGGTCGGAAATTAGAAATTTTAAGATGCAATCCTCTTTTAATATTTTTGATTTTTTGTTTTGAAAATTAGGGTTCACTTATATCAAATAAATCAAAATATTTCGTCCAATAAGTTAGGACACCATATTTTTAGAATATTTGGCACTAAGTTAGCCTTTTGAAAATTCCTATTTTGAAACGACAAAACGCCACATCCAGTAAGTTAGGACACAACGTTTTGAAATTCCAAGATAGTTGCTTGTATTTTGAAAATTTTAAAAGTTTAGAAGGGTATTTGACTATTCGAACTCAACGAGAAAAATTACAACCCAATAAGTTAGGGCACTACTTTTCCCGAAGTTTCCAAACACTAAGCATTGCCTTTTTATTTTTGAAAACTTTAGAGTCTCGTTTTTTAAATTGATGCATGAATGAGCATATTTACATTATGGAATAACATACAATATAACATATTATCATAATAAGTAAGTAAAAACATGAATTTAAACAAATTTTAAACAACGAACATAGCAAATTAAAAACAAGTAAAATATACATACAAAAAAATATACGATATACATTAAAAATGAATAAGTAAGCATATAAACTTATAAGATATAATTCTATATACATTTTAATAAACCAATAGACACAAAGAAAAAAAAACGGTGCATAGCATACAATTTAACATAAACATGCCTAAAATAACACCAACATACATGTCAATTCTAAAATACGACTTCTAACCATAATTATAAAATAACATTATAAATTATATGTAGGATTTAATCAACTAAACAATATCGAAATAATAAAAAAAACAAAGATAAATAAGTAAAATGTATAAAATAAAAATAAATAGAAATAAGACATTTAAAAGTATAATATAAAAATGATAAAAGAGAACCCCCATTTTTAAAATAATGATATCTACATATAAGTTATATTATAAAATATAATAGTTATACATAAAAATGTACTAAATATTAATATTACATTTATTTATAAAACTTTAAAGATGTATATAACTAATAAAATAATATAATATATACTTTATAATAAAATAAAGGTAATATAAGGAAATATAATATAATATATATTAAAGAAAAGTATTATGATATATAGTAAAATATAATACTTAATAAAAATATATAAATAGAATATGACGAAATACAATATGATAACGGATATAATAATAATATAATAAGTATTTTTCATATAAAAATATAGGAAAATAAATAATCTATAATATATAACCTATAAAAGTAATAGAATAAGTATTATATACATATTTGAAAAATGATGAAATTAAAATAAAAAAGGGTTGAAAAACTAAGATAGACGAAGAATAAAATAAGAACAAACCACAGAGAGTAAGAACGCAAGAGGGAGAGAAATTTGAGTGAATGCTCCCAAGAATTCTTATTGCTTCCCAAAACTCCAGTGTGATTTAAAATGAAGGGAGAGGCATCTATTTATAGTTGAGCCTCCCCAAATCCAACGGTACAGATCAATTACATCAACGGTTAAGATTAAAGGATATCTACAAATTAAATCTCCAAGATTACAAAATCATATCTTCTAAGATTGTATATCATATCTAAGATTGCAATCATATCTAAGATTATATCATATCTAAGATTGCAATCATATCTAAGATTGTATCATATCTAAGATTGCATATCATATCTAAGATTGCATATCATTGAAGATTATATTTCCATATGAGTCAAGCTTGTAGATAGACCTTAAATCATTTCAAGTAATGGGCCATTCCGATCGGGCCAAATTATATTTGTAATTTTGTACTGAACTTTGGATTTCGTTTTTTTTTTGGGGTTTTTTTTTTTGGATTTATTTTTGGGCTCGGGCAAAATTAAGTGTCTACAGCTGCCCCTCTTTGCTCATTGCTGTGTAACAGGAATAGAGCAAAGACTATAAAAGGACCAATTTTGCCCGGGCTCACCGAGTCTTGAATTCTTGATCCTTGATCTTCTTTAAATGGCCTCTTGACGGCTTCAATCTGCTTCACTGCAACTCAGGAAGGCGATATCTGCTATCTTTGATCTACTCTCCGTCGAACACAGAGACGCCAAATCTGTTTCTTCGATTTGTTCCCTGACAATACAGAGATGCCAAATCTGCTATGTCTTCAATTTACTCCTTATAAGCACAAGGATACCAAATCATCTTGGATCTATTTGAGAACATCTGAGAGTCAAATCTGCTATGTCCTCGATTTGTTCCTTGTAAACACAAGAATTATAATATTAGAGAACCTTAGCATTTCATATCATTATAATATTAATTATAAAATTAATTGTTCCATCCCTCTACAACTAGGGAATCTAAATAAACTTTTTAGCTTAAATTTGAGTTTGACCAATCTTACAGGACAAATTTCTTCATTTCTTGGGCTTTTGACCAATCTTTAAGCATTTACGTTCGGATAGGTATCAGATTGATGAGGGTAATAATATAATCCCTCAAAATTTGTGGAATTTGAGAGGTATTGTGACTTTACACTTAACTCAATGTGGAATTGTTCGTCCAATCCCTTTTGCTTTGAGTCAATTATTCAATCTCCAATATTCAATTCTTTGGGGCAACAAAATAAATAGATCTATCCTTTAAAAAATTGGATATTTGAGAAATTTGGATCTCTGTGACAATAGAGTTGTCAATTCAATACCTATTACTCTATACCAATTAACCAATTTGGAAACTTTGTACCTTTATTATAACCAACTTCAAGGTTCAATCCCTCAAGATTTTGAAAATTTGAAGAACATCAACCTTTTATCCCTCATTGGTCAAATTCCCCTAGCTTTGTGTCATTTGATGAAACTGGAGTACATTTTAGTCTCCCAAAACAAATTAAGTGGCACAATCCCTTCTTGTATTGGTCGTTTATCGAAGGTGCAGTACATAAGCCTTGGTTCAAATCTATTGAAAGATCCTATTCTTGAAGAAATTTGTAATTTAGCAAATTTAACTTCATTGGACCTTTCCCAAAATAAATTGTTTATATTAAAAAAAAAAAGAAATCTTGTTCTTAAAAAAAATGATACAAAAGTTTACTACTCATCAACTATAGAATCAACGGTATGTGAAAGCTAAAATCTGCAATTTGTGCTTAATCCTCAATGTTTTGATAGATGTAAACATTGTAGCAGCCATGATGCTTGTAGGGTAAATACAAAATTTCCAACTACTGAATCCAAAGAAAAGAAACAACTATCTCCGTGTTCCGGGAATAGAACCCTTAATATCTCACTAGTTTAGGCCATCAATCCATGGTAGATGAAGCGACTTTTTGGCTATTATGGAGAACAGCTCCTTTGCAATTTAGTCCAAAAATCTCAATTAACTCAATTTCTTCTCTCTTTCAACTTAACCCAAGCTCATTCAAAACCTATTAACGACCAACAATGACTTCTCAAACTCTTGAATTAGAATTTTCCATATGAAATTCGCTATAAAAAATTTAATTCTCGTTTAACTTTTGCGGTATTTTATCAGAGTTTTGTGAAATTTAATATATTGACCATTGTTTTTCACATAGAAAGAAAGCACAAAGGTGGATCAAATTGGAGAATTTCTTTGTTATCATATCGCGTAAACCGCGTTTAATTAGACGAGTCTGAGAAACAATTAATCATGTTTTGTTGGCCTCTAAAAGCTAAAAAAGTAAGTTGGCAAACAAGTGAAAAAGCGTTGATCATGGATTAGGTTTTGCTAAAGTGCATTAGTTTTTTTTAAACCCTAAGTTGAAAGAAGGTTTCTGAGTTGTTTCCTATCATAAAACCCCACACGTAAAGTTAGTCATTTACAGAACTCTTAATTATTACTTTAAGCAAGAAATATTGAACATTTAAGATGAAATTACAGCAGCAGGTCCACAAATATCGTGGGAACAAATTTGATATTGTTTATTGTTCTTGCTGGTTTTTCAAAATATATTGAAATCGAAAAAAAAAATTACATAAAATAAAGATTGTATGTGATGAGATTTTGAATTGGAAAACTTCAGCTTGATTGTGAGGAAATTGTCAATAAACTTCAGATTTCATTTTATCGTCCTTCTTTGCAAATCTTTCTTGGAAATTTCTAATGTATACTGAATTAGAAAAGAAGATGTCACGAGAGCAAATGAGGTGCATTGCACAATTTATGGGACAGATACTTGCTCTACTGATTAGCGTGTAGAGGGTAGGGGTGTAATCGAGTCGAACTTGAATATTGTTAAGCTCAACTTAAAATTTGGAACTTGATAGTTTGAGTTCAATCGAACACCTGCTATTAGTTCGAGCTTACTTGAGATATAATTGAGCTACTTGAACTTGAACTCGATTAAGGCCGTTTATTAATTTTTATACTCGAATTCGACTCGATAATTAAGGGCAATAACATAACTTAATAATATAAAAAATATGAAAAACATGTTAAGACTCACAAGCTATTTAAGTCAAGTATTACTAAGTTAGAATTTGGCTCGATTGATAGCTCGAGCTCATCTCAATAATTACTTAATCGAATTCGAATTTTTTTCGATTCAAACTCGAGTAATCTTGCAAGTATTAGTATCTCATTTACACCCCTAATAGAGGGGATGGAGGACAAAAAAAAATTGACTCTTAGAAAATAGGGTTCTTTTACACGTAATATATAATATATGAGTAAAGTACATTAGTTGTCACCCAACAATGAAGTTTTTTTTTATTCACCCAACTTAAAAAAGATATAAAATAGTCATTCAATTATTCAATTTTATTTTTGTTTGGTCATCCAACTATCTTTAATTTTTAGGTGTTTCTAGTTTTACGTTAGCCGGTTGGTGACAATAAAATAAAATAAAATAGTTGAATGACCATTTTATAACTTTTCATAATTAAATGATAAAAGAAAATACTAATAATTGAATTATTATTTTGTAATTTTTTATAGTGACTAAAAAATAAGTAGTTTGAATACTTTATCCATAATATATTCACATGTTGCGGACCAAATGGTGATGGCCAACTACAGTCCATAAAAACGGCTCAAACATTAAAAAGGATGAGCTATAAAAAATATGAAATACATGTTGAGACTCGCAAGTTGTTCAAATCAAGTATTACTAAGCTCGAATTTGGCTCGATTGATAGCTCGAGTTCAGCTCAATAATTACCGAATTGAATTTGAATTTTTTTCAACTCGAAATGGAGTAATCTTGCAAGTATCAATATCTTATTTACACCCCTAATAGAGGGGATTGAAAAGGACAAAAAAAAAATGACTCTTAGCAAATAAGGTTCTTTTACATGTATAAGATAATATATGAGTAAAGTATATTAGTTGTCACCCAACTATGGAATTTTTTATTTATCCAACTTTGAAAATATACAAAATGGTCAATTAACTATTTAATTTTATCTTTGTTTGGTCACTCAACTATCTTAATTATTTTGGTATTTCTATTTTTATATTAGCCAGTTGACGACAGAAAAGATAAAATTAAATAGTTAGACAATTATTTTATAACTTTTCATAATTAGATTATCGAAAATGAAATTTATTAATTTTGATGATTAAAACAACCATAATTTATTCACCTCGGCAATACTTTATCCATAACATATTCACATGTTGCGGACCAAATGGTGTTGGCCAACTACAGTCTATAAAAACGGCTCAAACATTAAAAATGATAAGCTATAAAGTATGAATACCTTTGTTTGTACTATGGGATTAATATTTAATGGTGCATTGTGATATGTGCAGTATGTTAATAAATATTTAATATTCTTGTATCTTGTGCATTAATTTTAACAGTATATTATTAAATATTTAATAGTTTTGTCTTTGGAGTTTCATTTGTTTATTGAATTATAAAGTATAGGATATTTGTAATTTATATTATATCATAAAATGAAAATGTATACCTACTTTAAAATGTATGGACAATATATTGTATCATAAAATGAAAATGAAAACGTATATTTATGGACAATTATTTGATAGAAGTGTTGGACTTTTGTTTGGGAACCTACATCGTATCAAAAATTTTATATATATATATATATAAGTACGCGTTTAAGAAAACTTTTAAAAAGAAGACAAAATGCTACTTAACTCTGCTTCTGTTTCCTTAAAATCTGACTTCTTCAACCCAATCTAAATCTTCTTTCATTTCCCTCAAACAACGGAAATGGGTTTTCACTTCATCCTCCTACTCCTCTTCCTCTTCCTGTTATGCCCAATATTACAAGCTGCAGAATCTCAAGAAACTGCCTGTGGAGAAGAAGTATGCGGAAATGTTACAATTTTTTCCCTTTTTGGAATCAATAGAAGCTGCTATACTAAACCTTGGTTTAGACTGACTTGCAAACCAACCCCTAATGGGGAAAAGCCATTCATAAACATAAATGCCATCGATCTGGAGGTAGTTCAACCCGCATATGTAAACTTAGACACCATTGTCATCAATAACCCAGTTACTCACATTAATTGTGATCATATAAACGAGGCTAGTGTGAGTGTGAATCTCTCAGGCACTCCCTTTTTCTTCTCAAGTGAGAAGAATTATTACGGGTCAGTAGGTTGCGGAAATTTGGCTACTATTTTACGTAACGAAGCTGATTCACTTGGCGACTGCGTTCAACCAAGGTGTGACGATGGCGCTTCTGAATCTGGCTGCTTTACTCAAATTACGGGCAACTTCACTTCCTATACTGTAAACATGACAGCCATGTATCTTGACAGCAACAGATGCGCTTCTGGTTTCTTCTTTTACAAGTTCTTATCCCCTAATGCTTACCCATTACCCACTGGCATCAACATTGGAACCACGCATGTTCCCGCCGCGCTCAACTGGAAATCCACCTATTGCGGTAACGAAGGTCAGTCACGCGCTGCCTTTTCAATTGCTTAGCTTTCATTTTTCTTCTTTTAATTCAGTTAATGTATAGATTTTGCTAATTGTTTAAAATCAGTCTTTAGAATCATTCATTTTGTGTATTAATATTTTCCTTTTTCAAAAATTTATACCTAAAAGTTTTGTATTTCAAAAACTTAAATTAATACCTAAAAGTTTTTACGTAAAAAACTTATACCTTGAAGGTTTTTGAAGGGCAAGTATCTTTAATTAGAAATATTGAATGACATCAAATTCAACCATAAGATTTATATTAATTATTGAATTAAAAAAGTTACTTAGAGTATCACTTTTCATATGACTTTTTTAAGTAAATATTTATTTATTTTAATAATTAAAGATAAAGAATGAAATTATTTAAAGTGAAATCTAAGCTTTCATATTTACAATATAATATTTTTGTCACTAAACAAATAGATTGTTAGCATATGTACCTTCTTCTTACATAATTATATATATTTTAATGACACATTGCTTTTATTTCCTACAAACATTGGATGTACATACATTTAGTAGATTTTGTAATTTACTTCGTTCTTGCTAAGCCCGCAGGATGCACAATACAAATACCAATATTTGGATCAACCAACATCAACACCTACAAGGTAGATTCATGTGGGAATGTTACTTTTCACTATCCTTTTAGAATGAAGGATCAAGATAATTCTAATGACTGGTTCAAAGTAATTTGCAACAAAACCGTCAATGGGGAAGAAGTGCCTTTCTTAAACATAAATGGCATGAATATGCAAATACTGGGCTTTGATTTTTTGGTAGGCACTGTCAAGGTCAACCATCCAATAACTTACTTCAACTGTCCAAAACACCATTACAGTGGGATGAGTCTCATCTTAACAGGCTCCCGCTTTTACTAGTCAAATTACTACAACATCTTCTGGTCTTCGGGTTGCGGTAATTTGGTAACTGTTTTTGGCAACGAAACAAATAATTTTATAGGCGGATGTTTGCAACCAAGTTGTAGGATTCATAACAAGACTTCCTCTATTGATGGTTGTCTTGTTCCTATTCCTCGGGTCTCAGTTCATTCTTTGTAAACATGAGTAGTAAGGTTGATTCTAGTGATTATAGGAGGAAAAGATCATGCGGATATGCTTCCTTGATTTCTGATGATTACGATCTAACCTTCGAGTTAGATGATTTTGATATAACTAAAAGGACGCATATCCCAACGTAACTACAATGGGGCACACCAATATTATCAGAGTGCTATTTGAAGGTTGGTTCAGACACTTCTTGTACATCCAATGGTGAATATTGTTGGTCGAGGTTGAGCTCTAATCATCTATGTATGTGCGAGGTTATCAATGATATCGGTTATTCGAGGTCATGCAAAGGTACGAGTTAACGTTTTTTTAGAGAACTCTTTTTCCTTATATCTATATTATCTCAATTGAAAATTTATTAAAATATCTTTTTTTATATACAAATTAAGTTATATTATTTTAAGGGTATTTTGATCTTTCTACATTTTTATATTATATCCATGACAAATCTAACATGGTGAGATTTGAACTTTTCACACAATAAATTTTAAAATTTAACTTTATCATTTCAACCAAGAATTCATTTGATATTTATATAAGCTTTTAATAAGTATGTTTATTATATAATTTTTTTCCACTCACATCTTGAGTGTGCCTTAAATTTGTATTAATTTTTAAAGGGCTAATTGAGTTGGTATCACTCATCAACTAAGTCTCAACTTAGTTAAGAAATTATGAAAATCCATTATTTTTGTAAAAGAACAAATATTAAGTTTTTGTCATTTTATATTTTATGTAAAATCTAAAAAATTCAAACCAGCATGATAGCTAATATTTTAACTCAATGAATTTTTTTTTTCAAAAAATTGTTTTGCATACATATTGCTAGGATACCCCCAAGCATAATTTCAAAAAACAAAAGGAAAATGAAATTAGATATCAAAATTACTTAATTAATATTTATTGAATTATATGGGTGAATGCACCTAAAAGTCTCTCTATGATTTGATCAAATTAGTCATTCAACTATTAAATTAATTAATCTAGTCCATGTGCCGTAAAAAAGAATTAAAGAAAGTTAAATTGGAATAGAGTTAACATTTATTAATTTTTTTAAATTTTTTATAGTTTTATAAATGAAATATTTTGTTTGAAATTCAATAGCAATTGAAAAAAAAATTCAAAACATTTTTTATATAGTAAATGTTAATGTTGTTATAACTTAAACTTTTTTAATTCTTTTTAATAGTGTAAGGACTAAATTAATTCATTTAATAGTAAAGAGACTAATTTGATCCAGTCCGTATAGTACAAGAACCTCTTAGATACTTTAATTAAATTATATGATTATAGCCTCTTAATTTTTTTCAATTCATAAATGATAGATGGGAAATTTGAGAATTATGACTGCTGTTCTAGGCACTTTCTGGGATGGATGGTAGCTCTAGCCGCCGAAATTTGAGTAAATGAAGTAAGATTCTACTTTCGCGACGGTAGGTGTAGAGGAGCGATCCGTTAACTGGTCTCAGACGGGTCTCTTTGTTTGAATATCCCTAGCAACTATTGCTTGTCAGAATCTTGCCCTTCTAATTATGAATACAATAGTATGGGATTTCGTTGTGAGTGCAAAATACAGACTCAAAACACTCATAGCTTGAAAAGTCTTATTGTAGGTATGTGATGAATTTATATATTTTGTTTTTAAAGTAAAGTCATTATAATTATTGGATTATGTCAACTCAAGTAGTGATTTATTTCCTTTTGAATGTGTGATAGAGTAAAAATCATTTATCATTAAATTTGTAAAAGTTAAATATCAAAACAATGCATGGTGTAATAAGGTTCTCTCATTGTTCATTTAAAATGAATGGCTATCAAATATGAATAAAACTTCATTGAAACATTTTCATGGTTTTTTAGCATGTATTTTAATTAATTTTCAAATTTACCTTTTTTCTTATATCTATATAGGTTGCAGCGCTAGTATTGGGACACTATTTCTACTACTCGCAACATGGAGTATGTACAAAGTCCTTAAAAGAAAACAAAAAATCATGCTGAAGCAGAAATACTTCAAAAGGAATGGAGGTTTGTTACTGCAACACCATTTGTCTAGCAATGAAGGTAATGTTGAAAAAATTAAGTTGTTTACTTCAAAAGAGATGGAAAAGGCGACAGATTATTATAATGAGAACAGAATCCTTGGTCAAGGAGGTCAAGGGACTGTTTATAAAGGAATGCTAATAGATGGAAGCATTGTGGCTATTAAGAAATCCAAAATGGTGGAAGGAAAGAAATTTGCTGAAAAGAAGGTTGAACAGTTCATTAACGAGGTAATAATTTTATCCCAAATTAATCACAGGAATGTGGTTAAGCTTTTAGGGTGTTGTTTAGAAGCTGAAGTTCCTCTATTGGTGTATAAGTTTATCCCAAATGGTACATTATACGATCTCATTCGTAACCAAAATGAAGAATTACCATTGACATGGGAAATGCGTTTACGAATTGCGATCGAAATTGCCAATGCCTTGTTCTATTTGCATTCGGCTGCTTCTGCTCCTATTTATCATCGAGACATCAAATCTAGTAACATACTTTTGGATGATAAATATAGGGCAAAAGTATCAGATTTTGGAACTTCAAGATCAGTTGCACTTGAACAGACACATCTAACCACTCGGGTGCAAGGAACTTTTGGATACATGGATCCCGAATATTTTCGATCAAGTCAATTTACAGAGAAGAGTGATGTTTATAGCTTTGGAGTTGTTCTTATTGAGCTTTTAACAGGACAAAAACCCATCTCCGCAGAACAATCAGAGCCAGTGAGAAGCTTGATATCTTATTTTTTGGATTCAATGCAGGAGAATTCCTTGTTTAACATTCTTGATGCAATGGTAGTAAAGGATGGTCCAGAACAGGAGATTATAGTAGTGGCTCTGCTAGCAAAAAGATGCTTGAATCTTAATGGAAAGAAAAGACCCACCATGAAACAAGTAGCAATAGAGCTAGAGTTGATTAAAGCTTCAGGTGGAAATGTTATTGAAGACTGTGGTGATGAAGAATCTGAAATAGATGACATGATCCATTCATGGGAGACCAATCCTAATAGTTCAATGTCTGGGACAATTACATCCGACAGTGTAACTTTTCCATTAAATTCATCTTTCTAGTTTCCAACACTCCTAACTTGATTGATAGCCTTTAGCTTCTCTATTTGTCACAATGGTGGAGTGCCCAAGAATTCATACTTGTTTCACTCAATGTTGTTTGACCTCTTGAAGGTATTTATTCTACAAGTTCTGGATATGTTTTCTTTTTCTTTTGCTAAGTCAATGAATTCATTAATAAAAAAGAACTCCAAATAGGGATGCAAAATCCAAGGATACCATAAATCGAAAGAAAGGTAACCCTAATTATCCACATCTCCTTTTGCTCTTCTTCATCCTTGACCTTCTTCTTCTTCTTCTGATATCTGAAGATGAAATAAGAAGAGGTGATTAACTCATCGTAGTAATAGTAAGCCTTCATTGAGCGAGAACAAGTAAATAAAGCAAGGGATATTAACAGAATCCAATATACCCTTATCGCCATTTTTCTCCGACGCCATTACTACTCTATCAACAACTCTCGAACCTTCAATTTCAACTCCTATCGGAACCCCTCCGATTGTTCATATGCTTCTTCAGATTTCCCCTGCGAATAAACAAAGTAGCATTAAACATCCAATTCCATAAGAAAATAACATCAAACAGAGAAAAGGCAACAAAAACGATTTGAAACATACAAAAACACATATCCAATCAAGGCTGCATATTGACAGATAATTGAGCATCCATTACTTCCTGCATATATGTGTATATATATATATATATATATAGAATTGTGTAACATTAACAAAAAATAATTTAAGGAATATTTTTTTTTATAATAAGTTAATATATTTTAATTATATCCAATAATTCAAATAAAAAATATTATTTTATGTTAATTAATGTAATTAAAAATAAAATATTTAAAAAATTAATTAAATATTAAATGCGTAAAATCACATATAATACTTGTGACATTAGATGTTAATAATAATAAATACTAGAGATGTAAACTACTTAGGTTTAGCTTAAATAAGCTTGGTTATCTTTAAGTCGAATAATCCAAATTAAATTGGAGCAAATTACATTTGAAGATCTTAATACGTAATTTCAAAAAGCTTACAATTCAAGTTGAATATTATATCAATGTTGTTGTTACCGAATTAGTGATCTAACCAATCAGGCCATTGATTTTCATATGTTCGGTTCAAATAAAGTAAATTATTAAAAATCATAAAAATAAAAAAATTATTAATTATGAAATATGATTCAATCAGTTCAACTGTTTTTAGCTCAATTTACATATCAACTGATTTTTTTTACCTTTCTGGATCGATGTCTCAATCAATTCCCTATCCAACTGGATAATCCGATATAGTTCAAACAACATTGCATTATAATTTTTTTACTATTGATTTTTTTAAAAAAAATATTTAAACCATTGAATATTATATATATTTTACTTTTAATGAATTATATATATAGACATATAAACGCTTCAAGAAATAAATAAATAAATGGTAAATTTACTATCAATTTTAAAAAATAATTTATAATATGGAAATGACCACATGAAAGCTCGAGACCTCTCTTCCTAATAGGACATATAGGGAATAGGTTCAAATTCATGTGCAAAGTGAATGAGAATCTACAACAAATATAATCACAAGTAATAGAAAGAAAAATTCATATCAATTGATCAATAAAGTCACATATACAACTTACAACAAAAACCTTAAAGCCAAGCCCTAAAGTAGATTGACTTTCGAAACCAAAATCCGCAGTTGAGTCGCTAAGTTGTCATAACATGCTAGGGATGAGCCTAACAAGCTAGACACAAAAATCTAAAAAGTGAAGTTGTCATTAATCAATTTGGGTTTTGTCAATTAGTCACCTATCACCCAAAGTTCTAAGGCTAATCCTAAGACAAATGTAAGGGAAAATCTTAAAACTAAGGAACGATCTCATAATCAAATCTAGATTCAATAGTACAGTTACGTGTAGAAAAGGTTAAAGCACCCCCACAACACCTATTTGAAGATAGTCCTACAAAACTTAGTGTTTAAGGTTTTGAAATTCTAGTATTGACTCCGAATAAACCTAATCTAAAAGAAAGAAGATGTCCAAATATATAATACTAAATGAAACTCGAAATTCTACAATTATTGTCTAAATTTCGAAGTTACCTAAAAAAATGTGTAAAATTCTAAAGATGAAGCGGAATTTAACTTAAAATTCTAGGATTTTAAAATCTAACATTAACAACTTAAAAATTCTAAAATGTAGAAAAATGAAAATTTAAAACCAATAAATTGAAAGACCTTTGAATCTAAATTTTAGACTAAAATCAAATTAAACCTATTAACATCCTAACATCTAAAATATAGGACTAAAATAAAAATTAAAAAACAAGAGAAAAAGCATTGATCGTAGACTAAGTTTTGATTTTCTTGGATGTTTTCTAAATAATTCTAAGGTGCATTATTATTGTTAAAAAAAAAAAAAAAAACTAAGTTGAAAAAAGATTTATGAGTTCTTTCTCATCATAAAACCCCACACGTAGCAGGTCCACAAATATCGTGGGAACAAATTTGGTATTGTTTATAGTTCTTGCTAATGATGTATACTCGGTTAGCTTGCTGGTTTTTCAAAATATATTGAATATATTCAACATAAATCACATATATTATATTGAAAAAAAAAAGGTATACATAATAAAGACTATGTATGCTCAACAACTATTTAAATTCCATGTACATGTAACATCAATACCATGTATCTGTATATCATATATAAACCATTTTCATGTAATTCATGTAAATATCTGTACTAGTTCGTATCGAACTCATATAAACTCGTAACAGAACTGTGCCCATTGAACCACTTAGAATATCATTAGCGTAGGTAGTACACACGAGGTGTACTGAACGGTAATCTGTCAATTCCTGTACATGTATGCTCATACGAGCTATAAACGGTAAGATCCTCCGAGCTGAATAACAGTAAGCTCATATGAGCTAAGTATCGGTAAGCTCATAAGAGTTGAAATCGGTAACCTTAATGACATGTCATTTATATCTTACGAATTCCTAAGGTTCAAACAGGGCTCGGTAGTCGTTGTACGTCATCGAATATGCAATTAGTATTCATTCATGGCAATTATGCAATTCGCAAACATATAATTCAATTTAAAACATATAAATGTACAATTTAATTACACGAACTTACCTCGACGATTTTACGTAGATACGAAGGCGATTAATCCAAGATTTTCTCTTTGACTCAATCTAACTCTGTGCGAGGTCTAACTGGATCTATACGAATGAATTTAACTCAATTCAATACAAATCACATTCAATTTAGTCCAACACATATTTTTGGCAAAATTACCATTTTGCCCATATACTTTTAATTCTTTGCAATTTAGTCCCTAGGCTCGGAAAATGAAATTTATTCAATTTTATCCCTACCCAAGCCTAGCCAAACTATTAACATACTTATAGAAGCCCATATATTTCACAAGTTCACACTTTTACCACACAATTTATCACATTTCTTAGTTTAATCCCTAATCGATAATTTCATCAAAAATTTCATTACAAAAGTTGTTTATCTAACAACAACCATTCTTTTTCTACCATTAAACTTCAAAACCCTAATACATTCATCAATGGAAAAACTCAAATACTTTAATAGTTTCACAAATTAGTTCCCGGGCTAGTTAGATTAAGCTACAACGATCCCGGAAACATAAAAATCATCAAAAAGGAGACAAAATGCTCACCAATTGAGCTTCAAAGATGTCAAACCCTAAGGAGAAAAAATGGCTTCTTTTTCCCTTGTCCAAACGGTTGAAGAAACAAAAGACAGATGAAGCATTTTAATTTGTTTTATTGGTTTTATCATTTATTAATTATTTACCAAATTAACCTTTAAAACATTTAATAATTACACTAATGCCAAGCCATGCACATCCACTATGTCATTTAATGGTCTAATTACCATAAAAGGAATTCCACGTTAAAGTTATATAGCTATTTAATACCTTTAGCTATTAGAACTCAACTTTTGCACTTTACGCGATTTAGTCCTTTTTATCAAATTATCAAATTGAGCATGTAATCGGTAAAATTTCTTAACAAAATTTTTATATGGTAATACTATCATGTTTTAGATCATAAAATAATATTAAAATAAATTTTTTGACCTCCAATTTGTGGTCCCAAAACCACTAGTCTGAATTTACTGAAAACAATTTATTATTATAAATATCATAAGGCTAGGTTTTAAGAAAACTTGTAAACTTTTACTGTGCTAAAAACACTATTTCCTTAAATAAATTTTCTAACAAACATTTTGGACAGATTTTGGCCTGGCTCCAAGGTTAAATTATCACTGAGTCAAGCTAAAATTACCATGGGAAAAAATTATGGCATCACATATTGTGTAATAATTATTTTTACTAATTAATTTAAATTAATTATGAGATAAATAATAAAAAATTATATTATCAGTAAATAAATCAATATAATAATTGATTATTTTATCTCTAATTAATTAAATTAATACGAGATAAATAATAATAAAAAAGAGATTAATCTTTGTGGATAATTTCAAACGAAGAGTTTACATGCCACAAGATCTCTCTTTTACTTGATTAACTGACATCATATTGGAGAAAAGACTGTTCTATTATCCCATGTTGTGGGCAACTTGCACAAAACTTCTTAAATCGCTCCCAATAGTTGTAAAGAGACTCCATATCCTTTTGCCTTATCCCAACAATCTCCCTCCTTAACTCAACTGCACGCGATGCTAGGAAAATCTGTTGAGAAACACACGGGAAAGATTAGCCTAGGTTGTGATAGATCCAAGAGGTAGATTAAATAACCATTCCCTAGTAGAATCTGTAGGGAAAAAGGGAAAACATGTAATTTGATTTGATCCTCAGTTACGTCCAGAGGTTTCATACTAAGACAAACCATATAAAACTCTTTTAGATGTTTGTGTAGATTTTCATCGTGTAAACTACGAAAAGTCGGCAGCAACTGGATTAATCCTGACTTAAGCTCAAATCGTTTGAGCCATATGTTGTTGTACTGGATTCAGGTTTACGTTAATCCAAGCGTTAGGCACCTCTTTCGGTGGACCGACTCCTATTCTTTCGTTCTCCAGTGTTTGAGTAGGGTTTTCAATAACCCTAGACTCAACTTTGTCACCTGCTTCTACTTCCTGTAGTGGGTTACTTTGAGTTCATACCACCTCTGACTGCCTTTTTCGTAGCTTCGTTTCCTTGTGATTAGCTCTAGTAGTCTATTCTATTTCTGAATCAAACGCAAGATTTCTTGGAACAGATCTGGTCATAAGAAAAACAAGCAAGATTAGTAGGTTGCCAGTCCCCAGCAACGGCACCAAAATTTGATGTGTCATTAAAAGTACCGAAAATATCCTATCCCTAAATAACGAAAAGAAATAGTATAGGGGAGTAGGGTCAAATTCTCAGGAACTGGATTGCCACAGCTCTTTGTTTCTCAAAATCTCAGGCACAGTCGTGCCTAAGAAAAATAGCTGACCTCGAAAAAAATAAAATAAAATAGAATTAAAAATATGATTGAGTTGAAATTAATACACTGGAATTGTAATTATGATAAGAAGCATAATTGAGAAAAAGGTGCTTTCCGATTGAGGGATTCTAGCCTTTGGTTATCTCGATCCTCCTTTGGTTCAATCATAGGCTTTTAGGTGATCTTTATCATGACAGAATAAGCCGATTATAGTGGAAGAGGACGCCTACGACCACCAGCTCCACTTAGGTTACGGCCTTAAGATCTAGAGGAACCTACTCTAGCCAACCATCACTTTTGTGGGACCATTTCAACTTAATTGTGCGACCGTCCCAAAACATACAAAGCGATTGTCTTTGCACAAGATGAAAAGATTACTTTTGAAAGACATGGACGGAAGTGTCAGTCCCATAATGCGGAGAAATAATGAATAGTTGTTTGAGAAGGACTAAGTGCAGGTTCTAAGCCTCATGAACTCTTTTTTGGCTAGATGAGTTGAGTTGCTTATGCTTTTCGGGGAAAAAAACACATGTTTTAATGAAATGGAATTTTATTGAAAAAGAAACAAAAGGAACAGAGCCCTAGGGGGAAGGAGTTTTTTTACAGAATTGATGAGTAAATATTCATGCCACTCCATCTCCTAGTTATAGTACATGAAAGACCCTAGTTGGTTCCTATTCAAACTCTAGATGATAATGTTTAAGAAATTAAAAATAAATCTAAACAATATAATAATAATAATTCTAACAATAATCCTAAAAAAATAGAATTCAAATCTTAAACAAAGTTTTATGTCCATAAATCTCTTCTTTGAAATTTTGTCTCAAGTCTTCCACACTTTGCATTTTCGGCACCATTTCTTCTCTATTTCGCATGCTGACCCGTTTTCTCTTTAAATTCACGCTTTTTGCCTCCAAAGCTTCTTTTCCCTTCAATTTAGTCCCTATAAGATAAAAAACCATAAACAACCCAAATTAGTAAGATCGTACTCAAAATATATATGTGTTTAACACATAAAAGTATGTCAATTTAGAGCATTATCAACAAGTCCTAATTTGATATAGGGTTTATTACTATAAATATTATAAGACTAGGTTTTAAGAAAATCCGTAAACTTCTATTGTACTACAAACACTATTTTATTTTGAGCTGATTTTAGCCTGGCCTCATCCTACAGTAAGTATTATCATGTGGGTTCATTGGATGCGGTTTCCATTTGAGAGGACAGCTAGTCATATATGATTATTGTTGAGATTGTCCCATGATAACATAAATCAATGGATGTAGGAATTATCATTGCAATAATGACATAAAATTATTAGCATTTATTTACACGTGCTCCATATTTTTTGTTTAATCTAATAATAATATGTCATGTTATTATTCATTGATGGTGCTTAAGACTTATACAACAAATATTGCATCAAATACTATTCCATATTTGTTTCCTTAAAAATAAAAATAAAAGACAACTAAAAAGGAAATATAAAACGAGAAAGGATCCTAAAAAAATAACTACATCCTAAATCCCAAACTTATCCCCTTTTTTCCTTCTAATCTACACTTAAGGCATGCCATCATCTTATTCTAGATCCACTTTCTAATTTGAACTCTACTTAAAGTTTGGTAAGGTAATAGTACAAAGTGTGTGAAGGATAACCTGTTGTCCTTTCCAACCATCCTTTTTAAGATTCACGAATGGATATTATCTTTGTCACATTGTGTTATTTTGCATTGTTAGGTTTGAAAAGTTTTTTCCATTTTGATGTTAATGGTTGCAAGCATATTTGTAAGGCTGCAAATGAACCAATGTGAGGAAATATGGGCATAGATTCGTTGACCATGAAATTAGAAATGCTTTTTTGGTACCAAATACATACTAGGATTTGACGATTCACTTGCAATTAAATGCAATCCAGCGCATAATTTTGCCTAATAGTTTGGCACGCTTACTGGAAGAATTATGCTACTTTCAAGCGTTTAATATGTGTAGCTCGATAAAGGTTATTTTCAATTTAAAGAACAGAAATTTGTTTTCATTTTTTTAATTCATTTTCTACTATAATTTAAACTTGATTTTTACCTTAATTTTATCTAATTTCTTTTATTTTATAAATAATTGCTTCAACTATTTTTTTTTCTAGAAATGTAAAGAAGATTGTTCAAAATTGCATATATATAATTATTGCAATTTATTTAGATAAATTGTCCAAAAGCCGGTAAGCTTTTTTTAATTTTGAATCGAATTTATTTATTATCAATTAATTAAATATATTTTTCAAGTTAAGAATATTGTTGTGATTATTCCATGGGTTTCAAAATAATAAAGAAAATGTAGGGATCAGAAGAAAAAGGAGTCATTGGCGAGAAATGAAGGTATTTGTAGTAGAAAAAATTAATTACATTTTAAAAATCTAGAAATTAGAGAAAATATGAAAACATTTATAATGTGAATGTGAAAAATAGAATGTCGGCAATGACAATATATCGCAAAGAAAAGATAAATAAAAATAAAAAACACACAGATTTTACATGGAAACCCTTTTGGGAAAAAAACCACGGGCAGAGGAGAAAATTCACTATGTCGAATTCGAATGATTACAAGTGGACTAGACTATATCTATTTATAGGCTTGTAAAGCCATATTCTAATAGAAGTGTAGTAAGATTGAAACACCTTATTCTAATGATAGAATTTAATAAGGTTTAAAAAACCTTATTCTAAAATAAAATGAAAGAAGTGTAGTTCTATATGGATTTTACTTTTATTTTATTTTACCAATGTATTTTATTTAAATAAGGATTCGGGTCACTTAATTCTAACAATCTCCACCTTGATACGAGTTCTCAATGAACAAGTTCTTCATCGCGAACCCTCAACGAACAAGTTCTCCACCTCTTCCATAAAACCCCTTAATTGTTTAACTTTAACAATGAACACCAACCAAGTCTAAGCAATGCTTAAACTTGGTATAGGAAGTTACTTAGTCATCATATCTGCAAGATTTTCATGAGTACTAATTTTGCTCACAACAACATCACCAAGAGCAATAATATCACAAACAAAATGATACCGAACATCAATGTGTTTTGTTCTCTCATGAAACATTTGTTTTTTTGTAAGAAAGATTGCACTCTGACTGTCACAAAATACTGTACTAATTTGAAGGTCTTCATTGAGTTCACCAAAGAGTCCCTTCAACCAAATAGCTTCTTTACAAGCCTCAGTAATCGCCATGTACTCAGCTTCAGTGGTAGACAAAGTGACTGTAGTTTCCAAAGTGGCTTTCCAACTGATTGCACAACCTCCAATTTTAAAGACATAACCTGTAAGAGATCTTCTTCTATTAAGGTCTCTAGCGAAATTAGCATCAACATACCCAATGACTCCATCTCTAGTTCTTCCAAACTGTAAGCAAACATCAGTAGTACCTCGTAAGTATCTTAAAATCCACTGAACTGCTTTCCAATGTTCTTTACCGAGATTCGCCATGTATCTGCTAACTGCACTGACTGCATATGATAAATTTGGACGTGAACAAACCATAGCATACATGAGAGATCCCACTGCACTAGAGTATGGAACATGTGACATGTACTCAATCTCATCATCTGTGGAGACAAAGCCAATGAAAGCCTGAAATGGGCTTGTAAAGGAGTACTAACAGGCTTAGCACTCTGCATATTGAATCTGCAAAGAACTTTCTCAATGTACCCCTTCTGACTTAGGTACAATTTACTTGCTTTTCTATCTCTGAGAATCTCCATACCAAGTATCTTCTTTGCTGGTCCTAAATCTTTCAACTCAAATTCTTCACTTAGTTGGGCTTTGACCTTTCTTATCTCTCCTTTATCTTTTGCTGCTATCAATATGTCATCAACATAAAGAAGTAGATACACAAAAGAACCATCATTGTTTTGTCTTAAAGTAAACACAACTGTCAAAACTAGTTCTTTTGAAATCATGAGAAGTCATAAAGGAATCAAACCTTTTGTACCAATGTCTTGGTGACTGTTTTAAACTGTAAAGGGACTTTTTCAGCAAGCAAACATAATCCTCTTTTCCTGAGACTGTAAAACCCTCTGGTTGTTGCATGTAAATATCCTCCTCAAGTTTTCCATGCAAAAATACAGTTTTTACATCTAACTACTCAAGCTCCGAATCATGCATGGCCACAATACCAAGCAAAGCTCGAATCGAACTATGCTTTACAATTGGGAAGAACACATCTGTGAAGTCCACTCTTGGAATTTGACTGTAACCTTTTGCAACAAGCCTTACATTATATCTAGGTTCTTCAACTCCTGGAGTCTTTTCTTTCTTTTTAAACACCCATTTACAACGAACAACCTTTTTACCTTTAGGAAGTTTCACAAGATCACATGTTCTATTTTTGTGGAGTGATTTCATCTCCTCTTGCATAGCAAACATCCACTTTTCTGAGTCTTCATAGCTAACCACCTCAGAATAATTAGATGGCTCTTGGTTTTCATTTATATCTTCAGCCACATTTAAAGCATAAGCAACTAGATCAACCTCGGCATACTGCTTTGGATGTTTAATTTCTCTTCTAGTTCTGTTTTTGGCAATAAAGTATTATGGTGAAGAAGCAACTCTATTTTCAATTTTTGTACTAGCTTGAGGAGTCGACTCTGTATTAATCTGATGCTCCATCTGCTTTTAATTTTTTTTATTCGAAAAGTCTTTAAGAGATAAGTTAGGTAGCATAGCAATTTCATCAAAAATAACATCGCTGCTAATCACAACTTTTCTGTTTTCAGGACACCATAACTTATACCCTTTTACACCAGCTTTATAACCAATAAAAACACATTTAATGGATCTCGGTTCTAATTTTCCATTATCAACATGAGCATACACAGGACACCCAAAGATCTTTAAATCGGAATAATTAGCAGGATTACCAGGACATACCTCTTGTGGAGTCTTTTTCTCAATGGCAACGAATAGAGATCGGTTGATCAAAAAACATGTAGTAGAGGCTGCTTCGGCCCAAAACGACTTTGATAAGTTAGCATTTGATAACATATATCAAACCTTCTCCATGATCTTCTGTTCATTCATTTTGTAACACTG
The DNA here is from genome assembly GCA_025698475.1 of Gossypium anomalum. Classification (NCBI taxonomy): domain Eukaryota; kingdom Viridiplantae; phylum Streptophyta; class Magnoliopsida; order Malvales; family Malvaceae; genus Gossypium; species Gossypium anomalum. Next base: position 67,815,148 of record CM046964.1, read on the forward strand.
TTTTGCTGTGGAGTATGACGAACTGTCAGGTGTCTCACGATCCCTTCTGACCTGCACAGTTTATTAAACTCATCAGAACAAAACTTTAAATCATTGTCTATACTAAGGTATTTTATTTGTTTTCCCGTTTATTTTTCAATCATAGTTTTCCAAGACTTAAATGTGGAAAGCACATCGCTTTTTTGCTTCAGGAAGAACGCCATAACTTTTCTAGAAAAATCATCAATAAAAGTTAGCATATAATTAGCTCCACATCTCAAAGGCACTCTGGATGGCCCCAATAGATCAGAATGAATATACTCCAATGTTCCCTTCACGTTATGGATTCCTCTGGTGAATCGAACTCTCTTTTACTTCCCAAAAACGCAGTGCTCATAGAGCTTCAGTTTGCAAATTCCTTGCCCATCAAGAAGTCCTCTTTTGCTCAATTCTACCATGCCATTCTCACTCATATGCCCTAGGCGCATATGCCAAAGTTTAGTAATATCATTATCTGACAAGGAAGAGGAAGCGACAACTACATCACCAGTAACAGTAGAACCCTGCAAAATATATAACTTGGCAGTCTTTCTCTACCATTTCATCACAACGAGGGAACCTTTAGAAATCTTTAAAACCCTACTTTCAGCTGTGTATTTGTACCATTTTGAATCAAGAGTACTTAACGAAATTAAATTTCTCTTCAATTCTGGAACATGTCGTATGTCACTAAGTGTTCTGACAACTCCATCAAACATCTTAACTTTTATTGTTCCAACACCTGTGATTTTACACGAAGCATTATTTCCCATCAAAACAACACCTTCAGTCACTATTTCGTAAGTTGTAAACCAATCTCGATTGGGACTCATGTGGAAAGTGCAACCCGAATTAAGGATCCACTCCTCGCTCACTTTAGAATTGTTGACAGAAGCGACTAGAAGTTCACTATCACTGTAGTCTTCTACAACATTAGCTTCACTGGAATTTTTTGGTTGCTTTCCCTTTTGATTCACAGCCTCTGTTTTGATCTTATTCTGTAGCTTATAGCACTCAGATTTAATATGCCCTTTCTTCTTAGAGAAGTTACAAGTTTTACCTTTGTTTAAAGACTTGGATCTACCCTTAGATTTATCGCGAGGATTTCGTTCTTGTGTTCTTCCACGATCATCATTAGCATTCAAATCTTTTCTCCCACGAACAATGAGATCCTCTCCCTAAGAGTCAGTTTTAACCACAAGATGCTACATCTTATCATACGAGGTCAAAGAATCATAAACCTCATCAACTGTGAGAGATTCGCGACTATATAAAATCGTGTCTCTAAAGGTTGAATAAGATGGGGGCAACGAAAAAAGTAGAATCAACCCTAGATCTTCCTCATCATATTGAACTTCCATGGCCTCCAAGTTTCAGAGAATTTCTTTAAACACTATTAAGTGTTTGTGTGCAGACGCACCTTCCTCCAAACGATGAGTATAAAGACGTTGTTTCATATGCAACTTATTGGTTAGAGTTTTTGACATACATATTTGTACCAGCCTCTTCCATAATGCAGCGGCGGTCTTTTCTTTCATCACATCTTGCAAAATTTCATTAGACAAATACAGATGTAATTGTGTTAACGCCTTTCGATCCTTGCGCTTCTTCTCTTCATCCGTTAATGTCGAAAGCATCTTATCTATCCCTAGCAAGGCATCCTCCAAATCCATCTGTGCAAGAACTACTTGCATCTTAATCTAGCAAAATGCAAATCTGGTGTTGCGATCCAACAGCAGAATTTCATACTTCAAAGACGCCATTAACATGATCAAAATGAACAACTCGGAAGCTCTTACACCAATTTGTGAAAAATAGAATATCGGTAAAGACAATATATCGTAAAGAAAAGAGAAATAAAAATAAATAACACACAGATTTTACATGGAAACTCTTTTGGGAAAAAAATACGGGTAGAGGAGAAGAAAATTCACTATGTCAAATTCGAATGATTACAAAAGGAATAGACTATGTCTATTTATAGGTTTGTAAAGCCATATTCTAATAGGAGTGTAGTAAGATTGAAATACCTTATTCTAATCAATATAAAATAGATGGAGTTCAATAAGGTTTAAAAAACTTTATTCTAAAATAAAATAAAAGAAGTGTAGTTCTATATGGATTTTACTTTTATTTTATTTTATCATTGTATTTTATTTAAATAAGGATTTGGGTCATTAATTCTAACAGTGAAAAATCTAGGATTTGACAAGAAAAAAAAGTCGAGGCTTTGAAGAGATGAAGAAAACAAATATAAGCTTAAATGTTTGTATCATCATTCGAAATATGAGAAATAAAAGTTGTAGGAAGAACCGCTGGAAGAGAAAAAAAACACAATAAGCTAAAATAGAAGGTGAGTGAGCTCGAAAAGGTTTTAGTGATATGTAAAAATGTTTTTACATAATAATATATTACTAGATAAGAATGATTTACCTAATAATTTTTCATATTTGTGGATGTTAGAGGGTAACTTATAAATGTACTGCAAAACTCCTGTACTATATTTTAGATTCTATTTTAGCTCATCTACTGAAAATTGGGTAAATTAGTGACCTTAAATGGAAGTGCAAACATGATATGGCGTGTACAATTAACATTATTAGAGATTTAACGATTGGGTAACTAAAATGAAAACACCCTAAAAGTTGGGTGACCAACTAGGTAGTTTACCCAAATTATTTTAAAAAATCATAAAAATTATAAAAAAACTTATAAAATTATAAAAAATAAAAATACTTACCTATTAAAATCTAATGGTTATAAGATTTTAAAAAAAAATTGACCCCTACGCTTTTATTGGGTCAGTATTGTTATTTTTAATAAAATATTTATAATTTTAAAAAAATTATAACCTTTTTAATTTTACGTACGATTTTTTAATAATTTTTAAAATTTTTAACTAACGGAACTAAAAAAATAAATTTAAATATTTAATATTTAATATTTAATTTATAAGGGACATGTCTAGTTAGGTAATAGAATAGCAATATAAAAGCTTACCAATCCCACCTCTCAAGCCCCACAACATAGCAATATAAATCTTACTACAACCCCTCCTCTCAAGTCCCATCATCTCTTTTTCTGGAGCTATAATGGCATCTTCAATCTCAACATATGCCTTTCTCTTAACCTTCTTCATAACTCTGATTTCTTTCTTTTTCATCACCTCGCGGTCAAAACAGAAGTTTAAACATGGAAAGAAGCTTCCCCCAGGACCCAGGCCCCTACCAATTATCGGCAACCTCCACATGCTAGGCCAGCTCCCACACCAAAGCCTTAGCAACTTAGCCAAAAAATATGGGTCAATAATGTCAATAAGGCTAGGCAATGTCCCAACAATTGTGGTGTCATCACCTGAAGCAGCGGAGCTATTTCTAAAAAACCACGACGGTGTTTTCGCCAGTAGGCCTAAACTCCAGTTCGCTGATTACGTCTCCTACGGTAACAAAGGCTTGGCTTTTGCACCATACGGGTCGTACTGGCGCACAGTGAGGAAATGGTGCACCCTGGAACTTCTTAGTTCATCGAAAGTAGAATTGTTCGAGCCGATTAGAAGGAGAGAAGTGGAGTCGTTGGTGGATCGGATAAAGAGGGCAGCGGCAAGTGGCCAAGTGGTGGATCTTAGTGCCAAGGCAGTTGAATTGATGGAGAATATTATGTATAGAATGATCATAGGCCGAAGTAAAGATGATAAATTCGACTTAAAACCGTTTATTCAAGAGATCCTCAAGTTATCAGGACATTTCAACATAGCAGATTATGTGCCATTCCTTGCTCCACTTGATCTTCAGGTATCTTTATATGCATACCATAATTTTCATCTTGCATATTATCACATTAAAATTAAAATTGAAAATCAAGTTCTGTACAGTTTAAGAGAAGTTAATTTTTCCTTAATTGATTACTGACCCTGGGTGGATTTCAAAAAAAAAAAAAAAGTAACAAATTAATTAATGATGAAAACCTAATATTATTATACAATCGTCTGTAATTGATTCCTAACTCTTTATCTGTTAGTTTTCAACTAGTTTGGCATTGGATTAAAAAAAAATTAGCTAATTTTTCATCTATTTGAAATTTAATCTTCATATTTTTATTTTTTAGAATTTAGTCTCTCTCTTTTTTTTTAATTTAAAAATCCAAGTCTAATTGATAAAACATTTCAAAATTTTATGTAAATTTGATTATATGCCATGTTGATTTAAAAAAAAAAAATACTTGGTAGCCATTAACAAAAAAGGACATTGCAATGAACCTAAATTTAACAAAAATATTTAACGATGTTAAAAATTCTTAAAGTTCATATTATCATTTTTTTATTAGAATAATATATTTAGACTAAATAATGACATTCTAATAGTTGAGTTAGCAAATTAAGCAAAAAATAAAATATAGAGATTAATCTCAAACTTGAGTGTAATATAGCAGCTGGAATTGCAATTTGACCATTGTTATATAATCTTAAAAAACAAGTGGAAGGGTCAAAATTAAAATTTAACAATTATCTTATAATATAAAAAAAGATCTATGACTAATTGAGCATTTAGGTTAAAAAGTGCTATTAAAAAGTGTGGTCGAAAAATGTTTTCGAGAAGTGATTTATAAAAGTTTGACAGTATATACTATTGCTGTCAAAAAGTGCTTTTGAAAAAAAAAGAGTCTAGTTTAGATATATCTCTATTTCAGACATGTGTTGTAAAGTAGAAGATATGTTGGACTTCTTTAATGAGAATGAGAAATTAATTTCAGCCAAAAACACTTTTACAAAAGCAAAAGGCTAAACTTTTCAGCTTTTTTGCTCAGCTTAAAATCTTAGTTTAAAGACATGAATTGGTTTCGAAAGCTACTCGTTTACCACTACTATTAATTTGAAATCATGATTTGAATTGAAAAACACTTTTCAACCTTGATGGTAAATGAAGTTTAGATGCGTGTCATATAAGGAATGCTCTACATTATAAAAGTGTAGATAACAATTTATATAAGAAATAAAGTATATAGGGATGAAAACTAAAATTTGACTATTATTATATATCTAAAAAAAGTAGAAGTATCAAAAATAAAATTTAACCATTGTTAAGAAAAAAATACCCTCATAAGAAAGGAATTAGGGCCTTAGGTTTTTTCTGGGCCCTAGTTTATAGATTCTCAAGATACTGTTTCATGGTTGCTTTTATTCTACTATATTATTTAAAAAAAAATTCCCTTCGAAGTTCTTTTAATTTATATTTTCTAGTTGCTTTAAAATTAGAAGTACATCATAACTTTATTCCAGAATTATAAACACGATATAAAATTTGAACCAATTATTTAAAAAAAAAAAGATAACTGAACTACTTACATAAGTATAATACAGTAAATTTGCACTTTCATAGAATTGCTTGAATCAATTTGAAACTGACAAAAAAATGGAAGTGCATATGAGGCGGAAAACACTACCACTTTCATGACAAGGACATTGTAGTTTTTGCCTCCCATTTATTTTAGATCATATGAAATGAAGTTCGACCAACTAACAAATTTACATATGTATATATACTTGAGCCAGGGTCTTATACCACAGTTTGAGGCAATAAGAGAGGGTTGTGACAATTTTTTGGAGGAGATAATCGATGAGCATCAAGAAGATAAACATAAAGGGCAGAAAAAACATCGTGATTTCGTTGATGTGATGCTTTCACATTTGGATCAACCTATGAATCCAAATGATGAATCACAACTACACATCATTGATCGAACAAATATCAAAGCTATAATACTCGACATGATTACAGGTGCACTTGACACATCGACAGTGGCGATTGAGTGGGCATTTTCTGAAATTTTAAAGCACCCACGAGTCAAAACACATCTCCAAAAAGAGTTAGAAAGTGTTGTTGGGATGACTAGAATGGTTGAAGAGGCAGATTTACCAAAATTAACCTACTTAGATATGGTTTTGAAAGAAAGCTTAAGGTTGCATCCAGTGGCACCACTCCTAATGCCTCACGAATCACTGGAGGATATTACGATAAACGAATATCATATTCCGAAGAAGTCTCGCATCCTGATAAATACATGGGCAATTGGTCGAGATTCTAATGTGTGGTCTGATAATGCCAACGATTTTTTTCCTGAAAGATTTGTCAATAGCAACATAGACATTCGAGGCCATAATTTTCAGCTCATCCCATTTGGATCAGGTCGTAGAGGATGTCCAGGAATGCAAATGGGGTTAACGAATGTTCGCCTTGTTCTGGCTCAGTTGGTGCACTGCTTTGAATGGAAGTTACCTGATGGCATGTTGCCTAGTGACTTGAGCATGAGTGAGAAGTTTGGCCTTACGACCCCAAGGGCTAAACACTTGCTTGCTATGCCAGTATATCGTCTACAAGACTAATAAAGTGCATAATAATGGGGAAAACATGGTATCAAACTATCTTAAGGAATGTACTTTTTTTATTTATGTTTTATAATCGTAAAATTACTTTTTTCCTCGATGAATCCGTTTATTAATAATAAAAGAGGATTTATGATGGTTGTTAGAATTCAATAAAACATAAAATTTTACTAAAAATATAAAATTTTGTAGATATAATGAGTACAATGCAGGGTGTATCCAATAATATTAATAAAAATTATATTCCTTCAATAAAATAAAGCAAAACAAAATTCAAATGAGGTGTTTTGAAACTAAAAATTAAAATTAAATTTCAAATGGAAAAAACATTAAACATGAATAAAATATAATAAATCAACATGATGAGAGTCTAATCAAATACAGAATCTCAGTAATTATTGGTTTTGTCATTGATGCAAACATATATCTAGCAACTAGCAACTAGCAACTAAACTCTTGTTAGCTTCAGATAATCAAGATGAAACATGTTAATTATTTACTTTTTAACAAACAATCTTAAAAAGAATTATCTAGGATTAAATTTATCAATAACATTAAAAACTAGAGAGACATGATTCTATCAAACAAACACACACAAACTAGGTTCATTCAAACTATATTACAAGCCCCACAACATAATTTGCGTATCTAACTTATAACCAACCATGTTTTTTCTCCCAAATATTAGAATTAGGGGCGTGCAAAATTCGGGTAAAACTAAAAAAATTTAGTTAACAATCGAATTCAGTTAATCTGCCTATTAAATGAATTAATTTGGTCGGGGCTAATTAATATTTTTTTGAGTTTTTGATTAACGGTTAATTAAGTTCGAAACCGGTCGACTAACCGAATTTTTTCGGTTTAACCTCAAATTTTAATAAATAAAATTATAATATATAAATAGCCCACTATCCACTCAGGCCCAATCCAATATAAACTCAATCTAATATATGTAAACCCAAGCACCCAACCCAACCCAATCATAAAAATTACAAATAATTTAATAAATAAAAATAAAAATCCAAAACTAAAAGTCTAAAACTAAAAAACACGACAAAAATAAGAAACCTCTAAGTAAGACCCTAACCCTCAAAATTCAAAATCTCTAATTTCAAATCTCCCAAAATCTCTCTATTGTCACTGCCAATCACCTTCTGAATAGTCCGGCGTCCACCAGGCACACTGTTCGGTGTCTACCAGTCACCATCACCGGTGAGTTGAGGTAGGCTTTTCCTCTCATGCTATAGTTGTTGTCAAGTTTGTAGGTCAGCTTAAGAAAAACATATCTCCTGGGTTACTCTGTTATTTTGACCCAATAAAAAGATCTGCTAATATCTTAGCACATAATTTAGCTATTGATTGCCTAAAAAATGAAAGGGAGTGTTACCTGAGTGGAACTGTACCGGTGGTTGTTGATGATGGATTATAAGGATGGAAAAGAAGCGAACTGGATTGACAATAGAAGATGAGATAGGGTTTGGGGAGAAGAAAAAATAGTAAATGGGATGGTTTATAGAAGGCTGTTGGTTTTAGGAACTGGTATCGACAAGTTTCGAGGGTGGGATATTTTCTAAGGAGTAACTGCCAGTTAATTTGCTAACTAGAGGAGGAGTGCTACAGTAGCACTAAGACCCTTTATGAATTTGGTTTATGATGATTTATTCTTCAAGATGACATCTGGTTAATTTTTTTTTTAAGAAGACATCTGGTTTATGATGAATTTGGTTAATTTGTTTCTTGTTTCTTCTTCATCACAAATCTGGTTTATGATGATTTGTTCTTCAAGCACTGCTACTGCTTTTGGTGTTTCCTGTTTTTTGTTTTTCAATCTTTTTGATGTCTTCTTGTGATGATGATTTTTGAAAAATTAGTTTATGATAAATCAACAAGAAGATATTAGTTTGGACATTAGTTTATGATGATTTGTTTTTCAAGAAGACATCTGGTTTATGATGAATCTGGTTAATTTGTTTCTTGTTTCTTGTTCATCATAAAATCTGGTTTATGATAATTTGTTCTTCAAGCACTACTATTGCTTTTGGTGTTTCATGTTTTTTGTTCTTAGTTTAATTGTTTCTGCTTTATGAATTTTATTTTGTTTTTGGGTTGGTTTATATTTTTTGGTTTATTTTGGATTGGGTTTTGTGCTCTTGTTTGTTTTGTAGGTTAACAACTTAATATTGTTTTGGTTTTGGTTTTGGTTTTAGTTTTAGTTTTATAATTTATTATTTTTGAAATCTTAAGGAGATTTGAATGAAAAAACACCATAACATTCACTCCTCAATTCAATAATTAAATTGACACCATAACTGTAAAAAGATTACATCGATAATTAAATTGACAATTAAATCGACACCAATTCAATATAACTTAATAGTATTTTTATAAAAGAAAAAGAATATAACAGTAAAATAAAATAGGAAAAATGAGACATTTCAAATTTAATATGATTATGGGATATGAAAGTATAGATTTATATTGCATATCCCTTAATCATATAGATTTATAGTATAAATTAGCCTAGGTTCTGATAAATCCAGGAGGTAGATTAAATAACCATTCCCTAGCAGAATCTGCTAGGGAAAAAGGGAAAACACATAATTTGATTTGATCCTTAGCTACGCCCTAAGGTTTCATACTAAGACAAACCATATGAAACACTTTTAGATGTTTATGTGGATTTTCATCTTGTAAACTATGAAAAATCGGCAGCAATTGGATTAATCCTGACTTAATCTCAAAATTAGTATCCATAGTAGGATACACAATGCATAACAACTGTGATCTGCAAGCACTTCGGCCATTTGTTGAATCGTTTGAGCCCTAGGTTGTTGTGCTGGATTCAGGTTTACGTTAACCCTAGCGTTAAGCCCCTCTTACGGTGGATCAACCCCTATTCTTTAGTTCTCTAGTGTTTTAATAGGATTTTCATTAACCCTAGACTCAACTTCATCGCCTGCTTCTATTTCTGGCGATGGGTTACTCTGAGTTCCTACCACCTCTCACTGCCTTTTTCGTAGCTTCGTTTCCTTGCGATTAGCTCTCGCAATCTTTTCTATTTCTAAATCAAACGCAAGATTTCTTGGAGCAGATCTGGTCATAAAAAAAACAAACAAGATTAGTAGGTTGCCAGTCCCCAGCAACGGCACCAAAATTTGATGTGTCGTTAAATGTACCAAAAATATCCTATCCCTAAATAACGAAAAGAAATAGTATAGGGGAGTCGAGTCAAATTCTCAGGAATTGGATTGCCATAGCTTATTGTTTCTCGAAATCTCGAGCAGGTCGTGCATAAGAAAAACAGCTGACCTGGTAAAAATAAAATAAAACAGAATTAAAAATATGATTGAGTTGAAATTAAATACATTGGAATCGTAATCGTGATAAGAAGTAGATTTGAGAAAAAGGTGTTTTTCGATAAAGGGATTCCAACCTCCGATTATCTCGATCCTCCTTTGGTTCAATCATAGGCTTTTAGGTGATCCTTCTCATGACTGAATAAGCCAATTATAGTGGAAGAGGATGCCTACGACCACCAGCTCCACTTAGGTTATAGCCTTACGATCTAGAGGAACCTGACTTTAGCCAACCATCACTTTTGTGGGACCGTCTTACACTAGATCATCGTTTCTTAATGGAAAATGCCATACCATTTCATCTCTTGGGCTCGACAACCTCTAACGTAGTAATTTAGCGAACCGATTGTGCAACCTTCCCAAAACATATAAAGAGGTCGTCTTTGCACAAGATGAAAAGATTACTTTTGAAAGGACATGGACAGAAGTGTCAGTCCCATAATGCGGAGAAATGATGAATAGTCATCTGAGAAGGACTAAGTGCGGGTTTTAAGCCTCATGAACTCTTTTTTAGCTAGATAGGTTTAGTTCCTCATGCTTTTCGGGGGGAAAAAACACATGTTTTAATGAAATGGAATTTTATTGAAAAAGAAACAAAAGGAACAGAGCCTTAGGGGGAAGAATTTTTTTTACAGAATTGATGAGTGAATATTCATACCACTCCATCCCCTAGTTATAGTACATGAAAGACCCTAGTTGGCTCCTATTCAAATTTTAGATGATAATGTTTAAGAAATTAAAATTAAATCTAAAAAATATAATAATAATTCTAACAATAATCCTAAAAAAATAGAATTCAAATCTTAAACAAAGTTTTATGTCCATAAATCTCAAGTCTTCCACACTTTGTATTTTCGACACCATTTCTTCTCCATTTCGCATGCTGACCCGTTTTGTCTTTAAATTCACGCTTTTTGCCCCCAAATTTTCTTTTCCCTTCAATTTAGCCCCTACAAGATAAAAAAACCATAAACAACCCAAATTAGTAAGATCATACTCAAAATATATATGTATTTAACACATAAAAGTATGTCATTTTAGAGTATTATCAACAAGTCCTAATTTGACCTAGGGTTTATTACTATAAATATCATAAGACTAGGTTTTAAGAAAATCTGTAAACTTCTATTGTACTACAAACACTATTTTCTTAAATATTTTTTCCAACAAATATTTTGAGCTGATTTTAGCCTGGCCTCATCTTACAATAAGTATTATCATGTGGGTTCACTGGATGCGGCTCCATTTGAGAGGACAGCTAGTCATATATGATTATTGTTGAGATTGTCCCATGATAACATAAATCAATGGATGTAGGAATTATCATTGCAATAATGACATAAAATTATTAGCATTTATTTACACGTGCTCCATATTTTTTTGTTTAATCTAATAATAATGTGTCATGTTATTATTCATTGATGGTGCTTAAGACTTATACAACAGATACTGCATCAAATACTATTCCATATTTGTTTCCTTAAAAATAAAAATAAAAGACAACTAAAAAGGAAATATAAAACGAGAAAGGATCCTAAAAAAAAACTACTTCCAAAATCTCAAACTTATCCCCTTTTTTCCTTCTAATCTACACTTAAGGCATGCCATCATCTTATTCTAGATCCACTTTCTAATTTGAACTCTACTTAAAGTTTGGTAAGGTAATAGTACAAAGTGTGTGAAGGATAACCTGTTGTCCTTTCCAACCATCCTTTTTAAGATTCACGAATGGATATTATCTTTGTCACATTGTGTTATTTTGCATTGTTAGGTTTGAAAAGTTTTTTCCATTTTGATGTTAATGGTTGCAAGCATATTTGTAAGGCTGCAAATGAACCAATGTGAGGAAATATGGGCATAGATTCGTTGACCATGAAATTAGAAATGCTTTTTTGGTACCAAATACATACTAGGATTTGACGATTCACTTGCAATTAAATGCAATCCAGCGCATAATTTTGCCTAATAGTTTGGTACGCTTTACCGGAAGAATTATGCTACTTTCGCGTTTAATATGTGTAGCTCGATAAAGGTTATTTTCAATTTAAAGAACAGAAATTTGTTTTCATTTTTTTTAATTCATTTTCTCTACTATAATTTAGACTTGATTTTTTACCTTAATTTTATCTAATTTCTTTTTATTTTATAAATAATTGCTTCAACTATTTTTTTTTTCTAGAAATGTAAAGAAGATTGTTCAAAATTGCATATATATAATTATTGCAGTTTATTTAGATAAATTGTCCAAAAGCCTGTAAGCTTTTTTTAATTTTGAATCGAATTTATTTATTATCAATTAATTAAATATATTTTTCAAGTTAAGAATATTGTTGTGATTATTCCATGGGTTTCAAAATAATAAAGAAAATGTAGGGATCGGAAGAAAAAGGAGTCATTTAAGAAGAAATGAAGGTATTTGTAGTAGAAAAAATTAATTACATTTTAAAAATCTAGAAATTAGAGAAAATATGAAAACTTTTATAATGTGAATGTGAAAAATAGAATGTCGGTAATGACAATATATCGCAAAGAAAAGATAAATAAAAATAAAGAACACACAGATTTTACATGAAAACCCTTTTGGGAAAAAAACCACGGGCAGAGGAGAAAATTCACTATGTCGAATTTGAATGATTACAAGTGGAATAGACTATATTTATTTATAGGCTTGTAAAGCCATATTCTAATAGAAGTGTAGTAAGATTGAAACACCTTATTCTAATAAATATAAAATAGATGGAGTTTAATAAGGCTTAAAAAACCTTATTCTAAAATAAAATGAAAGAAGTGTAGTTCTATATGGATTTTACTTTTATTTTATTTTACCAATGTATTTTATTTAAATAAGGATTCGGGTCACTTAATTCTAACAATCTCCACCTTGACACGAGTTCTCAACGAACAAGTTCTTCATCGCAAACCCTCAACGAACAAGTTCTCCACCTCTTCCATAAAACCCCTTAATTTTTTAACTTCAACAATGAACACCAACCAAGTCTAAGCAATGCTCAAACTTGGTATAGGAAGTTACTTAGTCATCATGTCTGCAAGATTTTCATGAGTACTAATTTTGCTCACAACAACATCACCAAGAGCAATAATATCACAAACAAAATGATACCGAACATCAATGTGTTTTGTTCTCTCATGAAACATTTGTTCTTTTGTAAGGAAGATTGCATTCAGACTGTCACAAAATACTGTACTAATTTGAAGGTCTTCATTGAGTTCACTAAAGAGTCCCTTCAACCAAATAGCTTCTTTACAAGCCTCAGTAATCGCCATGTACTCAGCTTCAGTGGTAGACAAAGCGACTGTAGTTTCCAAAGTGGCTTTCCAACTGATTACACAACCTCCAATTGTAAAGACATAACCTGTAAGTGATCTTCTTCTATTAAAGTCTCTAGCGAAATTAGCATCAACATACCCAATGACTCCATCTCTAATTCTTCCAAACTGTAAGCAAACATCAGTAGTACCTCGTAAGTATCTTAAAATCCACTGAACTACTTTCCAATGTTCTTACCGAGATTCGCCATGTATCTGCTAACTGCACTGACTGCATATGATAAATTTAGACGTGAACAAACCATAGCATACATGAGAGATCCCACTGCACTAGAGTATGGAACATTTGACATGTACTCAATCTCATCATCTGTGGAGACAAAGCCAATGAAAGCCTGAAATGGGCTTGTAAAGGAGTACTAACAGGCTTAGCACTCTGCATATTGAACCTGCAAAGAACTTTCTCAATGTACCCCTTCTGACTTAGGTACAATTTACTTGCTTTTCTATCTCTGAGAATCTCCATACCAAGTATCTTCTTTGTTGGTCCTAAATCTTTCAACTCAAATTATTCACTTAGTTGGGCTTTGATCTTTCTTATCTCTCATTTATCTTTTGCTGCTATCAACATGTCATCAACATAAAGAAGTAGATACACAAAAGAACCATCATTGTTTTGTCTTAAAGTAAACACAATTGTCAAAAATACTTCTTTTGAAATCATGAGAAGTCATAAATGAATCAAACCTTTTGTACCAATATCTTGGTGACTGTTTCAAACTGTAAAGGGACTTTTTCAGCAAGCAAACATACTCCTCTTTTCCTGAGACTGTAAAACCCTCTGGTTGTTACATGTAAATATCCTCCTCAAGTTCTCCATGCAAAAATACAATTTTTACATCTAACTGCTCAAGCTCCAAATCATGCATGGCCACAATACCAAGCAAAGCTCGAATTGAACTATGCTTTACAACTGGGAAGAACACATCTGTGAAGTCCACTCTTGGAATTTGACTGTAACCTTTTGCAACAAGCCTTACTTTATATCTAGGTTCTTCAACTCCTGGAGTCCTTTCTTTTTTTTTAAACACCCATTTACAACGAACAACTTTTTTACCTTTAGGAAGTTTCACAAGATCACATGTTCTGTTTTTGTGGAGTGATTTCATCTCTTCTTGCATAGCAAACATCCACTTTTCTGAGTCTTCATAGCTAACCACCTCAGAATAATTAGATGGCTCTTGGTTTTCGTTTATATCTTCAGCCATATTTAAAGCATAAGCAACTAGATCAACCTCGGCATACTTCTTTGGATGTTTAATTTCTCTTCTAGTTCTGTTTTTGGCAATAGAGTATTGTGGTGAAGAAGAAACTCTATTCTCAATTTTTGTACTAGCTTGAGGAGTCGACTCTGTATTAATCTGATGCTTCATCTGCTTTTGATTTTCTTTATTGGAAAAGTCTTTAAGAGATAAGTTAGGTAGCATAGCAATTTCATCAAAAATAACATCTCTGCTAATCACAACTTTTCTATTTTCAGGACACCATAACTTATACCCTTTTACACCAGCTTTATAACCAATAAAAACACATTTAATGGATCTCGGTTCCAATTTTCCATTATCAACATGAGCATACACAGGACACCCAAAGATCTTTAAATCGGAATAATTAGCAGGATTATCAAGCCATACCTCTTGTGGAGTCTTTTTCTCAATGGCAACGAATAGAGATCGGTTGATCAAAAAACATGTAGTAGAGGCTGCTTTGGCCCAAAACGACTTTGATAAGTTAGCATTTGACAACATATATCAAACCTTCTCCATGATCGTTCTGTTCATTCATTTTGTAACACCGTTTTGCTGTGGAGTATGACAAACTGTCAGGTGTCTCACGATCCCTTCTGACCTGCACAGTTTATTAAACTCATCAAAACAAAACTCTAAGCCATTGTCTATACTAAGGTATTTTATTTGTTTTCCCGTTTATTTTTCAATCATAGTTTTCCAAGACTTAAATGTGGAAAGCACATCGCTTTCTTGCTTCAGGAAGAACGCCATAACTTTTCTAGAAAAATCATCAATAAAAGCTAGCATATAATTAGCTCCACCTCTCAAAGGCACTCTGGATGGCCCCAACAGATTAGAATGAATATATTCCAATGTTCCCTTCATGTTATAGATTCCTCTGGTGAATCGAACTCTCTTTTACTTCCCAAAAATGCAGTGCTCACAGAACTTCAGTTTGCAAATTCCTTGCCCATCAAGAAGTCCTCTTTTGCTCAATTCTGCCATGCCATTCTCACTCATATGCCCTAGGCGCATATGCCAAATTTTAGTAATATCATTATCTGACAAGGAAGAGGAAGCGACAACTACATCACCAGTAACAGTAGAACCCTGCAAAACATATAACTTGGCAGTCTTTCTCTACCATTTCATCACAACGAGGGAACCTTTGGAAATCTTTAAAACCCTACTTTCAGCTGTGTATTTGTACCCTTTTGAATCAAGAGTACTTAACGAAATTAAATTTCTCTTCAATTCTGGAACATGTCGTATGTCACTAAGTGTTCTGACAACTCCATCAAACATCTTAACTTTTATTGTTCCAACACCTATGATTTTACACAAAGTATTATTTCCCATCAAAATAACACCTTCAGTCACTATTTCGTAAGTTGTAAACCAATCTCGATTGGGACTCATGTGGAAAGTGCAACCCGAATCAAGGATCCACTCCTCGCTCACTTTAGAATTGTTGACAGAAGCGACTAGAAGTTCACCATCACTGTACTCTTCTAAGCCTCATGAACTCTTTTTTGGCTAGATGAGTTGAATTGCTCATGCTTTTCGGGAAAAAAAACACATGTTTTAGTGAAATGGAATTTTATTGAAAAAGAAACAAAAGGAACACAGCCCTAGGGGGAAGGAGTTTTTTTACAGAATTGATGAGTAAATATTCATGCCACTCCATCCCCTAGTTATAGTACATGAAAGACCCTAGTTGGTTCCTATTCAAACTCTAGATGATAATGTTTAAGAAATTAAAAATAAATCTAAACCATATAATAATAATTCTAACAATAATCCTAAAAAAATAGAATTCAAATCTTAAACAAAGTTTTATGTCCATAAATCTCTTCTTTGAAATTTTGTCTCAAGTCTTCCACACTTTGTATTTTCGGCACCATTTCTTCTCTATTTTGCATGCTGACCCGTTTTCTCTTTAAATTCACGCTTTTTTCCTCCAAAGTTTCTTTTCCCTTCAATTTAGTCCCTATAAGATAAAAAACCATAAACAACCCAAATTAGTAAGATCGTACTCAAAATATATATGTGTTTAACACATAAAAGTATGTCAATTTAGAGCATTATCAACAAGTCATAATTTGATATAGGGTTTATTACTATAAATATTATAAGACTAGGTTTTAAGAAAATCTGTAAACTTCTATTGTACTACAAACACTATTTTATTTTAAGCTGATTTTAGCCTGGCCTCATCCAACAGTAAGTATTATCATGTGGGTTCATTGGATGCGGCTCCATTTGAGAGGACAGCTAGTCATATATGATTATTGTTGAGATTGTCCCATGATAACATAAATCAATGGATGTAGGAATTATCATTGCAATAATGACATAAAATTATTAGCATTTATTTACACGTGCTCCATATTTTTTGTTTAATCTAATAATAATGTGTCATGTTATTATTCATTGATGGTGCTTAAGACTTATACAACAGATACTGCATCAAATACTATTCCATATTTGTTTCCTTAAAAATAAAAATTAAAGACAACTAAAAAGGAAATATAAAACGAGAAAGGATCCTAAAAAAATAACTACATCCAAAATCTCAAACTTATCCCCTTTTTTCCTTCTAATCTACACTTAAGGCATGCCATCATCTTATTCTAGATCCACTTTCTAATTTGATCTCTACTTAAAGTTTGGTAAGGTAATAGTACAAAGTGTGTGAAGGATAACCTGTTGTCCTTTCCAACCATCCTTTTTAAGATTCACGAATGGATATTATCTTTGTCACATTGTGTTATTTTGCATTGTTAGGTTTGAAAAGTTTTTTCCATTTTGATGTTAATAGTTGCAAGCATATTTGTAAGGCTGCAAATGAACCAATGTGAGGAAATATGGGCATAGATTCGTTGACCATGAAATTAGAAATGCTTTTTTGGTACCAAATACATACTAGGATTTGACGATTCACTTGCAATTAAATGCAATCCAGTGCATAATTTTGCCTAATAGTTTGGTACGCTTTACCTGAAGAATTATGCTACTTTCGCGTTTAATATGTGTAGCTCGATAAAGGTTATTTTCAATTTAAAGAACAGAAATTTGTTTTCATTTTTTTAATTCATTTTCTCTACTATAATTTAAACTTGATTTTTTACCTTAATTTTATCTAATTTCTTTTTATTTTATAAAATAATTGCTCCTAACTATTTTTTTTCTAGAAATGTAAAGAAGATTGTTCAAATTTGCATATATATAATTATTGCAATTTATTTCGATAGTTCAAAAGCCGGTAAGATTTTCTAATTTTGAATCGAATTTATTTATTATCAATGAATTAAATATATTTTCAAGTTAAGAATATTGTTGTGATTATTCCATGGATTTCAAAATAATAATAATAATGTAGGGATCGGAAGAAAAAGGAGTCATTTGCGAGGAATGAAGGTATTTGTAGTAGAAAAAATTAACTACATTTTAAAAAATCTAGAAATTAGAGAAAATATGAAAACATTTATAATGTTAATGTGAAAAATAGAATGTCGGTAATAACAATATATCGCAAAGAAAAGATAAATAAAAATAAAGAACACACCGATTTTACATGGAAACTCTTTTAGGAAAAAAACCACGGGTAGAGGAGAAAATTCACTATGTTAAATTCGAATAATTATAAGATGAATAGACTCTATTTATAGACTTGTAAAGCCATATTCTAATATAAGAAAAAATTAATTACATTTTAAAATAATAATAAAAATGTAGGGATCGGAAGAAAAAGGAGTCATTTTCGAGAAATGAAGGTATTTGTAGTAGAAAAAATTAATTACATTTTAAAAAATCTAGAAATTAGAGAAAATATGAAAACATTTATGGTTAAATGTGAAACATCTAGGATTTGACAAGAGCTTTGAAGAGATGAAGAAAACAAATATAAGCTTAAACGTTTGCATCATCATTCGAAATATGAGAAATGAAAGTTGCAGGAAGAATCGCTGGAAGAGAAAAAAAAAACAATAAGCCAAAATAGAAGGTGAGTGAGCTCGAAAAAGTTTTAGTGATATGTCAAAATGTTTTTACAAAATAATATATTACTAGATAAGAATGATTTACCTAATAATTTTTATATGTGTGGATGTTAGAGGGTAGCTTATAAAAGTACCACAAAACTCTTGTACCATATTTTAGATTCTATTTTAGTTCATCTACTGAAAATTGAGTAAATTAGTGACCTGAAATGAAAGTGTAAACATGATGTGGCGTGTACGGTTAACATCATTAGAGATTTAATATTTGGGTGACTAAAATAAAAACACCTTAGAAGTTGGGTGACCAACTAGGTAGTTTACCCAAATTATTTTAAAAAATCATAAAAATCATAAACAAAACTTATAAAATTATAAAATTTTATTAAAAATAAAAATACTTACCCATTAAAATCTAATGGTTATAAAATTTAAAAAAAAAATGGACCCCTACTCTTTAATTGGGTCGGTATTGTTATTTTTAATAAAATTTTTGTAACCTTTTTAATTCTATGTACGATTTTTTAATCATTTTTAAATTTTATAACTAACGGAATTAAAAAAATAAATTTAAATTTTTAATATTTAATATTTAATATTTAATTTACAAGGGACATGTCCAGTTAGGTAATAGAATAGCAATATAAAAACTTACCAATCCCACCTCTCAAGCCCCACAACATAGCAATATAAATCTTACTACTACCCCTCCTCTCAAGTCCTATCATCTCTTTTCTGGAGCTATAATGGCATCTTCAATCTCAACATATGCCCTTCTCTTAACCTTCTTCACAACTTTGATTTCTTTCTTTTTCATCGCCTCGTGGTCAAAACAGAAGTTTAAAAATGGAAAGAAGCTTCCCCCAGGACCCTGGCCCCTACCAATTATCGGCAACCTCCACATGCTAGGCCAGCTCCCACACCGAAGCCTTAGCAACTTAGCCAAAAAATATGGGTCAATATTGTCAATAAGGCTAGGCAATGTCCCAACAATTGTGGTGTCATCACCTGAAGCAGCGGAGCTATTTCTAAAAATCCACGATGGTGTTTTCGCCAGTAGGCCTAAAATCCAATTCTCCGATTACGTCTCCTACGGTAACAAAGGGTTGGGTTTTGCACCATACGGGTTGTACTGGCGCACAGTAAGGAAATGGTGCACCCTGGAACTTCTTAGTTCATCGAAAGTAGAATTGTTCGAGCCGATTAGGAGGAGGGAGGTGGAGTTGTTGGTGGATCGGATAAAGAGGGCAGCGGCAAGTGGCCAAGTGGTGGATCTTAGTGCCAAGGCAGTTGAATTGATGGAGAATATCATGTATAGAATGATCATAGGCCGAAGTAAAGATGATAAATTCGACTTGAAACCACTTATTCAAGAGAGCCTTAGGTTAACAGGACATTTCAACATAGCAGATTATGTGCCATTCCTTGCTCCACTTGATCTTCAGGTATCTCTATTCATCTGTCTTCTATATGTATACCATAATTTTCATGTTGCATATTATCACATTAAAATTAAAATTGAAGATCAAGTTCTATACAGTTTAAGAGAAGTTAATTTTTCCTTAATTGATTGGCGACCCTGGGTGGATTTCAAAAAAAAAAAAAGTTACAAATTAACAAATGATGAAAACCTAATATTATTATACAACCATCTGTAATTCATTCCTGACTCTTTATCTATTAGTTTTCAACTAGTTTGGCATTGGATTAAAAAAAAAATTAGCTAATTTTTCATATATTTGAAATCTAATCTTCATATTTTTATTTTTTAGAATTTAGTCTCTCTCATTTTTTTTAATTTAAAAATCCAAGTCTAATTGTTAAAACATTTCAAAATTTTCTGTTAAATTTGATTTTATGCCATATTGGTTTTTAAAAAAAATACTTGGTAGCCATTAACAAAAAAGGACATTGCAATGAACCTAAATTTAGCAAAAATATTTAATGATGTTAAAAATTCTTAAAGTTCATATTAGCATTTTTTTATTAGAATAATATATTTAAGCTAATTAATGGCATTCTAATAGTTGAGTTAGCAAATTATGCAAAAAATAAAATATAGAGATTAATCTCAAACTTAAGTGTAATATAGGGGCTGGAATTGAAATTTGACCATTGTTATATAATCTTTAAAATACAAGTTGAGGGGTCAAAATTAAAATTTAACAATTATCTTATAATATAAAAAAAGATCTATGACTAATTGAGCATTTAGGTTAAAAAGTGCTTTTAAAAAGTATCGTCAAGAATGTTTTCGAGAAGTGATTTATAAAAGTTTGACAGTATATACTATTGCTGTCAAAAAGTGTTTTTGAAAAAAACAGAGAGTCTATTTTAGATATATCTCTATTTTAGACATGTGTTGTAAAGTAGAAGATATGTTGGACTTCTTTAATGAGAATGAGAAATTAATTTCAGCCAAAAACACTTTTACAAAAGCAAAAGGCTAAACTTTTCAGCTTTTTGCTCAGCTTAAAATCTTAGTTTAAAGACATGAATTGGTTTCGAAAGCTACTCGTTTACCACTACTTTTTATTTAAAATCATGATTTGAATTGAAAAACACTTTTCAACATTGATAGTAAATGAAGTTTAGATGCGTGTCATATAAGGAATGCTTTACACTATAAAAGTTTAGATAACAATTTATATAAGAAATAAAGTATATAGGGATGAAAACTAAAATTTGACTATTATTATATATCTAAAAAAAAAGTAAAAGTATCAAAAATAAAATTTAACCATTGTTAAGAAAAAAAATGCCCTCGGAAGAAAGGCATTAGGGCCTTAGGTTTTTTTTTGGGCCTTAGTTTATAGATTCTCATGATACAGTTTCATGGTTGCTTTTATTCTACTATATTATTTTTAAAAAAAATTCCTTTTGAAGTTCTTTTAATTTATATTTTCTAGTTGCTTTAAAATTAGAAGCACATCATAACTTTATTCTAGAATTGTAAATACGATATTAAATTTGAACCAATTTTTTTTTTTAAAAAAATGATAACTGAACTTCTCACATAACTATAATACAGTAAATTTGCACTTTCATAGTATTGCTTGAATCAATTTGAAACTAACAAAAAAAGTGGAACTGCATGTGAGGCGGAAAACACTACCACTTTCATGACAAGGACATTGTAGTTTTTGCCTCCCATTTATTTTAGATCATATGAAATGAAGTTTGACCAACTAACAAATCTACATATGTATATATACTTGAGCCAGGGTCTTATACCACAGTTTGAGGCAATAAGAGACGGTTGTGACAAATTTTTGGAGGAGATAATAGATGAGCATCAACAAGATAAACATAAAGGGCAGAAAAAACATCGTGATTTCGTTGATGTGATGCTTTCACATTTGGATCAACCTATGAATCCAAATGATGAATCACAACTACACATCATTGATCGAACAAATATCAAAGCTATAATACTCGACATGATTTCAGGTGCACTAGACACATCGGCAGTGGCAATTGAGTGGGCATTTTCCGAAATTTTAAAGCACCCACGAGTCAAAACACATCTCCAAAAAGAGTTAGAAAGTGTTGTTGGGATGACTAGAATGGTCGAAGAGGCAGATTTACCAAAATTAACCTACTTAGATATGGTTTTGAAAGAAAGCTTAAGGTTGCATCCAGTGACACCACTCCTAATACCTCGCGAATCACTGGAGGATATTACGATAAACGAATATCATATTCCGAAGAAGTCTCGCATACTGATAAATACATGGGCAATTGGTCGAGATTCTAATGTGTGGTCTGATAATGCCAACGATTTTTTTCCTGAAAGATTTGCCAATAGCAACATAGACATTCGAGGACATAATTTTCAACTCATCCCATTTGGAGCAGGTCGTAGAAGATGTCCAGGAATGCAAATGGGGTTAACGAATGTTCGCCTTGTTCTAGCTCAGTTGGTGCACTGCTTTGAATGGAAGTTACCTGATGGCATGTTGCCTAGTGACTTGAGCATGAGTGAGAAGTTTGGCCTTACGGCCCCAAGGGCCAAACACTTGCTTGCTATGCCAGTATATCGTCTACAAGACTAATAAAGTGCGTAATAATGGGGACAACATGGCATCAAAGTATCTTAAAGAATGTACTTTTTTTATTTATGTTTTATAATCTCTAAATTACTTTTTTTCCTCGATGAATCCGTTTATTAATAATAAAAGAGGATTTATGATGGTTGTTAGAATTCAATAAAACATAAAATTTTACTAAAAATATAAAATTTTGTAGATATAATGAGTACAATGCAGGGTGTATCCAATAATATTAATAAAAATTATATTCCTTCAATAAAATAAAGTAAACCAAAATTCAAAAGAGGTGTTTTGAAACTAAAAATTAAAATTAAAGTTCAAATGGAAAAAACATTAAACATGAATAGAATATAATAAATCAACATGATGAGAGAATAATCAAATACAAAATCTCAGTAATGATTGGTTTTATCATTGATGCAAACATATATCTAGAACTAGCAACTAAACTCTTATTACCTTCAGATAATCAAGATAAAACATGTTAATTATTTACTTTTTAACAAACAATCTTAAAAAGATTTATCTAGGATTAAATTTATCAATAACATTAAAAATTAGAGAGACATGATTCTATCAAACAAACACACACAAACTAAGTTCATTCAAACTATATTACAAGCCCCACAACATAATTTGCATATCTAACTTATAGCCAACCATGTTTTTTCTCCCAAATATTAAAATTAGGGGCGTACAAAATTCGGGTAAAACTGAAAAAAATCGGTTAACGATTGAATTCGGTAAATCTGTCAGTTAACTGAATTAATTTGGTCGAGGCTGATTAATAATTTTTTGGGTTTTCGATTAACTGTTTGTCAAAACCTCTTTAAAATGGAGAGGGTATTTTGAAAACGGGAGTCGCCACCAACCTTTTAAAGTGTGATTGGATCACTTTATAAAACATTTTGGTCTACGAAGTTACGAGAAAACAGGTTCGGGAGTCAGTTACGCACGAGGAAGGATTAGCACCCTCATAACGCCCAAAATTGGTACCAAACTGAATATTTTCATCTTAATGTCAAAAGCTTGAAAAAAATTTAGCAATAAGATCTCTTTTAAAATCATAATAATTTGAGTTGAAAGTCAAAATTCTTTCATTCCAAAAGAATGTGAACATCACATCCAGCGTAATTGAACACGATATTTATAAACTTTCGTAACAAAAAAAATCTCATAATCTGTAAAATCTCGTGTAAAATCTATTAAAAGGATACTTTAGATATTTAGACAAACGGGAAATCGCAACCCAGCATATTAGGGTATTATTTCTCGAATTCCTAAATACAAAAGACATTGCCTTATTTTTTTTTAAAATTCCTTTTGATTAAATGAAATAAGAAAACGATGATGCATTTAACCTATTACAAAAGATCAACGTTGGATTAATTAAGCTACCTATTTTAACATTTCATGCAAATATAATGTTGAAAATGGTAAATATGACATAAATCACACAATATACTTTAGCATTTCCTACATACATAATCACAAATAACATGAATATACACATTATCATTTCATGCAAAAATACAAAATGGCAAAAATAATGAATATATCAGTACAAATTAAACATATATAAGAATATTTCATGCGAATATATTTTTAAAATAACAACATAATGACCAATTTGCATGCGAATATAACAATAAATAAACAACATGAAAAATAATAAATAATTTATGAGATGAAATTAGTGTGTTAAAACAATGCCTAATAAATACAAAAAAGGGATAAAAACAAAATAAAACAAAAAAAAATTAAGCCATATATAAGTAATAATAAAAATTTTAAAAATATATTTATATTATATAATATAGTAGCTTGATATACTTATAAAATAATATGCTAAATTGGAGTAAAATTTTGTAGTAAATTTTAAACATAGACATATAATAACAATATATGTATTAGTTTATAATAATTTATAAGTGTTATTTTTTATATACCAATAAATAATAGATTATGAAATAATATATATAATAAAAGGAAGATATTATAAGGAATAATATATAATAAAATATGATATATAATATAAAAATATAATATAATGAAATATAAATACTATCATATAAATAAGGATAATATATATATGCTATTATTAAATAATAATTTTTTAAAGTTTTACATAAATTAATGAATAATAAAATAATACATAAAATATAAAAAAATGCAAGGAATAATATATAGTAAAATATATAATGTATACTAAAATTTATAAATAAAATGTATAATAATATAAACTATATGATAGATAATATATAAAATAAAAAATGATATAATAAGTAAAAATATAGTAAAATAAATAATATATATATAGTAAATATATATAACATATAATAAAATATGAATATAATAGAATAAATAATATATATAATAAAAATATAACATATAATAAAATTTATAAAAATGTATATAATATTATAAATAATATATATTATTTTCCATATAATTAATGTTTATAAAAATAAATAATACATATATTATTTTAAAATAAATTAAATATATATAAAAAGGACTAAAATCGAATTTAATTTAAAAAAAAACTAGGGCTAATTACAAATAAATGAAAATTTGGACTTAATTAAAATACACATCAAAATCTGAGGGACTCATTGGGCAATTAGCCCTAATCCCTAAAAACGACGTCGTTCTCCAGAATAGATTTTAATGGCCGTCGGGACTAAATTGAATTAAATATAAGAGGTTAGGGCCAATTTAAAATAAAAATAAAATGAAATCATAATTTAAAAAAAAAACGGAAGGATTGATTGGGCAATTTGCCCATTTATCAAAAACACGCGGGTCATCCCCGGGTCATCGGGTCAACATGCAGATCCTCTGTTGAAACGGTGCTATTTTAGTGCTTATTGAACTAAGCCAAAACAACACCGTTTTTGTAACGCTATATATGTTAAAACTGAACCCAAAATTCATTTTGTTATCAGCTTTTTTTTAAAAAAACTTCGAGATCCTCTGAAAGAGGAGAAAAGGGGGCCTCCAGCCCCGGCCTCTAGCCTCCGGCCACTGGACTTCAAGAGCCCACGCGCTATACGCGCCGCCGTACACGGCAGTTGGAAGGCTAAAAGCCTTCGTTCCTCTCGGCGAATCGCAGGTAACCTCTTCTCCTTCTTACACTTAACCCTTTTTTAAAAAAAATGATTTATATGCGTTGAACAGAGAAGAAAAAAAATATAACAAAATCACCTTTTTTAAGTAAACAACTACTTCTTATTTCTTTCTTCTGTGTATATATGTATATATCCTTTTTTGTATCTGTAAAAATCCGTCCTTGTTACAGTGGAATGATTAGGCTTTTATAGCCTCAATTTACAAGTTTGGTTTATTCCCTATTTGATTTCTTGCCTCGTTTGCTGTGTTCTTCTTTCTCTTTTTACAGGTGACGATGAGGAGACTAGCGATGATCGGGCACTGATAATGGCACACTAGCGTTGATTCGCGCGCCGATCACGGCACGATATGGGACCTGGAATCACAGGGTGAGGCGAAGAGGCGTGACTGTTAGGGTGTTTACGGTGCCTAGGGTTTCTGAAACCCTAGACCTTTCCATCTTCTGCTAACAAGTTGGGCCATTTGGGCCCTGTCCGTTCTTGGGTTAAGGGTGTATCGGGTATAGGGTTAGTGGTTTTTGGGCCAGTTGGGCTACAAGTGTAACCAAGTTTAGGCTATCGGGCCTTTAGGCCTGTTTATTTGTAATTTGGGCATTTCAAACAAAGACATTTATTTTTAGTTTAAAATTTTGTTATTTTATTTCACAAGCCCGGGCAAATTTGGGCTATTACAGCTGCCCCTCTTTGCTTATTACTGTGTAACAGAAATAGAGCAAAGATTATAAAAGGACCAAATTTGCCCGGCCTAGCCAAGCCTCGAAATCTTGATCCTCATCTTCTTCAAAGGTATTCTAATAGCTTCAGGAATGTCAAATGGGTTATCTTCAACTTGCTTCTGGCAAATTCAGGAATGCCAAATCCGTTATCTTTGATCTGCTTTCTGACAAAACAGAGACGCCAAATCTGTTATTTTTCGATCTGCTCTCTGATAATACAAAGACGTCAAATCTGCTATCTTCGATCCGCTCTCTAAAAATACAGAGACGCCAAATCAGCTATCTTCGATCTGCTCTCTGCCAATATAGAGACGTCAAATCTGTCATCTTCGATCTGCTCTCTTTCAATACAGAGATGCCAAATCTGCTATCTTTGATCTGCTCTCTGACAATACAGAGATGCCAAATCTGTTATCTTCGATCTGCTCTCTGACAATACAGAGACGCCAAATCTGTCATCGGTAATCTACATTATCCCCTAGGAGACATAACCTGTAGAATGTGTATGCACTTATGCCTCATGATCAAAATGAGTCAAATGTCTCTAAATAGACCTATTATGATGCAAGATGTTATGAAAATGATTCCTGTTTCGAATGTCTTTACTGATTCACCTATCAAAAATTCCACCTCAGGATACCAATCAAACTCTGCTCCTATGTTTTGAATTAGATTGGTCCTATTGTACCATTTTGCTAGAAATAATCCTCTCTTAGGATTGAATCATTTGAATTATCTAAACATTCTTTGGACTGAAAAAAATTTCCCCGAATACCTTTGACCCTTACTTATGGGAATTCTTCAAATGATTGTTCTGTTTTAGTTTTCTTGTATTATCTAGAAATTTCCAGAGTAATGAGCAAAACTTCATTTGTGAAAATTATTTAGTTCATCTATCATTATTTTAATGCAACAAAATTTAAGCATAATGGAAGATGAATTTAATCTTGAGAATACTTAGATTTGAATGAATTTGTCCAAAATACAAAGGACATTAATCTGATAGCCTATCTTTGAGAAGAAAGAGAATCTAAAGATAGCAAACAGGACAAAAGTTAGATACCCTAGATATCGCCGCTTGAGCGTCTATACACCAGCTCCATGAAGACTTTCTTGAGTTCAACATGTGTTTAAAAGATCCAAAGTACTTTGTTGATGCACTAATATGTAATACGCTTCGCTCTTTGTTGAATCAGATATAGCAAGATTACCATGTGCTTTTCAAAATTTAAGCTGCCTTTTCGGGTTTTCAACTCAAAACCCATTTGGTCACAAGGCGCCCTTCGCGGGTTTTCACCTTGAACTCTCTATTTTTTTTCGAAAACTCAAGGCGCCCTTTGCGGGTTTTCACCTTGGATTCTCCTCTTCTTTAAACAAAGTACTTTTTGACTGAGTCTGAATTCACTGGATTGGGTAAACTCTTCCCATCCATTTCTGTTAAGATCAATGCACCCCCAGAGAAGACCTTCTTCATGACATACGGCCCTTCCCAATTTGGCATCCATTTTCCTCTAAAGTCCTTCTGAATGGGAAGGATCTTTTTAGCATAAGATCCCCCTCGTGGAATTCTCTTGGTCACATTTTCTTGTCATAAGCTCGCATCATTCGCTTCTGATACATCTGACCATGATGAATAGCCCTTAGCCTCTTTTCCTCAATCAGGTTCAACTAATCATATCGCGATTGTATCCATTCAGCTTCATCCAATTTTATTTCTGACAAGACTCGGAGAGACAATATTTCCACTTCAATGGGTAACACTGTTTCCATCCCATAAACCAACGAGAAAGGAGTTGCCCCAGTAGAGGTTCTTATAGATATTCAATAGGCAATGAGTGCAAACAGTAGTTTCTCATGCCAATCTCTATAAGTCTGATTCATCTTCCCCACTATCCTCTTGATGTTCTTGTTAGTCATTTCGCTTCTCATCGCCCCATTCATTTTTGGGCGATCTGAGAGAAGAGTTATGATGCTTAATCTTGAACCGACTGCAAACTCGCTATCGCTCTGTTGTTCAAGTTCAATGCATTGTCTGATATGATCCTTTCAGGCATCCCATACTAATAAATGATCTCTTTCTTCAAGAATCAACTTACAGCCGACTTAGTAACATTTGCATAAGAAGCAGCCTCTACCCACTTCGTGAAGTAATCAATGACAACAAAAATAAAGCAATGCTCATTTGAAGCTTTTAGTGATATTGGCCCAATGACATCCATGCCCCACATGGAAAAAGGCCATGGAGAAGTCATAACATGTAGAGGTGAAGGTGGTACATGAATCTTGTCTCCATAGATCTGACATTTATAGCATTTCTTGGCGTAGTTGATACAATCCTCTTTCATAGTAGACCAATAATATCCAAACCTCATGATTTGTCTAGCCACGGTGAAACCATTAGCATGTGCCCCACAAACACCCTCGTGAACTTCTTCTAAGATTAACTTAGCTTCCACGACGTCAACACATCTCAACAGTACTTGGTCCTTTCTTCTTTTGTACAAGATGTCCCCATCCAAAACGTAATCGCAGGCTAATCTCCTTAAAGTTCGCTTATCATTTTCAGTTGCCTATTTTGGGTATTTACGATCTCTCACATATCGCAATATATCCTGATACCAGGGGTTATCATCCTTTTCTTCTTCCTCAATGTTATAACAGCGAGCTGGAACCTCAAAGATACTCATCTGAATGGGTTTCATCTTCTCCTCTTTATTCACTTTAACCATTGAAGCCAAGGTTGCTAGAGCATCTGACATCTGGTTTTCGTCTCGTGGGATATAATTGAAAGTGATATTATCGATCTCCTCAAGTAACCTAAAAACTACCTTTCAATAATTGATCAATTTAGGATCCCTCGTCTCCCATTCACCTTTAAGTTGGTAAATTACCAATGCAGAGTCTTCATATACTTCCAAGGTTCTTATTTCTCGCTCAATAGCCGCTCAGAGTCCCATGATGCACGCTTCATACTCGGCCATATTGTTTGTGCAATCAAAATCCAACTTGCATGTGAATGGATAATAATCGCCATTTGGGGATACTAAGACTGCCCTAATTCCATTTCCCACCGCATTGGATGCCCTATCAAAGCTCAACTTCCAAGGATAATCCTCTGTAGTTGCTACGCACATCAACTCCTCATTTGGAAAATCAAAATTCAATGGCTCATAGTCCTCTAGAGCCCTACTAGCCAGAAATTTCGCTATCGCACTTCCTTTTATAGCCTTCTGGCTCACATAGATTATGTCAAACTCTGAAAGCAGAATTTGCCACCTCGCCATTCTCCCATTCAAAGCTGTTGACTCCATCATATACTTCAAAGGATCAAGTTTTGAAATAAGCCAAGTAGTATGATATAAAATGTACTGTCTTAACCTTCGAGTCGTCCAGATTAAAGCACAACACAATTTCTCAATTGGCGAATATCTCATCTCACACTCTCTGCATTTCTTACTAAGGTAGTATATCGCCTTCTCCTTTCTTCCTGACTCGTCATGTTGGCCAAGCACATATCCCATAGAATTACTAAACACTGATAAGTACAGAATTAATGGTCTATCTAGACTAGGCGGAGATAACACTGGAGCATTTAACAAGTATTGCTTAACCTTATCAAAAGCATTCTGGCATTCCTCATCCCAAATACCTTGGTTGTGTTTTCTAAGGAGGCGAAATATAGGATCACATTTCTCAGTTAATTGTAAAATAAACCGAGCAATATAATTCAATCTTCCAAGAAAACCTCGAACTTCCTTCTGAGTACGTGGTGGAGGCAATTCTCGTATAGCTCTAACTTTGTCTGAGTCAACTTCTATTCCTTTTTCACTGACCACAAAGCCTAATAACTTCCCCACCCTAGCTCTGAAGATGCACTTTGCCGGATTAAGCTTCAACTGAAATTTCCTTAATCTCAGGAACAACTTCCTCAAAACTTCAATATGTTCCTTCTCTGTTCGAGATTTAGCAATCATGTCATCAACATACACCTCAATTTCTTTGTACATCATATCGTAGAATAAAGTCACCATAGCCCTTTGGTATGTTGCCCCTGCATTCTTTAACACGAAGGGCATTACCTTGTAACAAAAGGTGCCCCACAATATTATAAAGGTGGTTTTATCCATGTCCTCAGGATCCATCTTTATCTGATTGTACCTTGAGAAACCATCCATGAAAGAGAACAACGAATATCCTGCTATGTTGTCTACCAAAGTGTCTATGTATGGCAAAGGGAAATTATCTTTTGGGCTAGCTTTGTTCAGATCTCTGTAATCAATACACATTCGTACCTTTCCATCCTTCTTAGGGACTAGTACAATGTTAGCTACCCATTCAGAGTACTTCACCTCTTGTAAGAATCCTGCATCAAACTGCTTTTTGACTTCATCCTTTATTTTCAATACGATATCTGGCCTCATTCTTTGCAACTTCTGTTGGACTGGCTTACAATCCTGTCTTATTGGAAGACGATACACCACAATATCGATATTTAACCCTGGCATATCTTGATAGGACTATGCGAAGATATCCTTACACTCACGTAGCAACTCAATCAGTCCTTGCCTTATGTTCTCGATAATATGCGTGCCAATTTTCACCTCTTCCCTTCCCCTAGGGCTATATTCTCTATTGCCTCTTTCTCATGGGGCATGATTTGTTTCTCCTCCTGTTTTACCTTCCTCAATAGATCCAGAGACACATCACAATCCTAGACATCTCCAAAATCTTGAGATTCCTCTAAACACATGTCTTGCTCGTAAGAAAAATTAGGATTTGTAATATCAGTGCTTATGTCATTGATATCTAGGGACCTGTGAAGTATAAAGAATATACAAAGAATGAATGAATTTAAGAATGATTATTTATGTGCTATGAATGAAAGAATAAGAATTGCAAAAGTTTAACAGAATATTGGTTGATAAAAATGAAACAATACTTGTTCAAATTGATAAAAGTTATGTTTTATTAAAAATAATAATAGATGATTGTAAACCCATTTTACAACTGTAATCCTATTACTCCTAGGCTCTAGAGTAACAAGAATATTTCAAGAATTACTCTAAAAAATTCCTAAAGACTAAAGAAAGTTCCTCCACAGTCCAATTGTTCAGAGAGCTTCCCGGTTCGTAAGGGCGAATGCCCTCAAGGTTTCCTTGCTCCGATCCTTCGTTGCATATAGCATTGATCTGATGACTTTCTTCTATAAGTAACCCTCCCGATATGAAGGTTTGGGATATTGGAGGGAATGTCATAGGCTCCCACTCCACTTCTCTTCTATTAGGGCACGCCTTTCTTCCCTCTTGGTGCTTCTAAACTTCCTTCCTCCTTTACTTATAGTCTGGCTTGAAGCCCAGACCAAAGCGATCTCTCTTCTCTTTTAGTTCTGGGATTTAAGTCCCTCTTTGCAGGTATTTTCCTAACCCTCTTCCTGGTAAGACTCTCTTTCCCACCATCATTTGTAGAGCCATCCTCGTAGCTCTTGCTATCTTTGGCACAGGTAGCTCACTCTCTTCTAAAATGAAGGTTGCATTCACAAATTCTAAAGAATGAAAGGAACACTCAATAGACTCTTCGTTCGTCTCGACATAAGGGGCCTTGCTAGTGACTGCGGCTATAATGTCCTCCTCTGCATTGATGGTTACTATCCGTCCATCCGTCACTAACTTTAATTTCTGGTGCAACGATGAGGGCACCACTCCCGCTGAGTATATCCATGGCCTCCCTAATAAGCAATTGTAGGAGGGCTTGATATCCATCACCAAGAAGTCTACTTCGTATATACTCGGCCCAATTTCCAAGGGGATGTCAATCCTTCCCATCACCTTCCTTTTTGTACCATCGAAGGCTCTTAGCACATTTTGACATGTCTTCATGTAAAAATCGTCAATGGGTAATCTGTTCAATGTAGACAATGGTAGAACATTCAAGGTCGATCCATTATCGACGAGCATACTTGGGAGTGTGTATCCCTTACATCGAGTGGTGATGTGCAAGGCCTTAGTTGACCCCTTACCCCCCGGTGGGATTTCATCATTATTAAAGTAGATGAAATTATCTGCACTTATGTTATTCACCAACCGGTCCAGCTTGTTAACGGATATGTCATGGGTGACATATGTTTCGTTGAGCACCTTCATCAATGCATCCCGATGCACCTCAGAACTCAGAAGTAAAGCCAACACCGATATACGAGCTGGTTGTTTGCGCAATTGTTCAACCACGCTGTACTCACTGTGTTTTAAGAATTTTAAAAATTCTCTGGCTTCTTCTTCCTTTACTGGCTCATTAACCAGTGTCTCGGTCCTTTTTCCTTTGTCTAAAGCTTTTGTTTTTGTAGGCTCAACTTTGACGCATTTTGCATCGTAGTGCTTCTCACTACGTGTGTAAGAACCCTTACCTTGAGCTTCCATAGAAGCACTAACTATATCCTCCTTCTCTGGAATTGACACATGGCAGTTATAATTTCAGGGTACCCTCTTGTTATCCTTATAAGGAAAGAAAACAGGTTTATGAATGATGACTTTCGGTACCGTTGGTGTTTCAACTTCATTACTTCTTGGTAAAGAAATAATAATCCTTGGTCGATTTTAATTCTTCAGTGCACCTTCTAATGTGCATATATATCCCTCGTTTGAGCTAGCTTCATAAAATTCTAGCTCTTTGTTGTCCATAAGGCTTTGTACCAAGGCCTTAAACTCACCGCATTCCTGGATCTCGTACCCCTCTTCAGCATGCAACTTACAATAGTCCCTTGCTCCTTTATTCCTCTCTTTAGAGATTATCATCTTTCTTTTCACCATTTCTTCCCAAATCATTTTCATCGGCCTTCTCACCTCGGACACGCCCTCCTTAATCCTTCTCATATCCGTATCCCCAACTGCATTCACCCCTTGATCACCATGATTTGGCAACGAGTTCTCTGTACTAGGGGTGTCGTCAAATTTTACAACCCCCACCTTGATTAGTCTTTCCATGCCTTTTTAAAACCAGTGTAATTTTCAATTGAATGCCCTAATATCCCTGCATGGTACTCACATTTGGCATCTGCATCATACCATTTGGGATATGGGGTTGTAACGGTTTCAAATGAAAAGGGGTTATTGCATGCGCATTGAATAAACTTTGATAAAGCTCCCGATATGTCACTGGGATAGGCGTAAATGAGATCTTTTTAGAATTCTGTCTTGAACCAGATCCCTACTTTTGAGAATCTTGTTGCCCAACTATAGTTACTCTGGACTGACTAACCGTAACTGCTTTTGAATTATAGCTACTCGTATTATTCACCTCATTATCCTTCCTTCTTGAGGCTGATCTTTTAGTAGCTTCCCTCTCTATCTTGCCATCTCTTATGGCGTTCTCAATCATTTCTCCGGCCATAACTATATCGGTGAAACTCTTGGTGGTACTTCCAATCATGTGGGTAATGAATGGGGCCTTTAAAGTGTTGATGAACAGCATCGTAGTCTCTTTCTCCAAGAGCGGTGGTTGAACTTGCATGGCGACCTCCCTCCATCTTTGGGCATATTGCCTAAAACTTTCATTAGGCTTCTTTTTCATGTCCTATAACGTGATTCTATCCGGAGTCATGTCAGTCACATGGTTATAATACTGCATAAAAGCTTACGCTAGGTCTCTCCAAGAACTAATCCTTGCACGACTCAATTGATTATACCATTTAGTCGCTGCTCCAACCAAACTATCTTGAAAACAATGGATCAATAACTGATCATTGTTTACATAGCCAGTCATCCTTCTGCAGAACATAGTGATATGGGCTTCTGAGCAAGTAGTCCCATTATACTTCTCGAATTCTGGCATTTTGGACTTATGGAGAAGCACCAAATCTGGGACCAGACTCAAGTTCTTAGCATTAATTCCCTGACGATTTTTAGTGTTTTCTAGTGCCTTAAATTTCTCCTCTAACCATCTGCAACGTTCCTCTAATTACCTTGATTATTCGAGTCTCATCTCATCCCTCTCAGCTATATCTAGATCAGGCATAACTGGATTGGCAGGGTTGTCTCTAAGGTTGAATCATGAACCAGTTTGAAAGTTCATGGGTATTCCAGCATCGCCTTGTCCCTGTTGAGGCCTTATTGTAACGGACGGCCCTCGGGGATATGCCTCAGGTTGAGCCTGCACATGAGGCAGAGTAAAACCCGGAGGATGATCCTCATTATCTCCTTCAATGATAGTCATAGGGGCCTTTTCTTTATCCGTCGCCCCCTTCAACAGCTGAGCCATCTCAGCTATCATATTCCTCTGAGCCTCCAACATTTGACCCTTCATCTCTTGTTGGATTTTTGCCAGTTGCTCCTGCAACTGCTCTTACATTTCTTTCTGAATCTGCTCAAGTCTCTGATCCATATTTTTTGACTTAGTGCGTGTACCGTAAGGATGTGTTGCTTCCAGATTTCCTTTCTATTACTCTCTCTTTCTCCCTTATAATTTTAACTAATTAGGATCTTTCTATAAATTTAAATGCGTATAATGCGATGAGATGTAAATGCATGAATGCAAAGGATATCGATCCTGATTCAATTTCTTTTAGAAAATGTTATTTAAGAAAAAAAAATTTATACAAAATTGATTACAAATACGCCTTTGCCCTCAGGTCTAGAGTTTTAACCCTATCTAATAATAAAGCTAACTCTTGACTTTTATCTGACACTGACTCATATTTTGTACTTAATACATTGGCTTGCATTGCCATATCTTGGAGATGGTCAACAACCTCTCTAATCTGGACTATGGCTTTCCCATAAGATAATCTCTATCTCCAACTTGATCTTGAAGATGGTGAAGTTCTTCCTTCCAGTGTCCTTCTCTTGCCTCAAGCTGCTCTATTCGTAGTTCACAGTTCTGCAGTGTTGTTTCCAACCTTCCAATGTTGTGCTTCATTTCTTCGATCTTGTTCAGACTTACTTTTAACTCGACCGCAGAATTGCAACTTCGATGATAATGAAGAGATTGTCCAAGCTCTGTCACCTTAGCTTTTAATCCTTGATTCTCCTTCCCTAAGGCCTGATTCTGCGATTGCATCTCTTGGAAATTTTTCTCCTAATACTCAGTTTTGACCATTTCCTCTTGGATCTCTTACTGCCACTGCTCTGAAGATCTCCCTAATCCAACCCTTTTCAATGTTACCTGGGCCTTTTTGTAATGCGTCTTTAAATCATCTCAATCTTCCTCGATCTTTCTCTTTTCCTTTTTTACCTTCTTGACTTCTCTCTTTTGAACATCGACGTCAAGACTCAAGTACATTTTTTCCTATTCGAGCTTCTCAATCCTCTTTTCAAGATCTGAATTCTTTCTCTCGAACTCTTACTTCATAACCTCCAACTCTAATGGAATCAATCGTAAGCTCTCCTCTAATGATCGAGCCACCCCCAAAATGGGCCTAGGGACATTATCGTTGACTCTCCTACTAAACCACCCTTTATACTAAAGGGCTGATATCGAGCCTTCGGTCAAGATCTTCACACAGAAAGGCTTCTTCCAAGCCTCAGAAATCTCTCTCATCCTCTTCTTATAGTGATCTCCTTTATAAGAGAAATCACTCTGAGCTAAACCTTGTGTAGCCGGTATGAACTGCCTCACTCGATATTGCCTTAGAACAAGCAATGGTGCATATCCAACAACTCCCCAAATTCCTGGCAGAGGGACCCAATCAAACTGCCACAGCGGTAAAGGACTTCACTAGGAACCAACCAAAGAGCCTTCCACATAACATCTTCCTCTCGAAAATTCTGAAGAATGTCTATCCACCTCTCCTCTAAAATGTCATCTCTCCTAGGCATGTCTACTACTTCCTTTAACGGAGAGTAGTCTTTGAAGAACACTCGGCAAGGAACCTTATCAACCTTCCAAAAATGACTGTGAAACCAAACCAACAGCAACTGTGCACATCCAATGAACCTTCTTTCACCAGCTCTTCGACATGCGCTCAAGGATCTAAACGTCTCGGCTAGGATTGCGAGAGCATGTGTGTGTGTTACATTTACCAAGTCGATCGAATAAATCCGCAACCGCCTCATCTATGTGTCCCAAAGCCTTTTGGAAGATCACTAAACCATAAATACTTAAAGCCAGGACATCAACCCTTTTCTTTACGTCTGGATGTGTCGATATCAAATCCCTTAAAACGGCCCATGGAACGCACTTACTATCACCCTTTTACTGCGCACGAGCTACAGCCCACTGCTCACTCATCCCAGTAATTATTACCAACTTCTTCATAAAAGTTAGAAGGCTAGCAGGCCTAACATAAGCCTTGTAACCTTGAATCCTCGGGTAATGTAGTAAAGCCGTATACTCCTCCAAAGTAGGTATAAGGTCAATATCACCAAATGTAAAGCAACAATAAGCGGGGTTCCAGAACTGTACCATAGCTCGAAATAAGTGCCTATCTACTTTGACGTCTAGCAAATAGGGAAGGTCTCCATAATTCTGATAGAAAAGCTGCTTAGCCTCGTCATCCTATTGGGCCCAATTGTCTCTCAACTCCTGAAACTCATTCTGCGTCGAATTAATACGGGTGAAGTCTCATAACTCTGATGTATGCCCCTCAGTGACACTATCTCCTTTCTCTAACTGGGTTTTCTCTGACTAGGTACAGACAGAGGCATTGTCCTCCATTTTATCAAGATATTCGTTCCTCGTTACAAAACTTTCTAACCAGAAATCGAACTGTGAATCGATACCTTTGAATGTTGGATGTCAGGCAATAATAGCAAAACAAAATAAATTAGTATCGTATAAAAGTATAACAAACAAATACTTATAAGGGTAGTTTACTAAGAGTTATCACCATAATCCCTAGGGTAAGCGCTTAAAGTTCACTATATGAGTTTCAATTCTAAAGCGAGGGTACCTGAACCAGCAGATTCCTCGGTCTTCACCCATTATAGGCTCATATAGACCAAGTTCAGTTCAGGGGGACACATTTCCCTATGGCCATACGGAGATGAAAATCTCATGAAGACATAGGTACGGTATCCCGGAAGTAATCCAATAGCTCAAACGAAGGTGGAAACCTCACGAAAGCGTAGCTTCTCACTCCCACTTAAGGGTGCGACCACAATGGTCATGCAAATGCAATGTACGGCAATAGGATAACAAACATATGCAGCAAACACATGTAAAACGGATCAACTTTTAAATTTTCCAACCTTCCGACATTAAGACAAAAAATAATCAATTTCTTGGCTCGACTCTCTTAAGTCCCTAGTGGAGTCGCCAAGCTGTCGAAACCTCTTTAAAAATGGATAGGGTATTTTGAAAACGGGAGTCGCCACCAACCTTTTAAAGTGTGATTGGATCACTTTATAAAACATTTTGGTCTACGGAATTACGAGCAAACAGGTTCAGGAGTCAATTACGCACGAGGAAGGATTAGCACCCTCGTAACGCTCAAAATTGGTACCAAATTGAATATTTTCATCTTAATGTCAAAAGCTTGAAAAAAAATTTAGCAATAAGATCTCTTTTAAAACCATAATAATTTGAGTTGAAAGTCAAAATTCTTTCGTTCCAAAAGAATGTGAACATCACATCCAGCGTAATTGGACACGATATTCATAAACTTTCGTAACAAAAAAAATCTCGTAATCTGTAAAATCTCGTAATTTGTAAAATCTATTAAAAGGATACTTTAGATATTTAGACAAATGGGAAATCGCAACCCAGCATGTTAGGGTACTATTTCTCGAATTCCTAAATACAAAAGACATTTCCTTGTTTTTTTTAAAATTCCTTTTGATTAAATGAAATAAGAAAACGATGATGCATTTAACCTATTACAAAAGATCAATGTTGGATTAATTAAGCTACCTATTTTAACATTTCATGCAAATATAATGTTGAAAATGGTAAATATGACATAAATCACACAGTATACTTTAGCATTTCATACATACATAATCACAAATAACATGAATATACACATTATCATTTCATGCAAAAATACAAAATGGCAAAAATAATGAATATATCACTACAAATTAAACATGTATAATAATATTTCATGCGATTATATTTTTAAAATAACAACATAATGACCAATTTGCATGCGAATATAACAATAAATAAACAACATGAAAAATAATAAATAATTTATGAGATGAAATTAGTGTGTTAAAACAATGCCTAATAAATACAAAAAAGGGATAAAAACAAAATAGAACATAAAAAATATTAAGCCATATATAAGTAATAACAAAAATTTTAAAATATATATATTATATAATATAGTAGCTTGATATACTTATAAAATAATATACTAAATTGGAGTAAAATTTTGTAGTAAATTTTAAACATGGACATATAATAACAATATATGTATTAATTTATAATAATTTACAAGTGTTATTTTTTATATACCAATAAATAATAGATTATGAAATAATATATATAATAAAAGGAAGATATTATAAGGAATAATATATAATAAAATATGATATATAATATAAAAATAAAGTATAATGAAATATAAATACTATCATATAAATAAGGATAATATATATGCTATTATTAAATAATAATTTTTAAAAGTTTTACATAAATTAATGAATAATAAAATAATACATAAAATATAAAAAAATGCAAGGAATAATATATAGTAAAATATATAATGTATACTAAAATTTATAAATAAAATGTATAATAATATAAACTATATGATAGATAATATATAAAATAAAAAATGATATAATAAGTAAAAATATAGTAAAATAAAAATATATATATATATAGTAAATATATATAACATATAATAAAATATGAATATAATATAATAAAAATATAACATATAATAAAATTTATAAAAATGTATATAATATTATAAATAATATATATTATTTTCCATTTAATTAATGTTTATAAAAATAAATAATACATATATTATTTTAAAATAAATTAAATATATATAAAAAGGACTAAAATCGAATTTAATTTAAAAAAACTAGGGCTAATTACAAATAAATGAAAATTTGGACTTAATTAAAATACACATCAAAATCTGAGAGACTCATTGGCAATTAGCCCTAATCCCTAAAAACGACATCGCTCTCCAGAATAGATTTTAATGGCCATCGGGACTAAATTGAATTAAATATAAGAGGTTAGGGCCAATTTAAAATAAAAATAAAATGAAATCATAATTTAAAAAAAAACGGAAGGATTGATTGGGCAATTTCACCATTTATCAAAAACACGCGGATCCTCCCCAGGTCATTGGGTCAACACGCGGATCCTCTGTTGAAACGGTGCCGTTTTAGTGCTTATTGAACTAAGCCAAAATGACACCGTTTTTGTAAAGCTATATATGTTAAAACTGAACCCAAAATTCATTTTGTTATCAGTTTTTTTTAAAAAAAACTTTGAGATCCTCTGAAAGAGGAGGAAAGGGGGCCTCTGGCCTCCGGCCACTGGACTTCAAGCGCCCACACGCTATACGCGCCACCGTACACGGCGGTTGGAAGGCTAAAAGACTTCGTTCCTCTCGGCGAATCGCAGGTAAGCTCTTCTCCTTCCTACACTTAACCCTTTTTTTTAAAAAAAATGATTTATATGCGTTGAACAGAGAAGAAAAAAAAAGTATAACAAAATCACCTTTTTTTAAGTAAACAACTGCTTCTTATTTCTTTCTTCTATGTATATATGTATGTATCCTTTTTTGTATCTGTAAAAATCCGTCCTTGTTACAGTGGAATGATTCTGCTTTTATAGCCTCTATTTACAAGTTTGGTTTATTCCCTATTCGATTTCTTGCATTGTTTGCTGTGTTCTTCTTTCTCTTTTTGTAGGTGACGACGAGGAGACTAGCAATGATCGGGCACTGATAATTGCACACTGGCGTTGATTCGTGTGCCAATCACGGCGCGATATGGGACTTGGAATCACAGGGTGACGCGAAGAGGCGTAACTGTTGGGTGTTTACGACGCCTAGAGTTTCTGAAAACCTAGGCCTTTCCGTCTTCTGCCAACAAGTTGGGCCATTTGGGCCCTATCCGTTCTTGGGTTAAGGGTGTATCGGGTATAGGGTTAGTGGTTTTTGGGCCAGTTGGGCTACAAGTGTAACCAAGTTTAGGCTATCGGGCCTTTAGGCCATTTTATTTGTAATTTGGACATTTCAAACAAAGACATTTATTTTTAGTTTAAAATTTTGTTATTCTATTTCACAAGCCCGGGCAAATTTGGGCTATTACACGGTTAATTCGGTTCGAAATCAGTCGATTAACTGAATTTTTTCGGTTTAACCAAAAAAATTAATAAATAAAATTGTAATATATAAATAATTCACTATCCACCCAGGCCCAATCTAATATAAAATCAATCTAATATATATAAACCCAAGTATCCAACCCAACCCAATCATAAACATTACAAATAATTTAATAAATAAAAATAAAAATCCTAAAACTAAAAGTCTAAAACTAAAAAACACAACAGAAATAAGAAATCTCTAAGTAAGACCCTAACCCTCAAAATTAAAAATCTCTAATTTCAAATCTCCCAAAATCTCTCTATTGTCACTATCAGTCACCTTCTGAACAGTCCGGCGTCCACCAGGCACACCTTCGGTGTCTACCAGGTCACCATCACTGGTGAGTTGAGGTAGGCTTTTCCTCTCATGCTATAGTTGTTGTCAAGTTTGTAGGTCTACTTAAGAAAAACATATCTTCTAGGCTACTCTGTTATTTTGACCCAATAAAAAGATCTGCTAATATCTTAGCACATGATTTCGCTATTGATTGCCTAAAAAATGAAAGGGAGAGTTACCTGAGTGGAAGTGTGCCGTGGTTGTTGATAATGGATTATGAGGATGGAAAAGAAGGGAACTGAATTGACAATAGAAGATGAGATAAGGTTTAGGGAGAAGAAAAAATAGTAAATGGGATGGTTTATAGAAGGTTGTTGGTTTTGGGAACTGGTATCGACAAGTTTCGAGGGTGGGATATTTTCTAATGAGTGACTGCCAGTTAATTTACTAACTGGAGGAAGAGTGCTACAGTAGCACTAAGACCCTTTATGAATTTGGTTTATGATGATTTATTCTTCAAGAAGACATCTGGTTAATTTGCTCTTTAAGAAGACATCTAGTTTATGATGAATCTGGTTAATTTGTTTCTTTTTTCTTCTTCATCATAAATCTGGTTTATGATGATTTGTACTGCTTTTGGTGTTTCATGTTTTTTGTTCTTCAATCTTTTTGATGTCTTCTTGTGATGATGATTTTCTAAAAATTAGTTTATGATAAATCAACAAGAAGATATTAGTTTGGACATTAGTTTATGATGATTTGTTCTTTAATAAGACATTTGGTTTATGAATCTGGTTTATGATGAATCCGATTAATTTGTTTCTTGTTTCTTGTTTATCATAAAATCTAGTTTATGATGATTTGTTTTTCAAGCACTACTGCTACTTTTAGTGTTTCATGTTTTTTGTTCTTAGTTTAATTGTTTCCGCTTTATGAATTTTGTTTTGTTTTTGGGTTGGTTTATATTTTTTGGTTTATTTTGGATTGGGTTTTGTGCTCTTGTCTATTTTGTAGGTTAACAACTTAATATTGCTCTTGCTTTTGTTTTGGTTTCGGTTTTGGTTTTATAATTTATTATTTATGAAATCTTAAGGAGATTTGAATGAAAAAACACCATAACGTTCACTCTTCAATTCGATAATTAAATTGACACCATAACTGTAAAAAGATTACATCGACAATTAAATTAACAATTAAGTCGACACCAATTCGATATAAATTAACAATATTTTTATAAAAGAAAAAGAATATAACAGTAAAATAAAATAGAAAAAATGAGACATTTCAAATTTAATATGATTATGGGATATGAAAATATAGATTTATAGTATACTTGTATATCCCATAATCATATTAACTTTAATATGATTTTCATTAAAATAGTGTCGAAACCATTTTTTAAAGGGATGTTTGAGAAACAGGGATCGACTTTTGAAAAACGAAAATGGGAGTCGCCACCAATCTTTTAAAGTGTGATTGGATCACTTTATAAAATATTTTGGTCTACGAAATTATGAAAAAACAGGTTCGGGAGTCGATTACATTCGAGGAAGGATTATCACCCTCG
Organism: Gossypium anomalum; assembly: GCA_025698475.1. NCBI lineage: Eukaryota > Viridiplantae > Streptophyta > Magnoliopsida > Malvales > Malvaceae > Gossypium > Gossypium anomalum. The sequence continues at coordinate 67,857,490 of CM046964.1, forward strand.
TAACGCCCAAAATTGGTACCAAATTGAATAATTTTTGTCTTAATGTCAGAAATTTGAAAGAACCTAAAAATGAGATTTCCTTAAAACCGCAATAATTCAAATTAAAAAAGAATCAATATTCATTCGCTTTGAAGGAGTATAAATATCACATCCAGCATAATTGGACACGATATCTTTAAGCTTTCGTAGCTGAAATCACCTTATAATTTGTAAAACTTGCTTAAAAGGATATTTTAGATATTTAGACAAATGGGAAATTGCAACCCACCATGTTAGGGCACTACTTCCCGAACTCCCAAATATCAAAACATTGTCTCACTTTTTAAAATCCCTTTTTTGAATTAAATAAAATATATCTTTTGGTTTTAAAAGTAATGATGTGTTTTGTATAAGGAATTAAATAAATCTAATAACATTATGCATGTTTTATCATTTCATGCAAATATAGTATAGAAAATAGTAATAATGACATAAATTATACAATATACATTATCACTTTATGCATATATCATCATAAATAACATAAATGTTCATATATTATTATTCCATGCAAAACACCATATAATGCGTGATAAATACAACAAATGTAAATTGCAATATACATATATGATTTATGCAAATCACCATAAATAATTAATTTCATGCTAATATACAAAGTAAATGATATGTAACATTTAACCAACTAAACAATATCAAAATAAGAGAAAACCAAAGATAAATAAGTAAATTAATTATGTATAAAAAAATTAAATAGAAATAAGATTTTTTTTAAAAATATGTTAAATAATTTAAGAATGATAAAAGAGAACCCCCTCTTTTTTTAAAAATGATACATACATATAAGTTATATTATAGGGTATAATAACTATATATAAAAATGTACTAAATATTAATATTACATTTATTTATAAAATTTTAAAAATGTATATAGTTAATAAATAATAAAATAATGTATACTTTATTATAAAATAAAGGTAATGTAAGGAAATATAGTATAATATAGTGTATAACATAATTTACAAATAAAAATATATAATAATATAAATTATATGATATAAAAATATATAATATAATATATATAAAAAATATTATGATATATAGAAAAATATATTATGTTATAAAAATACATAAATAAATATAATGAAATATAATATGATATATGTATAGTAATAATAATAATGTAACAAATATTTTACATATAAGAATATAGTAAAATAAATAATATAATGAAAATATATGACATATAATAAAATTTATAATGTTACAAATAATATAAATAAAATAATATATTTTTATATACATAACTAATGTTTATTAAAAATATATATATAAAGTATTTTAAATAAATTAAATTAAAGGTATATAAGGATTAAAATTAAATTTAATTAAGGAATTTAGGGTTAATTTTAAACTAACAAAAAGAATTAGGCCTGATTTGAAAGAATTCAAAACTACAAGGGACTCATTAGGCAATTTTTCCTAATCTCAAAACGACACCATTTCCCTAATACCGTTTTAATTGAAACAAAATTAAAACATTAGAGCTAAATTAAAAAATAAATAAAATAGAATTATAAATATTAAGATTGCGAGAGGACCAATTGAGTAATTAACCCAATCTTTAAAAACAAGCGGATCCTCTCTGGGTAATCGGGTCAACACGCGAATCCTTAGCTTTAATACGACATCGTTTTAGGCTTATTGGATTAAACCAAAATGACATCGTTTTGTTAAGGCTATATAAGCCAAGTTTTAAGATTAAAATTCATTTGAAACCCGAGTTTTTAAAAAAAAACTTTAAAAATCCTCTGAAAGAGGAGAGAGGAAAGGCCCTCTGGGCTCTGGCCTCCGTAGGCCACGCTCAGGTCATCGGCACACATGCGCCCACGCACCCACAAGCGCCACCGCCAACGCCGCCATGTGCGGTGGCCAGAATTCGAAAAGTCTCGACTTTCTGATGCGATTCTATTGGTGAGTTCATTTTTGATTTATTTTAATAATATTTGCATGCTATTCAAAAAAAAAAAAGATATATCTCCTCTACTCTCGATTGACTGTTGGTACTGTAACTTTGTAAAAACTTATGCTTTTTATTCAATCTTTGTGTGTGTTTTTTTTCAAAACTGTAAGAATCTGTCCCCCTTTTGCAACAATAACATTCGGGCTTTATAGCCACTATTTACAGTATATTTGGTAAGAATAATTTCCTTCGATTTCTTCCTATTTTGTATGCTGCTTTTCTTTCATTTGTGTGCAGGTGAGCGAGGAAAATTCAATGATAATCATGCTGGTGACGTAGATCCACCGGTGGCGTTGATCACGGCGTGACTCGGAGCCTGGAATCGTGGCATTGATGGTGGGTAGCTGGAACGACGGTAACTGAAGAGGCGTGACGCTTGGCTTGGCTTCTGCAAAAACTTTCTGTTTACGGTGCCTAGGGTTTCAAAAGCCCTAGGTCTTCCTTCATCTGTTAACACATTGGGCCATTTGGGTCGTACCTGTTTGTGGGTTAGGTGTAAACGAGTTAATGGGTAGGTATTCTAGTTTAACCGGGTTAGTGCTTCTGGGCTTCAAAGGCAACTGAATTTTGGGCTTGTACACAGACTGTTAAAAAACAAATAAACATTTATTTATTTTATTTCTGTTTTTGATTTTATTTATTTAATTATAGGCCAGGGCAAATTTGGGCTGCTACAGCTACCCCTCTTTGCTTATTACTGTGTAACAGGAATCAAGCAAAGACTATAAAAGGACCAAATTTGCCCGGTCCGACCCAGTCTTTGAGATCTTTTCTTCAAATGGTCTTCAACTTATCCGCAACTTCAGAAGTATTGGACCATAAATATGATAGCTTCAATTTGCTTCACTTGTAACTTCAGGAAGGCAATATCTACTATCTTTAACCTGCTCCCTGCAACCTCAGGGACGCCATATTGATATCTTCAACTTGCTCTCTATCAATATAGAGACGCCAAATCTGCTATCTTCGATCTGCTCTCTGACAATATAGAAATGCCAAATCTACTATCTTCGATCTGCTCTCTGCCAATATAGAGATGCCAAATCTGCCATCTTCGATCTGCTCTCTAACAATACAGAGACACCAAATATGTCATCTTCGATCTGCTCTTTGACAATACAGAGACGCCAAATCTGTTTTCTTTGATCTGCTCTCTGCCAATACAAAGACGCCAAATCTGCTATCTTCGATCTCCTCTCTGCCAATACAAAGACGCCAAATCTGTTATCTTTGATCTGCTCTCTGCCAATACAGAAACGTCAAATCTGTTATCTTTGATCTGCTCTCTGCCAATACAGAGACGCCAAATCTACTATCTTTGATCTGCTCTCTACCAATACAGAGATGCCAAATCTGCTATCTTCGATCTGCTCTCTGCCCATACAGAGTTGCCAAATCTGCTACTTGGATTTGCTCCTCGTCGAATACGAAGATGCCAAATCATCTTAGATCTACTTTGATATGGAAATATTCGAAAGTTAGATCTGCTACTTCTTCGATTTGCTCTCTGACAATACAAAGATGCCAAATCTGTTATCTTCGATCTGCTCTCTGCCAATACAGAGATGCCAAATCTTCTATCTTTAGCCTATTACCCTACTGCTTAGGGGGTTAAGGCGTACCAATCTTCATTGTCCCTTGAAGGACATGACCTGTGTATGATTTCATGGTTAATGATTAGGATGCTATGATCGAAATGAATCAAATGCTCCTAATTAAACCTGTTATAATGCAAAATGCTTACGAATATGACCCCTATTCTAGACATCACCACTCATTCCTTCGTTAAAGCTCATCCTTATTCCTCTCGAAACATCATTCTTACTCCGCTTGTGGGTCTGTACTGTTCTTCCAATGTTATGACCCATCAAAAATGTTTGTAAGATGATCTTCTCTTAGGATCGAATCGTTTGATTTGTCCAAACATCATTTTGGACAAAAGAAGAAATTTCCTCGAGTTCTTTGAAGCCTTACTTACATGAATTCCTCGAACAATTGTTCCATTTTAGTTTCTTGTATTATCTAGAAACTTTCAGAGTAATGAGTGAAACTTCATTTGTGAAAATTATTTAGTTCATCTATCATTATTTAATGCGACACACTTTTAAGAATAATGGAAGATGAATTCAATCTTGAGAATAACTAGATTTGAATGAATTTGTCAAAAATACAAAGGGAATTAATTTGAAAGCCTATCTTTAAGAAGAAAAAAAATCTAAAGATAGTAAACAGGATAAAAGTTAGATGCTCTAAATATCGCCGCTTGAGCGTCTATACTCTAGCTCCATGAAATCTTTCTTGAGTTCAACATGTGTTTAAAAAAAATCTAAAGTACTTTATTGATGCCCCGATATGCAACGCGCTTCACTCTTCGTTGAATCAGATATAGCAAGATTACTGTGTGCTTTTCAAAATTTGAGCTGCCCTTTCGGGTTTTCAACTTAAAACTCCTTTGGTCACAAGACGCCCTTTGCGGGTTTTCGCCTTAGCCTCTCCATTTTTTTTTTTAAATCTCAAGGCGCCCTTTGCAGGTTTTCACCTTGGATTCTCCTCCCCTTTAGACATAGTACTTTTTAACTGAGTCTGAATTCACTGACTTGGGTAAACTCTTCCCATCTATTTCTGTTAAAATCAATGCATCTCCAGAGAAAGCCTTCTTCATGACATATGGCCCTTCCCAATTTGGCATCCATTTTCCTCTGAAGTCCTTCTGAATAGGAAGGAACTTTTTTAGTACAAGGTCCCCCTCACGGAACTCTCTTGGACGAACCTTCTTGTCATAAGCTCGTATTATTCGCTTCTGATACATCTGATCATGGCGAATAGCTTTTAGCCTCTTCTCTTCAATCAAGTTCAATTGGTCATGTCGCGATTGAATCCAATCTGCCTCATTTAGCTTTATCTCTGACAAGATTCAAAGAGACGACATTTCAACTTCAATGGATAACACCGCCTCCATCCCATAAACCAACGAGAAAGGAGTTGCCTCAGTAGAAGTTCTGATGGATGTTCGATAAGCTAAGAGTGCAAACGGTAATTCTCATGCCAATCTCTATAGGTTTCTGTCATTTTCCCCACTATCTTCTTGAAGTTTTTTGTTAGTAGCTTCCACTGCTCCATTCATCTTTGGGCGATATGGAGATGAATTATGATGCTTAATCTTAAACTGACTACAAACTTCTACTATTGTTTTGTTGTTCAAGTTCAATGCGTTGTCCGATATGATCCTCTCAGGCATCCCATATCAACAAATGATCTCTTTCTTCAAAAACCGACTTACAGCCAATTTAGTAACATTCGCATAAGAAGTAGGCTCTACCCATTTTGTGAAGTAATCAATGAGCACGAAAATGAAGCGATGTCCATTTGAAGCTTTTGGTGATATTGGCCCAATGACGTCCATGCCCCATATGGAAAAAGGCCATAGAGAAGTCATAACATGTAGAGGCGAAGGTGGCACATGAATCTTGTCTCCATGAATCAGACATTTATGGCATTTCTTAGCGTAGTTGATACAGTCCCCTTCCATAGTAGACCAATAATATCCAAACCTCATGATTTGTCTAGCCATGGTGAAGGCATTAGCGTGTGTTCCACAAACACCCTCGTGAACTTCTTCTAAGATTAGCTTAGCTTCCACGGCGTTAACACATCTCAACAGTACTTGATCTTTTCTTCTTTTTTACAAGATGTCCCCGTCCAAAACATAATCGCAGGCTAATCTCCTTAAAGTTCACTTATCATTTTCAGACGCCTGTTCTGGATATTTACAATCTCTCACATATCGCAATTTATCCCAATACTAAGGATTATCATCCTTTTCTTCTTCCTCAATGTACAGCTAGCTAGAGCCTCAAAAATACTTATCTGAATGAGTCTCATCTCCTCCTCTTTATTCACTCTAATCATTGAAGCCAAGGTTACTAGAGCATCTGCCATTTGGTTTTCGTCTCATGAGATATAATTGAAAGTAAACTCCTCAAGTAACCCCGAAACTACCTTTCGATAATTGATCACTTTAGGATCCCTTATCTCCCATTGACCCCTAAGCTAATAAATCACCAACGCAGAGTCTCCATATACTTCCATGGTTCTTATTCCTCGTTCTATAGCCGCTCGGAGTCCCATGATGCATGCTTCATACTCGGCTATATTGTTTGTGCAATCAAAATCCAACTTGCATATGAATGGATAATAATCGCCGTTTGGGGATATCAGGACTGCCCTAATTTTATTTCCCACTGCATTAGATGCCCTATCAAAGCTCAACTTCCAAGGACAATCCTCTGTAGTTGCTACACACATCAACTCCTCATTTGGGAAATCGAAATTCAACGGCTCATGGTCCTCTAGAGCTCTACTAGCCAGAAATTCTGCTATCGCGCATCCTTTTATGGCCTTCTGGCTCACATAGACTATGTCAAACTCTGAAAGCAAAATTTGCCGTCTCGTCGTTCTTCCATTCAAAGCTGTTGACTCCATCATATACTTCAAAGGATCAAGTTTTGAAATAAGCCAAGTAGTATGATATAGCATGCACTGTCTTAACCTTCGAGTCGTCCAGATTAAAGCACAACACAATTTCTCAATTGGCCAATATCTCATCTCACACTCTGTAAATTTCTTACTGAGGTAGTATATCGCCTTCTCCTTTCTTCCCGACTCATCATGTTGACCAAGCACACATCCCATAGAATTACTAAACACCGACAAGTACAGAATTAATGGTTTATCTAGACTAGGTGGAGATAGTACTGGAGCGTATAATTCAACCTTCCAAGAAAACCCCGAACTTCTTTCTGAGTACATGGTGGAGGCAAATCTCGTATGGCTTTAACTTTATCTGAGTCAAATTCTATTCCCTTTTAGCTGGCCACAAAGCCTAGTAATTTCCCCGACCTAGCTCCGAAGGTGCACTTTGCCGGATTAAGTTTTAATTGAAACTTCCTTAGTCTCAAGAATAGTTTCCTTAAAACTTCAATATGTTCCTCCTCCGTTCGAGATTTGGCAATCATTTCATCAACATACACCTCAATTTCCTTATGCATCATATCGTGAAATAAGGTCACGATAGCTCTCTGGTACGTTACCCCTGCGTTCTTCAACCCAAAAGGCATTACCTTGTAACAAAAGGTACCCCACAATGTTATGAAGGTGGTTTTATCCGTATTCTCAGAATGCATCTTTATTTGATTGTACCCTGAGAGGTCATCCATGAAGGAGAACAACGAATATCCCGCTAACAACGAATATCCCGCTGTATTATCTACCAAAATCTCTATGTATGATAGAGGGAAATTATCTTTTCGGCTAGCTTTGTTCAGATCTCTATAATCAACGCACATTCGTACCTTTCCATCTTTCTTAGGAACTGATACAATGTTAGCCACCCATTCAGAGTACTTCACCTCTTGTAAGAATCGTGCATCGAACTACTTCTTGACTTCGTCTTTTATTTTTAACATGATATCTGGCCTCATTCTTCGTAGCTTCTATTGGACAGGCTTATAATCCTGTCTTATTGGGAAACGATGCACCATAATATCGGTATTTAACCCTGGCATATCTTGATATGACCATGCAAAGATATCCTTGAACTCACGTAGCAATTCAATCAGTCCTTGCCTTGTGTCTTTAGCAATATGCGTGCAATTTTCACCTCTTTCCCTTCCTCTAGGGCTACATTCTCTATTGCCTCTTTCTCATGTGGCATGATTTGTTTCTCCTCCTGTTTTACATCTTCAAAAGATCCAAAGACACATCACAGTCCTGAACATCTTTAAAATCTTGAGATTCTTCTAAACACATGTCTTGCTCACGAGAGAAATCAGGATTTGTAATATCAGTGCTCATGTCATTGATATCTAGGGATCTGAGAAGTACAGAGAATATACAAAGAATGAATGAATTTAAGAATGATTATTTATGTACTATGAATGAAAGAATAAGAATTGCCAAAATTTAACAGAATATTGGTTGATAACAATGAAACAATACTCGTTCGAATTAATAAAAATTATGTCTTATTAAAAAAATGATAAATAATCGTAAGCCTATTTCACAAATGTAATCCTATTACTCCTAGGCTCTAGAGTAGCAAGAATGTTTTGAAAATTACTCTAAAAAATTCCTAAAGACTACAGGAAGTTCCTCCGCAGTCTAATTGTTCAGAGAGCTTCCTGATTTGTAAGGGTGAATACCCTCAAGGTTTCCTTGCTTTGATCCTTCATCTTGTATAGCATTAATCTAATGACTTTCTTCTATGAGTGACCCTCTTGATATGAAGATTTGGGATATTGGAGGGAATATCATCGGCTCCTACTCTATTTCTCTTCTATTGAGGCGTGCCCTTCTTCCCTCTTGGCGCTTCTCAATTTCCTTCCTTCTTTGCTTATAGTCTGGTTTAAAACCTAGACCAAAGCGATCTCTCTTTTCTTTAAGTTCTAGGATTTGAGTCCCTCCTTGCAGGTATCTTTCTAACCTTCTTCCTAATAAGGCTACTCTTCCCGCTATCATTTGTAGAGCCATCCTTGTAGCTCTTGCTATTTTGGGTACCAGTAACTTACTCCCTTCTAAAATGAAAGTTGCATTTACGAATTCTAAAAAGCGAAAGGAACACTCAATAGACTCTTCATTTATTTCGACGTAAGGGGCCTTGCTAGTGACTGTAGCTATAATGTCCTCTTCCGTATTGTTAGTTACTAACCGTCCATCTGTCACTAACTTTAGTTTCTGGTGCAATGATGAGGGCACTGCTCCTGCTGAATGTATCTATGGCCTGCCTAATAAGCAATTATAGGAAGGCTTGATATCCTTCACTAAGAAGTCTACTTCGTACATATTCGGCCCGATTTTCGAAGAGATGTCAATCCTTCCCATCACCTTCCTTTCTGTACCGTCAAAGGCTCTTACCACATTTTGACATGTTTTCATATGAGAATCGTAAATGGGTAATCTATTCAATGTAGACAACGGTAGAACATTCAAGGTCGATCCATTATCGATGAGCACGCTTGGGAGTATGTACCCCTTGCATCGAGTAGTGATGTGCAAGGCCTTAGTTGACCCCCTGCCCCCCAGTGGGATTTCATCATCATTAAAGTAGATGAAATATTCGCGCTTATATTGTTCACCAACAGGTCCAACTTGTTAATGGATATGTCATGAGTGACATATATCACATTAAGCACCTTCATCAACGCCTCCCTATGCGCCTCAGAACTCAAAAGTAAAGCCAATACTGATATATGAGCTAGCTGCGTATGCAACTGCTCGACCACGCTATACTCGCTATACTTAAGGAACTTTAGAAATTCCTTAGCCTCCTTTTCTTTTACTGGCTCCTTGACGGGCACTTCAGCCTCTTTTTCCTTCTCCGTACTAGTATTTTTTATTTTTGTGGGCTCTTCTCTGACGCCCACTATATCATAGCACTTTCCACTCCGTGTATGGGAACCCTCAACTTGTACATCTTTAGACATACTGGCTATGTTCTCCTCCTCCGGCACTGTCACACTGTAGTCATAACTCCATGGTACCCTCTTGCTATCTCTATAAGGGAAAGGCATAGGCTTATGGATGATGACCTTAGGCACCATTTGTGCCCCCACTTCATTATTCCCTGGCAGGGAAATAATAATCCTTGGCCGGCTAATTCTTTTCTGTTCTTCTTCCAGTGTACATACTTGTTTTTCATAAATGCTACCTTCAAAAATTTGTAGCTCTTTATTACCTATAAAGCCTTGCACCAAGGCCTTGAATTCTTCACAATTTTGAATTTCATGGAACTCACCATAGTTCCTTATTTCTCCTCTCTCATTTTTAGAGGTTAACATACCTCTCTTTATCATCTCCTCCCAGATCACCTTCATAGGCATCCTCACCTCAGCAACATCTTCCTTTATTCTCCTCTTACTAGCTTCGCCAATGCATTCACTCCTTGATCACCATGATTTGGCAGTGGGTTTTCAGTGTTGGGGGTATTGTCGAACTTCACTACCCCTACCTGAATAAGCCTTTCTTTGACCTTCTTAAAACCGGTATAGTTTTCAATCGAATGTCCTTGTATTCCAGCATGGTATTCGCTTCTGGCATTTGCATCATCCCACTTGGGATATGGAGGCTGCAGTGGTTTTAAGTGAAAAGGAGAAATAGCATGTGCATCGTATAAGATTTGATAAAGCTCACGATACGTCACGGGTATAGGTGTGAATTGTATCTTTTCAGAATTCTGCCTTGCACCCGACTCCTTCTTTTGAGAGTTTTTTTGCTCAACCGTAGCTATTTTAGGTTGACCAACTGTGATTGCCCTCGTGATGTAGGTGCTTGTGTTATTCACTTCTCCATTCTTTCTCCTTGGGCTGATCTTTTGGTTGTTTCCCCCTCGATTTTGCCACCCCTTATGGTATTCTCAATCATCTTTCCTGCCATGACTATATCCGTAAAACTTTTATTAGTACTCCCAATCATATGAGTAATGAATGGAGCCTTCAGAGTGTTGATAAACAACATGGTGGTCTTCTTCTCCAACAACGGTGGTTGAACTTGCATTGCCACCTCTCTCCATCTCTGTGCATATTGCCTAAAATTTTCATTAGGCTTTTTGTTCATGTTTTGTAGTGTGATCCTATCTTGAGTCATGTCAGTCACATAATTATACTGTTGTATGAAGGCTTGTGCAAGATCCCTCTATGAACTTATTCTGGCCCGGCTTAGCTGAACGGTGGTTGAACTTGTATTGCCACCTCTCTCCATCTCTGTGCATATTGCCTAAAATTTTCATTAGGCTTTTTCTCTATGTTTTGTAGTGTGATCCTATCTTGAGTCATGTCAGTCACATAATTATACTATTGTATGAAGACTTGTGCAAGATCCCTCTATGAACTTATTCTGGCCCGGCTTAGCTGATTGTACTATCTGGCTGCTGCTCCAATTAAACCTTCTTGGAAACAGTGGATCAACAGTTGATCATTATTCACATACCCAGTCATTCTCCTACAGAACATTGTAATATGGGCTTCTGGGCAAGTAGTCCTATTGTACTTCTCAAATTCTGGCAGCTTGAATTTGTGAGGAAGCACCAAATCTGGGACCAAGCTTAAGTCTTTGGCATCAACTCTATGATGCCCATCAGCCTTCTCTAAAGCCTTGAATCTTTCCTCTAACCATTTGCAGCGTTCTTCCAAATGTCTTGCAGCCTCAGTTCTCAAGTCCTCTTTTTCAGCCATGTCTAAGTCAGGAATAAGAGGATATGCAGGATTGTTGCCCAAATTGAATCCTCAGCCAGTTGGGAAATTTATGAGGATCCCAGCATCGACTTGACCCTGTTGAGGCCTTATTATGACAGACGGCCCTCGGGGATATGTCTCAGGTTAGGTTTGTACGTGAGTGAAACTAGGAGGATGACCCTCGTTCTCCTCTTCAGTGATTGCCATGGGAGCCTTTCCCTTATCAGTGGCCCTCAGTAGTTGAGCCATCTCGGCCATCATGTTCCTCTGAGCTTCCAACATTTGCTCCCTCATGTCATTTTGCATTTTTTCTAATTGCTCTTACAATTGATCTTGTATGTCCTTCTGTAGCTGATCAAATCTTTGGTCCATATTCTTTGATTTAGCGCGTGTACCGTAAGGATGTGTTGCTTCCAGATTTCCTTTCCTCTACTCTCTTTCTCCCTCTATAATTTTAACTAATTAGGGTCTTTCTATAAACTTGAATGCATATGATGTGATGAAATACAAATGCATGAATGCAAAAAGATGTCGATTCTGATTCAGTTTCATTTTAGAAAACGTTATCTAAGGAACAAAAATCTTTTCATAAAATAGATTACAAATACACTTTTGCCCGTAGGCCTAGAGTCTTAACCCTATCCAATAATAATGCTAACTCTCGTCCTTTGTCTGACGATGACTCATATATTATACTCAGCGTTCTAGCTTGTATTGCCAACTCCTGCAAGTGTTCAGCAACCTCTCAAATCTGAACTAGGGCTTCTTCCATGACATGATCTCTATCTCTCACTTAATCCTGAAGATGGTGAAGTTCTCCCGTCCACTGTTCTTCTCTCGTCTCAAGCTGCTTAATCTGTAACTCACAGTCTTGTAGTGCTGCTTCCAACCCTCTAATATTGTCTTCATTTCCTTAATCTTGTTTAGACTTGCTTTTAACTCAGCTGCGGAGGTACGACTTCGATAATGATGAAGAGATCGTCCAAGTTCTGTCACATTGACCTTTAACCCTTGATTTTCCATTTCTAGGGCCTGATTACACGAGTGCATCTCTTGAAACTTCTTCTCCCAATACTCAGCTTTGGCTCTTTCCTTTTGAATCTCATGCTGCCACTGTTCTAAAGATCTCCCTAATCCGACCCTTTTTAATGTTACTTGGGCTTTCTTGTAATGCGTCTTTAAGTCATCTCGATCTTTCTCGATCTTTCTCTTTTCCTTTTTCACCTTCTCGACTTCCATCTTTTGAACATCGACATCAAGACTCAAATACATTTTTTCCTCTTCGAGCTTCTCCATTCTCTTTTCAAGCTCTGAATTCTTTTTTTTTTAACTTTTGCTTTATAATTTCCACCTCTGATGGAATCACTCGTAAGCTCTCCTCTAATGATCGAGTCACCCCTAAAATTGGCCTAGGGACATTGCCATTGACTCTTCTACTAAGCCATCCTTTATACTCAAGGGTTGACGTTGAGCCTTCAGCCAAGGTCTCCATACAGAAAGGCTTCTTCCAAGCCTCAGAAATCTCTCGCATCCTTTTCTTATAGTGATCTCCCTTATAAGAAAAATCACTTTGAGCTAAACCCTGTGTAGCCGGTATGAACTGCCTCGCTTGATATTGCCTTAGAACAAGCAATGGTGTATATCCAATAACTCCCCAAATTCCTGACAAAGGGACCCAATTAAAACTACCACATTAGTAAAGGACTTCACTAGGAACCAACCAAGGAGCCTTCCAAATAACATTCTCCTCTCGAAGATTCTGAAGAATGTCTATCCACCTTTTCTCTGAAATGTCATCTCTCCTGGGCATGTCTACTACTTCCTTTAAAGGAGAATAACCCTCAAAGAATACTCGGCAAGGAACCTTATCAAGCTTCCAGAAGTGGCTATGAAACCAAACCAATAGCAACTATATACATCCAATGAACCTTCCTTCACTAGCTCTTCGACATGCGTTCAAGGATCTTATCATCTCAGCCAGGATTGTAGGCACAGGTGTGTTCTGCTTACCAAGTAGATCGAATAAATCCGCAACCGCTTCATCTATGTGCCCCAACACTTTTGGGAAAATTACCATGCCGTATATACTCAAAGCCAGGACGTCGACCCTTTTCTTCACGTCTGGATGCGTCAATATCAAATCCCTCAAAATGGCCCATGGAATACACTTACTATCTTCCTTTTACTGCACACGAGCTACAGCCCACTACTTAGTCATCCCAGTAATCATTACCAACTTCTTCGTAAAAGCTGGAAGGCTAGCAGGCCTAACATAAGCCTTGTGACCCTGAATCCTCGGGCAACACAGTAAAGTCGTACACTCCTCTAAAGTGGGTACAAGATCAACATCAACGAATGTAAAGCAACTATAAACAGGGTTCTAGAACTGTACCATAGCTCGAAACAAGTTCCTATCTACCTTGACGTTTAGCAAATAGGGAAGGTCTCCGTAATTCTGATAGAAGAGCTGCTTAGCCTCGTCATCCCATTGGGCCCAAATATCTCTCAACTCCTGTAACTCGTTCTACGTCGAATTAACACGGGTGAAGTACCATAACTCTAACGTATACCCCTCGGTGACACTATCTCCTTTCTCTAACTGGGTTTTCTCTGACCAGGTACGGACAGAAGCATTATCCTCCACTTTATTAAGGTATTCGTTCCTCATTACAAAACTTTCTAATCTAGAAATTGAGCCGTGAATCGACACCTATAAATGCCAAATGACATGCAATGACAGCAAAATAAAAATAAGTCAGTATCATATATAAGGAAAATGATAAACAAATACTTACAAGGGTAATTTTCTAAAGGTTATCACTATTTCCTTAGGGTAAGCACTTAAAGGTTCACTATATGAGTTTTAGTTCTAAAGCAAGGGTACCTAAACCAACAGATTCCTCGGTCCTTACCCATTATAGGCTCATATAGACCAGGTTCAGTTTAGGGGGACACATTTCCCTATGGCCATACGGAGATGAAAATCTCAAGAAGACATAGGTATAGTATCCCAGAAGCAATCCACTAGCTCATACGAAGGTGAAAACCTCACGAAAGCGTAGCTTCTCACTCCCACTTAAGGGTGTGACCACAACGGTCATTCAAATGCAATGAACAGCAATAAGGTAACAAACATATGCAAATTTTAAATTTTCCAAACTTCCGACATTAAGATAGAAAATATTCAATTTCTTAGCTTGACTCTCTTCTGTCCCCAGGGGAGTCGCCAAGCTATCGAAACCATTTTTTAAAGGGATGTTTGAGAAACAGGGATCGACATTTGAAAAATGAAAATGGGAGTCGCCACCAATCTTTTAAAGTGTGATTGGATCACTTTATAAAATATTTTGGTCTACGAAATTATGAGAAAACAGGTTCGGGAGTCGGTTACGTTCGAGGAAGGATTATCACCCTCGTAACGCCCAAAATTGGTACCAAATTGAATAATTTTTGTCTTAATGTCGGAAATTTGAAAGAACCTAAAAATGAGATTTCCTTAAAACCGCAATAATTCAAATTAAAAAAGAATCAATATTCATTCGCTTTGAAGGAGTATAAATATCGCATCCAGCATAATTGGACACGATATCTTTAAGCTTTCGTAGCTGAAATCACCTTATGATTTGTAAAACTCGCTTAAAAGGATATTTTAGATATTTAGACAAACGGGAAATTGCAACCCAGCATGTTAGGGCACTACTTCCCGAATTCCCAAATATCAAAACATTGCCTCACTTTTTAAAATCCCTTTTTTGAATTAAATAAAATATATCTTTTGGTTTTAAAAGTAATGATGTGTTTTGTATAAGGAATTAAATAAATCTAATTACAATATGCATGTTTTATCATTTCATGCAAATATAGTATAGAAAATAGTAATAATGACATAAATTATACAATATACATTATCACTTTATGCATATATCATCATAAATAACATAAATGTTCATATATTATTATTCCATGCAAAATACCATATAATGCGTGATAAATACAACAAATGTAAATTGCAATATACATTTATGATTTATGCAAATCACCATAAATAATTAATTTCATGCTAATATACAAAGTAAATGATATGTAACATTTAACCAACTAAACAATATCAAAATAAGAGAAAACCAAAGATAAATAAGTAAATTAAAATGTATAAAAAAATTAAATAGAAATAAGATTTTTTTTTAAAATACGTTAAACAATTTAAGAATGATAAAAGAGAACCCCCTCCTTTTTTAAAAATGATACATACATATAAGTTATATTATAGGGTATAATAACTATATATAAAAATGTACTAAATATTAATATTACATTTATTTATAAAATTTTAAAAATGTATATAGTTAATAAATAATAAAATAATGTATACTTTATTATAAAATAAAGGTAATGTAAGGAAATATAGTATAATATAGTGTATAACATAATTTACAAATAAAAAATATATAATAATATAAATTATATAATATAAAAATATATAATATAATATATATAAAAAAATATTATGATATATAGAAAAATATATTATGTAATAAAAATACATAAATAAATATAATGAAATATAATATGATATATGTATAGTAATAATAATAATGTAACAAATATTTTACATATAAGAATATAGTAAAATAAATAATATAATGAAAATATATGACATATAATAAAATTTATAATGTTACAAATAATATAAATAAAATAATATATTTTTATATACATAACTAATGTTTATTAAAAATATATATATAAAGTATTTTAAATAAATCAAATTAAAGGTATATAAGGATTAAAATTAAATTTAATTAAGGAATTTAGGGTTAATTTTAAACTAACAAAAAGAATTAGGCCTGATTTGAAAGAATTCAAAACTACAAGGGACTCATTGGGCAATTTTCCCTAATCCCAAAACAACACCGTTTCCCTAATACCGTTTTAATTGAAACAAAATTAAAACATTAGAGCTAAATTAAAAAATAAATAAAATGGAATTATAACTATTAAGATTGCGAGAGGACCAATTGAGTAATTAACCCAATCTTTAAAAACAAGCGGATCCTCTCCGGGTAATCGGGTCAACACGCGGATCCTTAGCTTTAATACGACGTCGTTTAAGGCTTATTGGATTAAACCAAAACGACATCGTTTTGTTAAGGCTATATAAGCCAAGTTTTAAGCTTAAAATTCATTTGAAACCCGTTTTAAAAAAAAAAAAACTTTAAAAATCCTCTGAAAGTGGAGAGAGGAAAGGCCCTCTGGGCTCTGGCCTCCGTAGGCCACGCTCCGGTCATCGGGCACACATGCGCCCACGCACCCACAAGCGCCACCGCCAACGCCGCCATGTACGGTGGCCAGAATTCGAAAAGTCTCGACTTTCCGATGTGATTCCAATGGTGAGTTCATTTTTGATTTATTTTAATAATATTTGCATGCTATTCAAAGAAAAAAAATATATATCACCTCTACTCTCGATTGACTATTGGTACTGTAACTTTGTAAAAACTTATGCTTTTTATTCAATCTTTGTGTGTGTTTTTTTTTTCAAAACTGTAAGAATCTGTCCCCCTTTTACAACAATAACATTCGGGCTTTATAGCTACTGTTTACAGTATATTTGGTAAGAATAATTTCCTTCGATTTCTTCCTATTTTGTATGCTGCTTTTTTTTCATTTGTGTGCAGGTGAGCGAGGAAAATCCGGCAATGATCGTGCTGGTGACGTAGATCCACCAGTGGCGTTGATCACGGCGTGACTCGGAGCCTGGAATCGTGGCCTTGATGGTGGGTAGCTGGAACGACGAAAACCGAAGGGGCATGACGCTTGGCTTGGCTTCTGGAACTTTCTGTTTACGGCGCCTAGGGTTCTAAAAGCCTTAGGTCTTCCTTCATCTGTTAACACATTGGGCCATTTGGGTCGTACCTGTTTGTGGGTTGGGTGTAAACCGGTTAATGGGTAGTTTTAGGTATTCTAGTTTAACCGGGTTAGTGCTTCCGGGCTTCAAAGGCAACCGAATTTTGGGCTTGTACACGGACTGTTAAAAAACAAATAAACATTTATTTATTTTATTTCTGTTTTCGGTTTTATTTATTTAATTATGGGCCCGGGCAGATTTGGGCTGCTACAAATAGTATATTATAATTATTTTTACTCAAAAGTATATTATAATCTATACTTGCATATCCCATAATCATATTAACTTTGAAATGTCTCCTTTCTTCTATTTTATTTTACTGTTATATTCTTTTTCTTTTTTTATATATAATATATTATTGTTAGTCAAGTTGGCAAGGAAAGAACATACTTTCTTAACAGTTGTCTATAATTTGAATGTGATTTCAATGGATTTTTATATATATAATAGATGCCTTTTTATATATAATTTGAATGTGATTTAAAGAGATTTTTTTCCTCGCTCACATAATCGTCTATAAATGGTATTAATCCAATTAAAATTGATTTATGTATGATTTTATGCATAAACAAGCCAAATTAAATGAAGGAAAATAAGCCAAACAAAATATGTAATAGTATATGTTGAACTCAACATCAAAAGACAAACAGTATTTTATTTTAATTTTTTATATAATTTTCTTCTTGCAAAATGTCCACCGAACCAACATCTATTAAGGGTAGTGTTACACCTCCTACTTCAATAGATTCTGTAACGACCCAAATTTTAAGGTTATCAAAAATTGAGTTTTGGGTTATAATTCGTAAAATAAATTCATAAATATTTATTAGAAATATTTACGAAGCTAGTAGTGTAGTTAATTAGATTTTGGTTAAGTGAATTAGCTTGACTTAAGGTTAATTTAGTGAAAGGACTAGATTGAATGTAGTGTAAAAGTTTAATTGTAGAATAGAGAAAATTTAAGGGACTAAATTAGCAATTAGGCCATAAGGTGACAAATGTATGGTTAAAATAGGTTAGATGTTGAAATTTGATCCCTGCTTGATTGGTAAGTCAATTTGATCCCTTTTCTTGTAATTTTAGTGTCTATGGAATCCTAGGAAAGAATACTACTTATGTTGAAATTTAGAAAGTTATTGAATTTTTAGATGTTGATTAAGTTGAATAAATGGAAGAATTAAGTGTTGTTTTTATGGAAATTCAAGTTAGAAGTGGGAGAAGGATTAAATTGTGAAAGAAAATATAGGTCTTTCAATAATAGGGATTGAATTGAGAAGATGTTATAATTAGTGTTTTATGCTGAAATTTAAGAGTTGGAATAGTTTAAAATGATAATTGAATGAAAATATAAGAATTATTTTGAAGAAAAAGAATGGTTATGGTGGAAGGACTAAATTGAAATTTTAGTAAAAGTTACATGGAAATTAAAGCATGTGTTGTTAAATAATATATATTGATAATTTTAAATGTTAAATTTTATTAGCAACGTAGCACCGGAAACATCATCGAGAAAGGGAAAGGAGAAAGTGAACGAGGAAATCAAGCAAACTCGAGAAATTCGGTTTGTATTTCTATAAACTATGCTAACTGTTTTAATACAATGTGATTGTTATTTTTTTTATAGTTAGAATGTATATGAATAATATGATGGAAACTGTTATTACTATTGTATTGGAATTGAATTACATGTGAATTATTATGGAAAAGTATTGAAAAGAAGTAAAATTAAATTAAGAATGGAAATTGAAAACTGAAAGTTGACTGAAAACCCTATTAACAATGTCGGGCTTGACAAGCGTCGTTTTGCCTATCAAAATAAAATAAACCTCTTCAAAAATAAAATAAATAAATAAAAGGTAGAATAGTGGAAGAGGGTCGATCCACAGGGAGTTTAATGTAATTCTTGATTAAATTTCTTGTTCTCGACCTAGGAGCTGAAATAGAAAATAAAAAAAAAATGATTTGAGAAGTAACAAGAAAATAAAATAAAATAAACAAGTAAAATTGTAAAGAAAGATGTATTAAAATATAAGCAATAAAATAAAGAAGATGAAAGATTAAATTGAATAAACACGAGTATAAGAATCGCCTCGAGCTAGTTTCGTCAATTCCCACGGTCATCAAAAATAGATTTTTGCTCCGGGATTCATGTCGGTTACAGTCTACGAGGCCCAACCCATCGTAACTTTCTTTTCTCTCATGTAACCGATCTTCCCAAGTCTAACTTCGAAAGTCGATTCTTAAGTAAATCAACCACGACTATCGCCATTAAAATACTTAGTTTTAAAACAGGAAAAGCCCAACTCGAAAGTTGTCTTATCGAGAATCATTTCGATCTCGATCTCGTCATCCTTAGCGGACGCGCTAAGAGTGTTCATAGGAAGTCGAAATGCCACAGCCGATCCTTCCTCCGAATCAGTAAAATTAAATGATTCGCATAAACGGATCCTTTTTATTTGAAAAACGTTTAAAAATTTTAGTAAGGCCGATTGCCAAACTATCTAAGCAGAAAGACAAAAATGTATCCCGAAGGGATTTAAGCAATATTCAATTCTCACGTGAGGAATTGATTCGTACTAGCTCTTGGCTTGAGAAAAATTAGCCAAGCATGATATCGATTATCATGCTTAATATGTTTTGGTAATGTAAAAACATAAAATAATAAAATTAAATAGAAATAAAAAAAAGAAGAAAATTTTATTCAAAATGAAAATAAAGTAGCAATAAGAACAAAGGCAAGAGATCCCCTTAGCCTAACCCAAAGGTGGGTATTTATAGTCTTCAAATTCCCAAATCAACAAACTAATCAAAAAAATAAGATAATGTCTTTAAAATTATGAAAATGAAATCCAAAATCCCCCAAATCACGTCAATAGATCAAGATAAGTTGTTTCCAGAATATTCCCCGTGTTGACTTCTGTTTTGCTACGTCAGATCCGTTTCGTGCCCAGCGTCGTGCCCACGACTCCAGCCGTGAAAGAATAAAAAGAAAGAAAACTGCAGATTACGTCTTTTTGTTGCCATTTCCAGTATTGGATTCACTACACAAGAAATAAATCAAATACAACCAATTAAGTAGTGAAAAATTCATAAGACAAGAGTACATCAAATTCCCCCTCACTTGTCTCATACTTGCCCTCAAGTATGTTTGAAATAAATTAATCAAAAGCTTAATCATCTTTCTCCTAAACCGTTGCAAGTCTTAAACAAAGTTATGAGAGTTCAAGTGCACAAAAAAATGACGTGAATAAAACATGAATCAAAACGAATAAATGCAAGCAAGAACAATCATTCAACCTTACCATTGTCTATCAATTATCAATCAAATTCTAACCTAAGCTTAATTCTTACCAAGATGCACTCAAATCATTCAAAGTGTTTCCGGTGTAGAAATCAAATTCACTCAAAGTCAAAATTTGAATAAGGGTCTCTATAGGCTTGAGGCAAGATCAATTCTCCACTACTTTAAAGAAATGAGATACAAAAATCATTAGGACTTTTAATAAACGATGTAATAGGGCTTAGGTAAAGGTAGAGAATAAGGCTAAAATGAGGCTAAAGAAAATCAAGACAAGAGTTTCCCAACAAGTAACTATATCATGTCCACAACCTTAGAAAACATAGGCAACAAGAATAAGCAAACTAAACAAAGGTAGTTATAATGAACAAACCATCAAACTTTTTTTTTTGTGTATGTGGAACATGATCTCACAACCTTAAACTTATGCTCTTTGTCTTGTCAAGGGTGGAAGAGAGGAATAAATGAAAAGGCTCGGGTTTAAAATCTTGATGAAAACAAAGAAAATGGAATTAGGCTTCAACTTGGTTCATTAAGGGAAAAGAAAGGGTGAATCCTAATGCCTAAATCATATTAATGCATCAAATTCCAATGTAATCTCAAAATGCATATAAGCCACAAGTTCTAGATTCCAATGTCCAAATTGACACTCCCAGGCAAGAAAAAGAGCATAAAAATATAATCATACATGCTAAAGGCTCAAGTTCTAACAAAATGGGCTAATTAACTAAGCTAGATGAGAAATTCAACTAACAACATCAAGACAAATTGTAAGGGTTGTCAAATTGGACTTACTCATATTATTCGATTATCAAGCATGCTAGAATTCAAGTATCTTTATGAACTAAAATAATCATAACATGCTTAGTGGCAAGCAACGGCAAAGGAGTTGTTCTTCTAATCAATTCAAACAAACATATCATCAAACAAATATGACAAGCAAGGCGAAATTAATGTCATCCTTTACCCTCCTCACTTAATCGTATTGTCCCAATACGGGAAAAAAATGTAAAGTACATTTAAGAAGAAAGAAAGGTAAAGGATACTCCCCGTGATCAATGACGACGGTAGCCACGGCTGTGGTAAAAGAAGGAGAGTATTTCCGTGATGTTCTCTTCTAGGGCCTGGGGGGGTCTGAACAAACGACAAATAATAAAAAAAATTAAGATTGATGAAAAGTAAACAAATGGGTTGCCTCCCATTTAGCGCTTTGTTTAACGTCGTTAAGCTCGATATTTTCCTGTCAGATTTTTGGCTCTTCCAACCCGATTTCTTCAATTAGTTCAATTAGTGTGCTCTCGAAGAAAGGTTTTAGCCGTTGTCCATTAACTTTAAACCGTGCACCTAAGCTATCCTCAATTTCCACGGCTCCATGAGGAAAAACATTGATCACGGTAAATGGTCCGCTCCACTTGGACTTAAGTTTTCCTGCAAAAATTTTTAATTTTGAGTTAAATAGGAGAACTTTCTACCCAACGGAAAATGATCTAAATGAAATGCGCTTGTTATGAAAAGCTTTTGTTCGCTCTTTATAATTTTGTGGGCTATCGTAAGCGTTGCGTCGAATCTTCTCAAGCTCTTGGATATGAAGTTTTCGTGCTTTGCCAACAGCGTTGATCTCCATATTACATTCTTTCACCGCCCAAGTTGGACAGGCAAGTGGCAAGGTTTGCCGAAATCAAGTCGGTAAGGTCACATCCCGATAGGTCCTTTGTAGGCCGTGCGATATGCCCACAACGCATCAACTAACTTCAAGCTCCAATCTTTTCGGTTTGGTTTAACAGTCTTCTCTAGGATTGACTTGATTCCTCGATTTGAAACCTCTGCTTGTCTGTTGGTTTACGAATGATAAGCTGTCGCTATCTGCTAAGTCACGCCATATTTCTTCATCAAAGCTTCGATGACTCGGTTAACGAAATGTGTTCCTCTGTCACAAATGATCGCTCTCAGAGTTCCAAATCTTAAGAAAATAAAATCACGTAAAAAATTAGTTGTGGTTTTCGCATCATTTTCTTGGGTGGGTTTCGCCTCTACCCATTTTGAAACGTAATCAACGGCCAAAATAATGTATAAATTTCCAAATGATAAGGTAAATGGCCCCATATAATCGAGCCCCCACACATCGAAAATTTCACAGATGTGTATAGGATTTAATGGCATTTCACTCCTTCGACTTAGATTTCTGACTCTTTGGCACCTGTTACATGCTTTGCAAAAGTTGTAAGTGTCTTTAAACAAGGTTGGCCAATAAAATCCGCACTCAAGAATTTTATGTGTGGTTCATTTAGGGCCGAAATGTCCACTGCAAGCGTAGGAATGACAAAACTTAAGTATAGATTTTACCTCGCTGTTACTTACGCATTGTCGTACGACTTGATCCGAGTAATTTTTCCATAAATATGGATCATCCCAAATGTAGTATCGAGACTCTCTTTTTATGCGTTTGATCTCAAATTGAGATAGATTGTTCGAAAATTTACCCGTAGCTAGAAATTTGTCAAATCGGCGAACCATGGGAACGATGCGTGTGCTTCCATCAATGTTTCATCTGGAAATTATTCTCGTAGCGGAGGTTCGACTGGTGAAGTAGGCAAATGCTTAGATGGTCAGCTACTAAGTTTTTGGTTTCCGTTTTATCCTTGATTTCAAGATTGAACTCCTGCAGTAAGAGAATCCATCGTATCAACCTCGGCTTTGCTTCTTTTTTGTTCATCAAGTATTTCAGCGCTGCATGATCGGAAAAAACAAAAATTTTAGTTCCTAATAAATAAGAACAAAATTTTTCTAATGCAAAAATGACAGCAAAAAGCTCTTTTTCTGTTGTCGACTAGTTGCGTTGAGTCGAGTCGAGAGTCCTAGAGGTATAGGCTATCACGTGTCGTCCTTCTTTACTCTTTTGACCGAGAACGGCTCCCACGCTAAGGTCAGATGCGTCACACATAATCTCAAATGGTAAAGTCCAATTTGGTGGCTGTACAATTGGTGCGGATATAAGCCTTCCCTTAAGCTCATCGAACGAATCTTTGCAAGATTGATCAAAAACAAAATTCACGTTCTTTTGTAGTAATCAGCAAAGAGGTTGCACCAACTTAGAGAAGTCTTTTATGAACCATCGATAGAAACCTGCATGGCCAAGAAAACTACGAATTTCCCTCACCGAAGTGGGGTATGGAAGTGAGCAAATTACATTAATCTTTCCCTTATCAACAGCAATTCCTTGGGCTAAAACCACATGACCGAGTACCAATCCTTTACTTACCATGAAATGGCATTTCTCGTAGTTTAAAACCAATTTAAATTTAATGCATCGATTAAGAACATATGAAAGATTGGAAAGGCATTGAGAGAATGAATTACCGTAAACAGTAAAATAATCCATAAATACCTCTATTCCTCGCTCGATGTGATCGGAGAAAATGCTTAACATGCATCGTTAGAATGTGGCCGGAGCGTTGCAAAGATCGAAAGGCATTCTCCTATAGGCGAAAGTTCCGAAAGGGCAAGTGAATGTTGTTTTTTCTTGGTCTTCAAGTGCCACCGGAACCTGAAAAAATCCAGAAAATCCATCAAGACAACAATAATGTGTTTTTCCAGCAAGTCTTTCGATCATTTGATCGATAAATAGTAAAGGAAAATGGTCCTTTCGAGTTTGTGAGTTGAGTTTCCTATAATCGATACACATTCTCCAACCATTTTGTACTCTCTTCGGAATCATTTCTCTTTCAAAATTTTCGACCACTGTAATTCCAGTCTTCTTTGGCACAACATGGACTGGACTTACCCACTTGCTATCAGAAATGGGGTAGATAATGTCAGCATCTAACAACTTTTGAATCTCTTCCTTCACAACCTCCATCATTGGCGGGTTTAAACGTTGTTGGCCTTCTCTCGTTGGTTTTGCGTTCTCCTCTGTTTTAATTTTATGCATGCAAGTGGATGGACTTAAGCCTTGGATATCAGCTAATGTCCATCCAATTGCCTTTTTATAGGTGCACAAAACAGCAATCAATTCTTCCTTTTACTGTCGTGATAATTCACTTGAAATGATAATTGGCAAGGTTCGGTTATCGCCCAAAAATTCGTATTTGAGATGCAATGGAAATTGCTTCAATTCTAGTTGTGGCGCCTACAAAATTGAGGGAAGGGGTTTAGATGGAATTAGTCGAGAATCAGAAATGGAGGAAAAAATTGAAATGATTTCGCTTTCATCATCGAGATCCTCCAATTCCCTACAAAAATCATAAAACAAATCAGTTTCGATAAAATCATCAGCTAACGGATCTATAATATCAACAAAATTTAAACTTGCGATGGAATTAGGATACTTCATAGCTTTGTACACATCAAATTTAACCACTTCCCCGTCAAATTCCATGGTTAAGATGCCGTTACGGACATCGATTTTTGTATGCGCTGTTGACAATAAAGGGCGTCCAAGTAAGATTTCTGATCCGTTGTTGCTACGGTCATTTTCTATGTCAATAATATAAAAATTAGCAGGGAAAATGATATCGTTTACCTTTACCAACACATTTTCTAGTACCCCTTCGTGGTAGATAATTGACCGATCAGCTAATTGAACCGTTACTCGCGTCTCTTTTAATGGTTCTATTGAAATTTTGTTGTAGACGCTTAGCGACATGATATTAATAGATGCGCCTATATCACATATCGCCCTTTTTATTCTGACTTTTCCTATTTTGCACGGAATTGCAAACATCCCTTGGTCCTTGTATTTTGGCTGTAGGCGTCTTTGAAAAACGGCCGAAATATTCTCGTTGAGGTTAACTCTTTCATTGCCGGATAATCGCCTCCGATTTGTGTATAAGTCTTTCAAAAACTTCGCATATTTTGGCACCTTCCGAATGACATCAAGGAGTGGAATATTGATTTCCACTTTTTTGAATATATCCAAAATTTCCTTCTCCTCTTCCTTTTTGTCACGCCTTGGAAGCCTTCCTGGAAAGGGAGGAAGAGTCTCGTAAGTAGAAAAAGAAGGACTAGGAATGACTTTACCTGAGGTAGGCGAGGATTTTTCTTCTTGACTCTTCAAAGAAGTGTCTTCTTTGTCTTTCTCGATTTTCTCAGGCTCCTTTGTCGGCACTGGTAAAATTACGGTACCATTTCGTAAAGTAATCGCGCTCACATTTTCCCTCGAATTTGTTTCGGTTTAAGAGGGCAATCGTCCTTGAGACTCTAGGTGACCAACGGTTTGGGCTAGTTGGCCTATTTGTTTGTCAATTTCTTGGAGATGAGATTATGTTTGGGTTTGGAATTTCTCTTGTGAAATGGCCAACTTTTCAACAATGGTCTCAAGAGAGGTTTTTTGTGGTGATTGATTTGGAAAGGGAGGTGGTCTCGGTTGGTAATTTTGGTTTTTGTTTCCATAGCTCATATTTGGATGATCTCTCCAACCGGAATTGAAAGTGTTACCGTAGGGATTGTATGGCCTTTAAGGAGGTCCTGGGAAATTATTTATGGCATTAACTTGGGCGCCCGTCTCATCTTGTAGCATTGGACATGAATCGGTTGGGTGGTTCGGTATCGTGCAGATTCCACAAACCTTCACGGCTCCTATCTTACCTGTGACAAGAGAGTTGACAATATCAGTCAATTTGTCTATTTTATTTTTCGAAGAAACGGTACTTACTTCGTGAACCCGTCAGCTAGGTTCACTTGAAAAGCGAACTGTTGCGAGTTTGCGGCCATAGTAGAGATTAGAATTCTCGCATTTTCCGGCATCATATTGACGAGTGCGCCACCACTTGCAGCATCCACCATCTTTTTGTCCATCGGAAGCATCCCTTCATAGAGATACTGAAGGAGGGTCTGCTCGGATAGGCCATGTTACGGGCAACTTGCGCATAACTTTTTGAACTTTTCCCAGTAGTCATAGAGAGATTCATCACTCCTTTGCTGGATTCCCAAAATGCTTCGCTTAAGCTCACTCGCCTTTACTTCTGGAAAATACCTATCAAGGAAAACACGATATAGTTCAGCCCATGTGGTTATTGAGTTAGGCAGAAGGTAAAATAACCATTCCTTAGCCATTCTGGCTAAAGAAAAAGGAAATGCCCTTAGTTTGATTTGGTCTTCCGAGACTCCTTGCGGCTTCATGCTACTGCACACCATATGGAATTTGGTGAGATGTTTATGTGGGCTTTCGCTAGGAAGACCGTTGAATGTAGGGAGGATATGAATTAACCCTGTTTTGAGTTGAAAAGAGGTAGTGCCTTGAGGAAAGGTAATGTAGAACGGTTGTTGTACGGCGGTGGCGGCGGCAAGCTCTCTGATGGTTTGGTTCGCCATTGGCTCCGGTTCAAACGTGGGATTTGTTATTTGAGTAGTGGTGTTGGGAGATTGTCCTTCGTTGGGAGTTTGTTCCGGTTCACGTGATGGTGTCACAGAAGTAGATTCCAGATTGGATTGTCGTTCTCTTTGCTCTTGCTGCTTTTTTCGTCGAAGCATTTGACCGTGGTTTCTACGAGCGCTTGCTTTAATTTTCTGGTTATATTGAACTAGAGTCCCCGGGTTTCTCCTGGTCATAAAAATCAAACAAAATAATCAGTAATTGCTGAAAATAAAACTCCCCGATAGCGGCGCCAATTTTGACAAGCGTCGTTTTACCTATCAAAATAAAATAAACCTCTTTAAAAATAAAATAAATAAAAAAAAGGTAGAATAGTGGAAGAGGGTCGATCTACAGGGAGTTTAATGGAATTATTGATTAAATTTCTTGTTCTCGACCTAGGAGCTGAAATAGAAAATAAAAAAAAAATGATTTAAGAAGTAACAAGAAAATAAAATAAACAAGTAAAATTGCAAAGAAAGATGTATTAAAATATAAGCAATAAAATAAAGAAGATGAAAGATTAAATTGAGTAAACACGAGTATAAAAATTGCCTCGAGCTAGTTTCATCAATTCCCACGGTCATCGAAAATAGATTTTTACTCCGGGATTCATGTCGGTTACAGTCTACGAGGCCCAACCCTTCGTAACTTGCTTTACTCTCATGTAACCGATCTTCCCAAGTCTATCTTCGAAAGTCGATTCTTAAGTAAATCAACCACGACTATCGCCGTTAAAATACTTAGTTTTAAAACAGGAAAAGCCCAACTCGAAAGTTGTCTTATCGAGAATCATTTTTGATCTCGTCTTTCCTTAGCGGACCGTCGCTAAGAGTGTTCATAGGAAGTCGAAATGCCACAGGCCGATCCTTCCTCCCAACTGTAAAATTAAACGATTCCAGACAAACGGATCCTTTTTTTATTTGAAAAACGTTTAAAAATTTTAGTAAGGCCGATTGCCAAACTATCTAAGTAGAAAGACGAAAATGTATCCTGAAGGGATTTAAGCAATATTCAATTCTCACGTGAGGAATTGATTCGTACTAGCTCTTGGCTTGAGAAAAATTAGCCAAGCATGATATCGATTATCATGCTTAACATGTTTTGGTAATGTAAAAACATAAAATAATAAAATAAAGTAGAAATAAAACAAAGAAGAAAATTTTATTAGAAATGAAAATAAAGTAGCAATAAGAACAAAGGCAAGAGATCCCCTTAGCCTTACCCAAAGGTGGGTATTTATAGGCTTCAAATTCCCAAATCAACAAACTAATTAAAAAAATAAGATAATATCTTTAAAATTATGAAAATGAAATCCAAAATCCCCCAAATCACGTCAATAGATCAAGATAAGTTGTTTCCAGAATATTCCCCGTGTTGACTTCTATTTTGCCACGTCAAATCTGTTTCGTGCCCAGTGTCGTGCCCAGGACTTCAGCCGTGACAGAATAAAAAGAAAGAAAACTGCAGATTACGTCTTTTTGTTGCCATTTCCAGTATTGGATTCACTACACAAGAAATAAATCAAATACAACCAATTAAGTAGTGAAAAATTCATAAGACAAAGGAATTAACAAGCAAAAAGTGTCAAATATAAGAGTACATCAAGGCTAGTCGGATATAGTTGGCATGCCATAGGATTAGTGGAGTTAGGGATATTCTGACTCTGTGTCGATGGGACACTTTATGTGTCGCCAGACTGTGACTGTTCCGGATTCGTTCAGAAGAGGTACTCTATACCTCACTATGATTGTGACTGTTTTGGATTTGTTTTGATAAGGTACTATGTGTACCGTGACTGAGATTGTTACCCTTACGGTGTATTCCGGCTTCAGCCGATGAAACACTGTATTATATCCCTGGTGTGTGAGTTAAATTTGGATCTGCGTATCCGCTCAGGTCCGAGTTATGTTAATAGGGGTAATTGAAAGTACTAAAGACAAAGACTGACTGTTATTGATTATGTGAATGTGACTGTTATACAAGTATTGGAGGATATTGAATGATATGAAAAGTATAAGAGAATTGTTTAAATACATTTATGAGCTATAAGTTAAAGGTAAGTGATAAAGCTAATAAGAATATGAAATAAAAAGTTACATTACAATGTATATACATAGCTTATTATTGTTTTAAGTATTAGTTTATAGAAATACCATTGAGTGCATACTCAGCGTACGGTTTGTTTCCGTGCGCAGGTTAGGTACGAAAGAAATTTAAGGACTCAGCATCCAAGCCAATCTCGGACTCAAAGTGGTGAATACTTTTCTTTTGGTAAAATGGCATATACCTAGGTTGTTAAGGTGTTATTTTGTTTATAATAGTGTATAAACATGAAAGTTGTTGAAGCATGGTATGAAATATGCATATTTTGGAAGTTAAATTTACATGAGTTTGACTAGTATGATAATGTTGTATAAATTTGATATGAATTATGGTACATAATTCTTAAAAGGTATTTAAGTGAATGAATGGGTATTTTCTAGTTTTGAAGAGCATAATGAATGACATTTGATTTAAGAACTATTAGTAAATGTTTGGACATGAAATAGATGTGTTTAGCAAGTGAAAATAGCTTAAAAATGGTCAAAAACCATGTTTTCACATGACCAAGCCACATGGGCGTGTGCCAAGGCCGTGTGAATTTAGTAGAATCTACCCATGGCCTGGCCCCATGGCCTGTCCCAGGCCACACAGCCATGATGATCCCCACGGGCAGGCCACATGGGCGTGTGCCCCTATCTTCAAGGTAAAATTTTTAAAGTTACCGGTTTAGTCCCGAATCACTTCTAAAACATATATTGGGCCCTGTAGGCCCATATTAGGGACTTTATGATGAATTTTGATGAATATTGATTTAGAATGTAAAGTTTACGACTCGATTTTGTATAGATGTTAGTGTATAAGTCCTGTAATACCTCGTAGCCCTATTTCGGTGACGGCTTGGGGTTAGGGGGTGTTACAGATTCTGAAAAATTGGGAGTTGAAGCTTCAAGCCAATCAAAAAGGACTACTAGAAAAAGAAAAGCCACTCCTCAAAAGTCGAAAGTTTGGTCTTGCTTCACTAAGATTATTAATAGTGAGGGTGCAAGTAAGGCTAAATATAATTATTGTCAAAAGGAATATTGTTGTGATATAGAAAAATTGGTACATGGTCATTGAAATATCATATTGGTTCATGTAAGAAAAATCCTACTAATGTTGTTGACACTAGCCAAGGACAACTAGTTTTACCTAGAAAGGGAGTTGAAGGGGGGAAGGGCATCTTTCAACTTGGAGATTTGATCAAGAAGCATGTAAGAAAGGGAATCTTTCAAGTTTGCTGAAAGTAAAGGTTTAAAGAAATTTATGTTCGTGGCATGTCCTAGGTTTCATATTCCTTCATGAACTACTATGACTAGGGATGTTTATCATTTGTATTTAGATGAAAGGGTGAAGATAAAACAACTTTTGAGAAGTTATTGTTCTAGAGTTTCCTTAACTACTGAGACATGGACTTTTTTGCAAAGAGTTAATTATTTGTGTATCACTGCTTACTTTATTAATAATGATTGGAAATTGAATAAAAAGATTTTAAACTTTTGTCCAATTTCTAGTCATAAGGGTGAGTCTATTGGGATGGTGATTGAGAAATGTTTGTTGAATTGGGTGATTGATAAGTTGTTTACTGTTACTGTTGATAATGCAAGTTCAAATAATGTTGTTATTAGTTATTTGAGAAAGAAATTTAACCTTCGAGGGGGTTTAGTTCAAAATGGTAAATATCTTCATATGAGATGCATGATATCTTCATATGAGATGCTTGGCACACATTGTGAATTTGATTATTGTTAAAGGCTTAAAGGAAATGAATAAATTTGTTGAACGTATTAGGGAGGCTGTTAGATATGTGAGACAATCTCCAGCTAGGTTACAAAAGTTTAAGGAGTGTGTTGTGGTGGAAAAGATAGAGTGCAAGAAGATGTTGTGTCTTGATATCTGTACTAGGTGGACCTACTTAATATTAGACACTTCTCAGAACTTTGAAAGAGCTTTTGAGAGATTTGAGGAGCAAGATACAAACTTTAGGGCTGAACTTGAAAGGGGAGAGGGTTGGCCTAGTGTGGATGATTGGGCTAGTGTTAGAAACTTGAGGGATTTCTTGGAATACTTTTATGAAGTCACTTTGCATATATCTGGCACTTCATATGTCACGTCCAATAATTTTTTTGACGAGCTTTCTGAAATTGATATTCTTTTACGAGATGCTCAGTTCAATATTAATGTTGATTTTAATGTTATGGCCATCAAGATGAAAGAGAAGTATGATAAGTATTGGGGTGATATTAATAAGATGAATTTGCTTATGTTTGTTGCTTGTGTTTTAGATCCTAGACAAAAACTAAAGTATCTTGAATTTGCACTTAGTGAAATGTCTAGTTCTGAAAAAGCTTGTGAAATAATGCAAAAATTGAAGGAATTTTTGTATGAATTGTTTGATGAGTATAAGCCTCCACTTCATAGTACTTGTAACCAATCGAGTGTGCCAACACATGTTTCTCTCAGTGAACCACAACAAAAAATGAAAAGGCAAATGCAAATGCAAGCTTTGTATAAAAAGTCTGAGTTCGAAAATGGTGGTGAGGATAAAACATCTGAATTGGATAAATATCTAGCTGAGGCTAATGAGGATTTTGTTGAAGATTTTGATATTTTATTGTGGTGGAAAGCGAATAACCCTAGATTTCCCAATCTTTCAAAAATGGCAAGAGATGTGCTAGCTATATCAGTTTCTACGATTGCTTCAGAGTTTACATTTAGCACCGGGGGACGTGTGCTTGATCAATATAGGAGTTTTTAACTCCTAAAATTGTACAAGCTCTTCTGTATACTCAAGATTGGATTCGAAAATTATTATTACAAGAAAACATCAAAAAGATTGAAGAACAAATTCAATAACTTGACAAGATTTAAAATGGTATATTTATTGTTTTATTTTAATAGTTTCAACTTTTTTACCATATCACTCTTACTTATTTAATCGATTCAATGTTTAGACTTTTCTTGGAATGCATCAGAGTCTACCCTAAATTCGTGATGTTTCGTGAGTTGAAGGGTATGCTTACTATCTTATTCTTGTTAACTTACAATCTATTCATTTGTTTATATTTTTTTATTTTTTTAAATGCATATATTTCTATTATATGCTCATTTTTTGCACATATTTTTTGTAGGTATAATGCAAATGGAGATCTTTAGGAGAGAAGAAATGGATACAAATGGAGAATATTAAATACTTACATTTCAATTATGTGTTAATTTCAACATTTATGTGGTGTTTTTAATTATGTAGTGATTCAATTCTTTAATTCGGTTAATTTTTATACTTCTTTTAACAAAAAAAAAATCATATAATTTCTGAAAAATTTTGGTTCGATTAATTTTTTTTTGAAAAATTTCAATTCGGTTAACGGTTAAGGGTTTTAAAGGGTCGATTAATTCGGTTAATGGTATTTCAAGTGGGTTAACCGACTGAATACCCTTAATTAGAATAATTAAATGATTATGAATTTAACAATTCTAATTGACAAGACAAATATTCCAACTTATCAAATACAATCATATATTTAATAAACTTGAATATTTGCAATTAAAGAAAAATATATGTACATACCAAAAAATAAAGAATAATGAAGAATGAAGAATCAAAACTTCGATTTTTTTTTTTTACTGGAATGAAAAGTTTAGCAGCACATGTTAAAAAAAAGCATAAAACAAAATTGAAGTTGAAAGTTGTGGTCTATACATTATGATATGTGTAACTTTAGAGTAAAATTCGAATAACAATGGAAAGGATAAAATTATGATTGCAGACAAAGAAACTTTTGGAATAGTTATAAAAAAACCATTTCTCAAGGCCAAATTATCATGAGTCAAGTTAAAATTACCATGGAAAAAATTGAGATATCGCATCCTGTGTAATAATTATTTTTTTAATTAATTTAAATTAATTTTCGAAAAATTAGTTTATGATAAATCAAAAAGATATTAGTTTGGACATTAGTTTATGATGATTTGTTCTTCAAGAAGACACCTGGTTTATGAATCTGGTTAATTTGTTTCTTGTTTCTTGTTCATCATAAAATCTAGTTTATGATGATTTGTTCTTCAAGAACTACGACTGTTTTTGGTGTTTCATGTTTTTTGTTTTTAGTTTAATTGTTTCCGTTTTATGAGATAAATAATAAAAAATTGTATTATCAATAAATAAATTAATATAATAATTGATTATTTTATCTCTAATTTATTAAATTAATATGAGATAAATAATAAATAAAAGAGATTAATCTTTGTGGATAATTTTAAACGTAGAGTTTACATTCCACAAAATCTAACTTTTACTTGATTAAATGACGTTATAAAATGGATTACCTCCAACCCATTCTTGACCAATTGCCAATTTATGGAAAAACAATCGAATTAAAGTTTGCATAGGTGGATAAAATGGGTTTTACACTTTTTATTTTGATGATAGAACTCGACAAGTTTAAATTTCTAGAAGTTTAGAAATCGAAGTTTGGGGAGAACATTTTAAAGACTAAAAGTTTTCAAAATATCAAGAAATCTTTGAAGAATTTGAATAACTCAAAGAAATTCTGAAGAACGTCGCATCTGTTATGATGAAAGTTGCTCCTCGATATTGTTCAATTGATAAAAAGGAGGCTAAACCCCTTTTTTCAAGATTAAGCTTAGAAGGCTCCTAAGCAAAATCATCCTTTCATTTAAGATAAAGTCTAGATGATTCTTGGACCAAAACTTTCCCTAATCCAATTGCATCAACACAAAGAAGATAATGCATATTTTCGAAATCAACTCTCAAAGACCCTAAAGTAGACTTAACCATCCAAATTCATTCTCAAGATCAAGCCTCAATGAACCTTGAAGTGAACATCATTGATTCAAGATCAAGTTTCAAAAGAGGTAATTCCATCCAATCAGCCTTTTGTGTAACAATTTTCATATCTATATTAATATAACATCTTAGACTAATAGTTCAGTAAAAATAAAAGGAGAAAGCTCTCCTTACCCCTTGTATGATGGACGGTAATGCCGGCAAAATCCTAAAAAGTTTTCCTTTCTTTCAGTCTCCTGGTGGAGAAGAAGAATGTGATGAAGCTGTTTTTTTAACTCTCTCTCTCCCACTACATTCATATATATATATAACAATTTTCTAATTAACCTTATTAAAATAGATTAATCAAATGCCATAATTTATTTTTTGAAACCATTAGTGGAAAATGACGGATATGATGAATCTTCTCCACATTTGATGTAAAAAGTAATTTTTAGAGTCAAAAATGTTTTTCAAAATTACTTATTTAATCAACCCATATGCACTTTTTATCAAAAGTTTTGTCAAAAGCACTTTCAACTCAACCCCAACAATTATTTTTAATTTTTCCCTTGTAAACTGCTGTACACATTCCTTAATCCTTATTTTAAGATGCAAATATATCTCCATTTTTCATTTTCGTGGAACAAATTTGGCTATAGTAGAAGACTTTCCCATATTACATATTTTGTGCTTATTCTTTGAAAAAAAATTTATATTGTATCAAAATATTAATAGTAAATTATTTTTATATTGTATTATTATCATATTATGATATTATATCATAATATTACTCAAAACGTAATATATCGTAATATTAACTAATTTTAATATCATTTAAATGTATATTATTTACTTTGCGATATTATATCTAATCAACCAATGAACCCTCACGACAAAGATGAAACCTACATAATCAAGAGAAAAAACATCAAGGCAATACTATTGGATATGATTGCAGCTTCATTTGAAACATCAGCCGTAGCCATCGTGTGGACATTTTCAGAAATTTTGAGGCATCCTCGAGTTATGGTTGCTCTTCAACATGAGTTGGAAACTGTGGTTGGAAGGAATAGACTTGTCGAAGAGTCGGACTTATCGAAACTAACGTATTTGGATATGGTTGTGAAAGAAGGTCTGAGATTGCATCCAGTTGCTCCATTCCTAGTTCCACATGAATCCATAGAAGATATTGTCATTAATGGATATTTCATACGGAAGAAATCACGGATCTTAGTGAATATCTGGTCAATGGGTCGAGACCGGAATATATGGTCAGAAAATGCAGAAGAATATTTCTTTCCGGAGAGGTTCATTAATGGATATTTCTTTCGTGGACATGATTGCCGGCTCATCCCATTCGGATCAGGTCGTAGAGGTTGCCCTGGAATGCATTTAGCGCTAATCAACGTGAGTCTAATTTTAGCTCAATTAATCCATTACTTTTGGTATTTCATTGCCAATGGCTACTCATTTGTTTGCAAAGCCAAGTTACCGTTTACTTGGTTTAGCAACCTAAATAATAGCAGATAAGATCAAAATTTGTGCTGGTGTGGTAATATTGGAATAGGTTGTCACTTTAAATTCAAGTTTCGTACTGTCATTTAAATTTTATTTTTTAAATTTAAATCAATTAAGTTTAAATGAGATTTTCTTCATACAATCTTTTACTTATAAATTCTTTTAAACTATTAAGTTAAAAGTGCGTGTTTAAGTTAATGTATTCTTAATTGTTACATAAAAATGAGAAAGTGTCAATTAAGTTTTAATCCAATTTAAATAACATTTTGATTGTAATTTGTCATTGTTATATTTTATCATTATTATTTAAATAAGGAAAATTATTTCATATATCATTTAAGGAGTTTTTTGGATTTTATAAACGGATTTAGAGTGTAACAACTTACTTGTGGAGTTTAAAAATAAATATAAATAAATGTGTCACTTGTCACACCCTCAACTCAATTGTAGAGTTTATAAAACTCTATATGCGAATGTATCAAATAATTACCTTTAAATATATATACTATTTATATTTAAAATTAAACATAAATTTTGATACAATTTTGTACATAACGAAAAATTATTTCACATAAATAATGGGTTAGTGAACTTAAAATTAAAATTTAATTATATCAATACATCAAATTAAAATTAATGTATAACATTACAAATTATATCAAACTCCACCTAGTTACCTTTTACAAATTTTATTATACTTATAACTACAGAAACAATTAAACTCTTTAATTTTGTGTTAAAAAAGGCTTATATCTAATATATTTTTACATAAATTAATTTTTAACGGAAAACGTGCGACGTGAGCCATGTGGTGGATGTTAACGTTTAAATATATAGAATTTTTCTTTCTTTTTTTTTTTATCAACGAAACGTGGTGTGGAATTTCAATGCGAAATTAGAAAATAACAAATGACAGACCATCACTAACAGTTGGGTTTTTTTAGACTTTATGGTAGTTTTTTATTGGTTGAATTTAGTAATATTTTTCAATTGAGGCCTATATTTTTTATTCAAGTTAGTCTTTGAATTTGACATTTTTTTTCACATGGGCTTAAATTCCTTTTATTAAAGTTAGGCCTTAAACTTGATAATTGTTCTTAATTGGAATTTCAATTTTTTGTGAGAACAATTGCCAAGTTCATATCCTAATATTGGAACAATTACCAAGTTTAAGGACTAATTTTGAGAAAAAAGAAAAAAAAAAGTTCAAGTCCTAATGTGGGAACAGTTATCTAATTCAAGCCCCCAAGTGAGAATTGTCAAGTTTATGGCCTAACTTGAATAAAAAAAAAAAAGAATTTAGGCCTCAATAGGAAAAAAGTTGTCAAGTTACAATTAGGGGATCACAGTTGGAGGATTCTTACACTCAACCTCCACCAAAAAAAAAAAAACATTCGACTAACAGAGGACATCACAGTTAGGGGATTCTTACATTCGACCTCCACCAAAAAATACCACAAATCACAATCAGATAGTTACAATTATGGCACAAATACATTTGGTTATCACCATACACACTGATCATGTATGGTAGGGGTACTTATCCCAAGTTCGTTCCTATGATGTAAACAGTGACTAAAAATGAGATAGGTTAAGCAATACTTTTAATGACCATTGTGTGTTTTGGTGAGCTGAACAACATAAGTCACCTATGTGAGAGTGAAGTGGGGCCACTTCAAAGAGACTATTGGGGCATAGTTCTTTCAAACTTTTGCAGAACCAAGAGATGTTCACGACTATATGAACATACCCATGAGAACTAAAACCTTGACAGGGGGTAGTTGTGTGAGGTATATCATCGTTTACACAAAAGGCAGAACAGTTCAAGGACATCACGTCTACTGGTCAACTAGTAAAGTAAATATACTTTCACAAGGGAAGGTTCAAGGGTGGATACCTACCCATCCTATGCAACTATCGATCGTAGATTCTATCACCACATCGAGTCAATGTTTTTTATAAAACTATCAATTTTCATTCATGTGGGGGATTGTTGGAAAAGTTGCATTTTTATGGAACTTTGAGGCATATTCTCAATAGGCAAATGTAGAGAGTTGAATCATAAAATTATGGTTTTTTATTCTACTCCATGAAACATTTACAATGGTATACCATATGCTCAAAATGGTTGAGTGATGAATGAGAAATTGATGCTCAAAGTAAGCTATTTGGAAATATTTGTTGAGGAAAAGAAAAGCTTAGATCCTATATTGGTTAAATACCAAGTGTGAGATGTGTTTATATATGGGAACCCTCTTAAAGGGTAATTGAATGACTAAGCTTGGAACCTTGCCTCGGGCGCAGGGGGTGCAGGTCCAAACTCGATAGGGTTGGGGCACACCTGTACGACGTGGGCGATGCGAAATGTCGAGACTAGCCAGGCCTACGGATATGTATCGTAGGTGGTGACAGCTGACGTAGAGACTCGACATCAGAGTTGGCCGAATTCTGGGTTTGGTTTTAGTTTAAAGATATGGTACATGGGTTAGAGAGAAAATAAGGAGGAAAATAAAAAGAGGAAGCATTTGGGTTGTTGAGAAAATAG
The DNA here is from genome assembly GCA_025698475.1 of Gossypium anomalum. Classification (NCBI taxonomy): domain Eukaryota; kingdom Viridiplantae; phylum Streptophyta; class Magnoliopsida; order Malvales; family Malvaceae; genus Gossypium; species Gossypium anomalum. The sequence goes on from CM046964.1 coordinate 67,895,229, forward strand.
GGAAAAAAGAAAAAGAAAAAGGGGAAAGATAAAAAATGTGGATGACAAGATATGGTATATATATTAAACACGTGGTATCCAGGTCAGCGTTTAACAGTCGTGTGTAAGTTTAGTTACATTTTTAACAGTAAATAACAACAGGATGATTAAATTGTCATAAACCGATAACATTAGTGATCAAATATAATAATTAAAACATCGGTGACCAAAACGTAAACTTAAATAAACATAATTGATTATTGTTGTAGTTTACTCTAAAAATAATGATATTTAAAATAATTATTTGATTTTATAATATTAGAATTTACCATGCTCACAATGTAAGTAAACATAATGATATTTGAAATATTTCATAGATAAAAATAATTATTTGATTTTATAATATTAGATTTTACCATACCCACAATGTAGAAAAAAAAATATTTAACATTATATATAAGGAAAAATATATAAAAAATAACTAATGTTTTTAAAAATAAAATATATTTAATATATACATATTTATTATTTTGTGTATATATAAAGAAGCTATCAATTAAAAACATGAATTAAAAATAAAATAAAAAGTTAGTAAAAACGATCTATTTACCTAAATAATCTTAAAAGGAGATTAATTTGTTAATTTTTTTTAAAAAGTGACATATATCACTAATTTTATCTCAACTCTACCAACATATTAAATGGGTAAAGATGCATTTTTTTTTTAAATACCGCAGTCGATTCGGTTTTTAAAACATTAAATTGTGGGAACTAAAAATTAGATTAGAAAAATTAGGGGCAAAGAATCTTGAAACTCCAAAACATAGGCCCAATAAGAAATTTGGACCAATGTTTCTTCTTGGAGCCGTAATTAACCCTATCCAGCATCATCCCGTCCCTTGGATACTTCCAAAACCCAGAAACAAAAATCTTGGGTTCGCAATATAGGCCCATTAAGAAACCTGGATCTATCTTTCTTCTTCAACCAACCTCCCCAGCTTTAACCCTACTTCGTACCCTGTAATAAAAACCAGTTTTAAACTTAAAAAACTCCCCTAAACCAAAGCCGCCACTTCTACCTTTCTCTTTGCTTCTCCTTTGTCTTCCAAGAGACAAAAGGACCCTGAATTTAACGCACCCCAAAACCCCCGATTCCTAAAAAGGAAAATGTCAGCCAAGTGGAGAGCAATACAACATCGCCACCGTTACACATATAACGCAGTTGTTTTCCCGCCTTCCTTCATAGATTCCTTTCACCAATCATCTCTTTCAGCATCAGCTCCAACTTTCCACAAGGAGCTTCAGCATCTCATCTCTTTGAACTCTACTTATTCCCAAGTTAACCATGTCAGGAAGCTTGCTTCATCGTTCAATGAACTGTTAGTAAAAGAAGGTGAAAAGAATGAGGGCTTGGTTTCAACGGCAGCTTCTTTTTACTTGGAAGTTTTCTTTTTGGAAAATTCGATGCCTTTGCATAAGACCCTTTTGTCAGTTTTGGCTAAAACCAAGGATGTTTTCCAACCTGTTATTGCTGAGTGTTTCAGGTTACTTTGTAATGAGTATGGTACAATGAGTGATAAGAAGAAGCGTTTCTCTGTGTCACGTGTGGCTTTATCAGTAATGGGGATGCCAAAGTTGGGGTTCTTAGTTGGTGTGATTCAAGATTGTGCTGTTTTGGTGTGTTGGGATGCTGTTTTGGGGTTGAAAAGTGTGGTTTTGGAGACTGAAGGGTGGGCTAGACCTTCTCCTATAGTTCTGGAGCAGTGTCAAGAGGCTTTATCTTGTATGTATTACTTGTTTCAGAAGTTCCCAGATAAATTTAAAAAATTGGGTGGTGATGATTCTAATGTAATGGAGATGGCTTTAGGGGTTTTGATAAGTCTTTTGAAATCAGTGGCATTTTCGAGGGACTGCTTTGTGGCGGCTGGTGTGAGTTTTTTTGCTGCTTTTCAAGTTTGCCTCAGTGATCAAGAGCTTGGTTTGTTCATCATTGAAGGTATATTTGGTCAAATTGTTAGTAGTTCTTGCACTAATACTGAGGATTCGTTTAGCAATGTTATTAGCAAAGTTCCTTATAAAGGAGATGTTTGCCTTGAAATACGTAATCTCTCTGGATTGAATAGACTTTGTTTGATTAGAGGCATTCTTACCGCTGTTCCAAGAATGGTTCTAAATACACATTTTGTTGTATCTAGGGAAACTTGTAATGATATCGAGTCCCATGGAAATGTTGCTTGTACTGTGAAGACTATATTGTATGATGGGATTTTGCCTGAGCTGTGTAATTACTGTGAGAACCCCACAGATAGCCATTTTAACTTCCATGCATTAACTGTAATGCAAATTTGTTTGCAACAGATTAAGACCTCTATGCTGGCAAACCTTACAGTTGCATCTGAAAATTACAACCCATTGCCGGAGGATATGGAAACCAGAATGCTGAAAATAATATGGAATAACTTGGAAGATCCTCTAAGTCAAACAGTCAAACAAGTTCATCTTATATTTGATCTTTTCTTAGACATTCAGTCCTCTCTTTGTGGGGCAGAGGGTAGTGAGAAAATAAAGACATTCCTGCAAAAGATTGCTTCAGATCTGCTTCGTTTAGGGTCACGTTGTAAGGGGAGATATGTTCCTTTAGCTCTGTTGACCAAGAGGTTTGGAGCAAAGACTATGCTGGATATGAGTCCTGACCTGCTGTTTGAAATAGTACAGGCATACAGTGATGATGATGTATGCTGTGCAGCCACATCATTCTTGAAGTGTTTCCTTGAATATTTACGTGATGAGTGTTGGAGTACTTATGGTATTGAAAGAGGGTATGCACTTTATAGAGGACATTGTTTGCCCCCATTTTTGCATGGTCTTGCTTCTGGGATTTCAAAGCTTCGTTCAAATCTGAACACATATGCTCTTCCAGTTTTACTGGAAGTGGATGTTGATGGTATATTTCCTCTACTTGCCTGTATCTCCATTGGGCCAACTGAGGCGGAAAATGACCTCTTATATCCTGATCTTGATTGCAAAAATATGGAACTAAGAGTAGAACAGAAAGTGGCTGTTTTAGTTTCTTTGCTTAAAGTTTCTCGTTCACTTGCTCTGATTGAAGGGGATATCGATTTTTGTGATGACTCTATGACATCTAATATGGATGACACGGTAGAAGCAAAAAGCTTTAATCCCTTTGCACTTGTCTGCATAAAAGGGATAAAAGTTAGGATCCTTGTTGGGTGGCTTGTATTAGCATTGACACACATTGATGAGTCACTTCGTGTAGATGCTGCTGAGTTTCTTTTCTTGAGTCCCAAGACGTCTAGTCTTCCTTCCCGTTTGGAACTATCTCTAATGAGAGAAGCTGTGCCGCTGAACATGAGATCTTCTTCAACAGGTTTTCAGATGAAATGGAGCAGCTTGTTTAGGAAGTTCTTTTCTCGGGTGCGTACAGCCTTGGAGAGGCAATTTAAGCAGGGAAGCTGGCAGCCTCGTATGAACAATGAAATTAGCGAGTTGTGTCTATGTCAGGGAAATGAGGATAATACAGTTAGCAGAGCAGAGGAGCTATTTAATTTTATGAGGTGGTTGAGTTGTTTTCTGTTCTTCTCTTGTTATCCTTCTGCTCCTTATAAGAGAAAAATAATGGCAATGGAGCTTATACAGATAATGATCAATGTTTGGCCTGTCCTACCTTCTTCTCAAGAAAGCTCAGCTTCTATGTCTCCTGAGAGCTGTCTTTATCCCTACAGTGTAGGAATTACTTCACCTGAATCAACTTTCCTTTTGGTTGGATCCATAATTGATAGTTGGGACAGACTGCGAGAGAGTTCTTTCCGCATATTGCTACATTTTCCCACTCCACTTCCTGGCATTTCGAGTGATGAAATGGTGCAGAAAGTAATTACATGGGCTAAGAAATTGGTTTGTAGTCCTCGTGTAAGAGAGAGCGATGCTGGTGCTCTAACCTTGCGGCTCATATTTAGAAAGTATGTGCTGGACCTGGGGTGGAGAGTCAGAGTGTCAGTTAGTGTTGTTTGTTCTCACTCGCAGAATTCACCGCTAAATGGGGATTATCAAAAATGTCCAGCCATTCATCCTGTTATGGAATATGTTAAGTCGCTTATTCACTGGTTGGATGTTGCTGTGGAGGAAGGAGAGAAGGATCTCGCTGAAGCATGCAAGAATAGTTTTGTTCATGGTGTATTACTTGCTCTACGGTATACTTTCGAGGAATTGGATTGGAATTCTGATGCAGTCTTGTGTAGTATTTCAGATATGAGACATGCACTGGAGAAACTCTTGGAGCTGGTTGTGCGAATAACTTCAATGGCCTTATGGGTTGTTTCTGCTGATGCTTGGTATCTGCCTGAGGATATCGATGATATGGTAGATGCTGATGCTTTCTTACTGGACGGTCCTGATGAAATGGATGCTGCTTTGCCTTCAACCGAACAAGAAGACAAATGCACAAAATCTATTCGGGATGCAAGACCATCAGATCAGGTTGTTATGGTTGGCTGCTGGCTGGCTATGAAAGAGGTACTAAGCTTGTTTTTTTGTGCTATTTAAAATAATACTTGTTATTTCTGCTTTTTGCTGAAATGAAGGAAAAGTAACAGAGTTTGTACTATTTATATGAACTCTGTATTTCTATATTTCTTGGCTTATATGAATAAGTATCATAGCACTAACAGTAGAACTCTTCTTATTTCCAGCTAAGTCTTCTGTTGGGGACCATTATTCGGAAAATACCTCTGCCAAGTTACAGTTGTTCAGGTTCAATGGAATCTGGACACCCCAGCTATGATTCAATTGATGCTTCAGTGACAGCAATATCTGAAGGAATGCTTGATCTAAAACAATTGGAGAAGATCGGGAACCATTTCTTGGAAGTTCTTTTGAAGATGAAACATAATGGTGCAATTGATAAGACAAGAGCAGGTTTTACAGCCCTTTGCAATCGTCTGCTTTGTTCAAATGACCCAATGTAAGTTGCTTCTTTGCCATCGCCTTTAGCTGCTAAACTACTATCAAATCTTGCCATGTGGGACTTTGGGCGAAGGGAAGACTTATGTATCTGCATATTCTGCTTATTATATCTTTATGTTTTTGAAAAAAAAAAAAAAAAAAAAAGGAAAAGAAAAGAGAGGGATAGAGAGAAAATTTCATTATGCTTATTCAAGTATTCCAATGTTTTTCGCATAACTACTTCAGCATTGTCTAACAGAGAACCTGCATTAGATATTTACTAGTCGTATACTGGAACGTTATTCATGAGTTCAAAGAATATATGTTGCATATCCATTTAATGGGGCCTTCCTTTTGCAGGCTTTGTAAGCTGACAGAATCTTGGATGGAGCAGCTTATGGATAGAACAGTAGCAAAAGGACAAACAGTCGATGATTTGCTACGAAGAAGTGCTGGTATACCTGCAGCATTCACTGCTCTTTTCCTTGCAGAACCAGAAGGTGCTCCAAAGAAGCTCCTCCTGCGAGCACTTAGGTGGCTTATAGATGTCGCTAAAGGGTCTTTGTTGAGTCCGTCTGAAACCAATTGCACAAATGTCTCGTGCCAGATTTCATCAACCAAGTCTGGCCAAGAGACTGATTCAACACTGGTAACTGAGACAATCGCGACTGAAAAAACCTCAAAGATCAGAGATGAAGGTGTAGTTCCAACAGTGCATGCCTTTAATGTCCTTAGAGCTGCTTTCAATGACACTAATCTTGCTTCTGATACTTCTGGTTTTGCTGCCGAGGCTTTGATTGTTTCAATTCGCTCATTCTCTTCACCATACTGGGAGATCCGGAACAGTGCTTGTCTGGCATACACTTCCCTGGTACGCCGGATGATTGGCTTCCTTAATGTTCATAAACGAGAATCTGCTCGACGTGCATTAACTGGGCTTGAATTTTTCCACAGGTAAATGTTCTCAACTACTGTTTCTTTCATTTTGCATATTTCTTACATGGATAACCGTGTAAGCCTGGTATAAAGTTTAAAATGATGTATATCAGAAGCTGGAACTGCATTTTATGAGCAAAATACATGCTATTTGTGCATGAAAACTACAACATTTTCTTGACTAACTATTTTTTAAATCTTATCTTGAAGGTATCCTTCGCTGCACCCATTTGTATTCAATGAACTGAAAATTGCAACTGAGTTGCTTGGTGATGCATTGTTGGGACAAACTGAATCCAACCTGGCAAAAGCTGTGCATCCAAGTTTGTGCCCTATGCTGATTCTTTTATCCAGGCTCAAGCCTTCACCGATTGCAAGTGAGACGGGGGATGACTTGGATCCTTTCCTTTTTATGCCTTTCATTATGAAGTGCTCAACCCAAAGTAATCTGCGAGTTCGTATTCTTGCATCGCGAGCTCTGACAGGGCTGGTATCTAACGAGAAATTGCCAACTGTTCTCCTTAATATTGCTTCTGAATTGCCTCAAGCAGAGAATCAAATTACTGCATCTCCTGTAGCATCAATGCTGTTATATCCAGCCAATGGAGCTCACCATGTTTCCTATAATTTAATTCATGGACTTCTATTGCAATTAGGTTCTCTTGTCCATGTAAATTGTAGAAATCTTGCTGATTTCTCGAGGAAAGATCAGATTCTTGGTGACTTGATGAAAGTTCTTGCAATGTGTTCATGGTTTGCTAGCCCCAAAAGATGCCCTTGCCCCCTCCTTAATTGCACTTTCCTGCAAGTGCTGGATCACATGCTTAGTGTTGCGAAATCATGTCATTTGAGCAAAAATTTGTTTGCCATCCGAAATCTACTTTTGGAATTATCCACAGAGTGCTTAGATGTAGAAGCTTCTTATGGATTTCAATATTATGATCCAACGATAGCTGAACTTCGTCAACAAGCTGCTTCATCTTATTTTAGTTGTTTATTTCAACCATCTGATGAAGTTGGTGAAGAGGTTTTCCAGATTCCAAAAAGATCTCCATTGAATTCGATGTTGTTTCAAACCCATGAAGTGGAGAATTCTGGATTCCTGGAAAGGTTGATTCGCTCTTTCTCAGATTCATCATATGAAGTTCGACTGGTAACTCTGAAGTGGCTGCATAAGTTCCTCAAGTCTAGACCTGGCAATGAGATAAATTATCTGTCCAGCAGTGACACCAGAATTATACAGAACTGGACAAAAGCTAACCTTCAGCCTACACTGATGAAGCTCTTGGAACTGGAGAAGAATCATCGGTGTCTGTATCGCATTCTGAGGATTATTTTCACTTGGAACTTGCTGAAGTTTCAGGAATTAAGTGAAGAAAAGAGTGATGGAACCCTTTATGTTGGTGCCTTGGATTGTGATTCTGTATTACAGCTTTGGGATAGGCTGATATCCTTGCTCAAGCTCACTCGACATGCTAAAACGCAAGAAATACTCATTTGTTGTCTGGCAATATGCGTAAGGCAGTTTATAAGGCTGTTTAGTTGTTTTATTCTTACTGACAGGGGGCAGAAGACTGCTGGATATAATGAATCAGGTCGGATGGAAAGATCAGCTTGCTTCTATGAATGCATTACCTTTTATGTCAATCTAATTAAGGAGCGTAGTTCTTCATCCGAGCCAGTGAATATGCGCAAGGCAGCAGCGGAATCTATGTTTGCTTCTGGCTTATTGGAGCAAGCTGAGGTAATTGCTTCTTCTGTGATCAACCAGCAAATTTCTTCAAAAAATTCGTTCTCTTGTTTCGAACACCAAGATGCTGTAAGTACATATGCACATCAAATACTGGAGATGTGGTTCACGTGTATCAAACTGCTTGAGGATGAGGATGATGGAATTAGACAAAGGGCTGCCACCGGCATCCAGAAGTTTCTTTCCCCCAAAAGCTCTGGAACGACATCCGACACTTGTGGGGCTCGAACACAGGTGGAAAAAGTTATTGAACTCAGTTTCGACCGACTTTCTTTCATATTCGGCCACTGGATTGTATACTTCGATTGTCTACTGCGGTGGGTGCTAGATGCAGGAAACTACGTAATATCCAAAGGTGATCTCGTGAGACGGGTTTTTGACAAGGAAATCGATAATCATCATGAAGAGAAGCTGTTGATTAGTCAAATATGTTGTTCCCACTTGGAGAAGCTTCCGATTACAAAATCATGGGCAGGTAAATCGTTTGATAATGAAGAGGTTAGGAATTATCTACTTGATTGGAGATCAAGATTTTTCCAGCAGTTGGTATCATTTGCCAAGGACCATATCGGAAAACTCGGAGTTGATTGGATAGGTGGTGTAGGTAACCATAAGGATGCATTTTTACCATTATATGCAAATTTGCTTGGATTTTATGCAGTCTCAAACTTCATTTTCAATTTGGAGACCATAGATGTTATGCATCTACTATCCGATGTGTCCGAGTTAGGGAAAGCTATCAATCCATTTCTTTGGAATCCATTGATCTCTAGCCTTTATTCGTTAATAGATAGATTACATGAGAACAAGTTCGGTGCAACTACCAACTGCATAAACACCAGGTTCGGAGACGGTATCTGGGACAATTTTGATCCTTACTTTCTTCTTAGGTAGGATTCTACTGGTAAAATAGTGATTGAACAAGTCTTAAGTACTTTTCTGGGAATTTAAAACAAAAAATTTCCCCCATTATTGATTATAGCATACTAGGTAGAATTTCCCCCATCATTGATTATAGCATACTAGGTAGAACTGCTACATGAAAAGCTTAATGTCTTAAAATCCACTACGAGAATATCTTGAGTTATATTTTACCCTTTCTGATTGTGATGGCTCTTCTTTGTTGTGGTTGACAATTTTAAGCCACTGCATGTATATATTTGGACACCGGTCGGATAGCAAGATTTTGTCTACTTGAACAGCCTGCAGGTTGATGTACTGGTTTGTCGTTTTTGTATTTTGAACTTGTATTTTATTTTTGCATAAAATGTTGACATGACATAATGATGATATGACAAAACTCATTGCGAATAGGAAATTAAATATATAAAAGATCATATACACTGAAAATAACCGACTGTTATTTTCTTTAATGGGAACTCATGAAATTAGACCATGAAAGGCTTAGAAATCAATATAACAGCATTCTGTCTCCTCAAAGGTAGAGATCTGATTTTAGAGGGCCTTGACTGGCAGGTGGGTAATGTTAAAGAACCTTTTCATTTTGAATGGAAATACCTTTTTCGAGGATGTAATTCCTGCGAATAGAATGCCTGAAGCTAGGTCTTCAAGGTTTTTTCTTAAATGCATACAAGTGTTTTATCCCATGACAGTATAGATGTACTTTGATCTAGAGGACTTGCTTTTAGCACTTCTTAAGAGAAGTTGATATGGAAATTTAGTAAATCTAACGATTATACAGCTAAAATGGGATACAAAGTTGCAAGAGCAGTTTTTGTACCTCCCTTGCGCATTTTAGATGGGAAAGGTTTTTTTTTTTTTTTTTTTGGTTTTTCTTACGGTCAAGAAAGGTTCCTTATAAGATTATTCTTTTCATTTGGAAGCTTCGTCACAATGGGCTGCCTTGCAAAACTGAAATTGCTAAAAGAGTTAGAACAGAAGATACCACATATCCTTTTTGCAATAATATGGATGAAACTTTGGAACATCTGTTCATTTCTTGCTCTTTTTCAAGGGCAATTTGGTTTGGGAGCAGTTTTGGATTTATGCCTGATCACATCAGTCTAATAAATTTGGACAGACTTACTTCGTCTGGTCATAGCTTTTTTTCTTGAAATTTTGGCAACCCTCTGGTCACCATGGATACATCGTAATAAAACTCTATTTTAGGGAAAAACTTTCATCCGAACGGATATTATTTCAGTTGCTCAGGGGTTTCAAGTTCACTGATACTTGCTTTGCTCAAAAAAAGAAGTCACTACATCAAGATACTTGATGCTTTTCTACATGACATGGCATAAATCATTCTTTTATTAGGGAAAGTTGGTTTCGGTGCAGCTTACTCGCTGCTGGATCTTAACAAGAGGATTTTAACACAGAAGTATGTACCTGCCTTTTCTCAACAAAACAAGCTGCAAACTTCATATTTTGAGAGAAGCCTGATGAGATTCCAAAAGATTTCAACTCCCAGCTTTATTCTGTGTGAAGAATGATAAACAAATAAAACAGTCTCTGGAAGAAGGCAACAAATCCTGGCAATGGCAGTATTGGATTCGAGAACTTGAATGATTGTGAACTTTAGTGTAATCGTGCTATACAGGGAACAAACAAGAGGGCAATGGCATCTACAAATGTGGGGTTAAACTACAGCATTAGTCATGTATCCTTATCTGTTTATTTTTTAGCTTAGTATGTGCTTATTTCTGGTCGCATGATCTTTCAGAATCTCTTTGCTCTTTTTAGCTTAGCATGAGACTTTTAGCATTTGTTCTAACATTCTCTTAAAACTCCTTGTCTTGTTACCAATATATATATATATATATATATATATATATATACAGCATGCTGAAATGAAGCATTATGTTATTTTGATTGATAATAAAAATATGATGGTTCGTACAGTTCCTATCTCTATGGAAGCTCACTAAACTTTTAACAGCTAAAATCAAACTAAAACAACAACTCGGGTGGAACTTGACCTTACTCAGCGAAATAAGTCCAAATCTCACCTGCAAAATCAGATGAAAAATCCATGTGACTTTTTTCAGAAGAGATGAACTGCCTTTAAAGTAAGCAGAAGCAAATAATAAGCATACCTTCAAAGTTCAAAGTACTCCATATTGGAATGAAAAAGAAGAGTCTGGCACCTTTTGGTCCATAAAGTGATCATTTTTACTGCAGATTTAGGATTCACTGCAAAAAGAGAAGGAAAAAGGGCAATACGCCTACATATTATTATGAATAGGAATTTGTGTGGTAATAAGTGAAAACTACGGAGTATAACACGAATGGTGAATAAACATAAGCTCCCGAACAAACGAAATTGATTTTGTTGCAACCAATATACAAACCGCAATGTGAGTACACATTATACCATCCGATCTCCTTGTTTGTCATCAAATTTCATACTCACACGTCTTGCAAAACAATGGAGATATTCCCTGAGTCCAGGGAAATTTGAGTGGTTTTACACCATATTAAGTACCTAGAATATGATTATGCTGCTACTTTTGATGAATTGTCTGCTGGCACGGATTTATCTGCCCTTTTCCTGCAGTGAGAACACCGAATTGTTAGCTTGGGGGTTAACCATATGGTAAAACATATAGATAGTATGAGATCCCCCCACCCGAGAACAAAAAGAAAGGGGGGGAGGGGGACAGCATTTCCGAAGAGGGAAAATTAAACAACAATGAATCAACCAGGGATAAATCCTAATAAGAAAACAATTAAATGTTCTAATATAATTCAATTATCATGATATCCATCCTTCACAAAATTCTTTACATTTAGCTGAATGCAACAGCATAAAGTAAATAAGAAACAGAGTACAGTTAAAACTGGATCACATGCCGGAATTCTAATGGTGGAATAATCTTATATGGTTATTTTAATTGCAAGAAACTTACTTATCATGTAACTTGATAAGTGACCTTGGTCTCTGGTATCCTTCTTCCTTCTTTTCAGGATTAGATTTCTTTCGCTGTCTCGATTCTGGTTTCCAACATGCATTGACAAGAGACTTACCCAACAAGTCAGCAACATCGATAGCCATTTCTTCTGCTTTTTTCACATAAGGAAAGGTTTCCTCCCTGAAGTGGTAAGATAGCCAGAGATACATAGATAAAACTTGGTGTTTTGTCTCAAGATCCAGAAGTTCCGCATCATTTTTAGCGGAACCTTTTGGCATACCCATCGCTATGCTAACCGGGACATTTTGACTGTAAGCCGAAGCAAACCTAAGGAGATGGTACATTGCTTTCGGGTCTCTAATATTGACCGGAGCAAAACAAAAGTTGAACCGGTCTTCCAAAGATAATCCCTGAACCTTTTCTAACATATTTGCTACCTTCTTAATATGATCATGTCGACACAAAAAGTACAATCCATCCAAACGGCAATTTTCACCAAATTTTTCAAGCAACTTGCAGAAAGTAACATTAGGGAATTGCCCAGCAAACAATTCAACCTGCTCGAAGAATGGAAAGAGACCCACTTTCTTAACTTCTTCAAAGGGTTGCTTTAAACACTCAATTAGATAATCAAGATCATTTAAATGCAAGGTTGTCGTAAGTCCATCTGGGTAACGGCTTCCTCTACGACCAGCTCTTCCCGCAATTTGCTTAACCTGAGATGCCGGGACAGGAACAATCTTGTCACCATTGTACTTTGAAAGACTATAAAAGACAACTCTCCTAATGTTAAGATTCAATCCCATCCCCACGGCATCACTGGCAACAAGCACATCAAATTCATTATCTTGATCATTAAACAAGTTAGCTTGCTGCCTGCGAGTCTCTGGCGGTAACGCACCATAAATAACACAGCAGCGGTGACTTGTGTGTTTCTCAATAGCCATTTTCACCTCGAATATCTCTCTCCTTGAGAAAGCAACAACACAGTCACCCGAGCGAACATTTTGAAGGTCTCCCAACAGTGTCTTGGCCTCAACCACTAAGGGTTTGAACCTGTCATAATGATGTTCATGCAACTCATCTCCAGTATCTGAACAGATTTTTCTAACAATATTGAGAACTGTTGGATCCCCACACAAATGTATCTCATCAGCTTTCAATCCGAGCAATGCGCGCGTCCATGCATGACCTCTATACGGGTCTGACATCATCTGGATTTCATCAATAACAGCTACATCATATAATTCCTCAGTTGACACCATTTCCACAGTACAGGCGACATGATTCGAAAACGGGACATATTTCTTCTCTTGCCCTGTGTGGAGACTACAGTAAATTCCTTGTGCATTCACTTTGTCAAAAACTTCCATAGCCAAAAGCCTAAGCGGGCTGCAATAAATACCCTTCTTTGCTTCCATAAACCGCTGCAAAGCATTGTAAGTCTTGCCACTATTTGTTGGACCACAGTGATAAATGATCTTACGCTTCATTGCCCGTGCAAAGGGAAACCATGTATGCGGTGCCGTAAGATCTGCTGATTGAATCATACTTCGAAACTGCTTGATCTCATCAGGAAACTCTTCAATACAGAACTCCACAAATATAGGGAAAAGAAACTTAACAGCAGCATTAGATGGACCAAGTGATACCAAATATTCAGTAACATCAGCAGAACAATTCTTAAAGAAAAAGCTACGGAACTTATGAGCAGCAGTAGGGAAAAATGACCTGCCAATATAAATAGCAAGTGACTGATTGGCTGCCCACCCTGACCTACAGAAATAGCTGAAAACTTGCTGTAAGATCTCCCAATCTTCTCTGCACAGCTTCACAGGGTTTTCATTACCACGAAGTTCCTGATACAATTCCACAGGATTTCGAAAGCCGACTTGCTTACGATTCACAGTTCTATCAATTCCATCCTCCTTAGAACCGTCAATGCCATCCTCATCTGAATTCTCATGGACACTATCAAAATCATTAGCTCTCATAAAATCCACAATACCCTTATTCTCTTTATCATCTCCATGTTCCAACTCAACATCTTTTGAACCATATATACCATTCTCATTCAAACCATCAACATCATCCTCAACCTTATTCTCATTTTCACCATCAAAGTCGACAAGTTTCACAACATCCAAAATATGCTTACCGTGCTCATTTTTTTCCATTTCTGAATCATGCATCCCATTATCCTCCCCACCATCATCACCCCCGTTTTTAACAACAGAGGAAAAAGGTCTCACATTAGCATCTCCATAGTTTCTAAATTTACCAACTAAACCAACCAAGCTAGTCGAAAACTCTCTTCGAGGCACATGGAAAGACGGAGGGTCTTTATCCGAAACCCAGTTTTCAAATTGTCTAAAAGAATGAATATATCGATTGGATGACATAAACTTAACTCTAGAAACATTTTTCTTAGAAGTATAGATTCTAAACAGAAACGTTGCTAATCCTCTTCCCATTTAATACCCGCATAAAAGAGTAGAAACCCAACAATTTTATTTCTCCCTTCTTTTCCTGCTTAAAGCAATGAACTTTTGAAATTGCAATAAGCTAAAGGTGTTAAATTTGGTGATAAAAAGGAGATTAAGGCCAAAAAAGGGGGATTTTGAATGGAACTTACCTCAAGAGGATTGAGAGACAGATAATAAGAAAGACAGAGAGGAAATGGAGGGAAAGTAGTGGAAAGAGTTAAGCCACCAAAACCCTAAACCCAGAGTCGGTTTAGATTGGAGTAATTACAGAGAAAGTATGGAAGTCGGGTACCAGGACTCGGTCCGATTTGAGTCTGGAGACTCGAAGTTTACTGAGCGTTCTTGCCTCTACATTAGCCCAATTTTTTGGGTAGTCAAACGAAAGCCCACATGTTTTCTTTTTTTCCTTTTCTTTTTCTTTTTTATTTATTTTTAAAAATAATAAATATTATTATAATAATATTTTTGGCTCTAAAATCTTTTTAATATAAATTTTTTATAGCTAGAAAATCCAAAAAATAATAGTGACTGCTTAAAATAAAAAATATTGTCCAAGAACATAATACAAGATTAGTGAAATTATATATATATATATATGTCGAAACCACCTTTTTCATTGAATAATTTATTGTTTAATAAAAATGGGGAATTGGCTTTTAAAAAATGGAAATATGGAGTCGCCACCGATCTCTTTGTTTTGGTGCGATCAGGTCACCGAAGAATTTGGTTATTTTAATAAAACATTTTTGGTTTACTAAAACAACAATTTTGGTCTATGAACTTTTGAGAAAACGGGTTCGGGAGTCAGTTACGCATGAGGAAGGATTAGCACCCTCACTACGCCCTAAATTGGTACCAAATCGATTAAATACTGTCCTTGTGTCTGAATTAAAAGTTTTTGAAATGTGGTTCCTTTTATAACGTTTGAGTAATACGAGTTGGTTGCCGAGATCTCTTGTTTCGATGTTTGAAAGAATATAATTTGAGAATTACAGAAGGATGCTCAACCATTTAGTCCAACGAAAAATCGAAACCCAGCACAATAGGGTACGATTTCTCGAATTCCCAAATATTGACCATTGCCTTACTTTATAAAATACGTGTGAAAATTTTGAAGAGATATTCGATTATTTGGGGAGATGAAAAAGCGCAACCCAGCTCGATAGGGCTCGATTCTCAAATCGCCAAACATTGAACCGTCTCGCGTTTTTAATACGTTTTCTAAAGAAATGAGTGAAAACCTAAAGGAAGATTCGATTGTTTTGACCAAACGAGAAATCACAACCCAGCACGATAGGGCATGACTCCCGAATCGTCAAACACCGAATATTGCCTTCATTTTGAAGTATATTTTTTAGAAGGTACGAGTGAAGTTTGAAGGGATACTCGATTATTTTGAGCAAACGCGAAATTGCAACCCAACACGTTAGGGCACGATTTCGTGAATTGCTAAATATCGAATCTCGTCTTCGTTTTTTTTTTTTGAAGAATTTTAAAAGACATGAGTGAAATCTTGAAGTGACATTCGATTATTTTGAAAAAACGCGAAATTGCAACCCAACACGTTAGGGCACGATTCCGTGAATCGCCAAACATCAAATCTCGCTTCGTTGAAAATTTTTTTGAATGAACGATCATAAAGCTAGCTTAAGACGTATTAATTCGATTTGAAATAAGACGAAATTAATCATAAGATTTGGGTTTTATAGAAAAATATATGAAAAAAATAAAATAAAATAAAAATAAATGGGGAACGATGAATGAGGTAATAGGCATGTACAAGATGTGATCAACTAACATACTAATACTTAAATAGCTATCCTAAAACTGCGATCCGATTACAATAATACAGGGAGAAAAATTACTATGAAACGATGAATAATGCCACGATAACGTGCATGGGAAATAATTGATTAATATTAGACATTATAGAAAGAAAGAAAATTTAAAAAGAAAAATTGCATGTAAAGTATTTTAAACACGAGTACATTTAAAAAGATTCACACACTACATGATGATTTAAAAACTATATATATATGTATAATAAAAGAATAATAACGAAGATGCATGGCAAGGCACAATGCACAAAATAGGCTTACAAGTCACATATACATGTAAAAAATGTTAGAGATAATCATATGTCAAAATATCCTTTGATTAAAATAGGAATTACAAGGTTAATTTAATTTTGTTATAAATTATATACATAAAGAATATAATTAATTATAAGTTTATTAAAATATATATATATAAAGATATCAAAGCTTTAATAACAGATGCAAACTAAATATAAATACGAGATATATGTTTAATAATAATAATTTAAATAATACAAAATATGTGAGATCTTCCTTTTAAATAAGAAATAGATGTGAATAAATCTAAAAGAAGTTATATGTATGAGAATACCAATGTTTAAAAATGTATAAAAATTATATATATACCAAT
This sequence comes from Gossypium anomalum, assembly GCA_025698475.1. NCBI lineage: Eukaryota > Viridiplantae > Streptophyta > Magnoliopsida > Malvales > Malvaceae > Gossypium > Gossypium anomalum. The sequence continues at coordinate 67,911,662 of CM046964.1, forward strand.
AATTTTTGTATATGTTTAGTTAAAAAATTATTAGTGTATATAACATGTGATTCCATTTTAGAAAACAAATACATATATATCATGCGGGCAAAAAATAGTTAAATATACGTATAATAATTTAATATTAATAATGTTCATGGAATAAAACTAATTAATATGAGGTATGTACATGTATGGTAACACATAAAACATTACATAAAATAACCTACAACAATATGGAAATTTAAATGCCCCGAATTACAACAAATAAGTAACCAACAATACGAATAATACCATTAATATTAACACTACAAATAATATAAACAATAACAAACAAAAATAAAAATAAACAAGGATGAATATACATACGTTAATAAAAAGACTGAAAATATATGAGTGAATAAACCCGGATTTATAACATAAATCTAATAAAATACTTAATCGAAATCAAAGCGAAAATAAAAAGAAAATTTACAAAATAAGTAAAACTATTAAAGGGGACATATATAGCGCACATGAATTTACAAGGATCAACGTTGAAATAATCCCTGATCTTGAAACATAGTGCTGAAATATGGACTAAAACCTAAGAGTATTTCAAGTTTTAGGGATAATTTAAAAGAAAATAAAGCAGATTAAATGCAGATGGGAGCAGATCGCACTACGGTACAAGGAGGAGAGACCTAGCGCGTAAATACACCATTTCAGGCGCAAAGGCACAAATTCGGGGCTCTAGACAGGTTAACGCGCGGACCCTCTCCCTCCTTGTGCGACGCTGCTATGCTGCTAAACCCCTCTTTTTTTAAATCGTTTTTTAACCCTAACATAATCCCTTCCCCCTTTTGAAGTAAATCATGCTATCAGCCCATTTATTTTAGGGTTTCTTTTAGCATATTGCTGTCAACAATGAAACTCTTAAAATCTAGGACCAGTTTGCAGCCTCAAGATCACTCCTCAGACTTCGATCTGGCGAAGCCGAGAAGAACCCGTGGCGAATTTGCGAAAGTGAGATCCCCTTTCACTCCCTTTTTTTGTTTTTAAATGCAATTAAAAAATGAAAATGCACATAAAAATGGAGGGAACAGATAAAAAATGCAAAAGATCCAGAGACTCCAAACAGAAATCACCTTGTTTGCCTTTTTTTTTAATCAGTATGCTTCCTTTTTTTGTATTTTTCAATCGTGTTCGTTTTTGTTGCATTTTTCGATTTTGGATATATAACCGAGATAATGCCTATTGTTTTTTACTAGATTGCTACTCTATTCGTCATTATTGTCTCTGTTCTGTCTTCGTCTCTGCTTTGGTCTATTGGTTTCCCTTTTTCGTGTATTTGCAGGCCTATGAAGGAAATCAACATGGTGGAGGTTGCTATTTCAGTGCAACGGGACAGGAAGGCTGAGCCTTGAGCATTGGTCTCACCGACGGAGCACGTGGGCGACAGAAGGAGGATGCGGCGCTAGGACAAGTCTCAGAAACCTTAGGGTTTCTGAGTTGGCTTAATGTTTGGGCCTATTGGGCCTGTAAAAATTGGGTTAAGTTTGGGTTTAGGTTGGGTCTGTTTGTAACAAATGGGTAGGATCTGGGTTGGGTCTGGTATTGGTTTATTGGGCCCGGTCTAATTTGGGCATTTACAATATATATACAAGAAGTAATTCCTTAATAAATATATTTTTATATATAATATTTTCTTTCACTATGTGACATAATCGGTAAAAGCACCACAACTTTTATACTATATTTTAGATTGCATTTTAATTTATCTATTGAAAAATGAGTAAATTAGTCCCTGAACATTAGATGAGTGACTAAACAACTCATATGTTAAAATTTGGTGTTTATATATATATATATATATGGTATATTAACAAATTTAGCCCTCAACCTTTACACATTTATTCAATTCGACCCCTACTCTTTTATTAGAAGTAAATTAGAATTTTTTGAAACTAATAAGGCTAAACGGACAAAAAAGTCTTAATAACAAAGTTTTAAAAAATCAATTAAGCCCTTTTAAAAATTAATATTATTTAAAGTCATAAAGTTTATAAAAGAAGTTATAAAAATTTTAAAATTATAAATTTTTTTACTAAAAAACAACAATATCGACCCATTAAAATCTAATAGTTATAACATTTTTTTTAAAAAACTGACCTCCACTCTTTTATTGAGTCAATGTTGTTTATATTTTTTTATAATTTTTTAATAATTATTAAATTTTAAAATGATTTAATTAATTTTTTTAATTTGTTACTAAAGCCTTTTTGGCCCTTTAACATTATTAGTTTAAAAAATTTCTAATTTATTTTCCATGAAAGAGTAGGAGTCAAATTGAATAAATATGTAAAGATTGAAGACTAAATTTATTATTATACATTGTATATAAAACACCAAATTTTAATGAATGCTCACCCATCTAATTTACAGGGATAATTTGCGAATTATAGAAGGACTTTGTGATACTTTTACCGATGGATGCTTGACTAATTGCCTTTTTTTAGTGGTATAAGTAGTATAAGAATGGAGAGAGTAAATGGCTGAGTTTTGCAAATTTCCAAACCAACTTATCATGTTCCTGGTGAGATGAGACTACTCCACACATCTCTGTTGAGATGATTTTGAAGTTCCAAGCTAGACCACAATGAGCTTGATTTCATGAAGTTAAATAAGTCTGAGGTTACCATCTAGCATAGCTAATGGGCAGTCTACTTTAATTTCAAAATAATATTGCTAACCATAAACATGGAAAACACAAAGAAAGACGTGAACTGGTAATATGTGTGTACCTCCTGCTATATATTTTCACAAGTATATAATCTTTCATAAAACATGGAAAATTGGCAAACTGTAATAGTTTCAAGATTCATCATGGGATTTTTGTACATCTTAATAATCCTAATAGATAAATTTGAGGACCCTATTATGAACTTACTTCTTCCAAAATCACTTGCAGCTCCATATTCTCACTGCCCCTTTGGATCTTTAATATTACCTTATCCCCCACATTGTATTCATCCAATGCTTTGTTTAACTCTGCTTTGTTTTTAACCTGATGATGAGACAAGTGTTTTAAAATATGAATGTCATGTTAATAACAGCATTGAATCGTTCAATGCAGAAAGCATTTTATTCAAAGCCATCAAGAACGATGAAGTTGATATCAAATATCTATATGGAAGAACAAAAACAAGAAGCCAAATGATTTGAGCTAGAACACTATCCCACTTTTAACAAAACAAAATTTTAGCTAAATTCATAATTTAATATGCAGCTTGATGTTACAAGAACCACGTTTAATCGATAACTAGAAGGGTGAAAACTTGAGAGAAAACTCACCAGTTTGTTGTCAACTGCAAGAATGATATCCCCAAGTATAAGATTACCAGCAAAACCCCTGGTGGTCGGGAGTAGCCCTGCCTTGGCTGCTAAACCGTTACTGGGAACCTAAGAAACGTGTTCTAAATGTAAGAATCTTGTAAATATTCTACAAGCAACATCCTATCAACAGTGTAAAATCTCAAAGTGGCTGAACATATGGGTGCACCATTAAAAGTTGAAACTAAATTGGGAATACCTGAAGGATAAGGGCCCCTTTTCGAACATTAAGTTGATTAGCAATCAGGTCGGGAGCAATTTCGATGTTCAAACCTGGTCGAACAGCCTGAAAGTGGACAAACAATGAGATTTGAAGAACTAAAGCTAGTTCATTCAGGGTAACAATATGTTAAAATTGTTCATCTGCCAAACTCTTATAACAACCATCATTTAGCCCCAAATATTGCAGAATTACAAGTTGAGTGATTGTTAAAATACAGAGAAGACGAAAAGTAAAAGGCCTTTATTGAGGCGAGGTGAAATGGGATTAGCACAGATCAGCAAAAAGAGGAGACCAAGAATTTTACCAGTAATGAAACTTACTTTGCCAAATTTGATCAGCTGAGGTACAATCTTGAGCACAGTGGACGACGGGATAGCAAATCCTACACCAGCTGATGTACCTGAAATGCAAATAACGAAATCAGAATGCATCTATTTTACTTGGACTCAGGTGTGACAGTATGGATATATGTCTGACACAGGTATGTTAAATTTGTTCCAAGTTTTTCCATATATTTGAACGATCATCATCCCCAAAGCACTGTCTGGATACATGTTAAAACCAATGCTGGACACTGGTACTTCATGAAAAATGAAATGTCAGAGCAAACATAAGAAGGCATTACATAGGAAGCTGTTAGCTCTCATAACTATTATTATTCTTTGGCCAAGGAAACATCTAACTTCTCATCAATATAGAAAAATCTTTTGTTTAAGATTACGGCAAAAAGAGTAAAATAACCTGTCTGTGTGAATATAGCCGTATTAATTCCAATCAGATTCCCTTTCGAATCTAACAGAGGACCTCCACTACAACAAAGAAAGAAAGCCAAGAAGTAGCAGCAGTAAAAAACTTGTTCAAAGACATTAACTTTAAAGTTTCGAGACAGATACAGAAGATTAGACAAATCATTTGGAGAACCTGTTTCCCGGATTGATGGCTGCATCTGTTTGAATTCCACCCCCGATCGTCACTCCAGTTTGACTAAAAATGTCTCTATTCAATCCACTAATAACTCCAACAGTGAGGGTATGATCAAAACCAAATGGATTTCCAATTGCCAAACATTGTTGTCCTACTCTTAGGTAAGAAGATTGCCCAACCTTAATTGGCCTCAACAAATCTTCAGAGGCTTGTACCTAGCAATGTTGAGATCAGCATCAGTTGCTCATAATCTTTCAGCAAATTAGCATATTATAAAGTATATACACAATCTATGTTACTTGCACTTGGGTTTGAGTGTCAGATATGGGCCTGTGTCAGACACAAGTACGTTCAATTTTCCTTCTTTTTCTTCTAAGATTTTCTTGTAGTTGGAGAGTCTTTGAAAGATCAAAGATCATATCACCATACCTATGTCTGGGTATGCATTGGATATGAATACTTCAAGAAAAATTGAGAGTCGAATTAACATAATGCACTATAACAACAGTATTGACTGGAAGGATAATTTAATCAAGCTATATGCCATTAAACACTCATCAGTAAACAACTGAAGCTCGGATATAGAATAGATCAACATAACTTCCCTTGCAAGAGTATACTAGTTCTTAAATTATGAGCAACTATGTGAGCTCAGCTTATATATGTGTAAAAAAATGGTTCATAAGTCATTTTTTTAATTAGTTCTATTAAACCAAAATCAATGGTCTATCTGTCTAGACTGTTGATGACGAGTTTTAAGTTTGAAGGCGATGTCTATCAAAAAGTTAGATATATTGGTGTAGCTTGCAAATTGGACCAATCATCAAGGCAGTATAGACAGTACTTTAAAGGAAGGTAAAAAGAAAATATACCTTTAAAACAGCAAGGTCTTTACTGCGATCTGCACCAATCAACTTCCCCTCAAAATTCTTTTGCAGCCTTTCAAACAGCAATTAAACAGTTAGAGAGATTCAGCTGGAGCAGTCAAAAAGTTAATACGAGATATTACAGCTCAGTTTACCAGCAAAGGCTAAGGGCACTAAAATCTCACCCATCTGACGCTAGGATATTAACTCGTGCAACAACTTGCCCTGGACTTGGATTTCTCGAGAGGGAATTACCTATCACTGAACATGCAGACAGAATGGTTAACCTGGAAAAGAAAACAAAAGAATAAAAATGTAAAGGAAGAATCTTAATCAGATATAACTGACACTGATGACAGATTAACATTACATAGGTTGATGCTTCAGTGAGGCATCGACTAGGATTCTCAAACAATGGAGATTCCTTATATAATTGTGTATCAGCACTCATCAAAGCAGATAATTGCTACGGAAAACAGAGTCTACTGGAACAGTTGATGTCCTTGATCAATATACAGTTCTTTGTGTTCATGTATTAGCTCTTACCATGATAATTTGTCACAATATGTCCCTGTTCATCCCAGACAACGCCCGAACCGTTTCCTTCGGGAATCTGCCAGTAAACATAATGTAGCACCCATGGATGAGTTCATAAACGAGAGGGCATTTTATGTTAATTTGGCAAAATACTTATGCATGAGAGAGAACAAGGGGGAGATTATGAGCCATCTTTGTCATAAGCATACTTCAGTGAATAAGAGAATCAGAAATATACCTCAACAGCACCAGTTACATTAAGTTGAGGGCGCAATGTTACATCAAAAATGTTGACAACAGAATATGTATTCTTTTCAAAGAGTTGGACGGTTCTTTCCTGCCAAAATGACATGTATATATTTAACACATGGTAACTACCACTACAAAGAGCCCAGAACTATAACCTATCACTGAATTCCAAAGCAAGCACAACAATTATTCATTGAAAATGAACCTCAGAAGGGAAGAGCACTCCAGAAGGGAGAACTGGAGGAGTTACATCTTCAACTGTCACTGAGGGATCCCCCAATGCTTGAGCTGCACATCCACAATGTATCCCGTTATCAAAAGCAAATTGCTAAAAGAACAGAGATAGCAAGAAGGAAGGAATAACATTAAACTTGAAGGCCACTCACACCACATCCTTCCAACAGCATGACTTCCATTTATTACTTTTTTTGGCTCCTCTTCAAACAATAAGGCTTTTCTTGGTAGAATGAAAAGAAAATTGGAGTAGAAAACTATAAAGATAGAAAAAGTATATTTTTTTTCCGTTGGTATGCTTGGTAGGAAAGATAGAAAAATTAAAAGAAAAAAACTAATTTTCTTTCCATTCATAACTTGGTAGTGTTGAAAAATGAGAGGGAAAAATGGAACTTTTGGCATGTTGACTCTCAAAAACTCTCTTTAAAACTTTCTCAACTTATTCCTTCGCTCAGTTTTATTCTCAGCCACACTTCCCTTTTCTGCACTTTACAAACTACCAACTGTTGCCACGCTCGACGAATTATAGGTTCTACTCTAGTCTTCCTCTCCACCTTCTCTTGGTACACTTTGATTGCTTGTTGCAACCGTCCTCTCTCTACCAAAGAACCCTCTACAAAGTTCATCTCTCTTATTTTCTTTCTTTTCATTTTTCTTCTATCTAGCACACCCAATTTTTTTTTCCCAATTTTCCACTTTCTCTTTCCATCCTCCACTTTTCCACTCAACCAAGCACACCCTAAAAGTGGTTGCCAGTTCACTACAGCTACAAATTTTAATGAAAGTAAATTGAAATAGGTGACACCAGATTTCAAGTCATTTACATAAGTAAGCTTAGTTTTGAATGACAATGTACTCGCTAAACAAAATTATCAATAAAGCAGGGAAGATTTCAATATTTCAGCGGCCAACAGAAGCGGTTCATATGAATTAAGTTCTTAAAGCGGCTAAGGGGCAACTGGAGCTGAAATGTGCACACCTGATAAGTACCTTGAAGGATGAAAAGTCCAACAGGCAAAAAGACCAGCAAGAAGTACCCTCCTTGTCGCAAAGGGTATACTTTTTCCTATTATTACTTCACCAAAATTGGCCATTCGTTCACTAATCATCCTAAAAACATCAATAAAGCAATATTTAAAACAATGAACAACTAAAAAAACAGCACAAAATTAAAATGTATGTTGGAATCAATTTCTGTAACAGCAATGATAAGTATACAAATTACCAATCTTTGCCTTTAGCATTGGATTTTCAGTAAAAGAAAAAAACAGATCAATATTCATAGCTAAGTATATACATGAACATGTATTACATAAGGAGTAATTGAGTATCCACATACAGTGACAGCTGAACATGCTCACACACATAAATGACCACATACTCATGTACATTCACATATATACGGATGCTTACATTGATACATACATCACATTGTAATGGTGCTTCTGTACATAAATCCATACATGAATATACATGCATACACATTAAAACACAAGCACAAATACTCCTACAAATACTAGAAAACCAAATCACACCCGAATTAAATTGAACCAAAGAAAAAGTAATTAGAAGGGGTAAAAAACTGAAATTTATTAATTTCACCAAGCAAAGAGAACTTGAAAGCTAAATGGGTATAAAAAAATTTAGCAGAAAATAATGAAGGAAATGCGAAAACCAACCTTAAAATGGAAATGGGTTTGTGAGAAACGACTTCTTTATAGGAACCAGTGGAACATAAAGTAGACAAGAGTTCGCGACGACCCATGAGCAAGTGACTCTTAACGTTGTTGCTATTAAGGTTTAATGAGCAAGAATTGCTGCAGACCAAAACTTGCATTTTTTTTGGGTTAACTGTGAACTAAGATGAGTTGCAGAAATTTTTGAGTAAAAAATAAAATAAATATTTTGTTTTGGGGTCGTCTTCGAAGCTAAGTTGCAATATGAATGGAGTTTGAGTAGATGATGATAATCTACTATTTTTCGTGTCTGTGTTTTTCAGATATGGAATTACTTAATTAAAAGAACCACATTTATGTTCCAATTTCAAAAAATATCCTCTACTTTCGACAATATGCATTAGGTCAAATTGTATAAAGGGTTCTTGTATTTTTCATTTTTTTACGAATTTAATCCCTCTACGATGAATTCCAGTTTCTACATTTGGAACAGTTTTTTTATTTGTCTTTAATACACACGGGAAATCCTATAACACTTGTATGCTTATCAAAATCGTAAATTCGAAATATAAATATGTGCTTAAAAATAGCAAACAATAAAAAATTAAACATATGATTTGAAATTAATGTATAATAACACATGAAATACATACGTTATTAAAATGAAAAAAATTATATTAAAAAGGAAATCAAAAGAATAGACGTATTGTTTGAAACTAATTAATAAGAATAGAGGAAGGAAATAAAATGTGCATAATAAAATTAAAATGTATAAAAATATTAAAATAAATATTTAGTTGAGTTTTAAATTAAAGGTTTTACTAATGCAATTGACATGTGTTCTAATCTCATCGTATGCATATTTTTATTGATTTTTTTATAGTGAAAAGATTATTTTTATTATGGAAGGATATTCTCATAATTTATTTGGTTTTTGTAAAGTGAAAAGACTAAGATACCATCTACTAATATTACTTTAAAATATCCTCAAACAATATTAATTATTTTTATTACAAAAAGGCTTATTAGGTTTTTTATGTAAAAAGACTAAAAGATCCTTGAATAATATTACTTTTTTTTTATTACGGAATGGCATTCCCATAATTTCCTTTGATTTTTTAAAGTGAAAAAACAAAAATACCCTCAAATAATATTAATTTAAAATATCATTGAATAATATTACTTATTTTTATTACGAAAGTACATTCCCATAATTTCCTAATCGAGCCGGTGTCCCGTTGACTCGTGACACTAACTCAGTTAAAGGTTTTATTGATCATATGATGAATTACAGCACTAACGTGACATTTTCTTTTACTATAAGGTTAAAGTATGCTATAAGTCCTCCTACTTTTTTCAAATTTGAAATGTAGTCATTGTACTCTTATTTTCAGAAATTTAGTCTCTTTACTTTTTAGATTTTAAAATTTAGATTCAATTGTTAATATTGTTACAACTTTTTCATTATATTTATTGGTGTGACATTTTAAAATAAAAAAAATCACTCAATAATCATATAACCAATAAAAATAACATTGTAATAATGCTGAATTTAGTTGAATAATCACATTCTGATAATCGGAGTCAAAAGATGAAATGCAACCAATCCCCTATTCCTTTGCAAGGCAGCACACAATAGGAATAGTCATTGCTTCTGTTACCTGGACTGACCCCGTGGGACAAGATCAGACATCTCATCAACCAAGGAACTGAAATGGTCTCTGCAAATAACACCAATGCCATAAAACTCAGAAGCGGGATTGAAGGAACATCATAGTTTAATTTGACAAACGCAACTACTGGCGGTTGCCATCAAGTAGAAGGTTGATAGGCACATATTTGTTAGATATAGATGGATAAATATTAGGCCAAATTCAAATTCGTTTGAAGTTTGATTTTCAAAGAAATTGCTATGTTTTAGTGTCATTTTTCATGTTTTAGAGTTTAGGATAGGTTGTTAATTTTCATGTTTTTAGTACATTTTGTTCATTCTTAGTGTGTAATAGTCCGAATTTCAGTAGTGTCGAAAATTGTGGTTCGAGTCCACTAAATCCGGTAAATGAGCTCGTAAATTTGATTATTTAATATTTATGAGATAAATGTGGTTTTTAAAAGATTTTTGAATTAGTAAATTTGTGTTCATAAAAAATTATTAGGTCAATTAATTGAGAAAAAGAGATATCGAGACCTCAGTGTTATAAACCGAGCCATAAATATTTTTATAAATATTTACGGAGTGTCATTATGGTAGTATTAAAGTTTCATCAGAAAATTTTAACGTTTTGGTAGTCAATTAATTAAAAAGAACTAAATTGAAAAAGGTGCAAAACTTGCTAAAGTGATTAAATAGCATAGTAGTAAATAAAGGGGGACTAAAAGGGAAAATAGACCATTTTAAATGGCTGAGGCGCACAACGTGTAAAAAATCAAAGATATTCATGGATTAGGGACAAAATTGGAATTAAAATAAAGTTTATATGGCCAAATGTTATTTTAATAGTTTCTAGACATTTTCTCATCAATTTTCTGTCAAAAACAGCCATTGAAGAGGGTTTGAGCTGGCATTTCATATTTTAGCTTCAAGTAAGTTCAACTCTTGCTTTTTCTTTGAAATTTTTATGTTTTTGGACTTTTACAGTTAGGTCCAACTTGTTATTTCATTAGTTTTTTTATTTTGTTGGAAGTTTTGGAATATACCATTGATAAGTTCATATGATTTTAGCTATTTGATGATTAAATTGAGATGTTAATGGATACATAAAGGTACTTTATTAAAGAATTTTGAGTGAAATCATGATTTAGGGATAAAATTGTTAAGTTGTTGAATTTATGGAAAATTATGAAATTTCATGGAATTCAAGGGCTGCTATTGTTATATATAAAAATATTTAGGCTTGAAATAAGGAATAAATTGCATGAATTTTATTTTCCGAGCCTAGGGACGAAATCGTCATTTATTAAAAGTTTAAGGGCAAAATAGTAATTTTTCCTAAAATGTAAATTGGATTAAATTGAGTATGAATTGCATTAGATTGATGTTAAATTTTCTCGTATAGATTCAGGTAGTCCGAATATGGAGTTAGAGCGAGGAAAGGAGAAAATGTCAAATTAAAAGATTTTATGTACACGAACAACTATTAAGGTAAGTTCGTGTAACTTAACTATGTATGTTAATATGCTTAAATTGAATTGTATGAATGTGATGGTATATATATATATATATATATATATATATATATATATATATATATATATGTGCGATGATATATAAATCATATATATATTATGAAATTAAGGATGTTCAATAAAGCCCAATAAATGATAATATCCCATAAATGGTAAGTCCCAGTTGAATAATGATTATCGATGGATAGTGGTGATTTCCCTATATGAAATGAGGTCTTGCATGTGTTGTAGAAAGGATTTAGCTCGGACGAGTAATCCATTAATCTCATAATGGAAAGGATTTGGCCAGGACGGATAATCCGAAATGGGTCTCTCGAGTATATGTTTCAATTAGGATTTAGCCTGGACTGGTAATCCTAATTGACTGGATTTAGCCTGGACTAGTTAGGGAATTCTTTGTTATATAAAGGATTTAGCCTAGATTGGTAATCCGACAAAGCCCTTAGAGTATATGCGTTACAGACAGAATTTAGCCTGGACTGGTAATTCTGCTGTATAATATGTGGCTCGAGAGTGTACCTAAAAGGTACTACTGGATATGAATTGACGGATTATGATTTGTACACTATGAGTGTACTACATGGAAATCCATCGATAATTTAAATAAATTCAACGGGCAAAGTTCTAATATGAGTAAATATGAAATTGAGATAAATGGTTATAGATTGAGACATGATATGTGGAAATATGAAAATATGTTACATGAAATGAAATATGGAAGTGTGAGATTTTTATATATGAACATGGAATGGTCTGATGAATACATTCATCTATGAGAATAGATTAGTACACATTGAGTGTACTACCTAAGTGATTATCAATAGTGCAATTGATTATTGAGTAAAGTCCTGACATGAAATATATCAGAACTCGAAATGAATTAATATAAAATATATCTGAAATACATGGAAATAATTTGTATATATGTTATGTGAATACATGTTGTGGAAAAATAGGTGTATGAGAATCCAAATATTAATGAATTCATATATGTGTTTCTTAAAGTTTATATGAAATATGTGACTAACAAGGGGGATGAGAATGTGTGATAGGGCTTGTGAGATTAAATGGTTTGATTATACCCCTTTATATTTATTTTGATAATGAATGGATGGTAAGTTTATTACTAAGTTATAAGGACTTATTAAGCATTATATGCTTACTTCGTTTTATTTTTTCCTGTCTTATAGTAAATCGGAATGCTCGTTGGATTGGAAGCTTGGCAGAGATCATTCACACTATCCAACAGTTCATTCAGTGTATAAGATAGAACAATTATGGTTATAATGGCATGTATAGGCTAATTCGACTAAATCTTGTCTTGTAAATTGTGGTTTGAAACCTAGCCATTGGAATGGCTAGTGATAATTGGTTTGGTATATTTATGAAATTATGATATGGTGATTATATATGTGTTAGCATAGTCTGACTTTGAATATTTACCAAAAATTATGGAAATCGAATTAGAGGTTTAATAAAATATGAAATTAAATTTTATTGAGTCTAGTTTTTCATAGAAGAAACGGTGTAAGCAATGGAGTTATAAATTATGAGATATAATAAATTTTGTGAGATAAGGTCAGAATGATTTCGGGTTCTCCTGTTCTGACTTTGGAAAATCAACGAAAATTGTAAAAAAAATAATAATTAGGGATTCAAATTTATATGCTTAAATTATGAGTCTATTTTCAATAAAAGCAAACAGAAGCATCGTCCAAACCCCGTACTAAGAGATAATTAATTTTTAGTGAAAAAAGGTCGAAGCTATCAAACAGCAGAACAAGGGTAAATTTGAAGATTTTACTGTACTTATTAGCTAAACCATAAATTCTGAAAATTTTATGGTAGAAAGATATTTGAGTCTAGTTTCGGAAAAATCAAGCGGATCTTAATTTAGAATTCTGTAGCTCACGATATAAATAATTTAATGACTATGACTCAAGTGGAGAGTTTTTCTATGAACAATAATTTGCTCGAATTATCTGAAAATGTTCTATAATTATCGGTAATGCTCTGTAACCCTATTTCGGCGACGGATACGAGTTGGGGTGTTACATAGTGTTATTTATGTATTGTTCTATTTTGGGCTTAAAAGGATCAAAATCAAAGGAGAGAGGTAGTAAAAAAATGTCTCCACAGTCCATTGAAGGATGTTCCGATGGTTAAAGGTGACTATTGATGGTTGGACTTATTGACAAAAGGCTAAAATGTGCAAATCAAAAAAGAATGTCACGATGGTGGAATATTTTCAGTCATGTTAAGATTGATGAATAACTCATGACACCGAAGCAAATATTTATACAAAACAAAATATCATAAATCAAATATATCATTTTCAATTATTTAAAAACATTTTAAATACATATGGAATCATTTTATAAGAATAGACTTTCAATTGCTCAAACGGCTTGAAAATTTAAATTTTTTTGGTGTAAGAGGCATTGTCTCGATACAAGATTTATATGTTTCAAGATATTGGTTACATATCTTGAGAAGATCAGTGTCTCAAGACATGACGTTATTACTGTAGAAATTTAGTTATTCACTTGTAGGTCTCGAGACATAAGACTCATGTCTCGAGACTTTAGACCCTTGAAGCTAAAATCGAGCTATTGACTTGTTTGTTTAGTGACTTAAGTGTCATGTCTCAAAACTTGAAAGAAGAGGATAGAATTTTAAACTCTAAGCCATCTCTAAATCACACCAAAACCCATTTGAATCATTCCAACACATGACACATAAATATAAACCTTTTAGAACCTCAAAAAAGCATTCAATCAACATGAAATGACCACAAAACCAAATTTATAATCTAGCATACCAACTCAGATATCAAAATATAATCATTAATCATAGTTCATGTGATGGATTCAATGCTACATAACCATTCAACCATAGCCCTACAATAAAATCATTTAACAACATTCACCTTTAAAACTTATAAATATAAATTAAAATGAAAATAAAAATTATATACAACATAATTGAACTCCTAAGTACATGCTACTAGAGAGCTAACTATTATATAAGTTAAATATGACTCCTATTTTCAGTCAAATTTGAAAAATAATCTTTCAGTTAAACTCTGTTTACTTGTTTCAATCAAACACTGATTAGTTTAGATTATTTTATTATTATTTGACTTATGAATTTAGCCTATAAATAGGCTCTTTTATAACCTTAGAAAAGACACCTATTAGAGATTAGAACTCATAACACATTTAGAGAATTTTGTGTTTACGTTTTGTGGGTTCTTTGTTTTTGGGTTTTCGGGGTTTAGTTTTTATCTCCATCTTTTGTACTCTTCGTTCTTTTGCCATTATAGTAAAACTATCTTTGCCTGTGGTTTTTTATCCTCTTTGGAGGGGTTTTTCCACATTAAATTTGTGTGTTCAATTTCTCAATTTATTCTACTATTTTTCTTATTCGTTGCTTAATCGGGTCGAAATCCTAACAAGTTGTATCAGAGCTAGTTTAATTTTCATAGATCAGCCCGTTCAGATATGGCAACAACAAGGTTTGAAATTGAGAAGTTCGATGGTGAAACAAATTTCAATCTGTGGCAAGTTCGGATGATGGCAATTCTAGTTCAATCAGGCTTGAAAAAGGTTGTTACCGGGAAAAAGCCTGAGAATCTAAATAAAATAGAATGGGAAGAGCTTGATGAAAAGGCTTTGTCTGCAATCCAGTTATGCCTCGCGAATACGGTATTGCAGGAAGTATTGATGGAGAAGACCTCATCCTCTTTGTGGAAAAGGTTAGAAACTCTTTATGCGACTAAGTCTCTGGCTAATCGTTTAGTGTTGAAACAACGTCTATTTACGTTTCGCATGAATGAAGGTGAGCTTCTTAGAGATCACATCAGTCAATTTATTACTCTTTTAAATGATTTAAATAATGTTGAGGTTCATATTGACGATGAACATCAGGCTATGCTATTATTGTGCTCTTTACCCCCTTCATACAAATCTTTCAGGGAGACCCTGATTTATGGCAGAGATAAACTCTCGTTCGAAGATGTGAAGGTTCATTTGTTGAGTAGATACAAACTTGACAATGAGCTTCATTTGGATAGCAAAACAGATAGGCAAGCTTCCGTTTTGGTAGCATCAAAGAAACGGGATAAAATGTGTCGCTATTGTAAAAAGTTAGGTCATGTCAAAGCAGATTGTTATAAACTGCGAAATAAAAAGGTTGCTGAGAGTAACGAGGAAGATGTAACTGGTACTAATTTGGCCGATGAAAATGGTGATGATTTCTTGTTAGTGTCAACAAGCGATAACACCAAGCTCACGTCCAAGTGGATCCTAGATTCGGGATGTTCTTTCCACATGTGTCCCAATAGAGAATGGTTCTCCACATCTGATTCGATTGAAGGTGGCGTTGTGCGCATGGGAAACGATTCATCTAGTAAGGTAATTGGTATTGGTACTGTTAAAATTAAGATGCACGATGGGACGATTAAGACACTTTCAGATGTCAGGTATGTACCTGATTTACGAAAGAATATCATCTCTTTAAGTATTTTAGACTTGAAAGGATGCAAAATCAACATTGAGTCGAGTGGCATTAAAGTATCTTATGGAGCTCTCGTTTTGTTAAAAGGTAAAAGAATCGGTAGTCTTTATATTCTGAAAGGTTCAACAGTGACCGGTGAAATCGGACGTCCCTCGTCCGTTACAGAGTTGAAGTCAACTTGTTTGGAGCGGAGGCAACTTGGTCATAGGAGGGAAAAATGTATGACTGTTTCGTTGAAGAGAGGTTCTCTTTTGGATGCAGGTTTTGAAAAGTTAGGGCACTGTGTTCGTGAAAATCAGACCCGGATTAGTTTTGATTTGGCAGTGTACAAGTCGAAGGCTAGAAGTCTTCCAGTTTCTAAGTACAAATTTGACTCAGTTAATTCCCTGCATAGTTCAAGATAGGCTCGTGGCGGGCTTTGGCAAAGATGGCGTTGTGGAAATATGAGTCAAGGTGGAGATTTGTTAGATATGACACCTATTTTTAGTCAAATTTGAAAAATAATCTTTCAGTTAAACTCTGTTTACTTGTTTCAATCAAACACTGATTAGTTTAGATTATTTTATTATTATTTGACTTATGAATTTAGCCTATAAATAGGCTCTTTTATAACCTTAGAAAAGACACCTATTAGAGATTAGAACTCATAACACATTTAGAGAATTTTGTGTTTACATTTTGTGGGTTCTTTATTTTTGGGTTTTCGGGGTTTAGTTTTTATCTCCATCTTTTGTACTCTTCGTTCTTTTGCCATTATAGTAAAATTATCTTTGCCCGTGGTTTTTTATCCTCTTTGGAGGGGTTTTTCCACGTTAAATTTGTGTGTTCAATTTCTTAATTTATTCCGCTATTTTTCTTGTTCGTTGCTTAATCGGGTCAAAATCCTAACAATATATACCAAAGTTTCATACTCTTCAATCCCTTAAGGCGATGATGTGATCCAAAAGACAAGTTGTAACACTCCTTACTTAGTTCAGCATCCAACGCGGATAAGTAATGCCACATTGATACTTTAATCACATTACACAAATTTCTTCTGTAAAAACATCATTTCTCAACTTGCTTAAAACCCTTTAAGTCAATTTTAGCTTTCCAAAAGCTTTGGATTTATTTTTAAAATTATTTTGAATATTTCCTTGGTGGTTGGACGTGCCCAAAACATAAGACGGGATTCTAAAGGCCTAAAAAGACTAAAAATTCAAGTTGTGTAGGTACAATGGGGTAAATCTAGAGACTTACAAGGTTTATTGTAGCTTTTTATCTACTAGCTTGCCAGTCTAGATACCCAAAGGGCCTAATCTCGAGAATTGATGCGAGAAACCTAAAAATCATTTCACAAACACTTTAAATTATCCCCAAACATCCTCATAACATGCCAATAAATTCCAATACATTTCAAAACTTTATAACCACTCATATAAGCACATATTCAACTTAAAAACATGGTTAAATCAAATCAACATCACGGAGCGTTTATACACATCATTTAACTTTACAAACTTAACATAAAACATGCTCTAGTCTATGTACATTCCATTACACTAACAAATCTACAACAATACCACATGTTTTACACTCTTAAAAACTTTGAATGGTGATGTGATCCTCCTAAGGCACAAGCTCAATCTTCTTGAAAAAAGGGTTTTCACCTACACGTTTAAACAACTAATACGATAAGCTCGGAGAGCTTAGTAAGTACACAAGGATTTTCCCTACATTACCCTAGACCCTTAATAACTTTGAGTCTTTTATGAACATTGCACTTAACTTTATTTGGGACACATTTTAATGAAGATTTAATTCCAATATTTTATTGGCGCATCATTAAGACTTGAGTCACTTGAATATGATTCCTTTCAATTATCCCTTTTACACATCCAAGGTAGTTTTAGTTTATGATATTCTTACTCTTGGAGTGAGTATTCACTTACATCATTATGTTTACTGTAGCAGCCTGTTTTTCAATGATGTCAAAAACAATGATTTCTAGACCACAATTTTGACGAGTAAGTTCATAAATATTATATAATATTATAATAATATTTACGAGTTAAATATGGTGTTATTTTGAATTTTGATTTTATTAATTGGTTAGTTAGTCAAGATACACGTGGTGCGTAACGAAAGTCAGTGGTTTTAGAAAATGAGGTATTGAGACCTCATTTTAGTAAACCAAGCCTGTAAATATTTTATTTACGTAGATGTTATTTAGGTGAATTGAATTTTGGTTCAAAATTTTTAATGATTGGATGGTTAATTAGGATACAATGAT
Source organism: Gossypium anomalum (assembly GCA_025698475.1). NCBI lineage: Eukaryota > Viridiplantae > Streptophyta > Magnoliopsida > Malvales > Malvaceae > Gossypium > Gossypium anomalum. The sequence continues at coordinate 67,929,698 of CM046964.1, forward strand.
TAAATCGTAAAAGTGGTAAAAGTTTAATCATTTTTAAGTTTTAATAGCTAAATGAGTCAAATGGTATTAGTGAATGGATTAAAATGGTAATTGGACCATAATATTAAAAAGGACTGTTAAAGCTGATTTTTTTTTTTACTTATTTTATATGTTAAAGTTATATTAAAATAATATATATGTTTATTAAACATTAAAAGATGGAGATCATCTTCTTCAATTAGTTTCCACCGAATAGAAAAGCATAAAACCACCATTTTTGAAGCTCCAAATTTGGTTGCAGTTGTTTCCTTGGATGTAAGTTCATTCTAAGCCCTTTTGAGTAATTTTTATGTATTTGATATCATTGCAACTAAGCCCAACTAACTTTTATCTTCGTTTTTAAAACTATTAAAGATTTTAAATGTTACCATTAGAGATATTTTAAGTTTTTGGTTTTTAAAATGATGGTTTAAAAACTTAGGAATGGAAAAAGGATTAAATTGTGAAACTAATTGTTAGTTTTAAGTTTAGGGACTAAATTGTGAATATCTTAAAATTAGTGTCATTTTTATAAATTGTGATAATAGGAGGCTGTAGATGGACATACTTGAAGTGGGTTTAAAAGTTGGAGTTCAAATTCGGAAGATATGATAAGTTTGATTTTAGGGACTAAATTGAATAAAATAAAAAAATTTAGAGAGAATCCAAATAATGAAATTGAAATTATATATTGTTATAATATGAATAAATAAGAGGGTTGAAATTGATAAATTGAATTGAATTATTGAAAAGATCAGAAATTAGACCAAATTGAAGAAAATCGGGAAAATGACTAAATTTTTTTATTAGTCCTTAGAGAGTTGTTTTATTGTTATTTTGACCAAGTAAGTTCACATGGTATGATGGTATTTAAATTGGTTTATATTTGATTTTTGAATTTGTATTTTTTATAATAGTTTGAATTGTTCACAAATTGGTACAATGGGTGAATTATGGACTAAAACATAGAAAAGTGATAAGCTGCCGGATAAAACTTAAAATGATGAAATGAAATATGAAATAAAACCGAATTTATAATTGATCAAGTTGTGTTGTATGGAATTGATTGATTGTTTATGACAAGGACTAAATTAAATTGATTTGAGATTATTGTATATTGATGTAATTGCAAAATTGAATTTTTTTTTTAGAATAATTATGTTGGTTATATTGATATGTATTGATAAATTACTATTGAACATATATAATTGAAATGAGAAATTTGACTTATTGTAGCGACGTAAAAATTTTTAGGTTTCGGGTCGCTAAATTGTGGCGATTTATTAGAAAACTGAAAATTGAAATTTGGTTTTAAAAACAAACCGGGAGTCGCCATCGATCTTTTTTCTAGGGGTGATCGGACACCTATTAAATTTTTCTTTAAAAACAAATAAAAGGCTAGGTTTAGGTTTACGTTAAAATCCAGAGAAAAATTAGGGTTCGGGAGTCGGTTACGCACGAGGAAGGTATTAGCACCCTCGCGACGCCCAAAATTGGTATCTTATAACACGTTGTCTTGATTTTCAAAAATACGAGTTCAATAATAAAATTTAGTCGAGATCCGATTAAAAAGATAAGAAATTTTTTCTTTGGATTTTGAGAAGGATATATCGCTTTAACACGAGTCAATTGACATTCACCCAACATAGCGATGAACTCGATGACTTAATGTTAAATCGGTACATTGCCTGGATTATTGAAATTAATTTGAAAACAAGAATATGATTTTTCGATGTAATGTAAAACAAAATTAATGTAGAATAAAAGTAAAAAGGGTAAAATACATTGGACTAAAGAACATACATGACAATAAAAATACTAGCTATGCTTGCAAGATTAAATATAATAATAATGTCGAAGACCAGACAATAATGAAAACACACAAAAATATTAAGAGTATATACACAACAAAAAAAATATATATATGTATGTGGAATAATATACAAGGAATATAATTAGTAATTTTGAAAGTATCTATATACATAATACATGACAATGAGCGTATACCATACATATTAGAAAGGCTAATAACAAAAATGTTAATGACACTACACAAATATGTACATGGGACAATATAATATATACATAGGAGTAAAGAAATCATATATAACTAGTAATATCATAGTATATACATGGTATATATGAAAACAGAATATAATATTAGAGATATATACATAATATAAATATATATACATATATATATGGCACGTGTTAAAAGAATATGCATATAAGTATACATACACGTATGTTGAAACATACATGTAATAATACTATTTAAGAAGTACATATTAGAAATGACTATATGTAGTACGAAAAAACATATACACATAAATAATAACAAGTAATGAGTAAATATGAAGAAAATAATAAAGAGGAAAGAATATAATATATAAACAAAAACTAAGTATAACGATGATATAAAGAAAATAAAATAATAACAAATAATAAATATCATAATGTAAAATATAAGAAAACTTATCTATACTTATAGTATAAAATACATATTAATAATAATGATAAGGATAGTATAGGTATATATATACACGAAATAGTATAAAGAATGTATATAACTAATAATATTAAAATGTATACATGATAATATAAAACATTAGAAAACATATGTACGTAATATATAAAAATATACATAATATAGCGTTAATATATATATACATAATATTTACTTATTAAAGATAATAACAATATTACAAGACTATTATTAAATATACCATATAAATACACACATATATATATTAAATATGTTTAAATATATAATAAGATTATACAATGATATTAATCATAATAATAACAATCAATTAACAAAAATAACTAAAAAAGGGATTAAATTGAACTGGAAGCAAAAATATTTGGGGTGAAATTAAAATAAAAATAAAAAGAAAGGACCATCATGAACACGCGTGGAAACTGTGGGGGTTAAAATAGCAATATTCCCCGCTGCTCTAAACGCTGCGCAGGTAACGGGGCTAAATTGAAATCGCTAAAATTATGGGGTCAAATTGTAAAATCTGAAAAGCTTAATCGCAAATCCTCAGAAAAGCGGAAGGGTCATTCGCGCAATTAGACCCTTCCGCTAAAACACGCGGATCCTCTCTGTATTTGGGTCGGGTTGTCTTGGTCATAAGAAACGGCACCGTTTTGGCCTTTAGGCTTGGGCACCAAAACGGTGCCGTTTTGGTGTGTTATAAAAGTCTGATTTTTTTCAAAAATTTCATTCCTTCCAGCTTTAGAAAAAAAAAAAGGGAGAGAAAGCTCTCCTCTCCTCTGGGAAATCCCAGATTTCGGTCAGGGACCGATGAGCTCCACCGCCGGCCACCGTCGCAATAGAATGAAAATCACCTTAGATTTTTCGATTTTTGACTTTGGATCTCTGCTTTGGTATTAATCTTTCTGTGTTTTTTTTTATATTCCAAAGAAAAAAACCTCTCTCTCCAAACTTTACAACCTTTCATTTGGGTTTTATAAACCCTTTACATTTATTTTTAAATTGTTTATGTCCTTTCATGTTTAATGCTTGCAGGTATGGCGGTGCTGAGCAGATCTGGTGGAGGTGACCGGTGCTGGTGTCAGAGGGGCGGTTGCGGCGCGCGTGGGCTAGTGGGGCGAGGGTGGCGCCGAAATTAGGGGGAAGGTGGCTAGGGTTTCAGCTTTTCTGAAACCCTAGTTTGACTAATGGGTGTTTGGGCTTCTATTGGGCTCCGAGTTTTGGGTTTAGTTTGGGCCTGGGGTGTTTGGTTTAATGTATTTGGGTCTGAAAGGGTAGTAAGTGGTTTAATGTATTTGGGTCTGAGTGGGTAGTAAGTGGTTTAATTTAGGTGGGTTTGGGGGTGGCCCAAGATTGGCCTGTACACTTATAATGGAAATTGAATTGGTTACCCTATTAACTGTTCGGGCAGAGTCAGATAAAGTTGACGTGCCATCGGATAGGAAGAGTTCAGGGTTTATTTGACTACAAGTCAATGAGGCACAAGGTGCCAAATTACTTCGGTTTTACCGATGAGACACTAGGTCTCAAACTTATTAATGAGCGCTGGGTGCAAACTATTTACTTTAGATTTATCCAATGAGGCACTGAGTGCCAAACTAGTGTGTTAGTTAGATCCGTGTATCCGTCTGAGTCAAAGTCGAGTTAATAAGGGGAAATAAATGGTAAAATCAGGATAAATATAATTGAAATGATGATGATAGAGTCCTCGAAATCATGTGATTGAAAATTTGATATGAAAAGTGTTATTTGATAATTGAGATTGCAAATAGATAAGAAATGGTAAGTAGTGTCATATTTGACTTTTGAGATATAAACTAGGTTGATAATTGTGTTATGGTAATACAAAGTTGATTAACGATATATATATGAATATTGATAGTATTGATTGCTAATATGTATCGGATATACGACCTAGAGGACCAATATAGAAATGCGATAAGCCTATGAATTTGATGTAGACTTCAAACAATACAATGAAATAATGATTGTCATTATATTGAAATTAGATGTATTGTTGACAACAAAATGAAATGATGCGATATAATATTTAAATTGATTGAATTGCATGTTATACATGATTAAATATGGTTATTTGATATTGAATTGAGTTTTGGAACTATTATTTGGTATGTAAATATTTTGCATTTGTCTGTAACATTCTATTACTCGGGCTCGGCGACCGGACCTAGAATGGGGTGTTACACTTACATTTATTTTATTAGAGTCATTCACATTTTCAAACAATTTAACCACTTAGTTTTTTTTTCTTTATTATTACAATAAACTTGTAGATTCAGTTATATAGTCCTTCTTCTTTGTATTATGCATATATTAACATAATGTCAAGTTTTAATTTCACTTTCTCATTAACCAAGTTTACTGAAACATTTTGGCCAATTCACAATTCTTTACTTATTAGTCCCACCCTTAGAACATATTAGTTTATTTAGCATATAGCACAATAGATTCATTAACGAATCTTATTAACACAATTTTAAAACAATTCATCCTTACTGAACCTTAATAATACATTTGAATACACGAGATTCTAGCCAAACACACCCAGAATTAACGCACTTAACATACATTCTCTAACTAATCCCTATGACATGCCAATTGTATCCTCGCTAATCATTAAGTTTGCTAGGGACCAAACAAATTTCTTCACCCTGAGATCACCATCAGTTCTAGTGTTATTCCAAGTCTCCACGAAATAAGCAACATGTTAGCGTAGGTTTTCTTTACCATCAAACTGTTGGAATTTGGGCGGTTGATAGCTTGATGGCATTTTGAGGCGATCAATCCTGTAGGAGTATGGCTTGGCATAGGTGTATGAAGGTAGAGTTACTCAATCAACTTAATCTTTGACAACTTTTTTTATTTGTTTTTTGAGTTTACCAACAGTAACAACTTCATTGATTGTTGGTTGGCGATCTTTCGGAACTTGCACATTGGATTATTCACCAAGCTCATCTGGTTGATTCTCATGTTGAATTTCTTCATTGATGAGCCTTTTCCCAGTAAGATCAAGGATTCTTTTCATCATGAACATCATCTAATTGTCGAGACCATTTTTAAATCGGGTTTTTGGAAAATGGGAATCGACTTTAAAAAAACGAAAAACAGGAGTCGCCACCAATCTTTTTAGGTGTGATTGGATCACCTTTAAAACATTTGTTTTAAAATCGTTGGTTTTGGTCTACGAAATCAAAAGAATGGATTCGGGAGTCGGTTACATACAAGGAAGGGTTAGCACCCTCGTAACGCCCAAAAAATTGGTACCTAATTGATTATCAAAATGTCTTTAATGTCGAAAATTAAAAATTTAAGATGTAATCCTCTTTGAAATATTTGAAAATTTGGGTTCACTTATATCAAAGTATTTACTATAATTTAGCCTTTTTTAGAAATCCCTATCTCGAAACAACAAAATGCTACATCCAGTAAGTTAGGACATATCACTTTGCGGTTCCAAGACAGTCACTTATATTTTGAAAACCCTTAAAAACTTAGAAGGGTACTTGACTATTCGAACTTAACGAGAAAAGTTGCAACCCAATAAGTTAGGGCACTACTTTTTCGAAATTTCCAAACACCAAGCATTGCCTTTATATTTTTTGAAAATTTTGGAGCCTTATCTTTTTAAAGATGATGTGTGGAGAATTGTATTACATCATAATAATATATTATTGTAGGAGGTAAATAATACGTGCATTTAAACAAAAATGAAGGCAATGATAAAAAGATCGTGTATTAGATACATACATATAAAATAATTCATATTAAGCAAATATTAACAATATGTATACAAAGATATATATAGCATGTATTGAGAATGAATAAACAAAATATACAAACATACAAAGTAATAATTAAATAATGCATGATATATAAGAAAGTAATAATTAGATAATGTATGACATACAAATAGAAGAAATATAATATCAATATGCATGTTTACAAAATATAACATATAATAATAAAAATAACATTTAACGCACCCATGATACATACAATATAAAAATATATAAAAGAACTAATATGTATAAATAAAATTAATAATCATTAACAAAGTATGCATATAATTAAAATGTGATATTAATAATTTCAAAATAGTATTTTATATAATATGTAATACATAATAACAGAATTTAAAAAATATATTGTTTTAGAAAAATAATATATAAGAATTTATATTTATAATAATAATTATAATGTAAGTTTAGCATAAGATAAAATAATTAATTAATGATGAAATATACATGCTATACAAATTATAATGTCGCAATATCCTTAAAATATGTAATAATAGAATATGAATAAAGTAATTATTAATATATAAAAGTAAGTATGTAATACAAGTTAGAATCTTTAATGATAATAACATATAGGTAAAAATAATAGTATAAAAAAATGACATAAAATATAAAATAATATATAATATGTATGTATAATATATAGTATACATATATATATAAATTATTAATATATGACATAGATAAAAATATAATAATAATATAAATAATAATGTAAAATAATAATAATATATTGTTAAAATGAAAGATAATATAAAGAATAGGATATTAAAACATTAAAAGATATAATATAGTATAGATATATATAGGAAAATAATATATGATAAAAATATAAGTAATATTTTAATAATAATATATGTGTAGTTTTTAAAAAAAATAATAAATAAATTATATAGAATAAAATAACAAAATTTAAAAGTAGTAAAGCAAGGATAAAAATTGAATTTAAATAGAATTATAAGGCCAATTTATGAAATAGTTAAAGTTCTGGGCCTGATTCGCAACAATTAAAACGGCTAAGGACTCACTGGGCAATTTGCCCTAATCCTAAACGATGCCGTTTCCAATATGTAATAACCGTTAGGACTAAATTAAAACTAAAACAAAATAATAGGGCTATATCATAAACAAAATAAAGCTTAATTGTAAACACAAAAAGGGGAGGAAGGATCAATTGGGTAATTAACCCAATTTTCAAGAATGCGCGGATCCTCCCCGGGTAATCGGGTCAACGCGCGGATCCTGGGGTCTAAAACGTCGCAGTTTTAAGCTTATCAGACTAAGCTAAAACGGTGTCATTTCCGTTGGGCTATATAAGTCAAAACTTAAAGCTTTGAATTCATTTTTACACCGTTCATAAAAAAATTTAGAAATCCTCTGAAGAGGATTGGGGTCGGTATGGTCTTCAGCCCCCGACTGTGATGCAGGGCCTGCACACGCGCCTCATGCGCCGTCATACACGGAGGTTCGAGGGTTAAAACCCTCGTCTTTCCCCAGGTAATCTCTTCTCCTCTAAAAAGTCCTATATTTTTGCTAAAACAGTTTATATACATGCATATGTTGCAGAAGATAAAAACACACGGTTAAATCACCTTTTCTTTGAAACTGTTTGTATTTGCTTTCTTGTTTTCTGTATGCGTAATCGTTACAAGGGTTACAAAGGGCTTTTTATAGCCAAGGATTCATTACATAAGGAAATAAATCTCCGATTCTATTCCTTGTCTACTGTATCTCTGATTGCTATGCTGTGATTTTCTTGCCATTTTATGCTCTGTTTTTTCGCGTATCTACTGTTTGTTTTCTTTTCTTGCAGGCAATCGAGCGAGGGATCCGGTAGTGACCGTGCTGGTGTAGATGCACGCGCTGATCATGGAGATCAAATCACGGCGCTGATGGAGGATTACTGAAACGTCGTGAGAGACGAGCAGACGCGTCCGTTTGAAATTGCTTCTGGAAGTTTCTGTTTGCAGCGTGAGGAGAAAGGCAGAAACCCTAGGGTTTCCTGCCTTAGTGTAACAAGCTAGGCCAATTGGACTTTTTGAATTTGGGCTAGCTAGTTTAATTGGGTCACAGGTGTTTGTGGGTCTGCTTGGTAGTTTAGGCCTGATTGGGTTATAAGTGTAACGGGCTTTGGGCTTATTAGGCTTTGAAGCCTGTTTATTTTGTAAATGGACTGTATAAATGGACTTTTATTTTTAGTTTATGGCCCGGACGAATTTGGGCTCTTACAGCTGCCCCTCTTTACTCATTGCTGTGTAACAGGAATCGAGCAAGACTCATAGAAAGACCAAATTTGTCCAGCCTTATCGAATTATGGTATTCAAAATTTCATGACTGCCATGTTGATATCTTTGATATGCTCCCTAGAGATGTCGAATCTGCCTCTTTGATTTGTAGGGATGCCAAATCAACTTGAATCTATTTGAGAACATTTGCGAGTCATATCTGCCCGATCTTCGATTGTCCCTTGTAAGCACAATGATGCCAAATCATCTTGAGTCAGTTTGAGAACATCTAAGAGTCAAATCTGCTACGTCCTCAATTTGTTCCTTGTAAGCACAAGGATGCCAAATCATCTTTGATCTATTTGAGAACATTTGAGAGTCATATCTACCATGTCCTCGATTTGTTCCTTGTAAGCATAAGGATGCCAAACCATCTTAGATCTGCTTCAATATAAACATTTGAAGGTTAGATCTGCTATATCTGAGAACATCCGAGAGTCAAATCTGCTATGTCCTCGATTTGTTTCTTGTAAACACAAGAATACCAAATCATCTTAGATTTTGTTTGAGAACATCTGAGAGTCTAATCTGCTATGTCCTCAATTTGTTCCTTGTAAGCACAAGGACACCAAACCATCTTTGATCTACTTGAGAACATTTGAGAGTCATATCTGTTACGTCCTCGATTTGTTCCTTGTAAGCACAAGGACGCCAAATCATCTTGAGTCTGTTTGAGAACATTTGAGAGCCATATCTGCTACGTTCTCGATCTGTTCCTTGTAAGCACAAGGATGCCAAACCATCTTCAGTCTGTTTGAGAACATTCGAGAGTCATATCTACCATGTCCTCGATTTGTTTCTTGTAAGCACAAGGATGTCAAATCATCTTGGATCTTACTTCAGTCTAATTGTCTGAAGGTCAGATCTGCTATACTGTGGCCTATTACCCTGTTGTTTAGCACACCGTCTTTGATAACCTGTAGAATGATTATGCTTGATAATTAGGATGCCATGATCGGAGTGAATCGAATGTTCCTAATTAAATGCGTTATGATGCAAAATACTGTGAATATGACCCCTATCCTAAGCGTCACCGTTCAAAATTTCATTCTTGCTCGGCTTGTAGGCCTTCCTTCAATTCTACGATCTACCGAGGATGTCTGTAGGAATTGAATCATTGGTTTTTGTCCATTTTCCTTTTGGACTGAAAGAAAGAAATATCTCGAGTTCCCTCATCCCTTACTTATGTGAATTTCTCGAACAATTGTCCTGTTTTAGCTTCTTGCGTTATCTAGAAATTCCAAAGTAATGTGCAAAACTTCGTTTGTGAAAATATTTTAGTTCATCTATCATTATTTCAATACAACATACTTTAAGAATATCAGAAGATGAATAAATCTTTAAGAATAATTAGATTTGAATGAATTGTTAACAATATAAAGGAAATAAGTCTGATAGCATATCTTTAAGAAGAAATAGAATCTAAAGATAGCAAACAGGATAAAAATTAGATGCTCTAAATATCGCCGCTTGAGCGTCTATACATTAGCTCCATGAAACCTTTCTTGAGTTTGACATGTGTTTAAAAGATCCAAAGTGCTTTGTTGATGCCCCAATGTACACTGCGCCTCACTCTTTGCCAAGTCAGATATAGCAAGGTTGCTGTGTGCCCTTCAAAATTTGAGCTGCCCTTTCGGGTTTTCAACTCAAAATCCTTTTAGTCACAAGGCGCCTTTTGTGGGTTTTCACCTTAGCCTCTCCATTTTTTTTTCAAAATTTAAGGCGCCATTTGCGGGTTTTCACCTTAGATTCTTTTAGTCACAAGTACTTTTTGACTGAGTCTGAGTTCACCGGATTGGGTAGGCTCTTTCCATCCATTTCTGTCAAAATCAATGCACCACCAGAAAAAGCATTCTTCACGACATATGGCCCCTCCCAATTTGGCATCCATTTTCCTCTAAAGTCCTTCTGAATGGGAAGGATTTTCTTTAGCACAAGGTTTCCCTCATAGAATTCCTTTGGATGAACCTTTTTATCATAAGCTCGCATCATACGCTTCTGGTACATCTGACCATGTCGGATAGCTTTCAGCCTCTTTTCCTCAATCAAGTTTAGCTGGTCATATCGGGACTGAACCCATTCAGCTTCATCTAACCTTATCTCTGTTAAAATTCAGAGAGAAGGCATTTCTACTTCAATAGGTAATACTGCTTCCATCCCGTAAACTAATGAGAACGGAGTTACCCCAGCAGAAGTTCTAAAAGATGTTCGATAGGCCAAGAGTGTAAACGGTAGCTTTTCATGCCAATCCCTATAAGTCTCATTCATCTTTCCCACTATTTTCTTAATGTTTTTATTGGCACCCTCCACTACCCCATTCATCTTTGGATGATAGGGTGAAGAGTTGTGATGCTTGATTTTGAACTGGTCGCAAACCTCTGCTATTGTTTTGTTGTTCAAATTCAATGCATTGTCGGATATGATCCTCTCAGGCATTCCATACCGATAAATGATTTTCTTCTTCAAAAATTGATTTACAACTGACTTCGTAACATTTGCGTAGGAAGTAGCCTCTACCTATTTTGTAAAGTAGTCAATCACCACGAAGATAAACCGATGTCCATTCGAAGCTTTTGGCGATATTGGTCCGATGAAATCCATGCCCCACATGGAAAACAGCTATGGAGACGTCATGACATGTAAAGGTGAGGGTGGCACATGAATTTTGTCCCCATAAATCTGACACTTATGGCATTTTTTGGCATAGTTGATGCAGTCTCCTTCCATAGTGGCCCAGTAATAACCAAACCTCATGATTTGTCTTGCCATCGTGAACCCATTTGCATGCGTACCACATACACCTTCATGAACCTCTTCTAGAATTAGCTTGGCTTCCACAGCATCGACACATCTCAAAAGTACTTGGTCTTTCCTTCTCTTGTATAGAACTTCCCCATCCAAAACATAGTCACAAGCTAACCTTCTCAAAGTTCGTTTGTCATTTTCGGTTGCCTGCTCTGGATATTTACGATCTCTTACATATCGCAATATATCTTGATACCAAGGGTTATCATCTTTTTCCTCCTCCTCAATGTTGCAACAATGAGCTGGGGCCTCATAGACACTCATTTGAATTGGTCTCATCTCTTCCTCTTTGTTTGCCTTAATCATTGAAGCCAAGGTTGCTAAAGCATCTGCCATCTGATTCTCATCTCGTGGGAGATAGTTAAAGGTGATGTCATCGAACTCTCTTAGTAACCCCAAAACTACCATTCGATAATTGATCAATTTAGGGTCTCTTGTCTCCCATTCACCTCTTAGCTGATAGATTACCAACGCAGAATCTCTATATACTTCTAGGGTTTTTATGCCTCTTTCTATGGCTGCTTGGAGCCCCATGATGCATGCTTCGTATTCAACCATATTATTTGTACAGTCAAAATCCAACTTGCACGTGAACGGGTAATGGTCGCCATTCGGGGATACCAAGACTGCCCCAATTCCATTTTCGACAGTATTAGAAGCCCCATCAAAATTTAGCTTCCATGGAGAATCTTCAGTTGCTGCTATACACATTAGCTCCTCATTTGGAAAATCAAAATTCAATGGCTCGTAATCCTTCAAAGCTCTACTGGCCAAGAGTCTGCCACCGCACTTCCTTTGATAGCCTTCTGACTAACGTAGACTATATCGAACTCTGAAAGTAAAATTTGCCATCTCGCCATTCTTCCATTTAGAGCTGTTGATTCCATCATGTATTTTAATGGATCCAGTTTTGAGATGAGCCAAGTAGTATGGTATAGCATGTACTGTCTTAACCTCCGTGTGGTCCAAATTAATGCACAGCACAATTTTTCGATTGGCGAATATCTCATTTCACAGTCAATGAATTTCTTACTGAGATAATAAATTACCTTTTCCCTTTTCCCCGACTCGTCATGCTGACCAAGCACACATCTCATAGAATTGCTGAACACTGACAAGTATAGTATTAATGGTTTATCTGGACTAGGTGGAGATAACACTGGAGTATTCAACAAATACTGCTTGACTTTCTCAAAAGCATTCTGGCATTCTTTATCCCAATTACCTTGATTGTGCTTTTTGAGGAGGCGAAAGATAGGATCACATTTCTCGATCAATTGTGAAATGAACCGAGCAATATAATTCAACCTTCTTAGGAATCCTCGAACTTCTTTTTGAGTACGTGGTGGAGGCAACTTTCGTATGGCTCTGACCTTGTCTGATTCAACTTCAATTCCCTTTTCACTGACTATGAAGCCTAATAACTTCCCCGATCTGGCTCCAAAGGTGCACTTTGCTGGATTGAGCTCCAACTAAAATTTTCTCAACCTTAAGAACAATCTTCTCAAGACCTCAATGTGTTCTTTTTCTGTTTGCGACTTGGCAATCATATCATCAACGTATACCTCAATGTCCTTATGTATCATGTCGTGAAACAAGTTTATCATGGCTCGTTGGCATGTTGCCCTTGCGTTCTTGAGCCCAAACGACATTATTTTATAATAAAAGGTGCCCCACAATGTTATGAAAGTAGTTTTATCCATATCCTCTGGATGCATCTTTATCTAATTGTATCATGAGAAGCCGTCCATGAAGGAGAACAATGAATATCCCGCTGTGTTGTCTACTAAAGTGTCAATATGTGGCAGAAGAAAATTATCCTTTGGGCTTGCTTTGTTTAGATCTCTGTAATCAACGCACATTCGTACCTTCCCATCCTTCTTAGGGACAGGTACAATATTAGCTACCCATTCAGAGTACTTCATTTCCTGCAAGAAGCCTGCATCAAACTACTTATTGACCTCATCTTTTATTTTCAGGACAATGTCTGGCCGCATTCTTCGCAACTTCTGTTGGACCAGTTTACATTCTTGTTTTATCGGAAGACGATGTACTACAATGTCAATACTCAATCCGGGCATATCCTGATAAGACCATGCAAAGATATCCTTGAATTCCTGAAGCAACTTAATCAAGCTACGCCTTGTGTCATTAGTGATCAGTGTTCCAATTTTCACCTCCTTCCCTTCCTCTAAGGCTATATTCTCTATTGCCTCTTTCTCATGTGGCATGATTTGTTTCTCCTCTTGTTTTACCATTCTTAGTAGATCGAGAGATACGTCACAATCTTGAACATCTTCAAAATCCTGAGGCTCCTCTAAACACATGTCTTTCTCACAAGAGAAATCAAGAGCGGCAGTATTAGCACTCATATCATTGATATCTAGAGACCTGTGAGGGGTATGAAAGAATATACAAAGAATGAATGAATTTAAAAATGATCATTTATGTGCTATGAATAAAAGAATAAGAGTTTGTTTAGAATTTAAAGGAATATTGGTTGATAAAAATGAGGCAATACTCTTTTAAATTGGTAAAAGTTATATTTTATTTGAATAATAATAGATGAACATAAGCCTATTTTCACAAATGTAATCTTACCACTCCTAGGCCCTAGAGTAATAAACATGTTTCGAGAATTACTCTGAAAAATTTCTAAAGACTACAGGAAGATCCTCCGCAGTCCAATTGTTCAGAGAGCTCCCCGGTTCGTAAGGGCGAATACCCTCAAGGAATTCCTGTCCCAACCACTCACTATGTACAACATTGATTTGATGACTCTCTTCTACCAGCAACCCTCTTGACTTAAAGGTTTTGGATATAGGTGGGAATGTCATCGGTTTCCACTCCACTTCTCCTCCATTCAAACGCGCCTTCCTTCTTGCTTGACGCTTTTCCATCTCTTGTCTCTTGTGTTTATGGTCTGGCTTGAAGCCTAAGCCAAAACGGTCCTTTTTTTCAATCAAATTTGGTATCTGAATCCCGCCTTGCAACTATCTCCCTAATCCTTTTCCTGGCAATGCCCCTTTCCCCATCATCATTTGCAGGGCCATCCTTGTTGCTCTAGACATTCTGGGAACCGGCACTTCGCTTCCCTCTGAAATGAAGGTAGCATTAACAATTTTCAAGGAACGAAAAGAACACTCGATAGCCTCCTCATTTGTCTCCACATAAGGAGCTTTACTGGTGACGGCTGCTATGATGTCCTCCTATGCATTGATGGTTATCAAGCGTCTATCTGTCACCAACTTCAATTTTTGGTACAGTGAAGAAGGCACCGCCCCTGCCGAGTGTATCCATGGCCTCCCTAAAAAACAATTATAGGAGGGCTTGATATCCATTACCAGGAAGTCAACTTCATACGTATTTGGTCCAATCTCCAGAGGGATGTCAATTCGTCCCATTACTTTCCTTTCAGTTCCGTCAAAGGCTTTTACCACATTGTGACATGCCTTCATATGCGAACTGTCAATGGGCAACCTATTCAAGGTGGATAGTGGCAGGACATTCAAAGCAGAACTATTATCCACAAGTACACTTGGAAGTGTGTATCCTTTGCAACGCGTGGTGATGTGTAAAGCCTTAGTTGACCCTATGCCCCCAGGTGGAATTTCATCATCATTGAAGTAGATGAAATTATCAGCGCTGATGTTATTTATCAACCGGTCCAACTTATTGATAGATATATCGTGAGTGACATATGTCTCGTTGAGTACCCTCATCAACGCTTCCCGATGTACTTCAGAGCTTAACAATAAGGCTAAAATCGATATGCGTCTTTGGTTGCTTACGCAATCGCTTCGACCACATCAGTACTCACTATGCTTAAGGAACTTTAGAAATTCCTTAGCCTCCTCCTCCCTCACTGGCTCGTTAATAAGTACTTCGCTCTTTTTCTCTTTTTCTACCTCCACACTCTTGGATTTTGTGGGCTCTACTCTGATGTTCCCTGTATCATAATGTTTTCCACTCTGCGTATTGGAACCTTCAATTTGTACATCTTCAGATGCGCTAGCTACATTTCCTTCCTCCGGCACTGTCACGCTACAGTCATAACTCCATGGTACTTTCTTGCTATCCTTGTAAGGGAAAGGAGTAGGTGTATGGATAATGACTTTGGGTGTGGCTGGTGTCCCCACTTCATTATTCCCCATAAGGGAAATAATGATCCTTGGTCTACTAGTTCTTTGCTGTTCATTTTTCAGCGCATATACTTGCTTTTCGCTAGAACTGCCTTCATAAACTTGTAGCTCTTTGTTGTCTATAAAGCCTTGCACCAAGGCCTTGAATTCCTTGCAATCTTCATGGATCTCACAGTAGTCCCTCGTTCTTTCTCTCGTATTTTTAGAGGTCAACATACCTCTCTTCATTATCTCCTCCCAGATTACCCTCATAGGCATCCTTATCTCATCAATATTTTCTTTTTCCCTTTTTCCATCGGCTTCACCAATGGCATTTACTCCCTGATTGTCATGGTTCGGTAAAGGGTTCTCAGTATTTGAGGTACTCTCAAATTTCAAAACCCTATTCTTGATTAACCTCTCTACGGCTTTCTTGAATCCAGTACAATTCTCAATTGAGTGCCCCGATATTCTAGCACGATACTCACATCTGGCATTTGCATCATACCATTTAGGATACGAAGGTTGTAATGGTTTTAAATGGAAAGGGGCTATAGCATGCGCATCATATAGATTTTGATAGAGCTCCCTATACGTCACAGGTATAGGTGTAAATTGCATCCTCTCATGCCTAGTGTTGGATTCCTGCTTTTGAGAGCCTTGTTGCCCAACTGTGGCTACTTTGAGCTGGCTAACTGTGACTACTTTTGAATTAAAACCACTTGTATTGTTTACCTCATTGTCTTTTCTTCTTGGGGCTGATCTTTTGGCTACCTCCCCCTCAATTCTTCCCCCTCTTATGGCATTCTCTATCATCTCTCCTGCCATAACTATGTCTGCAAAACTTTTAGTAGTGCTTCCAATAATATGAGTAATAAATGGGGCTTTCAGAGTATTAATGAATAACATAGTGGTCTCATTCTCCAACAGTGGTGGTTGAACCTGCATCGCTACCTCTCTCCACCTCTGTGCATATTGCCTAAAATTCTTATTAGGCTTCTTCTCCATGTTTTGCAGGGTAATTCTGTCAGGGGTCATGTCTGTTACATGATTGTACTGTTGCATGAAGGCTTGTGCAAGATCCCTCCATGAACTTATTCTAGCCCGGCTCAACTGATTGTACAATCTGGCTGCCGCACCTATCAAACTATTTTGAAAACAATGGATCAACAGCTGATCATTGTTTACATACCCCGTCATCCTTCTGCAAAACATTGTGATATGGGCCTTTGGGCAAGTAGTGCCATTGTACTTTTCAAATTCTGGCATTTTAAATTTGTGAGGTAACACTAGGTTTGGGACTAGACTTAAGTCCTTGGCATCAACCCCATGATTATTGCCAGTGCCTTCCAAAGCCTTAAACTTTTCTTCTAACCATCTGCAGCGTTCATCCAATTACCTTGCAGCTTCGGCCTTCAAATCCTCTTTTTCCACCATATCTAGATCGGGAACAAGAGGATTAGTAGGATTGTCACCCATATTAAACCCTGAACCAACCGAAAATTCACATGGACACTAGTACATGCTGAGGCTTCACAGTAGTAGATGGCCTTCTAGGAGGTGCCTCAGTTTGCAATGGTACATGCGGCGGTGTAAAACCTGGAGGAGGACCCTCATTTTCCTCTTGATGATGGCCATAAGAGCCTTTCCCTTATCGGTGCCCTCGAGAATCGAGCCATTTCGGCCATCATATTCCTCTGAGCTTCCATCATTTGCTCCCTCATCTCATTCTGCATTTTAGCCAACTGCTCTTGCAACTGGTTTTGCATATCCTTTTGCAACTGCTCAAACCTTTGATCCATGTTCTTAGTTTTAGTGTGAGTGTCGTAAGGATGTGTAATTTCCAGATTTTCTTTTCTACTTTTATAAAGAAACTTTAACTAATTAGGGTCTTTCTATAACCTTGAATGCATATGATATGATGTAATGCAAATGCATGAATGCAACAAAGGCATCAATCTCGATTCAATCTCATTTAGAAAACTTTATTTAGAAAAACAATATCTTTACATGTAAATGGATTACAAGTACGCTTTCGCCCTAATGCCCAAAGTTTTAACTCTATCTAATAAAAAGGCTAACTCTCTTCGTATGTCTGACGACGACCCACACATCAGACTCAATACATCGGCTCGTACTGCCAAGTCCTGCACATATTCAGTAACCTCTCGGATCTGGGCTATGGCTTCTCCCATGACATGATCCCTTTCTCTAATCTGCCTCTAGACTAATGAAGCTCTCCCTTTAGATAATCTCATTGCATTTCGAGTTGCTTGATCTGAAGTTTACCTTCCTGCAATGCTGCTTCCAAATCTTCAACTTTACTCTTTAGCTCTTTTAACTCGATCGTAGAATCATGGTTGCGATGCCAACGAAGGGATCTTCCAAGCTCAGTTATTTTAGACTTCAACCCTTTATTCTCTTCTTCTAATGCCAAATTCTGTGATTTCATCTCCCGAAACTTCTTCTCCCAGTACTCAGCTCTAGCTTTTCCTTCTTGGACCTCTTTCTGCAACCGATCTGAAGACCCTCCTACTCTCGCTCTTCTCAAGGATACCTGTGCCTTTTTGTAGTGTTCCTTCAAATCATCTCTATCCTCTTCGATTTTCCTCTTTTTCTTTCTTTCTTTTTCGAACTCCATCTTCTAGACATCAATGTCTAAACTCAAGTACATTTTTTCTTCTTCGAGCTTTGCTATCCTTTTCTCAAGCTCTAAATTTTTCTTTTCAAATTCCTGTTTCATAATTTCTAACTTCGAGGGCATTACTTGTAAATATTCCTCTATCGGTCGAGCTACTTCCACGCTTGGCTTGGAGATGTTATCGTTGATCCTTCTGCCTCTCCATTCAACATATTCTGGAGTCGTAGCAAGGCTAATAGCTACTCCTTTCAACTGACACGTCTTGTTCCAAGAACTAAAGATCTCACCGACCCTTTTCTTATAATCGGCTCCTCTATATGCGAACTCACTTTGAGTTAGCCCATGAGTTGTTGGCACGAACTGCCTCAAACCAAATTGCCTCAACACAAGCAAGGGGGCATAACCAATGGCACCCCAAATTCCCAATAAAGGGACCCAATCGAAACTACCGCAACGATAAAGAATCTCACCAGGAATCATCCACGGAGCTCTCCACTCAACATCTTTCGACTGAAGATTTTGAAGTAGTGCTATCCAATTCTCCTCTGAAATATCAACTCTCCTAGTTGAAGCGACTATGTCCTTCAGCAGTGAGTAATCCTAGAAGAAAACCAGACAAACGACCTTATCTATTAATCGAAAATGGCTATAGAACCAAGCTAGAAGCAATTGTGCACAACCAACAAACCTGCCTGCACCAGCTTTCCTACATGTGCCTAAAGACCTAAATGTCTCTGCCAAAATCTCAGGGACAGAAGTGGCCCTCTTACTGAGTCAATGGAAAAGATCCGTGGTTGCCTCATCCACATATCCCAAAGCCCTAGGGAACACCATCAATCCGTACAAACTTAAGGCAAAAACATCTACCCTCTTTGTTTCATCACGGTGTGTCAAAATCAGACCCTTCAAAGCATCCCATGAAATGCACTTGCACTCGCCCTTCTCTTTAATTCTTGCAGTAATCCACTGCTCGCTCATCCCTGTAATAGCCATCAATTTCTTCCAAAAGGTAGGGACATTAGTTGCTCGAGAATAGATTCTATCAACCTGGAATTTGGGACAACGTAACAAGGTAGTGTACTCCTCCACGGTAGGTACCAAGTCTACCTCCCCAAAAGTGAAACAACTGTACGGTGGGTTCCAAAACTGAGCGAGGGCTCGAAACAAATGCTCATCTACCTGAACATCGAGCAAGTAAGGTAAGTCTCCGTAATTACCATAGAATAACTGTTTGGTCTCGTTGCCCCATTGATCCCAAATTTCCTTAAGCTTTTGGAGATTATTCTGTGTGACACTGATACGAGTGTACTCCGATAGCTCCGACATGTATCCCGCAGCTATACTATCTCCCTTTTCTAATTGAGTTTGCTCAGACCATCCATGGACGTTGGCGTTGCCCTCCACTCTATCAAGAAGTCTATTCTCCATAATAAAACTCTCTAACTTAGAAACTGACCGTGAATCGATACCTTTGTAAATGCAAAATGTCATGCAATCAAAAGAAAAGAAATAGTCAGTATCACATAATATCAATAAATCTCAACAATAATTTATAAGGGTAATATCTAAAGTTTAACTCTATCTAAGTTGGGTTCTTACGGTTTTTTTCTAAATGAGGTTGGTTCTAAAGTTTGAGGTACCTAAACCAGCAGATTCCTCGATCCTCACCCATTATAGGCTCATTTGACTCGAGTTCAGTTAAGGGGGACACATTTCCCTATGGCTACACGGAGATGAAAATCTCACGAAACCATAGGTACGGATGTATCCCGAAAGTGATCCACTATCCTGCACGGAGGCGAAAACCTCACGAAAGCGTAGCTTCTCACTCCCACTTAAAGGTGTGACCACAACGGTCATGCAAATACAATGCGTATTAGAATATAGCAACACATGCAATAATACAAACACATGTAATGCAAAGAGGATTAAATTTTAAAATTTTTAATTTCCGATAGTAAGACAAGAGATAATTAATTACACGGCTTGACTCTCTTATTAGTCCCCAGTGGAGTCGCTAAGCTGTCGAGACCATTTTTAAATCGGGTTTTTGGAAAATGGGAATCGACTTTAAAAAAAAACGAAAAACAGGAGTCGCCACCAATCTTTTTAGGTGTGATTGGATCACCTTTAAAACATTTGTTTTAAAATCGTTGGTTTTGGTCTACGAAATCAAAAGAATGGGTTCGAGTCGGTTCACGCATGCGAGGAAGAGTTAGCACCCTCGTAACGCCCAAAAAATTGGTACCTAATTGATTATCAAAATGTCTTTAATGTCGAAAATTAAAAATTTAAGATGTAATCCTCTTTAAAATATTTGAAAATTTGGGTTCACTTATATCAAAATATTTACTATAAGTTAGCCTTTTTTAGAAATCCCTATCTCGAAACAACAAAATGCTACATCCAGTAAGTTAAGACATATCACTTTGCGGTTCCAAGACAGTCACTTATATTTTGAAAACCCTTAAAAACTTAGAAGGGTACTTGACTATTCGAACTTAACGAGAAAAGTTGCAACCCAATAAGTTAGGGCACTACTTTTTCGAAATTTCCAAACACCAAGCATTGCCTTTATATTTTTTGAAAATTTTGGAGCCTTATCTTTTTAAAGATGATGTGTGGAGAATTGTATTACATCATAATAATATATTATTGTAGGAGGTAAATAATACGTGCATTTAAACAAAAATGAAGGCAATGATAAAAAGATCGTGTATTAGATACATACATATAAAATAATTCATATAAAGCAAATATTAACAGTATGTATTCAAAGATATATATAGCATGTATTGAGAATGAATAAACAAAATATACAAACATACAAAGTAATAATTAAATAATGCATGATATATAAGAAAGTAATAATTAGATAATGTATGACATACAAATAGAAGAAATATAATATCAATATGCATGTTTACAAAATATAACATATAATAATAAAAATAACATTTAACGCACCCATGATACATACAATATAAAAATATATAAAAGAACTAATATATATAAAAAAAATTAATAATCATTAACAAAGTATGCATATAATTAAAATGTGATATTAATAATTTCAAAATAGTATTTTATATAATATGTAATACATAATAACAGAATTTAAAAAATATATTGTTTTAGAAAAATAATATATAAGAATTTATATTTATAATAATAATTATAATGTAAGTTTAGCATAAGATAAAATAAATAATTAATGATGAAATATACATGCTATACAAATTATAATGTCGCAATATCCTTAAAATATGTAATAATAGAATATGAATAAAGTAATTATTAATATATAAAAGTAAGTATGTAATACAAGTAGGGGTGAGCAAAATCCGATTCGATTCAAAAAACTCGATAAATTTTTCAAATTTTGAATTAAATAGTTCGAGTTATTTGAGTTAATCAAATTATTTAGATCAACTCGAATAAAAAATTAAGTTTTTCGGTTTAATTCGAATATGAATTACGCAATTCGAGTTATCCGAAAATTCGAATAAGAAAAAGTAAAACTATGCGTTTTGATAAATGTTTACATTTTCTAAAGTTAAAAGTCAAAACCATTAAGTTAAAAGGCAAAATTATGTTGTTTTGATAAATGTTTATTCATTAAGTTAAAAGGCAAAACCATTATATTGTTTATATAGTTAAATAATTTTGTACTTCGTTTACTAGTTAAATAATTGGTTCATGTAAATGCAACATTGAGTGTAAATAATATGATTCGTTAACTCGACTCGTCTCGACTCGAAAATTTTTGACTCGATTCGATCCGATTCGAAAAAAATTCAAATTGAGTTCGGTTGCTAAAATAGGATTCGTCAAGTCGACTAACTCGAAATTTTTTGACTCGATTCGACTCGACTCGATCGAATACTCACCCCTAAATACAAGTTAGAATCTTTAATGATAATAACATATAGGTAAAAATAATAGTATAAAAAAATGACATTAAAATATAAAATAATATATAATATGTATGTATAATATATAGTATACATATATGTATAAATTATTAATATATGACATAGATAAAAATATAATAATCATATAAATAATAATGTAAAATAATAATAATAATATATTGTTAAAATGAAAGATAATATAAAGAATAGGATATTAAAACATTAAAAGATATAATATAGTATAGATATATATAGGAAAATAATATATGATAAAAATATAAGTAATATTTTAATAATAATATATGTGTAGTTTTTTAAAAAATAATAAATAAATTATATAGAATAAAATAACAAAATTTAAAAGTAGTAAAGCAAGGATAAAAATTGAATTTAAATAGAATTATAAGGCCAATTTATGAAATAGTATAAGTTCTGGGCCTAATTTGCAAGAATTAAAACGGCTAAGGACTCACTGGGCAATTTGCCCTAATCCTAAACGACGGCGTTTCGAATATGTAATAACCGTTAGGACTAAATTAAAACTAAAACAAAATAATAGGGCTATATCATGAACAAAATAAAGCTTAATTGTAAACACAAAAAGGGGAGGAAAGATCAATTGGGTAATTAACCCAATTTTTAAGAATGCGCGGATCCTCCCCGGGTAATCGGGTCAACGCGCAGATTCTGGGGTCTAAAACGTCGCAGTTTTAAGCTTATCAGACTAAGCTAAAACGGTGTCGTTTCTGTTAGGCTATATAAGTCAAAACTTAAAGCTTTGAATTTATTTTTACACCGTTCATAAAAAAAAATTTAGAAATCCTCTGAAGAGGATTGGGATCGGTCTGGTCTTCAGCCCCCGAATGTGATGCAGGGCCTGCACACGCGCCTCATGCGCCGTCATACACGGAGGTTCGAGGGCTAAAACCCTCGTCTTTCCCCAGGTAATCTCTTCTCCTCTAAAAAGTCCTATATTTTTGCTAAAACAGTTTATATACATGCATATGTTGCAGAAGATAAAAATACACGGTTAAATCACCTTTTCTTTGAAACTTTTTGTATTTGCTTTCTTGTTTTCTGTATGCGTAATCGTTACAAGGGTTACAAAGGGCTTTTTATAGCCACGGATTCATTACATAAGGAAAGAAATCTCCGATTCTATTCCTTGTCTACTGTATCTCTGATTGCTATGCTGTGATTTTCTTGCCATTTTATGCTCTGCTTTTTCGCGTATCTACTGTTTGTTTCCTTTTCTTGCAGGCAATCGAGTGAGGGATCCGGTAGTGACCGTGCTGGTGTAGATGCGCGTGCTGATCACGGAGGTTAAATCACGACGCTGATGGAGGGTTACTGAAACGTCGTGAGAGACGAGCAGACGCGTCCGTTTGAAATTGCTTCTGGAAGCTTCTATTTGCGGCGCGAGGAGAAAGGCAGAAACACTAGGGTTTCCTGCTTTAGTGTAACAAGCTAGGCCAATTGGACTTTTTGAATTTGGACTAGCTAGTTTAATTGGGTCACGGGTGTTTGTGGGTCTGCTGGGTAGTTTAGGCCTGATTGGGTTATAAGTGTAACGGGCTTTGGGCTTATCAGGCTTTGAAGCCTGTTTATTTTGTAAATGGACTGTATAAATGGACTTTTATTTTTAGTTTATGGCCCGGACGAATTTGGGCTCTTACACTAATCATCCTTTTCTTTGAGACTTGTAGTGAGACTCTCCACTGTCTTTGCTAGAGATACCACTTATTCTTCCAAAGATGTGGTGTTGGTCGTCATGACATTCATCACTTTGAAATTGGGTTTTGATGGAGATGTTGGAATGGTATGTCACTTAATTAAACATTTTTTCCCTTGAATGATAAGTGGCGAGCTACACTTGATCTATGAGGAGAAACTTCTTCTGGCTCATAATTTGGTGAAGAAGAATCACAGAGTGGGTTATCAGTGAGCATTGAAGAAGTTTGACCGAATAACTCAATAAGAGCTTTCGTCTTCTGTCTAGTGATAATAAAGCCGAATGAGTTGCAGGATTAGCTTGAGTGAGCTTGATGATGATGATCTTTGAGGCCATTGCAACTTTGAACTTTGACTTTTTGAGAAAAGATATGAAAGATAGAGATTGTCCCATCAGGCATGCCAGAAATTTGTACACACAAATTTCTAGTGAAAAGTTGACTTGAAAATTTAGAGTCAAATTTATTGATAACTTGAGAGAAAGTTACAATCTTTAAAATTTTGTACAAAGAAAAATTTATTTGATTCTTCTCTCTAGTTTGACTTTGATCCATGGGTCGTCTAACTTGATCTTAGATGTATGTGGATTGCTTTAAGTGTCGTGTTGACTTGCTTTTAAAATGGGTTTAGACCTCCTTTCTTCAGTTGAAACAAATCAAAATATGACTTTCTTTAGAAACAACTTTTGACTTCTTCCCTACGGTTGAACTGGATCGAAAGACGACTTTTCTTCAAAATTGATGTGGCGTTCTTCATAATTTCTTTAAGTTCTTCTGGCTTTTTTAAAGAATTATGTAGAGAATTTCTAGGCTTTTTCTTAAACTTCTAACCCTGTAGAATGGCTTGGGTGACCCTTTTTTATAATGTCAATTACTTGAATAAAAGAGAGTTCTCCATTTGATCCAATCACATGAATAAAATAAAGTTCTTGCAGAATTTAACTGCTCCATTTAATTGTTCTATAAGAATTTAAACTCTTTTGTTTTTCATTTATCTCTTATTAATTTAATTAATTAAAGATAAAATAATCATTTGATATTATCACTTAATTATTTTAATTTTAATTAATGATAATATAAATTTTTAATATTTATCTCTTAAAACTTTAGCTTTAATCCATAGTAATTTTAGCTTAACACAATCCAAATATTTTCTTCATCTATCAAGCTTATTTTAATTAGAAAATCATACCATAAGCTATATATATCATCACTAGTCAACAACATTACTTTAATAGTTAGTCAATCCCATTATGACACAATATCCTCTTTACATCTAAAAATTCATGTCATTTTCACATTACTAATTAACCATGTTAAGTCTCACCATAACCATTTCACATGGTAAGATTGTCATTAACTATTCACACCTAATTTCTTACTTACCCAATTAATTAGTTAAAGTATCATTAATAGAAATATCCAATTAAGGTAAAGAGGTTTCTATGAAAACTTACCCTTGAAAATGAACAAAACAAAAGACAACTCATTTCTTCATTTTTACAGAACTGTTTTTTCTCTCTTTCCTTGAAGCTCCTTTTTTTAATTGGTCTCTCTTTCTCTTCACATTAAATACCCATAAGAATGAATGATCACCTATCTGACAAACATAAATTTCTTAAATACATATGATAAGAACTAACTTTTCTTTCTTACCTGCCTTTGAGTTTTCTCTCATTAACTTTAGCTTTCTCTTACTATCAAGTGAAACATTAGATTTTAAATGGAGAAGATGATGATGGATACAAGTTCAAGAAAGAGTAAATTTTAGTGAAAGAATCAAGGTTTAAGGTTTGAAAGTGGTTGAAGAAAGACATTCAAAATGACAAGAGAAATTTCTCTTCTTTTTCTCTATGGTGGTTGAATTTTGCTAGGGATGAATGCGAGAAAAATTCTCACATTTTTTTTGTTTTATTTATTTGAAAGGGAAGAGTCAAAGTGAACAAAATTTGTGGTCCAAAAATCACTCTTATTTTTAAAACTCAATCTAATAACTAATATTATAACACCTTATCCGAATCAACAATAGACACAAACAAATAATGTCACATTTAACCAAAACCATCATTTAATGAATTTAATAAAATATCACTAAAACCATTTCTAATATTTTCAAAGCTTTAAACTCATTTAAAATCATATTCAATCGACACTTGGACATGGCCAACATATAAAACCAAATTTTGATTTCTTCAAGTGCTTAAAATACATACTTTTGGAAATAGATCATTATACAAACATTTTTAATGTTTTATAAATCATTTTATGTTACATGGAAATCCTTTCGAGAAAAAAACTACAGGCAGAGGAGAAAAAATTTACTAATGTTGAAAACCGAATACAAGAGGAGTTTCGACTACATTTATTTAAGGGTTGAAAAACCCTATTCTAATCAAAGTCAAATTGTAGAAGTATAGTTCTACACGGACTCAACTTTTGCCATTATATTTATTTCTTCAAAAAATGACAAGATTTAGGTCACACAATCTCTAACACTTTAAATCATTTTTAATGTTCTGAAACAAAAATTTTACTAAAATATAAAAATAATTAAATTTATCTTTAAACTCCATCCTTCACCAAATATAAATTAGTATTTCTAATTTAATTATTTTTAACAGAAGCCTATGTGGACTCTTAATTAACATATAATAATGTGGGTTTCCAAGTTAGATGATATCATATGTCTGCCAATATCACATCAATTTTCATGCTTATTTATTTTATGGAATAAATAAAGTATATTAAGAGAAGGCCCAGTTTATGATTAAAATAAAATTGGGCAATCTTGATTTAGTGTTGTCTCTTCCATTTTGCTTCCACTCTTGAAACACTATGATGGAAATTGGAACCCAAAACTTCACAATCAAACTCACATTTACTTATTCAATTTATCTTCTACTAATTACTTGGTCATTAGTTTGCTCCTATTCCTTATCCAAGGTTGATTAATTAAGTTAAAAAATTTGTATTTGTTGGAATTTTTAAATATAAAAGGTTAACAGCCTTTCAATTTCAGGTGAGAATGCACCTAAAAATTATTGATGTGATAAAGAGATTCTTTGTTGCCTATGGATATAATTAATTAACTAAAAACTAAATGGTTGTTACTTTTTTTATTATGCAAGTATTCGATTT
This sequence comes from Gossypium anomalum, assembly GCA_025698475.1. Taxonomy (NCBI): domain Eukaryota; kingdom Viridiplantae; phylum Streptophyta; class Magnoliopsida; order Malvales; family Malvaceae; genus Gossypium; species Gossypium anomalum. The sequence goes on from CM046964.1 coordinate 67,956,668, forward strand.
AATTTTAACTTAATTGGTATCGATATTATTATTAGTGTAGGAGAATGTGGCTTCGAGTGCGTTGAAACGAATTGTCCTCATATTTAAGGGTTGGGAGGGAGGTATGAGTAGTTCTAAGTATTGTATATAACAATCTATAATTAGGGGTGAGCGTTCAATTAAATCGAGTGAAAAAAGTTCAAGTTAATCGAGTTTACGAGTCCTATTTTATCATCCTAACTTGATTTGAATTTTTTTTGCTTTGAGTCGAGTGAAATGAAATTCGAGTCGAGTCGAACCAAATCGAGTGAAATTGTTCGAGTTAAATTAAAAAATTAAACATGTCAAATTAAAATTTTGTTACAGTATAACTAATTCCATGTTAGAGCACATAAATTTGAAATCATATATATTTGAAAACTTTTTCAAAGCAAAATAAAAAAAAATACTTTAGTATAATAAACTTAAATTGAATCATTAATTAACTTATTTAGGTCCCAAAATTACTATTCTAGAAAAAAAAATTAGCTTTTTAACTTTCTTTATATATTTTTAGATTTTTTTTGAAATTTTTATAATTTTTTAAAAAAATATAAATTTTGGAATTTTTATAAAAATTTTGAAATTTAAAATTCATTTTGAATTATTTTGTAATTTTTGTTGAGAGAGATACCAATTTGTTCATTTTCAAAATTGATGGGGACCAAAAGCGTATTTACATCAATCTGTTATTTGAATTATTCAAATTGTAAAATTTAACTCAATTCAAACTCAAAACTCGATTTACTTGTTTGAGTTGACTCGAATAACTTGAAATTCGAATTTTTTTCGATTTTTTCGAATTGAATTGAGTTTTGCTCACTCCTACCTATAATGAGATTAATATTAAAAAAATTATGCACGTAATATCATAAAATTGAAATTAAGGGATAAATATTAAATTTATATTGAAACTTTGGTTTAATGTGCATTTTGATACATGAATTTTGATTTGGTGCAAATATACACATGACACTTGAATTGTAGTTCATATGTTTACATGAAACTTTGATTTTGATTCAATTGTATATATTTAAAGAAATGAATGCATACATTTATTTTCATACTGAATTAATATAATCGTTTGGGTATACAATATATCAATATAAAACAATACTAATTCAATAATGTTGGTAGTGATTTGTGAAAATTGAACCAAATTAAAATTTCATTTATAAAATCGCACAAAATCAAAGTTCATATATATGACAATACACAGTGAATTAAAGTTTATATATAATTTTAATATTTATCCGTTAAATTAATTAACACTTAAGTTTTAATTCAAATAAAATTTTAAATAAATACATTGTGTTTTATTATATTAATTTTTTATTAATTAAACAATATTATTGTTTGATATATTGACGGTGGAGCTTTTTAAACACCACAAGCAATGCTAAAAAATTGACATATGTCTCATTTATTTAATTTTTAATTTATGTAGTAATAATGGAATATATCTTTATTTTTTTATTTTTTTATATAATTAACAAATATGTGGATTTTTTAAATAAATATGTCATATTTATTTTATATTTTATTAAATTCCAAAGACTAAAATACTAAAAAGGCACTTAAACTTTGTCATTGTATTTAAATAAGCCTTTAAGTTTTAATTAGTACCCAAATAAGCCCTTAATCTTTAACTAGCACCTAATTAAACCCTAACTTTTAATTTATACATCAATAAACACTTGATATAAATCAATAATTCATTTGAAATAAGGGTTTATTTAAGTAAATAGGCACTTATTTGGGTATAATAAAAATAAAGTAGATTAAGTACCTTTTTAATATTTTAGCCAATTTTTCATCAAAAAAAATGTTAATCTCAAAGTTGAAAATGGATTTTACTAAGGGATTCATCCGGTTGGTTCGATTATTAATCGATTTAACTAAAATTTTAAAAAATTAACCATTAACCAAATCAAAATTTGTTATTGTTAACTTAATTGAACCCAAATAATTTCAGTTAATTCAATTTATTTTCATCTAATTGAATAAAATTAACCTTCAACATTTCTTTTAATAAATAATTAAATATATTCAACCAAAATATCAAAACAAACAAAGATTTAAAAGAAAAATATAATAAATATATTATTAACTATCAAATATAAAAAAAAAATACATACCAAAAGTCTAAAAATAAATAAAAATAAAAAATTTAAGAAGATTAGATTAGTCCTAACCAATAACCAATGTTACATTCAAATATCAAAATCAAGTTAATCTGAGTAAATCGATTAATCTCTTTAACCGAACTAAATTAATTTACAACCATTCAAATTTTTATGATTAACCAATAAATGAATATTTAAATTTTGATCAATTATATCTTTGCATTAATTTTTCTTTGAGATTATACAAGATTTGAATTTAACTTTACAAGAAAGCAATCAAGTTATAGTGCAAGTTGCAACTGTCAAATTATAAAAATATTGATAATAAGACAAAAGGGATTATTATCAAGCTTAACCCCCTTCCATGGTCAAGCTAGCTACAAAGTAGGAGTAATACTTCAACCAACTACATGTTCATTTTATATTTCATTGACTTAATTGGGGTCTATTATTGACCCTTACTTTCACAACATTAAAATTTTCTTATTCAATATTAGATTAACATGGTAGGAAGACGTAAGTTCGAATACATTGGAGCGTATTATCCTCTTATTTAAAAGCTAAAAAGAAACTATGAATAGTTCTAGACATCGTATAAAAAAGCACGGATAATCTTATCATATATTTTACTTCACAATCAAATTAATTATATATTAATGAAATTTTGTTTTATTCTTGTGTGAACCTAAAGAAAATAAAAGTAGACGCAAAATTGGTTTAAATATTCTTTTTGAACTTCTAAATTGTAAATTCTACATTTCACTTTCAATTCTGATGTGATGGTATATTTATACCATTAAACCATTTTTTTTAGTATATGAAAATTTAGGAAATTAAGGATAATTATATTATATATTAAATATTAATGATTTAATAAAAAAGTCACATTAAGATAAAAGAATAGATTTTTAAAAATTTGGTAAATTATACTTATAGTTATTCAACTATTAGTAAATTTCTTTTTTTGGTCACTCAAATTATATAATATGTAAATATTGAAAGTTTAGATTTTTTAAAATCAAGCCTAAATTGACATATTGTATAAATGTTGAATGCCAATTTTAAAAGCTGTCACCATTAGTCAGTTGTTGACAAAAAAAATTTGAATAGTTGAGTGATCATTTTTAACTTTTCATAATTGAACAACAAAAAAATTTTACTGATAGTTTAGTGACTACCAGAATAATTTACCCAAAAAATACTACTATTTGATTATAAAAATTGGTATTAGTCAATAACTTTCATGTGGGATTTCACATTGGGAATGAGGTTAATTTTTCACATAGAAAGAGAGAGCATTGGAAGCTTAGATTGAAAGATTTTGACCCATTTTACAAGCAATGGGTTGCATACCAAGGTTTATAAAGAACAAACAACAACTAATTAGGACTTCTTATTTGGCCATTAACCAAATGGTTTTCATTATTTCCATTAAATATTTTACCATTTGCTATCCCTCTAGCAGACAATATTGGTTAGCAAACTTAAGAATGGGACAATTATAATATAAATTTAGTATTAGCCCTTTTCATTTTGTTATCTAGTATTTCTAATATATTATTTTATAATAATAAAACTAATGTTGAATACATCATTATTGAGGTAAATAAAACTTGGGTAAACTATTTTGATATACACCGAACTATTAATAAGTTTCTTTTTTTATCACTCAATTATGAAAAATTACAAAATTGTTATCCAACTATTCATGCTTTTTTTGTCACTAGTCATTAAATGGCTAACAAAAAGTTATCATGATAGCTTTTATAATTGACAACGTTTACACATTGTGTCAATTGATTTTTTTTTTTAAATTTAATCATTAATGTTTACAATTACCTAATTTTATCCTTTTTTACACGAAAATAAGACTAAATTGACTCAATATATAAATGTTGAGGGCTAAAGTTGTAATTAGATTAATTTTAAAAGCTGACACATCATCTTTTTGTTAGCCATTTGACGGTTAGTGACCAAAAAGGAAAAAAAATATAATAGTTAAGTGACTATTTTGTAACTTTTCATGTTGAATGATTAAAAAGCGAATATAGTTTACCCATAAAACTTTCTATTGAGGGCTCAATAAAATTATTAATTTATTATTTACAATAATATTGTCATAAATGTAATAGCTAATAAGGGAGGTATCCATTTATATCAGTTTCGTAATTTTTTATATGATTAATGTTTTAACAATTCAACTTTTGAATTTATCAAGATATTTGTATTTGAAATGCATATTAATTTTTTAATTGATCCGATATCAATTTAAAATATTGTATATATATATATATATAGCAATTGAAAGTCTTGTACATAAAATAAATAGTTAGAAATTTTCAATTTCGCCTACCTTGATGTGTATGATCTACATGAATAAAGTACAAAATATGACAGTTAATTTATTAAAATATTAATGATATAAAAATTACAGAATGATGTAAATTAACTTTAATTTTACATCAGTATAATAAAATCCTCTCAGATTATAAATTAGTTTACTAGATGAAAATACTACTACTCTATATAAGAACTTCAAAAAAGAAATTTTGTAACATTTATTTGCCATTGGTACATGGTTTATGTGAAAAATCCCTTAGCTTTGATCAAACAAAACAGCCACAACTAAATGTAGAAATGCTTAGATAATCTAAAAAAATTAAAAATGAGTTATTGTGTTTTGTGATTAATATGTTTTTCTTAACATTAATATTATTATAGGTTTTTATTATATCTATTTTTTATACAATATCTAGAACTATCCATAGTCCCTTCTTAATCCTTAAATAGGAGGATCATGCGTTTCAGCATACTCGAATCCACATCCTTTTACACTGATAACAATATCAATGTCAGGCTCATTCTTGACATTTTGGGGCCTTAGGTGAAACAATAAATTGGATTTCTTTTAAAACAAATTATAAAATGTAATACAATAAAAGTTAAAAAATTTTTGGGACCCTAAGAGATGAAGCATTTATAGTGAAAAATTAAAAACCCTAAACATTTATTTAATTTATTTTAGTCTAAATTTTTTTCCTCACATTAACAGCTGAAATATTATACTTTTGAACCCCTTTCAACCTTGGACCTTGAACGACTACACTCTTAAACAACTCCCAAAATCGAATCTGGTCGATGCTAATAAGTTAAGACTCAATCAAATTGTGATTAATATGTAAATGTAAAAAAATAGAGGGGAGAAACTATTACTTTGAGGTTTTGAAACCAAGATACGGTATTACCAAAAAGGTTTTGAATTTGAGGAATTCCATATTCCAATGTTCATAAAATCAAAGAAATTGACTCATAGACTCATGTCATTTTTTTTATATAATACCATTTTCGAGATTATAAAAATTTGTATTTAAATATTGTTTATAATTAGACAAAGTCTGATATAGAAAATTCTAGTAAAGTAAAAACTGTAAATAATGTTTAAAATTATTTATGGTTACTCCTAATTTTTAATTAAGAGGGTAATACGTTTAATCGTATTCAAATTCACATCTTCTTGTATTAATAACAATATCATATCGACTGAGTTAAGACTCAATCAGTATAAATGTAGATAGATTTAATAATATTACATATGATACAAGAACAAAACTTGAATTAATATGTTTAATAAAAATATGAAAATAACATGAAATTTACATTATATTCAAGAGTGGTCAAGTGGGTCCATTTTTGGCATATGGAAGGAGAAAACATGGTTTTGGATTAAGGATATGATGATTAATAAATTTTCCTAAAGAAGGGTCTCAAAGGAATTTTCAGAGAATCTCATTAATTTGAATATAAATTTGAACTTATTGTGTTGTGTAAAATTAACAAAAAACTATTCAATCAGAAAATCAATTCAAGCACATAAAATAAAATAAATAAAATAAAAATAGGATTGTATAGTATTGGAAGGTTCCTTTGTCATTTTGCCTAAATTCTCATGATAAAAACAAGAGATATCCCCCATGATGAGAGTAGAAGCTTCAAAATTCAATTTGATTTTGAAAATCCCAAAAAGAAAATTCATTTTTATTCAGTTTCAGACGAGTGCTTCATCAACTTTTTTTTCTTCTTTTTTGCAACCACATGGATGAAAAGAATGATGTTGATAAAGTTGATGATGTTATGTTGCCTGGTTTTCGATTTCATCCAACGGATGAAGAGCTTGTAGGATTTTACCTCAAGAAAAAGATCCAACAAAGACCTTTGCCCATTGAGCTGATTAAACAAGTTGATATATATAAATATGAACCCTGGGATCTTCCAAGTGAGTTTTCATCTTCTGTTTGGCTTCCAAGAAAATAAAAACATAAGAAATTTCCTTTCTTTTCTTACTAGATGCTGTGAATATCTTACTCTTTTTTCTATTTTTGTATAAGCAGAGCTAGCAGCATCAGGGGAGAAGGAATGGTATTTTTACTGTCCAAGGGACCGAAAATACCGGAATAGTGCGAGGCCTAACAGAGTCACCGGAGCCGGTTTTTGGAAGGCAACCGGGACCGACAGGCCTATATACTCATCTGATGGCAGTAAATGTATTGGTTTGAAGAAGTCCCTTGTGTTCTATAGAGGCAGAGCTGCTAAAGGGATGAAAACTGATTGGATGATGCACGAATTTCGGCTACCTTCGATGTCGGACTCGATACCACCATCAAAGAAGCTCTTTGACAAAACCCTTCCTGCAAATGTAATGATTCTTGAATAATCATTGTCCAATCTTGTTTTTGATAATGAGTTGTTTGAAAATTTTGCTTTTGGTTCCAACAGGATGCATGGGCTATTTGTAGAATATTCAAAAAGAGTAGTACCATGGCTCAAAGAGCACTTTCCCACACTTGGATTTCCTCATCGAACCATGGTGCGGCTTGCAGTCAGTTCAGTTCGGAGAACATTTCCTGTACGACCGAAATTGGATCAACGATACCATTATGCAGCAACGGTGAACTACAACAAGACTGCAGTGCCGGCTTTTCGGCTCTAGATTTTCCTTCGTATAAACCATTCCATCAAACAGTCTATAGGCCATCTCCATTTCATTTTTCCAGCGGAGACCTTCATAACAACATGATGTTTTCTCAGCTTGACAACATGTCTGGCTCATCCCCAAAGTGCACTATTGATACCTCTTCCATGCTGTTGAGCCCACCGTTGATTAGCAATGCCTCAGCAAGTAACGATTTCCGAGGGCAACAACACCAATACGGAAACTTTTCGATCAGCTCGCCCCAGGACATGCAAGGCAATGGAGGTGGAGTAGAAAGCGAGGAAGGAACAAGGAAGACGTTGGATTCAATCCCAGACTATAACCATTTATCGATGGGGTTTCCTTTCAGATTGTCTCCAAATATGCCAGATTCATGGAAACCTAATCTACCATGGGATTCACCACAATGTCCTAGTGAGATGTCCACCACTTATTCAACTGACAAATGCTACACTTAAATCAGCTGTCGACTAGTTTTGGGGTTATTAAGTTGGGAACTAGTATGAACAGCAGACCTGTTTATGGTATTATTGTACAGTTTTCACATATTCCACCTAAATATCTTAGGCTGAATATTTATCTAGTATATTTGTTTCCATTTCCAAATGTCCGAAATCCGATCCCATCCCTAATAAAAAAAAGTTCAATCATATAATCACAGCTAGAGGGTTTAAAATTAAATCATAAGCACCTACAATCAGTTTTATATCCAATTTCATGTTGTAGGATTTACAGATGCCACATAATATGAACATGGCAAAAAGCTGTACATCAACCACTGCATTCGGGTAAAAGTATTATAGAAATTCTTTTATTAAGAATCAGATTACATTTTATTTTTTCCACTAACAAAATAAATAAATTAATCTTTATGTATTAGATCAAAGAGTAAATTGATTCTATTAAAATATTCATCCATTTATACGATTAAAAATTTATCCCTGAATGTCAAAATAAAATCCATATGCCCCATGCAACTGTATGATTATTTGATAACAATACTAATTATTTTTAACAGAAAAAATAAACTTACTTTTTACTAGAACGAATTAATTTACTCTTTAATCTTGCGTACAAAGATTAATTTACTCATTTTTAAATAAAATGAGCAAAATACAATCTATCCATACAAAAATATCAATGTACTTTCACCTCCAAATTCACCATTAGCTTCAATTGTCGATATGGATTCTGCTGTGTATCAGAAACTTGGGCTATGGTTGGCTGGAGATTATGTCTGAGGGTTTGCATAACCATGGCAATAACATGCATTCCTCATCCTTATTGTCATATAGATGAAAATGGACTTCTTGAACTCGAAACCGAAGATCCAAGCGTTCTATTTTCGGTTCAGTTGCTATTTTCAAAAGGACCACATATATCATTCCAGTTGCCTTTAAAAAAGATGGCTAAATTCAACTCAAAACCGTAACCCCAAATCCTATTTACAAGTTAGGGGTCAGGATTTGGAGTTTCGAGGTCACGAGCCATAGACTCAGGGCTCATGGTAGCAAACAAGAATATAATATCAATGCCTAATAAAAGAAACCACATCAACAAATAAAACCATCACTAAACAATAACCTTTCAATAGATTTGTCTTCAAGTGAACCAAGCAGTAAAATAACATCAGTATGAAACTACCAAATGAGAAAAAGTACTCAAAACTCAGTTCCACATTTCATCAATTCACCATAATAACAAACAAAAATTTCTCTCAGGTAAATCTAACAAGCCAAACACAATTCAGCTTCATCAGCATTTAAAATTCCTAGCTCTTTGAGGATTGCTTTTCCTTAGTCTTCTGGATTTTCAGAACCTTCTTCACAATCTTTTGCTCTTCGACTAGGAAGGCTCGAATTATCCTTAAAATGATATAAAAACCAGAAAAAGAGAAGAATAAGATTTTGCATCTATCACAACAAATTAAAAACAAGCTATTAAATCATGCACATAGTAGTACCTTTCTCTAACAGCACTTCCAGACAAAACACCACCATAGGCACGATTCACCGTCCTACGGTTCCTAGGCAACCGAGACCGCTTGTATTCAGCAGGTCTCAAGTGAGGAATCTGCAAACAAGCCATATAAGAAAACCATTAGAGCAAAGCTCAAAACTTCACAACTCGAACCCGATCAGCCACACATCCAGTGATAACTGAAACATAACTTACTCCGACAAGTAACATGAAAACAAAATACTCTTCATATCGATCAACAAGGTTTTACATTTCTACTAGGTATGCAGCAAGTATAGTAAAATCAAGTGAGACAGTTTGAATTTTGTAAACTGCTTCAAAGTGAAGTGCAATAAAGGGTTCCACAATAATGAATTTATCACCAGTTCCTAAAGTAGAAAACAAGTTTTGACCATTATTTTCAATTTTTATAGATCTGAAAACTATGAAACTAAACAAATCTTAAACAGTATCAGAATCTATGTTTAATTCGCTACACAAAGTTCAATACGCAAACATGAAAATGAATATAAACAGAGATACCCAAATCATCATTTTCTCAATCAAATAAACAAAGGCGTATCTACATTTCATACTCAGTCCCAACAATAGAAATCCAAATTTCCAACTAAAAACAAAACAACATAGCTTAAAATCATAATAATAAAATGAACTTACACCCTGAATTCGCTTTCCAGTAACAGGACACTTAGGCCCACTCGCTCTCTTCTTAGTAGTCTGATAGACCAACTTCCCACCTTTAAAAAAGAAAGAATGGATGAAAACCCATTATTTTCAAACTATTTTCAAAAAAATAACAAGAGAGCAGCAAAAGCAGCAGGCGTCATTGTGGGAACTTCAAAACTTACCGGGGGTCTTAACGACACGGTGTTGATTGGATTTGGTAGCATAGCTATGGCGAGTACGGTAAGTGAGCCTTTGAACCATTTTTGATAGTTTTTAAGGCTTTGGGTTTTATTTTCTCAGCTCTGGTTTCAGAAAGAAACGCGAAAGACACAACGAAGGCCAAAGGGGCCGAGTGAAGGAGAAAGGAGTCTATAAATACCCATTCTTTTGATGTAAGCCCTAGATCGGACGGTTCTAATTTGGTCTTTTTCTTATCAACGGCTAAAGTTATGCAGCACGTGTGCTTTCTGTTTAAAGATAAATAATTTTTTTAATCTTATTTATATTATTATTTAAACTTTTTACTGAGTTTAGTGCATAAGTCATTCGAATACCAACTCAGTTAAAAAATTACAAAAATATTATTTCGTAATTAAAAAACGTAATATTATTTGAAAGTATTTGTCATTTTACTTTAAAAAAAAAATAAAAAAATATACAAAATGTAAGATTCAAACGCACACCAAATGCATTAGTAAGACGTTTAATTTACCTGTCAACTAAAGTTTTATTTTGATATTTTTAACATTTTAATTTTATTATGCGCACTCTATTACCTTCATCAGTTGTATATATACACTTCTGTAGCGACGTAAAAATTTTGGTTTCGAGTCGCTAATTGTGGCGATTTATTGGACATTTAGAAACTAATTTTTGATTTTATTAAAAAGGGAGTCGCCACCGATCTTTTTTCTAGGTGTGATCGGACACCTTTTGGATTTCTTTTTCCTTAAAAACGAGAAAAAAGGTCGAGTTTAGGTCTACGTTAAAAGCCAGAGAAAAAATTAGGGTTCGGGAGTCGGTTACTCGCGAGGAAGGTATTAGCACCCTCGCGACGCCCAAAATTGGTATCTTATAAACACGTGTTATCTAGATTTTCAAAAATGCGAGTTCAATGTAACATTTAGTTGTGATCCGATCAAAACACGAGAAATTTCAAGTTTCGTTTTCTTTTGAGAAGGATATACCGTTTTAACACGAGCCGACAAATTCCATCCAACATAGCGATGAAATTTACGATTTAATGTTAAACCGATATGTTACCTCGATTAGTAATTAAACATAAAAATGTTCATGAAATAAGAATTTAAAATAAATAAAAAATGCAAACAATAACATTATCAATGAAAAATGTTAACATAATACTAGAGCGGTAGCAAAACAATAATAATAATATTTAAAAGAGAAAACCAAACATGAACAAATATAAAGTATATTTAATATAATTGAATATATGCAATAATATTAGGAATACTATGGACGAGGAAAATACATTTATACTAATAATAGTAAAAGATGTATGTACACCAAATAATAATATAATAAGTAACAAATAGGGAAAATAATAAATACAAAATCAATAATACGACATACACAAATAATACAAATAAGAAAGGTATATATATATGCATGATAAAATAAATATATTAAAATTAATAATAAATACAATATGGGTAAAAATAAATATATACATGGTATATACATAATGTGGTACTACTAAAAATATATATATACAGTATAGTATTTTTAAAAAGAAATATATATACATAAGATGGTATACAAATATGTACATAATATAATAAAATATATATATACATAAAATAGCGAAAATATATATAACTAGTAATGTTAAAGTATATAAATAAATATTGAAAAAAGTATTTACATAACATATATGAAAATATATATACATAATATTATATGTAAAAATATAATATAGTATTCGAAATATATACATGATATATAAACATATACGACACATATATATATTAGAAATGATAATAACAAAAAAACCATTAATACAATACATAAATACTTACATACATATACACAGATAAATATTAAGTGAAAAGCAATGCTAGTACTAATAATATTATTAATAAATATAATAATAATAATAATAGTATGTTAATAACAGAATAATAATATGGTAAAATAATAATAATGTATTAATAAGAATGATAATAATAAAATAAGATTAGAATAATAGTATTATAAAAATAGACATAAAAGAAATAGTAATAATAATGATAATATTAAGTATAGTATAAATAATATGAACACAATAGTAATAATAATAATTAACAATAATAATGATAATAATAATAATAATAATAATAATAATAATAATAATAATAATAATAATATGAAAATAACAAGAATATTTAAATGAGAATTGCAGATAAAGAAAAAAGGACCAAAATTGAATTAAAATCAAAGTTTTGGGGTCAAATCTAAAATAGAAATAAAGGGCAAAGGATTAGATTGTAATATGCGCATAACCTGGGGGGATCAAAATCGTAATATTTCCACATTCTAAAACGCAGCGTAGTATGAGGGGTCAATTTGTAAAACAGACTAGATTTCAGGGACAATCCGTAAATAAGTACAAACCTGATTTAAAATTCCAAAAAATGCGGAAGGATCGTGCGCGCAATTTACCCCTAAGAGCAAAAACACGCGGATCCTGAGTGGGTACGGTCGGGTCGACCCGATCCAGGGCAAAACGACGTCGTTTTATGCCCTGGATCCCAAGGTCAAAACGGTGCCGTTCCAATATTAGTATAAAAGTCAAATTTTTTCTGATTTTCATTTCATTTGTGTTTCATAGAAAAAAAAAAAAGAGAGGAATGAGTTGAGGGGCTCTGGGCATAGACGATTTTCGGCCAGGGGGGAGACGGTCCGATCGCCGGACGATCGCCGGAGCCGGCGCCGGCCACCGCATGCGGTGGCCGGAAAGGTAAAAAAAAATTCGTCTTTTTTTTTAATTTTTTTTACGCTTTTTTATTTTATATTTATGTGTTTATTGATATAAAAAAATAGATTCGAAAATAAAAATTGAAAAATAAAAAAAAAAAAGAGAAAATTCACCTTAAGTTTTAGTTTCTGATTTTGTAATCTAGGTTGTTCTCTTGCTTGGCTGCTATTTCGTTTATCTAAATGCTGAGAAATTTGCTATCGTTTTCAATTTTTGAACTGATTTCTTATTTTCTCTGTTTTTAAACTGCCGAACTTCCATCCCCCCTTTTTTACAAACTTCATTCGGGTTTTATAACCCTTTACAATCAATATGATATTGTTTCTGTCTCTTCCTTGCAGGTGAACGACGGTGGAGGTGACCGGTGGTGCAAGGAGTGGTGTTGTCAGAAGGCAGGTGGGGTAGGTGGGTTGGTTGCGGTGCAAGTGGGGTTTAGGGGCTAGGGTTTCTGTTTAGGGTTAGGTGTTTGGGCTATGTATTGGGCCCAGGGTTTGGGTTTTGGGCTGTTTAGGCTAGTTGAGTTTTGTTGTATTAGGTCTGATGGGTTTTTAGTGAGTTAGGTTGGGTTGATCTGTTTTGGGGTTGGTTGTAATTTAAAAGGGCCAAAATTGGCCTATAACAACTTCTATTTAAATTACTGATTAAGTTAGTGTCACGAGTCAACCAGGCACCAACTCGGTTAAGAAATTACGGGAATGTCCTTCCGTAATTAAAACAAGCAATATTATTCGAGAGTATTTTAGTTTTTCACTTTAAAAAAGACAAATAAAAATATACAAATGGTGAGATTTAAACTCACACCAATTACATTAATAAAACTTTTAATTTACTACTTAACAAATGCTTTATTTTAATATTTTCATACATTTTAATTTTATTATACATACTCTATTTCCTCCATCACATATATTTATACTATTTATTATGCCTTTTACTGAGTTAGTATCATCTATCAACCAGTTTCTAACTCAGTTAAGAAAATTATAGAAATATCCTTCTGTTATATTATTTGAGAGAACTTTATTCTTATTATTTTAACAAAAACTAATAAAAATATGCAAATGGTATGATTTAAACGCAAGCCAATTAAATTGGTAATATATTAAATTTATCAGTCAACCAAAGCATCATTTTAATATATTTTAAATATTTTTATTTTAATATGCACAATTATTATTTTCATCATTTGTATATCTATATATCTATACTTGTTATTTATTAAACTTTTTATTGAGTTGGTATCACCCATCAACCAGGTCCCAACTCAGTTGCAAAATTACGAAAAGGTCCTTCTATAATTAAAATAAGTTATATTATTTGAGGGTATTTTAATCTTTTTAGTTTAACAAAAAAAAACTAATAAAATGTGTATGATGAGATTTGAACTCATACCAATTAAATCGGTAAAATTGTAAATTTATTACTCAACTAAAATTTCATTTTGATATATTTTATACATTTTTATTTTAATATGCACTATTCATTATTTTCATCAGTTGTATATTTACACTATTTATTAAGCATTTTACTGAGTTAGTGTTACAAATCAACTCAACACTACTCACAATTGATGACAACGCCATGATAAATAATTATAGTGCATTTAGTATTGTTAACTGATGTATTTATGTGTTTAAAATTTGGTTTACTCATAATTTAATCTATTTTTTTAATTTTAATATCGTAAATATTTCATGTACTATTATGATCAATTAGTTTTAAACCATACATTTCGTTGTTTATTGTATTTTATTTTTAAACACATATATGTGTTCTAAATTAACAATTTCCACACGCATATGTATGTGACAAGATTTCTAGTATCAGTAATGTTGTTAATTGAGTTTGTGTCATAAGTCAACTTGACACTAACTCACGATTGATGACAACACTATGATAAACAATTGTAATGCATTTAGTATTGTTAATCCGATATACTTATTGTCACATCCAAAAACCAAGTTAGTAGAAATTGGGTTAGTGAATCGAGAATGGTCACGCCCTATTTTTTTAATTTAAGGTTGTAGAAGTAAATTGGTTTGGTTCAATGGTTAAGTGTTTTGGATGTATGCTTGAGGTTTTGTATTCGATTCATTTCCTTTAAATTTTTGGTTATTTTTTACCCTAAATCTGGCTAGTCTCACCTAGCTTATCTATAAAGTTTGTTTAGTTGTTAACAAGAATGCATCTGTTGGTTTAGTAGTAAGGATTTAGCTTATTTATATGTCCTAAGTTCAAATCCTGTGTGCAAAAGGAGAATTACTTTTGCTTCTCTTTGTTGTGCTGTCCATGCTTAGAATTAGATCAAATTCAAATCCCAACAACTTGATTTAAATAATATCATTATAGGATTTAGTGGGGGTTAATTAGTTTTATTTTCATTTTTGTTAAAAAAAAAGATTTTTCTCCTAAAATTTCGCTAAGTGTTATTCCCACTTTTCCCATTTTCGAATTTTGTTTTTCACTCCAGTTTCTCATTGCAGCAAAAACTTTCCTGTTGATTCTTTTTTCGATTTTTCCTTTTCTCTTTTTGGTTTCCATATTGTGCGATTGCAACTCTCGTTTTTCTTTCCTTATTTCTTTTTATTGCGGTTTCTTGTTATTTTTGCCATCGATTCAACCTTGAACTCTCTTGAACCACCACTAATCTTTGAGTTTTTGGCGTCGATTGTGCGTGCTCAAAAGTATTTTCAATTTTGTGGTTACATCTTCTTATAAGTACTTTTTTATTTATCTTTAAGGATGAGTGTTTCGTTTTGGTTATATGCAAAAGGGAGATTGCTGTTTGGGTTGATCGTTTAGTGTGAGAATGTGTTTGGTTTGATCAGTTTGTGTCTCTGTTTAAGTGTGGACCGAGAGGAGCATTGCCTTTAACGAATTAGTTGTTTTGGAAATCTCTACCTTTAAGGGTGAGTAGTCAAATGCCTAGGTTGATTATTTTTTGTAAACGAATGTTAATTGATTAGTTGGATGTTGTATGTGCAGACTTTGGTGTATTGTTGTTCTGCTGACATCCTAGAAGTAATTAGGTCTGTGGTGCTAACTTTAAACTTCGTAAAATAGTGAAAATTGAAACTGTTGACACCACACGGCCATTTACTAGACCGTGTGAGCCACATGGGATGTGCCAGGTAGGGCGTGTGGGCCCATTTTAAGTAAGTTTAGTTAGGGTCCATTTTGGATTACGTATTCGAGGTCAACAATTTCGTAGACTCTGATGAATGATATTTATGATTGTTCGATTAATGTAGTCTATTGTTTCTATTGTGTGTGCATATTTTTGTATAAATTGTATATATATGTGATCTGTAAATCTAATAGTATTGTTAGCATGTTTCTAGTTTGAGAAGCTTATAAATGAGCATGTTCAATCTGAATGTGTCAATAAATGCGTAATGACATTGCATTTGACATTATGGCGAATCTGATTTGTTATTATTGAATTTGACTCATCTGTTCTACAAAGCATGGAGTTCCATGTCTACTGAATTCTTTTTAATGTAAGATTGCATGGTCAACATGCTCATTGTTTTGATTATGTATTTGCATGCCATGTCACATTGCATGAGGTTGAGATAATATGGTAAGGAGGAAGTTCTGTTAGTTTAATGATCTACACTATCTGTTCTGGTAGCTTGATTACGATTATGGTGGCTTGACCACTCATATCTGTTCTAGCAATTTAACTGCGACTCTGGTGGCATTGTCCACAATTATATATTGGTGTGTTTTGGATGGACGAGTTTTGGGGAACTCTACTTGATGTGTAGCGGAGTTGGGTAAGAAATTTCTAAAAAAAAATGCATTGTGTTTTTTTGAAAAATACTGCATTGACATAATCATGCATTCTTAATTTTGGTCAGTTGAATGTTATAAAATTCTCTATGATATCTTAATCTGTTTATTGCATTATTTACTTATGCTTGAGTTAAGTCACACACTGAACTTTATAACTCACTTTATTATTCCATCTTCTCAGGTAAACCTTTGGACTTAGGATTGGGCGGCAATCGAGAGTTCAAATTGGTTATTAAGATTGTAATTTAATTTATTAAAGTAAATCTTCTGGCCTTTTTGAGTAATTATTGGATTTTTTTTGGTTTTGGATTTTTTATTGGATTTTTAGTTAAATGGCTTAAATAATAGGTCTGATCACTGCTTATTAAAAAGATGTTTGATTTTCAAAATAAAATAAGTTCTGAAATTTTTTCGCTGAGAAACAAAATAAACGTTTGAGATTTCAAAAAGACAAAATAAGTATAATTAAGATGTTTGGTTTTTATTGGTTGTGAATGGTGAATGTTTTCTTTATTGAAAATACTTATTTGACAATAGTTACATTTTCTAAGAATAAATCGAAACGAGTTTTACTAATTATTAATTCAAATATGTACAATGTTTTGGAAAGTAAATAATTTGGTTTTTGAGTAGGCAATGTAACATTCAAGATCCAGTTATAACGTTTAGGCTAGGTTTGGGGTGTTACACTTATGTGTTTAAATTTTATTTTACTCATAATTTAATCTAATTTTTTATTTTAATCTTGTATATTTTTTATGTGTTATTCTAATTATTTGTTTCAGATCATAGGATGTTATTTTTAAACACACATTTGTGTTCTAAATCCATGGTTTCTATATGCATACACGTTTGATAGAAATTCTAGTATATTCTATTATCTATACTATATATAAAGTGATTAACTGAGTTGGTGTCACAAGTAAATTCAACACCAGCTTTTTTTCTTTTCTTTTTGCATCAGTAGAACTGTTCTGTTGTAAAATACGAACCAGCAACAAAAGTTTAACATTACAACATTCTAAATTAAAACACGTTCCATCGCTAACAAACCTACGTTTACAACAAAATAAAAACTCACCACCAAGCTTTAAACATTTTCTAACGATAAATACCTGCAATCGCCAATGAATATGCCATTTCATTTCCTTTCTTATTAGCCATCGAGAAAACAACATTTCTAACCTTTAACTTGTCACTTTCAATACCTGCAAAAATTGCTTGAAGAGACCATGGTCTCATTGCCTTGTTAGCACACCAAGAAAACACCACCATTGAGCCAAGTTCAATATATAATGAATCATTAATTTTCCAGTTCATAGCTAAAAATACTTCCAAGCAACCTTCACCGCGCCAATCTCAGCCAAATTGGCATCTTTTGCTGCTACATAACCAGAAAATAATGCTCTTGTGACACCCTCCTTATCTCTCAAGACACCTCTACATCCTGCTCTATCTTCTTTTGCAATCCCACACACATTGAACTTTAACCATCCATGTGGAGGAGGCCGCCAAATTGATGCAGCAGGTTTGGATTTAATAGAATCAATCTTACACTTGTTCGGACATAACCACCAAAAATTCTCCTGCAAAATTACTTCATCATAAACAGATCTAATCCACAACAGTGCCCTCATCTTTGATTGAAAAATCAAATTTTCCATAGACATCCTCCTTCTTTCAAAAACCAAACCATTTCTTACTAACCAAACTGTCCAACAAGGTGCCTAAATTCATATCAACCAAAAACCTTTCCTAATTTCGGCCAATTTCACGTTGTTGCATAATGAGTAGAAATCCTCAAAACTACTAACTTGTTTTTGAAATTACTAAATACCCTTATTTTAAAGAATAATTAATATTATTATAAGGTTTTTTTGACAAGTATTATAAGGTTAGTTTCGTATAATCTTCAAATAAAATAAGTGAAAATTATTATTTGGGATTCAAACACAAGACCACCAAATTCATATAAAAAAATCCTTGCTATTTCATTAATAATCATTTATTAATATATTTACAAATATATTGTTTTAATATAAATTGTTTTTGTACACTCACTTCGTGGATGTGATAAAATCTAATATTAATAATGTATTTGATTCAGAAGTTAACTCGACACCGATTTAAAATTGGTGACAACATCATGATAAACAAATTAATCTAATTTTTTTCATTCTAATAACTTATGTATTTCAAATGTTATTATTAATTAGTTTCAAACCATAAGTTTCATTATTTATTGTATGTTATTTTTAAACACACATTTGTGTTTTAAATTTATGGTTTTCATACACATATGCCTGTGATAAGATTTTCAATCTTAATAATGTATTTGATTGAGTTGGCGTCACAAATTAACTTGACACCGACTTAAGATTGATGACAACATTATGATAAACAATTTAATCTAATTTTTTCATTTTAATAATGTGATATTTATGTGTTATTATTAATTAGTTTCAAACCATAAGTTTCATTATTTTTTGTATGTTATTTTCAAGACATATTTGTGTTTTAAATTTGTGGTTTCTACATGCATACGCGTGTGATAGAATTTCTAGTATAAATTAAAAAAATTTCAAATATCCCATTTTATTAAAAAATTATCTATAATCTAGATATTTTTATTAAAATTAAACTATGTTATATTCATGATGTGGGTGAAAATTTATATAATAAATTTATTAATAAAAAATTCATACTAAAAACAAATGAGAGTTTGGTTGAATTAATTTATAATCTATAACACATATATATAAGAATGAGTTTAGAGGAATTTTTGAACAGACGAGAATACTATTTATTTTTCATAATATTACTAAATTAAAATTTAAAAATAATTATAATATTTAATTTAAAATAATTAGTTTAAAAAGTTGGCGTAAAAAATGTGATAATTATACATTTAAAAATAATTATAATTTAATAAAAATTACAATAATTACTTGAGAGAACTCTAGCATAAAATATAAGAAAAAATTATGATAATTGTAACTGTAATTTAATTTACAGTTATTAATTAAAAATAATTATAATTTGAATTTAAATTTTTTATGATGTTAATAGAATAAATATAGTGTTAATTGTGTATTTAAATTGTCAAATACAATCGGATGAATGAGATTTAATTTGAGATTTAGGGTTGATTTGATGAAAGTTAATTGTTAATATTATTATTTAATTATGAATTTTCATGAAATCAACTCTGAAACCCGAATTAAATGTAGAAGCCTAAATTCTGCGCCATTTACAACTTTAACCTGGTTGGCCCAATAAACCCAATCAGCCCGCATCCATTAAAATTTAAACCCATTACATCAATACCCATCAGCCTAAGACTAACTAAAACCCAACTACCATGGCCCGATTTTGACCTAACCCATCCCTAATCAAATCAGAAAACCCTAACCCCTAGCATTCAGCGCCGAACCACCTACCCCAACCACCCTCTGTCACCACCACTATGGCCACCATCCCTCTACACCTGCAAGACAGTAAAGAGAAGAGACAGAAATAACAGAGAAAAGAAAACGACTTGTAAAAAATATAGGCTATAAAAAGCCATGAAAACAAATGTAAGAGGAGGGGGGGATTTTCTTTTCCTATGGAAATAAGAGAAAACGATCAAGCAAGAAAAAACATATATCTTAGCAATACCCAAAGCAAAGCCCAAATCGAGAAACTGAGATACCAAGGATCAAAATCTAAAAGCTAAAGGTGATTTTATTTTTTTTTATCTATTTGTGTTTTTATTTTTTCTATTTACTCTCATATATATATATATACACATATATTATAAACATATAAAAAATAAATACAAAAAAATATAAAAAAATATACGTACTTTTAGGAATTCCGCGGTGGCCGGCGACGGCAACGGTGGTGGTGCGCAGTGGCCCTCCTGGCCGGAATCTGGGGTTACCCAGAGAGAAAAGGAGAATTCTCCCTTCTTTTTTTCTGAAACAGCAATTAAATGAGCTGTTAAATTTTTTTTCTTGGGTTTTATAAGCTGACTAAACGGTAGCGTTTTGGGGTTCCCTCTCCAGATGCAAAACGACGTCGTTTTGGGGAGAGAACCCGTGACCCGACCCGCTTGGGAAGAGGATCCGCGTGTTTTTTTTAAACGGAAGGGCTATTTGTGCATTTAGCCCTTCCGCTTTTTCAAGTGTTTACAATCAAGCTATTTTTACTTTTAATTCGACCCTGATATTTGTCGCGCCTTTCAATTCGGCCCTCGGCTACACGCTGCATTTTAGGACGGGGGAATATTGCGTTTTCAGTACTTCCAGGTCGCGCGTATGTTGCAATTTAATCCTTTTCTCTTTATTCTTTCTTTAAATTCGCCCCAAACTTCGTTTTGTTTCGATTTTCGTCCTTTTTCACCTTTCTTTTTATTTATTTTATTATTATTTAAACTATCATTATTATATTTATTATTAATATTATTAGTACTAGTATTTTCGCTTAATATTTATATATAGATATACGTGTACGTATTTATGTAGTGTATTAATAGTTTTTTTATATTATTATCATTTCTAATACATGCATATATATGTTGTATATATTATATATATATTATGTATATATATTTTAATGTTATTAGTTATATATTTCTTATATTATTCCATGTATGTATTTTTATATCATCTTCTGTATATATTCTTAAATACTATGTTATATATATTTTAATACCATATTATGTATATGTTATTATTATATCTATTTTTATCCCTATTATATTTATTATTAATATTAGTACATATATTTTTTTATTATACGTATATGCATATATACCTTTTATATATAATATTATTTTTATATATATCACTATATTTATTATTATACTTACTATTTTCACTATTGTCACTTATTATTTTATTTTAATATTATTATGTGTTATTTGGTATACATACATCTTATTATTATTATTATTATTATTATTATTATTATTATTATTATTGTTATTATTATTATTATTAGTATATGTTTACTATATATGTATATATCTTTAATATATATATGTATATGTTTATATAGTATTATCAATAATTGCTTTGTAACATTATTATTATTTTTAATATGTATATATATATTTTAATAATTATATTATGTATGTATTTTTAACACTATTTTATGTATATACCTTTAATATTATCATGTATTTATTTTAATATTATTAGTTATAGATTTTTATATACTATTTCATGTATATACTTATATTATTCTCATTACTATTATTATTATATACGTATTCATATCATAATGTTTTAATTACCTATTTTTATATTATATTATATTATTAGATATTACTACCATTAGTATTATTTTTAGTTTTAATAAATATTCTAACATGCATATATATATATATATATACTTTATATATGTAACATATTAATAGTTATTCTTTAAATATTATTATTATTATCTTTTGAAATATATGTATATTATATGTACTCTTTTAACATGTGCTACATATATATGTATTCTTATTATGCATATGTATTTCTAATACTATATTATATTTTCATATATTATGTATACATTGTAGTATTATAGTTATATATTTTTATACGACCTTATGTACATATATTTTATTATTCTTGTATACACATTATATATATAGTATTATTTTAAAGTATGCCATTATATTTATTATTATATATATATTTATAAGTATATATTATGTACATGCTCTTAATGTTAATTTATATATATATATATATATATATATATATATATATATATATATTCAGTGTGTTCTAGTATGTGATACTGTAATTACATTTAGTCTTGTATGCATTGTTAATTGTTTTTTAACATTATTGCCATATTTGTTATTTGCTTCAATATATTTTTAATTTTTCCATTTATTTATTTTTATTTCATCTCAATTTTGTTTTACATTACTTCGAAAATCATATTCTTGTTTTCTAATTAATTTCAATAATCAAGGCAATGTACCGATTTAACATTAAGTCATCGAATTTCATCGCTATGTTGGATGGAATTTGCCGGCTCGTGTTAAAGACGGACCACCCTTCTAAAAAACCAAAAATACTAAAATTTCTCGTCTTTTCAATTGGATCATGACTAAATGTTTCATTGAACTCGTATTTTTGAAAATCAAGACAACACATGTTTAACGAGATACCAATTTTGGGCGTCGCGAGGGTGCTAATACCTTCCTCGTGCGTAACCGACTCCCGAACCCTAATTTTTCTCTGGATTTTCGTGTAGACCTAAACTCAGTCTTCTTTTGTTTAAAAAAATAAATTTATTAGGTGTCCGATCACACCTAGGAAAAAAGATCGGTGGCGACTCCCTGTTTTAATAAAATCGAAAGTCGATTTCTAAATTTTTAAACTTTTTAATAAATCGCCACAATTAGCGACCGAGAGCAAAATCTTTACGTCGCTACATTAAACACTAACAAAATTGACATTGTTACATTTAGGTACCAAAATGTATAACTTTTGCCAAATACATATACCATGATTGGCCAAAAAACAACACCAGAAAAATATTGTCAAACTTAGGTCTCAAATTATATATTAAGCATATTTTAAGTTTTACTATCATAAATAATTTACGTTGGGTGGGAGTATTATTTTTTCCACATGTTTAAATCATGGATTAGCTATAAACTAATCACAATCGGTAATTTTTAGTCATTCACATGACATGTTTATGGAAAAAATAATAAAAACTTCTTATTTTGAAGAGGTCTTTTATTTTTTACCAGAGTTTTTACTCATCTTTCTAATTTCAAGTTTAAAGTTATATTAATCTTCTTATATGATGTTGATATAATTGTCTTTATACTCATAATTATATATTTTTTATACAATACCATCTCTATACTAAGTAGCATGGGGGAATCAACATACAAGGACATATAGACTATATTTTTTCATGAATATTAACATGGGAAAAGCAAAAAAGATGGTTCTACATTAATCTTCCTATGAACAAAATTAATCTTACTCAATTTGTTGTGGCACCAAAAGAGTTGGTCTTTTGTCACTTTTGACATGTTCATAACTCTTGCCACTAATTTTAAATCCACTTGGGAGAAGAAATAAAGAACTTGATTTGAATTTTCCTCTTCATTCTTCTTCAATTTTCTCAATATGCAGTTTCCACTTCTTAGAATGTCTTTAAGCTTCTTATCCTTCTGCATTTCCAACACAAAACATGTAAAAAGGAAATAATAATAATAAAACCCCCATCATTTTTTATTTATATAAAAAGAAGCCGTAGCGAGTTGTATATGGTGGAATTTAAATCCTAAATTTGTTAGATGTTATCTTTTAAAGGTATTCATATGAATCAATTTAAAGAGTTTACAATTATGGGTAAAGGGTAATTTGAGGGACACGTAGGGCCTTAGTCTCGATAGAAAAATTGCTATTAATTTTTTTATAAAATGATTAAATTAAAAATTAAATTATAGTAAAATTATGTTTTGATCTCTCAAATTTTTATTATTCAATTTCGACTTTCTTAAAAACCGGAATAAGCTTGAAATTCTGGTTTTTATGCGCTTGGATTGAAGCAATTGAAAGACATAATCACCTTTTGTAGACTAGTTTGAACCTTTGTTAAAAGTTCAAGATCAGCCGGTTCTAGAGGTTCTATTTGAGTTCCTTTCCTGGAATTCTTGATGACAACATTTGCGTCTTTATCAGCTCGAATGAATCGCCAAAATATTCTTATGGATTCTTCCATGATCTCAACTAGCATGTCACTTGTAATGCCATCATCATCATCATCATTATCATCATCTATTCTCTTTCTTCTACCTTTCCTTTTGTCCTTCACGCTATCCTCTACAACAGCAAATCAAAGCTTGTATTAGCTAAAATATTTCCACAAACATTTGCTTCTTAATCAAGAAAATAAATACTCATTGAGTTTATGGTAGCCAATGGCCCTACTCACCTCAAAGGGTTCTAAAGCCAATGGCCCTACTCACCTCAAAGGGTTCTAAACTAGGTATATTGTCACCATCTCAAGGTATATACAATGCTTAATATATCATTTTTAGGGAATAAAAAGACCTCTTCAGTTCCTTTCAATTTTGAAATTGAGTAAACTAGTCCCTCTA
Source organism: Gossypium anomalum (assembly GCA_025698475.1). NCBI lineage: Eukaryota > Viridiplantae > Streptophyta > Magnoliopsida > Malvales > Malvaceae > Gossypium > Gossypium anomalum. The sequence continues at coordinate 67,981,336 of CM046964.1, forward strand.
AACAAATTGGAGCAATTTAACCCCTGTCAATTTTGAAAGTGAACAATTAAGAACAATTAATCACAACATTAAAGTCGTTTGTCAATTATGCATAATTTTGATTGTTATAATAACAATTTTAGACCTCGATGTTTACATATCTTGTTAATTTGGTCTTGATTTTATAAAATTCAACAAATTTAGCCTCAAAATTTACAAAAAAATATTGCAGGTTAAATTTGTTAAATCATGACCAAATTGATAGAATATATACATTATGAGAGCTAAATTTGTTATTATGCCAAATAAATTCATGTAAAATTGACAAAACATATTAATGCTCCTGATTATATTGTCCTTATTTTCTATTTTCGAAATTATAGGATTAAATTGTTCTGATTTTGTTGTGAGAGTAACTAATTTACTCAATATCAATATTGAAAGAGACCGGAAGTCTTTTTACCTTTTCCGGGTAGGGATTTAAATTAGGGGTGTGGATTGTAATGAATATGGATAATGGAGAGAGTTCATACCTCGAATAACTGGAACTTGAAGGAGATTACGTAAAACGCATCGGTTCTTTACGTAGTTTTGCACCCTTGGACCTTCAAACAGTTCGTTTTCGATGAATCTTTGAATCAGAACTTGAAACTGTTGAAATTCACAAGCAACTTCATTGAATCTACGTAAACTATAAGGATCAGCTTCCCATATTTCCAAGGCTTTCTCATATTGCCAATGAAGAATTTCCCAAGAAAGGCAAAGTTGGCCTACGTAGACCATTTCTAAATCACTGTGCAGCTCCTTGATGAACTTGGTGGTGGGGTCGAAATTGGACTTTTTTCGGCGTCGGAGCCTCAGGTTTTGGTGAAGAAGAGATGTAATTGCTGGAGACGATGATTTGTGGGTTGAAATTGATTGAAGTGGATCTTTTGACTGAAGAAAGCCTATGAATTGCCAAAGAAAACACCCATGGATGCCTTACTTTACATGAAACTTAAAATACAATTTAATGAAAAAAATTTGAAACCCTATACATAATCATAACCTAATTTATTTAATATAATCTCTTCATTGTCTGTTTTACGGTTTAAGACTAATTTTTATCAAATACGACTAGTATACTTTAACATATATATATATATATATATTTTTTCTTTAAGCAACATTTCCAAGTTGTCTTCTTTCTGCCATTTACATTTTAATTATTGTGAATTTAGTTGTAATTGGAAAAGTTAGGTAAAGCATTCCCATACTAAGTCGGTTCTTAAATGGAAGCTACCCTCAATTCTAAAAGGTTTGGTTCCATAGCACCGAAGACAGATAGCAACTTCAATGGACTAAAATTACTATCTAAAAGCACTCCTTTAGGGAAAAAAATAGAAATAATAATTTACTATTTAGTCCTTCAAATATATAAAATAAAAAATAAAAAATTCAATATGAATTTAAATAATTTAAATTCAAAAAGAGATAGCAATGGAGTAGGACGAGCAATCGTCTAGCTATTTTATCGATCACACTTATTTTTAACTATAAAAATGAATAAAATTTTTAATAGAAAAGACCAGTTTATATTTTTATCTAACGTACAAGAATTAATTTAGAGAAAAAAAAAACCTAACAAGTAATGAAATTTGGGGAAGGAAAAAGAAGCTGACCTATTGCATACATCTTCTGGTAATTCAAGATGTCAAATTTCCTCATCCTTTCTCTGTAACTTTTATACAACTTGTGAAGATCACTCATTCTGTCAACATGTTGAAACTTCTCATCAATCTTCCATGGCTTCAAATCTTCCATTACTTTTGGAGACTCTGATTCTTCCAATATTGTAGGCAACCCTGTTGCTCTTACCTTTTTCAACTCCATTTTTAGCTGTTCTATCAAGTGTTGATGTTCCCACAATGTTTCCAACTCATTTGAATCTGAACTATGGTCCAAAGCATTTGCACATTCATTGCCATTAACAACTTCCTTGGATTCCTCCTCCATTATACCACCATCTTCCTTTACTACTTCTTCAATGATAACAGCTTCTTCATCCTTGATGTTTTCTTCCAAGAAATCTTGTTTTGGAAACAACCCATTGTTGGAATCAGTATATAATTCCTTGACACAAAAGCTTATATCATTTGGATTCTCCATTGTAAATTCGAAATCATTCCTTGAATTGAACTCGTACTTGTTGCTAGTTGAAGGATCAGTTTCCATGCCAATATCCCTAAACTTCTTGCTGAATTCTTCAAAAGTTTGAGTTTGAAACTGAAACTTGAAAACCAACTTTGGTGATTCAAGCTCTTCAAATACTTCACTTTCTTCATCCTTCAATTCAATAGCATCAAGCATAGCTTCCTCTGGTTTAAGATTACATATTGGAGTCCTGAAAGCAGAAAAAAATACATTATAAAAACATAATTTTCATTGTTTAAAACACAAGGTGAGGTCAAAATTGGTTTCAGTACCTGGAGAAAACTTTGCTGAAGAAATCAAAAACAGAGAAGAACAGAGCAGAGATGGAGACCAACAAAAACCCACCAAAAGTGAACATTTTTTGAAAGAGAAATACATTAAAAGAATCCATATTCATCATATCAAAATGGGTATTCATCAGAAATTTGTTTAAGGGACCCATTAATATAAACTTCTTCAAGTTGAAGCAAAAAAAACAGAGTCCATAGGAACTCTGATTTAAACTACGAATTTTTTTTTATTCAAAGTAGACTTTTCACCTATAAAAAAAGAAACCCAAACCCCAAAAACATGATGGAATTCAAGATTTTGAATGAGAATTAGGATCAAACGAAGTTGAAATCTAACCTAATTAAGTGAGATTTAACGTGATGAAAATCAAGAAAAGAACATGTGAGCTACTAAGGAGTTGTTCTTATTTGGAGCTAATCTTTGGTTGCTTAAAACCATGGGGTTCAGAGGACCGTTATATATGAGAGATTTCAAGAGAAAGAAGAAGAAGATAATGATTTAGTTGAAAGGTCGGTTTTTGGCTTTGTATTAGTGTGCAAAGTTTGTGAGTAAGAAAGAGAAGAAGAAAGGAAGGAAAATTGGGTTAAATTGAATGTTTACGCCTTTTAATTAAGTTTTTATTAATTTAACTTTTTAGGGCTCAATTTGAAAGTCTAGGTTAGGGGGATAATAATTAGTTGCAAGAAATTTTGACCATGTAATAGGGAAATTAAGGCTAGAATTGGGTGTTAGGCTTTGTGATTTAAGTTTCCTAAATATTTTTCTTTAAAAAGAAGAAAGATAGGAAATAACAATGTAGAAAGAAACTTGCTAGTTATGGTAGAAATTGATATACCCTTCTAATGAAAAGGGTAAGGGCACCTTGGTTGAAATTGTTGGCACTTTTAGATGGAAATTATTTTCCTAGAATTTCTTTGACCCTTCCTTTGGTTTTTCCCTTTTTGTAATTAAGGGTTAAGAGGGAGGGTTTCAAGTGATTAAGTAACTACAAAATCGGTTAAAAACACTATTAAATTGCCTATAAGGCTGTAATTCAATTGGCAAAGACATGGCTTTGGGTCTTAAGTAATCAAGTTTGAGATTTACTATGTGTAATTATATGTGTGTATCAATTCTTAGTTTGTTTGTATTGTAATTGTTTAGTTCTACTTGATAATTATTTAAACAGTCCATTTGTAATAATTTAATACTTATAATTACTCGAACTTTGAAAATATTTTATAAAAATGCAAGTTTGAAGTGTTTATCTCCATATTAATAGCATGTAAACTAAAACTACTTTATATTTTGTATTGTAAGGCATGGGAAAGACATGAGAAATAAGTAAGGAACTTTTAGAAAAAGCATCAAGTTCGTGCTTTCTTTTCATTTTGCCACACAAAAACATATATCATGCATGATCAACAAATAGGCATAAAACTTTAGGATGGGATCAATATTTGCCTTCAAAACCTACCCCTATCAGTAGAATTATATCACTAATTTCAATCCCCAAACTAGTATCTTACAACAAAAAAAAAATAATCTTATTAATATTTATCCGAATATGCATACACAAACATGCACGTATATTTAAGAAAAAGGGAATAGGAACAAAGTATTGGTAAAGTTAGCAAAGACAGAAGCTTTAGGTTTTGAGTATTTAAGTTTGAAATTCATCATGCACAATTATATATAAAGGTCTTTAAGTCCCATTATGTGTAGTTACTAAATAGGCAAGTTTTGGAAACTGCTTTTAAGTTTAAAAGTACTTTTGAAGTTATAAGCAATGCTAAACAAAATATTAACAAATGAGTTATAATAAATTATTTTTTATATTTTTATTAAAATATCATAATATTAACGATTTTAAATATTATTTAAATATATTTTTTTTACTTTACAACATCATATTTAAAATAAATATTTTATTTCTCAAAAAAAAATTAACAGCAATATTAAACACTTATATCTTAAATTAAAAATTTTAAAAATAATTTATATGCATATTATTACTTCATATAAATTGATAGTTGAGAAAAGCACAAATATTTCACCTGTAAAGTAGGTTTTAGTACAAAAATACAAGAAATGCATGAATGTAGATGAAACATTGATAAAGTTAGATAAAACATCAATTGTCTCAACAATTGAAAATTTACATAAATAGAGACATCTAGTGAAAATGTTGTTTGGTTCTAAAATTTTTTGAAATAATCAAAATTTTACTATTAATATTATGTAAATTTTAGTGGCGGAGTCAGAAATTGTTTTGGGCCGAAATTAAATTATATATTTTTACTTGTAAAAATATAATTTTATCATTTTAATAGTCTATATCTTTATAATTTTTAAAAATTTAAATTATTTTTTATCATTTTTGAGGAGTCAAAATACAATTTTATCATTACTAATTTAAAATTTTATAAATTATAAAAGACCTAAACTAAAAATCGACTATTTTAGGAGACCATGACCCTGAATCTCTTAGTGGCTCCGCCACTGATAAACCTAATTAGGTTATTTTATAATTTTGCTTTCTTTTGGTTAGAATTGGACTATTTTACAAATAAGAAATTATTACTTAACTATACCAATAGCACTTTCATGCAGATTGACTTGAAAATTGCCGCCAAAACTTTAAAATATTAAATATATATAAATAAAGGACAAAGGAAAAAAAATAATCTTTAATTTATAAAGCTTGAATCAAAAGAATGTTAATTAATCTATTGCGGTTAAAATATGCCACAAGTCTTTATATTTTTTATAAATTTGGAATTTAATCCTTTTACTTTTATTTCTTGGATTTAGTCCATCTATTTTTAAAATTTTAAAATTCAGGTTCATTATAACATCAATTTCTTTAGTTACATTCTACCAGTGAGTTTTTTTTTTTAATTTTAAAATGTCATACCAACAAATTTAACAAAAAAAAAGAAGTTAAAAATTAGACTTGAATTTTGAAATCTAGACAGTAAATAGACTAAATTCTTGAAAACAAAAGTATAAGGATTAAAATTTAAATTTGTTAAGACTATTAGGATGTATGACATATTTTAACCATCTATTATAAATTTAATCATATGTGTGACAAAATTGAGGTTATTTTCAAATGTGAATGGCGACAAAATATGGGTTTCAGAAGTATAAATTGAACCATAAATATCATATTCTTGCAATATTAAATAGTAGGTTTGGTTTTGCAAGAAAATATGATTGCATGTTTACGTGTGAGATTTGAGGTTTCAATTTCCTTAGTTTATTTGAATTAAATGTTAAAAGTCTAATTTTATATGAAACAATCAATCCATTGCAAGTAATATGATCAATAAGATGTTTAATTTTACACGCTAATAGTTAAGAGGATTTATTTTAAAAAAAAATTGTAGTGCATCATATTAATCTAATAAAAATAATTTATATTTGATGTACTGATAGTGTATAATTTATCGATAAATTAGATGGTGGCAGATCATTTAAAATGAAGTTAAAGAGGATATAGTTTTAAAAAAATCTTGATGATGTGTGATCATTTGAATTATCGACACTGCTTAGAATTATACACCATTAGAGCATTAAATATTAACCCAATCACAAATACATGTGTTTGATGCACTTGCAATGTATAGTTTCATGTACTATTAGTGAATTAGATTATTTAAATGAAGTTAAGATGATTTTTTCTTAAAAAATTGGATGATGTGTCATCATTTGGATCATTGATATCGTATAGAATTATATATTGATCAATGCCTCAGATATTAATTCAACTAAAAGGATTTATATTTGATGCATTAACATGTTATATTTTATACATTGTTAGTGAAGAAGACGATGATACATCATATAAAATGAAGTTAAGAGGATTTATGTTTTAAAAACTTGGATGACGTGTCTCCATTTGGTTCATTGACATTGGGTAGAACTATACATTGTTATTGTAATAAATATTAACCTAATTGAAAGGATTTATATTTCATGCATTGATAACATATAATTTTATATATTGTTAGCGAATCAAATGATGACAAATCATCTAAAATGAAGTTGAGATAATTTATTTATTTTTAAATTAAATGATGTGCCATTCGAATTACTAAGAAAAGCAAACAATTATATGAGAAATTATTTTATGGGCATTTCTCACCACATTTTCTATGGTTCATTTCCAATTATTTAATGATATTTTAGCAATTTTGTCCATGTCATTAACACATAATTTTGGTAATTTTTTTATCATGAACTCCAAACCTCAAATCCTAAACTCTAAACACCAAACCTTAAAACATGACCTTGAACCCTAAACCACAAACCTTGAACATTAAACCCTGAATCCAAACTCAAGCCATGAACCCAAAACCTTAAACATTTAGGTCGGTTTAAGGTTTAAGTTCGAGTTTAGGGTTTGAGTTCAGGGTTCAAGATTTGAGTTTGGGCCTAAGGTTAGAGTTTTGGGTTTGAGGTTTAAGGTTCATAGTTCAAGTTTCTAGATTCGATATTTAGGGTAAAAAATTACTAGATTTATGTGTCAATGACATAAAAAATAACTGAAATTTCATGAAATAATTAAAAAATAACCATAGATGATGTGGTGGGAAGGATCAACAAAATAAAATTTTCAATTATAGATATTTAGTGCATCAAATGTTTATTATTTATTTTTTAATTTATTAGTATATCTTGAATAATATGTGTTGTTTTATGAACTTGTTTGTAAATCCAAAAGTTTCACTGCCATTGCATGAGATAAATTATATATATGATAGCTGTTTTCATCTTCATCGACTTTAGTGAATAATAGATCAACGGTTAAAGAATTAAGTGTACAATAACATTAAAATCTTTCTAATAATTAATATGGATTTAGAGACGGCACCAACTATAGTGATGACGTTAACTAGTCTTTTAAAGGTTCCATATACTAATTTAAATTAAAACACGGTTAAAGTTGTATGATTTGAATCCTATCATTTATTAAAGAAAAAAATTTAGTGGCAAAATAAAGAGACCATGTCACACAAGTAAAATTCATATAGAATTATACGTCTTTTATTTAACATTGATTAGAATAAAGTTTTTTCAACCTTTAAATAGATGTAGTCGAAACTCTTATTGTATCATTCATTTGTCAATATTAGTAAATTCATTTTCCCCTGCCCATAGCTTTTCTCGAAAGGGTTTCTACATAAAATATGTGTCTTTTTTTTTTACTATCATTCTATTGTCATTATCGACATCTATTATAATAAAAGTTAAAAATAATTTTTAAAATCAAAACTTTAAGTTGAATACTTTTAATAACCTTATTTGTTTGATAGATTAAATTGTTCAAAATTTAAAATCTCAACATTGTTTCAAATTTTATAAATTATTTTGATTTTAATATTATCGGATTCGAATCGTGTTATCTCAAAGATATTAATGAGCGGCAAGCGGCTTATAAAAAAATGAAAATTGCAGTAGCTAAAAGATATTAATACAAAAATAAAGAGTAGCCACATCTGTATGTCGGCTAATTGGGAAAAGTTCCACACGCTTTGTTAAAAAGGAAAATATAAAAAAGTAAGAAATATTACTTGTAGTTGAACAAAAAGTCAATAATAAGTGCAAAGTGTCGCATAAGCAAGAAAATTTAATTTGGAAGTTTCTTGTTGCTGCTTCATTTATGTTCAAATTTGAAAGGAGGAAAGAATTCTAAGGATCTTCCATGTCCCACAAATTTTGACCTTTGTTATTGTAGGAAATACATAATACTTGGGGTCAAATCATTAAGAGATAATGAAAATTTTAATTTTTATTATTTATATATTTTTTTAAATTTTGGTTTATATTTTTTTGGGTTAAATTTAGCGTTCAATCTTTTAAAAAAAAGTCGAATTTGATCATTAACCTTTAAAAAAGAATCAAATTATTATTTTTAATGGAAATATTGATTAAAACGTTAATTTATTAAACATGGCATCTCTCGTGGTAATTCATGTGCAGTTACTATTTTTTTCTGAATTTTTTATAATTGTTTTTTTTGAATATTTTTATAATTTTAAATTATTTTTTGATAATATATAAGATGAATAATGTCATGTCAACATAAAAGACATATGAACGGTAACACGGTTGTCACGCCAATATCAAGAAAAAGTGATTTGGCTCTTTTAAAAAGATTAAAGGTTAAATGTAAAAAAAAAAAATTAAAGTTATATCAAGAAAAATATAAACGTAGAAAGCAAAATTTATTATTATATTGATGATTTATTCTCCTAGGTTTTAAATCAAATGCATCTTTTCATGTAAAAAGTCCTGAAATAAAAAAAAGTTTTTGTTTTCTTTTGGTATAGTTGGAAAAAAACCCATTTTCTTAAATAGTTCATTTGATCATTTTCCAAGGCAATATATACTTATTTCAATTAAGCGTTAAAAAATGTTTTTCTTTATTATTTTATATTCAAAATAAAATCTTTGTTAATTTTAAATTGAGTAATTCTACAGGGTAACGTCTGAAAGTAAAATAAATAAATAAAAATAAAAACACTGGAGTTGCCTCTTGAGAATCGCTTATTTAGAGTCTAAGCTCGACTTCCCTTTTTAAGCTCACGGTTAAGGCGGATCTTGGAGCCAAAGCTCCTCCCTCTCGTTATCAGTATTACCACCAAAATAAAGTTTGAGACGATGATTGTTTACCTTGAATGTGTTGTAATCAGGGTGTATTACCTCAATGGTTACGTCTGGAAATACAATTTTTACCACATATGGGTCGAATCCTCTTGACTTAAACTCTGAAGGAAAACTTTGTGGATTCAATTTGTCTAATAGCACTTTGTCTCCAACTTTGAATTGGTTCATTCTCTTTACATGCAAATCATGATGTTTCTTTGTTACTTCCATTTGCTTTCTCGGTTTCTCATCAACCTTCGTTCGCCATTCATCTAGTTCGTCGAGTTGTACCATTCGCTCTTCTCTTATCCCTCGAGTTCTATCACTTTGAATAAAATATGGCTCCTGTTGAGACCATTTTTAAATCGAGTTTTGGAAAATGGGAATCGACTTTAAAAACAAAAACGGGAGTCGCCACCAATCTTTTTAGGTGTGATTGGATCACCTTTAAAACATTTGTTTTAAAATCGTTGGTTTTGGCCTACGAAATCAAAAGAATGGGTTCGGGAGTCGGTTACGTACGAGGAAGGGTTAGCACCCTCGTAATGCCCAAAAATTGGTACCTAATTGATTATCGAAATTCTTTAATGTCGAAAATTAAAAATTTTGAGATGTAATCCTCTTTAAAGTATTTGAAAATTTGGGTTTACTTGTATCAAAGTATTGACTATAAGTTAGCCTTTTAGAAATCTCTATCTCAAAGCAGCAAAATGCTACATCCAGTAAGTTAGGACGTATCACTTTGCAATTCCAAGACAGTCACTTATATTTAGAAATCCTTTAAAAACCTTAGAAGGGTACTTGACTATTCGAACTTAACGAGAAAAGTTGCAACCAAATAAGTTAGGGCACTACTTTTTCGAAATTTCCAAACACCAAGCGTTGCCTTTATACTTTTTTAAAAATTTCGGAACCTTGTCCTTTTTAAAGATGATGCGTGGAAAATTGTATTACATTATAAATCATAATAATATATTATTGTACTAGGTAGATAAAAATGAATACTACGATAAAAAGAATAATACATATAAAGCAAAAAATGCAAACAAAGATATATATACATAGCATGTATTGAAAATGAATAAACAAAGTATATAAACATACGAAATAATATTTAAATGATGCATGGTGTAAAAAAAAAACATAACCAAATAATGTATGATATACAAATAGAAGAAATATAGTGTCGATTTGCATATTCACAAAATATAACATATAATAATAAAAATAAAAATAACATTTAACGCATACATGATACAAAAAATAAGAATGATTGATTGCTAGCAAAATATACATATAATTTAAATGTGATATTAATAATTCTAAAATATGATGTGTAGTATATAATAACAAAAAATAGAATAATAATTATGCATATAAAATATGTTAGTTTAAAAGAATATAAAAATAAGAGTATGTAAAAGAATATAAAAATATTATTTTTAAAATAAAATAATACATAGCAAATAAATAATTTTAAAAAAATTTAATGTGTATATAATATGAGTTAGAAATATAATTTAATTTACAAATTTAAAAATTTAAATAATATAATGAATAATATAAACATAAATAATATATAATATACATAACATATATATATATATATAAAATAAGTAATAAAAAAATGAAAATATATAAGTATTATTCAATAAAATATGCTTTAAATTTACAGGAAATAGGAGATATGATAAATATAATACAAAATGAAAGTAATATGTAAAAACAATATATATATATTTATATATATATATATATAATTAACAAATATACATAATATAAGTGAAAATATAATAATAAAAAAAATGATGTAAAATAATAATTTGTGGAAATAAAAATATAATAAATAAAAATATTATAAAATATCAAATATAAAAGATAAAAATTAAAATTAAAGATAAAACAAATATATATATATATATATATATATAAATATATAGTATTAGATTTGAAATTTAATAAGATTACAGGGTGAATTTCAAAAAAAATAAAACTGAATTGAGGTTCTAATTAAAACACTTGTGAAACAAAAGGGACTTATTGGGCAAAGTGCCCTATTTTCAAAACGGCTGCGTTCTGTCTTCTGTATTTAAATGGACTAAAGGATCTAATTGAAACCAGAACCTTCCTTCTGGGCTGTATTTTAAAAACAAAAAAATGTTTAAGGACTTAATTACAAGAATCCAGAAATGCGGAAGGGCCTAAATAGAAAATATTCCTTTTAACAGAAACACGCGGATCCTTCCCCGGATCGAGTCACTCGCGTGCGGGTAAGCCTTTAAACGGTACCGTTTTAGGGCTATTAAAATTAGCCCTAAACGGCATCGTTTCAGGAGGGTATAAAAGCCGATTTTTAGAACAAAAAAAAAATTCATTCCTTCATTTTTTTTCTCTAAAAAACCTTTCTTTCTCTCTGGCCAAGCGAATTCCGGCCATCTTCCGACGGTAACTCCGTCACACGTGCCACTATACTCGCCACCGTTCGCGGTGGTCAGAAGACCAAAAGCCCTCCTTTTTCCAGGCGTTTCACAGGTAGTACTTTTCTTCCTTATTTTGAAAAATATTTTTTGCATATTACAACTAAAAAAATGAACTGTTTCTTCTTTTAGTTTTCGAATCTGCTTTTGAATCATCTGTTTATATTAAAAAGATGCATGTATATATGTGTAAACAAAAAGACAGAAAGAAATAATAGAGAATGAAGGCAGTAAAACCTTTAAATCTGTCGTAAGTTTTATTCCTTCTATACTATTTGTATCTGTGTGATTACAACTCCCTCTCTAAAAAAACCCCTCTTTACAGATTTAAAAGGGCTTTTTATAGTCTCTGTCCTAGTGTACAAAATTTGTGTATCAATTTATTCCCCGATTCTTTGCCATGTCTGTCATTCTTTTCCCTTCTTGCAGGTAAACCCCGAGAGATCCGACGGTAAATGTGCACGTGATGCACTGAAATGGCGACGGTGAAGGCTGAGGTTTCATGAGAGCTACGGGGCAAAAAAGGGTGATTGAAAACCCTAGGGTTTCCAAATCTGAAACCAATTTGGACTTATCGGGCCACATAGTTTATTGGGTCTGATTTCGTTTGGGCCAATTTATGTACTGGGTTTAAGTTCTCTGGGTCACGAGTGTAATAGGGTTTGGATTACAACTGCTTGGGTTTAGTTTAAGTTGGGCTGGTCTAGGTACCGATTTGGCTATTGGGTTGTAACGGGGTATGGGCTTTTTGTATTGGGTAAGTTTAGGTGAGTTATTAGGTTTTAACATTTGTAAAAGGACTGTTAAGAGACTTTTATTATTATTTTGAGATTTTGAACTATGCTTTTGCTGCCAATGGGCCGGGCAAAATTAAGGTATTACAGCTGCCCCTCTTTGCTCATTGCTGTGTAACAGGAATAGAGCAAAGATATAAAAGAACTAATTTTGCCCAGGTTTGCCGATCCTTGAATTCTTTGATCTGCTCCCCGCCGAATACAGAGATGCAAAATCTGCTTCTTCGATCTGTAGGGATGCCAAATCAACTTGAATCTTGTTTGAGAACGTTTGATAGTCATATCTGCCATGTCCTCGATTTGTCCCTTGTAAGCACAAGGATGCCAAACCATCTTTGATCTATTTGTGAACTTTCGAGAGTCATATCTGCCATGTCTTCTATTTGTCCCTTGTAAGCACAAGGATGCCAAACCATCTTGAGTCTGTTTGAGAACTTTTGAGAGTCATATCTGTCATGTCCTCGATTTGTCTCTTGTAAGCACAATGATGCCAAACCATCTTGAGTCTGTTTGAGAACTTTTGAGAGTCATATCTGCCATGTCCTTGATTTGTCCCTTGTAAGCACAAGGATGCCAAATCATCTTGGATCTGCTTCAGTATAAACATCTGAAGCCTAGATCTGCTATACTGAGAACATCTGAGAGTCAAATCTACTATGTCCTCGATTTGTTCCTGTAAACACAAGAATACCAAATCATCTTGGATCTGCTTCAGTATAAACATCTGAAGATTAGATCCGCTATATTTGAGAACATCTGAGAGTCCAATCTGCTATGTCTCGATTTGTTCTTGTAAACACAAGAATACTAAATCATCTTGGACTGCGCTTCAAAGTATAAATGTCAAGTCTAGATGCTATATATCAGAAGAACATCGAGAGTCAAATCTACTATGTCCTCGATTTGTTTCTTGTAAACATAAGAATACCAAATCATCTTGGATCTGCTTCTTAAAGTATAAATGTTCAAGTCTAGATCTGCTATATCTGAGAACATCTGAGAGTCAAATCTACTATGTCCTTGATTTGTTTCTTGTAAACACAAGAATACCAAATCATCTTAGATCTGCTTCAGTATAAATGTCTGAAGTCTAGATCTGTCATACTGCGGCCTATTACCCTTTTTTTTAGGGGATTAAAGCATGCCGTCTTCGACAACCTGTAGAATGATTATGCCTGGTAATTAGGATGCTATGCTCAAAGTGAGTCGAATGTCCCTAACATGTTATGATGCAAAGTGCTGTGAATACGACCCCTATCTTAGGTGTCACCATTCATTCTTTCATTTTTTTTTTCTCAAAATTGCATTCTTACTCAGCTTGTAGGCCTTCATCCAATGCTACGATCTACTGAGGATGTCTGTAAGAATTGAATCATTGGTTTTGTCTATTTCCTTTTGGACTGGAAGAAAGATATTCCTCGAGTTCTTTCATCCCTCACTAACGTGAATTTCTCGAGCAATTGTCCTGTTTTAGTTTCTTGCATTATCTAGAAATTCCAAAGTAATGTGCAAAACTTCGTTTGTGAAAATATTTTAGTTCATCTATCATTATTTCAATGCAACATACTTTAATAATATCGGAAGATGAATAAACCTTTAAGAATAATTAAATTTGAATGAATTGTTAACAATACAAAGGAAATAAGTCTGATAGCATATCTTTAAGAAGAAATAGAATCTAAAGATAGCAAACAGGATAAAAATTAGATGCTCTAAATATCGCCGCTTGAGCGTCTATACATTAGTTCCATGAAACCTTTCTTGAGTTTGACATGTGTTTAAAGGATCCAAAGTACTTTGTTGATGCCCCAATGTACATCATGCTTTACTCTCTGCCGAGTCAGATATAGCCAAATTGCTGTATGCCCTTCAAAATTTGAGCTGCCCTTTCAGGTTTTCAACTCAAAACCTCTTTGGTCACAAGGCGCCCTTTGCGGGTTTTCACATTGGCCTCTCTATTTTTTTTTTTGAAAATTTAAGGCGCCCTTTGCGGGTTTTCACCTTGGATTCTTTTCTCCTTTAGACAAAGTACTTTTTGACTGAGTCGGAGTTTACTGGATTCGGTAGGCTCTTTCCATCCATTTCTGTCAAAACCAATGCACCGCCAGAAAAAGCCTTCTTCACGACGTATGGCCCCTCCCAATTTCGCATCCATTTTCCTCTAAAGTCCTTCTGAATGGGAAGGATTTTCTTTAGCACAAAGTCCCCCTCATGGAATTCCCTTGGAGGAACCTTTTTATCATAAGCTCGCATCATACGCTTTTGGTACATCTGACCATGTCGGATGGCTTTCAGCCTCTTTTCCTCAATCAAGTTTAGCTGGTCATATCGGAACTGAACCCATTCAGCTTCATCTAACCTTATCTCTGTTAAAATTCGTAGAGAAGGTATTTCTACTTCAATAGGTAACACTGCTTCCATCCCGTAAACTAATGAGAACGGAGTTGCCCTAGTAGAAGTTCTGACAGATGTTCGATAGGCCAAGAGTGCAAACGGTAGCTTTTCATGCCAATCCCTATAAGTCTCAGTCATCTTTCCCACTATTTTCTTAATGTTTTTATTAGCAGCCTCTATTGCCCCATTTATCTTTGGACAATAGGGTGAAGAGTTGTGATGCTTGATTTTGAACTGGTCGCAAACCTCTGCTATCGTTTTGTTGTTCAAATTCAATGCCTTGTCGGATATGATCCTCTCAGGCATCACATACTGACAAATGATTTCCTTCTTCAAAAATCGACTTACAGCTGACTTAGTAACATTTGCGTAAGAAGCAGCCTCTACCCATTTTGTAAAGTAGTCAATCACCACGAAGATAAACCGATGTCCATTCAAAGCTTTCGGCGATATTGGTTCGATGACATCCATGCCCCACATGGAAAACGGTCATGGAGACGTCATGACATGTAAAGGTGAGGGTGGTACATGAATTTTGTCCCCATAAATCTGACACTTATGGCATTTTTTGGCATAATTGATGCAGTCTCCTTCCATAGTGGCCCAGTAATAGACAAACCTCATGATTTGTCTTGCCATTGTGAACCCATTTGCATGCGTACCACATACACCTTCATGAACCTCTTCTAGAATTAGCTTGGCCTCCACAGCATCGACACATCTCAAAAGTACTTGGTCTTTCCTCCTCTTGTACAGAACGTCCCCGTCTAAAACATAGTCGCAAGCTAACCTTCTCAAAGTTCGTTTGTCATTTTCGGTTGCCTGTTCTGGATATTTACGATCTCTTACATATCGTAATATATCCTGATACCAAGGATTATCATCCTTTTCTTCCTCTTCAAGGTTATAACAACTAGCCGGAGCTTCATAGACACTCATTTGAATTGGTCTTATCTCCTCTTCTTTATTTACCTTAATCATTGAGGCCAAGGTTGCTAGAGCATCTGCCATCTAATTTTCGTCTCGCGGGAGGTAATTAAAGGTGATATCATCAAACTCCTTAAGTAACCCTAAAACTACCTTTCGATAATTGATCAATTTAGGGTCCCTTGTCTCCCATTCACCTCTAAGCTGATAAATTACCAACGCCGAATCTCCATACACTTCTAGGATTCTTATACCTTGCTCTATGGCCACTTGAAGTCCCATAATGCATGCTTCATACTCAGCCATATTGTTTGTGCAATCAAAGTCCAACTTGCACGTGAATGGGTAGTGATCACCATTAGGGGATACCAAGACTGCCCCAATTCTATTTCCCACTGTATTAGAAGCCCCATCAAAATTAAGCTTCCACAGAGAATCTTCAGTCATTGCTATACACATTAACTCCTCATTTGGAAAATCAAAATTTAATTGTTCATAATCCTCTAGAGCTCTACTAGCTAAGAAATCAGCTATCGCACTTCCTTTTATAGCCTTTTGACTTACGTAGACTATATCGAACTCCGAAATTAAAATTTGCCACCTTGCCATCCTTCCATTTAGAGCAGTTGATTCCATCATGTATTTCAATGGATCCAACTTGGAGATAAGCCAAGTGGTATGGTATAGCATGTACTGCCTTAATCTCCGTGTGGTCCAGATTAGCGCACAACACAACTTTTCAATTGGCGAATATCTCATTTCACAGTCAGTAAATTTTTTACTGAGATAATAAATTACTTTCTCCCTTTTCCCCTACTCTTCATGTTGACCAAGCACACATCCCATAGAATTACTGAACACTGACAAGTATAGTATTAACGGTTTATCTGGACTAGGTGGAGATAATACTGGAGCATTCAACAAATACTACTTGACTTTCTCAAAAGCATTCTGGCATTATTCATCCCAAGTACCTTGATTATGCTTTCTGAGGAGGCGAAAGATAGGATCACATTTCTCGGTCAATTGTGAAATGAACCGAGCGATGTAATTCAACCTTCCTAGGAATCCTCGAACTTCTTTTTGAGTACGTGGCGGAGGCAACTCTCGTATGGCTCTGACCTTGTCTGAGTCAACTTCAATTCCCTTTTCACTGACTACGAAGCCTAATAACTTCCTTGATCTGGCTCCAAAGGTGCACTTTGCTGGATTGAGCTTCAACTGAAATTTTCTCAACCTTAAGAACAATCTTCTCAAGACCTTGATATGTTCTTTTTCTATTCGCAACTTGGCGATCATATCATCAACGTATACCTCAATATCCTTATGCATCATATCGTGAAACAAGTTTACCATGGCTCGTTGATATGTTGCCCCTGCGTTCTTCAGCCCAAACGACATTAATTTGTAACAAAAGGTGCCCCACAATGTTATGAAAGTAGTTTTATCCATATCCTTTGGATGCATCTTTATCTGATTGTATCCTAAGAAGCCATCCATGAAAGAGAACAACGAATATCCCGCTATGTTGTCTACTAAAGTGTCAATATGTGGTAGAGGAAAATTATCCTTTGGGCTTACTTTGTTTAAATCTCTGTAATCAACGCACATTCGTACCTTCCCGTCCTTCTTAGAAACAGGTACAATATTTGCTACCCATTCAGAGTACTTCACTTCTTGCAAGAATCCTGCATCAAACTGCTTCTTGACCTCATCTTTTATTTTCAGGACAATATCCAGCCGCATTCTCCACAACTTCTGTTGAACTAGTTTGCAATCTTGTCTTATAGGAAGACGATGTACTACAATGTCGGTACTCAATCCGGGCATATCATGATAAGACCATGCAAAAATATCCTTGAATTCCTGAAGCAACTCAATCAAGTTACGCCTTGTGTCTTTGGTAATCAGTGTTCCAATTTTCACCTCCTTTCCTTCCTCTAGGGCTATATTCTCTATCGCCTCTTTCTCATGTAGTATGATTTGTTTCTCCTCCTGTTTTACCATTCTTAATAGATCGAGAGATACGTCACAATCTTGAACATCTTCAAAATCCTGAGGCTCCTCTAAACACGTGTCTTGCTCACAAAAGAAATCAGGAGCAGCAGTATTAGCGATCATGTCATTGATATCTGGAGACCTGTGAGAGGTATGAAAGAATATACAAAGAATAAATGAATTTAAGAATGATCGATTATGTGCTATGAATAAAAGAATAAGAGTTGTTAGAATTTAAAGGAATATTGGTTGATAAAAATGAAGCAATACTCTTTTAAATTGATAAAAGTTATATTTTATTTGAATAATAATAGATGAACATGAGCCTATTTTCACAAATGTAATCTTACTACTCCTAGGCCCTAGAGTAATAAACATGTTTCGAGAATTACTCTGAAAAAGTTCTAAAAACTACAGGAAGATCCTCCGCAGTCCAATTGTTCAGAGTGCGCCCTGGTTCGTAAGGGCGAATACCCTTAAGGTTTTCCTGTCCCAACCACTCACTATGTACAACATTGATTTGATGACTCTCTTCTACCAGCAACCCTCCTGATTTAAAGGTTTTGGATATAGGTAAGAATGTCATCGGTTCCCACTCTACTTCTCCTCCGTTCAAACGCGCCTTCCTTCTTGCTTGACGCTTTTCCATCTCCTGTCTCTTGTGTTTATGGTCTGACTTGAAACCCAAACCAAAGCGATCCTTCTTCTTCATCAATTTTGGGATTTGAATCCCTCCTTGCAACTGTTTTCCTAGTCCTTTTCCCGGTGATGCTCCCTTTCCCATCATCATTTGCACGGCCATCCTTGTAGCTCCAGACATTTTGGGTACTGGCACCTTACTTCCTTCCGAGATGAAGGTTGCGTTGATAATTTCTAGAGAGCGAAAAGAACATTCAACAGACTCTTCATTGGCCTTAACATAAGGGGCTTTGCCAGTGACTGTTGCTATGATATCCTCCTCCGCATTAATAGTTATTAACCGTCCATCTATTACTAACTTCAATTTCTGGTGTAATGAGGAGGGCACTGCTCCTGCCGAGTACATCCATGGTCTCTCCAACAAGCAATTATAGGAGGGTTTGATATCCATCACCAATAAATCGACTTCATACGTATTTGGCCCGATTTTCAAGGGAATGTCAATTCGTCCCATCACCTTCCTTTCGGTTCCGTCAAAGGCTCTTACCACATTATGACATGTCTTCATGTGCGAACTGTCAATGGGTAATCTGTTCAATGTAGATAATGGAAGGACGTTCAAAGCGGACCCATTATCAACGAGTACACTTGGAAGCGTGTATCCTTTACAACGAGTGGTGATGTACAAAGCCTTAGTTGACCCTATGCCCTCAGGTGGAATTTCATCATCATTGAAGTAGATGAAATTATCAGCACTGATATTATTTACAACCGGTCCAACTTATTGACAGATATATCGTGAGTGACATATGTCTCATTAAGTGCCTTCAACAATGCTTCTCGATGCACTTCAGAGCTTAGCAGTAAGGTTAAAATCGATATGCGTGCTGGTTGCTTAGGCAACTGCTCGACCACACTGTACTCACTATGCTTAAGGAACTTTAGAAATTCCTTAGCCTCTTCCTCCCTCACTGGCTCGTTAACAGGTACTTCGCTCTTTTTCTCAATCTCAACACTCTTGAATTTTGTGGGCTCCACTCTGACGTCCCCCATATCATAACGCTTCCCACTCCGTGTATGGGAACCTTTAACTTGTACATCTTTAGATGCGCTGGCTATATTTCCTTCCTCCGGCACTGTCACACTATAGTCATAACTCCATGATACTTTCTTGCTATCCTTGTAAGGGAAAGGAGTAGGTGTATGGATAATGACCTTGGGAGCTGCTGGTGTCCCCACTTCATTATTCCTTGGCAGGGAGATTATGATCCTTGGTCTACTGGTTCTTTGTTGTTCATTTTCCAGTGCACATACTTGTTTTTCACTAGAGCTTCCTTCACAAATCTGTAACTCTTTATTGTCTATAAAGCCTTGCACTAAGGCCTTGAATTCCTCGCAATCTTCATGGAATTCATCGTAGTCCCTCGTTCCTTCTCTCGTATTTTTAGAGGTCAACATACCTCTCTTCATCATCTCCTCCCAGATCACCCTCATAGGCATCCTTATCTCCGCAACATTTTCCTTTCCCTTTCTTCCACCGGCTTCAACAATGTCATTTACTCCTTGATTTTCATGGTTCGGCAGAGGGCTCTCAAATTTTAAAACCCCATTCTTGATCAATCTCTCTACGGCTTTTTTGAATCCCGTATAGTTTTCAATTGAGTACCCCGATATTCCAGCATGATACTCACATCTGGCATTCGTATTATACCATTTAGGATATGGAGGTTGTAATGGTTTCAAATAGAAAAGGGGCTATAGCATGCGCATCATATAGGTTTTGATAGAGCTCCCTATACGTCACAGGTATAGGTGTAAATTGCATCCTCTCATGCCTGGTGTTGGATTCCTGCTTTTGAGACCCCTGTTGCCCAACTGTGACTACTTTGGGCTGGCTAACCATGACTGCTTTTGAATTAAAACCACTTGTATTGTTCACCTCATTGTCTTTTCTTCTTGGGGCTGATCTTTTGGCCACTTCCTCCTCTTATGGCATTCTCTATCATCTCTCCTGCCATAACTATATCTGCAAAACTTTTAATAGTGCTCCCAATCATATGAGTAATAAATGGGGCTTTCAAAGTATTAATGAATAACATAGTGGTCTCCTTCTCCAGCAATGGTGGCTGAACCTGCATTGCTACCTCTCTCCACCTCTGTGCATATTGCCTAAAATTCTCATTAGGCTTCTTCTCCATGTTTTGCAGGGTAATCCTGTCAGGGATCATGTCTGTCACATGATTATATTGCTGCATGAAGGCTTGTGCAAGATCCCTCCATGAATTTATTCTAGCCCGGCTCAACTGATTGTACCATCTGGCTGCCGCACCTATCAAGCTATCTTGAAAATAATGGATCAACAGCTGATCATTGTTTACATACCCCGTCATCCTTCTGCAGAACATTGTAATGTGGGCCTCTAGGCAGGTAGTACCATTGTACTTTTCAAATTCTGGCATTTTGAATTTGTGAGGCAGCACTAGGTTTGGGACCAGACTTAAATCCTTGGCATCAATCCCATGATGATTGCCAGTTCCTTCCAAAGCCTTGAACTTTTCTTCTAACCATCTGCAGCGTTCATCCAATTGCCTTGCAGCTTCGGCTTTCAAATCCTCCTTTTCCACCATATCTAGATCGGGAACAAGAAGATTAGTAGGATTGTCATCCATATTAAACCTTGAACCAGCCGGGAAATTCATATGGACGCCAGCATCAATTAGCCCATGCTGAGGCCTCACAGTAGCAGATGACCTTCTAGGAGGTGCCTCAGTTTGTAATGGTGCATGAGGCGGAGTAAAACCTGGAGGAGGACCCTCATTTTCCTCTTCAGTGATGGCCATAGGAGCCTTTCCTTTATCAGTGGCCCTCAGCAACTGAGCCATTTCGGCCATCATATTCCTCTGAGCTTCCATCATTTGCTCCCTCATCTCATTCTATATTTTAGCCAACTGCTCTTGCAACTGGTCTTGCATATCCTTTTGCAACTGCTCAAACCTTTGATCCATGTTTTTAGTCTTAGTGAGAGTGCCGTAGGGATGTGTGATTTCTAGATTTTCTTTTCTACCTTTATAAAGAAACTTTAACTAATTAGGGTCCTCCTACAATCTTGAATGCATATGATATGATGTAATGCAAATGCATGAATGCAACAAAGGCATCAATCTCGATTCAATCTCATTTAGAAAACTTTATTTAAAAAAAGAATATATTTACATATAAATGGATTACAAGTACGTGTTCGCCCTAATACCCAAAGTTTTAACTCTATCTAATAAAAGGGCTAACTCTCGTCCTATATCTGATGACGACCCACACATCAGACTCAATACATCGGCTCGTACTGCCAAGTCCTGTACATATTCAGCAACCTCTCGAATCTGGGTTATGGCTTCTCCCATGACATGATCCTTTTCTTTGACCTGCCCTCTAGACTGATGAAGCTCTTCCTTTAGATAATCTTCTTGTGTCTCGAGCTGCTCGATCCGAAGTTTACCTTTATGCAATGCTACTTCTAAATCTTCAACTTTACTTTTTAATTCCTTTAATTCGACCTTAGAAACACGGCTACGATGCCAACGAAGGGATCCTCCAAGCTCAGTTACTTTGGACTTCAACCCTTTGTTTTCTTCCTCTAGCGCCAAATTTCGCGACTGCATCTCCTAGAACTTCTTCTCCCAGTATTCAGCTCTAGCCTTTCCTTCCTGGACCTCTTTCTGCAACTGATCTGAGGACCCTTCTACTATTGCTTTCCTCAAGGATACCTGTGCCTTTTTGTAGTGTTCCTTCAAATAATCTCTATCATCTTCTATTTTCTTCTTTTCTTTTCTTTCTTTTTTGACCTCCGTCTTTTGGACATCAACGTCTAAACTCAAGTACATCTTTTCTTCTTCGAGCATTGCTATCCTTTTTTCAAGCTCCAAGTTTTTCCTCTCAAATTCCTGCTTCATAATTTCTAGCTCCGAGGGCATCACTTGTAAATATTCCTCCATCGGTCGAGCTCCTTCCACGCTTGGCTCAGGAATATTATCATTGATCCTTCTACCTCTCCATTCAACATACTCTGGAGTCGTAGCAAGGCTAATAGCTACTCCTTTCAACTGACACGTCTTATTTCCAGCACTAGAGATTTCACATACCCTTTTCTTGTAATCAGCTCCTCTATATGCGAACTCACTTTGAGTCAGCCCATGAGTTGCTGGCACGAACTGCCTCAAACCGAATTGCCTCAACACGAGTAAGGGGGCATAACCAATGGCACCCCAAATTCCCAATAGAGGGACCCAATCGAAATTGCCGCACCGGTAAAGAATCTCACCAGGAATCATCCACGGAGCTCTCCACTCAACATCTTTCGATTGAAGATTCTGAAGTAGCGCTATCCAATTCTCCTCTGGAACATCAACTCTCCTAGTTGAAGCGACTATATCCTTCAATGGTGAATAATCCTCGAAGAAAACCTAACAAATGACCCTATCTATCAATCGAAAATGGCTATAGAACCAAGCTAGAAGTAATTGTGCACAACCAACAAACCTGCCTACACCAGCCTTCCTACATGTGCCTAAGGACCTAAATGTCTCCGCCAAAATCGCAGGGACAGAAGTGACCTTCTTATTGAGTCGATGGAAAAGATCCGTGGTTGCCACATGCACATATCCCAAAGCGTTGGGGAACACCATTAATCCATACAAACTTAAGGCAAAAACATCTACCTTCTTTGTTTCATCAGGATACGTCAAAATTAGACCCTTCAAAGCGTCCCATGAAATGCACTTGCACTCACCCTTCTCTTTAGTTCTGGCCTTAATCCACTGCTCGCTCATCCCTGTAATAGTCATCAATTTCTTCCAAAAGGTAAGGACATTAGCAGCTCGAGAATAGATTCTGTAATGGCCTAAATTCAAGGTTATCGGAACAGTGGTTTCGTAACCACAAATCCAATCTAAAGAGAAATTTATTTCAATATTTTTGCATGAATATTTATATGATAGGAAAATCGTATGAAAATATTGATAGAAAAATTTTATCGATTTAGTGGTTAGTTAGAAAAAGAAATTATTGAAGAAATTAGGTAAAAATAAGTTATCGAGACATCTATCTCGTAAAACCGAGTCAAAAATAATTTTATAAATATTTATGAAATGTTAGTAATGTGGTATTAAAATTTCATTAGGAAATTTTAATGTTTGGATAGTTAATTAAATGAAAAGGACTAAATTGTAAAAGGTGTAAAAGTGAGTAGGATGATTAAATAGCTTAAGTGTCTAATGAGAAAGGATTTAAAAGGAAATTAGACCCAAAATTTATTTGGGTTGGACGGCAAGGGCATGAAAACAGCAGAAAATTGATGAATTAAGGGCAAAATTGGAATATTGTAAAATTAACTAAATAAAGCTAGGACTAAATAGGAAATATCTAGATTTCTCTTCATTTCTCTTCAATTCCAGCAGCTAAAAATGCCATAGCGGGTTCTCTAAGCTGGTATTACATAATTTTTGCACCAAGTGAGTTAACCCTTGCCTTTTTCTTGTAATTTTTGTGTTTCTAAGACTTTTACAACTAGGTCCTACTATTAAATTCATTAGTTTTTGATTTCATGGATGAAATTGAAAGTCACTATGGCTTAGTTATGTAATTTTATGATGAAATAGAATGAAATTAAAGCTTTAAATTGTTTATGAGATGATTTTATTAGGTAATTTCAATGGAAATTGATTTTTAGGACCTAATTGTGAAAATGTTTGGAATTAAAGTATATTTCTGAAATTCTGATTCCTAAAGGTTGTAAACTAGTTTAAGGTGATATAATAAAGTGTTAATTGGGAAAAATAAGCTCAATTGAGAGGCTAATTGAGTAGGGATGAAATTATCATTTATTAAAAGTTTAGGGGAAAAATAGTAATAAACAGCTTGCACTAGAACAGTTTGGACAGCAGCAGTAGACTAACTTTGAAAAATCACCATAAATTTTAGAAATCGAATTAGAAGATGAAAAAAATATGGAATTAAAGCTTATTGAGTCTAGTTTCTCATAGAAGAAATAGTGCAAGCAATGGATTTGTAAATTTTGAGATATAATGAATTATGTGAGACAAGGTCAGAATGAATTTGGGTTCCCCTGTTCTGACTTTGAAAAATCATAAAAAAATGAATAAAAATAATTAGGGGTTTAAATTTATATGTATAGAATCTTGAATAAGTCTAGTTTTAATAGAAAAAGACTAGAACATCATTTGAATTCTGTACAAGTAGATAATTAATTTTTAGTAAAGAAGAGTCAGAACTGTCAGACAGCAGAACATGGGTGATTTTAAAGAATAAACTGTACTTATTAGCTGAACCACAAATTCTGAAAATTTTATGGTAAGAAGATATATGAGTCTAGTTTTAGGGAAAATTAACAGATCTTAATTTGGAGTTTCATAGCTCAAGTTATAAATAATTTAGTGACTATAACTCAAGTAGACAGCTTTGAATGAACAATAAATAATAGTTGAATTACAGAGAATGTTGCATATGAACATGAAATGTATTAAATTGGTAATTAAATTTATTTATTTAGATCCGGAAGATTCAAATACGAAGCTAGATCGAGGAAAAGAAAAAGTTCGGGATTAGTAGATTTTTATTGTTTACAAACAAGTATCAAGGTAAGTTCATGTAACTTGAATTATATTCTTAAATACTTGAAATGTATGTTATTGATGTGAATATGATTTGAATGTTCATTGTATGAAAATTGATGAAACATCGATATATTTGATATAAAAGGAAGAAATCCCGGTTGAATGAAAGGAAAATTCGATGGATCTACGAAAAGGAATTGACGGTAAAAGGATCTAGCCGGACGGGTGATCCTATCTGATATAGCCCTCCGAAGAATATGTGGAAAATGGATTTAGCCGGACGGGTAATCCGAATTAGGTCTCAATTTAGCCTGGATGGTAATTCAGATCCAAGCTCATTAGAGTAATTGTCGCGTTGCAGATTTAGCTCGGGTGGTAATCCCGACAATACTCTATGAGTTTATATTGCAGGATTTAGCTTGGATGGTAATCCATTTGCAAGGTTGAGGTTGTGGAGTGTGCTCTCTGAAATGGAAATGTGCGCACATGAATATGAATTGACGGACCCGAAAATGTACACTAAAAGTGTACCTCTGAAAAATCCATCGAAATTCTGAGTAATTCAACGGGATAAATATGGAAAAACAACAAGGGAATGGAAATCATAGTATTGATGAGCTCATCAATCATGATATATATTATTGATACATGGAAATTATTGTACTAACGTGAATGTTGAGTTTGTGCATGTTAGGGTAATAATGCATTGAATGGATATATGTAATGTTTATTGTATTGTACTGAAAATATTAGGTAAGTATAATTCTTGTTACATGAACTTACTAAGCACAAAGTGCTTACCCTGTTTCCTTTTCCCCTGTTTTGTAGTGTTAAGAGCTCGGAGGTCGGATTTGGTCAGAGACACATCACACTATCAATCTCAGGATTTCGGTATATAAAGAAACTTTATTTTGGAAATCAATGGCATGTATAAGCTAACAAAGTAAATGTTAACGTGAAATGAATGTAAAATTAGCCATTAGTATGGTTAACAAACCTGATTTTAGATATGTGATGACGTTATCTTATAAATATGCATGAATTTATCTTGAAAATATGTTGAATTGATTTGGTTGATGTGAATTGGTTTCGATTTAATATTGCAGGGAAGGTTAGATATCTGTATAAGGGATTATATTGAATTTTTCAAAAAAAAAAATATTCGTAAACTCCGGTAATGCCTCGTACCTTATTCCAGCAATGAGTACGGGTAGGGGGTATTACAGATTCTATCAACCTGGAACCTGGGACAACGTAACAAGGCAGTGTACTCCTCTATGGTAGGTACCAAGTCTACCTCCCCAAAAGTGAAACAACTGTACGTTGGGTTCCAAAACTGAGCGAGGGCTCGGAACAAGTGCTCATCTACTTGAACATCGAGCAAGTAAGGTAAGTCTCCGTAATTATCGTAGAATAACTGTTTGGTCTCGTTGCCCCATTGATCCCAAATCTCCTTAAGCTCTTGGAGATTATTCTGCGTGACACTGATGCGATTATATCCCGACAGCTCCGACATATATCCCGCAGCTATATTATCTCCCTTTTCTAATTGAGTTTGCTAAGACCATTTATGGACGTTGGCGTTGCCCTCCACTCTATCAAGAAGTCCGTTCTCCATAATAAAACTCTCTAACTTAGAAACTAACCGTGAATCGATACCTTCGTAAATGCAAAATGTCATACAAACAAAAGAAAAGAAATAGTCAGTATCACATGATATCAATAAATCTCAACAATAATTTATAAGGGTAATATCTAAAGTTTAACTCTAACTAAGTTGGGCTCTTACGGGTTTTTCTATATGAGGTTGGTTCTAAAGTTTTAGGTACCTGAACCAGCAGATTCCTCGATCCTCACCCATTATAGGCTCATTTGAATCGAGTGCAGTTCAGGGGAATACATTTCCCTATGGCTACACGGAGATGAAAATCTCACGAAACCATAGGTACGGATGTATCCCGAAAGTGATCCACTATCCTGCACGGAGGCGAAAACCTCAAAAAGGCGTAGCTTCTCACTCCCACTTAAGGGTGTGACCACAACGGTCATGCAAATGCAATGCGTATTAGAATATAGCAACACATGCAATAATACAAACACATGTAATGCAAAGAGGATTAAATTTTAAAATTTTTAATTTCCGACATTAAGACAAGAGATAATCAATTACACGGCTTGACTCTCTTATTAGTCCCCAGCGGAGTCGCCAAGCTGTCGAGACCATTTTTAAATCGAGTTTTGGAAAATGGGAATCGACTTTAAAACGCAACGGAGTCGCCACCAATCTTTTAGGTGTGATTGGATCACCTTTAAAACATTTGTTTTAAAATCGTTGGTTTTGGCCTACGAAATCAAAAGAATGGGTTCGGGAGTCGGTTACGTACGAGGATGGGTTAGCACCCTCGTAACGCCCAAAAATTGGTACCTAATTGATTATCGAAATTCTTTAATGTCAAAAATTAAAAATTTTGAGATGTAATCCTCTTTAAAGTATTTGAAAATTTGGGTTTACTTGTATCAAAGTATTGACTATAAGTTAGCCTTTTAGAAATCTCTATCTCAAAGCAGCAAAATGCTACATCCAGTAAGTTAGGACGTATCACTTTGCAATTCCAAGACAGTCACTTATATTTAGAAATCCTTTAAAAACCTTAGAAGGGTACTTGACTATTCGAACTTAACGAGAAAAGTTGCAACCCAATAAGTTAGGGCACTACTTTTTCGAAATTTCCAAACACCAAGCATTGCCTTTATACTTTTTTGAAAATTTCGGAACCTTATCCTTTTTAAAGATGATGCGTGGAAAATTGTATTACATTATAAATCATAATAATATATTATTGTACTAGGTAGATAAAAATGAATACTACGATAAAAAGAATAATACATATAAAGCAAAAAATGCAAACAAATATATATATACATAGCATGTATTGAAAATGAATAAACAAAGTATATAAACATACGAAATAATATTTAAATGATGCATGGTGTAAAAAAAAACATAACCAAATAATGTATGATATACAAATAGAAGAAATATAGTGTCAATTTGCATATTCACAAAATATAACATATAATAATAAAAATAAAAATAACATTTAACGCATACATGATACAAAAAATAAGAATGATTGATTGCTAGCAAAATATACATATAATTTAAATGTGATATTAATAATTCTAAAATATGATGTGTAGTATATAATAACAAAAAATAGAATAATAATTATGCATATAAAATATGTTAGTTTAAAAGAATATAAAAATAAGAGTATGTAAAAGAATATAAAAATATTATTTTTAAAATAAAATAATACATAGCAAATAAATAATTTTAAAAAAATTTAATGTGTATATAATATGAGTTAGAAATATAATTTAATTTACAAATTTAAAAATTTAAATAATATAATGAATAATATAAACATAAACAATATATAATATACATAACATATATATATAAAATAAGTAATAAAAAATGAAAATATATAAGTATTATTCAATAAAATATGCTTTAAATTTATAGGAAATAGGAGATATGATAAATATAATAAAAATGAAAGTAATATGTAAAAACAATATATATATATATATAAATAATAAATAAATATACATAATATAAGTGAAAATATAATAATAATAAAAAATGATGTAAAATAATAATTTGTGGAAAAAAAATATATAATAAATAATAATATTATAAAATATCAAATATAAAAGATAAAAATTAAAATTAAAGATAAAACAATATATATATATATATATATATATATATATATATATATAGTATTAGATTTGAAATTTAATAAGATTACAGGGTGAATTTCAAAAAAAATAAAACTGAATTGAGGTTCTAATTAAAACACCTGTGAAACAAAAGGGACTTATTGGGCAAAGTGCCCTATTTTCAAAACGACTGCGTTCTGTCTCCTGTATATAAATGGACTAAAGGATCGAATTGAAACTAGAACCTTCCTTCTGGGCTGTATTTTAAAAACAAAAAAATGTTTAAGGACTTAATTACAAGAATCCAAAAATGCGGAAGGGCCTAAATAGAAAATATTCCTTTTAACAGAGACACACGGATCCTTCCCCGGATCGGGTCACTCGCGTGTGGGTCAGCCTTTAAATGGTACCGTTTTAGGGCTATTAAAATTAGCCCTAAACGGCGTCGTTTCAGGAGGGTATAAAAGTCAATTTTTAGAACAAAAAAAATTCATTCCTTCATTTTTTTTCTCTAAAAAACCTTTCTTTCTCTCTGGCCAAGCGAATTCCGGCCATTTTTCGACGGTAACTCCATCACACGTGCCACCGTACGCGCCACCGTTCGCGGTGGTCAGAAGACCAAAAGCCCTCCTTTTTCCAGGCGTTTCACAGGTAGTACTTTTCTTCCTTATTTTGAAAAATATTTTTTGCATATTACAACTAAAAAAATGTACTGTTTCTTCTTTTAGTTTTCGAATCTGCTTTTGAATCATTTGTTTATATTAAAAAGATGCATGTATATATGTGTAAACAAAAAGACAGAAAGAAATAATAGAGAATGAAGGCAGTAAAACCTTTAAATCTGTCGTAAGTTTTATTCCTTCTATACTGTTTGTATCTGTGTGATTACAACTCCCTCTCTAAAAAAAACCCCCTCTTTACAGATTTAAAAGGGCTTTTTATAGTCTCTGTCGTAGTGTACAAAATTTGTGTATCAATTTATTCCCCGATTCTTTGCCATGTTTGTCATTCCTTTCCCTTCTTGCAGGTAAACCCCGAGAGATCCGGCGGTAAATGTGATCGTGATGCACTGAAATGGTGACGGTGAAGGCTGAGGTTTCATGAGAGCTACGGCGCAAAAAAGGGTGATTGAAAACCCTAGGGTTTCCAAATCTGCAACCAATTTGGACTTATCAGGCCACATAGTTTATTGGGTCTGATTTCGTTTGGGCCAATTTATGTACTGGGTTTAAGTTCTCTGGGTCACGAGTGTAATAGGGTTTAGATTACAACTGCTTGGGTTTAGTTTAAGTTGGGCTGGTCTAGGTACCGATTTGGCTATTGGGTTGTAACCGGGTATGGGCTTTTTGTATTGGGTAAGTTTAGGTGAGTTATTGAGTTTTAACATTTGTAAAAGGACTGTTAAGAGACTTTTATTATTATTTTGAGATTTTGAACTATGCTTTGGCTTCCAATGGGCCGGGCAAAATTAAGGTATTACAGCTCCAACACGTTTTCATGATGGATTTCCTGCAAAGAACGTTGAGTCACATGATTACTAACATTAACAGAATAATTAGTATCATCTAGGGACTTTCACAAAATCACGTGCTTGAAGAGTAATCTTTTCATCACCTACAGACTAGAATGGTACCGTAACTAGGGGTGAGCAAAACTCGATTCGACTCGAAAAAATCGAAAAAAAATTCGAATTTCGAGTTAAACGAATCGAGTTATTCGAGTTAATCGAGTTATTCGAGTCAACTCGAATTTTATTTTCGAATTTCGAGTTCGAATCGAGTTGAGTTTTCAAATTCGAATAACTCGAATAATTCGAATAATTCGAATATCAAACTATAATATTTTACATTTTTACCCCAAACTCCCAAACCTTTTTACTTTTCCCTCAAAACTTTTACTCCTTCCCACTTTCCCCCAAAACTTTTACTCCCCTTACATTCCAACCCCCCAATCTACTCAAAATCCATTTCCCACCAAAATTTTACTCTCCCATTTACTTTTTTTCAAAATTTTACTCCCAAAAACCCTCAAAACTTTTTATTTTCCCCTAAAATTTTTACTCCCTCCCACTTTCCCCCTAAAATTTTTACTTCCTTTCCATCTCACCTCCCATCTACCCCAAATCCACCCCCCAATTTTTTTTTTAATATTTTCCCTCCAAAATTTTACTCCACCTATTTACTTCCCCTCATATTTTTATTCCCCAAAACTTTTTATTTTCTCCCTAAACTTTTACTTCTCACCTTTCACTCTCAAATAAAAAATCAAAATTATCCAAAAAAAATCACTAAACATAAATAGTAATAATTTTATTTATATCTATTATTTATATTATTAAATTAAATTTCACATTTTATATTATTTATATGATTGAATTGTTTAGTTGTATTGAATATTTATATTAAAATTGAATTATTAATTATGCCATTAAATATTCATGTTAAAATTTTATATTAGTATCAATTTCACATTTTATCTTTAAAATAACTTTTATTAAAAAATCACATTTTTACATTTAATATATTTTTTAATTCCAAAATACATAGTGACAAGAATTTGAAGATAATTGAAACAATTAAGCAAACAAAGAAGCTAACCCGTATATAAAAGATTAATAAATAAATTATGAAGTGATGAAAGTTAATAAAAATTTTGATTAAGGTGGAAAAATTTTATTACGATGGGTGACAGTGGTTACAAGGACCCGAAATTATTTTATAAAATTTAACTCGAACAAATATATTCGATTCGATTCGAATTCCATCTCACTCGACTCGATTCGAGAAAATTTCAAATAAAGTTAGGATGATAAAATAAGATTCGAAAATTCGATTAACTCGAAAATTTTTGATTCGATTCGATTCGATTCGATCGAATGCTCACCCCTAACCGTAACAGACTAACTATCATTAGAATAACATCCACTCTCGCCTACTTCATCATCCACTGTATTATACTCTTAATCACTTATTTCACCAACAATTGAGGTTTTGCTAGCATCAACACTGAACATTTGCCAAGTTCGAAAATTATGTCCAACTTTTCCACATCTCGAATATGAATAGCTTCTTTTCTTTTACTCTTGCTTCCTTGGAATCTGGCCATTTCTCTTACAAGGGTTTTCAACTCTTGCGTCTTTATTGGACCATTTGTTATTTGATTTCGAGGAAGCATGCAAAGTTGTAGTCATCTTAGCCAAAACTCTTGCAACTCATTCAAACTCTTCTTGAATTTTTGAGGTAGTGTACAAAACACGGTTGAAAAGGAAAATTAATTATCCTTGTCACAATTTCTCCATTGCATCACTATCAATACTAGAATAGAGCGATGACAAATTGACATATCTGTTATTTTTTTGTCCAACGATTCGTTATGCACGATGATGATATTTACTTCATATGCTCAATTTTCATCACAAATATATAATGCTTGCAAGGAAACCGTTCTGTTTCAAACATTCCACATGAACATCTCATTGTGCCATTTGATGAATAGTAACATAACTTTGTCTCCTTCTCAGGACGCAAATACGGAATCAAGGTATACATTCTCCTATTCCAATCCATTTCTATAACATTCCCTTTTTGGATTATCATATCTTTCCTCCTTGATTGTTATAGAATCGCTTGAATGAATTTGTGATAACTTCAACTACATGTTTCTAGATTGGTTGAATGAAGATTGTGGTTACAGGCTCACTTTGCGTCCTATCAAAATCTATTTTGACTTCCAACCTTTGCATGCTTGCTACAACATTATCGATCGAATATAAAAATCAAAGAAATGATCCATTTCTCTTGATATACTTTTTCAAGAATGAGTAAATGTTATTTTCATATATCCAAAGAATTTACCTATTATAAAAGCTAGCCTCCGCATACATCTCTTGTTATATGCCTCCACAATCCAGGGATGATTTTATAGGTTATATGTCTCAACCATGTTCTTCCACTCTTGGCCAAATTCTTCTTCCATCCACCATGAATACATGCATCTTTTAAATGCCTTTAGAACTTCAACTTTGTGGATATAAGACACAACATTCCTCTGTATGTGCAAGACACAAAGCCTATGGTTAACTTTTGCCATAATTGGTTTCAATACCAAATGCATTGCCCAGTCCCCATTCGTAACCACTGACACTGGCTTCTTCATTCTTATGCATCGTGCTAACTAATTCAGAACCCAAAGAAAACTATCATGTTTCTCATATGACAATTGTTAGAATTAAGTGACCCTAATTATTATTTAAATAAAATACGATGGAAAATAAAATAAAAGTAAAATCCATATAGAACTAGACTTCTTTTATTTTATTTTAGAATAAGGTTTTTTAAACCTTGTTAAACTCCATCTATTTTATATTTACTAGGATAAGGTGTTTCAATCCTACTAGAATATGGCTTTACAAGCCTATAAATAGACATAGTCTATTCCTTTTGTATTGATTCAAATTTTCGACATAGTAAATTTTCTTCTCCTCTGCCCGTGGTTTTTTCCCGAAAGGGTTTCCACGTAAAATTTTGTGTTCTTTATTTTTTATTTTATTTTATTTTTTTTCACAACAATATTGCAAATGCAAAAGTTATTGTTTGGTGATGATTGTTCAACAAATACCAATAGTGGGAGATCATATCCTTTATTCTTGTATGTCGTGTTAAATGCAATGACATCTCTAAAGTATGTGTAACCTGTCTTGCTGCAAGAGTCGGCCCAAAATATATTTTGAAGTCGGTTGTCCTTATCCTTTGTATAATTCATGTACAAACCAAGATCATTTGTTCTTTTCAACTTAAAATATTCTAGAGAAGCGTTTGCATCCCCATGTTTGATTGCTTTCATCGACTCCGCTTGCAACAAGTAAATAAGATATTTTTTCCTGAAGCTCATTTTCTCATATCCCCCAACTTGGTCAGCGAAGAATGACATCTTTTGGGAAGGTTGGATTCCGGCTCATTCATCTCCAATGCTTCAACCTTTGTATCGACTAGAACTTCATGAAATGACTTTATCAGGTTCTTCTGTGCATGATGTACAACCAATTCATGATTGTGCTTTTTAACTAACTTTATAACAACCCATCTACTTTTACGTTAATAAAGATTCCCACTAGAACTGAGGAAACCATTACTAGTGGCTGATGATGGAGCGGATCGAAGCACTTTTTCGCCTGGACCACTCCTTTGATAGAATATTCCAAATCGATTTTGGGGAAGAACCCAACGCCATTCGCATATTTGATTCACACCCAATCCGAGTTATATTTTTAGGCTCTTGACTCCTTTTATCATTGTTGTTGTATTTCTCCGACCACTCCCTTTCTTTATTATGGTATAAATACTTAGCAACGACATCCCTAGTTTTTGGGTTTGTCTTTGTTCCTTCAAGCCTAACATTGAAACCAAGAATATAAGCATAGCTTAGATAAAACAATTGAGCATCATCTAAGCTACTGAATTCCATTCCTTTAACTTCCCCTGTTGTTAATTTAGTTGCGTCGTTAAAATAAAAAAAATTCATAAACCCATCACTTCCCAGAAATATTTGACCTTTCTTGTTTTGATTCTTGATTTAAGTTAACATTGTTTCTGTTTTGTCCTAAACCTTTAACCATTCTTCAATAGTTTACTCTTTATCCCTAAACACCAAATTCACAAACTATATAAACACAATATGTTTCACATTTAATCATGCATAATCATAGAAATCACTGTACTTATTGATTAAGATGCTTGACAATAGTTTCAATCATTTCCTTTATACGTTAAACCAAAATCCTGATTAACCTCAATTATTGACAATTCCAAATGGTCACCCCGAAGTTGGTACTTTTCTTCCTTCAAATAGAGAAAATTGATTCTAGTTTTCGATGGGTTTAAGGGTTAGCTCAAAATTTTTCAGATTACTTTGCTATAATAGAAAGAGAGGAGTAATTCTTTTAGCTAAAGCTTTACCGAAAAAACCCCTTGTAAATGGAACCAATTGAATTAGTGGGAAGGTAATGGCACAATTATGTAAAAGAACCTGACGTGACAACATCAATGGGCAATAGATGTTTCTATTTCTTCCTTTTAATTCCAACCCTTGATCTAAAAATATCCTAAGGATCCTACTAGATGGGGATAGTTAAATAGATGCCACCATTCTATGGTATTGTTTTTACATGTTACTCTTAGTTGCTATTCTTTTTAGTTAGGGATGACAAAATAATTTGAACTTCAAAGTTTATTATACCCAATTTGATTTTATAGGAGAGCATTTTTTATTTTTGAAAATTGGGTTTAAGGGTGGGGCTAATAATCAATTAAAATTTGGATATTCATGTAGGGTTTAAATTATGTTTTGATCATCAAACTTTAAAAAGTTATGATATGGTTACTAATATTGTCGACAATGGTGCATCCAGAAATTCGACTTAAGGGGGTAGGGGCGAAGTTAAAAATTGTTTTGGGGGGGAATTAAATTATATGTTTTTATGATAGTAAAAATGCAATTCCTCATTTTAATAGGTTATATCTTTATAAGTTTTTATCATTTTTTAGGGGGCAAAGAGCAAATTTACCAATACTAATTTAAAATTTTATAGATTATAAACTACTTAAATGAAAAATTTTCCATTTTAGGGGGGGCCAAGGCCCCTGCCAGCCTTAGATCTGCCACTGGTTGTTGATTTGTTATATTTTGGTTTCTGTCGCATCGTTTGTTGACAATGTAATAACAAGTTGAAGTGGCACATTATATCATCATTTCAAAAGAATATTTAGGTAAATTTGCAATCTAGTCCCTATACTTTTTCTTTTTTAGCAATTTAATTATTTTTCTTTTATTTTCTTTGGCTTAAATACATATTTGGTCCATGAATTTGACATCTTCTCCCAAATTAATACTTATGGTTTATAAACTTTTATAAATATAATATGTTAAAAAACTATAAAAATCATAAATGTTTTAAAAAATTACAATATATAGTCACCTTTCTTAGCTTTTGGACTACAATCTTGTTGATGGCAGGTAATTGCTTGACAACATAAATGAGTATCAAACAAAATTAAACTGTGCTTAGTGTCCATCTATCGAGTCTTACTAACACCACACTTCTAAGAGTATTTGGTTCCCTTTTTTTTCCCTAAAGAAACCATTTGAGAAGAAATCAACTTCAACGTTTTAGTGAGCTTTCCAATGGTGGGTGGAAACTTATCCTCAATGCTGCAATTTACCAAACAAAGCCATATGATTTCTTTAGCTTTGAAATATGATCATAGAACTGAGTTTGATCAGAAGGAGATTGATAACGTTTTTGTTGAAGCCTTTTTTACCTTTAGCCTTTTAAATTTAGATATGTAAGGAGAAATTGTTGGAGAAATGAAAATAGGCCATTTAGCTTCTTATCCAGTTAGATGTTCTTGATCTTGATTTTCATTTGAGTTATCTATATTATTTTGAGTTAATTGCACCTAGCATTTTTAAATTATGACCCTTATTTTAAATTAGTCCTTAAATTCCAAAACATTTTAATTACATTTCAAATTATCGATGTTATATCAATCAAGTCCTTTTATTATTAAAATCGTTAATTTAACCATTAAATGAAACATCAAATTTTATACGATATAATTTAAAATAAAAATTTTAAAGAAAAGTAAAACATTGTCACGTAACTTTTAAAAACTAAAAATAAAGTGAAACCTAAAAAAAAAAAAGAGTGAATGATAAAAATTTTGTAAAAAATTTGAAAAACTCAAAATAAATATTTTTACAACATCCATTTCCACAATATTCATTTTGTTCTTTAAATTATCATTTTAGATGATGCTACATAAGATATAACGTCTATAGTTTAGGGATGTAATTAGAATATTTTAAAATTTAAAGACTAATTTAGAACAAGGGTCGTAGTGTGGGGATGATCGGTGGAATTAACTATATCCATTTTCTGATTTTTTTAAATAATAATATACTAAACAAACATATAAAAATAATAGATAATATATAGCATATAATTTAAGGCGATAAATGCCCCATTCATCCACCCTAAGTCAAATTCCAAACATTGTGGACTCCTCGAAATTGGGCCTTGCAATTGGGCTTTGGGCTTCTCTAACTTTGGACTATTGACTTTGACTGATTTGGGTTTTACTTGAAATTGGACTCCGAACTCTACAATTGGCTATTGGACCTAAAACAAATTAATTAACTATCAAATCGAAAATAAAAATTTTATTTTATTTATTTAAAAATCAATAATTAATCAAAAAAAAATTATTTAATTTTGAAATTTTTTTTATTGAGTGATACAATGGGACAACTCAAAGCATGTTCCTCTATAAGGGCTCTAAGAAGTCTAAGCAATTTGAGGAGTTCTTTTAATGATAAAGACCACCATTGTTAAAGTTTCTTAAGGTTAACCTCGACAAGCAAGCTCTTTCCCTTAGTCATATGCTTTGATCCAAAGGGACTTGAGGTCAAGTAAGGATAAAATAAAGGTAGATGTGATGACGGTGAAATAAGAAAAGAAACCTCATAATGGAACAAAAGAACCTTCATATGGAACAACAAAACCTTAGACTAGCTTTGTTAATGTTCTCATCCTCAATGAATTGTCTCTTACATTTTTTTTCCCATTCTTCTTTTCTCGACAATCTTAAAATAGGTTGCATGTGTGACTTGAGCATCGAGGTGTGTCCATGAGATAAAACTTCTAGTGTAAACTAACCATGTTTCTACTATTGCAAGTCCAAGAAAGGGCTTGAGGAGTCCGTAAATCCCATTAGCCATGTTTAAACCTCAGGATCAAGTCCTTTAGGACCCGCATTACATAACAATAGAACCATAGATGCATAGCCTTAACACCTTAAGAAGAGTCTGGAATGCCCTCAAGTTATATCGTAACCTCAAGATTAGGTCAATCCAAATCCAAGGCACTCCAACACCTAAATTTAGGCTTAGGTCTTGTAAGCCTATATTATCCTTTAGGGTTTCTTTTTACTACGAAACCACGGGAAAAGGTGCCTTATTTCCTTCATCTTAGAGGAGTTTGATAAGTCTTCTAGGGGTCCTAATTGACTATCCAAACTCTCATCCTCAACATTCCTAAGGTTTCTTACCACGTGAAGTCCTTTAAGTGATACTCTAGGTGCCAATTGTTCTTCCCTCCTCGAGGAATCCAAAGAGTCTATTACAGATTATGACTCATTAATTCCGCTGCATACTATCATGTTAAGGAATCAAAGTTGGATCCAAAAGCAAAGAAAGTAGTGTTCTAAGGGATCACTTCTAGCATAAAGGGTTTTCGCTAGGGGTGTTCAATCGGTTAACTGACCCGGAATAATATTAACCGAATTAACCGACCTTTCAAAATTTTTAACCATTAACTGAACCGAAATTTTTTCAAAAAAATTAACCGAACCGAAATTTTTTCGGTTAATTCTGTTGGTTAATCGAATTAACCGAAAATTATATGTATTTTTATTTTTAGTTAAAATAAGTATAAAATTAATTAAATTAACCGAATTAAATTAACCGAATTAACCGAATTATTTGTATAAAATTATATGTTTTTTATTTTTATTTTTATTTATTAAATTATTTGTAATTTTTATGATAGGGTTGCGTTGGGTACTTGGGTTAATATATATTAGATTGGGGATTTGTGTTTATGTTGGATTGGGTTTGAGTGAATAGTGGGCTATTTATATATTATAATTTTATTTATTAATTTTTTCGGTTAAACCTAAAAAATTCGGTTAACCGACCGGTTTCGAACCGAATTAACCGTTAACTGAAAACTCAAAAAATTATTAACCGTCCCCCGACCGAATTAATTCGGTTAACCGATCGATTAACCGAATTCGGTCGGTTAACCGAATTTTTCGGTTTTACCCGAACTTTGCACACCCCTAGTTTTCGCCTATAGTTTCCAAAAACAAAGAAAATTATCTTCAACGAGGATGTCACCTTTGATGAATCTATCAAGTTTTCAAAGATATAAAAGGAGAAGTCAGATGATACTCATAAGTATGTGGAGTTTGAAAGAGTGGTAATTCCAACAAATGAAGAAGTTAATGAACCTTTGAGTTGAATTTGGAAGAAGCAAAATGTAACAAAATGAAGCCTTAAAAGAACATTGCTTTCAAGGTTCAAAAGACTATTTTAACAAAGAAACGAATAGTGGAGGCTATTGATGAGATAACCAAGCAAATAAAATTGCTCACAAATACCATGAAGAATTTCTATAAGAAGTGAATTAAATCAGATGCTAGAGGAGCTAGTAGCCATGGCAAAAAGACTCACATGAAGAAGGAGAAATCATAATTAAAGAAAAAGGTTGTTTAGTGCTATGAACGCAAGGGAGTTTGTCACATTAATCAAAATGTGCTAATATTAAGAAGAATGAGAAGTCACTCACAATCACTTTGAAACAAACAAAAAGGAAAATACAAAGCATGGTCAATCTAATATTGCAACATTGAATAAAACATCATATAAACAACAACATATATGTAACAAGAAGAAAGGTAAACATGAATGCTTTTATTGTGGGAAAGAAAGGCACATCATACTTCACTATTTTAAGATAATGCAAGATTCGAAAAAGTTCAAGTCTATTGCAAAATCTGTTACAACAGTTTATTGATGTTCTTGTGAAACGTATGGAAAAATTATTGTTTTTTCACGAGCTACAACCTCTTTTGTTGAAAAGGTAGCATTTCGTCCCCTTGAATAAACTTGCGATAAACGAGTAATGGGGCACAGAGTAAAGGAGAGTAAGCTTGTTGATTTTTGTGTTTCTCATGGTATTGTTTATATTTATGGTTTTTTTGTGCTTCTAAAATGATAAAATTTGACATGGTTATTGATTTTGTTTAGCAAGCATTTGAATTTGGTGACCGGAAGTACATGCTAGAGAGAGATGAATTTCTTTTCGTTTGAAGGCTGATTTGAGAAAATTAATGTTGATTTTAAAAAAAAAAAGCTTGCTGAAATCAAATTGAGGAAAATAAGGATGGTTAAAACCCTGTTATAAGCACTCTCATCTTTAAAGTACCTGCTACAACTGCACAACAGTGATTAGCCGTTTGGTGAGTTGATTTGTGACTTGGAGAAGACAACTTTGTAAGGGGAAGGAAAAGTAGCATCAATTGTTCAAATTTAAGTTGAGTTGGTGACTAATAACTGTTGCATATAGTACAAAATCAAATCTACCCATAAACAACCAAATAAAAATAAAATAAAAAATATTTTTATAATATAATTATACTTAGGGTGAATATTTGTTATACTAGCAGTGTATTTTTTATTCTACAAGCAAATCTTAAAAAATTGACATGTGTCTTTTAGATAATTATTTGGTACATTGACGGTGGAAAGTTTTAACTCCACAAGCATAGTTGCAATCTTGTCATGTGTTCTTAAGTTATATTTAAAAAATTAAAAAATATATAAATAAACATGTGGTAAAATCTCAAATCTATTGGTGGAAAAAAAAAAAAACTTTCCGCCACATACCAAATAATCACTCGTATCTTTTTTTTTAAATATACTTTTTAATAAGGGAAAAATATAAAATTGGTATCTGAACTTGCTCACTACTCCTAGATTGGTACTTTATTATTATTTTTTTGTCACAGGCTAGTACTCGAACTTTTTTTCTGTTAACTAAATTGATACTTTTTTGTAACACCATTAAGTTCAGGACATGTGGTAAAATAATATTGTGACACGTGACATTAATGATATCATGATGGTGTCATAATCTAAAAAAATATGTTTTAAAAAGCTATTTCCATTGTCTTTTCATTGTTTGTCTCTTTTTCCCAATTTTCCTTTCTTCTTCCCAATTTCCATTTTATTATTTTTTACTTTGCTAAACACGTTTGCTTTCAATGGTTAATTTCAATTACTCTCCTTCACTTTCTGTTGTTGTTACTGCTTGTTCTTTGTTCCTTGTTCTTTGTTCGAGAAGCCGACAACTTCATGTTCATCATCTGCGTCTTCTATTGAAGGAGTACTTGACGACGGTGTCAAAGACGGTTATTGTATCTGTCTCGAGCCTTTCACTGTACAAGACCCTACCATTGTTTGAATTATCACTTTTTGGCTCCTCTTTTGATTCAGATGTTCTTTTAATGTCTCACATCACTACACTTAGCATTTATTTCATTTTCTTCCCTCAATTAAACAAAACATCAAATAAAATAAAAATCCCTTTATCGGTAAATTAAGCTCAAATTAACATTGCCCACACTAAACCAATTTCAAAATCTGCTAAAATTAAAATCCCAAGAAAGAAAGAAAAATGAAAATGTAAAGCAAGGAGCAAAGAATTAGTGAAAAAGTGAAAGTGGATGGGTTGATGAGAAATAGACCTTTGGGAAAGGAATTGTAACACCCTCAATCTAACTTGATTTATCGAGTTCGGATATCGAATATTACTACGTAAAAAAAACTTAGCATAATTTTAACAATTGGCATATACTAACTGTCGAAACCATTTTTTTCGTTTGAAAATGGTCAACTTTTATTTAAAAAGAAAACGAAAAATGAGAGTCGCCACCAATCTTTTTTATGAGGTGTGATCGGGTCACATTGTGATTGATCGTTTTAATAAAACGTTTTAATTTACTAAGACAATAATTTTGGTCTACGAAATTCGAGAAAACGGATTTAGGAGTCTGTTACGCATGAGAAAGGATTAGCACCCTCGTGACGCCCAAAATTGGTACCTAATTAATTAATTAATGTCTTAACGTCGAAAGTCAAAAATTTGAAAAGAATTTAAAATACGATCCTTTTTTATTAATGTTGGTTTTAAAAAAATGCTTGAATAAATTGAAACGAGCATTAAAAGCCCTCTAGTCTCGAGGTAACAAAATGTCACATCCCGTAAGTTAGGATACGACATTTGAACCTTCGAAAATAAGCTTGCTTTTTAATTATTCTATTTAATCGAATTTCATGTATTTCGAATTTCAAAAGGACGTTTAGTTATTTAAGAATCAACGAGAAAATCGAAACCATGTAAATTAGGGTACGACTTCTTAAATTTTAAAATACGAGACATTGCCTATTTAAAAAGTTTGAACGAACACTCAAAATGATGTATAATTATTTTGTTTGGGATACAGTATAAAAACCAATTGTATCTAAACTTAATGACGTAGTGACGAAACAAAATGACTATAGGGGACTTATAACAATGGAATTCTCAATTCACGATAAAGGTAATACAAAAATAAAAGAAATGAAAATAGTATCCAATGTTTTGAAAATGAAAGAATTGTGAATAAATAAATGAAATAAATAATGAACATTAAATTTAAACATAAAAGATATGTACGTAAAACAAATAAATGATTTAAGTATTTAAATAATAATAGATAAGTAACATGTATATTAAATTTGAATGTCTTAAATCTAAAAGAATGATGAATCAATAGGTAAATTGATAAAATACACAATGAATAATATTGAATTTGAATATTTACCAAGTAAAACAAATAAATAAATAGGTAGGACAAAATATAAATAATGTTTATTTTAAAAATTTAAAAGATAATGGAATGATAAATAATTAGATAAACGAATAAAACTAATGTAAGGGAATAATAAATAAAAATATATAAAAAAAAATATTGATAACATGAATTTTAAATGAGTAACAATAAATGACAGATAATAATAATTTAAAAAACCTATGAAAAGGCTGAAATTTAATAAATGACTTAATTGAAAATAAAAAAAATTAAAAGGGTAAATTATAAATAACAAAATAATTAAAACAAAGCAAAGGACTAAAATGAGACGCGCACAAAGGTGCAGGGACTGGATGGGAAAAAAACAAATCCTGGACACATGTCCATTTTTTAAAGTGTCAGTGGGTCAGGGACTCGATCGATACGCGCCATAAATTCTGGGGTCAAATTTGTAAAATAAAGAGTAAGTAAAAGGACCCGATTGAAAAAGCTAAGGAAAGCGGAAGGGCTAAAGCAATAAATAGCTCATTTAAGCAAAACACGTGAATCCCCTGGCTTGCGGGTCGGGTCGTGCATGGGTAGCGTCAAACGACGCCGTTTTGGCGTCTGTGTATTGGCCCAAAACGGCACTGTTTTGTAAGGCCTATAAATATCAAAAAAATTTCAAAAAAAAAATCATTTTCAAGCAGCTTTAAAAAAAATTTTGCTTCTTTGTTTTCCCTGAAAGGGAGGGAAATCCGGCCATGGGAGCCACCGTCGGCCACTGTGGCAGTCGTCGGTCACCTGCGACAGCGCCGCCGTCCACGGTGGCTGGAAATTTCAAAAAGAGCCATTTTTCTTGGCTTTTCAAATCCGAGCCCTCCAAGATGCCATTTTTCATCGGAAATGGCCAACCTCGACTGCCGAATGTGAAAGGTCAGGTGATTTCTGTAATATCCTGATTTTGGGCTTAGTCGGAATAGTAGTTTCGTGACCACAAAATTTGAGATAGAAATAATTATTTTATGATTATTTTGATGATTATGATATGATTGCATGACTGTGTGAAAATTTCGTGATGAAATTCTATGCCTAAAGTGTTTAAATTGAAAGTAGGGACTAAATCGAATAAGTTACAATGCATTCTAGAAGTTTTTAGTATGAAATTGCATTGAAATATTAATTAGGAGGTCTTAAATAGCAATTTGACCAATTTTAAGTTCATGGACAAAATTAGGACATAGAATGAATTTTTGAAAGTTTAGTAGTAAGGGCATTTTGGTCATTTAGGGGTAAAATGAATTAAAATACAAAATTAAAAGCCAATTTTGCTCATCTTCTTCATGGAGGCCGAAATTAGCATGGGGGAAGCCATGGCTAGGGTTTTCAAGCTTTCCAAGCTCAATAGTAAGTGATTCCAAGCCCAGTTTTAATGTTCTTTACGTTTTTGGAATCTCAGTAGCTCGATTAAGCTTATTCTAGCAATAATTTAAGCTAGGGTTCATATTTGGAAAAATACCCATAGGTGAAATTTGTTTATTTTGATGTTTTATGGTAGAATATGAAGCTTGAAATTGTGTTAAACAACTTTTGCTAAGTGATTTTATGTAAAAACGAGTAAAACGACATAATCAGTAAAAATACCTAATGTTCATAAGTACATGTTAGAGTGAGAATTTGATGTTGCTATAGAAGGGAAAAATGATTAGAATGTCATAAAACATAAGAAAATAGGCTGAAGTTTAATTTACGAGCTTTGGGGCAAAAGTGTAAATATGCAAAAGTTTAGGGGCAAAATTGTAATTTTGCCAAAATATGATTTTGGGTCAATTTGAATAATGTGAGTCCTAATTAGACTATACGAAAACTGAAATTCGGGCTAAAATGGGGAAAATACCAAGTTGTGGACGAAATGGTAAAAGTAGCCATTTTCGCATACGAGGTAAGTTCATGTGTAAATAATATAGCATAATTGTTATTTTTAAGTTATTGATATTAATTATATGATATGCTGATTTTTATTTGAAATATTATGCTTTGTGTTTAATGTTGAGTAATATGCAAATTATGTTTACTACT
Source organism: Gossypium anomalum (assembly GCA_025698475.1). Lineage (NCBI taxonomy): Eukaryota > Viridiplantae > Streptophyta > Magnoliopsida > Malvales > Malvaceae > Gossypium > Gossypium anomalum. Next base: position 68,025,546 of record CM046964.1, read on the forward strand.
TGATAAATATAAATTGCTACCGAAGTATCGGTTCCGATATTCCGTGGAAGAACGCAGAAATGTCGATCGAGGAAAAAGCCCATTTGAACCTTAGGAATAGATTAGGATACAAGTGACATGTCACTAGGATGGTTGAGCATCCGAACTCGTTGAGTTGAGTCCGAGTTCACTTATGGATGCGAATTTTCGAACTCGTTGAGTTGAGTTCGAGTTCGAGAGATGTAACTAGGCATCCGAACTCGTTGAGTTGAGTCCGAGTTCACTTATGGATGCGAACGCCCGAGCTCGTTGAGTTGAGTCCGAGTTCACTTATGGGCGGGTTACATGATTTCTTGATTACATATATAGCACTTATGTGCAAATTATCCGTGTATCCGAATTATATTCCGATGTGTTCAACGGGTAAAGTTCTACTCAAATGGAGGAATACTAGAGATGAAAGGGACATATTGGTAAGTGTTGTGAGATGGATACTTTGAATAGGTATGTACTTAACCCTCGGGTTGAAAACTCGATATATCAACAATGTGGTAAGATGATAAATGAAAATATGACATGAATGTCTTGATGATGATTATGCAAATGATATTTTATGTTTGCTTATATGGTTATGTTACTTGCTATTTGCATGTGAACTTACTAAGCATTTATGCTTACTCCCTCCTTTTCATTTCTTGTAGTTTTGACAAGTCAGCTCGAAAATCGGGAACGGTCGGAGGCTCGCTCACACTATCCGTATACCATATTGGCATAATGGCTTGTATATTTTGAGTATGGCATGTATAGCACTATAATCATTTTGTATATATGGTCTTATGCTATGGTTATTGAGTGGTATGAAAATGCTTGGTAATGATTAGCCATTGGAATGGCTAATCATGATCATATTTGGTGTTATGTATGTTAAATTGCTAGCTAATCCATGGAAACCATGAAATAGGTAAAATTTACCATAAAATAGATTCAGACAGCAGTAGTGACGTGAATTTGAAAAATCACTAAAAATAGTGAAAATGGAATTAAATAATGAATAAGTTATGGAATCGAAGCTTGATGAGTCTATTTTCATATGGAATGAACAAAACAGGCATATAAATTATATTTTATGAGATATTTAAAATTTTGTGAAACAGGGCCAGAGTGATTTCTGGATCCCCTGTTCTGAATTTAAAATTTCATAATAAATTTTACAAAAATAATTAGAAGTTTTTCTTTATATTTGCAGATTCCTTATTGAGTATAGTTTTAATAGAAACAAACCTCATAGCCATTGAAATTTTGTATAGAGAGATATCTGATTCGTAATACAGAGAGGTCAGAGTAGTCGAACCCTGAAATAGGGGAGACTTTAACTAATAAACTGTACTATTTGGCTCAACTAAAAATTCTAGAAAAAAATTAGTAGATAGAAATATGAGTCTAGTTTCATAGGAAATTTACGGATCTTAATTTTGAGTTTCGTAACTCGAGATATGAATTTTTAAGCGACTGTGACGCAGATTTTCAGCTTGTCTGAAAATTTTAAAATTAAATTGTTTGAGCTATTTAAGTAATGAATTAAGTCTGTTAACACCTCGTATTCGACTCCAGCGACAGTCTCGGGTACGGGGTGTTATAATTTCGCCCCCCTTTTCTCGTATTTTCTTGAAAATAAAAGCAAAATCAAACAGAAATAAAAAATAAAATAGAATAAAAATTCCACCTTTTTCTACTAATTGCTTCTATTTTTTTTTTTCAAAATGCATGTCTCTGTGTATTCGTGTGTTCGTAGCCAACTTACATGGTGATTATTGTGGCTTTTATAGCCTTGAAGAAAAAATACAATTTTTTGCTTATTTTTCGTTGCTATCGCCTATTTGTTGCTGTTGTGTGCTTGTTCTTTCTGCAGGTACGGAGGCCAGCTGTGTGGTGGCGATGTGGAGGTGGAGGAGGCAGTAGCGCCTAGGTTTTTTTCATTCTTTTGCTGAAAGTTGGCTTAGTTTTGGGCCTGGACTTAGGATTTTAGTATTTTGGGTTGGAGATTTTGAGTTGTTTGGACTTTGTAAAATTGGGTTGTTTAATTTTAATTGTTTATTGGGCCCGGACAAATTAGGCTGATTACACTAACTTTTTGACATATCTCATTTCATTTAAGAAAAGTTCTGAATAAAGAAATAAAGAAAACACTTAATGAATTTATCAAACTCTTAGAATTAAATAAAACATTACAACCTAAAGATATATTAAAAACAACCTTTTTAAGGTGTGGTGTACTACCTTCCTACACCCTAGATATTCCCTGTATGCATAATAATCCAACTCACCACTTCCATGGCGTGTTCCTGGCTTGTCCTTCCTGGCAATACTTGAAACAAGAACAAACACTTGTAAGTTCAAGAGAATTTAGTGAGTTTTAATACATAATACCTTGGTGGGTACTTTCAAAACATCGAATATACACCTATACGCCAGTTTCCATACTTAAAATATCATTTCTGTTTTGGGTGGACACTTTCACAAAATCGGACTTACACAATACGCCAACTATCATATTTATGTGTCAGCTTTCACTTTACTACTTGGCTAACTTCAGATCTTACTAAACAATATTCTATTCTCTTCTTCTTCTTAGATCAACAAGGGTACTTCCCAAAGGATTATCTTTACAGAACCTATTTCATGTGGATTTCCTCTTCACACGAACAAACACTTAACATTTTCCCAAAATAGTCGTTCACAAATAATATTCCCTAGTGGATACTCACTATCCAAACTCACATTTGGTGGATTCCCAGGCTAAGATTGATACTATCAATATGCCAATCAAATCATATCCCAATTCCAAGCCCCGAACACATACTCATATTGATAATGAACTATCCAGATCATTAAGAAGAATTCTACACATCTATGTTATTAAACATAAGAATACTCAAGATATCAAGCAAATCAGATACATAATTCCATAACGAGACATGATACAGTTTAGATAAGGTGGATACCAGGTTACTCAGATTTTAACCCTACATAGTAGATCGACGAACTCTTATATCTTTCATAACTACGAATACACCTATATTCTAATATGGCGGATTACTATAGCGGATACCCTCTTTAACAATACAGATACATATTTACTTTTAGGAACTTTCCTTAAGACTTATTTGGTTACATCATAAAACTAATCTAACCAAATTAACATTATCATAGAAGTATCTATCAATGAACTCTTCGAACTTATACAAAACTTACCACAAAAGTGAATCACCATGTTATACCACACAAACATCATTGATTACGCCAATGAGACGATACAGAACTTGCCACAAAGGCTATATAGAATACGCCATAAAGGCTCAGCAGATCATGCCATACATGCAACATACCAAATCACGTGTTTACTATCCCAATGGACTTTCATAGAAGGTGTCATGGTTTTCTCCCTCATGGACTTATACATATTTTCATGTCGTGATCTGCTAGTTCGGTTTTTATATTACTAAAGGAATCACCATGAATATTCATACTGTCATATCATGCCATTAGTCTCAGCCACATGGACTTACACATCCTCATGTCGTGATCTGCCAGTCCAGTCTGTATCTACTAGAGGCATTACCATGAGTGTTTTCATAGCACACAATACCATGGGTCTCAGCCACATGGACATGCACTTATTTCATATCATGATTCGCCAATCTGGTTTGCAATATATCTGCCCTACCAGAGCATCACAAAGGGACGTTTTACTCAAAATTCACTTACCTAGATTTGTTCACACATATGATTGATTCGTACTCTCCCATATTAGACTTTGCTTGCATACTTACCAATTAACTTTCTATTCAGTCAATACTTCATACATGTCATCATCACGTATGTAGCATCTTTACTATGCTTCATACACTTACCAGTTATCTGAGATACCATAACCATTCATAAGCTTCTTAACAGTCTTATTCTTTCAAAAACTTAACATGTAAAGTTATTATATTTACCAGAAGGTGGAAGAACCACTAATTAAATCAAGAACCTTAGCTTCTAGCTTAATGAGGAAGAGATAACATTTAAATTAAGAAAAATAATCAGAGAATAATTTTGAAGGAAGAAGAAACTTCCTTACAAACCTTTTTCACACACATATATAACCAATATCTTCTAAGTGGAACCTAAAAAGTTGACTTGAATACATGCTTTGCCTTTCTTAATGGCTTACAAATTCTGAGAGAAACATAAATGAGAATCTTGTATAATTGATATTTGACCAACCAATCTAGTTGGCTCTTAACTAGATCACTTTACAGAACCTATTCAACATAGTGCTCAGATCACTGGGTGTGCTATACCTTTAGCGGTTAACCTCACTAGGCTTACTTTTTACTTATTATATCTTTTTTTTAAATAGTAGAATAACCTAAGACAGAATCCTTAATCATTTCTACGGCGGATACATTTCGCTAGATTCTAACCGTCAAAAGGTTGTTAATTAGCGAATTACACTACGCCAAACAGATAACTTTGCCACAACACACCTTCTTCTCAGATCATCCAAACTTGGGGTGTAACAAGAATGATGTGGTCGTACTCGAAATAGAGGCAACCTTAGCAGTTATAAAAATGCTTGTGGATGATGTTATCAGTAGCGTCTTTGCACCATCGCTTGGGATGATGACCGGGAACAGTTTCAATATTGGCCCAGCAACTTACTTTTTTTTCCTTTGAATCAAAGAATCTTAGGCTCTCTTCCTCACCATTGCTACTACTAGAATGGCAAGGCAAATGTGAGGAACTCATCTTTCTACTGGAGTTTCACTGGAGAACGATTAATGTTGGTGTTGATGGTGCACAGATAAATGACAATTCGAAGAGAGATGGTGGAGAGAATTGTTTTGATGGTGTCCGATTGAAGCTCCAACAGCTATAGATGATGGCGGCGGTTAGGGTTCATTTGGGGGAAGAAGAAAAAAAATAGGAAATTAGGAAGAAGAAAGGACAATTGGGAAAAATAAAAAAAAATAGAAATAGTTTTTGAAAGTACTTTTATTAATTTTTAATATATTTTTAGATTATGACATCATCATGATGCCATTAATGCAACGTGTCACAATCTTATTCTACCACTTGTCTTGAACTTAACAACATTACAAAAAAAAAAGTATCAGTTTAGTTGGCGGAAAAAAAAGTTCGGGTACCAACCTAGGATAAAAAAACATAAAGTACCAATCTGGGAGAAGTGAACAAGTTCATGTACCAATTTTATATTTTTCCCTTTTAATAATTTACTATACCCTATAGGACATTTGCCACCCCTTGGTCCTACTTTTGGAGTTTAAAAATTCCACAGGCAATATACTAAATATTTTTCCTTATACTTTATAGAACAAAATATTTGTATAGATATTTGAAATTTTTTTTACGACATCATAATATTATATCATCATTGATTAAAATGATACTTCATCTCTCCTTAATGTCATTTGAATATCTTTCAATATTTGTTTTTCAACTAAGCTTTCATATATATATATATATATATATATATATATATAAACCAATGATTGATTGGCTTAAATATTACACTATACAGATTGATGACATAAATAATACCTCTTTCTAAAAATAAATTAATGGAAAACAAGATCACAACACCAAATACTTGCTCGGGAAATGCTTGGACAAGATTGAGCCACGTATTAAGAGTGTCCAAGTGTCACGGGCTACGGTTCAAAGCCCGTGACCAAAGTACAAAGAGCATCCCATAGAGGTCTACATATTAAATGGGGCTCATTTGACCCACTTGAATTGACTCGATTCAAAGAACAAATGACGAAGCCCATCTACTTGAAGCCATTGTGGCCTAATGAAGCACTTTTGGTAAATTAAAGGTACCTTGGTAAATAGGGAAAGTAACCTTTGAAGATTTGTAATCTGATAAGATTTGATTTTGTAATCTTGGAGATTGTGTAAATCCCTTAATTGTAGATAGGCTTTGATCTCGCCTGTTGATGTAACTAAATCTATATCGTCGATTTTGGGGGAGCTCAGCTATAAATAGAGAGTCTTCCCCTCATTTGTAGTCATCCACTGTATTATATTCTTTGAGTTAAAAGACTATATTGAGAGCATTTACTTAAACACTTGACATTTTTTGCTTTTCTATGGCTATTCTGCTCTTTCGAGCTTATTTTGTCTTTGAGATTGCTTTCACTATATTTTGGTGCCTTAAAGGAATTTTGCGAGAATCCTCACTTTACGAGAGTTAGACTAACTTAGGCGCATTTGAAGCAAAAGAATTGCCTAAAGTTGCACGAATTGCGAGACAAAAGGCCTAGCCTCATGACACAAGTTTATCCTACGAGATCAACCCAAGCTTTATGATAGGAGTTTGCTACTTTGTTAAGACCCGGATCAAGATCCATTTAATCTACATTAATATAAATAATTATTAGTTTATAGACATGATATTTAAGAAAAAAAAATGTTGTGCAAGTAAGCATTATCAAATATCAAACAATAATAATTGAATGTCTTTTGTGATGGAAATAAAACTTATCAAATAACACTAAAAAATATTTTTCTTTTCGGTGATTTTTATAAGCTAATTGAATGGAAATGTTTTATTAATGAATGAATTTATAGTGCTATATTTTAATTTTAATTGGTATTTAATAATAACAAGTCTAATTAAGTGATAATAACCATAACATTAATAAAATAATTAAATTTATATTATATTTTAAATTAATAATTTATTATTGAAAAAAATGCCAAACCCATCTATTGGTTTTATATTCAAGGCTGATAATAGAAATGATATTAATAAAATAATTATAGTTATTGTTAGACCCAAAAATACCAAGTGAAGAGTGAACTGTGATTTTCAAAAACTTCTACAAACCTTTTTAAATTGAAAGAAGAAGGAAGAAAAACTTTTAACACTTTGATTTATAGTGGTTTGGCCCAAATTATTTACCTCTATTACCTTAGTATACCTCAACTAAAGAATTCCCCAATTCACTATAAAAAAAATATATATATATATAACCTTTACAATCATTATTTTTTCAAAGGCTTGAATAGAACATTCCCTAACTTTTATGGCTTAACAATAATTCTCTAGTTTTGCCAAAGGCTCAATTGGTAATCTCTTAATCCCCTAAAGATTTTCTATCCTAAAACCTGAAATACAATCTTTAATATAAAGAGAAAATTGAGCAAACCAATAATTAACCTCTGATTCGTTTGTGTTTACAAGTTAAAGCTCTAAATTCAATAAAATGAAAATGATAAAAGATTTAACAATAAACTCTTAAAGAATATACATAAGAGAAAATAGTTGAACAAAATTTGATGGTTTGAAGCCGGTGGAATGAAAAACAGTCGTTAAGCTAAGTATCGATAATTTAGAATAATGTATATGTACCTTAAGAAAAATCTTTGTACCTACCCCTTCTAGAAATCTGTCCACCATGAATTATACTCAAATGGTATAAGAGGGTAATAAGACTTAAAACATACAACTTTTGGGAATTAGTAGATTTAGCCATCCATTTTGATTGAGAATTTGAAGAAAATGGATGGGTAGGTCCAAGATGATTTAGCAATCTTTAATGCCCAATTATGGTAGGTAGCCACATTAACTATAAACACATGCAGGAGGAAAATGGGCACATGGAATTCTTGGTATGCACTGTCATATGTTGTATATATAACAAAATTTTTTATTGAATTTGGTGTGTTGTTTTGGGTCCTTATGTTTCTCAACCTCTCTAATTTTGGAAAATTGAAATTATAATTTGATAACTTTGGATACAATATAATAATGTAACATGGATTATTAATGATTCAATAGATATGTAAATATTAATATCGGAATATCTTAATTCCACATTTACATTAAAAATATCATCACATATTCCCTTTTTTCAATTCTTAATTTTTATTTTATTACATTTTTAGTATATTTAGTATTATTTTTACATGCGTTTAGTAATAAACTAGATTAATTGGTAGGAAAATTTTCCGTTTATTTCAAAGATATCTTCTTTTTTTATAAGAATTTTTACTCATCTTTTTAATTTCAAATTTAAATTTATACGAATTATTTATTATTTTATGTCTAACTATTGTAATACATACATAATAAATAAACTTTCTCACTATTATATCAAGCAATTTCCTCAAAAATCATGTCTAATAACCTATAAAAAGTCACTTCCGATTTAAAAAACTCACACGCATAAGGCTGCATAAAAAGTATATTCTATGAATATATGCAATGAAGCATATTAATGATATTGAAAAATGGGATAATTCCAAGTTTTATCCCAATATTTTAATAAAATTGTTAATACGATACTTATACTTTTTGTCTTGTCTTTTGATACCCCATCCTATTAAAATGTGTTATAATTTAACAGGGGTCTTATTGGATGAGCGATACGTAATATTGTTGTTCAAAGGAAAGAGGCAGGGCACAGGGATTTGAGAAAAATTTTCCCTTTTAAAAAATGAAACAAAACATAAATAAGGATTTCTTTTTATTGTTATAAAAGTTTTGTTTTTGCTCACATGGCATTATTTACAGGGAAAAGAATTAATTGATGAAATCAAGGATTTGAAAATAAGGATTTGAAAATAATTATACCAAATATATTTTAAATGCAAAATAAAAACATTAATAAGGCTTTAAAGTGTTTGTTCGGCAACCATTTAATATTAATCAATATCATAATTAAAATTAAAAACAACTATCTATTTAGTCACCCGAGTTTATTTGCGTTCTTATTTTAGTCACTCATTTAAAAAATTTGTTATTTTGTCACTTTACTGTTAAATGCCTTTGGTCACCAAATGAAATGTTGATGTGATAGTCTTTTGATTGATATAATAACAAATTTAGCCCTTAACACTTTGCATATTTTGTCAACTTAGTCCTAATTCTAAAAAAAATTAACAAATTTAACCATCAATGTTTGCACATTTTATCAATTGAGTCCAAATTCTAAAAATCTAAAAAAATTATAATTTTAAAAACTTGAAAAAATATATTATTTATTATATAAAGACATAAAATATAAAATATTAAAAAAAATAATTACATTATAACTTTTAAATCATCTTTGGCCATTAAAAAAATTAGGCCTATAAGATTGTAACACGCGTTAAAATAATGTAAATGTATTTTTTTTATAATGTAAAAAATAATTACATTATAACTTTTTTTATATTTTATGTCTTTTTATAAAATAAATAATATATATTTTCAAGTTTTTAAAATTATAATTTTTTTGATTTTTTAGAATTTGGACAAATTGACAAAATGTGTAAATATTGAGAGTTAAATTTGTTGAACCTTTTAGAATTAGGACCAATTTAACAGAATATGCAAAGTGTTAAAAGGGCTAAATTTATTAGTATACCAATCAAAAGACTATCACGTCAACATTCTATACGATGACCAAAGGCATTTAACAGTAGAGTAATTAAAATTGATAACTTATCTAATCAGAGTGACTAAAATAACAAATTCTTGAAATAAGTGACCAATATAAAAATGTGAGTAAACTTGAGTGACTAAATAAGTAGTTTACCCTAAAAACAATAATAAATTTATTAAAACCAAAGAACAATATCATCACCTTTCAATCAAACATATGACTGTGCTTTTTAAAAAATTTCTGTAATAACTTTAATATGTTTGAATGTAATATGACTTATCATTAAACCCAATTCTTATTAATCTAAATAATTTCAAATTGAAGATCCTTCGCTCCAAAGGTTGAGTTATTTATTTTTTAATTTATAACACGTAAAAAAAATTGTTTCTTTATAGATTTAGTAAAAATTATATAATTTATGAAACCTTATCTTTTAAATAAATATAATTGAATTAATTTAACAAATATAGATCACCTTCACTAATTTTTTTATTTATATAAAGACTTACGATGATTTATTTATAAAACATGTAATTGAGTCGATCTCATCTATCAAAAGCCCATTTATTTTATAGAAAATAAATATTATTTTGAAAATGTTTATATTTTTCACATTTTGATTGATTCAGAAAATAATAAGATTCATTATGGTTTTCATCCAACATTTATCTTACAAAAGAAAAAAATATTATTTTAAAATATTTTTATATTTTTATATTTTGATAAATTTAAAAAAAAAAATACTCATAATAAGAATGATAAAATTTATAATTTTTACCATCACAACTTTTCCATTTAAATTAAAACCATATTTTTATATTAATTTTCTATAAATTTATTAAATAATTTTTTAATCTAGATTGTGTCAAAATTTTCTCTCATGGTGACATTAAGTCTTTACTATTTTAGGATCAAATTTGTTGATATCTCAAATGACAAAAAAAGAAAAAAAGGGAAACCCTCGTCGAATACTTATTTTTCTATTTACAAAATTTAAAAACTAAAATTTTATTTAAAAATTACCAAATTTTTTATCACTCAAAATCCTAGCGAAATTAACTAAAGGCCTTAATGGCGATCCTACGTGATAATCTAAATGGGTTTTAAATGCCAACTTAGATGTCCTACGTGGCAGTCTAAATTAAAACCCAAGTTGTTATTTAAAACCCATTTGGATTGCCACGTACGACTACGGGTAGGGAAATAATAGAAGTTAACTACTGGTAGAGAAGTAATAGAAGTTAACGTAGAGTGATCATTTTGTAATAAAACTGTAGGAGCCAATTTTGGTCCAAGGCAAATGGATAAAAAAATAATAAATAAATAAACCCCAAAAATAAACAAATAAATGTCCATTTACAACATGCATATGGCCCAAATCCAATAACTGCCCAAATCCAAATCTAACCTACCCTAGCCCAACTACACAAAACAATTCAAAGCAACCCTAACCCTAGCCACCAAGCTGCTGCGCGCCTCACCCCGTGCGCCGCCTCACCTCTTCTTCACGAAGTGGCCTCCGACCACCTACGCTCTCGACACCTACAAAGCAAGGAAAGCACGCGAATGGCGGAGAAATAATGAACAAAAGAACAAAAATGTAAAAAGAATGGTTCATGGATTGGCTTTAAAAAGCCAAATCTAGGCTTTGTAAGGGGTTACAAAAAATTTTATGAACTCTGGGAAAATCAGATTAATCAAAAGAGCAAAACTTTCAAAGAGGTGAAATTTCATTCGTCTTTTCGACTATTGTGTTTTAGTTCTCTGTTATTGTTTTTTTATTTCACTAAACATTAAAAAAGGAAAACTTACCTTCGATTTCACGGCGCGAGTACACTCGGTGACCTTTCACCGCCTCGAGGTCGTCGAACCCTCGGGTTTCGGCCATCGACCGTGGTGAAGGGCGAGGAACCGAAAGGTCACCCCCTATTTTTTCTCTTGCGGTGTGGCGGTCCCGAGGCCCACTCTTCAGGCCACTCGGAAGAAGGTGAAGGAACTCATCCCACGAGCGAGAGCCGCCGTCGCGGCGTAGGACGCGGCGTGGAGAACCCCACGATGAGCCGTGGCCAACCATGGAGGAGGGGAGGAGAGCAAAAGGCTCTGTTTTTGTTTGAAACTGGAAAATGAAATGAATGAAAAAAAAGGAAAATGGCCTAAGAAGCCCCAATGAAACGGCGCTGTTTGAGGCACCACGCGTGACCCGACCCGCCTGAGGGGGTCCGCGTTTCCTTAAATGGGAAATTACCCACTTTAGTCCTTCCCTTTTTTTCTTTACCTCTGATTTAGTCCCGATTTGGCTTCTTTCGTTTCTTTTAAATCTTACCCGAATATTTTATCTCGTTTCTGATTCGGTCCTTGGACTGAACCAATAAAGTGCTGCGCATTGGGCTTGGGAAAACGTCCCATTTAGTCCCTGCAATTTCCAAACACCTTTGGATTTAGTCCTTTTCCTCTTTATTAGTTTTTAAATTGGCCCCAGAATCGTGTTTTGTTTCGAATTTAATCCTTTTTTCAAGTTTAATTTAATTTTTATATTATTTTATTGTTTCTTTGTTGTTTATTATCTTATTTATTTTTATTATTATTATTTTCATTATTATTTTACCATCATTGAAATTGTTTTGTGGTTTTATCTAATACTTATATGTTTATATTTTATGTATATACTTACAACTATTTTTCAAGATTGTCATTATCCCTAACAAACGTATATAGACGCATACATTCATATATTATTATTAGTCTTGATATTATTTTTTTATGCATATTATGTTTTAATATGTTATGTATATGTTTTGTTTTGCATTGCATGAACATATTATGTATATAGATTTAATATTATCATATATTTATTTTCAATATATATGTTTTCTTTATTATTATCATCATTTCCTTCGTATTTTCACTATTATTCTTATTATACTTTTCATTGTTATTACTATTGTATTATTTCTTTTATCACCATAACATTTTAATTACTTATATACTATCGCTATTATACTAAATCATTTAATATATATATATATATATATACATGTATATATATGTATTCTAGCATATCTATTTTGCTTATATATATATCATTACTCTTATTACTATTGTTTCATCATCTATTTATCTATATCTTTATAAATTATTTTAAACCTTAAATCATTCGTTATTTGTATTATCATCATTATTATTACTAACACATATATTCTATAATTCTATTATATTACATATGCATTTTTTTTTACACGCATTTATCTTTTAATATTATACTATTATTATTATGTAGATATATACTTCTTTTATATATTTCTATTATTATATACGCGTACCTTAATATAAATATGTATATACATCTATCATTATTATCGTTATCACTGTTATTTTATTTTACCATTTTTACGATTATTTATTTATTTATTTGCTTGCGTGTTCGATTATTTCATTTTCCTCACGTATGTGTTTACATTTGCATATTTCTAAACTCTATTATCATTCCGTCTTTTATAGTTGTTCATGTTATTATTTTTGACATTGTCATACCCATTATTATGTTCTCACTCATGTTAATACCATATTTTACGCTTATGTTTTACTAAATCATGTTTTTACCTAATGTATCAAAAACGATTCTTTCATAAAAGTAATATCTCGTATTAGGTAACCCGAGATAATCGTGCCCTAACTTACTGGGTTTCGATTTTTCTCATTTAACCTAAATAACGAAATATTCTTTTAAATTGCAATACGAGTCCTTAAAAAATGCTTATTTTCGGGAATGCGAAATGTGATGCCCTAACTTATTAGGTGTGACATTCTGTTACCCCGAAGTAAGGTCCTTTTTAAAAATAAAGGCAATATTCGGTATTTAGAAATTCGAGATATCGCACTCCTAACTTCATGGGTTCGATTTTTCTCGATTCACCCTAACTAACCGAATATCCTTTTAAAAAGAAAATACATTAATAAAAGGCAAGCTCTCGGCCTCAAGTCAAGATGCCGTGTCCTAACTTATCGGGCGTGACATTTTATTACCTCGAGATGAGAGGGTCTTGAGCATCCGTTTTAAGTTTCTTTGATCATTTTTAAAGCAGTATTTTTATAAAGAAGGATTGTATTTTAAATTCTTTCAAGTTTTTTTAAATTTTATTACATCGAGACACTAATTAATCAACTAGGTACCAATTTTTTGGGCGTGTCGAGGGTGCTAACCCTTCCTCGTATGTGCAGAACCGACTCCCGAACTCGTTTTCGATTATCGCGGACCAAATTTTTCCTTTTAGTAAACTTTAAATTTTATTAAAATGATCAATTTAAGGTGGTCCGATCACACCTCATCAAAAAGATTGGTGGCGATCTCGGTTTTTTTCGTTTTCATTTTCAAAATCCAAGTCGACTATCGCTTTACTAAAAAATTGTTACGACGACTTGGCGACTCCAATCGGGAACCAAATAAGAGAGTCAAGCCACAAGTTGATTAACTTTTGTCTTTTTGTCGAAAATTAAAAATTTGATTTTGAAATACGATCCTTTCATTGTGTTTCATTTGTTGTTTGCAATGTAATACTTGGTTGTGTTAATTCGAGCATTTAAATAGTTTTGCATATCGCATTGCATGACCATTATGGTCACACCCTCTAAGTGGGAGTGAGAAACTACTCCTTCGTGAGGTTTTCACCTCCGTGCGAGGATAGTGGATCACTTTCGAATACGTCCGCACCTATGTCTTCGTGAGATTTTCATCTCTCAGTGTGACCATAGGGAAATGTATTCCCCGAATCGAACTTCGGTCTATATGAGCCTATAATGGGTGAGGATCGAGGAATCACTGTTCAGTACCTTTACTCTAGAACCGAACCCCATATAGTGAGCCTTAAGGAACCTACCCTAGGCAGAGCCACTCTGAAACCCTAGTGGTTACCCGAGCAAATGTTATATTTGATTATTCCTTGTTTGCTGTAAATCTTGTATGAAATATTGACTTGTTTTGTTTTATTTTGATTGTATTTGCATGACATTTTCATCGTAAAAGGTGTTGATTTACATTCGGTTGCTAAGAAGATAGCTTATCATGGAAAACGGGTTTTTTGATAAAGTAGAGGACAATGTTCTTTGTCGGATATAAATTTGAGACAACACAAAGAAGAGAAAGGGGATAGCCTAACTGAGGGGTACGTGTCAGAGTTGTCGGATTTTACTCGGGTTAGCGTAACTCAGAACAATCTCCAAGAGATGAAAGAGATCTGGGCTCGGTGGGATGACGAGGTCAAACGGCTATTCTACTGTCATTATGGCGATTTACCTTATCTACTCGACGTCAAGGTAGACGAACGCCTGTTCCGAGCCCTCGTTCAATATTGGAATTCTGCTTACAGTTGCTTTACTTTTGGGAATGTTGATTTGGTACCCACAATAGAGGAATACACAGCCTTGATCCGATGCCCGAAGATTCAGGTTGACAGAATTTACTCCAAAGCTACCAATGGCCCAAAGATTCTCGAAAAAGTCGATGAACATCACGAATGAATGAGCGAACAGTGGGTCACAACCCGTATCAAACAAAAAGGAGATTGTAGGTGCATTCCTTGGAGGCATTTGAGAGATTTGATCTGGCACATCCCGGCATGAAGAAGAGGGTAGATGTTTTCGCCTTGAGCATTTATGGATCGATCGTCTTTCCCAAAGCTTTGGGGCACGTGAGACGAGGCGGTCTCCGATCTTTTGATAGGCTTAGTAAAGGGACCACACTGTGTTCTGCGATATTGGCCAAACCTTCGAGATCATTGAATGCTTGTCAAGAGCGGGTGAAGGAAGATTTATTGGATGCGCACACGACTTCTACTATCATGGTTCCATAGCCACTTTTGGAAAATAGAAAAGGTCCTGCATCGCGCCTTCTTCAAAACTACTCTCCATCGAAAGAGTTAGCGGCTACACACCAGAAGAGACGATATCACGTAAGAAAACCGGATGGCGATCCTTCGTAATTTACAAGACGAAGATGTCGAATGGAGAGCCCCGTGGATGGTGCTCGATGAAATATTATACCGATGTGGAGACTTGATTGGGTCCCCTTGTTAGGAGTATGGGAGCCATAGGGTATGCTCCTCTATTGGCGTTAAGACAAGACACAGTCAGGCAGTTTATACCACCAACACACGGGTTAGCTCGGTGCGAATTTGTGTTCGCAGGAATAACTACAAAAGGAGAGTCCGTGAAATATCGAATGCACGGAACCGGACTCGTAGAATGAAAAAGTTTGCTGCCAACCCCATGGCTACCCTTGAGTCACGATCGGTGGAGGATTCAAAGGATCAACGATAACATCCCCACGCCTGGATCAAGAAGGACCTAGATCAATGGAAGAATGCTTGAGACCAATCCCGTCTCGAGCTAGAAATCGCCGGACATGATTTCGAGAGAAAGAGCACGGAACTAGAAAAGAGGATCGAGCGGTTGGAAGAGGAGAAAATGCACTGGGATTGGATGTCGATGTCCGAAGTTAGAAGCTGAAAGGCTCAGAAAAGGAAAGAACAAAGCCGAGGAAGATTTGGGCACAGTTTGAAAACCGACTATAAGAAGCCGCGAAGGTCAATAAGAACTACTGGTTAGGAAAGACGTCTGAGAAAGTAATGGCATGCATGAGAAATTAAAGAAGAGCAAAGAAAAGTTAGCCAATGGGAAGAAAGATTTGAGAGGCTCAAGCTCGAGAGGAAACTCTAAAAGAGAGTTTGGTAGAAAGCGTAACGAGAAAGAAAGATTAAAAATGCGGTGTGAGAACTAGAAAAGTCCTTGTACCAAAGAACGCGTGCCGTAACTCGTAATTGAGTTGAAAGCCAGTCAAAGCAAAATTGAAGAGTTAAAAGGAAATATAGAAGAACTCAAGGTGGCATTGCAAGATCGCGAACTCCAGCTTGAATTTCTTGAGATAAATAACGATCGATTGAATGAGCAACTTCATCAATCCCAAGAACAAGTCAGGAACAGGGATTACATCATGGGCGAAGCTTTGAATCAAGTACGTGAAGTAGCAGATCACTTACAAACGTTAGCAGTGCAGGCTGATGTGCTGAGTTTAAAGTATGAATCAAGAATCGATAGAGGACGAGAATTAGCATGGCTCCTTAGGCAGGTCAAGGCCTTAAGTATCAGGGCCAAGCCTTATATGTAATCTATTTTATGTAAAGAAACTTGCTTTCTAGAAAGTTATCTTAATGAAATTGAATTAGAATCAACGCCTTTTGATTGCATTCATTTGCGTTCATTGCATCCATTGCATTCATGCATTAGCATTGCATCATGTGCACTAAAACTCACAAAAAACCCTAAAATCGTGGCAGTTACCCTGGAACATCGTTACGGTACGAGAGGAAAAACAAAAGCCATGGACCAAAGGTTAGAGAGATTAGAGCAAATGCAAAAAGAGATGCAAGATCAGTTACAAGCACGTATGCAAGAACAGTTGGCCAAAGTCCAGCAAGATATGAGGGACCAGATGCTGGAGTCCCAAAAGAGTATGATGGATCAAATAACGCGTCTATTGGCTGGTGGATTAGAAAAAGGGAAAAGCCCCGGAGTCAACACGGAAGATGATAACGAAGATCCTGTCTACCCTTCAGGATTTGCCCCAGCAGACGTTCAGACACAGCCTGAAATATACCCAAGAAGGCCATCAATTACAATAAGACCCCAGCCATCTCAAACTGGTGTGTCAGCACCAATAAACTATCAAGCTGGCTCGGGCTCCCATCCGGGGGATAACCCGACTAACCCTGTTGTCCTCAACCTCGGTGAGGTGATAGAAACAGAAAAGACAAGGGTAGAACTCCCGAAAGAGTTTGAGGAGAAGTATAGATGGTTAGAAGAAAAATTTAAGGAAATGGAAAGCACTGACCATCGTGCTGGAATTGATGCTAAAGAATTAAGCTTGGTTCCAGATTTGGTACTCCCTCCCAAGTTCAAAACTCCAGAATTTGAAAAGTACAATGGGACCAGTTGTCCCGAAGCTCACATCACTATGTTCTCGAGGAAGAATGGCGAGGCCATGTTAATAACGATCAACTCTTGATTCATTGCTTCCAAGAAAGTCCGGTAGGGCCGCTTCTAGATGGTACAACCAATTGAGTCGCTACCAAATTGGTTCATGGAAAGATCTCGCACAAGCTTTTATGAAGCAGTACGGTCATGTAGTGGACATAGCCCCCGATAGGATCACTTTGCAGAACATGGAGAAGAAACACAATGAAAGCTTCAGGCAATATGCCCAACGATGGAGAGAGGTGGCCACACAAGTCCAACCCCCTCTGTTGGAAAAAGAAACTACTATGCTCTTCATTAATACTCTCAAGGCACCTTTCATTAACCACATTTGGGTAGCGACCAAAAGTTTCTCGGACATAGTAATATCCGGGGAAATGATTGAAAACGCGATAAAGTGTGGGAAAATAGAGGCTGGAGAAAGTACCAAAAGGTCAGCACCAAGAAAGAAAGAGCACGAGGTAAACAATGTGAGTGCATATTCGAAATCGGTCACCGTAAACCAACCAAGGGCGACAAGTACTGGTCAGCAGGGCCCTTCTAGACAAGAGCCCAACACGAAGCCAAATAGGGAGAAAGTCCAATTCACGCCCATTCCGATGACATACAAGGAGTTATACCAAAGTTTGTTTGACGCACACGTCGTATCTCCCTTCTATTTAAAACCAATGCAGCCTCCATACCCCAAGTGGTATGACGCGAATGCCCAATGCGAGTATCACGCGGGGGCCACAGGACACTCGATAGAAAACTGCACTACTTTTAAGAAGTTGGTTGAGAGGCTCATCAACATGGGCGTTGTAAAATTTGATGATACACCTAGTGCAGACAATCCACTACCTAACCATGGGGATAAGGGAATAAATGCAATAATTGAGAGTTCGGGGGAAAGAAATTAAGACGAATATTGCGAAGTGAAATCCCCACTGAAAGAAGTATGGAAGCAAATGGTGGAAATGAGGTTGATATCACGTAATCTGAGGCGGACCCAAGAAAGGAGGACTTATTGCGAGTTCCACAATATAGAGGATCATGAGATTGAAATGTAGTGAATTGGGGCTTTAGTACGAGGATTGATGGATAATAAGGAGATAGAATTCTTGAATATGTCGAAAGCCCGTAAGAAATGTAGTGTGTGCCTCGTAAGAAGGGTCAATGAAGGGTGTCCCTAGAGCCACCACCACCGGTGGTTATCATATCACGTCGAGAATTAATGAAGCCAGAGTACAAGTTATTCCAAAAGTTGTGATCCAGAAGCCCGTTGCTTTCTCGTATAAAGATGGCAAAAGGGTACCATGGAACTATAGCTGCAACGTGACGATCCCGAGGGAGGAAATCCCGATTAACACATCGAGAGGAGGGCCAAGGCGAGGGTTTCTATACACGCAATGGAGGCGTTATACCCCAACTACAAAAGTCGAGCAAGTCAAAGGAAAATCATTGGCAATTGAGCAAAGGAAAGAGAAGCCGGCAGGACCTGAATCAGCTGTTAATGAATCAGTGACTGAAAAAGAGGCAAAGGAATTCTTGAAATTTCTAAAGCACAGTGAGTATAGTGTCGAGAAAACGATTACACAAACAAGCCAGCTCGCATATCAAAGATTGGCCTTACTCTTAAGCTCCAAGCCCATCGTAGCGCATTGATGAAGTCTTTGAATGAAACCTACGTTGCTAATGACATTTTGTCAACAATTTGGACCGTCTAGTTAACAATATAAGTGCCGACAACTTTATATTCTTCAATGACGATGAAGTACCTCGGGGGAGGCAGAGGATCGACTAAAGCTTTGCACATTACTTTCATTTGCAAAGGGCATACATTACTGGGGTATTGATTGACAATGGTTTCGCTGAATGTCCTACCACCCCTGTCTACGCCGAATAGGTTGCGTGAGACAGTTCCCACATGAAAACATGCCAAAATATAGTAAGAGCATTTGATGGCACGGAAAGGAAAGTAATGGGAAGAATTGAAATACCCCTCTTGATCGGACCGAGCACGTACGAAGTAGATTTCCTGGTTATGGACATTAAGCCTTCGTACAACTGCCTATTGGGAAGACCATGGATACACTCAGCAGGGGCAGTCCCTTCATCACTACACCAGAAGTTGAAATTGGTAACCGAGGGCCGGTTAGTAACGATCAATGCTGAAGAGGATATCATTGCGTCCGTTACCAGCAACGCACCATATGTGGGGGCAGATGACGAAGCAATCGAGTGTTCTTTCCGGTCTTTAGAGTTTGTGAACGCGACATTCATCATAGAAGGAAATAAGATTCCAATGCCTAGATTATACGAAACTACAAGAATGGGACTACGCTAATCTGTTGGAAAGGGGCCATACAGGAAGAGGACTTGGGGGGGTACCTCAGGAAGGATTAATGCACCAATGATGAAAGAAAAACAGGATCGATTTGGGTTGGGATTCGGGCCCGACACGAAGCAAAAGAAAGAAGGAACTAGAGAAGAAACAAGAAAAAGGAGAGCACGATTAAGTGGGGAGAAGTCGAATGGGAACCAATGATCTTTCCCCATATATCGAAGACCTTTGTGTGCTGGGGAGTCATTCACTCCGAGCGGGGGCATCTAGAAAGGAAATTGTGGAAGGAATGATGGAAAATTTAGACATCAACGCCACATATGAAGGGGAGCTGGAATAGAAGATCTATCGGGCATTCGCCCTTATGAGCAGAAAGTGTTCTAGATAATCGATGCGGAAGAGATTCTGTAGTCTTTAGAACTAATACTGAGTAATGCTCAAAACACGTTTATTACTCTAGGCCTAGGAGTAATAGATGTCTTTTTGTGAAATAGGCTTATGTCCTAAAATTGTTATTTCAATGAAATGCATTCTTTTGTCCTATTCCGTGCAAGTATTCTTTTATTCTTTCATTCATAACCATACCATACATACCATTGTTCTTAGATCCTTTTATTCTTTGTATCTTCTTTCGCGCCTATAACAGGTCTCCAGATATCAACGATGTGAGCGACATTGCTACTAGCTCAGAGTCTCCTTTCGAGCGGGATATGTGTCTAGAGGGATCTCAGGACTTTGAAGATGACAATGACTGTAACTTATCCCCTGATTTGTTAAAGATGGTAGAGCAAGAGGAGAAGCAAATTCTACCCCACAAAGAGTCAGTAGAAGTCGTGAACTTAGGAGATGAACTAGAAAAGAAAGAAGTGAAGATCGGAGCCTGCATAACCGCAGTAAACAAAGCGAGAACCTTATTGAGTTACTCCAAGAGTTCAAGGATGTTTTTGCATGGTCATATCAAGATATGCCCGGTTTAAATCGACATTGTGGTACACAGACTCCCCATTAAAGAGGATTGCAAGCCGGTCCAATGAAGCTTGAAGAATGAGGCGGATGTTTTGTTGAAAATAAAAGAGGAGGTTAAGAAGCAATTTGATTTGGTTTCTTACAAGTAGTCAAGTATTCGGAATGGGTAGCTAATATAGTCCCCGTCCAAAAAAAGATGGAAAAGTCCGAATGTGTGTAGACTATAGAGACTTGAACAAGGCCAGCCAAAGGATAATTTCCCGTTGCCTCATATCGACACCCTAGTGGACAACACGGCGAGTTACTCACTCTTCTCCTTCATGGATGGTTTCTCGAGGTACAATCGGATCAAGATGCATCCTCGAAGACATGAATAAAACCACATTTGTGACCATGTGGGGAACCTTCTGCTATAAGGTGATGCCGTTCGGATTAAAAAATGCGGGTGCAACATATCAGAGAGCCATGGTAACCTTGTTCCATGATATGATGCATAAAGAAATTGAAGTCTATGTCGACGACATGATCGCCAAATCTCGCATGAGAAGAAGAGCATGTGCAAGTCTTGAGGAAATTATTTTTGAGGTTGAGAAAATTCCGGTGAAACTCAATCCAATGAAATGCACCTTCGGGGCAGTCGAAAAGCGCTAGGATTCATAGTCGGTGAAAAGGGATTGAGATAGACCTGGACAAAGTCAAAGCTATACAAGAGCTACCTCCACCACGCACTCCAAAAAGAAGTTCGGGATTCTTGGGAAGACTAAATTACATCGCTTCGGTTCATTTCACAACTAACCGAGAAATGTGACCCCATATTCCGTCTCCTCAAGAAACACAATCCTGGTGTTTGGGACGAGGAATGCCAGAAGACTTTTGACAAGGTTAAGCAGTATTTGTCTAATGCTCCAGTATTGTCACCACCTAGTCCAGACAAACCATTGATACTGTATTTAACGGTGTTTGAAAATTCTATGGGATGTGTGCTTGGCCAACATGATGAGTCAGGAAGGAAAGAAAGAGCAATATATTACCTCAGTAAGAAGTTCACTGAGTGTGAAACGAGATACTCACCAATTGAAAAGTTGTGTTGTGCCTTAATCTGGACAACCCGAAGACTGAGACAATACATGTTGTATCACACGACCTGGCTGATTTCTAAACTGGATCCTTTGAAGTACTTGATGGAGTCAACCGCTTTAAATGGAAGAATGGCCCGATGGCAAATTCTACTCTCCGAATTTGATATTGTCTATGTAAACCAAAAAGCTGTAAAGGGAGTGCAATAGCGGACTTTCTAGTGCAGAGAGCTCTAGAAGACTACGAGCCTCTGAACTTTGATTTCCCAAACGAAGATCTGATGTACGTGGCAACCACCGAAGAAAACCCTCGAGAAGGGCATCCTTGGAAGCTAAACTTCGACGGAGCATCAAATGCTGTGGGAAATGGAATTGGGGCGATCTTGGTATCTCCGCACGGAGATCATTACCCTTTCACTAGCAAATTAGATTTCATTGTACAAACAATATGGCGGAATACTGAAGCATGCATCATGGGCATCCGTGCGACTACCGAACGTAAAATTAAAGCGCTAGAAGTATATGGAGATTCAGCATTAGTGATTTATCAACTTAAAGGAGAATGGGAGACGAGAGATCCTAAGTTGATCCATTATCGAAATCTGGTCCTCGAATTAATCGAAGAGTTTGACGATATCGTTTTCTGCTACCTCCCTCGGGAAGAAAATCAGATGGCAGACGCCCTAGCAACCTTAGCTTCCATGATCAAGGTGAACAAACAAGAGGACGTGAAACCAATCCAAATGAGCATTTACGAGGCTCCAGCTCATTGTTGCAACCTCGAAGAAGAAGCTGAAAATGATGACCATCCTTGGTACCATGATATCCTGCGGTATGTGAAGAATCGTGAGTATCCCGACCAAGCTACTGAAAACGACAAGAAAACGTTGAGAAGATTGGCCAATGACTATGTCTTGGATGGTGAGATCCTATATAAAAGAAGAAAGGATCAGGTACTGTTAAGATGCGTGGACGCTATTGAGGCTAAGAAAATCTTAGAAGAAGTCCATGAGGGCGTCTGTGGGACACACGCTAATGGCTCTACAATGGCCAGGCAAATTATGAGGTACGGTTATTATTGGTCTACTATGGAAGGAGACTGCATTAACTACGCCAAAAGATGTCATAAATGCCAAATCTATGGAGATAGGATTAATGTGCCTCCTTCACCTCTGCATGTCATGACTTCGCCATGGCCTTTCTCAATGTGGGGTATGGACGTGATTGGGCCAATTTCGCCAAAAGCTTCAAATGGGCATCGATTCATCTTTGTGGTCATCGACTATTTCACCAAGTGGGTGGAAGCCGCCAGTATGCCAATGTTACTAAATCAGCTGTTAGCAAATTCCTAAAAAAGGAAATCATTTGTCGATATGGGATGCCAGAAAGGATTATATCGGACAATGCATTGAATTTGAACAACAGCACGATAGCAGATGTCTGCAGTCAGTTCAAGATCAGACACCACAACTCATCACCATACCGTCCGAATATGAACGGTGCAGTTGAGGCAGCTAATAAAAACATTAAAAAGATTGTGGGGAAAATGACAGAGACTTACAAAGACTGGCATGAAAAGCTACCATTCGCCCTCTATGCTTATCGGACGTCTGTCAGGACTTCCACCGGGGCAACGCCTTTCTCATTGGTCTATGGAATGGAGGCAGTTTTACCTATCGAGGTCGAGATTCCTTCCTCGTCGAGTTTTGTCGAGGTAAAAGCGGATGAGCGAGAATGGATCCAGTCCCGATATGATCAGCTGAATTTGATTGAAGAAAAGAGGCTAAGGGCCATCCGTCATGGTCAGATGTACCAGAAACGAATGATGCGAGCCTACAACAAAAAGGTTCGTCCTAGGGAATTCCACGAGGGAGACCTAGTATTAAAAAAGATCCTGCCCATACAAAAGGACTTCAGAGGAAAGTGGATGCCGAATTGGGAAGGACCTTATGTGGTAAAAAAGACCTTTTCTGGAGGAGCATTGATATTGGCTGAAATGGACGGCAAGACTTTACCTAATCCAGTGAATTCAGATTCGGTCAAGAAATACTTCGCCTAAAAAAAAAAAAAAAAAAAAAAAGAAAAAGAAAAAGGAGAGGCCAGGGTGAAAACTCGCAAAGAGCACCTTGAGACCAAAGGGATTTTGAATTGAAAACCCGTAAAGGGCGATTCAAATTTTGATCAAGGTGGGGCACCTGCAGCGGTCTTACGACACCTAAATTAACAAAGAAGAGAGATTTTACTTCTTGGGGCATCTACTAGAGTACTCTAGATCCCCTAAACACATGTTAAGCGAACAGGGAGTCTTCAAGAAGTTCGTACAAAGAAGTTCACGCTGCGATATCTGGGGCACCTATTTTCCTTTTATTCATTTCGTATTCCAGCAATGTTTGTTGGCTGTGAATAAGCTATCCCCTTCAAATTTTGTTTCTGATAAATTTCAGCCCCTTCATTATTATAGTCTTCTTCAAATATTTTGCATTGAAATGATGATTAATGGACTAAAAGCCATTTTTGCAAAAAAGAGTTTCGCATATTACTCTGAAAGATTCTAAATAGTACAGGAACCTGAAACAGGACTATTATTTAGAACTAATCAAACTTAAAGATTGGAAACTTTTGAGAAGGAAGAGTCTAAATTGGGACAACCTCTTCAGATCTTCTATTCAAAAACCCAAACTGAACAAGAAGACAGGGTACTATTTCAGTGAAAGAACCTTGATACACAAAGGACGGTGACAACCTAAACATTAAAAGGGATTCATGCTCACAACATCTGCACCCATGCATTTATAGATCATTCATAGTGCATCCAATTAGGAACACTTGCTTCATTTTGATCATAGCATCCCAATTCTTTGGCACAAGCATAGATACGTGGGAACCGATTCTACAGGGTATGTCCCTAGAATCGATAAATTCACCAAGCTTTAACCCCTAAGAGTAGGGTAACATTTGAATTCACCAAGCCTTAACTCCCTAAGCGGTAGGGTAATAGGCTGAAAATTACAGATCTTGACTCCCTGAAGTTACAGTGGAACAGATTGAATCCAGCGAATCTTGCCTTCTTGAAGTTGCAATGAAGCAGAAGGAAGTTACAAGTCTTGCCTTCCTGAAGTTGCAATGAAGCAGATTCAAAACACCAAGCTTTAACCCCCTAAGCAGTAGGGTAACAAGCTGAATCTAAGAACCTTAAGCCCCCTAGCGGTAGGGTAAAGGGTTGAATTTGAGATCTTGACCCCCTAAGTAGTAGGGAAATAGACCAAAGACGAAGTGTCTTAAACCCCTAAGCAGTAGGGTAACAGACTAAAATTTCAGATCTTACCTCCCTAAACATTAGTGGAGATGATCGAAGACAAAGAACCTTAAGCCCTAAGCAGTAGGGTAAAGGGTTAAATTTACAGATCTTAACCCCCAAGCAGTAGGGAAACAGATCAAGGATGATGGGCCCTAACCCCCTAAGCAGTAGGGTAACAGGCTAAAAATTATGGATTCTATCTTCCTGAAATGACATTGGAGCGGCTTAAAGTTACAGCAAATCTCCTTGAAGTTTCAGCGGAGTAGATCGAAGTCACATAGAGTTTCAGTGGGGCAGTGGAGCAGATTAAGGCTATAAATCATACGCCTTTAAAGATGCAGTAGCAGAGTAGATCGAAGCTCCAAGTCTTTTCTCCCTGAAGTTGCATTGGAACGAATCGTAGCACTATTTCTTATACCCCTAAAGATGCAGAGGGATTGAGCGAGATTACTCAAAGAAAAGAAACACCAAAAAGCCAAGATTCGACAAGACCAGGCAAAATTGGCTCCTTTGAGGTCTTTGCTTCATTCTCGTCACGCGAAAATGAGCAAAGAGGGGCAGCTGTAGGAGCCAATTTTGGTCCAAGGCAAATGGATAAAAAAATAATAAATAAATAAACCCCAAAAATAAACAAATAAATGTCCATTTACAACATGCATATGGCCCAAATCCAATAATGACCCAAATCCAAATCTAACCTACCCTAGCCCAACTACACAAAACAATTCAAAGCAACCCTAACCCTAGCCACCAAGCTTTGCGCTCTCCCCCCCACGTGCGCGCCTCACCTCTTCACGAGTGGCCTCCGACCACCTACGTCTCGACACCTACAAAGCAAGGAAAGCACGCGAATGGCGGAGAAATAATGAACAAAAGAACAAAAATGTAAAAAGAATGGTTCATGGATTGGCTTTAAAAAGCGAAATCTAGGCTTTGTAAGGGGTTACAAAAAAATTTTATGAACTCTGGGAAAATCAGTTAATCAAAAGAGCAAAACTTTCAAAGAGGTGAAATTTCATTCGTCTTTCGACTATTGTGTTTTAGTTCTACTGTTATTGTTTTTTTATTTCACTAAACATTAAAAAAGGGAAAACTTACCTTCGATTTCACGGCGCGAGTACACTCCGGTGACCTTTCACCGCTCTGGAGGTCGTCGAACCCTCGGGGTTTCGGCCATCGACCGTGGTGAAGGGCGAGGAACCGAAAGGTCACCCCCCTGTTTTCTCTTGCGGTGTGGCGGTCCTGAGGGCCCACTCTTCTAGGCCACTCGGGAAGAAAGGTGAAGGAACTCATCCCACGTAGCGAGAGCCGCCGTTCGCGGCGTAGGACGTGCGTGGAGAACCCCTGATGAGCCCGTGGCCAACCATGGAGGAGGGGGAGGAGAGCAAAAGGCTCTCTGTTTTTGTTTGAAACCTGGAAAACTGAAATGAATGAAAAAAAAAAGGGAAAATGGCCTAAGAAGCCCCCAATGACAAGCGGCGTTTTTGAGGCACCCTGCCACGCGTGACCCGACCCGCTCGAGGGGTCGCGCGTTTCCTAAATGGGAAATTACCCACTTTAGTCCTTCCCTTTTTTCTTTACCTACGATTTAGTCCCGATTTGGCTTCTTTTCGTTTCTTTTAAATCTTACGAATATTTTTATCGTTTACGATTCGGTCCTTGGGTGAACCAATAAAGTCTTTGCGCATTGGGCTTGGGAAAGCGTCCCATTTAGTCCTGCAATTTCCAAACACCTTTGGATTTAGTCCTTTTCCTCTTTATTAGTTTTTAAATTATTTGAGAATCGTGTTTTGTTTTGAATTTAATCCTTTTTCAAGTTTAATTTAATTTTTATATTATTTTATTGTTTCTTTGTTGTTTATTATCTTATTTATTTTTATTATTATTATTTTCATTATTATTTTACCATCATTGAAATTGTTTTGTGGTTTTATCTAATACTTATATGTTTATATTTTATGTATATACTTACAACTATTTTTCAAGATTGTCATTATCCCTAACAAGCGTATATAGACGCATACATTCATATATTATTATTAGTCTTGATATTATTTTTTTATGCATATTATGTTTTAATATGTTATGTATATGTTTTGTTTTGCATTGCATGAACATATTATGTATATAGATTTAATATTATCATATATTTATTTTCAATATATATGTTTTCTTTATTATTATCATCATTTCCTTCAGTATTTTCACTATTATTCTTATTATACTTTTCATTGTTATTACTATTGTATTATTTTTCTTTTATCACCATAACATTTTAATTACTTATATACTATCGCTATTATACTAAATCATTTAATATATATATATATATATATACATGTATATATATGTATTCTAGCATATCTATTTTGCTTATATATATATCATTACTCTTATTACTATTGTTTCATCATCTATTTATCTATATCTTTATAAATTATTTTAAACCTTAAATCATTCGTTATTTGTATTATCATCATTATTATTACTAACACATATATTCTATAATTCTATTATATTACATATGCATTTTTTACACGCACGTATCTTTTAATATTATACTATTATTATTATGTAGATATATACTTCTTTTATATATTTCTATTATTATATACGTACCTTAATATAAATATGTATATACATCTATCATTATTATCGTTATCATTGTTATTTTATTTTACCATTTTTACGATTATTTATTTATTTATTTGCTTGCGTGTTCGATTATTTCATTTTCCTCACGTATGTGTTTACATTTGCATATTTCTAAACTCTATTATCATTCCGTCTTTTATAGTTGTTCATGTTATTATTTTTGACATTGTCATACCCATTATTATGTTCTCACTCATGTTAATACCATATTTTACGCTTATGTTTTACTAAATCATGTTTTTACCTAATGTATCAAAAACGATTCTTTCATAAAAGTAATATCTCGTATTAGGTAACCGAGATAATCGTGCCTAACTTCTTTGGGTTTGATTTTCTCATTTAACCTAAATAACGAAATATTCTTTTAAATTGCAATCTGAGTCCTTAAAAATGCTTATTTTTGGGAATGCGAAATGTGATGCCCTAACTTATTAGGTGTGACATTACATTACCCGAAGTAAGGTCCTTTTAAAAATAAAGGCAATATTCGGTATTTAGAAATTCGAGATATCGTACCCTAACTTCTTTGGGTTTGATTTTCTCGATTCACCCTAACTAACCGAATATCCTTTAAAAAGAAAATACATTAATAAAAGGCAAGCTCGGTCTCGAAGTCAAGATGCCGTGTCCTAACTTATTGGCGTGACATTTTATTACCTCGAGATGAGAGGGTCTTGAGCATCCGTTTTAAGTTTCTTTGATCATTTTTAAAACAG
This sequence comes from Gossypium anomalum, assembly GCA_025698475.1. Lineage (NCBI taxonomy): Eukaryota > Viridiplantae > Streptophyta > Magnoliopsida > Malvales > Malvaceae > Gossypium > Gossypium anomalum. The sequence continues at coordinate 68,054,024 of CM046964.1, forward strand.
TATTTTTATAAAGAAGGATTGTATTTTAAATTCTTTCAAGTTTTTTAAATTTTCGACCTTTGAGACACTAATTAATCAACTAGGTACCAATTTTTGGGCGTGTCGAGGGTGCTAACCCTTCCTCATGCGTAACCGACTCGAACTCGTTTTACGATTATCGCGGACCAAATTTTTCCTTTTTAGTAAACTTTAAATTTTATTAAAATGATCAATTTAAGGTGGTCCGATCACACCTCATCAAAAAAGATTGGTGGCGACTCCGGTTTTTTCGTTTTCATTTTCAAAATCCAAGTCGACTATCGTTTTACTAAAAAATTGTTACGACAAAAACGATAAGGTAAATTATTAAAAATATAATCTGAGGTAAATAAAAATGACTATTTTTATAATTTAACTAAGTTTTAATTAAAATCTTTAAAAATTTTTAATTAAAGTCATGAAATCTGTTTATAAATTTTCATAAAATCTCTAAATTTTTGAAAATTGTCACTAAAATCATCAAAAAAATTTAACCCTGGTGCCCGGCAGTGAATTTAACATTCCTTTTTTGTTGTTGCTTTTTCTTTTACAACGCCAGGACTTATATTTGCCGTAAATACTAAAAACTCTATTATTCGAGACTAGACCCTAATTGTTTTTTCCTCTTTAGAGGAACAAAAATTGTGGAGCAAAACCCGCATTGAATGCCACGCGATGTGGTGTTGTGAGCCATTGTCTCTGCCACAACTGAGCTGACTTTAGCATTGCCTGCTCCCTGCTCACTCTTCCTTGAGTTAATGCTCTTGCTGTCATCTTTTGACTCTTTGGCATGGAAGTAATTGGAACTTTTATGTTTTTGAAGGCTACCCTTTTACACCTTTCAGGTCAGCATCCTCTCTCTCACTCCCTCTTTTCTATATATGCAAACCAGGACCAACTAATCCTTTGCCTTAGACCCTAGTCTTAAAAGTTTCCAAGGAGAAAATAATAATAATAATAACAATAAAGAAATGGGGAGACCACCTTGTTGTGACAAAGCTGGTTTGAAGAAAGGTCCCTGGACTCCTGAAGAAGACATCATCTTGGTATCTTATATTCAACAACATGGTTCTGGGAATTGGAGGGCTGTTCCTACAAATACAGGTTATTGGCTTAAATTGATTTTCCATTTTTCAGCTACATTCAAAATTTTGTAGTATTGAAATTCTTAATCTTTGTTTGTTTCTGGTTTCTTGAATTCCAGGGTTGCTTAGATGTAGCAAGAGTTGCAGGCTTAGATGGACCAATTACTTAAGGCCCGGGATTAAGAGGGGAAACTTTACAGATCATGAAGAGAAATTGATAATCCACCTTCAAGCTCTTTTAGGCAACAGGTATAATCTAAGAACTCATATTATGTAAACTTTTATCTGTGGAGTTTTATGAATAAGTGGGGTATTCAATATTGTGCAGATGGGCTGCAATAGCTTCTTACCTTCCTCAGAGAACTGACAATGACATTAAAAACTATTGGAACACTCACTTGAAGAAGAAGCTGAAGAAGATCAATGGCAGTGAAAGCTATTCTAGAGAAGGGTTTTCATCAGAAAAACACCAAATTTCAAGAGGCCAATGGGAGAGAAAGTTGCAGACTGATATCCAAATGGCTAAACAGGCTTTATCTGATGCATTGTCACCAGAGAAATCAAGTGGTTTAGCTTCAAAACCAAGGGGATATGCATCAAGCACTGAGAATATAGCTAAGTTATTGAAGAAATGGATGAGAAATCCACCAAAACCTGCTTCAAGTGATAATATGGGAGGGATTGGGACTCCATGGAAGGAAAACAAAAGCAGCAACAGCATTGAAATGTCTGAGGTTTTTGAGTCATTGGAAGTGTTTGAATCATTTGATTCTTCAAATTCTGATTTCTCACAGTCTTTGTCACCTGATCAAGCAAGCCTTTTCCAAGATGAAAGTAAATCAGATGTGAGTGAACTAGGGCAACTCACATTGCTTGAGAAATGGCTTTTTGATGATTGTGCAAATCAAGGGAAAGATGACCAGCTTAGTGATATCAAACTAGATGAAAATGCTATTTTTTTCTAAAAATGAAATGAGGGAATTGTTTTACAGACTTTTTTTGGTGGATTCTTTTGGTCTTAGCTTATTTTTTTTGCTATAGATCTTGTTCAATGAAGATATCTTGCATTTGAATTATGAGATGAATTAGGATCTTGTGATTCAACTTTTCATGATTTAATTTCCATATTTTAATTTAATCTATCTACTTTAAAAGTTAAAAATTCAACTATTTTACTTCTTTAATTTAAAAATTTTAGTTGAATCATTATCGATATAGGTAATTTCTATTCCTACAAAAAGGGTAACCTAATCAATATGAAAAGTTGGCAAATTTGACCAAAAAAAAAAACCCTAACAACATTAATGATTGGACTATAATTTTTAAATTATAAATGTAAAATGAGTTAATCTTTAACTTTTAAAGTGCATGGACTAAATCTCAAATTTTATCAAAATACATGAACTAACAACATATTTTAACCTTTAAAATGTATATTTCCATTTAATGCATTATTACTATTAAATTCAAAGAAAAAAAAGTTAATAACACTACTTTTTAAGTGTCATAATTGATAAATGTTTTTCCATTGCCTTTTATTTTATAATGGGATAAATCTTAAAATTATATATAGTTTTGGTTTATCGTGTAATTGTATATATAAAATTTTAATTTGATTCAATTTTTACAAATTATTAATACAATTTTTGATATAGCATCATTTCATTTTTATATATTGCATAAAGAAATAATTATATTTATACAATAAAAAATAGATTGATATATTTATTTCTTTAAATGTGTATGATTGAATCAAAATTAAAGTTTCATGTATACATTTAAACCACAATCAAAGTTTCATGTGTGTAATAACACCAAATTAAAACTACACATAAAATCAAAATTCTTGTATAATTTTAAGATTTTTCTCAAATATAATTAGAGTAAAAGGTGGCAAATATTGAACTGGGCTAGAGCTTTGTTTTAACAACTTATTGTGAAGTAAATAATATTGAGGAAACTTTTGGTGCATTTATGTTTGCAATAATGATAACTAGTATGATTTTCACTCGTGCTGGGTTGATTTTTTTTAATTAAATTATAGAGTAAAAATTTAAATGTTACTTTATGTTTAAAGTTCTTATATTTTTTATATATTTAGAATTTAATCCCTATACTTTTCGACGTTTAAAATTTAAGTCTATTTGTTAACACCGTTAAAATTCTTATGTTAAATTTATTGGTGTGACATTTTGAAATTAAAAAAAAAAAAACCCTCCCTTGATATCCATGTAACAAAAAATGATATTCTAATTGACTTGAATTTAATAGAGAATTTTAACGGTGCTAACAATTTTTAAAAATTCACCTCAACAATTTAATCAGAATAAAATATTTAGACTAACTAATGACACTGTAAAAATTGAGGTACCAAATTATGTCAGAATTTACGTGTAGAGATTAAATCTCAAATATGAGTAAAATATAGGGATCAAAACTAAAATTGAACCATTCTTATATAACCTTAAAAAAGTAGATTGATTAGAATTGAAAATTAGCCATTATTTTCTCATGTCAAAAGAAAAGAAAATAAGAAATGGACATGTGTCCAAATAAAAAGTAATTGAGGTTATCAATAGAAAATGGGTCAGATAGAGATAGGAAGCTTTTGCAAAGGAGCAACTGAGTGGACCAAAAAAAGAGCAAACATGATGGGTCATGAGTGGAATATTGGGCCGATATAGACCAGGCAGGGAGAGGATCCAGCATCATCAGCTGATGCAGACTAACCACTCTTTAATGATTCCTAGAATGATGCCAATTGCTTACAAATAAAATATTGCATTATAAATCACGAGAGTTAAGTGAGATGATAATGGTCTCTTTTATTTTAATTAGTAGCCGAGGATTTAATTCTCGTCTTGGTAATAGAGCAGTTTTAAAACTTGTGGCCAGCATCTACCCTCTTAATGGATTTACAGAATATGGATGATTAGTTACTAGGCTCGCTCCGATAATGCATTCTAGTACGAATTATTACAACAATTTTATATAAGGATTGCTGTAACCTTCTTCAAATTATTTTGAATGGATTTCAGAGTTTTCTCTTCTCTAATCCTCAAATTCTTCTCATTTCCTTAAACTTTACTTTGGTTAAAATTCTTAACATATTTTTAAATTTTTAATAATTTATTAATTAAATTTATCGAATTAGTTGAATTGATGGCATGACTAATTCAACCACCAATTCAATTCTAAAAACATTGTTTAAAAAAAATTAAGAGGCATTTTCCATCAAATAGTCTTCATTCTCCATATAGGAAGCTTTTTCGATCTACATAGAGGTACTAGACATTTACATAACGTTCAAGAACTGGAACATGAGATACAGTAGCGCAACTTTTGCCTTTGTGAGGTTCATAAGAGGATGGCATGAAGAAAGCTACGAAGTTTGGTAATAACGGGTTGATGAATGGTTCATATTCTCCGATTGAATTATCTTAAGTTTTCATAATTTTAAAATTTTGAAATTTCAATATTGATATAAAAATAGTCGTTAATTCTTTAACTGGAATTTTAGTGAGTAATATGTGAAAATAATATGATGATATGACATTACGTATATGATAATATGCCACATTATAGTAGAACTTAATAAATTTAAAAGTTATCATTTGATGATGAATGATATTTTAAAATTCCAAAAGTATAGAGAATGAAAATAATCAAATTAAAGTACAAGGACTAAATCTATAACTTTGATAAAGTATAGGGACTAATGGCAGAATTCAACCAATTCAATAAATACATGATGAATTTCAAACTTTTCACAATTGTACCAACGAAAGTTTTAATTAAAAATGTAGTGAAGTTGCATCAATCAACAGCAAGTTTCTATCTTCACATCAAGATTTCCATATTTAATCTCAATTATTGGGTTGTGTTGGTAAAATTGGAGAGTCATAATGTCACTTTGCTATATCACAATGTTTGCTGAAAAGGGATATAATTAATTATGTGATTAGATGGATTAGATACTTTTTCTTTTATGACCCAAAACGACACCAAATCAGTAGACATTTTACATTGGGGCATCACTAGTTGGGTTGGCTTAGCCACTAGCAAATGTGTGTCCATTCAATAGAATCTTGGTATTTATTGTAAAAATCAATAAATCATATTTCTTTTAAATAAATAAAAGTCGATTCTCTAACGTATAAAGTATCATTCTTTTTAATCTCTTACAGTTGCCTCAAATAAAAAGCAATTCTACTGTGTGTTCTCAAATATTCTTACATATATAGGAATTAGGAACAAAACAACGCTTTTCTTCCTTTAAATATCATCTTAGCCGTAACGGGACAGTCAGGACCTTAAATTATTTACATATATAATTGGTGCAGAATTAATTAATTTTATACACTTTTTATAGTTTAAAGGGAACAGCTTTTGCCAAGCTTAAACAATATATATAAAAATCATCAGGAGTGAGGCTTCATCTCCACGTTCTCCTCCGTCAACCATGGCGGAAGACAAAGCTACTAAAAAAGTTCGCTTTTGGTATGACTATCCCAAGAGTGGAGATCATATGATGGCTGTTGATCATTAGGAGAGCTCTAAGTTGGATGACAAGCACTCATTTGCGCGTGCGTCATTCTGGCTCAATGAGGACGGCAGGTCTAGTTTCGAAAGATAAGGACGGTGATAATATACGGTTACTTGACGGTGATGTGATTGTTGGGACAGAGGATGGTATGTCTTCAATTAGATTCTTAGACCGTATACATCAACTCTTGTATAAGAGTATGTCCTGGATTTTCGTTGTCAAGTTATTGGGATGAAAGATTGACTATCATCCTCTATCCAATAGAATTTTCTTTTGGACCTTAAACTTGAACTGTGTATTGAATATGAGAAGGTCCTTGATGAAGAAGAGTTATTATGGATGCAAAATTCCAAGGTGCAGTGGATTCAACAAGGGGATCATAATACAAAATTCTTTTACAGCAAGACTCTCATGAGGCGGAAATTTAATAAAATTTTAGCTTTGAAGATTGGTGGTAATTGGTGCTATGATGATCATGAGCTTTAGAAGGAAAATGTTCTTTTCTTCTTCTCCCTCTACTTATTGAACGACCAAAGCCATGGTATGTTTCTTCTGCATGGTTAAGGAGGAGATTCAAAGTGATATGTTTAGCATGGGACCCTTGAAGGCTCTGGGATAGGATGGGCTTCATGCCTTATTTTATCTGTAACATCCCGAATTAGGGTCTAGTCAGAACAGTGATTTCAAGACCACAAATCTAAAGTAGAAATATTTGTTTTACGATTTTTTTGAGGTCTATGATATGATTGCATGCTTGTGTAAAAATTTCATGAAGAAATTTTATTGATAAGTGTCCAATTTAACTTTTAGGACTAAATTGAAAAAGTTAGAAAATGTGAGTTCTAGAAGCTTTAAGCATGAAATTTCCATGGATTATTATTTAGAGGTCCTTAAATAGCAATTTGACCGACAAATTTTTGGACAAAAATGGGCATGAATAGGAAAATTTTAAAAGAAATGCCTTAAGGAATTTTGGTCATTTGGTTAATAAAAGAATAAAAAAGGGAAATAAGTCTTCTTCATGTGTACCGAAATTTCTAAGGGTTCCACAGCTAGGGTTTCTTCAACTTTTAAGCTCAATAGTAAGTGTTTCTTAGCCCTGTTTTTAATGCTCTTTACATTTTTGAAACCCTTGTAACCCGATTTACCTATTTCTAGCAATATTTTGAAGTAAGGTTCATGTTTGAAATTTGACCCATGTATGACATGCATGTGTTTTGATTTTTAATGGAAGAATATGAATGTTTGATGTGTGAAAAACATCTTTTACTAAGTGATTTCTAGTGAAAATGGCTAAAAATGACTTATTTGTGAAGGTTGTAAAATGAGTAGTAAGATGTATGATTTAATGAGAAATGTGGGCTGCTATGAGCATATTATAAGTTCGGCTAGGCTTGGGTAACAAAAAAAAATGAACACATTTCATTTTACGAGCCTAGAGGCTAATTTGTAATTATGTAAAAGTTTAGGGGTAAAATTATAATTTAGCCAAAGTATGATTTATGGGCTGTTTTGAACAACGTGATAATTAAATAAGTGAAATTTTCTATTATAGATCAAGAAAAACAGAGTTCGGACCTAAGCCGAGGAAAGAACAATGTTGTGGACTAAATCGAATAGTAGCCATATTTTGGTACCGAGGTAAGTTCATGTGTAAATAATTCAACATCATGTTATTATGTATTTGATGTTTTGATATTGCATGAAATGTATATTTATCTCTATGGATTTGATTAATGATGACTCGATGATGATTCGACAAAGAATTGATACCTCGAAATCCCGATTGAACCTTAGGAATAGTTAGGATACAAATATCATGACATTAGGGTTATCTGTGATTCCATGTAAGACCATGTCTGGGACATGGAATTGGAATCGATATGTGATCCCATGTAAGACCATATCTGGGATATAGCAGGCGTCGATATATGATTTCGTGTCAGACCATGTTTGGGACATGGCATCGATATGAGCTATCGTGTAAGACTATAGCTAGGCTATTGGCTTCGACCTGTGATCCCATGTAAGACCATATCTGGGATATGGCATTGGTATCTTACTATGTGTATGAGAATTCCCGAGTATCCTATAGTATTCCAAGTGGTTCAATGGGTAATCTAAGGATTATGTCAAAGAGATGACAATGTATGATCATGTTGAAAGGATACAGGTATGTACACAAAGCTCATAAATATTGAGATTATGAATCGATGAGACCTCGGTAAGAAGTGAATGAATGAATTATGATCATGAGTTTTATTATGCATTATGTAAATGACATGATCTAAAAATGTACCTATGACACTCGATGGCATTGTGATGAATATGATTATGTTATGTGTATATTAGTGTATGGTTAATGTTGTTAATTATTTACATGCAAACTTACTAAGCTTTATCCTTACTCTCCTCTCTTTTCCATTTTCTTTTAGTATCGTCAAGCTAGCTCGGGGATCAAGGGACGTCAGAGCTCGATTCATACTATCAAACAAATCTTTTGGGTATAGTGAATTCAAGTATTTTAAGTATGGCATGTATAGAGATTTGGTCTTTTTGTTATATGTCATATTTTCTTTTTGCTTCGTTCAAACTACTCTGTAGTCAGAAACAGAATAGAGCAGTATCCAAACAAGAAAATTATAGCAGATAAACAAAAAACATAGTTCCAGCAACAAGAAAACACTAATCAAAGCCAAAATCACCACCATGCTTCAAACACTTGTGGCCTATTCACACCAGCCAACGCCAATGAGAGGGCCATATCATTTCCATTCCTATCTGCCAAAGAGAAGACAATGGAATCGACTTTACACTTACTAGTTTCAATATCTAAAAAAGTTGCATGAAGCGACCAAGGTCTCAATTCCTTATTGATACACCAAGAAAATACCACCGAAGAACCTAATTTAATAACCAGAGAATTAGAAGACTTCCAGTTCATAGATGCAACCATTTCGAGAGCAATCTTCACTGCTCCAATCTCAGCTTCCTCAGCAACATTTGTACCAATATCACTAGAGAAAATCCTTCTTGCAATCCCATCCATATCTCTTAAAGTTCCTCTACCCCCGGCCTTGTCCTCTTTCGCTATTCCACATACATTGAATTTTAACCAACCACAAGGAAGTGGTCTCCAAAAAGAAGCAACGACATTAGATTTGTGAGACACCACTCGACATTTTTGTGGAGCTAACCACCAAAACTTCTCCTGCAACATGAATTCATTATGAGTTGATCTAATCCACAACAAGGCCCTCATCTTAGATTGAAATACCAAATTATCCATATTCACTTTCATTCCATAAAAAACCAGCCCATTTCTTGCAATCCAAATTGTCCAGCTTGCTGCAGCGATAGAAATCAACCATAAAATTTTCTTACTCTCATCCAATTTCACATTGTAACACAATGAAAAGAATTCCACAAAACTATCGACTCTCTTCCATACTGCATCCCTATTGGTTTAGCCAAATGTGTTAGCTTATAATGATTTCATGATTCATTTTGTATATGGCCATGAGATATGGCTCATAGTAATTATGGGGATGTAATCCTATTCATATATGCATGCATGTGCTAAGGTCACTCATGATGTGGTCAAATTCATTTGGCATGGATGAATTGTAGATATAATCATGGATGTTTGATGATGGAATTGAGAATAAATGGCATAATAACAACTAAGGCATGAATGTATAAAATGGAAGTAAATTGATGTTACATATTGCATGTGATTTGGTAAGCTTGGTCTAAATAAAATGCGGAGTCTTGCACAAGTATAAATTGATTAGAAGTTGACATGCATGAGCCATGTTTATGAATGTGTAAGTACTCATTTATGCCATGTAAGATGTCATTGAGATGTGTAAGTGTGCATGTGTTATTGAGGGTGACAAAAGGCTTGGAAAATAGCCTTAAAGTTGTCCACACGGATAGACACACGGGCATGTGTCTAGGCCGTCTGTGACACACGGTTTGCCCCATAGGCATGTGATCTGACCGTGTGTCCCCTGCACCCTAATTAGGTAAAAAAGAATGCCCAGTAGTAAACATACGGGCAGAGACACGGCTATGTGTCTCAGCCGTGTGGAGGACACGACCTCAAGACATGGGCGTGTGCCCAGGCCCTGTGAAGTCTGCACCTGATTTTTTTTGGAATTTAATTCGTCACACGGCCTAAGCACACGAACGTGCGGTTTGGCTGTGAGACCTTATTTTGTTGATGACGTCATAAACAGAGAGTTACACGGGTGTGTGACCCTCCAAAATAAGAAAATTATCTAAGTGTTCTATAAGTTCCGAAAGTTCTCAGTTTAGTCCTGAACCACACCCAATGTATGTTTTGGGCCTCGTGGGCCCATATAAAGGACTATATGCATGTGTATGAATGGTTTTAAATTGAATGAAATTTTATGGCCTGATTTTGTATGATTGGTTATGTTTAAGTCTGGTAATGCCTCGTACCCTGTCCCGGCGTCAGACACGGGTAAGGGTGTTACATTATCAAAACCAATGGGAGATTGTTGGCCCAGATATGTGTGATTAGGTGCATGGATTTTTTTTTGGTCAACCCCTTGATTGTAACATCAATAAAACTCTCTTGGTCTTTATTCTTAAAAATCGAAGTCCTGAAACTATCTCTTAGTTTCGACCAATAAGTCTTTGTAACGTCTTATACAAGATTAGTATAGAGATTATTTCGAATCAGTTCAAACTAGCTTTTCCTTCTCTTATTGCATAGAATCAAGTGAGTTTTGTGGCAGAAAGTCATATAATTGACAATATAATTATCGTTCAAGAAATCATTCACTCGATGCACATTAAGAAAGGAAAAAAAATTGATTGGCTCTGAAAGTGTATCTTGAGAAGGCGTACAATTGATTCCGTTGGGATTTCATCAAAGATACTCTATTTGATGTAGGTATTCCTTTGGCATTATCTCGAGAAGGTATTTCTATTTCCACAATGCAGATTATTTGGAATGACAATCTCCTATGTGAGTTCCTACCTTTAAGAGGTATCTAACAAGGACACCCACTCTTTCCTTATCTCTTTATGCTCTGTATACAAAGACGTGGACAACTTATCCATAAAAGTATTGGTAATAAGATTTGGAAACCTATCTCTTTAGTGAATAATGGCTTGACTATATCGCATATCTTCTTCATTGACGATCTCTTCTTGTTTGTGGAAGCGGACGTGGCTTAGGTAAAAATGTAGGGATGTATTGAATATCTTTGGGAATACTTCAGGGCACAAAGTCAATGCCCATAAAACCAATGTTTCTTTTGCTGAAAATGTTGAACCTAGAATAGCCGTTGAGATTTGTAGTGTGCTTAGGCTTAATGAAACCGATGATTTAGGATATTACTTGGGTATGCCTTTGTTTCATCAATGGATGGCAACGAACAATTTTAATTGTCATTGACAAGGTTCGAAAAAAGCTAGATAGTAGGGATGCTAAACTTCTTTATATGTCAGGGCATGTAACTCTTGTTTGTTCGGTGCTTTTATCTATTCCCAATTATTTTATGCAAATTGTGAGAATTCCTATTAGCGTCTATGTTGGAATTGAAAAACTTGCCTAGGGGTTTATATAAGGGAATTCCGTAGCTAGTTATAAGCCAGTCTTGGTTAATTGGATTGATTGTTGTCAACCACTCTCCAATAGGGGATTAGGTCTTCAATGCCTCAAGGAACAAAATGCGTCATTTTTTACTTTAATTGGGATACCATTTTCTCACTAATAAGAATGGTTTATGGGTTAAGATTATTTGAGCTAAATATAATCTTATGGAAGATTGAGTAGTGGATATTTCGAGAGGTAAGTGTTCTTTTGTTTGGAGATCCCTTGCTAAGGTTTGGCCGCTCTTACATCAAAACCTTTCTTGGTCAACGGGTGATGGTATTCTTATCAAATTCTGGACCAATACTTGGATCATAGACCTTGGTCCTTTAACTAATTTTTGTCATAACATTACTCTTATTGATGATTCTATTACTCTCAGGGAGGTGATGACTACTGATGGTAACTAGAATTAGAATTACCAGCGTTGTTATTTGGATAATGATATCATTTCTTATTTTGCAGGCATCTTAGCATAGCAGCTCATGATGCTCTGATTTTGAAATGGTCTACTAATGGTAATTTTACTGTTAAATCAACTTATAACACTCTTATGAAAGATTCCTTACACCCAATAGAGAACAAATGAAAGCTTGCATAGTCCTTTGCTGGTCCATATTGTGTTAAACAGTTTCTTTGGTTGGTACTTAAGGAGTGTCTTCTCACCAATGCGGAATGATGCAGAAGAGGAATGGTTGACAATCCTTCTTGCAGGTTATGTGACTGTTGGAACGACGAAAATGTGTAAGTGTACACAATCGCAACAAGTAATAAAGTGACAAGTAAATGTCGAGTTATCGTACCCACATGGATTGTGAAAAGAATTATTTATGAAATTAATTTAAAAACACTTTGGTAAAGAAAAATATTTTGATTTGAAGAGATGATTAAAAACTAGGGTTTTAATAAATAAAAATAAAATAAAAGTTTCAATGCACGATTTCAAAAGATGATTTTAATTAAGATGACATAATTGTGCTAGATTAATTACATTTCTTAACTTAGAATTATTAAACTCATGTTTATGTTGTTACAAATAAATTCAAGGTAAGTCAGTAATTTGCTAACTTATGAACATACTCACCGACCAAAATCCATTCATCTCTTGACTATATATCTATGTCAATTAAATCGGTTAAATAAATTTTAATAGGCAAATGTGTTAATGCACATACATACTTATGAAATTAAAATAATCTCTACATATCCCTATGCCAATTCAAACAATTAATTCAAACAATTAATTCAATCTCATAAGCACATAAAAGATTACGTGAGGTAACAATGTATTTCTACCTTAAAACAATTTAATCACAATAATCTTGCAAGTTATGCAAGGCAAATGTATCTTTAGATACCGTTGCTAATTTAACCCTTAGCTACCTTAGATGATCAAACATGCACTGATTAAGTATCGTGTCAATTAATTACATTCCAATCCGTTTAAATAATTAATTCATTAGTTACCTTACAATTGTAATGCAAGAATAACTTAGTCATGGTTTTACTTAATCAAACATTTTACTGAGGCCTATAACAACACACACAATTTTAATAAATTAAGTAGACGAAATGCAATTAACCTAACACGAATTAAATTTAAGCCATATTAATCAAAGTAAACATATCAACATCACAAATATTTATAGACATGTTCATCATAACAACAATAAAAATTAAAAGGATAGGGAATAAGAATCAAATCCAGTGTTTCTCCGTGGCTTGACTGGTTTGCTCAACTCTTCCTTCTCCGCTTGCTCTTGTCGAACCGAGGCTGCCATGAACACTTTAATGCTACTCCGAATGGTGGATGAATAACTCTTTTTCAAGAGGTGAAATCGGCAAGAGAATAAAGAAAAATGGATGAGAAATGAAGAGATAAAATTGAGAGAAAAGAGAAGAGATGAGAAAGTTTAGGTGTGTTTGAAGTGAGCAGCCAAGGGGGTTTTATAGGTTGAGAAGGCTTCTAAAAATAGCCAAAATCAGCAGCCAAAGACTCCCCCGATGGCTGGCCACACATGTGGCATGTTTGAAGATTTCAAACATGCTATTTTTAGGTAGGGGCAAATCTTGAAAGGCATGAATTGTGGAGGGGTTTGAATGCAAATTGAATGAGTCTTCAAGGGCCATTTTGCAAGCCAAATAATCAGCCAAAAAAACTGATTGGGTCAGTATGTGGGACGGTTTTGGGCTGCCCAGTGCTTGGTTTTCTCGGTTTTCTTGGTTCAGCTCAACTGGGCCCCTTTTTATAATTAATTAATAATAATTTATTTAACGCAAATTAAATTGGTTTAAAATTAAAATTAACTATATTATGAATTAATACACATAATTTGGACCGTCTTTGGCTGAAAAATTATTTCACCTTGATGCTTCAAAATTGCTTCTCGGTTTTGTGTTTCTAGTAGTGTCTGCTGAGCCGTTTTTCGCCCTTTGTGCAAATCTGTCGAAAATGATCAAAATTAATCAAAATTTATTATAATATTAATTATAATTCAACATGTTAATAATTTAAGTAAAATTTAATTATTTTATAATTATTATATATTTTTCGATAAGAATTTTATCGAAATTGCATTAACTTGAGTTAAAAAGGGCATGAAAAAGTGTGTATATTTTCGTGTTTCCACACCCCCAAACTTAATTCATTGCTCCTCCCGAGTAATGAACAAATTGAAAAGAATTTCTTGGAAACACCTTTGAAAAATTCCTTCAGAACAACATTTTTCCCAAATTTATGAATTTAGCATATTTACGCTCAAGAACAAGAATTTTGATAATTATGCTACTAAGTATACATATCATTCAAGTTAATCTACATAACTACATAGCAAAAATAGGCTAAATGCTTTCTCAATAAAAACATGTAAATCCCTACGAATTTGATTTTATTCCCTTATTTAAGTTTAAGCTGCAATTCATATGTTGAGCATAGCAATTTCTCTCCACTAATGTAGGTAGCACAGAAACTTAGATCAATAGGTCATTTAAATAGGTTGTAGGTAAAAGATAGATAACTTTAGGCTAAAAACCTTAGACTCAGCTTGAATCGGACCTTCAAAATAATTACCTTTAATACACCAACTTATTTTGCTTTCACATGCTATTTTGTACATCTATTTCTTTTGAGTACATATGCTCTCTTTTTTTCTCTTTTTTTTTATTTTATTTCACGAGCATTTTGTTGTATGTACTACAATTTTTTTGAGCATTTCATACTTCTTTTCAACTCCCCCGAACTTGTTCCAAAGAATATTCTGAATAGTACTGAGTCTAGTTTTTGGGATAATTTAAAGATAATTAAAAGGAGAGTGATGGCTAAATATTGCAAAGGTTCAAATAAAATTAGACCATATAGTCTCAAAGTTGGGTTTCAAGGGATAAAAATTCATCAAGGTTGGCTTGAAAGGCTCAAACGGTCTAAACAAAAGTTGCCTAAATCATTTTCAACATTCCATGCTTCCTAGGATTTCGCCTCAAGAAATTACTAAGTCAATCCTAGAGACTTGAACTTTCATGCATGCCTAGCTTTCCTAAGAACCAAAAATTTTATGGTATGATTTACACACTTTATTAAAAGTACATTGCTGTCATAATTCAACCAACATAGTAATTATTGAAATAATAGAATTTTATTCATACTAAAGTTTAGCATACTTAGCAAAATTTCAAATTTTTGAACAAAATATATCCTAATCATAATTAAAAGAAAAATTTATTCTAAGAGGGAATAATTTCAATTTTCGGTCGCCCTACTTAAGATGAACAATGTTCCCATTGTTAAAAACAATAGAGAAAATGAAAATATAGAAGTGAATAGATACTGTACACTGGGTAGGATCCCAGAAAAAGGAGGTGAGTCAAGTTTGACTGCTTAAATACCAAGCTCTTCCTAAACAGATCCAATCCTAGACATGTACATATCTATTGCCACACTTCCTATTTTATAAACTGTTCAATTTTATTAATGATTTCAACCTCTTAATTTATTATGCGAGAAACAGAAATATCGTAAAAGATAAAATAAAATAAAGTAGAGACAAGATCCCCCTTTTTTATTTGGAAAACCCTTAGAATCTGATCGCCTCATTCCTTCCTCAACATTGGAGTCCATGGTTTGAGTATTAAGTTTGGAAATTCAAGAAAAAAAAAAGGGTTATGAAATATATATTTTTTAAATATATCTTTTGTTGAGTCATCCTGAATTTTTGAGTATCTCCAGTAAGCTTGTTGTTGCAACTGCATGTATTGCAGCATAGCCATTATACCATGTTGTTCACTTCATAGAATGGTGCTAGATAAAGGGACACTCAGTGTCGAACTTAGGAAATCTGTTAAGGGTGGTTTCAGTTTCGGGCAGATGGTTGAGTAGCCAATGGTAAGGTTTAGAGTTGAAGAAGGTGGCGGTTTTAAGGATAGTTTCGGTGCGGTAGTTGGTGACTTCAAATGAAGATGTTCGGGGCAATGATTCAGGGAGTTAAAGGCTGCAAGTTAAGTGAGATGCACTGTTGGGCTACTTGGGAGTAGAGGTGGAGCAAGGTAAGGGCTATAGGTTTGTGCGGAAAAGGGTTGAATATTTCCCTTCTTAGCAGTGTCTTAAGCCCAATGACAGCTCCTTTTTGGATCCTTAGCTCCTGTACTGAAAGTAAACTAAAAAAAACTCAAAGAAATTAGTGCTTGGCTTAAAAGTTAACCCTTTATTTAACAAAACAAATACTTAAATTCTTTGGGCTACTTAGAAAAACATTTTTCAAAAAAATTACATTAAATTAAACTCCCAGGAAAGACTAGAGGGGTCACAGATGGTCCCGTTTAAGTCCCAATCTCCTAGATAGAGTTTTAATTAATGTAATGACCCAAATACAATTTTATTTAAGTCTACCATTTGATTCTAATGAGAAAAAAAAAACTAAAAATATAAAATAACAATAGAGAAAGTAAAGAAAACTCCCTCCATTTTATTGAGGATCGTCATTGACTATGGTGGTATTAAATGACCATTTGTCATACCAACCATAACGATCTAGGAAGTAATCATATTCTTTCCCATTAAATCTTTCCAACATTTTATTAGGGAAAGAAAACCCGTAATGATCTTTCCTGGTGGCCTTGTTTAACTTCCTGTAATTCTTACAAATCATCCAGCCTGTGACTCGAATATCTGCAATAATCCATCTGACACCCTTTTTGTGCTTTTCCAAAACAACAAATAACTCTTCTTCTTCATTCTTGGTGAACTCAACTGAAATCATGATAGGTAAAAATGGAGATAAACCCAAATAATCATATTTCAAATGAAGAAGCAAAATCTTTAGTTCCAATTCGACTGGCTCTTCAATCAACACTCTTGGTTGTGTGTACTCTCGAGACATTAACTTTAATGATTCTAGTGGAACTTCCTAGGTGAATCCATTTGTTTTAGCTTCTAACAAAGCCAAACATTCCTCGTCTTCATCATTACTTGGCGAATCCACTAGCAGAATACATTCTAATGGATCATCTGCAGAACTGAGCTCTAGCTTTGTAGAAGCCAACAATTCCATCTTGGCAATAGCAGAACAGTCTTCAACTACATCTAGGGATTTAGCAGCATCGGAGTCATTAAAAGTCACCTCGTCATCAAAAATTTCTTCATCAAAAATTTCTTTCAACTAAGTATCCCATTGTTGCTTCTGGAATCGTTGAGGATATGGCAATGGTGGAATCTTAGCTTTAACCGGACATCACTTCTGTGGAAATTTTTCTACATCTGATAAGAGTGTTAGATAATTAGAACTAATTGGTTTAGATTTTACCTCATCAAGGATCACTGAATCTGACTTCTGTGATACAGGAGTTTCAACACTTAATTGAACTTCCTCTTTGTCTTGAGCTACAATAGGCTCATCTTGAACCTCAACCACCTTGGGTTCCAATGTCTTTCCACTTGGAAAAGAGGTTGCTTTGCAATGTTCTTTGCCCAAAATTCTTAGATTTTCTGTGTCATTCAGCCAAATACCTTGGGATTTATTTTGAAGTTCATTGGTAAACTGACCCATTTGATTTGACATCATTCTTCGCTATGTATGCCTTCAGTAGATTCTCAAGATCACTTGAAAATTTAGTTGGTGGGGGTTGTTGCAGTTTTTGAGAATATTTCGACGGATAATTTGGTCGAAATGGCATAACAGAGTCGCTATGGTCCGCCCATTGATTACTCTATGGAGAAATTGGATGATTCTGCCATGAAGAGTTGTAAAAGTTTGATTGCAGACCATTCCAATTTTGATTTCCTATGTAAGAATTTGACTCTTGATTCGATGGGCAATTTTCAAAGAAATGGCCATCTCCACAGTATTCACAAGAAATATTCTTGAACTGGTTCGGTTGCTGACCTGACAGATTACCATTGAAACCATTAACTATTATGTTCTTAAGCATAGAAGATATAGAGGATACCTGGGCTGCCAAAGAAGCAAGTGTGTTCACTTCATGTACTCCTGCTACTCATCTTTCTGAGGCTGCTCGGTTGGTTGGCCAGTGATAGTTATTGCTAGCAATTTTTTCAATAATCTCATGAGTATTGTTATAAGACTTAGAAAGAAGGGCTCCATTTGCTGAAACATCCACCATCATTCTAGTATGAATATTAAGACCAATATAGAACGTCTCCATTTGAACGCAACAAGGAATGCCGTGATAAGGGCACTTTCGTAGTAACTTCTTAAACCGCTCTCATGCCTCATATAAAGGTTCTTCATCAAGTTACTGAAATGAAGTGATTTCATTTCGGATCTTAGTGGTTAAAGATGGAGGGAAATATTTCATTAAGAAACATTCAACCAACTCTTGCCATGTACTTATGGAACCAGACGGTAGGAAGTTCAACCACGCTCGTGCTCTATCTTTTAAGGAGTATGGAAATAATCTTAGTCTCAAGGCGTCCTCAGTCACCTCGACTAGTTTAAATGAGTTACTCACTTTCATGAATAGCCGAAGATGAAAATGTGGATCTTCATTAGGAATCCCACTAAATTGACCCATATTTTGCAACATTTAGAACTTGACCAACTTTAGCTCGAATTGTTGTGCTTCAATTTTGGGTCTCTTAATACTTGGATTGAGCTCGTTGAATAGAGGAATGGCATATTGTTGAATGGAAAAGTTTCTGTCATCGGCAACAATGACCGGGTTGTGAGTATTATAAGTGAATGTTTCTCCTGGATTTTGCTTTGGATTTTTGAAATTCATATCTTCGGTCCTTCTTTGGTTCGCTTGTCTTCTCCTTTGTCAGAAAGTCATTTCAATTTTAGGGTCTACAGAGAGTAAGTCTATAATTTGATCAATACTCATAAACACCTGAAACAAAAAAAAAATGGAATTAAAATTTAACAGAAAAAAATAGACCAAAATGCAAAATTAACAATTTCACAAATAATTTATTTTAAAATAGTCCTCAGCAATGGCGCCAAAAACTTGGAATAACGGAAATGTGCAAGTGTACACAATAACAACAAGTAATAAAGTGACAAGTAAATGTCGAGTTATCGTACCCACAGGGACTGTGAAAAGAATTATTTATGAAATTAATTTAAAAACACTTTGGTAAAGAAAAATATTTTGATTTGAAGAGATGATTAAAAACTAGGGTTTTAATAAATAAAAATAAAATAAAAGTTCCAATGCACGATTTCAAAAGATGACTTTAATCAAGATGACATAATTGTGCTAGATTAATTACATTTTTTAACTTAGAATTATTAAACTCATGTTTATATTGTTACGAATAAATTCACGGTAACTCAATAATTTGCTAACTTTTGAACATACTCACCGACCAAAATTCATTCATCTCTTGACTATATATCTATGTCAATTAAACTAATTAAACAAATTTTAATAGGCAAATGTGTTAATGCACATACATACTTATGAAATTAAAATAATCTCTTCTACATATCTCTATGCCAATTCAAACAATTAATTCAATATCATAAGCACATAAAAGATTACGTGAGGTAACAATGTATTTCTACCTTGAAACAATTTAATCACAATAATCTTGCAAGTTATGCAAGGCAAATGTATCGTTAGATACCGTTGCTAATTTAACCCTCAGCTACCTTAGATGATCAAACATGCACTGATTAAGTATTGTGTCAATTAATTACATTTCAATCCGTTTAAATAATTAATTCATTAGTTACCTTACAATTGTAATGCAAGAATAACTTAGTCATGATTTTACTTAATCAAACATCTTACCAATGCCTATAACAATACACGCAATTTTAATAAATTAAGTAGACGAAATGCAATCAACCTAAAATGAATTAAATTTAATTCATATTAATTAAAGAAAACATATCAACATCACAAATATTTATAGACATGTTCATCATAACAACAATAAAAATTAAAAGGATAGGGAATAAGAATCAAATCCATTGTTTCTCCGTGGCTTGACTGGTTTGCTCCACTCTTCCTTCTTCGCTTGTTCTTGTTGAACCGAGGCTGCTACGAACACTTTAATGCTGCTCCAAATGGTGGATGAATGACTCTTTTTCAAGAGGTGAAATCGGCAAGAGAGTAAAGAAAAATGATGGGAAATGAAGTGAGAAAATTGAGAGAAAAGAGAAGAGATGAGAAAGTTTAGGTGTGTTTGAAGTTAGCAACCAAAGGGGTATTTAGAGGTTGAGAAGGCTACTAAAAATAGCCAAAATCAGAAGCCAAAGACTCCCCCCATGGCCGGCCACACATGTGGCATGTTTGAAGATTTCAAACGTGCTATTTTTAGGTAGGGGCAAATCTTGAAAGGCATGAATAGTGGAGTGGTTTGAATGCAAATTGAAGGAGTCTTCAAGGGTCATTTTGCAAGCCAAATAATCAGCCAAACAAGCTAATTGGGTCAGCATGTGGGATGGTTTTGGGCTGCCCTGTAACACCCCTAACCTGTATCCGCTGCCGAAATGGGGTTACAAGGCATTTCCTAACATATCACAACTCAAAATAATATTCCTTACATTTAAACTTCGTAACTCAATCTCATGACAAAACTTATCTTTTAAAACTTAGACATAATCAAATAGGTATAAAAAAAAACTTATGCATGTGATAAAACCTACCATTTCATAATTAGATACATTTACATATTATGCATATTACTCTACTAACACAACCACACGGCATAATAGAGATATATATATTTATATACACCTAATCATGCAATAAACAAGGCCAAAAATTATACATCTTCTTTCATATCAAGTTATACATAAATAACCGCATCAATTTAAACCATCTCCAAGCATCAATACGTAAACATTTCATGACTATTATAATTATACGTAAAATTTCTTTTTATCACGTCAATAAGTCATATGAAACCAAATCTAAATACCCAATAATTTAAACACAAAGTTTATATACAAAAAGTAGATATCATTCATTCATATTACACATGCTAGTTATCAAAATGTTTAACATTTTAAGGTCACAAAACTAGCATGTGTGCCATTTTCGTATGGCTTATCAAAAGATAATTACATTACCTAAAAATACAAAACTCGCTTATTTAGCTTCGTCTATCCTATACATGCCAAATTTAAAATTTAAATCTTTTTTAAAGATACCAAAAAGATGACGATAAGTGTGTGATGACTTGATAGTAGTTTTGAGCGCAAAATGGATCAAAATCTAAATAAAGATGAACAACAATTTCAAATGAGATAATACTTAGTAAAACATAAGCAATTTAATAAATAATTAACAACCTAACTTCATTTAAATCTAATTTGCCTACCTTGTTCATTCATGATTACCATATAACTCCATACTCTTATTTCTTCTTCCAAGACTTTATATCATAATCTTTAGGCAAATATATATACATAAATATATATTCCATACACATTCATCTTCTTAATTACCTATGATAGAAACCAATATCTTATCTCACGCCATGCTACGATCATATTCCCTAAATAACTTCGCACACATATATAGTGCCTTACATCCGATTTCGCACACATAGTGCTAGGTTAATAATTTCGCACACATAGTGCCTTACACTCGATCTTGCACCATAGTGCTCGGTTAATAATTTCGCACACATAGTGCATATATTCATTCACACACAATACTAGCTTTTTCACACCCACATATCATGCTGCCCCATTTGCACACATAGTGCCCCTTTTTCATTTGTACATATACATACTCAAAGTACATTTATTCAATGCCATCAGCTCAATAATACATTATCAATTCAACCTTTCTTCACATATAAAAATTTACATTTCATAGGATATATGTACTCTAGGCATACATAGTAATCCAAGTCATAATTGCCTAGAACTTACCTTATTGTCGAACGAACAGCTCCGATTGGCTACTCAACGACCTTCACTTTCTCCTTGTCAGTACTTGGTCCTCTTTGATTTTGAGCTTAATTTAAACAATTAAACTATTTCAATTTTCTTATCAATTCATCATAACTTGAATTTTATTTATTTTAAACACATATATCATACGGCACTTTCATCATTGATGAATTATACACATAACATAAATGACTGCACCTAGTTCTTAAATTCAACTAGTTTGTCATAACATTTTCATATTAACAATGTAACACTCATCTAATTTTAGTAAAGCAAAAATTTACTTTCTCCTACCACTATCACATACATGACAACTAAATTCCTTTCATGTCAATTACATTTAACTAAACAATGTTTTAATATCAAGTGCATTTGGCAATGACACAAACCGACTTACCTCCACATTTCGTTTTCCCATACCTTAACCGAATACTCCCTATAATATTTCCATTCTCTCAGTTAAATCTAAAACTTTTAAAATTTACCTAATTGAATTTGTACATATAAATCTTATTATTTAACTAAAACAATAATAAATTTCATCTCAAGTCCTCCATGACCGAATATAAATGTATATATATATAATTCAATAACAATCAATTATCAACCTCCCAATTCAAATCCACATTAGGCATACATATAAAAACTTACTAACAATTAATTTAAAATAAAAGCTAAACATAACTTCACCTTACTCTACAATAGTCGAATAGGATTTTTGTCCATTTTAACCGTTTATAGAATTTTTGTACCTAGTTCATACTCATCTATAACCATTTCAAATCACATACTACAAAACACCAACAATTTAACATATAAGAACATGACCGAATGTTTCATATATCACAAACTAAAAAAATTAACTCATGGGTCACGTTATAAGCATCAAAACAAACTCAAATTCACAAAAATTCCAAAAGAATTTCATGATATCATACCTTAATCTATACATTCACCATAGCCGAATGTCTTAGCCCCCTTTTTCTTTTCTTTTCTTTATGTTTTCAGCAAAAATGAGAGAAAGAATGATGGAACTTTGTTTTTATCACCATTTACTATTATAAGTTTATTATTTCCCAATATAAAAATCATTTTATAATAAAATGCTTATTTCTATATTGATTATATATATATATAATTCCCACTACTTAAAATAAAACAATAGAACACATGATTACATGCATGTTGACCGGCCACTTACATTTAAAGTTGGTCTATTTGACATGCAAGTCCCCTATAATACTAAAACATAAAATGTTTAGTCACTACACATTTGCCTATCCCATTTTCAAGGTTTCTTAAACACATCCTTTTTAAATAATTCCACATCCAAATACATAAACCAAAACACGATATTTTCACATATGATATTTCACAAATAATAAACATAGAATATAACATGCAATTATTTTCGCGACTCGATTTCGTGGTCCCGAAACCACTTTCTGACTAGGGTTAAAATAGAGACGTTACATGCCCAGTGCTCGGTTGGATCAGTTTTCTCGGTTCAGCTCAACTGGGCCCCTTTTCATAATTAATTAATAATAATTTATTTAACCCAAATTAAATTGGTTTAAAATTAAAATTAATTATATTATGAATTAATACACATAATTTGGACCGTCTTAGGCTGAAAAATTATTTCACCTTGATGCTTCAAAATTGCTTCTCGGTTTTGTACTTCTAGTAGTGTCTGCCGAGCCGTTTTTCGCCTTTTGTGCAAATCTGTCGAAAATGATCAAAATTAATAAAAATTTATTATAAAATTAATTAAAATTCAACGTGTTAATAATTTAAGTACAATTTAATTATTTTATAATTATTATATATTTTTCGACAAGAATTTTATCGAAATTACATGAATTTGAGTTAAAAAAGGCATGAAAAGTGTGTATATTTTCGTGTTTCCAACTGTGCTGAAGAATCCACCACTCGCGTGCTTCAGGATTGTTGTAAGGCACAAGAAGTTTGGGAGTAGTTTATTGTTTTGAGAGAAATGAATCATTTTTTCTCCTGTCTATTATTGCCTTAGCTGTTTGAAAATTTGATGAATAAACTTGGTACAGTCCTTAAGGAAGTTGATTGGCAATCCTTATTTGGTATTATTTGTTGGAAGCTCTGGAAACAATGGAATCTTTGTGTGTTCCAATGAAAGCTTTTCAACACTGTCCACATCTTTCAATCTTCGTGGTGTTGGGCAAAATTCATCAAGGATATGACTGGTAGTTTCGATGGCATTCCCAAAAGATAGAATCGATGTTGAATTTGGACTCCACCATCTATAAGGTTTATTAACTTGAACACTGATGTGCACATAGTCCAAGTTTGGGGTTAGCTTCCTCGACTGTAGTGGCTAGAGATGAACATGGTAAATGGATTTGTGGGATTAAAAGTAATATCAATAGATGTAGTGTTGAACAAGTAGAGTTATGGGCAATTTATGATGGTTTCCAATTGGCTTGGTTTACAAAATGGACTATTATTACTATCGAAAGCGATTGTGCTCTAGTTATTGAAGCCCTTAATGGTAGACTCCATGGGCAATTATATAATGATTTGATTCTAAGAATTCAGGAGCTTTGTAGAAGAGACTGGAGGGTGAAAACTTAGCAGGTTTCGAGGGAGGTGAATATTGCTGCTCACACCCTAGCTGGATTGATGAAGGGATTTCCTTATGGCTCTCACGACACCCTGGTTGGATTGATGAAGGGATTTCCTTATGGCTCTCACGTTTTCCAGGATATACCTATAGTGATTGTTGCTTAAATAAGGAATGATGGTTAAATTTTGCTTTATGGTTCTGATGTTATTTTGTATTTATTTCTCATTTTCTACAAAAAAAAAAAAAAAAAAAAGAGAACAACATGTATGGCCCTAATTAAATTTAAATATAAAAGTAGAAGATTTAGTAGTTTATTTGGCAGCTTTCAGGTGTTAATTCAAAATATAACTTTAATTTTAACTCTAATTAAAAGATTTTCAATAATTAACATCTAATACAATACAATGATTTTCACTAATTAAAAGTACCATGGAGACCTTTATACTATGAGTCAGATTACATTTTACCCTCTCTACTAAAAAAATTGACAATTAGTCCTTGTATGTTAGATCAGAGAGCTAACTAGTCCTTTTGTTAAAGAATTTCATCCATTTCTAATGTTAAAAACAGGTCCATGTACATCGACATGAGGTATAGGTGTCATTGTCTGGTTATTCCATTAGCCACACCATTTTTTAAGAGTACAGTTGGATGAAATTTTTAACACAAATGGAAAATTTTCTTTTTGATCTAGCTACAAAGATTAATTTACCAATTTTTTGAGTAGAGGAGGTAAAATGCAATCTGACTTCTAGTAAAGGGGCCTCCATAACACTTTTACTGAAAATCAACTTGTAAATGGTGATTAAACATGCATTGGATATAAATGGAAGAACAATTAATAGAAAACTCATATATATATATATATATATATATATATATTTATCAACTTCTTAATCCTATTTGCAAACTCTAAAAACTCCACTCATAATAACCAAATAATTTTCCCACAAATATTAATGATGGAGAGCGTTTTTAATGAAAAATCAAGTTTACAAACAAATTTATTTTGATGAATTTGAGTAGGAAAAGGAAAGGGTCGTGCAATGTTTTGTGGGTTGATTTATGTATATTGTAATTTACATAAAGAAGTTGTTTTTCCGTAGAGATTTGGCAAGAATTATAAATAATATCAGATCTATCAGGATAATATGTCAAGGTAGCAACAAAACAAATGCCTATAAACATCCATTTAGGGGCCACATATTCTAAATTAGGTTTAAGAACATTTTAAGAAGGCAGCTAAAGCTTAGCTGTTCATACCATTTAAAACCAATCACTATTTGAAACAAATTCAAAGTGTTTATCATCATTTTAGGGTTTTGCCTTAGATTAATAGTAATCTTCTTTTTTTTATTATTACTAGTGAGAGAGAAAAAATAAACAACCCAAAAAAAGAAAAAGAAAAAAAGAAAAAGTAGGTAGTCATAAGGGAAAAAAAATAGTTAGGTTCAACTATCACTCAATTATTATTATTATTTATTTAATTTCTAAAAGTTAAGTGACTAAAATGGAATAAACTTAATAGTTTGGTGACTAATCTTGTACTTTACCCCAAACAAAAATAGAATAATAATACATGTAATGGGAAGGGAATAAGCTAAGTTTACAGGACTTATAAGTCCATAAGCAAGTTTTTTTTCATATACTTTAGGGTTTAGGGGTTAGCAATAATAACCTTATCAAACCAAAAGGCACTGCCCCTCTCATTCTATATGATTAAGGGTTTGGCAATCATGAGGAGGCGACAAGTAGTAGTGAGAAAAGAGGAGCCACCGAGGAAGACCACAACCAATTCATCTTTGACAATAACGAGTGTGAGATATGGGGAGTGTCAAAGGAATCATGCCGCCAGCATCGGCGGTTATGTGGTCGACGGGTGCAGGGAATTCATGGCAAGTGGAGAGGAAGGAGCGAGTGGTGCCCTTGCTTGTGCTGCTTGTGGTTGCCATAGGAATTTCCATAGAAGGGAAGTTGAAACTGAGGTAGTCTCTGAGTGTTCTTCACCTAATTATTCTTCCAATAGAGCATAAATAAATAATATATAGTTTTTCATTTGTTAATTATATGATGTTTTTATTGAAGTGATCATTTTGGTAATTGGTTTTTAGTTTTTGTGCCAAAAACCTCTTCCTTATCAATAATTTGCGTTGTGTTTCTTTGATGGTTTTTTTTCTTAACTTGTTTCTGTATGTAATGAAGTGGTTAAAATAATTTGTATTATGTATATATTCTTGATGATGGAATTAATGGTTGTTAATGTTAGATTTATGTTTTTTTATTCAACTGCAACATCTATATATAAATAAATCCATGACATATCATACCATGTCATTGGACCGACTCGTAAGAATTATTTACTAGTGGCGTATACAATAATTATGTATATGTAATTATATATGTCTTTTGATATTATAATTAACTATAGGTAAAAACTTGATAAAAGTTGTCAATAAGTTTTTGTTTCCATAGTAAGGTAAGACCTGGTTCGAGTTTCATATTACGTAAATGTCTATATTCTTTAATCAATCATACAGTTAATAAATTTGAAATGAGTCCATTATTAGAATTAGTTATTCAATTCAGTTAAGAAAATAAATTATGATGACATTCTGAGTAAGTTCTTTTTTTCACCTAACAATCAGCAACATTATCATCTTGATCAAGGCGAAAATCCATGGAATATTTCCTAAATTTGGAATCGTAATCTGAATGGTAATTAGGCAGCTTTGTATTTAAGTTCAAAGGCCCACATATATCTAACTAAATCACTAATGGAATATTTTCTCTTCTGCTCTAATCAGGCTGGTTCTTATGAATGGAAATTTTGTCAGTGATGTACTTAGTACTTAATTAAAGCTTAAGCTCACCACTTCTTTTGGTCGATATTATTTAAAAACCTAACCTAATTTTTTTTTTAAAAATACAGATACTAGGATTTGAACATAATTTATATTCTAGATTATATGTGTTGATGAAATTGCATACACACGAAGATTATGATAATAAAAGCAATATTCCATGAATTGTTAAATATTTCCAAAACTATTTATCTTAGCATCGTGAAATGCTTAGATGTTTGCCATAGCAAATGGTGAGGTATTGAGTATAGTGCATACAATCTTTCATGTATACGTAGGATTGAATTAGGTAAACGTCGATTCTAAGGGGAAAAAAAGCCAAGTGAGTGAATGAGTTGAGCACATGAAAACGATAAAAGGGTTAATACATAATTTGATATCTGAGTTTGACATTTTTTTAATATATTATATGTGTTATTTTTTGGTTTAATATGGTACCTATATTTCACAAAAGTTTTAAATATTGGTATCTGAAGGTAACGATGTTAGTGTTTAATTTGGGTTTTAAGGTTGATTTGATAAAAAATCATAATTAACTAATAATATTAGCAATTAACTTTCATCAAATCAAATCTAAAACTCAAACTAAATGTTCACATCCCATCGGATTGTATTTGACAAATTAAACGTAAAATTTAACAATTAACTTTCTTTAAATTAATTCTAAAACTTGAACTAAACACTAAAAAATTAATTCGTTACCTTTGATTATCAAAATATATAGCTTTTAACAAATATAAATATCAAATTAAATAAAAAAAACATATACTAAAATTAAAAAAATATATATCAAATTTGGATATAAAATAATATATTAAACCACAAAAGAATATTTAGGCGTTGGAGAAGTTATATTGGTTGTCATCGGAAAAAAGTTTGTGAGGCCTGGAATGAGATAAGGGAGTCGACGAATTAGGTTATGATTAAAGTTAATTATTTCTTTTCTAGTGATGGAAAGCTTTTCTTTAAGACTTATCTTGTATTTTTGTTCATTTTTGTGAGTGGTTGCTACTTAATTTTCTCAATTATTTGAGTTCAGACAATTTTCTTTTTTCTCAATCAATTTTGCTAAAGGCTGAAGCAAAAATAATATTTTAAAAAATAGTGTACAACAGAGTCACGTGCTATTAGCGCACATTATATATCCATCCTAAAACCATGCTCTAAATAAGACCAATGGAAAATACAAATTATCAATACTCGTAAAAATCTCACCATACCTCCATGGTCTAAGATGGGTGCTTTAGAACACCAAAAATGACAACAGCTTAATGGGATTCAATAAAAAGATCCCTGATGGACCACCTTTGCACATCACCTTCGCCATCGACAGTTCCGTTAGAAGCAAGATTAGTTGGCACCCAACCTGAGACCCTTCAATAGCAATGAGATAACTATTACTTATCAAACCACCTAAGTTTTTACATTGTCAACCTCTCATATAAAAACCTTCTTACTCCTGTAGAAGGGGACGAATGAACACCCCTCTCTCTCTCCCCCTTAAACACATAACAATATTTATTTTTCAATAACGTCGAAAATAATGATTTTTGGACTACAAAATCTGACAAGTGAGTTTGCAAATATTATATAATAATATTTATAAGTCAACTATAGTATTATATTAAATATTTTTTGTTATTTGAGTGAATAGTCAAGTTCAAGTGGCTTTTCCATAAAGTCAAGTGATTTTAGAAAATGAGGTATCAAGACCTCGTTTTTATACAGAATGATTATATAGGGATATTGAAATTTGGTTAAAAAATTTTGACGTTTGGATAATTAATTAAAGAAAAATTATTAAATCGTAAAAATTACAAAACTTAATTTCTATTGATTTCTATTAAATAAAAAGCATAATTAAAGATTGTTAAAGGTTTTAAATGATAAATATACCATTTTTAAAAGTGTTTGACGGTTAGTGGGGATTATTTAGTTAAAAAGTAATGTTTATTATCATATAAAACATTATTTATATGTTATAACAGTTAATAAAATAAGAAAAGAAATGAAAAAGATAATTCATTCATCTTCTTCATCTTATAATCGAATCAAAAAGGGGAGAAGGAGACCTAGCTCACGTCCAACTTCAAGCTTCAATAGGTAAGTCGTTTTTGATCAATTTCTTATAATTTTTATGTTTTTGAGATCATGACAACTAGGTCCAGCTAACCCATACCTCCGTTTTTAAAATTGTTAAATATTTTTGTAAGAGCCCAAATTCGTCCGGGTCATAAACTAAAAATAAAAGTCCATTTACAAAATAAACAGGCTTCAAAGCCTGATAAGCCCAAAGCACGTTACACTTATAACCCAATCAGGCCTAAACTACCCAGCAGACCCACAAACACCCGTGACCCAATTAAACTAGCTAGCCCAAATTCAAAAAGTCCAATTGGCCCGACTTGTTACACCAAGGCGAGAAACCCTAGGGTTTACGCGCTTTCTCCTCGCAGGCCATAAATGAAGCTTCGAAGCAATTTCAAGCGGATCGTCTGCTTTCGTCCCCTCACGGCGTTTCAAGTAACCCTCCATCGGTAGCGTGATTCGACCTCCGTGATCAGCGCGCGCATCTACACCAGCACGGTCACTACCGGATCCCTTACTCGATTGCCTACAAGAAAAGGAAACAAACAGCAGATACGCGAAAAAGCAGAGCATAAAATGGCAAGAAAATCACAGCATAGCAATCAGAGATATAGTAGACAAGGAATAGAATCGGAGATTTCTTTCCTTATGTAATGAATCCGTGGCTATAAAAAGCCCTTTGTAACCCTTGTAACGATTATGCATACAGAAAACAAGAAAGCAAAGACAACCAGTTTCAAAGAAAAGGTGATTTAACCGTATGTTTTTATCTTCTGCAACATATGCATGTATATAAACTGTTTTAGCAAAAATATAGGACTTTTTAGAGGAGAAGAGATTACCTGGGGAAAGACGAGGGTTTTAACCCTCGAACCTCCGTTTATGACGGCGCATGAGGCGCGTGTGCAGGCCCTGGATCACAGTCGGAGGCTGAAGACCAGACCGACCCCAATCCTCTTCAGAGGATTTCTAAATTTTTTTTATGAACAGTGTAAAAATGAATTCAAAGCTTTAAGTTTTGACTTATATATTCAACTGAAAGCATACACCGTTTTAGCTTAGTCGATAAGCTTAAAAAGCTGCGACGTTTTAGACCCCAGGATCCGCGCGTTGACCCGATTACCCGGGGAGGATCCGCGCATTCTTGAGAATTGGGTTAATTACCCAATTGATCCTTCTTCCCTTTTTTGTGTTTACAATTAAGCTTTATTTTGTTTATGATATAGCCCTATTATTTTGTTTTAGTTTTAATTTAGTCCTATGATTTATTACATATTGGAAACGGCGTCGTTTAGGATTAGGGCAAATTGCCTGATGAGTCCTTAAGCGTTTTAATTCTTGCGAATCAGCCCCAGAACTTATACTATTTCATAAATTGGCCTTATAATTCTATTTAAATTCAATTTTTACCCTTGTTTTACTACTTTTAAATTTTGTTATTTTATTTTATATAATTTATTTATTATTTTTTAAAAAAAACTACACATATATTATTATTAAAATATTACTTATATTTTTATCATATATTATTTTCCTATATATATCTATACTATATTATATCATTTAATGTTTTAATATCCTATTCTTTATATTATCTTTCATTTTAACAATATATTATTATTATTTTACATTATTATTTATATGGTTAATATATTTTTATCTATGTCATATATTAATAATTTATACATATATGTATACTATATATTATACATACATATTTTATATTATTTTATATTTTTATGTCATTTTTTTTATACTATTATTTTTACCTATATGTTATTATCATTAAAGATTCTAACTTGTATTACATACTTACTTTTATATATTAATAATTACTTTATTCATATTCTATTATTACATATTTTAAGGATATTGCAACATTATAATTTGTATAACATGTATATTTCATCATTAATTATTTATTTTATCTTATGCTAAACTTACATTATAATTATTATTATAAATATAAATTCTTATATATTATTTTTCTAAAACAATATATTTTTTAAATTCTATTATTATGTATTACATATTATATAAAATACTATTTTGAAATTATTAATATCACATTTCAATTATATGCATATTTTGTTAATGATTATTAATTTTATTTATATATATTAGCTCTTTTATATATTTTTATATTGTATGTATCATGGGTGCGTTAAATGTTATTTTTATTATTATATGTTATATTTTGTAAACATGCATATTGATATTATATTTCTTCTATTTGTATGTCATACATTATCTAATTATTACTTTCTTATATATCATGCATTATTTAATTATTACTTTGTATGTTTGTATATTTTGTTTATTCATTCTCAATACATGCTATATATATCTTTGTATACATATTGTTAATATTTGCTTTAATGTATTATTTTATATGTATGTATCTGATACACGATCTTTTTATCATTGCCTTCATTTTTGTTTAAATGCACGTATTATTTACCTCCTACAATAATATATTACTATGTATGATTTATAATGTAATACAATTCTCCACACATTATCTTTAAAAAGATAAGGCTCCAAAATTTTCAAAAAAATATAAAGGCAATGCTTGGTGTTTGGAAATTTCGAAAAAAGTAGTGCCCTAACTTATTGGGTTGCAACTTTTCTCGTTAAGTTCGAATAGTCAAGTACCCTTCTAAGTTTTTAAAGGTTTTGAAATATAAGTGAGTGTCTGTCTTGGGCTGCAAAGTGATATGTCCTAACTACTGGATATAGCATTTTGTTGTTTGAGATAGGGATTTCTAAAAGGCTAACTTATAGTCAATACTTTGATATAAGTGAACCCAAATTTTCAAATATTTCAAAGAGGATTACATCTTAAAATTTTTAATTTCTGACATTAAAGACATTTTGATAATCAATTAGGTACCAAGTTTTGGGCGTTACGAGGGTGCTAACCCTTCCTCGTACGTAACCGACTCCCGAACCTATTCTTTTGATTTTGTAGACCAAAACCAATGATTTTAAAACAAATGTTTTAAAGGTGATCCAATCACACCTAAAAATATTGGTGGCGACTCCCGTTTTCGTTTTTAAAGTTGATTCCCATTTTCCAAAAACTCGATTTAAAAATGGTTTCGACAGCTTGGTGACTCCGCTGGGGACTAATAAGAGAGTCAAGCTGTGTAATTGATTATCTCTTGTCTTAATGTCCGAAATTAAAAATTTTAAAATTTAATCCTCTTTGCATTACATGTGTTTGTATTATTGCATGTGTTGCTATATTCTAATACGCATTGCATTTGCATGACCATTGTGGTCACACCCTTAAGTGGGAGTGAGAAGCTACGCCTCGTGAGGTTGTCGCCTCCATGCAGGATAGTGGATCACTTTTGAGATACATCCATACCTATGGTTTTGTGAGATTTTCATCTCCGTGTAGCCATAGGGAAATGTGTCCCCCTGAACTGAACTTGATTCAAATGAGCCTATAATGGGTGAGGATCGAGGAATCTGCTGGTTCAAGTATCTCAAACTTTAGAACCAACCTCATTTAGAAAAAATCGTAAGAACCCAACTTAGATAGAGTTAAACTTTAGATATTACCCTTATAAATTATTGTTGAGATTTATTGATATCATGTGATACTGACTATTTCTTTTCTTTTGTTTGCATGACATTTTGCATTTACAAAGGTATCGATTCACGGTCAGTTTCTAAGTTAGAGAGTTTTATTATGGAGAACGGACCTCTTGATAGAGTGGAGGGCAACGCCAACGTCCATAGATGGTCTGAGCAAACTCAATTAGAAAAGGGAGATAGTATAGCTGCGGGATACATGTCGGAGCTATCGAAGTACACTCGCATCAGTGTCACACAGAATAATCTCCAAGAGCTTACGGAGATTTGGGATCAATGGGGCAACGAGACCAAACAGTTATTCTACGGTAATTACGGAGACTTACCTTACTTGCTCGATGTTCAGGTAGATGAGCATTTGTTTCGAGCCCTCGCTCAGTTTTGGAACCCACCATACAGTTGTTTCACTTTTGGGGAGGTAGACTTGGTGCCTACTGTAGAGGAGTACACCACCTTGTTATGTTGTCCCAAGTTCCAGGTTGATAGAATCTATTCTCGAGCTACTAATGTCCCTACCTTTTGGAAGAAATTGATGGCTATTACAGGGATGAACGAGCAGTGGATTACTGCCAGAATTAAAGAGAAGGGCGAGTGCAAGTGCATTTCATGGGATGCTTTGAAGGGTCTTATTTTGACACACCCTGATGAAACAAAGAGGGTAGATGTTTTTGCCTTAAGTTTGTACAGATTGATGGTGTTCCCTAGGGCTTTGGGATATGTGGATGAGGTAACCACGGATATTTTCCATCGACTCAGTAAGAGGGTTACTTCTATCCCTGCGATTTTGGCAGAGACATTCAGGTCCTTAGGTACATGTAGGAAAGTTGGTGCAGGCAGGTTTGTTGGTTGTGCACAATTGCTTCTAGCTTGGTTCTATAGCCATTTTTGGTTGATAGATAAGGTCGTTTGTCGGGTTTTCTTCGAGGATTACTCACTGCTAAAGGACATAGTCGCTTCAACTAGGAGAGTTGATGTTCTAGAGGAGAATTGGATAGCACTACTTCAAAATCTTCAGTCGAAAGATGTTAAGTGGAGAGCTCCGTGGATGATTCCTGGTGAGATTCTTTACCGTTGCAGCAGTTTTGATTGGGTCCCTTTATTGGGAATTTGGGGTGCCACTGGTTATGCCCCCTTGCTTGTGTTGAGGCAATTTGGTTTGAGGCAGTTCGTGCCAGCAACTTATGGGCTAGCTCAAAGTGAGTTCGCATATAGAGGAGCCAATTATAAGAAAAGGGTCGGTGAGATCTCTAGCACTTGGAACAAGACGTGTCGGTTGAAAGGAGTAGCTATTAGCCCTGCGACGACTCAAGAGTATATTGAATGGAGAGGCAGAAGGATCAACGATAACATCCCCAAGCCAAGCGTGGAAGTAGCTCGACCGATGGAGGAATATTTACAAGTGATGCCCTCGGAGCTAGAAATTATGAAGCAGGAATTTGAAAAGAAAAATTTAGAGCTTGGGAAAAGGATGGCAAAGCTCGAAGAAGAAAAAATGTACTTGAGTTTAGACATTGATGTCCAGAAGATGGAGGTCGAAAAAGAAAGAAAGGAAAAGAGGAAAATCGAAGAGGATAGAGATGATTTGAAGAAACACTACAAAAAGGCACGGGTATCCTTGAGAAGAGCGAGAGTAGGAGGGTCTTGGATCGGTTTGAAAGAGGTCCAAGAAGGAAAGGCTAGAGCTGAGTACTGGGAGAATAAGTTTCAGGAGATGCAATCGCGGAATTTGGCATTAGAAGAAGAGAATAAAAGGTTGAAGTCTAAAATAACTGAGCTTGGAAGATCCCTTCGTTGGCATCGCAACCATGATTCTACGGTCGAGTTAAAAGAGCTAAAGAGTAAAGTTGAAGATTTGGAAGCAGCATTGCAGGAAGGTAAACTTTGGATCGAGCAACTCGAGACGCAAGGAGATTATCTAAAGGGAGAGCTTCATCAGTCTAGAGGGCAGATTAGAGAAAGGGATCATGTCATGGGAGAAGCCATAGCCCAGATTCGAGAGGTTGCTGAATATGTGCAGGACTTGGCAGTATAAGCCGATGTATTGAGTCTGATGTATGGGTCGTCGTCAGACATAGGAAGAGAGCTAGCCCTTTTATTAGATAGAGTTAAAACTTTGGGCATTAGGGCGAAAGCATACTTGTAATCCATTTATATGTAAAGATATTCTTTTTCTAAATAAAGTTTTCTAAATGAGATTGAATCGAGATTGATGCCTTTGTTGCATTCATGCATTTGCATTACATCATATCATATACATTCAAGGTTATAGAAAGACCCTAATTAGTTAAAGTTTCTTTATAAAGGTAGAAAAGAAAATCTGGAAATCACACATCCTTACGGCACTCGCACTAAAACTAAGAACATGGATCAAAGGTTTGAGCGATTTGCAAAAGGATATGCAAGACCAGATTGCAAGAAAGCGGTTGGCTAAAATGCAGAATGAGATGAGGGAGCAAATGATGGAAGCTTAGAGGAATATGATGGCCGAAAAGGCTCAGTTACTGAGGGCCACTGATAAGGGAAAGGCTCCTATGGCCATCACTGAAGAGGAAAATGAGGGTCCTCTTCCAGGTTTTACACCGCCGCATGTACCATTGCAAACTGAGGAACCTCCTAGAAGGTCATCTACTACTGTGAGGCCTCAGCATAGGCCAATTAATGCTGGTGTCCATGTGAATTTCCCGGTTGGTTCAGGGTTTAATATGGGTGACAATCCTACTAATCCTCTTGTTCCCGATCTAGATATGGTGGAAAAAGAGGATTTGAAGGCCGAAGCTGCAAGGCAATTGGATGAATGCTGCAGATGGTTAGAAGAAAAGTTCAAGGCTTTGGAAGGCACTGGCAATAATCATGGGGTTGATGCCAAGGACTTAAGTCTAGTCCCAAACCTAGTGTTACGTCACAAATTCAAAATGCCAGAATTTGAAAAGTACAATGGCACTACTTTTCCAGAGGCCCACATCACAATGTTTTGCAGAAGGATGACGGGGTATGTAAACAATGATCAGCTGTTGATCTATTGTTTTTAAGATAGTTTGATAGGTGCGGCAGCCAGATGGTACAATCAGTTGAGCCGGGCTAGAATAAGTTCATGGAGGGATCTTGAACAAGCCTTCATGCAACAGTACAATCATGTAACAGACATGACCCCTGACAGGATTACCCTGCAAAACATGGAGAAGAAGCCTAATGAGAATTTTAGGCAATATGCACAGAGGTGGAGAGAGGTAGCGATACAGGTTTAACCACCACTTTGGAGAAGGAGACCACTATGTTATTCATTAATACTCTGAAAGCCCCATTTATTACTCATATGATTGGAAGCACTACTAAAAGTTTTACGGACATAGTTATGGCAGGAGAGATGATAGAGAATGCCATAAGAGGGGGAAGAATTGAGGGGTATTATGTATTACATATTATATAAAATACTATTTTGAAATTATTAATATCACATTTTAATTATATGCATATTTTGTTAATGATTATTAATTTTATTTATATATATTAGCTCTTTTATATATTTTTATATTGTATGTATCATGGGTGCGTTAAATGTTATTTTTATTATTATATGTTATATTTTGTAAACATGCATATTGATATTATATTTCTTCTATTTGTATGTCATACATTATCTAATTATTACTTTCTTATATATCATGCATTATTTAATTATTACTTTGTATGTTTGTATATTTTGTTTATTCATTCTCAATACATGCTATATATATCTTTGTATACATATTGTTAATATTTGCTTTATATGTATTATTTTATATGTATGTATCTGATACACGATCTTTTTATCATTGCCTTCATTTTTGTTTAAATGCACGTATTATTTACCTCCTACAATAATATATTACTATGTATGATTTATAATGTAATCTGATTCTCACACATTATCTTT
This sequence comes from Gossypium anomalum, assembly GCA_025698475.1. Taxonomy (NCBI): domain Eukaryota; kingdom Viridiplantae; phylum Streptophyta; class Magnoliopsida; order Malvales; family Malvaceae; genus Gossypium; species Gossypium anomalum. The sequence goes on from CM046964.1 coordinate 68,090,730, forward strand.
AAAAGATAAGGCTCCAAAATTTTCAAAAAAAATATAAAGGCAATGCTTGGTGTTTGGAAATTTCGAAAAAAGTAGTGCCCTAACTTATTGGGTTGCAACTTTTCTCGTTAAGTTCGAATAGTCAAGTACCCTTCTAAGTTTTTAAAGGTTTTCGAAATATAAGTGACTGTCTTGGAACTGCAAAGTGATATGTCCTAACTTACTGGATATAGCATTTTGTTGTTTCGAGACAGGGATTTCTAAAAAGGCTAACTTATAGTCAATACTTTAATATAAGTGAACCCAAATTTTCAAATATTTCAAAGAGGATTACATCTTAAAATTTTTAATTTCCGACATTAAAGACATTTTGATAATCAATTAGGTACCAAGTTTTGGGCGTTACGAGGGTGCTAACCCTTCCTCGTACGTAACCAACTCCCGAACCTATTCTTTTGATTTTGTAGATCAAAACCAATGATTTTAAAACATATGTTTTAAAGGTGATCCAATCACACCTAAAAAGATTGGTGGCGACTCCCGTTTTCGTTTTTAAAGTTGATTCCCATTTTCCAAAAACTCGATTTAAAAATGATTTCGACAATTTTAAAACTTATCATTGATGAATCTTAGATGTTTTTGATAGAAAATGGTATATTATTGAACTTAATTGTAAAATAGAACTATTTTGTAAAGTGATTTTTAGTAATTTTATTGTTAAAGGATTAAATTGTTAAAATAGTAAAACTTCTTGAAATTATTGTAAAATTGTGATAAATGTGGGTTGAGTATGGATTATATAAAATTTGACTAGCATGGGTTTTGATTAAATGTGATTAATTTGTAAATTTTGGGTTTAGGGATTAAATTATAAAAAGTGTAAAGTTTAGGGATAATTTTATAAATTTTCATAAAAATGGATTAATTGAACAAAAGCCATTATTTAGATCAAGAAACAAAGCAATTGGAATCGAATCGTGGAAAAGCTAAATTAACGAATTAGACGTCGACCTTGTTTTCGCAACCATTTTTGTCTAGGTAAGTTCATAACTTGATTAAATTAATTAGTAGTTGTTTCGGTTTTTAATATATAATTTTTTATATATGAACCAAGTTCATTGGCTTGAAGGAAATGATTAAAACCATAGCTGAAAAACACTATGGCACTATACCAGAAATAAATAAGACCATAGTTGAAAGAAATTATAACACCATACCAGAAAAGAGTAAGACCAAAGTTCAAAGACGTTACGACATCACGATTCTATTGAGTAAGACCATAGTTGACAGACATTATGGCATAACGAATCAAACGAGTAAGACCATAGTTGAAAGACACTATGACAACACGACGAAAAATGAATAAAACCATGGTTGAAAGACACTATGGCATCAAGTCGAGAATAAATAAGACCATGTTTGAAAGACGCCATGGCACCCTTAGATCATTTTCTATTCAGGTAACACGTTTTAGGTGAGTATGTATCGTAAGTGTGAAAAATAAAATAATAAAATAAAGAACACACAAATTTTACGTGGAAACCCTTTCGGGAAAAATCCACGGGCAGAGGAGAAGAAAATTCACTATGTCAAAAATTTGAATCAATACAAGAGGAATAGACTATGTCTATTTATAGGCTTGTAAAGCCATATTCTAGTAGGATTGAAACACCTTATCCTAATAAATATAAAATGGATGGAGTTTAATAAGGTTTAAAAAACCTTATTCTAAAATAAAATAAAAGAAGCCTAGTTCTATATGGATTTTACTTTTATTTTATTTTCCATCGTATTTTATTTAAATAAGAATTCGGGTCACTTAATTCTAACAGTAAGTATGAATACGAGTTGAACGTTTGACTAGTATAGTTTGATAATGAATGTTAATGCCTTTCTGTGATTACATGCTTCATATATATAAATATGTTAACTCGTGATGTTGTGGTATGTTTAGGGAATTAAATGGTTATATGAGTATTTTCCAAGTATTTGATGTTATTTCATATGATTCATGGATGATTTAAGTTTTAATAAATGGATGAGTATATGAAAAGAGCTATGTTATTGATAATATGGAATGAAAATGTAATATGTGTAATTGAATAGAAATTAAGATATTTAATAGAAAGATGTATGTATGCATTGGTTCATGTTAATGAGCATATGAAAAGGAAAAATATGGATTAAAAAGGGAACTAGTTGAACATGTGATGGATTGTTGTATATTGAAATTCATTTCATGATATATACCATGTTTCATAGGTTGATATATTTTTAAGTATATCTACTAACCATGTGGAATGTTGTGAATAGGAAAGGAAAGTATCGATAAGATTTGTGATCAATGATTGAATGGTTTAGTTATTTTATGTTTGGTAAGTTTATGTTTAAGATTTATACGAGCTTACTAAGCATTATTGCTTACATTAGTTGTTTTCTTTTCCTATAGATCATCAGAAAGCTCGACCGGTTGAAATCGCATTAGAGCACGATCACACTATCCATTCTTCATATTGATAGTTTTGGTTAACGGTTATAAATGGTATGAAATATGAGGTTTTATGTTATTTATGAATGTGATGTGGTTTAAGCTTATTTACCTATATGCCTTTAATGTTGGCTTATAAATATAAATATAAATATGTAAGCATATGTTTTGGTCACTTGTGAATGCCTTGAGATTTAGATGGCTTTTGGTTTATTGAAGTGTGAATGGAGTGGTTAAATGGTAGGCGTGTGATGTAAGTTAAGGTATGAAATTGTGGCATTGGATTTGAGTTGATTTGGATGTTAACTTGTGATAACAATAAGGGTACATTGGATAAACATTTAGATTAAATGATATATGTAAAATTTGACATGTAATAGGGTTAAAAGATCATTTTAGCATTTTGGCTTGTTTTGAATTATGCTAAGCTTTTGGTGATTAATGTTGTTGGTTGTGGTATGTATTGAAGGATGTAAATAGGTGAATTTGGACCTTATGCATGCTCTATTGATAGTGTATATCTTATGTTAGAATGACATGTTCCTGAATGGTTATTTGGCATGATTAGTATGGGTATAAGTTAGAAAGTTGTAATGTTGAATGGGATTAAATTTGATTTGTACTTGTGGTGCCCTTTATTAGCATATTGGTTATGTATAATAAAATGGTTGATTTGGTATGTTTTGAAGTGTGTTTGATGGTGTTTTGGTCATATAAATGCATGTCGGAATGCTGTGTCTTGTGTGCAAGAATTGGGTATGTAATGGCTTGTTTTTGGGGTTAAAAACGGAGCACATGACTTGAGACACGGGTTATCACATAACTGTGTGTCATTTATATTTTAGGTGTCAGTTTCACACAGTCTAGCACACGACCTGCGACATGATCGTGTAGCCATTTTTCGAATACACACACGGGTTGGAACACGGTCGTTGTACTTCGAATGTCCACACAGTCTAGGCTAGGTCACACAGCCGTGTGACCCTTGTTTCCCTATTTTTTTTACTTTTTTCTAAATTTTTTGATTTGTTTTGAAATAGCCCCTGAACATTCCCAAACTATTTTTAAGACTCTGTAGGCTCGTGTAACACCCCTAACCCTAGCCGTTGTCGAATTAGGGTCATGAGCATTACTAACAAATCAAACAATTAATCGATCATAATCAACGTGTAAGCTAACCATTAACATTATAATATACAGGGGCAAGTCACGAAAATCTAATACTTTCATACTGGAATATTAAACAATCGAATAACAAATCATGCTGTGCAATGCTAAACTTGGTCTTCCACTATCTACACTCTTATCACTAGTTATCCCTTCTTGAATGTTAGAAGTTGGTTACATACAAGACTATTCCAATTATTAGCATCAGAGTATTAGTCCATAATTCGACTATTTATTTTCATTATCTTCGATGATGTTAGTAGAATGCACTAAATATATGTTTGCTAATCCATTCCAATTCAGAGCAAAAGTTACTTTTATAGTGGAAACACAAAAATTTATATACTTTTTCATACCTAATTTTACTTAAATTCATGCAAATTCGATTAAATTCTTGTCGAAAAATAATTAAATATTATGAAATGATTAAATCATGTTAAAATTATGAACATGGTGAATTTATTTAATTTTATACTTAATTTTGATTAATTTTGATTATTTTCGACAGATTCGCACAAAGAGCGAAAATTGGCTTGGCTGACATTGCTGAAAGCCCAAAACCGAGAAGCAATTTGAAGTATCGAGGCACTTTAATTTTCAGCCTAAGACGGTCCAAAAATGTGTATTAATTCATAATTTAATTAATTTTAATTTATTCCCCATTTAATTTGGGTTAAATAAATTATTTTTAATTAATTATGGAGAAAGGGTCCAGCTGAACCGCACCGGTTGAGTCAAATTGGGTGAACCGAACCAGCCACTAAATGGGCAGCCCAGAATCGTCCATATGCTGACCCAAATCAACATTTTAGCTGATTAAATATGCTTGCAAAAAGGCCCTCAAGAGACTTCTAAATTGCATTCAAACCCCACGTTAGTTTATGGCTTTGTAGATTTGCCCCAAGCCTAAAATAGCAAAGTTGAAACTCTCAACTTTGCCATGTGTGTGGCCGGCCAAGGGAGGGATCTTTGGCTGCTGGAATTTGCTATTTTTAGCTGCCACAATCAGCTATAAAAGCCACCCCTTGCTGATCATTAAAGCATCCCTCACTTCACATCATTCTCTCATTCCCTCTCTTACTTTTCTCTCATTTTTCAATTCCATTTCCTCTTGTTCAAGTGCCGATTTCTTTTCCTGGGAGAGAGACTCTCATCAGCCATTTGGAGCAGCAATTTAGGTGTTCATAAGCCACCTTGATAGCCAAGGCCAACGAAGAACGAAGAGCGGAGCAACTAGTCAAGCCACGGAGAAACACCGGATTTGCTTCTTGTTTCCTATCTCTTTAAATTTTTTTGTTGTTTTGACAAACATGATTATGAATATTTATGCTATTGAAATGGTTATTTTAATCAATTCAGCTTAAATTATGTTGGTGTTGGGTTGATCATATTCTGTCTGCTTAAATTATTAAAATCATGTTTATACTGTTATAAGCCTCGGTAAGATGCTTGATTAAGTAAAATCATGCCTAAGTTATTCTTGCATTATGACTGCGAGGTAACTAATGAATTAATTATTTAAATGGATTGCAATTGTAATTAATTGACACAGTACTTAATCAGTGCATGTTTATTCTTCTAAGGTAGCTGAAGGCTAAATTAGCAATGTATCTGGCGATATTATTGCCTTGCATAACTTGTAAGATTATTGTGATTAAATTGTTTCAAGGTAGGGATGCCTTGTTACTTCACATAGTCTTTTATATGCTTATTGGATTTAATTAATCGTTAGAATTGACACAGGGATATGCAAGAGATTGGTTCAATTTAATGAGAATGTATGTGCAATAACATATTTGCTTGCTAGAATCTGTTTAGTCGGTTGAATTGACATAGGGATATGTCAAGAGATGAATGGATTTTTGTATGTAAATTTGTTCATAAGTTAGCAAATTACCGGGTTGCTGTGAATTTATTCGTAACAACGTAAACATGAGTTTAATAATTCTAAGTTAAAGAATTATAATTAATCCAATACAAGTATGTCACATTGATTAAATCTTGTTTGAAATCGTGCATTAGAACTACCTTGTTTTATTTTAATTATTTACTTAGTTTTCAAACAGTCTTTGACCATCTTTCAAAATCAAAATATTTTTACCTCGCCAAAGTGTTTTACAATTAATTTCATAAATAATTCTTTTTACAGTCCCTGTGGGTACGATAACTCGATATTTTCTTGTCACTTTATTACTTGTTACGATTGTGTACACTTGCACATTTTTTTTGTCGTTCCATATAACCCCCTTTTTGAGTCTAAGGAACCCTAAAAATAGTTTAAAAATAGGCAGAGACTAATTTGGAACAATTTTAAAAGTTTAGGGTTATTTTTAAAAATTCCTAAAAATAGGGGACATACAGCCATGTGAAATGCCCCAAGCTGTGTGACTCTCGAACTTGGGACACATGGGCGTGTCCTTGTGCCATGGGGCTAGATCTTTCATCTCGTGATCTGTGCGGCCTTAGTCGATTCGTTCGTCCAAACTCACCTAAGTCAGCCTAAACACAAGTGAGGATTCATTTAGAACTCCTCCAAGGCGCCAATTTGTATAGCGGAAGCAATTTATGCCAAAAAAAAGCCATAAAAGAACTACAGAAAGAACACACGAGAGATGTTTGAGTAAATGCTCCTATATTCTCTTATTCACAAAGAATAATAAAACAATGAATGGAGTGAGTAAAAATGAGGGGGGATTCTCTATTTATAATTGGGATCCCCCAAAATTGACGATCAAGATTACATTACATCGACGGACGAGATTACATTACATTACATTACATCTCTATTTATAATTGAGATCCCCGAGCAGAATCCTTTTGATTCACAATAGTTAGTTTCGCTTTGCCCACAGTCTCTCGGCCTCCTTGCTTAAGAACTTTAAAAGGGCCCCTACATTCTTGCCAAGTCAACAAGTTAGAACGCAAAACACTATCAGAGTGTTGAGAATGTACCTTCCTCCTTGCATTTACTCAGGTCAATTGCCCAACTTGCATCACAACTTTCCCAAAGCTTGATGCACACTCGACCTTTCTCAAGGGTGGTAGTCCCTCTGATGTGTCAACAGAAATGAGCCTTATTGATCCCAGCTTCAAGGTTTGCATCGCGACTTCTTCTTCTAAATCTGATGCCAAACTTACCTCTTCTATAGGTGAAAGCCTTGCCGATGACTCGGCCAACTCCGTCACTTTACTTGAATTGAGCCTCATTGGTCTCAGCTTCATTGTTTTCATTGTAAATTTTTCCCTTAATTTTGATAAAAAACTCACATCTTCCTCATGTGGAAGCCCCTATGACGATTCAACAAGCTCCAATGTTTCCTTTTCTTTGACCACAATTGACTTGGATTGCTTTAGACAGTTTCGCAACTCACGCGGATCATGGAGCAAAAAGCACTTTACTCACTATTTTTTTGCTTCTTTTTGCCCTATTGGCTTTGAGTTTTCCCTTTCTTGAACCAAGCTTCTTGGGCTCTTTGCCTGCACCACCATCTCCTTCGATGATAACTTTGTCGGCCACTTCCACAACCTATGCTGACCATGACACAAGAAGCACTCTATTAGCTTCTTTTCGCTTTCGGCCTCCTTGGCTTCAACACCCCTTGCGCTTGAACCAAGATCCAAGGCCTTACCTACTGGTTTTTCTTTCTTAAAAAGCAAGAATTTCTTTAACATGCGTGGACCGTCATAAAGAAAACATTTTAACTTGTCCATTTTCCTGTCGGGTTTCTTTTTCCCAACTCGTGGTTTTCAATTACTACAATTATCGCTGATGCTATTGTCATCAATATCTTCCTCGTAATCCTTTTCATGTACGTCCATTTTCTCAGACTTGGAAGATCCAAGCTTGTATTTTCTTAGACCAAGCTTGACCACGGATTCGCTACCGCCATGGCTTTCGACAACTTTTAAACCCTTTTTGTTTCACCTCTTGTCTGACCCATGGCTTCAATCCATTCTGAAAAGTAAGCAATGCTTCTTTCTCAGTCACATCTGAAACTTGGAACATAAGTTCCTTGAACTCTCGAACATACTCCCCGACTGTGCCTCATTGCGTTAACCATCACAACTTTGCCCGAGCTTCTTCCTTGGTAAATTCTGGGTAAAACTATCCCTTTTAATTCACATTGGAACTCTTGCCATGTCCGAATCTCACATTGCCTTTTATCTATGGCCCTGCCTCGCCACCATAAAAGTGCAATATCAGTAAGAAACATTGAAGTAGTGTTTACCTTAATCGCATCATCCGTGATGCCTTTGGCACTAAAGTAGTTTTCCATCCTCCACAAGAAATTATCCATATCGCATGCAGACCTTGTCCCTAGAAACTCTTTTGGCTTTGAGAGATCCTCCCAACTGAGTGCTACATTTAACACTTCTTTCCCCACGGGTGCTTGACACAAGGCTAGCTCTCCCTCGACCTCTTCTATCTTGTGCTCAGAGCCATTATCGTGACCATTGTTTCCTCATTCAAAGCCATCACTATGGCTTTGAGAGCATCGTTCCTCTCTATCAACTTCTTCCTTTAGGAATCTAGCAACTCTTGCACATTATTCCTATTAGAAGTGAGATACATGGTCACAAAGACCCTGGATTGCTCCGTCAAGTCATCTATGCTTTCACCAAGTGCATTATGTAACTCTTTTGGCCCACCTATTTTCAAACTCTACTTTCGACATCCCAACAGTGCCTTCGCAACCAATAGTTCTGATACCACTTGTCATAAGGCTAGATCTTTTGTTTCATGATCTGTGTGGCCTTAGGCAATCTGTTTATCCAAAATCGCCTAAGTCAGCCTAAACGAAAGTGAGGATTTGTTTAAAACTCCTCCAAGGCACCAATTTGTATAGCAAAAGCAATTTATGCAAAAAGAAGCCACAAAAGAACAACAAAAAGAATGCACGAGAGGTGTTTGAGTAAGTGCTCTCTATATTCTCTTATTCACAAAAATAATGAAACAATGAATAGAGTGAGTACAAATGAGGGGGAAGTTCTCTATTTATAGTTGAGCTCCTCCAAAATCGACGGTCAAGATTACATTACACCGATGGATGGGATTTAGGGATTTAAAAGATTACATTAAATCAAATCAAATCAAATCATTACAAGATATGATTTCCTATCAATATTTAGAGTTTAGTTCCCATACTTATCAAGATTGCCTAAGTTTCCATATATTCATTATCAGGCCAACCAGGCTTCAATCTAACAGGCTTCTCCAACAGCTTATCGAATTGGGCCAGTTCTTTCGGGCCAAATGATCCACATCTAAACAATAGACCTCTATTGGATGTATTTGGTGCAATGGTCACAAGCTTTGAACTTTGACCCGTGACACTTGCCCTTGTAACTCATTGACTTGAGACACACAGCTATGTCTTAGCCCATGTAATTCACTGACTTGAGACACACAACCGTGTCTCAGCCCGTGTAACTTACTAACTTGGGTCACACGTCCGTGTGTATTGCCCGTGTGTGACACGTGGCCGTGTACCAGGTCGTGTGCACCAAAAGGTACCTTAAAACTCAAGTTTACCATTTCCTACTTACTTAGGCACTAAGCAAGTCAATTACCAATCATTTAACCTACTCAAAGCACGATTAAACATGCCCAAAACATACCAAACTCATCACCTAATTTGTCTAACCAATTTACCCTCATAGATACCACATTTTATATGTTCAAATAAATCAACAACACATCATTCATATCACATTTACCATAATTGAACTAACTTTCAACTCCTAAAGTTACCAAATTTGAAGCTAAGCACATACCAAGCCCTATGCTAAGCTACTATACCAACATTACCTCAACTATAACCACATATATAAATATACAATTTATCCATCATTTAACTGAGAAACCAAAATACCATCACCATAAACATATCAATAAGGACTCCCTAGGTACATGCTATTACAAAATAAAATATCACCACACTTGAGCTCGGGATTCGTTGTTAGATGCTGAGTCTGTGCAACGTTGAAAAGTACCTAGCCTAAGCATGGAAAACAAAATCGCACGCTAAGTATAACTCAATAGTATTTCTATAATCCGAACGATTTAACTTAATATAAGTAATCAAAATGTGAGAATGCAACAAGAAATATTATGCACTTATGTTTTAAATCAATGATACAATTTTTTTTTCCATTATAACTCAGTGGTATTTCTATAATCCGAACAATCTAACTTAATATAAGTAATCAAAATGTGAGAATGCAACAAGAAATATTATGCACTTATGTTTCAAATGAATGATACAATTTTTTTTCCATTCTTTATTACATCCTCTAAATTCCACATGTTCAAGTGCATATATATATATATATATATATATATATATATATTAAAGACATTTCATATAGCATTTGAATATTTCAACTCATGCAATAACATGATTCATCTCTTTGATCAATACTTGAATCCATTTCAAGTTTCACTTCTCATTTTATCATTTCATAACACATTTGTCATCTCAAATTCATTTCTCATCTTGGTTATTTCAATATCAACCATAAAATTTATTGAATTTTGAATTGTTGCATATGGTAAGCACTTGAGGTGAGTACTTTTGTACTTTGAAATTGAATTGAATTCATAGTCCACTGAAATGGATTGATTTGGTATATTATGAATTTATGAAAAATATGAAGATTGAATTGAATATATATTTATATGTGATAATATGTATATATGTGAAATCGAGACATTGGTTGTATTGAAAAGTGAAATGAAACCCTATTAACTGTATTGGGCTGAGTCGGATATAAATGGCATGCCATAGGATAGGAAGGGTTCAGGGATTTCTTCGACCTCGAGTCGATGAGGCATTGGGTGCCAATTTGATTCGGTTTAATTGATAAGAAACTGTGTGTCAATTTATATAGCGCTAGGTGCAGTTATTACTTCGATTTTATTCGATAAGGCACTGGGTGCCAAACTGGTGTTTTGGTTGGATCCGTGTATCCATCCGAGTCTGAGTCGTGTTAATAAGGGAAAATAAAATAATAATTTTTAACCCCTTTAGTTTAACCCCTTTAGTTTATTTCAATTTATAATTCAACTTTTAAATTTAACACGATTCAGTCCCTATACATAAATAATTCCTAATTCGTGCAAAATAACTTATTCAAAAATTTAATTAACTACACAACTAACTTCGTAAATATTTAATAAAAATATTTATGAGTCTGATTTATAGGAATGGAGTCCTGGGAATACACTTTCCGACACTCGTGACTATTAGGTCGTTACAATTCGGTTTAAGGTCCGTAAGTATGTTTAAGCCATAATTAAATTGAACTGTTACTGATTGATATTAACTTGTATAATTATTCTACATTGAAGGTAATTGTTTTGTTTTGTACGGTAATGCTCTGTAACCCTAATTCGATGACAAAGACAGGTTAGGGGTGTTACACATATCAAATCTTGGCACAACCCAAAGCATACCAATTTAACATACAACCCTATACATGCCATTTATAAACATAGGTTAAAACATTCAAAAACCACCAAAACGGATAGATGGATAGTGTGATCGTGCTTCGACGATGTTTCCAACCAGTCGAGCTTTTTAATGACCTACAAATAAATGAAATAACTAACATAAGCATTAAGCTTAGTAAGCTCGTATAACATGAACTTAGTCTTACCGGACGTACAAAATTTAAACCATTCAAACATGAATTCATTTATATGCCAATTGCACATCTTTCATGACTATACACACACGATTCAAAGGTTAGCAAATGAATTAATAAGACATATAAAAACAACCAATCTTCAACGTGCGTAATAAGCTTTGCCTTCCAAATTCCATTCAATACTTAATTCACCTATCAAATCCTATATCAATCACAATATTAATTTTCAATTTACAAATTATAACCATGTAACCTTACATACATATATTGATATTCATTCCATTAATCCTTGATTACCTGATGTACCTAATGAAAGAACATCGAATACTTAGAAAATACTCATATATCCATTTTACTCTTTAAACCCACCACAAATATAACTAATGAACATATTTAAAGACTCATGAAACTTATAATTACAACAATGTATTTATATTCATCACCAAACTATACTAGTCAAACATTCATCTCATATTCCTACTTGTAATACATATCTTACCCAAAACATGTTACCTAAATAATGAACGATTGAAGGATGAGATACCGATCTTTTCATTGATATCCTTTTCGAATACATCATTTTCAACATCATTCAATGGATTGTTTATACATCATCAACACGGATCAACATGTTATTAGCACCCGGTTCCTGGCAGATAAATCCTAACAATGTTTTGTGCCCAACGCTAGTTGGATAAACCGAAGATATAAAATGTATGTCCAACACTAGGCAGATAAATTGAAAATGAGTTGCGCCCAATGCTAGTTGGATAAACCGACAAATACATAGGTAATTGCCTAATCCAAATTTTTACATTTCATAATTCAACCATTTGCATATTCATAAATATAATTAAGACATCAAAGTAATAATTAAATTATTTAAAGTAAATAAATAAATATAGTTAGAGTTCAAACACTATGAACTTACTAGGAGTAAACTGCAGTAATGACAAAAGTTTAGGGACTATTCTGAAATCTGTATTTTTTCGGTTGTCAACTTGTTCTTCATCTATAATATAATTTTATTTCAATTATTAGCCCCAATTTCACATATACTGTTCAATTTATTACCTATGACTTCTTATGTATAAATTTACACATTTGCCTCAAACTTTTTCATTCAATTCAATTTAATCCTTAAACCCAAAAGATACAAATTAATCATATTTTTTTCACACCCTTGCTAGCCGATTATCCATACACTATAATTTCACAAAGAAAACCTTGAGATTTTACCATTCCAACAATTTAGTCCTTAAACATTAAAATCAACAAAAATTACTTTACAAAATAATCTTAATTAACAACCAAAATTAATATTCTACCATTAAACTTCAAAAACACACTAAATTCAACAATAAAATATTCCAAAATATTTAAAAATTTTACAAATTGACCCCCAAGTTAGCTAGATTAAGTTAATACGAGCTTAAAAACATAAAAATTACTAAAAACGGGACAAAAATCACTAACCATGCACATTACCCATGCTTGACTGAAACCTTTATTCTTCTCTAATGGTTTTAGATTGTGAAAAATGGAATTCGAGAAGATGATAACAATGGTTTTGTTTTTAATTATGTTATAATTTTGTTAGTTACCATTTTGTCCTTTAATAATTAATTAAATTTCGTGGAATTCGTCATCAAAATCATGCACTATAATGTTAAATGGTAAAATTACCTATTAAGTCCTCTAATTTAAGGTTTCATAGCCATTTAAACCCTTTAACATATAGAATTTAACTTTTGCATCTTTTACGATTTAGTCCTTTTCACTTAATTAACTATTTAAACGTTAAAATTTCTTAACTCAATTTTAATATAACCCTAAAAACATTTCATAAATATTTAATAAAATATTTATGGGCTCAATTTATAAAAATGAGGTCTTGAAACCTTATTTTCCAAAATAACTTAACTTAATTGATTTACCACTTGAACCTAATTATTCGTTCAAATAACATAAATTATCAAAAAAATTATTATAATACTATATTTGACTCATATATATATTAAATAATAATATTTACAAATTCACTGGTCTGTTTTGTGGTCCCGAAACCACTCTTTCCGACACTACTGAGAAATGGTCTGTTACATGACTCTTCGTCCTTCACCTCCACCTGCCTTTCTCCTTGTTGATTCTTAACGTCAAAAATTCATGTAATGAGCGAGGATGTTCATGGCTCACCTAGCTACAAATGTCCCTATTATTAGAGAGCGAAATCCCTACCCTAAACAGTGGCAACCCATAAGAAACCCCACCTAAAAACAACCTCAAACTAGAACTAGGCAAATAACCCAAGATCCCTAGTATGCACAATACAATATGTACCTATAGTATTATTAGTTCCCACCACCCTGTACGAGAACCAATACCCCCAAAGTTATGCTAGTGCCCCACAAGGTGATAAAAATAATCTCAGAATCCTCATTCGAGCTCCCAATAGTTTACTGAAATGAAGGAAAAAAAATGAAAGCACTTGAGGCATAGTTGTCATTGCGACAAAGACTTTACCAAGAGTAGCAAGGCTTTTCCAAAAGCAATAAGAGCACCGATGGTAGAAGGATTGATAAGTGCATAGTTTCCTATTTATTTATGATAAGTTTTCATTTGAATTGTGCTATTTAAGTTTTTAATTAATATATTTTGTCTCATATTTTAGTTTTCATGGTTTAGTTGAATAACTGGAGAAAGAGGAGCTTAAAGATTAATTCTGATATTTTTTTTTTGCAAATTAGACTTTTAACGCAATACTAATTTAGTATTTTGACCATAAGTTACGCTATAAAACTCTTTTTTGAACCCCTAAAATGTCTGGAAAGTGTCCAAAAATGGTCTGGAAGATTGATGCAAAAATTTGCCAAAAAATTGCTTTATTTATTAAGGGCATTTTTTTCCATTATATGACTTTTTTCCCTATAAATATATAGTTTCAGGGAGCCACATTAGACATAGCCACCTTCGATTTTTTTTTTAATTTTTGCATTTTATTTTCTCCATGAATTTCTAAACTCTTCATTTCTAGTCAAAGGAACTTCAAAGTTTGGTTCTACAGAGTTGTAAGATGCAATTGCTCTTATTTTTTTTTAGTATTTGCGAGTCTTTTGATTTAATTACAAATATTAGGTTTGTTGAATATTGGTATCGTTTTCAATTGCTTAGAGTATTTGTCTTGCCCTAAATCTGTAATTGTTTAATTGAATCTAATACTAGTGACAAATAACATGGTTGTGTATGTCGAAGTACGCAATCTATGTTGTGTCGGCATACGGTCTAATTCATGCTATCTAATCTAATTAAGAACCACTAGTGTGCGTTTGTTAGTTAGAATTAGGTCTCTCTCGTTATTAATTCTATCCATAAGCTAGATCCTAAGCATTAAGTTATATGGTTGTTTATTTATAAATGCAATAATTTCTCTTGATGATGGACAAGGTAAGGAGAGATTGGTTATTAGGTGCTACGTCGGCATCTATACGTGATTTATTGAAACACATTGAAATTATCTTTGCATTGATGATCAAACTTGTGAATCAAACGAAGATTTAACCTTTGGCTAAACTCTATTACATTGATTTCCTTTTATTTTAATTTTCTATCTTTTTTTTTATAATTTTCAGTTTTTGTTTTTTTGTTATTTCAAAACCCCCATTTTATTTTTAACTAAAGAAATGAATTATCACTAGTCATTGTGGATACGACACTACTCACTACTAACTACAAGTTTTTTTTAATAGGAATTTATTTTTGTAGGTCTTGACAACCGTACATGGATTAAAGAAATAAATGGATTGAAAAGATTATTGAAGAGTTAAGGGTTGTTAGAAACATTCAACGACAAAATCCTCAAGAGCACAAGGATGAAACAACGTAGTCATATCATGGGGGACAAGGTAGTTCGCAGTATGAAGATTGTTTATTCATTCTTATTCATCATTGATAATAGTCTAGTCAACTATTAATTTGACAAAGCCCAAAGGAATTTGAAAATGATTTTTCCTTTTAGGTCTAGAATGAATAACTGTAACACCCCATACCAGGTCTGGTTGCCGAACCTGAACTATGGAATGCTACATTAGTCACCTAAGTGGCTCTTCATTAAATCACCCAACCTAACCTCCATCACACCGCAATGTTCAAACATAAAGTATGCTTAAATTATTAATTGTGCAGTGAAATATCATATAAGTTCTTACACAAAACTTTTTAAATTAATTTCCATTCAATACAGCTCGCATGCAAAATAAGTAGGGGTTCGTATACTAATTCTAGTAATGCATTGCATATAGGGTTAGTCTACCAATTACAAAAAGGTTCGCACATTATTTACTAAGGGTTCAAAAAATTATTATTTTAAGGTTTCTTAACGAATCTCATGAGGTTCGCATAATTATTTCATTAGTAGTTCACATATATAAGGGTTCTAAGTCTTCCTAACACGGTTAGCCTTGCGAACAGGGTTCAGAAGCAATTCCTCTAAACAAATAAATGTGTGTGAACTACCCTTACGCATTTAGATCTCGCGAACTCGGTTCACAAGGATTTCTTCTATTTTGCATTATCAAAATTCTTTAAAGGTTCGCTTGAAAGAAGTTCGCTAGTTGTTGGAGTTCGCACCTTGTCATTTCACAGCAACTTTGATGAACTCTTTATAAGTTAGAGAATTTGATTCATTACATGCTGTTGCTTATGGTGAACACTATGTTTTGCAATTAAATTACTTAAATATGAACTTGTGATTTAAATAAACATTAATTCAAACTTGGATTATATTTATGTACTTAAAACTCATATGTTTATAGGTGATATATGTAGAAGCATTAAGAGAAACATAATAAGTCATAAAGAAAACAACTAGGTCCTAAGACAAACAACAGAGTCATCAAAGAGGTATCTCTAAGCCCAAGCATAATTCCCACATTGACTTTAATCCAAAGTCCATTTGTATCACCTCTTTAGCATTAATGCTTCTTGGATCACCCGCCTCGTCGCTACTCACTATACGATCTAACTATCTACAGTGTTTAGAAAGGAGTGTATGAGCTCTTGCGAACTTAGTGAATATATAGGAAAGAATAACCATAAGGCACACACAAAGCATAAGTTAAACAAAACTTTAACAAAGGCTTAGAACTTGCAAACAAGGTTCACCATACTTTCGCGGAGTCTGGTTAGCAAATAATTACTATCAGATAGCCTAAAAATACTAAAACGCGTTGTTTCAGAAAACATAAACTTGTTTTTCTGTTGAATAAGCGAATCTCCTTATAATGCCTCAAAGTGACTTAATGAGTCTAACATGTCCCATAAGTGTAGCATAAAGCTAAACACTCTCCAACACACCACTATGTCCTAGTGAATAGAGCTTAGCTCGATATTCCCTTATCTCTCTATCCTGTACCAGGGCCTCTTACCCGATTCACAAAAAATAAAGGTGCGTGCTCACAATATTATGGCATGCCATTATATCCAATGGTTTCAAAAAAACATATTTGTCAAAACATGTACTTAAAACTTAAAGCTCACACATTGTGAGGAGCTCGCAATAAGAAGCTCTCATGTCACTATTCATAAAGCACATATTCATAACACAAACACAAAATCGATGGTTTTAGAGAAGGCTTACTCTCAAAACTTAGGTTAAAACCCTAAGCTCTTGGTTAACATTACGGTTCACACATACAAGTGGCAATCCCTAAAAACTCACCAATTTGTTGAAAACTTTAGACAAGTTTGTCTTTCCCTTGTCTTTGCTTATAGATGGTTCTGTTAGTTTTGCAATTCCACAAACATACAAAAGTCACTAATAGACAAAGCACATGAAAACTCCTACATAATTACAAACGATCCTAGGTTTTCAAATGTCAATCTTTTGGCGAACCTAGTTTCATTTGTTTGTGAACTTTTCTTAATTACTTCTAAACATAACAGCGAAATAGAGTCTTACCTTAAATCCTAAGAGCTAAGTGCTAGTTTTTAAAAACTTGATAACATAATAGTCGGTGATGAATTTGTGAGATTTTTGTTGCTTAACAACACATGAAAGTTCTAATGTAGAGGGCTTAATTTATAGGCACCTAGTGTTCTAATGTTCTTAGAATACCCAAGTCGCAGTAGAAGTAGGAAAGAAGTTACATGCATGAATGGTGTTGTAAAATAAGTTGACTTCCTAATTTTGATATAATTACCCTTCAACTACTCCTAACTTTTGACTCTCGGCCCAAAATAACAATCACAGTTCGCCAGGCCCACTAGCGACCCCAGTTTGGCAGGTCTACTGGCAACCCTTGCTTTGCCAAGCTTACTGGCAAACACTAACTCGCTAGACAAATTATTGAACACTAGTTTGCCAGTCCTATTGGTGTACACCATCGCACCAGTCTTGTTGACGTATACCATCTCGCCAGACCTACTAGCATATACTAGCTCGCCAAGTTTTTTGGCGAACTCCAACTTGCCAGCCTACTGGTGATCATAGTTCGCCAAATCCACTTGCAAATCCTGCTTCTCCAAAGCCACTGGCAACCTTTGTTCACCAGGTTCAAACTTCTAAGTCCTATTTTGGGATGTTGTAATAACTCTTGATCTAATTTAGATGGCTCAATTCTTGATTTGTCATAAAGATAGTAATATATGTAATCACCTTGGATAGCCATAATTGGGATTTATTCTTAATCAATTTGGTCTAAATTATTAGCACGAGAATAAAGATTAATAATTAGATTAAATTAGTTCTTTAATTGCTTGGAAGAGAATTAAGAGTAGCACTCGGGTTCATAATAAACTTTATTAAGATAATTTGGGTGGAAATAGAATAATTGGCAAATACATTGGATGCAATTGTAATATTAGGATTTTATTAATTGGTTGATTATTTCATTTTTATTTGCTTTAATTTTTATTTGTAAGATTTAGTTTGAAAATTCTGGTTTCGATTTACTTGAATAAGTTTTAGAGTAATAATTGGTAATTAGTGCTACAATTACCAATAACTCACCGTCAAAACGGTATATTTATACTAATCATGATATGTGTACTTACACTGCAATATTTTGGCAACATTGCGGCGTTAATTTAGTCATGAGTTTTGGTTTTTTTTTCTACCCTTTAAATTAATTTTTATTATTAGTAGTCTACCAATTTTTGGTTAAGGCACGTACATACCATCCAAGTACTTAACGAACAAGTGACGAAAAATACAATCTAAATAATATCAGTGATCACTTGTTACTATTAATGGTTGGATAGCCATGATATAATTTACCATTAAATATAAGCATAAAAAAATTCCTCACAAACCACTTATTAATAGGCCTCCTTATCAAGTGGACATAAAAAATTTAGGGGAATTTTAATTTTATTTGTTTCCTATGAGGTCTAAGATCTATCCTTTTAAATTTTGGTTGGGTTTAAGATATGGAATTCGACCCAATCCAATGAAGTTGGAAGGCCAAGAGTCGAAGACAGTCAACGTGACTTACAATTGGCCACCAAATCCATATGAAAGGAAATGAAAAGTGGTCATTTCGTCTCTTATTTTGGGTCACCCAAGTTGGCTTTTCCATTTTCATCTCGATTCCACATATTACAGTTTAAAAGTCCAAGCACTTTGATGGGATTTAACCTAAGAATATTCCAAATTGCTTTCAAAGGTTCCTGTTAGAATTAAGTGACCCTAATTCTTATTTAAATAAAATACGATGGAAAATAAAATAAAAGTAAAATCCATATAGAACTAGACTTCTTTTATTTTATTTTAGAATAAGGTTTTTTAAACCTTATTAAACTCCATCTATTTTATATTTACTAGGATAAGGTGTTTCAATCCTACTAGAATATGGCTTTACAAGCCTATAAATAGACATAGTCTATTCCTTTTGTATAGATTCAAATTTTCGACATAGTGAATTTTCTTCTCCTCTGCCCGTGGTTTTTTCCAGAAAGGGTTTCACGTAAAATTTTGTGTTCTTTATTTTTATTTTATTTTATTTTTTTTTCACAATTGGTATCGAGCTTCCGGTTGTTCATCTCGATCACGGTAATGGCGTCTTTGAAATATGAAATTCGTTGTTGGATCGCAACACCGATTTGCGTTGTGGCGATTAAGATGCAAGCGGTTCTTGCACGAGATGGATCTCGGAGGATGCCCCGCTAGAGGATAGATAAGATGCCTTCGACATTACAGATGATGAAGAGAAGAAGCGTAAGGATCGAAAGGCATTAACACAATTGCATCCGCATTTGTCCAATGAAATTTTTGCAGGATGTGATGAAAGAGAAGATCGCCACATTGCATTATGGAAGAGGCTAGAACAAATATGTATGTCGAAAACTCTAACAAGCAAGTTGCATATGAAGCGGCGTCTTTATGCTCATCGTTTGGAGGAAGGTGCGTCAGACACGAACACTTAACAAGTGTTTAAAGAAATTCTCTCAAACTTGGAGGCCATGGAGGTTCGATGATGATAAGGAAGATCTAGGTTGATTCTACTTTGTTCGTTGCCTCCGTCTTATTCAACTTTTAGAGACACGATTTTATATAGCCGCGAGTCTCTCACAGTTGATGAGGTTTATGATTCTTTAACCTCGTATGATAAGATGAAACATCTTGTGGTTAAAACTCGACTCTGGGAGAGAGGGTCTCATTGTTCGTGGGAGACAAGATCGAATACGATGATGATCGTGGTAGGACACAGGAAAGAAATCACCGTGGTAAATCTAAGGGTAGATCAAGTCTTCAAATAGAGGTAAAACTTGTAACTTCGTAAGAAGAAAGGGCACATTAAATCTGAGTGCTATAAGCTACAAAATAAGATTAAAAGGAGGCTGCGAATCAAAGGAAAACAACCGAGAAAATTTCGGTGAAGGCGATGTTGTAGAAGACTACGGTGATGGTGAACTTCTAGTCGCTTCATCAATGATTCTAAAGTAAGTGAGGAGTGGATACTTGATTCAGTTTGCACCTTCCATATGAGTCCCAATCGGGATTGGTTTACAACTTACGAAAACGAGTTGTCGAAGGTGTTGTTTTGATGGGAAATAATGCTTCGTGTAAGATCGCAGTGTTGGAACAATTAAAGTTAAGATGTTTGATGGAGTTGTCGAACACTTAGTGACGCACGGTATGTTCCGAATTGAAAAGAAATTTAATTTCGTTAAGTACTCTTGATTCAAAAGGGTGCAGATATACAACGGTGAAAGTGGGGTTTTAAAGATTTCCAAAGGGTCCTTGTTGTGATGAAAGGGCAAAGAAAAACGCCAAGTTATATGTTTGCATGTGGTTCTACTATTATGGTGATGCAATTGTCGCTTCCTCTTCCTTGTCGATGATGATATTACTAAACTTTGGCATATGCGCCTAGGGCATATGAGTGAGAATGGCATGGTAGAATTGAGCAAAAGAGGACTTCTTGATGGGCAAGGAATTTGCAAACTGAATTTTGTGAGCACCGTGTTTTTGGGAAGCAAAAGAGAGTTCGATTCACTAGAGGAATCCATAACACGAAGGAAACGTTGGAGTATATTCATTCGATCTATGGGGACCATCCAGAGTGCCTTCGAGAGGTGGAGCTAATTATATGCTAACCTTTATTGATGATTTTTTCGAGAAAAGTTTGGGCGCGTTCTTCCCGAAGGCGTAAAAGCGATGTGTTTTCCGCATTTAAGTCTTGGAAAATTATGATTGAAAAACAGACGGGAAAGCAGATAAAATACCTCCGCATGCATAATGGCTTAGAGTTACGCTCGATGAGTTTAATAGATTGTGCAAGTCGAAGGGATCGTGAGACACTTGATGATTCGTCATACTCCACAAAGAAAACGGCGTTGCAGAACGAATGAACAGAACGATCATGGAGAAGGTTCGATGTATGTTGTCAAATGCCAACTTACCGAAGTCGTTTTGGGCAGAAGCAGCCTCTCCTGCATGTTTTTTGATCAACCGATCTCCATCCGTTGCCATTGAGAAAAAGACTCACAAGAGGTATGGTCCGTAATCTCGCTAATTATTACGATTTAAAGATCTTTGGGTGTCCTGCGTATGCTCATGTTAATAATGGAAAATTGGAACCGAGATCCATTAAATGTGTTTTTCTTGGTTATAAAGCTGGTGTAAAAGGGTATAAGTTATGGTGTCCTGAAAATAGGAAAGTTGTGATTAGCAGAGATGTTGTTTTGATGAAACTGCTATGCTTCCTAACTTATCTCTTAAAGACTGTTCCAATAAAGAAAATCAAAAGCGGTGGAGCATCAGTTAATACAGAGTCGACTCCTCAAGTCAAGATACAAAAATTGAGAATAGAGTTGCTTCTTCGCCTCAATACTCTATCGCCAAAAACAGAACTAAAAGAGAAATTAAACCTCCAAAGAAGTATGCCGAGGGTGATCTAGTTGCTTATGCTTTAAAATGCGGTGAAGATATAGATGCGAATCAAGAGCCATCAAATTATTCTCCGAGGCGATTAGTTGTGAAGACTCGAAAAATGGATGTTTGCTATGCAAGAGGAGATGGAATCACTCCACAAAAAACAAAACATGGGATCTTGTGAAACTTCCTAAAGGTAAGAAGACTGCATTCGTTGTAAATGGGTGTTTAAAAAGAAAGAAGGGACTCCAGGAGTTGAAGAACCTAAATATAAAGCAAGGCTTGTTGCAAAGGGTTACTGATCAAGTTCCAGGAGTGGACTTCATGTGATGTGTTCTCCCGGTTGTGAAGCATAGTTCGATTCGAGCTTTGCTTGGTATTGTGGCCATGCATGATTTAGAGCTTGAGCGATTAGATGTAAAAAGCGCATTTTTGCATGGAGAACTTGAGGAAGATATTTACATGCAACAACCAGAGGGTTTTACTGATCTCGTAAAAAAGAGGATTATGTTTGCTTGCTGAAAAAGTCCCTTTACGGTTTGAAACTTGATCACCAAGGCAAGTGGTACAAGAGGTTTGATTCCTTTATGACTTCTCACGATTTCAAAAGAAGTAGTTTTGTGATTGTGTGTTTACTTTAAGAAAAACAATGATGGTTCTTTTGTGTATCTACTTCTTTACGTTGATGACATGTTGATAGCAAACAAAAGACAAAGGAGAGATAAGAAAGGTCAAAGCCCAACTAAGTGAAGAATTTGAGATGAAAGATTTGGGACCAAAGCAAAGAAGATACTTGGTATGGAGATTCTTAGAGATAGAAAAACAAGTAAATTGTACCTAAGTCGGAAGGGGTACATTGAGAAACTTCTTTGCTTGTGTTCAATATCTTTGAGTGCTAAGCTGTTAGTACTCCTTTAGCAACCCATTTTAGACTTTCATCGACTTTGTCTCCACAATCGATGATGAGATTGAGTACATGTCACATGTTCCATACTCTAGTGCAAAGTGGGATCTCTCATGTATGCTATGGTTTGTTCACGCCCGATTTATCATATGCACGATCGGTCATGCGATTAGCGTGTGATATATGGCGAATCCGGTAAAGAACACACTGGAAAGCGATTCAGTGGATTTTAAGATACTTACGAGGTACTATTGATGTTTGCTTACAGTTTGGAAGAATGAAGATGGAGTTATTGGGTATGTTGATGCTGATTTCTTTGGAGACCTTGATAGAAGAAGATCTCTCACACAGTTATGTCTTTACAATCGGAGGTTGTGCAATAAGTTGGAAAGCCACTTTGCAAACTACGATCGCTTTGTCTACCATCAAGCCGAGTACATGGCGACATCGAGGCTTGTAAAGAAGCTATTTGGTTGAAGGACTCTTTAGTGAACTAAATGAAGACCTTCAAATCAGCACATGATATTTTGTGATGATGAGTGCCATCTTTCTTACAAAAGATCAAATGTTTCATGAGAGAACAAAACACATTGATGTTCGGTATCATTTTGTTCGTGATATTATTGCTCGTGGTGATATTGTTGTGAGCAAAATTAGTACTCATGAAAATCCTGCAGATATGATGACCAAGTCACTTCCTATAACCAAGTTTGAGCATTGCTTAGACTTGGTTGGTGTTCATTGTTGAAGTTAAACCCTTAAGGGGTTTTATGGAAGAGGTGGAGAACTTGTTCGCGATTAAGAACTTGTTCATTGAGAATTTGTGTCAAGGTGGAGATTGTTAGAATTAAGTGACCCTAATTCTTATTTAAATAAAATACGATGGAAAATAAAATAAAAGTAAAATCCATATAGAACTAGACTTCTTTTATTTTATTTTAGAATAAGGTTTTTAAACCTTATTAAACTCCATCTATTTTATATTTACTAGGATAAGGTGTTTCAATCCTACTAGAATATGGCTTTACAAGCCTATAAATAGACATAGTCTATTCCTTTTGTATAGATTCAAATTTTCGACATAGTGAATTTTCTTTCTCTCTACTGCCGTGGTTTTTTTCCCGAAAGGGTTTCCACGTAAAATTTTGTGTTCTTTATTTTTTATTTTATTTTATTTTTTTTCACAGTTCCAATCTTTGACAATTCAAAGATGTTATTCCGTTTAGATTTTGTGAACCATCAAGAAAACGAGCTTCGGATTGAGACACTCATTCCGCTTTAAATCATCATTTATGAATACGTTTGAGATTTTGATTTTTATTAAGTCTACTTTAATCTTATAAATGCAAACATATCATTAAATATATTGAAATACTACATATATAACAGATGTATTAAACATATTGGGTTTTTCTTGATAATAAAGTGTTATAGATTGGCCGATTGAGTTTTAGCTCAATTAGTATCGGCATGGTTGCCAGCGTAAGAGGATGTGGATTCGAGTGCATTGAAACACATTATCCTCTTATTTAAGGGTCGAAGAGGAGGTTATGAATAATTTTAAATATTGTATAAAAAAAAGTATGATGAATTGATTTAAAAATTATAAAATGACTCCGACTCAAATAATTAGTTAGTGCTAATCTAAATATAATTCAATTAAACATTAACAAGTCAACTTTAAAAAGGAAAATAAAAAGAAAAGAACATTAACATGTCATTGTTTAGAAGCATTTCATAAAGCATATTTCTGCCACTATCAAACACACAAATTATTAGGTATGCATGACTCGAGAATAGTTGGACCACAAAATAAAGTGCATATAAAATTTATGCTTCAAAATAATTTTAGTGGTCCATTAATTGACTTTAAATTTAAGTGTTTTTAGAGGAAATAAAATAATATTTCATACAACCTTAGTGAAATTTTTAGATTTACCCAATTTATATTATTTGAGAAGAGAAAGATCAACAAATAAAAGGAGAGTAAAGAATTTTTTCTGATTTTCTTATACTTATTCTTTCATAGCCTTTTTTTTTTCCCTAAGTATATATTTACATCATTCATATCATAATCAAATATATTACATTAATAATGGATACAGATAGAAAAGAAATCTGCCTAACTTAATTGATAGAGGATGAACCTCGTAAGCCAAGAGTGATTTCAAGTTGTTTCGGACTCCAAGGATGGTTAAACCGAATTTGGAGTTGTAACCCAATTTGAAGGAGGAGACTTGAGCAGCTAGCCTTTGCAGTTTTTAGACCTGAAATTTCAGCAACAAAATTAAGCAATTCAATCAATGAATTCAAACTTGAAGCAGGTACAAAGGTAGAAGTTTATATTTTGGGTCAAAATTAAATTATAAAATTTTAAAGAGGTTAAATTATAATTTTACCTTCATATATGCCTATTATTTTAGAATTTAAAAGGGTTAAACTGAAATTTTTTATTTTTGAGAGGCCAAAATATATTTTTAAAATTTAAAAACCTAAATGATAATTTGTCATTTTAAGGGGACCGAGGCCCTTGCCTAGCCCCCTTTAGCGTTGTCCTTGTATTGAAGGTTAAGAGTAAGTTGGCTTAAGAAGAGATGTGATGTTCAAATGTGCCAAGGATTCCCAAAGCTAGTCGATTGACGATGAGGGCTTCTTATCATTAATAGATTAGAACAATTCAAGAAAGCAAACTAGATAAATAATCAAGAATTGAAATAGATGAAAAGATGGAATGAATAATTCGATTGTAGTGTTGATCGATAAATGAATATGTCCAACTGAACCCTTTGAAATCAAGATTTCAATAGTTCACCTAATGACTCTAATCAACCCCAGATTTCTTAGCAAATTGAAGTGTGAAGAATTTCCCCTATAATCTTGAACAATTAGGTAAAAAGAACTTCTGAAAATAAAATGAGAATTGAATCTTGCTAGTAAAAACTCCAAAGAATTCCTTATATAGGCTATATAAAAGAACACTCATAATTACAATTAAGCTCTGAAATTGTTTGAACAAGAAGTAGTCCTAGTTGAACTAAACTTTCTTGTTAAGTAGAAAACATAAAAAACTTTTAACAACTTAACAGACTTAAAAATCTCTTAAAATTAAAAATAAGTAAATATCAAAATATAAAATCTATTAAATACAATATTAGGTCTATGCATAATCAATCTTAGACATTAAAAGTAAACACAATATGGTTTAAACACGAATCCAAAGTCCAAAACTCGCAATTCCCATAATAATCTCGTCCAAAAAATTTTACTCTCGTAGTGTTCACTAAAACAACCATAACTTGAATTCCTGTACTCGAAATTAGGTAATTAAAATAGAATTTCAAAGCTAAGAGATAGCTCTTTGATTAGTTAGAAGATATCTCAACCTTGAAATGTAACACCCCAAACTCGACCTAGATGTTATGGTCAGATTGTGAAGGTTACATCATATGTGAAAACAATATTGCTTAATTTTGGTGAAAAGCTCATTTTAAAGTTAAAGGAAAAACATATCCAATAATAGATTTGAAAGTACTAAAGTGATCTATTGCAAGAAAATATCAACACCAGAAAATACACTAGATGTATTTAGTGGGAGGCTTTGATACCAATTGAAAGTACTAAAGTAATACTTGTTAGTAAATTCAAGCAGTGCTAGAAGTAGTGCTAAAATCTAGTGCCAACTGCTTCATGCACTGAGTATGAACAAGGCAGAAAAACAAAGACCACACGATATGTTTACATAGTTCGGTTTCCCTGCATTTGTAGGGCCTTGCCTAGAGAGATAATCCACTATCTTAGCAAATCATACAACAAGTGATTTCAACTTCTAACACTCACTAGATTAGACTCCTTAGTTTTTTACTTAAGATCTAGAAAACTCTCCTCTAAGTTTTCCCTTTAAAAACTTAAGACATTAATCAAGTAACACAATTGACTTTTCACTTAATGCACTTTCTAAAAATGTTCACTCAATGAAAAAGAATAAGTGCTTCTCAGTTTAGTATACAACCTATACAAGTCTCCTCAATTTATAAAGAATTGATATTTGCTAACATACTACTGATCTGTCGTAAATTGATACGTCAAATTAACCTTTTTTTACACTTAATGAGTTTGTTATCAAGTGTTTTATGACTTTTTTTCTACATTTTTATACTTATTATATTTTATATTAGAGTTTTGTTTTAATGTGATTTTATTACCTTTTAAAACCAAAATGGCAAAATGGTGCTACTAGGAGTTTAATGATTAACTCAAGCTTGTGCGGGAAGTAGTGAAGGTTGAAACTTGAAGAAAGCTTGCCATTGTGGCCAAGCTCACGACACTAGAGTCTCGGTGTCCTAACACCAAAGCCTTCCATCACCATGAGAAAACAAACTTCAATAAAATACACTCTAGGTAGACTATTTTCAAAGTCGCAACATCAAGACCAAGATGTTGCAACATCAGTCTTCAAGGTTGTGACTTGGAGCTATCAAGGTCGCAACATCAAGAATAGACAAAAAGTTGAGGAGACCATATCATTCAATGGACCAAGTTGCAACATCGGGAACCATGTTCATAGCACCAAAGCTATCAAATATCCTTTGATGTAAACTGTTCTAGGTGTTGTGACATAAAGGCTTGGGTATCGCGACACTGAGGCCTGATGAGAGAAATGATGCAGGGGTATTTTTTAGTCTAGCCTAGCTTGGGTAAATTGTTAATTAAGGGTGTTTTTATCCATTTTAGGTTAAATGGTGTCTGACGATTTAAGTCATTTGATAACACAAACAAAGGGAGACTATCATTAGGTTTAGTTTTTTTTTCTTAACCTTTTTATTTTGTGTGATTTAATTGTTTAAATTAATATGAAAATGATGGGTTGTGGATTATGTGAATGGGCATGAACTAATATCCGTTGTAGTTGATTAATTGACATGTAAATTACTTAATTTAAGGTTTAATGACTAAATTGTAAGAATTTGGATTTAATCGAATAACTTAAGAACCTAGAATTGATAACTTTGGGGGAAGAATTAGGTAAGTGAGATCGAGAGGAGATCTTACTGAGCACATATTCGAATATCTCTATTTAGTCTAGTGAGATTGAGAGATAAATTGAACTAAATTGTCTAATTGGGTAAAATGATGATCTAGAGGTAAAATTGAACCAATTGGTAAATTGAGCAATTTAGACCCCTAAACTAAGAATTAATTAGTGACACATATATTAATCAACTACTATTTCATTCTTTGATTTTTAAATTTGAGAATTTGGAATTTTTGCAATTTAATTCTTTAATTTATAATTTAGTTCAATTCAACCTTTAATTGATTGTCTTACAATGCTAGCTAGCCACTAGCTAATTAGACCTATTAACCACATGCTTTGTCACTATTAACTCATCATATCACCCAATCTCCTTTGAGTTTGGTCCTTAGAATACTCCAAAAGTGTTCCATTGTACGCTTAGAAACGTTACAGTTGACCTGTCAAACTTGTAGGACACCTCACTTCACATTTATTTATTTGAAATTTTCTCTGCTCGATATACGTACACTGTGGTGCAGTCAACTACATCAATTACCATCAATCATCCCATAAAATCAGTAGGATAACAAGCATAAATAATATGTTCAATGAGCTCAAATAAGTCTTAAATCTTTAAGATATACTTTCAAAATTCACCCAATTCGATCCCATCTTACCAAACTTGGGTAGTCAATCGCCTTGATCCAAATCCAAACTAATCTCTAAGATATGTTGTTATATGCAGTTTGGATATCAAGTGTGGGCTTGTACTTGTCCAAAGTATTAGCTAGAATCAATGCCAAAGGATTTATGTTGCCAAAATTTATCAACTTAAACGTGACTAATTTTTTAAATAGACAGTGCAAAACACCACTGTGTACTGGTCCTTGGTACTGCTCAAAAACTACCTTAATAATATTGATTCATATATATTTAATTATAATTAAGTGTGTAACAATACTGAAATCACAAATGGTGTTTTAATTTTTAAACATACTATTTTTCCAACATTACAATTTTTTAAATATATTTTAAAGAAATAATTCAGTATATTTTGATATACAATAAACCCGTGAATTGTATGAAAATTATTATAAATCATATAATTTAAAAAAATAAATTAAATATTTATATTTGATAATCAAAATTTTGTTGTTTCCATTGAAACTTAAAATAGAAAAAGAATTATTTTTTTAAAAAATAAATTATTTTAATCATTATATTAAATTTGTTAAAGTTATTTTAAGTAATTTAAAATTTCCTCTTGCTTAAATAATAGTATTTCATTATTAAAGTTTTCTAAAGTAAATATTTTTATTTAATTTTATTTAATTTTATTCTATGCTATTTTATTTTTTTCTTTAATCTTAAATCATAGTTTAAATATTTTATTTTGTTAAGATTTGTATTATACTGTACTATTTTAAATATATTATTCTGTTGTGTAATATTTTATTTTAACATATATGTTAAAAACTTTTAACAAGAATTTTAAAGTATTAACACAATAATTTTAATTATAAATTTAAATTATTAAAATTTTTAATTAAATAAAGGATTAATATGCAAATTTATCACTATACTATAAGTGGAAATTGAAATTTGTGACTTTGTCACTATACTCCACTTTGATTGATATTTGTCATTTTCTTTATAATCTAAAAATAAATTTAATACTAAATTACTCTATATTGAATTTTGTTGCTTTACGTTTATTTGATTGACTTTTTCTATTCAATTTTAATTTAAAATAAATTTAAGACAAAATTTAATAAAAAATAAAATTTATATTTTAATTTAATTTTTAACAATGATAGGTTAATTAATATACTATTAAAATTAAATAAATATAGTTATTTTATAAAAAAAACCAATTTTTTATTTTATTTTTCAAGTTTATATTTCATTAAATACAAATTATAATTTAATTTTAAATTTATTGTTAACTACTAAAATAAAATATTTTAAATATTTTTTCTTATGAAATTATATTTTCAAATAATCAAAATTAATATTGAGCGATAAAATTTAATTAAAAATAAAAATTGATGACTAAATTAAATAAAATTTAATTATATAAAGTTGAATGATAAATTTACTTATATTAATATTAATGAAAACAAAATATAGTTATAGTATGATGACAAGATGAATAAAACTAAATCTTACTTCAATAACAAAAATAAATTATGTTATCTATTATGCATATTGAACCACAAAAAAAAATCTATTATGTAACTACGAATCAAATATCAATAATTGTTAAATTATCAGTATTCAAACTTAGGTGATTTTTATTTTTATTTTATTTCCTTTCATATGAGTGTAACATCACGATTCTTAGTTTTTTTTTTTTTTTTGATACAATACATAAAACTACTCATAGCCTCTCCCCAACCCTTAAATAAGAGGATAATGCGTTTCAACGCACTCGAACTCACGTCATTTTACATTGACAGTAATACCAATACCAACTGAATTAAGACTCAATCGGTATTTTTAAAATATATTTAAATTCGTTTATTATCAAATTAAATTACATAATAATATTTAGTAGCCATTTGAAAACAATAAAATATGACAATCCATTTATTATCCTACTAAATATTAATTTCACAACCATCTATATATTTATTTTTTTTTTTTTTTTTTGAAGTGTGATAAGTACAATTAAAGTACAAATAAAAATATATATGATTAATCATAAATATTAAACTATTACAACATAAACTGTTCGAGTTATAATCAGACGATTACAACATGATCAGACTAAAAACTGGTACAATCTAGGCTAAAGTCAATAAACTAAACTAACTGCATTAAAACTCACACATAGCATCTACACAGGGTGGGACTTTGAGATTCACACATAAAATTGTGAATGGTAAGTCTTGAACTGGGCATTTAAGAATAATTATAATAATCTATAATATATATAGAGAGGCATGAGTTTGGAAAAAAATTGAACCAACGAGAATACCATTTATTTTCTATCATATTGCTTGTCATTTAGAAATAATTTTAATAATTTACTTAGAATCATTAATTTAAAAAATTGACATAAAATGGAATTTGTGATAATTATACATTTAACAATAATTATAATTAATAATAGTTGTGATAGTCACACATTTAAAATAATTATAATTTACATTTACATTTACATTTATTAATAAAAAATTTAGTTAAAATAATTATAATTGAAGTAAACGTTCCTATAGAAAAGCTTTTACAATTAAAATCATTTAAAAAATTAAAAATATTTTTTTTTACTTTTTACATGATTTTATTTTTGCTACATATTACTTATATATTATTTATGAATTAATTTTGTGAAGTCCCAAATTTTTGAAGTTTTGCTTGTTAAATTTTGGCAAGAATTAGGTATTTGTTTCAGTGCATTTGAGCCGTAATTGTGTGTTTGAGATCTGGGGTTTAAATTTCATTTCTAAAAAAAATTTGTTAACAGTTTTGAATTAACCTTTACTCTGAAATCTCGACTTAAGTTAAATTTTGTGTAATTTTGCGTTAAGAATGAGCTTGCTGGTTCAATGGCTAAGCTTTTGTTTCTCCTTTGGTCTTGTGTTCGGGTTTTTGCGTAGGTGATAGGGACATATTTTTTCACCATTTGATAATTACTTACTTTTTATTAATTAAACATTTTTTTAAACCTTCCTTTTCTTTAGTTACTATTTTTTTTCTTTTCTTTTTCTTATTCATTACCTTCTTTCTTTTGGCCTATCCTTCTTGTGATCTTCTTTCTGCTTTGTTGTGTTATTAATTATTGGATTGTACTGTACCGTGGTCATTGTAGTCATCAAAGGTGAGATTCAGTTGTTTTAATTCATTCATTTTTGACTGGTTCGTTGTGAATTTAGGGTTTTTCTTCCTATTCTAAAATTGTGGTTTTAATCTATTTTGTTGTCATTGTTACTTCGGTACGTTGTAGGGGAAGACCGAGAGACGTCTATCGTTCCTCAAACTATCTAAGTTTGAGTATTTGCGGTGGCTTGTTAGTAAGCGTTAGTTTCATTATGGGGCTTTGCATCGAAGTTTTTGACATAGTTGGTTGATTGCTAATTGTGCGAATTATTTCGTTTAAGTCATTTCATTGAACATTTGGTTGTTGTTTTTAGGCTTTGGGATCACTTCTGTTGCTTCTATGTCAAATTCATATCAGGTGTGTAACGAAAACCAAAAATTCAGTGAACGACGAAAGCTGGAAACCATGGCTGTCGACATCACACGGTCGTGTGTCAGGCCGTGTGTCTAGGCCTTGTAACTCACTGTTTTGGAATTAGGTTCACACGGGCCAGAGACACGGGCATGTGTCCAAGCTTTGTGAGAGAATTTTTAGGTCTTGAATCACACAGGCATGTGCTTGGCCTTGTGCTAGACTGAGTAACTCACTATTTTGGGTCACAAGACCTTGTGCTAGGATGTGTGATAGACCGTGTGGCTAATGACAAGAGCCATTCGGGTATGTGCCAGGCCATGTGGGCCACACGAGCTAGGTATCTAGGCCGTGTGAATCCACACGAGCTTGTGGGTCAAAAATTAAAATTTTTCCCTAGGGCCGTAATCGTTGCTTGAATCGAACATAGGCCTTCTATAAGATTTGTATGATTTGTTATTTGAACGTTTATCTAATGCGATATTTGTTAAATGGTTATGATCTGCATTAGCTGAATATGATTAGTATATGAATGACTGTATAAGCATATTTGATATATGATAAGTTTGTATCTGTATTGGGTTGGGATTTGTGATAAAGGAGAAAGTGTGGGCAGATTAATTATTTACCAATTTTAGTGGCTAAGCCACATATAAATTTGATTCTGGTGATTTACTACTTTCTGATCTGGCAGCTAGTCTGCAATTATCTTGAAATGTGACATACAGCCACTATGCGATTTGTAGGGATGGATGGGTATTTGATACCTAATATGGTGTGTAGGATGGACGAAGGTGGTGTGTAGTAGATGGGGGTAGAATATGCATTTGTATATGATAAGCTCTGTATTCGTATTTGATATACTCTGTTTCTGCAACAATAACTGAATCTGAAAGCTGTCTGAAAATGTTAATATGAAGACATGTCTAATATGTTTTTGCTTAACTGAATATATAAGTTATACACTGAGTTTGTAAGCTCATTTAGTATATTTGATTGAATTTCAAGTAACCCACAAACTTAGGCGAATCGGTGTGGCAGGAGCTCGGTCATCTCCGTTTATTTACTATATTATTTTATTTGAATTTATCCTATTGCATATTTTTTTTTTCAGATTGTTGTTTTTTTTTTAAAATACTGGATTTATGGTGTGCTTATGGTCTTTAAAATGACTTTGAATTGTATGAATTTTTATTATTTAATGTTGGATGTTTTAGAAATGGTTTAGTATAGCTCTTTAGATTCAACCATAACGTCCAGGCTGGGTTGGGGTGTTACATTTAGTGGTATCAGAACCAGGTTACAAAACTTGGGTTGTGTTTTCTAAACTTCAATTTTCATGAAAATTATTTTTGAATAAAATATTTACTTGATTAATTCTGAAAATTGATTTTTTTTGAAAGACCGAGTCTCCGACGCTAAACCTGTAAGTACTTCTGCTTTAGCTATACTGTTTAGCTAGACAACTTTGTAGTGATTACACTTCTTGTTTGTTTTAGTTAAAGATAATGATATAAACTGTGAAATAAGACAACTGATAAAAGACTCTGAATTGATTTGTAAACTTCTGATATTTGTAGATAAGTTGAGATTATGATTTCGCGCGGTAGTTGTGGATATGGTTCTCGTGGGTACTGATGTAATAGCCCTTACCTGTATTCAACTCCGAAACAGGGTATGAGGTATTACCAGACCTAAACACGGACATTCGTGCCAAACCGAGACATGTATTCCACTCCAATTTAAAAACTTTTCATAAACATCCATATCATCCCTTGAACGAGCCTACGAGGCCCAAAACAAACATTAGGAACAGTTCAGGACTAAACCGAGAACTGTAGAAACTTTTACAACACTTACAAAATTTTCTACACTTTGGAGGGCCACACGCCCGTGTAATTGGGCAGTGTGTGCTCACACGTCCGTGTGGCTCTAGGACACGCCCGTGTCTCTAGCCCGTGGAGTTCTCTGTTTATGACGTCATGTAAAAAATATTGTCCACACGGCCTAAGCACACGTTGATTCTCAGACTAACGTAGCATGTGTACGAGTCTAGCTATACACGCCATACATGTATTGTGATAATGTGACGAATCCTGACAATTCTCAATTATGTTTTCATATAGTAAATAGATCCCGACCGAGTCGTGATAGATGACGTAGAAAGTAATGCGCCAGCTTCCACTGAAGGGGAGTGCCAACTGATAACTGACCTCCCAAGATTAGCTAGAGAGGAGGAGAAAAGGCTCGGAAAGCCTTTCTCCACATGATGGATGCTTGGTATAGGGAGTTCGTTCGAGCAAACCTGAATGCTCAACCACCTCCACCCCCACCTATTCCTCAACATGTTCCTATAGCACCCCCATGGTATGGATTTTGTGAGGTTGAATAAACCTCCAGTGGATAAGATTCAAAAGCAAGGAGCCGAGGAGTTTCACGCTAACATTGATGATGATCCGGAACGAGTAGATTTTTGGCTCGATAACACCATCCAGGTTTTTATAAAATTGTCATGCATACCAGAAGAGTGCATGAAATGTATTGTATCACTGCTTAGAGATTCGATTTACCACTGGTGGAAGACGCTTGTCTCGGTGGTACCGAGGGAGAGGGTGACATGGGAATTTTTCCAAGAAGAGTTTCGAAAAAAGTATCTCAGTTAGAGATTTATGGATCAAAAGAGGAAAGAGTTTCTTGAGTTGAAGTAAGGTAGAATGACTGTAACTGAATACGAGCATGACTTTTTGAGGATAAGCAAATACGCTCGGAAATGTGTGTTGAATGAAGCTATTATGTGTAAGAGGTTTGAGGACAGATTAAACGAGGACATTCGGATGTTTTTCAGTATGCTTAAGCTAAAAGAGTTCGTTGCACTTGTTGAAAGAGCTTATAAGGCTGAAGAATTGACCAAAGAGAAGAGAAAGGCCGAGTCTGAGGCTAGGGACTCAAGAAAGATGTCGATAAGAAAATTGTTTTAGTCAATGTCAAAGAAGTTGAGGGATTTCTATTTTCGCCCCCATGCTTCTGTTGGATCCGAACAGAAATAAAAATACACAGTATTCGGGTGCTAAGGCCTAGACCACCTTGATTGCTAATATTGGCAATACCCGACCAATTAGACCAGAATGTCTAAAATACGGTAAACATCACCCCGGTGAGTGTCGAGGGAGTGATAGGACCTGTTTCAAGTGTGGTTCCCCAGACCACTTCATTAGAGACTGGCCCGAGGTGGCGGAAAAAGAGAGATATCAAGGTACAAGATCGGGCAACACTGCTAGTCGAGGTAGACCGTAGCAAAATTTGGGTAATGGAGCGAGCAGCAAGAGTGCCCCTAAAGAGTCAATTGTGAAACTCGATGGCAAAGCTTCTGCAAGGACATACGCCATTCGCGCTCACGAAGAGGCTTCATTCCCGGATGTGATTACGGGTACATTTTCTATCCATGATGTTACTGTTATTGCTTTGATGGATCCGGGATCTACCCATTCCTATATCTGTATGAAATTGGTGTCTATTATGAGTATGCTTGTTGAATCCATAAAATTTGTGATAGAAGTGTCAAACTCGTTAGGCAAATACGTGTTAGTTGATAAACTATGTAAGAATTGTCCTTTGATAATTAGATTTTACTGTTTTCCGGCTAACCTTATGCTTTTTCCGTTTGACGAGTATGATGTAATTCTTGGTATGGATTGGTTAATTCTTGGTATGGATTGGTTAACTGCTCATGATGTAGTAGTAAATTGAGGGAGAAAATTTATTGAGCTGAAATGTGAAAATGGTGATATTCTTCGAGTTGAGTCAGATGAATCGGAAAGCTTGCCTGTAGTGATTTTTTTTATGACGGCCCAGAGGTGTATGAGAAAAGGGTATAAAGCTTATATTACTTTTGTGTTGAATACAAAAGAGTCAGAGTTGAAGATTGAGTTAGTATCGGTAGTTTATAAGTATCCAGAGGTGTTTCTAGAAGAGTTGCCCGGATTACCTCCAATTAGGAAAGTTAAATTTGGCATTGATCTAGTCCCGGGTACGACACCCATTTCTATTGCTTCGTATAAGATGGCTTCGATCAAATTAAATGAGTTAAAAGCTCAATTGTAAGAGTTGATGGATAAAGGTTTCGCAAGACCTAGTTATTCACTATGGGATGCACCAGTTTTATTTGTGAAAAGGAAGGATGGTTCGATGAGGTTATGTATTGATTACCGACAACTCATCAAGGTGACGATAAAGAATAAATACCCATTGTCGAGGATAGATGATCTATTTGACCAATTGAAGGGGGCCACAGTATTTTCCAAGCTAGATTTGAGGTCCTATTATTATCAGTTGAGAGTTAAGAACTCGGACGTGCCGAAAACTGCATTTCAGATGAGGTATGGTCACTATGAATTTTTAGTGATGCCTTTTGGTCTCACTAATGCTCATGCGATTTTCATGGATTTAATGAAATGGATTTTCTGTCCTTATTTGGATAAATTTGTTGTGGTGTTTATTGATGATATCCTAATTTATTCTTGGGAGGAATCTGAACATGTCGATTATTTGAGGATTATTTTGTAGACTTTAAGAGATAAGCAGTTGTATGCTAAGTTTAGCAAAAGTGAGTTTTGGCTTAGAGAAGTCAGATTTTTGGGGCATATTGTATCAGGTGATGGGATCCGAGTTGATCCGAGTAAGATTTTGGCCATTGTCGATTGGAACCCTCAGAGGAATGTATTCGAGGTTAGAAGCTTTTTGGGATTGGCCGGCTATTACCAAAGGTTTGTTAAGGGATTTTCCATTATTTCTACTCCAATGACGAGGTTGCTCCAGAAGAATGTCAAATTCGAATGGTCAAAAAAGTGCCAATAGAGTTTTGAGAAATTAAAGACATTATTGACTGAAGCCCTGGTTTTAGTTCAACTTGAACCGGGCAAGGAATTTGTAATTTATTGTGACGCATCGTTGAATGGTCTTGGATGTGTGTTAATGCAAGAAGGCAAGGTAATAGCTTATGCCTCGAGGCAGCTGAAACCACATGAGAAAAATTATCCGACACATGATTTGGAGCTAGCCGCCATTATGTTTGCGTTAAAGATTTGAAGACATCATTTGTATGGTGAGAAGTGTCGCGTATTCATCGATCACAAGAGTCTAAAGTACTTGATGACCAAAAAAGATTTGAATTTACGACAACGGAGGTGGTTAGAGTTGATAAAAGATTATGAGTTGGTGATTGACTATCACCCGGGTAAGGCGAACGTGGTTGTCGATGCCCTGAGTAGAAAATCCTTATTTTCCTTGAGAGCTATGAATACTCAGTTGACTGTTTCCAATGATGGTTCGATACTAGCAGAGTTGAGAGCTAGACCTACGTTTTCTAAGAGATCTGTGAAGTCCAGAAATGTGACAGTGATTTGTAAACCAAGAGAGCCCAATGTGAGTCAAATGTTGAATCAGATTTTTGGATTCGTTCTGATGGTTGTTTGATGTTCCAAGATAAGGTCTATATACCTAGAGATGACAAGCTTATTGGTAAAATTCTTTACGAGGCACATAGTAGTTGTATCTCAATCCACCCGGGTAGTACCAAGATGTATAATGACTTGAAGAGATTGTATTAGTGGCCGGGCATAAAAATAGACATTCCAGAGGTTGTGCCGAGATGTTTGATATGTCAGCAAGTGAAAGCTGAGCATCAAGTACCTTCAGGTTTACTTCAGCTTGTGACGGTTCTCGAGTGGAAATGAGACTAGATTACTATAGATTTCATGACAGGATTACCATTGACCCCGAGAAAGAAAGATGTCGTTTGGGTTGTAATTAATCGATTGACGAAATTGGCTCCTTTATTCCGGGACGCACTGACTCTTTACTTGATAAACTAGCCGAGTTGGATGTTTCTGAAATTGTGAGGCTTCATGGAGTACCCTTATCGATTATCTCAGATAGGGACCCGAGATTCACCTCGCAGTTTTAGAAAAAGCTCCAAGAAGCTTTAGGAACAAAGTTGAATTTTTGTACCACTTTCACCCGCAAACTGATGGCCAATCATAGAGAGTAATAAAAATACTAGAAGACATGCTCCGGTGTTGTGTTCTTGAATTTCTGGGTAGTTGGGAAAAGTACTTGCTATTAGTGGAATTTTCCTATAATAACAGTTTTCAGTCGAGCTTGAAAATGGTGCCTTATGAGGCATTGTATGGGCGTAAGTGCCGAACACCATTATATTGGACTGAACTTAGAGAGAATCAGATTCATGGGGTCGACTTGGTCAAAGAAATCGAAGAGAAAGTAGAGGTGATTCGAGATTGTTTGAAAGCTGCTTCGAATAGACAAAAATCCTATGCGTATTTGAAATGGAAGGAGATTGAGTTTCAAGTGGGTGATAAGGTATTTCTAAAAGTGTCCCGTGGAAGAAAGTTCTCAAATTTGGCAAGAAAGGGAAATTGAGCCCACGTTTCATTGGACCATATTAGGTGACTGAAAGAATAGGACCGGTAGCTTATCGGTTAGCCTTACCATTTGAGTTGGAAAAGATTCACGATGTGTTCCACGTGTCTATGTTGCTCCATTACCGTTCTGATCCTTCACACGTGATTTCACCTATAGAGGTAGAGATACGACCAGATATGACTTATGGTGAGGAACATGTTAAAATTTTAGCTTAAGAGGTCAAACAATTAAGAAAAAAAAGTATTGCCCTTGTAAAGGTGTTATGGCAATGACATGGGGTTGAAGAAGCCACATGGGAACTCGAGGAAACCATGAGAGCACAATACCTAAACCTCTTTAATGATAAGATTTTCGAGGACGAAAATCCCTAAATGGGGAGAGTTGTAACATCTCGAATTCGGGCCTAGTCAGAATAGTAGTTTCAAGACCATAAATCCAAAGTAAAAAT
The DNA here is from genome assembly GCA_025698475.1 of Gossypium anomalum. Lineage (NCBI taxonomy): Eukaryota > Viridiplantae > Streptophyta > Magnoliopsida > Malvales > Malvaceae > Gossypium > Gossypium anomalum. The sequence goes on from CM046964.1 coordinate 68,129,364, forward strand.
ATTTGCTTTATGATTGTCTTGAGGTTTATGATGTGTTTGCATGATTGTGTGAAAATTTCATGAAGAAATTTTATGTGTAAGGTTCCCAATTTGACTTTAGGGACTAAATTGAATAAGTTACAAAACTTGTGTTCTAGAAGCTTTAAGCATGAAATTGTCATGAATTATTAACTATAAGGTCTTAAGTAGCAATTTACCCAATTTCTATCTTTATGGACAAAAATGGACATGCATGGACAAAATTTGAAAGTTTAGTAAAAAGGGCATTTTGTAAATAAATGAATTAAAAGGGAAAATAAAGCAAAAATCTACTCATCTTGTCCATTCTTGTGCCGAATTTGAAGAGTAGCCATAGCTAGGGTTTCTTCATCTTTCAAGCTTGGAAGTAAGTCTATCCTAGCCCTGTTTTTAATGCTCATTACATTTTTTAGATCCTTGAAGCATGATCTATCCATTTCTAGCTATATTTTGAGCTAGGGTTCATGTAAGAAATTTGACCCATTTGTAGCATGCATGTGTTTTCATGTTTAATAGAAGAATATGAAAGTTTGATGTCTGTTTAACATCTTTTACTAAGTGATTTTTCATGAAAACCCTTCAAAGGACCTTTTTGCAAAAGATGTAAAAATAGGTTTTAAAAATGTGATATGATGAAATATGTGGGCTATTATAAGAGGGAATATGAACCGGCTAGGCTTGGGTAACCAAGAAAATAGACACATTTCATTTTACGAGCTTAGGGGCAAAAGTGTAAATATGTAAGAGTTTAAGGGCAAAATTGTAATTTTTCCAAAGTGTGATTTATGGACTGATTTAAATAATATGATAATTAAATAAGTGAAATTTGCTATTATAGATCAAGAAAAAGGAAGTCCGGACCTAAACCGAGGAAAAAACAAGGTTGTAGACTAAGTCGAATAGTTAGCTACACTTTTGTACCGAGGTAAGTTTGTGTGTAATTAATACAACATTTACTTATGTATTTAATATTTAATAATGCATGAAATGTACAATTACCCTTGTGGATATGATGAATGATGTAGCGACGTAAAAAATTTAGCTTTGGGTCGCTAATTGTGGCGATTTAGTGAAAACTTGAAAACTGAAGCTTGATTTTTAAATAAAAAAGGGGAGTCACCACCTATCCTTTTTATAAGTGTGATCGGACACCTAATAAGTTTATTTTTTTAAAAAACAAAAGAAAGGCCGAATTTAGGTCTAAGTCAAAATCCAGAGAAATAGTAGGGTTCGGGAGTCGGTTACGCGCGAGGAGGGTATTAGCACCCTCGCGACGCCCAAAATTGGTATCTTATAAACACGTGTTGTCTTGATTTTCAAAAATGCAAGTTCAATGTAACATTTAGTTATGATCCGATTGAAAAGATGGAAAATTTTAGTTTTCTTCGATTTTTTGAGAAGGACATACCGTTTTAACACAAGTCAATTGATGTTCACCCAACATAGCGATGAAATTTGATGACTTAATGTTAAATTGGTACGTTGCCTTGATTATTGAAATTAATTAAGAAAACATGGATAAGATTTTCGAAGTAATGTAAAACAAAATTGAGATGAAATAAAAATAAATAAATGGAAGAATTAAAAATATATTGAAGCAAATAACAAACATGGCAATAATATTAAAAAGCAATAGCAATGTACGCGATATATTAAACGTAATAATAATATCAAACACGGAATAAAAAAACAATGAATATATATACATAAAAATGATATTAAGAACATGTACGTCAAAACATATATATATAAATAGTAATAGTGTCGAAATATACTATATATAGTATTTGAAATATACATATGATAGTATATATATATATATATATATATATATATATATATAACTAGTAATGTTAAAGTATATACATAATATCTATTAAAAGAATATACACAATAATATATATGCATGTCAAAATATTAATTGAAACTAAAACTGATGCTAATAATAGAAAAAAAACTAATAATATAATATAAAATAAAAATAAGAAACAATTGTAATAATACTAAGATCAGTAATAATAATTATAATGAAAGTAAAAGAAATACTAAATATGACAATAGTAATAATAATAATAATAATCAATAAATTAAGTTAATTAGTAATAGAGTAATAAATAAATAATCATGAAAAGGGAAGTGTATAATATAATAATAATATTAAAATAAGGTAACTAAAAATACTATTATATAAATAGAGATATATATATATATATATATATACACATATAACAAAAATATTCACTATATTAACAATGATAATAATAATAATAGTAACAATATTAAAATACAAAAAAAATAATAATAAAATATAAGAAAATTAATAAAGTAATTAAAAATCATACTATATATAAAAATATATAAATATACACATAGGTAATAAAAATATACACTACTATATAATAAATATAATAAATATATTGAAATGCAAAAACAAATACAACAAAAATATTGAAATAAAGTAATAAAAATAAGACTATGTACAAATATATATATATATACATATATGATAAAAAGTATACACTATTATATAATATTAATAATAGTAACAAAAAAGCACGTATAATAAAATAATAAAATAAGGCTATACAAATATATATATATATGTACGTACATAAAAACATATACACTCATATATATAATAATATTGTAATGCAAAAAAGCAAATATAACAAAATATAAAAATGAAGTAAAAAAAAAACACTACAATATATGTATATATATACATATATAATAAAATATATACTAATATATAGAAAAAAAAATAATATTGGTAAACTTAATAATATTAGAAATAATAATAATATTTAATAAAGAAACAAAAATAAATAGGAAAGGACTAAAATTGAACTAATAACAAAGTTTTGGGGCAAATTTAAAAGGAAATAAAGGGGAAAAGACTAAATTGCACGTGCAAACAAATAAGAGGGACCAGATCGGGCAATAAACCATTTGGCCTAAAACGCACAACAGCTGTGGGACCAAAATGAAACTAAAACAAAATTTCTGGGCAAAATTAAAAATAAGAAAACTTGAATTATAAAACTATAAAAAAGCAAAGGGGCTAAAAGTGCAATTAGCCCCTCCGATGAAAAACACGCGGACCTCAGCCTATTGGGTCGGGTCAAATCCGAGTCGCATCAAAACGACGTCGTTTTGGGGCTAAAGGGCAGCTCCCAAAACAACGTCGTTTTGGGAGGCTATAAAAGGCCAAATATTTTCAAAAAAAATTCATTTGCAGCATTTGAAAAGAAAAAGGGGGGAGAGGATTCTCTGGACGAATCCAGAATCCGGCCATGGGGCCATCGTGCGTCGCCGCGAGCTGCCGTCTGTCTGCCGTCACCAACCACCGTATACGGTGGCCGAAATTTCGAAAATGTAAGTTTTTTTTTTTACTTATTAAAATATCTTATATATATATATACATAGAACACAAATAAAAATGAAATATTTATGAATATATGCATAGTTTCATAAAAAAGAAATAAAAAAATCAACAACCTTTCGTGTTTGCTATTTGTTGTCTTGCTTATGTGCCTGAATCTGTTTTTTTGATTCTGTGCTTAAGAAATCTACTATTTGTATTCATAAAAATAGTCCCCCCTTTTACAAGATTTTGATTCGGCTTTTATAGCCATTGCACAAGTCTTTTCTATTATTTGCTATCTTTTCTTTCTCTGATTTTGCAGGTGCAAGTGGCGGTGGAGCAGGTGGCGGTGGGTGGTGGTGGAGTTGGCAGAGGCAAGTGGGGAGAGGGTGGCTAGGGTTTCAGCTTTTCTGAAACCCTAGTTTGACTAACGGGCTAATTGGGTTTAGGCTAGGGATTTGGGTCTGAATTGTTTTGGGTTTTGTTTTAATTGGGTTTCAGTGGGTCAAAATTGTAAAAAGTAAAATTTGGGCTATAACAAATGATGTTTGACAAAGACTCAAAATGTTGAAATCCCGGTTGAACCCTAGGAATACTTAGGGTACAAGTATCATGACATTTGAATTGGTGAGATCCCGTATAATACCATATTTGGGATATGGCTTCGGCATCGATATGAGATCCCTTATAAGACCATGTCTGGGACATGGCATAGGCATCGTTAAGAGACATCGTGTAAGACCATAGCTGGGCTATTGGCTTCGATATGTGTGATCCCATGTAAGACCATGTCTGGGACACGACATTGGCATCAATATGTGGTCCCATGTAAGACCATAGTTCATGATTTCCTGATTATCCCTTAGTATTCCAAATGGTTCAACGGGTAGCCCAAGGATAAGGAATAACAAGGTATGGCCATGTTGAAAGGGTACAGGTATGTACGCCAAGCTCGTAGTTATCGACATTACGAAACAATAAAATTCCAATAAGATTGGAATGAGGGAATTATGACCTTGAGATCCATTGAGCATTATGTAAACTGAATGAGATAATTTAAATTATGTTATGTATGTTTATGGGAATGCATATTTTATTGCTTTTTATTTACATGCAAGCTTACTAAGCTTTATGCTTACTCCCTCTCTTTTCCATTTTCTTATAGTATCGCCAAGCTAGCTTGGGGATCAAAGAACGTCGGAGGCTCGTTCACACTATCAACTGGATCTTTTGGGGTATAGTTAGTTTCATTATTTTGAGTATGGCATGTATAGGAAACTTGGTTATTTTGTTATGTGACATATTGGTTACCCAAATGTGTTGGCTTGTGATGGTGTTACAATTATTTTGTATATGTTCATGGGAAATGGCTCAAGATGACTATTGGGTTGTAACCTTAATTAATTATGCATGCATGCAAAAGTGTTTATGTTTTAATGTGGTTGTGGATGACAAGTGTGATGTATGGTATATGAGTGTCTAATGGATGGTTTATGATCAATAGGATGATCACATCCATTGTATAAATGAATAACTTGAAAGTGTGTTAGATGTCATTAATGATATAATTTAATCATGAATGTGAATACTTGAGCAACCAAATGTGCCATGTTGCATGCCATGAAGTAGGTTTAAGCATTGAGAGTTAAAGGGTGGCAACAGGCTTGGAAAAAAGCCTTATAGTTGTCCACACGAGTAGACACACGGACGTGTCTTTAGGCCGTGTGTCTTGTCCCATGGGCATGTGGTCCGGCCGTGTGTCCCCTGCACCTTAATAAATGCAAAACAGAATGCCCAGTAGTAAACACATGGGTAGAGACATGGTCGTGTATCTCGGCCGTGTGAGAGGCACGGCCATAGGACATGGGCGTGTGCCTAGGTCGTGTGAAGTCTACACCTATTTTATAAAATAATTGTGAAATTTAATTGTTCACACGGCCTAAGCACACGAGCTTGTGCCCTGGCCATGTAACCATATTTTGTGTATGACTTCATAAACAGAGAGCTCCATGGGCTAGAGGCACGGGCGTCTCCTAGAGCCACACGGGCGCATGAGCACAAGCGGCCCAACTACATGGGTGTGTGGCCCTCCAAAATGTAAAAAATTTTGTAAGTGTCGTAAAAGTTTCTAAAGTTCTCAGTTTAGTCCCGAACAGTTCCTAATGTATGTTTGGGCCTTTAGGCTCATTTAAGGGATGATATGAATGTTTATGAAAAGTTTTTAAATTTGAGTGGAATGCGTGTCTCAGTTTGGTACGAATGTATGTGTTTAGGTCTGATAATGCCTCGTACCCTGTTCTTACATCGAATACGGGTAAGGGGTATTACAGCCGAGGAGGAGCTCGATCTGAGTCATCCTTAATGGGCAGTTTGTGTAATCTAGACACTAGCGAGATTGTTGGTACTCCAACTGTTAAAATGGTGTTTTAGACTCCGATAGTTGGGGATAACGCACTGTCCTGAGCCATGCTTCGCGCTTTAGAGAGGGCCGTTAGGACGCATTCTGAATTTGGGGGGCCAAGGCTCAGCTACTAAACGACTCCGATCGAATGATGCTGAGGAGTTTAGGGGCGTTACTAAAGTCACCTCGATAGTCTCCTCGATAGGGCTGAGACACATGCTACACCTACTAAGTGTCAAACTTGTAGCAACTGTGGTAGACGTCATTTGGGTGAATGTTAGAGGAAACTGGGGGCCTGTTTGCATTGCTGGTTGATGGAGCACCACATTAAGTTCTATCCCCTCCGTTCTGATCAAGTGTAAGCTCCTACACAAGCTGCAGCTCCGGGTTCAACTCAACCACATAAGACTGTAAAGCAACCACCTAGGGGTCGTGGTCTAGCCCAAGATGGTAATGGTTTTGGTAGAGGTTAGAGAGCACCGGGCAAAGATATGCATCAGACTAAGGCATGACAGCCTGCCTTAGTGTATACAGCTAGGTGCCGCGATGACAAAGACAACGCTAACGTCATTGTGGGTATGTTCTTTATCCATTATGTTCTATATTTTTCTTTGATAGACATTGGTTCTGCACAGTCATATGTATCTAGTACTATTTTTATGAATTTGGGAATATCTGCTGGGTCAGTCGGTTCGGGTTAGAAAAATTTATTAGAGGGTTCCGCTAGAGATTCAGGGTGTTGTGTTTCTGGTTGATTTTATAGAATTTCCTTTTGGAGAGTTTGATTTGATTCTGGGAATGGATTGACTCGTGAAGCATCAGTCAGCCTAGATTGTGCCTCTAAAAGGGTAACTTTGAGAATTGATATTGGCATTGAGACTGTTCTGATTGGTGAGCATTGATATTACCTCTTTAATGTGATCTCTGCTCTAGTAGCTGAACAGTTAGTTTGAAAATGTTGTGAGGCTTATTTGGCCTTTGTATCTAACTCTGGTTCTGTAAAATCTTATGTTACTTATATTCGGACTATAAGGAATTTCTCAAATGTTTTCCCTAATGAGTTGTCAAAGATATCTCCAGACAGGGAAGTTGAGTTTGGTATTAAACTTTTGCCAGGTACCGCTCTTGTGTCCATCGCTCCTTATCGAATGGCACTAAAAGACCTTATGAAATTAAAGGCTCAGCTTCAGGAACTACTCGATTGAGGGTCAATTAAATAGAGTGTGTCTCCATGAGGAGCACCGATTCTATTTCTTAAGAAAAAGGACGGTACGATAAGAATGTGTATGGATTATCGCCAGCTGAATAAGTTGATGGCAACGAATAGGTATCCGCTTCTGAAGATTGATAACCTGTTTCATCAACTCCATGGAACATCTATATTCTCTAAGATTGATCTTCATTCTGGGTACCATCAGCTCAAGGTTAAGGAGACTGATGTGTATAAAATAACTTTTAAGACTCGGTACGGCATTACAAGTTCCTAGTCATGCCATTTGGTTTGACAAGTGCTTTGGCTACGTTTATAGATTTGATGAATCGAGTATTTCATTTGTATCTGGATCAATTCATCGTGGTTTTCATCGACAATATTTTGATTTACTCTAAGATTAAGGGTGAAAATGATGAGCATCTTAGAGTAGTTCTGCAGATACTTCGTGAAAAGTAACTTTACGCTAAATTGAGTAAATGCGAATTCTGGTTGCAAGAGGTTACCTTTCTGGGATATGTTATTTCTACTGAGGGAATTCGAGTTGAACCTAAAAAGGTTAAGGCTAAGATCGAGTGGAAACAACTTAGGAATGTGTTTGAGATCCGTTGTTTCCTTGGTTTGGCAGGTTACTATCGGAGGTTTGTTGAGGGTTTTTCATTTATCACAGCTCCTTTGACTAAGTTGTTACGTAAAAATGCACTTTTCGTGTGGTCTGATGATCAACAAGCGAGTTTTGAGAAGCTCAAGTCTGTTTTAACTCAGGCACTTATTCTAGTACAGCCTGAATTTGAGAGAGAGTTCGCAATCTACAACGATGAGTCATATGTCGGTTTAGGCTGCGTTTTGATGCAGGGTGGTAAGGTTGTGGATTATGCTTCCCAACAACTTAAGTCACACAAAGGTAACTGTCACACTCACGATCTTGTGTTGGCTACATTTATGTTCGCTTTGAAAATCTGAAGGCATTATCTGTATGGTGAGAGGTGTATTATTTACACCAATCACAAGAGCCTTCAGTATCTATTGACTCAGAAAGAGTTGAATCTTAGGCAATGTAGATAGATAGAGTTGCCTAAGAAATATGACTGCACTATAGAGTACTATCCCAGTAAGGCCAATATTGTGGCTGATGCTCTTAGTCGTAAAGCGATGACCGATCTAAGAGTGATGGTTGCTCGTCTGAGTTTGTTTGACGATGGTAGTTTGATGGCTGAGTTGTAGGTTAAACTGATTTGGATTGATCAAATTCGAGTTAAATAGTTGAGTGATGAATCTCTAGTTTCACGATTTTGACAGGTTATAGATGGTGGGACTTCTGATTTTGGGTTAAATGGTGATGGGGTTCTATGTTTTCGAGGTTGAGTTTGTATGCCTAATGATTTAGAGTTGAGGCAATCGATTTTGCAAGAGGCGCATAGTAGCTCTTTTACTATCCATCCCATTGGGAATAAGATGTATATATATGTCTAAGAGTTATACTGTTGGCCCAGTTTGAAACGGAAAGTCATAAAGTTCATTTCCCATTGTCTAACATACCAACAGGTTAAGGCTGAGCACCAACTGCCTTCAGGTCTACTACAACAGGCTAAGATTCCCCTTTAGAAGTGGGAGTGATAAACTATGGATTTTGTTAGTGCGTGATCAGGTTTTTCTGAAAGTATCTCCTTGGAAAAAAGGTTCTTTGGTTTGGATGTAAGGGCAAGTTGAACCCTAGGTTCATTGGACCTTATTGCGTTCTGAAATGTATTGTTCCTATCGTCTGTTAACTAGAGCTACCTCCTGAACTAGATCTAATTCATGATGTGTTCCAAGTCTCTATGTTGGGACAGTACCGGTCTGACCTATCTCACATTGTTCCCGTTAAGGAGATAGAGGTACGACCTAATTTGGCTGTCGAGGGGGAGCTTGTTAAGATTCTGGGTTGAGACATTAAAGTCTTAAGAAGGAAAACCGTTCCTCTAGTTAAGGTTCTATGGTGGAATCTTGGCACCAAAGAAGCCACTTGAGAACCTGAGGATTCCATTCGACAATAGTACCCTAATTTGTTTGGAGCAAGTAAATTTCAAGGCCAAAATTTCTTTTAGCGGGAGAGAGTTGTAATGCCTAAATTTTTGAGCTTTTTCTTGTTAAATTTTGTCAAGAATTAGGTATCTGCTTTAGTGGGTTTTAGCCCGAATTGTGTGTTTGAGATCCAGGCTTCAAATCCCATTTCTAGAAATTTTGTTAACTGTTTTGAATCAACCTTACTCTGAATTCTTGACTTAAGTTAAAGTCTATATAATTTTGTGTTAAAAATGAGTTTGCTAGTTTAATAGCTAAGCTTCTGTATATCCTTTGGTCTTGTGTTCGAGTCTCTGCGTAAGCGATGGGGACATATTTTTGCATTGTGTGATAATTAGTTACTTTTTATTAATTAAACATTTGTTTTATTAAAAAAAAACCTTGCTTCTCTTTCGTTACTACTTTTTTTTTCTTTCTTTTCTTTTTGCCTATCATTCTTGTAATCTGCTTTCTTCTCTATTGTGTCATTAATTGTTGGATCGTACTGTACCATGGTTGTTGTAGTTGTCAAAGGTGAGATCCGGTTGTTTTAATTCATTCATTGTTGACTGATTCGTTGTGAATTTAGGGTTTTTCTTCAAACTCCGAAATTGTGGTTTTAATCTATTTTGTAGTGTTGTTACTCTGATATATTGTAGGGGAAGACCGAGGGACGTCAATCGTTCCTCCAACTATCTAAGTTTGAGTAATTGTGGTGGTTTACCGGTAAGCATTAGTTTCGTTATGGGGTTTTGCGTCGAAGTTTTTGACATAGTTAGTGATTGCTAATTGTGTGAATTGTTTCATTTAAGTCATTTGATTAAACATTTGGCTATCATTTTTACGCTTTGGGATCACTTTTGTTGCTGCTACATGGTGTTTCATTGAAAGCACCAAAAATAACCCATCCCTAAGAAATAACGAAAAGAATAGTATAAGAGAAGTAGGGTTAAATCCTCAAGGACTAGATCGCTACAACTTCTTGTTTATCGAAATCTTGGGCACAGTCGTGCGCAAGAAAAATGTCTGGCCTAGGAAAAAAAAGGAATTAGAAATATGGATGAGTTGAAATTAAATAGATTGAAATTGCAATTGTAAAAATAAATAGACTTGAGAGCAAGGGTTTTTCGATTTGAGGGATTCCAGCCTCCGGTTATCTCGATCCTCCTTGGGTTCAATTATAGGCTTTTAGGTGATCCTTCTCATGACCGAATAAGCCAGTTATAGTGGAAGAGCATGCCTATGACCACCAGCTCCACTTAGATTATAGCCTTCGGTCTAGAGGAACCTAACTCTAATCGTCACTTTTGTAAGACCGTCTTACAATATATCATCATTTCTCAATGGTGAATGTCATGTCATTTTGTCTCTTAGGCTCTACAACCACTGACGCAGAAAGTTTGCGAACCGACTGTACAACCTTCCCAAAACATACAAAGTAGCTACCTTTGTACAAGATGAAAAGATTACTTTTGGAAGGATATGGACAGAAGCGTCAGTCCCGTAATGCGAAGAAATGATGAATACTCGTTGAGAAGGGTTAAATGCGGGTTCTAAGCCTCATAAACTTTTTTGGAGGAGTCTTGATAATGTTTGGCTAGATGAGTTTAGTGGCTCATGCTTTTCGGGAAAAGAAACACGAGTTTAATGGAATGGAATTTTATTGGAAAATGAAAGGAACAAAAAGGCTAAGAACCTTATAGGGAAGGAGTTTTTTTTTTTTTTTTTTTACAAAAATGATAAGTGAATATTCATGTCACTCCATCCCCTATTTATAGTACATAAAAAACCTAGTTTATTCCTATTTAAACTCTAAAAGATAAATAAAGATATAATTTAAAATTAAATCTAAACAATATCATAATAATCCCTAACAATAATCCTAAAAATAAAATTCAAATTTAAATAAAGTCTTATTTTCATAAATCTCTTCTTTGAAATTTTGCCCCAAGTCTTTCACACTTTGTATTTTCGGCACCACTTCTTTCCTATTTTGCATGCTGACTTGTTTTGTCTTTAAATTCACGCTTTTTGCCTCTAAATTTTTTTTTACCGTCAATTTAGTCCCTATAAGATAAAAAACCCATAAATAGCCCAAATTAGTAGGATCGTACTCAAAATATATACGTAATTAACACATAAAAGTATGTCATTTTAGAGTATTATCATATTCCTCCCTACTTAGCCCATGCTTTCCCTCAAGTATGGTTCCTATCCCACTGTGTAATTTAGATTTTACTATGAAAGAAATATCACTCAAAGTTTTATAAAAATTAGGTATAATGCATATGAAAAATAAAGAAAACCTTTAGCTTATTTTAAGTAAAACAGAAAAAGTACTCCAATTTAAACACACAAAAATTAAATCGACTTGGATTATTTCATGAAAATTAGGTAATTTAATAAACTTACCAAGACACCCTATTTGTTCCACCCTTAGTCCCCAAATGAATTTTTCTTCTTTTTTTTTCTTAGTTTTTTTTTTTTTTTGTTTTTTTTTTCTTAAGAATGTATTGGCCTTATTAATGCAAAGAGGGATGACAACCCAAGCACCCCACCCCAATTACTCAGCTCAACACACTATTATTTTATTACTATTATATTTTTTTGGTTAAGAATGTTTTGGCCCTTTTGACGCGAAGTGGGATAACAACTCAAGCACACCACCCCGGTTACTCAACCCAACACACTCTTATTTTTTTATTATTTTTTTCTTTAATTTCAGTTAGTGGAGTTTTATGTAACACGTCACACAACCTTTTTATGTGAAGTAGGATGACAACCCAAGCACCCTACCCCGGTTACTCAGTCAGTCACGTTTTAAGCTGTGCTCATAACCACTGAATCATTAGATTTTTTTTTAATGAAACAAAATTTCAATTTTGAAGGACTAGGAAAAACAATCAAGTGTCAAAAATAAGTTTTGGCAATTACCTATCAGTCATGAAAATAAATTTAGCATACATTCGTATTAAGTGTCCTATTTGCATTTATACTTAATCGATTTTACTATAAGTAAGATAGGATTAGCTTTATTATATCATAATTATTTTAGCTTAAATATAAATAAAGAGTGGAGATGAAATCAATATAGTAAAATTATAGCTAACTCAGTAGACAAGAATCATTCTCGTAGGTTAAATAGTGGGTAATTCTTAGTCAAAATCTTGGGTATGAAAAGGGGCAGGATATACTAAAAAAATAAACGTGGGCAAAAACAAGTAAAAGGCAGCAACAACAGTAACACAATAGAAGAAGAGCAGATAAAACAATAGAAATAATGAGGAATGTCTCCCCCTACCTAGATCGCATTACCTTCAATGTGAAAAATAATATTAACAAATATAATGAAAAAAAAGGGTTTAGGACACTTCCCATGTCATTTTCGTTACTATTTTCGCCACCTATTTCGCAATTTAATTTTTTCTTTCCTCAGTTCTCCTGAGCTTAAGAAGAGAGAAAAAAATATATTAACATGCAAGAAAACAAAATAGAAAATAAAAATAAAAATAAAAATAAAAATAAAATATATAACAAAATAAAATTGGGTTGCCTCCCACTAAGCGCTTGTTTAACGTCGTTATCTTGATGCCCCAACTAGTATTGAGGTTGTTCCAGTTGAATTCTTTCGATCGTATGGGCTTGGAAATTCTCTTTTTTTACCACATCAACATATTTGGGTTCAATCGTCTTTGTGCCTCTTGTTTTGGTTTCGTATTTTCCTCCAATAAAATCTTATGTGTACATGTCAAGGGGCTAATCCCTTTTAAGTCAACAATGGCCTCATCATTCTCTAAAAATGCATACTTGAGATGCTTGGGAAGTGGTTTTAATTCCAGATTTAGTGCCTACACAATAGAAGGTAGAAGTTTAGTGTTCATAGGAGCCGATAATTCATTAACAGATTTCCAAATAGATCCTGAATCGAAATTATCATCAAATAATATTTCAAGTTTATCTTCATAAGGTGACTGAAAAGTTTCTTCTACTAATGAGTCAATTATGTCGACACGGTTTACGTTCAATATTTCACTCAAGTGACTAATAGCTCGTAAATGTTAAACTTCACGATCTTACTGTCAAACTCTATCGTGAGGATTTCGTTAAGTACATCAATCTTAGGACTTTCGGTACTGAGGAAAGGTCACCGCAACAAGATGTCCGAGGACCTAGAAGCGTTATCCTCTTCCATTTTCACCACATAAAAGTCTAAAAGAAAGATAAGTCTGTTGACTTTCACCAATACATCCTCAAGGACTCCTTCGGGATGTACAATAGACCTGTCCGCCAATTGAATGAAACACCTATTTTCTTCAAAAAGAACCCACATTAAGTGATTCATAAATGGAACAAGGCATTACATTTATAGAGGCTCCTGAATTACACAAAGCTTTTTTAATTCCTAAGTGACCTATATTGCATGGTATTGCAAACATGCCCCTATCTTTACATTTTACTAGCATCCTTTGCTCAACACCATAGATGCATTTTCACCAACACTTACTCTTTCATTTCCAATCAATTTTCGCTTGTTAGTGTAAAGTTCTTTAAGGAACTTGTCACATCGCGGAATTTTTTTGATGGTATCCAACAATAGTATGTTGACATCGATTTTTCTAAACGTTTCGAGGATCTCTCTTTCTTCCTAACCTCTCCGATGTTGGTTCAATCGTCCTAGAAATGAAGGTTGAATTATGGTAAATGGAGGTTTCTTTTAGACTTGTTCATCATTCTCCTGCTTTTTTTGGGTGAAATCTTGATCAAGATTCCTGCCAAGATTCGGTTCCAGTTCTTTTCCACTTCACAACATCACTGCATTTGCGTTTTGTCTTAGGTTGGTTCCATTTGTGACGACAACTTTCCTATGAGTTTATTTTCTCAATTGATATGTTCAATTCTTTTATAGATTCCTCTATTTTATGTTGAAACTCTTCTGTTCTCTTTTAGATCAATAGTTTACCATTGTATTTACTATTGGAAATCAAGCACATTAGCTGCTAATTTATTTACCATGTTTTCTAGGGAGGTACCTGAATCTTGCGTTTGTTGTGGAAACCAGTTTTGGTATGGCTGATTATACTACAGGTTTGTCAAATAACTCAAGTTAGGATGGACTTTCCATCCTGGTTTATATGTTCTTGCATAAAGGTCATATCGCCTTTGGGGCGATCCAATAAAGTTCCCTACAGCATCCAAATGGGTCATAGTATCATCACACAAACTAGGGCATGCATCAGTTGTATGTTCGGGTGTTGCACAAATTTCACACAGTCGGGTTGGTCCTGTTTTTACTACAAAAAGAGAATTCATGATATTAGTAAGTTTTTTGACTTTATCTTCTAAAGTTGAAATACTTAGCTGGTGAACCCTTTTAGTTTGTTCAGGATTGGCTCAGAATTGCTGAGTATTTGTAGTTATCGTGGATATCAAGTCCCTTGCTTGTTGGGGGGTCATGTTGACCAATGCCCCTCATTGATGACATCTATCATGTTCATTTCTGTGAGCTTCAAGCCCTCATACAAGTATTGGAGAAGATATTGTTCTATTTTTTCATGTTGTGGGCAACTTGCGCACAACTTCTTAAATAGCTCCCAATAGTTATAAAGAGACTCCACTTCCTTTTGCCTTATCCCAATAATCTCCCTTCTTAATTCAGCTGCACGTGATGCTGGAAAATATCCATTGAAAAACAAACGAGAAAGATTAGCCCACGTTGTGATAGATCTAGGAGGTGAATAAAATAACCATTCCCTAACAGAGTCTGCTAAGGAAAAAGGGAAAGCATGTAATTTGATTTGATCCTCAGTTACGCCCTGAGATTTCATACTAAGACAAACTATATGAAACTCTTTTAGATGTTTGTGTGGATTTTCATTTTATAATCCACGAGAAGTCAGCAAAAACTGGATTAATCCTGACTTAAGTTCAAAATTAGTATCCATAGTAGGATAGACAATGCAAAACGACTGTTGTTCTGCAGGAGCTTCGGCCATTTGCTAAAGCGTTTAAGCCATAGGTTATTATGCTAGATTCAGGTTTACATTACGCAAAATTTCTTGAAGTAGATCTGGTCATAAGAAAAAGAAACAAGATTAGTATGTTACCAGTCCCCGACAACGGTGCCAAAATTTGGTGTGTCATTGAAAGCACAAAAATAACCTATCCCTCAGAAATAACGAAAAGAATTGTATAACAGTTGTGCCCAAGAAAATTGTCTGACCTGGGAAAATAAGACGAAATTAGAAATATGGATGAGTTGAAATTAAATAAATTGAAATTACAATTGTAAAAAGAAACGGAGTTGAGAGAAAAAGTTTTTCGATTTGAAGGATTTTAGCCTTCGGTTATCTCGATCCTCCTTAGATTCAATCATAGGTTTTTAAGTGATCCTTCTAATGACGGAATAAGCCAGTTATAGTGGAAGAGGACGCCTACAACCACCAGCTCCACTTAGGTTATAGCTTTACGATTTAGAAGAACCTGACTCTAGCCGTCACTTTTGTGGGATAGTCTTACACTAGATCATCGTTTCTCAATGGCGAATGCCATGCCATTTTGTCTCTTAGGCTCGACAACTAGTGATGCAAGAAGTTAGCAAACCAAGTGTGTAACCTTCCCAAAATATACGAAGCAGCCACATTTGTACAAGACGAAAATATTACTTTTGGAAAGACATGGACGGAAGTGTCAATCCCGTAATGCGGAGAAATGATGAATAATCATTGAGAAGGGTTAAGTGTAGGTTCTAAACCTCATGGACTTTTTTGGAGGAGTTCTAAGCCTCATGGACTTTTTTGGAGGAGTTTTGATAACCTTTGGCTAGATGAGTTTAGTGGCTCATACTTTTCGGGGGAAAAAAACACAATTTTAATGGAATGGAATTTTATTGGAAAATAAAAGGAACAAAAAGGCTAAGAGCCTTATGGGGAACCAATTTCTTTACAGAAATGATGAGTGAATATTCATGTCACTCTATCCCCTATTTATAGTACATAAAAAACCTAGTTTGTTCCTATTTAAACTCTAAAAGATAAATAAAGATATAATTTGAAATTAAATCTAAACAATATCATAATAATCCTTAAAAATAATCCCAAAAATGAAATTCAAATTTAAATAAAGTGTTATGTTCATAATCTCTTCTTTGAAATTTTGTCCAAGTCTTTCACACTTTGCATTTTCGGCACCACTTCTTCCTTATTTCTCATGCTGACCCATTTTGTCTTTAAATTCACGCCTTTTGTCCCCAAATTTCCTTTTTTCATCAATTTAGTCCCTATAAGAAAAAAACATAAACAACCCAAATTAGTAGGATCGTACTTAAAATATATATGTAATTAACACATAAAAGTATGTCATTTTAGAGTATTATCATTATGTCGAACCATATCAGGTGTGTAACAAAAACAGAAAATTCTGTGAATGGCGAAAATCGAAAACCATGACTATCAATGCCACATGGCAGTGTGGTAGGCCATGTGGCAGATCGTGTAACTCACTATTTTCAAATTAAAGTCACAGAAGTCAGAGACACGGGCATGTGTCCAAGCCACGTGAGAGAATTTTTGTGTCTTGAATCATATGACTATGTGCTTAGCCGTTTACTAGACCATGTAACTCATTTTTTTTTGGGTCACAAGACCATGTGCAAGGCCGTGTGATAAACTGTGGGGCACTAACATGAGCCACACGGGTGTGTGCCAAGCCGTGTGAGCCACACAGGCTAGGCATCCAAGCCGTGTGAATCTACATGAGCTTGTAGGTCAAAAATTAGAATTTTCCCTAGGGCCATAATCGTTGCTCGAATCGAACATAGGCCTACTATAGGATTCGTATGATCTGAATTAGGTTATATAACTAGATATTTAAATATCTGATACTAAATAATTTGTTACCTGAACGTTTATCTGATGCGATATTTGCTAAATGGTTACAGTCTGCATTATCTAAATATGATTTGTATCTAAATGACTGTATATGCATCTTTGATTCTGATAAGTTTGTATCTGTATTGGGTTGGGATTTGTGATAAAGGAGGAAGTGTGAGCAGATTAATTATCTGCCAATTCTGGTGGCTAGTCACATATAAATTCGATTCTGGTGATTTATTACTTTCTGATCTGGCAGCTAGTCTTCAATTATCATGAAATGTGACATACATTCATTATGTGGTGTGTAGGGTATTTGATATTCGATATGGTATGTAGGGATGGATGGAGATGGTGTGAAGCGGATGGTGGTAAGATGTCCATCTGTATATGACAAGCTCTGTATTCGTTTTTGATATGCTTTGTTTCTGCTACTGTAATTGAATTTGAGAACTTTTTGAAAATGTTAATATAAAGACATGTCTGATATGTTTTTGCTTAGCTGAATACATAAGTTATACACTGAGTTTGTAAACTCATTTAGTCTGTTTGATTGGATTTCAAGTAACCCATAGACATAGGCAGATCGGCGTGGTGGGAGCTCGGTCATCTCCGTTTATTTACTATATTATTTTATTTGAATTTATCATATTGCATGTTTCTTTTTGGATTGTTGGTTTTTTTTAAAAGACTGGATTTATGGCATGCTTATGGTCTTTAAAATAACTTTGAACCGTATGAATTTTATTATTTAATGTTGGACATTTCAAAAGTGGTTCAATGTAGCTCTCCAAATTTCGCCATAACGTCCAGGCTGAGTTAGGGTGTTACAAATTTAGTGACTATTAAGAAAATAAAAATTGAATAATGAAGAGTTTAGTTTAAAATATATAATTTTTTATCGTTTGTACACGTACTTTAACAATAGGAATTTCGTATTAGTTTTATATCTGAATTATCAAAATAATTAATATATTTTGACAGTGTTTATTAGCTATTGCTTTAAATAATCATTACATGAAATAAAATTATATTGTATGTTGAAAATAGTATAAATGTTTTAATTATGATTTGAAAAGTTTTTTTATTATATTTAAATTGTTAAATAAATTAATATATTTTAATTATATTTAAAATTTTAAATAACAAATTAAAAAATTATAATAATTAAAAATACATTATTTAAAACAAATTAATAATTAATGGCATATAGAATCACATGGGGAGGGGTTGTGAAGTTGACAGTTGGAGGCTGTCAAGAAATTAACCAGCTTTTGAAATAAGAGTGATTGAGAAGTGCTTTAATTTCATTTTTGTAAATAACCCAAAGTGCTAATTCTATCCAAAATTAGTATACGGCAGTATACGGCTAGGAGACAATCAGAAGCTTGTGAATCTCACATATCTTGACCTCTCACACAACAACCTGTTTGTCAATGCCCAGTCTTTCAGTCCTTGACCTGCATTTTAACAGGCTCAGTGGTCATATATCCCAACTCTGCCTCCATCTGCAAGCTATCTGGATCAGAGATTTAAATAGCGTTACCGCTATAGCGGCCGTTATATAGCGGTAGCGGCACCGTCCGAAACCGCTACTGCCGAAACCGCTATTATTGTTTTACAATAAGTTGTGTGAAAAATTCACGACCGCGATACCGGCAGTGACCGCAATGGCATTCGTTATGTCCGCAACCGCGATAAACGTAACGCAACTGAAAATACGGCCGCGACCTCAATTTAAATCCCTGATCTAGATTTTTCAAGCAATAATTTTACTTTACAAAATAACATTGGTGACTACCTCTCCCTCACTGTTTTCTCTTCTGTCTCAAGCAATGGCCTTACGGGTGCCATTCTTAAATCAATATGTGATGCTGGTTACCTAAAAGTTCTTGACTTGTCCAAGAACAGTCTGAGAGGTGCAATACCAAAATTTTTAATTGGAAAGATGGATTCTCCTGGGGTACTGAATCTTAGGGGCAACCATCTCAGTGGCGAAATCCCTGATGCATTTCCAAGTGTTCCATGGAAACAATAGATGTCAATAGGAATGAGCTCAAAGGGAAGATCCCAAAATCCCTTGCAAACTGCAACAGGCTTGAGATATTAAACCTTGGTAACAATCACATAAAAGGCACCTTCCCTTGCCAGTTGAAGAACATAACCAGTTTGAGTATACTTGTTTTACGATCAAATGAATTCCATGGGAAAATTGATTGTAAAGACGAGATGCGGCATGGCCAAATCTTCAAATTATGGACATTGCCCACAATAGTTTTAATGGAACAATACAAAAGAAATACCTAACAAGATGGTAGGCAATGATGGATGATGATGATGAAGATCAACTAAACGTTAAACACCTTTAGTTTGAGGTTCTACAACTCAGTGGATTTTACTATCAGAACGGTATTACAGTTACCAAAAAAGGTGTAACGATGGAGCTGGTAAAGATCCCAACTATCTTCACCTCCATTGACTTTTCCTTCAAATGTATGCCCTAATTTGGTTAGCTTTTATCATAACCATGTGTTTGCACACATTACGCAAATGAAGTTGTCTAACATAATTAAAACGTGTGCGTATTTGCTAATGCGGTCAGTTGGACCAAGTCTAGGATAAGATCATTTGTAATTCTTATCGATCCAATTTGAATTTCTATTTAATAAATAAAATTTTTCATTTGAATTATAAAAATATATATACTAATATTAATATAAAAATATTTTTATATTTTAACATTTAATGAGCAGTATTTAGAGAAAAAAAGGTTTAAGGAAGCAAAAAAATTATGCCATAACCCACCCTACTTCATCTGGGAGAAATTTAGTTGGTGAAGTGTTGGATTATTTATTTTTATTTTTATTTACATGAGATCAATTAATGACTTTAAACATAAAATGAGTTCATTCCTAAAATCTGCATATGGAAAGCCAATAAAAAAGGGTGTGACGGTAGATAAATTTGTCACTTTTGTTTGCTCCTTGATATATGAGTTGGAGGTTATCTATGGGTTGGTGTAATCTTCGGAGCCACTACAGCGTATGGTTAAAGGCGCTCTCTGATAATTAACTCAGTAAAAGAAATGTGGTGAGTTCTTAAAGGGTTTTTTTAGTAGAGTAATTTGAGCAAGCATGTCATCTAAGATGAATATACATTGGTCTTTATGCTTGAATCCTTAGCTATGTTTGAGGTCTATGTCAATGAAAGCATGTAATGACCAAAATGCGATTGGTTGAGACATGTGTTCTTTTGTAATACCTCTCGTCTGTCCTGTCGTACTATATGAATGGAAGAGGTTACTGTAGTAAGTTCGAAACAAAATTTCAATAATGTTTCAAACTTTTAAAATTGAAACTATTTTTATAAAATCATAAAATTTAGTTTGAAAGAATTTTGACATATTTTAAAACCATTTAGAATAATTTCATAGGAGATTGGAAGTTTTCAGGTCAAAAACAAACTTTGGTGGGCTCAAACCTCACAAAACGGGGCGGGAATGCTGCCTAAGGACCTAGAAATCGATACATAACCCCCAGGTTTTGATACCTAGGGATTGTATCAATACATAGCCCAAATATTGTAGCTTTTTAGCTATTGACTTGTTGTAGTGCAATGCCTATAATAAGGGTAGCGGAACCTGGGCCCTTAAAGTTGAAAATTAATCCAAAAACACTTAAAAATATGTCCAAATACATCTATATCATTTCCATAAGTTCCAAGACATTATAAAACAATTTAAGTCCTCCTTCAAGCTTAAAGCATAAATGTAACACCCCTAACCCGTATCCATCGCCGAATTAGGGTCACGGAGCATTATCGTACAATCAAGAACATTTAAACTTAATATCATCCAATATCATAATCAAATCATAAACCAATCATATACATACATACCGTCCCCAAATCGCGCCCTCGATGCCCTAAAAAATACCTTATAAGGGATTCGGGACCAATTTGAAACCATTTGGAAAGTCTAGGAAAAATTTACAATAATTTAGAAACAGGGATCACACGACCATGTGCCTCACACGGCTGAAACACAAGCCCATGTCTCAGGATGTGTAACCAACGAACAAGGGACACATGGTCGTGTCCCTTAACCTGTATGCTCACCCGTGTAACTCTCTGAGTAGGGTCACACGACCATGTCACACGCCCCTGTGCCAGGCCATGAAACTTTTTGAGTTGCCCCAAATGCCCGTGTGCTAGGCCGTGAAGCTCACTGACTTGTAACCTAAAATATCATTAGATGACACACACGGCCGTGTTGCTAGGCCATGTGTCTCACACTGCTGAGTCACACGCCCCTGTCTTAAGCCGTGTGGACCCAAATTTACCTAAAATCAAACCATTTCCAAGTCCATATCATACATGACCTTTCAACCAATTTAAGCATACTTTCAAGGGAACCTAAACATTACCATAAAGAGTCATACAAACATACATATTAAGATAACCAAGATGACACAATTTGACAAGGCATCAAATGGTACCAACCAAGTTAACTTTCGAAACTTATACATGCCAAAACACCAACTAAATATTCATCAAAATACCATTACAATTCATCCTATACACGCCATTATAAACCTTGGCCAAAACGTTCAAAAACTATCGAAATGTTTTCTGGATAGTGTGATAGATCTCTGATGTACTTCCAACTAAATTGAGCTTCTGATAATCTATAAAACATAGGAGAGAAACTACGTAAGCAATTAATGCTTAGTAAGCTCGTATAAATCAAAACAAAACTTACTATTTCATTTGCATAATATAAAACATAAGTGTCATATAATCCAAACCATAAGCTTGGCATAAGCCTATACATCCATCAATACACAAGTTATCATACTTATACATAATTCAAATGAATTAACCCTAAGATAAGTCATTTTCCAAATGAAATACATCATTTAATTCATACATTCTTTCCATAAGATTATGCTTAATTTCATTTGAGAACTTACCATTTCAATTCCTTTTCTCGCTCGTTGAACCATTTAGAATTTCATCAGATACTCGAGAAAGCTCACATGAAGTGTGCCTTTACATATAACCGTAACCTTTCATTTACATCATTGATTACATGACCAATGAAATGGGCTTGCTTACACGAGTTATGGGTCAGAATGTAAGCTACATGATAATGCTCACACGAGCTGTGGAGTATTGGCAACAAATATAGTACCTTAGCCATTGATAGGACATTCAAGACCAGCACCTGAAATATGAAGTCCCTAATGACATGTCATTTGTATCCTAAAAATTCCTAAAGGTCAACCAGGACTCAATATCCGTCATAGCATTGATATGTTTATTCATCGATCCATTCACATTATAAGTAACATAATAACATTCAATTTAAATAATATTGATACGATAATCGTTCATACAAACTTACCTTCATGACTAGGGGCGTGGAGGTTAAATCGAACTAATCTGAAGCTTTTACTTTTCCTCAATCTAGGTCCATACGTGGTTTATCTTGATCTAAATAGATAATTATATTCAACTAAGTACTTCAATTAACCTTAAACATTCAATTCAATCCACATTTCATATTTATGCAAAATTACTAATTTACCCCTGACATTTTAACTTTTTCACAATTTAGTCCTTAAGCTTATAACTTAAAATATAACCATTTTAATATAAATCCATGTTAACCACTCATGCAAAGGACCTTGAAATAACTCATATTTACCATCATTCTACAATAAAACCCTAAAATTTATACCTTTAACAAATTAGTCCCTAATTCCAAAATTCAACAAAAATAACTTAATAAAACTTGTTTATTTTTCAACAAAGATTCATAATCTATCATTTAACATCAAAATCCATTTAAAAACATTCATGATATAACCTTCAACCTTTAACAGTTTTACAAATTGACCTCCGGGCTATCTAGATTAAGCTACAACGAACCCAAAAACATAAAAATAATTAAAAACGGAGTTTGAAATCACTTATATGCACTAAAAAAAGCTTGTCTGAACCTAGCCCTAACCTTCAATGGTAAATTTTGATGGTGATAGGAAGAAATGAAGAAGACGAACATGTTTTCTTAGTTTATTTTAGTTTTGTTTACTTATTTACTTTTTTACCCTTTAAAAACTATCAAATTTTCAATAAAACTTAATCCGTATAAGTCCACTAACTAATCAAATGGTATAATTACCATTTAAGTCCTTTAGTTTAAGATTCCATGACTATTAGACTCTTTTAACTAATAGAACTCATATTTTTCACCTTTTACTATTTAGTCCTTTTTACTTAATTAACTAAGCAAACATCACAATTTCTAAACGAAATTTTAATACAACCTTACTAAAATCCCATAGACATTAAAATAATAATACGATAATAATTTTATTTTCAGAATTGTGGTCCTAAAACCACTGTTTCGATATCATAGAAAACGAGTTGTTACAATACATCACAGACATATTTAAACTAAATAGCAAATCAAGGTTTGATTGATAATGCAAGTGTTGGCCTAAATAGTTGTTGAGACACAAGTTATGTGCTTGGAAGGAGTCAGAAGGAGTGGCTAAGGGTGCAGGGACTCCTTTAAGCACTACGAAACAAATAATAAAATAGGGGGTATCAAAGTTTTTTTGTAGCTCAGTTTCCCTACATTTACGGAGCCTAGCTTAGTGGGAAGTATCTACTATCTTCAAATACATACAGCAAGTTACCCTAGATCTATCGCACCCCAGTGACAATTTCCTTACTTTTGTACCTTTGAAAACTAGAACCTTCACCACTAAATTCACCCCTGTGAACTTAGCATATAAAACAACAACACAAAGCTTTTACAATCAAATGTAGTCTTACAAATAATGTTCCTCACTTGAGCAAATTAAGTACTCTCAATGCTAGGTACACCAACCTATACAAGTCTCTCAATTATATATATAATATTTTGAGACTTGATAACATAAAGAAGATCTATCACAATACCTATTAAACATTAACTAAATAAGTTGAATACAATATAATAATAACAAACAAGGTAAACAAGGATTGTTGGCGGCAAAGCCTTTAGTGATTCGACCCACTCTAACTTCCTTGATCTAAGGGATAAGATAAGCATGATCTGGTCTGATCCAATCCAATCCTCCATATATGTTTCCTCAAGTGATATGATCTTCATTGATGGGATAAGTACATTCCACAATATTAGTATGACTGAAAATTTTGGTTCAATAAATTGCCAGTAACTCAAATACGAAAATAATCCAGCTTATTACAGTTAGTCAGGAAGTGGGCAATCCCTCAAACAGTTCTTCAGTCTTTCCATATTTTCTAACAATCTCCCCTTTTGGAAATTTATTGAACAAAATACAAAAAAAGTTGGAATCTGAAATAGCAATTAACAACTTGCTCCCCCTTAGCATATTTCCTTCCAATCCAACAATAATGAGTCATGGAAATTATACACAACCAAAGTAAACATCATCTATTCACCAAATAAAATCCAACCATCAAAAGTAGTAGAATCAAGATACAGTTCTCAAAAAACCATAAGTTCTAGAAATCAAAAGTAATACCTGAAGTAGAATTTGAATATCCCCTATTATATGCAACTCCCCATTATTTTCAGTCTCCCCCTTTTTGATTAAGAAGATTTCCAACTTACTCTTTGTCAGGAAGGGATATTAGATCAACACGACGAGCCTTCTACTACTTTGATATTCTTGATAGTTTTGGCTTCAGCATAGAGTTTGGCATTATGCTTATCGTTGGCTTCAATAAAAGTTGTAAGATTCTCAATCATCTTTTTACCAATATACTAGAGGAAATAGCCTCGGGGCCTAAGAAGTTGGCACATCCAGGGTCAGAGGTGTTTTTTCTTACTCAGCGTTATCATATCAATATTACTCCCCCTCGACAACATTATCACCTTTCCCCCTCAATTGGACTTATCATAATCAGACAATAATAGTTCATGACCTTTATTATCATTGTAGAGCTAACTTCATACCATTCTCCATATACATATATCTTTTAATGCAACTTACTATATTTGTCACGTAAAACTTTATAGCAAATTAGCATAAAATTCCATAACAACATTACAGACGCATGACTTGACATTATTTAGTGACCCTAACAAACCACTATTCCTAAGAAGTACATCTATGTCATGATTAGCAAAACTATTATCCTCTATGTTTTGTTCTTCTATAAAACACTTTTTAAGCATTGTAAGATACCTCTTCGAACAAGCAGCACTAAGGAAGACTTCATCCTTCTTCAAGATTTTATCTTTTTTTTATTGGTTGGTAATCTCACTTGCCATAATTGAATGTGTCCTCATCCATCAAGCTAGGTTGCGCCTAAGGAAGTGGACACTTCCCTAATGATCTCAACATCAATATTTGAGGTACCTGTCTTGACCTCTTTTGTACTGATAGGAATTGGATCTTTCTCACCATATTCTTTAGTCTTATCTTATTTTTTCTCTAATTTTTGAATGTTTGTGGTGAAAATATCTGTCTTTATAAGGCTTTCTAGAGAAGATGGTTCAACAATGATACCAGCTACATTATGTAAGATACTATCAATGGTAGACATCGGTTCACCTTGACTCGTGATCTCCTAGATTAGGACATCTATTCTCTTTTAGTGTGATATGTTTGGGGAAATAGGCACTTCATTGGTTGTCTCATTAGTTTTCTCAATAGGGAGATTGGATGTACCCTCTCTAACAACTTGTTGTAATTGTTGTTTCTTCTCATACTCTTTAGGAGATGAGATATTTACATGGGCCATAGTCAAAGAACAAAGGTTTGTTTGGACATTTATAGTTAGAAAAGTTGTCACTTCTTAAAAAAATCAAGTTCTCTCTAATATATGAATAGAGAAATATCTCTAAAAATTAATACCCACCAAAAATAAATTGGTTCTAGAAATTATTTCATAAACATCCACAAACCTGAACAAATCAATTAGCAGTATAATTATCTTAAATACATCAAACATTATCGTATGGACGCCTTCAATAATCAATCAACACACCTTATGCTTAACAAACTCCAACTGAGATTCTTAAGCTCTCAAACCTATTGAATCCAAGGCTTTTGTAAACAAATCAGCTAGCAAACTTTGAGTAGGCACACACTTCTTTCCATCTATGCTTTCACGATCATCTATATTCCCAACATAGTCAGCATCGTTGTATCCCACTAAGCATGTTGCACAATATTTAGTAAACCAAATGCCAAGATCAAATGTACCATCAACATACCTAATGATTTTTTTATTGGCACAAACACCAACACTAAAGCCCAAATTGGGCTAGTTAGTTTTGAGATAAAGTAGACTGCCAATCATGCTTCTGAATGTGGTTAAAGGAGTGGGAACTCCCTTAACATCTATGCAGAAAATTTTATAAATAGACATAGGTGTCCTGGTTGGCATAGAGTTCTCAAGCCCAAAATCCTTATGCTATAGCTCCAATTCTAATATGGTATCATTCTTTGTAATTGACTAATTGTGTCACCTTTTAGCAGTTATCAAAAGTACGAGCACCTTTCCTGATCTTCTCATTAGTTTTGGTAGTAAAAATACACTTGTCTTTTGTAAAATTAACAAGCACACATTGATCACATGGATGACTGATGCTCACTAGATTAGTTTTGAGATCATTCACCAACAACACAAGAGCAACCGCTATCAAAATACCATACTCCATCAATAGTGGACTTTAATAATCGATGTGAAACTAGCATACACCTAGTCTCCTTCACCCAAACTTGCTCATGCTTTCTCATAGTTGATGTGCCATAAGTTGTAGGCACTTCATTAGGCACTGTGCATCTCCACCTTAAATTGTGTAGCATCTTGAAACATCAAAGCCTTATAAGTTCAAGGGCTCCACAATAATGGAAAATCACCTTGTAAGGAGTGGTATTTTTCTTGATATGATTTATTAACACTAATTTCAAACATTCTCCCATCTCACCATATCCCAAACCTTCCTTGCTCGAATCTCTCCTTCTTGTTGCAAGGATTTCATTAAGTTTGCTATTTTTGAAGTTAAACTTTTCATGCATAAGTTTACTTTCAATAAGCCCTTTCTTAACCTTCGCAAGCTTGTAATGTTCTTCTGTGAGTCTCTTTAGCCTCAACCTGTTTAAGTAATATAGCTTTCTTATCTATCAACTATTTATTTTTCTGCAATAGTTGAGAATGGGTTTCATACACTTGCCCTTATTTGCTTAACATATCCTTGTAGGTCTTAAAAAACTCTTCATCAGACCTAATATCAAAGTCTCAGTCTGAGTCTTCATCATCCACTTTGGTAGTACCAACAACAAAACAACATAATTCATGTGATGGCCATCCTCTGAATCTGAGCTGCTAGATGAATTTTCATCACTCCAGGTCATGTAAAGATACTTTTCTTAGAGTGTTAGCACACTCAGAATAGATATGACCATAGATTTAATACTCATAGCACTAGACTCCTTTCTTTTTATCTTTGTCGGATTCCTATCTAATTACCACTCCTTTAAGTTTGTTTCTTAGAACATTTGTGCTAACTTTGAACTTATTTATTCTTATTGACTACTTCGTGAATGCTCTGTTAAAGTTTTTATGTGAGTAAGGCAATATGTTCCTGGAGTTTCTCAATTGTAGCATTTGGGAAGTCGTTACTCCTTTACCCACTTGGAAAGTAATAGTTCTCTCACACTTGTCTTGCTGCATTTGGCATCTTCAAGGTTCATCTTGAGAATTTGCAAAGAGCCAATAAGTTCATCAATTGCCAAACTTTCAAGATCTTTAGCCTCCTCAATAGCAGTAACCCTAATAGAAAAGGTTTCAAGAAGAGATCTCAACACCTTCTTAACCAATTTAGTATTTAAATATTACTCACCTAGAGCAAAGGTCTGTTTAACATATCACACATCATTGTATAAATCTCTCCAATGTTTAAGGATTATTACATTCTTAGCCTATTGAACCTGGAGGTTAGCATGATGTGCAGTTTCAAAGATATCCTAATCAAATTTAGCAACGGTGCATTTAGCAATCATCTTGAATTCCTGCAAGTCTACTCTACAAAAGATGGCATATAAACCTTTAGAGTTAGCATTAGCAAAATTTTCTCCTTTAATGTTTCATTGCATTTCTAGCTTAGCTAATTTCCCATTTTCAGTATCCATGTAATATCCTAATTTTGGGCTTAGTCAGAATAGTAGTTTCGTGACCACAAAATTTGAGATAGAAATAATTATTTTATGATTATTTTGATGATTATGATATGATTGCATGACTGTGTAAAAATTTCGTGATGAAATTCTATGCCTAAAGTGTTTAAATTGAAAGTAGAGCCTAAATCGAATAAGTTGTAAAATTTGCATTCTAGAAGTTTTTAGTATGAAATTGCATTGAAATATTAATTAGGAGGTCTTAAATAGCAATTTGACCAATTTTAAGTTCATGGACAAAATTAGGACATGGAAGGAATTTTTGAAAGTTTAGTAGTAAGGGCATTTTGGTCATTTAGGGGTAAAATGAATTAAAATACAAAATTAAAAGCCAATTTTGCTCAACTTCTTCATGGAGGATGAAATTAGCATGGGGGAAGCCATAGCTAGGGTTTTCAAGCTTTCCAAGCTCAATAAGCAAGGAAAACTGAAATTCGGGCTAAAATGGGGAAAATACCAAGTTGTGGACGAAATGGTAAAAGTAGCCATTTTCGCATACGAGGTAAGTTCATGTGTAAATAATGTAGCATAATTGTTATTTTTAAGTTATTGATGTTAATTATATGATATGCTGATTTTTAATCGTGAAATAATATGCTTTATGGTTAACGTTGAGTAATATGCAAATTATGTTTGCTACTTGATAAATATGAATTGCTACCGAGTATCGGTTTCGATATTCCGTGGAAGACGGCAAATGTCAGATCGAGGGAAAAAGCCCATTTGAACCTTAGGAATAGATTAGGATACAAGTGACATGTCACTAGGATGGTTGAGCATCCGAACTCGTTGAGTTGAGTCTGAGTTCACTTATGGATGCGAATGTTCGAACTCGTTGAGTTGAGTCTGAGTTAGTGAGATGTAACTAGGCATCCGAACTCGTTGAGTTGAATCCGAGTTCATTTATGGATGCGAACGTCCGAGCTCGTTGAGTTGAGTCCGAGTTCACTTATGGGCGGGTTACATGGTAGCTTGGCTACATATGCGGCACTTATGTGCAAACTTTCCATGTATCCGAATTATATTCCGATGTGTTCAACGGGTAAAGTTCTACTCAAATGGAGGAATACTAGAGATGAAAGGGACATATTGGTAAGTGTTGTGAGATGGATACTTTGAACATGTATATACTTAACCCTCAGGTTGAAAACTCGATATATCAACAATGTGGTAAGATGATAAATGAAAATATGACATGAATGTCTTGATGATGATTATGCAAATGATATTTTATGTTTGCTTATATGGTTATGTTACTTGCTATTTGCATGTGAACTTACTAAGCATTTATGCTTACTCCCTCCTTTTTATTCCTTGTAGTTTTGACAAGCCAGCTCGGAAATCGGGAACAGTCGGAGGCTCGCTCACACTATCCGTATACCATCTTGGCATAATGGCTTGTATATTTTGAGTATGGCATGTATAGCACTATAATCATTTTGTATATATGGTATTATGCTATGGTTATTGAGTGGTATGAAAATGCTTGGTAATGATTAGCCATTGGAATGGCTAATCATGATCATATTTGGTGTTATGTATGTCAAATTGCTAGCTAATCCATAGAAACCATAAAATAGGTAAAATTTACCATAAAATAGATTCAGACAGCAGTAGTGACGTGAATTTGAAAAATCACTAAAAATAGTATAAATGGAATTAAATAATGAATAAGTTATGGAATTGAATCTTGATGAGTCTATTTTCATATGGAATGAACAAAACAGGCATATAAATTATATTTTATGAGATATTTAAACTTTTGTGAAACAAGGCTAGAGTGATTTCTAGATCCCCTTTTCTGACTTTAAAAATTTATAATAAATTTTATAAAAATAATTAGAAGTTGTTATTTATATTTACAGATTCCTTATTGAGTCTAGTTTTAATAAAAATAAACCTCATAGTCATTGAAATTTTGTATAGGCAGATATCTAATTCGTAATACATAGAGGTCAGAGTAGTCAAACCCTAAAATAGGGGAGACTTAAACTAATAAACTGTACTATTTGGCTCAATCAAAAATTCTAGAAAAAAATTAGTAGATATAAATATGAGTCTAGTTTCATATAAAATTTACGGATCTTAATTTTGAGTTTCGTGACTCGAGATATGAATTTTTTAGCGACTGTGACGCAGATTTTCAGCTTGTCTGAAAATTTTAAAATTAAATTGTTTGAGCTGTTTAAGTAATGAATTAAGTCTGTTAACACCTCGTATTCGACTCCAGCGACGGTCTCGGGTACGGGGCGTTACAATTGGTGGTATCAGAGCAGGTTTAGTCAGTTCTCGGACTAACCTAGCATGTGTAAAAGTTTAGCTATACATGCCACTGATCTGTGATAGTGTGATGTCTTCCGACGCATATGAGTACCGTCTTATTTAGACAGGGTACTCTCCAACCGAGCTGCGCAGACCATGTTTAATATTATGTGAAGGTATTTGAGTAAAGTTATGATTATGATAAGTCTCAGTTCAGAAAAGTATGAATAAAAGTTTATGATGCATATGTGATAAATATCCATAATTGTTTAATGCTCATATGATGTAGTGTATGTGGCTTACTTGATAAGATGAATGGAAATGTCCTTGTCTTGATTGGACGTCGAATGTTGATGAATGCTAATGATATATAATTTTATGAGATAAAGGATTATAATGAAATGAACTTATCTATGTTAAATTGTTGGACTGAATTATATGATTGTAATGATATGTACATGATGATGCACGAAATGAAAGTTGTAATTGTGGTGCAAATATCTATGTTTGTTTGGCCTTATATGATGTCATGAGCATGACTTAATTTAATTAAATGATTGGATAAGTAAAGCTATCTAGAAAACATAGAATGTATGCATAACTATATTGTCTAAATGGGACAATAGGAAAATTTGTGTAAGCCAACATGAATGTTGCATTGCCTGAATGAATGACATGATTTTGATGATGTTGCTATGATGATGGAAGTTGTGTCATATGTGTATGTATAAGAAAGTCGAGTCAGAGGTCCTACAACCCCTCCCCCTTACCGAAGTGGTACTTATAATGGAATTTCATGAGATCCGTATTGAATAAGTCTCTGGTTGAGAACCCAAAGAGTTCACTGATAGAATAATTATAAGTATGATCAGAGATTGAAAATGAGCTGATAAGTAAAGTCAGAGACAGTAAAGTATCGGATTGACGTAAAGATTATTGGAGTTATGTACTGTCCCAATTAGAGAAGGAATTCTCTTTGGTAAATCGAATTACTCAGGTGCAAGGTTGAGAAAAGTGTAAATCAAAATTTATTCAGAATTGGCCTTCTTTAGTGAATGGTTTAATATGAAATTTGTAACAATGAGAACTAGTTGGGGAAATGATATTTGAAATGTGGACTATCCGAGTGTGTGATTATGATGGTGGACAGATTTAGCAGTCTCTTTTGAGATGTTCTATGTGTTTACCCGTTCTCAGAAATATTTCTATGGCTATTGATCTTCTAAAGAAATTTTTGTTATATGGGAATGTCTTCTAATTCTGGTGTTGGATGAAAGCATTGGTAATCTGACTGGTTATAATTTATATTGCTCTATTTCATCGGGTATTCTATTTCATTTCGTCTGATAAGAATTGATGAGAGAATACATATGATATTATGATTCAATTTCTTCTACTTGATGCTTCATCTGATATATATGTATGGGAAGATATATTGATCTTGTTATATTTGATTTCAGTGGGATTAAATGATGTTTTCTTTTGGACTTTCTTTTTTTGAAGAATTATCGGGGTATTCTATATTTTCTCTATGAGTTTGGTTTTCGATTCTCCGGCATAGTATCGTATCTTGGGTCTCTTTATTCTAGATTTCTTTATTCTGGGTTTCTCTATCTTGGATTTCTTTATTCGATTTTCTTGTTATCTTTATTCCATAATTTGTCAATTATGACTCATGTTCGAAGTGCGTTCTTCATCTCGTGATAATCATGTCAAATATGACTATACTTCTAATTTGATCTTGGTAATGTGGTGATTTTAGTATTGGGGTTTTTTTTCTAATTTACGTGTAAGGATTTGACATCGAGTAAAGGCATAAGTGATAAAAGTACGAGTTTGATCGGTATGGTGAATTATTTATTTGAAAGATTTTATGTGACAATTATGTCGGGATTATTTTTCCCAAGTCGATAATAGAATTTCATTTTTTCTTGATCAAAGAGTAAATAGTCTGAACGAGAAGTGTATATTTATTAGAAAGAGTTGGATATTAGTTAAAGTCACTACGAATGATAAGGTTTTCGTTTTGTGAAAGCTGAAAAGTTTATTATATGTTGACAGAGTTTTGATAGATGAGAATATTGGTAACTGAAGCGTCTGAACTAGACTAGTCTACATTGAGTAAAAACTTCTTGACTTTCAGTAATGTACTACTGTATGAATTGTGATGTGTTTCAAGACAGTGAGGTAATGTGATAGTTTAGAGCATTCGATGTTACATAAAATCTAAATTGTTAAAGAGGTTAAAGCCGAGCATTGGGATCTATCAAAATTATCCTTGCCAGTGTTGATATTGGGATGAAATGAGAAGGATTATTCTTGAGGCCATATCAGAATTATTTCTATGGCGGAAAGAGGAAAATATGATGTATCCTATTGTTAAATGTTTGGCGAGATCTATAAATCATATCGGTATTGAATGAATTACTACTCATCAGATTCATGGAATTTTAGGTCTCTTTGATTGTTGGATTTCTTGGAATTCCGGTCTCCATTAATCAAGTTGAGATCCGGGTTTTATGTCATGATATCATGGGAAATTGAGAAGGGTTGAAAATTTAAGAACAGTTGAGAGTTGAGACTGTAAGCTTTCAGATCATATGAGAAATTAAATAGATGTATTGGAGGTACAGCCTAAGTGAAAGTTCTTCGACACCGAATATGAGATTAAAAGTGAAGACCACTTTTCCGGTAAGATTTTCGAGGACGAAAATCCTTAAAAGGAGGGGAGAGTTGTAATATCCTGATTTTGGGCTTAGTCGGAATAGTAGTTTCGTGACCACAAAATTTGAGATAGAAATAATTATTTTATGATTATTTTTATGATTATGATATGATTGCATGACTGTGTGAAAATTTCGTGATGAAATTCTATGCCTAAAGTGTTTAAATTGAAAGTAGGGACTAAATCGAATAAGTTGCAAAATTTGCATTCTAGAAGTTTTTAGTATGAAATTGCATTGAAATATTAATTAGGAGGTCTTAAATAGCAATTTGACCAATTTTAAGTTCATGGACAAAATTAGGACATGGAAGGAATTTTTGAAAGTTTAGTAGTAAGGGCATTTTGGTCATTTAGGGGTAAAATGAATTAAAATACAAAATTAAAAGCCAATTTTGCTCATCTTCTTCATGGAGGATAAAATTAGCATGGGGGAAGCCATGGCTAGTGTTTTCAAGCTTTCCAAGCTCAATAAGCAAGGAAAACTAAAATTCGGGCTAAA
This sequence comes from Gossypium anomalum, assembly GCA_025698475.1. Classification (NCBI taxonomy): domain Eukaryota; kingdom Viridiplantae; phylum Streptophyta; class Magnoliopsida; order Malvales; family Malvaceae; genus Gossypium; species Gossypium anomalum. The sequence goes on from CM046964.1 coordinate 68,162,979, forward strand.
ATGGGGAAAATACCAAGTTGTGGACGAAATGGTAAAAGTAGCCATTTTCGCATACGAGGTAAGTTCATGTGTAAATAATGTAGCATAATTGTTATTTTTAAGTTATTGATGTTAATTATATGATATGCTGATTTTTAATCGTGAAATAATATGCTTTATGGTTAACGTTGAGTAATATGCAAATTATGTTTGCTACTTGATAAATATGAATTGCTACCGAGTATCGGTTCCGATATTCCGTGGAAGACGGCAAATGTCAGATCGAGTGAAAAATCCCGTTTGAACCTTAGGAATAGATTAGGATACAAGTGACATGTCACTAGGATGGTTGAGCATCCGAACTCGTTGAGTTGAGTCCGAGTTCACTTATGGATGCGAATGTTTGAACTCGTTGAGTTGAGTCCGAGTTCGTGAGATGTAACTAGGCATCCGAACTCGTTGAGTTGAGTCTGAGTTCACTTATGGATGCGAACGCCCGAGCTCGTTGAGTTGAGTCCGAGCTCACTTATGGGCGGGTTACATGGTAGCTTGGCTACATATGCGGCACTTATGTGCAAACTTTCCATGTATCCGAATTATATTCCGATGTGTTCAACGGGTAAAGTTCTACTCAAATGGAGGAATACTAGAGATGAAAGGGACATATTGGTAAGTGTTGTGAGATGGATACTTTGAACAGTTATGTACTTAACCCTCGGGTTGAAAACTCGATATATCAACAATGTGGTAAGATGATAAATGAAAATATGACATGAATGTCTTGATGATGATTATGCAAATGATATTTTATGTTTGCTTATATGGTTATGTTACTTGCTATTTGCATGTGAACTTACTAAGCATTTATGCTTACTCCCTCCTTTTCATTCCTTGTAGTTTTGACAAGCCAGCTCGGAAATCGGGAACGGTCGGAGGCTCGCTCACACTATCCGTATACCATCTTGGCATAATGGCTTGTATATTTTGAGTATGGCATGTATAGCACTTTAATCATTTTGTATATATGGTCTTATGCTATGGTTATTGAGTGGTATGAAAATGCTTGGTAATGATTAGCCATTGGAATGGCTAATCATGATCATATTTGGTGTTATGTATGTCAAATTGCTAGCTAATCCATAGAAACCATAAAATAGGTAAAATTTACCATAAAATAGATTTAGACAGCAGTAGTGACGTGAATTTGAAAAATCACTAAAAATAGTATAAATGGAATTAAATAATTAATAAGTTATGGAATTGAATCTTGATGAGTCTATTTTCATATGGAATGAACAAAATAGGCATATAAGTTATATTTTATGAGATATTTAAACTTTTGTGAAACAGGGCCAGAGTGATTTCTGGATCCCCTGTTCTGACTTTAAAAATTCATAATAAATTTTAAAAAAATAATTAGAAGTTTTTATTTATATATAAAGATTCCTTATTGAGTCTAGTTTTAATAAAAATAAACCTCATAGTCATTGAAATTTTGTATAGAGAGATATCTGATTCTTAATACACAGAGGTCAGAGTAGTCGAACCCTGAAACAGGGGAGACTTTAACTAATAAACTGTACTATTTGGCTCAACCAAAAATTCTAGAAAAAAATTAGTAGATATAAATATGAGTCTAGTTTCATATAAAATTTACGGATCTTAATTTTGAGTTTTGTGACTCGAGATATGAATTTTTTAGCGACTGTGACGCAGATTTTTAGCTTGTCTGAAAATTTTAAAATTAAATTGTTTGAGCTGTTTAAGTAATGAATTAAGTCTGTTAACACCTCGTATTCGACTCCAGCGACGGTCTCGGGTACGGGGCGTTACAATCCATCATTGGTGGTTCCCATCTAGAAAGAACAACAAGCCAGGCCTTCTCACTACTGGATTTAATATAAGCTTTCATGTGAGCTTTCCAAAAGGCATAGTAGCCAATTTCCAACAACGGGGGATGTGAGGTAGATGATCATTCCTTAGCTTGAATCTAGCAACACAAGGAATCTCCACTAGCTACATTATGTCGCAAGCTCTAGAAATAATTGTTGGCCCAAATAGTTGTTGTAACCTAATTTATGTGCTTAGAGAAGTGGGCACTCCTTCAAACATTGCGAAATAAAGAATAAAATAGGAGATAGCAAAGTTTGTTTATGCAGTTCAGTTTACCTACGTCTATGAATCCTAGCTCAATGAGAAGTCTCCACTATCTCTAAACACTTACAACAAGTGATCTTAAATCTATCACACCCCAGTGACAATTTCCTCACTTTTGTACCTTTGAAGACTAGAACCCATACCACCAAATTCACCTTTGTGAACTTATCATGTAAAACAACAACATAAAGGTTTTACAATCAAATGAACTCTCACAAATAATATTCCTCACTTGAACAAATTAAGTGCTCTCAAATCATTCTAAAATCACAGATCAAATGTAACACCCCAAACCCGGCCTAGAAGTCTAGACCGAATCCGAAATGCTACATTGATCACCGAAGTGACCGTAGGAAAATTCTACAAAACAACTCTTTTCAGCAAACCAAAAGTACTTAAAACCATTTAATAACCAGTCAATAGGATTTACAGTAAAACTCAATGTAGAACCCGAAGTAAATGTACGAATAAAATTCTAAAACAGAAGTTGTTCCACAGTATTATAAAGTCTTACAGTTCAAATAACCCAAATAGTAAAATTATAACTGAAAACAAAACTGATAATTTATTAGTTTACGAGACTGTCCGAGACCTTCGCGTACCCAGTCTAGCAACAAAAATCAAAAAGGTGCCTAAAAGGGAAATAGGAGAGGGGGGAGCTACAGGAGCTCAGTGTGAGATCAAACTAATTAGCTAAAAGCGTAAATGCAGATCTGATAAACTCGAAAATAGTTCAAAGAACGGAACATAATTACGGAGCGACTATATCAAGACAGGCCATAGGTAACTTTATAGTCATATGGCTCTGTCAAACCCAATATCGAAAATTCTCCAAAGTCACAAACTGGACCTAAGCCTTTTTTCAGAATCAGAATCAGTTGGCCTTAGCCCATCACACAAGGTTTCCTTAGGCACGAAAGCCTTTCAGTCGAATAATGCGTTTGGACTTCTCAGTCAATCAGACAGTCAAATATTTCAGTCAAACAGTCAAACAAATACTGCAGTTACAAAATCACACATATGCATATGAGTGCAAATGAGTTATAAAATAACCCACCCATCCAACCAACACACCATCTCCTTCCAACCCTACACATCTTGTGGGGATTTAATCGACTCACCCATCCCTGCACTCCGAATAGGACCTCAAAAAGCCCATCCAACCTTATACACCATATAACATCATCTCGAGTTGCCCGACAATGATAATCATCAAAATTGTCCTTGACCCTCAGGGAATTGAGACAGCTGACGATCCTCTGGGTATTAGGGCTATCAGTAAGCTGTACGGTGCCATGTGAAAGACTGCGGTATAGACATGCAGTATGAGCTGCCAGATCAGATATATTACGCAGCAAAGCTAGCGTATAATCTGTAGTGTGTAATGTTGTAAACCGCAACACAGATCTACAATACAATTGCCAGATCAGATAGTGGTACGTAGCATAGCTAACATACATGCGGTACAGTGCAAGGTGATAATCAGCTATACTGTTATCAGTAATGTCCACAACCCTCAGGGTATTGAGACAGCCCACGACCCTCTGGGAATTGGGGCTATCAGAATGCAGATAAATTGCCAAATCGTAAATCTCCCTTCTCTTCAACATCCCACCCCAGAAGCTTTGTTTGCAGATGTATGTTGCACTAACTCAGAATTCCAGTTTCAGACATTTAATCAGAACAACCATTCACATTCAGTTAGACAGTATAGAACCAGACATGTGCACACACTCATAACTCGAATTCAGTATCAAGCTTGTCACACAACCTATCACATATGACACACATATCAAGTCTAGATCGGACTCATAATTACCCTCAGTAAAGCTCAGTTGAGGGTTGGAACCCACAGAGTCACAATTACACTTAAATCAACATAATACAATAATTTCGCAAGTTAGAACCACATGGTCGTGTGCCCCGGCCGTGTGGAATTGCCCAGGCTATGTGAGGGTTTACACGCCGATGTGTATGCCTCACACACCCATGTGAAGACCCCACACACCAGTATGGAGGGGGCACATACCCATGTGAACAACCCGTGTAACTCACTGTCCAAAAATGCTAAAAATTAAGAACAGAGGAGACATAGCCGTGTGGAGTTCTCACACGCCCGTGTGGGACACATGGTCGTGTGGCTCCAAAACTCACCTAAAACCTTAATCCCAAACCCACATGCCCGTGTGCCTAAGGGACACGGCCGTGTGAAGGAAGTTCGACAAAAATCCCCAAATTGCACTTAAATTTTACTCGAAACCCTAATTCCCAAATCCACACAGCCAAGTGCCATATGGCCATCAGAGAGGTCACGAAACCACCCCAAAACAACCCCAAAACCATCATTTTAGCCACCAAACTTGTCCCTAACCTTTGCCCTATCAACAACCACCAAAGAGTGACGATTTCTCATCACTTCCATCGACTAAAAACCCAAAATCAATGGGTTAGCATTCAATTAAGAAAAGCCGAAAATAAATGTTCGCAAACAAAATAAATAGAAAAGGAAACTGTCATCAAGTTTCAAATCCCACACTTATTTTGATGACGGAGGAGACGACAGAGGAGCAAAAAAATCGAAGCCTTTTGACCCCACAACACTACCGATCCAAAAAGCAAGAAGAAGAAAACAAGAGCAAAAACCAAAGAAGAAAAGAACAAAAAAATAACGTGCCAAATAAAAGAAAATAATAAATAAAATAAATGATAATATTACTAATAAAAATAAATAAAACAATTACTTTAACTTAAAACAGAAATACTAAAACATTTTCTAAAACGCCCACACAGGGACTCAAACTCAGAACTTAGATACAAATCAACACACTCACAACCACTAGACCAGCAGGCCCATTCTTGTCACTAAACTGCACAACTTTACTTATGTGTGCAACCTTCCCACTATCCCTACACTCAAAACCCAGAACTTCTAGGCCCAAAATTTGGGGCATTACATCAAATTCTTTATATCTCTATATCGAAAACTTAGCTAGTTTTGCCGAAAATACGATTTCACCACTCAAATCTTGTTTCTAAACCTTAATTTTGATCCTAATCTTCCTAAATATCATCTAATTAAATATTTAAACCTTCAATTTTGTCAAATTTCATGGATCTTATTCTTTCAGAAAAATTAAGCCAAAAGAGCTTTAAAGTAAAAAGATCATTCAAATTTTTCAAAATTACTTAAAGATTTGTTAAATTAGGATTAAGAACCTTCTAATAGGATCAAAATAATTTGAAAAGAGCATTGGAACAGTACTTTAACTCAATAAAATGGTATCCACCATTTTCAAGCTTGAAATCAGCTTAAAATCAAATGGTCTATTGAAATTGTGAATTAATTGCCTAAAACTCAATTTAAAAAGCTAACACACTTATTTTAATCATGAAAAGTCAGAATGTTACCTCAATTTTGCAAAATAGACGAGCTACGAACATAATTCGAGTTTGAACATGTGAAAAACTTTAGAGAAATTGAGGATGAAATCATAAGTATTCTTTAAAATTGAAAGGATATTTTGTGTTTGGAGAGCTTAGGAAAAAGGGGATGAACTAATTTCAGAAGGAACACAAGAATTTTTGATTGGAAATTTTTTTTGAAGAGATGAAGAATGAGAGGGAAGAAACTTGGGCGGTTTTAAATAGCCAACCAAATTTTAAAAATTGGGCATTTGCCCCTTTGACCACCTACAGTTCTTTTCCTTTTCCAAATTAGTCATTGTTTCTCAACTAAAGCCAATTTCAAAATTATTTTTGAATTAAGTCTCGTTTTTAAAATACGTTTTAACCAAATTAATTCCTGAACACTTAGTTTTAATTTCTTAGCCTAATTTTTTTAATTCTATTTTTTTATTTTTTTATTTAATTGTTCCTAATTAATTAATTATCTAACCTAATTACAATTTTTAGTTCACCAACCCCCAATTTACTAACCCGATTCCACTAACCTAATTTTTGGGATGTGATAGTAGTGGCCACTAACCAGGGGCAAGGTATCGGTACCTTGATATGGAATTGTAGCAATGCAACTATTGCCATGTTTTGATACCTATAAGTTGTGTATCAGAACCGATGTCCCCTAGAGCAAAAATAGCCTAAAAACACTTAAAAGCATGCTCAAAAAAATCATAATGTGTTAATAAGGTGCAAATTATTCTTAAAAAAAAATTAAAATTTAAACCCACATTCATCACAAGAACATGCTCAACAATTTTGAAGATTCAAAGTGTAACATATAAATCATCAAATTTAAATGCATTTATCACTTATTAAACACAGAACAAATAATTTCAAACTCTTCAAGGGTCTAAGCCTTTATATACATGCCATTACACTAACATATCTAGACAAGATTACATGTTTTACCCTCTTCAATCTTCCAGTGGTGATGCGATGCTCCAAAATCACAAGTTTAAAAATCTCAAAAAGCATCTCACTTATGCATTTAAACAACTAGTGCGATAAGCTTAGAGAGCTTAGTAAGTACACAAGGATTTTCTTAGCCTAGCATTAATTCATTAGTAGGTTGAACCTTTGGTAAATATTAGACATAAATTCATTTAAGCCACATTTTATTAAAGCTTTACTCTATAGCTTTTGTCAACATATCATTAAGACTCAATTGCTTGGAATTAGTTCGTTCATTTATTTTAAATTCATAATTAGGGTGGTTACCTCTTATGATAATCTTACTCTTAAAATGAACATTCATTCATAGTATTATGGTTCTCACTTCCTTTATCCGAGACATGCATTTTAATAATTTAGCCACTTAGCTCTTTTGTTAATGCACCAGTCTTGTAACTCCCATTACAAGGTCTCTTAATTCATTTTATGCACATAGTAACAAATATTAAGTTCATCAATTCCACTTTCCCGTTAACCAAGTGTTTAATCACTTTGTTTGAAACACATTATTTTACTTATCAGTTCCACCCTTAGAACTTATCAATTCATTTGACTTATAGTGTTTCATGTTCATAACCAAATCAAATTTTCATAAATTTTAATTCATTTCATCCTTAGTAAACCATAGTAAGAAAAAAAATTGTATACATGAGACCTCGACCAAAAATACCACAAAAAAATAGCACTCTAGAACGCTACCAACAAAACACACCAAAGATGGATCTATAATCCACATAAATGCTATGCCCGAAGGCATCTTCTAAAAACACACGCGCTAATTAGTTTCTATGCATGCCAATTGTATCCTCAATCACTAATTTTACAAGGGCATTTCACTTATTCATCACTCGCGGACTTTTCAAATTTCACATAATAATCACTTATACACATGCATACATCAATATTTCAAATATATAGTAGAACACTTGTACAAAGTGTTTGACAAACAAGTTTAGAAAACAATGTTCCTAGGCATAATGAAAGTTAAATTTTTTTCCTTTAAAATTGAGCTATTGTGATATTTATAGCAATAAACATTTAATCGAAAGTATACATGTGCTTTGTATGAGGCAGTGAAGTCAATATTGGCCTTCTATCAAATAGTATTCTTCGCTATTCTTGAACCAAAAATTGCTTTAAGTGTAGGCTTAAAGTGTCGTGAACCAATTGAGCAAAATGAAAACTTTATTAACTTTTAGTAGGAAAGTTAATTCTCTCTATAATTGGACTTATGCATTTTTCCCAAAAAATAAAATTAATTCTATAAAATAAATCACCACTATTTTCTGACGGAATAACAATGTAGAATAGTGTGTGTAAATAGCTCAACACATAGTTCCCATTTATTGAGAATTAATACAATAGTTTTGTTCAACACTTATTTAAATAGAAATATTTCTACTCTAAGTAGAAGACATGTGGCGCATTGGCATGCCTTAATAAATAATAGGGTTTGCCACCCCTTGGACTCCGTAAGGCCTAGTTGGGCTTTTTATGTATTGGGTCCAATTATATGTGTTATCTATATTTTTATTCAACACTTATAATTTATTCAACTCAACATTTATCTTCTATTTTCCAAAATATTAATTAATTAAATTAACTAAATTGGTTTCTCAATTAAAATATTTTTTTCAACCCAATTTTAATTTTATTAAAGTCATGATAACTTTACCATAATAGAACCTATGAGAAAAATATATTTAATTGATTTATTCAGCAAATCAATGATGACTAATTAATTTAATTCTCACTTTAAACTTCAATTATTTAATTACGATTAATGAAATAATAATTCGAAGAACTTAAATAAATTTCTAAGTCATATTTTGTACTTAGCGAGAAAATGCATTCACTACAAATAGTTATACATGCAACCTATTTCTCTTACTCCATCGTTTTCATTCATTTCATATTATTGGTTCTATATGCAATTCATTTCTGATTATCTTAAGCTAGCAGAGGAACTGACTGGACTTATATAATTAGGGCTCAAATAATTTGTAATTAAGTTCCGACTTTTCGCCTGTTAATTAAAATATTATTTTTTCATGAAGTCATTCCACTAAAGTATCATGACTGAGCTCTCCCTTATTATATATCATTACGAAAGCTACTCAATAAATGTTTGTCCAATGATCTTGTCATAAGTTCATTACCCTCATAGGATATCCTTAATCTCTTTATGATAAATCTGTTCTTCCAATATAATCCTATTTTATCTCAAAGTAACCATTACATCTTTTAATGACTTGTGGCCACCTTAATTTCCACCTATCATATAATATCAATGAATGGATATCATTTACCCTTTATTATTAGAATATGGATTCCTCTATTGTGGAATGATGTTACATCCTGTAGAAGTCGTATATCCAGTGTATCAACTTTGGTTCCATATCTATTTGAACTCAGGCTTTCATTTACATCAAAGTATACAAGTCAAGCAAACATAGTTCATCATTCACTCAGGATTAAGGTATGCCACACTATGAATGTCACAAGTGAATGAATCCATAAACGGATCTAGGATCTATTATACTTAGGTCTCGTCCAATGTACTGTCAGCCCAATCAGTCACATCTATGTCTCTATCTTTTGGGAGTCATCCGCTCTTATAACCAAGACAAGGTATCTCCCCAATTGGACTTGATAGATGAAAAATTAATATTTTAATTGATTTGCTCAATTTCGATTAGACTAAGGACATGTTTAGATTATCTACTAATATAAGTTGTCTTTCCATATTACGATCCGACCACATAATACCGCTTAGTATTAATTAAATGTTAGATAACTAATTAGTCAATATTTATTTTCATTTTTATTTCGTGCAAAACTCATTGAGGACAATATATGAAGATATTAATGATATTGATGGATATTTTATTAAACTAATTTGTTCGAAAAATTACAAGTACGTATAGATAAAATCACTACACTAAAGGCACTAGATCCCAACACAAAGTTGGTTGAGTAATTTCAGTTAGCTTATTAATTTGTTTCACATGCTCACTTCAAAATTTCCACTTACTATTAAGGTAATAATATCACCCTTTATCATTCTTATCCATGTAACTTAGTTCATTGCTAAAATTCTTCTGTTTACGATATCTCATCTCGTTGTATCGGTTTATAAAACTCAATTTTATGTAACTAAGCCAAATTTCATAAATTCCATTATGTTTCCTCCAATTGTCATAACCTACTAGGACACTTGAGTCCTCTTTTTGTCTCATCACTTTTTTATACTCCATTCAAGATACTTAATACCTCAAAGTTCTCATAATTTATACTTATCCTCCATAATCATTAATAATCCGTGCATAAATTCTCATTTAGGACATTTCCGATAAAAATGAAAATTTTACACTTTAATCCTTAAAGTTTTATTTTCTTTCATTTCATTCCTCAAATCCGCTTTCTTTGCACTTACTTCTTTGGTTCTATAACAAAGTATTAATGCTATAGAGCTCGCTTCTTTTTTGGAAATTTTGTACTTTGGGTCCTCATACTTTTTAAATTGGTAATTTGGTCCATTTTACGACAGTCTCATATTCATAATCGTTTTTTGAAATTTCCTTTTTCCTCAAACCCAATTAATTCCTCAATACTTCATTTATTGATCTGTTTAAAATTTCGTTGTATCAAGATGGGAAATAATGTCATTTATTGTACTGAAAATTTAGAGCGTGAAAACAAATATCACATTTGGACATTTTATAAAAGTAAATAAACCAAATGTGACTGTTTTACCCCATTTTATTTTTCTAAATTATTAAAATATTTTATTAAATTTCATTTTTACCCCTTTCTGCCATGTCCAAAGTTGTCAAATCAAACTCTTTGCCCTCCCATTAAATAATGCAGCATATATGTGAGTGTGTGTGTGTGTGTAAAACATATATATGAAGCTTAAATTGTCGGCAATTCCCCTATGATGAATAGGCTAAGTAGCAACGAAAGTTGTAGGGTGAATTCTTTCATGGACCTAATAATAAAGCTTTTGGGACAATCGTTTACTTTCGAAAAGAATTCTCTCACTAAAGGTCTAATTTACCCTATTTTGAGACTAATCTCAGCTTTTGCACTGTTACACCAAATTAAGATGTTCATCACGCTATCTATGATATCAACATTATACAACATTTGTTTAAAATCGATTTGGATCACCAATTTTTACTTGGACGAAATTATACCTTGTTTTGAAGGATAAAAACTTTCCCTATATGTATTTAATTTTTACCGTATTCTTTTTAATAATCTCATTATAAGTTTTGAATATATTTTCTCTTTTTTACACTATACATAAAACTACTCATAACCCCTCATCAACTCATAAATAGGAGGATAATGCGCTTCAGCGCACTATCATGTCAATCGAGTTAAGATTCAATCGGCAGTTTTTAGGGTAAAAATTAAATTAAATTATCTGTATGACAATCATATAATATAAGCTCACATAATTTTAATTAGAGATAACTACCAAAATTATACATGAACTATGATTTAATGTGCAATTGTATACATGAACTTTTGATTTTGATCCAATTCTTGTAAATTATTAACACAATTATTGATATAATATTATTTTATGTTTATATATTGCATGCATAAATAATTGTATTTATCTAATATAAAATTAAATTAAAGTATTTATTTCTTTAAATGTGTATGATTAAATCAAAATCAGTATTTCAAATATACATTTGAACTACAATTAGAGTTTCATATGTAAAATTCTACCAAATTAAAGTTCATATATACAATTACACATTAAATCAAAATTCATGTATAATTTTAAAATTTATCCCTTTTAATTACAATCATAAATATAAATACAATACATGTTTTAAATACATTAGTTTGTATTTAATATATTCAAAGGTGGCGGTATTAGAGAAAAGTAGAGGTTTTGACCCCAAAATTTATTAAATTATAGCTTAATCTCTTCAAAAATTATAAAATTATAAATTAATATAATAAATAAAATTTATTTTAATCTAAAATATTATTTATACAATGATAAAAACAAAACAACCTTGTTTGCTTCTAGTTAAAATTTTCCTAAAAATAATAAAATAAGAAAAATTAAAGAAAATAAATTAATTAGTCTCTGTACGATATGTCAAAGAAAAATATTGATCATTTTTATTAAAAAATTTATTTATTTCTACTATTAAAAATTAATATGATTAACGAAATAATCAAATAATGACATGTCACATATACATCATATTGATGTATAAAAATTAAATTTTAATAATAAAAATAAATTTATCTTTTAACAAAATAACTAGATTCCTTTTTAATACAAAGAACAATAATTAATTTACCAATTTTTTAATAAAAATAAATATAAAATCAACTTATAATAAAAATATATATGCGTATACAGTTAACAGTGAAAGTATTTTGAAGAGTCAGTCGATAAACAGTTCAATCTGAATTATTGTACAGCATGTGCCATCATTATATGCATAAACATCACGCAATGTATTTTTTTTTTTTTGGAATAAAGTACAAATATTTACTATTAAATTAAATACAATTTCTATAGTCATGGACAAAAGTGCTGTGAATCATAAATCACCCAACAAACTTCAAATTTGAAAATTCTAATAAATAATTTTGGCAATGCCAAATAAGATCAAAGAGTTTACTACATATGTAGTTGCAATAATTATATACAAATAGGAATCCAATTGCCCCATAAAAATTTAAATTTAAAATAGAAGAGAGAGAAAAAATTATTTATTTTATTCTGTTTTTAATGAATTATAAAAGGAGAGTAATACCTTAACGCGACTTGAACTTAAACCACACCTGAAACGGTGAACACTGTAACTATTGAAACAACAAAATGCAAATAAATTCTTATTATTACAAGTTGTGATGAATTAGAAGCAACCGTTTATTTTATGTTATTGATGTAACGTCAATTTTATTAAACCTAACAATATCTTTCATCAGCAAAAATGTCAGTTTTATAAGATGAATGTTTAAGCTTATGGGAGAGACTTCCTCAAAATCCCTAATCTTCTAAACCATAACCATCACTTTTACAATATTACACTGATTAATTTTATAAATATATATATATATATATATAATTGGTGAATTTTTTTAATTAAATAAAGAATATGCATTAACTTTTTTTTAATGATAAATAGAAAACTGGTTAAGCTTACTTGTTCATGGGTCAAAAAGTGGTTTCCAACCCTTAAGTAATATTAAATGCTAGGCTTTTTAAGGTTGAAAGTCTGATGGAAATTCTTTTCGAGGTTTCGGTGCTTTTTGTTTTTGATTTTACGTTTTCAAGCTTATTTTATCAAAATATATTAATTATTTAAAATTTTAAATCTTTTTATATTTTATCTATTATTATATTAAATTGTTTAAATATTTCTAAATTTTTTTTATAATAATATTAACACTTGAAATTAATAAACATTTTTTAAAATCACTTTTCTTAAGTTAACCCTAATAATAATATCAAACTGGCTGTTAGTAGCATTAAATTAAAAGCTAACGTTATATACTGACGAAAGCTCAAAACTATGGTGTTTGGTTTGGTGTTTTTCATGTAAATAATTGAATATATTAAAGTTTTGAATAAATATAATATGGGTATCGTAGAGGATCATATACTAGAAGTTTGATTATATTTTATTTATTTTACTCAAAAATTAAATAAATCAGTCCTTATACATTTGATCAAAGAGTAAACTGATCCTTTTTGTTAAAAATTTTATCTATTTTTATTGTTCAATACATGGCACACCATATGCCACTATATGGTTGTTCTATCGCCAATTTTTAATAGAAATCTAATGTACAATAATGAGTAATTTACTTTTTTTAAATGGAGGAAGTAAAATGCCATCTATCTCCTAGTACAGGAGTTTCCATGATACTTTAACATTTGATCAGTCAATAAAAACTTAAGCAATTTATTAAATCGGATTAAAACCATCACTTACAATAATTAAGAGGATGTAAATTTAAACGCGTTTATATATATAAATTAAGAGATTATGGGTAAAAAACATTAACAAATTAAATTATTAGTTATTACAGTTGACAAATATTTTTAGTTTATTAAATAAACCATATCCATCCTATGAAAAACTTATGAGTAAGAATGAAAAACTAGATTAATTTAGTGATAAAATTTAGAAAATAAAAACAAATCAGACTGACAAATGACAAGACATCCATTAATTTAGTCATAATCTCCCACTTTAATACTAATTAAGCTTGAAAATACATACTAGGACTAATAATAGTAGCAATAATGATTACTTCTATTTCATCTTCTTTCCCCAAAAAGGGAATATTACATAAAAATATATATATTAAATCTTCCTTAAATTACATAATTCCAAGATATTAGCAGCTAATCATTAAAAATTATACTAAAAAGAAGCCTTCTTTTTTGTACTTTAAGAAGGTTTATATAAATTAGTCTTATCAAACCACTACCAAACATTCATAGCTGCAAAATCATCTTAAAAAATTAAGACTTGAGCTGATGATTGGGTAGATGATATAATAAAATATAAAAAAGGATCTTATCTTATCAGATTTTTGTACCATAAAATTAAGCTTAAATTATTAGTATAAAGTTTATGGGATATGTTAAAATAATCTGATACCTGTTTGTTTTTTATTATCACTTTCTGCTTCTTCTTCACAGACACAACATGGAAACTAAAAAGGAAACATTACAGATTCAAAGGTTTTTAAGGTTTTGGAAAACAGAAACCATGGATGTTTATGATCCCAAAAACCCAGAATTCTAAAGAATATGGTGAAGGAAAAACAGAAAATAAAATAAAAACAATTTCTTTTTTGGATCAAAGCAGCTCTTCCCATGTTATATTCTCAACAGTCATGATCAGAAATTAAAGAGAGAAAGAAAAAAGAACAGCTAATAAACAAGTACTTAATCTAATCTAACAGCTTATTATCTCCTCATTAAAAAGAAAAAAAAAAGATAAAAGTTGATTATCATGATAAACATGATTAAGAGGAAGAAGAGCCATTAGTTCCAACGTGAACAACACTATCAGTTTCAAAGTGATGGTTGAGATTCTGACCATTGTTGTTGTTGTGGTGATGGTGGTCTTCATGGCTGAGTCCATTCTCAATATTGTTGTTATTCCCAGTTTCTCCTCCATTAATGGCTTGATCTTTCTTCCCAAAAGTGTTCTTATTGTTATGCATCCAAACTTTTAAAACCCCTCTATCAACCCCAACTTCACTGCAAAACTCCTGGATAGCTTCTTCATCTCTTTTCTGAATCTTCCACCCAACTTTCTGAGCGAATTCCAACATCTTATCTTTCTGAAACTGAGTGAACTTTGTTCTGAATCTTTTCTTTGAGTGGGAACCCAGATTTGTGGTGTTTGGGGTAAGGGTTCCTAAGCCTTGTAAATGAGAGTTATTTTGATGGTGGTTGTTGTCTAATGCACCAGCTAAACCACCTGAAAGGGCTAAAAGCATGTGAGGAGCTGAAGGGTAGTAAGATGATGAGATCGGTGGTGGGGAAGCTGAGTTTGGACTACGATGTGGTGCTTGACTTGCTGGAGGCGGTGGATGGTGACGGTGGTGAGGCTGATATTCTATAGTAGCGGTGGCTGTTGTTGTGGGTGGTGGGTCATCTGATTCTCGGCGGTGGAAGTTGCGGTGGCAACCACAAGCTGCACACTTGAGGGAAGTTGGGTCGGATGGGGTGGCTGATGGGGAAGGCATGAATTCACCACAGCCGTCTAAAGCATGTCCACCCAAAGTGGCTGCATGGTTCTTGAGGCATTCCTTGTAGGTCACCACTATGGGCGGCGCATGGTGGAGGTAGTGGTGGTGAGGTTGGTGGCGCTTGAGAACACCGTTAGTAAAAGATTTGGGCTTGGACGGATGGATCCGAACTGGTGTTTCGGTCTCTGGGTCGGGTGATTTGGGTGTTGTGGTGCTTAGTGGAGGGGTGCTTGTAGGGGCTATTTCCATGGCTCTAACATCTAGAGTCAACAAAAACTCCTAAACTTAATGGGGATTATAAAAAGATGGGATGAAATTGAATTTAAAATAGGGTTTCCAGTATGGGTTTTGTGAGAATTTTGATACCATGGAAGAAAATTAAGAAGATTGGAGTTGAAAAAAAACAAGAAACAGAAAAGGTTGGGTGTTTCTTCTTTGTTTGTTTGGAGTGTATTGCTTGGAAAATGAAGGGAAAAAGAGGAAAGGGCGGAGGCGGAGGCGGAGGCGATGGTGTTTGTGGTGGTGGTGGTGGAGGAGGAGGAGGAAGGAGGACTGTTGATAATAAAAAATCTGTGGTTGTGGTTGCCCTTCTTAACCACTTGAGCTTTTAACCAGAGTTCTAATCCATGGTTAAGTTGTCGACCCCTTTAGGGTTAGATATGTTTGTGTAATTAATACATACATACAAAAATTTTATTTAGGAAATTTTTAAACTTAACGTAATATTAGAACCATGACGCATACTATTAGACCGTAGTGAAAATTAGTTTTGGGTTTAAATTTTTTTTTAAAGTTAGTCCTTGAACTTCTAAATGTTCTTACATTAGTACTTCAGTTTTTTTTTATCCTAGTTAGTCCTTGAAAATCTAAAGTTCAATCTTTAACGTGAGAACAATTTTTAAGTTTAAGACTTAATTTAAATAGAAAAAAGTTTAAACCCCATAAGAAAAATTATAAAATCTAGATCAGAATATGAAAACAATCACCAAATTTAAATACTAAGAAAAAATACTCAATATAGAAAAAATTATCTAAAGCCCAAATAATCATTTAACACTTAAAAAATTAATAAATATATAGCAAGTTTTAATTTGAATTATCGAAAATTTTTACTGTGTATTAAAGATAAATCTAAAGTTAAATATAAGAAAATTTAGGTTGTATTTGCCATTTTACGAGTGATTCTTTTTAACAAGTGATAATTATATTTTCCTGTGAGATTAATATACTTAGGTTATATATATAATTGAAAATAGGCTAGTTTACCCGTAAAAAAGGATTTAATTTTATAAATAATTATTTAATACATGAGTAGTAGAGCTTTTGAGTTCACCTAACTTTCATAATTTTTTATTTTCATCACCGAAAAATAAAAATTTGTTAATAGAGCATTGTGATTACAAAAACGTTCCGCCATTGATTCAATGTTATTGTAGACTTATTTTAATTTAAAGGCAAATTCTAAGTTTATATATTTTC
Source organism: Gossypium anomalum (assembly GCA_025698475.1). Classification (NCBI taxonomy): domain Eukaryota; kingdom Viridiplantae; phylum Streptophyta; class Magnoliopsida; order Malvales; family Malvaceae; genus Gossypium; species Gossypium anomalum. The sequence continues at coordinate 68,179,764 of CM046964.1, forward strand.
TAAAGTATGCTCTAACGATATCTAGTGCCTTTAGTGTAGTTTCTTGTCATATGCACTTATAATTTTTCAAATAAATTGGTTTAATAAAATTCCACCATTCACAATAATATTGTAACAGTCCACTTTAGACCCTAGTCGGAACAGTGGTTTCGGGACCACATATTCGAGTCTGAAAAATGTTTAAATATTATTTTCCGTGTTTATTATATGTGAATTAGTATGTGTGAAAGCTTCATATTAAAATTTGTTCATTTGTGTGCTCAATTTGATAAAAGGACTTAATTGCGTAAAATGTAAAAGTTATGTGCTAGTAGTTAAAGTGCTTAATTGCCATGACTTATTAATTATAAAGTCCTTATAATGTTATAAAACCATTTGAAGAACGGATGGACCACTATGCCTAGAGTTAGTGGAATTTTAATATTAATTCATTAAGGCTAAAATGGTAATTGTATTATTAAATCAATTATAATAAAACATAGTGGAAATAATGGCCATTTTATCATCTTCATGGCCGAATGAAGAAAGGAAAAGAGCTAAAAATAGGGTTTTGATATTCGGTTCTTGTGTGGCCAAATTGAGGTATGTGTTTTACTTGGTTTTTAATGATTTTTAAGTTTTTGTGATCATTGTTAAGTGTTTTAACTAGCCCATGCTTAAATTCATGGAATTGTTGATGATTTGATGAGACGCCATTGATGAATTCATGAGTTTTGTGATGTTAAATGATGAACTATGAAAGTTTAGTGCTTGATATACATGTTTTGTAAAGTGATTTTGAGTAAAAATGCATATTAGGGATTAAATTATAAAAGATGATATTTTGAGGGACTAAAATATGAAATAAATGAAATGTATGGACTTGTATGAGAACTATAAAAATTCGGTTAAGCTTGTGTCCAAGCAAATTATGTGTATTTTGTGATTTTGTGATTTAGGGACTAAAGTGTCAAAATGTAAAAATATTAGGGCTAGTTTACAAAATGCCCCAAATATGTGCCTATGGATTTTTTTGAATGATTTGGCGAATAAAAGGGTTAATTTTGAATACATATAGATCAAGAAAAGAGGAATTCGAATTTAGACCGAAGGAAGTCGAAAATTATAAAGTAGACGATCCGAGTCGACAATTTCGAGTACGAGGTAAGTTCGTACGCAAAATATGATGTTACAAGTATGTTTTGATGCTTTGATTATACATGGATTGTATATATATTTATTTTGGATAAATACGATGATAAATCAATGGTATTTGACACTAAGTGTGCGATTTAAACTAGCTTCGGCTATATGAGGCACTAAGTGTGTGATACCGATATAGCTTCGATTAATTGAGATGGCACTAAGTGTGCGGAATCGTTCTAGCTTCAGCTAATCTTTAAAGCACTAAGTGTGCAGATGTTTAAAGCACGAATAATTTACAGAAAGTCTTAAACTACCCGAACGGAAGGTGATAATGAGAATGAATAAGTACGAGAAGGTTCAGGTATGTACGATACCTATGTGGTAGATGATATTATGTATGTGAAGTTCATTGAATTGATATGAACATATGAATTGTGTTGGCATAGGATTGATAGATTATTTGAGAATTTATAAGCATTTATGTGTTGATGTTTTATTTTTATATACTGTTGATGATTTTGGTACGAGCTTACTAAGCTTTTGAAAGCTTACATTATGTGTGTTTATATTGTTTTATAGATATCAAAGCTACTATGAGCTCGGGGATCGTCAAGGATTGTCACCGCACTATCGAGCTTCATTTTGGTACTTTTGAAAATGTCTATGTTAAAGTATGGCATGTATAGGCTAGAAGTTATGGGATTATGTTTTGTGATGTATATATATTTAGCCATGTGATATGGCTTGGAATGGTTGTGATTATGGTATAAGTTTGGTATATGTAATTTGAGGAAGTATGATGTGTTAAATGTGTTCATGTATGGTTAAAAGAATGGCAAGTTTGGTAAGTTCATAGCATGAGTTTGAATGATGTATTGATCATTTGGTTAGGTATGATGTTAGTTCAATCTTGAGTAAGTGACAGACTATGTTGGCGTGACTCATATGCTTTGATGTATTGAAAGCTTGAGTTCAATTGCTAATAGAGTCGAAAGTTGGTATATTAGGTATATGACTTCTGCATGAGATAGCTTCACTTACAATAATGAATTCATAGCCCAATAAAAGGTAAATGATATCCTCTCGTACGCATTACATGATAGATGGAAAGTAACGTGGCTATGGGTTATTCATCTAGGATGAATGATTTAATAAACAAGTTGAATATAGAGAGAAAGAGGATTCAAAATGGATAGTGAGAGGAATTTTCCATTTCAAGGTAGATTGCGTTTTTTTGATAATGATGAGTTGAAGCAAAACATACTTCGAGAAGCACATTGTAGTTCATTTTCCATGCATTTTGGAAGCAATAAAATGTATCATGATTTGAAACCTTACTATTCAGCAAGTAAAAGTAAAACATCAAGTTTCTTCAAGATTGTTACAACTTATAACAATATCTGAATGGAAATGGGAGAGAATTACAATGGATTTTGTGGTTGGTGTACACTTACACCAAAGAAGAAAGAGGCAAGTTAGGTGATCATTGATAGATTGACAAAGTCTGCCAGTTTTCTTTCTGTTTGAATTGACTACACATTAGAAAAGTACGTGGAATTGTATATAGATGAGATAGTTATACTTCATGGTGGGCCAACTTCTATCATTTTCAGTTGTAACACACCAAACTCGATCTAGACGCCATGGTCGGATTATTAAGGTTACATTGATAAATTAAAACTTTGACCATTTGGTTCCAAAACAAATCCTATTTTGGAAAACAAAAATTTGATATTATTAAACTAGCCTTATATCTTTGATAAGAATGTTTATCACAAAAAACATGTAAGAGCATCTTAAAATATTTGCTTATAAACTCAATTTTATAAAACCATCACGTTTTAGTTGCTTGCTTTGTAAAACACATTATTCCAATTAAACCTTTGCAACGGAAAAAAAATTCTCAAGGTTACTTAACTTTGAAAACCATTCATTCGATTTGTGTTATTAGAAAACGTTCCAGTTAAAAATCTACCAACTAATTAAGAATATTTAGCAAATGTCAAACCAAAGTTAAAGTCTAAAAAATAAAATGGTTCGATAATCCATAAAATTAGAATAAAATGTTCTGAAAGAACTAAAAATAGTAAACTGAACCTGTAACACCCCTAACTTGTATCCGGTATCGGATTAGGGTTATGAGGCATTACCGTACACAGTTCAGCATAATCATTCCTCACCTTTCATACGCCAAATAATTAATAAACATTTAAAACTTATCAAATTCAAATATCCACAATTCACTTATTATAAATTCGAATACATGAGTCATAATTCCAATTCAAAAATAATCATACTGTACTGAACATGTATCGCAAATAAGCACATTTCCATAATTACTAAATTCGAACAGAACTTGTATATATCAAAAACATGTTCACATATTTAATACTTCCAATATTTAATTCCCTATATCCATCACATTAATGCCATTTTCATAATTAAATCATAATCCATTTTATATCATTACAGTTCATACTTCTATATATGCTAATTTCTATCTCATTAATCGTATATTAAACATATCATTTGATAACTTCTGCACAAGCTCATAAGAAAACCAATTGAATCACATTACATAAATTATTATGAAATCACATATGAAACTTAAATACATTATAACATGGCCGAACATACTAATGATGCATATATACAAGTGCACAATTCATCCTAAAAATAAAAGCCATACTTAACATTTGAACACAATTAACACTCCAGTGTGCATCTAATACATATCTATATTAATATACCTAAACTTCATATTTTATCCTATTAACTAATCTTTATTTCGATCTCACCAGTATCAATATCATAAGCATATCAAATTGAATTAATTATCATATTCGGATTTACAGCCACACATGAATATATACCTATATTGATATTAGCAACAACTTGACATTTTTAACTATCCAATAAAACTAACCCAAAACATACTTAATTATTACCATCATTTACCATTTGAACCCATACCAAAACAACCAACCAAAACAATCATAAAACATATTCATTACTTACCACTTAGCAGCCGAACCTGTTAAGTTAATATACCATCATTCATCACTTTAATTATACCACATTTCATATTTCCAAAATGAGCTAACTATTAAAACGACTACCAAAACCAAACTCATTAAACATTTTAATTAAAAACATGTAAAACAAACTTAAGCATAATAAGCAAGCCATTTTCGCATGGCTTTAAATACATACTCATTCAAAATAATTAACTCCAAGACTAACCAATACATGCCACATAACCGAGTCTCAAAATATTATTTACTGAAATGATAACCGGATAGTGTGATGTCGTCTCCATCAACTTCCAACCCGAGCAGATCTCCAAAAAATCTATAAACATAGGCAGAATAAGCTTTGAGAGCTTAGTAAGCTATAAGCAAATAAATAACTCAATGACAATAACAATTCAATTACCGAACCAATTTATACTATCATAATCACGTTTAACTTCAAACTTATAATATCTTATAATACATATACTTTCATTTTGCCAAATATCCATACAATTAAGATTAATATATCATTCAAATTCCCAAAGCCAGAATATCAATAATTAATCGAATATACATAAACTCATATACATATATTCATGGATCATTTCATAACTATTCTTACTTTATATCATTAAGGCCGTACATAATCATTTATATAAGTTTGCACTCAGGTCACAATATGATATCAGTATACTTAACCTTTGGATGAATGTACTGTACCTATTATCAAGGTAACATTCAATTTCAAAACCATAGTACCATTATATGATCGAATATATACACAACTATAAACATATATTCTTGAATCAAACTTTAATATCTCATACTTATACTTATCATGTAGCCGAATATACATATATCTATACCAAAGTATCATACACTATTAAAATCATTTTATCAATGCATAAAGCCGAATCTTTAAACATTTGTTTACATATACTCATGTATTAAACCTTAATACCCCATAATTACACTTAACTTATGGCCGAATATACTTCACAATTACTCACAAATTCAAACTAACATCACACATATGTTTGAATCACATATCAAATAATCAGCTTACCTTATTTTCAAGGAAACAACAAGCTAACTCATAGCTGATCATTTAGCTCGTTTAACGTATTCGATTACCACATCAGCATAAAGTCTTTTAGGCATAAACTTATAATAATTCACTGGCATAAAGCCTGCTAGGCCTAAGCCTGAATCTCACACCGGCACAAGGCCTGCTAGACTCAAAGTCTGACTCTATACACCGGCAATAAGCCTGCTAAGCATAAGCCCGATTTAATTCACCAGCACAAGGCTTGCTAGGCTCAAAGCCCGAATATCACTATTATAAAGTTCTCTCATAAACAACTCATATATATAAAATTTGAGATATTCCATATAGTTCATACGAACTTTCAAATGTTATAACTCAGTCGAAACGAATGCATTAACATAGTTACCCTGCTTATACACATTCGGCATTAGCATATATTAATTCATATATTTCATTTCAGCATATATACTTTGCATTTAATTAAAATTAAGTACATATATTTGCTTATAAACTTACCTTGGACAACGGTAATCGGGACGAGATGACTAGTCGACAACTTTGGTTTTTCCCCGGTCCAAATTCTATTTCTACATTTCTTGATCTAATTCAATACAAATTCAACTTATTCAATCATATATTCAATCAAATTCATCCAAAAACACATAAATAGGCTAATTATAATTTTGCCCCTGACATTTCACATTTTTCGCAATTTAGTCCCTATTTCACAAAACAGAAAATACACATAATTTCACTAAACTCTAGTATAGCCGAATTTTACTAAGGTTCATAGCAGCCTATTTCTTTCATTTATTTCACATTTTGACCTCTCAATTTACAAAATTCATAATTTAATCCCAAATTTGGATTTTTATTAAAAACCACTTAATTAAACATAATAATCTATCAACAAATATTTATTTTTCATCATCAAACAACAAAAACATCAAGCTATCATCAATGGAAAATCTCCAATTCATCATCAAATCCGAAAATCGTTGAAGCAACGATCACAAAAACATAGAAATTATCAAAAACTGAACAAAATTCACTTACCAAATCAAGCTAACCATGGCCGAATGTTCAACAAGCTTTCATATTTTCATTTCTTTTGATTTTAGGCAAAAACAAAGGTGATAATGGCTTTATTTTCATGCATTTGATTTATTTTTTGACTTATTTTACTAATTTACAAAACTAACCTTTAAAAATAATCCATTTAACAACTTTGCCAAATCATTAATTCTACTAACTTTATAATGGTCCAATTTCATCATAAGGACCTCAACTTTATTTAATCAAAGCAAATAGGCACTTTTAACAAATAGCTAGCCACTTTTACATTTTACGCGATTTAGTCCTCTTTGCAAGTTAAGCACACAAATGATAAAATTTCCACACAAAACTTTCACAGATATCCATTCACATATTATAAGCACGGAAAATAATATTAAAATATTTTTTAACTCAGATTCTTGGTCCCGAAACCACCATTCTGATTAGGGTCTAAATCGAGCTATTATAGAACCGAGCCCCTGCATGTCACCAAATCCTAAGTCTGAGGATTATCTAAAAATTGTTAAACAAAAAGAGTGAGCTAAAAAGCTCAATGTATGCCTTGGCCCACAAGCAAAAATCACATCGAAACATGCTTAAATGCATATATCATAATAGATAGATTAGAAATTTCACATGCAGAAATGCATATAACATAACAAAATAATCCTACCCCCATCTACTACACACCACTCCATCCAACCAGTCACATCAATTAGGACTACAAGAACCCATCCATCCATCACACTAGATTGTGGTTGTATGCCACTCAAAAAATTTGCAACTGTGCTACTACCATATATATATTGAGGGTATACCGCCAGAATTGCAATAAAACTGCCAAAAACACACTTCCTCCATCACATATCCATAATCTACCCCCAATGCATATGTACAGTTATAAAAAGATTTAGATTTATCAGAATGTCATACTTAGAGGTATTGCGCTCATTATGAACGAAACAGATCAGAACATGCCAATTTTAAATAACTAAACATGCTTTCAATATTTATACAGACATAACTAACGTACTAGAAAATCATAATCAGTTACTTTGTTACCATCTAGGGATACATACAGATTATTATTTTTGAACATACAACCCAAAACATAGCTCGAATAATTTTTCTTGGAATGGGCCCACACGCTCATATGGCCTACATGACCTAACCTATTAGCCTCGTGTAGCCTACACGCCCATGTGGCTCATACGGCTTGAGCTATTGGGCTTGTGTAGCTTACACAATAAACCACACACCCGTGTGGCTCACACGATCATTTGACATCGATTGGCAGTTTCAGTTTCACACCACTTTATGAGTTTTTCGAGTTTGGGTCACACACTTGATCGATTCTGAGTTGTCGTCCTAGCAACAGCGAATTCAAAATCTCGAAAAGTGGCTAAACAACAACTAGTCCGTGGCGTATTACATACCTTACTATTAACACCGAAGTTTTAAAGAACCCGCAACTAGAAATGGAGTAAGAAATACCAATGTCACCTTAAGAAATCAAAATCTGGACGGCACTAAAACAAATGAACAAGGAATTACCCACGAAATTAAAGAATAAACAAAATGAAGGAGAATAAGGAGAGAGGGAACAATAGAGAGAAAAATTCCAATAGCCAATTGAGAAGAAAATAGAAAAGATTGGGTAGTAGGGTAGTTGGATGGTAAACAGGAGAAGAATTTCATGGATTTTTCCCTTTTTTTTTTAAACAAGATAAAATAACAATCACACCAAATTTTAACAAATTTGATTTGTTGCTTCCTTTTCAGATTGCTAGGAGTTTGAATCTCACCTAAACTCTTTTGTTTTGGACGGCACAACAAGGGAAATAAAAATTAATTTTGTTTTTAGGCACCACAAGATTTGAACTTGGGACCCAAGGATAAACTAAGACCTTACCATTGAACCAGCAGGCTCATCCTTGCCAAGAAATTAACAAAAATAAAACATAACTAATATGTGAACAGCTAAATGAAGGGACAAAAAGAAAAAAAATTCTTGATAGTTTTGCCCTGGAAGAAAATTCTTCGGTTCGATCGTAAAGGAAAGCTGAGTCCGTGATTTATCTGGCCGTATGAGATTACTGAAAGAATCAGACCTGTTGTATATCGATTAGCTTTACCGTCAGAACTTGAAAGAATTCATAATGCCTTCCATGTGTCTATGTTACGATGGTACCAATCTGACCCTTCACATGTTATTTCCCTGACGGATCTCAAAATTCAGTCTGACATGTCATATAGTGAGAAACCGATCAGAATTCTGGCATGAGAGGTGAAAGAATTGAGAAACAAGAACATAGCTTTAGTAAAAGTTCTCTTATAACGACACGGAATATAAGAAGCTACCTGGGAACCCGAGGAAGCTATGAGAAAGTAATATCTGAACCTCTTTTCTGGTAAGATTTTCGAGGACAAAAATCACTTTAGGGGGAGAGTTGTAACAGCTCATTTTTCAGTAAAATCAGAACAGTGGTTTCGGGACCACAAATCCAAAGTCAAAAAACTTATTTTATTATTGTTTTATTGCTTGCAGTATGATAGAAATACCTTATAAAAATCTCGTTAAGAAATTTTACCGTTTACATGCTTAATTTGATGAAAAGGACTAAATCGCATAAAATGCAAAAGTTGAGTTCTAGTAGCTAAAGGTATTAAATAGCTATAGAACTTTAAATTGGAAGTCCTTATATGGTAATTAGACCAATTGTATGTTAGTGGATGGTAATGGTTTGGCAATGTTGAAATTTGAATGAATTATTAAGGTTAATTTTGGAAATTAGTAATTAAAGTTATAATTAATTAAATAAAACAAACAATTAACATCCATTATCATCATCTTCCACCGAATTTGAAAAGAAAACCTATCATGGAAGCTTGAAGTTTCGGCAAGCTTATTTTGTCCAATTTGGTATGTATTTTTAATCCGTTTTTAATTATTTTTATATTTTTGGGATCGTTGTAGCTTAATCTAGCTAGCCCAAAGACTAATTTGTGAAACTATTAAACTATTAGGGTTTTACAATTGATGAATATATATGATTTTTGAAGTTTGATGATAGAAAATAAATGGTTGTTGTTAGATAAACAACTTTTGTAAAGGAATTTTTTATGAAATTATCAATTAGGGGCTAAATTAAAAAAATGTGATAAATTCGTGGTAAAATTTATGAATTTTTGAAATATATGGGCTGCTATTAATATATACAAAAATCAGCTAGGCTTGGGTAGGGGTAAAATTGTATGAATTTCATTTTCCGAGCCTAAGGACTAAATTGCAAAGAAATTAAAAGTCCATTTTGCCAAAAATATGTGTTGGACTAAATTGAATGTGAAATATATTGAATTGGGTTAAATTTATCCGTATAGATCCAGCCTGACCTTGTACGAAGTTAGATCAAGACAAAGAGAAAATCTCGGATTAATTGCCTCCGTATCTACGTATACTCGTCAAGGTAAGTCCGTGTAATTAAATTGTGTATTTATATGTTTTAATTTAATTATATGTATGTAATTTGTATAATTTCCATTTATAAATAACGATCGCATATCCGATTACATACGACGATTACCGAGTCCCGTTTGAACCTTAGGAATTCGTAGGATACAAATGACATGTCATTAGGGATTATTGATTCTCAGCTCGTATGAACTTACCGATTTACAGCTCGTGAGAGCATACCGATTCATAGCTCGTATGAGCATACATGTACAGGAATTGACGGATTACAGTTTAGCACACTATGTGTGAGCTATCCCGAGTATCTAACGATATTCTAAATGGTTCAACAAGTAATGTTTTGTTACGAGATGATATGAGTTCGATACAAACTATTACAGGTGTATATATGAATACATGAAAATGATATTACATGATATATTAAAACAGGAAATGGATGATACATGTATATGAAACTTGCTTAGTGGTTATGTTTATCCATGTTTATTGGCTATTATATGTGTTTTACATAACTAACATGTTGGTGAATATGTGCTTAGGCATTTAGCCAAATTGAGTTGGGGTATGCTATGTTTACTTACCTAAATTCTAACTAAATGGTAAGTTAAATTCTATATTACACGAACTTACTAAGCTTAAATGCTTACTCAGTGTATTATCCGTGTTTTTAGTGAATCAGAAGCTCATTTGGGTTAGAAGCTTGTCGGAGCTATATCACACTATCCATCGGCTCACTCAGTATTTTAAGTTGGTTTAAGTTTGGTTATAATGGCATGTATAGGTTATTTTGGCGGATGTTGGCCTATATGCTTTGTTAATAATTTGGCTATTTGTTTAGCTAGTGTTTTGGCACTTTGATGATAGTAAAAGTCTAGTATATGGTATGTAAATATTTTCTCTCTAATGGTTGGTGAATAACTTGATATGGTTGAATTATGGAAGATGAAAATTGTGGTATGAATATGCATATTGAATATGTGCTTCGTGATAGCATGTAATTATGGTAAATTGGTGTTTTGGTGCAAATAATTTATATGATCATTTGATGCTAGTTTTAGAATGAAGTTATGGTACCAAATGGTATGTTTTGTTAAATGATTTACATGGTAAGTTTCGGTATAAATATGCCTATGTGTTAGTTGAACAATTGGTTATATTGAACACATGATTAGTCACGTTTATAATTTGTCATTTGAGGTGCCTAAGTGCATATTGCTTGTATGTGATCATACCATTTGTATAAGGCTTGGTTATGTTTGTTTTGGATGCCTTATTATAGTTTGTGTATATAAGCACTTTTGGGTGTAGGTTTATTCCAATTTGGGTGAGAAATATGGCTTGTAAAATGACCTATTTTCGTCTACACGGGCAGAGACACGAACGTGTGTCTCAGCCGTGTATGACACACGGCCAGCTGACACAGCCGAGTGTCCCTTGTAGCTTTCAAATGGTTGCAAGTTAGGCTGTTACATGGCCTAGCGCATGACCTTGCACACGGGTGTGTGAGGTTACTTAGAAGGGTACATGGCCTAGCACACGGGCGTGTGGCTTAGCCGTGTGGCCCAAGTCAATAAGTTACACTGGCACAGACACGGGCTGGAACACTGCCTTGTGTTCCTATTTCAAATGCCCACATGGCCTAAGACACAGGCATATCTCTTGGCCATGTGACCCATACAGCTTTGAAAATTTTTAATGTTTTCTGAAAAATTCTCTGAGTTTCTGATTTAGTCTCGACTTATTTCTAACGCGTATTTAGGGCCTCAAGGGCTCATATAAGGGACTGTATGTATGATTTTGATTGGTTTTATTATGAATATTGATATGTTATGTATGATTTTGATTGGTTTTGTTATGAATATTGATATGTTATGAAATGTTTGAAATTTCTGTATGTTTGATTCATAATCTCTGGTAATATTTCATAACCCTATTCTGGTGATGGATTTAGGTTAAGGGTGTTACACTGGCTAACTCTACCTTAGCCTCTACAAGCTCACTCTGGCAAGCCTCTTCATATTTCAATCCCACCATGTTAGCCTTAGAAAGTAGGAATTGCAGGGATGAGAACAAGCTTGATGTAGGGGGTACTCATGCGCTGCTTAACCTCGCAGACTTTGGCATAAAAGCCTGCCATCCAAGGGTCATGTCAACAAGGTTATAAGAATACTCTTGCATGCTCAACTCTTCGCGCCATGGAAACGAGCCCCCATTACCTTCAATCGGTGCTTCTTCAACAACGGGTACAAATGGAGAAACACAGGTGGAGGACTATCCTCATCAAGGGAAATCGGTGAGCTAGCAGGAAAGATAGGTGATGAACCAACCACAGGAGGAGGTGAACCTTCAACCATTCTAGCAATACGACCAACGACGCATGCCCTTCCTTTGCTATGTCGTTCCAACTATGTGCTGCTCTCTCCCTCCTCACTCGTAGAACTAATGCGCATAGTCCTCATGGTAGTCTTGCGCATCATACGAACACCACTTATCAAAGAATCAATATCCATAGCCTCATTGATCTCACGGGAGATACTATTAGTCTCACTCGAACTATCGCCAGAGCTGTGATTAATCCCCACATCAACGACAACCCTATGATCAATGGGAGCAATTATGTAACGGCCCAAATTTCAGTCCACGATTTATCGGACCGTATGAAGTTATTGAGAGGACTGGTCTGGTAGCTTATAGATTGGCCTTACCTTCAGAACTTGAGAAAATCCATAATGTATTTCATGTATCTATGTTGAGACGGTATAGATCAGACCATTCACATGTGATTCCTCATACTGAGATAGAGTTACAATTAGATATGACTTATTCGGAGGAACCAGTGAAAATATTAGCTCGGGAAGTTAAAGAACTACGGAATAAATGAGTACCGTTAGTAAAAGTGTTATGGCATCGACATGGATTGGAGGAGGCAACTTGGGAAACGGAGGAATCTATGAGATCACAGTATTAGCATTTGTTTTCAGGTACAAAATTTCGAAGACGAAATTTTTTAAGGGGGAGAGTTGTAACGGCCCAAATTTTAGTGATATCGGAACAGTGATTTGAAATCACTAAATCCGACATGTGAGCTTATATATTAGTAAGTAATGTTAAGTGTGGTTTTAGAAATAATTTTAAATTAGTGAAATTACGAATTAAAGGAAGTTGTAAATAAAATGGGATAAAAATGAGGTATCGAGACCTCAAATCCATAAACCGAGCCATAAATATTTTTAGAAATATTTATGGAGTGTTAATAAGTTAGTATTAAAGTTTTGTCAAGAAATTTTAAGGTTTCGGTAGTTAATTGGGTAAAAAGGACTAATTTGAATGAAGTGCAAAATTGTGAGATGTGATTAAATAGCTCTAGTAATAATTAAAGGAGAACTAAATAGGCAATTAAACACCTATTATTGGGCTGGACGGCATGTGTGTGCAGAAAAAAATAAAAATCAAGTGTAAACAAGGGGCAAAATTGAAAATAGGGTAATAATTTAATTGTAAAATATGACATATTAGGTAAAATCTAGAGTTTTCTTCATCTTCATCAGCTAAAAGCACCATTAGAGAGCTTTTAAGAAGCTGGTTTTTATATTCTACAGCATGTAAGTTCAACTCTTGATTATGTCTTGTAATTTTTGTGTTTTTGAGACTTTTACAACTAGGTCCATATGTTTAATTCTTAGTTTTTGATTTTATGAATAATTTTGAACGTTGCCATGAAAAAGTGCTGAAAAAGTTGCCATGATAAATGTTATGGGTAGAAAAGGAAAGCTTAGTCCACGATTTATTGGACCGTATGAAGTCATTGAGAGGACTGGTCTGGTAGCTTATAGATTGGCCTTACCTCCAGAACTTGAAAAAATCCATAATGTATGTCATGTATCTATGTTGAGACGGTATTGATCAGACCCTCCACATGTGATTCCTCATACTGAGATAGAGCTACAATCATATATGACTTATTCGGAGGAACCAGTGAAAATATTAGCTCAGGAAGTTAAAGAACTACGGAATAAACGAGTACCGTTAGTAAAAGTGTTATGGCATCGACATGGATTGGAGGAGGCAACTTGGGAAACGGAGGAATCTATGAGATCACAGTATCCGCATTTGTTTTCAGGTACGAAATTTCGAGGACGAAATTTCCTAAGGGGGAGAGTTGTAACGGCCCAAATTTCAGTGATATCAGAACAGTGATTTGAAATCACTAAATCTGACATGTGAGCTTAGATATTAGTAAGTAATGTTAAGTGTGGTTTTAGAAATAATTTTGAATTAGTGAAATTACGAATTAAAGGAAGTTGTAAATAAAATGGGATAAAAATGAGGTATAAAGACCTCGAATCCATAAACCGAGCCATAATTATTTTTAGAAATATTTATGGAGTGTTAATAAGTTAGTATTAAAGTTTCGTCAAGAAATTTTAAGGTTTCGGTAGTTAATTGGGTAAAAAGGACTAAATTGAATTAAGTGTAAAATTGTGAGATGTGATTAAATAGCTCTAGTAATAATTAAAGGAGGACTAAATAGGTAATTAAACACCTATTATTGGGCTGGACGGCATGTGTGTGCAGGAAAAAATAAAAATCAAGTGTAAACAAGGGGCAAAATTGAAAATAGGGTAATAATTTAATTGTAAAATATGACATATTAGGTAAAATCTAGAGTTTTCTTCATTTTTCTTCATCTTCATCAGCTGAAAACACCATTAGAGAGCTTTTAAGAAGCTGGTTTTTATATTCTACAGCATGTAAGTTCAACTCTTGATTATTTCTTGTAATTTTTGTGTTTTTAAGACTTTTACAACTAGGTCGATATGTTTAATTCTTAGTTTTTGATTTTATGGATAATTTTGAAAGTTGCCATGAAAAAGTGCTAAAAGTTTATGATGATTTGTCATGGAATTGAGGTTTAAATTTTATTATATGATGATTTTATGAAGAGATTTTTATAGAAATCAATATTTAAAACCTAATTGTGAAAGTTATTGAAATTGGGGTTTTGTGATGAAACTTTGAATGTCAAAGGCTGTGAAATAGTTTATAATGTTTAAATAAAGTGTTATTTGAGAGTAATTAGTTCAATTGATGAATAAATTGAGCAGGGACTAAATTGTAAAAAAATTAAAAAGTTTAGGGTAATAGTGTAATTTTGAAAATTTAAGGGCATAAATTGTGAAATTGAATAGAATTGAAATAGATGCTAATGAAGGACTGATTTTATAATTATAGATCAAGAAAATGAAGTGAATCGTGGAAAGGAGAAGATTCAAGAATAGTCCCTAAATTTTTACGACTTTTGCAAATTAGCCCAGGTAAGTTCATATGGCAAAATTTAATGTTTTGTTATGAAAATTGTAGATGAATACTATCAATTTGTAATAACTATGAAATAATAGTAAAATAAAAGTACAAATTAGTTGTTGGAACAATGGATTTGAGTGCTTTCATTCTGTGACCATGATGAATTGACGGAAAAGATGTGATAAGTGCGCCCGTTTAAGACCATAGCTAGGCTATGGCATCGGTGCAATGTGATATGTGTTCCCGTATAAGACCATAGCTGGGCTATGGCATCGGTGTGACATGATGATGTGATTCCGTATAAGAACATAGCTGGGCTATGGCATCGGTGTGACATGATGATGTGATTCTGTATAAGACCATATCTGGGATATGGCATCGGTGTCTGATGTGATCCATGTAAGACCATAGCAGGGCTATGGCTTCGGTGTGTGATATATGACAATGTGCAAGTCTATAGTTTACTATGGCAATGTGATAATGAAGCACTCAAGTCCATTAGTGTTCCATAATTTGTCAATGGAAGTTAATGAGAAAAGGGGCCCAAAGAAGTTAAATTTGTGAATAGCAACATGAAAATTATTTAAAGGAGCTTAATAATGAATTTGTGATTTACAGGAGAAATTAGTTAAATTAAAAGATATTTGATTATGTACAATGTTCGGTAAGATTTGTGTTTTTATGCCTATGAACTTAATAAGCTTTTATAAGCTTACTTGTGTATGATATTTGTTTTGTAGATTAACTTATATACATACAGAGGATCAGATCTACAACAAGGATCACACTATCCAGATTTACTCCGATAGATCTTGTTAAACAATATTTTCATTTATATGGCATGTATAGGGTTAATTTGATAACGTAGTTGTGTGAATGATTAAGTATGCAAAGTAAGTTAAATGTGATGTTTTGTGTTTGAAAATGAAATATACATGTTTTGGCTTGAAATAATTGATTGGTTGGGTTCTATTAGTGTATAATTATGTTTAGGTACAGAAAATGGATAAATGAGTGTTATTTGATAAACATTTATAAGTAAATGTTTTGGGCATGAATTAGGTGTGTTTAGTATGTTAAAATAGCTCAAAAATGGTCAAAAATAATGTTTTCACACGGCCAAGTCACATGGGTGTGTGCTCAGGCTGTGTGGCAAAGTCAGAATCGCCCACAAGCTAGTCCCATGGCCGTGTGAATAAGTCAGATCTGCCCACGGGCTGGCCCCACGGCCATGTTGAGCCCCACGGGCATGTCCCAGGCCACACGGGCGTGTGCCCCTATTTTTAAGGAAAAGTTTCCAAAGTTCTCGGTTTAGTCCCAAATCACTTCCTAAGCTTATTTTGGGCCACGTAGGTCCATATTAGGGACTTAAAGATGAAATTTAAGAAATTTTAAATTGAAATACAGATTTTTGACTCGGTTTCATTTGTATATTAGTGTTTAATTCTGGTAGCACCTCGAACCCTGTCCAGGCGATGGATACGGGCGAAGGGGTGTTACAAGTTAAAAAATTAACTTTCTACCTACCACCTTCCCTTTATGAATACTTGGCGAGAGCAAATGGGCAAAGCTTCATCTCATAGAAACGATAGAAAAAATTCATTGGTTCCTCAGTGGACCCCGCAATATCAGAGCTAACTCATTAAAGGAGTCATGAGGCCACGTAGAACCCTCAAGCAATGCACCCAAAGACTGAGCAACCTCCACGTTATCACCATGCCTCCACCCGTTGGGGCTGTAATCCTCCAAGCAGTACTAAAAAACATTCATCGCCGTGATAAGATCCTCCAAAACCAAGAGATGCCCAGTGCGAAGCCTTCAAAACTGGGCCACAACTTCATCTGTGGGGAGAGTATGTTGGAACGAACACATGTCCTAGCCTGGCGAAGACCACTTTATCGGGTGCACAAAGTCCTTGCCAAATCTATTGTGAACTTGGACGTTCTTCTCTCGATTCAGAAGAAGGTTGAAACATTGGTTCACAATAACCATCTTCAATTTCTTGCGAAGAGAGAAGTAATAGAACCCCGATGAGTTCTCTAGATTATGGCCCTTCAACTGATATAGATGCTGAAAAACGACGAGCAAGGGAACCTCACCACGCTGGGAATAATTGATGAAGTACACTATGGAAATCCACTAAAGAAAGCCCGAGAGTTGGCTAGGTGCAATCTTGTAGTCTTTAAGCAGATTGTAGAAAAAAGGATAGAGTGACAAGTGGAACCTAGCCTCAAACACGTGAATTAAAAGAGGGAATCCATAGTCGGTGGTTTCGCACAGCCGATGCCACCCTTCTGGGATGGAGAACTCATACGCAAAATTGTGAAGTTTTATTCCCCGAATGGCCAGAACTCTTTGCAGTTCCTCCTGCTTAGTAATGTAGAGATAAAGTTTGCCTGTCACCAGAACCGGAGACAGTCATGGATAGGCTAAGACTATCCAGTTACTGATTCCTTTCATCCTCATTATAACTCAAGTAAAAGAAGAAAAAAATATTTAAAAACCAAAAGTGTTTGAAATTACCTTTGTTTCATGTTGCTGGAAATGTTAAGTGTGAAAGATTTTGGGTTCTGAAGGCTCCCCCTTTTAAAGAAATGTTTCTTTTCCCACTCTTTGATGATTCGTACAACCATAGAAAATCAACATCCAGATGCGAGCATGGAAACGATTCAACTTTCAATGATCAGATACGTACACTTGAAACCCACTCACGCAGCTCGTAAGTGTACCCAGTAAGCTGCATTAAAAATTGACATGATAGACCTAAGGCGCGTCACTTTATAGCACCCTTTAATCAACAATCCAGATGCGAGCAGATAGAAACGATTCAACTTTCAACGATCAAATACACACACTCAAAACCCACTCGCACACGTGGTAGAACGATCATTATGCATCACAGCTCGCAAGCGTACCCAGTAAGCTGCATTAAAACTTGACATGATAGACCTAAGGCACGTCACTTTATAGCACCCCTTAGGCCCACTAAGGGGGAGTATATTGTTATACATCAGTAATCACCGACCCAAGCCCCACTAGGGATCTGGGTCTCCAACTCGTGACCCGGATAGATCCCAGTAGAAGATTGAGTGCGAAGCAAGCCATTAAGAGGACAACAAGGTGAGTTCGCGAACCCTGCTCTCAAATTCAACTCGTAAGATAAAGCCAAGGACCTAGCTCGTAACGTAAGGCCACAGATCCAACTCGCAAGGACATAGGGAAGGCTACTATCTCAACTCGCATACACCTAAGGAGCTTGCAGAAAGGGCTGCGTGCTCTGCAGGCCACCCAAACACGTGTCCAGTAGGTACAGAGCCCACCCAGAATGTCAATCCCAAGAATAGAAAAGACCGCGTGCCCTGTAAACACGTGCCCAACAATCTTGGAGTTTGAAGAGAATGTAAGTACTAGAGACAGAGAATGCGTAGTGGAGTCAAGATAAAATAATGGGACCATGTCATGAGTTGCAATAAAATTTTTAAGAATATGTATAAATACCCGAACACTCCTATCAATAAGACACAAAAAAATATTACTCAACAATACACTATTTAAAATAAATTAATAATTTGAAACCCCCAATGTACAATTTATTTAAGGAATCCCTAATATACAGTTAACTTTATAGTTATAGTATTCTCAATAATATGTTACATCAATATTGAAGCTAAATATTATACAATCAAATAAATTGAAAAGAGAAAATTCTGTATTGTTTTTTTTTTCAGTGGTCATATCATATATGTATACCCATAGTTGAAGTACTGGATCAATGTATAAGTTAAACTTGCCTTTTAAATTTAAAATTAAACACCTTAAAATCAAATATCAAATTCATAAGATTTAACACATTTTATTTTTATATAATTTTTCAAATCAATTTTTATTGCATTATTATAAAAGTTAAAAGTAGTAAGATATCATAGGTTTAAAAAAGTAATAAATATAGTTCAAATTTCACTTAAAAATTTATACATCTTAATATTTTTATTAATATTTATACATATTAAACTGTATTAACACAAAATTGAAGTTAATGAAACAATTAATTGCTCATAAGACAAATATAGTATATATTAATACACAAAATTAACCATAAACCGTTGCTTTGGTTAAAATTTTCATCCATCTTCCTCAGATAAATTATAATATTTTATATAAAATTATACATTTCCATTTGTAATAATTTAATTTAATCATTTATTTCGCTTGCACAAAAGATTTTATTTAGACTCCACTCTTATTTATTTTTCTTACATTTCTTTTCAATTTCTACGACTATTCAATTTTTGGTGTTATTATATTCTATTTTTTGACGTTATCAAAATGTTTTCTTATTTCTAATTATTATTTTCATTTGAATTAATTATAGTATTTTTAAAAATTTAAATTTTTTTGTTATAATTTTTGCAAAAATATAATATAATATTTTAATTAATGCTTACAATTAAATCCGGCACAAAATAACAAACTAATTCACTACTAAATATACATAAAAAAAAACCTTATATTTTAAAAATAATAAAAATGTTATATTTATGTGTTTTTATCACACAACTTCTACTATTTTTAAAACCCAAATCCATCTTTTAAAACTCAAATTCTCAAACACAACCCCCAAAACTATTCTTTTTGGATCTACCCCACAGCATAAACAATAACTTCCACTATATTTTTTAAATGTTTTGAACATTCAAGTTCTCAAATATAACCCCGAAATTTTCTTTTAGGATCCATCCCACAACATAAAGAACAGATTGTTTTGAGATGTTGGAACAGTGAAAGATATATCAGATGATGAAACAAAGACAACACCATACATACCTAAAAGACCTAGGCAGAACATTCTAAGGGACAAAAGTCACATGAATTACTTACCCAGTGTTCTTCATTATGATCTAACCACAGTAGGCTGCCACATCTAAATCTTCATGTACAAGGGTGCTTTCCAAACTCTTTTTTTTTTTCCCTCAAATTTACGTCAATATTTTATGCCCTGCCCAATCCCATTCCTCTTTGCCTCAAAAGTTCAATTGTTAATATCAATTTGAATTTAAAACTCAATAACGGGAACCCATCATAAGTATTTGTGTCTAAGGCTTAGTTTGGATGGGCAGTGTGTTTACCTCCGGTGAGGTTAAAAACAGCGGTAGCGGTGAGATTAGTTACTGTAGCGGTGAGATTAGATATTGTAGCAGTGAGATTACAAACAATGGTGAAGTGTGTGTTTGGATTCAAACGTAACTGTAGCGGTGAGATGAGAGTAAAAAATGATTATTAAGGACATCAGATTAGAATTTATATATAATAGAAGTTTTTTAAATTATTCTACTTTTTTAAAATTATTAAAATAGTGAATTTATAAATTCATTTAATAAAATATTAAAATTTATCTTCCAATATTTTATTATAAATATTTTAATGAATTATATAATCAATTTAAGTTATTTATTAGATAAAATGATAATTATTTTTAATTTTTATTGTTAAATATTATTTTATAACAAGGGTAAACTACAAAAATAGTCACTTTTGTTTGTAAAAAGGAGAGAAAGAAAATTTACAAATAATACATTTTTCACTCAAATGCATAATTTAGCAGGATAAAGTATGTATTAACAGATATACTTAAAATCTAGTTGGCACTTAAAATCTAGTTTTAGTTCTCAAATATGAAAAATAAAATGATAAGACTTTAATTATTTCAAGTAAATAACTAAAATTAATGTCTAATAATAATTTAATTAAAAAATAATTAAAATTTGAGAAAGAAATAAAATATTTATTATTTTATTTAATATTTCAAAGCTAATTATATATTTATAATTATTTTTAGCTATAATTGTTCAATTTATTATTACTTTATTTATATAGTTAGATATTTTATTTTAGGTTTATATTTAACTACTTATAATTATTTACTTTTATATTATAAAAGTTATTATGATTTCTTTGTTTTATTTTAAGTTGTTTTATGGGATTTATTAGGAAGGACAAAAAAGGATAAAATGCTACAAACGCAGCTTTAAAATTTTAACTGGGCAAAAATAGACCAGTGGGATTTTTAAATTATTTTATTTTTACAAAATTATGAAAAATACGTAAATTTATAAATTCATTTAATAAAATATGTTTATTAAAATGTTTATTTTTAATTAATTAATTTTAATTTTATAATGGTAATATATATATAATTACTATTTTTTAAAAAAATCAGCAGTACAAACATACATTAGATAAAAGGTTAAAATTGTAAAAAACCAAGTTGATTTGGGTTGTTGTTTTTTCATTGGAGCTTTAAGCTCCAGTTGAAAATTGGAGCTTCGGTGAGGTGAGGCTTTCCAAAAGTGCCTCACCATTGGTGTTCGAAACACCCAAAAACTCCAGTAAAAAGGTATTATTCCTTAAGATTCCATCACACTGGTGTTAATTGATGATCCAAAAGAAGCCTAAATCCTGAATAAAGGATAACAGTTTTATAGTGACAAAGATTGTAATACGTGAGATCATTTCTTTTAAGAGTATTAATTAAATTCCGGATTCGAATGAAGGTTTTGACTCATAAAAAGTACTTCAAACTATTATTCTTATATATATATATATATATATATATATATTGTATATGTAACCTAGCAATAAAAGACCCTCTAGAAGTTAAGGAACATGCAACTTGATAAAGAGGGGAAAAAAGGAAAAAGGAAAAAAGAAATGAAAAGAGCTTTGAGTAAGAGGAGATGTAGGGCATAATGACGCTCTAGAAAGGAGTTTCTAAACCATGAAATTGAATTAAGGGATTTCGTGACTAAGATAAGGTTGGTAATTGGCTCTTAACTGTTTTGTACTACTGATGCCTTTATTTATTTGTTAGCAACATTGGATGATTGATGACGGAAAAAAAATATGCGTTCGTTTCAAAGAAGGTAAATTACATTTGGTAATAGCATTATCAACATGTATGACCTTTTTTGTTTAATGTATCAGTATGTATAATTATTTAGTATATTATCTTGTATATTATATTATATGGTTAATTTGACCATAATATAATATTTAAGTGTTTGGTTGATAAAATGGAAAATTAACTATAAGCACATTTTACTAAGTTGTTTGTGTTATATGTTGTTTTTAACAAGTTTCTTTAATATGTTTACTCTCAATTTTCATAAAATTATGATAAGCAAAGATAACTTTTGTTGTTTTATTACGATTTATATATTAGTAAGTAAATATATTATATAGAAATAAATTTATAAGTCATAATTGTAATATTTCATGAAAAGTTAGTTAATTTTTAAAATTGTTGGAAACTCAAAATAATCATTTTAAATAATATAATAGATAATAACAAACAGGTTGGTAAAACAATTTTTGGAAGTGAAAGACACCATTAAAAAGAGTGTTTTTATTTAGAATTATATTTTATTCACTTGAGGAAGAGGTAATATTGATATTATTCTCTATATTTCGTAATCTTAGCATTGTTAGAAATGTGGGATTACAGTCTCATTGGAATGTTTGAAATCCAAATATGCTAATCACATTTCTGAAACCTTATTCTAGATAAAGAAAATTTTGAACTAATCGGAAAAGTTACCATGGGTCAAGTTGATATTATCATGGGTAAAAGCGATGACATCACATACTGTGTTATAATTATTTTTCTCTAATTAATTAGGAGATAAATAATAAAAATTTATATTATCATTAATTAAATTAAAATAATTAAGTCATAATATTCAATTATTATTTTGTCTCTAATTAATTAAATTAATATGAAATAAATAATAAATAAAAGAGTTTAAATATTTATGAACCACTCGAATGAAAAGTTTAGATTCCACAAGAACCCTCTTTTATTTGAATAATTGACATTATAAAAAGGGGGTCACCTCCAAGCCATTCTACACATTCACAAATTCAAAAATCCAAAAGTTCTCTTAAGGGAATATTTTCCAAACTCAAAGTTCTCTCCGATAAATTTAAGAAGAAATTGATGAACTTAAAAGAAATCATAAAGAACACCATATCATTTCTAAATAAAGCACCTTTTGATCTTATTCAATCGAATAAATGAAGTTGTTGGCATATTTGAAGGTGTTCCAATGTGCCAAGAGAAGTGTCCACTTCTAGCACCATTGTGACAAAACAAGAACTTGTCATGTTTGAAAGATTGGCAATTTATTGAATCAAATCTCTTGGTTGTGCTAATAATGTAGATTAATTCAAACCTACCAATGAAGATCAAATCACTTAGATTAACATATCCTGAGGATCAAATCATTTATATCAAACCCCTTGGATCAAGGATGTTGGATCGGATCAAAACTTGAAGATTTATTCGTCAACTATTCATTTTACTTGATTAGGATTTCTAAATAGTAACCTAATTAGAATTTCTCCCTCTATTCTCTATATATCTTCATCTTTTCTTCTCTCTTCCTTTTCTTTTTCATCATATTTCACAATATTTTGTTGTTGAAAATTATTTTTGCTTCCAGAATCCAAAAATCTATTCTTGATTCAAGATATTTTTCAACCGGTTTCATAGCCGCCTTTAGAAACGTTCTTAATCCTCGCCAAAAATCAGTAAGTTCAATTTGGTCTCGATAATTAACTCTAAATTCTTGTATTATTTACATCTGGTGTTAATCTTTCATTTGAATTAATGTATATTTTAAGAATATTGCCAAAAATATACAGAAATCTTGATTTTATTTGAAATTCGTTATTATTTCTTGCGTAATTATTTGTTAGAAGACCCGTTTTAGGTAGCTCAGATCAAATTTAAACATGAGGAGCGTTCGAGATCCTGATGAAAGGTGTGTGTTCTCTTACAAACGAATCGGGCCAATCTGTGCCTCATAATAGGGTCCCATGGCCAACCACACGAGTGTGTGGGCCACACGGCCATGTTCCCTTAAAACCCTAGGCTAGTTCAAATCTAACATGGCCCAGACTCTTCCACACAGTCTGCCACACAGGTGTGTGGACCACACGGATGGACCACAAGGCCTACCACACAAACATGTGCCCTGGAAACCCTAGTATAGTTGTGAAACACATGGCCTGGACCCATCCACACGGCTTGTCACACGGTTGTGTCTCCCTTGTAGCTTAATTTTGCAATTTCCACACAACCACAGTCTATTACCTGACTGTGTAACCCTTCCACATGGCTTATAGCCTCCTACACGACCTGAGTACATGACCATGTGTCCCCTGCTTTACAAATTTTACAGTTCTATTTAGAATTTTATGATTGGTTCAATCTAGTCCCCGAATGGCTCTTGAACTATTTTTAATGTTTTATTTTATTCAATTAAGCCCCTGATAATATGATTAATGCTAGAATCCATTATCTAATTTATCGAATTAATATTATATATATTTGCATGAATTGTGAACAATACATATGTTTGTTGCATCTGTATTCGCGATTGTACATACAGCATACCTTATGTTACCATTAAATCGAACACTTAACAAGCATGACTTTTGCTATTGAGTTGATCTGTTATAAACATATTATTTGCTATTGTACTGAATTATTTTAAGCATATTGATTGGTACCGTATTGTTATGTTAAAAGTATAACTAAATGCTACCGTATTGATCCGTTTTAATATTGTCATATTGTATTGCATGGGGTGGGATGATATGAAAGGAGGAAGTATTGGTAAATTATCTGCAAACACTGGTGGTTTATCCACAAACTTACTAGCAGCTTTAATCTACAAACCCGTTGTGTATTCACGACCACTGGCAGCATATTAACCTACAACATTGATGGTTTATCTAAAAACTGGAGTGTCGGGGAACTCTTGTTATGGAGTGTAGCGGTAAGGTAGGACTTTTCTTTTCTGTTAAACTGAAATTGCATTGCATTGCAACAACACGCATAAGCATGAATGAACGAATTGTTAAATTCTGTTATATGGCATGATTGTTCTCACGCAGAAAATTGTTATTATGAATGCTTGGTTTATTGTTCTGCACTGATTTATCTGGTGATGGAACTCACACTGAGCTTTATAGCTCACTCCTCTTTTAATTTCCATATTTACAGATAACCCACAAGGTTAGGACATCGACTCAACATAAGGAGGGCTCAGTTCAGTTCTGTTTTTAAAATATTTTATATTTATTATTAATAATTTATTACTTAAAGACTATATGATTTTATTTTTGAATTGTGACATGAGACTTAAGTTTTGGGTTTATTTGGCATGCATGCCATTTAATTTAATTTTAGGTTGTCGTTATACAGATTCAAATTATCTATACATAAAATATGGTTTTTATTAAAACTAAGTAAATAACACTTTCCGCTGCTAAGTTCTAAATAAATTTTGACTAATAAATAAACTAGAAATTAACTAAGTTTTCAATGGTAATCATCTTTTTATAAGAAAAATTTTAAATTAATTGTATCTTTCAACTCTTGAGTTTTTTTTTAAAAAAAAAATAGGTTAAGTTTTCTTCTAAAGATAAAAAATATTTTAAATGATTGTTTTATAAACTTTGATTGTATTAAGCCATCTCGGTGGCTGATGTAATCTCTCGAATTCGAGTTTAACATCTAGGCCGGGTTGGGGAGGTTACATTGGTAGTAACGTCGAGAAATTGGGAACATAAAGAATAGGATCAATGACAGAGAGGGAACAATTGAACAAGAAGTAAGAAAGAAAAAAGAAGAACGACAGAACTTTCAAAGAAAACAAAAAAAAAACGTAAATCAAAACTCAACAAAAGAAAATGGGAAATAGGGAGAGAAAATGGATGAGTGAGGGATGATTGTGAGGGAGGAATTTTAGGAGAAAATCCCTCATCACTATTTTTAAAACTACCCCACTAACTCCCATCCTTATCCACATCAGATTTTCCTTTCGAATTTGTACACATAGGGTTTCAAACACAAGACCTCCAAATAGGCTAACACTTTAATAATATGAAAATAGGCTAACACTTTACCACTAAACTAGCAGGCTCATTCTATGATAACTTGCGCAAAAATATTATTTAAGCTATAAGTTCAAAAATAAGAGTTTAAGAAAAAATAGAAACAAAATTCAAGAGAAAGGATTTGATCACAAGACCTCTCACACACAAACACAATACCTAACCACTAAACTAGATTAATTCACTTGATAAAATTTTCACAATATTAACTCAAAAATCAAGACATGACCACTTTTGGTTTCACGAACCCAATTTCTTCTAACCTAATTTTTGGGATGTGACATAACTAATTAATTTCACATAAAAATAATTTAATAAATTCTTCTCAAGGTTAACATATAACTAAATTAAATATTATTTAATTTTTATTGAAATTAAATGTAATTTTTATGAAAAAAAAAGTAGAATATATTTATAGTACTGTAACACCCCAAATTTTATAATTTTTGGGTTTAATTATGTCAAGTAAATTAATCTATTGCAATGGCTAAGTGTTCTGTTTATATGTCTAAGGTCCTACTTTCAAATATCTTTCCTTGAATTTCTATTCCTTTTATCCCTTCATTTGGTCGTTCTCACATAGGCTATGTTTTATTTTTGTTAGTTTGTTGGAAAAAATGAATCTGCTGGTTCAGTGGTAAGGCTTTACCTAGATCCAAATTTCGAACTATGTTGTGTGTAAAAGAGGAGTTAATTTTTGATGTATTTCTGTTGTTGCCAGCCATACTTGATAGAGTTTTGGTCAAACTCTACTGTTAAGCAATCTTATAAGTGGTTAGTCAATCAGATTTAGTGAAATTCAATTGGATTATTATTCTTTTTTTAAATAATAAGTAAAATATCCCTCAAATCCATCCCCACTTTTGCCGTTTAGTTTCTTCCACCTCTCCATGTCTTTCTTCTTCTTTCTTCTTTTGTCCTTTCTTATTTTTGTTTCTGAAAACTTTGATTCCTAATGAAATTTCTCCTATTGTTCTTCATTTTTCTTTCGCTCTTGCCATCACTTTCTATTTATGATTTTCCATCTATTCATGTTATCAATTCTCTACTCTCTTTCAGGTAAGTGTTAGTTACTCATCTTGTAAGGAAGTGGTGTTGTTATTTTTTTTTTCTTGTATAGGTAAGTGTCTGTGTAGAACGTTTTGGGTGAAATCGATTTTGATAAATTTTTTGCGGTCTTGTTAGGTGATAATCGTGGAACGGAAAATTCTTTAGCAAGTTAAGTGATGTTAAAGGTTCCCCTTTTATTAAAGGTAAGTGGTCGGATACTCAAATCAATGGCTGGTTTTCCTTAGTTACAAGGACTGATTGTTTCAGTTGTTTTAGTATTAGTGTTTGTCAATTCGTGCAATTTGATATCGTGTGTAAGTACAGAGTGTGCTGTTTTAGTACTAATATTCTAGAGGTAGTAAGTTGTGTGTTCTAACCCAAAAATACTAAAAACAGTCACAAAAATCTTGAAATTTCATGAAAATTCGAAACTAGCAAACAACACCACACGATCGTGTGTCTAGTCGTGTGTCAGGCAATGTGATGTGTGATTGGCCGTGTGAACTACACGAGCGTGTGGTTGGCTGTGTGCCATATTGTGTGACCTAGACAAGGAAGCTGTGTAGGCCACACGGGCATGTAGGCCTATTTTGTGTAATTTGTTGGGCTTGTGCGAGTCGAGTGTGAGTATTCCAAAATCTGATTTGCATGCGCTTAATAAGGATGTTAGCTTTTGAGTAAGTTTACCCATATGTTCTATTGTATTAACTTGTATGTATGAAAAACATGTAACTAATTTTCTTGAAGTAGCTGTGGCATGATTTGGAAATTATGCATGACCTTTTAGTATGGCTTTGTATGTGTATTTAGGTGGGATATATTGTTGTGATCGAGGAAGTGTGATTCTGGCAATGATACTACATTATTTTGGTGGTAAACCTGCAATATTATTCTGGCAGATAATATCTGAGTGGCATACGACCACATTATGATGTGATGGATGGATGGGTTCATGTAACCCTATTTGGTGTGATTGGTTGGACAAGTTGGTGTGTAGTAGATGGGGGTAGGATTATTCTGTATGAATATGTCATGCTAAGTGTAACACCTCTAACCTGTATCTATTGCCGGAGTAGGGTTATAGAGTATTACCAGAGTTTATAGATAAATCAAGCTAAAAATACTATTCACATTCGACAATAACTATATAGTCCCTTTAATGGACCTTCGAGGCCCAATATGAACAGTAGAAACGATTCAGTACTAAATCGAAAATCCTAAGAATTTTTCGTGAATTTACAAAATTTTCCTTATGTATAGCGCCCACACGCCCGTCTGGTCTAAGGGCACGCCCGTGTCCTTAACCCGTGTAACTCTCTGACTTATAATGCATGAAGAAATTTAGGTCACACAGCCGAGTTATACGCCCGTGTGCTAGGCCGTGTGGTTAATTTAATTTTCATAAATTAGGTGCAGTTTTCACATGGCCATGTAAAACACCCATGTCTAAGGCTGTAACACCCCAAACTCGGCCCAGACGTTATGGCTGAATCTGGCGATGTCACATGATAGGGTGTTTGAAAACTAGGTTTCTACGATAAATCCATTTCCGTTTAATTACTTTTCTTATCTCTTATTAAATTCCAAAATCATTACTTGTTAAATCGATTGTTCTAAACATAATTCGTTGCGAAAGCTTTTAAAACCGTTTTGAGTAAATCGTGTGTTTAGAGAAAACTTTACCTTTTTGAAAACCGAGTTTTGCAACGTCTAGCAGTTATAAATCCATAAAAATAAATAAAAACCAAATTTAAGCAAAAGTCCTAAAAAGTACCCAAATTACATCCAAAGAAACCACGGTAAATAAAACCATAAATCACAAATTATAAATCAAAAAATCCTAAAAACTGTTATCACCATCAAGTCCTCCGTCGCCCGATCCGTCTAGGTCTGGGGATTACCTGTGCACATTAAACAGAGAGGGGTGAGTTTACGTAAACTCAGTGTGTAATCCCATAGAAAACAAACAATAGAAAACACAATGCACAGTCAAAAACAGTATTGGGCCTAAGCCCCTTTCAATATTAGTATCAGTAACAAATATACAGTATCCAGTAACCAAGTCCAACCCAACTAGCCTCTACACACCATCTCCATCCAACCCTACACTCTATGTGGGGATTAAATCAACCCACCCATCCCTACACTCCAGGTAGTACCGAATGCGGCACAAAACAGTAGTTTGCAGCTGAGCTGCTAGTATATTAGGCTTAAGAGCCTTTTAGTACACTTCCTTCAAATAAAATCAACCCAACCCCATGCAATGTAACATACAATACATGACATGCTATCTCATGATATCAGTACATATAACCAGTAAATGTATACATGCATACTATTATCAT
The DNA here is from genome assembly GCA_025698475.1 of Gossypium anomalum. NCBI lineage: Eukaryota > Viridiplantae > Streptophyta > Magnoliopsida > Malvales > Malvaceae > Gossypium > Gossypium anomalum. The sequence goes on from CM046964.1 coordinate 68,209,137, forward strand.
ACTCAATATATATCCATCAATCAGTCCATTTACACAATTAGGGGTCTAAGTAATGCTTACCGACCCTATAGTAGGTTCACAGTCGACTTGGACGACCTATGCAACCTTAGCAATCAATTCAATGAAAATGGCTCACATGCCCATATGGCCTGCCTGTGTGGGCCCACACAGCCCAAATCAGTCTAGTCCGTGTGTCGCACTCGGCCTACCTAGCCATTACACGGTTGTCTTTTGCGCACATGGCCTGGCCTCGTCGATCACACGCCCGTGTTAGGGCACACGGCCTACCACACAGACGACCACACACCTGTGGGCGTCGATAGTGGGGTTTTTGGGCTTTTCGCTGAACCCAATTTTCTACGTTTCGAGAACACACCTGGTATCGATTAATGCTAAAACGATCCTTGAGCACTCCAGAACCTAGAAACTGACATTCCAACACCCAATTTCAGTAACATTATTAAAGCTCAAACGGGATTGTAACGAGACGTTCATCCATTAACTATCGATAACCATACCTTCGATCGAAATGAGAATTCCATGCACTTAACTCGTCGATTGAGAACGATATACAGTCCCTTGATTAACTCCTAAACACCAAAAGGAAACCCCTCTTAGAAAGTATTTAGAAAAATGTTTAGGTTAGCAAAAGCCAAAACTTACCAATAACGCGCAAAAGCCAAATTAACGAGTCATAGAAATTTGGAAGTAGATGAAAAAGAAAACAGAAAGACAGCAGCAAGGGAACAAGAAAGGCGGCAGTAAAAAGGAAACAATAAGAAAAAGGAAAGGGGAAGTGGAAGTGGAAGTGGCAGAGAGAATAGTCAGTTTTTTCTTAAGAGATAGATTTTTGGGAGAACTGATTTACTCATATCCCACTACCTACACTATCTCAACCACCCACTTCTCAGATGTTCGATACAACTCAAACTCTCAGCCACCAAACTGAGCAAAAATAATCTCTCTTGCCCACGCAAGGATTCAAACACCGGACCTTCAGCAGACTAACACTCTACTTAACCACCAGACCAACAGGCCCATTCTGATATGTACTTACAAACTTCTAACTAAAAGCCTACTAACTAGAGATAGGGCTTAATTCATAAAAATACCAAAATTTGCCCAAGTCATGGCTTGAACTTGGGACCTCTCCCACACACCTAGAACACTTAACCTCTGAAACAGATACAAATTTGTGTCACGTATACCCAAAAACAAAAATTAAAATTTTGGGGGGTTACAAGGCCGTGTCACCTACACGGTTGAGACACACGCCCGTGACTCTACCCGTGTGCTCAATTCTGAGCATTATGTTTCTCATTTTTAATATGCAGGGAACACACAGCCCAAACACATGCCCATATGCCAATCCGTGTGTCATACACGATCAAAACACACGCCCGTGCGTCTACCTGTGTGGACCAAAATAGGCCATGTTAAGGCCACTTTTCTCACCCTTTACATATTCCACCTGCACTCAATACTTTCATATACCAATATACTCCAAATCCACAACCAATCAAAGTCAATAACTCACATGGTAAGCTAAATTTACAACTACACTACTTATTTACATAAATTTACTATGTTGTTTCAATCATTAACCACCATTATATACTAATAAACACATACAATAAACTAACATATATGTATGAAAGTTATTCATAACCATATTTCAAGATTACTTTATTTTCATCCCATCCTATACATGCCATATAAACCTTAAATTGCAATACAAAATCTACTTGTGAAATCTGGATAGTGTGGCCCGATGTGATGATCAGATTCTCTGAACTTCCGTTAATCTACACAGAACATTAACACACAGAAGTAAGCTTAAGAAAGCTTAGTAAGCTCATAGGTTCAAAACATAAATCTTACCTAATTACAATAATAATTCAATAACAAGTTTTTCAATAAAGTTTCTTGTCATACACAATTTCAAATGATAAATTCACTGGATTGAGCTCAATATTAATAACTAGTTAAATCTCAACACTTAATTTCAAGTAACATTCACCATTACTTGTCAAATTAGGGAATGCTTACGGAATTGAATACGTCATTAGCTTGATGCCACATTCCACTTTGGTTTTGCACACATTTTACCATGGCTTTGCCATGATCACACACTTTATCACATTGCTATAGCCTAACTATGGTCTTACACTTGCACACATATATAATTATCATGATTCAGTCATAGTCTTACGTTTACTTTCACAGTGTCATAGCTCCGCTATGATCTCACATTTCACACTTTTTCATGGTTTAACCATGGTCTTATCTTCCAATTCATCATTGATCACTGAATGAATGTACTCAGTCTTGCGTTTCCCTTAATTCAAACTTTCAATTCGATTTTCACATCATTACAATTATCATAATTCAATAGCAAAAATACAAATTATAAATATTGTATTATTCAAAAAATTTACATTTGAACATAAAAATTTTAGCCATATAAACTTACCTGGACCAATTTGTAAAATTATGGAAATTCAGGGACTAATCAGTAATTTTCTCTTTTCCACGTTTATCTTCGGACTCTCGATCTATAATGTATAATTTTCCATTCATTAGCATATAATTCAATTCTAATTCACTTCACAATTTATGGCCCTAAATTTTTGAAATTATACTTTTACCCTAAATTTTATAGTTTTTATAAATTAGTCCCTACTCAATTAACCCATCAATTGAGATAATTCTTCTTAATTTACACTTTATCTAACTATTTTAAGCTACTACACTACCTTTGAAATTCACAATTTCAACATCAAACCCTAATTCTCAACTTTTTCACAATTAAGTCCTAAAAATCAATTTCTACTAAAATCTCTTAATAAATTCATTATATAATGAATTAAAATCTTAAAATCCATGATAATTCATCTTAAACATACAAAAATTATCTATGAAAACTTTCAATTTCACTTATAGAATCAAAAACTAATGAATTTTATAGTTGGACCTAATTGTAAAAGTCACAAAAACATAAAAATTTCAAAGAAAAAGAAAAAATTGAACTCAAATGGCACAAAAATATAAAAAAACAGCTTATTTCAGACTCCTATTGCATTTTTTCTGAAGAAAAATGGTGATTTCTCTAGATTTTTCAATCCAGTCTTTATTTTATTTAGTTAATTTGCAAAATTTCCAATTTTTCCCTTATTTCACCTTATTTTCTTGCTGATTTTCTTGCCCAAACCGTCCAGCCCATATAATTTGGGTCTAATTGCCTTTTAAATCCCTCCTTATTAATCACTTAAGCTATTTAATCACTATATAATAAATTTTGCACCTTTTTCAATTTAGTCCTTTTTAATTAATTGACTATCAAAATATTAAAATTTTCTAATAAAAATTTATATCAACTCAATAACACTCCATAAATATTTATAAAAATATTTATGGCTTGGTTTGTAGATTCGAGGACTCGATACCTCCTATTTGATCCATTTGACCTAACAAATTCTTTTAATTCACATAATTCTCTAAAAAACATTTCTAAATTCACAATTGACTCATTAATATCAATTTACTAAATTTTCAAACTTACTCATCAAATTTAGTGATCTCGAATCACTACTCCCGTCACAACTGAAATTTAGGCTATTACACTAAGCATGTGAAATTTATGATCTGTTTTCTCTGATATATGCATCTAAGCATGTTTCTAATTGTGATTTTGTTTGTGGGCCTAGGCACATTCTAAACTTTATAGCTCACTCTATTTGGTTAATTTTTCAGGTAATCCTCAAACTTAAGATTTTGCGGTGCTAAGAGCTTGACTCAGATTTTTGTAATAAATTTATTCAATGATTTTTATCTTAAATTTTAATGACTTTTGGACTATTACACTGTTTTTCGGACTTTAGCTATGATTTTTGGAATTTGTCAAGTTTTTGTTAATTAGTTTAAAATTTGGCATGATTTCTGGTAATTTAAATTAAATGATTGCTTTTCAAGTTAAGCAATTCTAAAAGTTTTTCCACTGCAAAATTTTAACCTGGATTACACGTTACAAAGCAAGTAATTAAGGTCGATGGCTTGACGTTTTTGAATAAATTGAGTTTCATAAGATAACTTTTCATGATCCTCTCTCACGCAATTTTTGTTTACTATTATTGCCGATGGTATAAAGCAAGTTTTATAAATTTAATTTTTTTTTATTTCGAAATAAGATACCTTTTGAAAATAAATGATTAAAAGTTTCGACTTATTAATGTAACCTTTAAGATTCTGTTATAACGTTTAGGCTGAATTTAGGGTATTACAAGCACTTTAATATGTAATTAAATTTTTATTATTTTATAATTAAAACTGAAAATTGAATAAAACAAATAGAAAATACATAGATAAATAATAAGAAGGATATAATTATGTTTTTGAAGTTTTTTAAGTAAATTGATATAAGAGGTTTATAAATTTTTCTTCAAACTTGAGAGGTAAGTTGACATTCTTGAAATTAAATATTGAAAAAAGTGTCTTTAACAAAATAATGACATTTAAATTACCATATGATATATATAATCATTATATATATATATATACTATTATATAAGTTTCTAATTGAGTTGATGTCATAAATTAACTTGACATAAACTCGATTAGAAAAATTATGGAAATGTCCTTCCGTAATTAAAATAAATTATATTAACTTGACATAAATACGTGTAATTTGTTTTTTAATGTGGATTATCCTATGGAAATCCATAATATTGTCATTAATGATGCAATAAAATGAGGTTGATCTTAGGATCATTTTTTATCAAAAAAATTATATTATTCGATGGTACTTTAATTTTTTTATTTCAAAAAATCAACAAAAATATGCACATAATGGAATTTGAAGACCAAATGATTGCATACAAATAAAAAAAATCAATATCAATATTTGATTAAGCTAAGCTCATGCAATTTATTTTATTATTTATTAAAAAAATCCTTTTGATCAATCATTGAATGAAGAAATTGACTGAAATGGAAATCATTCTATAGAAATAACAATTTTTCTTTAATTATAGGCGCCAAAATGATACCATAAGAATTTCTATACTCATAATATTTAAATTGAATAAACAAAAACATTATCAATGTAAAGATAATATTGATTGAAGGTAAATATGATATAAATATAAGTAATAAAAAAAATGGAGCAATCCTGATTTTTAAGGAAAAAAATATTTTGAATTAGATCTCTTTCTTTTTATTATTATAATTCTTTAATATAGTAATTTTTTTTTTGTTATTACTCTAGATTGTTGTATTTGCATATTTAGGATCCTTAAGTAAGTAGATTATCTTGAGTTATGTATACATTTGGATTGGACCAAACTAAACTAAAAAAGGACTAGATTATATCAAAAATACAAACTAGTCAATGATGATCCTCCATGAATTCGCCTATATAAGCCGCAACTAAAGTTGCAAAAATAAGAGCTTGAATCCCACTTATAAATAATCCAAGGAACATGACAAGTATAAGGACGACCGAAGGTACTAAAGAAGCAGGAACAACAACTACTAATTCATCAACTAATACATTTCCAAAAAGTTGAAAACTAACTGATAAGGGGATTTGTGAAATCCTTTAAAATGTTAATAGGTAAAATAATTGGGGTGGGTTAAATATATTTACTGAAATATCCCAATTGCATAAGTAAAATTTTTAAATTTACCACTAAATTAAAACTTTATTTTAATATTTTTATACATTTTATTTTATTATGTCAACTTTATTACCTCTATCAATTATATATATCAAACACATATTTATATTTAAATTCGTAGTTTCCACACATATACATATGATAAATTTTTTTGTTATTTATGGTAGATCTCATTTTCTGTATTGACCGGTAATGTAATTATATATACACACCACCTGCTATGTGCCAAAAAGATGACTTAATTGTAATTCACCATTCAAATGTATTCCATTAAAAGGTCCAATTATTGTCTAAAGCTTTTTGCGGGTTGGATAAAACGCTTCGATGGTAAAACAATTGATTAAAGTTAACTATAAATCCATCTAATATATCATAAGATTTATTTTAGTTCCTCTCTTATTATAAGGAATATTTAGTTTTTGAATATTTGAAAAAATTGAAATTTTAGTCTCTTTACGTCAACTTTGTTATTAATAAAATGATATGATTTAATAATAACTAGCGTGACAAATAATTTTAAAAAAATGAGTAAAAATAAGCAACTTATTTGTAGTTTGGTTCACGTCAATTACCATTAAATCACATCATTTTATTTGTTTTCTAAATCAGTAAGTTTTTTAATGTGATTTAATATTTGATTTAAATTTTAGTTTGATTATATTAGTCTAAGATAAAAGGAAATCATTTATTATATAAACAATTAATTTTATATTTTTATATTATTTTATAATTAATTTTAAATAAAAGACCTTTTTTTATTAATCAAAATTAACCCAAATATAATGTCAATATATATATATATATATATTGCAAACTTAACCCAAATTTTATTACTAGTATTGCTTATGAAAACTACAAAATTGGTGATGACAAAACAAAGATGAAAAAACATGAAAAGAGATGGGAAGCAATCGAAAAACAGAATGCTATGATTTTTATTAGACCTGTGATAAAGGGAAAGCTAATGTCGTATCAAGAAAAGAAAAGAAAGGGCTTAGCTTAGCTTAGCATAGGAGAAACTTAGTAGACTTGACTATGATAATTGACAAACAATTTCCCTTGTTTCAGCACCAGGATCAATTTGGTCACTTTTTTTCCTTTTTGGAATGATTATGATATGTCATTTCCTTTTTAAAAGTTTTCAATTAATCTGTCTAATCATTTGATTAAAGTTGTTTGCTTTAAACCTGTTTAAGATTAAAATCCCATTGATGTTATGTAATTAATTTCCTTGTTGGACAATGTTATTATTTAGCTCTACACCCTTAAAAATGAAATTATTTTCCGTGAGTTATATATCTACATGGAGAAATCAACTTTATATATATAATTATATATATTTGATTTGATTCAGTTTTCACAAATTACTAACACAATTATTGATATAATATTAGTTTATGTTTATATATTGTATACACAAATAATTATATTTATTCAAATAATAATAATTTGATATAATTATTTATTTAAATGTGTATAATTGAATCAAAATTAAAGTTTAATACATATATTTAACAATTAAAGTTTCATATATATAATTACAATAAATCAAAATTCATATATTAAATTGCACATTGAATTGAAGTTTAAATATAATTTTAAAATATGTCCCTTATTTATTTTATTTTCCAAACAATGGAAATTTTTATTTGAAATAATTAATTATTCATTGCCCGATTAATATTTATAGTAGAAACTTTGTATTAATTTATCAAATTAAAATATACATTATCAAATTTATCAGAAAATTTACAAATTTTTAAAAAAAAAGTCAAATTGAAAATTTGGGGAAGCCTACATAAATTATGATATTTTTGAATAATGATTACAAGGTTAAATTAAAATTAAAAAAATAAAATAGATTTAAATGACATTTTAGATAATTTCAAAAGGGTTGTGGCTCCTTTCAACCCCTAATAATATTTAACTCATTTAAAAATTGAATCGCAATATTTATAACATTTTTTTCTTATTTCCAGGTTGCAATTTATTTTATAAAAGAATATAATACTTGTTATATATAATTCATGCCATATTGGCAGCTATAGGCTATAATAAAAGAAAATTCTTTAATTAATGGTTGAAAGTTCGGTCCTCGCTTTAAGTATAGAGCAACTTTAAAATTTGTAATTAATGTATACCCTTTTAATAAATCCACAAAATACGAATAATTAATTATTGAATTTACTCCAATAAATACCTTAAAGAATCCAATTAAATATACTACCAAAACATTTCAATTTTCCAAAATTGAGCGAAATATTATATTGCATTGTTGCATTGCTTTTATATTTCTAGTAAAATAGTCAAGTGTTCTTGAAATACGTTCCTAATTATTTGAATCCAAAAGCAAAGTTTTTAAATTCCAACATCTTATCATACATGATATATTTACCACTTTGGTTAAGCAAAGGCAAAGATATAGGACCCCTATGATACCATTTTAGTTAAGTGGATGGTGAGTTTCAATGTTTACTTTGCTCCATTATTTGGCTTAGATGTTAGTTTTCATTCTCTTTTATGTAACCTAAGCTTAGAGCACTTTTGTGGTGATTGGTTTATACATGGAATTGGGATGTTGAAATTGAATTTGGAATTTGGAATTTGGAATTTTATTTTAGATTTAATCACTCTAATATTGAAGATATTATTATCCTTAGTTCTCATGATTTGAGTCTTTAATTATCCTTTCTTTATGAACCTTTTTTTTTTTTTGAAACTTTGAGCTTAAACTGAGTTGAAACTCAAACCCTTCTTTGTCCTTGTTCTTGAATTACACTTTGAGATGGATGTTAGATCATGAATATTGAGGGTTAGGTAGAAACATTATGGTGGTTTCAAAATATTTACTCGAGTGAGTAGTGAAGAGAGCGTTAAAAGCAATGCAAGTGGAACAAAAGCAAGGATAGTGTTAAAAGCATTGTGAGTGAAAATATTGAAAATATTTAGAGCATGCTCAAACTAAAAATCATTCTCTGAGATTAAAAGAAAACTTTCACTTCCATAATGCACAATTACTTGCTAGCTTTCTATACTCATAGATATTGAACCATATCTTTCACATTTTTGGAGAGAAAATGAAAGTGAGAGAAGGGAAAATAAGGTGGTGAGCCTAATGGTTATATTTAGGGAGAAAAGAGGGACAATGTCCTGTGCTACACTGTTTCTAGTGCTTGAACCAATTTTGAGCTATTCTTTCCTTTGAATCCAAATTGCCCTAAGCCTCAGAACGTTACAAGCTTGGAAGTCCTATGTGACCTTAACATCTTTTTTTATAAAGCCTTAACTTGCAACTCTTAGTTGAGAAATGAATGAGTTAAACTCCTTATGGTGTATATACATCATATCTACATAGGTTGTTTTGATGGAATAACATGAACTATGATACTTTTGCATGATTGCCTCTATGTTTGTTCATTCTGTAACTTTGTGAACTAAGTTGATTTGCTCTCAAAGTTGTGAGTTTACAACACACCATTCTTAAGTTGTATGTTAGAAGAATTGGTTGCATTGTACATATCTATTGTCAATTGTCATGTCTTACCATTGCTCAAGGGTCGTCTAGTTGCATGTGTGGTGTCTTGAGTGTTTGCTTGAGGACACGCAAAGACTTAGGTTTGGGAAAGTTTGATTTGTTGTAATTTGATGTCAAATTAGGCTCTCTCGCATGCTTAAGGTGTAACAGCCTGTTTTTCAGTGGTGTCGAAAATAATGAATTCGGGACCACAAGTTCGATCAATGAGTCAAAAAATTTTATTTGTTTAATATTTATAAGGTTTTTGGAGTGTCGTATTAAAATTTGGTTTGGTAGTTTAAACGTTTGGAAGGCTAATTAAGTAAAAAGAACTAAATCGTAAAAGTTACAAAAGTCAATAGCTATAGATTATTATTAGTTAAATGGTTTAAAAAGTTCAAGTACAAGGGCTTAAATGGAAATTAACCCTTAATCATGTATGGTGGACGGCTATTAGATGTATTTTGATTAAAAATTATAATAAAATAAGGTTAGTAATAATAAAATAAAAGTTAAAAACATAAAAGCTTTATGTCATCTTCATTCTTTCCTCTTCCCTTAACTGAACCACCATTGTTAGAGCTAGGGAGTTTCGACCAACATTATTCTCTTGCATGTAAGTCCTTCAATTATCCATTTTTAGCAAATTTTATGTTTTTTAGATCGTTTCATCTTAATCTAACTAACCCGGGGACTATTTTGTAAAACTTTTAAAGGTTTTGAAATTTACTATTGATTTTTTTGGGCATTTATGAAGTTGAATGAAAGATTTATAAGTTTGGTTGTTAATTAGAACTATTTTGTAAAGGAATTTTGGTTAGTTTTAAGTTTAAGGACTAAAATAATAAAATAATAAATTTAGCATGAAATTCTTATGAAATTTCAATAGTTATGGACTATAAATGTATAGGAGAGAATTCAACTAGCTTGGTTTTGGTTTAATTGTGATAAATGTGTAAGTTTCGATTTTAGGGGCTAAATTAAATAAAGGGTAAAAGTTTAGGGTAATAATGTAAAATGTCATTAAAGGGTCAAATTCATGATTTAGATATTTTAAGGTATTGAATTGGTTAATTTAGCTAAATTATCATATATAGATCAAGAAACGGATCAACCGATCGATAACTACAAGAAAGGAAAATTTGTCGAGTAGTCCCCATTGTGGTATTGGTAGTTGCTCCATTTAGGTAAGTTCGCATTAGTTTTATTATGATTATTAATGGTTTGAATTCAAATTACATATGCATATATGCATATGTGTATAGTTAACATGTGGCACCCCAAACCTGACTGGGACAGTCCGACCCAAATTTTGAAGTCACATTAGCCACCAAAGTGACTTTCCGTTAACCCACCACAAAGCACATCATGCAACCAATCACACCTCACAATTACTGTATTATTTCATATTAAAAATTCTAACACATGCTTTACAAATCAAATCAACAAAAATAGTTCATGAAAATCAAACATATAGTACTTACGACCCCACCTCACGACGAGCTCTTAAGTAAAAATTTCAACAGTTCGCAGTTGGCAAGGCTCACAATTTTGCAAAGCTCGCACATGGTATAGCTCACAGTATCACAGCTCACAGTATATAGCTTGCAATATACATAACTCGTGTTTCAAAGAGTTCGCAATATATCATGGTTTGCATATGATATAGCTCGCATGTAACATAGCTCGCATACAATCTTAATTAGCGTATGACATAGCTCGCATATCATGGCTTGCATATAGCATAAAATTTCACAATACACAACTTGCATAAATAAGGCGTGGTTCGCAATAAATTCAAAGATTGCAACAAACATGTAAGCATAAATCACGTATGAATACTTACTCCTGGAACTTAGATTAAATGGTTACACCATCTAAGCTCGCCATTAATACTTGATGTGTGAATGCAGTATGTAATGCACTCACCTATAATGGCTTCTCTGTTTTGTCGAGCCCAGGTAAGCTTCTGTTTACCTTTGTCCTTGCTTGAGGAAGCTCTTTCGTGATCTAATTCTTTGCATAACAACATACACAAACATAACAAATTACAACACATTTTCGAAGAGTCCAAAATCAAATATAATTGGTCCTAATCAAGTTTGATAATGGATAATCTTAAAAGAATAAACTAGATTATATTGAACATGATAAACCTCATTTTATATGGACTAAAATATGATTTACAACAATGAACCTTCAAGAGTTCTATTTCAAGTACGACTCTTGAAATATTATCGTTCAAGTTCAAATATATTGAACAAACATTTTATCTCGCTTTATATTGAGATAATTTTGAGCTTAAGCAACCTACTTGAAAGCTTGTTTAAAGAGATTTACTTTTGTTGGAAAGAAGGAGATTAGAGAGAGCACATATGTTTATTGTAAGGAACTATCCTTTGAGTGTTTTGATGTTTAGTTAAAGACGGTAAATTGAGTGTTAAAATCCTTAAGTAGGAAAGATTATTAGGAGGAGAGTTCATAATAAATGTACAAGAGTGAGGCCTCAATTATTCATGATTTTCATGAGTGATTTGAATAGATTGAGTTTAAATTATTGCTTGAAGTTTGATGTTGAATTTTTCTTTGAGAAAAGCCCCAAAAATGTAGGTATGACACTAAAATGTATAAATAATTCCTTGTATTCTTTATTTCTTTATTCATATACTCTTGCACCTGTACCCTAAAACACTAAAAAACACATAATTGCACTTCAATGTTTCAAACAATGTTCCAACATAAAAAGCACACTTAATTACCGCAAAGTGTATTTCGACGTACATATATAATATGAATATATATATAAATTACAAGATATAATCATACATGTGCATATATAAGATGAGTTTATAAATTTACTCGTTTTATCTCCTAAGCAATTTTCTTTGAATACATAACGTCTCAATAATCCAGTTCTTTCTTCCACCCAAACAAATTTCTTCAAATATCCAACATACTAAATTATTATTAAGTTTACATTTTGATCACTAAATTATTTAAAAATTTTCATTTAAGTCATTAAATTATTTGAAAGTTTTATTTGAGTCACTAGCTATTAAGTTTTTTTTTTTTTAAATTTAGGTTAGTGAGTTTCAAGCGACAATTCGACGATCAGTATGGTGAATCGATATTCATTGACAAGTAGAAGAACACAACTTAGATCTAAATTGATTTATGGTTAGTGTCAGAGATCGAAGAAGAAAACTGTGTGGACTTTGGTTCATAAATTTGTGGGATTCAAAATTGTTTTATGAAAAAAACTGAATTGCAGAAGAAACTAGGAAGGATAGCTTTCAATTGGTGCAAGTGACGTGAATATAGAAGAATATACATCGACGATTTTGGTAGCCTGGTGACTTAAATGAAAGCTTTCATATAATTCGATAATTATTTTATAATTCTTAAAAATTAAATAATTAAAACATAAACTTATTAATAATTTAGTTACGTTTAGAAGTGGAGATGAGTATTGAGCCACTTTTGCTAAAATTAAATGAAGACTAAAAGTTTTCAACTTTTCTCTTTATTTGATTCCTATCTCTTGGAAGGCAATTAGTCACGTTTCCAACAATTATATTTATTATTAGATGAGTCCTTTATCCCAAGGGTATTTAAACAAAAATGAGTTAAAGAAATAAATTATTTATAATAAAACTAATAAGTTGAGTTTCTTTTTTTGGGTAAACTTTGAATTTTAAAGTTTGTATAGTAAATAATACGAGAATTTTGATTTAAATTTAATTATGTGTGAATTTTGTTTAAATTTATTATGGATTAATTTTTTAGAGTTTATGATTTTTCCTCTTAATAATATGATTTAAATTTAAATTTTTTTCTTTTAAAAAATATAATATATTTTGTCACCCACTTAACTCAATAATTGTCAATAGCATCTTATATTTTTTAACATTATTATTCTAAGTAAATTAGCATTTTTATCGCATTGGAACTCATCGAATTAATACAAATTATTAATATAAATAATAATTTAATTCTTAAAAAATGCCTTTAATATCTCTTTAATTTTTTTTGGGGGGGGGGGGGGGGAGGGAAAAAGTTTGCGATTCAATGATTGTGAGTAAACAAAGGGTTAATTACATTAGATATTGTACTTGGGTGAATTAAAATATTTTTTATTAAAAAATAACTTAAACTAATTACAACTCTTAAATAATTTTCTAATGGGGAGACCTCATATAAGCATAAATTATAAGAATTATAATGCGCTAATTTAACCAGCGTATCAGCATTTTGATTATCTTCTCTGGGTATATGTCGAATGCTCCATTGCTCAAATTGTAGCAGCAATTGGTGAATTCTCCTGATTAAGATAGAATTGGAGCCATTTGTTGTCCTCACCTGTATAGGTTTTGCTGCCTCAAGATTATTACTCTCGATTAAAATGCTACTAAAATCACACTCACATAGGAGAGTCAAACCATTCAAGATACCCTACAATTCGACATCAAAAATAGAATAATTCCCTAAAAATCTATTAAAGTCGAAAATATTAACATGTTCCATGAGAGCATGATTAGTTGCAATTATGTTGAAAAAGATGTATGATGAAATTTCTTTTATCTTTCCCTTGACTATGGTAATAATGGATCATGAATAATTATGTTGTACAGGGAATTTAAAGTTACCTTAGCTTTACCCTTTACCTCAGACCCTACTTCAAACACATTAATTTATGATTTTTAATTACTATGTTGACCAAAAGCTTCCTTTTCCATCTGCCAAAATTATTAATATTTAATTATCTGTCTTTGTAATTGTATCAAGAATGTAGTGTAAAATTAATCCCAAACTTTCCTGGAGATAATTCTAGAAAACAACTCTTTAAAATGAGCTTTCCATGAATTTAAGAAGATTTTGTATTATAAATAAGTTTGTTGAGATCCAATATTATCTTTATAAGTAATTTTGTAAGGATTTCAGCAATTTATTTTTGTAAAAAATTCATTTATTTACTAAAAATATTACAATATTATAAAAATTGAGTTAATTTGAGTTGAGTCAATGTGTTGAGCTAATCATTCAATTCAGTGCTTGAAACGATGGTTTTGGTTAATATAGTTGTAAGTTGTAGCTTAAAAATTGGTAAAAAGACCTCTGCAGTCTTTCTCAATTTTGATATTGAGTAAATTGATACATCTTAAAAATGAAGATAAAAACAATTAATAAATGTGTTCACTTATTTCGTCTATTTATCCTACTTTTGATTGGTATAATAGTCCTCAATATTTACACATTTTGTTAATTTGGTCATCATTCTAAATTTATTAATATTCAATGATAACTATATTTGTTGAATTTTTTAAAATCATGACCAAATTGATAGAATTTATAAACGTTGAAAATTAAATTTGTAATTATACCAATCACCAATCAAAAGTAGAATAACCTGACAAAAAAAGTAAACATTGCGATGAATTACTTTTAATGGTTCACTTTTAAAATTGACATAGATTAAGGCTTAGTTTGGATGGGCGGTGTGTTTACCTCTGGTGAGGTTAAAAACAGCGGTGGCGGTGAGATTAATTACTGTAGCGGTGAGATTGGATACTATAGCGGTGAGATTAGAAACAATGATGAGGTGTGTGTTTGGATTTAAACGCAGCTGTAGCGGTGAGGTGAGAATATAAAATGACTATTAAGGACATTAGATTAAAAATGACAATGTATTTATGTTATATTATTTAATATAAAACATAAATTAAAATTATATTTTTTATAAAATGATAATTAAAATATTAAAATCATATACAATAAAATTTAAATATTTTTAAATTATATTCATAATAAAATATCAAAATATTTTACAAATTATATTTAAATCAAATAATAAAATATAAATTAAATTGTATTTATACTAAATTTATAAATAAAAATTATAAATTTATTGAAAATTAAATTATATTAAATAATGACATATTAAACTTATGTTATGTGTATTAAATAAAATAAATAATAAAGGAAGAGTTGGAGGGGTAAAATAATAATTACCCCTTATTTTTGGACTTCCAAATCAGTCCACTAGAGTTTTTAACTCCAGCCAATATTTTGGGTTTCAGTGAGGTGAGAAATGCTCACTGGTGTGCTTGCCAAACACCACAATTGGAGTTGCATTTCAGTTCAAACTTTTTTACTCTTTAAATCTCACCACACTGGAGTTTACTGGTGATCCAAAGGGGCCCTAAATTACTCATTTTTAAAAAAAATCAATTCACTGAAATTGACGTTTTTCATCAAAAGCAAAGGATTTTATCTAATATAAAACCACAAATGACAAACCCTTGATGTTGAACTAGTTTTTCTTAATAGTCCAAAAGACTTGGGGTCATAAAATTGAAAAAAAAAAATTGAAAGGAAGTTTTTCCTTTAAAAAAAAATAATTGAATTTATTCATGTCTTTATATATTTTTTATTTTTTATTTTTTTTATGAAAAAGAGTCTATTTAGTAATTTTTATTGTGGGTTATTAAACGTGTTCTGAAAAATTAAATTACTGGAGATATTAATTTTTAATTAATTAATTTTTTTAAAAATAATTCTAATAGTTTATTGAGGTAATACTTGAGAGATAAGATAATTATCATAAATTGTTGTCCCCTTAAAATAAACAAAAAAACAGAGATGGTGAAGGCAACCACCAGCACAGCTTTAGTTCAATAATTATATAATGTTTTTGTAAAAGAAATTTCTTCAAATTGGTATGACCTACAAATGGTTACGGTTTTGTTTGTGGAAGTCATTTTAGTGGGAAAAGAGTGCTTTAATCTCAAACAAAAGGCTGGCTTAGTGGCCATGTGAGAGTTCCCAAAAAAGGCCACATAAGCTTCTCTAATTTATCATCATAAATTCCTTTTTTTGGCTATTTTTTTATCACCAAAATATTTTTTTTCCTTACATTTTTTTTTTAATTTCTTTTTCCGTTAAAGTATTTAATAATGGTTAGTATTTGATATGTTGATAATATTTTTTTATTCCACAAACAACCTTAATAAATTTACATGTATTTAGAAATGAATCTTCGTTAAGGCCTAAAGGGCCTTAGCGACCCTAAAGTTTTTGAAAATTTTAGTTATACTTTTAAAATTTTAGACCCCTCCAAAACTTTTGAAAATTTTTAAAAATTTCAATTAAACTCTTCAAATTTTTTTAAACTTTCATAAAACTTCTAAAAGTTTTGAACTTTTTAATTAGACTTGCTAAATTTTTTGAAAATTCTCACTAAAAGCCTAAACATTTTTAGTATTTTACTATATATTTGTAGAACAATTGTTAACCTATGTTTCTATTTGTGAAATTTAAAAACTTCACTGATAGTGTACCAAATATTTTTCCCATTTAATAAAGGTGCCTAGGAAGAAACTTTTTTCTTCTTTTCAATTAAGTACCTCCTCCAATTTCACTTTAGATTGACAAAAAAAAAAATGAACCCCTTTCTCCAAAAGAAATAAATAAATAAAAAAACCTAATTTCAATGTGTTTGTTAGCATACTAAATAAATTTTTGGAACTATTATTTTGCAAGAGCTTAAATCAAAATATAATATCAATCCAAGAATTTAAATATGATTTACATTAAATGAGATTTAAACTCAAATTTTTAATTTTTCAATTGATAAAATCTGTTTTATTAAGGTTAAAATGTATATAGTCTTTCTACTTTTCAAAAATTAAGAATTTAGCCTTTGTACTTGTATTTTTAGGAATTTAATCCCTCTACTTTTTAGGTTTTAAAATTCAAGTCCAATTGTTAGCACTGTTTTTTTTTTTTTGTTAAATTTATTTGTATGACATTTTGAAATTTTAAAAAAAAAAACTACTGACTTTATAGTCATGTAATTAAAAAATGTTGTAATTAACTTGAACTTAACAAAAAATAATAATAATTGAACCTAAAATTTGAAATCTGAAAAATAGAAGAATTAAATTCTTAAAAATACAAGTATATGGACTAAATTCTAAATTTTTGAAAAGTAGAAGAACTATAGGCATATTTTAACCTTTTATTAAATACAATAGTTACTAATTATTTTGATAAAATTTAATAAACTTATTTAATATGTTAAGTTTGAAAAGAAATACACTTAAATCATCCGTTAATAAAAACTAACTAATTAAATGCTCTTTTGCTTGTAAATTAAGAAGAATAAACAGCGATGGCAGCGTTAGTATCACTAAATTGGAAACACATTTAATGACTTTTTTTCTAATAATCATCTTTTAAAAAAATATAATTCGGTTCTATAAATAAAATAATTCATTTGACAGAATGGTGCTAGGCATAAGCACTATAAACTACTTATGAACTCTTTAATTTAACACATTAAAGGCTTCGAAATGTGGTTGAGAATACATTTGTTGTTCTAAAAAAATATCTTAAGTATAGCATAAAAAAAGGTAGATCGTACTAGTATGTTGCATGATTTATAACTTCAATCATAGGTGGATTTGAGATGATCCATATACTTCGAATGGTATATGGGTTAAATGTTAAAAGTGGAATATGATCCATATACTTCGAATGGTATATGGAATAAGGAGATCTTGATAATCTTAACGATGTAAATTCAAACTCAGATGATGATAAGAAGCATATGTTAAATGTTAAAAGTGGAATAACCCAACAAGTATGCACTAGAAAAATTAGATAAATTGCATATGATATTTATTTTATTTTTATTAGCAATCATATTATCATCTGCTATTTTAGACTAACATAATAAATATGCTGATTAGATTTTAATTTTTGCTACTTGTTTAGAAATTATTTTATCATACTAATATTTTTTTATAGTAATTAATATTTTTAAAAAATATAAATTATGTAACTATATGATTATAAATTGTACTATCAAACATGACATAAGAAATTATGATGTAATTAACTATGTCAGCTTACTATATGTTGTCCAAATAGACCAGTGGCAATTCTCGATTAATACCTTTTTGTCATTTGAAAGCAATTTGTCTTCTTTGAAAATGATTCGGTTTATTGCTAATAAGACTTTGGCATTGTTGGCAAAAGTGAAAGTTTTGAGATTTTAAGTGTATAGGTTCGAGTTTCATTATAAGTATTTATACACGTATTCTCAATTCAGATTTTATACTAGATTCAAGTCTGGTCGCATATGGACCTGTCCAAATTTATTTTAGTCTAGGTCGGGTTGTAATGATTAATTTTAATTGTAATTATTAAAGATGTATGACTTGTAATTGTATTTAAAAAAAATGATATTATTTTATTTCTTTTTTTCTTCTCAGCTGAAAAAGCTCAAATAAATAAATAAGAAAAGAAAATATATGGTAGGGTTAACAATTACTTCAATTGAGGAATTGGTCTTCAATTATAATATACTTGATTGATGAAGACAAGACTGACTACAATTTTTTTTAAAAATTAACATTAAAATTAAAATAATTAAGTAATAAAATATTTTCTCTAAATTTAAATTACTGAGATAAATTATTTAAATAATTAAAAATCAAATCATTGTAGATCAAGAACACAATCACATAAATTTTCTTTAAATTGAATGATGATAATAAACTATGTACAACATTAAATAATTAATGCATGATTTAAACACAATATAATATAAATAATTATAAAATAACACATAAAATAAAAACAAATACAACATAAATAAAATTAATATGTCAAAAAATATAAAATTATTAATGCATAAAATATATATTTACAGCAATAAATTTATAATATTTTAAAAATATTTAAAAATAAGTTAAAATATGTTATAATTACGTCATTTTTATAGTTATATTGCCACCACCAAGTGAGTATATTTTTATATTTTAAGATGTCAGACCAACAAATTTAACAAAAAAAAGTTTAATAGTATTAACAACTGACCCGAATTTTGAAATTTGAAAAGTAAAGAGACTAATTTTTCTAAAATAAAAGTATAAATATTAAATTTAAAATTTAAAATTTAAAAAAAGTACAGGGACCTATGATACATTTTTCTTTTAATTTTAAATAAATTTATTAATAGACTAATTAACTCATGGCATCAGCTTATTTAACTATTTATTATTATTAATTTTTAATATGACATGCATTGTACGTAATTTTATGTATTTATCTTTAATTTATTAAACAATATATATTTACAATTTCCAAAATTTATTTTTTTCAAAACAAACCCATAAAATATTTTTCACCCTCAAACAAATAATAGATAGATAAAAAAAAAAACAGTTTTAAGAGTGTTTGGTTTTCACATAATTTAACTAATAATTATAATTATAATTACCATAAATTTTCCTATATTTTATGTCTAGAGTTTTGTTCAGGTAATAAATTTGTTTTAAATTAGCACAACTTTTTTTACACCAAATTTTTTAATTAATCATTGTAAATTAAACATTAGCTTTTTAGCTAATAATTTTAAATTAAATTATAATTATTTTTAAATGTAAATTTAATAATATGATGAAAAATAAATGATATTTTTGTCAATTCAAAAGTTTCTCTGAACTTGTGCTTTTATATATATGGATAAGTGTGTTAAAATATGCTATAAGTTTTTGTACTATTTAAAAATTAGATATTTAGTCTCTCTACTTTTAAGATTTCAAAATTTAGGTCCAACCGTTAACATTTTTTTTTTTTTGGTTAAATTCAGGTTAACACAATGCCATATTTTTATTTACATGGCAACCAAGTGAGTATTTTTTATTTCAAAATGTCACCAACAAATTTAACAAGAAATTTTAATACTACTAATAATTGTATCTAAATTTTGAAATTTGAAACATAGAGAGATTAAAGTTCTGAAAATAAAAATATAATGACTAAATTCTAAATTTTCTACAAATACAAAGACTTATAACATATTTTAACCCTTCTAAAAACTTCCCCACACTTTTTCCTAATTGAGGAGAATTCTGCGATTTTGTAATTAGGATTTTTAATATAAATGGATATATTGCTTTAAAAAAAATTTGTTGTAAAAATGAAAAAAAATTAATATCGCTTATTTTATAGTGATTAAAATATTTTTAATTATTTTTTGAACGAAATTGATATCGTTCAACCTCGGTAAAAAAAATTTAGGTAAAAAGACCTCTGGAGTTCTTCTCAATTTCAATATTAAGTAAATTAGTCCTCTTGAAAAAACAGAGCAATTTAGTCCTTGATAATTTTAAAAATGAGCAACTAAAGACAATTAATAATAATATTAATATTTTTTATCAATTTTAGAAAAAGGACTAAATTATTTAAAATTGACGAAAAATAACGACATTATTAATTGTCCTTAGTTATTTATTTTTGAATTTAATTTTTATTTTTTTCGAAAGAGATTAATTTACTCAATATTAAATTTAAAGGGATTAGAAAGGTGTTTTTACCAAAAACTTTATTATTCTTATTTTGAAAGTTTCACCAGTATAAAAAACAATGTAATATTTCCCCGACCATCTATTATCGAATGAAAAACCGAATAAAGTCCACACAAATTATACACACAAAATAGTGGGAATTAAACTCCAACCTTCAAGATTTATGAGTTCAGTGCCAAGCCCTCATCTAGCATACGTAATCTAATGATACAAATCTAAAAGTAGGGTTCTGCTTCTAATTATGGTAGCTTGGGCCAATAGTGACCCTTTTTGTGTCATTTGGGCCCCTTTCGAGATTTTGAGAATTCAAAACTCCTAAAACACTGTTTTCAGCCTAAAATTTTCTTGGTTGGGTCAGCTGCAGTTTTTTTTCTTTTTGGTGAACTTTCAAAGTGGCAATTTGGCAACAATCATTCACAATCAAATCTCTTATATATGTATATAATCTACCCTTTGCTAAAGGAACAGGAACATGGCATTTTGATGTTGTAAAAGTTGGGGGAAAATCCTTTTAAGAAAATACAATTAATCATAGCAGTTGTTGATTTTTCTTTGGTAGAATAAGATAAAAAAATTGTGAGTAAAAGTATCGTGAAGACCTTGTATTAAAAGTTAAATTATATTTTATTTTTTACTAAAAAATAAATAAATTAATTTATATACGTTAAATTAAAAATAATTAATTTTTTATTAAAAATTTTATCTATTTCTCTTTTATCCAATTTCCATATTTGAGATTATGTAATGTAACTGTAAATAATCAGATAAAGTCTTAATTGGTTTAATCAAGTGATGGAGAGATGTCATGCAGGTGCAATGGTGACATGCTGCATTAATGGGTTTAAATAAAATCCTAAAAATTTGAAGGAAAACAAAAAACACAAGTGGGAAACAGGAAAGAATAAGTAAGCAAAAGCCTTAATAATGGCATTTCTGACAAATCTACCTAATAGTACTCTACAAATTTCTACAGTTAATAAATTTCTAGAAATTATTAGGTCTTTTGTTTTTGTGAGGGGAAATAGCTACTTAGCATCTGCCATTTGGTCCTACTTGCTCCCTATATATGCACATTGCACTAATTATTATACCCTTTTTTTTTCTAAAATTAATAACTAAATTTATCATTAACATATTATTTTTTATTGAATTTTATAAATATATTGAACTAATTCCAGAAAAAAAAACTGATTTTTTTCCATTTCTTTTATTATTTTTTTTAATTCAAGAAATTCTAAATTTAAATAAAAGTTCATAAAAAGTGGAATGTCACTAGCAATGGCTAGCAAATGTGCATGAATGATTTGTTTAAGTGTGCATTTTTTTGCTTGTAGAATTTGATTGTTTGTTGAGGCTTTAACCACCAAAATAATTGATTATTTGTAGGGCTATGTGGCCCATGTGGTAGGTACCTAATCTAGGTTTTCTTGAGATGGTTAAAATGATGAAACACCGTAGTAAGTTAAATCCCTATTCTAGCACTGCAAGCATTATTGAAAGATTGAATTTTCAATATTTACATTCATTATTTTATCCTTGTTTAATTATATGGTCGAGTTTATCTCCGTTTATAAGAATAAGACATATTTCATGATTAATTTTTTTATTTTTTATTTGGAAAGTTCTAGTAGTAAAAGAATTAGTCATTACTGTCGGTAATAGATATCTTAGTTTTGAAAGAAGAGATAAATAGCAAATTTCATCAATTTTTAATAAAAGTACTGTGTAAGCCCCTGTACTAAGAGTCAATTTACATTTTACCCCTCTACTAAAGAATAAGTAAATAAATCTATATATGTTAGATCAAAGAGCAAATTAGTCCTTTCTGTTAAAAAGTTTAATCCACTTGTATTGTTAAAAACCAACATGACTAACAAAATAACCAGACAATGATACATGGCGTGCCACATGACTCTCATGCTAATATACATGGATAATTTTTAACTGAAGAACTAGTTTGCTCTTTGACCTAACATACAATGACTAATTTACTTATTTTCTAAATAAATGGGACAAAATATAATCTAACCTCTAATATAAGAATCTTCGTATTACTTTTACCTTAAATATCCACCATTATTTGCGAACTTTGTTAACAGCTGTCCTTACATTTTAATGGTGGGGAATCCATTGTTTTGGTCTAATGTTGGGTGTTTTGAAATTATGATTATAAGTTGTCCTACAATCTTACAACATAAAATTGAATACAAAGAAATGTATGAAAACACCATTTCATTGAACTTTTTTTAGCTTGCTTAAGAATGCTTTCTACTTTTTTTTCCATTTCATGTGAATTAATAATGAGCTTCTGACACATGCTTTATTCCTTAATGTTAATATGTTTTTGCTTGGAATAAATTATAATGCAATACATTTATTGTAATTAAAGATATAAAGATTAGTATTTTATGGGCAATACTAACCAATTTTTAGTGATATTGATTAAATTAGTATTTAGAAAAAAAATAGGTGTTTCTATAATTCAATAAAATAGCACATTATATTTTTTGTATATTAAAAATTAAATAATTCTAAGCATTTAAAAATATGAATTGACCGAATTTCATTGTAAAGAATAAATAAATGAAAAATGGTTCATAAAGCAATATAATCATAGAATTTTGAAATGAGAATTGTTGATTCTTTTTTAATTTAAGAAATTTGTTAATGAAATATGAAGATTTCTGTCATCATTTTCTTATTGAATTTTTTTTCCTGAAAGTTTAATTATAAATCAATAAATAAAACAATTTATTTATAAATATTCACCAAAATTCAATTTCTCATTGAATACAAGCAAGTCTTCCTATAATAAACGTAATATGACACATTAAGATACAATTAATGTGAATATCTAATTCCTCAAAAGTAATCTTCGAATATGTCTTTAATAAAGAGTATATTGATAAAAATCTTCACGACATCAAACTCTCTGATTGAAAGTCTTGATACAATCTTTATTTGGCTTGATTCTTTACATGATATGTCTTCACTAATGGGCTACTAAAATTCCTTAAAAAATAAACATTTAAAAGCTACAAATGGTTTTGGTCAAAATATGTCAATCAAATAATGCAAATTAGAATGAGATGTGAGATGTTACTTTAGTTGCATCTAAGATTGTATCTAACTTTTGTAATTGGCATTAACATATATAATAATTCAATTTTCACCTATATTTATTTATTTAAATATTAAGTAATTGCATTTATTATACATTAATATAATTAGTACAAATATTAAAGTAATAAACTTTTATATATCTAGTGTTTTAGGCTATTCAATTAACTCCATTTCTCGAAAGCCTAAATTTGTTCTTTGAATTATTAAAAAATACTTTTGGGTTTGGGGTTTTGGCCCAAAGTACTATAATTTGGGTCGAATAGACCAGATTTACATAAACCACTTTCTCTAAAGCCCGGCCCGGGTTAGTTGGGCTCATCGGGGTGGATGGGATAGGTTTGGAAATTAGAATGACTTTAGAAAAAAAAAATTAAAAAGAAAATTTATGAACTTTTTTTTTTTAAATGATGGATCAAAAAGCCTGCAAGTAAAAGAAAAAAAAAAAAGTTAAAAAGTTCAACATAACCCATTTGAAAGGTTGCTTTGTCTAATGTGGGTTTCTTTATTGGGCCTAACACAAATTTGATTTGCTTTTCTATGCACTTTTTTTTTTTTTTTTTTTATAAACTGAATTCAAAATGTGAGCATTAGGTAGTGATTTTGGATGGGCGGTAGGGTACGATGCGTTTAATTTATTTTTTGTCTCACACAATAGTGTCGCTACAATATCTAATCTCACTACCATCGTTGTTTTTACACTGACCATAGGTAAACACATCGCCCATCCAAACTCACCCTTAATCAAAACTCTCATGAAATTCAATTACATCACCTTGTAATTGCGGAATCTTTAAAAGTTTATGAAGTTGCCGAATGGTTTTTTCTTTAAAAAAATCTCATGAAATTGATTATAAATTAATTGTGGTTAAAATATGTAATGAGTCACTTCACTTTTCATATGTTTGGAATTTAGTTTCTTTGATTTTCTTTTAAGAATTTAGTCTCTGTACTTTTAAGATTTCACAATTCAAGTTTAATTGTTAACGTTATTAAATTTTATTTTATTAAATTTATTGATGTGACATTTTAAAATAAAAAAGTAAGCCATGTAGCTAAAAAAACTAATGTCATGAAAAACATGAATTTAACAAATAACAGTATTAACAATTAGATCTAAATTTTGGAATCTGAAAACTAAGGCTAATTTCATAAAAATAAAATTACAGGGGTTAAATTCCAAATTTAAAAAGAGCACATAGACTTATTAGATATTTTAACCATTATGGATCCAACATTGTAGTTTGGACTGCAACAACATACGTAGATTGTTACCGTAATGAAGTTTATTGTATTTACCTTACAGTGCGGCTGTGATTTTGTATCGCAGAAGTCGAGCCTCAACTTGACCATGTCGTCCAAAGAACATTTAAGGGTCTAATGACCCAATCACATTGCCATTGTAGCTGCAATTTTACTTCCTTATGGACTACTATCTGTAAATTATCCTTGATCTGGTGTTAGCCCTCTTATTAGTAATGAAGATTATAGTTGATCCACGGTGCCAAAACAACATTGTAGCATAAAAGTTGAGCCTCGACTAGACTATATCATCCAAAGAGCACTTTAGAGTTTTACAATCGTCCTAAATATCTTAAGCTAGTGTCCAAGTCACATTGTGGTTATAATTAAAATTTTACTTCATTATAAACTACTCGTTATAAAGTCCTTCATTTGGGGTCGATCCTAGAAATGAAATCTTGAAATTCAAAGTTTCGATAAAGCAACATTTAACCCTTGAACTTATCGACTATTTCCAACTTCGTCCCTAAACCTTTTTTTTGTCCACATTAATCCCTAAACTTGAATTTTGTTAAACAAATTAGTTCAAAATTTTTATGTTACTTTTTTTCAACCTATGAAAAGTTTTTCTTTAATTAATTAATTTTCAATTTCTTTACCCCTCTCACTCTCCCTCTCTCCCTCCCTCCCTCCCTCCCTCCCTCTCTCTCTTAATGCTTCAAAACTTATGGGTTATCTTATTCTTCATTAATCTTCAAAGCCAAAACCTAGTTATCACCCTCCAGTTTGAACGTACCAATGTCTTCCACTCCTTCAATAACACCCTAAAATTTTTGGTAAAGTAATTGGTATTGTTTCTGGATTGGATATAGTGAGAAAATTGCATTAAATGAAGTTTTAAGAAAATAATTACATATTTGGAGAAGAAAATTTTAGTGAGTAAGAGCATGAACTTGAGATAGTGGAAAAAAGGATTAAATTGGAAGAGTTGGAAAAGTGTTAGGATTAAAATATAATTTGACCAAAGAGAAAAAAATGAGTTAAAATGATTATCGGGTACGAAGATAATGTGGAATATTTATTAGTGTTAGGCAAGTCATAATTGAACTAAATTGAATAAAGCGAAGAGTACAAGGACTAAATTGCATTTTTTTTATTTTTCCAAAAGAGCATAAATAAAAATATTTACATGAGCAAGTAGTAATTATGAGTAATAAGTATGAATTATGAAAAAATTGATGTGTTAAGTTCCATTAATAGAAATGAAGAAAGGTAATAAGTGACAAGGGGTAAAAGTGTAATTTTTCATAAAAGGGGTATCTCGATCATTTCATGGGATTGTGCTTAAGGTATTAGAATGATGAGATATTGAATTGTTGGTTTTAATTGTGGCAATTGTATGAGTATAAAAACCAAGGATTAAATGTGGATCACACATTACTTGCCAATGGTAGTGGCCACTATAACTATAACTACAACAAGCCAAGTTACTTGCCATGTTTGAGGTTGGTAATTTTTTAAACAAAATCTTTAAGTTATGATCGATGTTGATATTAAGGAATTATTCAAGACCATTTATGAATATCAATCCATTTTGATATACTTATCTTGTGGATTGGATTGGATCGAATCAAGCATTCTAATCTCTAGGATTGTGGAGTTTGGATCGGAATAGCATTGAAGACATATCTCCAATAGTGAGGTTATTATACTGGGATGTGATAGAACATGTATCACTTGCTTTGGGATTAAAAATAATGGATTTACTCACTAAACTAGGCTTCGTGGTCGTAGCGAAACCGAACTGCGTAAACAATCTGGTGTGTTATATTTTTCTATTGTGTTCATCATAATGGCATTTGAAGTAGCCAGTGCAACCATCACTTTCATTAAAGCACTTTGTTTGACTTAGCAACTAACAACTGCGCATTTCAACAATTTGTCTATGTTGATGTAATTGGATTGGGAAGAGTTTTGATCCAAGGGTTGTCTAGACATGATATTGAATAGAAGGATAATTTCACTTCGAGGGCCTTCTAGACTTGATCTTGAGTAACTGATTTAACCTCCTTTCTTTCGGTGGAATAAAATCGACTAGCAACTTTCTTCAGAACTAATGCAACATTCTTTAGAATTTCTTTGAGTTCTTCAAATTCTTCCTAGATTCTTTAGAATCTTCTCTTCGGGCTTTGATTTCTGAACTTATAGACTTTTAAACTTGTGAACTTATGAAAATGTGTTGAATGACTTGAAGATGACCTCTTTTATAATGCCAATCACTTGAGTAAAAGATAATTGGGATGTAAACTTTCATTTGGAGTGATCCACAAAGATTAAACTATTTTGTTTATTGTCTATTTTTTATTAATTTAATTAATTAGAGATAAAATAATAATTTAATATTATCACTTAATTATTTTGATTTAATTAGTGATAATATATTTTTTTATTATTTTTCTCTTAATTAACACAAATATGATGTCATAATGTTCACTCATAGTATTTGAAGATGGACTTGTAGTAATTTCGACTTGACATGTGACGTTTTGTAATTAGTCTAACAATTTCATCGTCTACAATAATGTATAATTTTTGTTTTATTCTTTTCAAATCAACGATAAAAATTAAAAAAATGAACTAAAAATAAGAAACAAACAATAAAAGAACAAAAAGTGTCAATCAAAGGAAGCCTAAGGTTTTAAGGATTTAGTTTGAAAACATAAATTAAAAGAGGAACTAAAAAAATTGTTCACGTTTAGACATTCATTTGTACAAATAGTAAATAAATATAGAGTAAACTATAAAAATTGTCACTTAATTATACAATTTATTCTATTTTAGTCACTCAACTATTATATTTTTTCGATTTAGTCACTTATTTTTTGAAATTAAATATTTTAGTCACTATCGAGTTAGTTGCAATTAGATGGGTGACAAAAAGTTGATGTGGGCTTTTTTTATTGGTCTAATAATAAATTTAGCTCTCCAATGTTTACACATTCTATTAATTTTATCCTAAATCTAAAAAATTTAACAAAATTAGCCCTTAATTTTACAAAATTGATACTTCCCTCCAATGTTGAGATTCAAAAAAAATTAAGGAAAAACAAAACTTTGAAATTACATGAAGAAATCAATTTTGTGTTTTTCTTTAAAATTCATTGTATAAAATACAAAATACAAATTTGTTTATGGGTTTGGATGTGTTTAGACCAACTCACAAGCTTGTTCTATTGTTTAAATAATATTAGAATATTAAAATAGTTAAATTTATAAAGGATCAACGGTAACTTATGTAACACCCCTTACCCGTCTCGGTCGCCAGACCCGAGTAATAAGATGCTACGGCATAATTCAACAATTCAATAAATAAGTTTAATTATTTATCAAAAAAATTATGGATATAATTAAATATATTAAATAATTAGATTTTTACAATGACCTAATTACAAAATACAAGCATATAGTAAGATTGGATTGTAAAATTATGAAGTTAACAGTCAATATTGGAAATTCACAGACGGTATCGATACCAAATCGATACCTTCGGAAAATCGATACCAAAATTCAATTATGTTTACTTGAAAATCAATGGTATCGATATTTATTTTATGGTAATGATATTTTATGAAAAAATATCGATACTTAAATAAAAATCGATACCATTTTTGGCATTCTATTTGTTTTAAAATTGTTCATACGGTCAAGTATCGATACGAATGCCAAAATATCAATACCTAACATCAAAATGGTAAAATTTCATCTTTTAAGAGTTTATACCATGCCAAATTTACCTAGCAATCAAAAGACAATAATATCGTTTATTCAAACACTTAAAATCTACCTAATGTGCCCTCATTGACACCACAATTCAATATTTTAAAGAATATCACATTTCACACCAACTAACAACATTCAAATTCATATATTCATACATAAAGCATACATACAAAATTATCATATTTCAAATGCCATAATAGGACATTTCCAAATGACCAAAATCAAGTTCACATGGGCATATACATACCAAAACTAAAATTATATATATACAATTACTTATCTACTTTGTACTAATTAAATTTATACCACATGAAACCATTACTCAATTTATGTACCTAACATAGTTATTAAATTCATACTAACATATATAAACACATTAATTATATATATTTTCAGCCAAAACACAAAATGTCCATTAATATACAAAATAGGCTTATAACTTAAAAGGCTTCTTAGGTATATGCCAAGAACCAAAATGAAACATCACTAAGAAGTTGAGTCCAGGATGATCTTTAGATGTTGAGTCAACGTACGAACCAAAATTTCCTAACCTGTACATGAAATTTAAAAGAACATACTGAGTATAACTCAGTTGCATTTCTATAATACAAGCATTACTAGCAAAATATTATGTATATTAATATTCAGTTTAAGACTATAAGTTTCTGTACAAATATCAACTCAAATGTGTAAATTTATAAAAATCCTATCTATTATAAGCACTTTACTAATGTTAATACATGGCAATTTCCATCCATACATATCCATTTCATATATATATCATTCTCCATTTCAAATTTCATTTCATATTCTTGCCATTTCAAATCGATACTCAATTTCATAATTTATTTTCCCTATTAACACGACTCGGACTCAGACTGATACACGAATCCAACCAACATATCAGTTTGGCACCTAGAGCCTCATCAGATAAATTCGAAGCAAATAATTGTGCCTCGCGTTAAAATAAGTTGACACCCAGTGTCTCATCAGTTAAAACGAAGCAAATTGGCACCCAGTGCCTCATCGACTCATAGTCGAAGTAACCCTGAACACTTCCTATCCTATAGCATGCCATCAATATCCGACTCAGCCCGAACAGTTAATAGGGTTTCCATTTCATATTCAATACAATCAATGTCTCAATTTCATATACATTATCATCATGTGTGCATTTAGCCCATTTGATCACAACCAAAATTTTCTCATAATATATATAATCAATTCATACATTCACAAAGATACATATATTTCTCAAATATACATAATCGAATCATCCTTATTATCAAAAAATTCAAACCCACCAATCTGAACAAGAATTCTCACCTCAATTACTTACCTTGCGCAAACAAATCAAAATGCAGTAATTTATAAATTAGTTTGAATTATAGAAGCACAAACCGTAAACTCCGAGCTATTCATCGACGACCTTATCTTTTACCTTCTTTTTCGAGGAATCTGGGTCGACATTAGCTACGGAAATAAATAAACCATATATATAGTCAATACACAAACAATTTCTCATTTAATTGCTAATTTAAACAACTTTTGCACTGTACTCAATTTAGTCCCTAAAATTGGGACTAGCTTAACTTTCATAGTTAACTCTTAATTTTAATATCAATTCCACTCTAAGCAAAATTTAATCCCTTAATTCTCATTTCTACCCCTAAATTACAAAATTTTTATAATTTGGTCTCTATTACTCAAAATCAATAATTAACTTTACAATTTAGTCCTTTTTCACTTCTAACCTAAAAATCTATCAAATTAGTCCTTAAAGCTTTAACTACTCAACAATGGTAACATCTAAAATCTTAAGCAGTATCGAAAAATAGAACATGGGTCAACTAGCTTATAGTATCGAGATTCTAAAAACATAAAATTACAAGAAAATGGACTAAATTTACTAACCAATTTAAGCTTAAAACCTCAAAACTCCTATGGTCGTTCATGGGTTCTTCTCCCTCCTTAAGCATTCGAAGTTGCATGAAAAGAGAATGAAAATTTCTCTTTCATTCCACTTCCTATCATCTTTTCTTTCATTTTGTTTTTATTATTTTATTATAATTTTATTATAATACCTATTAATGTTAATATAACATATATACAATATATATTCATCATGATTGTCCACTACAAATTTAAAGCAAAGGTCTGTTTGCCTTTCAAGTCCCTTAGCTACATTTTAGCTTATAAATTAATAATAATCACATTTTACCATTGAAGTGATTTAGTCTCTGTACCTTGTAAACAGGCCAATTTGCCCGGCCCGTTACAAATAGACCAAAAACCAAACTTAATATCCTAGCCCAAGTAGCCCAAAATTACACGGCCCGACAAGCCCAAAAACGTTAAACACTCAGAACCCTAGCGTTTCTGCTAGGCACCGTAGTAGCCACCAAGCAGCCCTTCGTCCTCACCACCAGCAGCTTCCGTACGCGCCAGCTACCCCCACCACGTTGCCTCCGTACCTGCAAATGAAGACAAGCAAAGGACGACCACAACAGCAATAGCAAAAAAAACAAGCAGAGCAATGAGAAAAAAAGAAAAGGAATTGTATTTTTCTTTGTCATTTTCTTTGGTTCGGCTATAAAGCCAAGAACCTTTCCTTTTGTAAAAACTACGCACACAGAATAGATACGCAATATGCATATTGAAGAGAAAAATTCAAAAATATTCTCTGAAAAGGTGATTTTCTTTAGTTTTTTTTAGTTTTCCTGTAATTTTTATCTATTTTCTTCTTATTATTTTCATCATCTACATTTTAAAACAAAGAAAAAGGGAAGGCAAGTCTTACCTTGTAATTCAGCCTTTGATCTCTGTTCACTTCGTTGAGATCGAAGTTGGAAGGGGATCCAAAGGCGTCATCCTTCAATCGTGGTGTTGAAGGGGGTTGAACGGTAATCGATGAGAGCCCGAACATTTTAGAAATCTGTAGATATGGGTGAAGGATGAATGGTACTAAATTTGTGCTCATTTTTTATACGTTTTTAAAAAAAAGAATAAAATTGAATCAAAAGTTTTCATAAAGAAGAAGAAGGAAAAAAGCTTACCGGATTTCTGTGGTCGCGTACCAGATGCCCATTGCCTATGAACTGCCGGTCACCAAATAAAATGGTGGTTTGACAGCATCTTGCCAAATGAAACCTTAATAAATGGGGTTAATGGCTTTGGTTTTAACGATAAGCTTTGTTTGGGGAAGGAAATAAAAGGGGAAAGGTGGAAACGGTGCCGTTTGAAGAAGGAAAATCTGCGTGGAAACCCGATTCAAAAGCCAAATCTGCACCTTTTCATTTGAAATGGAAATTTTGCGCGTTACATCCTTCTCCTCATGCAAGAATGCAATCGCGCCACATTTGTTTTACTTGGTTTTTTTTAATTTGGATCTTTAATTCGTGTGTGTTTACATTTTAGTCTGCAATAGAGCATTGTTTTTTGGTCTTGGGAGTATTTCCAACTCTAGTCCTCATACGTTTGTGTGGATTGTTTGTTGATCTTGTTTGTGATTATTTTTATTTGTAAATTATCCCTGTTATTTTGACTGCAATTTTAATTTGGTTTTTTTTATGTGTATAGTTTGCTAATTTAAAATGCGTTTAATATTTTTATATGTATTAATCCATGTTTATAATTTTATTTGTTACATTTGTACAATTATTTTAGATTGTTTTTTTCACCTTATGTATCTTATTTCTTTAAATATTTTACATATATTGGTATATTAATCATTCTTTTTAGTTTTTTATTGTTTTGCATGTTGTAAAATTCTTTTTATATTGTTTTAATACCTTACTAATAAGTGTTGTCAATACATTTATATACATAAATTATTTAAAATATTTCTTAACTTATGTTTAATTTACATGTCTTTATGTACATATGATACTGTTTTGGAGCTCTGTTTTTGTATTTATAAAATTGTTATCTTAAAATGTGTCCCCATATTATGTTATCCAAGTACTTTATTTAGTATTTCTTATAAATATTTTTAGGCAAAATGGTATATATATAATCTATATGATAATATAATTTCACATGTATTTATTTTTATATGTATGTTTTTTTAAATAGAAAATTTATTATATGTACTATACCTTGCTATGTATTATTATTTCTTCATATTTGATATATTATTTAAGTTATCATTAAGTATGTATTTTTGTATTTATATTTAATTCACATACATTATCAAAACCATGATATTTTTAAATATATAGTTTTTTAAATTTGTACTTAATTATTTTTATTAAATGCATAGTATGTAATAAAATTAAAGTTAATTTTATAATTCATATTTTAATTTCATGTTATGTAAATGTACGATTATTTCTAAAATGTCTTCGCATGTATATAACACATATTAAATTATTTTTACTATGGTACATGTTATTATTTTCATATAACTTCATGTAAATATTTTTTATGTATATATCCTCTTTTAAAGTTATTTATATGTATAATATATTTCTTTTTAGAACCATATTTTAAATCATATAATCAATTCATTGTATATACTCTCATATTATCCTTATGTATGTATTATTTATATGTTCCATCAAATTCAAATCGATTTGTTACATAAAAAATTATGTTTAATATTATTTGTTTTAAATTTCCCTTTATAAATATAGTTTTATGAATATGCATCACTAATTTATGTATTTTATGAACATGGTTTTTTACCTTTTTATGTATATGATTTTTTTTATTTCGTCACATGTATAATTTATATATTTGTTTTTTTATACATTACCAATTTCATTTTTTTTAAAAATATAATTATACCCAAATTTATTTATATATATATATATATATATGTACTATGAATTTATTATGTACATTATATCTTATCATGTGTTTTTTTTGTCTTTTATATTCTATATAAGTTATCATGCACATTGTAAATCTCTAAATGAATTTGTGTTTAAAATATTTTGCGTACGTTTTAATTTAAACTTTATTTTTATAATATCGGTTTCAAAAAAGGGTCATATATATCCTTAGTTTTATACTAGTTGGTCAACCTATATTTTATATGTCCGTTTATTCGTCATTATTGTGAAAAAATTTTATACCTTATCACTTCTTTGATTTGCATTTTGTTTTGTGTATCTAGTGGTAGTCATATCATATTATGTCATGCATATTGTCGTTGCATATTGTATTCATTGTTTATATTGTCATGTTAATTATACTCCATGCATGATTGAAATCAAATTATATTTCCAAGCTAGTTATGCTTAGTTGTTTAAGTGTTTGTTAGTCGATTAAATAATTGGATTACCTTCATTTTTTTCATTGTCGTGTTTTTATGCGCACACATATTACCCCATTCATCGTTTCACTTGATTTTTGAAATGTGGTTCTAAAAAACCCAAATTTTATGATTAATTTCGTCTTATTTCAAATCGAATTAATACGTTTTAAGCTAGTTTTATAATCATTCATTCAAAAATTCTTTAAAAAGAAAGCGAGATTTGATATTTGGCAATTCGCGGAATCGTGCCCTAACGTGCTGGGTTGCAATTTCGTGTTTGCTCAAAATAATCGAATATCACTTCAAAATTTCACTCATGACTTTTAAAACTCTTTAAAACAAAGGCAATACTCGGTGTTCGACAATTCGGGAACCATGCCCTATAATGCTGGGTTATGATTTCTCGTTTACTCAAAACAATCGAATATTCCTTTAGGTTTCCACTCACGTTTTTAAATAACCTTTTAAAACGAAAGAAATGTTCGATGTTTGGTAATTCGGGAAATAGTACCCTATCGTGCTGGGTTGCAATTTCCCGTTTGTTCAAAATAATCGAATGTCTCTTAGGAATTTCACTCGTATCTTCTAAGGTGAGGCAATGTTCAATGTTTGGAAATTCGAGGAATCGTGCCCTACTGTGCTGGGTTTCAGTTTTTCGTTGGACCAAATAGTTGGACATCCTTTTGTAATTTTCGAATTATAAACTTTTGGGAAGTCGAAACAAGAAGATTTCTGGCAACCAACTCGGGTTACTCAAATGTTATTAAAAAAGTACCACATTTCAAAAACATTTTTAATTTTAGACATGAGGACAGTATTTAATCGATTTGGTACCAATTTTGGGCGTAGTGAGGGTGCTAATCCTTCCTCATACGTAACCGACTCCCGAGCCCGTTTTCTCATATTTTCGTAGACCAGAATCATTGTTGTTAAAATAACCAAATTCTTAGGTGATCCGATCACACCAAAACAAAAAGATCGGTGGCGACTCCATATTTCATTTTCAAAAAGTCGATTCCCTATTTTTTTATTAAACATAAAAATTTTTAATTTGAAAAAAAAAATGGTTTCGATATACCTTAATTAAAATCTAATTGAACGAGAATTTCTAACCGAAATTTAATTCACTTCTAAGATAACTCCATAATATTTAATAAAAGTATTTACAAGTCTGATTTATGGAAACGGGGTCCCGAAATCGCACTTTTCGACAACACTGACTTTCGGGTCATTACAACTTATATCACTAATCTTTGAATTAAGCATTAATCAAAATTTATGTGCCATAAATTGTGAATAAAAGTTCATATCTCTACAATAGAATTTTTTAGTGTCTTCATTCCTCCCACTCTAGAAATGGGAAATATTTTAAATCCTAATATAATTTTCAGGCACTAGTAAAAGAATATTTTGTATAACTTTACATTGAGGCTTATCTTTAATAATATAAAAGAAAGAAGAAGAAAAAAAGAATAGTTATAAGCTACTAAGGTCTTATACCAGACTTGAAAGTTTGAAATATACATTTCAACAACAACTAAAATGAACAAGTAATGGGTTTATAATGTGCAAGGTTTCTTCTTCTTCTTCTTCTTCTTCTTCAACATATCCAATTAATATCATCAATAATGCAAGCACAACATTACCGCAAGTATGACGATGTCAATTTGTAATATAGTTATACAATAAATTATTCATGGGAGTTCTCGAAAGGTCATTCTCCTCAGGTATTTAATAAGGGAAACCTTGTTAATTGCTTGATATACTCATGAAACGATTACTACTTTACTCAACTTCAAGACCATTAATGCAAATAGATTAAGAATAATAAAGACAAATCTACCTTAACATGCAATCATGAAGTTACACATATGTTTCTATTTTACCGATTACTACTTTTAACTAGAAGTCTCCTCTCGGTCTCATTTTAATCTACAAGTTACCACTTAGGATGTTCTCTCAGTCTCACCTAAGCAATAGATCATCTCTCGATCTTACTACTTGACACAATCGTATTAATGATTATGCTATAGAATCTCCTCTCAATCTTATCTATCTAATTTTCCAACTAGAGTTGTCAATTCTAGTTTACTAAGCATATTAACGCAATCAAGAAATTGGTAAAATCGAAACATTCATGAAAGCATCATTCAAAACTAGCATCATAATTAACCTCCAACAAGATCTAGAACTTCATCAAAAAAATCAACAAAAGAATCATCTTTCTAAACATTTAATCAATAAAGAAAGTAAGATTTTAAGTTTAAGAAAGGCTCAGCCAAATTAGCCCACAACTAAAGTTTGCGTCAATTCCGACCTTATACCATCTGTCACAAGAAAGAGATGGACAAAGAACACTAAGATACTCTATAGAAAATTGAAAGAAATAAATTGAACAATCTTTGTAATTCTCCTAAAAATTCTCTCTTTCCTAATGTTCTGATGCCTTAGAGCATTTATAATGATTGGTTGAATGATGAAAATAACCTCACTTAAAATCTAATTTTATAAAGGTTGTAAGGCAAATTTCCCACAAACTGCCCCTAAATAATCGTCAGGGATCTTAGATCTGAGACTTGACATTGTAGCCTCACGAACGTACTTCTCCCTAGACCAAGTGTAGAGCTCCTATGTCATGGCATCAAGGCTCTTACACTGTGACTTCAAAAGCAAACACCGCGACTTCCAGCAGATCAACATTGTGGTGTCACACACTGACTTGTATGCCTTCAAATGCTGAATTGTTCCACACCACGCCCTTGGTTCTTCAACATCACGACGTTACCTAGCTCCTTCAATTACTCAACTCAAAATAGTGAGTTAGGTCATGATGTCCAATCTATCCATGACCCGACCTCAGACCTTGGCCACTTCTTGCATAGTCAACCTTTCACGTCGCGACGCCCAACCATGTAATGTCACAACACGAGTCTCTATTTTTAGAGCCTTCAACTCTTGATACATTCAACCTACTTTTCACCCCTGTTCATGGTCAAGCACACTCTATGAGCATCATTTATCATCAAAACTTCAAAATATCATAAAAAAATATTAAGAATAACACTAAAATTCAGACACGCCTACAAATTACCTTAAGCACAATTCACTCCTAAAACAACTCGGTTTCACTCAAAGGTGAGCTGAAATAGGCTTGGAAAGACAGTAAACACATATACCTAATTACCCCCATCAGTAAACTACCCCATCAGTCACTCTAAATAGTGATTATTCCTATTTTGGTCACCCCAATTTTCTTTTTGTTAATTTGATCACTCTAAAATAAAAATTGATCAAATTGGTCACCTCGCTATTAAATGGTAACGAAAAGACTAATGGTGCATTTTCATGTATTGCTTTGAGGTGACCAAAATAGGAACAAGCCCTATTTAGAGTGACTAATGGGGTGGTTTACCCTAATTTTAGTGTGACTAATGTGAAATTGTGTAGCCAGCATTCCATTACCATTTAATGGTGGAGTGATCAATTTGATCAATTTCGTTTTGGGTGACCAAATTAACAAAAAGAAAATTGGGGTGGCCAAAATGGGAACCCCTATTTAGATTAACTAGTGGGGTAGTTTACCCTAAATATTCAATCGATTTTGTAGTTATTGAGGCTAAATTTGTTGAATCTTTTAGATTTAGAATCAAATTGATAGAATTTGAAAATATTATAGAGCTAAATTTGTTACTAGACAAAAAATAAAATTATGGTCAATTTTATGTCACTCGTTTAATTACAACTAACAGAGAATAATTAAAATATTTAATTTTAAAAATTTAAGAATTTAAATTGAAAAAATTAATAGTCAAGTGGTTAAAATAAAAAGAATTGCTTATACTTTACCCATAAAAATATAGTAGAAAAGTTAAAAGTTTTAGAGTAAAATTTCTAAATAATAAATGACAATATTTCTTTTTATAAGCAAGTTGGAAATTTGTCCCACCAAGCACATGGTTTTACAATTATGAGTCACCCATTAGGTAACACATCTCCTATCACATCTCCAACTATGTGTTTATAATAAAATAATTCTGAGATCGGAAGCTCCCTTCTTTCATCATTTTCTAATAATAATAACAAAAATATAATACATTATAACTGTAACCAATTAAAAATTGTTCTACTATATTTTAAAAAATTTTATTAACATTTTATTATTTAAGTTTTATTTTATGTAAATTATATATAAATTTTTTAGATTTAAATATATTACAATTATCAATTTATCTATTTGTAATTATGACGAAAAGAATTAACATTCCATGTTCCTAAAAAAAAAAAAAAAAGGCAATCGTAACATTATAGGTGCACTTTTAAGAGATGAGCTTTGGCTAATTTGAGATTCTAACTTTTGATTTTTTTTTTTAAATATTAGATATATATTTATTCGTATGGTCCTTTATATAAAGGGAAAATGACATTACATGTGCCGTGGCTTCTAATCTATACTAATATCACCGATTGTTGATTTCCGAAATGGAAATTCAAAAATTTATAAAAATAGGAAAGGCAATAATGGACCAGGGCATTAAATTTAGTCTCCGCTTATCTATTGAGAGGTAAAAGTATCATGGATGTCTTTTTATTAAGTAATTTTTTTATATTAAATTAAAAAATAAATTAATTATCCTATTAAAAGTTAATATGACTGATAAAATAATCAGACAATTATACGTGACATGTAGTATATATCTCATTCTGACGTACATAAATTAATTTTTAATAAAATAACTAATCTACTTTTTTTTTATCTAATATAAAGTAATTGAATTATTACTTTTTTAAGTAAAAAATATACAATGATTTGTTTGGAGGAAATTTGGTAAATTGATAAGATTGTTTAGGGCATGAGTCAAGATCCTAAAAGGCGGATACAAAATAAATTAGAGCCATGTGCCCACATGCAAATAACATGAGTGTGTACACATCGTCCTTTCCGTCCCGCACCGTGCAAGCTCTACCTCATTTATGGCTTCCTTTCAAATCAATCCTTATGTTTTTATTTTCTTTATATAGAAAATTAATCCATATGTTAATCCATCTCTAATGATATATTTAATAATTTCTTAAATTCAATAAGAAAGGTTAATTGCATCAAAAGTCTCAAATTAAGGTCAAATTTTAAATTGATTCATAAACCTTAAAATATTTCGATTAAATCCTTAAACTAAAGTATCGTTCCCGATTAAATCTTTCTAATAGTCCAATCATTCTTTGTTTGCGTTAAATATCAGCTTGGGGCAGACTTGGTGTCTTTTCTAAACAATTACGACACATTAGATCCAAGTAGGAGTGAAGCTAGGAGATTTGTTCGAGGTATCGAAACTAAAACTTAAGTTTTTATGAAAGCCAAAAGGCTATTTTTCCATTGTAAACTTATAATTTTATAATTTTTAAAAATATTAAATCACAATTTATTATTTTAGAGGATTCAAGTGTAATTTTACCATGCATTAACGTATAATTTTTTAAATTTCAAAGGGATAAGGGCTAAGCTTAAACATAACCTAATTAAAACGATACTTAAATTTAAAGATTCAAGTGAAATGTCAAAAAAATAAGGCATGAAGTGTAATTTTAAAAAAAATACTAATGAAATAAACCTATTTCAATATTTATAGACAACAATTAATTTAACATTCAAGTAGAGTTTGGTACATTTCCATGATAAAATTTTAATGGAATGTGATTCTTGGGAATGTAATTACTATGAATGTAATATTATGATGTTAGGTATATTCTAAAGTACTAATTAAAATCCCAATAAAGTTACATTGAGGCATTTGATTCGGTAAGCAGTTTATTAGAAATGTAATGGTGAATTTCGAAATTACCTAATCAAATAAAATATAAAGTCGATTAATTTTAACATTTTCAATGATATTTATTATAAAAAAAGTTAGTTTATTATTAACAATTTTAGTTAGTTTATTATTAACAATTTTAGTGATATTTATTATTTACAAAAATTATTTTATTATTAACAAACAATTAATTTAATCTACCTATTTTTAATATTATTTTTTTATTTATTTTAACTAAAAATAAATTAATACACTTATCTCATTAAATGTTATTAAATTGAAAATAAAATTCAAACGTTTCATATGTATTAAACCATAATTTAATTTAAAATTTAATTCAATAGCATTTAAAATAACTTTAAAATTAAATAAATTTTATAATTTTGTGGTGAAAAAGTGTTACATAAAAATAATGAAATTAAATAATAAAATAGGATAATTTTATCTCAAAGATAAATTTTAACTCTCCACCTATAACTATCAATATTTAAGAGAATCAGATTGTTGAAGGAAAGTAAAGGAAAGTTACATTCTCAACAAAATGAATAGTTTTATGTATACTGAATGTAGGAATCACTCTTCCACCAGTTAAATTCTCAAGAAAATGATCATTTTCATTATATCAAACACCATTTTAAGTTAAAAGGTTTAATTTGGTTAAATCCTACTATTAGTTTATGTACTTTGCAAAAGTTGTGGATTTAATTTTTGTACTTTTAATTGGTCATTTTTAGTCCCTATACCTTCCAAATTTTAAATTTTCAATCATCGCCAAACAATA
Organism: Gossypium anomalum; assembly: GCA_025698475.1. Taxonomy (NCBI): domain Eukaryota; kingdom Viridiplantae; phylum Streptophyta; class Magnoliopsida; order Malvales; family Malvaceae; genus Gossypium; species Gossypium anomalum. Next base: position 68,249,691 of record CM046964.1, read on the forward strand.
ACTATTAAAGTCATTAAGTAAAGTTCTACTTCTAAAATTTGATGCATTAAACATATTATCATATGTGTAATGTCATATCAGCTTATTATTTTCAGATTTACTCACTAAAAATCCACTTAATGGATTAATCATTTTTATTTGCATCATAGCTAAAATTTCAAAATTCGAAAAGAATAGGGACTTAGAATGATCCAATTAGCAAAAAATGGGCTAAATCTATAAGTATACACATAGTGTAGGACTAGTAATTGAATTTAACCAAATAAATTTAACTGCTACTATTTGGGTCAAGACTATATTTTCAAAATTTGAAAAGTACAAAGACTAAAATTGATTAAATAAAAGTACATTGACTAAATTACAACTTTCGCAAAGTATAGGCACTAGTAGCAGAATTTACCCTTTTAATTTCTAAGCTAAATTTCCAATTAACCACAATGTTTCACATGCATAGGTTTTATATTGTTATCCTTTCAAAGAAGCAAAATTAACCCGAAATCTAGGACCATCCTTTTTTGTATATATTATTAACTTTGAATATATGCAAGGTGTTAATATTTTATGGGTCACTAAATTTAGAACATTAAATAATAAACAGATCAGTCGATTGAGTTTTAGCTTGATTGATATGGGTATTGTTGTCAATGTAAAAGGAGTTTGAGTGTGTTGAAGCACATTATCCTCTTAGTTATGCGTAGAGAAAGAGCTATGAATAATTTTAGGCATTATATCAAAAAGAACAGATATGATCAAAACTTATAATGAAATTGTTAAAAGAATAAAAATAAAAATAAAAGATGATATAGAATAGATAAATGAAATATATAGTTTGGGAAGATTTGAGAATGATCAAAGATTGTAGATGCCTTTCCATGCTATTCTTTCAATAGACCCCATGTGATGTTGTTTATGACTTCCCACATGATAGAATAACAACACCGACTTATTTTAGGCTCTTTTTTTTTAAATTATATAAATTTAAAAACTAATATTTATGTTATATAGCTTTTGATATACATGTTGGTATAATCATATTATTTGATTTATTTTTCGTAATTTATTATATTTTATAATATATTCATTCTATATTCCAGTTATGTAATCATATTATATATGAAATTATTGATTCTAACTATATTTTTTAACATTAAAAATAAAAGGATCTATCTTCTATTTATCCGAAAGAACATGATGGAGAATAAAGCGACAAACTCCACTTGTTTTGATTTATTAATTAGTATACTTGCCAAGTGGCAAAGGCAATTACTTTTCTTATTCTTTTCTTCTTCTTTTTTACTTTAAAAACTGAAAATGAAGGGAATTTGGGGTACCAAAGCACAAATTTCGGAAGAAAGAAATTGGTTATTATAGAGACACTTATATTAGGAGTTAGATTGTATTTTGTCTCTTTTGTTCAAAAAGTTGGCAAATTGGTCCTTGGCCATCAAAACAATGAAAAAATTGGTCATTCTATTAACAATTTCATCTATTTTTACTGTTAAAAACCGGTCATTGTACGTAAGCATAAGGTACACGTGGCATGCCACGTATAACTGTCTAGTTTTTAACAGTATAAAGTGATTAAAGTTTTAATATAAATGACCAGTTTGTTCTTTGATATAACATACAGGGGCTTATTTGCCTATTTTTTGAGTAAAAATGGCAAAATACAATCTAACTCTTAGTATGATGGCCTCTATAGTACTTTCACTAGGAAGAAATTAAGGGGGAAAAAGTTACTTCTTCCAAATTAATGAGTAATAATAGATTAAATAAGAAGAAATGGCGTATTTAAGTGCACTCGAATTGACATCCTCCTAATTGTTGCAATAATAATAATGTGAACTGAACTAAATGTAAATAAATATTTCAATAAATGACATTTTAAAACTAATATTGTGCACATCTTTTACTATAATCCTTTATGTATATACTATAATTAAGGGGGTGAAACTTCTAAATCCGAAAGATCTTTTTTTAACGTAAAAAAAAGTGCAAATTCTTCTCGGACACTTTTTTTTCTTATCAAACAAATCAATTTAACGTTTTTAAAAATCATGAACGATTTAACTGTAAAAAATTAAAAGAAAAAAAATCACACTATATAAAATTAAATATTTCTTTCCAATATGCAAAAAAGAATAACTAATACTATGCTAAAAATTTCATAAATATCATTATAATTCCAAAAATTAAATTAAAAAACCTTGGCCTTAGTCATATTTTTCAATGTTAGGCGTCCTAAATTACACCCTCCACTTTTTCATAAGATTGAACTTATCAATGATAGAATTTGTTGAAAATTCTCAAGCTATCTCTTTTTCAATGTATGCCACCAAGTAAGTTGAAAGAAAATCATCATACATTCTATTGCGAAGCCTTGTCTTCACAATTTTCGTGGTTGAAAATGTTTGTTCAATTGTTGCAATAGACCCAGGAATAGTTAGCACAATGAAGGTAATATGCAGCATTCTCACTTGGTGAAAACTTGAGCCAAGCCAGGAATAACTTGTACCAAGATGGGAGAAATCGATGTCCATTCTTGTCAATATACTGAGGAGATGTCGAAGCCTCACTTGGAGGAATCGGTTGATATGGCCCAAACTTAATGTAAGCTTGACGAATTTCATCCTGTTGATTTAGAGGGTAATCCCAAATAGATTTTTGAAGTCCCGGATCACGCTATAAAGAAGAAGTATCAAACTCCTTTGTTTCAACTCTCAGCACCTTATGAGGACATTCAGGAACTTAAGAAAACTTGATATCTCGTTTAGGAGCTTGGGAAGATGCAATATTTGATTTTTCTCCTCTAATAACAGAAGGTTGAGGAACTGATTGATCATTATTGCTTTCTAACACCCTTTTCTTAAAAAAAGATTCGATCTTTTTGTTAACGATAATTTAATCGAAAAACCTGAAGACTGTAATAATATATTAAACAACAACATATTAGGAAAAAGAAAAAAATAATTAGTCAAATAAATAAATAAACATAATTTATGCAAAAACATTTACCAAGAGGTCTTTTGCGTAAGGAACCGAGAGAAAGATAATTTGTATTTTTTTCCTACTTTGTGCTCTCAATCTCGGCATCAAAGTCCTTTCTTTTTCTCTCGGCAGTGTTAGCACCTTACTAGAGGAAGATAATTCCTTAGCAAGACATACAAATCAAAATATAAGAAAGTCACTAACCTAATATGTATGGGTATTGGCCGAATCGATTAATTCTGAAATTTGACTTTAAAGTCCATATATTTGATTATGATTAAAGTTATATAATTAAAAATGTTAATATAAAGTATAATCTTATAGCTTAAAAGAGCGAATGTTATATAATGTGAACACCAAATCTAAAATATATAATAATTTATATAGAAAATTAAAAAAAATTGAAAATTCCAAGGGGATGAACTCCCACGTTTCTTTGGATCCATCCCTGGCTATAATATTATTCATGAAAATAGATCTAAGTTTTCATATTTTGGGAATTTCTTAAGTACGATTTTATAAATAACTTCAAAGTATATTATTCTCAATTAGAATGGAAAATGTTGTTAGTGCTGAAATTTAAATAAATTAAATCGATAAGTTAGTGGGGGCATATAACACTGATTAAAGATGAATTAATTATCAGATTTAAATAAATTAACCACTATCATCAGACCTAATTTTATATATTCTTTAGTGTTTTCAATTTGAAAGCTTCAATTAATGTTGTGCAAGAGTTAGATGCAAATTAATTATGCAACTTTTTTATCCAATTTCGGATCAGATCAAATTCAATAATTCTTAATTACTATTAAAAATAATAAACATATTTTATGCTATTTTATTATTTAAATGAAATAATATAAATTTACAATTCACCATAGAATAGGGGACATCGAGTTTAGGAACCTACAAGTAGAAGGTTGAGTTAGTATTTATTGCAACCATTAAATAGGTTATTTATTGCAATTATTATCCATCATGGAACTTGAAGATAATTGACTGATCCAAAGCCATACCAAATTAAATTCAAATACTCCCAATTCTTTAGAAGTAAATGTATTACCAAAAAAAAAAAAAAATCTTTAAAACACATCGTCGTGCAAAATAGGTAACCTTTGTGATAGGAATTTATTTGCAAATATATATGCGCATTTAAAGAGATTAACCCTAATGAATACAACAAGATTTCAATTCCTCATCAATAAGGTCTTTTATAATTAAAATGTCAATCCTTTGAAACTTAAATCTAATAAATGCATTTAAAGAAAATCGACACCTATGGATATTAAGTACTTTATTAATTCAATTTTCATTATTTGGTGAAAGAATCTCACAAAAGTAAGAAATAAACACACTAATTTTTTATGAATAACCTTGAAATAATTTCTTGATTGATTGAGAATTTGATAGGTGAATTTATACACATACAAGAAAAAGTAAACTACTACTAACCAACCTAGCTAATTAACTAAATTTGTTACAACAGACTCTAATATTCACCCATCTACTACTACATTGAGATCTAAAGTTTTTCTCAAAACTGACAAAAATTAGAAGAAGACAATGGTTTGGAGAGGATATCAATAATCTAGTCACATGCGGGAACTTCACCAATAACCAACAACCTATCGACAACCTTTTCACTAACATAAGAAAGATCAAGTTCAACATGTTTGAATTTAGAGTGAAGAACGGGATTGGCTGCAACAACCATTACACTAGAATTATCACACCAAATGGTGAGTCGATCATCAGAAAGTAATGAAGTTCCCGTAGTAATGATTCAAGCCATGTGATGGCAGTAGCTGCAGCAGTTTTACCACGATACTCTGCTTCAGCCATCAATCGAGAAACAACCTGCTATTTCTTGGAGCACCATGAGACAGGATTCCCACCAAAGTACACACAATACACAGCGGTGGATCGACAGTCATCGAAATCCAAACCCCAATTTGCATCAGCATACCCGACTAAAGACAATCTCTCTAAAGGTCGAATCTATAACCATAGTCAATAGTAGCACAAAGGTAGAGTATGATGCGTTTTATGGCAACAAAATGTATATCAGTTGGAGCATGCATGAACTGACATATGCGATTAACAGCATAGGCAATATCAGGTCAAGTAAAAACCACATACTGTAACACTCTGGCAATACTGTGATATTTACGTGGATTAACAAGAGGGGTTCCCATGTGTTTGGATAGAGAATAAGAACTAACCATAGGTGTAGGTACTAATTTAGCCTTGTCCATATGACAATGTTCTAACAAGTCAATGATGTATTTACTTTGACTAAGATGGAGGCCACGGGTTGGGGAGCGAGTCACCTCAATACCCAAGAAATAGTAAAGAGAGCCTATATCTTTGAATGAAAACTCAGTGCCGGTGAACAAACGTATCAATCTCGAAACTAGATTCACCTGTAATAATGATGTCATATACGAGACTCATTAGTGATACGAATAAATAAAGAAGCATCGGATTTGGAAGGCACAAAACCAATGGATACAAGGAAAGCCTTCAACTTATCAAATTAGACACTTGGAGCTTGTCTCAGTCTGTACAATGCTTTATTCAACCGACATACAAAAGGTTGCCTATTCTCATATGTTTGAACATAATTGGGAGGCTGCTGCAAGTACACCTCTTCGGTCAAATCACCATTAAGGAAAGTATTATGTACACCGACTTGTCGCAACGACCACTGTTTAGAAACAACAATAGATAAAATGGTGCAAATTGTAATGGGTTTGACCACCAGACTGAATGTCTCACGAAAATACACCCAGAAACTTGAGAACATCATTTACCAACCAATCTACCTTTCTAGCCAGCTACTATCCCATCAAGATTCTGTTTTATCTTAAAGAGCCCCTTGCAACCAATTGTCTTCTAACTTGGTGGTAAGGGAACTAAAGTCCAAGTGTTGTTACGAAGCAAAGCATCATACTCCTCCTAAGCGGCCTTCCTCCACTCAACACTTACAAAGGTTTCGTCAATATTACAAAGTTCATGATCAGCAAGTTCAACCATTAGCACATTTGATTTAAAAATACCGGCTTTTGATCGAGTGACCATCAAATGAGTATTAACTGACTGAAGTGTTGGAGGATCAAGAGGAATAAGAACTTCTAGTTGTTAACTTACTAAAAGAGATAACAACAAGAATAAGGAAAGGGAAAATAAGATGATGAGTTCATTGATTCATAATCCAAGAGCCTTTATATATAGGCTTTTACATAACAGAAAAACTAAAAATTAGGCACTAATAAAATAAGACTCACAAAAGGACTCTTAACAACTAAAGAGAAAATCTAAACAAAATAAACCCATGACTTTCAACCACTAAATCATTGATGTGTAGCAACTACTTTCCTAGAAACAAGGAAAACAATCAGATTTTATTAACAATCCCTTCTTTAAATTGAAAAACTCCTTAAACTTCAGTTTACTGGTGTCATTCTTTAAATAAGATCTTCTAAAGTGCAAACTCCTATTAACCTCCTCAAAATTTAGAAGGAAAATAATTTGAGAGGTTTGATGAATATGTCAGCCAATTGATTTTCGCTTTTGTAGTACTTAAGATCAATTACCCCATCATTGTTAAGATCTCTCAAAAAATAATACTTTACATTAATGCTTCCTTCTACCATATAATATTAGATTTGTTGAGAGTTTGATAGTTGAATTGTTGTCATAGAAAATTGTTGTAGCTCCCATTCTCTTGAACTTCAGCTCGTCCAAGATTTTCCTTAGCCAAAAAGCTTGACAAGCATAAGTTGTTGCAGCAGCAAATTCAGCTTCAGTCATTGACAAAGTAACAATGAATTATTTCTTCGATGACCATGAAACAGCTGCGGTTCCCATCATGAAAACATAACCTGAAGTGTTTTTTCTATCATTTAGATCTCCTGCAAAGTTACTGTCAATGAACTCAAATAAATCTGAAATTTCTCATTTTCTGTAAAACAACCCAAAATCCTTAATTCCTTGCAAGTAATGAAGGATTCTCTTGACTGCCAATAAATGCATCTCTGTAGGATTTTCCGTAAACCTACTAATCAAACTCATAAAATACATTATGCCAGGTCTTGTACTAGTCAAGTACATTAAGCTGCCAACAATCTGCTTATTGTTCACTTTATTTCCCTCTTTTCTCAACTTCAAACCAAACTCAATGAGGATGCTTGCTGGATTGCAATCCTTCATGTCAAACTTGTTCAGAATATCTTGAACATATTTCCTTTGAGAAATAAATATTCCATCAGCTGATTGCACTACTTTTATGCCTAAAAAATAATGCATCATACCAAGATCTGACATTTCAAACTCAATCATCATAGACTTCTTGAAATCATTAAACATGAAACTACAGTTTCCAACGAAAATAAGATCATTAACATATAAACTCACAATAAGCATTTTATCTTCATCACCAATTTTAATAAAAAGAGTAGACTCAAAAGGATACTTGATAAAACTAGCTTTCAAGAAATAAGCTTCAATTCGACTATACCAAGCACGTGGGGCTTGTTTCAATCCATATAAAGCCTTTTTTTTATTTTATAATCCTTATTTTCACTTCCATGTTTAACATAACCTGCAGGCTGTTCAATAAATACCTGCTTTTGGAGCTCACCATGTAAAAATGCCGACTTCACATCTAACTGGAAGATAGGCCAAGAGTACTAGGCTACAAGCGAAATCACCAATCTAATTGTATCATGCCTTACAACAGAAGCAAAGACTTCTTTGTAATCTACCCCAAACTCTTGCTTATAACCTTTGTCCACCAAGCGTGCCTTATACTTGTTAACTTCCTTGTACACCCATTTGACACCAATTGTCTTGTGCCCTTCTGGAAGCTCAGTCAACTTCCTTGTATCATTCATTTCTATAACTGCAATCTCTTCATCCATTTTCTTTGGCCATTTAGACTCCTTTACAGCACTTTCAAATGTTGGATCACAACTCGCAAATAAGACAAAGTGAATAATTAGATCTTTAGTCTAACCAATGCCAAATACCTCAAAAACTCTCATCCAAGCTAGTCTCCATTAAAAATGACTAGGATGAGGTTCGGTTAATTATAGTTTGGTGGTTGTTGGAGCATTGTTTGGTGAACTCTCAAGCTCAAGTGTTGCTTGAGTCTGTTGATCTAAAGGCTGCTGCCTTTCATATTCAATTTCAATGTCAACAAAAGTTTGAAAAGGTTGTTGGTCATTCCAATTCCAAGTGTTCTCCTCATAAAAAATTACATCATTGCTAATCACAATTTTCTCTGTTAAAGGTTTAAGAATTTATATGCTTTAGATGTTTCACTTACAGTTAGAAAGACACACTTTTCTCCCTTGTCATCAAGCTTCTTTCTCTTTGCATCTGGAACATGTGCATAAGTTATGCAAGCAAAAATTATGAAGTGAGCTACTGCTGGTCTCCTTCGACTCCAAGCTTCTTCAGGTGTCATGTTTTGAACAGCAAAAGTTAGGCTTCTATTCAAGACATGGATGCTCCAATTTACTGCTTTTGGCCAAAATTGTTTTGGGACCCTTCCACTAGCAAGCATACTCCTCACCATATTAACTATGGTTTTATTTTTCCTCTCCGATACATCATTTTGTTGGGGGTTATATGCAGTGGTAAGCTCTTTCCGAATGCCATGACTTCCACAAAATGCTTTAAACTTCTTAGAGCAATATTCTCTACCACGATCAGTGCGAAGATCTTGAATGGTTTTCTTGGTTTCATTCTCAACAAGTGCCTTGAAGCTAGTGAATGCACTAAATGCTTTTGATTTCTCCTCTAAGAAATAAACTCACGTTTTCCCAGAATAATCATCAATGAAAGTAAGGAAATAATTTTTACCTGCATTAGATGATGGTTTTATTGGCCCACAAATATCTGAATGAACCAATTCCAGCATACGTTTTGCTCTCCAAGACTTTTCTTAGGGAACTTTTTCACGATGTTATTTGCCAATAACACAATCGTCACACACCTGGGATGAAATGACAATCTTAGGAAAACACTGACCATCTTTCTCTATCTATAAGCTTTAAACCCCCAAAATTAAGATGACCATAGTGGAAATGCCAAAGCCATACGTCGCCCTTCAGTTTAACCATCAAGCAAGGTTGAACATAATCAATCACCAATGGAAACAACCTATTGGAACTCATAAGAACCACTGCAATAGAACCTCTTGAAGGATCAAAAATTTCACAAACACCATTTGATATCGTAATCACATATTCTTTTTCTTGCAATTGATTAGCACTTAACAAGTTACTTTTTAAAGCAGGCACAAAGAAAACATTGAAAATTGTTTCTACAAAACCATTTTTGGTTCTTATACTAATATCACATTTTCCCACTACATCAACAAATGATTTATCTCCAAAAGACACAATAGTGCGAAAGTCTTCATTTAGATAAGAGAAAGAAGACTTATTATTGCATATGTGGTTGCTACAGCCCGTATCTACCTACCATAAACATAAGTTCTGCGACTCCTCCTGCTTATTATGAACTACCATCAACAAAGTTTCAGCTTTTTCTTTTTCTGTAAAATTTGACTTTTCTCCCTTTTCCTTGTCATTAGACAGATTAGTACAACATTCAGAATGATAATGACCAAACCTATGACATCTAAAACATTCTACCTTTGACTTGTCAAATTTTTTATCTCGTTTTTGGCCTTTATCATTTGGTCTGGGATGCTTGCCACCGTCTTCATTCCAACTGTCACCTCACCTTTTCCCCTTCCTCGACCTCTGCCTCTTCCTTTGAAAGAATGAGTTGAAGCTTTCAAACCCTGCTCTATTGAGGTAGAAGTTATGTACATCTTCTGCTCACAAAACAACAAGGAGCTCTGAAATTCATCAAGGGTGAGTGCATCAATATCCTTCGATTCTTTAATTAAGTAAACAACATAATCATACTTTAGTGATAAAGACTGTAGTATCTTCTCAACAATGGTTGTGTTATTCATCTTTTCACCATAAAATCGTATATTATTCGCAATTCCCATGGTTTGTGCACAATAGTCTATAACAGACTCACCATCCTTCATTTGATGAACCTCAAAGTCCTTCTGTAGGGCCTGAAGTAGTGCACACTTCACTCTAGAAGAACCTTGATATTTCCTCTTCATAGGGTCCCAAATGTCCTTAGAAGTTTCTTTGTAAAGAATGGTTTCCAAGATCAAACGATCAATAGCTTGAAATAAGTAATTCTTTTCTTTCAAATCTTTTAGCTTCAACCCCTCTAGGTCCTTTTTTGTGCTTTTGTAAGCCTTTCTCAATCTGTTGGTGCTACTACACCATGCTCAATAACCTACCAATACTTCTTAGAATACATTCTCCATCAACATGCTCTAATGATCATAGTGACCATCAAAACATGGAATAGTTAGCTGCACAAAATTTTCAAAAGCCATAGGAAGGACCACAAACTTTTTCCTCTCACCAAAAAGACTCTTCTTTTTACCAGCTCTGACACCACTGTTAACTTACTAAAAGAGATAACAGTAAGATAAAGATAATAAGGAAAGGGAAAAATAAGATGATGAGTTCATTGATTCATAATTCAAGAGCCTTTATATAGGTTTTTACATAACAGAAAAACTAAAAATTAGGCACTAACAAAATAAGGCTTACAAAAAGACTCTTAACAACTAAAGAAAAAAATATAAACAAAATAAACCCATAATTTTTAGCCACTAAATCCTTGATGTGCAGTAACTACTTGCCTTAAAACAAAGAAAAAAAATTAGATTTTATTAACACTAGTGGAAGAAAGAAAGGGTCGAAGCTATTATGACCACACAGACTAGTAAAGTCAACATCAGGAGTTAAGGCCGGATCAGACATAATTAGATTAGGGTCGAAAGAGAACACCAACGTGGGAGTCAAAGAAGCAGCATTGGAGGATGGTAGCGATGGTAGACTCGGAGAAGAGGAGTAAATAAGAGGCAAAACAATGGTGACCCATTCTGATGTCGGGGACTCAGATAGTGCACTTAAAGAGGCGAACAAGAAGCGGTTCTCATCGAACACCACATGATGAGAAATAAAAACCCATCAATCCAAAGCAAGACAATATAGCCTTTATGATAAGAACTGTAGCCAAGAAAAGTACACGATTGAGATCGCAACTCTAACTTCTGTTGATTAAATGGTTAGAGATATGAATAGCAACAACACCCAAAAATACGAATATGGTCATATTCTGAAGGAGTACCATAAAGCACCAAATACGGGGACTGATTTCGAAGAACCAGAGTAGGCAGTCGATATATCAAATGGACATCACATGAAAAGGCATATCCTCAATATTTCATTGGCAAATGTGCTTCAACTAGTAATGTAAGCTCAACCTGCACTATATGACGGTGCTTTCTTTTGACAATTCTATTTAGCTCGGAAGTGTGTGGACATGTGACCTGATGAATAATGCCATACTAAGCCAACAAAGAAGTAAATGAACAAAATTCACCACCCCAATCACTTTGGAACTCTTTATATCTTTGCCAAATTGAACTTTCACCTTCTGAAATTGCATAATATAGTCAACAGCTTGAGATTTCTTTTGAATGAGAAACAACTAAGTAAACATACTACAAATATCCATATATGAAATGTAATACCAACTAGTCCCTAAATTAACAAGAGTGGGACCCTATAGATCAGAGACAACAAGATCAAATAGATGATGATACACAGTGGTAAAAGCTAGAAATGTTAATTTGTGTGACTTCCCTTGTTGATAAGAAGAACATACATGCTACAATTTTTTTAGTAGAAACAGAAATATTACAAGAATTCAAAAAAAAAAAAACTAGAGAACGGTTAACAACAAGTGTCCAAGTCGATGATGCCACAATTCAAACAAATCAGCCTTGGTGGATTTGGAAGAACTAGTGCCCAACTCTATATTGTTAAGAGAAAAATTAGAACGTAGAACTGATCCCATAGTTGTTGACGAAGATATTGAAGAAAATCGATACAAGCCCTCATGTGTGTGGCCTCGAAGAAAAATTTCCTAGGTCTATATATCCTTTACAAAACTATGAAATGAATAAAACTTGAAAAATACATTATTATCCTAAGCAAACTGAGAAATCGAGAGTAAATTTTTACGAATAGTATGTACATGCAACACATTGGTTAAGTACAACAATTTACGAGAAGTAGAAATGGCGCTATGACCCAAACTAGCAATAGGAGCACAAATACCATCACCCATAAGTATAAGAGTTGTACCTGAATAATCACTCATATTAGTCAATACGAAAGCCTCATCACACACGTAATTTGTGGCACCAAGATCGGGGTACCAAACGGGCAACTCAGTAGAGAGAGGACATTGAAACATTCAGGTTGGACACACCACTAACCAACCCAGTAGTCATCGTCATATATGGCCCAGTAAACGCATTTCGCGGCAAACCCTCATGTGAAAAGGAGACAAGCCCAGTAGACCTAGGCGAGTCCACATTTGAAGAGGAAACATGCCCAGTAGCAGAACTAACTCTTGGCAAACCCACTTGTGAAGAGGAGACAATCCCAGCAGACACATGCAAGCCTATATGCGGTGAAGAAAGAATAGAACCATCAGTAGACCTACAAAGGCAAGTATCATCCTAATCACTACGGGAGACACATACAATGAACCATTCGACTTGGGCCGATAAGATACTTGATTAACTTGGGTCGTAAGGCTTCGGTGAGACAGTGGGCCAGAAGAATGTCCATTTGAGACAAACCCATAAGAACGATGAGTATATGCTGAAGACCCGTAAGCAAAACTAGGGTTTGGTGCAACCATTGAATCCCCTTCAGAGAACGAAGAAGAAGACAATGCCTAATCACTATCGGAGGTTCATCAAACGATCAGTCAAATCAGTAATAGCAACGTTGGGTAAGGTGGCCAAGAGGCCCATATATTTGACATTGAGGTTGGCCCCGATTTACCCAGTTAGGACCACTGTAAGATCCCCGACCATCGTGTAAGAAAGGCCCAGGCAAGTGAGGGTTGGACATGTACAAAAGATTTGTCGACGAGTGAGATTCAGGCATGGACAGAGGAGTCAACAGAAGGGAATGAACCATATTGGCCTAAAGATTAGTTTCTGAAACAAACTTTTTTTGTCGCTTTTCATATTCCAATAACACATCAACAAGCCGATCCATCTAGAGAGGTTCCGGCAAAAATGACATAAGAGTAAGAACCGATTCAAAATCAACTAAAAAACATGTGAGCACTATTTCAACTTGTTCATCACTCGAAACAGAATGTGCAGACGCACCAATGATGTCACAGACATTCTTTATTTTTGCCAGATATTCTTTAACGAACATATGACCTTTCCTCAACGAAGGTAGGTCATGCTTTAATTTGGGAATCTTGGTACAGGAAGCAGTGACAAACAGGTGAGTGGCTTTGCTCCATACTTCCTGAGCGGTATTAACACCTGTAAAATAGGACAAAATATCACCACTGATTGTGGATAAGATCCAAGAGGCCAGAAGTTTATCTTGTTGATAGAAAGACACAAAATTCAGGTTAGAAACTAACTTCTTTTCTTGATCCGGCACAAAGCAGGACGAATTCGGAAGAGTGCCATTGACGTAGTCGGTAAGTCCATAACCATCATTAATCAGCCTTAACTGATGTCGCCATTGAACAAATGTATCTTCTCTAAATTTTACTATTTCATGGCGAGGGAATGACTGAACAACATGATAGTGTCTATCGTCATCAGGAAAACAAGGTGAGGAAGAGCTATGGACAAAAGTGAAAGTCATCGGGGACACTACTCTATTTGTGGATACTTCGGGTAGAGTGGCAACCATGGAGCGCAACAAAGATCAACCTATCTGTTGGCGACTGATACCATGAAAGAATCTCACAAAAGTAAGAAATGAACACACTAATTGCTAATGAATAACCTTTAGATAATTGCTTGATTGATTGAGAACTTGAAAGGTGAATTTATACACATATAAGAAAAAGTAAACTGCTACTAACCAACCTAGCTAATTAACTGAATCTGTTATAATAAATTCATATATTTGGGGTTAATCTAACCTTAATAAATGCATTCAATGGACCTCGACACCCATAAGTGTTCAGGTCTATATATTCATTTACTTTATCATGGCTATAAATACTTCCTCCTCGCTTTTTTTTTCACACAACCAAAAATCTACTCCCACCGTGGTCAAGCACTCAAGCATGAAAATTCCCTTAATTTCTTATTTTTAAATTTAAAATCCTATTTTTAAAGTTTATTATGGCTCTATAGAGGGAAGATAATCACATCTGAACTTGCCACAAACATTATAAATTATTTTTAACTTGTTATTAAAGTTAATATTTATTTGTTGTTAATATTAAATTTTAGTATTAATATTTTTAACTAAATGCATGCTTAATGTTTCACATTAGGCATACCTAATTAAAATACATGTGTTACCTAATTAAAATACATGCATACTAAATGTAAACCAAAATACTAGTCTAAATGCATACCTAATTAAAACACATGTGTTACCTAAGGATGTTTTCGATTTGCATTCTAAACTAGTTCGGGTAGGAAAGAGAATTTGATGGTTTAAATCGATTAAAATAACCAATTTGGTTTGGTCAGTGTCGATTTGGACAGCTTTGATGCTTGGGGTTCAATTATATCAAATGATTTGACTAATTTTTAATTTTTGAATTGTCAAATTTAATCAACCAAAAAACACCGACTTAATTTTTTAACCCAAATAAAAATTAACCCAAATATCAAATACCTAATTCATTAAAAACTCAAATATTTAATGCCTAAATAATTAAAAATAAATAAAAAAACTAATCCTACACAAAAATCCCTTGCCCCGACTGTCATTCCCTTCTTTTCTACTTCATCAAATAAAAAATAAATCCTAAATTGAAAATTTCTCCCCAACCCTACTTTACTTCACCTCCATAGCTCTATCAATCTCTCAAAAATGAAGGTATATACTAGTATATTAGTGTATATAAATGTTATCTTTTTTTAATGTATATTATCTTCTTATAAATTTTGGTACCATTTCTTAAAATTAAAAAATAAAATAAAATATTGGGTTTATTCTCCAACGGAAGCTCCTACACTATTATGGGTGAAATTACTCTTTCTAGTAGTGGCTAATATTTCTAGTTTATTTTGCTTAATGTATATAAATTATCATTAGTGGATTTCATGTTATGTTTGAATGACTATTTGAGGAAAGATTGTTTGAATACGTACGAAAGAAAAAAAAAGCTAATAAGGCATTTTCTTAAAGTCAAGTCTGTTATTCAAGCATAAGTTACTCAGGTCAGTTTAAGTATTTTTGTTTCAATTAAGTAAGTTCAATAAAAATATCGAATGCTCTCCTCTAAGTACGAGGTATCCGTTTTGATTTTTGTTACAATATTCCTAGTTCATTCCCATACCACAAGGTTTGCTAAATAAAACTTATGTAGAGATGATAATTTATGGTCTAATTACATGCCCAAAAAGAAACTAGTTACAATCATTCTAATTCTAGAGATCACATCATTGGAAAAAAAATATAATAATCAATTATATACGAAACATCCAACCACATATAGATTCTCAACATGCACTTTCAATAAAATTAATCAAACACAATAAGATAGAAAATCAATTTAATCATCAATTTATAATTTTAAACATAGCATGACCTAAGTTTTGATGCCAATTGTTGGCAAATTGTTTAGAAAATATGTTTAAGTTAGCACAATGAAATTTTAAAACTTCTCTAAAATAGACATTTGACGCATATCTAAAGTAATAATTCTAATCAAATAAGTACTTGTGTACCGAGATCTAAAGAGACTTGTCCAAATTGCAAAGGGCTTTGAAAGGTGCTTGGATTTTTCAATCAAGTCAAACTAAAGTCTACTATTTTCAATTTTTGAACCAATTGGACTTCTCTACTATTCTTGAACTCTCAAATGTTTAAAGAGTAGGCTCGAACTCAAAAAATTGAGCATAGGACAATAGCAAACATCTTGGTATTCCTATAACACCTTAAACCCAACTCAGACGGTGGATTCGAATGCAGGGCACCACATTTGTTGTCAAAGCAACTCAAGCAAAGAATCATTCAAGTAGTAGAATCCAATAAAAATAAATAAGAAATTGTTATAAATTTATAAAATGCATGTGGTAATACTCTAAAGTGACATACTTTCATATGTTAATTATATATATATTTTGAGTATGATCCTACTAATTTGGGTTGTTATAGTTGTTATAAGGTAAAAGAAAATTTGGGGGCAAAGAGCGTGAATTTAAAGACAAAACGGGTTAGCATGCGAAATAAGGAAGAAGTGGTGCCGAAAATACAAAGTGCGGAAAACTTAGGGCAAATTTTCAAAGAAGAAATTAATAGACATAAAACTTTGTTTAAATTTGAATTCTATTTTTAGGATTATTGTTAGGATTATTATTATATTATTTAGATCTAATATCAAATTATATCTCTTAAACATTATCATCCTAAGTTTAAATAGGAACAAAGTAGGTTTTTTTATATACTATAAATAGGGGATGGAGTGACATGAATATTCACTCATCACTACTGTAAAAACTCCTTCCCTCTAAGGCTTTTAGCCTTTTTGTTTATTTTCTTTTCCAATAAAATTCCATTTTAAACTTGTGTTTTTTTTTCCAAAAAGCATGAGTCACTAAAATCATCTAGCCAAAGGTTATCAAGACTCTCCAAAAGGGTTCATGAGGCTTAGAACCCGCACTTAGCCCTTCTCAATGAGTATTCATCATTTCTCTGCATTACAGGACTGACGCTTCCGTCCATGACCTTCCAAAAGTAATCTTTTCATCTTATGCAAAGACAGCCGCTTTGTATGTTTTGGGAAGGTAGCACAGTCGGTTCACTAACTTACTGTATCAGAAATTGTCGAGCCCAAAAGTCAAAATGGCATGGCATTCTCCATTAAGAAATGATGATCTAGTGTAAGATGGTCCCACAAAAGTGACGGTTGGCTAGAGTCAAGTTCTTTTAAATCGTAAGGTTAAAACCTAAGTGGACCTGGTTCCACTATAAGTGGCTTATTTGGTCATGAGAAGGATTACCTAAAAGTCTATGATTGAACCAAAGGACGATCAAGATAACCGGAGGCTAGAATACCTCAAATTGAAAACCCATTTTCTCAACTCTGTTTCTTTTCACAATTGGGATTTCAATTTATTTAATTTCAACTCATCCATATTCTTAATTCTATTTTTTTATTTTTTTCACAGGTCAAATGTTTTTCTTGGGCAAGACTACGCTCAGCATTTCGAAGAACAAGAAGCTGTAGCGATCCAGTCCCTTAAGATTTGACCCTACTCCCCTTATACTATTTCTTTTCATTATTTAAAGATAGGATATATTTGGTGCTTTCAACGACACACCAGCATGTATACAACATCAATAGCGCCCACATATGAAAGTCCAGGGTTAAAGTTACTAAAAAATGAGGCTAGGTTACGATTATTAGGCCAAAAAATCAATTTATGCAACAGTGTCTTGAGACAATGAAGCCATGTCTCGAGACATACCTCCCTTGTTTCATTATTTTAGCTTTGAAGTTTCGTCTCTCGAGACAATGTCACCATTTCTTGAGACAATGTTCTCCATGTCTTGATACAAAACTTCTTTTCTCGAGACCCTGGACTTATTTTCTCTTAATTTTGCTTTGATGTTTTGTATCTCTAGACAAGCATTGTATGTCTGGAGACTTCTACCCAAGCATGCATAATAATTTTCTTGATGTCTCAAGACAAGCTCTTGATATCACAAGACAATAGTGCAAAATTAAAAAAATCAACATATAAATGTATACCAAAAGACCTCTTATATACTACCATACAATACCAACATGCAACCAAACCACATAGCACATATTTAACATGGTATATTAAAATCAAAACATGAAATCGCATAGCATAGGAAGAATTACATCAAAATATTAAGTGCTAAGTAATTATTAACTTAAGAATCATACATGCCACATTGCTAATTATTAAGCAAAATGCATCCAAAGATAACCAAATGACCAAATAGGTAGTAAAGTAATACCAAAATGAAAACCATTCAAAAAACCTCAAAACTTTTAATATACTAGAACATAAAATAACCAAGATGCCTAGGTAAATGTCGTTTTATTACACAAAACATCAAGAATCATTATGAATTCAAGGCTGAGATTGGACACTTTTGGATCTGTGGCCACACGGATTAGCTTCCAAAAGAACTTCTAGCTTGCACACAGTAACAGAAAAATTCAAATGTTGAGTAATAAAACTTAGTGGTTCTAGAAAAATTAGAAAATTTAAAATATAAAAATATTAAACAATTTAACATGTTGAGTGAATCAAAATTACACAAGGCATTATTCTTCGGAACAGTTCTTAAAATATGAATTGGTACCAAGTTATCATAAGCCACGGGATATAGATATTGTACTTATCTCACATGTACAACTTTCAAAATACAATTGACATTCCTTATAAACACATTTTCTCAATAAATTTTACAACCCTCATTAACCAAATACGAATCCAAGAATAGATACACGAACATAACCCTTAACACTCCACGATAATGCACAAAAAGTGCCAATGAGCATGAAAAACTTAATACATGAGAAGATGTATACCCCTAACACTCTAGAAAAAAATGCACACAAGTGTTAGAATTTAAGTATGTGTACAAACTCCCGTAAATATACACAAGTGCCATTCTCTCACCAATACATAATACATAATACATCCTATGATATGTCAACTATTCTTGAACCTTATCTAGTACTGTTTAATAGGCTTTATGTATTAATGTACAACTTAATTCAACAACAAACTTAAAATATTCCAACAATTAACAATATAAAATCAACATAAAAACTATTCCAATTAATTCATGCACAATACAAAATTCACCTCAATACATAACCATACATGAAAATAATTCAGCCATTGTGATATAACAAATTTCATCAATTGATTCATAGCGTAATCTAATCCTTATTACTTAAAAAACTTATATTAAGAAAATGATTTAAGTTAGTACAAACCAAAATTATTACGCCTCGACAAATTTCTCTTTTCCTTTAGCTTTAGAAGAGTCGGCTACCTCCTTGGATACAATCACTATTCAAACATTAAGACTAAGATAGGTATGCACATTTGAATAGTAAAACATCTAAAATTAAGCATGATATGCACTTTGTCTAAACTCATCTCCTTAGAGCTTTATGGATTGAATTTCTCATAACTCAAAATTCTTCTGTTCAAATTCAATTTTCTAAATAGAAATACACTCTAGAGACCCTTAACTATCCAAAACTCACTTAAAACTCAAAACCTAACCCCATCTTCCTCCACAATTTCCCAAGCATTCAACCATGGAAATGTGCATGATCATAATCGAAACTTTGTTCTAATGTGTTCTTTGACTGAGCCAATCGATACTAAACTCATCTTCATCAATAATCAACCCAAAACAAAAAATAAAATCGAACAAATCAGTATCTTCTCTCCCTAAAGTGAAAATTATTCAAAATATAGAAAATTTGAAAATAAATTCAAAAATCATAATTTGATGTTAGAATACACGTACTAATGTTATAATCTTGATTAAAGGATTGAAGAATTTTGAAAAATCCTTGAGAGAAAAATTAGGGAAAACTCAATAGTTTTTTTTTTTTTTTTTTGTGAGAAGGGAAGAGGAAACGTTCAATCTCTTTTTTATTTTTTTAAAGCTAGGAAATTTGTTAAAACATTATTGGAAATATGTAATGACCCGGTTTTCAATGGTGTTGGAAAATGCAATTTCGAGATCCCGTTTTCATAAATCGAACTCATAAATATTTAATAAAGATATTTGCATAATATAATTGAATTTTGGATAAGAAATTTAGCCAAAATTGTTATCAATTAAGGCCCATGGACTAAATTGTAAAAGGTTATTATTATAGGTTTTTAATTGACCAAAGGCTTAAAGACTTATATAGAAAT
Source organism: Gossypium anomalum (assembly GCA_025698475.1). Lineage (NCBI taxonomy): Eukaryota > Viridiplantae > Streptophyta > Magnoliopsida > Malvales > Malvaceae > Gossypium > Gossypium anomalum. Next base: position 68,269,744 of record CM046964.1, read on the forward strand.
TAAACTAAGGTCTAAAATGAAAAAATACCATTTTAGAAATGTAATAGACGGTTAGGTGGGATATTTGTTTAAATAATATTAAAATTTCTAATTAAAATTATTAAATTTATAAAATATAAAATAAAACTGACATGGTGGAAAGAAAAAGAGAATTCATCTCTTTCCTTTCATCCATGCTGAATTTCGGAGGATAATAACAATAACAACAACAACAACAACAACAATAACAACAACAAAATTTTGCCTAGGGTTTCACTTTTTGAGGCTTCAATTGGTTTGTTCAATTTAGTCTTTTTTCTTTTTCTTTTTATGTTTTTTATGTCATGGGAGTTTGATTTAGATAACCCATGTACCACTTTGTAAAACTATTAAAGTTTTAAGAAGTTACCATTGTTGATTTCTTGAATTTTTAGGTGTTAAATTGATAGATTTTTAATCTTAGTTTATGAAAATGACTAAATTATAAAGCTTTATTGATAGTTTCATACATCAGGGACTAAACTAAATAAATTTTAAAATTGTCTATATGAATGAAAAATAGGAGGCCCCTAATAGGTAGTAGTGAAATTGGGATTCAATTTGAAGCTTTACTTTGAAAGTTAGATTAGTCTAGGTTTTAGGGATTAAATTGAATAAATTGTGAAATTTGCATCAATTGATAATTGATTATGAATTGGATGAATATTGATAGTGCTATATGTTTATGTTAATTTGTAGCTAACTTCAACCCGAAATCGTTGAGAGGGAAAGGAAAATTTAAAGTTGTCAATGAGTAGCTCGAAATTTTTTATTTGTAATTCTATGATTCGGGAGCATTTTATTTGCTGCTTATTTATATCATTATGTATTATATGAAATTGAAGGTGAGTAATGATGATTGATTGAGATAAAATGATGTAATTTAGATTAAATATTGAAGTATGGACTAAATTGAATAGAATAAAAAAAATACATGACTTGCTTGATATGTGCAATTGGTATGAGATTGAGTTGGAACATGTTAAATTATGTGTTGAATTGATAAATTGTTGTTGAATTTAGCATGATAAAGCATAAATTGAATTATATAATAGAACCGGAAATTTGATTACCCTATTAACTATTCGCACTATGTCGGATATAGTTGCCATGCCATAGGGTTAGAGCATTGAGTAAAATCATCTTTGGTAGGCAATCTGGTGTAACACTCCAAATCCGGCCTAGACGTTAACATACATATCATATCACATAAGTTGTGTGGTATGCATTCATAAACAAATAATATACGAAACATAATATAACACATAACTTACTCAAATCATAGCATAACATATTACATAGTTGAATCAGATAGCTTATCAGAACAGATGACAGAATATGTATAACACACATGATTTACAAAATAGTCATGCTTAACTCACGTACCTACTTATAGCAGATCATATCGCATTATTATACTTTGTCGGAACTTATTTAACATACTTCCTACACTGGCCCATGTTTATTTTACTGAAATTTATGCTTTTATGGGCCTACATATGCCCCCAGACTCAAATTTTGGGTCTCTTAACCAGTCTCTGATTGGGCCTCAAAATTAGCCCAAAAGGCTCACACGAACCAAAAACCTAGCTCGTGTGGTCCACACAGTCTACATGATTTCACACTACTATGTGGTCCACACGGTCTACCCACATGGTTTGCACAATTTCATGCAATCTCCCACACAGACTGCACGATTTCACACAGTCGGGTGGTCCACACGGTCTACCCACACAGCCTGCATGATTTCACACAATCGTGTAGTACACACTATCTACCCACAAGGTCTGCAAGATTTCACATGACCGTGTGGTGCTAGGCAGTTTCAAAGAAAAGCACAGTTTCATGATTTTATCAAGTTTTTAACGAGTTTTTGGGTTGATTTCACACACCTAATGATATTTCTAATAATCCATACAATCACGTACTTCTGAATCCTACATTCGACACCAAAATGCATCGGAGAACAAACTTGAATTAACCCAAAATTTCACTTAAGAAGATCCACTTGTTTTTATAAAAAGAAAACAGTCTCTTAAACAAAACTCGAGCACTTACCTCAAAAATAGTGACTCGACAGTAGACTTTAACTGCGCCTAAATCATCAGAGAGACATCAAATGCACCACCCTCTCCTCCTATTAAAAAATCAAAGCGATATATAGTCAAATGTTTACAAAATACCACCCCCAATCAACAAGCAAAAACTTATCATCGAAGAAAAAAATCTGTAAAACTTACCTGTCAGAAAATCAATGACAATGATCTGCAACACAGCAAATGAAGAATAACGTCAAAAGAACCCTTAACAGACCAAAATTTACTAAAGAAACAAATTGAAAAAGAATGACAAGGAAATGGAAGAAATATAGGACTTGAGACATGAAATAAAGAAAATGAAAGAGTCGGAGAGATTTTTGGGTTAATTCCAAAATCACCCTCATCCCACTAAGTCACAATAATTAACTACCTATCATATTTTCCTCAAAGTTAAAAACAAAAATAACTTTCACTTTTCACACATAAGGATTCGAACACGGGACCTTTGGGTAAGCTAAAGTCTTACTACTGAACCAACAAGCTCATTCTTATTATTAATAGAGCAAAAATAGTTTATAAATCAGATATTCAAAAATAAGGGTTTAGGCAAAAATAGCAAAAATTCAAGAGAAATGATTAAAACCCAGAACCTCACACACACAACCACAACACTTAACCAATGAACCAAATCAAATTACTTAACATAATTTTACAATCTTAACTGAAAAATCTGAACGTGACCACACTGGGTTTCATGAACCCAATTTTTTCTAACCTGGTTTCTGGGATGTGAATCTGGGGTGGTAGGTATCATACTTTGAGTTATTATTACTAGGCAATCCAAGGTGACAAATTTAGTTGAGAAAAACCATTATTGTCGGGCAATCTGGGGTGGTACTGTGTATCGAAATAGCGTCATTATTGTCGAGCAACTTGGGGTGACAGATCCATGTCTATGTCTAGTTAATAGGTTTAATAATACAAGAATTGACTAAATGGTAAGTAAATGAAATGTGTTGAAAATATGAAATGTGATGTTATTTTATTTTAGTTGAAAACGAGCCTTGGGGGTCGAATATGTATGAAAGAGCTATCAAGATCGAAAATGATTGAAGTGTTTAAGTGAAAAATGGACTTATGAATTTAATTGTGATGCTAATAAATGAATAGTTTACATTATTCATGAATGGATATGGAAATTAATTAAAAGTTTATAAATTGAATGTTATATGAGAATATAGTATGTATGCATAAAGAATTATTGAGTTAAATGAATAAAAGCATAGACATATGAAAGTGATAGTATTTTTACGAATTGGTTTAAGTTAGATTATGATTTGAGCATATGCATATGCATGAATTTGTTATATTGATTTGAACTGTATCACTAAGCGATTCGTTCGGCATACGGTTTTGTGTTCTCCGTGCGCAGGTATAATAGATTCTCATTAGTTTGAGCAGAGTTTCAACATTCAGATATCAATCCCCAACTCAACAACGTTTGTATGCTTTTTGTTGTAATTTAAAGTGGCATGTACCTAGTTGAGTCATTTAGGTACATTTTATGCCTATGTGAATTATGAGTGACAATGACTATTTAGATGCTTTGTATATAAAATGGTTAGTATGAAACTTGGTGGTGTATGAAATCCCCTCTTAATGTGTCCAGTAGTGATCTTAAACTTGAATGGATTATTATGTATCGTAAAGATGGTAGGTAGGTAAAACGGTAAGTGAATGGTTGGAAGGTTGAATATGTCATGGTATTGATAATTTACATGAGATGTAAAAAATGGATTCATATTGAAATGGTTTTGATTAGGTATAATTAAATTACTTGTGTTGGTGTGTTTGGTGTATTGAATGCATAATTTAATGGTTGAAATAGAATTATGAAATTGGTATAAAATGTACATTTTTCCAAATGTAGGACTTAGCGGATTGTTCTCGATATCGCGATTATGTATCTTTGATATCATAATATCAACTCTATTCCATTTTTTAAAATTTTGCAATTTGATCATCAGGTTGGGAAACTTGACTATTGCCTTCGAAATCACAAAATCAAACCTTAGATATCTACTAAAAATACCATAACTGAACTCCCCACCATATGCCATTACAAAAGCTACTTAAAATAATTTTTTATCCAGTAACATTTTTATATATGTATTATCCTAATAAGATATCCATTTTTTCTTTTAGGTCAAATTCGTTCAGCTAATCTAAGCCATTTTTATCTCATGATTAGCATTATATCTTCCACAATGAAATTGGTCATTACTCATACTAGTAAAGATAAAATATTTGTCCTAGGCAAATGACCCATATCATGTTTCATTTTCACTATTGTGAGTAAAACCATGCCATGTCAATGTCATATCATGCACTATGCTTCCACTATTTTGAGTAAAACCATGTCATGTCATGCATAAGTCATGTACCCAACATTCCAGCTTTCGACCCACTATTTTAAGAGAATAGGTTCTCTATATATCAAAGTACATGAGTTATACACACATACTCAAGAATTAAGTAAGTCATATTATGAACATCACAAGTAAATAAATCCAAAATTGGATCTAGGATAAATTTATCTTGAGTCATGTTTGATGTATCGCCAATCACATATTTGTCTCTATTTGTAGAAGTCTATATAGCTCCAATGGTCAAGACAAGTTATATCTCTAATTGGACTTATAAACAACATAATAGTCTTAACACGAGTCTTTTTGCTCAATCTGACTTTATAAACCATGAACAATTTAGGTTACCTACTAATATAAGTTGTCTTCTTGCATTATAATTTTACTATATAATAAACTTAATATTAGTTAAATATTAAGTAATCAATGAGCTAATATTTGCTTATTCATTTTGCATTGCATGCAAAAACCATTTAGGACAATCATACAAAGAAAATTCAACAACCATATGATAATTTTTTTCATTCAATCAATTCAAAAAATTACAAGTAAGCAATGAAGAAATTAACTACACTCATGAACAAATCCTAACACACAAACTAATAGGTTGTCTTCCTACCCAAGATCACTACCATATTCTGCTTCAGTATTGACTTTGACCTAGGCTTTGGCTTCAATTTTAGTGAAATCACCAACATCATCATTATGATGTTTGGATTTTGAGAATGTCTCAATGAAGATGGTTGGGTTTCATTTTTTACTTCTCTTATCAGAAACCATCTCATACCAAAAGATGTAGGCATCTCCAGATAATAATATAATTATTTTCCTTTGTTGAGACTGACGAATATTGGGTGTTATCTAGTCCTAAGTATTAAACTTGAAAAAGGTACTGAATGAGAGGATCTTTAAATAATATGTAGGCATCAGGATGGTTGATGCGATTGCATAATGTGAAATCACATAACCAGTGTCGAGAATATCTTGAGCTCAACTAACAGCTCTAGTACAACTTGCACATTCCCAATGTTCAAATACCATTGTCTCAACATCTTCGTTGTCATTAAGATCTACAACATAATACTTACACCCTATTTTACTAGACCTAAAAATATATATATATAGTACTAGATATTCACTTAGTATCTCTAGCCTGGATTTTCTTAAAAATTCTCTTTTTATGTTCTTTAAGGTAAAACCATTTTGAAACATCATATTAAAAGAAGCTTCGAATTGAAATGCGGCACCATTCTTAGTTTAAATAATATATTCATTCAAATAGATTTGAACCATAAATCAATTCACCATCTTGAGGTTGTCAAATATTAAATTTATAACATCAACTTAATGCTTAACATAGCTTATAACAACTTTCATAACATTAAAAAAATACAAAAATAGAACACTTACATGATAAAATGGCTTGTGGTAAAATTTGAAAGTAATTGCAATAGTTTAGGGTTTATGCATTTTTTTACAAGTATTTTTTTAGAGTAACTTTTTTTTTTTTTGGTTTTGCAAAACTTGGGTTAAAGGAAAGGGAGAAAACAAATTCAAATTTCTTGAATTTGCCACCTATAGGTATTCAGGTCAATGTTTAAAGAAAAATTTTGAGCTTGATATTTATGGGCTTCAAGGTCTTGCTACATCAAGTTAAATCTATCTGCAAAAGGTAAGTACAAAATTCCAATTAAGGGTGGATCTTTATAGGGGCATAGGGGGCTAAGTCCCCTCAAAATTTTTGAAAATTTTTATTTTTCTCTTGAAGTTTTTAGAAAAAAATCAATTAAATACACTTAAATTTTTAAAAGTTCTCATTGAACTTTTAAATTTTCTGAAAATTTATTAAGTACTTAAAATTTAATCTCAAAATCCGCCCGACAATCATGAATTTTTTTTCAAAATGACCTAAACATCCGAAGGTGTCTAAGTCAAAGTGTTGTCATTTCATTATCGGCAAATAATTAGACCACAGCTTCTACAATAATTACTTCAAATAGTAAAGGAATTCCACATTCATAAGTATCAAGGTATCCCTAAAAATACCTATTCCACGACTTAAGTTTCCACTACATATTGCTTTACATTATTTAAACAAAGAAACCTAGTAAATCTAAGTTAGCTTAGTTTTCCGTTACTATTTTTTGCTATGTATGTATATCTTAATTCACTTCAAGTTAGAGTAAATTAAAAAGGGTTAGAATCTTAAAATTATATAAAAATTTTGATTTAATGTGTAATTATATATATATATATTTTAAATTTTTATAATTATATATGTGAAACTTTAATTGTAGTTCAAATGTATATTTGAAACTTTAATTTTAATTTAATCATACACATTTAAAAAAATAAATACATTAATTTATTTTTATATTAGATAAATATAATTATTCATGTATGCAATATATAAACATAAAATGATATTATATCAATAATTATGTTAATAATTTACAAAAATTAAATCAAATCAAAATTTCATTTATAAAATTACATAAAATAAAAATTTGTGTATATAATTACACTTTAAAATTATAATTAATGTATAATTTTAAAAATTATCCTAAAAAAGTTGTCAAATTTTCCACTTATTTAAAGGACATCTCGTGAGATTTTTATTATTTAACTTACGGTTCATAATTTTAATTTTAAAACTATTTCAATAATTTTATAATTAAACTATTTGTTCAGATTCGAATACAATAATTATGGTTGAAATGAAGCAAAAGCGTGTAAGAGAACAATAGCCATGTCGGTGAAATGTTGCAAATTTGCATTGGAACCTTTTTTTTTGGGTACAAATGCAATGGGATTTTATAAGGTTGTGTAAATAAAAATATGGTAGACAAGACAGTGTTTGGTTTACAGCGCACGGTGCTCACTTTTGTCAATGCGGCGCAGCTTTGGGTCACGAGCTTTGCTCAGTCTCACTGTCTCCGCACATGCATTGGGTCAAAAGTTTTTTTTTTTGGATTTTGTTTGTTTTTTAATTCCAAAATCATTTTTTTAAATTTAATACTGTTTTATCAAAATATCTTAGAATAGTCATTAAAAACCCTTTTTATCTTTTTTTTTTTTTCTATTTATCATTTTAAAATGGATAAATCACTATTTTTCACTTAATTATAAAAATGTTGTATTTATTATATTTTTTTAAACATATCCCATGTCTCTGGGTTGTTGAATTCCCACAACAAAAAATTAATAATTATAAAATTGATATTCATTTTTTCAGATTACATTTGTCAGATAAATTAATTTTTATATATTAAATTAAAAAATAAATTAATCTTTTCGATTAAAAATTTTATCGATTTGTACTGTTAAAAATTAGTGTGATTAATGAAATAACGAAGCAATGACACATATAGCTTACGTTGATGTACAATGATTAATTTTTAATAGTGGAAATATATAAAATTTTAACAGAAAGACTAGTTTGCCTTTTGATCTGATGTATAGAAACTAATTTATTTATTTTTTGAATAAAAGAAACAAAATATAATTCGATTCATAATATAAAAACTTTTATTTTTGTGAAAATAATATTAGAGAAAAAAAAATGAAGTGAAGAATTCTTATTTTTTGTATTCCATTTGACAGTTTCCTTAAAAAGACAAATTGAGAGTGAATATTTTTAACAAATAATAATTTTTATTTTGATTAAATTATTTTTTTATTATATTGAGGCAGTTTTCTTGAGCTACCTGTCGAATGGGTCCCATATTCAACTACTTAACTAACTCAAACATATGCTCTTCAATGCAATGCACCGTCCTTAAAAAAAATAATAACTAGATTATTTATTGGGTCCTTAAATGTTTGTTATATGTTAGTAATTTCTTTGGTTTCCGTAACATTGAAAATGATGAAACTTACTTAACAATACCTTTGCTTTATGTTAACAACTAAAAAGACGTTTTGTTCTCATTTAAAAAATTTAATTTTTATTAATTTTGAAAACGAGTAATTAAGAACAATTAATTATGTACAATTGAAACAGGAAATTAACATCGTATGATTTTTTTAAAGAAATTAATTCACTCATTTTCAAAATTAAAAAAACTGTAGTTGTGGAATCAAAATAATTGGAGGAAAATATAATTTTTGTTATGAAATCTATTTTGATGAGTCCCTACCATTATGATTAATAATATTGCACTTTTCATGATAGATCCTTAATCGAAGGAAATCTATTTTGTCCCCACTCTTCTTAATTCAACAAAGTTTTTCTTTTACTATTAATTATAAAATCATTCAATTCTGTTGATTTTATGTAGTAGGAGGGGAATTTTTCAACAAATAAAATTCCATTATTTGCTATTATTATCTATGTCTAACTAAATTAAATTAATAAATCAATAAATTGTTTTTTAGAATTTTTATTAAAAAATCATATTATTAAAATTATTTATCTCTAATTAATTTAAATTAATATTAGACAAATAATAAATAAAAGTGTTTAATATTTATGGATCATTCAGAATAAAGAGTTTATATTTCACAAGAAGTAACTTTCACTTGATTGACCGACATTATCAGAAAGGTTACTTTAAGCTATTCAACACAATTTCATAAGTTCAAAAGTTAAAAAATCAAAGCTTGAAAAGAAGATTTTGAAAACTAAAAGTTCTAAGAAATCGAAGAACACAAAGAAATTATGAAGAAAGTTATTCTCTAATCCTATTCAATCAATAGAGAAGAAGCTAGACAAGTTTTTAGGATCAAGCCTAGAAGACCCTTGAATTAGAATCATCCATCCATGATCAAATCTAGACAATCCTTAAGATCAAAGCTCTCCCTGATCCAGTTGCATTAATAAAAGGAGATAAAACTCACTCTTCAAGATCAAGTTTCGATAACCTTATATACGAACTCAACCATCTAAAATCAAGTCATAAAGACTCTTGGATCCAAACTCATTTTCAAGGATTGACCTATTGTGAGATGGTAAGAAAAATATATCAAGCATGAATGCCACAATTATCAAATTAGATAATATTAATATTAATGAACAACAAGAATGTGAAAAAAAAAAACTTATAAAAATTGGGATTGACATATCGAGAGATAATAAGAAAAAGTAAGAATTGCCATTTTTTATAATTTAAAAAATTATATTTAGAATAAATCTGGATAAATAAACATACAAATTCAAAAGAAATTGGATATTCGTTTATCCAAGTTCATTTTGAACTTAATTTATAAAATATATATATATATATATATATATATATATATATATATATATATATATTGCTAATATGGTAGTGCTAGTCATTAACCATTGCTAATGTGGATCACTACATCCAACTCAATGGTCATTAACAGTCACACCAGCAAGATTGTTAGGATTTAACGATCAACTTTTAAATTTAACGGTTAAAAAGCTTAAGTGATTGATGCAAAATGTTCAAAGGGGTTTAATTATTTTTTTTGAAAATACTTTATGGGCTTTTATACCATTAGGCCTAATTAGAATATTTTTATAAATAAATAAACATTATTTTAATTAAAATTTATTATATAAAAATCAATCAAGATAAAAAAAAATAGAACAATGATTAATTAATGAAGTAAAATATTTATCTTTTGATTTAAAATTTAGTTAATAAATAAACTTTAAGGAGTTTGGATATTTTCCTATTACAGAATAAGCTTTTTTCACTTTTTTTGTCAATGTATTCCATAAATTCCGGCACTTGATTATAGGAAATTCATTCTTATGCCTTCACAAAAATTCAACATTTTTTTGTCAAAATAACTTTTATTTCTTTTGTTCGAGGATGTGGGTTCGAGAGTGTTTAAGCGCATTATCCTCTTATTTATGGGATAAAAGAGGGACTATAGGTAATTCTAAGCATGGTGTCGTAAAAATACTTTTCTACTTTCATATTGAATCTTGAAAAATAGAACAAAACAAAGAAAATGTGAAGATTATAAGACAAGGACATGCAAAAGTTTATTAATTTTATTATTCAATTAGTATTTATATCTATAATAAAAGTGAATTTTGACAGTCCAACGAGAATTGACAAAATAATTCCGTAATTTCATAACTTTTTTTTATATAAAAAGGGAATTCATCAATTATCCACACATGGTGTGGGACACGCCATTATCAATAATTTCACTTCATTAGAATTATATGTGAGGTGATAAAAGTTTTTTTTTTTAAATATTAAACACCATAATTTTCCATAACCACATAAAAGATATTTAAATGCAATAACATGTGAAAAATTTTATAATACAGATATAGAATTAAATCAATACAAAATATTGTAGACAACGAACTTATTAATACCAATATATGACATATGAATATTATAGAATCAAAAAATTACGTACCATATTTATTCATGATAAACTCGAACCTAAATACTCAAGTTCATAAGATCTCAACAACTTATCATTAGTTAATATAAATGAAATTTTGAATCTAAGTAAAAAATGATTATTTTATATACTAAAAAAATACAATTTAATCCTTAATGGAAAGGTGTCATCCAAATCATGGAAAAACACATAATTGTAATGTGTATGAGCAAAGTACATAATAAAATTTCCCTTCCCCAAAAAATCTCAAACTTTCACTATATATACCCCATACCATATCAAGCTTCTTCATCCAAGCCCCTTCTTCCATCTTCACTCCACATTTCACTCTCTTTTTCAACTTTCTCTTCTTCTCTTTGTTTTAAAGAGGGGCTTGAGTTTTAGCCAAAGAAAACTCCATGGCTAAACTTGTTGCTACTTTCTTCTTGGCTCTCATTGCCATCTCCATGGTTCAAACTTTGGTGGGTACCTCTCCTTTTTTTTTTCCTTTTTTTTTTCTCTTTTTTGGTTCACTTTACATGGGAAAATTGAAAGAAAAGTTGCACAAAGCTGATATATTTGGTTTTATCTTCAATGTAGGTTATGGCATCACATGGACATGGTGGTCACCATTATGATAACGTAAATACTAAAGCCTTGAAAAATGTCTTTTTTTGAAGGAAGAAACTAAAAAGTTGTTTATTTTTTTTTCACACATTGCTGATTTGTTTGTTTCTCGGGAAAATTTTCCACTTGCAGAAACGTTATGGACCTGGAAGTCTCAAGCCTTACCGTAAGTTTAATCATAAATTTCTGACTTTTGATTTTTCCTTACTAAAAAGATCTGATCTGAAACCATTGAAGAATGGTGAAAAGATTTTGTTGGAACCAACAACATATATTGAACTTTTTTTTTCTTTTGGTTGAATGAAATGACCAGAATGTCCATCTCAGTGCACAAGGAGGTGTAGCCAGACACAGTACCATAAACCATGCATGTTCTTCTGTCAGAAATGTTGCAGGACATGCCTTTGTGTTCCTCCAGGGTATTATGGGAACAAACAAGTTTGCCCATGCTACAACAACTGGAAAACCAAGGAAGGAGGCCCCAAATGCCCTTAAATTACTCAAAAGAAGACCCCTTTTTTTTTTTACATTATTATCCCTATAAATTTCCTATTTGAAATTCAAGTCATTTAAGCATAAGGTTGCACTGTAATACTAACTATATATTTTATGTTGTTAGTTGTTACTAGTGGTTTATGTGTTTTGTTTTTTTGTACCAAATTGTCACTCCATTAAAATGAGAGTGGCTAATCTTTGTTCTATTTTATTAATGAAGATGGTGTTGTTTAATTACAACCTCTGGACCCATTTTTGGAAAATGGCAAATCTTAGATCTCAAAATGACAAAAATAAAATAAAAGAGAGAACAATGTAAACACATGCAAACTGACCCCAACAATGGTGGGTGTGGGAAACTGGTGTTGGCAGGCTTTCAATTATGGCTCTCTTTTTACAGCTTTGAATTTAAGACCAATTTGAAAACATCTTTGAATGAGATTAAAAGCACAAGGTTTTTTTCTCTTTTCCCAATTCTCTGCCCAACATTTTTGCTTGAATTATGGTTTTCTGCTGTAATTTTTATAAAGGATATATCTTGAAATTATATATCAACTTTAATTTAATGTGTAATTATATAAATAAATTTTAATTTGATGTAATTATACACGTGAAACTCTAATTATTATTCAAATGTATATTTGAAACTTTAATTTAGATTTAATTAAGCATATTTAAAGAAATAAATACATCAATTTATTTTATATTGGATAAATTTAATTAGTATGTATGCAATATATAAATATAAAATGATGTTATATCAATAATTGTGTTAATAATTTACAAGAATTAGATCAATTCAAAATTTCATTTATAAAATTGTACAAAATCAAAATTCATATATAAAATTGCACATTAAACCATAGTTCATGTATAGTTTTAGGATTTATCCCTTTTTGTAATTATAAAAAAATGCAATTCCCTAAACATGTTTGGGTGATAGAATGTAATTACATTTCTCATGTCATGTTTGGTAATATAAATTATAATTACATAGTTACATAATTTCTATTTTTAAAAAATATTAATTACTATAAAAATTAAAATCAAATCATCATATGTATTATGTTTGTAGGAACCATATTTTGCCCGGGCCGTATTAAACAAATCAAATTAAAAGCCAAATTGAAAACTTTTTTTTAAAAAAATTGTTCAGTCCATAAACAGAGCCCAAAATTTAAGTCTACCCGAAGCCCGATTACAGTTTATTGACCCAAGACCCAATTACACCCAAGTCCGTATGCTACCCAAAATACACAGGGCCCAAGTGGCCCAATCTGTTAACAGAAAGCAGAGAGACCTAGGGTTTCAAAAACCCTAGGCGCCGCAAGCATCCCAAGCGCCACGACCGTTCGTCTCGCGCCTTCCAGTGGGCTCCATCGGTGCCGTGACTTCAGCCTCGTACCACGCCATGACCAGCGCAGAGATCAACGCCAGCCCACTCTTCGCCGTGAGATCCTCGCTCACCTGCAAAAGGAAACAAAAAGGGACAGTACCAACAGTATATGGCAAGAAATCGAGCAAACAAAAACATACCAAAGATTTGTATTGTAATAAAGCCTATAAAGGCCGAATATCAAACGATGTAAAAGGGGGTTCTTTTCTTTTTTTGAATACACAAGAAAAACAGATTACAGATTCACAGACTATATATTTTTACCAGAAAATAAATGTGACTTGTTTTTTTATTTTTTTTTTAAATATCTGCATTTTATATATGAAAAATATTAGAAATAGATAAAAAAACGGATTACCTTTTGATGCGGGGTAAACGGTAAAATTTTTCTGGTTTTCGGCCGCCGTATATGGCGGCGTTGACAGTGGCGCGTGAGCGCGTGAAGACCACTGGACGGAGGCACGATAGCACTCCGAGGACTCACCCTAGGCCCTCATTCAGAGGATTTTTCTTCGTTTTTTTTTAAAATAGAGTGTAAAATGATTTCAAAGCTGAAAATTTGAATTATATAGCCATACATAAACGGTGTCGTTTTGCCCAAAACGGTAAACTTCAAAACGACATCGCTTTAAGGCCGAAGATCCGCGTGTTGACCCGAAACCCGGGCAGGATCCGCGTGTTTTTGTTAAAAGGGGTAATTGTCCAATCGATCCTTCTGTGTTTTAAAATGTTAAATTTTCATTTTCATTTTATTTTAATTTGGCCCTAATCTTTTATATTTGTTTCAATTTAATCCTAGCGCCCTTTTAAATCTATTCTGAAGTACGGCGTCGTTTTGGAATTAGGGTCGAATTACCCAATGAGTCCCTCGATTAGCGTGTGTTTCAATTAGGTCCAAATTTTTTTATTATTTTGCATTTAACCCCAAATTCTTTAATTAAATTCAATTTTAATCCTTTTATATATATATTTAATTTATTTTAAATACCTTATATATTATTTTTTATATAAAATAGTACATATTATTTTTATTTATATATTATCCATTATATAATTTATATTATACGTTTTATTTATAAATTTTATTATATATTATATTTTACTATATATTATTCCTTGTATTTTTATTTTATTATTTATTATGTATTATTATTCATTAATTGTGTAAATTTTATTTTTTAAATTATTATTAAAATAATAGTATATATATTATCCTTATTCATATGATAGTATTTATATTTCATTATATTTTATTTATATATTTTACTACATATCATATTTTATTATATATTATTCCTTATAATATCTTTCTTTCTTTTATATATATATTATATTATATACATTTTATTATATATATTTTTTATATTACTTATCATATGATTTATATTATTATATATTTTGTTTGTAAATTATATTATACACTATATATTTTATCATATTTCCTTACATTGTCTTTATTTTATTATAAAATATACATTATTTTATTACTTATTAATTATATACATTTTTAATTTTTTTATAAATAAGTGTAATATCAATATTTAGTACATTTTTTTATATATTAAGTTATTATACCCTATAGTATAACCTATATATGTATATATCATTTTTTAAAAAAGGGGTTCTCTTTTATCATTCTTATATTATTCAATATATTTCTAAATATCTTATTTTTATTTAATTTATATTTTATACATTTTAATTTGCTTATTTATTTTTGGTTTTTCTTTTATTTTGATATTGTTTAGTGGGTTAAATTTTACATACCATTTGTTTTTTTTTTTTAGATATTCGCATGAAATTAATTATTTATGGTAATTTAAGTTACATTTGCATAAAATATTATCGTATATGTATATTGCAATTTATATTTGTTGTAGTCATTATGCACTACACTGTATTTTACATGTAACAATAATGTGTGAACATTTATGTTATTTATGATAATATATGCACAAAATGATAGTGTATATTATGTAATTTATGCTTTTATTTATTATTTTCTATACTATATTTGCATAAAATGATAAAGCATGTATTATGTAGCTAGTTTTATTTAATATTAATTTCTTGTAAAAGGTAAAATACATCATTATTTTCAAAAAAATATCTCATTTGATTCAAAAGGAATTTTAAAAAGAGGCAATGTTTTGGTATTCAGGGAGTCGGGAAATAGTGTCCTAACATGCTGGGTTGCAATTTTCCATATGTCTGAATGCCTAAAAATATCCTTTTAAACGAATTTCATAAATCACAAGATGATTTCAGTTACGAAAGTTTAAAGATATCGTGTCCAATCATGCTGGCCGTGATGATTGTACTCTTTTGAAACGAAGGAATCTTGATTCTTTTTAACTCAAAAAATTGCGTTTTTAAAGGAAATCTCATTTCTAAATTCTTTCAAACTTTTGACATTAGGACAAAATTATTCAATTTGGTACCAATTCTGGGCGTTACGAGGGTGCTAATCCTTCCTCGTACGTAACCGACTCCTTAACCTATTTTCTCGTAATTTCGTAGACCAAAACGCTTTATAAAGTGATCCAATCACACTTTAAAAGATTGGTGGCGACTCCCGTTTTCAAAATACTTTAACCATTTTTAAAGAGGTTTCGACAATGTTAGTCTAAAAAATTAATTGATAATACGATTACTAATAAAAATAAACATCATATGCAATTTTACCTAATTGTTCTAGTTCATACTTGTTGGATTTTCCTTCTTTAATATTTAACATATTTATTAGTCATTGACCGAGTTCACTTGAAGTTGAATCTGCATCATTAAGATTATCAGTATCTCCTTCTTCCATGTACTCTTCGAAATAAGAATCATCTCAATTCCACATATGATTGAAGTTATAAAATATGTAACATGCTAATACGATCCAACCTTGTTTTTAATGCTATACTAAGGTGAAGTTATAAATATGAGAATTTTTTTAGAACAAATGTCTTCTCAACCACATTTCAAATGCCACAAATTAAAGAGTTCTTGAGTTGTTTATAATGCTTGTGTTTGGCATGATTCTCTCAAATGGTATCATATTTCACAATATGACAACAAAATATTTTGTATTTGCATAATTAGCATCGACTTGACAATATTTGGGTTCACAATCCAAATAGTTTATAGCTAAAAACTTATATAAACTTAATTTGAAGAAAGACTTATGCTAAGTTATATATCTTTTTATAATACGTAAATTAAATAAAAAATAATATAAAATTGAATATATATAGGCTTTATAAAAAAATGATAAATTGTCCAACAACTTTCATAACACTTTTTATAAATAATATAATTTTTTTTCATAACTTTATAAATTTTTTTTTACAAATAAGTTATGATAAAAAAATTATAACACTATTTTTTTATAAATGAATATATTATTTTACAATGGATGTATGAGCACATAATTAAGTTATGTCCATACTTCTTGATCATAAATTTTTATCAATAAATATATTATAACACTTTTATAACATAATTTTTTGGGTTTAATTTTAGAAAATTTTAAGATTTAAATAATATAATTTTTTTTTTGTTATAACTTTATAAAACACAAATCATTTTCATAATATGATTTTTTAGGATTTTTAGTATAAGCATTTTTTTGTCATAATCATCTCAAACACTCATATGTGTTCATGTTTATAATATAATTTTTATAACTTGTATAAAAAAAACTTTTCAAAATTAGATTTGGGTGTAATTACCAGTGTAATTACTCCAATTCTCACCCTCCCCCTAAGAATTGGAAAGTGTGATTGTGTGGGACTCATCAATTACAATGGTTACCCAAACATGCCACCCTTTACAATTACAAATAATTACACCAAAATCTAATTACTAAAGGCCAGTTTAGGAATTTTTTTAAAAATGCTTTTGGGACAAAAACATTCCTAAACAAACTGCATTTTGAGAGAAAAAATGCTTCTCTCAAGCCAAAAATTGGCCCAAAAGTATTTTTTTAGAAGTTGCAAATTTTAACTTCTCTCCAAAAGTTTTTTTTCTTTCTAAAAGTACTTTCCAAAAATAAAAGGTGGATGAATATGAACATGGGCTATCATTTATGGTTTGCCTCTTTGAGCAATGTAATTTGATTAAGTTTTTATTCGGTAAAAGCACCTCTGTGATTCTTTTTAATTTTAATATTGAATAAATTGGTCCCTTAAAAAAAAAGAATAATTTGATCTCTATTGATTCTGAAAGTGAGCAACTAAGAATGATTAATCATTATATTAATGTTTTCCTTCAATTATTCACATTTTTTATTGATAAAATAACAAATTTACCTTTGATTTTTATATATTCTATGTAAATGTTATAAGCTAAATTTGTTAAATCAAAACCAAAATGATAGAATATGTAAATGTTGAAGACTGAATTTGTTAAAACAAGACCAAATTGACAGAATATGTAAACTTTAAGGGTTAAATTTGTTATTATACAAATGAAAAATATGAACAATCAAATAAAAACGTTAACGTTGTAAATAATTGTCCTTAGTTTCTCACTTTCAAAATTGACAGGGATTAAAGCTTAGTTTGGATGGGCGGTGTGTTTACCTCCGGTGAGGTTAAAAACAGCGGTGGCGGTGAGATTAGTTACTGTAGCGGTGAGATTGGATATTATAGTGGTGAGATTAAAAACAGCAGTGGAGTGTGTGTTTGGATTCAAATGCAGATGTAGCGGTGAGGTGAGAATAGAAAATGACTTTTAAGGACATTAAAGTAAAAATTATATATAATAGAAGTTTTTTAAATTATTCAATAAAATATTATTTTTAAAAAATTAAAATCATATTTTTGTTAAGGTTAAATATTTATATATCTTTTGAATAATTAAAAATATATTTATCATAATAAAAAGTTTATATATTATTATATAATAACATAATTATTAATGCCATTACTTCCTATAATTATTAAATATAAATTTATAAACCTATAATAACATAATTACTAAATATAATTACGAAATATAAGGGTCCAGTGAGATTAGCGTTCTCTACTGCAGCATAAACCCCAATCAAAATATAAGGGTCTAGTGAGATTAGAGTTCTCCAATCGTGCCGATGTTATGTAATCCAAAGGTGGAAAAATGGTGCGTTTAGGCCAAAATCTCACCGCACTAGGGGTCACTGGTGATTCAAAGGGGGCCTAAATTGTTCTAATTTTTTTGAGAGGGACCAATTTGCTTAACATTGAAACTGAGAGAGACCAAAAAGGTCTTTTACCTTTTTAGTTCTTTGTCATTTAACTGCCAATAATTAGGCGTTGTGGGTGTTGGCCAAAAAGAAATTAGGCATTGTCGGTAAAAGTACAGGTTATACAACTTGACATGTTTTTATACTGGGTAAAATGTGATATTAATCTTTTTTACTTTTACAGAATTTGTTATTTAGTCCTCTTGTACTTTAAAAGTTAAATGTTAAATTGTCTTACTTTTTCAATCTAAAAACTCTAGCTCAGTCATTAAAATGGTTACCAATGTTAAAAAATTGCCTTTCCAAAATTAAATCTTCATAGAATTACTTGCTCACTTTTATAGTAGATGAACTTATTTGCTTTTAAGCCTATAATGCAAGGACTCACTAGAGAATTTAACCGAAAACGTTAAGATCCCAGAAAGAAAAACTTTTCATTCTTTAGTTGTTTTGACATGTTTAGAGATGTTGAAGCTAAATTAAGTTGATGAATAGTTCACAACATAAATATGAAGGTAAAAGTATAATGAATGTTTTTGTACTATAAGTAAGATTGTATTATATTCTTTTATTAGAAAAAAAGAATAAATTAGTCCTTGTATATTAGATTAAGGAGTAAACTGATTTTTTTATTAAAATGTTCATCCATTTTTACTGTTAGAAACTTGTGTGGCCGATAAAATATACATAACATATAATGTGTACCTCATTTTAATTTACAAATATCAGTTTTTAATAGTTAAAATAGATGAAATTTTTAACTGGAGGACTAGTTTACTCTTTGATCTAATACATAAGAATTAATTTATTCATATTTTGAATAAAGAATATAAAATACAATCTAACTCTTAATATTAGGTTATCCACCATACTTTTACAGAAATCTCGATTCCCCACCATTTCTGTAACTCAAAACAAACCCTTAATTCTTTGAAAATGTTAATGAAGATTTGGTCTCAATGACAGGATGAAAACCAACATACCAATAGAAGGTGTTTCAGCGAAGCAAATTCCAATTAGTGTTTTACAGGGAGATTCTTCAGTCTGGTGAGGAATATCAGTAAAGCATGTGAGGTATAATTATTAAGAACTGCATGCCAATAAAAGAAGTAAAAATAATGATGATGAAAAATATATATCTTCTGTGAAATTGATGAAAAATATCTTACGATGCTCCAATTCTTATTCTTTTTCTTGAAATACTCCCATTCAACACTATATCCGAATTTCACTCTCTAAACGATCTTTAAATAGAAAAAAAAAAAAATACTGTTAGATGGGTCAACTCTCTTTCGAAATCACATCAGTTAAGTAGTTATCACATTTTCAAATAGTGGAGTTCTGGTGTATATTTAATTTTAACCCCGAATTTTATCTTCTAACTCTGAAAAGATCTTCATGGATTCACGAAATTTAAGAAGCGCCTAATCATCAAGGAAATTGTTGGCATTTGACCTTGATAGGGTTCGAAGCTATACTTTTAAATGGCATTACCGATAAGAACACTACCACTTGGCTTTAAGGGTGTGGGTTTGAACCCCACCAAGGTCAAATGCTAAACATTTTCTTGGTGGTGAGGCACTCTCCAAACTTCATAAACTTGTTGGGTTCTTCTTGGAGTCAGGAGACACAACTCAAGTTTAAATCGAGCATAAACACCTCGAGCACAATACCTCCACTATTTAAGGACTCGACCGGCTACTTAACAGTTGACACTTCAAAAACATCTCTGAAAGAGAGTTAACCCCCTCAACAAATACGAAACTCACCCTTAATCTTTATTGTTTTCATTTTGGCCCTTAACTTTTTTTTTTTCCCTTCATTCTCTTAATAACTAAATCGATTACTGAATTGGCCAAACCACTAATTTCTAATTCAATCGGTTTGACCGTCAATCTAATAAAGATTAAATAAATAATTTAAAATCATAAAAAATAATAAAATTATAAAATTAGATCAATCGTCAATTTTTTTGCCCCACTTTCGTTTTTTAATCAATTTTGAGCAGTTCACTTAAAGGTGGATTCAACCCCTATGTTTGGACTAGTATATGTACTGATTTGATTTGATTCAAGCAACACAAATTCTCACTCATAATATTTTCAAATAAGGCCAAAGATAAGGAAACAATTAGTTAAATAGCGACCAACATTTTATCTAATGTGACATGACACCTCAATTAATGACTTTGCTAACGGGTGTGAGGCGTCATCAACAACATGATATTTTAGGTTAAATTTATAAAAGAAAATTTATTTTTAAAAAAACTATAAAAAATTATTAAAAATTATAAAAATTGTAAAATTATAAAAATGAAAAAATATAAAGATTTTATAAAAAATAAAAAATGTAAAAAAATATATAAAACTTTAAAAGATATTGGAATTTTTTTTAAAAATTATAAAAAAATTAATATTCTAAAATTATAAATATTCAAAAAAAAGTATGAATTTTTTTATAAAAGTAAAAAAAAATTAACTAACATATTTAAATAGCAAATGAAAGAAATAATAACTAAAAAATATATTCATTACATATAATTATTGGGAAAATATTTGGAATATTACTAGTGGAGTTTTTAGACTTTACAAATAGGGATAAGATGATGATAAGTGTTCTATAAAGTATAATAAAATATTAAAAAATAAATATATAAAAAACTAAAATATATGGTAGTGTACAACAAGCTGAGCTTTGGGCTATTTATGACGGTCTCCAATTAGCATGGGAGGTTAATTGGGAAAATGTTATTGTTGAGACTGATTGTACTCTAGCTATCAAAAGTATCCATGGTGATATCAGAGGGCATTGATCTGCCATAATTTGATATGATAAATTAGGCTTTCCCGATATACTTAAGGAGCTTATTCTCAAGCAAAGTAACGTATTTTTCGTAATTTTTAGATTTTAAGTTAATAAGTGGAAATGTCTTGTTTTTACTCATTTTTGTGACCTAATTTGACCAATAATGTCATTGGGGGACCTAACGTGTCGTTGAGTGGTATAGGGATGTGTTGGAGGTTGAAAACGAGTGAAAATGACACCAAAAGAAAGGGTATCGCGATATTCAAACTTTGGAATCGCGATACCTCCAATAGACTTGAAGATTGAAGACCAACCCTTCAGTGGTATCGCAATATCCACTCTAAAAAAAGACCCCCAAGTTCGAAACTAACTGGGGTATGGCGATATCCTTTACTTGGGTATCACAATACCGATATCATGAGGGAACATAGTTGGACAAAATGGGTAGTCTTTGTCCACCCGACGCACCAATCACACAAGGTCCGTATAGGGGAAATTTTGGCAACGGAATTTCATCATCCATCAGCCTGAAACAACCAATTTTGGCTGAGGAGAGAAGAGACACACATTAGTTTAGTTTTTAGTTTTAGTTTCTCTAGGTTTTCTCTTACCTTTTTTGTAATTTTTCTAGGGTTTTTATTTTCTCTTCTCCTTTCTTAGTTTTAGAGTTTATTTTTCTGCAATTCCTTCTTGTTCTTAGTGTTAATTAAGCTAGTTATCACTGTAACTTAGGTTTATTTGCACTTTCAGTCCATGTACCTTGGTTGTAAGACATTTCTAGTTTTAGTTTAATGTATTTCAATTTCTTTTACTTTAAATCAATTAAAGTTTGTTCCTTTTATATTTATTACTTTAGATTTTCTTGTTAATTGCCTTTAGTTTCATGTTCTTTTAGTTTTCTTGCATAAAAATCCAAACTTTTATATTTTTCTTAAGTTTTACTTTAATGGCTTCTTTATTTTTCATTTCCATGTTCATTAGCTTTATTTTCAGCATGAGTAGCTAAATTTTAAAGGGTGTTGGTTGATGGAGATGTTTTGGACAAGGGACGAAATCGTAATAAATTGGACTAAATCGAATAGACCTAAAAACTTAGGAATGGACGTTCCTAAGGGAATATCTAGACAGGTGAGACCAAGAGGTAATCTTGTCGTGTACCAATTCATTAGTCTCAGATTAACTGCTGAGATTGAGAGATAAATCAAATTAATTTGTCTAAATTGATAAAATTGAAATCGAAAGATAAAATTGAACCACTTAGTAATTTAAGCGATTTAAGTACCTTATTCAAAGATTGACGAATCACATCAAAATCAACTAATAATTGTTAATCATTTATTGGTTAATCTCATAATTTTGTACTCTTTACAACTCTCAAAAAAATAAAAATAAAAAACTCAACTATAGGCACAAATCCATCAAAATTGAAGCTCATATCATTATCAACATTCTTCAATGAACAAGTGTCACAATCCAAGATTCTAATGCCACCAATATTATGAATCTCATGTTCGCTGCGTAACATGTTGAGTTTATATCATTAAAAACATGACATTTTTATTTTTATTGAAAAACAAAATAAATTTGTTCACTTTTGGTTTAAGAAAGACATTTCAACATTAAGAACAGGAAACGAGGTCGTACTTTGATAAGTTTGGCAATCACGCCGTTGATTTCAAAATTATTTAATGAAGAATAACATAATTCAATGAATACGTCAAAGAAGAAGTCTAATGGAATCATTAGACTTGATTGAATCCTAGTTAGATTCTGCAGGCTATTTAGAAGTTATTTCTAGTTAAATTATTTAGACATGCCTTTAAATAGGTATAGTCAGCCTTTGGGTGTAACAAGTTTGATTCTATTTAATAAAATTGTGATTTGAGAGTTTTTCTTTTACAAAATTAATTGTTACGTATTCTTAAAAACTTTTTTTTTATCTCGATTTTATTTTAAGATTAATAGGAGGATTAAATAGATACTTTTGTTTCCATAGGAATCAATTGGACAACCCTTGCGCATCTTAATCCATATTTCATCTACAAATCGCTTCATCATTCCATTTTATTTTATTTATCTTTATTCTTTAAATTATGGAGTTCATTTTTGTTTTATTCTATTTTTCTTTTCATTTCTTTTCAAAATTTCAAGTCACCAATCGTTTTACTTGGGATTCAAGAAAGCCATTTAAACCGCAATTGATCATTCCTATCTTTCTTGAACTTCAAACTTGATCTTTGTTATATTTTCTTTACAATTGAAACTTATCATGATTTAATTCAAGTCTAACAAGAATGTGATATTTTTATAGTTTGTTATGGTACTTACCATTATCGACCCAAAACCTAAATATAACTTGAAATGTCAACTTGTGACTCGAGCCTAGGCCCTACAAGGTGGATACATTAAGGGCTTGAAAGCCAAGTTCACGTCCTTAGGTGTTCACAGGTTGAGGATGCAAAGTCAAACAAGTCGACAGACGAACACGTGTTAAGTCTAAGACAATATACGTGTCAACATACATGGAGCCTATCTAGAACGTCATTTTGATGAATAGTAATTGTATCTTATAAATACCTTTGTAACACCCCAAATCTCGGCCTAGAAGTTTAGGTCAGATTCCGAAAGTCACATTGATCACCAAGTGATCGTGGGAGAAATTTTAGTTTAACAAACTAGAAAACAAACGGTATTTAAGTTACTTAAAGCTCTCCGTTGTAAAATCCCAATATTACAAAAATTTTAATCTCAAAATACGCTTACGTGCATATAACACAATATTTCATACCACAATATTCAATTAAACTTACAATTCAAACCGTTTATTTATAAATGCGGAATTTATGTAAAATACTTTTAAAGCCAATAATAAAACGTGACTGTTCGAGACCTCCGGCGTGCCTTGTCCAACAACAGCATACGAAAATACCTGAAAAAGGGAAACTAAGGGGGTGAGCTACACGAGCCTAGTGTGAGATCAAAATGATAGAGAAATGAAAATTAAGCGCTACAATAAAAACAAAATATCACATTGGCAATCCGATATCCAATAATCATCACAACCAAAATAAAACCATCAGTACTGAACACATTGATCTATATACTGTTAATCTCGCAATCCAGCCAAACACCTCTTCGTCCCCCATTCACACCACAAATGAGCTATAAGAAACTCAACCAGTCCCGCACACCACATAGGACCTTGAAAGGCCCATCCAACCCTACACATCATGAATGTGGAACAAAGCCACGTAAATACAGTATGCAGTTGAGCTGCCAGAAGTATCATATTGTGCGGTAAACCGCTATACAGACGTATTGAAGTTAAAATTGCCAAATCAGATCAGACTTCCTTCTCTCCATATCCCAAACTCGAAATCATAATGCAAATGCAAGAATACACACCAAACACTGTCAATTGCATAGTCACAGAAGCTCGTAAACAGACAGTCAGTTACAGAATTGATGTACACAATTTCCAAACAGTCACACACACACCCACATCACTTAACCACTGAAACAAATACTCATTTATTAAGCAATATCACATTAACGAACCACTTAACTATTGCAATGATTGCATAAAACAGATAAGTTCGAGTCAAAACTAAGTCTCGACTACCCTTACTAAGACCTAGCCAAAGGTCGGAACACACAGAACCACAAACAGGTCATAAATCAACATAATACAAAAATTTGGCAAGGCAAGACCACATGGCCGTGTGGAATTGCCCAGGCCGTACGGGGGTTTACACGCCCATGTGGAGGCCACACACGTCCATGTGAAGCCCCCACATGCCCGTGTGGAGGGGGCACATGCCTGTGTGAACAGCCCATGTAACTCACTGTCCAAAAGTGCTAAAAATTAAGAGCAGAAGCGACACAGCCGTGTGGAGACCCTACACACCTATGTAGGAACATGCTCGTGTGGCCAGGCCGTATGGCACCAAAAATCATCAAAAACCCCAAATTTCCAATCACACACGCCCATGTACTCAAGGGACATGGCTGTGTGAAAATCAACTAATTTCCCCAAATCAGCCACACGGCCGTGTGGCACCTAATCCTGCCCGAAAACCCTAATTCCCAATTCTACACGCCCGTGTGGCCACCCATGTGGTCACGAAACCACTCCAAAATTGACTGAAAGTCTCGTTTCCCGGTCTCTAAAATGACCCCTAATCATAGTATCCTAGAACCCAACCATAACACACTAAATTACAGATAATTGAAACGACAGAGGCCCCAATTACTCAATTATCGAAGCATGAAAAAAAACTGTCGAATTCCATAGCAAATCAGTACTAAATTACACAGTTCAAAACACACACTCGAAATTATCAATTACCACAAAATTGAATTACTGAATCAAGAATATGAGAACAAAGGTTCGAAACCCACACCTGATTCGCAATCAAGACGCTGGAAACCAATCGACACATCTCGATACGAACCCGAAGCTTTTCGAAACCAAAAGCAAAACCGTTCTCTTTTCTTCCTTTTCAAAATACGCAGAGAAGCAAAAAAGAAAAAAAAAGAAAAGCAGAGAGGAAAAAGAACAATGGAGAACGTGTAGAAGAAAGAAAAACCAAAAATAAAATAAAATCACTAAATAAAGAAATAGTTATCTAAATCCTAAAAACAAAACAAAAATGATTCCTCAAAACATTCTTGAGGACTCGAACCCGCGACCCAAAGACACACGTATACACTCCCAACCACCAGACCAGCAGGCCTATTCTAACAGTTAAACGCGCAATTAAACATAATAGCGCAACCTACTCACTGACCCTACTTACAAAACTCAAAACTTCTAACCCCAAAATTCAGGGTGTTACAACCCTATTCCCCCCATCATGAGGACACAGAGCAAAATACTCAACAATAGCAAATTTATAAGATATTACATAGCAAATTTATAAGGATTTAATTTAATTTGATTTGATTTTCTTTCCTTTTAGAATAAACCCGAGTATGTGTATATATTTTTTTCTTATATTTTTTAATCGTAGAAATCCTTAATTTATGCTAATATCTCTTTTGAGCATAAGAGAAACTAACTCTAGGTTGATTAATTAAAATTTATTTCTAATTAAAACCCCTACTGTTGCATTAAGTTGCTCTATAACCCCCTATTAGATTTGACTCTAGTTTGGTAAATTTATGTCGTCCTATTTCTAGAATTGCATACAACTCCATTCAATTATGCAGATGTAATCACAAGAAGGGTCTATTCAAACTCAGACTTATGTCCATCAAACATGAATTAACATTCTAGAATTGTTAACCCAAGAATAATAAAACATCCATAGTTGAAAACAAATAAACTAAGATTTTATTGCATAAAAATAGAAACCAAACAATAGAATCTATCCCAGAGTTCATCTCCCTTGGTCTTAAGAGAATTAATTAATAATAGCAAGAGTGAACCACAAAATACTATATAACCACTAGAATAAAAGAAATCCATGATAACTCCGTTGAAAATCAACTTGGACTCTTAAATCTTTGTGGAAAATTGCTTGAAGATTGGCTTCAATGGTGTTCTCAAGGTAATTTTCTTGCTTTCCCTTGGTGGCTACCTCTATTTCCTTTTATTTCCCTATTTACATCCTCTTAAAATGCTAAAAACCCTAAAAATTGTAACTTTTAGTTGTTAGTGCACACAGTTCTCAAGATCGACACACCCCGAACACACAGTCTTGTAGATTCACGGCCATGTGGATTGCCTATATGAAAATTTACTGCATGTGGACAGCTTTCGGAATGTTCCAATGTTAATTTCCACCGTTTTTCACTCATATTACTCTCAAGCGCCCTATTAAGCATTAAAACATGAATATAAAAGACTATGAGTATATAATTCACAATTAATACCACATATAAGGATAAGGTTAAAATATATTAGTTTTGACACTTATCGGGACACATGTGGTGATAGAATTGTTTAAGAACTACTTTTTATATAAATAATATTGAAATTATAAACATTGATGTACCAAATTATGTAAGAAAATAAAGTATGAAGATTAAATTTTGAATTCCAATGTAGTATAGGGATCAAAATTGAAATTTAAATATTTTACGTAATCTAAATAAAAAGACCAAAATTGAATTTTAATCATTTTATATTTATAATGAAAAGAAAAAAAAACCTTAGATAAGGGTCAAAAGAAGGAAAGTTTCAAATTATATTTTGGTTGAATTTAATGAGTTGTTGCTATGCTTGAAATGTGTTTTACCAACTTTTTTAGATTATAAACCAACATTAATTTTATATAATTACTTCTACTAACTACAAATTATAGAGTATAACCAAAATAAACTTTGATGGTGCTTACAACAAACAAATGAAGCAGTCAGGAACATGTATAATCTATAGGAACTCAAAAGGAGAAAACTTGGGTGCCAAAATGATATTTAATGAGAGACTACTTATACCTTTCACAGCAGAGGCAATAGCCTGTCTACAGGCAGTTCAGGCGCGGTTAGAAATGGGACATTCGATGGGTAGTCATCGAAGGAGATGCACTCAGTGTTATTCGACGAGTAAAGGCATTAAAAGAGGATCAATCAGTACGATGTTCGTACATAAATGATATACAGATATAAAGCAAAGGATTTGAAGAGTGCCGCTTTCAAAAAAAATCTAAATCTGGTAATGGGGTTGCTCATGAACTTGTAAGAGGAGCATTTGAGAGTCTAAGGAATACTAACCTGGGACATCGACTACCGAGGAAGGCCATGTTAGCACTGTAGGAAGATGTGAGGAGTCTGGCAGTGTCGGAAGGAGACGAGAGGACTGACGGACATGGGGAACAGTTGAGAAAATGAAGCACCAAGAAGCATTTGAAGGAAATTTTCGCAGATAAGAGTGGAAATAGAACGAGTAATGAGGGAACAGGGCATATGAAAAGACAAAAGAGGGGTCTGGCAGAAAGCTTCTAGAGACAGTGCAGGTAATCAATAGGAGAGCTTCAAAAATGATAAAGGGTATTTAAGATTTTGAAAGCAATGGAGGCTATATCAGATAACGATGCTTGGCACAAGGGTTATCAAAATGGGGCCTGATGGGCTTAGGAAAATTTGGGTTTGGGCTAGGTTTAGGTATATGTTTTAGTAGGAATAACAAGTCTTGTTTGTAGGTTTAGGTTAGTTTTTCTTCTTTTGCTTTTGTAATGAATTTTAGGCCAGGACCCATTTTTAATACAAAGTCCTAGATTTTATTAAAAAAAAGTACAAATTGTTGTCATTTTCCTTTAAAAGCATGCACTTTACCCCCCCTTTTTTTTGGGTAATTGTGACATGCTAGCATTTTGAGGGTATTTGCTTAGTGCTTCTTTCATAAAGCAATTCTTGATATATAATAATATAAGCACCTTTTGTTGGGTTGCAAAAAAAATAAAAAAATAAAAAACATAATGTTAGCAATTCTTTGCAGGCATAATAACTTATTTCATGTATCAATTTTAAACTTTGAATTTGTATTATTTGCTAAATCATCCCAAAATGGATGAAAAAGTTAATGTTTGCTAACTTTACTGATGAAGAATCCACATGACAGTCCATGTATATCATGTTTATGACATTCTGGCAATTAATTAATTTTAAATTTTTTTATAATTTTTATACTTTTAAAAATAATTTTAATAATTTTTTTGAATTTCTTAAAATTTAAAAAATTAATTTATTACTGACATGGTATCTACATAGCAATCCACGTGTATACCACGTCAAAAAAAGTTGACAGAGATTAATTTTTCTATCCATTTTAGAGTGATTTGACAAATAACATAGATTTAAGGGTTAAAAGAGATGAAAAATAAAATAAAAGACAAATAATTTTTTTATAAAATTAAAGGGCCAAATAAATAATTATGCCTTCTTGATATATAACTGAGTCGTAGATGAATACCATATGACCTCATTTCAAATGAATGTGATTTTTATCTCAATCATAACACTGTTTTATCATGCAAACTTTCATGAAAAGAAAAGAAAAAAAAAGGGAGAAAAAGAGGAAAAAGAAAGAGGAAGAAAAATGAAAGAGGAAAAGAAAACAAAAGACAATGTTAAAAGAAAAAGAATTAAATTGTTAAAAAAAGTATAGGGATTAGTTGTATAATGTAACTTGAAATTTCATATGAAAATGATGATATTAATGTGATACTTCAATTTACGGTTATATCAGTAATGCTATTTAATGGGTCAATGATTATAACTTAACAAATTGATGACATACGTGACCAAAAGAATTTACCTTTTTTTTTTTTGCCAATATATTGTTTGGGAATCCAATTGACTAAGAAAACTAGCCATTCACTAATTTAGTTCTTAATGTTTACTCATTCTGTTATTTTAGTCACCAATTT
Organism: Gossypium anomalum; assembly: GCA_025698475.1. NCBI lineage: Eukaryota > Viridiplantae > Streptophyta > Magnoliopsida > Malvales > Malvaceae > Gossypium > Gossypium anomalum. Next base: position 68,299,452 of record CM046964.1, read on the forward strand.
TAATGGCACTATGTGACGACTCACATGATAGTCCATGTATACTTCATAAAAAAATATTTTTTAAAAATTCAACAAATTATAAAAGGTTCATTTTTTAAAATGTAACCACATCAACAATGAAGTACACGTGGATTGCCACATGTGTTACCATGCTAGTGCTATTAAAATCTTAATTTTCAGTGAGCTTTTCTATTTAACAAGAAGTAATTTGAATAAAATTTGAAGGTTGAGAACCAAAGTGATCCATTAAAAAAATTAGGACTAAAGTGAGAAAATGAGTAAACATTAAGAATTAAAATTGTCATTATGCCTTAAAAAACATAAACAATGTGTGTTTTATTTTTGCAATGTGCAAGTTTCAGAAGCTTATTATTGGTCAAAAGGGCCGAACGAAGGCCCATTTATGTTTTTTTCATTTCAAATTCCCGCTAAAATATCCCTTTTGAAATTTCGCTCAAATACTTATTAAACTTTTTCATCTTCCTTTTACTTGTTTATTCCATCAAATCGGCTCGAAGTCTCAAACCGATTCAACAGCCGCGAGTTGACTCAGCAACCGCTCATTTCCGTATGGGGATGGAAACTAAGGATGAGTTCGCGACTCGCGAACCAGAGCAGGCCCAAGTGGGATCTCGAGGACCGAGGTTAGTAATTAACGAGATGGTGATGAGGAACTTCAAGTCTTATGCCGGTGAACAGCGCGTCGGTCCCTTTCACAAGGTTATATTTTCTTTTATCATTTAATTTTGATAGTTTTTTTTTTTTTTTTTGGTTTCTAGGAAAGTTTGGAAATTGAGAAGGAAAATTGCAAAATTTATGTAATAATTCCACGGACTCAACTTGGATTAGCTTTTCCTTTCATTATTAGTTCATTATTTCGTTTTTTTTTTCTTTTGAGAAAATGAAGAACTGAGAAGGAAATTAAAAATTGCATGACTTCAACTCGAATAGCTTTCTTTTTTTCTCCTTTTTGTTGTAATTTTAACGGTTTCCTTTTGGTTACTGAGAAAGCACTGGAAATCGAGAAAGAAAATTGCAGATTGATGAACATTTCAAAAATTTATATTTTCGATTACTTTTTTTTTTTTTTTTTTTATAGTTAGATGTAGAAAGTAAGCTTTTAGTTTGTTTGTTAGTAGTCTAACTCCTGCTTGGTTGCCGAGAAAAAAAATGTAAAATGATATGATAATTGCACGAATTGAATTTGAGATAATTTATTTTTTCTGTTATTAGTGTTCCCTTCTTTTGGTTGCGAGAAAGAGGTGGAAAATTGAGTGGCAAGTTGCTAGTCTATATGACAAGTTCAAAAATTTAACTCAAATTATGACTTTTTCAAATAATTAGCTTTCGTATTTCAAGTCTTTGTTTCTTTAAGTTTGTTCACTGGACTATTGAGTAAGCTAAAAAGATATTATTTTGTCCTCAAATTTTACTTTTCATCTTAGGAATTTAATATCTATTCCACTGACTATAAAGTTTAAATCTTTCTCTCTGTTCCCCCTGATTTCTTTTCTTGTTTCGATGAAATTTAGAGCTTTTCTGCTGTGGTTGGGCCAAATGGAAGTGGTAAAAGCAATGTGATAGATGCCATGCTTTTTGTATTTGGGAAGAGAGCAAAGCAGGTAGTTTTTATTAGCAAAATTCTATTATTTGGGTCTTTATCTCCTTTTTTGTTCCTATGTAGCTACAATGGTACTTCTAATCATATACCTGGCAGTACTTTTTGAAGATTTCCCCTTTTCTATATCCTTTCGTGCTTGATTTTGCTGATCTAATTGTGCAGATGCGGCTTAATAAAGTTTCTGAGCTTATTCACAATTCAACTAATCATCAAAATCTCGATAGTGCTGGTGTTTCTGTTCATTTTCAGGAGATTATTGATCTGGTGAGTCTTTTTCATTTTGTTTTTCTTGATTTTGGGTGTAGGCTTTTCACCTAGTGACCGAGTAGTTATAAACAGAGGTTTTGGGAAGCTAAATGCTGCATATTTTTTCTATACGCTTAATCTGCAAAACCCTTGAGTTTTAAATCATTCAATTTCACTGTTTTATGTCCCAATATCATGGAACTTAAGAATCTTGAGGTGGTGCTACTTTGGAACTAACTCTCTACTGACTGCAGGATGACGGGACATATGAAGCTGTTCCAGGAAGTGAATTTGTTATTTCCCGGGTTGCATTTCGGGATAACTCATCCAAATATTACATCAATAACCGTGCTAGTAACTTTACAGAAGTTACAAAGAAATTGAAAGGGAAAGGAGTTGATCTTGACAACAATCGGTTTCTTATTCTTCAGGTTCAGTATATTCAAAAGGTCTAATATTTAGAAATTTCAAGTTCTTGTTCTACTTTTATTCATGTTTGACCAGTTATTATCAGGGTGAGGTTGAGCAAATTTCGCTCATGAAACCAAAAGCACAAGGGCCTCATGATGAAGGTTTCCTTGAATATTTGGAGGACATAATAGGAACAAACAAATATGTTGAAAAGATTGACGAATCATCTAAGGAGTGAGTATTTTTCCTGTGTACACAGAATGTTTTGCTATTTTTGACACTAGTACTCAAGACCTTTTAACCTGTTTTTGATCACCTTGTGTGCTAGTAGCTATCAAGACAGTCCACCATAGTGAATAGATTACTAGTTACTGTCTTGTAGACTTGTATATGTCTAACACTATTTCATGTTGTTTTCCTTTTTGCTTCCAGGTTAGAAAGTCTCAATGAAAAACGATCAGGTGTTGTGCAAATGGTTAAATTAGCAGAGAAAGAAAGAGATAGCTTGGAGGTTTGTTAATGATGCTATTTTCCCCTTTTTTTAAATTGGTATCATCTATAATATATGTACTTGAACTGTTATATTTTCTGTGCAATAGGATGTTAAGAATGAGGCAGAAGCGTTCATGTTGAAAGAGCTTTCTCTCTTGAAATGGCAAGAGAAAGCTGCCAAATTGGCCCATGAAGATACCAATTTGAAAATGGTAGAATTACGAGAAAACGTGTCCAACTTAGAAGAAAATTTGAAGAATAAAAGGTTGTTCTGTTTAAGACACATTCAGTATTCATATCTATGCTTCAATATGTAATTAGGATTTACAGTTACGATGTCCTAATTCAGGGAAGAGATTCAGGAGAGCAGTAAGAGGTTGAAGGAGATTGAGTCTGTGCACAACAAGCACCTGATAAGAAAAGAGGTTTGCATTTGATTGGTGTATGCTTCACAGTGATATGCTTATGGAAATATTTTAACTTGATGAGTATTATGTTCCTTGTTAGATAATGGTTTTGAGTACAAATGCGTTAGGCAGTTTATGTGGTTATTACGTTAGCTTTATCCTTCTGAATTGGCTTATTGAAATGATGAGCTGAATAGTTTTTTTCTTTTTGTAAATAATTAGGAACTTGATAATGATTTGAGAACCTGTAAGGAAGAATTCAAGGAGTTTGAAAGGCAGGATGTCAAATACAGGGAGGATTTGAAGCATATGAAACAGAAGCTAAAGAAACTAGAGGATAAACTTGAAAAGGTACTTGAAAGATCTGATTTACTTAAATTAAGTTGATGGCTTCACGAGTACAACTTATTTTGTCTTCATATTCCAGGATTCTTCAAAAATTGAGGATGTGTCAAAGGAGTGTGAGAACTCAAAAAATCTTATCCCAAAACTTGAGGAGAACATTCCGAAGCTCCAAAAGCTTTTGCTGGATGAGGAGAAACTCCTAGAAGAAATGAAAGAGAATTCTAAAGGTAACATAATCTCCTTGGACTCTTATTATTTAGAAATTTTATTAGGCTGTGGGAATAAAGTCAACATTCCTGCCTTCTTAAAAATGACGTAATCTTATTTAGATAGAAATAATGTTTTGCTGTGTTCTTTTGTGCTCATGGTCATTTGCAATCTGGTTAACTGTTATTTTTTATAATGAGCAGTTGAAACTGAGAAATATCGCTCTGAGCTTTCAAAGGTTCGTGCTGAATTAGAACCTTGGGAAAAGGAGTTGATTGTGCATAAGGGAAAGCTTGAAGTTGCTCACACTGAACGTAACCTTCTAACTCAAAAGGTGTGGCTATATATTGCTATTCGCTTGCTAACTAGCTTGATAAACTTCTGAGATTCTAGTTATCCTTCTCCCTCAATCTTAAGTATTGCGATTTTTTCTTTCTTTCTTCTCTTAGTTATTGGAATGGAAGTAAAATGTATTGTACTTCTTTTATACCATGAAAGTGTTTTTCCTCCATAAAATTAAGTTTAATAACTTTGCATCATTAAATAGCTGTTTCTGGAGGTTTTTATTAGAGAGGCCAAACATGCATCATTTGAAACCCAATGCAGCAAGCTAGAGTCCTTTTCCTGTAGTTAATGCAATCGAACTGTATTACCAGTAGAAGTAAAATGAATATTCATAAGCAGTTATAATGAATTTCTTTTATTCAAAGTTTCTTTGATTCTACCCGACTGCTAAAGACTGCTGTGTTATCTCATTTGTTGCAAAGATGCAGATGCCAACCGTGGAGGATAGTTTGAGACACCTTGGTTGCTCATGACTTCGCATTCTAATTTTGCATTTTTTCCTGCATTATTATTCTTAGGGAGTTTAGTGTGACTTTGTTGGAGAAAGATACAAAAGATGGCTTAATTTGAATGTTGATTCTTTCAGCATGAAGCTGCTAATACAGCTTTTAAGGATGCTCAAAAAGAGATGGACAACATATTGGGAAAAACTGAAACTATAACCGCTGCCATTAAAGATAAGCAAACTGATCTGGAAAAGAACAAGCTTGGAGCATTGGACGCACGCAAATTGGAACAGGTTCCTGATTCCACGATAATTTGGTTGATTTAGGGCTTTCTTTTAGGCTAATTTTCTTCTCCAAATTCTTTTTCCATGATGGTATATGTTGTGAACAACCTATGTTTTGCAGACATGCATCAAAGAGCAAGAAGCATTGGTTCCTCTTGAACAAGCGGCAAGAGAGAAGTTTGCAGAACTGAAGTCAGTGCTTGATTCTGAGAAGAGCCAGGGATCAGTTCTAAAAGCGATTTTGCAGGCTAAAGAATCCAAACAAATTGAGGGAATATATGGCAGGATGGGTGATTTAGGTGCTATTGATGGTGAGCTTCTCCATTCTGTCAAATTATCTTCTATTAGCTCTTGCCATCTTTCCTGGATTCAGGGATCAATAGTTGCTGTCTGCTGGAACTCTTTGCGTCTTTATTTGTTAAAATGCCTGGATTTGCATGCACATGTAGTGTTATTCCTTTCTGTTTCTATCTCTCCACTTCCCTCCTGCTCTCCCTTCATTCTTTCCTTCTTATTGCTCCTTTGTATATTTTATTTTGATTTGAATCCATAGAACTATAAACAAATTTTTTTGTTGCAGACCCTTCTTTTCTAGTCATTTAGTTGTGTGCTATGGTGTTTAATACATTAATATCATCACTCATCATCTCATATTTTCCTATGATATTTAAAATTTATTGGTTGTCTTGCAGCAAAGTATGATGTTGCCATCTCAACTGCATGTCCTGGACTTGATTATATTGTGGTGGAAACCACTGCTGCAGCACAAGCATGTGTTGAACTACTCCGTAGGGAGCAACTTGGTATTGCAACGTTCATGATTCTGGTATGAGCTGTCCTCTGAGAGAATGGACTTAATATGTTCTTACCTAAGTGAACATAGCTTTCTGCCGTGTCTGATTTTTTATAGTGATCTTAGAATCTAAATGCAGGCTAAAATTTTGTATAGTCTATACATGCCAGTTGAGCGTATTTTCTATAGTTTAATAACTTTGGCAAGAAATCTGACAATAGATGCATTGGATGGAGATTTACCTACTTCATGCCGTAAAAGTTTGTAATATTTCATGTGTTATATAGTGGATGATAGCTGTGCAGTTGCCATAATGTGATCACCTTGAACTTGCATAACTGGGATTTGTCGTGTTTAAGTTATTGGCTCTTAATTTGATCTTGACTTTCATTTATCTTGACTAATGCAGGAGAAACAGCTTGATCTTCTAGAGAGGTCAAAGGAGAAAGTAAGAACCCCTGAGGGAGTTCCACGTCTCTATGACTTGATTAAAGTTCAGGATGAAAGAATAAAACTTGCTTTCTATGCTGCCTTGGGTAACACCATTGTAGCAAAGGATCTTGATCAGGTGGATACCCATTTCTCCATTATTAAGCGGACTGCCAAATAATTTATTTCATGTGTTACATGATAACAGTAAAATATCTGCAAAAAATTCAGAGTTTAGATGAGAATTTAGAGGGGCATATGAGATTTTAGGTAATGGCAGCAGACGTGTGGTTGTTATATTAGGAAACTCTACATACTATTTCAGTCAAATTCCATTTCTACATTAGTAGGAACTGAAGCATTCTCTTTTGAGTTCAGGCAACACGTATAGCATATGGTGGAAACAAAGAATTTCGACGTGTGGTAACACTTGATGGTGCTCTATTTGAAAAATCTGGTACCATGAGCGGAGGAGGAAGCAAGCCACGTGGTGGTAAGATGGGGACATCTATTCGAGCTGCCAGTGTGTCTAGAGAAACTGTTGTTGCTGCTGAGAAGGAGCTTGCTAATATGGTTGATTCATTAAATAACATCAGGCAAAGAATTGCTGACGCAGCAAGGCGTTACCAAGCCTCAGAGAAGGTAGTTGCAGAGTTGGAGATGGAGATAGCTAAAAGCCAAAAAGAGGTATTCTCCGCAGTCAATTTTCCAAAGCTTATCATTTGTTAATTGGAGCTTCATGCAATATTTCTTCTTGTTCAAAAACAGGTTGACAGCTTGAATTCGGAATATAAATATCTTGAAAAGCAACTTGATTCCTTGGAGGCTGCATCACGGCCAAAGAAGGATGAAATTGATAGACTGGAGGAACTTAAGAAGATAATTTCTACAGAAGAAAAAGAGATTGATAGACTCATCCAAGGGTCTAAAAAGTTGAAGGAAAAGGTGGGTGAACGTTGGCTAATATATTTGAAACTAGAAACTTTGAGGTCAATTGGGATACCAAAGTGCAAGCATCCTTCTGTATCCTTTGTGGTTTCTGTTTTGATCTATCATGGATCGATCTCTACATGTTTGCAATAATTACAAAAATTTAGGATGTAAAGTGCTCTATCAATTGATGCCACATTATTTACTGAAGCTTTTCCTCTGCTTTTAGGCTTCAGATCTGCAGAATAAAATAGAAAATGCTGGTGGTGAAAAGTTGAAAACACAAAAGACCAAAGTTGAAAAGATACAATCTGTAAGTTCTGCATGACTCAGAATTCACAAATCCTTTTCTGGAATATTCTTTGTTAAATGATGATTCATGCTTCAAATTTTTTAGGATATTGACAAGAACAGCACAGAGATCAACCGTCACAAGGTTCAAATAGAGACTGGTGAGAAAATGGTGAAGAAATTAACAAAGGGGATTGAGGAATCAAAGAAGGAGAAAGAACGAATCATTGAGGGGAAGGATAAGATGCATGGCATGTTTAAAGAAATAGAGCAGAAGGCCTTTATAGTTCAAGATAATTATAAGAAAATGCAGAAGGTTTTTAAGTTTCTTCCTCTGCCATTTCTTATTCCTTATGATAAAGATGTAAACACCGTGACCTTGTACAAATGCATGACTTGTTTCTCCTTTTAACAGGTAATCGATGAACATGGAGAAGTGCTGGAGAAGTCAAAATTGGAGTACGAAAAAGTGAAAAAGAGTGTTGATCAGTTGCGTGCATCAGAGGTATTATGCCATCTAATGCTTCTTTTTTATTGGTTAGGCTTATCCTTAGGGTTGAGCAATCGGTTGGTTGACCGGCAACTGACCGACTTAACCTATTAAAACTGACAATTCTAATTGAAACCAAAACCAAACACACATAAATGAATGACATCGATTAAATAAGTTGTCACTTTCATCTGACTTTCGCTCAGTGCTACTCATGCTTCTTGTTTTAACCATATCAATTTGTATTTCTCAGGTGGATGCTGACTTCAAGTTGCAAGACATGAAAAAGATGTATAAGGAATTAGAAATGAAGGGGAAGGGCTACAAGAAAAAGCTCAATGACTTGGAAATCAGTCTACAAAAGCATTTGGAACAGTATGTGTTCTTATGGTTTTAAAAGTTGTCGGTTTTAAGTTGTAAATTACATTTTATCTTGTTGGTTGCAGGATACAGAAAGATCTTGTAGACACAGAAAAGCTTCAGGCAACTTTGGCTGATGAGACCTTGACTGAGGCCTGTGACCTAAAAAGGGCCCTTGAAATGGTGACTTTACTGGAGACACAGCTGAAAGAGATGAATCCCAACCTTGATTCAATATCAGAGTATGCTTTTTCTTTTTTTTTTTTTTTTTGTTAGTCTTAAATGTTTCCAAAGTGTGATCCATTTTCCTCTATGAATGTCCACTAAAGTACTTGATATTATAGATATCGAAATAAGGTATCAGTGTACAATGAACGAGTTGAGGATCTTAACACAGTTACCCAACAACGTGATGATATAAAGAAGCAATATGATGAGTTGAGAAAGAAAAGGTACGGTATCCTCTTTGGTGAATTCTAAGTTACCCTTTCACCATCAAATCTCATTCAACTGAATCTTTTATAATTATGATATTCAGGTTGGATGAGTTCATGGCAGGATTCAATGCAATATCTTTGAAGTTAAAGGAGATGTATCAGGTTTGTCCTTCACACCATGCGAAAACTAAGGCCATTATTAGTACAATTCATTCCCTCATTTGTTATTGGCTTCTTACCAACTGAACCGAACAGATGATCACCCTCGGGGGAGATGCAGAACTTGAACTAGTGGACTCTTTGGATCCATTCTCGGAAGGTGTTGTTTTCAGTGTTCGACCTCCGAAGAAAAGCTGGAAGAACATTGCAAATTTATCGGGTGGTGAAAAGGTTTGCATCTCAATCTTGACTCTGCATGCTATGCCAATGCTTCGTTTTTTCTTACTTTTCTTTCATGACTGATTCCAGACACTCAGCTCGTTAGCTCTGGTTTTTGCTCTTCATCATTACAAACCAACCCCACTTTATGTAATGGATGAAATTGATGCAGCCCTAGGTACATTTTTGACAAGATTATAAAGTCTTTCCCTTCTTTTTTTCTCTAAAGTTCATTTTAAAGTATTCTTTATGGTATATACTCCAGATTTCAAGAATGTTTCTATTGTTGGACATTACGTCAAAGATCGGACAAAGGATGCACAGTTTATAATCATAAGGTACATTTATTTCCTCAAGTTGCTTATTGAATTCGAATCTCAATATATGTAACTCATTCCCAATGCTATGCCAAATGCCAGCTTGAGGAATAACATGTTTGAGTTGGCTGATCGACTTGTTGGAATCTACAAAACTGATAATTGTACAAAAAGCATTACAATCAATCCCAACAGCTTCGTGGTGTGCGAGAAAGCTGCATGATCATTCAAGTTAGATTTCTTTCCCTTATCATTTTGTTTTTTTCCGTAGCAAACTTAAACTATATATATATTATGTATGAACAGCTTGATATGTATTGTTTCCCCTGTAAATTGATTGATCTCCTTTGGTTAATGATAGTGACAAATAACTGTTTCCCCTTCTCTCATTCTCTCTCCATTGTTATTGTGCTAAACATTTGATAACAGAGATTGTTGGATGAATAATTTCAAGAAAATGACACTTAGAGCAATGAATATCTTTTACCTCCATGTAAATCACCTTTCAGAATAGATAGCCTCACAATTAAATTGCACCTTGGATCCCTCCCTTGTTCTATATGTACATTTTGCTTTCGTGTCTATCATACATTAATGGCCATTTCATTTTCATTGTTCATATATACTTCTGATGAACATGTTGTATTGCATCTGGAACAATAAAAAAGATCTCATCGTTGCGACTTTCATTCTATATGATATACCTATATAATAATTTAATTTAACATATATTCTCTCCTTGTGGCTACGTAGCTAGTCAGTGAATAAATGATATTCATTGCTCTTGGTGTCACCATTTCTTTGTTTCCATATGTTTGATAGCCTTTCATCAAAGCAAAATTTCTTCTAATGGTTGCCATTTCCTAGGAAAAAAATTATGAAAACGTTACAGGGGATGCAATGTCATGAATAATTTTACCAATTAAAATTAAGATTTATCATTATAAACAACATTCCGTATTTAAACATTTTCAAATAATAACATCTAAATAATATCAAAATCTTTTTTTTGAACTCGACTTTTATTTAAAAAAATGAAAGTCGGAGTTGTCACCAATCACTTTTAAGGGGTGTGATTGGGTTATCTCGTAATTTGATCGTTTTGATAAGAAATTTGATTTATTAAAATAACATTTTTTGGTCTACAAAATCCAAAAAATAGGTTCGGGATCTTTGTAATGCCTAAAATTGGTACTAGTTGATTAATTAATATCTTAGTATTGAAAGTTGAAAATTTGAAAAGAGTTTAAAATACAATTCTTTTTTGTATTATTACTTAAAAATTGCTTGAATAAATTAAAATGTATGTTAAAATTCTCATCTCGAGGCAACAAAATATCATATCTTGTAAGTCAGGACATGACACATCAAATCCTTGAGAATAAACTTGCTTTTTATTTTTTATTTAAATCTCATGTATTTTAATTTTAAAAGGATATTCAGTCATTTAGGTTTAACGAGAAAATTGAAATTCCGTAAGTTAGGGTACAACTTCTCGAATCTTTAAATACGAAATATTGCCTATTTTTAAAAATTTCTTTTCATGCATTGAGCAAACGTTAACGTAACACATAAAATGGTATACATTTAGTTTATTCGAGTATGGTATAAAAACAACTAAAAGTAAGAAAAAAATGATGCTTAGCGAATAATAATAATGCGACATAAATTAGTAGTGATAATGGCATGATATGCTTAATAAAATATAAAAATATAATGATAATAATGAATCATGATACTAATATGCGTAAATAAAAAAAATAAAAAATGATAATAATAACAATAATAATGATAACAATAATAATAATAATAAAATCTAAATTTTGAAATATATTGAAAGTAGTAAATAAATAAATAAAAAGATACAATAAAAGAAAATATAAAAAAAGCCAATTGTAAAAATAAAATAAAGGATATGTTAAGTAAATAAATAAATAAGTGATTATCAATAAAACATTTGATTAAAAATTGAAAATAAATAAATAAATAAATCAAACAAAATATACATGAAATAGTTTAAAATAATAAAAAAATTTTGAAGCTAAATAGACTAAGGATTGAATTGAAATTAAAAGCGAGTTTTGAGCTTAAATTATAATAAAATAAATGCAAAAAGGACTAAATTGAAGTTTAAGCGAAATTTTAGGGACAAATAGAGATAAAACAAAATAAACGACTACATTGTAGTGCGCAAAAATGAGACAGGGACCGAATGGGAGAATATCCCAACTTCCCTATGCGCATCGTTTCTCAGAGGACTAAAATGAAATAAAATTAAAATTTTGTGGTAAAATTAAAAGAAAAAAAAGACTGATATGTGAATCTTCAAAAAAGTGGAAGGACCCATCGCGTAAATAGACCATTAGTTAAAAATACGCGGATTCTTTAGGCGGATCGGATCAGACTCGGGTCAAAAGCTAAAACGACGCTGTTTTGGGCTATTGGAATCAACCCTTAAACGACGTCGTTTTATAGGGTTTATAAAAGCTATTTTTTTAATAAAAAATTCATTCTGCACTAGTTCTTAAAAAAAATAAATTTGAGAGCTTTCTCTTTGCTCTCTCACCCCTCTGAACTCCGGTCGTTTGGGCCACGATGCTAATGGTTGCGTCAGTGACGACAATGACTGCCCACGATGGCCCGGAAGTCCAAAAGCCCATTATTGAACCATTTTCAACGGAAAAGCCTCCTCTTCTCAAAAAAGTCTAAAAAACAATACAACAAACAGAAAAAAACCTTCAATTCTCTTATAACCATCGCGCCATCTGTTTTAATGGACCCCAAACTGAACCCTAAAGGGTTCTAGGCTTTCGGCGTCGGGGAGAATCTTTGATGATGGAGGGAGATGAAGCGTCCCAGGTAAGTTCTTTTTTTATTTTTTATAGATATATATAAAAAATAACAGATTTAAAAGATTAAAACCATAAAAGAATCACCTTTTTTTTTTTTTGAATATGTATGCGATTACTATATATTTTTGTATTTGATTTTCTCTGTATATTTCTTCTTTTTCTTAAAAAAATAAAAATAAAAAACAAATTAAAAAAAAAGAAATCACCTTCGAAGTTTTGATTTCTGTTTTTTTGATTACTCTAGTGTGTTTTTTTTCCTTCGAAAAATACAATCGGGCAATGGCTTTTATAGCCAATATTACATTGTTTATTTCACTATTTTACTATAGTTTGCTTTCATTTCTGCTACTGTTTCTTTGCTATTTCTTTGCTGCTCCTGTCTTCTTTTCTGTCTCTTTTGTAGGCGTTGGCAAGGTCAACGGAGACGGGAAAGGTGGTCTTTTTGCTTCTTTGGTGAAACGGCGGCAGCAAGGGTGTCAGGCCTCGGGACGAGGCACGGGCGGTGCGATCGACGAGGAGTGGTGCAGGGCTCTAGGGTTTTTTTTTTTTTTTGGCTTCTGTTGAAATTGTTTAGGCTGTGGGCCTATTAAATGGGCTTAGGTTTTTACTTTGGGCTTGTAATAATTTTTCTTTTGGGCTTGTAATTTTTCTGGACTTATTTATTATTTTTATTTATTTCTTGGTTCATTTTTTGATTGGCCCCGACAAAAATGGGCCATTACAAATAATATCAATCTTATTCATGCAACTTTGTTTATGATGGACAGTATATTTTATTTTCTCTACTTTGTTTTCATATCCACATGAACCTAACATGCTTTGTGATTTGGTTGAATTCAATTATTATTAGCAGTTTCCTAAAAAGAAAAAAAAAAAAAAGGATTATTTGCAATAAGTGAGAAGAGCATAAGAAGAAGAGGCAAACAGTGAAGTGATTTTAGTTTCAAAAATGTTTTTTTTTTTACATGTTTGATTCTTCAATATTATGTTGTTGAAAATAAAGAAAAACAGATTGTTGAGTCAGCATTCCGTTAATAATAACAGAATTTTTAACGAAAGTGATTAATTTAAATAATTATTTTATTTAAAATAATTAAATTAATTTTTTTAAATAATTAAAATAGGACAAATCTTATTTTAGATTAGTATAATTAACCATAAAAGCTACAAAATTTTTTGGTATGGTACAAATCATAGGCATCATGACTAAAAATATGAACAAATCATTACCAAATAATTACTAAAACAATAAAAGAACAGAAAAAGGTGGTTATCGCGAAGCAACACCTTGCGAACGTTCCAATTCACATGTCTCTTTTAATATACATTAATTGTACAATAATGTTTTTTTTTCTTCAGATGGTTGTACAATAATTCTATTTCTGTTAACAACTAAATTAAAAAAAAAATCAAAAGCAAGGACTAAATAAAAAAGAAAAGATAAAACTGTGAATTAAAGTTGGAATTAAATCAAATTTTAAAATTGAGGGACCTAAATAGCAAGTATCCAAAAAAGAATAATAATTGCTTCCCTCCCCACTCACGTGAATTGGAACTTTTGCAGAATGTGACCTAACGCGCACCTTTTTTTATTTAATTATTTCAATAATTGTTTAATAATAATTAGTAGGAATGTCGGTAAATAATTTAGCTTTTATACTATTTTGGTAAATAATTTATAACTTACATTATTTTGAAAAGTAAATTTATTTTTATATTATTTTAATAAAAAAACCTGACGTACATTTATAGTGGATATATTATTTTTGTTTAAATATTTCTGAATATTAGTATTAGTGTGTTTCAATATACTGTTTTTAGGTTATCGATATATCTCAATTAGAGGAGTTTATAACTACAAACTATAAATAATATGTTTAATTAATTACGACAAGAATCAACTAAATATAAAGTAAAACATACTACTTAAATCTATATCGAAACTAAAAAAAAAAAAAATAAGAGAGTCCACACATAGTGAAACGAGACTTGAAATAACATAATATTTGCGTATGGTGAGGCTTTAACCTTGAGAACATAGTCAAGATATTGTCAATATATTGTTTGCTATATATACATATGAAAATATAAATTTTAGATTTATTTTTTTCGATTTTAAATTTATTAATTAAATTTAATAACTTAATTAAATAATTCTATTTTGCTTTTTAATAGAATTATAAAAATAATTAAAAAATTATTAAAAATTAATTTTAAATATAAAAATATTGTATCAATTGATACGAATAATATGTATCCATACAAATCGATATTAATCAAAATAAATTATATTAAAATTTGGATTAAATTATGAGTAAAAATATAAGAAAGAAGAAGACTAGGATGGCTTTCAAGAAACTTGAATTTGGACGATGTACACACAAAACTCGTTTTCCATTCATTTATCAAGACTCAAATGCTTTCATATTCCAATATCTACCAAACAAAAATCAAGAAAATGACCTATGGGGTGGAGAGAAAAATGTGATAATAACAAAAATAATATTGATTAATATTATTGTATATTAATATGAAATTAAATAATTTAGTGATATCTTTTAAAAGTTCTATTTTAAAAAAATAATATAATATATTATTAATTAATATAATTATAAATCTATAACATTGAATATAATAAAAATATTAAAAATATAAAATTTTAAATTCAATAAATATGATTCTATTTTAAATATGATAATAATTAAGAATATTAAAATTAATTTTAATTTTTATAATTAATAAAAATTAAATTTGTGAGATTAACATCATATATAAAAAGATAGGGTAAACTATACAAATGGTCATCCAATTATGCCCACGTTCCTGTTTTTGTAACTTCCCAAACTCAACCTAGACGTTAAACCTAAATTTGGGAGATTACATCGACCATCGGAATGGCCCAGTAAACTATCAGAGTTTATAAACAATCATTTTAAAACAATAATTTATTTTAGAAGAAAACTTAACTTATTTTCAGAAAAACTCATGAGTTAACAAAAAACTGATTAAGTAAAATTTCTTCCTTTTAACAGTGACTATTTTTGAAAATTTAGTTGATTTTTAATTTATTTATTCTTCCACAATTTATTTTTATTTTAGCAGCGAAAAAGTGATATTCAACTTAGTATTAATTAAGAAAAATAAGAATTATTTTATGCATATTTAATTCTATGTCCATGTTTCATTATTCTAAATTCTAATTACATAGTATGCATTCTATATAAACCCAAAATCGAAGTCCCATACCACAATTCAAATAAAATAAAACGATATAATCTCTGAATAATAAAAATATCTAGCAATAAATCTAAAATATTTTGATAAGCAAAACCGATATGAGCCGAGCCCTCTATATGTCGTGTCCGCATCTTAACTTGGTGGGTTATCTATAAAGATGGAGAATAAAAGGGAGTGAGCTATGAAGCTCAGTGTGAGTTCAATCACAAGAAGATCAATGCAAATAGTCAATAGGTTATATTAAATAATAACGCATAGTATAATTGCAATAAAATAAAAAATCAGAGATTTGATTTTTCAAACTAACCATCAATAGTATCACAAAATTCACAATAGTAATTTTAGAATATTGATTTTTCAGTTCACCTCATTGTCACAATATCTCAATGTTCACCGCTATGCATATGCTTATGAATGCAATGCTATAACACCTCGAATTAGGGCTTAGTCGGAACAGTGGTTTCGGGACCACAAATTCGATACAGTAAAATTTGTTTTTATTATATTTTTATGGTATAGAATTTCACGGGATGATTTTGTGAAAATTTTGTTCGAAAATTTTGACGTTTGGGCACTCAATTTGGTCAAAAGGACTAAATTATAAAAAGTGCAAAAGTTGAGTTCTACATGTTAGAGGTGTCTAATTGTTATGAAATTTTAATTTGGAGGCCTTTAAATGGTAATTAGACCATTGAATAATTTTTTGGACAAAAATGGATATGGAATGGGTGAAATAGAATATTTTTAAGTTAGGGGCATTTTGATAATCTAGTAATTAAAATGAATTCAAAACAAAATTAAAAGCCAATTTTTGTCCATCTTCTACCCCATGGCTGAAAATTGCATGGAGAAGACATAGATAGGGTTTTTCAAGCTTCCAAGCTCGATTTTAAGTCCGTTCTAGTCCCGTTTTTAATGATTTTTACATTTTTGAAATTCTCGTAACAAGATCTACTAATTTCTACCCATATTTTGATCTAGGGTTTGTGTTTGAAAATTTAACCATGGATGACATGCATGTGTTTTGATGTCTAATGGTAGAAAATGAATGCTCGGCGTGTAATAAACGGCTTTTACAAAGTGATTTTCGGTGAAATTGTCAAAAAGGACCGTTTTGCAAAAGTTACAAAATTTGTCATAAAAGTGTGATTTAGTGGAAATTAGGGGCTTCTATAATTATGAAAATGATTTGGATAGGCTTAAAATACAAAGAAATTGGATAAAAATCATTTTAAGTGCCTTGGGGCAAAAGTGTAAATATGTGAAAGTTTAGGGGTCAAAATACAAATTTGTAAAAATATGATTTTTGGACCCATATGAGTAATGTGACTAATTATTAAGCTAAATGTGATATTATAGATCAAAGAAAATGAGATTCCGGCATAGGTTGGAAATGAATGAGATTATGGACTAAATCAGAATATATAGCCGTGCTCGCATTCGAGGCATGGTTGAATTGAAAATTCTATATTATTATTGTACGAATGACATGATTTAATATATTGAAAAGTGATGAAAGAATGGTATATGAAAATTATAAGAACAATGATATATGACTAGTAGCACATGAAATGTTGGATGGTTCAATTATTGATGGCTTGCTATATAATAGTTGAATATATTGAGAATTTGATATAACATGATGTTTTATTAAGTTGGATAACTTGTGAAAGAGTGAAAAGGAAGGTAAGTTTGTATGTAAATAATATATCGATTCTTTTTTTTTATGTTATTATCTTTTGTTATTATATGAGATGTAGCTGCCTATAGAATGATCACTTAATGTAAATTATGAATTGAAATTGATTATGGATGAATTGGTAAAATGTTGAAAAGTGAGGAATTTCTCGGTTGGACCTTCGGAATAGAAAAGATACGAATGATCTATTGTGAGAACACATGTGTAGTACTATGTGCAGGCTACTATATGTTTAAGACAATTTTAGGTCACGTGTGTAGTACTAAGTGCAGGCTAATACGATTAGTAGATTGTTAGGTCACATGTGTGGTACTAAGTGCAAGCTACTATGTGTACCCGATAGCTTCGATCACGTGTGTAGTACTAAGTGCAGGCTACTACGTGTATCCTATGGTTAGGTCACGTGTGTAGTACTAAGTGCAGGCTACTACGTGTACCAGATTTTAGGTCACGTGTGTAGTACTAAGTGCAGGCTACTACGTGTACCAGATTGTTAGGTCGCATGTGTAGTACTAAGTTCAGGCCACTATGCGTACCAGAGAGCTTCGGTTACAAGGGCCACCGGGTATCTGTTATTATTCTGATGAGTTCAACGGGAAATTTACTAAGTGAAAATACATATGAACATGACTATGTGATGAATAAGTGAAGGTTCGTGTGTGTAAAATTATGAGCAACGTGCTCGATATGTGATCGAACTTTGATAAGATTGATACGGAGTAAGTGTTACAATGAAAGTTACTACAAAGAAAACATGAAAGTGTGAAATTTAGTAATAAAACAGTTTTGGATAGCAGCAGTTGTGTGACTTTGAAAAATCACCAAAAATGGTGGAAATCGAATTAGAAGTTGAATAAGATATGAAATAAAAGCTTATTGAGTCTACTTTCATATAAAGGAAACGGTGTAAGCAAAAAAAATTAATATTATGAGATATTTGAATAGAATAAGTTCGGAATCCCCTGTTCCGAATTGGGAAAATCACTAAAAATTGTACAAAAATAAGCATGGGTTATAAATTATATTCTTAAAATCCTTAATGAGTCTATTTTCAAGGGATATAGACTAGAGCATCATCTAAGTCCCGTACTATGAAATAATTAATTCATAGTGAAGAGAGGTCGAAACTGTCAGACAGCAAAAAAGGGGTAACTTTAATGAATAAACTGTACTTATTGACTAGACCAAAAATTCTGAAAATTTTATGGTAAGAGGATATATGAGTCTAGTTTCTGGGAAAATTAGTGGTTCTCAATTTAGAGTCCCGTAGCTCCGGATATAAATAATTTAGTGACCTTGACTTGAGAAAACAGCTTAACTGGACTTTGAATAAATAGAGAGGGAATTGAAAAATAGCATGTTAATACATTGCTTATTATTTTTCATGCGAGCTTACTAAGATTAAAGCTTACTCTCTCCTTTCCATTTCTTTTAGTGTTGTTAGCTCGGCTCGGTGTTGGAGATCGTCGGAGGCATCATCACACTATCAAGCCAATACCTTTGGAGTATTGATACATATGTTAGAAATATCAAGTGAGTGGCATGTATAGGGACCTAGTTCTATGACATGTGTTATTATGATTTGGCTAAATGTACTGGCCTATATCGAGCTATTGCATATGGCCATAAGAGGTGGCTCATATTGATTATGGTTTGTAAGTCTAGCTAATCATGTTACGTTTTAACGCATATGATGTGATGATATGAATATGTTTGTTTGCCATGCATGGTTGGTAATATGTCATGTGTGTTGAATGCATGTTTTATGACCAATTGAGGTGGTCATGACCATGAATTAAATGTGTAATATGGTAATAAAATGATAGGGCCTTGAACATGGATGTTTGATGTATAAGTTAGTAACCATAATTTAATGGTATAAGTGATTAATGAGATGACACGGTCAAATGAATGTGTAATAATGTGGCTAGACTAGTTTATCATGAGTAGGTGGAACATATGTATAATGACAAGCTAATGTCGAATGTGTCTTATAAAGGGTGTTTAATCACTAAAATGATGCCATGAGTTGTGAGTTTGATGTGTATAAGATTGTAAGGGTTTATGGGAAACATGAAGGCTTGGAATATAGCCTAAGTGTTAGCCACACGGACAGAGACACGGCCATGTGTCTCAGCCGTGTGGAGGACATGGCCTAGCACACGGGCGTGTGGCCTGGCCATGTGGTTCAAATTGTTTTGCTAATGTTACAAACAGAGAGTTACACGGGCTGAGGATACGGGCGTGTCCCAAGCCGCACGAGCGTGTGTGACTACACTGTTCAACACACACAGGCGTGTGACTCTCCAAAGCAAGAAATTTGCTAAGTTGCCCAAAGTTTATCGAAAGTTCTTGTTTAGTCCCGAACCACCCCGATGTATGTTTTAGGCCTCGAAGGCCCGTATAAGGGATGATATACATGTGTTTGAAAATTTTTAATTTAGATAAAAATTTTATGGCTCAGTTTTGCATGTTTGTGAATGTTTAAGTCCGGTAACGCCTCGAACCCTGTCTCGGCTTCGGATACGGGTAAGGGGTGTTACAAATGCAATTTCAATTATTAGAAAATGAACCTATCCCACCGCTACACACCACAGTAGCAGTTCCCTAGAACTCTTCTACCTTTACACTACGTTGTGGATAAACCACTCATCGTTGTGGATGAACCACTCGATGTGGATAAACTGCTAGTAATAAAAAAGGGTGGATGAACCACCAACTTTTTTGATAAAAAGTTTTTATAGGCAAGCTATTAGTAGGTTGTGGATACACAACATGTTTGTAGATTAAAGCTGCTAGTACGGTGTGGTTAAACCACTCAAACGGTGTAGATAAAAGCTGCTCAAATGGTGTGGATAAACCATTTAATGGTACAGATAAACTATTCAACTTCATCCATTCATATCATCCCATCCCATGAAATACAATATGGCATGCTCAAAACAGATCAATACAGTATCATTTAATATGATTTTAACAGAATATTACGATAGCAATCATTATGCTTATAATAATTTGATTTAGTGACAAATATTATGCTTATAACAAATCAATTCAATAGTAATGGCATGCTTATATTGTGTTCTGTTTAATGGTAACATAAGGTAGGCTGTACGTACAATCACAAATATAGATACAATGAACATATATATATCATTCACAATTCAAGCAGTTATATATAACATTTATTTAGCTAATAATTTTTAGTTTAATTGTTCTTTTCTAATTTTTCTTTTATTTTCTCCTGATAGGTTTTTAATAGTTTATGACTAGGAGGAACTCGTTAGGACCTCTACTTTTTGACAGTGAGATCAAAAGCACAGCTCGCAGAAACCAAAGAGAAATTAGGCGAAGCCTACAATACATAGAGGAAGGGCAAGAGGACGATATCCATACTACCAATGAGGAGATGGCTGATAATCAGAATAATTCGCTACCTCCTGCGATTGCTGCAAATCCAGTAGAACAGAATCCTGCTCCGCGTACTATGTATGATTATGCTAAACCTAGTTTAACAGGAACTGAATCGAGTATAGTTAGACCTGCTGTTGCTGCAAATAATTTTGAACTGAAACCTAACACAATTCAAATGATACAACAGTTTGTTCAGTTTGATGGTTTGCAGGACGAGGATCCTAACACTCATTTAGCAAATTTTCTAGAACTCTGTGACACTTTAAAGATCAATGGCGTTTCTGACGATGCCATTTGACTTCGGTTATTTCCCTTTTCATTGAGGAATAAGGCTAAACAGTAGGTGAACTCGTTACCACGAGGGTCAATCACTACTTGGGAACAAAAGACTGAAAAATTTCTACTTAAATATTTTCCACCGGCTAAAACGGCTAAATTGAGGAATGATATCTCTTCTTTTGTGTAGATGGATTTAGAAATACTTTATGAAGCATGAGAGAGATACAAGGACTTATTGAGAAGTTGCCCTCACCATGGGTTACCTCTATGGCTACAGGTTCAGACTTTTTACAACGGTGTGAACCCCTCAACAAGGCAACTGATCGACGCAGCCGCCAGTGGAAATTTAAACAATAAAACACCTGAAGAGGCTTACGAATTTATTGAAGAAAAATGTCATTGAATAACTATCAGTGGCAAGTTATGAGAATAAAGCCAACAAAACCTGCTGGTGTTTTCAACCTCGACGTGGTCACTATGTTATCTAACCAGGTAGAACTTTTAAATAAAAAGATTGATGGTTTGTATGGTTCTACTCAGGTACATCCAGTGATGAGGTGTGATTCAAATGGAGGAGGAGTACACAACGCAGATTATCTATCCTTCAACCCTAGCACCGAGGAGGAACAAGTCCACTATATGGGTAATAATTCTAGACCTTAAAATAACCTGTATAATAACACTTATAATGCAGGTTGGAGGAGCTATCCCAATTTCCCTTGGGGTGGGCAAGGAAATCAAAGACCACAACATCCTCCAGGTTTTCAACAACTACCTTACCAGCAGGAAAAGAAGCCGAACCTTGAGGAGATACTAATGAAATTTATCACGGTATCCAAAACACATTTATAAAACACCGAGACAGCCCTTAAAAATCAACAAGCATCAATTTAAGGGCTCGAGAATCAAATAGGCCAGTTGGCAAAGATGATTTCCGAACGACCACAAGGTAGCTTGCCGAGTAGTACTAAAACTAACCAAAGGGAGCAGCTTAATGCGACTGTTCAAAATGAAGAAGGGTTAGTTGAACCTGAACCAGAACCGAGGCAAGGATTTTTGGTAAGTAAAGGTAAGGATAAGGTGGACCACAGTGAGCGAAAACAGGTAGGTCAAAAATATAAACCTCGTGTACCATACCCCAATGCGACAAGGAAAGACCACATGGACGAACAATTTGGTAAATTCCTTAAATTATTAAAGAAATTACATATTAACTTACCGTCTATTGAAGCTCTCTCGCAGATGCCAAACGCAGTTAAATTTTTAAAGGAACTCTTAGCAAATAATTGGAAGTTGGATGATGCATCGCATGTGGAGTTGAACGGAGTTTGCTCAGCCATTCAAAAGAATAAGCTACCCAACAAGTTGAAAGATCCAAGGAGTTTTACGATTCCTTGCTTAATTGGTAGTTTAACTATTAACAATGCTTTGGCTGATTTAAGGGCAAGCATTAATGTCATGCTGTATAAAATATTTAAACAACTAGGTCTAAGGAAACCCAAACAAACTAGAATGAGCATTCAATTGGCATATAAAACAATTAAACTTCCTAGGGGTATCATTGAAGACGTACTTGTCAAAATCGATAAATTCGTATTCCCAATTGATTTTGTTGTTCTAGACATGGAAGAGGATAGTCACGCCTTTGATTTTAGGATGACCCTTTTAAGCAACTGCTAGGACTATCATTGATGTTGGCACAGGTGAACTAATACTTTGTGTAGGGGATGACACGATTACTTTCCAAGCTCGTGATTCTGCTAAAATATCTAGTAATTGAGATTATTCGGTTAATTTGAATAAAGTTACAACTCAAACTTTTTTACAGGAGTCCCCTTGGAAGAACGTGACGGAACCTCATCCATGCCACAAAAACAGAGCGACTCATGAAGAATGAAGGCTTTAGATCGATGAACTAGATGAATGGCGAACACATGTCAAGGAGAAACCAAAAGCACACGAAAAATCAAAGCGACACCACGATGAGCGTAGGGATGAAACAAAGCAAATTAAAGTTGGGGATAAAGTATTGTTAGATAAAAAGGACCCCCACATTGTTACTTCAGAGCTTAATACGAACGTAGCGACCCCTTTCACGGTACTAAATGTTTTCTCATACGGTATAGTCGAGGTAAATCATTCTCGATTCGACACTTTTAAGGTAAAAATTACTCGACTTAAACTTTATGTGGATAATAGATTTGAAAGTGAGAAAAATGAGTCTCGACTCCTTAAGCCACCGTAATCATGCGAATGAGAGATAAGTCGAGCTTAGACTTTAAATAAGTGCTTTTCAGGAGGCAACCCGAGCACTAACACCATTAACTAGTTTATTTTAGCTATTTTTAATGTTTTTGTGCAGGTACAATGGCCCACATGGCCTGGACACACGGGCGTGTCTTTGGCCGTGTGGAAACAGGGCTAAAAATTCCCCAAATATTGAGCCACACAACCATAAATTTGATCTACACGGCCGTACGACACGGCTGTGTGGAGCACACGGTACGGCCGTGTGGAGCACACGGCCTGGGCACACGGGCGTGTCTTAGGTCGTATGAAAACTGGAGCCAAATTTTTAAATTTTAAATAAGTCAGGAAGCCACACGGGCAGGGCACACGCCCATGTGTTCGAACACACGGGCGTGTAGGGTACCACACGGGCATGGGAAAATCGAACAACATCTCACACAGCCATGGCCGGGACATACGGGCTTGTCCCTAGGCTGTGTGATAATTGGGCATTCAAATTTCGCGATAAACACGGGCTAGACATGAGCCACACGGGCGTATGACACGGCCGTGTGACCCAACACTGGCCTCTCACGACCGTGTCCCCTGTTAAACCCCTAACCCTAATTTTATTTTTGTCTTCTTCTTCCTCAATCCTTACCTCCAAACCCTAGCCGCCGTAACCCCCTCAGCCCCTCATCCGACCACCGTCGGCATTAGCAGCCTGTGCCTCCCCGCCAGCCAACCTCTTTGCTCCCCCTTTCTTTTTTTCCTTTTCCTTTCCCTTCTTCCTCTCTCCTTTTTCTTCCCCATTTTCCTCTTAACCGCACAACCCCACCCCACCACGCACCACACGGCCTCACCCCTAAGCTTGTGCCCCTTCCCCTGTGGCTGACTCCGACCACCAGCATCGTCCACTACCGTCTGCACCTCCGACCACCGCCCGTGTTTTCTCCTTTAACCCTCACCTTTCTTTTATTTCAGTATTTATTTCATTATTTCTTTGTTATTTATTAATTGTTAGTTTTTTTTAATTTTAGGACATTTATATATATTTAGTGGGTTTCATTTTCATTGCTATTATTATTGATTATATTAATTATTATTACTTCTTTACGTTGTTTGTTTTGACTCTTCCATTTTTGTGTCTGTTTTAGTTAATTTTATTAGTGTTAATATTTATATTTTCCTCTTTTTGCATCCATCTATTTAGTGAGATGTAGTCATGCTTTGTTAATGCTATTGCTATGTCTCTGTTCTTCTAGTCTTCACTTTTATTAGTATTAGGGTATATGTTTTAGGACTATAATTTTATTCGACTCTAAATCTTTTGTCTTGTGGTTAAATATTTGGTGTTATTAAGAACACAATGACAAACACACGCGGCAAGAAGACTGCTGTCCCCGCTTCAAAAAAGTGGAAGGGTCCTGGCGCAACTTCCTTGAGCGCTCGACCGAATCTCGTCACCCTCTACTTTAATTCTCATTGGGCCTACAGGAAGATCTATTTCAGCTTCTTTGGGTACGACCATTAGGAGTGGGCTGTTGTATTGATTGGGTTGCTTTAGAGTAGGCCCAACTTGCTCATCTCGTTCGATTCCATCTCGATACCGCCCCATGGGATCGGTTCTTTTTAATTATCGAGACTACCTATTTAGAGCTGACATTAGAGTTCTGCACTACTTCTCACCTACAACACGTAATGAATACACATGACGAGGCTAGTACTATCATTTTTAGGCTTGGTAGACTTGTCAGGCATATGAGTGTACCCGAGTTTGGCCTCTACACGGAGGAGTTCATGGCTTCAGAAAATTTTCTACAGCTTCACCATCACATACACTATTTTTCATCTTGCTGTTGGACTGACCTTATGGTGAGCACGGTTCCCTATGACGCCAGTCGCTCGAAGGCGACGTCTCTTCCTCTAGCACTACGCTACATTCATGCCATCTTGGCTCACACTTTGACTGGGAGGAGAGAGAGCACCAGAGTAATTAGCACCACCGATGCGTACTTCTTATTGAACATAGTGACTGGCTATGTATTTAACTTGGCATATTTTATCGCCCTCGCCTTTCGCTACCAGACGGATCGCCATAAGAGGGGCCCCATTTGCCTTGGCCCTTATATGACTCGTCTCGCTTGACACTTCAGCCTTTTCGACACTCTAGAGATGTCATCAACACTCACACTAGTAGGCCAGATGTCTCCTCAAGGAATCTCTAGCATGATCCACATGAGGATGATAAAACGACGCCATGGATTCGACCCCCTTCAAGATGCACTCGTCTGCTCACCGATGACCGAGATGAGCGGAGGACACATCGATGATGTCCCTCCCCCTCACGAGGATCGACCATAGCCTCCACCATTGAGCACTGCCACGCTCCTTCTACTGCTAGCTTTCGAGGAGTGTCATTTGAGGAGTTTACTGATTGTCGTCAGTACTGTGCTCAGAGGTTCGACAGTCTTGATGCGAGGTTCGACAGTATCGATGAAACTTTGTGGCAGATTTGCGAGCACCTCCATATCGCTCTTCCAACGCCACCAGTTCATGACACCGATGATGAGGACCTATTTTATTTTTATTTTTAATTTTATCTTTCTTTTATTTATTTTTGAAGACTTATGTTTTTATATTTTGAACTATGGTTATCTTAATGGTTATTATCGAGTAAGCCCTTAATTCTCTTCCACAATTGTGTTTATTTTCTTATTAGTAACTCAAAATCATGCCTTTCATTGGTCATATCTACAAATCCAGCCTTCGCTATTCCAAGGATTTCCTCCAAAAATTCAGGGCAGTTTCGCTTCTCTCCCTCTCTTTTGATATTATGCTTATATTGTTATTATGTATCTTTGTACATTGAGGACAATGTGATTATCAGAAAATCCCTGAATTTTTTATCTCGTTCTCAAACAAATTTTTCATATTCCTATTAGAATGAATTTTAATTGATTTATGATTTTTATTGATATGTTTTGAATTAAATCATAGGTAATTGTGCATTGATTATTTAAACTTTAAGACATTAGAAAATCAAGCATGATAAGTTGACTTTTGAGAACTAAATTGCTAGGTTATTTCCCTGAATTAAGGTATTATCTTGAAGTTTTGAATTTACAGGATTGACATCAAATACCCATAATTTTCATGAGATTTTGAGCCTTTTAGAGCATATATCTTTCTTGCTCACTAACTCTATTGGTTATGAGTGAGTTAACATTGATTTGTTATTCTAGAACTTGCTTTGATTATGCATGTCAAGACCACACCTTTGATTTGATGTACGAAAATGAAAAAGGCACTTAGGTTTTAACCCATTCACCCCATAAAAAGGCTACCCCATGATTGACCCCTAGTGAACCCCTTTGGGCCTTAACTTTTATTTCTTGATTTTTCCCTTAATAATAACCTATAACTTAACCCTTTTTGATTCATTAAGAATTTCTCCCTTTTCCTTGACTCATTTTTATCGAGATTTGATTTAATTAGTTACCTAACTATTTTTGTTCATTACAGTTGTTGAATTTTTCCTTATGATGTATTCTCCATATTTGTTCTTATTCTTATTAAAAAAAACGTATAATTACAATTATTTATTGTTATAAAGAGCTTGGTTAAGTAAAGTTATTATATTGAGAAAAAGCTCACATCATTTGCTTTAGATAGTTCGAATTCTGGCATTTTCTTGTAATTCAGCAATTAGCTTCATTCTTCTAAGTTTGGTAATTTATTTAAATTAATCTCGATTTTAACCCTCTTTTTCAGCCTTTATCCACACTTTAACCCCATTACAACCCTGTTAAAGACCTTTTGATTTGTGTATCATTTCATTTATAGTGGTGGAGATTTGATTTTCATGCAATCCTATGGTAATGACTTTTCATGATTGGCTATTGAGTGCTTAATTATTGAACCTTAAACACTTTTGAGTGATTTGAGTGAATCATTAGTGAGGATGTCAACCTTTTCAATTTGGAATTAAAGGTAATTACTTAGATAAAGGGGGATGCCTATAATTTTATGATTAAAATGCTCAACTTTGATTATTTGAAATTTTAATGTCCTTTTAGTTAAATTCTCAATGTATGATTGCTTGTGAATTATTTTTAAACATTATTGATGAGAACTATAAGTTGAAAAGGATTTATTTTAGTTGAGAGTTAAGGATTTTGCTTGAGGACAAGCAAATGCTTAAGTGTGGGGATATTTGATAAACCGTAATATATACATATTTTTACCCTATGCTTGGTATATTTATGGATGATTTTTCCTTAATTTTATTGAATTCGATGCTCCTAATCCTTTAAATTCATGTTTTATACTCAAGAAAGCTTAGGATAACAAAAAGAGTGAGAAACGAGCTAAAAACGAACTAATTGGGCCTAAATTAGTGTTTTACACGGCCCAGGCACTTCCACACGGGTAAACCACACGCCCGTGTGCCTCACACGAGTAGACCATACACGCGCGTGTCATGGCCGTGTCGACTAAAAACGAACTCAGAATTGCACACGGCTTGAGCACCTTTACACAGGTGTGGCACATGATCGTGTCCTTATTAAACCTAGGTCTAATTCTATTAGGAAAAGGCCAATTTTGGGCTATTTTGGGCATTCCAAAGTCTATATAAACAGCCTAGAAGAGTATTAAAAGGGGACATGCAGAGTTGGAAGCAGAAAATACCTAAAGACAACCATTGGAATCAGTTCAAGGGGCAGGATTTACATCAAGACTGAAGATTTCCATTCAATTCCCAAGGAGTTCTTTGGGTTTTTTTATGTTTTGTTGTTTTTCAAACTTTGAGATGTTTTCCATTATTATTATGAACTAAACTCCCTAAATACCTAAGGGAGATGAAACCTAAGACGAATCTTATTATTATTTGAGTTATATGATAAATACTTGTTCTTATTCTTAATTGTGAGTTTTAGATTCCTGTTTTAATATTCCAGGGTATTAATTCAGGTTTTGGATGTGCTTATTCAGTGGAGCAAAAGTCCCTGTTAAAGAGTAGATCATTCATAATTAAGCGGAGTTGCATGCAATCCTAGAGATAGAACGACATAAATCTACCGGATTAGAGTCAAATCTAATAAGGGAATCCATAGATCGAGTTAATGCGGCAATAGGGGTTTTAATTAAAAAGAGATTTCAATTAATCAACCTAGAGTCAGTTGTTTTTAGTCTCGAAAGGGATATTAACATAAATCAGGGATTTATACGGATTAAGTCAAGTGAATAAATCATTTAATTCAAAGGTAATAAGAGAAGTCTAGGTGGATTCTTCCTTGGGTATTGTCTTCTCCATCAGTTTTTCCTAAAGTATTTTCCAACTTTCATCTCTATCATAATTTTAGTTAATTAGATAATTAGTTTTAGTTTAAAAACACCATTTAATTCTTAGGCTAGATAATAAAAAGATAATAATTACTAGTACTTTTAGTCCTCGTGGATACGATATTTTCGGTCTCACCACAATTATACTACTGTTCGATAGGTGCGCTTACCTTAGTCAAATTTTTAGTTGGTTTTATGACCATCAATTACATTGAGAAAGTTTAATGAGATGGTATTTGATCATGTTTTGAGACATGAGAAAGGTTTTTGGTTAATGTGATTTTGATTTGGTAGTGTATAAATGGTTGAATTACATTTATTTGATGAATTGAGTTATTCACTTACGAACTTACTAAGCTATGAAGCTTACTATATGTTATTTGTCTATGTTTTATAATGTATCAAAGCTATCTCAGACCCGAGAGTCGTTGGGAACATCATTGCACTATCAAACACCTAAGTTGGTACTTTTGAGTTGTATATATATGGTATATGGCATGTATACGCTAGTTGTGATACTTTGGTTGTGAATATAACCATGATAGTTGGCTTGTAAATGTATATATTTGTTTTGTATATATAGTCATGAGTGATGGCTTATTTTGGTATGTTTGGTATAAATGTGGTTATGGTTTCATAATTGCTCAAATGGTTATATTTTGAGTTTGGTAAATGATCTATTTGGTGTGATTGAAGTTGATAACTTGAGAAGTTATGTGCTTGTGAATTAATGCTTGATGATATAAGTATTTGAATAGGTAATTGGCATTGGCTTGAGTATTGATTTTGGTTGAAATGGATATGGTATGAATTGAGTATATTGATGATGATTTTGGTTGCCTATTGTTTGATGAAAGGGTACCATTTTGGTTGATTAGGTGAATATGAGTAACGGTGGCAACTTAGCCTTGCAAATGGCCTATTTTTTTCCACATGGGTAGGGACACGGGCATGTGTCTTAGCCGTGTGCGACACACGGTCATGCTACACAGCCGTGTGTCCCCCTGGTGTTGAAATTAAATTGAAGTCAGTATGCTCCACACGGGCTGTAATTGCCCGGTTTTAACTAAATCAGAACAATAGTTTCGAGACCTCAAATCTGAGGTCGTAAAATTATTTTAATATTATTTTTGATGTTTATTGCATGTGAGTATGTATGTGTGAAAATTTAGTGAGCTAATTTTATCGTTTAATAGCTCAATTTGAGAAAAAAAGACTAAATCGCATAAAATGTAAAAGTTGCATTCCACTTGTTAAAAGTGTCTATTTGCCATGGGGCATTAAATAAGAGGTCCTTATGTTTATATTAGACCATTGAATGTGAAAATAGACATAAATGGGCATGTGTTAGGTAAATTTATAATGATTTCATTAAGGTTATTTTTGGTATTTGTTTAATAAGGTAATTTATAACAATACAAATCATAAAATTTGGGCATTCATCTTTCTTTGAACCAAAAGTAGAGGAAGAAGAAAACAATTTAGGGTTTGTTACATTCGGTAATTACAAACTTTGATTGAGGTATGTTTTGCTCGGTTTTTGATGATTTCTACATTTTTGTAATCATTGCTTCGTGTTCTAGCTAGCCCATGCCTCAATTTTTGAAAGTGTTGTTGATTTTGGAAGTTTCCATTGATGCATCTATTAGTTTTATGATGCTTGATGATGAATTGTGAGAGCTTAGTGCTTGATATACATGTTTTGTAAAGTGATTTTGAGTAAAACTACATATTAGGGATTTAATTGAGAAAACGGTAAATTGAGGGGATTAGATTGTGAAATAAATGAAATTTTTGGACTATTAGGGACCTATATAGAATTCTGCCAAGCATGGGTCTTATTGAATTTTGAGTAATTTGTTTTTTATGAAATAGGAACTAAATTGTTAAAATGTGAAAGTTTAGGGCTAAAATGCAAATTGGCTAAACTTATGTGTTTTTGGATTAAATTGATTGAGTTGGTGATTAAATGGGTTAATTTTGAATACATATAGATCAAGAAAGAAAGAATTCGATTTTAGATCGGGGAAAATCAAAGGTTATCGAGTAATCGATTCGATTCGTCAGTTTGGAGTACGAGGTAAGTCCATATATGATAAACATTGTTATAATCATGTTTTAATGCTTTAATAATGTATAAATTGTATATATACGACTATGAATGTGTACGATGACAAATCGACTATATTTGGCACTCAGTGTACATTCCGAGATAGCTTCGGCTATATATAACACTTAGTGTGCGAATTGGAATAGTTTCAGCTTTATGTGGCGCTAAGTGTGCGATACTGAGATAGCTTTGGTTTAATGTGATGGCACTAAGTGTACGATATCATTGTAGCTTCGGCTAAATATTTTTGCACTAAGTGTGCGAGTTATTAAAGCATTGAAAGATTTCCTAACGATTTAATATATTGAACAAAGAGGTGAGAATGAGATAAATAAATATGGGAAAGTACAGGTACGTACTATACCTATGTGGTAGTTGATACTATGTGTATGAAGCTGATGAATTTGTATATACACAATAAATGGTCATGAATTAGAATTGAATAATGATATGAGAACTATTAAGTGCTTATTAATTGATGGTTTGTATTTTATGAACTGTTGAGTATTGTTGGTATGAACTTACTAAGCTATGAAGTTCACTGTATGTTATTTGTCTTTGTTTTATAGAGTATCGAAGCTAGCTCAGACTCGGGGATTGTCGGGAATACATTATCACACTATCAATCATCTTGTTAGTATTTTTGGACGCTTGTAAATATGGTATATGGCATGTATAAGCTAGTGTGTTGATGATATGTTTTGAATTATGATTTAAGCCATGAGATTTGGCTTACTTTATGTGTTTGATAAGTAAGTTATATGATGTATATAATGCTTATGTGATGGCTAGATTATGGAATGTTAAAATGGTAAGTCTTGTGGTTTGAAATAGGTGATAAGATTATGATGATGAAATGTATTTAGAAGTTATGCAGGTTTGATTGTTTTGGCATGATTGTGGTTAAGAATTTAAGTGGTGAAATGGTTTATTATGAAATGACATGAATTATATATGATTTGGTATGTTTTGGCTGCCCATATATGTGATGAATTCATATTATTTGATGGCTAGGTGAACATGAGAAAAAGGGTGGCAAATTGGGTTTGCAAATGACCTATTTTTGTCCACAGGGGTAGAGACACGGGTGTGTGTCTCAGTCATGTGTGACACACGGTCATGCTACACGGCCGTGTGTCCCCTGGGGTACCCTTCGAATTAAAATCAGTATACCCTATAGTTTTGACACGGCCTAGACACACGGGCGTGTCTACTAGCCGTGTGTGGCACACCGGCTGGCACATGGGCGTGTAGTCGGCTGTGTGACCCAAGTAAGTAACCCCCTTATATTTCACACGGCTTGGCACACGAGCGTGTCCTTGGCTGTGTGGTACAAGTCAGTATGTATGCCCTGTTTTCACATGGCTTGTGACATGGGCGTGTCTGGTGGCCGTGTGAGGCACACGGCCTGTTCACACGGACGTGTGACCCTGAAAGCAAAGAAAATTTTCTAAGTTTCCTAAAGTTTGCAAATGTTATCAATTTAGTCCTGAACCTCTTCTAAGCATGTTTTAAGGCCTCGTAGGCCCTATTAAGGGACGATATGGTTATGTATGATTGATGTTTATATGGAAATACGTAATGTTTGTTGAATGTATGCTTTTGTGTTGTGATTGATCGATAATACCTCGTAGCCCTATTCCGACGATGGAAATAGGTTAGGGGTGTTACACGGCCTCACACACGGGTGTGTGATTGGCCATGTGACACAAGTCAGTATACCCCCTAAATGGCACACGGCCTAGTACACGGACGTGTGACTTGGCTGTGTTACATAAGTTAGTATACCCTACAGGATTGGCATGACCTAGTACACGGCCTGGTACACGAGCGTGTGTGGCCACTTCGAAGGGCACACGGGCTAGACACACGGGCGTGTGATCGGTTGTGTGGCCCAGGTCAGTATATATGCCTTGTTTTCACACGGCCTGAGACACGAGCGTGTCTGGAGCTGTGTGAGGCATACGGCCTATTCACACGGGCGTATGACCCTTATTTGTTTGAAATTGTTCTAAGTTTTCCAAAATTTTCGTATGCTATCGGTTTAGTCCCAAACCACTTCTAAAGCATGTTTAAGGCCTTGTAGGCCTTTATAAGGGACAATGTGTTTGTGATGAATAGTATTTGAATATGAATGCATAAATGTATGAGTTATGTATGATAAATGACATGTATTGATTGGTAACACCTTGTAACCCTATTCTGACAGTAAATACCGGTGAGGAGTGTTACAGGGTTTGAATCTAAGCTCTCTAGTAAGGGAAGCTAACATTTTACCATTCAATCTATGTCTTATTATTTTTTTAGTTACTTAATTGTATATAATTATTTCAAACTCAACTTACATATCCTTTATTAGCTTACACATGTACTCAATTTTTTTTTTTAATTTTATAGTTTTTAACACATTCTTATTTTAGTTTATATACAATAATAATACTCATAGTCAAGTCTCATTATTAATATTTTAATTCATTTTACCCCTTTTCCAATTAGGTCCTAACTCAATTAAAGCACACTATTTTCAAATTAAATCTCGTAATCAAGTTTTGTTTTAGATGAATTAATATAATAATACATGATTATATTATTTTAATACTTTAATTAATTATTTATGACCATAATTTTGGTATTCGTTTCAAACCGTCGATTTATAAACACTTAAAGATAACCTTATAAATCAAGGCGTGGTCACTTTCGATATTCACAAATTCGATTCTTCTAACCCATTTTTTGGGGTGTGACAGGTTTTGTCACCTAACTTTAAAAATTTTCAATTTAGGCATTAACGTTTGATTCATACCTGTTTTTGTCACCCATCATTAAATCAATAAAAAAAAGCCTTTTTCTAACTGGTATAATAACTCATTTAGTCCTCAATACTTACTTGTTCTATTAATTTGATCCTAATTCTAAATAATTTGATAAATTTAACCTTTCACAATTACAAATTCTATCAACATGATCTTTAAACTTCCTTGCCAGACCTCGATATAAATATGGTTAAGAATCTAGATTAAGTTTGAAATAAGTTATAGGCTTAATGGTTAAGAGTTAGAGGATCCATCCTAGAGACCCCAGTTCGAGCCCCTAATTCCTTTTCATTTTTTTTGCTAATTTTGAAAAAATTTGGGAAATTTACTTGTGCCGCCCCTAGGGTTTACAAACCCTACTATATAACATGTTTAACTCTTTGCTAATCAACCCTCTCTCTTTCCCAATTGTTTGTGTTGTCCACTTCCAGTTCCATATTCCCATTTCATATTTTCCTATTTGTCTTTGTTTGCACCATCACCTGACCACCACATCCACCACCATATTTAAATAATCAATTTTATTACTTATTGCCGAATCAAATTTCATTCATCTAAATATCATTGGTGTGTAGAACGATTGTTAGTTGCTTTCATTTCCTATTTTCATAGACAGGTAAGTAAGATCTTTTAGACTTCGTATTCAGATCCGCAACTGAGTTCAGTCGTATTCTATTTCAATATTCTTTAAATTGGTTTCTTTCTATATGTTGTCAAAATCTTTGATACCAATCATAATTTGTGTGTATTTGCTGTGGAAGGATTAGATCTAGGTGAATCGGATCAGACTTGTTTTTGAGGAACGTCAATCGAACCCATGGTGAAAGGTGTGTGCAATTTTAAGGCCACATGGTCTCCTACATATGGCTGTGTGTAAGAGTATGCCCAAAGATCAATCACGAGATGGTTGTAATAACATACTTGGTTTATCATGTTTATTAATATAAGGCGTTGCCATTATTATTTCAGTTTCTTTTCTGTGTGCATAAATAAACTGTTTTATAATAATGTCCTGAGAATAATATGATTATTCTTAAAGATCCTTAGTCAAGTATTATTGTTGGCTAGGACAATAATAATGCATTAAGACTAACATGTAGTTGATTGATGATAAAGAGTTGTCATTGATATGGAGTGTCAGAATCAATGCATGAATATGCTTGTTAGAGAACAACATATTGGACTGACCCGCTATGAGTATGTTTCTTGGATTATTATGTAATTGTCACAACATTACTCATAGTGATTAATATGTATATGATCCTCATACTTGAGGTCATCTTTATCCCAACATCGTAAGTTGTATATTTTGATACAGTCAAACAAACACCATAACTGGTTGTTCTATAAAGACTGATGTTAGATATACCACAATCTATGTTGAGGGAAATAGTTGATCAATATAAGATAAGTCCCTCCTACATAATGGGAGTAATATCTCAGGCCACTTGATTGAGTGAGGCTAGAAATGCAAAGCCATGCTCAAATAAGTTGATATGAGATGTCATACTTATTTGTGTATCATAGTCTACTCAAGGTATCAAGAAACATGGGATGGACTATACAAGTGTGACTATTCCATGACTTGTGTCCATTTAAAAGATATAGGACTTAAGGATTAATGCATGAAAGGTTAATCACAAAAGGTTATGTCGAATCATGACTTCTTGTAACTTAGGTAGCATTGATGCATTGCTAGATGCCACTCATTGTTTGTAACATTAGAATCGTTCTAATATTACTACTAACGTTACAAGAACCTATAGGGTCACACCCTATGGTTGAAATGAACGAGGTAAAACATAGTTAGTATATTGCTTGGTTGTCACATGAATTAAATTAATTATAGAATTAATTTAATTGGGCAATCAAATTGTTGAACATACTATATGTGTACAAGGATGTTGTACACATAATCGAACATAATTTTATTGATATATGAATTTAGTTCAGTATATAAGTTTAAATAAATATAGTTTTATCAAATCTTTATTATAATTAATGTAATTATAATTTTTGATTAAACATTATTATATTTATTTGAATGATAATTATTATGTTCGGATTAATTTTAATGAATTAAAATTCGTTATAAATATATACCAATTAAGAGGAGTTATATATAGCAAGGGTAAAAACCTAAAAAGGATATATAAAAACTAGCAGAAAATATGCAAGGTGGTCTAGCAAACCGTTTAGCAAAATACTCTCTAAAAATAGTTTTTCGGGATTTCTACCGTTCATTGTCAATCGGGTGGACTACGTAGAGAGGCCGACACGGGGAAAAGGTTGCGGCTTGGTTCGATAGTGGTTCGGCATTCTGTTGCCTAGGCGTCTGTCTACTCAGATTGAAGTTTGATAATTTCAAACCTTTTTATCACCCCGATTCGTTCCTTACACATGGATCCTTGGTTTGGATCACCGGTTTTTTTTTTAATTTTTCGCTCCGCCTTGGAGGCACCGGTGTTCCAATAGTGTGGACCACACGACCATGTGCACTTGTAAATCATAAGGTAGTTCATGATCCACACGACCACAGTTTGTTACACGGCCAACCACATAGTCGTGTCCTTATTGTAGGGAATTTTATCGTTGCTGACACGACCTTAGGTTGTTACATGGCCTGGTCACACGCCTGTGTACCCTTTTTCCGCATGACCTCACGTTTCACAAGGCTTGGCCACGCAACTGTGTGATCTCTGTTTTGTAAATTTTCCCCACAATTTTGTGCTATGTTTAATTTATTCCCTATATCAGCCCCAACCTGTTTCTTGAGCTTTCGTAAACTCAATTATGTGTATGATTTGGGAAACTATTCATGTCTACTGTCACTGTATTTTTGATAAACTGTTACTGTTATTACTACTTTTGTATTACTGATTGCATGTTCAGCATGCCTACTTGTAACGCCCTGATTTATTAAAATTTGTTTTTATGAATTCCATAATAATTAAGTATCTGTGTCAGTGGTCAAGTGCCTTAATTTTGTGTTTGAGGTTTTGGGTTCGAATCTAGTTTGGGAAAATTTAATCATTTTTGAGTCCTAGCCTTGTCCTTGTTGGTTAGGCTTAAATAATATTTTCGGTCAACTCATATCAAAATGAGACTATTGGTGCAAGTGGTAAGGTGTTGGCTTGTATTGAGATCTTATAATCGAGTCTTGGCGTGAGAGAAATGTGAATATTTTAGCTTTTGTTAGTGGAGTTGCTGGATAGTAGAATTTGGATGTGTTTGAGTTGAATAAGAAGTTTGATAAGTTTTCAAAATAGGGTGGTTATTATCTTTTATTTTTTTATTTTTGGTTTCAAATTCAAAAGAGTGGGGTGGTTAGGCACGTTTCCTCTCTTTCCATATTTCATTCAACTTTTATTTTATTTGATGTTATCTTAATTAATTCTTTTATTTTCTTTCTTTCAAGCCTGCTAAACATCTTTCATCCATCCAATTTCCACGTTCTTTTTCTTTAATTCTGTTTAGCTTCCTTGTTGAGTTCTTATGCGTGGTTACTTGATTTTCTTTCTTTTTGTGTTCGATAAATTGCTTGGAGCATTAATTCTTGATATGTTGACTGCAAGTTGTGGTGGGTAAGCTTTCTTTTTTTTTTTCGTTCTTATAAGGTTATGGGTTGCAAATATTTTTAGATGATGGGGTTATAAACTTGTATTTTGGGGTTCAAATTAATTTCGGCATGTTTTTAAGGGAAGATATAGAGGTGATCGGTGCTCCTCTAGTGATTTAAGTGGCTTGTGGTTGCGGTTTATAGGCGGTAAGTGTAAGTGTGTATTGTTTGGGTTTGAGAGGCTAAGTTCACGATTAATTCGTGTTTTAGTTGTAAATCGTTACTAAATTAATCGTTGGGATACTATTTTTAGGTAATGGGAATCATGTGGTTGCGTTCGTATCGAAATCGAGCAGGTGTGTAACGAGAAACTCAAAAAACGGTGATCGGCAAAATTTGAAATTGGGGCTTGTCGACATTATACGGCCATGTGGTTGGCCGTGTGGTAGGCCGTGTGCAACACACGGTCGTGTGATAGATTGTGTGCGAGGTTGTGTGTGACACACGGGCTTGGCCATTTTGGGCCATGTGGGCCACACGGGCAAGGCCATTTTGGGCGTGTGAGCCCAATATTTGAAAATTTTCCCTAGGTTGTACATGTTGTCCCGATCTTACATGTCGTATAAGCCCTAAAGCATGAAATCTATCACTTTGTTAGATTTAATTTAACGTAAATAACATCTGTATGAATATTATGTAATATGATATGTATGATCTATTTGGTAATGTCTAAGCATGTGTAATATCTATTATATGAGCATGCATGATATATTAATTTTGATATCTGTTATTACTGTCTGTATTTGGTTATGGGGCGGGATATGTGTTACGTGGAGGAAGTATTCTGTGTGAGGCGATATCTCGCCAACATACTGGCAGCATTGCTGCGATTATTCTAAAAAGTGTCGTATGGACACAATTTGGTTTGTAGGGCTGGGTGAGTGTTTTATACCTCACGTGGTGTGTTAGGATGGTTGGAGTTGGTGTGTACAGGATGGGGGTTGGACTATGCATATCTGTATCTATATGATTTTGTTATAAATCTGATTCTGTAAAAGATTTATGTCTGTATCTGTTCTGTCATGCGATTAAATCTGAATTTATGTTTCTGTTGAGTTACACACAGAGTTTTATAACTTACTTTTTATTTGTCTGCTACTTTCAGGTAATCCTCAGATTTAGACGGGTCGGTGCGATGGGAGCTTGGATATGCCACGACTGCGTAAAACATTATTTACATAATTTGCTTAATTAAGATTTTGGTTATGAAAGTTTTGTAATTTTGTAATTTTGGGACTTTTTGGACATTTGGGTTTTTAATTTTGATTTTGATTTTAATTTGGGATATCTTGAGATGACGTTTGATAAAATGATCTTCAAAAACAACTATTTTTCTGCAATCAACTATTTTAGAGGAAATGAACTCAATTTGTCAAAATAAAACGATTTAGGCACTTCCGCTGCAAATTATTTGATTTACTTGAAAATGTAAACAATTGACTGTTTTAACTAATAAGTATAACAACACATTTTTTTTAAATAAGTGGACTCTTTTAGTAACAAAAATATAAGATGTTTTCAATATGATAAGGTCTAATTTATGATTCTTCTTCGTAACAGTCCCAGAATCGGCCATAACATCTAGGCCGGGTTTGGGGTGCTACACTTAGTGGTATCAAAGTGAAGTTGCAAAACTCAGGCTGTGAATTTTGGGTTCAAAATTTGTAAAAACTGTATTTTTGAGTAAATTTTATTTTTGAAATCTAAAAAGTAAGTTTGTGGTATACCGAGTCTCCGACGCCAATCCTGTAAGTACTTCTAACTTAGATATACCTTAGTTAGAAAACTCTGAAACGATTAAAACTACATTGAATTAGATAGAGACTGAAAACTTTTAAAGCTATTGAAACTTTTGATAATTATTTGAAGCATAAAATACTTGCTAATGAACACTAAAACTGATGCATAAAACTCTATAATGTAGATAAACATTAGTGGTTATCCACAAATTATTGGCAGTTAATCTGTAATCTTTTTATCTAAAATTTATTGGTGGTTTACCCATAAATTTCACTAGCAGTTCATCTGCAATTACTGGTGGTTTATCCATAATGCGATGTGTAGGAATGATGAGTCATGGGGAACTCTTATTGTGGTGTGTAGCGAAGAATCGGTAGGAACATTTTCTGAAATAATTGAGCTCCATTGACATTCAAAAGAATGCCCAAGTAAATTGTCAAACTCTATTTTTCTATATGATTGTTGTTGAAACCTCTTTTTAATAAAAACGGGATATTTAAAAAAAAGGAGTCACCACCAACCTTTTTGGTGTGATTGGATCACCTTATAAAATATTTTGGTCTACGAAGTTATGAGAAAATGGGTTCGGGAGTCGATTACGTACGAGGAAGGATTAGCACCCTCGCAACGCCCAAAATTGGTACAAAATTGAATAATTTTGTCTTAATGTCAAAAGTTTGAAAGAATTTAGAAATAAGATCTTTTTTAAAACCATAATAATTCGAGTGAAAGAAAAATCAAGATTCATTCGCTTCAAAAGAGTATAAACATCACATCCAGCATGATTGGACACGATATCTTTAAACTTTCGTAATTGAAATCATCTTGTGATTTATGAAACTCATTTAGAAGGATATTTTAGACATTTAGACAAAAGGAAAATCGTAACCCAGCATGTTAGGGCACTACTTCCCAAATTCCTAAATACCAAAAAACATTGCCTCACTTTTTAAAATTCTTTTGAATTATATGGGATATGATTTTTTTGAAAGTAATGATGTATTTTACATATTACAAGAAATCAATACTAAATAAACCTAGCTACATAATACATGCTTCATCATTTCATGTGAATATAGTATAGAAAATGATAAATAATGACATCACTCACATACTATATTAGTATTTCATGCATATATAATCTTAAAAAACGTAAATGTACATACATTATCATTCCATGAAAAATACAACGTGACGAATAATAAATAGAACTATATAGCTATATAATATATATGTGCAACAATAGTTCATGCAAATGTATAAAAATGACAAATAATATAATAATAACAAATAATTTACGAGATGAGATTATTATATCACAACAACATCAATTAGATATAAAAAAAACTAAAATGAACAAACAAATTATATACATAAAAGGATAAAATCTAAATATAGTTTACAAAGAATAAATGAAAAAAATATCTAAAGCAGTAAATAATAAAGGAAAATTTTAAACAATGGTTAATATATATATATATATATATATATATATAAATGTATTGTATAATTTAATATATTTAATATATATTTATAAAAGGTATTAATATATTACATGGGAACAAAATTTCACATTAAATTTTAAAATATTACATATTAGATTTTAAACAATAATATATATAAAAATGTAATTTTACAAAAAATTTTAATAATAAATGGTTTATAATAAAATGATATATAAATAATATAATAAACAATAAAATAATATAATATGTAATAATTTACATATAAATATAATAAAATAAATAATATGTAAAGTATTTAATAAATAAATTATGCAAAAATATTTAAAAGGATTAGAGTTAAATAAACTAAAGTTCTAGAGCTAAATTTAAAAAAACAAAAAAAAATTTAGGTCTAATTAGAACGCGCACAAAACCTTGAGGGACTTACTGAACAATTTGCCCTAATCTCGAAACGGCGTCGTTCACAAAACGAGCCTTATACTGGTAGGTGGGACTAAATTGAAACAAGAATAAAGAAGCCAGGGCCAAATTAAAGTATAAAATTTAAAATTAAACGAAATTAAAAAAATAGAAAAAAGGGGAAGGGTTCAAACAACTATTTGCCCATTTACCAAAAACACGTGGATCCTTTCCGGGTCTCAGGTCAACACGCGGATTCTCGGCCTTTAAACGACGCCGTTTTGCAGCTTATTATTTTAAGCGAAACGACATCATTTTCATATGGCTATATAAGCCAAATTTTAACCTAAAATTTCATTTCTAACTCGATTTAAAAAAAAACCAAAGAATCCTCTGGAAGAGGATTGAGAACCAGCTCTCGAAGCTCTGCCGAGCCACCGTCCAGAGGCTTACACGCGCCTATGCGCCACCGTCAATACCGCCTCTTATGGCGTCCGAAAACTGGAAAACTTCGGTTTTTTTCGCAAAGGTCAATCCCTTTTCCCTTATTTTCGATACTTATATATATATATTTATGGAGAAAAAAATAGAAAAGCAGAATAATCACCTCTGTTCTGTCAACTATTTTTGTCTCTTTTATTGCAAATATTTGTATATAACTGTGCTCTTTTTATTGAATCTGTGTGTATATTAAAAATTTTCGTATTACATTATTCTTGATTCGGGCTTTTATAGCCACTGAAAACAAATCTACAATCATTGATTTTATTTTCTTGCCATATTTGCATTCGTCTCTGCTGTTCTTCTGTCCTTTTTTGCAGGTACCATCGAGGATCTCACGGCGAGGAGTATGCTGGCGTTGATTTGTGCGTCGATTACGGCGCGATATGTGACGGTTAGGATGCTTACGGCGCCTAGGGTTTCTGAAACCCTAGGTCTTTCTGTCTTCTGTTAACAAATTGGGCCACTTGGGCCCTGTGTATTTTGGGTTTAACAAATTTTGGGCGCCATTTGGGTATCTGGGTTACAGTACGGGCTTGGGTGTAACCGGGTATAGGGTTAATGGATTTTGGGCTGACCGAGTTTTGGGCTTTGTAAATGGACTGTAAATGGACCTTATTATTTAATAAATTTTTGTTTTTATTTATTTTAAGGGCCCGGGTAAATTTGGGATATTACAATTGTGATTGTTCTAATAACGATAATTATATGGCATGTCTATTGTTTTGCTCTGATTTTCTTGTGTTTTGAGTCACATTGAGCTTAACCTCACCCCTTTAGTATCCTTCTTTACAGGTAACCTACAAGGTTAGGACATAGGCCTGGCATGCGAAGGTCTCAGCTCAAATTATTTTCGTTAAAAGTATTTTAGGCATAATATTATAACTTTTGTTATTTGGGAACTGTATTATTTTATTTGAGCTGTGGCATGAGATTAAGTTTTGGGTTAATTTTGGCATGCATGGAATTTAAGTTGTTTAGACTTATGAAACTTTGGAATTGAATTAGAGATGCATGAAATCTAGTTTTCATTAAAAGTATGTTGAATATCACTTTTCCGGTGTGATATTCTATAAATGAAATTTTTGAAAAGGAAATTAATTGGAAATCAACTAAGTTTT
This sequence comes from Gossypium anomalum, assembly GCA_025698475.1. NCBI lineage: Eukaryota > Viridiplantae > Streptophyta > Magnoliopsida > Malvales > Malvaceae > Gossypium > Gossypium anomalum. Next base: position 68,341,506 of record CM046964.1, read on the forward strand.
AAAAAACAGTCACTATTACAAGGAAAATGTTAAAATCAATCGGTTTTTGAAACTCGTAAGTTCTTGTAAAAAAGAGATATGGTGCTAAGTTTTTCTTCAAAGGTAAATAAATGTTTTAAAAAGGCTGTTATAAAAACTTTGGTAATTTTACGGGGCCATCCCGATGGCTTACATAGCCTTCAGAATCCGACTGTAATGTCTAGGCCGAGTTAGGGAGGTTATATTTCTAACCAAAACTTTTAGCTTTTAAAATAAAGGCATTCCACATATATTAATTTTTATTTATGGTTGAAATTATCTAATTTGGTACATAATCCTTTTTGTTTATATTTTTAAGAAGTTAGTGTTAGAAATTAACTAAATACCATTAAGAATAATAGAAAATACAAAATTTAAAAATTTAAAAATATAATATATAATAAAATTATTTAAATAATTTAATAGTTGTAATTATTTTCACTTTGACCATCATAATTTTACGGGCATGTGCTTAGCCCGTGTAGGAATGGCCAGGCCGTGTGGATCCTAAAAGTAGCTTGTTTTGTCTGATTTTCGCCCGTTTTCTTCTCCTTTTGCTCCTTTATGCTCTCCTAAGTATAGAAAGATGAAATTAAAGGATTAAGAGCATCAAATTCACTAAATTAAATAATAAATCATCAAAAAAATACATCAAGAATGGGATTAAAATATGTTACTTTTATGGCTTATCAGATATATATGTTCTCGACTTTGAATGGTGCAGACCATCTCGACTTTATTTTGCCAGGATATTGTTTAAGTCTAGAATTAAAGTGCAAGACTTGTTGTCCAAGTACAAATTGTTGTGGCAAAATTTTCTTGTCATGCCAGTGCTTTGTATTCTCTTTGTACAGTCTCACATTCTCATAAGCTTGAGCTCGAAATTCATCCATCTCATTAAGCTCCATTAGGCGATGAGTGGTAGCAACACCCCAGTCCATGTTTAGTTTTTTGATTGCCCAAAATACTTTGTGTTCTAGCTCAACTGGAAAATGACATGGTTTACCATAGAGAAGCTTGAAAGGTGACATTCCCAACGGTGTCTTGAAAGTTGTGTGATAAGTCGAAAAAGCTTCATCCAACCTTACTGACCAATCCTTGCGGTTGGGATTGAAAACTTTCCTCCAAAATCTACTTGATTTCTCTGTTGGAAAATTCAGTTTGTCCATTTGTTTGAGGGTGGTATGCCGTGGTAATTTTAGGTTTAACCCCATATAAGTTCAGAGTGTTAGCGACTAATCTACAATCAAAATGTGAGCCTTCATAACTAATTAAACACGAGGGGTACCAAACTTGGTAAAAATATATGTGTGCAAGAATCTTAGAATTGATTTGGCATCATTTGAAAGTAAAGCCACAACTTTAACCCATTTGGAGACATAATCCACTGCGACAAGAATGTAGATTTTTCCCTAGGATGGCGGGAATGGACCCATGAAATCAATTCCCCAAACATCAAATAATTCCACCTCTAAAATATTTTACAGCAGCATTTCGTGTCTTCTTGATAAGTTACCAGTTCTTTGACAATGATTACAGTTTTGAAAGAACTCATTAGCATATTTAAACATGATGGGCCAAGAAAAACAAGATTGGAGAACTTTTGAAGTAGTAGTTCGCATGCTTCCAAAATGTCCACCATAAGGTGAAAAATGACAGTGATGCAGGATACTTTGAAACTCATCATCTGGAATGCATCTCCAAATTACTTGATCTGCACACTACTTGAATAGAAATGACTCGTCCTAGTAATATTGCTTGACATCGTGAAGGAATTTCCTTTGTCCTTGATGATTGAGTGTAAATGGCAGTAACCCAGTGACTAAAAAGTTAACAATATCAGCATAACATGGCAATGCCATAGCCAACAATATCTGCTCAACAGGGAGTTCGTCTTTAACCATTTGACCATCATTATACTTATTCCCTGATTCCAGTCATGACAAGCGATCAACCACTTGGTTTTCAGTGCCTTTCCTATCTTTGATTTCTAAATCAAATTCTTGCAGCAACAGTATCTATCTAATGAGTTTAGGTCTGGCCTCTTTTTTTGTTACCAAATATTTGATGGTGGAATGGTCTATATAAACTGACTCTGGTGCCCACTAAATAAGCTTTGAATTTTTTAACGACAAACACCACTACAAACCATTCTTTCTCTGTGGTAGTGTAAATGAGTTGTGAATCTATTAGTGTGCAACTGGCATAATATATAGCATGAAACATCTTGGCTTTTCTTCGCCCCAACAACACTTGCATCATATTAGTTCAAATGGTAGAGCCCAGTTTTGTGCAATGACTATAGATGCTATAATTAATCGCTCATTTAACTCTTTAAACACCTTTGAGCATAACTCATCAAAATGAAATGGTCTGTTTTGCTCCAGAAATTAAGAAAGAGGCTTTGTTATTTTAGAAAAAACCTTGATAAAGCAACGGTAAAATCCAACATGATCAAGGAAGCTTCTGATTTCTTTCACTAAAGTGGGTGGTGGAAACTTTTCAACGACTTCTATTTTTGCTTTGTCGATGACAATTCCTCGCTGTGAAATCTTTTGGCCCAAAACAATGCCTTCACAAACCATGAAGTGGCATTTTTCCCAATTCAGCACTAGCTTTGTTTCTTGACATCAGCAAAGTACTAACTCCAAATTTTTTAGGAAATCTTCAAAAGTGTTGCCAATCACTTAGAAATCATCCATGAATACTTCAAAGAACTTCTCCACCATGTCAAAAAATATTGCCATCATGCAATGTTGGAAGGTTGTCGGGGCATTACATAACCCAAGTAGCATTCATCTGGAAGCAAATGTTCCATACGGATAGGTGAATGTAGTCTTTTCTTGATTAGTAGGAGATATGGGAATTTGGTTGTACCCTGAGTAGCCATCTAAAAAATAGTAGAAGGATTTTCTTTCTAGTCTGTCCAGCATTTGATCCATAAAAGGCAGAGGAAAATGGTCATTCTTCGTTGCTTTATTGAGCTTTTGATAGTCCATACAAACTTTCCAACCTGTGACAGTACGTGTGGGAACGATTTCATTGTTATCACTATGACTCCTCCTCTTTTGGGTACACACTAAACAAGGCTCACCCAAGAACTATCAGAAATCAAGTATAACATTCTAGCATCCAACCATTTGATATTCCAGCATCCAACCATTTGATAATCTCCTTCTTAAATACTTTTTTCATGAAAGGATTCAGTCTCCTTTGTTGTTCAATAGATTTGCCATAGCAATCTTCAAGTATTGTTTTGTGCATGCAGATTGCTGGGCTAATTCCTTTGATATCCGCAATTGACCATCTTAAAGCTTTCTTGGATTTTTTTAAGACCTTCAGTAATTACATCTTCTGGTCTGTTGTAAGCTTGGAAGAAATAACTACAGGTAGTGTATCGTTGTCTCCCAAATAAGCATACTTCAAATGCACTGGTAATGGCTTCAAATCCGGCTTCAAATCTAGCACAGGTGGATCTTCTAATGGTGAGCGAAGAGGGTTGAAAGAGTGACTTGATAAGTCTAATGATTCAAAGCTTCTTCTGTATCCATTTTCAAATTACTGAATTTCTATTAGTTCTCCAGATTCTTTATTCAACTTTGTTTCATTTAATTTTACAGAGTCTACATCAGAATTGTGGTGCATATGTCCCACAAACTCTTCCTGGATTACAATGTCAACAAATTCTACAGCATGACATTCTTCATCCGGGTCTGCACACTTTAAAACATCAAACACATTAAATGTCAACTGCTGATCATTAATTCTCATTGTTAACTCACCTTTCTGTATATCAATCAATGTTCTACTAGTTGCTAACAAAGATTGTCCAAGTATTATAGGTACCTCTTTATCTACTTCACATTCTAGAATAATAAAATATGCTGGAAAGATGAACTTGTCAACTCTTATTAGTACATCTTCAATTTTAACTTTTGGATGGACATATGATCTATTAGCTTGTTGTAGTGTGACTATAGTAGGTCTTGCCTTTCCTATCCCAAGTCGAGCATGGTATACTGAAACTCCCTGGATCTTTTAATTTATGTGGTAGACTATTTTTCAGCATTGCTATGCACTCTTCAGTAAGTGAGACAATTTTGAACTCCCCTAACCTTCTCTTATGGGATAGGATATCTTTCATGAATTTCACATAATTAGACATTTCATCTAATGCTTCTACCACAGGTATGTTAATGTGTAATTGCTTCAAAACCTGAGCATCTTGTTTCGACTTTTGGAAACACTAGGGAAAAGATGGTGGTGGCCATTCTTCCATTTGTTGAGGTTGTCTTGCCATGACAATTGTATTGGCTCTGCAAGATGAATTTGCTTCTGTATGCTTTTTTTTACTCCCATCTTTTGTATTTTATTCCACTTCTAGTTCGAATGTTCTGCTTCGAGGAACTTTTGAACTTTTTATCATTAGAAAGTTTTGTATTTACAACTCCTAGCAGCTGAGTGCCACTCCGGAGTGTTATGGCTTTACATTGTTCCTTTCCTTGAGATTGAGAACTTTTTGTGTCACTAGGCAATGCTCCTTGTTGTCTGGAACTTAATGCAGCGATAATTTGTCCCACTTGATTCTTTAGAGCTCTTAAAGAAGCGGTCTGGCTCTAAATAATTGCATCATTCTTATCCATATACTTTTTTAATAGAGCTTCCATAACTGATATTGAAGATGACGAACTTTGTTGAACATTTTTCTGCGACATTGGTTGACTGTGTCCAGGTGGTACACCAGCCACATTTTGTCTATTAACAATGTTGGCATTTCCCATTCCTTGATTATTTCAGGTGAAATTTGGATGTTGTTTTCACCCTAAATTGTAGGTGTTGGAGTAAAAATTATTGTTGCTACGATTAAAATTTCCCATGTAATATGTAGAGGCAGGATTGGATGGGCATTTATCAAAAACATGATCTTCTCCATAGTATACAGATGCTAGTGCTACAACCTTTATCTCCTGTACTATAGAGGGTCTTTTCATAGTTTTAATCATATTTGTTAAAGATGATACCTGAGCTATTAACAATGTAATCGCATCAAGTTCCATTGCTCCAACAACTCTTCTACCAATACCAACTCTGGTAATGGGGCACTGATAATCATTATTTTCTATTCTTTCTACAATTTCGTAAGTAGGATTTTTCAAGCAACGTCCCATTAGTAGATGTATCCACCACTATTCGTGTATGAGCGTTTAATCAATTGTAGAACATTTCCATTTATGTCCAATGCTGAAAACCATGCATCAGGCATCTTCTAATTAATTCCTTAAAATGCTCTCAGGCTTTGTATAATGTCTTATCTTCAGATTGCTTAAACGATGTAGTGCCATTACTAAGCTTGGCATTCATGTTGGGAGGATTGTACCTAAGTAGAAATCTCTGACACAGTTCATTCCAAGATGCACCGTACCTAATGGTAATGCATTCAACCATGATCTGGCATGATCTCGCAATGAATAAGGGAATAATTCTAATCTAATGGCATCTTCAAGAACACCCTGCTGCATGAATGAGTTAGAGACTTCAAGAAAAGTTTCAAGTGCAACCTGGGATCTTCAGTCGGTAAACCACTAAACTACCCTACCATCTACAACATCTGAAACACTACTATTTTTAATTCAAAGTGTTGAGTTTGAATATGTGGCCTAACAATTCCTGGACTTAGATCACCCAAAATAGGCATTACATGTTCTCTGATGGGTCTGTCTCTGTCATCTATGATTCAAAGAATATCAGCATTCCTTTCATTCTAAAGTACCTGATCTTCTTTGATTGGATGATTTATAACCCTATCCATTTCTCTTAACTCTTTTCTTCTTCTCGTTAATGTCCTTTCAATTTTATGATTAAAATAGTATTCTGTATCCTCTTGAATACTTCTTCTCATGCACTAATAAAAACCTCAAAAATAAAATAAAATACTAATTAATTGTTCTAACAAAAATAACAAGAATAATAACAAATCAACTTTTCACCAATGGTGCTGATCCCTGGCAACGGCGCCAAAAACTTGTTATGTGTAAATAACTAATGCAATTGTGCAAGTGTACACATCATTCAAGTAATAAAGTGATAAGTAAGTATCGTCTCCACAGGGATAAAAAATTGGTAAGAAATTGAGTAAGTTATTATAATCCTATTGATTATACTAAATAACAAGAAATAATCTCAAAGTGAATAGGATGCTTCTATAATGAATTAATGTAATTAAATGCTAAAAACAAAGAATTGATATGGAAAACAAAAAGTAGTGGTAAATTACAGAGAAAAGCAAGAATAATTCTATTACTTAATGAATAGGGTTGGAATTATTTAGATGAAATGCTCGTATCAAAGTAATGCCATGGAAAAATATTGTCCAATCAATTGCTCAGAGAGTCACCACTATAACCTTCCTGTTTCGGTAGGTAGATCCTAAGCTAAAAATTTGAGATATTGTATGTCTACAGAACTCCAAATTAATAACTGCAATGAACGTTCTTCTCTGTATAACTTGCAACATCTATATCTAGAGTGCTACAAATATTCTATCGAGCATTCACCTGCATCAAACAATTCAAGATCCAATATATTTAACCTTTTCAAAATAAAAAATACATCTAAGAACACATCACATAATCAACTATGTCTAGTGTTTGCATACATGTATTTAAAATAAGCATAAATAAAATGAAATAGTGATATAGACAATCTCAAATTACGGGCATTAAAGATGATAAAACATTCACCCCAATAACTCCAACCCAAAAAGGATTTAGTTCATGGGTGCAAAAGTTAACACCAAATTAAAATCATTCATCAACATTGAAACAAGTTTGAATAACATAAATCAGGAAAACAAAGGCAGAAATTGCTCGATTTCTTGCCACACTTTGCCACACTTTAGCTTCTCTTTTACCTTCCGATTGTATGCGAACCCAGGTTAGATGTCTCTTCCTCTTCTTCACGTTTGTATTATGCTCTATGTAGCTACTACTCTTTCTTTCTCTGGAATTCTCCAATGGAGTTCTTCTTTGCGCAGAAAGAGGATTGCTATCACCAATCTCTTTCTCATGCTGACTTATTCTCCATTTTTCTCCTTCTCTCTCTTTCTTTTATTGGGTAGATCCGTCCCACCTCAGCACACATTTTTCATTCCTCTTTTCAGGTTGGTTTTTTGGTACACGCACAATTGGTTGAGAATGACGTGCATAAAGTGCCGACTCATCTTCCTAGAATTACCATGGCAATTTTGGTGGCAATAAACCTCACCATTTGCCACGACAATGTTTCACTTCCCTTATTTTCCCTCTTCATCTTCTTCCTCTTCTTACACCTATGTTCACACAAAACCACACCTTTCCTCTCTAAGTGATCAAAGTAACAAATAATGACCATTATATTGCAATCCAAGCTTTACTATGCAATGTTCTAAAAATATCCTAAAAATGCAAATGTATTCACTTAATTACAACCACTTAATTCCATTTAGAGGCCTTAATTATAACTCTTTTCAAGAGTGATCATCCACTCAGTGATCATCTCTTTGACCCACTTAGAGATTTAAATAGATGGGATCCATCAACACTTGTACTTCTAGGTGACTATTGTGGAGTTGCATGTTCCAACAACTAAGTCACTAGCCAATGTCTATTTCAAATATAACATGGTAGTCCACTTAGTGATCATCTCGCTTACCCACTTGTAGCTTTAAACAAATGGGATTCATCAACTTCTATAGTTACATACAACTAGTGTAGAGTTTCATGTTCTGAAAACTAAGTCACTAAACTATTTCTAGCTCAATTATCACTTGGTAGTCCACTCAGTGATCGTCTCTTTGACCCACTCAGAGCTTTAAATGGATGGGATCCATTAACACTTTTAGTTCTATGCGATTAGTATAGAGTTGCATGTTCCAAAACTAAGTTACTAAGCTATGTCTACCTCAACTATAACTCGGTAGTGCAATCAATGATTGTCTCTCTGGCCTCAAGCACCTTACCAACCTTAGCCTTGTTTCCAATGCCTTCAAAAACGCCATACCTTCCACTCTTTCCCAATGCAAAGCTAGTAGCCACTATTTTCTTGTAATACAACTCACTCCCCCAAATACTACCATCCAAGATAAGTAATCTCACTGAGTTGGCCACTTTAAATTTAGCTCAAAATCATTTATCTGGCCAAATCTCATGAGAAAATAAAATAAAATAAAATAAATAACACACAAATTTTACGTGAAAACCTTTTCGGGGAAAAAACCATGGGCAGAGTAGAAGAAAATTCACTATGTCGAATTCAAATAATTATAAGAGGAATAGACTATGTCTATTTATAGGCATGTAAAGCCATATTCTAGTAAGATTCAAACACCTTATTCTAATGAATATCAAATAGATGGAATTTAATAAGGTTTAAAAAACCTTATTCTAAAATAAAATAAAAAAAGTGTAATTTTATATGGATTTTTCTTTTATTTTATTTTACCACTGTATTTTATTTAAATAAGGATTCAGGTCACTTAATTCTAACAATCTCCACATTGACAAAAATTCTCAATGAACAAGTTCTTCATCGTGAACTCTCAAAGAACAAGTTCTCCACCTCTTCCACAAAACCCCTTAAGGGTTTAACTTTAACAATGAACACCAACCAAGTCTAAGCAATGCTGGAACTTGATTATAGGAAGTGGCTTAGTCATCATATCTGCAGGATTTTCATGAGTACTAATTTTGCTCAAAACAATATCACCACGAGCAATAATATTACGAACAAAATAATACCTAACATCAATGTGTTTTGTTCTCTCATGAAACATTTGATCTTTTGTAAGAAAGATGGCACCCTGACTGTCACAAAATATTGTGCTGATTTGGAGGTCTTCATTGAGTTCACTAAAGAGTCCCTTAAACCAAATAGCTTCTTTACAAGCCTCAGTAATCGCCATGTACTCAGTTTCAGTGGTAGACAAAGCGACTGTAGTTTACAAAGTGGCTTTCCAACTTATTGCACAACCTCTGATTGTAAAGACATAACCTGTGAGAGATCTTCTTCTATCAAGGTCTCCAACAAAATCAGCATCAACATACCCAATGACTCCATCTTTAGTTCTTCCAAATTGGAAGCAAACATCAATAGTACCTCGTAAGTATCTTAAAATCCATTGAACTGCTTTCCAGTGTTTTTTATCGGGATTCACCATATATCTGCTAACTGCACTAATTGCATATGATAAATCTGGACGTGAACAAACCATAGCATGCATGAGAGATCCAACTGCACTAGAGTATGGAACATGTGACATGTACTCAATCTCATCATCTGATTGTGGAGACAAAGCCGATGAAAGTCTGAAATGGGCTACTAAAGGAGTACTAACAGGCTTAGCACTCTGCATATTGAACCTGCAAAGAACTTTCTCAATATAACCCTTCTGACTTAGGTACAATTTACTTGCTTTTCTATATCTGAGAATCTCAATACCAAGTATCTTTTTTGCTGGTCCCAAATCTTTCATCTCAAATTCTTCACTTAGTTGGGCTTTGACCTTTCTTATCTCTCATTTATCTTTTGCTGCTATCAACATGTCATCAACGTAAAGAAGTAGATACACAAAAGAACCATCACTGTTTTTCTTAAAGTAAACACAACTGTCAAAAATACTTCTTTTGAAATCATGAGAAGTCATAAAGGAATCAAACCTCTTGTACCACGCTTGCCTTGAAATTTGTTTTCAAAATCAGTAAAGGGACTTTTTCAGTAAGCAAACATTGTCCTCTTTTTCTGAGACTGTAAAACCCTCTGGTTGTTGCATGTAAATATCCTCCTCAAGTTCTCTATGCAAAAATGTGGTTTTTACATCTAACTGCTCAAGCTCCAAATCATGCATGGCCACAATACCAAGCAAAGCTCGAATCGAACTATGCTTCACAACTGGGGAGAACACATCGGTGAAGTCCACTCTTGGAATTTGACTATAACCCTCTGCAACAAGCCTTACTTTATATCTGGGTTCTTCAACTCCTTGAGTCCATTCTTTCTTTTTAAACTCCTATTTACAACGAACACTCTTCTTACATTTAGGAAGTTTCACAAGATTCCATGTTTTGTTTTTGTGGAGTGATTCCATCTCCTCTTGCATAACAAACATCCATTTTTCTGAGTCTTCACAGCTAATCACCTCAGAATAATTAGATGGATCTTGATTTGCAACTATATCTTCAGCCACATTTAAAGCATAAGCAACTAGATCAGCCTCAGCATACTTCTTTAGAGGTTTAATTTCTCTTCTAGTTCTGTTTTTGGCGATAGAGTATTACGGCGAAGAAGCAACTCTATTATCAATTTTTGTACTAGCTTGAGGAGTCGACTCTGTATTAATCTGATGCTTCACCTGCTTTTGATTTTCTTTATTGGAAGAGTCTTTAAGAGATAAGTTAGGTAGCATAGCAGTTTCATTAAAAACAACATCTCTGCTAATCACAACTTTTCTATTTTCAGGACACCATAACTTATACCCTTCTACACCAGCTTTATAACCAAGAAAAACACATTTAATGGATCTCGGTTCCAATTTTCCATTATCAACATGGGCATACGCAGGACACCCAAAGATCTTTAAATCAGAATAATTAGCAGGATTACCAGACCATACCTCTTGTGGAGTCTTTTTCTCAATGGTAACAAATGGAATCGATTGATCAAAAAACATGCAGTAGAGGCTGCTTCTGCCCAAAATAACTTTGGTAAGTTGGCATTTGACAACATACATTGAACCTTCTCCATGATCATTCTGTTCATTCGTTCTGCAACGCCGTTTTGCTGTGGAGTATGACAAACTGTCAAGTGTCTCATGATCCCTTCTGACTTGCACAATCTATTAAACTCATCAGAATAGAACTCTAAGCCATTGTCTGTATGGAGGTATTTTATTTGTTTTCCCATCTATTTTTCAATCATAATTTTCCAACACTTAAATGCAGAAAACACATCGCTTTTCTGCTTCAGGAAGAACGCCCAAATTTTTCTGGAAAAATCATCAATAAAGGTTAGCATATAATTAGCTCCACCTCTCGAAGGCACTTTGGATGGCCCCCACAGATCAGAATGAATATACTCCAATGTTCCCTTCGTGTTATGGATTCCTCTGGTGAATTGAACTCTCTTTTGCTTCCCAAAAACACAGTGCTCACAGAAATTTAGTTTGCAAATTCCTTGCCCATCAAGAAGTACTCTTTTGCTTAATTCTACCATGCCATTCTCATTCATATGACCTAGGTGCATATGCCAAAGTTTAGTAATATTATCATTTGACAAGGGAGAGGAAGAGACAAGTGCATCACCAGTAATAGTAGAACCCTACAAAAAATATAACTTGGCAGTCTTTCTTTGCGCTTTCATCACAACAAGGGAACCTTTGGAAATCTTTAAAACCTCACTTTTAGCTGGGTATCTGTACCCTTTTGAATCAAGAATACTCAACGAAATTAAATTTCTCTTCAATTCTGGAACATTTCGTACATCACTAAGTGTTCTGACAACTCCATCAAACATCTTAACTTTAATTGTTCCAACACCTGCGATTTTACATGAAGCATTATTTCCCATCAAAACAACACCTTCAGACACTATTTCGTGAGTTGTAAACCAATCCCGATTGAGACTCATGTGGAAGGTGCAGCCTAAATTAAGTATCCACTCTTCGCTTACTTTAGAATCATTGACAGAAGAGACTAGAAGTTCACCGTTGCTGTAGTCTTCTACAACATCAGCTTCACCAGAATTTTCTGGTTGTTTTCCCTTTTGATTCGCAGCCTCCCTTTTAATCTTGTTCTGTAGCTTATAGCACTCAGATTTAGTGTGCCCTTTCTTCTTGCAGAAGTTACAAGTTTTACCTCTGTTTGAAGACTTCGATCTACCCTTAGATTTACCGCGAGGATTCTGTTCCTGTGTCCTTCTACGATCATTATCAGCATTCTGATCTTGTCTCCCACAAGCAATGAGACTCTCTCCCTGGGAGTCGGGTTTAACCACAAGATGATTCATCTTATCATACGAGGTCAAAGAATCATAAACCTCATCAACTGTGAGAGACTCGCAGCTATATAAAATAGTGTCTCTAAAGGTTGAATAAGACGGGGGCAACGAACAAAGTAGAATCAACCCTAGATCTTCCTTATCATATTAAACCTCCATGGCCTCCAAGTTTGAGAGAATTTCTTTAAACACTGTTAAGTGTTCGTGTATAGATGCACATTCCTCCAAAAGATGAGCATAAAGACGCTGCTTCATATGCAACTTGCTTGTTAGAGTTTTCGACATACATATTTGTTCTAGCCTCTTCCATAATGCAGAGACGATCTTCTCTTTCATCACATCCTGCAAAATTTCGTTGGACAAATGCAGATGTAATTATGTTAAAGCCTTTCAATCCTTACGCTTCTTCTCTTCATCTGTTAATGTCGAAGGTATCTTATCTATCCCTAGCAAGGCATCCTCCAGATCCATCTACGCAAGAACTGCTTGCATCTTAATCTGCCACAACGCAAATCTGGTGTTGCGATCCAACAGCGGAATTTCATACTTCAAAGACGTCATTACCGTGATCGAGATGAACAACCCCGTAAGCTCGGATACCAATTTGAGAAAATAAAATAAAATAAAATAAAATAAAGAACACACAAATTTTATGTGGAAACCCTTTTGGGAAAAAAACCACTGGCAGAGGAGAAAAAAATTCACTATGTCAAATTCAAATAATTACAAGAGGAATAGACTATGTCTATTTATAGGCTTGTAAAGCCATATTCTAGTAAGACTCAAACATCTTATTCTAATCAATATCAAATAGATAGAATTTAATAAGGTTTAAAAGACCTTATTCTAAAATAAAATAAAAGAAGAGTAATTCTATATGGATTCTTTTTTTTTATTTTACCACTATATTTTATTTAAATAAGGATTCGGGTTACTTAATTCTAACATCTCAAGATATCTCCCATGAAATATCCAATACCTTAATCTTTCTTAAAACTCATTTTCGGGTTCAATTCTTAGAAGCATAAGGGGACTCAGTCTCTAGCTCCACAACTAATGGACTCAAATCTTCTAGTACCTTTGTATTATTTAATAGATGACTTATGCATGCATGGTTCATTTACTTGAGTTTATAAGTTCATGGTTTTACATGGGGGTTTTCTTATTCTTCACGTTTGTTTCTATATCAATTGAATACTTGAGCTTGGCTATCCTTTTTGTAACTGAATGGTGGGTTATTATAGGTTGTTATTGGTATATAAGAGTTGATTGAGTCAAATCAAGAAAGCAAAGTATGTGGTAAAGTTTTTTTTAATAGAAGAAATAATCATGACTCTATTTCTTCATCTTGGTTTCCCATTTATCTTTCTTTTGTTTTTTTTTTTTTCATTTTGATTCTCAGGTTTAATGAGTTGATTTCATTTATATCAATTTGCATATTTTGAGTCGTATAATTTTGGGCCACATAATTTTATTTATAAATATAAACAATAATTAATAATTAATAATGGAAATTAATTGATATAGTTACAAAGATCCAAGTAAGATGCAAGAAATATCAAAGCAAACGAGATAAGGTTCGAGGAAAAGGAAAGTAGGAGACAATAAATGGTACCCCAGAAGCACAAAAAAAATATGGATAAATTTATAACATGATAATTTAGTACTTAGACAACTTTATGGTAGGGTTAAGTATTGATTTAATGGGATCATGTCATTTATGTTAAATTCGCATAATACGTTGTATAATTTTGGGTCACAATTTTATTTAAAAAATATAAATGATGAATAATAATTAATTGTGAAAATTAATGGAAAGGAAAGTAGGAGATAATGCTTGGTACCCGACAGACAAAAAAATTGAAGTTTCTAAGATCCTGACAATTTAGTACTTTTGACACGTTTATGGTGAGGTTGGGTATTGATTTAATGAGATCATTTCATTTATATTAATTTCCATTATACGAAACTCTTTTACGAGTCTGCTATTCTAGCACGTTTCTGGTGTACTGCTTTAGCACGTTTTGGCTGAAGTTTCTTTTTGGTTTTTGAGATTTGTTTGGCGGTGGCGGCTGTTTGGTTTGTGGGTCTTTTGGGGTGTTTAAGCGGATTAGTAGTCTTACGAGCGTTGAAATTATTAAATATAAATTTTTATAATAAAATAATAGTAAATTAAAACATAGAGTAATAGGGTTGAATTTACAAGAATTGGTTATTTAATTTTGTCTTTTCTCGTGACCAGAACTATTATCGTGGTAACAGTCGTACCCACAACTTGTGCGCTCCAATACTGGAAAATAAAAAAGGGGGGTTTAATTGATAAAGATAATAGTATTAAAAGAAAAGAAAAGAAATATATATATATATATATATATATATATATAATAAAGCAAAAAAAAAAAGTGATTGTAAAATAAATTAAGCGAAATTAAATATTTTTAAAGCTTAGCCTTAGCTTCGATATACTCCGAACTTGAACCGATCCTTGAAAAATGGTTTTTCCCTTCCAACCGATAATTGGTTATAGCAATCGAGGACGCTTCAAACTGTCAACTCTTCCTCTCGTAGTTGATTTCGTTACGACCTGCAAATTGACCATTGTCGAATTTCTAACCACACGGCACGTACCCGTAATTTAATATTTCGATAGCCTTGCGATCTGAAAAGCCCAACTCGAATTAACGGTCTTAACCATGTGAGTCGTTTAAATACAATCACTATCTCTCTTGACGGAATCCAACTAGCTTTTTCCAATTGAACATGCCAATTTGTTCACGGGATTTTGAATACAGCATGTCCGACTCGTAACTGTACGCCAAACGATTCCAACCCAAAGCGCACTTTTTGAATTGAAATCGAATCAACTTTAAGGGACAAATTTGTACTATCTTATATACAGGAGAGATAACGAATATCGAGTCGCAAAGTATTTAGTGTGGGTTCATATCTCACGACTATTTTGTCAGAGTGGTAACTGGACTAAGTCTAAAAAGGGGATTTAGTTAATCATGAAAAGAATCAGGCTTAAAAAAATGGTTTAAATGGAATTGTGAAAAGTGGAAAGGGGAGGGGGCTTGGAAGGCAAATAAGCCAAAACTGTTGAAATTAAAAAAAATTGAAACAGCAAAATAAAACAGATGCGAGAAGGAAAAAAAGAAAGAATTTTATTTAATTGCCAGGAGCCAAGTGTGTGTTTAATTGGCTGTAGCCACTAGGTATTTATACATATTTCTAGAGCTAAAATTTAGCAAGATTTTTCCTAAATATTATCACAAAATATATCAAAAATTTAAACTAGAGATTAAATTTAAACTAATTACAAAATTTTAACAATATAAAAAATCCTCCAATATTTATCCAACCACTTTTTTTAAAAAATCTTCAACTCTTTAATCTTTATCTAGCCATCTTTAATTGTTCAACCTTTCAATCAAGCCATCCTCTTTGCTTTTTGTTCCAATTTAGCCCATTTTTGTACGAGTTTGAATTCAGCACACCAACTTCATCCCTTATAAGAAAAACTCAAATTTAATAACAATTTATTTGATAATTAGCTAAAAGTAAATATATTAAAAATACAAATTTATCTTACTATCAAATTCCCCCTACTTAGCCGATGCTTATCCTTAAGCATGATATCCACTAAAAATAACTCGTCAATCCTTTTCAAAATCAAAATCCCTTTCCTAGTCGAACATACTACAAACAATTAGGTGAATAAAAAATAAACAATTGCTAAACTCAATCAATAAACATTGTAATAATCCAAATTTACTCGGGCCCATAAATAAATAAATAAATAAATAAATAAAAAACAAAATTTATTAATAAAGTCCTTTTACAAATCCAAACTGATAGCCTATATACATAGCCCAAATTGAGCATTACATATGGCCCATTTACAAGAGATATCTGTAGCCCACATACACTTAAAACCCTTAGCCCGGATACCCAAATTAAACCCAAATCGATGAGGCCCAAGATCTGTGCCGCAAGCATCTCAACCGACACGCCTCTTCGCCTACCCCCGTGACTCCGACCCTGTAATCGACGTGCAGATCAACGCCAACATCATCGCCTCAATCAGCGCCCGATCGTCACTGTTCACTGCCGGATTTCTCGTCATCACCTGCAAAAGAGGAAAGAAAAACATAGCAAACATGGCAAGAATCGAGCAGAGAATAATACAAAAACTTGTAAACAAAGGCTATCAAAGCCAAATAATTTCACTGTAATAAGGGGAGTTTTTTCTTTTTTTGAAAAAAGCAATAAAAAATAGATACGAATATATTCAGAAAGATACAAGCAGTTTCTTAAAGGTGGTTTAAATTTCATACTCGGTTATTTATTTCTTCGGTAAGTATACGAATCATTTTTTGCAAAAACTGTTGATATTTTAAAGAAAGAAGAGGTTACCTGGGTTTTCGCTTGAAAGGACGAGGGTTTTTTAACCCTCCAACCACCGTGTGTGGTGGCACGTGTAGCGCGTGGACAAATGAGCCCGGAGACCGGAGTCTGGTCAGACGGAGGTCAGAGGGCTCTCTTTTTCTCCTTTTCAGAGAGTTTTCTTTGTTTTTTTTTTTTTAAACCCCGGAACCAAATGAATTTTCAAACCTTTTTTTTGTATTTATAGATAGCCCATACGACATCGCTTTGAAATGGCCGTATAATAGCCAAAACAGTGTCGTTTCAAAGCTAGGATCCGCGCACTGACCCGAAATCCGGGTAGGTCCGCGCGTTTTTGTTTAAAAGGGCTAATTGCCCAATTAATCCTTCCACATTTTTATGTTCTTAAAATTCATTTTATTTTTATTATAATTTGACCTGGGCCTTTTATATTAGTTTCAATTTAATCCTAATTGCTATAGTAAGACTTATTTTAGAAACGGTGTCGTTTTGGGTATTAGGGTTAATTGCCCAGTGAGTCTCTGAATTTAACGCGCATTTTAATTAGGCCCAAAATTTTCATTTATTTTGTAATTAACCCAAAATTTTTTAAATTAAATTAAATTTTAATCCTTTTTATATACTTGATTCATTTTAAATATTATATGCATTATTTATTTTTATAAACGTTAGTTAGATGTAAAATAATATATATTATTATATACATTTTTATAAATTTTTATTATATGTTATGTTTTTACTATATATTTTTATTATATGTTATGCATTTTTACTATATATATATTAATTATATTTTTATATGTAAAATTACTTATTATATCATTTTTATTATTTTATATTTTACCTATCATATAGTTTATATCATTATATATTTTGTTTATAAATTTTATTACATGTTATATATTTTACCATACATTATTCCTTATATTACATTTATTTTATTATAAAATATAGATTATTTTATTACTTATTAATTATATATTTTTAATTTTTATTATTAAATAAATATGTGTAATATCAATATTTGGAACATTATTTTTTAATATATTAAATTATTATATCCTATAATATGATTTATATATGTATATATCATTTTTTTTTAAAAAAGGGGTTCTCCTTTATCATTCTTATATTATTTTAAATACTTTCAAATATTTTTATTTTTATTTGATTTACATTTAATATGTTTATAATTTGCTTATATATATTTTTATATTTTTAGTATTGTTTTAGAAGATTAAATTTTATAGATTATTTGTTATTTTATGTTATTTGTTTTTACATATTCGCATGAAAATTAATTATTTATGTTGATTTAAGTTACATTTGCACGAAATATTATTGTATATATTATGCAATTTGTATTGTTGTATTCATTATGCTCCACGTTGTATTTTGCATGTAACGATAATGCATGTATATTTTAGGTTATCTATGATCATATATGCATTAAATGTTAACATATATTGTGTAATTTATGCCATTATTTATCTTTTATACTGTATTCGCATAAAATGATAAAGCATATGTTATGTAGCTAGGTTTATTTAGTATTTATTTCTTGTAATATGTAAAATACATCATTACTTTTTAAAAATTATATATCATTTAATTCAAAAAGATTTAAAAAAAGAGAGGCAATGTTTTTGATATTTAGGAATTCGGGAAGTAGTACCCTAACATGCTGGGTTGCGATTTTCCGTTTGTCTAAATGTCTAAAATATTCTTCTAAATAAGTTTTGAAAATCACAAATAATCTTAGTTACAAAAGTTTAAGAATATCGTGTCCAATCATGCTGGATGTGATGTTTATATTCTTCTGAAGCAAAGGAATCTCGATTCTTTTTAATTCATATTGTTACGGTTGTAAAAGAGATCTTATTTCTAAATTCTTTCAAACTTTTGACATTAAGGCAAAATTATTCAATTTGGTACCAATTTTGGGCGTTGCGAGGGTGCTAATCCTTCCTCGTACGTAACCGACTCCCGAACTTGTTTTCTCAAAATTTCGTAGACCAAAACGTTTTATAAAGTGATCCAATCACACTTTAAGAGGTTGGTGACGACTCCCGTTTTTTCAAAAATCTCACTTTTAAAAAAAGAGGTTTCGACAGCTTGGCGACTCCACTGGGGACGTAAGAGAGTCAGGCCAAGAAATTGATTATTTTCTGTCTTAATGTCGGAAGTTTGGAAAATTCTAAAAATTGATCCTTTTTACATGTGTTTGCTGCATATATTTGTTATCCTATCGCTGTTCATCGCATTTGCATGACCGCTGTGGTCATACCCTAAGTGGGAGTAAGAAGCTACGCTTTCATGAGGTTTTCACCTTCGTATGAGCTAGTGGATTACTTCTGGGAAACTGTACCTATATCTTCGTGAGATTTTCATCTCCGCATGGCCATAGGGAAATGTGTCCCCCTGAACTGAACTTGGTCCATATGAGCCTATAATGGGTGAGGACCGAGGAACTTGCTGGTTCAGGAACCCTTACTTTAGAACTAAAACTCATATAGTGAACTTTAAGTGCTTACCCTAGGGAGTATAGTGATAATATTTAATAAATTACCCTTATAGGTACTTGTTTATTATACATTTATATATGAAACTAACTTATTTTATTTTATTACCATTACATGTCATTCAGCATTTAAGGGTGTCGATTCACGGTTCAATTTCTAAATTAGAAAGTTTTGTAATGAGGAACGAATATCTTTATAAAGTAGAAGACAATGCCTCTGCCTGTACCTGGTCAGAGAAAACCCAGTTAGAGAAAGGAGATAGTGTTACCAAGGGGTATACATCAGAGTTATGGGACTTCACTTGTATTAATGCGACACAGAATGACTTTCAGGATTTGAGAGGTATTTGGGCCCAATGGGATGACGAGGCTAAGCAGCTTTTCTATCAGAATTATGGAGATCTTCCCTATTTGTTAGACATCAAGGTGGATAAGCATCTGTTTCGAGCTATGGTACAGTTTTGGAACCCTGCTTATAGTTGTTTTACATTCAGAGAGGTGGACTTAGTGCCTACTTTGGAGGAGTATACAACTTTGCTTCGTTGTCCGAAGATTCAAGATAACAAAGCTTATGTTAGGCCTACCAATCTTCATAGTTTCATGAATAAATTAGTGATGATCATAGGGATGAGTGAGCAGTGGGCTGCAGCTCGTGTCCAACAAAAGGGTGAGGGTACATGTATTCCGTGGGCAAGCTTAAGGGATCTAATATTGGCACACCCAGATATGAAGAGGAGGGTTGATGTCCTGACCTTAAGTATTTATGGTTTGGTGATTTTTCCAAAAGCTTTGGGGCACATAGATGAGGCAGTTACGGATTTATTCGATCGACTTGGTAAACAAAACACGCCTGTGCCTACAATCCTATCTGAGACGTTTAGATCCTTGGGCGCACGTCGAAGAGCTGGGGAAGGTAGATTCATTGGATGTGCACAGTTGTTGTTAGTTTGGTTCCACAGTCATTTTTGGAAGGTTGATAAAGTTCATTGTCGAGTGTTCTTCAAAGATTATTCTTCGCTAAAGGAAGCAGTAGCTACACCAAGGAGGGATGACATTACAGAAGAAAGATGGATAGAAATACTTTAGAACCTCCGAGAGGAAGATGTTATGTGAAAAGCTCCTTGGATGACCCCTAGAAAAATTCTTTATCGGTGTGGAAGCTTTGATTGGGTACCTCTTCCTGAAATTTAGGGAGTTGTCAGTTATACACCATTACTTGTCCTAAGGCAATACAAAGCGGAGCAGTTTATACCGGCAACACAAGGATTAGCTCAGAGTGACTCGCATATAAAGGGGATCATTATAAGAAAAAGATGCGAGAAATCTCCGAAGCTTGGCAGAAGGTTTGCTGCGTGAAGATTCTGACTAAAGGACCGACGGTAACTTCTGAATACAAAGGATGGTTTAGTAAGAGGGTTAATGATAACATCCCTAGACCAAGTTTGGAGGCTATCCGATTGATGGAGGAAAATTTACGAGTGATTCCATCAGAGTTGGAGGTCATAAAATAAGAGTTTGAAAGGAAGAATATAGAGCTTGGAAGAAAGATAGAAAGGTTTGAGGAGGAGAAGATGTACCTAAGCTTAGATGTCGACTTTCAGAAAATCGAGGTTAAAAAAGTGAGGAAAGAAAAAAGGAAAATTGAGGAAGATCGAGATGACTTGAAGACGCAATATAAGAAGACACAACTATCATTGAAGAGAGCTGGATTGGGGAAGTCTTAAAAGCAATGGCAAAAAGAGGTTCAAGAAGAAAGAGCTAAAGCTGAGTACTGGGAGAAGAAGTTTCAAGAGATGCAAGCGCAGAATCAAGCCTTAGAGAAGGAGAATCAGGGATTAAAAGCTAAGGTGACAGAGCTTAGATGGTCTCTTCATCATCATCAAAGTCGTAATTCTGCGGTCGAGTTAAAAGTAAATCTGAACAAAATCGAAGAAATGAAGCACAACATTAGAAGGTTGGAAGCAAAGATCGCAGTGATCGTGTGAGCTACGGATAGAAGCAGCTGAGGCAAGAGAGAAGGGCAATTGGAAGGAAGAACTTCACCATCTTCGGGATCAAGTTGGAGATAGGGATTATCTCATGGGAGAAGCCATAGTCCAGATTCGAGAGGTTCTTTGATCATTTACAAGACCTAGTTTGCACAAGCTAATGTATTAAGTACAAAGTATGAGTTAGTAACAGATAGAGGTTTAGAGTTAGCTTCGTTGTTAGATAGGATTAAAACTCTGGGCCTAAAGGCAAAGGCGTATTTGTAATCCATTTTGTGTAAAGATTTTTGTCTCTTAAATAACGTTTTCTAAAAGGAACTGATCAGAATCGATATCTTTTAGCATTCATGCATTCGCATCTCATCACATCATATGCATTCAAGTTTATAGAAAGACCCTAATTAGTTAAAATTATTAGGAAGAAGGAGAGAGTAAGAGAAAGAAAATCTGGAAGCGACATATCCTTACGGTACACGCGCTAAGTCAAAAAATATGGATCAAAGACTTGAGCAGATTCAGAAAGAAATGCAAGAGCAGTTGTAGGAGAAACTGGCAAAAATCCAACAAGAGATGAAGGATCAAATGTTAGAGGCTCAGAGGAATATGATGACTGAGATGGCTCAGCTGCTGAAGAGGGCGACGGATAAAGGAAAGGCCCCTATGACTATCACTGAAGGGGATAATGAGGATCATCCTCCGGGTTTTACCCCACCCCATGTGCAAACTCAATCTGAAGCATATCTTCGAAGGCTGTCCATCACGATAAGGCCTCAACATGGGCAAGCGGATGCTGGGATACCCATGAACTTTTAAACTGGCTCGGGGTTTAACCTAGGAGATAACCCTACCAATCCAGTCATCCCTGATTTAGATGTAGCTGAGAGGGAAGAGATGAGGCTCGAATCATCAAGGCAATTGGAGGAACATTGCAAATGATTAGAAGAGAAGTTTAAGGCATTAGAAAATGCTGATATTCGTCAGTGAATTTATGCCAAAGACTTGAGTTTGGTCCCAGATCTGGTGCTTCCTCATAAGTTTAAGATGCCAGAGTTTGAGAAGTACAATGGGACCACTTTCCCTGAGACCAATATCACTATGTTCTGTAGACGGATGACTGGCTATGTAAACAATGATTAGTTATTGATCCATTGTTTTCAAGATAGTTTGGTTGGAGCAGCAGCTAGGTGGTATAATCAATTGAGTCGTGCGAGGATCAGTTCTTGGAGAGACCTAACGCAAGCCTTTATGTAGCAATATAACCATGTGACTGACATGACTCCTAATAGAATCACGTTGCAGAACATGGAAAAGAAGCCTAATGAAAGTTTTAGGCAATATGCCCAAAGATGGAGGGAGGTAGCCATGCAAGTTCAACCACCGCTCTTGGAGAAGGAAACTACTATGCTGTTCATTAATACTTTGAAGGCCCCATTCATTACTCACATGATTGGAAGTACCACTAAGAGTTTTACTGATATAGTTATGGCAAGAGAAATGATTGAGAATGCCATAAGGGGTGGCAAGATAGAGGGGGAAACTGCCAAAAGATCGACCCCATGGAGGAAAGATAATGAGGTGAACAATACAAGTAGTTATAATTCAAAGGCAGTTACGGTTAGTCAGCCCAGAGTAAGCTGCTGCATTGGGAAACAGATTCTCGAAAGCGAGGATGCGGTTCAAGGTAAAATTCTGAGAAGATCTCATTTACGCCTATCCCAGTAACGTATCGGGAGCTTTATCAAAGTTTATTTAATGTGTACGTAATAGCGCCTTTTCATTTGAAACCATTGCAACTTCCATACCCTAAATAATACGATGCAAATGCCAAATGTGAATACCATACAGGGATATCGGGGCATTCAATCAAAAATTGCACTGGCTTAAAAAAAGTAGTGGAAAGACTTATTAAGATGGGGTTGTAAAGTTTGACGATACCCTTAGTAATGACAACCCATTGCCAAATTATGGTGATCAAGGGGTAAACACAGTTGGGGATATTGGAACGAGAAGGATTAAGGAGGGCGTGACTGAGGTGAGAACGCCGATGAAAGTGATTTGGGAAGAAATGATGAAAAAATAGATGATAATCTCTAAAGAAGGAAATAGAGGAGTGAGGAACTACTGCGAGTTCCATGCTATGGAAGGACACGAGATCCAAGAATGTGAAGAGTTTAAGGTCTTGGGGCAAGGCTTTATGGATAACAAGGAGCTAGAATTCTATGAAGCTGGCTCAAATGAGGGACATATATGCACATTAGAAGGTGCACTGAAGAATCAAAACCGGCCAAGAATCATTACTTCTTTACCAAGAAATAATGAAGTTGAAATACCAACGGTACCAAAAGTCATCATTCATAAACCTGTTTCCTTTCCTTATAAGGATAACAAGAGGGTACCCTGGAATTACAACTGCCATGTGTCAATGCCGGAGAAGGATGATATAGCTAGTGTTTCTAAGGAAGCTCAAGGTGAGGGTTCTTATACACGTAGTGGGAAACGCTACGATGCAGAAGGTGCCAAAGTTGAGCCTGCAAAAGCAAAGGCTTTTGACAAAGGAAAAGGGACCGAGACACTGGTTAATGAACTAGTGAAGGATGAAGAAGCTAGAGAATTTTTAAAATTCTTAAAGCACAGTGAGTACAGCGTGGTTGAACAATTGCCCAAACAACCAGCTCGTATATCAGTGTTGGCTTTACTTCTAAGTTCAGAGGCACATCGGGAAGCATTAATGAAGGTGCTCAATGAGACTTATGTTACTAATGATATATCTGTCAACAAGTTGGATCGATTGGTCAGTAACATAAGTGCTGACAATTTCATCTATTTTAATGATGATGAAATCCCACCTAGTGGCATGAGATCAGCTAAAGCCTTACACATCACCACTCGTTGTAAGGTGTATACACTGCCAAGTGTGCTTATTAATAATGGGTTAGCTTTAAATGTCTTGCCATTATCGACATTGAAAAGATTTCCAATAGATAGTTCTCACATGAAAACACGCCATAATGTAGTGAGAGCATTTGATGGCACGGAAAGGAAGGTAATGGGAGGAATCGACATTCCTTTGATGATTGGACCAAATACCTATGTGGTGGACTTTTTAGTGATGGACATCAAGCCCTCTTACAATTGCCTGTTGGGGAGACCTTGGATACACTCGGCAGGAGCGGTGCCCTCATCTTTGCACCAAAAATTGAAGTTAGTAGCTGATGGGCGGTTGGTCACTATAAATGCGGAGGAGGACATTATAGCGACAGTTACCAGTAGTGCACCATATGTAGAGGCAAATGAGGAGGCAATTGAATGCTCCTTCCGTTCATTAGAATTTGTCAACGCAACATTCATCTCAGAAGGGAATGAGGTATCGGTGCCCAAGATATCCAGAGCTACAAAGAAGGGTTTGCAAATGACAATGGTGAGAGGAGCCTTGACAAGAAAAGGATTGGGAAGATATCCTCAAGGAGGGATCCAAATTCCAAAATTAAAGGAGAAAAGAGACCGTTTTGGTTTGGGTTACAGGCCAGATCAAAAGCAAAGGAGGAGGGAAATAGAGAAGCGTCAAGAGAGGAGAAGGGCGCGTTTAAGTGGAAAAGAAGTAGAGTGGGAATCCATGACTTTCCCCCATATATCCCAAACCTTTGTATCAGGAGGGAGAATTCACCCTAAAAGAGGGTTACTTGAAAAAGAAAGCTTTTACATTAATGTTGTGGATAATGAGGAATTTGGACAAGGAAACCTTGAGGGCACTCGCCCTTACGAACCTGGAAACTCTTTGAACAATGGGGTTGTAGAAGAACTTCATGTAGTTTTTAAAGATTCTTCAAAGTAATTTCCAGAACACTCTTACTGCACTAAAGCCTGGGAGTAGTAAGATTTCATTTGTAAAATAGGCTCATGTTCAGATATTTATATTTCAATAAAATGATTTTTTTCTCAAGAAAGTATTCTTTTATACCGTTCAATATTCTTTTGACCTTTACATTCTTTCATTTCATTCATAACATAAAACAACATTCCAAAAATTCATTTATTCTTCATATATTCTTTCATACCCTACAGGTCTCTAGGTATTAATGGTATGAGCACTGATACTACAAATCCTAGATTCTCTTTTGAGCAAGACATGTGTTTAGAAGAACCTCAGGATTTTGAAGATGACAGGGATTGTGATATGTCTCCAAATCTATTGAGAATGGTGGAATAAGAGGAGAAACAAATCCTACCCCGTGAGAAAGAGGCAATAGAGAATGTAGCCTTGGAGGAAGGGAATGAGGAGAAAATTGGCACGCATATTGCTAAAAAAATGAGACAAGGTCTTGTTGAGCTACTACGTGAGTTCAAAGATATATTTGCATGGTCATATCAAGATATGCCGGGATTGAATACTGATATCGTGGTACATCGTCTTCCTATAAGACAAGATTGCAAACCAGTTGAACAAAAATTGTGAAGGATGAGGCCTGATATTGTATTGAAAATAAAAGAGGAAGTCAAAAAGCAGTTTGATGCTGGATTCTTATAAGAAGTTAAGTATTTAGAATGGGCGGCTAATATCGTGCCTGTCCCTAAGAAGGATGGGAAGGTACGAATGTGCGTAGATTACAGAGATTTGAACAAAGCTAGCCCAAAGGACAACTTTCCTTTACCGCACATCGACACTTTGGTAGGTAATACAGCGGGATATTCGTTGTTCTCCTTTATGGATGGTTTCTAGGGGTACAATCAGATAAAGATGCATCCTGAACACATGGATAAAACCACCTTTATAACGTTATGGGGTACCTTCTGTTAAAAAGTAATGCCCTTTGGGTTAAAGAATGCAAGGGCAACATACCAAAGAGCTTTGGTGACCTTGTTCCATGATATGATGCACAAAGAAATTGAGGCGTATGTTGATGATATTTTCACCAAATCTCAAACGGAGGAGGAACATATTGAAATTGTGAGGAAGCTGTTCCTAAGATTAAGGAAGTTTCAGTTAAAACTTAATCCTACAAAGTGCACATTTGGAGCTAGGTCGAGGAAATTACTAGGCTTTGTGGTCAGCGAAAAGGGAATAGAAGTTGGCTTAGACAAAGTTAGAGCCATACGAGATTTGCCTCTACCACGTACTCAGAAGGAAGTTCGGGGTTTTCTTGGAAGGCTGAATTATATTGCTCGGTTTATTTCACAATTAACTGAGAAATGTGATCCTATATTTCGTCTCCTTAGAAAACACAACCAAGGTACTTGGGATGAGGAATGCCAGAATGCCTTTGATAAAGTCAAGCAATACTTGCTAAATGCTCCAGTACTATCTCCACCTAGTCCAGATAAACCATTAATTCCATACTTATCGGTGTTTAGTAATTCTATGAGATGTGTGCTCGGTTAGCATGACGAGTTAGGAAGAAAGGAGAAAGCAATATATTACCTCAGTAAGAAATTCACTGAGTGTGAAATGATATATTCGCCAATTGAAAAGTTGTGTTATGCTTTGATTTGGACAACTCGAAGGTTAAGGCAATATATGCTATATCATACGACTTGGCTAATTTCAAAACTTGATCCATTAAAGTACATGATGGAGTCAACAGCCCTAAATGAAAGAATGGCAAGGTGGCAAGTATTGCTATCAGAATTTGATATAGTCTATGTGAGTCAAAAGGCTATAAAAGGAAGTGCGATCGCAAAATTTCTAGCTAGCAGAGCTCTAGAAGATTATGAGCCATTGAGCTTTGATTTCCTAAATGAGGAGTTGATGTATGTGGCAGTCGTTGAAGAATATCCTTGGAAGCTCAATTTCGACGGCACATCTAACGCGGTAGGAAATGGGATTGGGGCACTTTTGGCATCCCCAAATGGTGATCATTATCCATTTACATGTAAATTGGATTTTGATTGTACGAACAACATGGCCGAATATGAAGCATGCATCTTGGGGATTCTAACGGCCAAAAAACAGAAAATTAGAACCCTGGAAGTATATGGAGACTCTGCATTGGTAATTTACCAGCTTAGGGGTGAATGGGAGACAAGGGACCCAAAATTGATCAGTTAACGAAGGGTAGTTTTGGAGTTACTTGAAGAGTTTGATGATGCCACTTTCAGTTATCTCCCACGAGACGAAAATCAGATGGCAGATACTTTGGCAACGTTAACTTCCATGATTAAAGCAAATAGACAAGAGGATATGAAATCAATTCAGATGAGCATTTCTGAGGTTCCAGCTCATTGCTGGAACTTTGAAGAAGAGGAAAAAGATGACCATCCTTGGTATCAGGATATATTACGGTATATGAGAAACCGTGAATATCCCGAGCAGGCAACTGAAAATGACAAAAGAACTTTGAGGAGGTTAGCTTGCGAATATGTGCTAGATGGAGATATCCTTTATACAATAAGGAAAGATCAGGTGCTTTTGAGATGTGTTGACGTTGTAGAAGCCAGACAAATCTTGGAAGAAGTACATGAAGGAGTTTGTGGGACACATGCTAATGGCTTTACGATGGCAAGATAAATCATGAGGTTTGGATACTATTGGTCTACTATAGAAGGAGATTGTATCAGCTATGCTAAGAAATGTCACAAATACCAGATATACGGGGACAAGATTCATGTACCACCTTCACCCTTGCATGTTATGACTTTGCCATGGCCCTTTTTCATGTGGGGCATGAATGTCATTGGGCCAATATCACCAAAAGCTTCGAATGGGCATCGTTTCATTTTTATGGTCATCGACTACTTCACGAAATGGGTAGAGGCAGCTTCTTATGCTAGTGTCACTAAGTCAGCAGTAGGTCGATTCTTGAAAAAGGAGATCGTTTGTCGGTATGGAATGCCTGAGAGGATTATATCAGACAATGCATTGAACTTGAACAACAGCACCATTGCGGAGGTCTACAGCCAATTCAAGATTAAACATCATAATTCGTCTCCATATCGCCCAAAGATGAATGGGGCAGTGGAAGCTGCTAACAAAAACATCAAGAAGATAGTGAGGAAAATGACTGAAACCTACAGAGATTGGCATAAGAAGTTACCATTTGCACTCTTGGCCTATAGAACGTCGGTCAGAACCTCTACTGGGGCAACTCCTTTCTCGTTGGTTTATGGGATGGAGGCAGTGCTACCCATTGAAGTTGAAATACCTTCGAATTTTGTCGGAGATAAAGCTGGATGAAGCAGAATGGTTTCAATCGCGGTATGACCAATTGAACTTGATCGAAGAAAAAAGGCTAAAAGCTATTCGGCATGGTCAGATGTATCAGAAGCGAATGATGCGAGCCTATGATAAGAAATTTTGTCCAAGAGAATTCCACGAAGGGGACTTTATAATGTAAAAGATTCTCCCTATACAAAAGGACTTCAGAGGGAAATGGATGCCAAATTGAGAAGGACCATATGTCGTGAATAAGGCTTTCTCTGGGGGTGCACTGATTTTGACAAAAATGGATGGGAAGAGTTAACCTAATCCAGTGAATTCAGACTCAGTCAAGAAATACTTTTTTTAAAAGGGAGGGGAATCCAAAATGAAAACCCGTGAAGGGTGCTTCAAAAAAAAATGGAGAGGCTAAGGTGAAAACCCGCAAAGGGCGCTTTGAGACCAAAGGGGTTTTGAGTTGAAAACCCGAAAGGGCTGCTCAAATTTTGAGAGGTATCAGTGACCTTGCTATACTAGAGAAGTGGAGTGTGTTACATATCGGGGCATCAACAAAGTACATTTGATCTTCTAAACACATGTTAAAACTCAAAATAGTCTTCATAGGATTTGTATACAGAAGCCCAAGCTGTGATATGTTGGGTATCAAAAGTTTGTTTTGATTTCTATCTTTAGATTCTTTTTCTTCTCAAAGATACGTTTTCAGATTAATTTCTTATTGTATACTGATAATTTATTCTCAAAGATTTGATTATTTGTCTTCTAAAGTGTGTTGTATTGAAATAATTATTGATGAACTAAATATTTTTACAAATGAAGTTTTGCATATTACTCTGAAAATCTCTAGAGAATACAAGAAACTAAAACAGAACAATTGTTTGAAGAATTCCTATGAGTAAATGTCAGAGGTACTCGAGGAGATTCCTTTTTCAGTCCAAAGGATGATTGGACAATTCAAACGATTCAAGCATGGGAGAGGATCACCTTCAGCAGGTTGTAACGTTAGGATTTAAAACGCATGAGTGGAGTATGATTGATACTTGGAGCAAAATAAAAGTGAAAAGACGTCCGAAATAGGAATCATTTCATAACATTTTGCATAATTAGGAGCATTTGATTCATATCGAGTATGGCATTTTAATCATCAGGTATGAGTACATATGCATTCTACAGGTTATGTCCTTTAAGGAACAATGTAGATCACCGATAGCCGATTTGGCGTCTCTGTATTGACAGAGACCAGATCGAAGATGATGATTTGGTGGTATCCGTATCGTCGAGAGAAGCGGATCAAAGATAGCAGATTTGGCGTTTCTGTATTGACAGAGAGCAGATCGAAGATGACAGATTTGGTGTCTGTGTATCGTCAGAGAGCAGATCAAAGATAGCAGATTTGGCATTTCTGTATTGTCAGAGAGCATATCAAAGATAGCTGATTTGGCATTTCTGTATGGTCAGAAAGCAGATCAATGATAGCAGATTTGGTGTCTCTGTATTGTCAGAGAGCAGATCGAAGATAGTAGGTTTGGCGTCTCTGTATTGTCAGAGAGCAGATCGAAGATAGCAGATTTGGCGTCTCTGTATTTTCAGAGAGTAGAACGAAGATAACGGATTTGACGTTCCTGAGTTTGCAAGAAGCAGGTTGAAGATAACAAATTTGATATTCCTAAAGCTATCAGAATACCTTTAAGGAAGACGAGGATCAAGATTTCGAGACTTGGCCAGGCCGGGAAAATTTGGTCCTTTTATAATCTTTGCTCTATTCCTGTTACACAGTAATGAGCAAAGAGGGGCAGCTGTAATAACCTAAATTTACCCGGGCCCATAAATAAATAAATAAATAAATAAATAAATAAAAATTTATTAATAAAGTCCTTTTACAAATCCAAACTGATAGCCTATATACATAGCCCAAATTGAGCATTACATATGGCTCATTTACAAGAGATATCTATAGACCACATACACTTAAAACCCTTAGCCCGAATACCCAAATTAAACCCAAATCGATGAGGCCCAAGATGGCCCAATGCCTAAACAGAATCAGGAAACCCTAGGGTTTCCAGAAATATCTGCGCCGCAAGCATCTCAATCGACACGCCTCTTCGCCTACCCTGGTGACTCTGGCCCCGTAATCGACGCGTAGATCAACGCCAACATCATCGCCTCAATCAGCGCCCAATCGTCACTGTTCACTGCTGGATTTTTCGTCATCACCTACAAAAGAGGAAAGAAAAATACAGCAAACATGGCAAGAATCGAGCAGAGAATAATACAAAAACTGGTAAACAAAAGCTATAAAAGCCAAATAATTTCACTGTAATAAGGGGAGTTTTTTCTTTTTTTGAAAAAAGCAATAAAAAATAGATACGAATATATTCAGAAAGATACAAGCAGTTTCTTAAAGGTGGTTCAAATTTCATACTCTGTTATTTATTTTTTCGATAAGTATACGAATCGTTTTTTGCAAATATTGTTGATATTTAAAAGAAAGAAGAGGTTACCTGGGTTTTCGCTTGAAAGGGCGAGGGTTTTTTAACCCTCAGACCACCGTGTGTGGTGGCGCATGTAGCGCGTAGACGAATGAGCCTGGAGACCGGAGTGCAGTGGGGCGAGTCGAGAGGGCTCTCCTTTTCTCTTTTTGAGAGAGTTTTTTTGTGTTTTTTTTAAAACCCGTAACCAAATGAATTTTCAAACCTTTTTTTTTGTATTTATAGATAGCCCATACGACATCGCTTTGAAATGGCTGTATAATAGCCAAAATGGTGTCGTTTCAAAGCTAGGATCCGCGCACTGACCCGAAATCCGGGTAGGATCTGCGCGTTTTTGTTTAAAAGGGCTAATTGCCCAATTGATCCTTCCACACTTTTATGTTTTTAAAATTCATTTTATTTTTATTATAATTTGACTGGGCCTTTTATATTAGTTTCAATTTAATCCTAATTGCTATAGTAAGACTTATTTTAGAAACGAGTGTCGTTTTAGGGATTAGTGTAATTGCCTAGTGAGTCCTCCGAATTTAACGTGCATTTTAATTAGGCCCAAAATTTTCATTTATTTTGTAATTAACCCAAAATTTTTAAATTAAATTAAATTTTAATCCTTTTTATATACTTGATTCATTTTAAATATTATATGCATTATTTATTTTTATAAACGTTAGTTAGATGTAAAATAATATATATTATTATATACATTTTTATAAATTTTTATTATATGTTATGTTTTTACTATATATTTTTATTATATGTTATGCATTTTTACTATATATATATTAATTATATTTTTATATGTAAAATTACTTATTATATCATTTTTATTATTTTATATTTTACCTATCATATAGTTTATATCATTTTATATTTTGTTTATAAATTTTATTACATGTTATATATTTTACCATACATTATTCCTTATATTACATTTATTTTATTATAAAATATACATTATTTTATTACTTATTAATTATATATTTTTAATTTTTATTATTAAATACATATGTGTAATATCAATATTTGGCACATTATTTTTTAATATATTAAGTTATTATATCCTATAATATGATTTATATATGTATATATCATTTTTTTTAAAAAAAGGGGGTTGTCCTTTATCATTCTTATATTATTCTAAATACTTTCAAATATTTTTATTTTTATTTGATTTACATTTAATATGTTTATAATTTGCTTATATATATTTTATATTTTTAGTATTGTTTTAGTAGATTAAATTTTATAGATTATTTGTTATTTTATGTTATTTGTTTTTACATATTCGCATGAAAATTAATTATTTATGTTGATTTAAGTTACATTTGCATGAAATATTATTGTATATATTATGCAATTTGTATTGTTTATATTCATTATACTTTACGTTGTATTTTGCATGTAATGATAATGCATGTATATTTTAGGTTATCTATGATCATATATGCATTAAATGTTAACATATATTGTGTAATTTATGCCATTATTTATCTTCTATACTATATTCGCATAAAATGATA
Source organism: Gossypium anomalum (assembly GCA_025698475.1). NCBI lineage: Eukaryota > Viridiplantae > Streptophyta > Magnoliopsida > Malvales > Malvaceae > Gossypium > Gossypium anomalum. Next base: position 68,373,626 of record CM046964.1, read on the forward strand.
AAGTATATATTATGTAGCTAGGTTTATTTAGTATTAATTTCTTGTAATATGTAAAATACATCATTACTTTTTAAAAATTATATATCATTTAATTCAAAAAGATTTTAAAAAAGAGAGGCAATGTTTTTGATATTTAGGAATTCGGGAAGTAGTACCCTAAAATGCTGGGTTGCGATTTTCCGTTTGTCTAAATGTCTAAAATATTCTTCTAAATAAGTTTTGAAAATCACAAATAATCTTAGTTACAAAAGTTTAAGAATATCGTGTCCAACATGCTGGATGTGATGTTTATATTCTTTTGAAGCAAAGGAATCTCGATTCTTTTTAACTCATATTGTTACAGTTGTAAAAGAGATCTTATTTCTAAATTCTTTCAAACTTTTGACATTAAGGCAAAATTATTCAATTCGGTACCAATTTTGGGCGTTGCGAGGGTGCTAATCCTTCCTCGTACGTAACCGACTCCCGAACTTGTTTTCTCAAAATTTCGTAGACCAAAACGTTTTATAAAGTGATCCAATCACACTTTAAGAGGTTGGTGCTGACTCCCGTTTTTTCAAAAATCTCACTTTTCAAAAAAGAGGTTTGATGACTTAGCGACTCCCATCGGGACGTAAGAGAGTCGGGCCAAGAAATTGATTATTTTCTGTCTTAATGTCGGAAGTTTGGAAAATTCTAAAATTGATCCTTTTACATGTGTTTGCTGCATATATTTGTTATCCTATCGCTGTACATCGCATTTGCATGACCGCTGTGGTCATACCCTAAGTGGGAGTAAGAAGCTACGCTTTCATGAGGTTTTCACCTTCGTATGAGCTAGTGGATTACTTCTGGGAAACTGTACCTATATCTTCGTGAGATTTTCATCTCCGCATGGCCATAGGGAAATGTGTCCCCCTGAACTGAACTTGGTCCATATGAGCCTATAATGGGTGAGGACCGAGGAACCTGCTGGTTCAGGAACCCTTACTTTAGAACTAAAACTCATATAGTGAACTTTAAGTGCTTACCCTAGGGAGTATAGTGATAATATTTAATAAATTACCCTTATAGGTACTTGTTTATTATACATTTATATATGAAACTAACTTATTTTATTTTATTATCATTACATGTCATTCAGCATTTAAGGGTGTCGATTCACGGTTCGATTTCTAAATTAGAAAGTTTTGTAATGAGGAACGAATATCTTGATAAAGTAGAAGACAATGCCTCTGCCTGTACCTGGTCAGAGAAAACCCAGTTAGAGAAAGGAGATAGTGTCACCAAGGGGTATACATCAGAGTTATGGGACTTCACTCGTATTAATTCGACACAGAATGACTTTCAGGAGTTGAGAGGTATTTGGGCCCAATGGGATGACGAGGCTAAGCAGCTTTTCTATCAGAATTATGGAGATCTTCCCTATTTGTTAGACATCAAGGTGGATAAGCATCTGTTTCGAGCTATGGTACAGTTTTGGAACCCTGCTTATAGTTGTTTTACATTCAAAGAGGTAGACTTAGTGCCTACTTTGGAGGAGTATACAACTTTGCTTTGTTGTCCAAAGATTCAAGGTAACAAAGCTTATGTTCGGCCTACCAATCTTCATAGTTTCATGAAGAAATCAATGATGATCATAGGGATGAGTGAGCAGTGGGCTGCAGCTCGTGTCCAACAAAAGGGTGAGGGTAAATGTATTCCGTGGGCAAGCTTAAGGGATCTAATATTGGCACACCCAGATATGAAGAGGAGGGTTGATGTCCTGACCTTAAGTATTTATGGTTTGGTGATTTTCCCAAAAGCTTTGGGACACATAGATGAGGCAGTTATGGATTTATTCGATCGACTTGGTAAACAAAACATGCCTGTGCCTACAATCCTATCTGAGACGTTTAGATCCTTGAGCGCACGTCGAAGAGTTGGGGAAGGTAGATTCATTGGATGTGCATAGTTGTTGTTAGTTTGGTTCCACAGTCATTTTTGGAAGGTTGATAAAGTTCATTGTCGAGTGTTCTTCAAAGACTATTCTTCGCTAAAGGAAGCAGTAGCTACACCAAGGAGGGATGACATTACAGAAGAAAGATGGATAGAAACACTTTAGAACCTCCGAGAGGAAGATGTTATGTGGAAAGCTCCTTGGATGACCCCTAGAAAAATTCTTTATCGGTGTGAAAGCTTTGATTGGGTACCTCTTCCTGGAATTTGGGGAGTTGTCAGTTATACACCATTACTTGTCCTAAGGCAATACAAAGTGGAGTAATTTATACTGGTAACACAAGGATTAGCTTAGAGTGACTCGCATATAAAGGGGATCATTATAAGAAAAAGATGCGAGAAATCTCCGAAGCTTGGAAGAAGGTTTGCTGCGTGAAGATTCTGACTAAAGGACCGACGGTAACTTCTGAATACAAAGGATGGTTTAGTAAGAGGGTTAATGATAACATCCGTAGACCAAGTTGGAGGCTGCCCGATCGATGGAGGAAAATTTACGAGTGATTCCATCAGAGTTGGAGGTCATAAAATAAGAGTTTGAAAGGAAGAATCTAGAGCTTGGAAGAAAGATAGAAAGGTTTGAGGAGGAGAAGATGTACCTAAGCTTAGATGTCGACGTTCAGAAAATCGAGGTCAAAAAAGTGAGGAAAGAAAAAAGGAAAATTGAGGAAGACCGAGATGACTTGAAGACGCAATATAAGAAGACACAGCTATCATTGAAGAGAGCTGGATTGGGGAAGTCTTAAAAGAAATGGCAAAAAGAGGTTCAAGAAGAAAGAGCTAAAGCTGAGTACTGGGAGAAGAAGTTCCAAGAGATGCACGCGCAGAATCAAGCCTTAGAGAAGGAGAATCAGGGATTAAAAGCTAAGGTGACAGAGCTTTGATGGTCTCTTTATCATCATCAAAGTCGTAATTCTGTGGTCGAGTTAAAAGTAAATCTGAACAAGATCGAAGAAATGAAGTACAACATTAGAAGGTTAGAAGCAGCTATGCAGAACTGTGGACTACGGATAGAGCAGCTCGAGGCAAGAGAAGGGCATTGGAAGGAAGAACTTCACCATCTTCAGGATCAAGTTGGAGATAGGGATTATCTCATGAGAGAAGCCATAGTCCAGATTCGAGAGGTTGCTGATCATTTACAAGACCTAGCTGCACAAGCTAATGTATTAAGTACAAAGTATGAGTTAGTAATGAGATAGAGGTTTAGAGTTAGCCGTTGTTAGATAGGATTAAAACTCGGGCCTAAAGGCAAAAAGCGTATTTGTAATCCATTTTGTGTAAAGATTTTTGTCTCTTAAATAACGTTTTCTAAAAAAAAGGATCGAGAATCGATATCTTTTAGCATTCATGCATTCGCATCTCATCACATCATATGCATTCAAGTTTATAGAAAGACCCTAATTAGTTAAAATTATTAGGAAGAAGGAGAGAGTAAGAGAAAGAAAATCTGGAAGCGACATATCCTTACGGTACACGCGCTAAGTCAAAAAATATGGATCAAAGACTTGAAAATGATTGAGAAAGAAATGCAAGAGCAGATTGGAGAAAGCGCAAAAATCCAACAAGAGATGAAGGATCAAATGTTAGAGGCTCAGAGGAATATGATGACTGAGATGGCTCAGCTGCTGAAGAGGGCGACGGATAAAGGAAAGGCCCCTATGACTATCACTGAAGGGGATAATGAGGATCATCCTCCGGGTTTTACCCCACCCCATGTGCAAACTCAATCTGAAGCATATCCTCGAAGGCTGTCCATCACGATAAGGCCTCAACATGGGCAAACGGATGCTGGGATACCCATGAACTTTTAAACTGGCTCGCGGTTTAACCTAGGAGATAACCCTACCAATCCAGTCATCCCTGATTTAGATGTAGCTGAGAGGGAAGAGATAAGGCTCGAATCATCAAGGCAATTGGAGGAACGTTGCAAATGATTAGAAGAGAAGTTTAAAGCATTAGAAAATGCTGATAATCGTCAGGGAATTGATGCCAAAGACTTGAGTTTGGTCCCAGATCTGGTGCTTCCTCATAAGTTTAAGATGCCAGAGTTTGAGAAGTACAATGGGACCACTTTCCCTGAGACCCATATCACTATGTTCTGTAGACGGATGACTGGCTATGTAAACATTGATTAGTTATTGATCCATTGTTTTCAAGATAGTTTGGTTGGAGCAGTAGCTAGGTGGTATAATCAATTGAGTCGTGCGAGGATCAGTTCTTGGAGAGGCCTAACGCAAGCCTTTATGTAGCAATATAACCATGTGACTGGCATGACTCCTAATAGAATCACGTTGCAGAACATGGAAAAGAAGCCTAATGAAAGGTTTAGGCAATATGCCCAAAGATGGAGGGAGGTAGCCATGTAAGTTCAACCACCGCTCTTGGAGAAGGAAACTACTATGCTGTTCATTAATACTTTGAAGGCCCCATTCATTACTCACATGATTGGAAGTACCACCAAGAGTTTTGCTGATATAGTTATGGCAAGAGAAATGATTGAGAATGCCATAAGGGGTGGCAAGATAGAGGGGGAAATTGCCAAAAGATCGGCCCCACGGAGGAAAGATAATGAGGTGAACAATACAAGTAGTTATAATTCAAAAGCGATTCACGGTTAGTCACCCCGAGTAAGCTGCGGTTGGGCAACAGAGATTCGAAAGCGAGGATCGGTTCAAGGTAAAATTCTGAGAAGATCTCATTTACGCCTATCCCAGTAACGTATCGGGAGCTTTATCAAAGTTTATTTAATGTGCACGTAATAGCTCATTTTCATTTGAAACCATTGCAACTTCTATACCCTAAATAATACGATGCAAATGCCAAATGTGAATACCATGCAGGGATATCGGGGCATTCAATCAAAAATTGCACTGGCTTTGAAAAAGTAGTGGAAAGACTTATCAAGATGGGGTTGTAAAGTTTGACGATACCCCTAGTAATGACAACCCATTGCCAAATTATGGTGATCAAGGGGTAAACACAGTTGGGGATATTGGAACGAGAAGGATTAAGGAGGGCGTGACTGAGGTGAGAACGCCGATGAAAGTGATTTGGGAAGAAATGATGAAAAAATAGATGATAATCTCTAAAGAAGGAAATAGAGGAGTGAGGAACTACTGCGGGTTCCATGCTATGGAAGGACACGAGATCCAAGAATGTGAAGAGTTTAAGGTCTTGGTGCAAGGCTTTATGGATAACAAGGAGCTAGAATTCTATGAAGCTGGCTCAAATGAGGGACATATATGCACATTAGAAGGTGCACTGAAGAATCAAAACCGACCAAGAATCATTACTTCTTTACCAAGAAATAATGAAGTTGAAATACCAACGGTACCAAAAGTCATCATTCATAAACCTGTTTCCTTTCCTTATAAGGATAACAAGAGGGTACCCTGGAATTACAACTGCCATGTGTCAATGCAGAGAAGGATGATATAGCTAGTGTTTCTAAGGAAGCTCAAGGTGAGGGTTCTTATACACGTAGTGGGAAACGCTACGATGCAGAAGGTGCCAAAGTTGAGCCTGCAAAAGCAAAGGCTTTTGACAAAGGAAAAGGGACCGAGACACTGGTCAATGAACCAGTGAAGGAAGAAGAAGCTAGAGAATTTTTAAAATTCTTAAAGCACAGTGAGTACAGCGTGGTTGAACAATTGCCCAAACAACCAGCTCGTATATCAGTGTTGGCTTTACTTCTAAGTTCAGAGGCACATCGGGAAGCATTAATGAAGGTGCTCAATGAGACTTATGTTACTAATGATATATCTGTCAACAAGTTGGATCGATTGGTCAGTAACATAAGTGCTGACAATTTCATCTATTTTAATGATGATGAAATCCCACCTAGTGGCATGAGATCAGCTAAAGCCTTACACATCACCACTCATTGTAAGGTGTATACACTGCCAAGTGTGCTTATTAATAATGGGTTAGCTTTAAATGTCTTGCCATTATCGACATTGAACAGATTTCCAATAGATAGTTCTCACATGAAAACATGCCATAATGTAGTGAGAGCATTTGATGGCACGGAAAGGAAGGTAATGGGAGGAATCGACATTCATTTGATGATTGGACCAAATACCTATGTGGTGGACTTTTTAGTGATGGACATCAAGCCCTCTTACAATTGCCTGTTGGGGAGACCTTGGATACGCTCGGCAGGAGCGGTGCCCTCATCTTTGCACCAAAAATTGAAGTTAGTAGCTGATGGGCGGTTGGTCACTATAAATGCGGAGGAGGACATTATAGCGGCAGATTACAGTAGTGCACCATATGTAGAGGCAAATGAGAGGCAATTGAATGCTCCTTCCGTTCATTAGAATTTGTCAACGCAACATTCATCTCAGAAGGGAATGAGGTATCGGTGCCCAAGATATCCAGAGCTACAAAGAAGGGTTTGCAAATGAAAATGGTGAGAGGAGCCTTGACAGGAAAAGGATTGGGAAGATATCCTCAAGGAGGGATCCAAATTCCAAAATTAAAGGAGAAAAGAGACCGTTTTGGTTTGGGTTACAGGCGGATCAAAAGCAAAGGAGGAGGAAAGAGAAGCGTCAAGAGAGGAGAAGGGCGCGTTTAAGTGGAAAAGAAGTAGAGTGGGAATCCATGACTTTCCCCCATATATCCCAAACCTTTGTATCAGGAGGGGGAATTCACCCTAAAAGAGGGTTACTTGAAAAAGAAAGCTTTTACATTAATGTTGTGTATAATGAGGAATTTGGACAAGGAAACCTTGAGGGCATTCGCCCTTACGAACTTGGAAACTCTTTGAACAATGGGGTTGCAGAAGAACTTCATGTAGTTTTTAATGATTCTTCAAAGTAATTTCCAGAACACTCTTACTGCTTTAAAGCCTAGGAGTAGTAAGATTTCATTTGTAAAATAGGCTCATGTTCAGATATTTATATTTCAATAAAATGATTTTTTTCTCAAGAAAGTATTCTTTTATACCGTTCAATATTCTTTTGACCTTTACATTCTTTCATTTCATTCATAACATAAAACAACATTCCAAAAATTCATTTATTCTTCGTATATTCTTTCATACCCTACAGGTCTCTAGGTATCAATGATATGAGCACTGATACTACAAATCCTAGATTCTCTTTTGAGCAAGACATGTGTTTAGAAGAACCTCAGGATTTTGAAGATGACAGGGATTGTGATATGTCTCCAGATCTATTGAGAATGGTGGAATAAGAGGAGAAACAAATCCTACCCCGTGAGAAAGAGGTAATAGAGAATGTAGCCTTGGAGGAAGGGAATGAGGAGAAAATTGGCACGCATATTGCTAAAGAAACGAGACAAGGTCTTGTTGAGCTACTACGTGAGTTCAAAGATATATTTACATGGTCATATCAAGATATGCCGGGATTGAATACTGATATCGTGGTACATCGTCTTCCTATAAGACAAGATTGCAAACCAGTTGAACAAAAATTGTGAAGGATGAGGCCTGATATTGTATTGAAAATAAAAGAGGAAGTCAAAAAGCGGTTTGATCTTTGGATTCTTACAAGAAGTTAAGTATTGAGAATGGCGGCTAATATCGTACTGTCCTAAGAAGGATGGGAAGGTGCAATGAATGTGCGTAGATTACAGAGATTTGAACAAAGCTAGCCCAAAGGACAACTTTCCTTTACCGCACATCGACACTTTGGTAGATAATACAGCGGGATATTCGTTGTTCTCCTTTATGGATGGTTTCTAGGGGTACAATCAGATAAAGATGCATCCTGAACACATGGATAAAACCACCTTTATAACATTATGGGGTACCTTCTGTTACAAAGTAATGCCCTTTGGGTTAAAGAATGCAAGGGCAACATACCAAAGAGCTTTGGTGACCTTGTTCCATGATATGATGCACAAAGAAATTGAGGCGTATATTGATGATATGATCGCCAAATCTCGAACGGAGGAGGAACATATTGAACTTTTGAGGAAGCTGTTCCTAGGATTAAGGAAGTTTCGGTTAAAACTTAATCCTACAAAGTGCAGATTTGGAGCTAGGTCGAGGAAATTACTAGGCTTTGTGGTCAGCGAAAAGGGAATAGAAGTTGGCTTAGACAAAGTTAGAGCCATACGAGATTTGCCTCTACCACATACTCAGAAGGAAGTTCGGGGTTTTCTTAGAAGGCTGAATTATATTACTCGGTTTATTTCACAATTAACTGAGAAATGTGATCCTATATTTCGTCTCCTTAGAAAACACAACCAAGGTACTTGGGATGAGGAATGCCAGAATGCCTTTGATAAAGTCAAGCAATACTTGCTAAATGCTCCAGTACTATCTCCACCTAGTCCTGATAAACCATTAATTCTATACTTATCGGTGTTTAGTAATTCTATGGGATGTGTGCTCGGTCAACATGACGAGTTAGGAAGAAAGGAGAAAGTAATATATTACCTCAGTAAGAAATTCACTGAGTGTGAAATGATATATTCGCCAATTGAAAAGTTGTTTTGTGCTTTGATTTGGACAACTCGAAGGTTAAGGTAATATATGCTATATCATTCGACTTGGCTAATTTCAAAACTTGATCCACTAAAGTACATGATGGAGTCAACAGCCCTAAGTGAAAGAATGGCAAGGTGGCAAGTATTGCTCTCAGAATTTGATATAGTCTGTGTGAGTCAAAAGGCTATAAAAGGAAGTGCGATAGCAAAATTTCTGGCTAACAGAGCTCTAGAAGATTATGAGCCATTGAGCTTTGATTTCCCAAATGAGGAGTTGATGTATGTGGCAGTCGTTGAAGAATATCCTTGGAAGCTAAATTTCGACGGCACATCTAACGCGGTAGGAAATAGAATTGGGGCAGTTTTGGCATCCCCAAATGGTGATCATTATCCATTTACATGTAAATTGGATTTTGATTGTACGAACAACATGACCGAATATGAAGCATGCATCATGGGGATTCTAGCGGCCAAAGAACAGAAAATTAGAACCCTGGAAGTATATAGAGACTTTGCATTGGTAATTTACCAGCTTAGGGGTGAATGGGAGACAAGGGACCCAAAATTGATCAGTTATCGAAGGGTAGTTTTGGAGTTACTTGAAGAGTTTGATGATGTCACTTTCAGTTATCTCCCACGGGACGAAAATCAGATGGCAGATACTTTGGCAACATTAACTTCCATGATTAAAGCAAATAGACAAGAGGATATGAAATCAATTCAGATGAGCATTTCTGAGGTTCCTGCTCATTGCTGTAACATTGAAGAAGAGGAAAAAGATGACCATCCTTGGTATCAGGATATATTACGGTATATGAGAAATTGTGAATATCCCGAGCAGGCAACTGAAAATGACAAAAGAACTTTGAGGAGGTTAGCCTGCGAATATGTGTTAGATGGAGATATCCTTTATAAAATAAGGAAAGATCAGGTGCTTTTGAGATGTGTTGACGTTGTAGAAGCCAGACAAATCTTGGAAGAAGTACATGAAGGACTTTGTGGGACACATGCTAATGGCTTTACGATGGCAAGATAAATCATGAGGTTTGGATACTATTGGTCTACTATGGAAGGAGATTGTATCAGCTATGCTAACAAATGTCACAAATGCCAGATATACGGGGACAAGATTCATGTACCACCTTTACCCTTGCATGTTATGACTTCGCCATGGCCCTTTTTCATGTAGGGCATGGATGTCTTTGGGCCAATATCACCAAAAGCTTCGAATGGGCATCGTTTTATTTTTGTGGTCATCGACTACTTCACGAAATGAGTAGAGGCAGCTTCTTATGCTAGCGTCACTAAGTCAGCAGTAGGTCGATTCTTGAAAAAGGAGATCGTTTGTCAGTATGGAATGCCTGAGAGGATTATATCAGACAATGCATTGAACTTGAACAACAGCACAATTGTGGAGGTCTACAGCCAATTCAAGATTAAACATCATAATTCGTCTCCATATCGCCCAAAGATGAATGGGGCAGTGGAAGCTGCTAACAAAAACATCAAGAAGATAGTAAGGAAAATGACTGAAAACTATAGAGATTGGCATAAGAAGTTACCATTTGCGCTCTTGGCCTATAGAACGTCGGTCAAAACCTCTACTGGGGCAACTCCTTTCTCGTTGGTTTATGGGATGGAGGCAGTGCTACCCATTGAAGTTGAAATACCTTCGAATTTTGTCGGAGATAAAGCTGGATGAAGCAGAATGGTTTCAATCGCAGTATGACCAGTTGAACTTGATCAAAGAAAAAAGGCCAAAAGCTATTCGGCATGGTCAGATGTATCAGAAGCGAATGATGCGAGCCTATGATAAGAAATTTCGTCCAAGAGAATTCCACGAAGGGGATTTTATATTGAAAAAGATTCTCCCTATACAAAAGGACTTCAGAGGGAAATGGATGCCAAATTGAGAAGGACCATATGTCGTGAATAAGGCTTTCTCTGGGGGTGCACTGATTTTGACAAAAATGGATGGGAAGAGTTAACCTAATCCAGTAAAAGGGAGGGGAATCCAAAGTGAAAACCCGCGAAGGGCACTTCAAAAAAAAAAATGGAGAGGCCAAGGTGAAAACCCGCAAAGGGCGCTTTGAGACCAAAGGGGTTTTGAGTTGAAAACCCGAAAGGGCTGCTCAAATTTTGAGAGGTATCAGTGACCTTGCTATACTAGAGAAGTGGAGTGTGTTACATATCGGGGAATCAACAAAGTACATTTGATCTTCTAAACACATGTTAAAACTCAAAATAGTCTTCATAGGATTTGTATACAGAAGCCCAAGCTGTGATATGTTGGGTATCAAAATTTTGTTCTGATTTCTATCTTTAGATTCTTTTTCTTCTCAAAGATATGTTTTCAGATTAATTTCTTATTGTATCCTGATAATTTATTCTCAAAGATTTGATTATTTGTCTTCTAAAGTGTGTTGTATTGAAATAATTATTGATGAACTAAATATTTTTACAAACGAAGTTTTGCATATTACTCTGAAAATCTCTAGAGGATACAAGAAACTAAAATAGAACAATTGTTTGAAGAATTCCTATGAGTAAATGTCGGAGGTACTCGAGGAGATTCCTTTTTCAGTCCAAAGGATGATTGGACAATTCAAACGATTCAAGCATGGGAGAGGATCACCTTCAGCAGGTTGTAACGTTAGGATTTAAAACACATGAGTGGAGTATGATTGATACTTGGAGTAAAATAAAAGTGAAAAGAGGTCCGAAATAGGAATCATTTCATAACATTTTGCATAATTAGGAGCATTTGATTCATTTCGAGTATGGCATTTTAATCATCAGGTATGAGTACATATGCATTCTACAGGTTATGTCCTTTAAGGAACAATGTAGATCACCGATAGCCGATTTGGCATCTCTGTATTGACAGAGACCAGATCGAAGATGACAGATTTGGTATCTCTGTATCGTCAGAGAGCAGATCAAAGATAGCAGATTTGGCGTTTCTGTATTGACAGAGAGCAGATCGAAGATGACAGATTTGGTGTCTGTGTATCGTCAGAGTGCAGATCAAAGATAGCAGATTTGGCATTTCTGTATTGTCAGAGAGCATATCAAAGATAGCTGATTTGGCATTTCTGTATGGTCAGAAAGCAGATCAATGATAGCAGATTTGACGTCTCTGTATTGTCAGAGAGCAGATCGAAGATAGTAGGTTTGGCGTCTCTGTATTGTCAGAGAGCAGATCGAAGATAGCAGATTTGGCGTCTCTGTATTGTCAGAGAGCAAATCGAAGATAGCAGTTTGGCATCTCTGTATTGTCAGAGAGCAGATCGAAGATAGCAGATTTGGCATATCTGTACTGTTAGAGAGCAGATCGAAGATAACAGATTTGGCGTCTTTGTATTTTCAGAGAGTAGAACGAAGATAACGGATTTGACGTTCCTGAGTTTGCAAGAAGCAGGTTGAAGGTAGCAAATTTGATATTCCTAAAGCTATCAGAATACCTTTAAGGAAGATGAGGATCAAGATTTCGAGACTTGGCCAGGCCGGGAAAATTTGGTCCTTTTATAATCTTTGCTCTATTCCTGTTACACAGTAATGAGCAAATAGGGGCAGCTGTAATAACCTAAATTTACCCGGGCCCATAAATAAATAAATAAATAAATAAATAAAAATTTATTAATAAAGTCCTTTTACAAATCCAAACTGATAGCCTATATACATAGCCCAAATTGAGCATTACATATGGCTCATTTACAAGAGATATCTATAGACCACATACACTTAAAACCCTTAGCCCGAATACCCAAATTAAACCCAAATCGATGAGGCCCAAGATGGCCCAATGCCTAAACAGAATCAGGAAACCCTAGGGTTTCCAGAAATATCTGCGCCGCAAGCATCTCAATCGACACGCCTCTTCGCCTACCCTGGTGACTCTGGCCCCGTAATCGACGTGTAGATCAACGCCAACATCATCGCCTCAATCAGCGCCCAATCGTCACTGTTCACTGCCAGATTTCTCGTCATCACCTACAAAAGAGGAAAGAAAAATACAGCAAACATGGCAAGAATCGAGCAGAGAATAATACAAAAACTGGTAAACAAAAGCTATAAAAGCCAAATAATTTCACTGTAATAAGGGGAGTTTTTTCTTTTTTTGAAAAAAGCAATAAAAAATAGATACGAATATATTCAGAAAGATACAAGCAGTTTCTTAAAGGTGGTTCAAATTTCATACTCTGTTATTTATTTTTTCGAAAAGTATACGAATCGTTTTTTGCAAAAACTGTTGATATTTAAAAGAAAGAAGAGGTTACCTGGGTTTTCGCTTGAAAGGGCGAGGGTTTTTTAACCCTCAGACCACCGTGTGTGGTGGCGCATGTAGTGCGTGGAGAATGAGCCTGGAGACCGGAGTCTGGTCAGACGGAGGTCAGAGGGCTCTCATTTTCTCTTTTTCAGAGAGTTTTCTTTGTCTTTTTTTTTTTTTAAAACCCCAGAACCAAATGAATTTTCAAACCTTTTTTTTTTGTATTTATAGATAGCCCATACAACATCGCTTTGAAATGGCTGTATAATAGCCAAAATGGTGTCGTTTCAAAGCTAGGATCCGCGCACTGACCCGAAATCCAGGTAGGATCCGCGCGTTTTTGTTTAAAAGGGCTAATTGCCCAATTGATCCTTCCACACTTTTATGTTTTTAAAATTCATTTTATTTTTATTATAATTTGACCTGGGCCTTTTATATTAGTTTCAATTTAATCCTAATTGCTATAGTAAGACTTATTTTAGAAACGGTGTCGTTTTAGGGATTAGGGGTAATTGCCTAGTGAGTCCTCTGAATTTAACGTGCATTTTAATTAGGCCCAAAATTTTCATTTATTTTGTAATTAACCCAAAATTTTTTAAATTAAATTAAATTTTAATCCTTTTTATATACTTGATTCATTTTAAATATTATATGCATTATTTATTTTTATAAACGTTAGTTAGATGTAAAATAATATATATTATTATATACATTTTTATAAATTTTTATTATATGTTATGTTTTTACTATATATTTTTATTATATGTTATGCATTTTTACTATATATATATTAATTATATTTTTATATGTAAAATTACTTATTATATCATTTTTATTATTTTATATTTTACCTATCATATAGTTTATATCATTTTATATTTTTTTTATAAATTTTATTACATGTTATATATTTTACCATACATTATTCCTTATATTACATTTATTTTATTATAAAATATACATTATTTTATTACTTATTAATTATATATTTTTAATTTTTATTATTAAATACATATGTGTAATATCAATATTTGGCACATTATTTTTTAATATATTAAGTTATTATATCCTATAATATGATTTATATATGTATATATCATTTTTTTAAAAAAAAAGGGGGTTCTCCTTTATCATTCTTATATTATTCTAAATACTTTCAAATATTTTTATTTTTATTTGATTTACATTTAATATGTTTATAATTTGCTTATATATATTTTATATTTTTAGTATTGTTTTAGTAGATTAAATTTTATAGATTATTTGTTATTTTATGTTATTTGTTTTTACATATTCGCATGAAAATTAATTATTTATGTTGATTTAAGTTACATTTGCATGAAATATTATTGTATATATTATGCAATTTGTATTGTTATATTCATTATGCTTTACGTTGTATTTTGCATGTAATGATAATGCATGTATATTTTAGGTTATCTATGATCATATATGCATTAAATGTTAACATATTTTGTGTAATTTATGCCATTATTTATCTTCTATACTATATTCGCATAAAATGATAAAGTATATATTATGTAGCTAGGTTTATTTAGTATTAATTTCTTGTAATATGTAAAATACATCATTACTTTTTAAAAATTATATATCATTTAATTCAAAAAGATTTTAAAAAAGAGAGGCAATATTTTTGATATTTAGGAATTCGGGAAGTAGTACCCTAAAATGTTGGGTTGCGATTTTCCGTTTGTCTAAATGTCTAAAATATTCTTCTAAATAAGTTTTGAAAATCACAAATAATCTTAGTTACAAAAGTTTAAGAATATCGTGTCCAATCATGCTGGATGTGATGTTTATATTCTTTTGAAGCAAATGAATCTCGATTCTTTTTAACTCAAATTGTTACGGTTTTAAAAGAGATCTTATTTCTAAATTCTTTCAAACTTTTGACATTAAGGCAAAATTATTCAATTTGGTACCAATTTTGGGAGTTACGAGGGTGCTAATCCTTCCTCGTACGTAACCGACTCCCGAACTTGTTTTCTCGAAATTTCGTAGACCAAAACGTTTTATAAAGTGATCCAATCACACTTTAAGAGGTTCGTGGCGACTCCCGTTTTTTCAAAAATCTCGCTTTTCAAAAAAGAGGTTTCGACAAACATTTTATAAAATCTAGAACAACAAGCCAAATTCAACTATTTCACTAAATTTAGGCTTAATCAAACATGTGGAACGATCATACCTAATATGTACTTTTATTTATATTTTTTATTTTTTATATATATTTTTTCAAACGTAGTCAAGTCTTTTCATGTGAAGTGAGATGACAACCCAAACACGTCACCTCAGTTACTCGACCTGGCACGTTCTCTTTATTTATTTATTTTTTAACGAATTTGAGACATAATCAAACCTTTTGACGTGAAACAAGATGTCAACCCAAGCACCTCATCTCAGTTACTGAATTTCACATGTCTTTAATCGATTTATTTCTCCTTTCTCAAGGCAGCTTGGTTAGCGGAATGTTACAAGTTTCGGTTCGTCACCAAATCTTTTGATGTGAGATTAGATGACAACCCAAGCACCTCATCTCAGTTACTCAATTTGGTCACATTTCTGAACCTTCACTCTTAACCAAACTATTAACAAATTTATTTATTTATTTAAACAAGTACTTTCACTAGGAAAGTTCAAAAGAGCCAACAATTTTCATGAAATATTGACTAAGGCATAACATTGTCAATTCTACAAAATTTTCATTGATCAAGTCAGCAATAGTTATTCATGATTCACCCACTTATTTAAATAAACTAAACATAAAAACTAGAAGTTTATTTCTGAAACAAATTAAGAAATTATTCTTAGCAAAACAAATGTAAAGAAGAAAGTATGATATGATCTCCCTACTTAGCCTACATTGCCTTAATGTGCAAAAAGAATAACAAGAGTAGAGAAAAGTATACTCCCTGTGTATATTTAATGGGCCAGAGGACGGTGGAAGTGACCAATTTGCAAGATGGTGAGGATACTTGAGATGTTGGCTTCCATTCTTTCTAGGCGAGGCTTAATGTGATGAAGTCGTTCTTCCATTTAGCCTATTTTTTTTTCTTTTTTTCTTTTCTTTTTCCTTTGGGTATGGGTTGCTTGGGTTTTTTTTTTGTTTTGGGCTCTTTTTGGGTTATTTGAATTTCTGGGTTAGGACATGGGTTTGTTTATTTGAGAAAGATGGGTACATCAATCGTGACTGTGCCCATGCCACGAATGAATTTCGATTTTTAAAAAATGACTACTTCTGTCCGTGTACCTAAAATATAATGCGAGAAAATGGATTAAACAATATTTTATTTAATTCTTAAATCAAATTAAATAAATAAAAATAAATATAGATTGCCTCCCATAAAGTGATTTTGTTTAACGTCGTTAGCTCGATGACCTGAGTGTTATTCATTTGGTTCCTCGAGAATTAATTATTCCACTACGTGCACTTGAAAGTTCTCGTAGAAAGGTCTCAACATTTTCTCATTGTCCTTGAAGTATTTCCTAGATTCCTCTATTATTGGTGGATTGAGACATTTTTAAGCTTTTCCATTCGGGTTTGCCTTTTCCCTTATCAGAATCCTTAAATATACTGATAACAGTTTGAGTTCCAGTTCCAGAGCCTGCAAAATAGATGATAAGAGTTTAGTTTTAGAATGCGACAGTTCAAAATATTTACCTTGACTTCTAAGAACTTGTGGAGTGTCCAATAGAATAACAGTTTGACGAATCTATTCTCTGAACGTCATTATCTCCTCCAATTTATCCATCGTATTGAGGTCTAAACTCTTGCAAAGTAAAATTTGTAACTCATCCTCTTCATGATATTCTAAATGAAATTTCGTTAGTGGTTCAATAATATCAACACTAGAAATATTCAACATTGTGTTGGGTTGGCCGATCGTCTTATAAACATTAAAATTTACCACCTCACCATCTAATTCCATAGTGAGGGTTCCACTTTGAACATCAATTTTTTTACGTACGGTAATTAGGAATGGTCTTTCGAGTAGAATATCGAAAGCTTTTCTTGAGTTGTCATCCTTCATATCGATGATGTAAAAGTCTATAAGAAAAATTAGTTCATCTACCTTAACGAGGACATCTTCTAACACCCCTTCTGGATATATGCATGGTCTATTTGCCAATTGAATAATCACCCCTGTTTCTTTCAAAGGACTCGTGTTTAGAATTTTTAAAATAAATAAAGGCATTACTTTAATTGATGCTCCTAAATCACACATGGTTTTCTTTATGCCAACATTACCTATTTTGTAAGATATAGAAAACATATCTTAGTCCTTACACTTAGGTGGGATTTTCCATTATAACACTACAGAAACATTTTCTCCCACATTCACCCATTCGTTTCCTTGGAGTTTCTTTTTGCTAGTGTACATCTCTTTCAAGAATTTTACATTACCTGAAACTTGTTTAATTGCATAAAGTAAAGAAATATTGATTTCTACCTTTCAAAATGTCTTAATTTTTTCTCTCTCTTCCCGTTTCTTTTTAATTTGGATGAGCCTTCCAAGGAATGAGGGTGGTACAATGAGTGGTTTTTGTGGTGCCAACTCTGTAGGAGCTACTA
This sequence comes from Gossypium anomalum, assembly GCA_025698475.1. Classification (NCBI taxonomy): domain Eukaryota; kingdom Viridiplantae; phylum Streptophyta; class Magnoliopsida; order Malvales; family Malvaceae; genus Gossypium; species Gossypium anomalum. The sequence continues at coordinate 68,390,917 of CM046964.1, forward strand.
GTTTGGGTTTCTGTTCTTTCCATTCTGTGTCATGACCATTACTCATGTCAGGAGTTGACTTCAAAACTGTTCCACTTTTCAATGTCATAACACTTACATTATGTCGAGGATTCAGTTCAGTTTGAAACGACAATCTCCACTGGGTCTCTAAACGACTAACCATAAACGTAAGCTTACTTCTTTTTTGATCTAGTTCTTGGAAATGTGCTTCTGTTCTTTTATTAGAACTTTTCGGTGCTAACAGGTATCATATCTACTATGGTTTCAAGAGATGTCTTTGGAGGTTGATGTTACTCAAGCGGAGGTGGCCTTACTTGATATGATTGATTGGATTGAGGGTTCGATCTATAGCTCAAGTTTGGGTGATCCCTCTACCCTGCATTGTACATGCTTGAATATGGATCATAATACTTGTGTAGTTATGTCCTCAAGTAAAATTGGGTATGAGTCGATAGGATGATTAAGCTTAGAGCAAATGTCGTACAGTCAAGCTGGGTTTTATTTTTCATGGAAGCATTTTTTTAACCACATTAGTAAGTTCATCAATTTTATATACTAAGGAAGGAGTACTTAGCTTATGAACCCTTCTCGTAAGTTCAATAGGCGGTCGATACTGTTGAAAATATGCAGCAATGGTCGAAATTAATTCCTAGCTCTTTGCTGAGTCATGTTCACAAAATCCCCTCCACTAGCGACAACAATCATCTTCATCTCCATTGGGTGTAACCTCTTATAGAAATACTATAAAAGAAACTGTTCAATAGGCCATGTTGGAGGCAACTTGTGCACAACTTTTTTATCTCTCCCAATATTTATAGAGTGACTCTGCTTTCTTTTGTTGTATTCTGACTGTACTTTTCCTTAATTTGGCTGCTCGAGCTGCTGGGAAAAACCTATCAAGAAATAATCGACACAGATTACTCCAAATATTAATAGATCGCGAAGGTAAATAAGACAGCCATTCTCTAGCAGAGTTAGCTAATGAAAAGGGAAATGCTCAAAGTTTAATTTAATCTTCAGTTACTCCTTCTAGTTTCATACTTAAACAGACCATGTGGAATTCCTTCTGATGAGTGTGGGGGTTTTCGCTTTTCAAACTACAGAAAGTAGGCAACAAATGAATTAATCCTGACTTTAACTTGAATGGGGTTTCACCCGCTGGATAAGTTATACATAATGGTTGTTGTTCAGTTGGTGCAACTGTAAGTTGGCGTATAGTTTGTTCTGTCATTCTGTCTAAATCTTCAAATGAGAAAATATCTTTGGTATAAGATCCTACTTCAAAGTCGAGATGTGAGTGTTTACCATGTCAAATAACTTCTCTTTGCAATGTTCGAGCCAACTTCTCTATTTCCAGTTCAAGAGTCTCCGGTTCTGACCTGGTCAAAAAGAAAATAAACAAAAATTAGGAATTTTCACCAATCTTCGGTAATGGCACCAAAATTTGATGGGTGTCGAAACAACCAAATATAAAATGCTATAATAAAATAACAGTAAATTGAAATATAAAGCAGTAGGGTTGAATCCACAAGGACTGGTTGTAACGACTCGTAAGTTAGGGGTGCCGACAAACATATTTTCGGGATACTGCCTTAGCGAATCGGGCTCAAAAATATTTTTATTATATTTTTTGGAGTTACCTTAGAAGTGAATTGAATGTTAGTTAGATATATTTTAATTATTAGGGACTAAATTAAGTATGTGATAGAAATAGTGGTTAATATTAAATTACAAGATTAAACAAGAGTCAAGCACTTATTAATTAAATAGTCTATTTTGTGTTATATGGGGCTACTGGATGTGTATGATTAATATTATTATAAGATGGTATTATATTATGTAATCTACCAAAATATATTAAATAAATGAGAAAATGATTTTTTTTTTTGCAATAAAGAAAGTGGAAGAACGAGTTAAAAAGAAAACAAACATTCTTTTTACTTTTATTTTCCTTGCATGCCGAAATTGAAGGGAGTGAGAAGAGAAGCTTTAGCCATTGAGATTCAATTATTTTGAAGCTCAAAATTTGGTTAGTAATTTTGGTTTTATTCGCTTAAAATACATATTTTTCAAACCTTGAGATCTTGAACTAAATTACTGATAGCAAGATAAATTCGTATTTTTCATATATTTACTTTTGGCTAACTATCGAATAAAATGCTATTAAATTTGTTTTTTTTTTCTTATTAGGAATGAAGTTGGTGTGTTGAATTCAAACTCTTACAAAGAGGGGCTAAATTGGAACAAAAAGTAAAGATGGGTGTAACATCCCAGAATCTAGGGTTAGAAGTTTTGAGGTTTGTGGTTAGGGTCAGTGAGTGGCTTGAACGTTTGGGGTTCAATTTTGTGTTTTAATGTCAGAGTGGGCCTGCTGGTCTGGTGGTTAGTTGTGTGTTAGTGTATCTTTGGGTTTCATGTTCAAATCCCTATGAGTGTTTTTGATATTTATGTTTTTATGTTATTTTATTTTATTTTAAAAGAGGAAGTTATTTCTAAAATAGAAAAAAATAAAGTTTCACGTTTTTCTTCACTTTTTTCTTTTTTCTTCTCCATCGTTTCTTTTCTTTTTCCTATTCTTTCCAAATTTTGATGTCTTTTGTTTCTTGCTTCTTCTGTTTATGTACTTGTTATCTATCGTTCCGTCAAAGGTGATTACTCTCGTGTGTATCGTGTAATCGGATGTGAGTCAGAATAGTCTTGTGGAGGCGAAGTGGTTAATCCATGTTGTTTGCAATTCTGATTTAAGTTGTGTTTCCAAAATTGTTTATTTTAAGTGTTAAGTTATTGATAGATTGCATAATATTTTGCATATGTCAGTATATTTCTGGATTTCCAAGGGATAAGGATCATTTCGGTGTCAAAAACACTAATGTCAGGTTGCTTTGATGTGGTTTCATGACCACATGGGTAGCCACACGGGCTTGTGCCACACACGGGCAGTCCATATTGCCGTGTACAATTGGGAATTTAGGGTTTTTGATAATTTTTGGTACCACACGGCCTGGCCACATGGGCTTGTGTACCCACACGTGCGTGTGAGATCTCCACGCGGCCGTGTCTTCTTTACTCTTTATTTTTGGCATTTTTGGATAGTGAAGCATGACCCATGAGAGCCCACACGCCCGTGTGGCCCAGTAAGCCCAAAAATGACCCTGGCCGTGTAAAGTACACAGCCTGGTCCACTAATCTCCACACGTCCGTGTGGTTTACCCGTGTGGGGCCTGTAACACCCCTATCTCGTAACTGTCCCCGGAATAGGTAAGGGGCATCACCGGAGGGACAGAGCATTCCAGAACAACACAGATTCATAGATATCAGATAACATTAATACATATGCATTCATCAGCAATTCATCCATTAAGATGGTCAACGAGACCTAAAACATACATTTAGGGAAGGTCGGGACTAAACCGAACCCATTCAAAATTTTCAGAACTTAATCAAACTTTTCAAAACTGACAAAGTCACAAGCCCGTGTAACTAAGCCGTGTGACTCACACGGGCATAAGCCACGCCCATGTGATCCAACCGTGCCAAAAAGAGGTCCTATACTGACTTTTTAACACAGCCAATAGGCACGGTCGTGTGCCATGACCGTGTAAAATTTAGCTAGCTACTGAATTTTTCAGACAACCATAAAGCACGTCTGTGTTCCCTGGCCGTGTGGCACTATGCAGGCTTGATTTAAGCCAATTTGCCACCCCTTTTTGGGTCCAATCCTACAAGCAATAATATACACATTCATATCATTATTTTCAACCAATTTCATACTTAAAGATGACCATTTCACATTAGAACATGGCACATTACAAACATACACCAAAACAATGCACAAACATATCATTTGCTAGCCAATTGACATGACATAACATATATACAGTTCAAAACTTATTATACTTTAACATTCTAGCCTATACATGCCATACTTAACAATATTTACACTTTCAAAAGTACCAAAATGAGTTTGATAGTGTGGTGACCATCCTCGACTATCCCCGAGCCTTCAGTAGCTACGATAACTGTAAAACAGGCATAAATCACACAGAGTAAGCTACAAAAAGCTTAGTAAGTCAAATACAATTATTCAACTAATATAGCATATAAGTAACAGTTAATAACCAGAATTCACATCCGTCTCATAGAATAATTCCTTACTTCAAAGAAACATAGTCTTTTCTATTAAGAATTCTAGTACGATACAAACGTACCTGTATGAATTGTACATTCCATATATTTATTCCATATCTCATACTTTATCCTCGGACAACTCAAAGATAGAATAGAGATTCACAGACAGGTACAATGTCGATGTCCCAGACGTGGTCTTACATGTAATTCGATATCGAAGCCTCTGTCCCAGACAGGGTCTTACACGAGATCTCAAATCGAGGCCTGTGTCCCAGACACGGTCTTACGTGATATCTCAGATTAATTTCAACATTCCTTCAGAAACATACAGAACTTCTCATACACCAGCATAGTATCAGAATTTATTCATCAGGATCTCAAGGCCGTCCAATGCAGATAACAGTTTATATACACAAAAATTAATCAACTTAACACGTAAGTGTAGTTTGACTTACCTCGTACGAATTTCGGACGAACCGAGTCAACTATTCAACTACTTTAGACTTCCCTCGATCTAAATTCAATTTTCTTTGTTCTTGATCTAATACAATTCAAATTCAACCATCCAATCATTCTTTTCATTCAAAATAATCCATGAACACATATTTAGGGCATTTTGCATTTTAACCCTTATATTTTTACACTTTGACAATTTAGTCCATTTTTTACCAAATCACAAATATGCAAAATTCACCAAAACTATAACTTGACCAAATATACATGGATTCTATACAAGCCCAAATAACACATTTAATTCACAATTTAGTCCTTCAAAACCTCATTTTCACAAATTAGCCCCCAAATAGCTCATTTCATCAAAAATTCAAGAACAAAACATGATAATCTAACATATATCTTTCATAATCCATTTAAGAGCACTACAAAGCTCATATAATCATCAATGGCACATTTTATAATCTTTAACAAAAATAGAAATTTAGACATGGGTTTTGAAGATCACAAAGCAACGATCACAGAAACGTAGAAATTATCAAAAACGGACCAAAGTACATACCTTAATCCCCAATTAAAATGCCGAAACCCTAGAACCAAATTTTCTTCTTCTTTTCTCTAATATTCGGTCATGGATGATAGAAAAAAGATGATAATTTTAACTTTTCTTTTATTTAATAAACCTTTTATGCTTAGTTTACTATTTTGCCCTTAATGATATAACATTAAAATTCATCAACTACATGACCATTTTGTCCACCATTAAAACAAATGGTAAATTTGACATGCAAGGACTTTTATTTTAAAAGCCAAGCCAAATAGGTGCTTTAACATCTAGCACTCAACTTGTACACTTTACGCGATTTAATCCGTTTTCATAATTAAGCACAAAATCAGACAAATTAAATCACAGAAATTTCACAGATGCAAATTCACATATCATAGACACAGAAAACAATATTAAAATATTTTTCAAACTCAAATTTGTGGTCTCAAAACCACTATTCTGACTAGGGTCAAAACTGGGCTGTTATAGGGCCCATGAGCCTGTGGGGCCCACATGGCCCATTTTCGGCCCAACGTGGCCCAAACAGAACAAAGCCCATGAAATCACTCATGGTGGCCTCTGACGAACATACACCCCTATGAAATCACTAGTATAATGTTAACAAGCACAGTTTTCGGCTTTTGCCGATTTATGAATATTGAAGTGTGGTTACACACCTTAAATGAAGATGCGCAAGTAATCCACTAGCCCACAGCCTAAAGCCTACATTCAACCATAATACTCCATCAACCAATGACCTATGATTAACATTTAACTCTTATACTTAACATCGAAATTCCACTAATACTTGCCTTTGATGGACTATTGAAGATCCCTCCCTTAAACCGATACACAAAGCCAACTACCAACTCCTTAGAGATTACCTGCATTCCAAATGATCATAACCAACATAATACATGCACATAAATTGAACCAAGCGCACAACTACTTACTGAAAGTGGAAAATCGACGCTAGAGAATGAGAGAAATCAGTTCACAATCCCCAAAAGACAGTCACTACAATGAGACAGAACTAGCGCTATCCCTCCCCTAACAATCGTCGGTCGGAAAGAAAGTGTTAAAAGAGGACCATAGATTCGGCCAACTTCCACCACTTCACCCACTCCTTGATCCATTCCCCAAATCTCTTCCTAAATCTCTCCTCTCTTCCTCAACTGACCAATTCAAACCCCTTTCAAACTCCTTCTAAAATTTGGCCACACACCCCACTCCCCTTCAAACACTCCAACCGTCCACAAGCTTCAGATACTCAACCACTCATCCTCTTACATGGCACATCATCAAAATGAACATCCCTGCGTGCCACAGGACTTGAACTTAAGTCAGCCAGCAGAAGTAACACGCCACTATCCCCTGAACCAGCAAGCCTTTTATGACACATTCTAACCACATTTATTTAAGAACTCTTTTGCCAAGAGATAGGGTTTATTCAAGCAGAAAAAATAAAATTTTGCACAAGCCAAAGCTTGAACTCAGGACTTCTCCAACACTCCTCAAGATACTCAACCACTGAAGTAGGCATGGAATTATGCATCACAACACACTAAAATAATTACTCAGATTTTTGGGTCGTTACAACGAAAAAAGGAAAAATTAGATAGCCAATCACTGTGGATTCGACCCTACTGCTATACACTGGTGTTACTATTATTTTGTTGTAGGAATTTATATTTGGTGGTTTCAATGCCCATCTCTTACCCATGTTGGAATTTTTAAATTTAGTGAAGTTCATGGAATTTGGCATTGTGGAGAATTTGAGTTCTTAGTGTTTTTATGATTAGATATTAAGTTGGGTAGAAAAATAAAAATATTTGCTATGATTAGCGTTGGACGCAATAATTTGTCAATTCAATCGACTAGTGTTGGGCACAGCTATTGTCAGTTATCCAACTAGCGCTGGGCATAATAATTTGTCGATTGTTAGACTAGTACTGGGCACAACTATCATCGATTATCCGACTAGCGCCAGGCACAATAATTTGTTGATTTGTTCGACTAGTGCTGGGCACACCAATGATTTCATAGTGTTAAACGACTAGTGCTGGGCGCAAAATCTTAATCACGGTTTAACCGTTAGGCACCGAGTGTCATTTGTTGGATTATATATTTTGGTAAGGTATAATAGTTCATGAGATGATGTAAAAGTAGTGAAATGTAAATTTTAGTTAATAGTTGAAAGTGGGATACATTAAGATCATAAGTTGCTTATTGTTTGAATTTTTAATTGGTTGTAGGTTAGGTTATTATTGTAGTTCTACGTCTCAGCATCCACGACAAATCCCGTACTTAATATTGGTGGTGTATTTCTTTTGAGTCTTGGCATGTACCTAGGATGTCAATATCAAGATAATGTCCTTTTGTTTAGTAAATCCTAGGGAATATAGTTCTATAAGTTAAAACTGATTGTAAATACATGTTTGGAGCTATAATGTAAATGCTTTCAATTAGTGTTGCCTAAATGATTTGGTCGTTTTGGTACTAAACTTGTGATGTTTGATTAGTAAATGAAGGAAAGCTTATTTATTGAGCATTCAATTATTTGAATGCTTGAACTTTAGTTGAGGTACCTATGAATGGTATATTGGTTCTTGATGGATGATTTAAATGTGGTGTCAATTAGGGCGCATTGGTTAGGAACTTAAGATGTTTGTTTTGCTATGTTTTAAGCATGTTTTATTGTGTCTTGATGTTGCTTAAGGTCCCTTGTAAAGTGTTCTTAGATAGTTCGAATGGTTATGCTTGTAATAGTTTTGAAAGGGCTTGTTTATAGGTGAATTTTAGTCCACACAGCCTAAGACATGAGCGTATGTCTCAATCGTGTATCCCCTGTTAGTTCCTTTGCATTCAAGTCAGTGAGTACACGGCCTATCACACGGGCGTGTGAGGCAAGTTCGAGAGTTACATGACCTAACACACAGGTGTGTGACATGGTCGTGAGTCCCTAGTTCGAAGGTTACATAGCCTGGGACACGGGCATGTGTCTTGGCCGTGTGAGGCACACGACCATGTGACCCATATAGTCAAAATTTTGTAACTTGTTCCTAAATTTTCCAAATGATTTCAAATTGGTCCCAAATTATTTTTTAACGTATTCTTAGGGCCTCGAAGGCTCGATTTAGTGATGATATGTATGTGAATGATTGTGTTATAATATGTTTATGATAATGTTGTATGTTTAAATGTTTCGATTATACGATAATACTCTATAACCCTAATCTAACGACGGATATGGGTGTTACATTGTTTATCTAATTTTTCCTTTCCTCGTGACCAGAATTACTGTCGTGGTAACAATCGTGCCCACAAGCTATGCATTGCAATGCTGGAAAATAAAAAGGGGGGTTTTGTTGATAAAGGTAATAATATTAAAAGAAAAGAAAAATATATGTATATAAAATAAAGCAAAAAAATGTGATTTCAAAATAAATTAAGCGAAATAAAATAAATTGGTAAATAAAATATTTTTAAAGTTTAGCCTTAGCCTCGGTATACTCCGAACTTGGACCGATCCTTAAAAAATGGTTTTTCCCTTCCAACCGTTAAGTTGGTTATAATAATCGTGGACACCTTAAACCGCCAACTCTTGTAGTCGATTCCGGTATGACCTGCAAATTGACCCTTGCCAAATTTTTAACCACGTGGCACGTACCCGTAATTTAAGACTTCAATAGCCTTGCTATCTGAAAAGCCCAACTCGAATTAACAACCTCAACCATATAGGTCTTTTAAATCCAATCACTATCTCCTTTGACAAAATCCAACTAGCTTATTCCAATTGAACACGCCAATTTGTTCGTGGGATTTTGAATACAGCACAGCTGACTCAACTTCCCAATTTTACGCCAAACTATTCCAACCCAACGCGTGCTTTTTGAATTGAAATCGAATCAAATTTAAAGGACGAATTTATACTATCCCATATACTGAAGAGATAATGAATAACGAGTCGCAAAGTATTTAGTGTGGGTTCATATCTGTCGATTATTTTGTCGGAGCGGTAACTGGACTAAGGCTAAAAAGGGGTTTTAGTTAATCATGAAAAAAATCATGCCTGAAAAAAAATAGTGTAACGACCTGATAGTCAGGGGTGTCGAAAAGTAAGATTCGGGACTCCGTTCTTGTGAAACGAACCTGTAAATATTTTTATTAAACATTTACAAGGTTAGTTAGTAGTGAATTAATTTTTGGATTAGTAAATTTCGTGAAATTAGGAATTATTAATGTACGGGAACTAAATTGCGTAAGGGTTAAAAGTTGAATTATAGATTGAAATAAACTAAAGGGGCTAATGTAGCAATTGTACCATTAATTAAATTGGTTAGGAGGTGGCCGACCATTGTTTAAGGATATATATGCATGTGTATATTATATATATTATATATATGTTAACTTTAATGTATATAAATAATAATGATATTATAATAGAAATATAATAAAAGAAAATAGAAAGATAGTGGAAAGAAAGAGTGAAGGTATGCAAAATTAAAAAAGAAAGAAAGAAAAAAAGAAGGGAGACGTACGGTACTAAGAAATTTAGGGTTAAAGCTTAAATTGGTTAGTGCAATTTAGTCCTTATCTTGTAACTTTTACATTTTTGGAATCTCGGTATTTAGGGTAACCCAAATCATGTTGTAATTTTTAGTATTGTTCAAGATTTTAGATGTTGACATTGTTGAATAGTTTAAATATTAGAGGTTAAATAGATAGATTTTTAAGTTGGAAATGGAAAAGGACTAAATTATGGAATAAATTATTAATTTTGAGCAATAGGGACTAATTTGTGAAAAAATTAAAATTAAGGGGTTTGAATTGGAAAAGAGGAAGCTAAATGTGCTCTAGAGTGAAATTGGTATAAAAATATGAAGGTAGATGTAAAGGTTAGAATTAGTCTCGATTTATGGACTAAATTTAAGAATAAGCAAAATATAGTGTAAAAATTGAAATTTAATGTGAAATTGAAATGTGTAATATTAATGTGATTTAATTATTTTATTCCATAGCTAACGTCGTACTGAAATCCTCGAGTAAAAAAGGGAAGGATAAAATCGACATCGAATGGCTCAGAATTCACGATTTGTGTTTCTATAATTCGAATTAAATAGTATATTGTTGCATATTTAATTGTTTGCATATGGTGAACATTTGAGATGAGTACTTGGTACTTGAGATTGAATTGAGTTCAAAGTGGACTGGAAATAGATTGATTTTGTATATTATGAAATATATGGATTATATGAATATTGAATTGACTATATGTGATAATGTGTATATATGTGAAATTGAGGCATTGGTTGTATTGAAAAGAGAAATGAAACCCTATTAACTGTTCAAGCTAATTCGGATATAGATGGCATGCCATAAGATAGGAAGAGTTCAGGGATTACTTTGACCTTGAGTCGATGAGGCACTGGGTGCCAATTTGCTTCGATTTAATTGATGAGACATTGCGTGTCAAATTATATAGCGCTGGGCACAGTTATTACTTTAGATTTATCTGATGAGGCACTGGGTGCCAAACTGGTGTGTTGGTTGGATCCGTATAGCTGTCCGAGTCTGAGTTGTGTTAATAGGTAAAATAAAAGATAAAATTGATGTGTTCAATATTGAACTAATATGGTTGAGAAAAGGAAATGAGATGAGAAAATATTGAAATAGCAATGATGAGAAATGAAATATGAAATAGTATATTGTTGTGAATATGGTTTGAATTATGATAAATGAGATATGAAATGATGAAATAAGATGTGAAACTTGAAAAGAATTCAAGTATTGAACAAAGAAATGAATCATGCCATTGCATGAGTTGTAATATGCAAATGATATATGAAATGCCATTAATATATGTTTGAACACGTGAAAATCTTAGTAGATGTGAATAATCAATGAGCAAAAGTTATATTCTTGAATTGAAACACATGAACATATCTTATTTGTTGCATATTGCATTTTAATTTCTTATATCAAGTTTATATTATTCGGATTATAGAAATACCACTGAGTTTTACTCAGTGTGCAGTTTTACTTTCCGTGCGTAGGCTAGGTACGGTTCGACTTATCATCGACTTAGCACCAAATCACAAATCCCGAGCTCAAGTGTGGTGATATCATATTGTAACACCCCTAACCTGTATCCGTCGCCAGAATAGGGCTACGAGGTATTGCCAATCAATCACAACACAAAAGCATACGTTCAACATGCATTAAGTATTTCCATATGAACATCAATCATAGATAACCACATCGTCCCTTAAGAGGGCCTACGAGGCCTTAAAACATGCTTAGAAAAGGTTCTGGACTAAACCGATAACATTTGCAAACTTTAGGAAACTTAGAAAATTTTCTTTGGTTTCAGGGTCACACGCCCGTGTGAACAGGCCGTGTGCCTCACACGGCCACCAGATACGCCCATGTCACAAGTCGTGTGAAAATAGGGCATACATACTGACTTGTAACACACGGCCGAGGACACGCCTGTATGCCAGGCCGTGTGAAATCTAAGGGGGTTACTGACTTGGGTCACACAGTCAACTACAAGCCCATGTGCCAGCCCGTGTGCCACACATGACTAGTAGACACGCCCGTGTGTCTAGGCCATGTCAAAATTGTAGGGTATACTGACTTTAATTTGAAGGGTACCTTAGGAGACATACGACCGTGTAGCATGACCGTGTGTCACACACGGTTGAGACACACGCCCGTGTCTCTGCCCGTGTAGACAAAAATAGGCTATTTACAAAGACAATTTGCCACCCTTTTCTCAAGCACACCTAGCCATCAAAATGGTATCATTTCAATACATTAATTGGCAACCAAAACATGTTATTTCATGCACATTTCATGCCATTTATACATCATCCTTTTCACTACTTTGCCAAATCAAATTAATACCTTAACTAATATCCATATTTAGACACAACCCAAATCATCAAGCATTCACTAAACCAAAATGGCATCCAAACATCATCTTAAATTATACCAAAACTTACCATTTCTCAAACATAACATATCATTAACAATTTACTATATACTTATTCATCAATCCATCAAAATAACCATATCATATCTATCAAAACATTAGGCATTATAAATACATCACATATCACATATATCATTTATCAACATATAATTCAAGTAAACTTAAATAGCCATAATCCAACATTTACAAGCCAAATCTCATGGCTAATATCACAACTCAAAACATACCAAGATGACACTAGCCTACACATGCCATATACCATACATACAAAGCTTTAAAAGTACCAACTAGATGATCGATAGTGTGACGACGTATTCCCAACGATCCCCGAGTCTGAGTTAGCTTCGATAATCTAAAAAAAAAACCATAGAAAGAACACACACGAAGTGAGCTTTAAAAGCTTAGAAAGCCATATACAAATAAAGATATCATATAAACATTTGCATAGCAATTCAAATATGCCAAACATAGCTAATCACATTCAAAATTTACAAACCTTTCTCATTGAACATATATTCAATGTCTTAAGCCAATTAATCAATTACCTTATCTTCTTAAAGCTCGTATTAATTTCGTACATACCTGAATCACTTAGCTTATTCACATATTCTTTCTCAACTTGACTTTGCCCGTTGAACCGTTCAGAATCAATAAGGATACTCGGAAATCACATAAGCTCATACAATGCCATATCCCAGATATGGTCTTACATGTTAACACATATCGTTGCCACTGTCCTAGACGGGGTCTTACACGAAATCGATTAACGATGCCAATGTCCCAGACATGGTCTTACACGTAATCTCAATACAATGCCAATTTCCCAGACATGGTCTTACATGTAATCACATCTTGATAACCTAATGCCATGACTTTTGTATCCTATGTTATTCTTAAGGTTCGTACGGGACTTTTGGATGTCGTAACTCCGTTGATTCATGCTCGTATTTACTCCTTCAATATTCATAGAAATTCAATGATAATAAAACATATATAATTCAATTCAAGACATTTATTTGCATATGAACTTACCTCGTAGTCGGAATAGACGAATTAGGTCGATTACTCGATAACTTTCGATTTCGCTCGATCTAAATCCCATTTCTTTCTTTCAGGATCTATATAAATTCAAAATTAACTCTTCTATTCCTCAATTCATTCAATTTCATCCAAAGCACATAATTTGGGCATTTTACACATTAACCCCTATAATTTCACATTTCTTACAATTTAGTCCTTATTTTACAAAATCACAGATTACACAATTTTTTTCTAATTTCTTGCTAGAAAAATTTCATATAGCTTCATATAAGCCCATATTTTCATTTACTTCACACATTTAACTACACATTTTCCTCTTTTTACAATTTAGTCCCTTTTATGCAATTTCACTAAAAGTCACTTTACAAAACAAGATAATCTATCAACAAATACTCAATTTCCATCATCAAACATTCAAAAGCTCAGGCACTCATCAATGGAAACTCACAAATTCATCAACAATTTTAGAAATTAGGGTACGGGCTAGCTAGAACACGAAGCAACGATCACAAAAACATAAAAATCATCAAAAATCGAGCTCAAAACATACCTCAATTGAGAATGAAAAGGGTCGAACCCTAAAATGATTCAAGATTTCTTTGTTTTATTTATTTTCAGTTATGGATGATGAAAATAAAGATGATAATGCTTTTGTTTTAATTATTTAAGCTTTAATTATCAATTTCTAATTTTAACCCTTATTATAAAACATAAATATCAACTAATACATGTCCATAATGGTCCACTCAAGCTATTCATGGTATCAGAACAACATAAGGACCTCCTATTTAGCAAACCATAGCCATTTGACACTTTTAACTTATAGCATGCTACTTTTGCACTTTATGCGATTTAGTCATTTTTCTCAAATTGAGCTATTAAAGATAAAATTAGCTCACGAAATTTTTACACATATATATTCACATGCTGTAAACAGAAAAAATAATATTAGAATAATTTTATGACCTCAAGTTTATGGTTTCGAAACTATTGTTTCGATTTAGCTAAAACCCGACTGTTACACTTATTTTATAATGGCATGTACCTTGGGAGTCTTTTGTTGATATTGTTATAAGGTTTTGTTAAGTTAGTTTCTAGTGAAATGATGGTTAAATGTGTATATGGTTATGGTTGGGGCTATGTTGGTATGTTAACCTAGTTTATATTTAGGTATGTGATAGTTTAAAGTTTAGTAGCTTAGCATAATGCTTGGTATGTGCTTAGCTTCATATTTGGTAACTTAAGAAGTTGAAAGTTAGTTCAAATATGGTAAATGTGATATGAATGATAGTCTTGAATGTTTGATATGTTGTTGATGTATTTGAACATATAAAATGTGGTACCAATGAGGGTACATTGGTTAGGCATATTAGGTGATGAATTAGGTGTATTTTGAGCATGTTTAATCATGTTTTAAATAGGTTAAACAATTGGTAAATGAGTTGATTAGTGTCCAAGTAAGTAGGAAATGGTAAAGTTGAGTTTTAAGGTATTTTTAGGTGCACATAGCCTGGCCAGACGGGCGTGTGTCGCACACGTGCTACACATATGGTTGTGTGACCCAAGTTAGTGAGTCGCACGGGCAAAGACACAGGCTGAGAAACGACTGTGTGTCCCAACATCAAGAGTCACACGGCCTTGGGCATTCCATATGGCTTGGCCACACAAGCGTGTCCCTTTTTTTAGGAATTTTCAAAAATGAGCCTAAACTCCTAGAATTGTTTCGAATTAGTCCTTACCTATTTTTAAACTATTTTTAGGCTCCCTTAGACTTGAAATAGGGGCTGTAAGAGTAACTTTTACTCTGAATTAGTATATGGATTAGCAAACCTATACTCTGATGCTAATAATTAGAATAGTCTTGTGTGTAACCAACTTCTAGCATTCAAGAAGGGGTAAATAGTGATAAGAGTGTAGGAAGTGGAAGACCAAGTTTAGCATTGATAAATAGTGATAATAGTGTAAACAGTGGAAGACTAACTATAGAAATGCATAGCATAATGTATTATTTGAATGTAAAAGATTCCAGTACGATAGTAATTGATTGTTGTGTCCCGCCCCTATATATTATATTGTTAATGGCTAGCTTATATGTTGATTATAATTGGTTAATTGTTTGATTTGTTAGTAATGCCCATGACCGTAATTCGACAACGGAGAGGAGTTAGAGGTATCACAAATGGTTTAAATGGAATTGTGGAAAGTGGAAAGGGGAGGGGGCCTGGAAGGCAAATAAGCCAAAATTATTGAAAGTAAAAGGAAAAAATTGAAACTAAAGAATAGAACAGACGCAAGAAGGAAAAAAAAAAGAAGAAAGAATTTTATTTAATTGCCAAGAGCCAACTGTGTGTTTAATTGGAGAATTTTATTTAATTGCCAAGAGCCAACTGTGTGTTTAATTGGCTTTAGCCATTAGGTATTTATACACACTTCTAGTGCTAAAATTTAGCTTAAAATTTCCTAAATATTATCATTAAATAAATCAAAATTTAAAAATCAAATTTGAACTAGAGATTAGATTTAAATTAATTACAGAATTTTAACAATATAAAAGATCCTCCAATCTTTATCCAACCAGTTTTTTAAAAATCTTCAACCCTTTAATCTTTATCTGGCCATGTTTAAATCTTCAATCATTCAATCAAGCCATCCTCTTTGCTTTTTATTCCAATTTAGGCCCTTTTGTAAGAGTTTGAATTCAACATACCAACTTCATTCCTGCTAAGAAAAACCCAAATTTAATAGCATTTTATTCGATAATTAGTCAAACATAAATATATTTAAAATACGAATTTATCTTGCTATTATAGTGACATTTGGTTATGGAGAATGAATTGAAAGATTTATCTTTGGAGGACAATGAGGAGGAGGTTTTGTTCATACAGAATGAACCCGTTTCTCAGAAGGTGGTTTATGATCTCTATCTAGTTGGGTGTTTTCTTACAGCGAATGTAGTCCATTTCATGGTGATGAGGAGTACAATGACAAATTTATGGCATCCTTTGAGAGGGGTTTAGATATAGATTTGGGGGGAAAGAGGTTCTTGTTTAGATTTTTTCATAAAATGGATATTCATCTGGTGCTAAGCGGTGCACCATGGACTTTTAATAATCATCTTTTGGTGATTCACCGTTTGGAGGATGGTGAGGATCCGATGAAGGTACTGCTAGTTTTCTCGATTTTTTTAGGTGCAAGTGCATGATTTACCTCCGGGATTATTCTCTAAGCCTATAGCAAAACAATTAGGTGATTTTATGCACTATAATGACCCACTTTTCAGTGGTGTAGGAAATGGTAGTTTCGGTACCACAAATTCGACGAGTGAGTTCGTATACTTATTATGTAAATTATACGAGTCAATAATATTTTTTATATTTAATTTTAATTGAAGGAAGTTTAACTAATTGAATTAAAAGTTAGTATAAGTGGTTCGGTTCAAAAGTCAAGTGGTTATTGAAAACAAGGTATTATGACCTTGTTTCGGTAATTTTAGGCTGTAAATTTTTTTTACAAAGTCATATTACATGTGAATTGAAGTTTGGTCCGGTAACTTTGATGATTTATTACTTAATTATGGTAAAAAGATTAAATTCTAAAAGAGGTAAAATCTAATTACTATAGATTTAAAATAGTAAAGGGACCAAAATGGTAATTTAACCATGGTTAAAAAGTCCAAGCGGTTGTGGTTATAATTAATCCACTAACTTTTGGCTTATTTATTTATTTAGTCCTAATTAGTTTAGGGTTAAATTGAAATAAAGTTTAATTAACTAACAAATTAAAACAATTGAAGGACCAATTGTGCAATTAAACCCCCTTGAATGCTAAATATACCATAGGTGATGATTGTGGATTGTAATGGGCTTGAAATTGTTAAAATTGAGTGGAAATTAAAAAGGTAAAAATGATAATTTGATAATTAAACATAATGTGAAAGCTAAAATAACTATCATCTTTTTAATTTTCTTCATTCAAAAACCGAATAGCCATGGGACGAGAGGAGCAACCTTTCGGTCAAGCTTAGGGTTCCTCATTTGATAGGTAAATCTTGCCCCTTTTTAGTAATTTTTATGTTTCTAAGCTCATTTTAGCTCGATTTAGTTAAATCAAGGGCTAATTTGTAAAATTGTCAAATGTTTTGGATTATGCCATTGATGAGTTATGAAAATTCTTGGAATTTTATGATAGATCATTGAGTTTGGTTGTTAAGAAAAGACTATTTTGTAAAGTAATTTTTAGTAATTTTAAGGTTAAAGGACTAAAATGTTAAAGTAATTAAATTATAAGGACTTGATGTGAAATAATAGAAATTATGTGCTGAAATGGGGTAGTATATTGTTCGGGTGAACTTAAATTTTATTAAAATTGGTTAAATTGCAAGTTTTGAGTTTAGGGACTAAATTGCATAAAAGCAAAATGTTATGGGTAATTTTGTAAAAATGTTAAAAAGGACTTAATTGCATAAAATAATTAAATATGTTTCTGGAAATTGATAATTGAATGAAATTATTATTTAGATCAAGGACAAGCTGGTAATTGATGAAAAGAGAAAATTACTAAATAGTCTATGAACTTTCATTATTGCTGCAGTTAGTCTGGTAAGTTCGTTTGGTTTAATCTTAGTACATTTTTAAAGATATTTTATGAACCTAATTACATAATATTTGATTATATTGATATGTGTAAATGAAAATGGAAATAATGAATTGATACGACGTCGATCACTGATTAAGATACTCTGAATCGTTACTGCAAATTAGTCCTGTAAGTTCGCACAATAAAGTAATTGATTTAGTTGTTGTTTTGTGAATTATTGAATAATTTAAGTATATGTATTTAAATTTGCTTGTATAGTAAATATTAAATTGTGGAATTGAATCAAATTGAAATGAAATTATAATTGAGGGTCATGATTGGAACTGATGAAGGATATAATTGAATTCATGTGACAAAGAAACACTTAAATGATTATATGATATGTTAGTTATTATTTATGTTACGAAAGAATTAAATTGTTTGATATATGGCAATTAGTAAATTGAACTAAATTGCATTATTAGTTAATTCGGTGTTATGTCTGAAAAATAAGAACTATATGGATGTGTGTTGGTAATGGTATAATGTAAAGAAAGTTAATTGAAATGGACATGGTATATGATCAGTATGAACCTCGTAAATATATAGAACACAAAGGACAGGTCATTAGGGGTTATACAATTTCGGGTGTTGGTCTTGGATGTCCTACCAATGGATAGTCTCTGTACTTGAGCCATTACTGCAAATTGGTTCTGTAAGTTTGATGTTTGTATTATATATATGGTTATATTTTATTCTTTATTATTAGATTTTCTCTTTTAGCTTTAGTATTATAAAGTTGAATATTGATTGCCGAAAATATATAATAGAATTGAGTTGTTATGGCTATGCATTGTATCTGACCTTGGGCTTAGTAGACTTTATGTCGGTGTCTTGTATTGGGGCTTGAGCCTAGCAGGCCTTGTGCTGGTGACTTATCAGGCTTTAAGCCTAACAGGGTTCAAATTGATGTTTATCAGGCTTCATGCCTAGTAGGCTTCATGCCAGTGTAACTATTCGTATTGGATATTTTTGACTTGAGATCTTACTAAACGATGACTTGGAATATGAATTAAACTAATGTACTATACAATACTTATTTGCTGTGAGCTGTGATTGACATGAACTTAGTTATTTAATCGCATAATTTGATCTGTTATGTTTAAATTTAGTAAGACTATCGTTTGGTTCAATGAACTTACTAAGCTTCAAGTAAGCTTATTCCTGTTTTGCATTTGTTTTGTAGATTGCATTTTGTAGTTGGGAGATTGGATCAACTCGAAGAATTACACTATCTCGAGGACTTTTTATGGTAGATTTTGTAAACATCTTGGCTTATATGACATGTAATAGGGTAAATGAATATATGAAATTTTTCTAGATATGTGTTGGTTATTGGTATGACTTGGTCTGGGTTCCTATGCAATTGTAAAAAAAAATGAGATAGCATGATTTTTGTCATTTTTGGTTACACAAGGTATGGGACACAGGCTGTTACACAACCGTGTTTCACATACGGGCGACCCACACGAGCGTGTGGCCTAAACTTATCAGGTGCAGTTTTCACACGGGTTGGCATAAGGCCTGCGACACAGCCGTGTGACCCAACATCAAGTTGAACACGGCCTAGCACACGGCCTACGACACGACCGTGTGAGGGTATTTCGAATGCTACACGGGCTAGCACATGGTTTGCGACACGGCCGTGTGAAATTATTTCAAAAGGTACACGGTTTGTCACACGGTTGGCCACACGGCCATGTCTAGAACCACACGGTCTGGGCTGTGTCACACGGCCGTGTGACCTCTATTTTGAAAATTTTTAGTTTTTCCTTGAACTTTCTGATTTGTTTCAAATTGGTCCTTAATTGTTCCTAAGCTAATTTTAAGGCCTCGTAGGCTTGTTTTAAGGTTTTAAGGCCCATAAATGTACGTATTGCTCTGATTCAAATTATTATGAAATTCTATTAATTGAATAGGCAACTTGATGCTATCTATTACTGATTGTTTTGGATTGTATAGTAATACGTCGTAACCTTAATCCGGTGACGGGTACGAGTTATGGATGATACATGCATACCATGGTGTTGCTTTGTTACTTCTTTATACATTCTTGGGTTCTCATAAGCCTTTTTTCACCATTCATCTAGTTCAACAAGCTACACCATTCTTTCTTCTCATGTCCCTTGAATTCTATCACCTTGAATAGGACACAGTTCTAACACGTCTTCATGAGTAATTTATTGTAAAGAATGTTGAGCTGCATGATTAATAAAATCAACAGAATAATAAGTATCATCTCGCTTACTAGAAACTCTCACAACATCATGTGCTTGAAGAGTAACCTTTTCATCACCTACCCTCAGCACAAGCTCACCATTACCTGCATCAATAATAGTTCTAACAGTGGCTAAAAAAGGTCGACCTAAAATCATGAGTACCTCAATATCTTTATCCATGTCTAGTATAAGAAAATCAATAGGGAATATTAATTTATCTACTTTAGCAAACACATCCTCAATAATACCCTGAGGATACTTAATTGATCTGTCAGCTAATTGAATACTCATCCTAGTGGGTTTTGGTTCCCCGAGATCAAGTTGTTTGAATATTTTATAAGGCATTATATTTGTACGAGCACCCAAATCAACCAAAGCTTTTTCAACATTTAAACTACCAATGAAACAAGGAATTGAAACAAGGAATAGTAAAACTCCTTGGATCTTTAAGCTTGGTGGGTAGTTTGTTTTAGAGAATGACCAAGAAATCCTCATTGATTTCCACAATTGACATGATGTCTAACTTTATTTTTTTTATTAACAACTCCTTTAAAAATTTTGTATACATTCGCATCTGCGAAAAAGCTTCAACAAAAGGTATATTAATATGCATTTTTTTCAAAAGTTCAAGAAACTTACCATATTGTTCGTTCATGCGGTCTTTCTTCATTGATGTTGGATATGGTATTCGTGGTTTATATTCTTTGACCACCGACTTATGTTCTTTCTCACTTTTTTCAACCCTATTGTTTTTCTCTACAACTTCTAGATTCAACTTGTTTTCAGGCTCGACTAGCCCTTCCACGCTTCAAACAGTGATTGTGTGAACTTGCTCTTTTGGGTTGGTTTCAGTGTTAATAGATAAAATGCCTTGTTGTTTCTCCGAAACCAATTTAGCAGGTTGGCTAATCTAATTCTTGAGACCCTGAATAGATGTCTACTGATTTCTTAAAGTTGTTTTAGTGTTCTAGAATCTAGTTTACAACATTGAAATAAATTTAGTCAACATCTCTTCAAGATTCGACTTCTTTTTTTGCTGATAAGGTTGTTGGAATCCCGAAGGGGATTATTGAGCTCCCCAAGAAAAATTTGAACAATTCCTCCATCCTAGGTTATAATTATTGCTATAAGGGTTATTTAGAGGTCTAAAATTATTACCCATAAGGTCGACTTGTTCATGCTCCATGTTAGACTTGAAAGACAAACATTCAAGATTTATCATCCTCGCTCCAGTCGCATCATATTGCATTACTAGATTCGCTTGTTTACCAATTTTTTTTACTAAGAGTTTCAACCTGAGTCGACAACATAGCAATTGAATTTATATTAAAACATCAGTTAGCTTGGCAGGCTTTGTTCTTATAACTTGCCACTGATAGTTATTCAGTGTCATCTCCTTAATAAATTCTTGGGCTACCTCAGGTGTTTTATTATTCAATATTTCGTCAGCTGCTGCATCAATCATTTGCCTAGTCGAAGGACTCAAACTATTGTAAAAAGTTTGAACTTGTAACCTCAAAGGTAAACCATGATGAGGAAACCTTTTCAGAAGATCCTTAAATCTTTCCCATGCATCATACAATGTCTCAAGCTGAAATTAAGCAAAAGAAGAGATGTTATTCCTCAATTTAGCTATTTTGGCCGATGGAAAGTACTTCAACAAAATCTTTCTAGTTATTTGAGGCCAGGTAGTGATGGAACCACGTGGAAATGAGTTTAACCAATGTTTTGCCTTGTTTCTCAAAGAGAATGGGAACAACTGTAAGAGTATAGGATCATCAATAATGCCATTGATCTTAAATGTGTCGTAAATCTCCAAAAAGTTAGCTAAATGAACATTCGGATCTAAATCTTGTAACCCATCAAACTGAACATACTGTTGCACCATCTGAATTGTGTTTGACTTAATCTTAAAATTATTTGCAACAACAATCAGTTTAACAATACTCGATTCAGCCCCAATCAGAGTGGACTTAGTATGTCATACATAGTCCGAGGAGTAAGATGTGCAAGAAGTTGTAGATTACCAGGATTAATATCCATCTCCACAATAATGTCCTATTGCTTTTGATAGTCTATGAAAATTTTTTTTTGACCTTGCTTCTCTAGCCTTTTTCTAATTTCTGCGAGTAGCCTTTTCAATTTCACTATAAAAAAGTAATGATTCCAACAGGTTGCCTCTAGTCATAAACCAAGGAAACCTGTAAGAATCAAACTAGAGAAAACCAAAATGTAAAATTTAAATTACAAAAAAAAGTATTAAAATTAAAATAAAAAACGGCTAAATTATTATAAATTAAGTTTTCTTAATATTCTAATCCTAGGCAACAGCGCCAAAAATTTGATGATCATGAAACTAACTAAGAATTTGACTAAGATAATTGCACCTATCAATTAATAGTATAATTATGGTAAGTAAATATATCATTCTCATGAGGACTACAACTAATAGTAATTATCGTATTTCTATTATTTAACTGAATAATTCAGATGATCGATTAAAACTAAAATTAACTAATTTAATCAACTAGCAAACGCGACAAAGAAAAACACTAAAATAATCGAATAACAACTAAGAAATGAAACAATACCCATATAAGAATCCACCTAGATTTCAACTTTCACTATCAATCTAAATTACTCAGTTTCTTTACATAGCACCTTGATCTGTAGAAATCCCTAAATTATACTAAAATCTCTTTTGAGCATAAGAAAAATCGACTCTAGGTGGATTAATTGAAATTTCTTTATAATTAAAACCCCTATTGTCACATTAACTCGTGCTATGGATTCCCCTATTAGATTTGACTCTAATCCAATAGATTTATGTTGTCATATTTCTAGGATTGCATGCAACTCCACTCAATTATGCAACTTCTAATCTTAAATAGGATTTATTCGACCACCGAATTAAGCACATCAAACACGGATTAATACTCTAGAAATATCAAACCAAGAATTAAACACACATAATTGAAAACAAAGAAATTAAATATTTATTGCATAAAATAGAAATCAAACGACAGAATTCATTATAAGGTTCATCTCCCCCTAGGTATTTAGAAAATTAGTTCATGCTTGAAAAGTGAAAAATCCAAGATACAATATAACCAAAAGAATAAAAGAAACTTATGATAACTTCTTAAGAAATCAACTAGGAATCTATAATATTGACGAAAATTTGCTTCAAAGTCGGCTTTAATGGTGTTTTTCGAGTCTTTTTCTTGAATATTCTTTGACAATTCTCTCCTATCTTCTTACTTTTGTCATATATACGTCTTAGAACGCCCCAAAAATCTAAAATTGTGATTTAATATTGTTTAGTACGCAATCCTGTGAAATCGACACGTCCTACCACACTGTGTGGTTCACACGGCCATGTGGAAAAGTGCAGCCTGTGTGGCTCCTTCAGCTTGCTTCGACGTTTCGATTTTCGCTCGTTTTTCTCTCATTTTGCTCCCAAGTGCTCTATTAAGCATTAAAACATGAATTTAAATGATTAGGAGTACCAAATTCACAATTAACATTGGATAATCACTCAAAACGCGTTAAGAATGTGATTAAAACATGTTACTTTAAGCCCTTATCAAATAGAATAACTCTTTGAAATACATAGTAATTTTTCAAAATCGCAGCTTTATTGTATTACTAAGATCAAAACCAATTTACTTGAAACATTTACGTGCTAAAACATTTTAGAGAATTCCAATTAGTTTTGCAGCGAAAAACCTTATAATCTATCGTTTATAAACCGCTATTCATTTTTAGTTATCGTAAGTTAAACGTCCTTAAATGATAAAATATTTTGGGAGATAAATACCTAAAATAGTCCTATCGTACTAAACAAAATTAAAATGTCCAAAAACAAATAAAAAAACCAAGAAAGTCGAAAATGTCCACAATAAACAAATAAAAGTCTATTGTGCTTAACCAAAAACATGAAACTCGAGCTCCAGAGTGGCTGTCCATTCCTAGGTCAGAGGATTACCTGAAACAAAGCAAAGAAATCGTGAGCTCTAAGCTCGATGTGTGTTTTGACCCATAATCTTAGTACAAGCATATATATATATATATATATATATATATATATATATATATATTAGATCATCTCATAGTATATATCATAATATTTCTTATCATATCAGATTTTATACGAATCATATCTTAACATATCATATCATATTTAATCTTAGCATATCATGTTATATCGAATCATAACATATCATATCATATCATATCATATCATGTCCTACCCCCAGTCACTACACACCATCTCCGACCCGCTAATCACACCATATAGGACTACAAGAGTCCATCTATCCAATCACACCAACTTGTAGCCGTGTGTCACTCATATATTTGCAGTTGAGCTACCATACACAAATTTGCGGTCTAGCCGCCATAATCACAGTATAAACTGTCATATAACACTTCCTCCATCATATCATAACCCACCCCAAACATATGCGTATCATAACCCTAAAACATACATACATATATCATATATCACATATCGCATGGCATACCTACACACATATTTCATATAGATTGTAACATAGCATATAGTTTATAGTTTATTTTCAACTTGTCCTACTTAATATACCATTTAAACTTATCCATATGTAATTACGTACTAAAATTTACGTTTTTTCAGTCTCATACGATGCCTACAGACCCAAATATTGAGTCCTTCAAATGGCCCTTGATCATGCCTAAAAATTGGCCAAAATGGCCCACACGGCTTAAAACCCTAGCCCATGTGGTCCGCACGGCCTACCCATACGGTTTGCAAAGTTTCACACAGGCATATGATTCACACGGGCTACAAGATTTCACACGATTGTGTGCTCCACATGACTTGGCACACGACCTACCATACAGCCTGACACACGGCTATGTGGCATTGGGCAGTTTCGAAAATAGCCCTTGTTTCACGATTTAATCGAGTTTCAAATGAGTTTTTGGGTCGTTTTCACACACCTGATTGATGAATTGATCAACCACTCAAAAGGAACTCACGAACCTATAAACATTTATCAAAACACAACGATTAACAATCCCAATCTTATACAAAAATTTCACTTCCCTAAGGAAAAATAGTCCCAAAACTCCAATTTACGAACTCTTACCACACAATAACAGCAACCCAAGCTGTTCACGAGATTAACTCGCTAGAGGTTTGCCTAACACTGCTCTTCCTTCTCCTATTCAGGAAGATAACACTATGAAAATTAACAATTTCCACAACACACTATATCATATCAAAAGCCAACACAGCTTCATCCTTTAACACCAAACAAATCAGGATTAGTTACCCTGAACTTACTTAATCAGAAAATTAGCAGTGCCAGGACACTAACATATGAACGATGGACAGAAATCAAGAGTAAAAACGAAACAAATCGAAGAAAGAACCAAGAGAAGGGAAGGAAGTAAAGTAAAGAAAACGTGGAAAAGAAGAAGTGAAGAAACAAAACAAAGAATAAAAGTAACGTGCACAAAGTGGGAAGGGTGGGTTGGATGGTTAGAATGAAAGAGTAAATTTAGGAATTTTCCCAAAATTTTGTAAAAATAAAAATTAAACAAAAATAAATGGAAATACCCAAACTAACTTATCCACATCCTAAACAACTGCTAAAGGAATTCAAATTGAATTCTACCTCTTAAGAATAAATCACAACAACAACAAAAAAATTCCTCTTGCACACAATGAGGTGCAAACTCAAAACAAAGGAATAAACAAATACTAAACCATCGGACTACTAGACTCATCATTATCATAACCCAACAAAGAAAATAATTTAAGCCCTAAGGCTCAAACTTAACATAAGCCAAAATTAATAGAAAAACTCAAAACAAAGGACCCAAAGCATACTTCCAAGGCACTAAACCAATACACCATATCAAATTATTTAACAAACACGCACACTTAAAAATCCAAAAATTTGGGGCATGACAAATGTTGTCACAAGTTAACTCGACATCAACTTAGTATTGATGGCAACATAATTGTATTCGTTTAGTAATTTTAATTTAATGTGTACATGTGTTTAAATTTTGTTTTACTTACAATCTCTATTTTTTTATTTTAATATTATACATATTTCATATGTTATTATTAATTAATTTCAAACCATACATTTTATTTTTTATTGTATGTTATTTTTAAGTGTAGACTACACAAATAGTCACCCAACTATAAAAAAATTCCATTTTAGGCACCCATAACAAAAAGTTTACAATTTAAGCACACACGTTACATAGTTCGGTCATTTTGGTCACTCCAGTTAAAATCACAAATGACAAGCTGACGAGACAATAAAAAATCAGTATAATAACAAATTTAACCATCCAATTTTATATATTGTATCGATTTAGTGATAATTTTATAAAATTAACCCTCAAAATTCACAAATGTTCTCAATTTCATTCTAATGCTAAAAGATTCAAAGAACTATATAAAATACATAAATATTTAAAAAATACAAGAATAAATTTAAAAATATATAAAATTAAAAAATATATATGTAAAAGTTGACGGTCAAATGTTCTCAATTTGATTCTAATTCTAAAAGATTCAAAGAAATATATAAAATACATAAATATTTTAAAAAATAAAATTAAAAATTAAAAAAATATATTTATATAAAAGTTGAGGGTTAAATTTATTAAAAAATAAATAAGTTTTGAGGGTTAAATTTTTTTATTTAAAATTATGACTAAATCAATATAATATGTAAAAGTTGAAAGTTAAATTTGTTATTATAGAGATTTTTTTTTTAACTACCACATCAATTTGCCATTTGTAATTTTAATAGGAAAGACCAAAATAACCGAACTACACAACATGGATACTAAAATTACAAACTTTTTATTTTTGTGCCTAAAATGAAAAGTTTTATAATTAAATGATTATCTATGTAATTTAGTATATTTTTATTTCCACATGTATAATGTTTTTAATATATTTTACGCGCCTGCTATAGTCCAGCTAAGGACGGTAAACGTAAACGTGAATCATCTTTTTTCAAACCAACAATGATTTGTCACTCCTTTATGGAAACGTGAAAAATTAAAGGTCCATTCAAATTGTAGCTAAAATTACCAGCAAACGGCGTCGCTTTGAGGAAGTTCCAGCATCTATAAATTATATGAAACTTCTTTCAGTTGCTCCCAAGCAAGTTGAAGTAAATAACCCCTTTGTTTTATAATCTGCAAAATAATGGGAATTGAGCATAAAAATGGAGGATCATCATCACTTGATCTCAATGTACCTTTGCTTCTTGACCAGAACCAAATCAAATTAAAGGATTTAGAGGCATCTGATAGTGATGATGTTAATTGCATAGGCACCACCTCTTTTTCCAAGACTTGTTTCAATGGACTCAATGCTTTAACAGGTATAATTTCCTTTCCTTTTTCTTTTTGTCATCAGTCAATCACAATTTTCCTTTTTGTTTTTTTTCATAATGTTTTGCATGTATATGCCAGGAATTGGGATATTATCAACCCCATATGCTCTAGCATCAGGAGGATGGATAAGCTTAATTCTCCTTTTCACCATTGCCACTGCAACATTCTATTCAGGTTTATTGATTCAAAGATGCATGGATTGGGATCCCAACATTAAAACATATCCCGACATAGGCTATCAAGCATTTGGGAGGAAAGGGAAAGTAATAGTCTCAGTTTTAATGCACATGGAGCTCTACTTAGTTGCCACAGGGTTTCTCATTCTCGAAGGAGATAACTTGCAAAATTTACTACCCAATGTGGAGTACTTTGAGTTTGGAGGGCTTACAATTGGTGGGAAACAAGGGTTCATCATAATTGTAGCACTCATAATTTTGCCAACTGTTTGGTTGGATAATTTGAGCCTCCTTTCTTACATCTCAGCAACTGGGGTTTTAGCTTCTTTGTTCATCATTGGTTCAGTTTTATGGATTGGTGTGTTTGATGGAATTGGGTTTCAACAAAGGGGTGAATTCATAAATTGGGATGGAATCCCAACTGCTGTCAGCTTATTTGCCTTTTGTTATTGTGCACATCCAGTTTTCCCAACCCTCTACAGTTCAATGCACAAAAGGCATCAGTTCTCCAATGTAAGTACTCACTTTCCCTTTTTTTTAACGGTAAACTATATAAGAGGTTACTTTAACTATGTTTTTTTTTTATACTTCAACTATAAAAAATTAAAAAATGGTAATTCAATTATTTAATTTTATCTTTTTTAATTGATCAACTAACTAAGATAAAATGGGAATACCCAAAAAATTAATATAGTTGGGTAACCAACAATGGTGAATCTAGAAATTTTTTAAGGTGGCCAAAATTAAATTATAAAATTTTGAGATATCAAATATAGATTTTATTATGTATTAATTTATTATTTCATCATTTTTGAAGGGACTAAATAAAATATCTTTTATTTGGGGGGCAAAACATAATTTTCTCTATATTAATTTATAATTTGATCATTCATAAAAGGGTTAAAATTGCAATTTTTCAATTTCCAGGGCCCAAGGACTTGCCTGCCCCTTTATCTGCCCTTAGTGACTAAAAAAGATTAAAATTTTAAAGTTGAGTGATCATATTGTAATTTTTCATAATTAGATGATAAAAAAACATAGTTGAATAACTATGAATAAAGTTTATTCTTTTTATTATCTTACATGGATCCGGAGCTGAGTGTTGGATTATGAGCATGTGTTCAACATGGCTATGCTCAATTTTTTCTATATATGGAAGATCATACTTATTTTCGGGTTTTTTTTTTTTTTTCAGGTGCTGATTGTGTGCTTTGTGTTGGGCACCTTATGTTATGCATCAATGGCAATTTTGGGCTACTTGATGTTTGGATCAGAAGTTCAATCACAGATAACTTTGAACCTTCCAACAAACAAGCTGAGCTCAAGAATTGCAATTTACACCACATTGGTGAATCCCATATCCAAATATGCATTAATGGTTACACCAATAATCAACGCCACTAAAGCCTGGTTTCCATATCACTCCAACAAGCGGTTGTTCCGCCACATGGTCGGCACCAGCGTGGTGATGAGCACGGTGCTGGTGGCTCTGGCGGTCCCCTTTTTTGGTTCCCTCATGTCGCTGGTGGGTGCATTTTTGAGCATCAACGCATCAGTCACACTGCCATGCTTATGTTACTTGAAGATTTCTGGGAGTTATCAGAAATTCAATGGTGAAATGGTTGGTATAGGGTTGGTAATTGTAATGGGTATTTTTGTGGTTATATTTGGTACTTACACATCTCTTGTAGATATCATACACATGTCCAAAATTTGATAGTTCAACTTTTATAATATCTGGTTAATCTAAATACTTCATTCAAATTAAACTGATAATATATACATAAGAAATAATATTTTACTTCTTTTTCAAGATTATATAATAATAGTCAAAATTTAGTTTTGATTTCTATATTAGGCTCAAATTTAAAATTCAAACATCAATTTTTATAATGTTATTGTCTAAATATTTCAATTCTTATTAAAATGTACATTGATGTGTCAAAAAATTAATTCCTTCTTCTAAAATGTTGTTAAGCACTTGCATACATATAATCATTGGTTTCACCATTTTAGGCCAATGATGATACCCATAAATATAATCTTTGAGAAGAAAAAATTGTTATATATGAATGTGCTATACAATCTCTCTCCTTCAAAATATCATCTTGGATGTACTTTAATGATTTCTACAATCATGTTTAAGCTAAAAAATTAATAGGAAAACTATGGTTACTAGGATATAATACCGTTTTGAATACATAAAAAAAAATTAGTAAAAGTATCATGAAGACTTTTGTTTTAAGAGTTAGATTGTATTTTACCTTCTTTATTCAAAAAATGAGTAAATTAATCCCTATACATTAGATTAAAGAAAAAATTGGTTCTTTCTAGTAAAAATCTAATCTATTACTACTATTAAAAACCGGCGTTGCTAACAGAATAACCAAATAGTTACACGTGGCGTGCCAAGTATACCTCATTCTAACATATATAGATCAATTTTTAACAGAAGGATCAATTTTCTCTCTAATCTAATGTATAGGGACTAATTTGACTATTTTTTAAATTGAGGGGTCAAAATGTAATCCAACTCCTAGTACAAGATTCTCTATAGTACTTTTACCTAAAAAACTTGTAGAAATTGAATATATGTACTTGCTTCCTAAATCCGGTTCACTAAGGCTTAGCTTATCAATTGCAGCATTTGGCAACACCCTCTGCCTGCAACTTTTGCCATAGGCAAAGCATCTCCCTGGGGCTCTGGTAATGAGCTACAACAAAACCGTCATTGCATCCTTCATTGTACACCCTATTTTCATCCTTGTAATACACTTTGAAACCTTCCTTTTTCATCTCTGCTATCCATATCCCCATTGCTACATCCTCCAGCTTAAACATCTGTTTTGCATGTCAAGCAATACCCAAGTTACTGGAATCATATGATTTATGATCATTTCGATATAGTTAGAAATTCCTTATCCAACTTGCAGTCCACCTTGATTTTTAATAGGGTTAAATCACTTTTTGAGGCTTAAAATTTTGTTTTATCCAAGTTAAGTCCTAAATTTGATAATTGTTTTCACATTAAAGCTTGAACTTTTCATTGTCCAAATTAGTCCTGAACTGATAATTGTTTCCATGTTGGGTTTTGAATTTTTGGCTTTTTAAGGAAATGTCAAGGACCAACTTGGACAAAAAAAAAAGTTCAGGCTCTAACGTGGGAGTAATTGTCAAGTTTAGAGTTAAACAAAAAAATTCAAACTCCAATATAAGAATAGTTACTAAGTTCAGACGTTAAAAAGTGATTTAACCATCCTTAATATCTAAGGTTTATAAATGTTTATCAAATTTGGAAGGGACTTACTCGTAAAGATCCTTCTTTGTGCTTTGTATATACAACTTTAGCTATGTCATTTGAGACCACATAACCAGGGCCATGTGCCCAAGGAGGGTAAGTCTTTTCCGGATATTCCTTCATATACGCAAAACACGAGCAGTTTAGAGACATTTAATCAAACACTTCAAATGCATCGCAATGCTACTAGTCCTCTAAAATTACCTCAGGACTGATGTACCATTTACTGTCAGCATTCCTATGAGGTTGAGCATCATAGTTTATAAGACCATAAAGCAGCCCATGCTTCACATTTTCTTTACTTATAGTACCCAACACTTCATCCACTCGAACAAAGGCATCATCGTCCGTTTTCATCACATACTTGGCTGAAACAGCCTCAGTCTATTAAAACAAACACAAATTTAAGCAAAATTCAATAATAAAAAAGAGGTTTTAATGTTTTAAGACTAAAAAACTTACCCCAAAAATGCAGATTGCAATAGTCTTCCATGTAATAAGACCATAATAATCAACAAAAGGCATCAATTGAATGTCACCATAGGTCTTTATCTCACTCCAAAGTTCCTCATTCACTATCTGGTTCTTATGCTGCAGTGTTATTTAATCAAACATTTAGTATGCATTTCATGTTTAAGAAGGCAACAAATTCACCAAATAGGAACGTACTAGACCGACGAAAAACCGGACTGCGACTGTTCCAGACTTTACTGCAGGGTATTGCATCCAAGTCCTTCGAACTGCCATTCGGCGTTTGAAGTTGTTTGCCGTCGAAAAGACACCAATAAATAGGTCTAACGGACGGTGTAGTGGGAGCGGAACCGTTCTTAAAGCATCCAAGTCATCAATATGTTCCAAGTCCTCAGATGTAGGTAAACCACTGGCTAACACTGATGTTAAGTTCATATCTCCAAATATCCTTACTTCATTCACAAGCCATGGTTCTAAACCCTATAAGATCATCATAAAAAGTTAGAAAATTGCTAAAACAGATGGAAAATTAAGTGTTGGGAAAAGTACTTCACGGTATGCGAACGATGTTATTTGTTTTCCATCGACGGTCATATGAAATCCTTCTTCTCCAACCCGAAGTGTCATAACGGATAAATACCCTAACTTGAATGGAAAGTAAGGCTTGCTTCTAGTTCTGTTATCGAGTTTCCCGACCTTTTCACTGCATTGTTTCAAATCATCCACTGCATATCATGCAAAAAATAATAAACATATGTATCCATGATTCATAACTTTGTCAAAGAGCAAGCAAAGTACCTTTCTTATTGTTTCTAGAGGGGCACCGCTCTTCTTCACCCCAATCTTGAGCCGTAGTCCATGTGTTTTGAACAATTACGGGATCCTCGGTGACCTTATCGCCTTGGAGACGAACATTGTAATGCAAAACAATAGGAGGGTTTGGCTCCTCTGGAACTGATTCCCCTGTTAAATCAATCCTGAAACTTCCGGAAAGACCATTCGGAATGCCGATGATAGTGATTGCAGAGCCTTGAATTAGACCACATGGGATTCTTAACTTATAACCTTTATCTCCAAAATCTTTAGTATCCATTTTACTTAAGAAATAGGGACATTGTTTCCCTTTATTATCAACTGAACTTTCATTCACCTCGATTTGTTGCTTCTTCGCAACGATATCCATAAGATTGTCCCACGCGATTCGAGCTTCTCGAACGGCTTCTAACGCATTCGGTAATCCTTTGCTGTAGTTAACTATATGCTTCATTTCATTCCATGTAAATAAAGAACTTTGAACTTCACTAGAGAAATTCCTATCAAGAAACAATCCCGAAACCAACTCGTCCGCGACAACGACTTGATTAACAGCTTCGGGACTTTGAACTGCCGGAGAAACGGTAGGTTGTTGTACCCATTTAAGTCGCGGATCAGTCGTATTTACGAAGATACGTTGTCGAAGAGTGTTGTTCGAAAAAGGGTTCTTGAACATCACATTATATCTTAATATCAAGATCACAGTGAAAGACCCCGTTAGGACACCTCCCAACCATTTCTTCATTTTTGTCTGAAATAGCACTTTGTCGTGTAATTAAAAAAAAAAAAAACAGAAAGATTAAGAAATTTCAATCAAAACTCTGTTATTTTCTTGATAACAAAACAAATGATTCAGTCAAAAATATCATTCAAGACTATGTAAAAGTCAAAGAAGGGAGCATAAATTAAAAGAAATTGTCAATGCATCAGCCATCACAAAAGAATAACATCCAAACAAAATTAAAAAGAACAAAGAAAAGATCAAACTTCAAAACATATTATGATGTACATACATACATACATAACAAAGGGGGAAAAAAGAAAGCTGAAACTAGGCAGTCCCAAAGCAAACAAGTAAACATCCGATGCATGTAAACAAACAAAGTATCAATATTACAAACCTGAAATCTTGATGGATCTTTTTTATTTTTATTTTGTGGAAGAACCTTGGGCAGTGTTTGGTTGAAAGGAAAGAGAAAGAATATAAAAAAAGAAAGTTGAGAAGTGCAATGAAGAATAAAGGGAAGAGAAATTGAAACCAGAAAAAGAGAAGTTTTGAGGAAGCTGAGGTTTGTTTCAAAGTTTGAACTTGAAGTTTACGTCAAAATATGAGGCGGTTGGGTTTTTAGGATACTGTTGGGAAGTCTTTGTTCATGTTAAGCTGACTCTAAGAAACCATCGTCCAATGAAGACACCACAGGCAAAACCACTAGGGTCTTTTGTTTCTTTCAATTTTCTTGTTTGACTTCTCCATTTTCCACTATTTATTTATTATCTTAATTATGATGTGAAATTAGAGGCGTTGATAAGTTTGGTCGGCTTACACCCAAGTATAATATTAATATATTTTATATTTATTTAAGTTTAGCTTAATTTAAAATTTAGATTTAAAATTTTACTTAAATTTATCTATATTTTATATTTATTTAAGTTTGTCTCGATTTTATTTTTTTAAAAAATATATATATTTAATTTTATTTTAATATTTAATAATTTTATACATTTTTTATTTATTAAAATTTTGTATATAGTCATCTTAATATTATTTTAATATTTATATTAGAGTAGTATTATATATTTAGTATAGGTTAATTTTTTTAATGTGTTCTTAATTACATAATATATAAAAACAACATAATATAAAGTATTAGAAACTTAAAACGGGCCGGACTGGGCTTGAACTTTAAATGTTTAAACTTGAGCCCGATTCGTATTTTAAACGGGCCTAATTTTTTGCCCAAGTCTATTTTTTAGACTTAATATTTTTGCCCAAACCCTCCCAAATTTCGAGTGGGTCTTCAGGCATGTGCGGGTAGCTCGGCCCATGAACAGTTCTAGGTAAAAATATCAAAGAGGTTCTTATACTATTAGTCAAATTGCATTTTGCTCTCTTTTCTTAAAAAATGAACAAATTAGTTATTGTATGTTAGATAAAAAAGCGAATTGATTCTTTCTATTAAAAATTTCATCAAATTGTACTATTAAAAACCGATGTGGCTGACAGAATAACTAGATAGTCACACGTGGTGTGTCATGTGTATCTCATACTAATATATAAGGACCAGTTTACTCTTTAGTTTAACATACAGTGACTAATTTACTAATTTTTTAATAGAGAGAACAAAGAGAACAAAATACAAACTATCTTCAAATATAAAAACCTCCATAATACTTTTACGTTCATTTATTAAGGAATAATTTATTGATATTTTTTATTCCATTTTTAAAGAAAGTGATAATAAAACTTTTTAAAATAAAATATGGCGATAAAGTTATATATCATGTTACACATTTTAGTGTTTAGATAACAACAAAATGGTGAATTTAGTCAATTAACTTTGTTTTTTTTTTTTTTTAAATAAAAAGGTCCCGTAAATTCACCGGAACCTTCATTTGGCAATAATAATATTTCAGATTTTTTTTCTCACTTTTCTTCTGTTTGAACATATTAATCTGGTGATTTTCTTTTTCGGTTTAATTCCACCGAACATCACCATACTATGATTCTCATTCTAAATTGGTCTTTAAACTTTAAAATATTTAAAGTATATGCAAGTTATCATGTAAATTGGATGTTTATTATTGAAAAAATTAATTTAAACATGAAATGACAAGTTAAATCTTATGTGACTAAATTTAAAATGAAAATTTTAAACAAATAGAACATTGTTGTATAATTTTTTAAAGTAAAATCTAAAAATAAAGAAAAATTGAAAGAAAGAGTGAGTGATATAACTTATGTAAAAGTTTTGAAAGCCTTAAAATTAAAATTCTTTAAATATCTATTTTTACAATATTAATTTTTTTCTTATTTTTTCATTTTAAATAATGTCATATATGATTTGACATATCATTTAACAGTTAAATTAACGATTTTAGTTACAAAAGACCTAATTGACATAACCTCAATAGTTTAGAAATGTAATTAGAATGTTTTAAAATTTAAGGATTAATTTAAAATAAAGATAATAGTTTGGGGATGTTTGGTAGAATTAACTTTTTTTTTTTTTTTCACTTTTTCATTAACGCGTTCTATTTTTGCCTGCCAGGAAAAATTTCAAATGAGAACTCAGAAATTTTATTTAATTAATTAGTTTCTAATTCTGGTAGGAAAACACATATTGAACTCCTTTTTCCTGCTACCCAATCTACACTTTAGAGGGAAAATATCAAAATAATTTATTTAAATATAAATATAACGAGTTTAATGTATATTGTTGATATATTTGATAAATATAAGGTTAATGGACATTAATAGCCTTATATTATGTGATTTATTAATGTTTTAAACCAAGTTTAAATTAGAAAATTAATTATTAACTTATGTTTTAATTAAAACAAAAGAAAATGTTCATCATTTTCATGCATTTATCCACTGAATTTAGAGAAGAAGAAAGTCATTTTAGGGCTCAAATATCTGGCACTCTCCTTACTTGATTGAGGTATGGTTTTAGCTTAGTTTTTGATGATTTCTATGTTTTTGTGATCGTTACTTTGAGTACTAGCTAGCCCATGTCTTAATTTTTGAAACTTTTAAAGATTTTGAGAGTTACCATTGATGAGTTATTGTGTTCTTTGGTATTTGATGATGAAATATGAATTTTTGATGATTGATTATCATGTTTTGTAAAGTGATTTTTAGTGAAATTTCATATAATGGGTTAATTTGTGAAAAGATGAAAATGTGTGGTTAAATGTGTAAAATAATGATAAATTTGGGCTGTTAAGGAGCCTATAGAAATTTGGCTAGCTTGGGTTTAATTGAAATTGTTGTAAATTGTGTTTTTATGAATTAGGGACTAAATTGTAAGAAATGTGAAAGTTTAGGGCCAAAGTGAAAATTGGCTTCAATATGTGTTTGTGGATGAAATTGATTGAGTTGGTGATTAAATGGATTAATTTTGAATATATATAGATCAAGAACGAAAGAAATCAGATTTAGATCGAAGGAAATCGAAAGTTATCGAATAGTCGATCCAGTCTCTCTATTCTGACTACTAGGTAAGTTCATATACAAATGAATGCCTTTAAATTGAATTATATGTGTATACTTATCATTGAAATGCTATAAATGTTGAACGAGCAATTACGAACAAGAATAGACGAAGTTACGATATCCGAAAGTCCAGTACAAATCTTAGGAATAGTATAGGATACGAATGTCATGACATTAGGTTATCGAGATGTGATTACATGTAAGACCATGTCTGGGACATTGGCATTGTATTGAGATTATGTGTAAGACCATGGCTGGGACATTGGCATCGTTAATCGATTTCGTGTAAAACCCAGTCTGGGATAGTGGCATCGATATGTGATAACATGTAAGACCATATCTGGGATATGGCATTGTACGAGCTTATGTGATTTTCGAGTATCCTTAATGATTCCAAACGGTTCAACAGGCAAAGTCCAGTCGAGAAAGAATATGTGAAAGAGCTAAGTGACTCAGGTACGTACGAAATTCATACGAGTATTAAAAAAGGGGAAATATTTGATGAACTCAATTAAGACATTGAATATATGTTCAATGAGAAAGGTTTGTGAATTTGAATGTGGTTAGCTAAGGTTAACATATTTGAATTGATATGCAAATATTCATGCGTTGACTTTATTTGTATATGGCTTACTAAGCTTTTGAAGCTTACTTTGTGTATTCTTCCATGTTTTATAGATTATCAAAGCTAGCTTGGACATCGGGGATCATCGGGAACCATCATCACACTATCGACTACTTGTTGGTATTTTTTGGATGCTTGTAAATTGGGTATATGGCATGTATAGGCTATGAGTTGATGATATGTTTTGTGGTTTGATATAGCTAGAGATTGGGCTTGCTTTTGTTGGAAATGTTGGTATGTATTTGGCCATTTAAGTTGGCTTAAAATTATATTTTGGATAAGTGTTATATGTGATGTATATAATGTCTTGTGTTTTGGCATTGTTTGCCATGGTTATGAATATAAATAAATGGTTACTCATTTGGTTAGTTATTAATGTTTGAGGAATGGTTCATTATGGTATGATTTATAAATGATAAATTGGTATGTTTGAGAGGCATGATTTAGTTGATGGTAAGGTGATGAAAAATACATTTTGAAGTTATGTGAATTTAGTGATTTTGGCATAATGAGTTGGTATGTTTTGAATATGAAATTGAGTAGTTGAAATGGTTGAGCATAGGTGGCATAATATGTGATTGAATTGGCATGTTTTGGCTGCCTATATATGCATTGAAATGGTATTATTTGATTGCTTTATGTACATAAGAAAAATGGTGGCAAATTGGCTTTACAAATAGCCTATTTTTTTGTCACACGGGCAGAGACACGGGCGTGTGTCTCAGCCGTGTGCGATACACAGCCATGCTGCATGGCCGTGTGTCGCCTGGGGTAACCCTTCGAATTAAAGTTAGTATACCCTACAGGTTTGGTACGGCCTAGACACACGGGCATGTCTACTGGTCGTGTGTGGCACACAGGCTGGCACACGGGCGTGTGGTCGGCTGTGTGACCCAAGTCAGTAACCCTTCCAGTTTTCCCACGGCTATGGCACACGGGTGTGTCCTCGGCCGTCTGGTGCAAGTCAGTATGTATGCCCTGTTTTCACACGGCCTGTGACACGGACGTGTCTGGTAGCCGTGTGAGGCACACGGCCTGTTCACACGGGCGTGTGACCCTTAAATGTTGAAAAACTTTCTAATTTTCTCAAAGAATGCAAATGTTATCGGTTCAGTCTCGAACCACTTTTAAGCATATTTTAAGGTCTTGTAGAGCCTTATAAGGGACAATGTGAATGATTTGAATGGATTTTATATATGAATGCATAAATGTATATGTTTTTTATGTGAATGATGTGTATTGATCGGTAATGCCTCGTAACCCTATTTTGGCGACGGATACGGGTTAGAGGTGTTACACATTATGGTAATTCGACTAGCATGGGTATAATTGGAATTTTATTAATTTGCGATTTTAATAAATAAGGACTAAATTGTGAAAGTTTAGGGGCAAATGTTTAAAATAGCACTAATGTATATATTGGACTGAATTGAATAAACAGTTGATTAAATGAGTTAATTTTGAATATATTTAGATCAAGAAAAACGGAATTCGGATCAGGACCGGCGAAAAACGAAAGTTAGCGACGAATTGTGATTATGTGATTACGGTCAAGTTCGAAAATGATTCGACGAAGATTCGACGGTTATAATCCCCGTTCAACCTTAGGAATAGTTTAGGATGCTAGTGACATGTCATTAGGCATACTTGAGTTGGTGTAACACCCCTAACCCGTATCCATCGCCAGATTAGGGTTATGAGGCATTACCAAATCAAGTCAATCATTACTATTCATGTTTGAAATAATATAAACTTAATTATACGAAACATATGTACATCTCTTTTATAGCATTCAAGTAATTGAATTATAACATAACTAAATACATTACAAATTCCATATGCACACCTTAAGATAGTCATTCATGTTTATCAAATGCGTGCCAATATATTCATTTAATTTTATAAATAGCAACAAGTCATTACTTTATCTCTACATGTATGCATATTAGAAACCAAACATATCAATACACACCAAGTATTTGTCCAAACACATATGCCAACTTAGTATCATTACCATATGGTAGAACTTGACTATTGCAATATATACATATATATTGTGCACATTTTAACATACTACAATGAACTATTAAAAGAGTGCAAAATACAGACCATCGAATACCTTGTTTACATGCTAATTATCATACATAAACAGCAATCACGTAGCCAAGTACACAAACTTATTGATTGTCACTCGCGATAAGTTTTAAAATTTGTAATTGATCGTACTTGAACTAACATTATCACGATGAAGGAAAGTGTACCTATCGAACAGTAGTATAGTTTTAGCAAGACCGGATGTCGAACCCAAAGGAACTAAAAGTACTAGTATTAACTTTCTTTTTATTATCTAGCCAAAGAATAATGGGGGTTATTTATCTGACTAATTAACTAACTAAGAATGCATAGAAAGTAAATTGGGGAAATACTTTCGGGAAAACTGATTGATTTAGACAATACCCATGGAATAATCCACCTAGACTTCACTTGTTAACTGACTCTGAACCAGACGATTTATTCACTTGACTTGATCCGTAGAAATCCCTGATTTATATTATTATCCCTATTCAAGACTAGTAACGTCTAACCCTAGGTTGATTAATTGAAATCTCTTTCTAATTAAAACCCCTAGTGTTGCATTAACTCGATCTGTGGATTCCCTTATTAGATTTCACACTAATCCGGCAGATTTATGTCGTCCTATCTCTAGGATTGCATGCAACTCCGCTTAATTATGAATGATCCACTCTTAAACAGGGACTATCCATCCTCTGAATAAGCACATCAATACTTGAATCAATATCCCGAAATATTCAAACAAGAGTTAAAAACATAATTAAGAATAAATCAAGTATTTATCATATAGTTCAGAAAATATTAACAAGATCCGTCTTAGGTTTCATTCCCCTTAGGTATTTAGGGGATTTAGTTCATAATAAAAGAAAACATCTCAGAAGAATAATAATGACAAAATGTAAAGAAAACCCAAAAACCTCTAAAGGAAATTGAAGGGAGATCTTCAGTCTTGAAGGTGAATCCGGCTTTCTAGATGGATCAATCGACTTTCTTCGAGTAATTGCTTGCTTCCTACTCTGTGTGTCCTTTTTAATCCTCCTCTAGGGTGTTTAAATAGACTTTCCAATGCTCAAAATAGCCCAAAAGTAGCCTTTTCCGAATAAAAGTAGACTTAGGCTTAACGGGGCCACGGCCGTGTGCCATACCCGTGTGCAAATTGCTTAAGCCGTGTTCAAGGTTGTGAAATAGACACACCTATGTTTAGGTAGGTTTAAGCCATGTTCAAGCCTGCTAGAATGACATGGGCGTGTGTTCTACCCGTGTGAGGAAGTCCAGGCTGTGTTGATTTCCCACGTTGGCCCATTTTCTCTATTTTTGGCCCGTTTCTCGTTCTTTTTACTTTCCTATGCTCACCTAAGTATAAGATATAAAATTAAAGGATTAGGAGCATCAAATTCCATAAATCTAATGATAATTTATCCAAAAACGTGCTAAACATGGGATAAAAATATGTATGAATTATGACTTATCAAATACCCCCACACTTAAGCGTTTGCTTGTCCTTAAGCAAAATCTTCAATTCACAACTAAGAATTCATTTTTCTCAACTTATATTTCCTATCAATAATATCTCAAAATAATCCATAAGTGATTATACATTAAGAATCCAACTAGAAGAACATTAAAGTTTCAAACATTCCAAATTGAGCATTTTATCATGAAAAACATAGGCATCTCCCCTCATCTAAGTAATCACCTTTGATTCAAAATATCACAGAGTTTAACATCCTCTCTAAAGATTCACCCAAATCACTCGAGGTGTTTAAGGACAACAAATTTAGCACTCAACAGTTAATATGAAAAGTTATTACCATAGGCTTCCGTGAAAATCAAATCTCCACCACTATATATTGAGATGATACATCAATCAAAAGGTCTTTAGAGGGTTGTAATGTGGCTTTGTTAGGGGGTGTGGTCACAAGTTGAAAGAGAAGGTTAAAATCGAGATTGAATTGAAAAATTGCCTAACTAGAAAAATACTAAAACTGACAAATTATCTTCCTAATTTAGATAACCTATAATTGAGATTTTCTTAATGGATAACATCGTTTAAACATAAGCATTACATAATTTCATCATTTTTCATTCATTTTAAGAACAAATCAAGTAACATAGCTAACTATCGGAAATAAAACATGGCTAAGCAGTTTATTCAAATCAAATCTCGACAAAACTAGGGATCAAATTAATTTAGGGGATTTCAACAATAATGGGTTATGGGTTAATACTGTGGGTAAATCAATGAATGGCTTATTAGGCTCAAGGGGGTTCACTAAGGGTTAATTATGAAGGTAGGCTTTTATGGAGTAAGTGGGTTAAACCTAAGCGCCTTTATCATCTTGATATAACAAATCAATGGTGTGGTCTTGACATGCATAATCAAAGCAAGTTCTAGAATAACAATTCTTTATTGACTTACTCATAGCAACAATAATAGTGAGCATGAAAGAAATAATATATGCTCTAAAGGCTCAAGATCTCACAAAAATTATGGCTTTTTGATGTTAACCTTGTGAATTTCAATTCTAAGATAATACCTAAATTTGAGGAAATAGCCTAAAATTTTAATACTCAAAAATCAACTTATCATGCTTGATTCTCTAATTACTTAAAGCTTAACCCATCAATGCATAAATACTTATGTTTTAATTCAAGACATATCAATAAAAATCATAAATTAATCAAAATTCATTCTAATAGTGATATGAGTGATTCACAAGAGAATAAGACAAAATTTAGGAATTTTTCTGATAGTGATATAATTGACCCCCCACACTTAAGATGTACATTGCCCTCAATGTACAAAGATAAAGTTAGTGGAAAATATAGATATAAGATCATAAGAGAGGGAGAGAAGTGAAACTTCCTGAATGTTAAATGGATTCCTTGAATAGCAATTATGGAAAGTGATCGGCTAAGGCAAGGGGGAGGATACTCTGGTGGTGGTAGAGGTTGGGTTCCACAACCACAATGTCCAGCGAAGAGGTTATCGTGGTGGTCGGGCAGGACATAGCAGTCGTGGAGGACCTTTTCCAGTGGAGTTGTAATTTCCTAAATAATATTGAGCTTTGGAGCTCTTTATAACTGCGATAAAATCAATAATTCTTTAGGAATATAGAGAAGCATGGTTACTCAGAAAGAGATAGCCGAAAACATAAAGTACTTAAAAATTATAAAATCCTAAAAAAAATGAAATGAAAATAGTTTTAAAGAAAAATAAAATTAGAAATATAGATACTGGGGCACACGGCTGTGGGCACGCCCGTGTGTCTTTAATTCAGCCCGTGTTTTTCGTGGTTTTCAAATTTTAGGCATGTTGGTGCATACGACCATGTCGCACGGTCGTTTTGATTTCATAGGTTCGTCCACGGGTGGTGAGCACGGGCGTGTCGAATGCCTGTGTTGGTTCCTCAGTTTCAACCACGGCTTATAGGCACGGGCGTGTCGCACGCCTATGTTGGTTTGGTAGGATTGCCCACTACCAGATCGCACGGCCGTGGCAACTTATCGCACCCCGTGTTTTGGGGAAAATTTTTGCTCTGTTTTCACACGACCGTATCGCACGATCGTGTCACATCTTGTGTTATGAACACGGCCTAAGGCACGCCCGTGTGCCGGCTGTGTGGATTTTGGGAACTTGTGTTCAAAGACCCAGTTAGTGATCTAGACGTTAAAATTAAAATTTAATTAAATCAAAACCGTTAGTACTGAGTTGCCTCCCGAGAAGCGCTTGTTTATAGTTACAAGCTCGACTTTACCTTGAAGGTGTATTTAGAGAGGTTCGTGGAGTTGTAGCTCCTCTCCATCGTCTTTAAAATTCTCACCGTTATGAAGTTTGAGACGATGTCCATTTACCTTGAAAGTGCCTTGTAATGGGTGACTTACCTCTACTGTGCCATATGGAACGAAAGGCTCTGACCATCGTGATTTAAACTTCCTAGGAAACAATTTGAGCCTCAAATTATATAACAGGACAAGATCTCCAACTTCATATTTTTTGCGTTGCTTTAAACGAGCATCGTGGCGGCGCTTTGTTGTTTCCTTGTATAAGCGTGAGTTTTCATATGCATTGGTTCGCCACTCATCTAACTCGTTCAACTGCATCAACCTGTTTTCACCTGTAAGTTTGGGATCAAGGTTTAGAAATTTAATAGCCCAGAAGGCTTTTTGTTGTTCGAATGGCAAATGACAAATTTTTCCATAAACAAGTCTGTAAGGTGATGTTCCTATGGGAGTCTTAAAAGCAGTTCTATAAGCCCATAAAGCATCATCTACTTTCATTGCCCAATCCTTCCTATTTGATTCTATTGTCTTTTCTAGAATCCATTTGATCTCTCAGTTTGCCACTTCGACTTGTCCACTAGTTTGAGGATGGTAAGGGGTGGTTGTTTTGTGATGAACTCCGTATTTCTTAACGGTTTTCTCAAATTAGGCGTTACAAAAATGAGTACCCCTATCACTGCTACTAAGATGTATAATTTCTTAAGGAATCATACTACCATTCTAGCATTATTAGTAGGTAAGGCTTGGGCTTCCATCCATTTGGACATATAATCAACTGCTACTAAGATGTATTTATTCCCCAATGAACTAGGGAATGGACCCATGAAGTCGATACCCTAAACATCAAATATTTCACATGAAAGCATATATGTTTGAGGCATTTCATCACTTTTGGAGATATTACCTTTCTATTGGCATTTGTCACAAGAAGTAACATACCTGTTGGCGTCTTTGAATAACGTAGGCCAATAAAAACCTGATTCAAGCATTTTATGTACAGTCTTAGTTCCACTGTAGTGTCCTCCAGTCGGTCCTGAGTGGAAATGTTCCAAGATCTTTGATGCTTCTGACCTTATAACACATCTCCTAATGACTTGATCTGCACGTATACAGAAAAGAAAAGGGTCGTCCCAAAAGTAATTTTTCACATCATTAAAGAATTGCTTCTTTTGCTAGTTTGTCAACCTTTTTGGGATAATGTTAGCGGCTAAAAAATTCACAATGTCTACAAACCAAGGTACCTCAGAATCAAATATAACAAAGAATTGTTCTTCAGGGAACGAATCATTTATTTCAACTTCATCTAGTTCTTTGGTATTTGAGTTCTCAAGCTTGGAAAAATGATCAGCCTCAAGATTTTTAGCTCCTTTCTTATCCTGAATTTCCAATTCAAACTCCTGCAATAATAGAATCCATCGAATAAGTCGAGGTTTTGCATCAGTTTTAGTTAAAAGGTAGCGAAGGGCAGAGCGGTCAGTGTAAACGAAAACTTTAGACAATATTAGATATGGCCAAAATTTATCGAATGCAAAAACCATAGCTAGCAACTCTTTCTCCGTGGTGGTGTAGTTTTCTTGTGCAGCTGTCAAAGTTTTGCTAGCATAGCAGATAGTTTGAAAATGCTTGTCTCTTCGCTGTCCCAAAATCGCACCTACGGCAAAATCACTCGTATCGCACATTAGTTGAAAAGGCAAATTCCAATCAGGTGCAATTATAATTGGAGCATTAATTAATTTATCCTTTAAAGTTTTAAATGCTTCTAAACATTCCTGATCGAAATTAAAAGGCACATCTTTTTCTAGTAATTTAGTCAAAGGCTTAGCTATTTTAGAAAAGTCCTTAATAAATCTTCTATAAAAACCAGCATATCCTAA
This sequence comes from Gossypium anomalum, assembly GCA_025698475.1. Lineage (NCBI taxonomy): Eukaryota > Viridiplantae > Streptophyta > Magnoliopsida > Malvales > Malvaceae > Gossypium > Gossypium anomalum. The sequence goes on from CM046964.1 coordinate 68,435,679, forward strand.
AAAGCTTCTAATAGCCTTGACTGAACTAGGGGGAGGTAATTTTTCGATGGTTTCAATTTTGGATTTATGAACTTCAATCCCTTTACTAGAAATTTTATGTCCTAACACAATGCCTTCTTGAACCATAAAGTGACATTTCTTCTAGTTAAGCACAAGGTTCGTTTCCTCACATCTTATTAAAACTCATTTTAAACTTTTAAGGCAAATATGGAAAGAGTTACCGAATACCGAGAAGTCATCCATAAATACCTCCGTGATGTCTTCTACGAGTTTGTCAAAGGTGGCCATCATACAGCGCTGAAAAGTAGTAGGAGCATTACATAATTCAAAAGGCATTTTACGATAAGCAAACATACCATATGGACATGTAAATGTCGTCTTTTCTTGATCTTCAGGAGCTATCGGGATTTGGAAATAACCAGAGAGTCCGTCTAAAAAGTAGTAGTACATGTGCCCTGATAATCTTTCCAACATTTGGTCAATGGATGGTAAGGGAAAGTGATCTTTTCTCATGGAATCATTCAGCTTCCTGTAGTCAATGCAAACTCTCCAACCTGCGATTGTTCTTGTCGGGATTAATTCATTCTTTTCGTTGGTTACAACCGTCATGCCTCCTTTCTTAGGAACAACCTGCACTGGACTTACCCAAGAACTACCAAAAATAGGATAAATAATTCAAACATCTAGAAGTTTAATTACCTCAGCTTTAACAATTTCTTTCATATTGGGGTTCAGTCGTCTTTGAGCTTGCATACATGGTTTATATTCATCTTCCATTAAAATTTTGTGGGTGTAAAAAGAGGGGCTGATCCCTTTGATGTCAGAAATTTTCCAAGCTATTGCCCTTTTATGTTCTCTTAATACTTGGAGTAATTTCTCTTTCTCCTTGGGTTGCAAGTTAGAAGCAATAATCACTGGTAATGTAGAATTATTTCCAAGGAATGCGTATTCCAAGTGATTTGGAAACTGTTTAAGTTCCAGTTTGGGGGGTTCTTCCATAGAGTTTTTTGCTTAAGTTCATCGTTTGTCTTGATACCCTCATATTCTACTTATCTTGAGACGGGTTCCTTGGAGTTCAGTTCAATTTTTGTCTTACCTATCTCAAAATCATCATCATCTATCTTCTCGCCTTGGGCAAGGCACAGTTCCAACGTATCCTCATGTATAATTTCCTAAAAAGAACCTTGAGTAGCATGATCAATAAAGTCAATAAAATAGCATGAGTCATCTTGCTCCCTAAAAAATCTCATGACATCATAGATTTTAAAAATAATCTCTTCGTTACCTACTCTAAGCACAAGTTTACAATCTCCCACATCAATAATAGCCCTAGCAGTGGCTAAAAATGGACGACCTAAAATTAAAGGCACTTCAACATCCTCATCCATATCAAGCACAACAAAATCAACAAGGAATATAAATTTATCTACTTTCACAAGTACATCCTCTATGATACCCCTAGGATATTTAACAGATCTATCAGCTAATTGAATACTCATCCTAGTGGGTTTAGGTTCCCCAAGACCAAGTTGTTTAAACATCTTATATGACATCAAAGTAATGCTAGCGCCTAAATCAACTAGTGCCTTTTCAACATTCAAACTACAAATTAAGCAGGGAATAGTAAAACTTCCTAGGTCTTTCAGTTTGGTTGGCAGTTTATTTTGGAGTATGGCTGAGCACTCCTCGTTGAGTTCCACTGTAGATAAGTCTTCAAACTTTCTTTTATTTTTTAGAAGCTCCTTTAAAAATTTTGCGTATGTAGGCATCTGCGAAATAGCTTCAACAAAAGGTAAGTTGATATGTAATTGCTTAAAAAGTTGAAGAAATTTACTGAATTGTGGATCCATACAGTCTTTCTTCAACTTTGCTGGGTATGAGACTGGTGGTTTATATTCCTTTGGCACTATTTTTCATTGTTTTCGGGTTTTACCTCCTCTCCTTCGTTTCTGTCGGCTTCTTGTGGTGGCTTCTTTTTAAATTCAGCTAAAACTTTCCCACTCCTTAATGTAATTGATTTCACATGCTCTTTTGGATTGAATTCGGTGTTACTAGGTAGACTTCATGGTGGTCTCTCTGAAATCATCTTAGCCAGCTATCCAATTTGATTCTCGAGCCCTTGAATCAATGTTTGCTGATTTTTAGTGTAGTTTCAGTGTTCTGAAATGAGTTTCTGCTACTGAAATGAATTTTGTCATCATCTCTTCAAGGTTTGGCTTTTTCTCTTGCTGGTAAGGTTATTGCTGGAAGCCTAAAGGGGGTAGTGGTCTTTGATTTCCTTGGCCTCCCCATGAGAAATTTGGGTGATTCCTCCAACCTGCATTGTAAGTGTTACTGTAAGGATTATTTTGAGGTCTAGAGTTTTTACCCATATAATTCAATTGTTCGTTCTCCATGTTGTGGCCAGAGGTTGGATATTCTGGATTGCTCATTCCACCTCCACTTGCATTGCATTGTATAACTGGATGTACCTGCGTGGAACCAAGTAAACTATCAATCTTTTTATTTAAGAGTTCTACCTGATTTGACAGTATAGTAACCGAGTCGACATTATAAACGCATGCTATTTTTGTCAGCTTAGTCCTTATGACTTGCCATTAATATTTATTCAGTGACATCTCTTCAATAAATTCGTAAGCCTTTTCAGGTGTTTTGTTGTTGATGGTTCCATCGACGACTGCATCAATTATCTATCTCGTCGAAGGGTTCACACCATTGTAAAACATTTGAACTTGCAGCCACAGAGGTAATCCATGGTGAGGGCACCTTCGCAGTAGGTCCTTGTATCTCTCCCATGCATTGTAGAGTGTTTCTAAATCATCTACACAAAAGAAAAAATATTATTCCTTAGTTTAGCTATTTTAGCAGGTGGAAAATATTTGAGTAAAAACTTTTCAATCATTTGTTCCCAAGTAGTGATTAATCCTCGTGGTAATAAGTTCAACCACTGTTTAGCTTTATTCCTCAGTGAAAAGGGAAATAGCCGAAGGCGAATGACATCATCAGAAATGCCATCAAATTGAACAAACTGTTGTATCATTTGAATTGTGTTAGGTTTCAGTTCAAAATTATTTGCAGTAGTAGTAGGCCTAACTATACTCGAGTCAGTTCCTGTTAAAGTAGGTTTAGCATAATCATACATAGTACGAGGAGCAGGATTCTGATTTACTAGGTCAGCAGAAATCGCAGGAGGTAGCGGATTATTTTGATTATCAGCCATCTCCTCTGTTGTAGTTAGAGTATCTTGCTCTCACTCTTCCTCTATGTATCTTAAGCTTCTCTTAATTTCTCTTCGGTTTCTGCGAGCTGTGCTTTCAATCTCACTATCAAAAAGTAATGGTCCTGACGGGTTTCTTCTAGTCATAAACTATAAAAACCTGCCAGAAGAAAATAAAAGAAAATTTAATAAGAACAAAAATAAGAACAAAATTAAATAAAAATAATAAATAATGGCTAAAGTAATAAAAAATTAGTGTTCCTAATATCTTAGTTCCTCGATAACAGTGCCAAAAACTTGATTGTCACTCGCGATAAGTTTTAAAATTTGTAATTGATCGTAGTTAGTATCACGATGAATGCTAGCGTACCTATCGAACAGTAGTATAGTTTTAGCAAGACCGGATGTCGAACCCAAAGGAACTAAAAGTACTAGTATTAACTTTCTTTTTATTATCTAGCCTAAGAATAATGGGGGTTGTTTTATCTGACTAATTAACTAACTAAGAATGCACAGAAAGTTAATTGGGGAAATACTTTTGGGAAAACTGATTGATTTAGACAATACCCAAGGAAGAATCCACCTAGACTTCACTTGTTAACTGACTCTGAACCAGACGATTTATTCACTTGACTTGATTCGTAGAAATCCCTGATTTATATTATTATCCCTATTCAAGACTAATAACGTCTAACCCTAGGTTGATTAATTGAAATCTCTTTCTAATTAAAACCCCTAGTGTTGCATTAACTCAATCTATGGATTTCCTTATTAGGTTTGACTCTAATCCGGTAGATTTATGTTGCCCTATCTCTAGGATTGCATACAACTCCGCTTAATTATGAATGATTTACTCTTAAACAGGGACTATTCATCCTCTGAATAAGCACATCAATACTTGAATCAATATCCTGGAATATTCAAACAAGAGTTAAAAACATAATTAAGAACAAATCAAGTATTTATCATATAGTTCATAATATATTAACAAGATCTGTCTTAGGTTTCATCCCCTTTAGGTATTGAGGGGATTTAGTTTATGATAAAAGAAAACATCTCAGAAGAATAATAATGACAAAACATAAAAAAACCCAAAAACCCTGAAGGAAATTGAAGGGAGGTCTTCAGCCTTGAAGGTGAATCCGGCTTCCGATATGGATCAATCGGCTTTCTTCGAGTAATTCCTTACTTCCTACTCTATGTTTCCTTTTTAATCCTCCTCTATGGTGTTTAAATAGACTTTCCAATGCTCAAAATAGCCCAAAATTAGCCTTTTCTGAATAGAACTAGACTTAGGCTCGGCAGGGCCACGGCCGTGTGCCATGCCCGTGTGCAAATTGTTTCAACCGTGTTTAAGGCTGTGAAATAGACACGCCCATGTTGAGGTCACTTTAAGCCGTGTTCAAGCCTGCTAGAATGACACGGGCTGTGTTCTACCCGTGTGAGGAAGTCCAAGCCATGTTGATTTCCCACGTTGGCCCATTTTCTCAATTTTTGGCCCGTTTCTCCTTTTTTTTTACTTTCCTATGCTCACCTAAGTATAAGATATGAAATTAAAGGATTAGGAGCATCAAATTCCATAAATCTAATGATAATTTATCCAAAAACGTGCTAAGCATGAGATAAAAATATGTATAAATTATGACTTATCACTTATACCAATGGATATGTACAATCATTTTTGTTTACTTATAACTCTCCGATTATAAACATTAACTTATCATTTTATTAAATCAAATGGTCATAATTTCAATCATCAAATATATATATAACAATCTTACTATTTGATCACATAAATTAGAGGCAAACAGAAACACACACAGTAAGCTATCATAGCTTAGTAAGTCATAAACAAGTAATAATCAAATGAACATTTATATTTAATCAACTAAACTAAATCAAATAATCTTTAATCAAATACAAAATTTTTTTTCATTCTTGAAACTCATATACCATCATATGAATGATATTTAATTATGTTAACTTGGCTGAATACACATAAGTTCATAAGTATATATAATTCTCACTTTCATACTGCATATTTCATTTGTTCATCTCAAGTATATACTTACCTTATCTTTCAAATCAACTAACTTAGCACATACATGACATTCTAGCTTGATTTACACATTCGATCACAACTTATCGTTGCTTGATGAACCATTCAGAATTGGATAGGACACTTGGATAATCACATATATCGTACAATGTCAACGTCCCAGACGTGGTCTTATATGTAATCACATATCGATGCCACTGTCCTAGACATGGTCTTACTCGCAGACATATATCGAAGTCACATATCGATGCCATCGTATAAAACATGGTCTTACTCGCACACATATATCGGTGCCATGGTCTTACTAGCACATCACATATCGGAATCCTATGTCATGACATATGTATCTTAGTTATTCCTAAGGTTTATATTGGGCTTTCGGACATCGTAACTCGATCAAATTGAACTCGTAAACTTAATTCTCAAGCATATACACATTCGGTCATTAAGTATATATAATCATAAAATTCGATTCAGCATTTAAAAATTATATATAATCAAATTTATTAACACTTATTTGCTTATAAACTTACCTCAGACGATGAAAATCGAAACAGGACGGCTAATCGAAAACTTTAGCTTTCCCCCAATCCAAATTTGATTTCTTTGGTTCTTGATCTAAACATATTCAAATTAAACTCATTCAAAAATCTAAACATATTCAAATTAAACTCATTCAAAATTTTCACTCGTTTAGTCCAAAAACACATAAATGGACAAATTACCATTTTACTCCTAACATGTCGCACTTTTTACAATTTAGTCCATATTACACAAAACACAAAATATGCAAAATTTGCACACATCATGCTTAGAATGAATGTTCCACATGTTCATAAAAGTCCATACATTTCATTTATTTTACATTTTAGTCCTTCAATTTATTATTTTTGCAATTTAGTCCTAATTACTCAAAATCATCAAAAATTCCAATACAAAACATGTTAATCCAAAACATATCTTTCATATTTCATCAACTAACATCACAAATCTCAAATATTCATCAATGGCATAACTCAAAATATTCATCAAAATAAAAAAAATTCAAGCATGGGCTGTGTAGATAACATGGCAACGATCTCAAAAATGTAAAAATTATCAAAAACTGAGCTACTTACATACCTTGATTAAGCTCCAACAATGGCTGAACCTATGGAACCTTTATTCTTATTCTTTTTTTTTTTCAGAAATAACTAAGTATTATGAAAGCTTATTTTAATTTTTATGTTTTATTATTACATATACTGTTACATGTTTTGCTAAATTAACCTTTATAATAAAATATAAAACCATTATAATTCATGGTCATTACCATCCACTCAAATTGTCAATGGTTTAATTGCATTATAAGTGCTTCACATTACAAAGACAAAAAAAGGCTCCCGAAGAGGCATCATCGCCAGATGTTATTACCGGTACCTTTTCTCTTTACGACACTAATGTGATTGCTTTAATTAATCGTGGATCGACACATTCGTATGTTTGTGAGAATTTAGTGTCTAGTAAAGAATTGCCTATTGAGTCTACAGAATTTGTAATTAAAGTATCAAAGTCCTTAGGCCAGTATGTTCTAGTTGACAAAGTATGCAAGAACTGTCCTTTAAGGACTAGGGGTTACTGTTTTCGGCTGACTTGATGCTTTTACCATTTGATAAGTTCGATGTGATTCTGGGCATGATGCTGTTGTGAACTGTAGACGAAATACTATAGAATTGAAATGTCAGAATAATAAAATTTTTCGGATTGAATCAAATGAATCGAATGAATCGAATGAATTGCTTATAGTGATTTCATCGATATTGGCTCAGAGATATGTGAGAAAAGTTTGTAATGCGTATCTAGCATATGTTTTAGATACAAAGGTGTCTGAAAAGAAGATTGAATCAGTTCCAGTTGTCTGTGAGTATCCGGATATATTTCCTGCAAAATTATCGGGGTTGCCACCTATCAGAGAGGTTAAATTTGCCATTGAGTTAGTACCGGGAACTTCGCCAATATCTATAGCTCCGTATAGAATGGTTTCGACAGAGTTGAAAGAGTTGAAAGCTCAGTTGCAAGAGTTAATAGATAGAGGTTTTGCATGATCAAGTTTTTCGCCCTAGAGTGCACCTGTATTGTTCATAAAGAATAAAGACGGGTCAATGATAATGTGTATAGACTATCGTTAAGTTTACAAGGTTACTGTAAAGAATGAGTATCCTTTGCCAAGAATAGACGATTTGTTTGATCAATTGAAAGGTGTAATAGTGTTTTCAAAGATTGATTTGAGATCTGGCTATTATCAGTTATGAGTTAAAGACTCAGATGTGCCAAAAATTGCATTTAGAATGAGGTATGGACATTATGAATTCCTTGGTATGCCTTTTGGTTTGACTAATGCTCCTGCCATTTTTATGGATTTGATGAATAGAATCTTTAGACTGTATTTAGACAGATTTGTTGTTGTGTTAATTGATGACATTCTTATCTATTCACGAGATGAGTCTAAGCATGCCAGGCATTTAAGAATTGTGTTATAGACCTTGAGAGATAAGCAACTGTATGCTAAATTCAGCAAATGTGAGTTTTGGCTTCAGGAAGTTGGATTTTTGGGGCATATTGTTTCTGCAGAAGGTATAAGAGTTGATCCAAGCAAGATATCTACAATTATTGACTGGAAACCACCTAGAAATGTATCTGAGGTCAGAAGTTTTCTAGGATTGGCTAGTTACTATCGGCGTTTTGTAAAAAGGTTCTCGATGATTGCTACACCGATGACCAGACTACTACAGAAAGATGTCAAGTTTGAATGGTCCGAGAAATGTCAATAAAGTTTCGATCAATTGAAAACATCATTAATTGAGGCACCAGTGTTGGTCCAACCTGAGTCGGGTAAAGAATTTTTGATTTATAGCGACGCGTCATTGAATGGTTTGGGTTGCGTTTTGATGCAAGAAGGAAAAGTGATAGCTTATGCTTCCAGACAATTGAAACCGAATGACAAGAACTATCCGACACAAGATTTAGAGTTGCTCGCTACAGTTTTTGTACTGAAAATTTGGCGTCATCATTTGTACGATGAAAAATGCCACATATTTACTGATCATAAAATTTTAAAGTATATTATGACACAGAAAGATCTGAATTTGTGACAACGAAGATGGCTCAAACTATTGAAAGATTACGAGTTAGTGATTGATTATCATCCGGGAAAAGCGAATGTAGTCGCAGATGCTTTGAGTAGAAAATCATTGTTTACTTTGAAAGCAATGAATACACAGTTGACATTATCCAAAGATGGTTAGATCTTAGTTGAGTTAAAAGTTAAACCAGTATTTCTTCATCAAATTTGCGAAGCTTAGAAATGTGATAGTGAATTGCAAGCTAAAAGAGTGCAATACGAGTCGACTAGTGATTCAGAGTACCAAATCATATCTGATGATTGTTTGATGTTTCGAGATAGAATCTGCGTACCGAAAAATCCAGAGTTGATTCAGAAAATTTTACACGAGGCATATAGTGGTTGTTTATTCGTTCATCGTGGAAGTACTAAATGTAAAATGATTTGAAGAAATCATATTGGTGGTTGGGTATGAAAAGAGACATTTCTGAGCTTGTAGCGAGATGTTTGATTTGTCAGCAAGTGAAAGCTGAGCATCAAGTGCCTTCGGGTTTACTTCAACCTGTGATGATATCCGAGTAGAAATGGGATAGGGTAACTATGGATTTCGTATCGGGATTACCCCTGTTGTTCAAATAATTCAAATCCTCGAAGATATGCTCTGATGTTGTGTATCAGAGTTCGAAGGTAACTGGGAGAAATATTTTTCGTTGGTTGAATTCGCGTATAATAATAGCTTTCAGACGAGCATAAAGATGGCGCCGTACGAAGCTTTGTATGGTCGAAAATGTTGAACTCCATTGTACTGGATCGAGCTGAGTGAGAAACAGATTCATGGGGTTGATTTGGTTAGAGAAACTGAAGAGAAAGTGAAAGTAATTCGCGACTGTTGGAAAGCAGCTTCAGATCATCAAAATCATACACGAATTTGAAATGAAAAGACATTGAATTCTTGATAGGTGACAAAGTGTTCTTGAAAGTATCTCCGTGGAAGAAAATACTTCGTTTTGGTCGCAAAGGTAAATTGATTCCACGTTTCATTATGAGATTATTGAAAAAATAGGGCCAGTAGCATATCGACTAGCTTTACCGACTGAGTTGGAAAAGATTCACAATGTGTTTCACGTATTGATGTTGCACCGATATAGATTTGATCCATCCCATGTAATTTCTTCGTCATAAATTGAAATTCAACCTGATATGACATATAGCGAAAAACCAATCAGAATTCTAGCTCGAGAGGTTAAACAGTTGAGAAATAAAAGCATAACTTTAGTAAAGGTCTTATGGCAATGCCACGGGATAGAAGAGGCTACGTGGAAACCCGAGGAAGCATGAGAAAACAGTACCCTAACCTATTCACTGGTAAGATTTTTGGGGACGAAAATCCCTAAGGGGCTGAGTTGTAACAACCCGTTTTTGGTCAAATCAGAACAGTGGTTTTGGAACCACAAATCTGAGGTCAAAATATTTATTTTATTATTATTTTAATGTTTACAGCATGATTGAGTGATTGTGTGAAATTTTCATTAAGAAAATTTATCGTTTAATTGGTTAATTTGAGAAAAAAGACTAAATCGCGTAAAGTGCAAAAGTGATGTTCTATTAGATAAAGGTGTCTATTAGCTATAACATCTTAAATTTAAGGTCCTTAAGTGATAATTTACCCATTAGAGAGTTAATGGTTGATAATGTTTTGTCATGAAGTGAAATAACAAATATTTATTAAGGTTAATTTAGTAATTAAGTTATTAAGTTAAAATAAATAAAACAAAACAAAGTCATCACATAATATCATCATCTTCAACCGAATTTAAGAATAAAAAAACTATTCACTCAGTTTTTTCATTTGGCCATGTTCAATAGCTAATTAAGGTACATTTTTGTCTCATTTTTAATGATTTCTATGTTTTTGTGATCGTTGCAACTAGTACTAGCTAGCCCAGGGACTATTTTGCAAACCTGTTAAAGATTTTGAAGTATGTCATTGTTGAATACATGTGCATTTTGAAGCTTATTGATAGATTATGAATGCTTGTTGATATATAAACAAGTTTTGTTAAGTGATTTTTAGTGAAAATACAAATTAAGGGCTGCATTGCAAAATGTGAAAAATGTGTGGTTACAATGTGAAATAAATGAAAATTATGGGTTACTAGGGGCATTATGGTAATTTGGCTAGAATGGGTATAATTGGAATTTTATTAATTTGTGATTTTATGAAATAAGGACTAAATTGTGAAAGTTGAGGGGCAAATGTGTAAAATAGCCCTAATGTATATTTTGGACAGAATTGAATAAATAGTTGATTGAATGAGTTAATTTGAATATATTTAGATTAAGAAAAATGAAATTAGGATCAGGATCGGGGAAAAACGAAAGTTATCGACCAAACGACTCATTTCATCGTTTACACATCCGAGGAAAGTTTGTATGTTATAATTTCATTTCAGATGTATTTTATGTGCTTTGATATAGCATGGATTCTGATTATGTGATTACGGTCAAGTTCGAAAATGATTCGACAAAGATTCGACAGCTAGAATCCTGGTTGAACCTTAGGAATAGTTAGGATGCTAGTGACATGTCATTAGGTATACCTGAGTTGGCTTCGGGCCATGATATAGCACTTCGAGTGCCAGAGATGCCGATTTGGCTTTGGACCATGCATATCGGCTAATTTGGCTTCGGGCCATGATATCAGAATTTCAGATAAGTTACCTTGATTTGGCTTCGGGATATGTTATAGGTACTTATCGTTTGAGACCTTGAGTATCCGACTTCTATTTCGAATGGTTCAATGGGTAAATGAAAGACGAGAATGTGAATGAAATTGGAACGAGTTGGTACAGGTATGTATGTAAACTATTTTAGCATTGAATCGAAGAAATAATGATAAAAGTATATAGTTTCATGAATGAATGTTTGAAAGATTTGTTAGCTAATGTAAGTTACTTGTTGGTTTATTTAAATTATTGAAGTATATTTATGTGATTGCATTAGGTATTTATCATACAAGCTTACTACGCTTAATAGCCTACTTTGTTTATTTTTCCCATGTTTTATAGTGTTATCAAGCTAGCTTGGATTCGAGGATCTCGGAGATCGCATCACACTATCTACCTATCACTTGGTTCTTTTGAATCTTGGTATATTAAGTATATGGCATGTATAGGGACTTTGAGTCATGTTGATTATGTTTTGGGTAATGATGTTGGCCGAATGAATTGGCATTGTAAATGTTTATATTTTGGTTTGTATATATAGCCATGAGTGATGGCTTAATTTTAGTATACTTGGTATGTTTGAATCATGTGCATATATATATGTTTATGTCTTGTGTATATTGAGTTGGTTGTGATAATTGATGGTAATAGGTATCATGAGTGTTAAATAGATGATTAGTGAATGTTAACATGTTTGTGAAATGAGGCCAAATAATGTACAATTGGGTTTGGTCATATAGATGTTTGAAGTAATTGGTATTTAGTATGTTTTGAATGAGTAAAATATGAGTTTATAAGTATGTTCGTGGTTGATATTGAAAAGGTCCATTTTAGTCTTGATTGTGGTAGATTTAGATGCCCTTAGATGGTATGAATTTGTACCATTTGGCTTGTATAGGTGATGGCAATTTGGGGTGGCAAAATGGCTTGGTAAATAGCCTATTTTTATCCACACGGGCAGAGGCACGGGCGTGTGTATTGGCCGTGTGACCCAAGTCAGAGAGTTACACAGGGTCAGACACGGGCTGGGACACGACCATGTGCTCCCCTTTTGAATGTCCGCACGGCCTATGACATGGGCGTGTCTAGTGGCCGTGTAAGACACACGGCCTGGCCACACGGGCGTGTGTCCCCTGTTTTGTGTAAAATTTTCAAAGTTCTATGGAATATTCATGAGTTATTGGTTTAGTCCCGAACCACTTCCAAATGCATGTTTAGGGCCTTGTAGGCTCGTTTAAGGGACAAATTGATTGAGAATGTATAATGATTATAAGTATTGATTGAATATATGTGAAAAGCTTGTTAAATTATTTTATAAGTTCAGTAATACTCCGTAACCCTATTCCGACGTTGAATATGGGTGATGGGTGTTACAAGGCCTCTCATCGTTGAAGATTGAAATTGTTCTACATCAACCTCCTCATTCTAATTTTGTGAGGTTTGAGTACTCTTCCCACTGGCGCCTTGGATGCCTAATTTGAGTAGCTATAACACCTTAAACCCAGCCTAAACGTTCTGGCCGAATCTGGCGATGTCACATTGAAGTGATTTTCGTAAAGTGAGATTTTGTTGAAAAACCCATTCTGTGTTTAACCTTTTTGTGGTCTTAACGTTGATTTTAAGATGTCTCGTTCATTTTCAAAATGTGAGTCGTTTGGCAAAAGATTAATCATACTAAAATGTCATTAATTTTGTAAACGTTGTTTCTTGTAGAAGCTCTTAAAATAGATTGCGTATTTATGGTATCTTTGAAAAACATTTATCTTTTTGAAAACCCGCGTCTTTTCCTACTACTAGCAGTATTAAATCAAAACCAATAAAATCCCAAATTAAAAATAAAATCCTAGAGGCCTTATTACAATAAAAATACCCCAACTAATAATACTTAAAATCGAAATCAAATGCGAAAGTAATAACAGGTGTGTGGCCACCTCTTGTTCCCTGCTGCACCGATCCACCTGAGTTCGGGGATTACCTGCGCAGATAAATAGAAGGGTGAGTTTACGAAAACTCAGTGTGTAATCCCATGTAAAATAACCACACAGTAAGCAAATATAGTTTGGGCCTAAGCCTATTTCAGTAATGATTCAGTTTCAGTTAGGGTCTGAGCCTATTACAATATCAGTATCAGTTTGGGGTTGAGCCCATTTCAGTGACAGTAACAGTATAGATATGTAATCAAGAAATCCTACCCAACCAGCCTCTACACTCCATCTCTGTCCAACCCTACACTCCATGTGGGGATAAAATCAACCCACTCATCCTTACACTCCAAGTAGTACCGGTTGTGGCACTAAACAGTATTTGCAATAGAGATGCCAGTATAGTACACTTCCTCCAATCATATAAAAGCCCATCCTCATGCAACACATCATGCATCATGTCATGACATAATATCATACATATACTCAATAGATTAAAATAGCATGCTAAAGATAGTCATACGTCACATAGGGGCAAAACAGTCATTTTACCATATAGGGGCAAAAGAATCATTTTATCAAATAGGGGACCTAGGTAAACCTACCGACCCAACAGTAGGTCCACAGTTGTCTCGGGCGGTGTAACCTTAACAGTCAAACAGTAAAAATAGGCCCACGGCCTATACGCCTGTGTGACCCACCTAGCCCAGAAATGGCATTGGCTGTGTGGATTACATAGCCCGACCCAATATTCTCCACACGCTCGTATGGTTTACCCGTGTGGGGCCAAAGTGCCCGTGAGGCCCACACGACCCATTACGGCCCAATATGGCCCAATGCGACCTCAGCCCATGAAACTGCTCATGGTCGGCCTCAACGATCATACGTCTATGTTTAGTCATACGGGCTACCACACGAGCGATCGCATGCCCGCGTAGCATCATCGTTTACTTATTCCGACTTTTTCCAATTTCTTAAGTTGGGATTGTGGTTACACACCTTGTTTTGTGAAAGTGTGCACACCTCTCTTGAGCACTTCAAACTAGATTCAATCATAGCAAACCATTAGTCTCCACACGATAGGGTTAAAAAAACCCCTCTTAAAATATTTATCTAAAAGATGGATACCACTTGCCTTAGTCGACCGATTTAGGCTTGCACCCTTTACTCGTCACAGGAGATTTATTACTAGCCCTTAGAGAACACCTGTATTCCAACCAAATCCTATTAACCTTAACCAATATCGTATACACCAATAGTTTGACCCAAACACATATCAACTTACCAAAAGCATGAACCTAAAGCATGAACCTCAGAATACGGGAAAAAGACAATTGGCCCACACCCAAATCGATAGCCAAAGGCTCACGATACAACAAAGGAAAAAAAGTAGAACAATCATGCGCCTAACAATAATCGGTAGCAAAGAAAAGATGTTAGGTGAAAGACCATTACGACAGAAAAAAGAAGTTCGGTGAAAGGCCATTTTGGCAGAAAGAGAGAGAAAAAGAGAACAACAGTGCACCCAAACTTGATTGGTCAAGAACAATTGCTTAAGTCGAAAGAGTAGAGAGAGGAAGAGAAGGAGTATTCGACTACCACAACAAGATGAAAAGAGTGGGAAACATTAAACCACAAGAATTGAGAGAGGGGAAGAAAGGAACATTCGACCCAAAGAGAAAAGAGAGTGAATGACAATAGAGGAGTAGAGAGAGCAAGAAAATCGAAGCAAGGTATGGATCAAGGGAAAAGTAAAGTCGACACAACAAAAACGAAAAATAGTCGAATGGTCTCCAAGCAAAGTTTGGCTCCCAAAAAGTGAAAAACCTTGACAAAAACCGAAAAAGGGAAGAAAATACTCACAAAAGCCGAATACCTGAGATACAGAGTTCTAATTCGGCACACACTCTTCCACTACCTTCAAATTCCCCTAATTTTCTCCCCAAATCTCTCCTCAAATCACTCAAACCAATCACTCCTCCCTCAACTACTCAATTCGAATTCTACTCAAAATCTTCAGTGTTCCAGTCAAACCACAACTCTTCCACGTCATCATCAGCAAAATAAAACACCTGTTGCACAAAGCAGGACTTGAACTTCAAACCCCAAATAACCATACCATGCCACTTATCCCCTAGGTCAGCAGGCTCTTTCTAACATAAAATACCCACATTTATTTATAAACGTATTGACTAGAGACAGAGGTTTATCCATTTAAAACAAAACTTTTGCATAAGCCAAGGCTTGAACCCAAGACTTCTCAGACTCTTCCCAGGACACTTAACCACTGAAGCAAACATGTATTTGTGTTACTTTCTTACACGACAAAACATTTATGTGCAGCCTCCTAACTACTCCTGTGCTCAAGACCTAATACTTGTAAGTCCAAAATTTAGGGTGTTACAGTAGCCAATTCGTTCATAACTTTCCTACGGCTTCTTTTGTTCTTTTATTCTTGTTTTCTTTTTATGATACTTCCTATTTTACTTGTTTTAGTTAGTAGGGAAAAATAACACAGGAGGTCCTTGTACAAAAGAGTCAAGGCCTATTTAGTCCAAGTACTATAAGAGAGTGCAAAAAAGGACAATTAATGACAGAATTGACTATTTACGTTAATAAAGTGTTAGGACACGAGCAATTCAGTCCCTTTCAAATTAAAATAGGGTAATCTAGTCCTCATATTATTCAAATGTGTGGAAAGAGGGATAATTGAATAGGGGGTTAACTCCTCTCGTTTGTAAAAAAAAATTAAATGGTTCAGAGAAAAACAAGATAGGTGCAAATGTGAAAAAAAATACATCTACACAATATAATCATCAGTTGGTGGAGTTTCATAAATTAAAAAAACATAAATAATTCAAACAACTTTATATCAAATAATAAAGTTTATAAATATTCAAACATATGTAATTAATGGTTTTTAGTAATTTTGCAATGTCAGTAACCCTGAATTTCGATAGAAAATATACTTTGCAAATTTTAAATAAAAAAATTTGTACTACTTCGCCAACTGCGCCAAGTGTCAAATCCACTAGGTAGGTGGCTTACCTATTAGGGTTTTATTGTATACAAGGTGAAATATGGGCACTTGGGCGGCATTTGTTCTTCCCTAATTGGTTTCGGATTTTCAATATAAAAAAAGGACTGAAAAATTCAAAAAAATAAAATAAACAATCCCTATAGGGTTTGGATTTTAGGTTATAAGGGTTTGATTTTTTTAAGCATTTCATTACACTGAAAACAAAAGCAAGTCTTGCTTAGTCTTGGTAGTTCATGTCATCGTCGTTAAGACGTGCTTTCTAAAGGCCCGGAGTAAAATTCTAAAAACCAACAATTCCTTCTCTTATAAAAACCCTGTGGTCTATCTTTTCTATAAAACAAAGGGAAAAAAAACTTTATATTGAAATCCATATACGATAGAATTGATTTAAAATATATATTACTTTCAATTGTCAAGTAAATTAAAATAACTCTGAAAGTTCTTTTATGTACGCAAATATTTTAAGATATGATAGAGTTTATGAAAATTCATGAAAGAGGTTTAGGATTTTGGACCGAAAGTAGATAGGTCCTTTCTGGAAAATTTTCGAAGAAACAAATGTGGGAAACTTTTTCTAAAAAGCTACTACTATCGACACGGAATTTCTAACACTTCAAGTTTAATGATAGGTTTAATTATTGCAATAATATCATCTCCGCAGACTTCCTTAACATGCAATGTAATACCTCAATTTTGCCCGGCCCATTGGAAGCCAAGGCATAGTCCAAAATAATAATAAAAGTTTTTAATGATCCCAGAGCCCAAATACACAGATCCAATAAATCCTAAACTAACCCATTACCCTAACCCAATTGCAGTAGCCCAAACATTAACCAAATTAAACCCAAACACCAACACTACCCAACCCGTTACAAAGACCCAATAAGCTGCATCTCGAAGGCCCAAATGCTTAACCCCAGGTCAGGAACCCTAGAGTTTCTGTACCTTTCAGCGCCGCAAGCAGACCTCGTGTCGAGCCGCTATCAGCTCCCTTACCGTCGCCATGATTCGTGCCGTTTACCTGCAAGAAGGGAAAGTAATGACAGACATGGCAAAGAATCAGGGAATAATTTGTTATGCCAAATTTGTACACCAAAACAGAGGCTATAAAAGCCCTTTTGAATCTGTAAATAAAGGGGGGGAGAACCAAATAAATGTAAAGCACATACGGATATTACAGAGAAAAAGAATAAAAATTAGATCTGAGGTGATTTTTTAGAAACTACCCTTCGTTCTCATTTCTATTTTTTTCATTTTTTATTTCAAAGATTTAAATCGTTTTTGAAACAAAAGAACCTTTAAAACGGGAAGGAAAGAGGACATTACCGTCGGATTGGGCTTTGGGAAGCTTTAAGGAGCGTAAAACTCGCTTTCGGGATCTCCGACCACCGTGAACGGTGGTGGAGACGGTGGAGGACAGCGAGGCCCGATGATCGGAGTTCGATCGGAGCTCAGAGGGCGGACAGGCTCTTGAGAGCATTATTTTTGAGTGTTTTTTTAGGAGGAGTTGAAAATGAAAGTTTTTGAAAGAAAATTGGTTTTAAAGCGCCCCTATACGGCACCGTTTCGTAGTGTGCAGAAGGGCCCCAAAACGACGTCGTTTTGGGGACAACCCGATTGCCCGACCCGGTACATTTAGAGATCCGCGTGTTTTTTGGTTTTCAGCTTTTAAAATTAAATTTATTTTTTTTAATTAGCCTTATAATTCTATTTAAATTTAATCTTAGCCCTTTTCTTTATTATTTTGTTATTCTTTTATATATAATTTATTTATTAAAAAAACTATACATACATTATTATTAAAAATACCATTTATATATCTATATAAATTTTTATTTATCATATATTATTCTCCTATATATTTATATTATATTATGTAACATTTTTTTATTTTTATATTACTTATTATTTATTATAGTATATTTTTATCACATAATGTTTATATATCCTTACACTATTATTTTACATTGTAACAATATATTTTTCCATATTATTATTCATTATTTATTATTTTTCACAAATTATTTTAATTATTTTACATTATGCCATTTTTATACCATTATATATATTTATCTATATAGTATTATCATTAAAGGTTTTAACTTGTATTATATGCGTACTTTTATTTATGTGTTAGTAATTACTTTACTCATATTTTATTATTACACATTTTGGAGATATTATAATATTATAATTTGTATAGTACATGTATTTTATCGTGAATTGCTTATTTCATATTATTCAAAACTGATACTTATATATATATATATTATAAAATTATTTTATTATAAATATAAATTCTTTTACACATTTGATAATTTATATACCAATATATTTTATATTTTTCACATAATTATTATTTTTATAAATATTTTTTATTATATATTATATTATTAAATATCACATCTTTTATATACGCTCATTCTATTTATCAATTGTTTATATTATACATATATTTTCTTTTAAACTTACGTTTTATACAATATTTACTTTATTTTAGAATTAATTGCTATGTTATGTATTTTTTTTAAATATCTTAGACTTTTATAATTTATTTTCAAATGTATATTTTTGTATATATATAAATTGATATATTGTATTATATGCATCATTTCATTTGATTAACACATTCATGTGTACATGAAATTATAGGATTGTATATTTCATATTTTATGTAGATTCTATTTATCCATTTTCTATGCATGACATTTTTACTCATACATATTTTACACATTAATATTTACCATGCATTTTGTATATTATTTAATGTTTTATTTATAATATAATTAGTGAGTTTATTAGGTTTCTATTGGGTATATTCCTATTTACTTAGCATGATTATTTTCATTATTCTATTTTGCCCTCTATATAGTGATTGCATTTGTATAAAGTGTTATAATACTTTGTAATATACGTTATTTGAATATTTATGTTTTGTAATACAGAATTGTCACTCTAAAAAGTCATTTAAAAACAATGTTTAAAAGTTTTTTCGTAAAAATATAAAGGCAATGCTTGGTGTTTGGAAATTTTAAAAAAGCAAAGGTTCTAACTCATTGGGTTGCAACTTTTCTCGTTAAGTTCGAATAGTCAAGTACCCTTCTAAGCTTTTAAAAGTTTTCAAAATATAAGTGACTGTCTTGGAACCGTAAAATGATATGTCCTAACTTACTGGATGTAGCATTTTGTTGTTTCGAGATAGAGATTTCTAAAAAGGCTAACTTATAGTCAATACTTTGATATAAGTGAACCCAAATTTTCAAATATTTCAAAGAGGATTACATCTTAAATTTTTAATTTTTGACATTAAAGACATTTTGATAATCAATTAGGTACCAATTTTTGGGCGTTGAGGTGCTAACCCTTCCTCGACGTGAATCGACCCCGAACCCATACTTTTGATTTCGTAGACCAAAACCAACGATTTTAAAACAAATGTTTTAAAGGTGATCCAATCACACCTAAAAAGATTGGTGGCGACTCCCGTTTTTTATTTTTCTTAAAGTCGATTCCCATTTTCTAAACAACTCGATTTTAAAAAATGGCCTCGACAGCTTGGCGACTCCACTGGGGACTAATAAGAGAGTCAAGCCGTGTAATTGATTATCTCTTGTCTTAATGTCGAAAATGAAAAATTTTAAAATTTAATCCTCGTTGCATTACATGTGTTTGTATTATTGCATGTGTTGCTATATTCTAATACGCATTGCATTTGCATGACCGTTGCGGTCACACCCTTAAGTGGGAGTGAGAAGCTACGCTTCGTGAGGTTTTCGCCTCGCGTGCGTGATAGTGGATCACTTTCGGGATACATCCGTACCTATGGTTTCATCGATTTTCATCTCCGTGTAGCTATAGGGAAATGTATTCCTGAATGAACTCGATTCAAATGAGCCTATAATGGGTGAGGATCGAGGAATCTGGTTCGTGTACCTAAAACTTTAGAACCAACCTCATATAGAAAAAAACCGTAAGAGCCCAACTTAGTTAGAGTTAAACTTTAGATATTACCCTTATAAATTATTGTTGAGATTTATTGATATCATGTGATACTGACTATTTCTTTTCTTTTGTTTACATGACATTTTGCATTTACAAAGGTATCGATTCACGGTCAGTTTCTAAGTTAGAGAGTTTTATTATGGAGAACGGACTTCTTGATAGAGTGGAGGGCAACGCTAACGTCCATATATGGTCAAGAGTAAACTCAGTCAGTAAAGGAAAATAGTCTAGCCATGGGATATGTGTCAAAGCTGTCAGACTACATTCGTATCAGCATCACACAGGATAATCAGCATGAGTTAAAGGAAATATGGGACCAATGGGGCATCAAAGCCAAGTAGTTGTTCTACAACAACCATGGGGACTCGCAGTACTTGCTAGACTTGGGAATAGACGAGAATTTGTTTCGGGCCATAACTCAGTATTGGAATCTTGTATACAGTTGCTTTACGTTTGGAAAAGCCGTTATGGTATCCGTGGTAGAGGAATATTCAGTTTTGTGGAACTGTCTTATGATTCAAGTTTACTCAAACGCTGACCGTATTCCAACTTATGAGGAAGTTGATGAACGTCATGGGGATAGGGAGTGAGCTAAAATGGAAAGAGCAGGAAGGAAAATAGGCAGTCTTGGAATTCCTGCCTCTTCCGCCACTGGTGCGTCTTAATGTTGTTTCCAATCAAAGTAGAATTGGATACGAAGAAGATTGTTCGACACTCTATGGCAAGGCGTGCTACAGGGCAAAAGGTAATGTACTCACCAATCATTTTAAGGTGAACAAGAAGAGTATTGATGGACATTTCCACCGTTACAACATTTCACTTTCATAGGAAGATGGTCGATGGTAAGAGTGTTGGAAGGAAAGTGATTGATAGAATGCATGGACCTACAAAGGTGAGATGGGTGGGAAGAATTGTTTCTATGATGGTAAAAGCTTATTTATTATAGGACCAAACAACAAGCATGAGTTTACTATGTTGCACTTATCAGAGATAATGGAAATGCAAGCCCTGATGATCTGTCAAAATGGATGCAAAAGAATGAGATTAAAGAAGTCCATATCATTTAAAAGACCTTTAAAGTAGAGATTAACTATGCTGAGAAGATACCCATGTAAGCATTTCAAAATGCTTTGCGTGGACAGGAATCTAAAAGCTCTCAAGAAACACTAAAGGTGTTGGATATCATTTTAAGGTAGCATGTTAAGCAGGAATGCCCACTTGTTTGCCAATCTTTCTTTCAAGATAATCAGAAAAACTTCATAGACATTGGAAGAGGTGTCCATAGAGGTAGGGATTATCTCATGGGTGAAGCCATAGCTCAAATTCAGGATAGTAGTAGATCATTTACAGACAATGAAAGTACAAGCTGATACGTTGAGCATGAAATACAAGCTACAGTCAGATCATGGTTAAGAGTTAGCTTTGTTGAGTTAAAACTTTGGGCCATAGGGCGAAGGCGTATTTGTAATCCATTCATATGTAAAGATATTCTTTTTTCTAAATAAAATTTTCTAAATGAAATTGAGTCGAGATCGATACCTTTTTGCCTTCATACATTTGTATTACATTACATTGCACCATATGCATTTAAGTCCATAAAAAGACCTTAATTAGGCAAAATTATTTCAGAAAGTTAATCGGGGATATGGAGCAAAGATTGGAGAGATTAGAGCAAAGGCAGATACAGATACAGGAGCAGTTGACCAAAATTCAACGGGATATACGTAATCAAATGTTAGAGCTCCAAAGCAATGTAATTGGCCAGCTGGGACAGTTACTAGTCGAGGGGCTTGAAAAGAGGAAAAGCCCATTGGTCAATACTGAAGATGGTAATGAGGTCATCGTTTATTCCCTAAATCTTACTCCAATAGAGGTCCAGACTCAATTAGACACACATCTGCGAGGGATACAAGTTATTATCAAACCCCAATGACATCAGGCTGATATGTTGGCACCAGTAAATAATTCGGTAGGCTCGGGTCCTAATTCGGGGAGCGATTCAGCCAGTCTTGTCATCATTAGAGAAGCAAGGAAGGTTAGTGTGGAGTGTCCAAAACAGTGTGAAGTTCTTAAAAAGTAAGAGTGGAGCTCCCGATACAATACCTCGAGGGCAATGACAAGAAAAGAAAATAAGGAGAAGCTGTTGACTGTAAGACAACCGAGAATGTCAACTACCGGCCATCAGGATCCTCAAAAGCAAGGGTCCAATTCGAGACCAAATCTGGAAAAGCTTCCCTTTACGTCAATTCTAGTGTCGTATAAGGAGCTATATCATAGATTATTTGACACACATATAGTGTACCCATTTTACATAGAACCGTTGCAGCCCCCATACCCCAAATGGTATGATTTAAATGCTCAATGTGAATATCATGCAGATTTATTGTGGCACTCAATTGAGAATTGCATTGCTTTTAAAAGGATGATCGAAAAACTCATCAAAATAGGTGTTATAAGTTTTGATTATCCATCTGGGGCATAGAATTTACTACCTAATCATTTAGATGGGGAGATAAATTCCATGATGGAAAGGGGCATAGGATCCAAGAATACGCCAAGTTTCAGGGCTTTTGAGCAGGACTTGACGTTGGGGAATCCGAATAACGTATCTGAAGAGAAAACCAATGAATAAAACTTGTGAGCCCTTACACATTTGGGAATGTTTTGAACAATGAAATTGTGGAAGTGATCCTTGTATTTTAAAGTTAATTTAGAGTAATGTTCAGAACACACTTGTTGTTTTAAAGCCTAGAAACAACAAGGTTTCATTTGTGAAATAGGCTCATGTTTAGACATTATTGTTTTAATAAAACATATCTTTCATGATTAATTTGAGCAATTGTTCCCTCATTTTTTTTCTCTTCTTTCTTCATTCATAATGTAAATAGTTATTCTTGAATTCATTTATTCTTTGTATATTCTTTGTGCCTATCAAAAATCCCTATGTATCAATGACAGGGGCGACAATATTACAGATTCAGAGTTCCTTTTGAGCGCTACATGTGTTTAGAGGACTCTCAGTACTCTGAAGATGACAGAGATTGCGATTTGTTTCTAAATTTGTTGAAAATGGTAACGCAAGAAGAGAAATAAATTCTACCCCATGAAGAGAGGGTAAAAGATATAGCCACAATAAGAAAGGAAAGGCTGTAAGATGAAACAAAGCTAGTTTTCCTGTACCTTACGTGGGTGCCTTGGTGGACAATAGTGCCGGGTACTAGGAGCTCTATAGTTTAGTTCTCTGTTTTTCTTCACGATCGAAAGGACTCGATTTTTTATGGGCCATGGAAATATGTCTGAGTATGACATCGTGACTCAGTGTATGGCGCTTGCTAGGGTGAAGGATCTGTGTTTTACAAAATTGCTTCTAAAATCAATGCAAAGCTTAGAGGACTGAATTCCATGTTAGAAATTGTGCAAACACTTTCAATTTCAGTTGTTTCAAAGGTTCCAATTGTTTTCTTTGGAATGGATGCATCATTTGGCTCTCTTGAGCAGTCTGATATACCGTCAATAGCTGAGGTGATTGGTTGCATAAAATGGCCGTTGATTTCTGCCTATACACAGTCTCTGAAGCTTGAAATGATAGATTCTCTCTTCAAACCAGTTTCTGACAAAGTGGATGAGGATATTGTAAGGAAAGCTTTCTTAGACTTCTATACAAGTTTAGGGAAAAAAAAGTCTGATCAAATTATCATGTTCAGGGATGGAGTCAGCATGTCACTTCAATCAAACGTTGAACATTGAGCCGGATCAAGTAATTGAGGCTTGTAAATTTCTTGATGAGAGTTAAAACCTTAAGTTTGTGGTCATTGTGGCACCAAAAAAAAAAAGTTTTTCAGTAGGGATCTCCTGACAATGTCTCGCCTGGAACCATTATAAACAACAAAGTTCGTCAACGACTTCTATCTTTGTGCCCATACGGGACTAAGTGGAACCAGGAGACTTACTCATTATCATGTTCTCTTAGGTCAGATTGGGTTTTCGGCTGATGATCTGTAGGAGCTAGTTTATGCCATATCAAAGAAACGCCACAGACATATCTGTTGTGACCCCTATTCACTAGGTTCATTTAATAACTTCATAGTTAGAACAGTTTATTGAGTTTAAAGATACTTGAGAAACATCATCAAGACATGGTGGAATGACAACTCTGAAAGCGTTTTCTGTACTTCAGCTTCCCAGAATGAAAGATAATATCAGCAGCTCTATTGAACTATTTTTTTTTAGAGCCTCTAGATTTTACCTACTTTGTTTGACAAATGTCAGCCCGGATTTTGCTAGGGCAAAAGAATTTCATGAGGGGGAACTTGTGCTACAGGAGATTTCTTCCTATGCAAAGGATTTCAAAGGGAAATGGATACCAAATGGAAAGACCACAGAAAAATTTCCCCTCTAGCGATGTGAAAGATTTACCCAATACAGTGAATTCAGACTCAATTAAGGAGTATTTTGTCTGAAAATAAAGGGAAGCCAAAGTGAAAACCCGCAAAGGGCGCTTTGAGACTTCTATTTTAAAAAAAAAAAAAAAAAAGGAAAAAAAAGGAAAATGGAGAGGCCAAGGTGAAATCCCGCAAAGGGCGCCTTCAGACCAAAAGGGTTTTGAGCTGAAAACCCGAAAGGGCAGCTCAAATTTTGATGAGCAGCAATGACCTTGCTATACCAGAGTCAACAAATAGTGAAGTATGTTACATACCGGGGCATCAACAAAGTACTTTGGGTCTTCTAAACACATGTTAAACTTAAAATAGTCTTCATGGAATTTGTGTATAGAAGCCAAGCTGCGATATTTAAGGCATTTGACTTTTGTCTTATTCGCTATCTTTGAATTCTCTTTCTTCTCAAAGATTAATCTTCTTTTGATAAATCATTCAAATTTTCCTCCAAGATCAATTTATTATTCATAAAGTATGTTGCATTGAAATAATGATTGATGAACTAAATATCTTTACAAACGAAGTTTTGCATATTACTCTAGAAATTTCTAGATAATACAAGAAACTGAAACAAGACAATTGTTTAAGGAATTCTCATATGTATGGGTTGGAGATACTCGAGAGATTTTCTTCTTTAGTCTAAAAGGTGGTTGGACGTTTTAAGCAATATTGATCTTAAGAAAGGATCATTTCATAAACATCTTCAGTGGGTCGTAACATTCTGGGAATGATACGGTAGACCAAATGGATGGAGAAGATTCAAGGCATACGAGCAGAGTATAATCGAAATGTCGAGAAGAATGAGGCGGAAAGCTCGATAGATTAATGAGTGATGACGTCTGAAATAGGGGTCATATTCATAACATTTTGCATTATAACATGTCTAATTAGGAGAATTTGACTCACTTCGATCATAGCATCCTAATTATTAGGCATGAACTCATACGCATTCTACAGTTATGTCTTTTATGGGACAATGTAGATCAAAGAAACAAGATTTGGCATCCCTATGTTTATAGGGAACAGATCGAAGATAGCAGATCTAACCTTCAGATGTTTATACTGAAGTAGATCCAAGATGATTTGGTATTCTTGTATTTACAATGAAAAAATCGAGGACATCCCAGATTTGACTCTCAGATGTTCTCAGATATAACAGATCAAGCCTTCAGATGTTTATATTGAAGTAGATCTAAGATGATTTGGTATTCTTGTATTTACAAGGAACAAATCGAGGACATCGCAGATTTAACTCTCAGATGTTCTCAGATATAGCAGATCAAGCCTTCAGATGTTTATACTGAAGTAGATCCAAGATGATTTGGTATTCTTGTATTTACAAGGAACAAATCGAGGACATAGCAGATTTGACTCTCAAATGTTCTAAAAAAGAGAAGATGACAAACCTTATCTCTCTGTATTTGACAGAAAGCAGATGGAGGGCATAGCAGATTTGACTATCAGATGTTCTCAAACAGATCCAAGATGATTTGGTATTCTTGTGCTTATAAAGAAGAAATCGAAGACAAAGCAGATTTGACTCTCAAATGTTCTCAAATAGATCCAAGATGATTTGGCAACTCTATATTCGACGGGGAGCAGATCGAAGAATTCAAGACTCGGCGAGTCCGGGCAAAATTGGTTCTTTTATATCGTTGCTCTATTCCTGTTACACAGCAATGAGCAAAGAGGGGCAGCTGTAATACCTCAATTTTGCCTGGCCCATTAGAAGCCGAGGCATAGTCCAAAATAATAATAAAAGTTTTTTAACAGTCTTGTAGCCCAAATACACAGATCCAATAAATCCTAAACTAACCCATTACCCTAATCCAATTGCAGTAGCCCAAATATTAACCAAATAAAACCCAAACACCAACACTACCCAACCCGTTACAAAGACCCAATAAGCTGCATCTCGAAGGCCCAAATGCTTAACCCCAGGTCAAGAACCCTAGGGTTTCTGCACCTTTCAGCGCCGCAAGCAGACCTCGCGTCGAGCCGCTATCAGCTCCCTCACCGTCGCCGTGATTTACGCCGTTTACCTGCAAGAAGGGAAAGTAATGATAGACATGGCAAAGAATCAGGGAATAATTTGTTATGCTAAATTTGTACACTAAAACAGAGGCTATAAAAGCCCTTTTGAATCTGTAAATAAAGGGGGGGAGAACCAAATAAATGTAAAGCACATACGGTTATTACAGAGAAAAAGAATAAAAATCAGATCTGAGGTGATTTTTCAGAAACTACCTTTCGTTCTCATTTCTATTTTTTTCATTTTTTATTTCAAAGATTTAAATCGTTTTTGAAACAAAAGAACTTTTAAAATGGGAAGGAAAGAGGATATTACCGTCAGATTGGGCTTTGGGAAGCTTTAAGGAGCGTAAAACTCACTTTCGGGATCTCCGACCACTGTGAACGGTGGTGGAGACGGCGGAGGACGATGAGGCCTGATGATCAGAGTTCAATCGGAGCTCAGAGGGTAGACAGGCTCTTGAGAGCTTTATTCTTGAGTTTTTTTTTTAGGAGGAGTTGAAAATGAAAGTTTTTGAAAGAAAATTGGTTTTTAAAGCGCCCCTATATGGCGCCGTTTCGTAGTGTGCAGAAGGGCCCCAAAACGACGTCGTTTTGGGGCCAACCCGATTGCCCGACCCGGTACATTTAGAGATCCGCGTGTTTTTTGGCTACAGGGATATTTACCCCTTTAGTCCTTCCACATTTTCAGCTTTTAAAATTAAATTTATTTTTTTTAATTAGCCTTATAATTCTATTTAAATTTAATCTTAGCCCTTTTCTTTATTATTTTGTTATTCTTTTATATATAATTTATTTATTAAAAAAACTATACATACATTATTATTAAAAATAGCATTTATATATCTATATAAATTTTTATTTATCATATATTATTCTCCTATATATTTATATTATATTATGTAACATTTTTTTATTTTTATATTACTTATTATTTATTATAGTATATTTTTATCACATAATGTTTATATATCCTTACACTATTATTTTACATTGTAACAATATATTTTTCCATATTATTATTCATTATTTATTATTTTTCACAAATTATTTTAATTATTTTACATTATGCCATTTTTATACCATTATATATATTTATCTATATAGTATTATCATTAAAGGTTTTAACTTGTATTATATGCGTACCTTTATTTATGTGTTAGTAATTACTTTACTCATATTTTATTATTACACATTTTGAAGATATTATAATATTATAATTTGTATAGTACATGTATTTTATCGTTAATTGCTTATTTCATATTATTCAAAACTTATACTTATATATATATATATTAAAAAATTATTTTATTATAAATATAAATTCTTTTACACATTTGATATTTTATATACCAATATATTTTATATTTTCCACATAATTATTATTTTTATAAATATTTTTTATTATATATTATATTATTAAATATCACATCTTTTATATACGCTCATTCTATTTATCAATTGTTTATATTATACATATATTTTCTTTTAAACTTACGTTTTATACAATATTTACTTTATTTTAGAATTAACTGCTATGTTATGTATTTTTTTTAAATATCTTAGACTTTTATAATTTATTTTCAAATGTATATTTTTGTATATATATAAATTGATATATTGTATTCTATGCATCATTTCATTTGATTAACACCTTCATGTGTACATGAAACTATAGGATTGTATATTTCATATTTTATGTAGATTCTATTTATCCATTTTTCTATGCATGACATTTTTACTCATACATATTTTACACATTAATATTTACCATGCATTTTGTATATTATTTAATGTTTTATTTATAATATAATTAGTGAGTTTATTCGGTTTTCTATTGGGTATATTCCTATTTACTTAGCATGATTATTTTCATTATTCTATTTTGCCCTCTATATAGTGATTGCATTTGTATAAAGTGTTATAATACTTTGTAATATACGTTATTTGAATATTTATGTTTTGTAATATAGAATTGTCACTCTAAAAAGTCATTTAAAAACAATGTTTAAAAGTTTTTTCGTAAAAATATAAAGGCAATGCTTGGTGTTTGGAAATTTCGAAAAAGCAGTGCCCTAACTCATTGGGTTGCAACTTTTCTCGTTAAGTTCGAATAGTCAAGTACCCTTCTAAGCTTTTAAAAGTTTTCAAAATATAAGTGACTATCTTGGAACCCTAAAATGATATGTCCTAACTTACTGGATGTAGCATTTTGTTGTTTCAAGATAGAGATTTCTAAAAAGGCTAACTTATAGTCAATACTTTGATATAAGTGAACCCAAATTTTCAAATATTTCAAAGAGGATTACATCTTAAATTTTTAATTTTCGACATTAAAGACATTTTTATAATCAATTAGGTACCAATTTTTGGGCGTTGCGAGGGTGCTAACCCTTCCTCGTACGTAACCGACTCCCGAACCCATTTTTTTAATTTCATAGACCAAAACCAACGATTTTAAAACAAATGTTTTAAAGGTGATCCAATCACACCTAAAAAGATTGGTGGCGACTCCCTTTTTTTTTCTTAAAGTCGATTCCCATTTTCTAAAAAACTCGATTTTAAAAAATAGCCTCGACAGCTTGGCGACTCCACTGGGGACTAATAAGAGAGTCAAGCCGTGTAATTGATTATCTCTTGTCTTAATGGCAGAAATTAAAAATTTTAAAATTTAATCCTCTTTGCGTTGCATGTGTTTGTATTATTGCATGTGTTGCTATATTCTAATACGCATTGCATTTGCATGACCGTTGTGGTCACACTCTTAAGTGGGAGTGAGAAGCTACGCTTCGTGAGGTTTTCGCCTCCGCAAGTGGTGATAGTGGATCACTTTTGGGATACATCCGCATTTATGGTTTCGTGAGATTTTCATCTCCGTGTAGCCATAGGGAAATGTATTCCTCGAATCGAACTCGATTCAAATGAGCCTATAATGGGTGAGGATCGAGGAATCTGCTGGTTGTGTACCTAAAACTTTAGAACCAACCTCATATAGAAAAAAACCGTAAGAGCCCAACTTAGTTAGAGTTAAACTTTAGATATTACACTTATAAATTATTGTTGAGATTTATTGATATCATGTGATCTCGACTATTTCTTTTCTTTTGTTTGCATGACATTTTGCATTTACAAAGGTATCGATTCACGGTCAGTTTCTAAGTTAGAGAGTTTTATTATGGAGAATGGACTTCTTGATAGAGTGGAGGGCAACGCTAACGTCCATATATGGTCAAGAGTAAACTCAGTTAGTAAAGGAAAATAGTCTAGCCATGGATATGTGTCAAAGTCGTCGACTACACATTCAGATCAAAGATGCACAGAGGATAATCAGCATGAGTTAAAGGAAATATGGGACCAATGGGGTATCAAAGCCAAGCAGTTGTTCTACAACAACCATGGGGACTCGTAGCACATGCTAGACTTGGGAATAGACGAGAATTTGTTTCGGGCCATCACTCACTATTGGAATCTTGTATACAGTTGCTTTACGTTTGGAAAAGCCGTTATGGTATCCGTGGTGGAGGAATATTCAGTTTTGTGGCGTTGTCCTATGATTCTAGTTTACTTAAAGGCTGACCGTATTCCAACTTATGAGGAAGTTGATGAACGTCAAAGGGATAGGGAGTGAGCTAAAATGGAAAGAGCAGGAAGGAAAATGGGCAGTCTTGGAATTCCTGCCTCTTCCACCACTGGTGCGTCTTAATGTTGTTTCCAATCAAAGCAGAATTGGATACGAAGAAGATTGTTTGACACTCTATGGCAAGGCGTGCTGCAGGGCAAAAGGTAATGTACTCACCAATCATTTTAAGGTGAACAAGAAGAGTATTGATGGATATTTCCACCGTTACAACATTTCTCTTTCATAGGAAGATGATCGATGGTAAGAGTGTTGGAAGGAAAGTGATTGATAGAATGCATGGACCTACAAAGGTGAGTTGGGTGGGAAGAATTGTTTCTATGATGGTAAAAGGCTTATTTATTATAGGACCAAACAGCAAGCATGAGTTTACTATGTTGCACTTATCAGAGATAATGGAAATGCAAGCCCTGATGATCTGTCAAAATGGACATAAAAGAATGAGATTAAAGAAGTCCATATCATTTAAAAGACCTTTAAAGTAGAGATTAACTATGCTGAGAAGATACCCATGTAAGCATTTCAAAATGCTTTGCGTGGACAGGAATCTAAAAGCTCTCAAGAAACACTAAAGGTGTTGGATATCATTTTAAGGTAGCATGTTAAGCAGAAATGCCCACTTGTTTGCCAATCTTTCTTTCAAGATAATCAGAACAACTTCACAGACATTGGAAGAGGTGTCCATAGAGGTAGGGATTATCTCATGGGTGAAGCCATAGCTCAAATTCGGGATAGTAGTAGTTCATTTACGGACTATGAAAGTACAAGCTGATACGTTGAGCATGAAATACAAGCTACAGTCAGATCATGGTTAAGAGTTAGCTTTGTTGAATTAAAACATTGGGCCATAGGACGAAGGCGTATTTGTAATCCATTCATATGTAAAGATATTCTTTTTCCAAATAAAGTTTTCTAAATGAAATTGAGTCGAGATCGATACCTTTTTGCATTCATGCATTTGCATTACATTACATTGCACCATATGCATTTAAGTCCATAAAAAGACCTTAATTAGGCAAAATTATTTCAGAAAGTTAATCGGGGATATGGAACAAAGATTGGAGAGATTAGAGCAAAGGCAGATACAGATGCAGGAGCAGTTGACCAAAATTCAACAGGATATACGTAATCAAATGTTGGAGCTCCAAAGCAATGTAATTGGCCAACTGGGACAGTTACTAGTCGAGGGGCTTGAAAAGAGGAACAGCCCATTGGTCAATACTGAAGATGATAATGAGGTCATCGTTTATTCCCCAAATCTTACTCCAATGGAGGTCCAGACTCAATTAGACGCACATCCGCAAGGGATACCAGTTATTATCAAACCCCAATTCCATCAGGCTGATATGTTGGCACCAGTAAATAATTCGGTAGGCTCAGGTCCTAATTCGGGGAGCGATTCAGCCAGTCTTGTCATCATTAGAGAAGCAAGGAAGGCTAGTGTGGAGTGTCTAAAACAGTGTGAAGTTATTAAAAAGCAAGGGTAGAGCTCCCGATACAATACCTCGAGGGCAATGACAAGAAAAGAAAATAAGGAGAAGCTGTTGACTGTAAGACAACTGAGAATGTCAACTACCGGTCATCAGGATCCTCAAAAGCAAGGGTCCAATCTGAGGCCGAATCTGGAAAAGCTTCCCTTTACGTCAATTCTAGTGTCGTATAAGGAGCTATATCATAGATTATTTGACGCACATATAGTGTCCCCATTTTACATAGAACCGTTGCAGCCCCCATACCCCAAATGGTATGATTTAAACGCTCAATGTGAATATCGTGCAGGACGCACAGGGCACTCAATTGAGAATTGCATTGCTTTTAAAAGGATGATCGAAAAACTCATCAAAATAGGTGTTATAAGTTTTGATTATCCATCTGAGAGAATTTACTACCTAATCATTGAGAATGGGAGATAAATTCCACGATGGAAAGGGGCATAGGATCCAAGAATACGCCAAGTTTCAGGGCTTTTGAGCAGGACTTGACGTTGGGGAATCCGAATAACATATCCGAAGAGGAAACCAATGAATAAAACTTGTGAGCCCTTGCACATTTGGGAATGTTTTGAACAATGAAATTGTGGAAGTGATCCTTGTATTTTAAAGTTAATTTAGAGTAATGTTCAGAACACACTTGTTGTTTTAAAGCCTAGAAACAACAAGATTTCATTTGTAAAATAGGCTCATGTTTAGACATTATTGTTTCAATAAAACATATCTTTCATGATTAATTTGAGCAATTGTTCCCTCATTTTTTTTCTCTTCTTTCTTCATTCATACGTAAATAGTTATTCTTGAATTCATTTATTCTTTGTATATTCTTTGTGCCTATCGAAAATCCCTATGTATCAATGACAGGGGCGACAATATTACAGATTCAGTGTTCCTTTTGAGCGCTACATGTGTTTAGAGGACTCTCAGTACTCTGAAGATGACAGAGATTGCGATTTGTTTCTAAATTTTTTGAAAATGGTAACGCAAGATGAGAAATAAATTCTACCCCATGAAGAGAGGGTAAAAGATATAGCCACAATAAGAAAGGAAAGGCTGTAAGATGAAACAAAGCTAGTTTTCCTGTACCTTACGTGGGTGCCTTGGTGGACAATAGTGCTGGGTACTAGGAGCTCTGTAGTTCGTTCTCTGTTTTCTTCACGATCAGAAGGACTCTGATTTTTTTATGGGCCATGGAAATATGTCTGAGTATGACATCGTGACTCAGTGTATGGCGCTTGCTAGGGTGAAGGATCAGTGTTTTACAAAATTGCTTCTAAAATCAATGCAAAGCTTGGAACACTGAATTCCATGTTAGAAATTGAGAAAACACTTTCAATTTTAGTTGTTTCAAAGGTTCCAATTGTTATCTTTGGAATGGATGCATCATTTGGCTCTCTTGAGCAGTCTGATATACCGTCAATAGCTGAGGTGATTGGTTGCATAAAATGGCCGTTGATTTCTGCCTGTACACAGCCTCTGAAGCTTGAAATGATAGATTCTCTCTTCAAACCAGTTTTTGACAATATGGATGAGGATATTGTAAGGAAAGCTTTCTTACACTTCTATACAAGTTTAGGGAATAGGAAGTCTGATCAAATTATCATGTTCAGGGATGGAGTCAGCAAGTCACAGTTCAATCAAACGTTGAACATTGAGTCGAATCAAGTAATTGAGGCTTGTAAATTTCTTGATGGGAGTTGAAACCCCATGTTTGTGGTCATTGTGGCACCAAAAAAAAAAGAAGAGTTTTTCAGTAGGGATCTCCTGACAATGTCTCGCCTGGAACCATTATAAACAACAAAATTGGTCAACGACTTCTATCTTTGTGCCCATACGGGAATAAGTGGAACCAGGAGACTTACTCATTATCATGTTCTCTTAGGTCAGATTGGGTTTTCGGCTGATTATCTGTAGGAGCTAGTTTATGCCATATCAAAGAAACGCCACAGACATATCTGTTGTGACCCCTATTCACTAGGTTCATTTAATAACTTCACAGTTAGAATAGTTTATTGAGTTTAAAGATACTTGAGAAATATCATCAAGACATGGTGGAATGACAACTCTGAAAGCGTTTTCTGTACTTCAGCTTCCCAGAATGAAAGATAATGTCAGTGGCTCTATTGAACAATTTTTTTTAGAGCCTCTAGATTTTACCTACTTTATTTGACAAATGTCAGCCCGGATTTTGCTGGGGCAAAAGAATTTCATGAGGGGGAACTTGTGCTACAGGAGATTTCTTCCCATGCAAAGGATTTCAAAGGGAAATGGATACCAAATGGAAAGACCACAGAAAAATTTCCCCTCTAGCGATGTGAAAGATTTACCCAATACAGTGAATTCAGACTCAATTAAGGAGTATTTTGTCTGAAAATAAAGGGAAGCCAAAGTGAAAACCCGCAAAGGGCGCTTTGAGACATCTATTTCTAAAAAAAAAAAAAAAGAGGAAAAAAAAAAGGAAAATGGAGAGGTCAAGGTGAAATCCCGCAAAGGGCGCCTTGAGACCAAAAGGGTTTTGAGCTGAAAACCCGAAAGGGCAGCCCAAATTTTGATGAGCAGCAATGACCTTGCTATACCAGAGTCAACAAATAGTGAAGTATGTTACATACCGGGGCATCAACAAAGTACTTTGGGTCTTCTAAACACATGTTAAACTTAAAATAGTCTTCATGGAATTTGTGTATAGAAGCCAAGCTGCGATATTTAAGGTATTTGACTTTTGTCTTGTTCGCTATCTTTGAATTCTCTTTCTTCTCAAAGATTAATCTTCTTTTGATAAACCATTCAAATTTTCCTCCAAGATCAATTTATTATTCATAAAGTATGTTGCATTGAAATAATGATTGATGAACTAAATATCTTTACAAATGAAGTTTTGCATATTACTCTAGAAATTTCTAGATAATACAAGAAACTGAAACAAGACAATTGTTTAAGGAATTCTCATGTGTATGGGTTAGAGATACTCGAGAGATTTTCTTCTTTAGTCCAAAAGGTGGTTGGACGTTTTAAGCAATATTGATCTTAAGGAAGAATCATTTCATAAACATCTTCAGTGGGTCATAACATTCTGGGAATGATAAGGTAGACCAAATGGATGGAGAAGATTCGAGGCATACGAGCAGAGTATGATCGAAATGTCGAGAAGAATGAGGCGGAAAGCTCGATAAATTAATGAGTGATGACGTCCGAAATAGGGGTCATATTCATAACATTTTGCATTATAACATGTTTAATTAGGAGAATTTGACTCACTTCGATCATAGCATCCTAATTATTAGGCATGAACTCATACGCATTCTACAGG
The DNA here is from genome assembly GCA_025698475.1 of Gossypium anomalum. NCBI lineage: Eukaryota > Viridiplantae > Streptophyta > Magnoliopsida > Malvales > Malvaceae > Gossypium > Gossypium anomalum. The sequence goes on from CM046964.1 coordinate 68,470,646, forward strand.
TTATGTCTTTTATGGGACAATGTAGATCAAAGAAACAAGATTTGGCATCCCTATGTTTATAGGGAACAGATCAAAGTTAGCATATCTAACCTTCAGATGTTTATACTGAAGTAGATCTAAGATGATTTGGTATTCTTGTATTTACAAGGAAAAAATCGAGGACATCGCAGATTTGACTCTCAGATGTTCTCAGATATAGCAGATCAAGCCTTCAGATTTTTATACTGAAGTAGATCCAAGATGATTTGGTATTCTTGTATTTACAAGGAACAAATCGAGGACATCACATATTTGACTCTCAGATGTTCTCAGATATAGCAGATCAAGCCTTCAGATGTTTATACTGAAGTAGATCCAAGATGATTTGGTATTCTTGTATTTACAAGGAACAAATCGAGGACATCGCAGATTTGACTCTCAGATGTTCTCAGATATAGCAGATCAAGCCTTTAGATATTTATACTGAAGTAGATCCAAGATGATTTGGTATTCTTGTATTTACAAGGAACAAATCGAGGACATCGCAGATTTGACTCTTAGATGTTCTCAGATATAGCAGATCAAGCCTTCAGATATTTATACTGAAGTAGATCAAAGATGATTTGGTATCCTTGTATTTACAAGGAACAAATCGAGGACATAGCAGATTTGACTCTCAAATGTTCTAAAAAAGACAAGATGACAAACCTTATCTCTCTGTATTTGACAGAAAGCAGATCGAGGACATAGCAGATTTGACTCTCAGATGTTCTCAAACAGATCCAAGATGATTTGGTATTCTTGTGCTTATAAAGAAGAAATCGAAGACAAAGCAGATTTGACTCTCAAATGTTGTCAAATAGATCCAAGATGATTTGGCAACTCTATATTCGACGAGGAGCAGATCGAAGAATTCAAGACTCGGCGAGCCCGAGCAAAATTGGTTCTTTTATATCTTTGCTCTATTCCTGTTACACAACAATGAGCAAAGAGGGGCAGCTGTAATACCTCAATTTTGCCCGGCCCATTGGAAGCCGAGGCATAGTCCAAAATAATAATAAAAGTCTTTTAACAGTCCTGTAGCCCAAATACATAGATCCAATAAATCCTAAACTAACCCATTACCCTAACCCAATTGCAGTAGCCCAAATATTAACCAAATTAAACCCAAACATCAACCTACCCAACCCGTTACAAAGACCCAATAAGCTGCATCTCGAAGGCCCAAATGCTTAACCCCAGGTCAAGAACCCTAGGGTTTCTGCACCTTTCAGCGCCGCAAGCAGACCTCGTGTCGAGCCGCTATTAGCTCCCTCACCGTCGCCGTGATTCACGCCGTTTACCTGCAAGAAGGGAAAGTAATGACAGACATGGCAAAGAATCAAGGAATAATTTGTTATGCCAAATTTGTACACTAAAACAGAGGCTATAAAAGCCCTTTTGAATCTGTAAATAAAAGGGGGGAGAACCAAATAAATGTAAAGCACATACGGATATTACAGAGAAAAAGAATAAAAATCAGATCTGAGGTGATTTTTCAGAAACTACCTTTCGTTCTCATTTCTATTTTTTTCATTTTTTATTTCAAAGATTTAAATCGTTTTTGAAACAAAAGAACTTTTAAAACAGGAAGGAAAGAGGATATTACCATCGGATTGGGCTTTGGGAAGCTTTAAGGAGTGTAAAACTCGCTTTCGGGATCTCCGACCACCGTGAACGGTGGTGGAGACGGCGGAGGACGGTGAGGCCCGATGATTGGAGTTCGATCAGAGCTCAGAGGGCAGACAGGCTCTTGAGAGCTTTATTCTTGAGTTTTTTTTTAGGAGGAGTTGAAAATGAAAGTTTTTTAAAGAAAATTAGTTTTTAAAGCGCCCCTATACTGCGCCGTTTTGTAGTGTACAGAAGGGCCCCAAAACGACGTCGTTTTGGGGCCAACCCGATTGCCTGACCTGGTACATTTAGAGATCCGCGTGTTTTTTGGGTACAGGGATATTTACCCCTTTAGTCCTTCCTCATTTTCAGCTTTTAAAATTAAATTTATTTTTTTTAATTAGCCTTATAATTCTATTTAAATTTAATCTTAGCCCTTTTCTTTATTATTTTGTTATTCTTTTTATATATAATTTATTTATTAAAAAACTATACATACATTATTATTTAAAAATAGCATTTATATATCTATATAAATTTTTATTTATCATATATTATTCTCCTATATATTTATATTATATTATGTAACATTTTTTTATTTTTATATTACTTATTATTTATTATAGTATATTTTTATCACATAATGTTTATATATCCTTACACTATTATTTTACATTGTAACAATATATTTTTCCATATTATTATTCATTATTTATTATTTTTCACAAATTATTTTAATTATTTTACATTATGCCATTTTTATACCATTATATATATTTATCTATATAGTATTATCATTAAAGGTTTTAACTTGTATTATATGCGTACCTTTATTTATGTGTTAGTAATTACTTTACTCATATTTTATTATTAAACATTTTGAAGATATTATAATATTATAATTTGTATAGTACATGTATTTTATCGTTAATTGCTTATTTCATATTATTCAAAACTTATACTTATATATATATATATTAAAAAATTATTTTATTATAAATATAAATTCTTTTACACATTTGATATTTTATATACCAATATATTTTATATTTTCCACATAATTATTATTTTTATAAATATTTTTTATTATATATTATATTATTAAATATCACATCTTTTATATACGCTCATTCTATTTATCAATTGTTTATATTATACATATATTTTCTTTTAAACTTACGTTTTATACAATATTTACTTTATTTTAGAATTAATTGCTATGTTATGTATTTTTTTTAAATATCTTAGACTTTTATAATTTATTTTCAAATGTATATTTTTGTATATATATAAATTGATATATTGTATTCTATGCATCATTTCTTTTGATTAACACATTCATGTGTACATGAAATTATAGGATTGTATATTTCATATTTTATGTAGATTCTATTTATCCATTTTCTATGCATGACATTTTTACTCATACATATTTTACACATTAATATTTACCATGCATTTTGTATATTATTTAATGTTTTATTTATAATATAATTAGTGAGTTTATTAGGTTTTCTATTGGGTATATTCCTATTTACTTAGCATGATTATTTTCATTATTCTATTTTGCCCTCTATATAGTGATTGCATTTGTATAAAGTGTTATAATACTTTGTAATATACGTTATTTGAATATTTATGTTTTGTAATACAGAATTGTCACTCTAAAAGGTCATTTAAAAACAATGTTTAAAAGTTTTTTCGTAAAAATATAAAGGCAATGCTTGGTGTTTGGAAATTTCGAAAAAGCAGTGCCCTAACTCATTGGGTTGCAACTTTTCTCGTTAAGTTCGAATAGTCAAGTACCCTTCTAAGCTTTTAAAAGTTTTCAAAATATAAGCGACTGTTTTGGAACCGTAAAATGATATGTCCTAACTTACTGGATATAGCATTTTGTTGTTTCGAGATAGAGATTTCTAAAAAGGCTAACTTATAGTCAATACTTTGATATAAGTGAACCCAAATTTTCAAATATTTCAAAGAGGATTACATCTTAAATTTTTAATTTTCGATATTAAAGACATTTGATAATTAATTAGGTACTAATTTTTGGGCGTTACGAGGGTGATAACCCTTCCTCGTACGTAACCGACTCCCGAACCCATTCTTTTGATTTCGTAGACCAAAACCAACGATTTTAAAACAAATGTTTTAAAGGTGATCCAATCACACCTAAAAAGATTGGCGGCGACTCCCGTTTTTTATTTTTCTTAAAGTCGATTCCTATTTTCTAAAAAACTCGATTTTAAAAAATGGCCTCGACATGCAATATTTACTTGTTAAAATATTATTAAAAATAAATTTTGCTTGTGACAAAACCCACATTCCTATTCCATTAACAATATGGACAACAAGACATAAAAGCTAAAGAAACAATACAAGCCTTTAGTTTGGAATTTAAATGGTAGACGACCCAAAAGTGGTTTTAAAATGAAACTTCCATGCCAACTAACGAGTTGGAATTATTATCTCGACCGTAGTTGAAAAGGAATTAGTTGCAGTTGCAAAACCGTAACTTTTAAACAAAATGATGATGATGCCTTTACCACGATTAAATTTCCTAACCAATTTTAAATTCATATCTAATTGTAACAAACTTTTAATACACGCATATATATAAATGCATGCATGATTACAATTGCATTACCCTCAATTCTTCCTGCTCTTTCCTAATATCTAGATATCGTGAATATGGATTTGAAATGCATATTCAGCCTAGCAATCCTAGTTTCCCAGATATCGCTTTCGTCGACGCAAAATGTGAATGTTGTGATTCAAGGAGCAACATCAATTGCTGAAAGAGATGATAACTCTATATGCGCTACATTGGATTGGTGGCCTACTGAGAAGTGCAACTACAATCAATGTCCTTGGGGAAAGGCTGGACTTTTAAATTTGGTAAGAATAATTTATTGTGTGTGTATGAAAAATGTCTCTTACATAATTTTTGAACTTTCTTATACTTTATGTTTTCCGTAGGATTTGAAAAAGAAGGGTCTGATAAATGCAATAAAAGGTGAGTTCTACGTATATAATATTACATGTCTCTATCATTAATTCATCCATGGTAGTCCATACCCTAAGAATCAAAAAAGAGATTACAAATATTGCGATTCGAGTACTGTTAAAAGCCACCTCATAAGAGTGGTTGTGTGAACGAGTTGGACTAAACTTGGTTCAAAGCTGGTAAGAACAATTTCAGACTAATTTTTAAAACTGCTTTCAGCATTCAATCCTTTAATAATCAAAGTTGGTGGGTCGTTGCAAGATCAAGTGGTGTACGGAGTTGGAGGAGTTACGAATTGCCCCAATTTCATGAAAAATGAAGATAGTTTATTTGGATTCTCTCAGGGCTGCCTTCCCATGGAAAGATGGGACGAACTCAACAAAATTTTCAATCAAACTGGGTTGGTATTTCTATTTACTCCGAAAAATAGTTAAACATTCCCCTTTTTTTCTTAGTAAAGACATTGACTTTATTGTTATGACATTTTGAAGAGTAAAGGTTACTTTCGGGTTAAATGCTCTTCTCGGAAGAAATCGGTCACAAATCGAAAAGGGTCTTTGGGTTGGCGATTGGCAGTCACAAAATGCAAGGGATTTCATGAAGTATACTATTTCCAGGGGATATAAAGTTGATTCTTATGAATTTGGTAACTAAATTTGTTTTCCCGAAGCTCTGCATAAGATTATTTTTAATTATTTTTTCGAAGTGTATTTTAATCAATTATTATTTCAGGAAATCAACTCTCCGGAGCTGGGATGGGTGCAAGCGTTGAGGCTGAACAATATGGAAAAGACATAGTAGTACTTAAGAAGCTAGTGAAAGAATTACACCCAGATCCCAAAACTCAACCAAAGGTTTTAGGTCCTAGTGGCTATTATGATGAGAAATGGTTTAATTTCTTCCTAGAAGTTTCAGGACATGATGTTGTTGATGGAGTTACACACCATATCTATAATCTTGGACCTGGTATCCAAATATGTCTCAATTCAGTGTTCATTGAAGAGCTTTTAGAGGCTTACTTATTACTAGTAAGGTCAGTTTCTTAATTCGATGGATGCATATGCAGGTGATGATCCAAACATGATTACCAAGATTCAAGATCCATCTTACTTAAATCAAGTTTCCCGAACCTATAAAGGTGTTTTGAATATTGTCAACAAGTTTAAACCGCAGTCGGGAGCTTGGGTTTCTGAATCTACCGGAGCTCTTCATGGCGGTGCTAAAGATTTGTCCCCAACCTTTGCTGATGGGTTTTGGTAATATTTTTCTCTCATTTTCTTCTACCACTACCTTTTCTTTGTGTATAATAAAACACATGGTTGAAATTTTCTCCCTTTACAGGTATCTTGATCAATTGGGAATGGCTTCAACCTACAATCACAAGGTCTTCTGCAGGCAAACTCTAATAGGTGGAAATTATGCTTTACTTAATACTACAACATCTATTCCCAATCCAGATTACTACGAGTCCGTATCTTCACACAGATAGTGTGAGCCTTGTCCTTGCTTTTTTTCCCTATAGCAACCAACATAATTCATCTTATTAATTTGTTTCGTTTCTAGTGCACTTCTATGGCACCAGCTTATGGGAAGTACTGTACTTGCCGTAACTCAAGAGCCTAACCCAAATTTGCGTGTATATGCTCATTGTGCGAAGAAAAAGGTAAGCCAACTCTGATAGAGCGAACTTTTCATTTTTCAAATTATTTATTTTTATTAAATGTTATCAGCATCATTTTCTCTCTTGTAGCCTGGGATTTCTATCATTTTTATTAACTTATCGAAAGATAGCTCGTTCAATGTCACCCTTTCAAATTACGAACATCAGGGTCGTAATTTGAGATCCACGGATGTTGCGAAGCCTAATTTTGAATTTAGAGGTTCCAAGGATAGAGAGGAGTATCATTTAGCTGCGCTAGCTAGAAATATACAAGGTCAAATCGTGTTGCTGAATGACGTTCCAATGGTTCCAACAGAAACATTCAACATTCCGGCGATGGAGCCAAAGCTTGCCAATGCTTCCACGCCCATCTCTATTGCAGCTCATTCCATAGTCTATGTAACCATCAGAGACTTTCAAGCCCCTGCCTGTGCTTAAATTACATCATTACTTTATCTAAAATGTAATACCTTTAAACCCTGCTTGAACTTTTACAATGCGATAAGAGTTTCTAATTTTTCCAGTTGTTACTATTGTTATTAGTTATGTATGAACGTTTAGATTTTAGTTTCCTTCAATTTTTCTACCTTTATCTCAATTCATTTCTTACTATATTTTGCATGGACAAAAAAATCCAACGGGAATAAATCACTCACTGTCGCTTGTATATTAGATTCGGCATGTTTCCAATGTTTTTTTTTCCATCTACTTTTTTTTCCCAACGTCTTTGGTCACAAGTTGTCTAGTGCAATTTCAAATTTAAAAACAGTGTCCTACATGTTTTAATGATAAAGGTGAACACAATAAAATGTAATATAATTAATTGAAACTTATTTATTTACCTTAGAAATACTTTTTTTTTTCCAAATATTGCAACATACCAAAAAATAAGAATTAAATGAACGTTATTGGAAGAAAATAATATTCCTTTTCAATGTTTGGCAAAAAGAAACTTTATTAAGGATAACGAACGCCCTCTTTTGTCTCGAGCCGTTGTGGAATGGGTATAGGCCTCTCCTCGTTGAAGATTGAAATTGCTCTACGTCAACCTCCTCATTCTGATTTTGTAGGGTTTGAGCATTCTTTCCACTCGCGCCTTGGATGCCTAATTTGAGTAGCCAATTCGTTCATAACTTTCCCACGGCTTGTTTTGTTCTTTTATTCTTGTTTTCTTTTTATGATACTTTCTATTTTACTTTTTTTAGTTAGTAGGGAAAAATAACACAGGAGGTCCTTGTACAAAAGAGTTAAGACCTATTTAGTCCATGTACTACAAGAGAGTGTGCAAAAAAGGACAATTAATGACGTAATTCACTATTTACGTTAATAAAGTGCTAGGACACGAGCAATTCAGTCCTTCTCAAATTAAAATAGGGTAATCTAGTCCCCATATTATTCAAATGTGTGGAAAGAGGGATAATTGAATAGGGGGTTAACTCCTCTCGTTTGTAAAAAAAATTAAATGGTTCAGAGAAAAACAAGATAGGTGCAAATGTGAAAAAAAATGCATCTACACAATATAATCATCAGTTGGAGGAGTTTCATAAATTAAAAAAACATAAATAATTCAAACAACTTTACATCAAATAATAAAGTTTATAAACATTCAAACATATGTAATTAATGGTTTTTAGTAATTTTGCAATGTCAGTAACCCCGAATTTCGATAGAAAATATACTTTGCAAATTTTAAATAAAAAAAATTTATACTACTTCGCCAACTGAGCCAAGTGTCAAATCCACTAGGTAGGTGGCTTACCTATTAGGGTTTTATTGTATACAAGGTGAAATATGGGCACTTGGGCGGCATTTGTTCTTCCCTAATTGGTTTCGAATTTTCAATATAAGATTCAGAAAAATAAAATAAACAATCCCTATAGGGTTTGGATTTTAGGTTATAAGGGTTTGATTTTTTTAAGCATTTCATTACACTGAAAACAAAAGCAAGTCTTGCTTAGTCTTGGTAGTTCATGTCATCGTCGTTAAGACGTGCTTTCTAAAGGCCCGGAGTACAATTCTAAAAACCAACAATTCCTTCTCTTATAAAAACCCTGTGGTCTATCTTTTCCATAAAACAAAGGAAAAAAAAATTTATATTGAAATCCATATACGATATAATTGAATTAAAATATATACTACTTTTAATTGTCGAGTAAATTAAAATAACTCTAAAAGTTCTTTTATATACGCAAATATTTTAAGATACGATAGAGTTTATGAAAATTCATGAAAGAGGTTTAGGATTTTGGAGCGAAAGTAGATTGGTCCTCTCTAGAAAATTTTCGAAGAAACAAATGTGGGAAACTTTTTCTAAAAAGCTACTACTATCAACACGGAATTTCTAACACTTCAAGTTTAATGATAGGTTTAATTATTGCAATAATATAATCTCCGCAGACTTCCTTAACATGCAATATTTACTTGTTAAAATATTATTAAAAATACAATTTTCCATGTGAAAAAGCCCACATTCCTATTCCATTAACAATATGGACAACAAGACATAAAAGCTAAAGAAACAATACAAGCCTTTAATTTGGAATTTAAATGGTAGACGGCCCAAAAGTGGTTTTAAAATGAAACTTCCATTCCAACTAACGAGTTGGAATTATTATCTCGACCGTAGTTGAAAAGGAATTATTTGCAGCTGCAAAACTATAACTTTTAAACAAAATGATGATGATGCCTTTACCACGATTAAATTTCCTAACCAATTTTAAATTCATATCTAATTGTAACAAACTTTTAATACACGCATATATATAAACGCATGCATGATTACAATTGCATTACCCTCAATTCTTCCTGCTCTTTCCTAACATCTAGATATCGTGAATATGGATTTGAAATGCATATTCAGCCTAGCAATCCTTGTTTCCTAGATATCGTTTTCGTCGACGCAAAATGTGAACGTTGTGATTCAAGGAGCAACATCAATTGCTGAAACAGATGATAACTTTGTATGCGCTACATTGGATTGGTGGCCTACTGAAAAGTGCAACTACAATCAATGTCCTTGGGGAAAGGCTGGACTTTTAAATTTGGTAAGAATAATTTATTTTGTGTGTATGAAAAATGTCTCTTACATAATTTTTGAACTTTCTTATACTTTATGTTTTCCATAGGATCTGAAAAAGAAGGGTCTGATAAATGCAATAAAAGGTGAGTTCTACGTATATAATGTTACATGTCTCTATCATTGATTTATCCATGGTAGTCCATACCCTAAGAATCAAAAAAGAGATTGCAAATATTGCGATTCGAGTACTGTTAAAAGCCACCTCATAAGAGTGGTTGTGTGAACGAGTTGGACTAAACTTGGTTCAAAGCTGGTAAGAACAATTTCAGACTAATTTTTAAAACTGCTTTCAGCATTCAATCCTTTAAGAATCAAAGTTGGTGGGTCGTTGCAAGATCAAGTGGTGTACGGAGTTGGAGGAGTTACGAATTGCCCCAATTTCATGAAAAATGAAGATAGTTTCTTTGGATTCTCTTAGGGCTGCCTTCCCATGGAAAGATGGGATGAACTCAACAAATTTTTCAATCAAACTAGGTTGGTATTTCTATTTACTCCGAAAAATAGTTAAACATTCCCCTTTTTTTCTTAGTAAAGACATTGACTTTATTGATATGACATTTTGAAGAGTAAAGGTTACATTCGGGTTAAATGCTCTTCTCGGAAGAAATCGGTCACAAATCGAAAAGGGTCTTTGGGTTGGCGATTGGCAGTTGCAAAATGCAAGGGATTTCATGAAGTATACTATTTCCAGGGGATATAAAGTTGATTCTTATGAATTTGGTAACTAAATTTGTTTTCCCGAAGCTCTGCATGAGATTATTTTTCATTATTTTTTTCGAAGTGTATTTTAATCAATTTATTATTTTAGGAAATCAACTCTCCAGAGCTGGGATGGGTGCAAGCGTTGAGGCTGAACAATATGGAAAAGACATAGTAGTACTTAAGAAGCTAGTGAAAGAATTACACCTAGATCCCAAAACTCAACCAAAGGTTTTAGGTCCTAGTGGCTATTATGAGAAGAAATGGTTTAATTCCTTCCTAAAAGTTTCAGGACATGATGTTGTTGATGGAGTTACACACCATATCTATAATCTTGGACCTGGTATCCAAATATGTCTCAATTTCGGTGTTCATTGAAGAGCTTTTAGAGGCTTACTTATTACTAGTAGGGTCAGTTTCTTAATTCAATGGATGCATATGCAGGTGATGATCCAAACATGATTACCAAGATTTAAGATCCATCTTACTTAAATCAAGTTGCCCGAACCTATAAAGGTGTTTTGAATATTGTCAACAAATTTAAACCATAGTCAGGAGCTTGGGTTTCGAATCAAGTGAGCTCTTCACATGGTGCTAAAGATTTGTCCCCAACCTTTGCTGATGGGTTTTGGTAATATTTTTCTCTCATTTTCTTCTACCTCTACCTTTTCTTTGTGTATAATAAAACACGCGGTTGAACTTTTCTCCCTTTACAGGTGTCTTGATCAATTGGGAATGGCTTCAACTTACAATCACAAGGTCTTCTGCAGGCAAACTCTAATAGGTGGAAATTATGCTTTACTTAATACTACAACATCTATTCCCAATCCAGATTACTACGGGTCCGTATCTTCACACAGATAGTGTGAGCCTTGTAATAACCCAAATTTGACCGGGCCTTGAAACCCAAAACCAAAATTAAATAATAATAAATAAATGTTTATTTATTAAACAGTCCCTTTACAGCCCAAAAGTTAAAACTCGCACTTTCAGTAGCCCAAATACCCCTTAAACTATCCCTTAACCCGTTTACACCCTTGACCCATTACAATTACAACCTAGCCCAAATATACCCGAAGCCCAGACCTAAACTAGACCCAAATAACAGAGGCCCAAAAAACCCAAAATTATCAGCTAGGGTTTTCAACCCTAGCTCTTTCCCTAAGCGCGCGCAACAGCTCGGAAGCTTCGGGGGAGCGTCGGTGCAACTTCCCAGATCGAGGCCATCAATGCATACTGACGCACCATCAGGCCCATCCTCTCTCGGACCGTCCAGCACCGCGATCTCAGGCCTCCCCTCTAGCCTTGGTACCACCTTTAACGCCGAGATCATCGGGATACCTGCAAGAAAAGGAAACACAGCAGATACGAAGAGCAAGAAAAGGAAACTAAAAGAATCTCAGTAGATCACGATCAAAGACACAGTGAGCAAAACATAGAAAGAAATCAAAAATTTCTTTCCCAGTTTTTTGTAATAAACAACGGCTATAAAAAGCCCTTTGTAACGCTCTAATTTTTACGGATACAGAAATAAAAAAAAGCAAAGACAAACAGTTTCAAAGGTGATAACTGAGTGACTTATTCTTTATTTTTAGCGCATATATGAACTATTAGCAAAATACTAAGGGTATTTTTTTAAGGAGAAGAACTACCTGTTTTGGATCTAAAGAGACAAGAGTTTTTCGAGCTCTCCGATCTCCGTTTACGGTGGCCCTGAGGGCAGCGCGTGGGTGAGTGGGCACATAAGCCGGAGCCTAGTCTGCGAGGGCTGGAGCCCAGAGCTCCCTTCCTCTCTCTCTTTCAGAGAGAATTTCTTTTTTTTTTTTTTTTACAAATCAGGGTTCAAATGAATTTTAAGCTGAGAAGGTAGCTTATATAGCTTGAACGAAACGGCGACGTTTTGTGACCCCCAGGATCCGCGCGTTGACCCGATTACCCGGGAAGGATCCGCGCATTTTTTAAAATCGGGTTAATTTCCCAATTAGTCCTTCTACCCCTTTTGTATTCACAATTAAATTTTATTTTATTTATGATTTGACCCTGTTATTTTATTTTAGTTTTAATTTGGTCCTGACAGTTGTTAAATTATATTCTGGGAAACGCGGCCGTTTTGGGAATAGGGCAATTTGCCCAGTGAGTCCCTCTAATTTTACGCGCGTTTTAAATAGGACCTTAATCTAGTTTTGTTTCTTTGAAATTCGTCCTGACATTTTGCTGAACTTTAAATTTAGTCCTATATTTATTTTTATTATTCTATTTATATATTTTTTATCTATATTGTTACTTGTTTTATTTTTATATCATACGTTATAAGATTATTTTATTATAAGCATTATTTTTTAATATATATTACTATTATTTGTTATACACTATTTTTTCAAAAATATTATTGCATATCATTTTTTATATTATTATTATATTTTCATAAATATCATATATATTTATTAATTATTTATATATATTATTATTTTCATTATTTTATATTATATCTATTATATTTCTTATTTCCTATAAATTTAAAACATATTCTATTATATGATATCTAAATATTTTCGTTACTTATTATTTTTTTTTTTCATATAATATCTATTACATTGCTTATATTATTCATTATATTATTTAAATTCTCAAAATCTGTAAATTATTTTTTTTACTCATATTATATATCAAACTATTAATTATTTATTATGTATTATTTTATTTTAAATGATATCTTTATATTCTTTTACACATTTCTATTTATATATTTTTTAATACCGAATATATTTTACATATAATTATTATAAATATTTTGTTATTATATTTATATATTATATAGTAAATACTATTTTAAAATTATTTTTATTTAGGGTCTTTACTTATGTTGCATGTATATTTTGTTAATAATAATTCATTTTATTTTATTTTGTATATACTATGTTATTTTATCTATTATTTGATATTACATTTCATGAACATGTACATTAATATTATATTACTTTGTATGTTTATTCATTCTTCATACATGTTATGTATATCTTTGTACGCATATTGTTAATATTTGCTTTATATGTATTATTTTATATGTATGTATCTAATACACGATCTTTTTATCATTGCCTTCATTTTTGTTTAAATGCACGTATTATTTACCTCCTACAATAATATATTACTATGTATGATTTATAATGTAATACAATTCTCCACAAATCATCTTTAAAAAGATAAGGCTCCAAAATTTTCAAAAAATATAAAGGCACTGCTTGGTGTTTGGGAATTTCGAAAAAAGTAGTGCCCTAACTTATTGGGTTGCAACTTTTCTCGTTAAGCTCGAATAGTCAAGTACCCTTCTAAGTTTTTAAAGGTTTTCGAAATATAAGTGACTGTCTTGGAACTGCAAAGTAATATGTCCTAACTTACTGGATATAGCATTTTGTTGTTTCGAGATAGGAATTTCTAAAAAGGCTAACTTATAGTCAATACTTTGTTATAAGTAAACCCAAATTTTCAAATATTTCAAAGAGGATTACATCTTAAATTTTTAATTTTCGACATTAAAGACATTTTGATAATCAATTAGGTACCAATTTTTGGGCGTTACGAGGCTGCTAACCTTTCCTCGTACGTAACCGACTCCCGAACTGATTCTTATGATTTCGTAGACCAAAACCAACGATTTTAAAACAAATGTTTTAAAGGTGATCCAATCACACCTAAAAAGATTGGTGGCGACTCCTGTTTTTCATTTTTAAAAAAAAAGTCGATTCCTATTTTCCAAAAACCCGATTTAAAAATGGTTTCGACAGCTTGGCAACTCCACTGGGGACATTAAGAGAGTCAAGCCATGTAATTGATTATCTCTTGTCTTAATGTCAGAAATTAAAAATTTTAAAATTTAATCCTCTTTGCATTACATGTGTTTGTATTATTGCATGTGTTGCTATATTCTGATACGCATTGCATTTGCATGACCGTTGTGGTTACACCCTTAAGTAGGAGTGAGAAGCTACGCCTTCGTGAGGTTCTCGCCTCCGTGCAGGATAGTGGATCACTTTCGGGATACATCTGTACCTATGGTTTCGTGAGATTTTCATCTTCGTGTAGCCATAGGGAAATGTATCCCCTTGAACTGAACTCAATTCAAATGAGCCTATAATGGGTGAGGATCGAGGAATCTGCTGGTTCAGGTACCTCAAACTTTAGAACCAATCTCATTTAGAAAAAACCGTAAGAACCCAACTTAGATAGAGTTAAACTTTAGATATTACCCTTATAAATTATTGTTGAGATTTATTGATATCATGTGATACTGACTATTTCTTTTCTTTTGTTTGCATGACATTTTGCATTTACAAAGGTATCGATTCACTGTCAGTTTCTAAGTTAGAGAGTTTTATTATGGAGAACGGACTTCTTGATAGAGTGGAGGGCAACGCCAACGTCCATAGATGGTCCGAGCAAACTCAATTTAAAAAGGAGATAGTATAGTGCGGGATACATGTCTGAGCTATCGGAGTACACTCGCATCAGTGTCACACAGAATAATCTCCAAGAGCTTAAGGAGATTTGGGATCAATGGGGCAACGAGACCAAATAGTTATTCTACGGTAATTACGGGGACTTACCTTACTTGCTCGATGTTCAGGTAGATGAGCATTTGTTCCGAGCCCTCGCTCAGTTTTGGAACCTACCGTACAGTTGTTTCACTTTTGGGGAAGTAGACTTGGTGCCTACCATAGAGGAGTACACTGCCTTGTTACGTGTCCCAAGTTCCAGGTTGATAGAATCTATTCTCGAGCTACTAATGTCCCTACCTTTTGGAAGAAATTGATGGCTATTCTGAGGATAAGCGAGCAAAGTGGATTCTTGCTCGAATTAAAGAGAAGGGCGAGTGCAAGTGCATTTCATGGGGTGCTTTGAAGGGTCTGATTTTGACACACCCTGATGAAACAAAGAGGGTAGATGTTTTTGCCTTAAGTTTGTACGGATTGATGGTGTTCCCCAGGGCTTTGGGATATGTGGATGAGGCAACCACGGATCTTTTCCATAGACTCGATGAAGAGGGTCATACATTCTCGCAATTTTGGCAGAGACATTCAGGTCCTTAGGTACATGTAGGAATGCTGGTGCAGGCAGGTTTGTTGGTTGTGCACAATTGCTTCTAGCTTGGTTCTATAATCATTTTCGGTTGATAGATAAGGTCGTTTGTCGGGTTTTCTTCGAGGATTACTCACTGCTGAAGGACATAGTCGCTTCAACTAGGAGAATTGATGTTCTAGAGGAGAATTGGATAGCATTACTTCAAATTCTTCAGTCGAAAGATGTTTAGTGGAGAGCTCCGTAGATGATTCCTGGTGAGATTCTTTACCGTTGCGGCAGTTTCGATTGGGTCCCTTTATTGGGAATTTGGGGTGCCATTGGTTATGCCCCCTTGCTCATGTTGAGCCAATTCAGTTTGAGGCAGTTCGTGCCAGCAACTCATAAGCTGACTCAAAGTGAGTTTGCATATAGAGGAGCCGATTACAAGAAAAGGGTCGGTGAGATCTCTAGCACTTGGAACAAGATGTATCGGTTGAAAGGAGTAGCTATTAGCCCTGCTACGACTCCAGAATATGTTGAATGGAGAGGTAGAAGGATCAATGATAATATTCTTGAGCCAAATGTGGAAGGAGCTCGACTAATGGAGGAATATCTGCAAGTGATGCCCTCGGAGTTGGAAATTATGAAGCAAGAATTTAAGAGGAAAAATTTAGAGCTTGAGAAAAGGATAGCTAAGCTCGAAGAAGAAAAGATGTACTTGAGTTTAGATATCGATGTCCAGAAGATGGAGGTCGAAAAAGAAAGAAAGGAAAAGAGGAAAATCGAAGAGGATAGAGATGATTTGAAGGAGCACTACAAAAAGGCATAGGTATCCTTGAGAAGGGCGAGAGTAGGAGGGTCTTCAGATCAGTTGTAGAAAGAGGTCCAAGAAGGAAAGGCTAGAGCTGAGTACTGGGAGAAGAAGTTTCAGGAGATGCAATCACGGAATTTGGCATTAGAAGAAGAGAATAAAGGGTTGAAGTCTAAAATAACTGAGCTTGGAAGATCCCTTCGTTGGCATCGCAACCATGATTCTACGGTCGAGTTAAAAGAGCTAAAGAGTAAAGTTGAAGATTTGGAAGCAGCATTGCAGGAAGGTAAACTTCGGATCGAGCAACTCGAGACGCAAGGAGATTATCTAAAGCGAGAGCTTCATCAGTCTAGAGGGCAGGTTAGAGAAAGGGATCATGTCATGGGAGAAGCCATAGCCCATATTCGAGAGGTTGCTGAATATGTGCAGGACTTGGCAGTACGAGCCGATGTATTGAGTCTGATGTGTGGGTCGTCGTCAGACATTAGGAAGAGAGTTAGCCCTTTTATTAGATAGAGTTAAAACTTTGGGCATTAGGGCGAAAGCGTACTTGTAATCCATTTATATGTAAATATATTCTTTTTCTAAATAAATTTTTCTAAATGAGATTGAATTGAGATTGATGCCTTTGTCGCATTCATGCATTTGCATTACATCATATCATATGCATTCAAGGTTATAGAAAGACCCTAATTAGTTAAAGTTCTTTATAAAGGTAGAAAAGAAAATCTGGAAATCACACATCCTTACGGCACTCGCACTAAAACTAAGAACATGGACCAAAGGTTTGAGCAGTTACAAAAGGATATGCAAGACCAGTTGCAAGAGCAGTTGGCTAAAATGCAGAATGAGAGGAGGGAGCAAATGATAGAAGCTCAGAGGAATATGATGGCTGAAATGGCTCAGTTACTGAGGGCCACTGGTAAGGTAAAGGCTCCTATGGCCATCACTGAAGAGGAAAATGAGGGTCCTCCTCCAGGTTTTACTCCGCCTCATATACCATTGCAAATTGAGGCACCTCCTAGAAGGCCATCTGCTACTGTGAGGCCTCAACATGGGCCAATTGATGCTAGTGTCCATATGAATTTCTCGGTTGGTTCAGGGTTTAATATGGGTGATAATCCTACTAATCCTCTTTTTCCCAATCTAGATATAATGAAAAAAAAAAGATTTGAAAGCCGAAGCTGCAAGGCAATTGGATGAACGCTGCAAATGGTTAGAAGAAAAGTTCAAAGCTTTAGAAGGCACTGGCAATAATCATGGGGTTGATGCCAAGGATTTAAGTCTAGTCCCAAACCTAGTGTTGCCTCACAAATTTAAAATGCCAGAATTTGAAAAGTACAATGGCACTACTTGCCCAGAGGCCCACATCACAATGTTCTGCAGAAGGATGACGGGGTATGTAAATAATGATCAGCTGTTGATCCATTGTTTTCAAGATAGCTTGATAGGTGTGGCAGCCAGATGGTACAATCAGTTGAGCCGGGCTAGAATAAATTCATAGAGGGATCTTCCATAAGCCTTCATGCAGCAATACAATCATGTGACAGACATGACCCCTGACAGGATTACCCTGCAAAATATGGAGAAGAAGCCTAATGAGAATTTTAGGCAATATGCAAAGAGGTGGAGAGAGGTAGCAATGCAGGTTCAGCCACCATTGCTGGAGAAGGAAACCACTATGTTATTCATTAATACTTTGAAAGCCCCATTTATTACTCATATGATTGGGAGCACTACTAAAAGTTTTGCAGATATAGTTATGGTAGGAGAGATGATAGAGAATGCCATAAGAGGGGAAAGAATTAAGGGGGAAGTAGCCAAAAGATCAGCCCCAAGAAGAAAAGACAATGAGGTGAACAATACAAGTGGTTTTAATTCAAAAGCAGTCACAGTTTGCCAGCCCAAAGTAGCCATAGTTGGGCAACAAGGCTCTCAAAAGCAGGAATCCAACACTAGGCATGAGAGGATGCAATTTACACCTATACCTGTGATGTATAGGGAGCTCTATCAAAATCTATATGATGCGCATGCTATAGCCCCTTTCCATTTAAAACCATTACAACCTCCGTATCCTAAATGGTATGATGCAAATGCCAGATGTGAGTATCATGCTGGAATATCGAGGCACTCAATCGAGAATTGTACTGGATTCAAGAAAGTCATAGAGAGGTTGATTAAGAATGGGGTTTTAAAATTTGAGAGTACCTCAAATACTGAGAATCCTTTGTCGAACCATGACAATCAGGGAGTAAATGCCATTGGTGAAGCCGGTGGAAAAAGGGAAAAGGAAAATGTTGATGAGATAAAGATGCCTATGAGGGTAATCTGGGAGGAGATGATGAAGAGAGGTATGTTGACCTCTAAAAATATGAGAGAAAGAACGAGGGACTACGGTGAGTTCCATAAAGATTGTGAGGAATTCAAGGCCTTGGTGCAAGGCTTTATAGACAACAAAAAGCTACAGGTTTATGAAGGTAGCTCTAGTGAAAAGCAAGTATATGCGCTGGAAAATGAACAGCAAAGAACCAGCAAACCAAGGATTATTATCTCCCTAACAGGGAATAATAAAGTGGGGACACCAGCAGCACCCAAAGTCATTATCCATGCACCTACTCCTTTCCCTTACAAGGATAGCAAGAAAGTACCATAGAGTTATGACTGTAGCGTGACAGTACTGGAGGAAGGAAATGTAGCCAGCGCATCTGAAGATGTACAAATTGAAGGTTCCCATATGCTGAGTGGGAAACATTATGATACGGGGAACGTCAGAGTGGAGCCCACAAAATCCAAGAGTGTGGAGGTAGAAAAAGAGAAAAAGAGCAAAGTACTTTTTAACGAGCTAGTGAGGGAGGAGGAGGCTAAGGAATTTCTAAAATTCCTTAAGCATAGTGAGTACAGTGTGGTTGAGCAGTTGCATAAGCAACCAGCACGCATATCGATTTTAGCCTTATTGTTAAGCTCTGAAGTACATCAGAAAGCGTTGATGAGGGTACTCAACGAGACATATGTCACTCACGATATATCTGTCAATAAGTTGGACCGGTTGATAAATAACATCAGTGCTGATAATTTCATCTACTTCAATGATGATGAAATTCCACCTGGGGGCATAGGGTCAACTAAGGCTTTGCACATCACCAATCGTTGCAAAGGATACACACTTCCAAGTGTACTTGTGGATAATGGTTCTGCTTTGAATGTCCTGCTACTATCCACCTTGAACAAGTTGCCCATTGATGATTCGCATATGAAGGCATGTCACAATGTGGTAAAAGCCTTTTTGTGAATCGAAAGGAAAGTAATGGGATGAATTGACATCCCTCTGGAGATTGGACCAAATACGTATGAAGTTGACTTCCTGGTAATAGATATCAAGCCCTCCTATAATTGTTTGTTGGGGAGGCCATGGATACACTCGGCAGGAGCGGTGCCTTCTTCACTGCACCAAAAATTGAAGTTGGTGACAGATGGACGCTTGATAACCATCAATGCAGAGGAGGACATCATAGTAGCCGTCACCAGTAAAGCCCCTTATGTGGAGACAAATGAGGAGGCTATTGGGTGTTCTTTTCGTTCCTTGGAAATTGTTAATGCTACCTTCATTTCAGAGGGAAGCGAGGTGCCGGTTCCCAGAATGTCTAGGGCAACAAGGATGGCCCTGCAAATGATGATGGGGAAAGAAGCATTGCCAGGAAAAAGATTAGGGAGACAGTTGCAAGGCGGGATTCAGATCCCAAATCTGATTGGAAAAAAGGACTGTTTTGGCTTAGGCTTCAAGCCAGACCATAAACACAAGAGACAGGAGATGGAAAAGCGTCAAGTAAGAAGGAAGGTGCGTTTGAATGGAGGAAAAGTGGAGTGGGAACCGATGGCATTCCCACCTATATCCAAAACCTTTAAGTCAAGAGGGTTGCTGGTAGAAGAGAGTCATCAAATTAATGTTGTACATAATGAGTGGTTGAAGCAGGAAAACCTTGAGGGTATTTGCCCTTACGAACAGGAAAGCTCTCTGAACAACTGGACTGCGGAGGATCTTCCTGTAGTCTTTAGAAATTTTTCAGAGTAATTCTCGAAACATATCTATTACTCTAGAGCCTAGGAGTAGTAAGATTACATTTGTGAAAATAGGCTTATGTTCATCTATTATTATTCAAATAAAACATAACTTTTTGAACGAGTATTGTTTCACTTTTATCGACCAATATTCCTTTAAATTTTGGCAATTCCTATTCTTTTATTCATAGTACAATCATTCTTAAGATTCATTCATTCTTTGTGTACAATCATTCTTAAGATTCATTCATTCTTTGTATATTCTTTCATACCCTCCACAGGTCTCTAGATATCAATGATATAAGCGCTAATATTGCCGCTCCTGATTTCTCTTGTGAGCAAGACATGTGTTTAGAGGAGCCTCGGGATTTTGAAGATGTTCAAGATTGTGACGTATCTCTCGATCTATTAAGAATGATAAAATAGGAGGAGAAACAAATCATGCCACATGAGAAAGAGGCAATAGAGAACATAGCCCTAGAGGAAGGGAAGGAGGTGAAAATTGGAACACTGACCACTAATGACACAAGACATAGCTTGATTGAGTTGCTTCAGGAATTCAAGGATATCTTTGCATGGTCTTATCAGGATACGCCCAGATTGAGTACTGACATTGTAGTACATCGTCTTCCGATAAGACAAGAATGTAAACCGGTCCAACAGAAGTTGCGAAGAATGCGGCCAGACATTGTCCTGAAAATAAAAGATAAGGTCAAGAAGCAGTTTGATGCAGGATTCTTGCAGGAAGTGAAGTACTCTGAATGGGTAGCTAATATTGTACCTGTCCCTAAGAAGGATGGGAAGGTACGAATGTGCGTTGATTACAGAGATCTAAACAAAGCAAGCCCAAAGGATAATTTTCCTCTGCCACACATTGACACTTTAGTAGACAACACAGCGGGATATTCGTTGTTCTCCTTCATGGACGGCTTCTCAGGATACAATCAGATAAAGATGCATCCAGAGGATATGGATAAAACTACTTTCATAACATTGTGTAGCACCTTTTGTTATAAAGTAATGCCGTTTGGGCTAAAGAACGCAGGGCCAACATACCAACGAGCCATGGTAAACTTGTTTCATGACGTGATGCATAAGGACATTGAGGTATACGTTGATGATATGATTGCCAAGTCGCAAACAGAAAAAGAACACATTGAGGTCTTGAGAAGATTGTTCTTAAGGTTGAGAAAATTTCAGTTGAAGCTCAATCCAGCAAAGTGCATCTTTGGAGCCAGATCGGGGAAGTTATTAGGCTTCGTAGTCAGTGAAAAGGGAATTGAAATTGACTCAGACAAGGTCAGAGCCATACGAAAGTTGACTCCGCCACGTACTCAAAAAGAAGTTTGAGGATTCCTAGGAAGGTTGAATTACATTGCTCGGTTCATCTCACAATTGACCGAGAAATATGATCCTATCTTTCGCCTCCTCAGAAAGCACAATCAAGGTACTTGGGATGAAGAATGCCAGAATGCTTTTGAGAAAGTAAAGCAGTATTTGTTGAATGCTCCAGTGTTATCTCCACCTAGTCCAGATAAACTGTTAATACTATACTTGTCAGTGTTCAGCAATTCTATGGGATGTGTGCTTGGTCAGCATGAGGAGTCGGGGAAAAGGGAAAAGGCAATTTATTATCTCAGTAAGAAATTCACTGACTGTGAAATGAGATATTCGCCAATCGAAAAGTTGTGCTGTGCGTTGATTTGGACCACACGGAGGTTAAGATAGTACATGTTATACCATACTACTTGGCTCATCTCAAAATTGGATCCATTAAAATACATGATGGAATCAACGGCTCTAAATGGAAGAATGGCGAGATGGCAAATTTTGCTTTGAGTTCGATATAGTCTCACGTGAGTCGAAGGCTATCAAAGGAAGTGCGATGGCGAACTTCTTGGCGATGAGAGCTTTGGAGGATTACGAGCCATTGAATTTTGATTTTCCAAATGAGAAGCTAATGTGTATAGCAGCAACTGAAGATTCTCCATGGAAGCTAAATTTTGATGGGGCTTCTAATGCAGTCAGAAATGGAATTGGGGCAGTCTTGGTATCCCCGAATGGCGACCATTACCCGTTCACGTGCAAGTTGGATTTTGACTGTATAAATAATATGGCTAAATACGAAGCATGCATCATGGGACTCCAAGCAGCCATAGAAAGAGGCATAAAAACCTTAGAAGTATATGGAGATTCTGCGTTGGTAATCTATCAGCTAAGAGGTGAATGGGAGACAAGAGACCCTAAATTGATCAATTATCGAATAGTAATTTTAGGGTTACTAAGAGAGTTTGATGACATCACCTTCAACTACCTCCCACGAGATGAGAATCAGATGGCAGATGCTTTAGCAACCTTAGCTTCAATGATTAAAGCAAACAAAGAGGAAGAGATGAGACCAATCCAAATGAGTGTCTATGAGGCCCCAGCTCATTGTTGCAACATTGAGGAGGAGGAAAAAGATGATAACCCTTGGTATCAAGATATATTGCGATATGTAAGAGATCATAAATATCCAGAGTAGGCAACCGAAAATGACAAACGAACTTTGAGAAGGTTAGCTTGTGACTATGTTTTGGATGGGGAAGTTCTGTACAAGAGAAGGAAAGACCAAGTACTTTTGAGATGTGTCAATGCTGTGGAAGCCAAGCTAATTCTAGAAGAGGTTCATGAAGGTGTATGTGGTATGCATGCAAATGGGTTCATGATGGCAAGACAAATCATGAGGTTTGGCTATTACTGGGCCACTATGGAAGGAGACTGCATCAACTATGCAAAAAAATGCCATAAGTGTCAGATTTATGGGGACAAAATTCATGTGCCACCCTCACCTTTACATGTCATGACGTCTCCATGGTCATTTTCCATGTGGGGCATGGATGTCATTGGACCAATATCACCGAAAGCTTCAAATGGACATCGGTTTATCTTCGTGGTGATTGACTACTTTACAAAATGGGTAAAGGCTGCTTCCTACGCAAATGTTACGAAGTTAGCTGTAAGTCGATTTTTGAAGAAGGAAATCATTTGTCGGTATGGATTGCCTGAGAGGATCATATCCGACAATGCATTGAATTTGAACAACAAAACGATAGCAGAGGTTTGCGACCAGTTCAAAATTAAACATCACAACTCTTTACCCTATCGCCCAAAGATGAATGGAGCAGTGGAGGCTGCCAATAAGAACATTAAGAAAATAGTGGGAAAGATGACTGAGACTTATAGGGATTGGCATGAAAAGCTACCGTTTGCACTCTTGGCCTACCGAACATCTGTTAGAACTTCTACTAGGGCAACTCCGTTCTCGTTAGTTTACGGGATGGAAGCAGTATTACCTATTGAAGTAGAAATACCTTCTCTCCAAATTTTAACAGAGATAAGGTTAAATGAAGCTGAATGGGTTCAGTCCTGATATGACCAGCTAAACTTGATTGAGGAAAAGAGGCTGAAAGCTATCCGACATGGTCAGATATACCAGAAGCGTATGATGCGGGCTTATGATAAAAAGGTTCGTCCAAGGGAATTCTATGAGGGGGACCTTGTGCTAAAGAAAATCCTTCCCATTCAGAAGGACTTTAGAGGAAAATGGATGCCAAATTGGGAGGGGCCATACGTCGTGAAGAAGGCTTTTTCTGGTGGTGCATTGATTTTGACAGAAATGGATGGAAAGAGCCTATCCAATCCGGTGAACTCAGATTCAGTCAAAAAGTACTTTGTCTAAAAGAGAAAAGAATCCAAGGTGAAAACCCGCAAAGGGCGCCTTGTGACCAAAGGGATTTTGAGTTGAAAACTTGAAAGGGCAGCTTAAATTTTGAAGGGCACACAGCAACCTTGCTATATATGACTCAGCAGAGAGTAAAACATGATGTACATTGGGGCATCAAAAAAGTACTTTGGATCTTTTAAACACATGTCGAACTCAAGAAAGGCTTCGGGGAACTAATGTATGGACGCTCAAGCGGCGATATTTAGAGCATCTAATTTTTATCCTGTTTGCTATCTTTAGATTCTATTTCTTCTTAAAGATTTGCTATCAGACTTATTTCCTTTGTATTGTTAACAATTCAAATCCAAAGATTTACTCATCTTCCGATATTCTTAAAGTATGTTGCATTGAAATAATGATAGATGAACTGAAATATTTTCACAAACGAAGTTTTGCACATTACTTTGGAATTTCTAGATAATGCAAGAAACCAAAACAGGACAATTGTTTGAGAAATTCACGTAAGTAAGGGATAAAGGAACTCGAGGGATTTCTTTCTTCCAGTCTAAAAGGAAATGGATGATTCAATCCTTACAGACATCCCCAGAAGATCATAGCATGGGAGGAAGGTCTACAAGCTGAGTAAGAATAAAATTTTGAGAAAAGAAAGACAAATGAAGGAATGATGGTGACGCCTAAGATGGGGGTCATATTCATAACACTTTGCATCATAACATGTTAGGGACATTCGACTCACTTTGAGCATAGCATCCTAATTACTAAGCATAATCATTCTACAGGTTATCAAAGACGGCGTGCTTTAGCCCCTTAAATAGCAGGGTAATAGGCTGCAGTATGGCGGATCTAATCTTCAGATGTTTATACTGACATAAATCCAAGATGATTTGGCATCCTTGTGCTTACAAGGGACAAATCGAGGACATAGCAGATATGACTCTCAAAAGTTCTCAAACAGACTCAAGATGGTTTGGCATTCTTGTGTTTACAAGAAACAAATCGAGGACATAGTAGATTTGACTCTCAGATGTTCTCAGTATAGCAGATCTAGGCTTCAGATGTTTATACTGAAGCAGATCCAAGATGATTTGGCATCCTTGTGGTTATAAGGAACAAATCGAGGACATTGCAGATATGACTCTCAAATGTTCTCAAACAGACTCAAGATGATTTGGCATCCTTGTGCTTACAAGGAACAAATCGAGGACATTGCAGATATGACTCTCAAATGTTCTGAAACAGACTCAATATGGTTTGGCATCCTTGTGCTTACAAGGAACAAATCAAGGACGTAGCAGATATGACTCTCGAATGTTCTCAAAACAGACTCAAGTTGATTTGGCATCCCCGCAAATCAAAGAAGCAGATTCGACATCTCTATGATCGGCGGGGAGCAGATCAAAGATATCAATATAGCAGTCATAAAATTGAATTCCATTATTTGATAAAGCCGGTCAAATTGGGTCTTTCTATGAGTCTTTGCTTGATTCCTGTTACATAGCAATAAGCAAAGAGGGGCAGCTGTAATAACCCAAATATGACGGGGCCTTGAAACCCAAAACCAAAATTAAATAATAATAAATAAATGTTTATTTATTAAACAGTCCCTTTACAGCCCAAAAGTTAAAACCTACACTCGGTAGCCCAAATACCCCTTAAACTATCCCTTAACCCGTTTACACCCTTGACCAATTACAATTACAACCTTAGCCCAAATATACCTGAAGCCCAGAGCTAAACTGGACCCAAATAACAGAGGCCCAAAAAACCCAAAATTATCAGCTAGGGTTTTCAACCCTAGCTCTTTCCCCTCGCGCCGTAATAGTTTCTGGAAGCTTCGGGGAGCGTCGGTGCAACTCCCCAGATCGAGGCCATCAATGCATACTGACGCGCCATCAATGCGTCTGTCCCTCTCGTGACCGTCCAGCACCGCGATCTCAGGCCTCCCCTCTAGCCTTGGTACCACCGTTAACACCGAGATCATTGGGATACCTGCAAGAAAAGGAAACACAGCAGATACGAAGAGCAAGAAAAGGAAACTAAAAGAATCTCAGCAGATCACGGTCAAAGACACAGTGAGCAAAACATAAGAAGAAATTGAAGATTTCTTTCCCAATTTTTTGTAATAAACAACGGCTATAAAAAGCCCTTTATAACCCTCTAATTTTTACGGATACAAAAATAAAAAAAAGCAAAGACAAACGGTTTCAAAGGTGATAACCGAGTGACTTATTCTTTATTTTTAGCGCATATATGAACTATTAGCAAAATACTAAGGGTATTTTTTTTAAGGAGAAGAACTATCTGTTTTGGATCTGAAGAGACAAGAGTTTTTCGAACTCTCCGATCTCCGTTTACGGTGGCCCTTAGGGCGGCGCGTGGGCGCGAGAGCCGGAGCCTGGTCTGCGAGGGCCGGAGCCCAGAGCTCCCTTCCTCTCTCTCTTTCAGAGAGAATTTCTAAGGTTTTTTTTTTTTTTACAAATCAGGGTTCAAATGAATTTTAAGCTGATCGGAAGGTAGCTTATATAGCTTGAACGAAACAGCGACGTTTTGTGACCATCAGGATCCTCGTGTTGACCCGATTACCCGGGGAGGATCCGCGCATTTTTTAAAATTGGGTTAATTTCCCAATTAGTCCTTCTACCCCTTTTGTATTCACAATTAAATTTTATTTTATTTATGATTTGGCCCTATTATTTTATTTTAGTTTTAGTTTAATCCTGATAGTTGCTAAATTATATTCTGGGAAACGCGGCCGTTTTGGGAATAGGGCAATTTGCCCAGTGAGTCCCTCTAATTTTACGCGCGTCTTAAATAGGACCTTAATCCAGTTTTGTTTCTTTGAAATTCGCCCTGACATTTTGCTGAACTTTAAATTTAGTCCTATATTTATTTTTATTATTCTATTTATATATTTTTATCTATATTGTTACTTGTTTTATTTTTATATCATACGTTATGAGATTATTTTATTATAAGCATTATTTTTTAATATATATTACTATTATTTGTTATACATTATTTTTTCAAAAATATTATTGCATATCATTTTTTATATTATTATTATATTTTCATAAATATCATATATATTTATTAATTATTTATATATATTATTATTTTCATTATTTTATATTATATCTATTATATTTCTTATTTCCTATAAATTTAAAACATATTCTATTATATGGTATCTAAATATTTTCGTTACTTATTAATTTTTTTTTCATATAATATCTATTACATTACTTATATTATTCATTATATTATTTAAATTCTCAAAATCTGTAAATTATTTTTTTTACTCATATTATATATCAAACTATTTATTATTTATTATGTATTATTTTATTTTAAATGATATCTTTATATTCTTTTACACATTTCTATATATATATTTTTTAAGACCCAATATATTTTACATATAATTATTATAAATATTTTGTTATTATATTTATATATTATATAGTAAATACTATTTTAAAATTATTTTTCTTTAGGGTCTTTACTTATGTTGCATGTATATTTTGTTAATAATAATTCATTTTATTTTATTTTGTATATACTATGTTATTTTATCTATTATTTGATATTACATTTCATGAACATGTACATTAATATTATATTACTTTGTATGTTTATTCATTCTTCATACATGTTATGTATATCTTTGTACGCATATTGTTAATATTTGCTTTATATGTATTATTTTATATGTATGTATCTAATACACGATCTTTTTATCATTGCCTTCATTTTTTTTTAAATGCATGTATTATTTACCTCCTACAATAATATATTACTATGTATGATTTATAATGTAATACAATTCTCCACACATCATCTTTAAAAAGATAAGGCTCCAAAATTTTCAAAAAATATAAAAGGAATGCTTGGTGTTTGGAAATTTCGAAAAAAGTAGTGCCCTAACTTATTGGGTTGCAACTTTTCTCTTTAAGTTCGAATAGTCAAGTACCCTTCTAAGTTTTTAAAGGTTTTCGAAATATAAGTGACTGTCTTGGAACTACAAAGTAATATGTCCTAACTTACTGGATATAACATTTTGTTGTTTCGAGATATGGATTTCTAAAAAGGCTAACTTATAGTCAATACTTTGATATAAGTGAACCCAAATTTTCAAATATTTCAAAGAGGATTACATCTTAAATTTTTAATTTTCGACATTAAAGACATTTTGATAATCAATTAGGTACCAATTTTTGGGCGTTACGAGGGTGCTAACCCTTTCTCGTACCGACTCCCGAACCCATTCTTATGATTTTGTAGACCAAAACCAACGATTTTAAAACAAATGTTTTAAAGGTGATCCAATCACACCTAAAAAGATTGGTGGCGACTCCTGTTTTTCATTTTTTTTAAAAAAGTCGATTCCCATTTTTCAAAAACCCGATTTAAAAAATGGTTTCGACAAGCCTTATCCTTGCTTTTTTTCCCTATAGCAACCAACATAATTCAACTTATTAATTTTTTTCGTTTCTAGTGCACTTCTATGGCACCGGCTTATGGGAAGTACTGTACTTGCCGTAACTCAAGAGCCTAACCCAAATTTGCGTGTATATGCTCATTGTGCGAAGAAAAAGGTAAGCCAACTCTAATAGAGCGAACTTTTCATTTTTCAAATTATTTATCTTTATTAAATGTTATCAGCATCATTTTCTCTCTTGTAGCCTGGGATTTCTATCATTTTTATTAACTTGTCGAAAGATAGCTCGTTCAATGTCACCCTTTCAAATTACGAACATCAGAGTCGTAATTTGAGATCCACGGATGTTGCGAAGCCTAATTTTGAATTTAGAGGTTCCAAGGATAGAGAGGAGTATCATTTGGCTGCGCTAGCTGGAAATATACAAGGTCAAATCGTGTTGCTGAATGACGTTCCAATGGTTCCAACAGAAACTTTCGACATTTCGGTGATGGAGCCAAAGCTTGTCACTGCTTCCACGCCCATCTCTATTTCAGCTCATTCCATAGTCTATGTAACCATCAGAGACTTTCAAGCCCCTGCCTGTGCTTAAATTACATCATTACTTTATCTAAAATGTAATACCTTTAAACCCTCTTGAACTTTTACAATGTGATAAGAGTTTCTAACTTATTTTTCCAGTTGTTACTATTGTTATTAGTTATGTATGAACGTTTAGATTTTTGTTTCCTTCAATTTTTCTACCTTTATCTCAATTCATTTCTTACTATATTTTGCATGGACAAAAAAATCCAACGGGAATAAATCACTCACTTTCGCTATTATATTAGATTCGGCATGTTTCCAATGTTTTTTTTTTCCATCTACTTTTTTTCCCAACGTCTTCGGTCACAAGTTGCCTAGTGCAATTTCAAATTTAAAAACAGTGTCCTACATGTTTTAATGATAAAGGTAAACACAATAAAATGTAATATAATTAATTGAAACTCATTTATTTACCTTAGAAATACTTTTTTTTTCCAAATATTACAACATACCAAAAAATAAGAATTAAATGAACGTTATTGGATGAAAATAATATTCCTTTTCGATGTTTGGCAAAAAGAAACTTTATTAAGGATAACGAACGCCTTCTTTTGTCTCGAGCCGTTGTGGAATGGGTATAGGCCTCTCCTCGTTGAAGATTGAAATTGTTCTATGTCAACCTCTTCATTCTGATTTTTTAGGGTTTGGGCATTCTTTCCACTCGCGCCTTGGATGCCTAATTTGAGTAGCCAATTCGTTGATAACTTTCCCACGGCCTGTTTTGTTCTTTTATTCTTATTTTCTTTTTATGATACTTTCTATTTTACTTCTTTTAGTTAGTAGGGAAAAATAATACAGGAGGTCCTTGTACAAAAGAGTCAAGACCTATTTAGTCCATGTACGACAAGAGAGTGTGCAAAAAAGGACAATTAATGACGTAATTCACTATTTACGATAATAAAGTGCTAGGACACGAGCAATTCAGTCCCTCTCAAATTAAAATAGGGTAATCTAGTCCCCATATTATTCAAATGTGTGGAAAGAGGGATAATTGAATAGGGGGTTAACTCCTCTCGTTTGTAAAAAAAATTAAATGGTTCAGAGAAAAACAAGATAGGTGCAAATGTGAAAAAAAATGCATCTACACAATATAATCATCAGTTGGTGGAGTTTCATAAATTAAAAAAACATATATAATTCAAACAACTTTATATCAAATAATAAAGTTTATAAACATTCAAACATATGTAATTAATGGTTTTTAATAATTTTGCAATGTCAGTAACCCCGAATTTTGATAGAAAATATACTTTGCAAATTTTAAATAAAAAAATTTGTACTACTTCGCCAACTGAGCCAAGTGTCAAATCCACTAGGTAGGTGGCTTACCTATTAGGGTTTTATTGTATACAAGGTGAAATATGGGCACTTGGGCGGCATTTGTTCTTCCCTAATTGGTTTCGAATTTTCAATATAAAATTTAGAAAAATAAAATAAACAATCCCTATAGGGTTTGGATTTTAGGTTATAAGGGTTTGATTTTTTTAAGCATTTCATTACACTGAAAACAAAAGCATGTCTTGCTTAGTCTTGGTAGTTCATGTCATCGTCGTTAAGACGTGCTTTCTAAAGGCCCGGAGTAAAATTATAAAAACCAACAATTCCTTCTCTTATAAAAACCATGTGGTCTCTCTTTTCTATAAAACAAAGGAAAAAAAAACTTTATATTGAAATCCATATACGATAGAATTGATTTAAAATATATACTACTTTCAATTGTCGAGTAAATTAAAATAACTCTGAAAGTTCTTTTATGTACGCAAATATTTTAAGATACGATAGAGTTTATGAAAATTCATGAAAGAGGTTTAGGATTTTGGAGCGAAAGTAGATAGGTCCTCTCTGGAAAATTTTCGAAGAAACAAATGTAGGAAACTTTTTCTAAAAAGTTACTACTATCGACACGGAATTTCTAACACTTCAAGTTTAATGATAGGTTTAATTATTGCAATAATATAATCTCCGCAGACTTCCTTAACATGCAATATTTACTTGTTAAAAAATTATTAAAAATACAATTTTCCTTGTGACAAAACCCATATTCCTATTCCATTAACAATATGGACAACAAGACATAAAAGCTAAAGAAACAATACAAGCCTTTAATTTGGAATTTAAATGGTAGATGGCCCAAAAGTGGTTTTAAAATGAAACTTCCGTTCCAACTAACGAGTTGGAATTATTATCTCGACCGTAGTTGAAAAGGAATTAGTAGCTGCTGCAAAACTGTAACTATTAAACAAAATGATGATGATGCCTTTACCATGATTAAATTTCCTAACCAATTTTAAATTCATATCTAATTGTAACAAACTTTTAATACACGCATATATATATAAACGCATGCATGATTACAATTGCATTACCCTCAATTCTTCCTGCTCTTTCCTAACATCTAGATATCGTGAATATGGATTTGAAATGCATATTCAGCCTAGCAATCCTTGTTTTCCAGATATCGCTTTCGTCGACGCAAAATGTGAACGTTGTGATTCAAGGAGCAACATCAATTGCTGAAACAGATGATAACTTTGTATGCGCTACATTGGATTGGTGGCCTACTGAAAAGTGCAACTACAATCAATGTCCTAGGGGAAAGGCTGGACTTTTAAATTTGGTAAGAATAATTTATTGTGTGTGTATGAAAAATGTCTCTTACATAATTTTTGAACTTTCTTGTACTTTATTTTTCCGTAGGATTTGAAAAAGAAAGGTCTGATAAATGCAATAAAAGGTGAGTTCTACGTATATAATATTACATGTCTCTATCATTAATTCATCCATGGTAGTCCATACCCTAAGAATCAAAAAAGAGATTGCAAATATTGAGATTCGAGTACAGTTAAAAGCCACCTCATAAGAGTGGTTGTGTGAACGAGTTGGACTAAACTTGGTTCAAAGCTGGTAAGAACAATTTCAGACTAATTTTTAAAACTGCTTTCAGCATTCAATCCTTTAAGAATCAATGTTGGTGGGTCGTTGCAAGATTAAGTTGTGTACGGAGTTGGAGGAGTTACGAATTGCCCCAATTTCATGAAAAATGAAGATAGTTTATTTGGATTCTCTCAGGGCTGCCTTCCCATGGAAAGATGGGACGAACTCAACAAATTTTTCAATCAAAGTGGGTTGGTATTTCTATTTATTCTGAAAAATAATTAAACATTCCCGTTTTTTTCTTAGTAAAGACATTGACTTTATTGATATGACATTTTGAAGAGTAAAGGTTACATTCGGGTTGAATGCTCTTCTCGGAAGAAATCGGTCACAAATCGAAAAGGGTCTTTGGGTTGGCGATTGGCAGTTGCAAAATGCAAGGGATTTAATGAAGTATACTATTTCCAGGGGATATAAAGTTGATTCTTATGAATTTGGTAACTAAATTTGTTTTCCCGAAGCTCTGCATGAGATTATTTTTCATTATTTTTTTCGAATTGTATTTTAATCAATTTATTATTTCAGGAATTCAACTCTCCGGAGCTGGGATGGGTGCAAGCGTTGAGGCTGAACAATATGGAAAAGACATAGTAGTACTTAAGAAGCTAGTGAAAGAATTACACCCAGATCCCAAAACTCAACCAAAGGTTTTAGGTCCTAGTGGCTACTATGATGAGAAATGGTTTAATTCCTTCCTAGAAGTTTCAGGACATGATGTTGTTGATGGAGTTACACACCATATCTATAATCTTAGACTTGGTATCCAAATATGTCTCAATTCAGTGTTCATTGACGAGCTTTTAGAGGCTTACTTATTACTAGTAGGGTCAGTTTCTTAATTCAATGGATGCATATGCAAGTGATGATCCAAACATGATTACCAAGATTCAAGATCCATCTTACTTAAATCAAGATGCCCGAACCTATAAAGGTGTTTTGAATATTGTCAACAAGTTTAAACCGCAGTCGGGAGCTTGGGTTTCTGAATCTGGCGGAGTTCTTCACGGCGGTGCTAAAGATTTGTCCCCAACCTTTGTTGATCGGTTTTGGTAATATTTTTCTCTCCTTTTCTTCTACCTCTACCTTTTCTTTGTGCATAATAAAACACACGGTTGAACTTTTCTCCCTTTGCAGGTATCTTGATCAATTGGGAATGGCTTCAACCTACAATCACAAGGTCTTCTGCAGGCAAACTCTAACCGGTGGAAATTATGCTTTACTTAGTACTACAACATCTATTCCCAATCCAGATTACTACGGGTCCGTATCTTTACACAGATAGTGTGAGCCTTGTCCTTGCTTTTTTTCCCTATAGCAACCAACATAATTCATCTTATTAATTTGTTTCGTTTCTAGTGCACTTCTATGGCACCGGCTTATGGGAAGTACTGTACTTGCCGTAACTCAAGAGCCTAACCCAAATTTGCGTGTATATGCTCATTGTGTGAAGAAAAAGGTAAGCCAACTCTGATAGAGCGAACTTTTCATTTTTCAAATTATTTATTTTTATTAAATGTTATCAACATCATTTTCTCTCTTGTAGCCTGGGATTTCTATCAATTTTATTAACTTGTTGAAAGATAGCTCGTTCAATGTCACCCTTTCAAATTACGAACATCAGAGTCGTAATTTGAGATCCACGGATGTTGCGAAGCCTAATTTTGAATTTAGAGGTTCCAAGGATAGAGAGGAGTATCATTTGGCTGTGCTAGCTAGAAATATACAAGGTCAAATCGTGTTGCTGAAAGACGTTCCAATGGTTCCAATAGAAACATTCGACATTCCGGCGATGGAGCCAAAGCTTGTCAATGCTTCCACGCCCATCTCTATTGCAGCTCATTCCATAGTCTATGTAACCATCAGAGACTTTCAAGCCCCTGCCTGTGCTTAAATTACATCATTACTTTATCTAAAATGTAATACCTTTAAACCCTACTTGAACTTTTACAATTTGATAAGAGTTTCTAACTTATTTTTCCAGTTGTTACTATTGTTATTAGTTATGTATGAACGTTTAGATTTTAGTTTCCTTCAATTTTTCTACCTTTATCTCAATTCATTTCTTACTATATTTTGCATGGACAAAAAAATCCAACGGGAATAAATCACTCACTGTCTCTTTTATATTAGATTCGGCATGTTTCCAATGTGTTTTTTTTCCATCTACTTTTTTTCCGAACGTCTTCAGTCACAAGTTGCCTAGTGCAATTTCAAAATTAAAAACAGTGTCCTACATGTTTTAATGATAAAGGTGAACACAATAAAATTTAATATAATTAATTGAAACTCATTTATTTACCTTAGAAATACTTTTTTTTCCAAATATTACAACATACCAAAAAATAAGAATTAAATGAACGTTATTGGATGAAAATAATATTCCTTTTCGATGTTTGGCAAAAAGAAACTTTATTAAGGATAACGAGCGCCCTCTTTTGTCTCGAGCCGTTGTGGAATGGGTATAGGCCTCTCCTCGTTGAAGATTGAAATTGTTCTACGTCAACCTCCTCATTCTGATTTTGTAGGGTTTGAGCATTCTTTCCACTCGCGCCTTGGATGCCTAATTTGAGTAGCCAATTCGTTCATAACTTTCCCACGGCCTGTTTTGTTCTTTTATTCTTGTTTTCTTTTTATGATACTTTCTATTTTACTTCTTTTAGTTAGTAGGGAAAAATAACATAGGAGGTCCTTGTACAAAAGAGTCAAGACCTATTTAGTCCATGTACTACAAGAGAGTGTGCAAAAAAGGACAATTAATGATGTAATTCACTATTTGTAATACCTCAATTTTGCCCGGCCCATTAGAAGCCAAGGCATAGTCCAAATTATCAAAAAAGGAATAATAATAAAAAGTTTTTAACAATCCTTTTACAAATGTCAAAAACTAGCAGGCTTGCTGTTACTACCCAAAAGCCCATACCCGGTTACAATACCCAACAGGCCCAGACCTAAACTAGACACAAACAACTAGGCCTAAAACCTAAAATTTCTAGCTAGGGTTTCCAACCCTAGCTCTGCCCCCTCACGCCGCAACTGCTTCTAGAAGATTCAGGGAGCGTCTGTCTAGCTCCTGAAGCAAGGCCACCATCGATCATGCCCCATCAACATTCCATCTACCCCCATCAACGCCGTGTTTCCCAGCCTTGAATCTGGCCGCAGTTGAAGCCGAATGAAGCCAGATTAACGCCAGCACCGTC
This sequence comes from Gossypium anomalum, assembly GCA_025698475.1. NCBI lineage: Eukaryota > Viridiplantae > Streptophyta > Magnoliopsida > Malvales > Malvaceae > Gossypium > Gossypium anomalum. The sequence goes on from CM046964.1 coordinate 68,505,526, forward strand.
GTCATCAGGGTCTAATCATCCTGGCTCCCTGATTTCCTCGTGAGACAGCTACAAGATGAAAAAACAACAACAGAAAATAGGGGAAAATATGGAAAGAAATCAAAAGATTTCTTTCCCAGATTGTAAATTACTTACAAAGGGTTATAAAAACCCATCTTTTCCGATTTGTAACACACGATTTCTTCGAAAAAAGAAATATACTTACAGATATTCGTTCAAAAATACCAATAGTCTCTAAGAAAGGTGATTTAATCGCGTCTCGTGCTTATTTTGAATGTATATATGAACTGTTCTAACATATATGAGTAACGATCTAAAAAGAAGGGGGTTACCTGCAGGAAAACGAAGATTTTTAAACCTTCAGACCACCGTGTATGACGGCGCGTGGGCCCCGTGTAGCATTAGCGACCGGAGCGTGACCTACGAGGGCCAGAACTCAGAGCTCCTCTCTCTCTCTCTTTTTCAGAGGAAATTTTAAGTTTTTTTTTTAAATCTCAGGTTTCAAATGATTTTAAAACTGAGAGATTGGCTTATATAGCCTTGATAAAACGGCGTCGTTTTAGACCCCTAGGATCCGCGTGTTGACCCGATTACCCGGGGAGGATCCATTCATTTTTTAGAATTGGGTTAATTGCCCAATCGGTCCTTCTACCCCTTTTTGTGTTTATAATTAAACTTTATTTTATTTAAGATTCGGCCCTATTATTTTGTTTTATATTTAATTTAGTCCCAGCAGGTTATTACATACTGGAAACGGCGTCGTTTAGGATTAGGGCAAATTGCCTAATGAGTCCTTTGTCGTTTAATTCTTGCAAATCAAGCCCAGAACTTATATTATTTTGCAAATTAGCCTTATAATTCTATTTAAATTCCATTTTAACCCTTGTTTTACTATTTTTTTTAAACTTTGTTACTTTACTTTATATATAATTTATTTATTTTTTTAAAAAAATACATATATATTATTATTAAAAATATTACTTATATTTTTATCATATATTATTATTTTATATATATATCTAAACTATATTTTATTACTTAATGTTTAAATATCTCTATCTTTATATTATCTTTCATTTTAACAATATTATTCTATATTAATATTATTTTTACATCATTATTTATATATGGTTATTATATTTTTACTTATATATTAATCATTCGTATATATATACTTACTATACATTATTTTTACATATATATTAGATATTATTTTATATTATTATGTCATTTTCTTATATACTATTATTTTTTATATACATTACTATCATTAAAGGTTTTAACTTGAATTATATACTTATTTTTATTTATATGCTAATAATTACTTTACTTATATTCTATTATTACACATTTGAAAATATTATGATATTATAATTTGTATAATACATATATTTCATCATTAATCACTTATTTCACATTATTCTAAACTTATACTTATATATCTTATATAATTATTTTATTTTGAATATAAATTCTTTTACACATTTAATATTTCATATACCAATATAATTCATATTTTTCATATAATTATTATTCATATAAATATAAATATATTTTTATTTATATATTATATTATTAAATATCACATTTTTATAAGCTCGTTCTATGTATCAATTGTTTATATTATACATATACTTTTTTTAAAAAACTTATATTTTTGTATTGGCTTTTACTTTAAAATTAATGTATTATTGTTATGATATGTATTTTTATTTTAGACTTTTATAATTTATTCTTAAATGCATTTTTTTTATATATGTGTGTCTAATTGTATATCATGCATCATTCATATGTTTAAATACATGTTGAATTACATGTTTATAAATTTTTACCCGTTCTTCCTAAATATATATTTCGTTTTATGAATATTTTTTTCTTTTCTTGTTTAAAATTTGTCATGTTTTATATGATGGCTAGTGTATGATATTTATTCTATTGTGCTTTTATTTACTTATTATTATAGTATGATATCTCGTATGTTATATTAATATGCTCCTTCATGCATCGGTTTTAAAAAAAACAAGACTTCAAAGTTTTTTAAAAAAAATAATGCTTGGTGTTTGGAAATTTCGAGAAAAGTAGTGCCCTAACTTATTGGGTTGCGACTTTTCACGTTGAGTTCGAATAATCAAGTACCCTTCTAAGTTTTCTAAAGGTTTTCAAAATACGAGCAACTGTCTTGGAATTTCAAAGCAATATGTCCTAACTTACTGGATGTAGCGTTTTGTTGTTTCGAGATAGGGATATTCAAAAGGCTAACTTAGTGTCAATATTTTGATACGAGTGAGCTCCAATTTTCAAAATCAAAAATATTTTAAAGAAGATTGCATCTTAAAATTTCTAATTTCTAACCTTAGAGACATTTAATAATCAATTAGGTACCAATTTTTGGGCGTTACGAGGGTGCTAACCCTTCCTCGTACGTAACCGACTCCCGAACCCGTTCTTTTGATTTCGTAGACCAAAACCGATGATTTTAAAACAAAAATTTTTTAAAAGTGATCCAATCACACCTAAAAAGATTGGTGGCGACTCCCGTTTTTTTTGTTTTTAAAGTCGATCCCTATTTTCCAAAACCCGATTAAAAATGGTTTCGACAGCTTGGCGACTCCACTGGGGAATCCACCTATAAGAGAGTCAAGCCGTTTAGTTGATTATCTCATGTCTTAAAGTCGAAAATTAAAAATTTTAAAATTTAATCCTCTTTGCAATACATGTGTTTGTATTATTGCATGTGTTGCTATATTTTGATACGCATTGCATTTGCATGACCGTTATGGTCACACCCTTAAGTGGGAGTGAGAAGCTACACCTTCGTGAGGTTTTCGCCTCCGTGCAGGATAGTGGATCACTTTCAAAATACATCCGTACCTATGGTTTCGTGAGATTTTCATCTCCGTGCAGCCATAGGGAAATGTATTCCCCTGAACTGAACTCGATTCACATTAGCATATAATGGGTGAGGATCGAGGAATATGCTGGTTCAGGTATCTCAAAACTTTAGAACCAACTTCATATAGAAAAAAACTATAAGAGCCCAACTTAGTTAGGGTTAAACCTTAGATATTACCCTTATTATCGTCGAGATTTATTGATATCATGTGATACTGACTATTTCTTTTCTTTTGTTTGCATGACATTTTTTGCATTTACAAAAGTATCGATTCACGGTCAGTCTCTAAGTTAGGAAGTTTTGTTATGGAGAATAGACTTCTTGATAGAGTGGAGGATGTAACACCCTAAACCCGGCTTGGAAGTTATGGCTGAATCTGATGTGTCACACGCAGTTTAAAAGTCGATGTTTCGTTTTATTATCTAAAAACCGACTATTGATGGGCTAACCAAAGTGAATAGAGGCTGCGCACCAGGTAGGTATCCGAAACAGAGGAGGTGAGCCATGAAGGCTGCTTAAGTACCAAGCTCTTGATTGGATCCAATCCTAGACATGCCCACCAACATTGCTACACTTTGGTAAACGAGTTGAAGTTAATTTAAGTAGTTATCTTTTTTATTACAATTATGTGTGTCGTGGTGTTATTTTGAAAACAAGTATCATTTGGAAAACTCGTCCTAAGACTAGCCCAATTACTATCAACTAGTTTAAATAAAATAATCCCAGAAAAGAAAAGAAATAAAGTTAAAGTTAAAATGGCCTTATTACAACCCATAAATAGATAATAAATAAAGTAAGCTTAGTGAAAACCAAATACTTATTCAAAAGCCCAAAAGCGATTTCTGTGGCCACTCTGAATCCCCTCCGGCTCCAAGTCCCCAAATCAAGGCTCACCTGTAAAGATAAGAAAGAAAGGGGGTGAGTTTGGAAACTCAGTATGCAACAAGCCCCTTTCAGAGCCCAAAACAATATCACTCTTTGAGCCTAAGCCCAAATCCAATCTCAACAAATCTTTGGGCAGAAGCCTTTTCATATTTCATATTTCATAGTCTTTGGGCCGTAGCCTTAATCAGAATGTGTATGGCCCGTAGGCCCATTTCAATGTCACCTATAATGTCAATGCAAGAGTGAATGCAAGCCCAATTGGGGAGACTACTCAACCCACTATCCGCTACTCTCTACCCGTACCAACCAACACACCATATGGGGATTAACTCGACCCACCCCGCCATAACTCTCCACTGGCAGCATAGCTGCTTTATCATATAACTGGAGGCCTAGCCTCTTTTAATAACTGGGGCATAAGCCCTTTTACACTTCCTCCATCCATATAAAAACCCATCCCAATGCATTTATGAATACATCATGTGCATATCATACATATCATGTGCATATCATACATGTCATGTGCATATCATACATACCATGTTTATCAAAATCCCATGTATTAAATTCATATTTAACCCTAGGGGTATAATGGTCATTTTTACCTAGGGGCAAAACGGTCATTTTCATATTATAAGGGTAATTCTATAATTTTACCAAATATCAGGGTTTCCATATTCATTAATGGTTACTAACAATTCATGGGTGCAAACAGTGATTCTGGCCCATTTTTAGCGAAATCGAATTATTGGGCCTAAAAACCCTTAATGGGCCTTACTTAGCCAATTTCGTCATCTAGGCCCATTTAGCCTATATTCCATAACGGTTTTATCAGTCTCGATGCGCAATTTAACCAGTTTTCATATTCTACCAATTTTACCCAAATAGCCCCAAAAGCCCAATGGGCCCCACTTCGGCCCCTCGAGGCCCAACTTATCGAGAACGCCAAAAATCACATTCTTACCGTTTCCATTGTTCCCGATTATCATCTCATCGATTCTAACTAACTAGGGAGCGTTCGCTTGCTCACAAGTCCTCGAAATACCAGAATTTCGGCATTTCGGCATTTATCGCTTTAAGCTATGAAAAAGGGTTCGTTACACACCTGTTTTGTGACGTTCACTAACAAAGTCTCCCACGAAAACCTACAATTAATCACCATCATTCTTAGTTTACAGTTCACGCTTAATTAAACCCAACATCCACCTTACCATATTCGGCCAAAGAACCCCTAATAGTCGTAGATCACTTACCTTCGCAAGGTCCGATGGTTCGATCCAAGTTTATCCAAACCGATACTCCAAGCCTTGCTGCTCCTCCAAAATTGTCTATATCACCAACATACATTCACAATCAAATCCGTCAACCACACAGTCCAAGTCAGTCACTTGCCCACAAGGGCAAAACAGTTTTAACACCCTAAGGGCAAAATGGTAATTTTACCCACAAGGGTATCTCGGTAATTCTACCCTATAGGGGTATTTCGGTAATTCTAACCTATAGGGGTATTTCGGTAATTCTACCCTACAGGGGTATTTCGGTAACTCTACAAACCAGGGGTATTTTGGTAATTTTGTAAACTAGGGGTATTTTGGTAATTTTGTAAATTGAGGGTAAAACGGTAATTCTATAAATCGGGGGTACTTTGGTAATTTTACAGGTCGAGGGTATTTCAGTAATTTGGTGAACTAAAGTATTCTAAATAGGGATAACAATACGAGTGGGAATAAAGCCCTCTCTCGGCCCAAATGGGCCCACATGCTCGTGTTTCCCTTTTAGCCCAAATCTAGCCACGGATACGAGATTCACCTAGCCTAGTCCAATATTTACTACACAATCAAACAACTTATCCAATTGGGCCCGTAGGCCCATTGGGCCCACATGGCCCCTTTCGGCCCATCGCGGCCCGAAGTAGCCATCCTATAGCTAGAGTAGTGAGAAATACACACCTGATAGGAGACTGGAGTTAATCCACGCTTTGAGCACTCTTAGCCGACGCCCAACCAAAACGAGCATGCCATAAAGCGAAAGGGATCAGCCAAGAAAGGTACATTTACTCTCCTCATGGTTCTCTCTATTTAAAGCCAGCTTCACATCCACTCTTATGTTAGCTTCCCGATGTGGGATCCCTCCATCATCAGAGTTTAAATTCAACACCAACTCTTGCCGCCCCCTGTTAGCAAAATAAATGCTCTTTGCTTGCCATGAGTTTCGAACCCTGGACCTCTTTGCCAACTCCATGACGCCACCTTCCTGCCTCTTATATGGCGCTACTTTGCCACTAGACCACAAGGCTTTTTGTGTCACAACTTCTCCAACAATATTCTTAAGGCCTACCTACTACACCCAGGGTTTGATTCACCTTAAACCAAAATTTTTTGCTAGAGTCCAGGTTTGAACCCAAGACTTCTCCAACACTTCTCAGTACACTTAACCACTAAAACAAGCCTTCATTAATGAAATTTACATACACAATGAAATATTATAAACTGCCTTCAACCACTTCCATGCTCAAGGCCCAAAACTTCTAGGCCCAAATTCAGGGTGTTACAACTCTACCTCGCTTAAAAAAATTTCGTCCCCGAAATTTCCATCTAACAGGGTAGTCATGTAACATTTACCCACTATGCTACCGCTGCGCACTCTGATCCTACTATCACTATCACACTTCAACTAGAACTTAAACATCTCATAGATACAACACTTATTCACTGAAAGCAGACACATTTGGGGCTACTCCAAATACACCCCTAAAAACCTCTGCTCCATTTGCCCGGAGTCGTTCAAAGATGGATCCTCTAATCACTGTCCCGGTGCTAGCTCCAACAACTCTTTCTAAAACCCTTAACATGGCTTGGGACAAAGCATCATCCCCTGTAGCCTAATCATAAGACCCAGTTTCTGTTGCCTGTGGCACGGATGCCTCCTCAACTGGCCTATGCCCTGAGGATGAAGATTCAGCTTGCACCCTTCCGCGACCACGTCTGCGGCCTCGTCCACGTGTTCCTCTTGTACTCATATCGACTTATCTGATTACGAATTTTATGATATTAGTATAATTGTTTATTATGAGATGTCTTATGGAAACAGTTCAAGGATTGTTTTCACATCGTCGTGGCCTAGCTACAATCTCGGTATTCTAGAGTTTTACAGCTCTACCCTATCTAAGTATCATAATAGGGTCTCAGTTCTATTCATAGCATCACATCATTATCACATAATGTAAAGAGAATGTACTTACAGAGACTTGGTGTGAGGGATTGGTGCGCCACTTCTTTATCAGTCCATTTAAAACTCAAAAACCATGTTTTTGATCACCGAAAATAGAAATTTAAAAAATTTTGATTTGAAAACACCTTTATTTTGAAACACTTGATTTTAACTCCGTTTAAAAACAGAAAAAACTTGAACCATTTTAACATATATACCTTGTAAAACATCTTTGAAAAAACTTCCCAATACCATTTCAAAAAATACCCTTTTTAGGCCTAAGTTTTTGAAAAAAATTTTAGACCCGATCCACAGCCGAGTTGTCGCAACCGGGCTCTGATACCACTAAATGTAACACCCTAAACCCAGCCTGGATGTTATGGCCGAATCTGATGTGTCACACGCAGTTTAAAAATCCATGTTTCGTTTTATTATCTAAAAATCGACTATTGATGGGCTAACCAAAGTGAATGGAGGCTGCGCACCAGGTAGGTATCCAAAACAGAGGAGGTGAGCCATGAAGGCTGCTTAAGTACCAAGCTCTTGATTGGATCCAATCCTAGACATGCCCACCAACATTGCTACACTTTGGTAAACGAGTTGAAGTTAATTTAAGTAGTTATCTTTTTTATTACAATTATGTGTGTCGTGGTGTTATTTTGAAAACAAGTATCATTTGGAAAACTCGTCCTAAGACTAGCCCAATTACTATCAACTAGTTTAAATAAAATAATCCCAGAAAAGAAAAGAAATAAAGTTAAAGTTAAAATGGCCTTATTACAACCCATAAATAGATAATAAATAAAGTAAGCTTAGTGAAAACCAAATACTTATTCAAAAGCCCAAAAGCGATTTCTGTGGCCACTCTGAATCCTCCTCGGCTCCAAGTCCCCAAATCAAGGCTCACTGTAAAGATAAGAAAGAAAGGGGTGAGTTTGGAAACTCATGTGCAACAAGCCCTTTTTGAGCCCAAAACAATATCACTCTTTGGGCCTAAGCCCAAATCCAATCTCAACAAATCTTTGGGCAGAAGCCTTTTCATATTTCATATTTCATAGTATCTGAGCCGTAGCCTTAATCAGTATGTGGTATGGCCCCGTAGGCCCATTTAATGTCACCTATAATGTCAATGCAAGAGTGAATGCAAGCCCAATTGGGGAGACTACTCAACCCACCATCCGCTACTCTCCACCCATACCAACCAACACACCATGTGGGGATTAACTCGACCCACCCCGCCATAACTCTCCACTGGCAAGCATATTTGCTTTTATCATATATATTTGGAGGCCTAGCCTCTTTTAATAACTGGGGCAAAGCCCTTTTAATAACTGGGGCATAAGCCCTTTTAATAACTGGGGCATAAGCCCTTTTACACTTCCTCCATCCATATAAAAACCCATCCCAATGCATTTATGAATACATCATGTGCATATCATACATATCATGTGCATATCATACATGTCATGTGCATATCATACATACCATGTTTATCAAAATCCCATGTATTAAATTCATATTTAACCACTAGGGTATAATGGTCATTTTACCTAGGGCAAAAGCAGTCATTTTCATATTATAAGGGTAATTCTATAATTTTACCAAATATCAGGGTTTCCATATTCATTAATGGTTACTAGCAATTCATGGGTACAAACAGTGATTCTGGCCCATTTTTAGCGAAATCGAATTATTGGGCCTAAAAACCCTTAATGGGCCCTACTTAGCCAATTTCATCATCTAGGCCCATTTAGCCTATATTCCATAACGGTTTTATCGGTCTCGATGCGCAATTTAAACGATTTTCATATTCTACCATTTTACCCAAATAGCCCCAAAAGCCCAATGGGCCCCACTTCGGCCCCTCGAGGCCCAACTTATCGAGAACGCCAAAAATCACATTCTTACCCTTTCCATTGTTCCCGATTATCATCTCATCGATTCTAACTAGCTAGGAGCGTTCGCTGCTCTCACAAGTCCTCGAAATACCGAATTTGGTATTTGGCATTTATCGCTTTAAGCTATGAAAAGGGTTCGTTACACACTTTTTTGTGACGTTCGCTAACAAAGTCTCCCACGAAAACCTACAATTAATCACCATCATTCTTAGTTTACAGATTCACGCTTAATTAAACCCAATATCCACCTTACCATATTCGCCAAAGAACCCTAATAACCAGTAGATCACTTACCTTCGCAAGGTCAGATGGTTCGATCCAAGTTTATCCAAACCGATACTCCAAGCCTTGCTTGCTCCTCCAAAATTGTCTATATCACCAACATACATTCACAATCAAATCAAGTCAACCACATGGTTAAGTCGGTCACTTGCCCACAAGAGGCAAAAGCAGTCATTTAACACCCTAAGGGCAAAATGGTAATTTTACCCACAAGGGTATCTCGGTAATTCTACCCTATAGGGGTATTTCGGTAATTCTAACCTATAGGGGTATTTCGGTAATTCTACCCTACAGGGGTATTTCGGTAACTCTACAAACTAGTGGTATTTTGGTAATTTTGTAAACCAGGGGTATTTTGGTAATTTTGTAAATTAAGGGTAAAACGGTAATTCTATAAATCGGGGGTACTTTGGTAATTTTACAGGTCGAGGGTATTTCAGTAATTTGGTGAACTAAAGTATTCTAAATAGGGATAACAATACATGAGTGGGAATAAAGCCTCTCTCGGCCCCAAATGGGCCCACATGCTCGTGTTTCCCTTTTAGCCCAAATAGCCACCACGGATACGAGATTCACCTAGCCTAGTCCAATATTTACTACACAATCAAACAACTTATCCAATTGGGCCCAGAGGCCCATTGGGCCCACATGGCCCTTTCTAGGCCCATCGCGCCCAAGTAGCCATCCTATAGCTAGAGTAGTGAGAAATACACACGATAGGAGACCGGAGTTAATCCACGCTTTGAGCACTCTTAGCCGACGCCCAACCCAAAACGAGCACGCCATAAAGTGAAAGGGATCAGCCAAGAAAGGTACATTTACTCTCCTCATGGTTCTCTCTATTTAAAGCCGACTTCACATCCACTCTTATGTTAGTTTCCGATGTGGGATCCTCCATCATCGAGTTTAAATTCAACACCAACCCCTTGCCACTTTGTTAGCAAAATAAATGCTCTTTGCTTGCCATGAGTTTCGAACCCTGGACCTCCTTGCCAACTCCATGACGCCACCTTCCTGCCTCTTATGTGGCGCTACTTTGCCACTAGACCACAAGGCTTTTTGTGTCACAACTTCTCTAACAATATTCTTAAGGCCTACCTACTACACCCAGGGTTTGATTCACCTTAAACCAAAATTTTTTGCTAGAGTCCAGGTTTGAACCCAAGACTTCTCCAACACTTCTCAACACACTTAACCACTAAAACAAGCCTTCATTAATGAAATTTACATACACAATGAAATATTATAAACTGCCTTCAACCACTCCCATGCTCAAGGCCCAAAACTTCTAGGCCCAAATTCAGGGTGTTACAGAGGGCGACGCCAACGTCCATAGATGGTCTAAGCAAACTCAACTAGAAAAAGAGATATTATAGCTATGGGATATATGTCGGAGTTGTCGGAATATACTCGTATTAGCGTCACGCAGAACAACCTCCAAGAGCTCAAGGAAATTTGGGATCTGTAGGGCAATGAGACCAAGCAGTTATTCTACAGTAATTATGGAGATTTACCTTACTTACTCGATGTTCAGGTAGATGAGCGTTTGTTCCGAGCCCTTGCCCAGTTTTGGAATCTGGCATATAGTTGTTTCACTTTTGGGGAAGTAGACTTGGTACCTATCGTGGAGGAGTACACTGCCTTACTTCGTTGTCCCAAATTTCAGATTGATAGGATCTATTCTCGAGCTGCTAGTGTCCCTACCTTTTGGAATAAATTGATGACTATTACAGGGATGAGCGAGCAGTGGATCACTGCCAGAATTAAAGAGAAGGGTGAGTGCAAGTGCATTTCGTGGGACGCTTTGAAGGGTCTGATTTTGACACACCTTGATGAGACGAAGAAGGTAGATGTTTTTGCCTTAAGTTTGTATAGATTGGTGATATTCCTTAGGGCTTTGGGATATGTGGATGAGGCAACCACGGATCTTTTCCATCGACTCAGTAAGAGGGTTACTTCTATCCTTGCAATTTTGGCGGAGACATTCAGGTCCTTAGGCATATGTAGGAAGGCTGGTGCAGGCAGGTTTGTTGGTTGTGCTCAGTTATTTTTAGCTTGGTTCTATAGCCATTTTTGATTGATAGATAGGGTCATTTGTCGGGTTTTTTTTCGAAGATTATTCACCACTGAAGGACATAGTCGCTTCAACAAGGAGAGTTAATATTCCACAGGAGAATTGGATAGCGCTACTGCAGAATCTTCAGTAGAAAGATGTTGAGTGGAGAGCTCCGTGGATGATTCCTGGTGAGATTCTTTACCAGTGCGGCAGTTTCAATTGGGTCCCTCATTGGGAATTTGGGGGGCCATTGGTTATGCCCCCTTGCTTGTGTTAAGACAATTTGGTTTAAGGTAGTTCGTGCCAGCAACTCATAGGCTGGCTCAAAGTGAGTTCGTGTATAAAGGGGCTGACGACAAGAAAAGGGTCGGTGAGATCTCTAGGGCTTGGAACAAGACTTGTCAGTTGAAAGGAGTAGCTATTAGCCCTGCTACGACTCCAGAGTATGCTGAATGGAGAGGCAGAAGGATTAACGATAACATCCCTAAGCCAAGTGTGGAAGGAGCTCGACCGGTGGAGGAATACTTGTAAGTGATGCCCTCAGAGTTAGAAATTATGAAGCAAGAATTTGAGAGAAAGAATTTGGAGCTCGAGAAGAGGATAGCAAAGCTCGAAGAAGAAAAGATGTACTTAAGTTTAGATGTTGATGTCCAAAAAATGGAGGTCGAGAAAGAAAAAAAAAGAAAAAAGGAAGATCGAGGAGGATAGAGATGATTTGAAGGAGCATTATAAAAAGGCACAGGTATCCTTGAGGAGAGCAAGAGTAGGGGGTCTTCAGATCAGTTGCAGAAGGAGGTCCAAGAAGGAAAGGCTAGTGCTGAGTACTGGGAGAAGAAGTTCCAGGAGATGCAGTTGCGAAATTTGGTATTAGAGGAAGAGAATAAAGGGTTGAAGTCCAAAGTAACTGAGCTTGGAAGATCCCTTCGTTGGTATAGTAGCCATGATTCTATGGTCGAGTTAAAAGAGCTAAAGAGTAAAGTTGAGGATTTGGAAGTAGCATTGCATGAAGGTAAACTTCGGATCGAGCAGCTCGAGATGTAAGAAAATTATCTAAAGGGAGAGCTTCATCAGTCTAGACGGCAGGTCAGAGAAAGGGATCATGTCATGGGAAAAGCTATAGCCCAGATTCGAGAGGTTGCTGAATATGTGCAGGACTTGGCAGTAGGAGCCGATGTATTGAGTCTGATGTGTGGGTTGTCGTCAGACATAGGACGAGAGTTAGCACTTTTATTAGATAAAGTTAAAACTTTGGGCATTAGGGCGAAAGCGTACTTGTAATCCATTTATATGTAAAGATATTCTTTTTCAAAATAAAGTTTTCTAAATGAGATTGAATCGAGATTGATGCCTTTGTTGCATTCATTCATTTGCATTACATCATATCATATGCATTCAAGGTTATAGAAAGACCCTAATTAGTTAAAGTTTCTTTACAAAGGTAGAAGAGAAAATCTGGAAATCACACATCCTTACGGCACTCGCACTAAAACTAAGGACATGGATCAAAGGTTTGAGTAGTTGCAAAAGGATATGCAAGACCAGTTGCAAGAGTAGTTGGCCAAAATGCAGAATGATATGAGGGAGCAAATGTTGGAAGCTCAGAGAAACATGATGGCCAAAATGGCTCAGTTACTAAGGGCCACTGATAAAGGAAAAACTCCTATGGCCATCACTGAAGAGGAAAATAAGGGTCCTCCTCCAGGTTTTACTCCGCCTCATGTGCCATTGCAAACTGAGGCACCTCCTAGAAGGCCATCTGTCACTGTGAGGCCTCAACATGGGTCGATTGATGCTGGAATCCCTGTGAATTTCCCAACTGGGTTGGGAAATAATGTGGGTGATAACCCGATCAACCCTATCACTCCTGATCTGGATCTGATGGAGAAAGAATGAATGGCAATCGAATCTGCAAAGCAATTAGAGGAACGTTGTCGATGGTTGGAGGAGAAATTTAAAATCCTAGAAAGTGCTGATAGGCATCATGGAATTGATGCCAAAGATCTAAGCTTGGTCCCAGACTTGGTGCTGCCTCACAAATTCAAGATGCCAGAATTTGAAAAGTACAATGGTACTACTTGCCCAAAGGCCTACATTACAGTGTTCTGCAGAAGGATGATTGGGTATGTAAACAATTATCAGCTGTTAATCCATTGTTTTTAAGATAGTTTGATAGGTGTGACAGCCAGGTGGTACAATCAGCTGAGCCGGGCTAGAATAAATTGGTGGAGGGATCTTGCACAAGCCTTTATGCAATAGTACAATCATGTGACGGACATGACCCCTGATAGGATTACCCTGTAAAACATGGAAAAAAAGCCTAATGAGAATTTTAGGCAATATGCGCAGAGATGGAGGGAGGTAGCAATATAGGTTCAACCACCACTGCTGGAGAAGGAGACCACTATGTTATTCATCAATACTCTGAAAGCCCCATTGATCACTCATATGATTAGAAGCACTACTAAAAGTCTTGCGGACATAGTTATGGCAGGAGAGATGATAGAGAATGCCATAAGAGGGGGTAAAATTGAGGGGGAAACGGCCAAAAGATCGGCCCCAAGAAGAAAAGACAATGAGGTAAACAATACAAGTAGTTTCAATTCAAAAGCAATCACGGTTAGCCAGCCCAAAGTAGCCACAGTTGGGCAACAGGGCTCTCAAAAGTAGGAATCCAGCACCAGGCATGAGAGGATGCAATTTACACCTATACTTGTGACGTATCGGGATCTCTATCAAAACTTATATGATGCGCATGCTATAGCCCCTTTCCATTTGAAACCATTACAGCCTCCGTATCCTAAATGGTATGATGCAAATTCCAGATGTGAGTATCATGCTGGAATATCAGGGCACTCAATTGAGAATTGTACTGGATTCAAAAAAGCCGTAGAGAGGTTGATCAAGAATGGGGTTTTAAAATTTGAGAGTACCCCAAATACTGAGAACCCTTTGCCGAACCATGACAATTAAGGAGTGAATGCCATTGTTGAATCTGGTGGAAAAGGGGGGAAGGAAAATGTTACTGAGGTGAGGATGCCTTTAAGGGTAATCTGGAAAGAGATGGAGAAGAGAGGGATGATAACCTCTAAGAAAGAAAGTGAAAGAACGGGGAACTATTGTGAGTTCCATGGGAAAGAGGGTCATGAGACCCAAGATTGTGAAGAATTCAAAGCCTTGATACAAGGCTTCATTGATAATAAAGAGCTACAAATTTTTGAGGGTAGCTCTTATAAAAGAGAAATAAATACGCTGGAAGGTGAACAACAAGGAACCAGCCAACCAAGAATTATTATTTCCTTGCCGAGAAATAATAAAGTAGGGACGCCAGTAGTGCCCAAAGTCATTATCCATAAACCCACTCCTTTCTCCTATAAGGATGACAAAAGGGTGCCATGGAGCTATGACTGTAGTGTAACAGTTCCTCAGGGAGAAAGTGTAGCTAGTGCATCTAAAGGCATGCAAGACGAAGGTTCCCATACATTAAGTAGGAAGCGTTATGACGGGGGGGAGCATTAGAATGGAGCCCACCAAAACAAAGGCTGTTGAGATTGAGAAGGAGAAAAAGACCAAAATACCTGTTAATGAGCCGGTAAGGGAGGAGGAGGCTAAGGAATTTCTAAAGTTCCTTAAGCATAGTGAATATAGCATGGTCGAGCAGTTGCGTAAGCAACCGGTGCGCATATCAGTTTTGGCCTTACTTTTGAGTTCTGAGGTGCATAGGGATGCACTGTTGAAGGTACTTAACGAGACGTATGTCACTCACGACATATCTGTCAATAAGTTGGACCGATTGGTAAATAACATCAGTGCTGACAATTTTATCTATTTCAATGATGATGAAATTCCACCTGGAGTTATAGGGTCAACCAAAGCCTTGCACATCATTACTCGGTGCAAGGGATATACGCTTCTAAGTGTACTAGTTGATAACGGGTCAGCTTTGAACGTCCTTCCATTATCCACATTGAACCAACTTCCTATTGACAACTCGCATATGAAAACGTGCCATAATGTGGTAAGAGCCTTCGATGGAACTGAAAGGAAGGTGATGGGGTGAATTGACATCCCCTTGGAAATTGAGCCAAATACATACGAAGTCGATTTCCTAGTGATGGATATCAAACCCTCCTATAATTGCTTATTAAGGAGGCCCTAGATACACTCGGCAGGAGCGATGCCCTTCTCATTGCACCAAAAATTGAAACTAGTGACAGATAGACGGCTAATAACCATCAATGCGGAGGAGGACATTATAGCAACAGTCACTAGTAATGCCCCTTATGTGGAGGCAAATGAAGAGGCTACTGAGTGTTCTTTTCACTCCCTAGAAATTATCAATGCAACCTTCATTCTGGAAGGAAGTGAGGTGCCAGTACCCAAAATGTCTGGACTACAAGGATGGCACTGCAAATAATGATGGGAAAGGAAGCATCACCGGGAAAAGGACTAGGAAAATAGTTGCAAGGTGGAATTCAAATCCAAAAATTTATGGAGAAGAAAGATTGCTTTGGTTTGGGTTTTAAGCCAGACCATAAACACAAGAGGCAAGAGATTGAAAAGCGCCAAGCGAGAAAAAAGGCACGTTTGAATGGGGGAGAAGTGGAGTGGGAACCGATGACATTCCTACCTATATCCGAATCCTTTAAATCAAGAGAATTGTTGATGGAAAAAAGTTATCAGATCAACGCTGTACATGATGAGAGATTGGAGCAAGAAAACCTTGAGGGCATTTGCCCTTACAAACCGGGGAGCTCTCTGAACAATTAGACTGCGGAGGACCTTCCTGTAGTCTTTAAGAATTTTTCAGAGTAATTCTCGAAACATGTCTATTACTCTAAAGCATAGGAGTAGTAAGATTACATTTGTGAAAATAGGCTTATGTTCATTTATTATTATAAAACATAATTTTTATCAATCTAAATGAGTATTGTTTCACTTTTTTATCAACCAATATTCCTTTAAATTCTGGCAATTCTTATTCTTTTATTCATAGCACATAAGCGGTCATTCTTAGATTCATTCATTCTTTTTATATTCTTTCATACCCCTTACAGGTCTCTAGATATCAATGATATGAGCACTGATACTGCTGCTCCTAATTTCTTTTGCGAGTAAGACATTTGTTTAGAGGAACCTCAGAATTTTGAAGATGTTTAAGATGGTGACGTGTCTCTTGATCTGTTAAGAATGGTAAAACAGGAGGAGAAACAAATCATGCCACATGAGAAAGAGGCAATAGAGAATATAGCCCTAGAGGAAGGGAAGGAAGTGAAAATTGGAACATTAATCACCAAGGACACAAGACGTGGCTTGATTGAGTTGCTTCAGGAATTCAAGGATATTTTTGCATGGTCTTATCAGGATATGCCCGGATTAAGTACTGACATTGTAGTATATCGTCTTCCTATAAGACAAGATTGCAAACCAGTCCAACAGAAGTTGCGGAGAATGCGGCCAGATATTGTTCTAAAAATAAAAGATGAAGTCAAGAAGCAGTTTGATGCAGGATTCTTGCAAGAAGTGAAGTACTCCGAGTGGGTAGCTAACATTGTGCCTGTTCCTAAGAAGGACGAGAAGGTACGAATGTGTGTTGATTACAGAGATCTAAACAAAGCAAGCCCAAAGGATAATTTTCCTCTGCCACACATTGACACTTTAGTAGACAACACAGCGGGATATTCGTTGTTCTCTTTCCTGGATGGCTTCTCAGGATACAATCAGATAAAGATGCATCCAGAGGATATGGATAAAACTACTTTCATAACATTATGGGGCACCTTTTGTTACAAAGTAATGCCATTTGGACTGAAGAATGCAGGGGCAACATACCAACGAGCCATGGTAAACTTGTTCCACGACATGATGCATAAGGATATTAAGGTATACGTTGATGATATGATCGCCAAGTCGCAAACAGAAAAAGAACACATTGAGGTCTTAAGAAGATTGTTCTTAAGGTTGAGAAAGTTTCAATTGAAGCTCAATCCAGCAAAGTGCACTTTTGGAGCGAAATCGGGAAATTTATTAGGCTTCGTAGTTAGTGAAAAAAGAATTGAAGTTGACTTAGACAAGGTCAGAGCCATACGGGAGTTGCCTCTGCCACGTACTCAGAAGGAAGTTTGAGGATTCCTAGAAAGGTTGAATTACATCACTCGGTTCATTTCACACTTGACCGAGAAATGTGATCCTATCTTTCGCCTCCTCAGAAAGCACAATCAAGGTACTTGGGATGAAGAATGCCAGAATGCTTTTGAGAAGGTCAATCAGTATTTGTTGAATGCTCCAGTGTTATCTCCACCTAGTCCAGATAAACCATTAATACTGTACTTGTCAGTGTTCAGTAATTCTATGGGATGTGTGCTTGGTCAACATGACAAGTCCGGGAAAAAGGAGAAGGCAATTTTTTATCTCAGTAAAAAATTCACTGACTGTGAAATGAGATATTCACCAATTGAAAAGTTGTGTCGCACGCTAATTTGGACCACTCGGAGATTAAGACAGTACATGCTATACCATACCACTTAGCTCATCTCCAAGCTGGATCCATTGAAGTACATGATGGAGTCAGCAGCTCTAAACGGGAGAATTGCAAGATGGCAAATTTTGCTTTCAGAGTTTGATATAGTCTATGTAAGTCAGAAGGCTATAAAAGGAAGTGCGGTAGCTGATTTCTTGGCTAGTAGAGCTCTAGAGGATTATGAGCCGTTGAACTTTGATTTTCCAAATGAGGAGTTAATGTGTATAGCAATGACCGAAGATTCTCCGTGGAAGCTTAATTTTGATGGGGCTTCTAATGCAATTAGGAATGGAATTGGGGCAGTCTTGGTATCCCCTAATGGCGATCACTACCCATTCACGTGCAAGTTGGACTTTGATTGCATAAATAATATGGCTGAGCATGAAGCATGCATCATGGGACTTCAAGCAGCCATAAGGCGAGGTATAAAAACCCTAGAAGTATATGGAGATTCGGCGTTGGTAATTTACCAGCTTAGAGGTGAATGGGAGACAAGGGACCCTAAATTGATCAATTATCGAAAGGTAGTTTTAGGGTTACTTAAGGAGTTTGATGATATCACATTTAATTATCTCCCACGAGACGAAAATCAGATGGCAGATGCTCTAGCAACCTTAGCCTCAATGATTAAAGCAAATAAAGAGGAAGAGATAAGACCAATTCAAATGAGTGTCTATGAAGCTCCAGCTAGCTGTTGTAACCTTGAAGAGGAAGAAAAGGATGATAATCCTTGGTATCAGGATATATTGCGATATGTAAGAGATCGTAAATATCCAGAGCAGGCAACTAAAAATGATAAACGAACTTTGAAGAGGTTGGCTTGTGACTATGTCTTGGACGGGGATGTTCTGTACAAGAGAAGGAAAGACCAAGTACTTTTGAGATGTGTCGATGCTGTGGAAGCCAAACTAATTCTAAAAGAGGTTCATGAAGGTGTATGTGGTACGCATACAAATGGGTTCACGATGGCAAGACAAATCATGAGGTTTGGCTATTACTGGGCCACTATGGAAGGATACTGTATCAACTATGCAAAAAAATGCCATAAGTGTCAGATTTATGGGGACAAAATTCATGTACCACCCTCACCTTTACATGTCATGACTTCTCCATGGCCCCTTTCCATGTGGGGCATGGATGTCATCGGACCAATATCGCCGAAAGCTTCGAATGGACATCGGTTTATCTTCGTGGTGATTGACTACTTTACAAAATGGGTAGAGGCTGCTTCTTACGCAAATGTTACTAAGTCAGCTATAAGTCGATTTTTGAAGAAGGAGATCATTTGTCGGTATAGAATGCCTGAGAGGATTATATCCGATAATGCATTGAATTTGAACAACAAAACGATAGTAGAGGTTTGCGACCAATTCAAGATCAAACATCACAACTCTTCACCCTATCGTCCAAAAATGAATGGGGCAGTGGAGGCCGCTAATAAGAACATTAAAAAAATAGTGGGAAAGATGACTGAGACTTATAGGGATTAGCATGAAAAGCTACCATTTGCACTCCTGGCCTATCTAACATCTGTCAGAACCTCTACTGGGGCAACCCCATTCTTGTTAGTTTATGGGATGGAAGCAGTGTTACCTATTAAGGTAGAAATACCTTCTCTCCGAATTTTAACAGAGATAAGGTTAGATGAAGCTGAATCGGTTCAGTCCCGATATGACCAGCTAAACTTGATTGAGGAAAAGAGGCTAAAAGCTATCCGACATGGTCAGATGTACCAGAAGTGTATGATGCGAGCCTATGATAAAATGGTTCGTCCAAGGGAATTCCATGAGGGGGACCTTGTGCTAAATAAAATCCTTCCCATTCAGAAAGACTTTAGAGGAAAATGGATGCCAAATTGGGAGGGGCCGTACGTTGTGAAGAAAGCTTTCTCTAGCGGTGCATTGATTTGACAGAAATGGATGGGAAGAGCTTACCCAATCCAGTGAACTCAGACTCAGTCAAAAAGTACTTTGTCTAAAGGAGAGGATAATCCAATGTGAAAACCCGCAAAAAGCACCTTGAATTTTTGGCAAAAAAAAAATGGAGAGGCCAAAGTGAAAACCCGCAAAGGGCGCCTTGTGACCAAAGGGGTTTTGAGTTGAAAACCCGAAAGGGCAGCTCAAATTTTAAAAGGCATGCAACAATTTGGCTATATTTGACTCAACAAAGAAGTAAAGCACGTTGCATATTGGGGCATCAACAAAGTACTTTGGGTCTTTTAAACACATGTCAAACTCAAGAAAGATTTCATGGAGTTGGTGTATAGACGCTCAAGCAGCGATATCTGGAGTATCTAACTGTTATCCTGTTTGCTATCTTTAGATTCTATTTCTTCTCAAAGATATGCTATCAGATTCATTTCCTTTGTATTTTTGACAATTCATTCAAATTCAATTATTCTTGAAGATTTATTCATCTTTTATTATGTTGCATTAAAATAATGATAGATGAACTAAAATATTTTCACAAATGAAATTTTGCACATTATCTAGTAAGAAACTAAAATGGGACAATTGTTCGAGAAATTCACGTAAGTAAGGGATGAAGAAACTCGAGGAATTTCTTCCTTCCAGTCCAAAAGGAAAATGGATAAAACCAATGATTCAATTTTTACAGACATCCTCAGTAGATCGTAGCATTGGAGGAAGGCCTACAGGCTGAGCAAGAATGAAATTTTGAGAAAAGAAAAGACAAATGAAGGAATGAATGGTGGCGCTTAGGATAAGGGTCATATTCACAGCACTTACATCATAACATGTTTAATTAGGGACATTCGATTCACTTTGAGCATAGCATCCTAATTATCAGGCATAATCATTCTACAGGTTATCGAAGACGGCGTATTTTAATCCCCTAAACAGTAGGGTAATAGGTCGCAGCATAGCAGATCTGACCTTCAGACGCTCAGACTGAAGCAGATCCAAGAAGATTTGGCATTCTTGTATTTACAAGAAATAAATCGAGGACATAGCAGATTTGACTCTCAGATGTTCTCAAAAGGATCTAGTGTGATTTGGAATTCTTGTATTTACAAGGAAAAAATCGAGGACATAGCAGATTTAACCCTCAGATGTTCTCAAAATAGATCCAAGATGATTTGTCGTCTCTGTATTGCCAGAGAACAAATCGAAGTTTGGCATCTCTATTTCAACGGAGAATAGACGCATAGCAGATCTAACCTTCAGATTTTTATACTGAAGTAGATCCAAGATGATTTGGCATTCTTGTGTTTACAAGGAACAAATCGAGGACATAGCAGATTTAACTCTCAGATGTTCTCAGATACATAAGCAGATCTAACCTTCAGATGTTTATACTGAAGCAGATCCAAGATGATTTGGTGTTCTTGTGTTTACAAGGAACAAATCGAGGACATAGCAGATTTGACTCTCAGATGTTCTCAGACACATAAGCAGATCTAACCTTCAGATGTTTATACTGAAGCAGATCCAAGATGATTTGGCGTTCTTGTGTTTACAAGGAACAAATCGAGAACATAGTAGATTTGACTCTCAGATGTGCTCAGACAATTAAGCAGATCTAACCTTCAGATGTTTATACTGAAGCAGATCCAAGATGATTTGGCATTCTTGTGTTTACAAGGAACAAATCAAGGACATAGCAGATTTGACTCTCAAATGTTCTCAAACAGACTCAAGATGGTTTGGCATCCTTGTGCTTACAAGGAACAAATCAAGGACGTAGCAGATTTGGCTCTCAGATGTTCTCAAATAGATCCAGAATGATTTGGCATCCTTGTGCTTACAAGGAGCAAATCGAAGACATAGCTGATTTAGCTTTCGCGTGCTTATGCTGAAGATGATTTGGCATCTCTGTATGGTCAGGGAACAAAACAAGCAAGATGATTTGGGCATCTCTGTATTCGATAGGGAGCAGATCGAAGAATTCAAGACTCGGCAAGCCCGGGCAAAATTGGTTCTTTTATATCTTTGCTCTATTTCTGTTACATAGCAAAGAGCAAAGAGGGGCAGCTGTAATACCTCAATTTTGCTTGGCCCGTTGGAAGGCAAGGCATAGTCCAAATTATCAAAAAAGGAATAATAATAAAAAGTTTTTAACAGTCCTTTTACAAATGTCAAAAACTAGCAGGCTTACTGTTACTACCCAAAAGCCCATACCCGGTTACAATACCCAACAGGCCCAGACCTAATCTAGACCCAAACAACTAGGCCCAAAACCTAAAATTTCCAGCTAGGGTTTACAACCCTAGCTCTGCCCCCTCGCGCCGCAACTGCTTCTGGAAGATTCTGGGAGCGCCTGTCTAGCTCCCGAATCATGGCCACCATCGATCATGCCCCATCAATGCCGTGTTTCCTGGCCTCGAATCTGGCCGCAGTTGAAGCCGAATGAAGCCAGATTAGCACCAGCACCGTCATCATCAGGGCCTAATCATCCTGGCTCCCTGATTTCCTCGTGAGATAGCTGCAAGATGAAAAAACAACAACAGAAAATAGGGGAAAATATGGAAAGAAATCAAAATATTTCTTTCCCAGATTGTAAATTACTTACAAAGCGTTATAAAAACCCATCTTTTCCGATTTGTAGCACACGATTTCTTCGAAAAAAGAAATATACTTACAGATATTCGTTCAAAAATGCCAACAGTCTCTAAGAAAGGTGATTTAATCGCGTCTCGTGCTTATTTTGAATATATATATGAACTGTTCTAACATATATGAGTAACGATCTAAAAAGAAGGGGGTTACCTGTGAGAGGACGAAGATTTTTAAACCTTCAGACCATCGTGTATGACGGCGCCTAGGCGCGTGTAGGATTAGCGACTGGAGCGTGACTTACGAGGGCCAAAACTCATAGCTCCTGTCTCTCTCTTTTTCAGAGGAAATTTTAAGTTTTTTTTTTTTAAATCTCAAGTTTCAAATGATTTTAAAACTGAGAGATTGGCTTATATAGCCTTGATAAAACAGCATCATTTTAGACCCCCAGGATCCGCGTGTTGACCCGATTACCCGGTGAGGATCCACGCATTTTTTAGAATTGGGTTAATTGCCCAATCGGTCCTTCTACCCCTTTTTGTGTTTACAATTAAACTTTATTTTATTTAAGATTCGGCCCTATTATTTTGTTTTATATTTAATTTAGTCCCAGTAGGTTATTACATACAGGAAATGGCGTCGTTTGGGATTAGGGCAAATTGCCCAGTGAGTCCTTTGTCGTTTAATTCTTGCAAATCAGGCCCAGAACTTATATTATTTTGCAAATTAGCCTTATAATTCTATTTAAATTCCATTTTAACCCTTGTTTTACTTTTTTTTTTTAAACTTTGTTATTTTACTTTATATATAATTTATTTTTTTTAAAAAAAACTACATATATATTATTATTAAAAATATTACTTATATTTTTATCATATATTATTATTATATATATATCTATACTATATTTTATTACTTAATGTTTAAATATATCTATCTTTATATTATCTTTCATTTTAACAATATTATTCTATATTATTATTATTTTTACATCATTATTTATATATGGTTATTATATTTTTACTTATATATTAATCATTCGTATATATATACTTACTATACATTATTTTTACATATATATTCGATATTATTTTATATTATTATGTCATTTTCTTATATACTATTATTTTTTTATATACATTACTATCATTAAAGGTTTTAACTTGAATTATATACTTATTTTTATTTATATGCTAATAATTACTTTACTTATATTCTATTATTACACATTTGAAAATATTATGATATTATAATTTGTATAATACATATATTTCATCATTAATCACTTATTTCACATTATTCTAAACTTATACTTATATATCTTATATAATTATTTTATTTTGAATATAAATTCTTTTACACATTTAATATTTCATATACCAATATAATTCATATTTTTCATATAATTATTATTCATATAAATATATTTTTATTTATATATATTATGTCGAGACCATTTTTAAATCGAGTTTTGGAAAATGGGAATCGACTTTAAGAAAAACGAAAATGGGAGCCGCCACCAATCTTTTTAGGTGTGATTGGATCACCTTATAAAATGTTTTGTTTTAAAACATTAATTTTGGTCTACGAAAGTCGGGAAAACGGATTCGGGAGTCGGTTACGTATGAGGAAGGGTTAGCACCCTCGTAATGCCCAAAAATTGTTACCTAATTGATTATCAAGTGTCTTTAATGTCGGAAATTTGAAAGTTTAAGATGCAATCCTCTTTAAATTATTTTTTATTTTGAAAATTGGAGCTTACCCATATCAAAATATTGACACTGAGTTAGCCTTTTGGTAATCCCTATCTCGAAACCACAAAACGCCACATCCAGTAAGTTAGGACATATTGCTTTGAAATTCCAAGACAGTTGCTTACATTTAAAAAACCTTTAAAAAAACTTAGAAGGGTACTTGATTATTCGAACTCAACGAGAAAAGTCGCAACCCAATAAGTTAGGGCACTATTTTCTCGAAATTTCCAAACATCAAGTATTGCCTTTATATTTTTTGAAAACTTTGGAGCCCCTTTTTTAAAAAAATGATATGTGGGGAGTTGTATTACATTATAAATCATACATAGTAACATATTATTATAGTAGGTAAATAATACATGCATTTAAACAAAGTAATGGTAATAATAATATAAAAATCGTGCATTAGATTCATACATATAAATATAATATATATAACAAATATTAATAATATGCATACAAAGATATATATATAGCATGTATTGAGAAAGAATAAACATACAAACATACGAAATAATAATTAAATAATACATGATATACAAAAAAGGTAATACAATATTAATGTACATATTCATGAAATGTAATAATATGTATAAAAATAACATATGATATATGCAATATATATAAAAAAAATGAAGCGAGTTATTATTAACAAAATATACATAGATTACAAATAAAGAACTAAAACTTTAAAAAAATAATTTTAAAATAGTATTTGCCATATAATATATAAAATATAATAACAAAATATTTATAATAATTATATGTAAAATATATTGGGTTTTAAAAAAAATATAAATAAAAGTATGTAAAAGAATATAAAAATATCATTTAAAATAAAATAATAATAATTTGAGAAAAATAATATATAATAAATAATAATAATAATACATATAATAAAAAATAATACTTATAATAAAATAATCTTATAATGTATAATATAAAAATAAAACAAATAACAATATAAATATATATAAATATATATATATATATATATATATATAGAGAGAGAGAGAGAGAGAGAGAGAGAGAGAGAGAATAATAAAAATAAATATAGGACTAAATTTAAAGTTCAGTAAAATTACGGGGCGAATTTAAAAGGAATAAAACTGAATTAAGGTCCTAATTAAATCGCGTGTAAAACAGAAGGGACTCATTGGGTAAATTGCCCTATTCCCAAAACGACTGCGTTTGAATCTTGGACTTAAAACAGCTACTGTAGGGACTAAATAAGAATTGAGACAAATCAATAGGGCCAAATCATAAATAAAATAAAGTTTAATTGTAAACACAAAAAGGAGTAAAAGGACCGATTGGGAAATTAACCGAATTCTAAAAATGCGCGGATCCTCCCCGAGTAGTCGGGTCAACACGCGGATCCTGGGGGTCTAAAACGCTGTCGTTTTGTCAAGGCTATATAGGCCAACTCCTCAGGTTTAAAATCATTTGAAACCCAATTTTTTTTAAAAAAAAAAACTTAAGAATTCTCTGAAAGAGAGAGAGAGGAGGGAGCTCCAGGCTCTGGCCTCCGTTAGCCACGC
Source organism: Gossypium anomalum (assembly GCA_025698475.1). Taxonomy (NCBI): domain Eukaryota; kingdom Viridiplantae; phylum Streptophyta; class Magnoliopsida; order Malvales; family Malvaceae; genus Gossypium; species Gossypium anomalum. The sequence goes on from CM046964.1 coordinate 68,531,076, forward strand.
TCAGGTCACGCGCCCATGTGCCGCCCTAAGGACCACCGTATACGGTGGCCAGGGTTCGAAAAAACCCCTCCTTTTTCTCTCATGCGTCAGGTAACCCCTTTTCTTTTATTTCTTGTAATATATATATTAAAAATATTTACCTTTGTACTCAATTGGTTACTAGTACTGTAAGTTGATAATACTTTGCTCTGTTGAATCTGTATGTATATTTCTCTCTTTGGAAAATCGTGTGTGTTACAAAATCAGAAAAATATGGGTTTTTATAACCTTTTGTAAGTGATTTACAATCTCGGAAAGAAATCTTTTGATTTCTTTCCATATTTTGCCCTCGTTTTCTGTTGTTGTTTCCTCTTTTGTTCGCAGGTAGTCTACGGGAATCTCGCTCGATCGCTGATGTCTGTGCGCTAATGGAGCCAACATCGGATTCTGGCGTATCTTGCGCGTTGATGGTGGCGCGATGTATCACGGCGTGCTTGGTGGCGATGATTGAGATGATGTAACACCCCAAACCCGGCCTAGACGTTATGACCGGATCTGACGTGCCACATCGAAGTGCTCGAAACATTCCGTATTACTTAGTTTAGAAAACTTAGTCGATGTTTTAAAAGATACCTTTTTAAGTAGATTAGAGTGAATGGAAGCTGTGCACCAGGTAGGAAACCGAGAAAGAGGAGGTGAGTCCATCAGACTGCTTAAGTACCAAGCTCCCTTCGGATCCAATCCTAGACATGCACACCGCCATTGCCACACTCCAACATTGCGTATATTTTTGAGAAAACCCATTTGATTAAGTCCATTTTAGGAAAGTGATTAATTTCTTTGAAAATCATTTGCTTAGCGGAAGCTTTACTTGTAATCGAGTTATTTTGAAATCAATTATTGTTTTGGAAATCGCGCCCTAGGACTAATCCATTTTGACAATTAAAATAAATCATTTCTATCCTAACAGAATATAAATCAAAACCTTAAAAAAAAAAAATTAAGCGGCCTTATTACACTTAAAAACCCAAAGAAACCGTAAACGAAAATAAAAGACGTCCAGTTCATCAGAAAGTAACTAAATTTGCGGAAACAAGTGGCCACTCCGAATCCCTCACAGCTCCAAGCCCACTATGGTTGAGGATTACCTGCGAGGATGAAAATGAAGGGGTGAGTTTGGAAAACTCAGTGTGTAAAATAACCCAACCATAGCCTAAATCAGTTCAAACCATAGAAATAGAATAATTTGGCCTTAGCCCAGAACAGATTTCAGATTTAAGCCCATAGGCCCAGAACAGATCAGTACAGATTTATATCATGCTTATGCAGAAACCCAACCCATATCCAACCATATACTCCCCCATACCATCCTTTCACCATGTGGGGAGACTACTCGACCCACCCAACCGCTACACGCCATAGAAATATGCAGCATGGCTGCCAGATACAGAAAATGTGACAGAGTCACCAGATACAAATATATGTGGCAAAGCCACCAGAACAGATATATGTGGCAACGCCACCAGAACAGATAATTTGTGGCATAGCCACCAGGACGCTTCCTCCATAATATAACCCATGTCCCCATGCAACATATAATCATGGCATTCATTATACAGAATAACATCAACATGCTTTACAGACATAATTAACCCTAGGGCTATAAAGGTCATTTTACACCTTGGGGTATAACAGTAATTTTTCATACATGAGGGTAGTCTAGTAATTTATCTATTCTTAGGATTTTCATGCACATTTTCACTATTTACGTATATTCAGAACCACTTACTACACATACTTACCGAATTGGGCCCGTTGGCCCATTAGCCGACTTTTGGCCCATTAAGCCCAAAATTGTCAAAACGTACGGATTGGTGCACTTTGCAGTCTTATCATCACGGAATACCAGAATTAATAACCCATTTCCTCTTACGAGCATTCGCACACTCGTAAGTTCTAAAATACCGACTTTTTGGTATTTCGGCTTTTTGGCTTTTGCCGACCTAGTCTATAGAAGGGTATAGATTACACACCTGTTTTGTGATTTCCTCAACGAGATCTACACAAGAACTGCCTACAATAAAATCACTAAAATATTACTCTAAACCAACCATAACACCAAGTACTTAGTCCCTTACCATATTCGGCCAAACTTGCTTAAAACTCCTATTGCTCTTACCTTGATGCCGAGAGATGGTTAACTCCAAGATCTGATCATTCCACTTGTCCAAGCCCTTGATCAACTGCCTCTATGTCACGCTATTACCAAAACCAAAATAGTTATCACGACCCTTTAGAGTTACAAGTCCAAAACGACAGCCTCCCCAAATTTTAGGGACTTCGGCTTTTTCCCAACTTGAAAAACAAGACTAGATTTAGGGTGATGAGCACTTACCACTTATTCCTTTCTACTTTCAACGTAGATCTGATGTAGATTTAACCCTTAAACGACGGTAGAACTTGAATCCAGAAGCTTTGAAGCTTCGGCTATAAGTCCCTAACTCTATAGTAGTTTCGGCTTTCCTAGGTGATATAGAAAATAAATATTTGAGGCTATAACCCTGGGTAATATTGTCGACAGCTATTAGGGTTTAGAGGAGAGGAATGTTGATCAATAAAAGAAAAATATTGAAGGATATGGTTTTGAAAGAACGGACAAAAGTATAGCTATGAGGTTCGGCTTTAGTCAAAAACCAATGGAGGAAAGTGGTGTAAAGTAGGGTGGAGATGAACAAGAGGTTTGAAAAGTTCGGCTATGGAGAAAAAGAATAAGAGAAATAGTTAAAGAGAGAAAGAGAAAGATAGCAGGAAACGGCGCAACTCCCTCCCTATTGCCGAATTTATACTGGCCCTCCAACCTAGCCAAATTATGCCCCCTTAAAGAATCCCTTGGTCGGCCACCTTTTGCTCTTCAAGAGTCCAATATTCGGCCAACACTATCCTCCTTGATCAGCTCCTAAATCCTCTCCCTTATCCCCTCTTTACTCAATCTCCTGAGCAACTCAAACTCCTCCTGATAGACTTTCACTTTAGTTCCATTACTTAGCTTTTCTGTTCATAAAAATTAATCATTTGTTTTGTTGTCATTGTGACTTGAACCTGGGTCTTCCCAAGCTTCCACACGCCACCTACATCCTTCCCAGTGGCGTCACTTAGCCACTTTACCACATGCTTCCTTGTGATCCATTTTACACAATTAATTCCTAAAAGCCTAATTTAACAGAACCCCTTTCTCTTATAGAATTAAAATTAATTAAAACTATCGGGTTTTATCCAAAGCTTGAGCCTTCTAGAGGCCCACTATCATAATTAATCCTACACATAACAAACAGAACACAGAATTTTAAATTTTTCAGATTTTTTCCAAAATTCTCGAAAATTGGGGCGTTACAACTCTACCCTCCTTAAAGAAATTTCGTCCTCGAAATTTACCTGGTCCGATCAGATGAGGGTATTGTTACTGCATTGCCTCCTCTGGCTCCCAAGTAGCTTCCTCTCTGCCATGATTACGCCAAAGTACTTTCACTAATGGGACGGATTTCCTCCTCAGAACCTTAACGTCTCGATCCAATATTTGCACAGGCTCCTCCTCAAAGGTTAAATCAGTTTGCACCTCAATTTCTGCAACCGGCACGACATGAGGAGGGTCAGAACGATAACGCCTTAACATGGAGACATGAAAAACATCGTGAATCTTATCTAACTCTGGAGGAAATTCCAACTGATAAGCCACTGGGCCTACTTGCTTCAAAACCCGATAAGGCTCAATGAACTGCGGACTCAACTTGCCCTTCTTTCCAAACCTTAGTATCTTCTTCCAAGGTGAAACCTTCAAGAAGACCATATCACCCACTGAGTATTCAATCTCTTTACGCTTCAGATCTGCATACGACTTTTGCCTATCAGACGCTTCCTTTAACCGATCTCTAATCAACTTGACCTTATCCTCGGTATCTACCACCAACTCAGGTCCAAGAACTTGTCGCTCCCCCAGTTCAGTCCAACAGCTAGGTGTTTGACACCTTCGCCCATACAGTGCTTCATAAGGTGCCATTCGAATACTCGACTGATAGCTATTGTTGTAGGCAAACTCTGCCAAAGGCAAGTAATCCTCCCAACTACCTCGGAAATCGATCACACATCCCCTCAACATGTCCTCCTGAATCTAAATAACTCTTTCCGACTGACCATCAGTTTGGGGATGGAAAGCCGTACTAAAGTTCAACCGCGTTCCCAATGCCTCATGCAACTTTTACCAAAATCGAGATGTGAATCTAGGATCTCGGTCAGAGATAATCGAAACTGGAACTCCATGAAGTCGTACAATTTCCGCCACATACAACTTGGCTAACTTCTGCAGTGAAAAGTCTATGCGAACTGGTATGAAATGAGCCGACTTAGTCAACCTATCCACAATAACCCATATCGAGTCTTTCTTCGATGGTGTCAAGGGTGGCCCACTCACAAAGTCCATGGTTACCCTTTCCCACTCCCAAAGTGGTATTCTTATTGGCTGCAATAATCCAGAAGGTAACTGATGCTCAGCTTTCACTTGCTGACATGTCAGACATTTCCCCACAAATTCCGTTACCTCTCGTTTAAGTCCAGGCCACCAATACAGTTCTCGTAAGTCGTGATACAACTTATTCCCTCCAGGATGCATAGCACACAGTCCCCCATGAGCTTCCCTCAAAATTGACTATCTCAAGTAAGAGTCCTTCGGAACACAAATTCTACCTCGAAAACACAGAACCCCTTCATCATTTAACCCAAACTCAGAAGTTCCCTCTTCCTTAACTTGTTGAAAACAAGCGACCAAATACTCATCCTTCAACTGCTTCTCTTTAATCTGATCCACCCAAGTTGGCCTTACTTGCAATTCAGCCAATAGACTTCCATCATCAAACAGACTCAGACGAGCAAACATTGCTCTCAGATCAGATATGGCTCTTCGACTTAGAGCATCGGCTACCACACGCCACAGAAATATGCAGCATGGCTGCCAGAGACAGAAAATGTGACAGAGTCACCAGATACAGATATATGTGGCAAAGCCACCAGAAAAGATATATGTGGCAACGCCACCAGAACAGATAATTTGTGGCATAGCCACCAGGACGCTTCCTCCATAATATAACCCATGTCCCCATGCAACATATAATCATGGCATTCATTATACAGAATAACATCAACATGCTTTACAGACATAATTAACCCTAGAGGTATAAAGGTCATTTTACACCTTGGGGTATAACAGTAATTTTTCATACATGAGGGTAGTCTAGTAATTTATCTATTCTTAGGATTTTCATGCACATTTTCACTATTTACGATATTCGTAACCACTTCATCGCACTACTTTAGAATTGGGCCCGTTGGCCCATTAGCCGACTTTTGGCCCATTAAGCCCAAAATTGTCAAAACGCACGGATTGGTGCACTTTGCAGTCTTATTATCACAGAATACCAGAATTAATAACCCCTTTCCTCTTACGAGCATTCGCACACTCGTAAGTTTCCAAAATACCGGCTTTTCAGTTTTTCAGTTTTTCGGCTTTTATCGACCTAGTCTATAGAAGGGTATAGATTACACACCTGTTTTGTGATTTCCTCAACGAGATCTACACACGAACTGCCTACAATAAAATCACTAAAATATTACTCTAAACCAACCATAACACCAAGTACTTAGTCCCGTACCATATTCGGCCACACTTGCTTAAAACTCCTATTGCCCTTACCTTGATACCGAGAAATGGTTAACTCCAAGATTTGATCGTTCCACTTGTCCAAGCCCTTGACCAACTGCCTCTATGTCACGCTATTACCAAAACCAAAATAGTTATCATGACCCTTTAGAGTTACAAGTCCAAAACGACAGCCTCCCCAAATTTTAGGGACTTCGGCTTTTTCCCAACTTGAAAAACAAGACTAGATTTAGAGTGATGAGCACTTACCACTTATTCCTTTCTGCTTTCAACATAGATCTGATGCAGATTTAACCCTTAAACGATGGTAGAACTTGAATCCAAAAGCTTTGAAGCTTCGGCTATAAGTCCCTAACTCTATAGTAGTTTCGGCTTTCCTAGGTGATATAGAAAATAACGATTTGAGGCTATAACCCTGGGTAATATTGTCAACAGCTATTAGGGTTTAGAGGAGAGGAATGTTGATCAATAAAAGAAAAATATTTAAGGATATGGTTTTGAAAGAACGGCACAAAAGTATAGCTATGAGGTTCGGCTTTAGTAAAAAACTAATGGAGGAAAGTGGTGTAAAGTAGGGTGGAGGTGAACAAGAGGTTTGAAAAGTTCGGCTATGGAGAAAAAGAATAAGAGAAATAGTTAAAGAGAGAAGGAGAAAGATAGCAGCAAACGGCACAACTCCCTCCCTATTGCCGAATTTATACTGGCCCTCCAACCTAGCCGAGTTATGCCCCCTTAAAGAATCCCTTGGCCGGCCACCTTTTGCTCTTCAAGAGTCCAATATTTGGCCAACACTATCCTCCTTGATCAGCTCCTAAATCCTCTCCCTTATCCCCTCCTTACTCAATCTCCTGAGCAACTCAAACTCCTCCTGACAGACTTTCACTTTAGTTCCATTACTTACCTTTTCTGTTCATAAAAATTAATCCTTTGTTTTGCTGTCATTGTGACTTGGACCTGGGTCTTCCCAAGCTTCCACACGCCACCTACATCCTTCCCAGTGGCGTCACTTAGCCACTTTACCACATGCTTCCTTGTGATCCATTGTACACAATTAATTCCTAAAAGCCTAATTTAACAGAACCCCTTTCTCTTACAGAATTAAAATTAATTAAAACTACCGGGTTTTATCCTAAGCTTGGGCCTTCTAGAGGCCTACTATCATAATTAGTCCTACACATAACAAACAGAACACAGAATTTTAAATTTTTCAGATTTTTTCCAAAATTCCCAAAAATTAGGGCGTTACAGATTAAAGGCCACGTCGTTTGAAGTGCCCAAAGCTTCTAGAAACTTCTTGCGGCGTGAGGAGAGGGCTAGGGTTTCTAACCCTAGCCGAATGCTTCTAATTTTTGGGCCTCTGAGAGTTTGAGTTAATTGGGCCATTTTAGTTCTGGGCTAGGTAGTTTAACTGGGTCTTGTGTATCTAGGGTAGGGTGTAAACGGGCTTAGCTGAATTGTTTTGGTTTTGGGCCTACGGTTTGGGCTTTGTAACCTAGACTGTTTAAATAAATAAACATCTGTTTATTATTTTCAATTTTTATTTTCAGCCCAGATGAATTTGGGCTCTTACAGCTGCCCCTCATTGCTCATTGCTTGTGTAACAAGAATCGAGCAAAGACTTATAGAAAGACCGAATTTGTCTGGCCTTATAAGATCATGGTCTTAAATCTGCTCATTGTAGACTCAAAACTGTCATGTTGATATCTTCAATCTTCTCTCTGTAGAGATGCCAAATCTGTTTCTTGGATTTGTTCTCTGACAATACAAAGGTGTCAAATCATCTTGATTTGCTTTAGCGTAAACACGTGAAAGCCAAATCTGCTATGTCTTTGATTTGCTTATTGTAAACACAAGGATGCCAAATCATCTGAGTTTTATTTGAGAACATCTGAGAGTCAAATCTGCTATGTCCTCGATTTGTTCCTTTTAAACACAAGAACGCCAAATCATCTGAGTTTTATTTGAGAACATCTGAGAGTCAAATCTGCTATGTCCTTGATTTGTTCCTTGTAAACACAAGGATGCCAAATCATCTGAGTTTTATTTGAGAACATCTGAGAGTCAAATCTGCTATGTCCTCGATTTGTTCCTTGTAAACACAAGAACGCCAAATCATCTGAGTTTTATTTGAGAACATCTGAGAGTCAAATCTGCTATGTCCTCGATTTGTTCCTTGTAAACACAAGAACACCAAATCATCTGAGTTTTATTTGAGAACATCTGAGAGTCAAATCTGCTATGTCCTCGATTTGTTCCTTGTAAACACAAGAACGCCAAATCATCTGAGTTTTATTTGAGAACATCTGAGATTCAAATCTGCTATGTCCTCGATTTGTTCCTTGTAAACACAAGAACACCAAATCATCTGAGTTTTATTTGAGAACATCTGAGAGTCAAATCTGCTATGTCCTCGATTTGTTCCTTGTAAACACAAGAATGCCAAATCATCTTGGATCTTGCTTCAGTATAAACATATGAAGGTTAGCTCTGCTTATGTGTCTGGGAACATCTGAGAGTCAAATCTGCTATGTCCTTGATTTGTTCCTTGTAAACACAAGAATGCCACATCATCTTGGATCTGCTTCAGTATAAATATCTGAAGGTTAGATCTGTTATGCGTCTGTTCTCTGTTAAAATGGAGATGTCAAATTTTGATTTGTTCTCTGACAATACAGAGACGACAAATCATCTTAGATTTGCTTCATCGTAAACACGTGAAAGCTAAATCAGCTAATGTTTTTGATTTGTTCCTTGTAAGCACAAGGATGTCAAATCATCTTAGGTCTGCTCGAGAACATCTGAGAGTGAAATCTGCTATGTCTTCAATTACCTGTAGAATGATTATGCCTGATGATTAGGATGCTATGCTCGAAGTGAGTATGACCCCTATCCTAGGCGCCACCATTCATTCCTTCATTTGTATTTTCCTTTCTCAAAATTTCATTCTTGCTCAGCCTTTAGGCCTTCCTCCATTGCTACTATCTACTGAGGATATCTGTAAGAATTGAATCATTTGTTTTATCCATTTTCCTTTTGGATTGGAAGGAAGAAATTCCTCGAGTTCCTTCATCCCTTACTTACGTGAATTTCTCGAACAATTGTCCCGTTTTAGTTTCTTGCATTATCTAAAAGTTCCTAAAGTAATGTACGAAACTTCGTTTGTGAAAATATTTTAGTTCATCTATCATTATTTTAATGCAACATAAAAGATGAATAAATCTTCAAGAATAATTGAATTTGAATGAATTGTTAAAAATACAAAGGTAATAAATCTGATAGCATATCTTTGAGAAGAAATAGAATCTAAAGATAGCAAACAGGATAATAGTTAGATGCTCCGGATATCACCGCTTGAGTGTCTATACACCAGTCCCATGAAATCTTTCTTGAGTTCGACATGTGTTTAAAAGACCCAAAGTACTTTGTTGATGCCCCAATGTTCAACGTGCTTCACTTCTTTGTTGAGTCAAATATAGCCAAATTGCTACATGCCCTTCAAAATTTGAGCTGCCCTTTCGGGTTTTCAACTCAAAACCCCTTTGGTCACAAGGCGCCCTTTGCGGGCTTTCACCTTGGCCTCTCCATTTTTATTATTATTTTTTTTGTCAAAAATTCAAGGCGCCCTTTGCGGGTTTTCACCTTGGATTCTCCTCTCCTTTAGACAAAGTACTTTTTGACTGAGTCCGAGTTCATTGGATTGGGTAAGCTCTTCCCATCCATTTCTGTCAAAATCAATGCATCGCCAGAGAAAGCTTTCTTCACAACGTACGGCCCCTCCCAATTCGGCATCCATTTTCCCCTAAAGTATTTTTGAATTGGAATGATCTTTTTCAGCACGAGATCCCCCTCATGGAATTCCCTTGGACGAACCTTTTTATCATAGGCTCGCATCATACGCTTCTGATACATCTGACCATGTCGGATGGCTCTCAACCTCTTTTCTTCAATCAAGTTTAATTGATCATACCGGGATTGAACCCATTCAGCTTTATCCAACCTTATCTCGGTCAAAATACGGAGAAAAGGTATTTCTACTTCAATAGGCAACACTGCTTCCATCCCATAAACTAATGAGAATGGAGTTGCCCCAGTAGAGGTTCTGACAGATGTTCGATATGCCAGGAGTGCAAATGGTAGCTTCTCATGCCAATCTGTATAAGTCTCAGTCATCTTTCCCACTATTTTCTTAATGTTCTTGTTGACGGCCTCCACTGCCCCTTTCATTTTTGGACAATAGGGAGAAGAATTGTGATGCTTGATCTTGAACTGGTCGCAAATCTCTGCTATCATTTTGTTGTTCAAATTCAATGCATTGTCAGATATGATCCTCTCAGGCATTCCATACCGACAAATAATCTTCTTATTCAAAAATTGACTTATAGCTGACTTAGTAACATTTGTGTAAGAAGCAGCCTCTACCTATTTTGTAAAGTAGTCAATCACCACGAAGATAAACTAATGTCCATCTGAAGCTTTCGGCGATATTGGTCCGATGACATCCATGCCCCACATGGAAAAGGGCCATAGAGAAGTCATGACATGTAAAGGTGCGAGTGGTACATGAATTTTGTCCCCATAAATCTGACACTTATGGCATTTTTTGGCATAATTGATACAGTCTCCTTCCATGGTGGCCCAATACTAACCAAACCTAATGATTTGTCTGGCCATCATGAACCCATTTGCATGCGTCCCACATACACCTTCATGAACTTCTTCTAAAATCAGCTTAGCCTCCACAACATCAACACATCTCAAAAGTACTTGGTATTTCCTTCTCTTGTACAGAACATCCCCGTCCAAGGCATATTCACAAGCTAACCTTTTCAAAGTTCGTTTGTCATTTTCGGTTGCCTGCTCTGGATATTTACGCTCTCTTACATATCGCAATATATCCTGATACCAAGGATTATCATCCTTTTCTTCCTCTTCAAGGTTACAACAGCTAGCTGGAGCTTCATAGACATTCATTTGAATTGGTCTTATCTCTTCCTATTTATTTGCTTTAATCATTAAGGCCAAGGTTGCTAGAGCATCTTCCATCTGATTTTCATCTCGTGGGAGATAATTAAATGTGATATCATCAAACTCCTCAAGTAACCTCAAAACTACCTTTCGATAATTGATCAATTTAGGGTCCCTTGTCTCCCATTCACCTCTAAGCTGGTAAATTACCAACGCCGAATCTCCATATACTTCTAGGGTTTTTATACCTTGCCCTATGGCTGCTTGAAGTCCCATGATGCATGCTTCATACTCAGCCATATTATTCGTGCAATCAAAGTCCAACTTGCACGTGAATAGGTAGTGATCACCATTAGGGGATACCAAGAATGCCCCAATTCCATTCCCAACTGCATTAGAAGCCCCATCAAAATTAAGCTTCCACGGAGAATCTTCGGTCATTGCTATACACATTAATTCCTCATTTGGAAAATCAAAGTTCAATGGCTCATAATCCTCTAGAGCTCTACTAGCCAAGAAATCAGCTGCCGCACTTCCTTTTATAGCCTTCTGACTTACATAGACTATATCAACTCTGAAAGCAAAATTTGCCATCTCGCCATTCTCCCATTTAGAGCTGCTAACTCCATCATGTACTTCAATGGATCTAGCTTGGAGATGAGCCAAGTGGTATGGTATAGCATGTACTGTCCTAATCTCTGAGTGGTCAAAATTAGCGCGCAACACAACTTTTCAATTGGTGAATATCTCATTTCAAAGTTAGTGAATTTTTTACTGAGATAATAAATTGCCTTCTCCTTTTTCCCCGACTCGTCATGTTGACCAAGCACACATCCCATAGAATTATTGAACACTGACAAGTACAGTATTAATGGTTTATTTGGACAAGGTGGAGATAACACTGGAGCATTCAACAAATACTGTTTGACCTTCTCAAAAGCATTCTGGCATTCTTCATCCCAAGTACCTTGACTGTGCTTTCTGAGGAGGCGAGAGATAGGATCACATTTCTCGGTCAATTGTGAAATAAACCGAGCGACGTAATTCAACCTTCCTAGGAATCCTCGAACTTCCTTCTGAGTACGTGGCGGAGGCAACTCTCGTATGGCTCTAACCTTGTCTGAGTCAACTTCAATTCCTTTTTCACTAGCTACAAAGCCTAATAACTTTCCCGATCTTGCTCCAAAGGTGCACTTTGCTGGATTGAGCTTCAATTGAAACTTTCTCAACCTTAAGAACAATCTTCTTAAGACCTCAATGTGTTATTTTTTTGTTCGCGACTTGGCGATCATATCATCAACGTATACCTCAATATCCTTATGCATCATATCATGGAACAAGTTTACCATGGCTTGTTGGTATATTGCCCCTGCGTTCTTCAGTCCAAATGGCATTACTTTGTAACAAAAGGTGCCCCACAATGTTATGAAAGTAGTTTTATCCATATCCTCTGGATGCATCTTTATCTGATTGTATCCTGAGAAGCCATCCATGAAAGAGAACAACAAATATCCTGCTATGTTGTCTACTAAAGTGTCAATGTGTGGCAAAGGAAAATTATCCTTTGGGCTTACTTTGTTTAGATCTCTGTAATCAACACACATTCGTACCTTCCTGTCCTTCTTAGGAATAGGCACAATGTTAGCTACCCACTCGGAGTACTTCACTTCTTGCAAGAATCCTGCATCAAATTACTTCTTGACTTCATCCTTTATTTTCAGAACAATATCTGGCAGCATTCTCCGCAACTTCTATTGGACTGGTTTGCAATCTTGTCTTATAGGAAGACGATGTACTACAATGTCGGTACTCAATCTGGGCATATCCTGATAAGACCATGTAAAAATATCCTTGAATTCCTGAAGCAATTCAATCAAGCCACGCCTTGTGTCCTTGGTGATCAATGTTCCAATTTTCACTTCCTTCCCTTCCTCTAGGGTTATATTCTCTATTGCCTCTTTCTCATGTAGCATGATTTGTTTCTCCTCCTGTTTTACCATTCTTAACAGATCGAGAGACACGTCACCATCTTGAACATCTTCAAAATCTTGAGGTTCCTCTAAACACATGTCTTGCTCGCAAAAGAAATTAGGAGCAGTAGTATCAATGCTCATATCATTGATATCTAGAGACCTGTGAGGGGAATGAAAGAATATACAAAGAATGAATGAATCTAGGAATGATCACTTATGTGCTATGAATAAAAGAATAAGAATTGCTAGAATTTAAAGGAATATTGGTTGATAAAAAAGTGAAACAATACTCATTTAAATTGATAAAAGTTATGTTTTATTTAAATAATAATAGATGAACATAAGCCTATTTTCACAAATGTAATCTTACTACTCCTAGGCTTTAGAGTAATAGACATGTTTTGAGAATTACTCTGAAAAATTCCTAAATACTACGGGAAGGTCCTCCGCAGTCCAATTGTTCAGAGAGCTCCCCGATTCGTAAGGGCGAATACCCTCAAGGTTTTCCTGCTCCAACCTCTCATTATGTACAGTGTTGATCTGACAACTTTCTTCCATCAATAATCCTCCTGACTTAAAGGATTTAGATATAGGTGGGAATATCATTGGTTCCCACTCCACTTCTCCTCCGTTCAAACGCTCCTTCCTTCTTGCTTGGCGCTTCTCAATCTCCTGCCTCTTGTGTTTATCGTCTGGCTTAAAACCCAAACCAAAGCAATCTTTTTTCTCCATCAGTTTTGGGACTTGAATCCCTCCTTGCAACTATTTTCCTAGTCCTTTTCCCGGTGATGATCCCTTTCCAATCATCATTTGCAGTGCCATCCTTGTAGCTCCAGTCATTTTGGGTACTGGCACCTCACTTCCTTGCAGAATGAAGGTTGCGTTGATAATTTCTATGGAGTGAAAAGAACACTCAATAGACTCTTCATTTGCCTCGACATAAGGGGCCTTACTAGTGACTGTTGCTATGATGTCCTCCTCCGTATTGATGGTTATTAGCCGTCCATCTGTCACTAGTTTCAATTTTTGGTGCAATGAGGAGGGCACCGCTCCTGCCGAGTGTATCCAGGGCCTCCCTAATAAGCAATTATAGGAGGGTTTAATATCCATCACTAGGAAATCGACTTCATATGTATTTGGGCCGATTTTTAAGGGGATGTCAATTTGCCCCATCACCTTCCTTTCGGTTCCATCGAAGGCTCTTACCACATTGTGGCATGTTTTCATATGCGAGCTGTCAATGGGTAGTCGGTTCAATGTGGATAATGGAAGGGTGTTCAAAGCAGACCCATTATCAACAAGTACACTTGGAAGCGTGTATCCCTTGCATCGAGTAGTAATGTGCAAGGCCTTAGTTGATCCTATGCCCCCAGGTGGAATTTCATCATCATTGAATTAGATGAAATTATCAGCACTGATGTTATTTACCAACCGGTCCAACTTATTGACAGATATATCGTAAGTGACATATGTCTCGTTGAGTACCTTCAATAATGCATCCCGATGCACTTCGAAACTCAGAAGTAAGGCTAAAACTGATATGCGCGCTGGTTGCTTACGCAACTGCTCTACCACACTGTACTCACTATGCTTAAGGAACTTTAGAAATTCCTTAGCCTCCTCCTTCCTTACCGGCTCATTGATGGGTACTTCAGTTTTTTTCTCCTTCTTAATCTCAACATCCTTTGTTTTGGTGGGCTCCATTCTAATGCTCCCCCGTCATAATGCTTCCTACTTCGTGTATGGGAACCTTCGTCTTGCGTGCCTTTAGACGTACTAGCTACACTTTCTCCCTAAGGAATTGTTATACTGCAGTCATAGCTCCATGGCACCCTTTTGTCATCCTTATAGGAGAAAGGAGTGGGTTTATGTATAATGACTTTGGGCACTGCTGGCGTTCCTACTTCATTATTTCCTAGAAAGGAAATAATAATTCTCAGTCGACTGGTTCCTTGTTGTTCATCTTCCAGCGCATTTATTTCTTTTTTATAAGAGCTACCTTCAAAAATTTGTAGCTCTTTATTATCAATAAAGCCTTGCACCAAGGCTTTGAATTCTTCACAATCTTAGGTCTCATGACCCTCTTTCCCATGGAACTCACAGTTGTTTCCCGTTCCTTCACTTTCTTTTTTAGAGGTTATCATCCCTCTCTTCGCCATCTCTTTCCAGATTTCCCTTAAAGGTATCCTCACCTCAGCAACATTTTCCTTCCCCCCTTTTCCACCAGCTTCAATAATGGCATTCACTCCTTGATTGTCATGGTTCGGCAAAGGGTTCTCAGTATTTGGGGTACTCTCAAATTTCAAAACCCCATTCTTGATCAACCTCTGTACGGCTTTCTTGAATCCAGTACAATTCTCAATTGAGTGCCCCGATATTCAAGCATGATACTCACATCTGGCATTTGCATCATACCATTTAGGATATGGAGGCTGTAATGGTTTCAAATGGAAAGGGGATATAGCATGCGCATCATATAAGTTTTGATAGAGCTCCCGATACGTCACAGGTATAGGTGTAAATTGCATCCTCTCATGCCTGGTGCTGGATTCCTGCTTTTAAGAGCCCTGTTGCCCAACTGTGGCTACTTTGGGCTGGCTAACCGTGATTGCTTTCGAATTGAAGCTGCTTGCGTTGTTCAACTCATTGTCTTTTCTTCTTGGGGCCGATCTTTTGGCTACTTCCCCCTCAATTTTACCACCCTTTATGGCGTTCTCAATCATCTCCCCTGCCATAACTATATCCGCGAAACTTTTCGTGGTGCTTCTAATCATGTGAATGATGAACGGTGCTTTCAAAGTGTTGATAAATAACATGGTGGTCTCCTTTTCTAACAGTGGTGGTTGTACTTGCATTGCCACCTCCCTCCATCGTTGTGCATATTGCCTAAAACTTTCATTAGGCTTTTTCTCCATATTCTGAAGTGCGATCCTGTCTGGCGTCATATCAGTCACATGGTTGTACTGTTGCATGAAGGCTTGTTCAAGATCCCTCCACGAATTTATTCTGGCCCGGCTCAACTGATTGTACCACCTGGCTGCTGCTCCCACTAAATTATCTTGAAAACAGTGGATCAACAGCTGATCATTGTGTACATACCCCGTCATCCTTCTGCAGAACATTGTGATGTGGGCCTCCGGGCAAGTAGTACCTTTGTACTTCTCAAACTCCAGCATTTTGAATTTGTGAGGCAGCACTAGGTTTGGGACTAGACTTAAATTTTTGGCATCAATCCCATGATGATTGCCAGTGCCTTCCAAAGCCTTAAACTTTTCTTCTAGCCATCTGCAGCGTTCATCCAACTACCTTGTAGCTTCAGCTTTCAAATCCTCTTTTTTCACCATATCTAAATCAGGAACGAGAGGATTAGTAGGATTGTCACCCAAATTAAATCTTGCACCAGCCTGGAAATTCATATGGATACCAGCATCAATCGGCCCATGTTGAGGCCTCACCATGACAGATGGCCTTCTAAGAGGTGCCTCAATTTGCAATGGCAGATGAGGCAGACCCGGAGGAGGACCCTCATTTTCCTCTTCAATGATGGCCATAGGAGCTTTTCCTTTATCAGTGGCCCTCAGTAACTAAGCCATTTCGGCCATCATGTTCCTCTGAGCTTCCAAAATTTGCTTCCTTATATCATTCTGCATTTTGGCCAATTGCTCTTGCAACTGGTCTTGCATATCCTTTTGTAACTGCTCAAACCTTTGATCCATGTTCTTAGTTTTAGTGCGAGTGCGGTAAGGATGTGTGATTTCCAGATTTTCTTTTCTACCTCTATAAAGAAACTTTAACTAATCAGGGTCTTTTTACAACCTTGAATGCATATGATATGATGTAATGCAAATGCATGAATGCAACAAAGGCATCAATTTTGATTCAATCTCATTTAGAAAACTTTATTTAGAAAAAGAATATCTTTACATATAAATGGATTACAAGTACACTTTCGCCCTAATGCCCAAAGTTTTAACTCTATCTAATAAAATGGCTAACTCTCGTCCTATATCTGACGACGACCCACACATCAGACTCAATACATCGGCTCGTACTGCCAAGTCCTGCACATATTCAGTAACCTCTCGAATCTGGGCTATGGCTTCTCCCATAACATGATCTCTTTCTCTGATCTGCCCTCTAAACTGATGAAGCTTTCCCTTTAGATAATCTTCTTGTGCCTCGAGTTGCTCGATCCGAAGTTTACCCTCATGCAATGCTACTTCCAAATTGTCAACTTTACTTTTAAGTTCTTTTAACTCGACCGTAGAATCATGGCTACGATGCCAACGAAGGGATCTTCCAAGCTCAGTTACTTTGGACTTCAACCCCTTATTCTCTTCCTCTAATGCCAAATTCTGCGAGTGCATCTCCTGAACTTTCTCTCCCAATACTCAGCTCTAGTTCTTCCTTCTTGGACCTTTTTCTGTAACTGATCTGAAGACCCTCCTACTTTCGCCCTCTTCAAGGATACTCGCACCTTTTTGTAATGCTCTTTGAAATCATCTCGATCTTCCTCAATCTTTTTTTTTTCTTTTCTTTCTTTCTCGACCTCCATTTTTTAGACATCAACATCTAAAATCAAGTACATCTTTTCTTCTTCGAGCTTTGCTATCCTCTTCTTGAGATCCAAATTCTTTCTCTCAAATTCTTGCTTCACAATTTCTAACTCTAAGGGCATCACCTGCAAGTATTCCTTCATCGGTCGAGCTTCTTCCACACTTGGCTTAGGGATGTTATCGTTAATCCTTCTGCCTCTCCATTCAACATACTCTGGAGTCGTAGCAGGGCTAATAGCTACTCCTTTCAGCCTACACGTCTTGTTCCAAGCACTAGAGATCTCACCGACCCTTTTCTTGTAGTCGGCTTCTCTATACACGAACTCACTTTGAGCCAGCCATGAGTTGCTGGCACGAACTGCCTTAAACCAAATTGCCTCAACACAAGCAAGGGGGCATAACCAATGGCACCCCAAATTCCCAATAGAGGGACCCAATCGAAACTGCCGCATCGATAAAGAATCTCACCAGGAATCATCCATAGAGCTCGCCACTCAACATCTTTCTACTGAAGATTCTGAAGTAGTGCTATCCAATTCTCCTCTGGAACATCAACTCTCCTAGTTGAAGTGACTATGTCCTTCAGCGGTGAATAATCCTCGAAGAAAACACAATAAATGACCCTATCTATCAATCGAAAATGGCTATAGAACCAAGGTAGAAGTAACTGGGCACAATCAACAAACCTGCCTACACCAGCCTTCCTACATGTGCCTAAGGATCTGAATGTCTTCGCCAAAATTGCAGGGAAGGAAGTGACCCTCTTACCGAGTCAATGGAAAAGATCCGTGGTTGCCTCATCCACATATCCTAAAGCCCTAGGGAATACTATCAATCCATACAAACTTAAGGCAAAAACATCTACCTTCTTCGTTTCATCAGGGTGTGTCAAAATCAGACCCTTCAAAGCGTCCCACGAAATGCACTTGCACTCACCCTTCTCTTTAATTCTGGCAGTGATCCACTGCTCGCTTATCCCCATAATAATCATCAATTTCTTCCAAAAGGTAGGGACATTAGCAGCTCGAGAATAGATCCTATCAATCTGAAATTTGGGACAACGAAGTAAGGCAGTGTACTCCTCCACGGTAGGTACCAAATCTACTTCCCCAAAAGTGAAACAACTATATGTCAGATTCCAAAACTGGGCAAGGGCTCGGAACAAGCGCTCATCTACCTGAACATCGAGTAAGTAAGGTAAATCTCCAAAATTACCATAGAATAACTGCTTGGTCTCATTGCCCCACTGATCCCAAATTTCCTTAAGCTCCTAGAGGTTATTCTGCGTGACACTAATACGAGTATATCCCGATAGCTCTGACATATATCCCGCAGCTATACTATCTCCCTTTTCTAATTGAGTTTGCTCAGACCATCTATGGACGTTGGCGTTGCCCTCCACTCTATCAAGAAGTCTGTTCTCCATAACAAAACTCTCTAACTTAGAAACTGATCGTGAATCGATACCTTTTGTAAATGCAAAATGCCATGCACAAAAGAAAAGAAATAGTCAGTATCACATGATATCAATAAATCTCAATAATGATTTATAAGGGTAACTTCTAAAGTTTAACTCTATCTAAGTTGGGCTCTTACGGTTTTTGTCTATATGAGGTTGGTTCTAAAGTTTGAGGTACCTGAACCAGCAGATTCCTCGATCCTCACCCATTATAGGCTCATTTGAATCGAGTTCAGTTCAGGGGAATACATTTCCCTATGACTACACGGAGATGAAAATCTCATGAAACCATAGGTACAGATGTATCCCGAAAGTGATCCACTATCCTGCACAGAGGCGAAAACCTCATAAAGGCGTAGCTTCTCACTCCCACTTAAGGGTGTGACCACAACGGTCATGCAAATGCAATGCGTATTAGAATATATTAACACATGCAATAACACAAACACATGAAATGCAAAGAGGATTAAATTTTAAAATTTTTAATTTCTGACATTAAGGCAAGAGACAATCAATTACATGGCTTGACTCTCTTACAGGTCCCCAGCGGAGTCGCCAAGCTGGCGAGACCATTTTTAAATCGAGTTTTGGAAAATAGGAATCGACTTTAAGAAAAACGAAAATGGGAGCCGCCACCAATCTTTTTAGGTGTGATTGGATCACCTTATAAAATGTTTTGTTTTAAAACATTAATTTTGGTCTACGAAAGTCGAGAAAATGAATTCGGGAGTCGGTTACGTACGAGGAAGGGTTAGCACCCTCGTAACGCCCAAAAATTGGTACCTAATTGATTATCAAGTGTCTTTAATGTTGGAAATTTGAGAGTTTAAGATGCAATCCTCTTTAAATTGTTTTTGATTTTGAAAACTGGAGCTTACCCATATCAAAATATTGACACTGAGTTAGCCTTTTGGTAATCCCTATCTCGAAACCACAAAACGCCACATCCAGTAAGTTAGGACATATTGCTTAGAAATTCCAAGAAAGTTGCTTACATTTAAACAAAACCTTTAAAAAAACTTAGAAGGGTACTTGATTATTCGAACTCAACGAGAAAAGTCGCAACCCAATAAGTTAGGGCACTATTTTCTCGAAATTTCCAAACATCAAGCATTGCCTTTATATTTTTTGAAAACTTTGGAGCCCCTTTTTTAAAAAAATGATATGTGGGGAATTGTATTACATTATAAATCATAAATAGTAACATATTATTGTAGTAGGTAAATAATACATGCATTTAAACAAAGTAATGGTAATAATAATATAAAAATCGTGCATTAGATTCATACATATAAATATAATATATATAACAAATATTAATAATATACATACAAAGATATATATAGCATGTATTGAGAAAGAATAAACATACAAACATACGAAATAATAATTAAATAATGCATGATATACAAAAAAGGTAATACAATATTAATGTACATATTCATGAAATGTAATAATATGTATAAAAATAACATATGATATATGCAATATATATAAAAAAATGAAGCGAGTTATTATTAACAAAATATACATAGATTACAAATAAAGAACTAAAAATTTAAAAAAATAATTTTAAAATAGTATTTGCTATATAATATATAGAATATAATAACAAAGTATTTATAATAATTATATGTAAAATATATTGGGTTTTAAAAAATATATAAATAAAAGTATGTAAAAGAATATAAAAATATCATTTAAAATAAAATAATAATAATTTGAGAAAAATAATATATAATAAATAATAATAATTCATATAATAAAAAATAATACTTATAATAAAATAATCTTATAATGTATAATATAAAAATAAAACAAATAACAATATATAAAAAATATATATATAGAATAATAAAAATAAATATAGGACTAAATTTAAAGCTTAGTAAAATTACGGGGCAAATTTAAAAGGAATAAAACTGAATTAAGGTCCTAATTAAATCGCGTGTAAAACAGAAAGGACTCATTGGGTAAATTGCCCTATTCCCAAAACGACTGCGTTTGAATCTTGGACTTAAAACAGCTACTGTAGGGACTAAATAAGAATTGAGACAAATCAATAGGGCCAAATCATAAATAAAATAAAGTTTAATTGTAAACACAAAAAGGAGTAGAAGGACCGATTGGGCAATTAACCCAATTCTAAAAATGCGCGGATCCTCCCCACATAGTCGGGTCAACACGCAGATCCTGGGGGTCTAAAACGCTGTCATTTTGTCAAGGCTATATAAGCCAACTCCTTAGCTTTAAAATCATTTGAAACCCGATTTTTTTTAAAAAAAACTTAAGAATTCTCTGAAAGAGAGAGAGAGGAGGGAGCTCCAGGCTCTGGCCTCCGTTAGCCACGCTTCGGTCACGCGCCCATGCGCCGCCCTAAGGATCACCGTATACGGTGGCCAGGGTTTGAAAAAAGGCCTCCGTTTTCTCGTCATCCGTCAGGTAACCCCTTTTCTTTTATTTCTTGTAATATATATATTAAAAATATTCACCTTTGTACTCAATTGGTTACTGGTACTGTAAGTTGATAATACTGTGCTCTGTTGAATCTGTATGTATATTTCTCTTTCTGGAAAATCGTGTATGTTACAAAATCAGAAAAATATGGGTTTTTATAACCCTTTGTAAGTGATTTACAATCTGGGAAAGAAATGTTTTGATTTCTTTACATATTTTGCCCCTGTTTTCTATTGTTGTTTCCTCTTTTGTTCACAGGTAGTCTACGGGAATCTCGCTCGATCACTAATGTCTGTGTGCTGATGGAGCCAATGCCGGATTCTGGCATATCTTGCGCGTTGATGGTGGCGCGATGTATCACGGCGTGCTTGGTGGCAATGATTGAGATGAAAGGCCACGTCGTTTGAAGTGCCCAAAAGCTTCTAGAAACTTCTTACGGCACGAGGAGAGGGCTAGGTTTTCTAACCCTAGCCGAATGCTTCTAATTGTTGGGCCTCTAAGAGTTTGAGTTGATTGGGCCATTTTAGTTCTGGGCTAGGTAGTTTAACTGGGTCTTGTGTATCTGGGGTAGGGTGTAAACGGGTTTAGTTGAATTGTCTTGGTTTTGGGCCTACGGTTTGGGCTTTGTAACCTGGACTGTTTAAATAAATAAACATTTATTTATTATTTTTAATTTTGATTTTCGGCCCAGATGAATTTGGGCTCTTACATATTATATTATTAAATATCACATTTTTATAAGCTCATTCTATGTATCAATTGTTTATATTATACATATACTTTTTTTAAAAAACTTATATTTTTGTATTGGCTTTTACTTTAAAATTAATGTATTATTGTTATGATATATATTTTTATTTTAGACTTTTATAATTTATTCTTAAATGCATTTTTTTTATATATGTGTGTCTAATTGTATATCATGCATCATTCATATGTTTAAATACATGTTGAATTACATGTTTATAAATTTTTACCTATTCTTCCTAAATATATATTGCGTTTTATGAATATTTTTTTCTTTTCTTGTTTAAAATTTGTCATGTTTTATATGATGGTTAGTGTATGATATTTATTCTATTGTGATTTTATTTACTTATTATTATAGTATGATATCTCGTATATTATATTAATATGCTCCTTCATGCATCGGTTTTAAAAAAAAAAAACAAGACTTCAAAGTTTTTTTAAAAAAATAATGCTTGGTGTTTGGAAATTTTGAGAAAAGTAGTGCCCTAACTTATTGGGTTGCTACTTTTCACGTTGAGTTCGAATAATCAAGTACCCTTCTAAGTTTTCTAAAGGTTTTCAAAATGCGAGCAACTGTCTTGGAATTTCAAAGCAATATGTCCTAACTTACTGGATGTGGCGTTTTGCTGTTTCGAGATAGGGATTTCCAAAAGGCTAACTTAGTGTCAATATTTTGATACGAGTGAGCTCCAATTTACAAAATCAAAAATATTTTAAAGAAGATTGCATCTTAAAATTTCTAATTTCCGACCTTAAACACATTTGATAATCAATTAGGTACCAATTTTTGGGCGTTACGAGGGTGCTAACCCTTCCTCGTACGTAACCCGACTCCCGAACCCGTTCTTTTAATTTCGTAGACCAAAACTGATGATTTTAAAACAAAAATGTTTTAAAGGTGATCCAATCACACTTAAAAAGATTGGTGGCGACTCCCGTTTTTTTCGTTTTTAAAGCCGATCCCCATTTTCCAAAACCCGATTAAAAATGGTTTGACACTATTTACGTTAATAAAGTGTTAGGACACGAGCAATTCAGTCCCTCTCAAATTAAAATAGGGTAATCTAGTCCCCATATTATTCAAATGTGTGGAAAGAGGGATAATTGAATAGGGGGTTAACTCCTCTCGTTTGTAAAAAAAATTAAATGGTTCAGAGAAAAACAAGATAGGTGAAAATGTGAAAAAATATGCATCAACACAATATAATCATCAGTTGGTGGAGTTTAATAAATTAAAAAAACATAAATAATTCAAACAACTTTATATCAAATAATAAAGTTTATAAACATTCAAACATATGTAATTAATGGTTTTCAGTAATTTTGCAATGTCAGTAACCTCGAATTTCGATAGAAAATATATTTTGCAAATTTTAAATAAAAAAATTTGTACCACTTCGCCAACTGAGCCAAGTGTCAAATCCACTAGGTAGGTGGCTTACCTATTAGGGTTTTATTGTATACAAGGTGAAATATGGGCACTTGGGCGGCATTTGTTCTTCCCTAATTGGTTTTGAATTTTCAATATAAAAAAAGGACAGAAAAATTCAGAAAATAAAATAAACAATCCCTATAGGGTTTGGATTTTAGGTTATAAGGGTTTGATTTTTTTAAGCATTTCATTACACTGAAAACAAAAGCAAGTCTTGCTTAGTCTTGGTAGTTCATGTCATCATCATTAAGACGTGCTTTCTAAAGGCCAGGAGTAAAATTCTAAAAACCAACAATTCCTTCTCTTATAAAAACCCTGTGGTCTATCTTTTCTATAAAACAAAGGAAAAAAAAAGTTTATATTGAAATCCATATACGATAGAATTGATTTAAAATATATATTACTTTCAATTGTCGAGTAAATTAAAATAACTCTGAAAGTTCTTTTATGTACGCAAATATTTTAAGATACGATAGAGTTTATGAAAATTCATGAAAGAGGTTTATGATTTTGGAGCGAAAGTAGATAGGTCCTCTCTGGAAAATTTTTGAAGAAACAAATGTGGGAAACTTTTTCTAAAAAGCTACTACTATCGACACGGAATTTCTAACACTTCAAGTTTAATGATAGGTTTAATTATTGCAATAATATAATCTCCGCAGACTTCCTTAACATGCAATATTTACTTGTTAAAATATTATTAAAAATACAATTTTCCTTGTGACAAAACCCACATTCCTATTCCATTAACAATATGGACAACAAGACATAAAAGCTAAAGAAACAATACAAGCCTTTAATTTGGAATTTAAATGGTGGACGGCCCAAAAGTGGTTTTAAAATGAAACTTCCATGCCAACTAACGAGTTGGAATTATTATCTCGACCGTAGTTGAAAAGGAATTAGTTGCACCTGCAAAACTGTAACTTTTAAACAAAATGATGATGATGCCTTTACCACGATTAAATTTCCTAACCAATTTTAAATTCATATCTAATTGTAACAAACTTTTAATACACGCATATATATAAATGCATGCATGATTACAATTGCATTACCCTCAATTCTTCCTGCTCTTTCCTAATATCTAGATATCGTGAATATGGATTTGAAATGCATATTCAGCCTAGCAATCCTTGTTTCCTAGATATTGCTTTCTTCGACGCAAAATGTGAACGTTGTGATTCAAGGAGCAACATCAATTGCTGAAACAGATGATAACTTTGTATGCGTTACATTGGATTGGTGGCCTACTGAAAAGTGCAACTACAAACAATGTCCTTGGGGAAAGGCTGGACTTTTAAATTTGGTAAGAATAATTTATTTTGTGTGTATGAAAAATGTCTCTTACATAATTTTTGAACTTTCTTGTACTTTATGTTTTTCATAGGATTTGAAAAAGAAGGGTCTGATAAATGCAATAAAAGGTGAGTTCTACATATATAATATTACATGTCTCTATCATTAATTCATCCATGGTAGTCCATACCCTAAGAATCAAAAAAGAGATTGCAAATATTGCGATTCGAGTACTATTAAAAGCCACCTCATAAGAGTGGTTGTGTGAACGAGTTGGACTAAACTTGGTTCAAAGCTGGTAAGAACAATTTCAGACTAATTTTTAAAACTGCTTTCAGCATTTAATCCTTTAAGAATCAAAGTTGGTGGGTCGTTGCAAGATCAAGTGGTGTACGGAGTTGGAGGAGTTACGAATTGCCCCAATTTCATGAAAAATGAAGATAGTTTATTTGGATTCTCTCAAGGCTGCCTTCCCATCGAAAGATGGGACGAACTCAACAAATTTTTCAATCAAACTGGGTTGGTATTTCTATTTACTCAGAAAAATAATTAAACATTCCCGTTTTTTCTTAGTAAAGACATTGACTTTATTGATATGACATTTTGAAGAGTAAAGATTACATTTGGGTTGAATGCTCTTCTCGGAAGAAATCAGTCACAAACCGAAAAGGGTCTTTGGGTTGGCGATTGGCAATCGCAAAATGTAAGGGATTTCATGAAGTGTACTATTTCCAGGGGATATAAAGTTGATTCTTATGAATTTGGTAACTAAATTTGTTTTCCCGAAGCTCTGCATGAGATTATTTTTCATTATTTTTTTTGAAATGTATTTTAATCAATTTATTATTTTAGGAAATCAACTCTCTGGAGCTGGGATGGGTGCAAGCGTTGAGGCTGAACAATATGGAAAAGACATAGTAGTACTTAAGAAGCTAGTGAAAGAATTATACCCAGATCCTAAAACTCAACCAAAGGTTTTAGGTCCTAGTGGCTATTATGATGAGAAATGGTTTAATTCCTTCCTAGAAGTTTCAGGACATGATGTTGTTGATGGAGTTACACACCATATCTATAATGTTGGACCTGGTATCCAAATATGTCTCAATTCAGTGTTCATTGAAGAGCTTTTAGAGGCTTACTTATTACTAGTAGGGTCAGTTTCTTAATTCGATGGATGCATATGCAGGTGATGATCCAAACATGATTACCAAGATTCAAGATCCATCTTACTTAAATCAAGTTGCCCGAACCTATAAAGGTGTTTTGAATATTTTCAACAAGTTTAAACCGCAGACGGGAGCTTGGGTTTCTGAATCTGGAGGGGCTCTTCACGGTGGTGCTAAAGATTTGTCCCCAACCTTTGCTTATGGGTTTTGGTAATATTTTTCTCTCCTTTTCTTCTACCTCTACCTTTTCTTTGTGTATAATAAAACACGCGGTTGAACTTTTCTCCCTTTACAGGTATCTTGATCAATTGGGAATGGCTTCAACCTACAATCACAAGGTCTTCTGCAGGCAAACTCTAATCGGTGGAAATTATGCTTTACTTAATACTACAACATCTATTCCCAATCCAGATTACTATGGGTCCGTATCTTCACACAGATAGTGTGAGCCTTGTCCTTGCTTTTTTTCCCTATAGCAACCAACATAATTCATCTTATTAATTTGTTTCATTTCTAGTGCACTTCTATGGCACCGGCTTATGGGAAGTACTGTACTTTCCGTAACTCAAGAGCCTAACCCAAATTTGCGTGTATATGCTCATTGTGCGAAGAAAAAGGTAAGCCAACTCTGATAGAGTGAAATTTTCATTTTCCAAATTATTTATTTTTATTAAATGTTATCAGCATAATTTTCTCTCTTGTAGCCTGGGATTTCTATCATTTTTATTAACTTGTCGAAAGATAGCTCGTTCAATGTCACCCTTTCAAATTACGACCATCAAAGTCGTAATTTGAGATCCACGGATGTTGCACAGCCTAATTTTGAATTTAGAGGTTCCAAGGATAGAGAGGAGTATCATTTGGCTGCGCTAGCTGGAAATATACAAGGTCAAATCGTGCTTCTGAATGACGTTCCAATGGTTCCAACAAAAACATTCGGCATTCCGGCAATGGAGCCAAAGCTTGACAATGCTTCCACGCCCATCTCTATTGCAGCTCATTCCATAGTCTATGTAACCATCAGAGACTTTCAAGCCCCTTCCTGTGCTTAAATTACATCATTACTTTATCTAAAATGTAATACCTTTAAACCCTGCTTGAACTTTTACAATGTGATAAGAGTTTCTAACTTATTTTTCCAATTGTTACTATTGTTATTAGTTATGTATGAACATTTAGATTTTAGTTTCCTTCAATTTTTCTGCCTTTATCTCAATTCATTTCTTACTATATTTTGCATGGACAAAAAAATCCAACGGAAACAAATTCGCTTTTATATTAGATTCGGCATGTTTCCAATGTTTTTTTTCCCATCTACTTTTTTTCCCAACGTCTTTGGTCACAAGTTGCCTAGTGCAATTTCAAATTTAAAAATAGTGTCCTACATGTTTTAATGATAAAGGTGAACACAATAAAATGTAATATAATTAATTGAAACTCATTTATTTACCTTAGAAATACTTTTTTTTCCAAATATTACAACATACCAAAAAATAAGAATTAAATGAACGCTATTGGAAGAAAATTGTAATAGCTCAAATTTGACCGGGCTTAAATAAACCAAATAAATAAATAATTATTTATTTATTTAACAGTTCATAAAGCCCAGATTACAAAGCCCAAACAGTAGGCCCAAATACAAAAGACCTTACCCAGTTACAATACCCAACAGGCCCAAACCTAAACTAGACCCAAACAACTAAGCCCAAAACCTAAAATTTCCAGCTAGGGTTTCCAATCCTAGCTCTGCCCCCTCGCGCCGCAACTGCTTCTAGAAGGTTCGGGGAGCGTCTGTCTAGTTCCCGAATCAAGGCCACCATCAATCACCAAACGTTCTATCTACCCCCATCAACGCCAGTGTTTCCGCGCCTCGAACCGCGCAGATTGAAGCCAAATGAAAGCAGATTAGCGCGCCAGCCTCGCTCGTCATCGGGGCCTAATCATCCGGCCCCCGATTTCCTCGTGAAGATAAATGCAAGATGAAAAAGCAACAAATGAGAAAATGCGACAATAGAAATAAGGAAAGAAATCACAGATTTCTTTCCAAGGCTGTAAATCCTTTACATCAAGCTATAAAAGCCAAATACTTTCATTGTAAAAGCACACGATTTTTTGGGAGAGAAATATACACACGAATTTTCAGAGAAACATTTACAAAGATTCAACAAGAGCATAGTATTTCCAAGTTACGAGAACCAATCGAATACAAAGGTGAATATTTCTTTAATATATATTACAAAAAATAAAAGAAAAAGATTACACGACGAATAACGCGAAAAAGGAGGGTTTTTTTCAAACCCTAGCCACGTGTACGGTGGCCCTCGTAGCGCGCGTGTGGTGCGAATCGAGCGTGGTTAACGGAGGGCTGAGCCCGAGCTCCCTCTCTCTCTCTTTCGAGAGAATTCTTAAGTTTTTTTTTTAAAAATCGGGTTTCAAATGATTTCAAGGCTGAGAAGTTGGCTTATATAGCCTTGACAAAACAATGGCGTTTTAGACCCCCAGGATTCGCGTGTTGACCCGATTACCCGGGGAGGATCCGCGCATTTTTTAGGATTAGGTTAATTGCCAATCGGTCCTTTTACTCCTTTTTGCGTTTACAATTAAAATTTATTTTATTTATGATTTAGCCCTGTTGATTTATCTCAATTCTGGTTTAGTCCCTACAGTAGTTGCTCTAAGTCCAAGATTAAAACGCAGTCGTTTTGGGAATAGGGCAATTTGCCCAATGAGTCCCATCTGTTTTACACTCGATTTAATTAGGACCTTGGTTCAGTTTTATCCTTTTAAATTTGCCCTGTAACTTTACAAAACTTTAAATTTAATCCTATTTTATTACTATATATTTTTATTAATATTTGATTAATGTTAATTTCACTTTTATACATTAAAATTATTAACAATGTTATTTTTATATGTACTACTATTCTATATTATTTTCCTCAAATTGCTATTATTTTTTCATATATATATATTTATTAATTATTTATATATTGTTTTATATGTTATTTTATATCTATTATATTTCTCATACATTTATATTACATTTTATTATATATATATTTTTTATATATGTTATGTATATCACGTATCACTAATTATATTTATAATACTTTTAAAATATAAACCATTATTATTAAATCATGTTTTAACTCACATTATATATACATTTTATTATTAATTATTTATTTACTACATATATTGTTTCGTTCTAAATAAACATTGTTATAAAATCTCTTATATACTTCTAAGCCGATATATTATTATAATTATTATT
Source organism: Gossypium anomalum (assembly GCA_025698475.1). NCBI lineage: Eukaryota > Viridiplantae > Streptophyta > Magnoliopsida > Malvales > Malvaceae > Gossypium > Gossypium anomalum. The sequence continues at coordinate 68,560,093 of CM046964.1, forward strand.
CTTTATTCTTGTTATTATGTATTACAATACATACTATTTTTAATATAATATGTCTTGTTTTAATTGTATGTATATTTTGTTAGCAATTGATTATTTATTTTTAGTTTTTTTAGGTATCATATATGTGTTTTTTTTTATAATTATATACATATTGACATTATATTTATTCTATTTGTATATCATGCATTACTTGATTATATTTGTTCTTATATCGTATATCATTTAAATACTATTTCGTATGCTTATATATCTTGTTTATTCATTTTCAATGCATGCTATATATATATCTTTGTTTTCATTTTTATGTATTATTCTGTATATCATAATATTTAGTTCAAATGCATGCATTATCTACCTAGTATAATAATATATCATTATGATAAAATGCAATCATCTTTTAAAAAGATAAGGCTCCAAAATTTTCAAAAAAATATAAAGGCAATGCTTGGTGTTTGGAAATTTCGAAAAAGTAGTGCCCTAACTTATTGGGTTGCAACTTTTCTCGTTAATTTCGAATAGTCAAGTACCCTTCTAAGTTTTAAAGATTTTCAAAATATAAGTGACTGTCTTGGAACTGCAAAGTGATATGTCCTAACTTACTGGACATAGCATTTTGTTGTTTCGATATAGGGATTTCTAAAAAGACTAACCTATAGTCAATACTTTGGTATAAGTGAACCCTAATTTTCAAAACAAAAAAAATCAAAAATATTAAAAGAGAGTTGCATCTTAAAATTTCTAATTTCTGACATTAAAGACATTTTGATAATCAATTAGGTACCAATTTTTGGGCGTTACGAGGGTGCTAACCCTTCCTCGTATGTAACCGACTCCCGAACCCGTTCTTTTGATTTCGTAGACCAAAACTAACGATTTTAAAACAAAATGTTTTAAAGGTGATCCAATCACACCTAAAAAGATTGGTGGCGACTCCCGTTTTTGTTAAAGTCGATTCCCATTTTCGAAAACTCGATTTTAAAAATGGTCTCGATAGCTTGGCGACTCCGCTGAGGACCAATAAGAGAGCCAAGCCGTGTGATTGATTATCTCTTATCTTAATGTCGGAAATTAAAAATTTTAAAATATAATTCTCTTTGCATTACATATGTTTGAATTATTGCATGTGTTACTATATTCTAATACGCATTGCATTTGCATGACCGTTGTGGTCACACCATTAAGTGGGAGTGAGAAGCTACGCCTTCGTGAGGTTTTCACCTCTGTGTAGGATAGTGGATCACTTTCGGGATACATCCGTACCTATGGTTTCGTGAGATTTTCATCTCCGTGTAGCCATAGGGAAATGTATTCCCCTGAACTGAACTCGATTCAAATGAGCCTATAATGGGTGAGGATCGAGGAATCTGCTGGTTCAGGTACCTCAAACTTTAAAACCAATCTCATATAGAAAAAACCGTAAGATCCCAACTTAGTTAGAGTTAAACCTTAGATATTATCCTATTAAATTATTGTTGAGATTTATAGATATCATGTGATACTGACTATTTCTTTTCTTTTGTTTGCATGACATTTTGCATTTACAAAGGTATCGATTCACGGTCAGTGTCTAAGTTAGAGAGTTTTATTATAGAGAACGGACTTCTTGATAGAGTAGAGGGCAACACCAACGTCCATAAATGGTCTGAGCAAACTCAGTTAGAAAAGGGAGATAGTATAGCTGCGGGACATTTGTCGGAGCTGTCAGGATATACTCATATCAGTGTTACGTAGAATAACCTCCAAGAGCTTAAGGAGATTTGGGATCAATGGGGCAACTAGACTAAACAGTTATTCTATGGTAACTACGGAGACTTACCTTATTTGCTCGATGTTCAAATAGATGAGCGCTTGTTTCGAGCCCTCGCTCAGTTTTGGAATCCAGCGTACAGTTGCTTTAATTTTGGGGAGGTAAACTTGGTGCCTACCGTAGAGGAGTACACTGCCTTGTTACGGTGTCCCAAGTTCCAGGTTGATAGAATCTATTCTCGAGCTGTTAATGCCCCCACCTTTTGGAAGAAATTGATGGCTATTACAGAGATGAACGAGCAGTGGATTACTGCCAGAATTAAAGAGAAGGGCGAGTGCAAGTGAATTTCATGGGATGCTTTGAAGGGTTTGATTTTGACACACCCTGATGAAGCAAAGAGGGTAGATGTTTTTGCTTTAAGTTTGTACGGATTGATGGTGTTCCCTAGGGCTTTGGGATATGTTGATGAGGCAACCACGGATCTTTTCCATAGACTCGATAAGAGGGTCATACGTCCCCCGCAATTTTGGCAGAGACATTGAGTCCTTAGGCACACATGCAGAAAGTCAGTGCGAGCGAGTTTGTTGGTTGTGCACAATTGCTTCTAGCTTGGTTCTATAGTCATTTTTAGTTGATAGATAAGGTTGTTTGTCAGGTTTTCTTCGAGGATTACTCACCGCTGAAGGACATAATCGCTTCAACTAGGAGAGTTGATGTTCCAGAGGAGAATTGGATTGCACTACTTCAAAATCCTCAGTCGAAAGATGTTGAGTGGAGAGCTCCGTGGATGATCCCTGGTGAGATTCTTTACCGTTGCGGTAGTTTCGATTGGGTCCCTTTATTGAGAATTTGGGGTGCCATTGGTTATGCCCCCTTGCTCGTGTTGAGGCAATTCGGTTTGAAGCAGTTCGTGCCAGTAACTCATGGGCTAACTCAAAGTGAGTTTGCATATAGAGGAGCCGATTACAAGAAAAGGGTTGGTGAGATCTCTGGCGCTTGGAACAAGAAGTATCGGTTGAAAGGAGTATCTATTGGCCCTACTACGACTCTAGAATATGTTAAATGGAGAGGTAGAAGGATCAATGATAATATTCCTGAGCCAAATGTGGAAAGAGCTCGACCGATAGAGAAATATCTTCAAGTGATGCCCTCGGAATTGGAAATTATGAAGCAAGAGTTTGAGAGGAAAAATTTGGAGCTTGAGAAAAGGATAGCCAAGCTCGAAGAAGAAAAGATGTATCTGAGTTTAGATATCGATGTCCAGAAGATAGAGGTCGAAAAAGAAAGAAAGGAAAAGAGGAAAATTGAAGAGGATAGAGATGATTTGAAGGAACACTACAAAAAGGCACAGGTATCCTTGAGAAGAGTGAAAGTAGGAGGGTCTTCAGATCAGTTGCAGAAAGAGGTCCAAGAAGGAAAGGCTAGAGCTGAGTACTGGGAAAGGAAGTTTCAGGAGATACAATCACGGAACTTGGCATTAGAAGAAGAGAATAAAGGGTTGAAGTCTAAAATAAATGAGCTTGGAAGATCCCTTCGTTGGCATCGCAACCATGATTCTACGGTCGAGTTAAAAGAGCTAAAGAGAAAAGTTGAAGATTTGGAAACAGCATTACAAGAAGGTAAACTTCGGATCAAGCAAATCAAGATGCAAGGAGATTATCTAAAGGGAGAGCTTCATCAGTCTAGAGGGCAGGTTAGAGAAAGGGATCATGTTATGGGAGAAGCCATAGCCCAGATTCGAGAGGTTGCTGAATATGTGCAGGACTTGGCAGTACGAGCTGATGTATTGAGTTTGATGTGTGGGTCGTCGTCGGACATAAGAAGAGAGTTAGCCTTTTTATTAGATAGAGTTAAAACTTTGGGCATTAGGGCGAAAGCGTACTTGTAATCCATTTATATGTAAAGATATTCTTTTTCTAAATAAAGTTTTCTAAATGAGATTGAATCGAGATTGATGCCTTTGCTGCATTCATGCATTTGCATTACATCATATCATATGCATTCAAGGTTATAGAAAAACCCTAATTAGTTAAAGTTTCTTTATAAAGGTAGAAAAGAAAATTTGGAAATCACACATCCTTACGGCACTCGCACTAAAACTAAGAACATGGATCAAAAGTTTGAGCAGTTGCAAAAGGATATGCAAGACCAGTTGCAAGAGCAGTTGGCTAAAATGCATAATGAGATGTGGGAGCAAATGATGGAAGCTCAGAGGAATATGATGGCCGAAATGGCTCAGTTGCTGAGGGCCACTGATAAGGGAAAAGCTCCTATGGCCATCACTGAAGAGGAAAATGAGGGTCCTCCTCTAGGTTTTACACCGTCGCATGTACCATTGCAAACTGAGGCACCTCCTAGAAGGCCATCTACTACGGTGAGGCCCCAGTATGGGCCAATTGATGCGGGTGTCTATGTGAATTTCTCGGTTGCCTCAGGGTTTAATATAGGTGACAATCCTACCAATCCTCTTGTTCCCGGTCTAGATATGGTGGAAAAGGAGGATTTGAAGGCCAAAGCTGCAAGGCAATTGGATGAACGCTACAGATGGTTAGAAGAAAAGTTCAAGGCTTTGGAAGGTACCGGCAATAATAATGGGGTTGATGCTAAGGACTTAAGTCTGGTCCCAAACCTAGTGTTACCTCACAAATTCAAAATGCCAGAATTTGAGAAGTATAATGGCACTACTTGCCCAGAGGCCCACATCACAATGTTCTGTAGAAGGATGACGGGGAATGTAAACAATGATCAACTGTTGATCCATTGTTTTTAGGATAGTTTTATAGGAGCGGCAACCAGATGGTACAATCAGTTGAGCCGGGCTAGAATAAGTTCATGGAGGGATCTTGCACAAGCCTTCATGCAACAGTACAATCATGTAACAAACATGACCCCTGACAGGATTACCCTGCAAATCATGGAGAAGAAGCCTAATGAGAATTTCAGGCAATATGCACAGAGGTGGAGAGGTGTAGCGATGCAGGTTCAACCACCACTGCTGGAGAAGGAGACCACTATGTTATTCATTAATACTTTGAAAGCCCCATTTATTACTCATATGATTGGGAGCACAACTAAAAGTTTTGCGGACATAGTTATGGCAGGAGAAATGATTGAGAATGCCATAAGAGGAGGAAGAATTGAGGGGGAAATAGCCAAAAGATCAGCCCCAAGAAGAAAAGACAATGAGGTGAATAATACAAGTAGTTTTAATTCGAAAGCGGTTATGGTCAGCCAACCCAAAGCAGCCACAGTTGGGCAACAGAGCACTCAAAAACAGGAATCCAACACCAGGCATGAGAGGATGCAGTTCACACCTATACCTGTGACGTATAGGGAGCTCTATCAAAATCTGTATGACGCGCATACTATAGTCCCTTTCCATTTAAAACCATTACAACCTCCGTATCCTAAATGGTATGATGCAAATGCCAGATCTGAGTATCATGCTGGAATATCGGGGCACTCAATCAAGAATTGTACTGGATTCAAGAAAGCCGTAGAGAGGTTGATTAAGATTGGGGTTTTGAAATTTGAGAATACCTCAAATACTGAGAATCCCTTACCGAACCATGACAATTAGGGAGTAAATGCCATTGCCAAAGTCAGTGGAAAGAGGGAAAAGGAAAATGTTGATGAGATAAAGATGCCTATGAGGGTAATCTGGGATGAAATGATGAGTAGAGGTATGTTGACCTTTGAAAACATGAAAGAAAGAACGTGGGGCTACGGTGAGTTCCGTGAAGATTGTGAGAAATTCAAGGCCTTGGTGCAAGGCTTTATAGACAACAAAAGAGCTGTGTTTATGAAGGTAGCTCTAGTGAAGAGCAAGTATGTGCTACTGGACAATGAACAAAAAAAGAACCAAACAAACCAAGGATTGTTATTTCCTGACAGGGAATAATGAAGTGGGGACACCAGCAGCACCCAAAGTCATTATCCATGCGCCTACTCCTTTCCCTTATAAGGATAGCAAGAAGGTACTATGGAGTTATGATTGTAGCGTGACAGTGCCGGAGGAAGGAAATATGGCCAGCGCATCCAAAGATGCACAAATTGAAGGTTCCCATACACGGAGTGGGAAACGTTATGATACAGGGAATGTCAAAGTGGAGCCCACAAAATCCAAAAGTGTGGAGGTAGAAAAAGAAAAAAAGAGTGAAGTACCTGTTAACGAGCCAGTGAGGGAGGAGGAGGCTAAGGAATTTCTAAAGTTCCTTAAGCATAGTGAGTACAGTGTGGTCGAGCAGTTGCATAAGCAACCAAAGACACACATATCGGTTTTAGCTCATCGCTAAGCTCAAGTACATCGGGAAGCGTTGATGAGGGTACTCAATGAGACATATGTCACTCATGATATATCTGTCAATAAGTTGGATCAGTTGATAAATAACATCAGTACTGATAATTTCATCTACTTCAACGATGATGAAATTCCACCTGGGGGCATAGGGTCAACTAAGGCTTTGCACATCACCACTCGTTGCAAAGGATACACACTTCCAAGTGTACTTGTGGATAATGGTTCTGCTTTGAATGTTCTCGCCGCTATCCACCTTGAATAGGTTGCCCATTGATGATTCGCATATGAAGGCATGTCACAATGTGGTAAAAGCCTTTGATGGAACTGAAAGGAAAGTAATGGGACGAATTGACATCCCTTTGGAGATTGGGCCAAATACGTATGAAGTTGACTTCCTGGTAATGGATATCAAGCCCTCCTATAATTGTTTATTGGGGAGGCCATGGATACACTCGGCAGGAGCGGTGCCTTCTTCACTGCACCAAAAATTGAAGTTGGTGACAGATGGACGCTTGATAACCATCAATGCAGAGGAGGACATCATAGCAGCTGTCACCAGTAAAGTCCCTTATGTGAAGACAAATGAGGAGGCCATTGAGTGTTCTTTTCGTTCCTTGGAAATTGTTAATGCTACCTTCATTTCGGAGGGAAGTGAAGTGCCGGTTCCCAAAATTTCTGGAGCTACAAGGATGGCCTACAAATGATGATGGGAAATGGGGCATCACTGGGAAAAGGGCTAGGAAAACAGTTGCAAGGAGGGATTCAAATCCCAAAAATGATGGAGAAGAAGGATCGCTTTGGTTTGGGTTTCAAGCTAGACCATAAACACAAGAGACAGGAGATGGAAAAGCATCAAGCAAGAAGGAAGGCGCGTTTGAACGGAGGAGAAGTAGAGTGGGAACCGATGAAATTTCCACCTATATCCAAAACCTTTAAGTCAGGAGGGTTGCTGGTAGAAGAGAGTCATTAAATCAATGTTGTACATAGTGAGTGGTTGGGACAGGAAAACCTTAGGGGCATTCGCCCTTACGAACCGGGGAGCTCTCTGAACAATTGGACTGCGGAGGATCTTCCTGTAGTCTTTAGAAATTTTTCAGAGCAATTCTCGAAACATGTTTATTACTCTAGGGCCTAGGAGTAGTAAGATTACATTTGTGAAAATAGGCTTATGTTCATCTATTATTATTCAAATAAAACATAACTTTTATCAATTTAAAAGAGTATTGCTTCATTTTATCCACTAATATTCCTTTAAATTCTAATAACTCTTATTCTTTTATTCATAGCACATAAACGATCATTCTTAAATTCATTCATTCTTTGTATATTCTTTCATACCCCTCACAGGTCTCTAGATATCAATGATATGAGCGCTAATACTGCCGCTCCTGATTTCTCTTGTGAGCAAGACATTTGTTTAGAGGAGCCTCAGGATTTTGAAGATGTCCAAGATTGTAACGTATCCCTCGATCTATTAAGAATGGTGAAACAAGAGGAGAAACAAATCATGCCACATGAAAAGGAGGCAATAGAGAACATAGCCCTAGAGGAAGGGAAGGAAGTGAAAATTGGAACACTGATTGCTAATGATACAATGCATAGTTTGATTGAGTTGCTTCAAGAATTCAAGGACATCTTTGCATGGTCTTATCAGGATATGCCCAGATTGAGTACTGACATTGTAGTACATCATCTTCCGATAAGACAAGAATGTAAACCGGTCCAACAGAAGTTACGAAGGATGCGGCCAGACATTGTCCTGAAAATAAAATATGAGGTTAAGAAACAGTTTCATGCAGGATTCTTGCAGGAAGTGAAGTACTCTGAATGGGTAGCTAATATTGTACCTGTCCCTAAGAAGGACGGGAAGGTACGAATGTGCGTTGATTACATAGATCTAAACAAAGCAAGCCCAAAGGATAATTTTCCTCTGCCACACATCGACACTTTAGTAGACAACACAGCGAGATATTCGCTGTTCTCCTTCATGGACGGCTTCTCAGGATACAATCAGATAAAGATGCATCCAGAGGACATGGATAAAACTACTTTCATAACATTGTAGGGCACCTTTTGTTATAAAGTAATGCCGTTTGGGCTGAAGAACGCAGAGGCAACATACCAACGAGCCATGGTAAACTTGTTCCACGACATGATGCATAAGGATATTGAGGTATATGTTGATGATATGATCGCCAAGTCACGAACAGAAAAAGAACACATTGAGGTCTTGAGAAGATTGTTCTTAAGGTTAAGGAAATTTCAGTTGAAGCTCAATCCAGCAAAGTGCACCTTTGGAGCCAGATCGGGGAAGTTATTAGGCTTCGTAGTCAGTGAAAAGGGAATTGAAGTTGACTCAGACAAGGTCAGAGCCATACGAGAGTTGCCTCTGCCACGTATTCAAAAAGAAGTTCAAGGATTCCTAGGAAGGTTGAATTACATTGCTCGGTTCATTTCACAATTGACTGAGAAATGTGATCCTATCTTTCGTCTCCTCAAAAAACACAATCAAGGTACTTGGGATGACGAATGCCAGAATGCCTTTGAGAAAGTCAAGTAGTATTTGTTGAATGCTCCAGTGTTATCTCCACCTTGTCCAGATAAACCGTTAATGCTATACTTGTCAGTGTTCAGCAATTCTATGGGATGTGTGCTTGGTCAGCATGACGAGTCAGGGAAAAGGGAAAAGGTAATTTATTATCTCAGTAAGAAATTCACTTACTGTGAAATGAGATATTCGCCAATCGAAAAGTTGTGCTGTGCGTTGATTTGGACCACACGGAGATTAGGACAGTACATGCTATACCATACTACTTGGCTCATCTCAAAACTAGATCCATTAAAGTACATGATGGAATCAACGGCTCTAAATGGAAGAATGGCGAGATGGCAAATTTTGCTTTCAGAGTTCGATATAGTGTATGTAAGTCAGAAGGCTATCAAAGGAAGTGCGGTGGCAGACTTCTTGGCCAGTAGAGCTTTGGAGGATTATGAGCAATTGAATTTTGATTTTCCAAATGAGGAGCTAATGTGTATAGCAGCAACTGAAGATTCTCCATGGAAGCTAAATTTTGATGGGGCTTCTAATGCAGTCGGAAATGGAATTGGGGCAGTCTTGGTATCCCCGAATGGTGACCATTACCCGTTCACGTGCAAGTTGGATTTTGACTGTACAAATAATATGGCTGAATACGAAGCATGCATCATAGGGCTCCAAGCATCCATAGAAAGAGGCATAAAAACCCTAGAAGTATATGGAGATTCTGCGTTGGTGATCTATCAGTTAAGATGTGAATAGGAGACAAGAGACCTTAAATTGATCAATTATCGAATGGTAGTTTTGGGGTTACTAAGAGAGTTCGATGACATCACCTTCAACTATCTCCCACGAGATGAGAATCAGTTGGCAGATGCTTTAGCAACCTTGGCTTCAATGATTAAGGCAAACAAAGAGGGAGAGATGAGACCAATTCAAATGAGTGTCTATGAGGCCCCAACTCATTGTTGCAACGTTGAAGAGGAGAAGGATGATAACCCTTGGTATCAAGATATATTGTGATATGTAAGAGATCGTAAATATCCAGAGCAGGCAACTGAAAATGACAAATGAACTTTGAGAAGGTTAGCTTGTGAATATGTTTTGGACGGGGATATTTTGTACAAGAGAAGGAAAGACCAAGTACTTTTGAGATGTGTCGATGCTGTGGAAGCCAAGCTAATTCTAGAAGAGGTTCATGAAGGTGTACGTGGTACACATGCAAATGGGTTCACGATGGCAAGACAAATCATGAGGTTTGGCTATTACTGGGCCACTATGGAAGGAGACGGCATCAACTATGCCAAAAAATGCCATAAGTGTCAGATCTATGGCGACAAAATTCAAGTGCCACCCTCACTTTTACATGTTATGACATCTCCATGGCCGTTTTCCATATGGGGCATGGATGTCATCGGACCAATATCGCCGAAAGCTTCGAATGGACATCGGTTTATTTTCGTAGTGATTGACTACTTTACAAAATGGGTAGAGGCTGCTTCTTACGCAAATGTTACTAAGTCAGTTGTGAGTCAATTTTTGAAGAATGAAATCATTTTTTGGTATAGAATACCTGAGAGGATCATATCCAACAATGCATTGAATTTGAACAACAAAACGATAGCAGAGGTTTGTGATCAGTTCAAAATCAAACATCACAACTCTTCACCCTATCGTCCAAAGATCAATGGGGCAGTGGAAGCTGCCAATAAGAACATAAAGAAAATAGTGGGAAAGATGACTGAGACTTATAGGGATTGGCATGAAAAGCTACCGTTTGCACTCTTGGCCTATCGAATATCTGTCAGAACTTCTACTGGGGCAACTCCATTCTCGTTAGTTTATGGGATGGAAGCAGTGTTACCTATTGAAGTAGAAATACCTTCTCTCTGAATTTTAACAGAGATAAGGTTAGATGAAGCTGAATGGGTTCAGTCCCGATATGACCAGCTAAACTTGATTGAGGAAAAGAGGTGAAAGCTATTCGACATGGTCGGATGTACTAAGCGTATGATGCGAGCTTATGATAAAAAGGTTCGTCCAAGGGAATTCCATAAGGGGGACCTTGTGCTAAAGAAAATCCTTCCCATTCAGAAGGACTTTAGAGGAAAATGGATGCCAAATTGGGAGGGGCCATACGTCGTGAAAAAGGTTTTTTCTGGCGGTGCATTAATTTTGACAGAAATGGATGGAAAGAGCCTACCCAACCCGGTGAACTCAGACTCATTCAGAAAGTACTTTGTCTAAAGGAGAAAAGAATCCAAGGTGAAAACCCGCAAAGGGCGCCTCGAATTTTCAAAAAAAAAAATGGAGAGGCCAAGGTGAAAACCTACAAAGGGCGCCTTGTGACCAAAGGGATTTTCAGTTGAAAACCCGAAAGGGCAGCTCAAAATTTGAAGGGCACACAGCAACCTTGCTATATATGACTCGGCGGAGAGTAAAACATGATGTACATTGGGGCATCAACGAAGTACTTTGGATCTTTTAAACACATGTCGAACTCAAGAAAGGCTTCGGGGAACTAATCTATAGACGCTCGAGCGGCGATATTTAGAGCATCTAATTTTTATCCTGTTTGCTATCTTTAGATTCTATTTCTTCTTAAAGATATGCTATCAGACTTATTTCCTTTGTACTGTTAATAATTCGAATCCAATTATTCTCAAAGATTTACTCATCTTTCGATATTTTTAAAAGCATGTTGCATTGAAATAATGATAGATGAACTAAAATATTTTCACAAATGAAGTTTTGCACATTACTTTGGAATTTCTAGATAATGCAAGAAACTAAAACAGGACAATTGTTCGAGAAATTCACGTAAGTAAAAGATGAAGAAACTCGAGGAATTTCTTTCTTCCAGTTCAAAAGAAAATGGACAAAAACCAATGATTAAATTTTTAAGGACATCCTCAGTAGATTGTAGCATTGGAGGAAGGCCTACAAGCCGAGCAAGAATGAAATTTTGAATGGTGACGCTTAGGATAGGGGTCATATTCACAGCATTTTGCATCATAAAACATTTAATTAGGAACATTCGACTCACTCCAAGCATAGCATCCTAATTATCAAGCATAATCATTCTATAGGTTATCAAAGACGGCGTGCTTTAAATTCCCTAAACAACAGGATAATAGGCCGCAGTATAGCAGATCCAGACTTCAGACGTTTATGCTGAAGCAGATCCAAGATGATTTGGTATTATTGTGTTTACAAGAAACAAATCGAAAACATAGTAGATTTGACTCTCAGATGTTCTCAGATATAGCAGATCCAGACTTCAGACGTTTATGCTGAAACAGATCTAAGATGGTTTGGTATTCTTGTGTTTACAAGAAACAAATCGAGGACATAGTAGATTTGACTCTCAGATGTTCTCAAATATAGCAGATTTAACCTTCAGATGTTTATACTGAAGCAGATCCAAGATGATTTGGTATTCTTGCATTTACAAGGAACAAATCGAGGACGTAGCAGATTTGACTCTCAGACGTTCTCAAATATAGCAGATCTAACCTTCAGATGTTTATACTGAAGCAGATCCAAGATGATTTGGCATCCTTATGCTTACAAGGAACAAATCTAGGACATTGCAGATATGATTCTCAAATGTTCTCAAACAGACTCAAGATGATTTGGCATCCTTGTGCTTACAAGGAACAAATTGAGGACATTGCAGATATGACTCTCAAATGTTCTCAAACAGACTCAAGATGATTTGGCATCCTTGTGCTTACAAGGAGTGAATCGAGGACATTGCAAATATGACTCTCAAATGTTCTCAAATAGACTCAAGATGATTTGGCACCCTTGTGCTTACAAGGAACAAATCAAGGACATTGCAGATATGGCTCTCAAATGTTCTCAAACAGACTCAAGGTGATTTGGCATCCTTGTGCTTACAAGGAACAAATCGAGGATGTAGCAGATATGACTCTCGAATGTTCTCAAAACAGACTTAAGTTGATTTGGCATCTCTACAAATCGAAGAAGCAGATTCGACATCTCTATGATCGGCAGGGAGCAGATAAAAAAAAATAATAACAACATGATAGTTATAAAAATTGGATACCATGGTTTGATAGGGCCGGTCAAATTTGGTTTTTCTATGAGTCTTTGCTTGATTCCTGTTACACATCAATAAGCAAAGAGGGGCAGCTGTAATAGCCCAAATTTGACCGGGCTTAAATAAACCAAATAAATAAATAAATAATTGTTTATTTAACAGTTCATAAAGTCTAGATTACAAAGCCCAAACAGTAGGCCCAAATACAAAAGACCTTACCCAGTTACAATACCTAACAGGCCCAAACCTAAACTAGACCCAAACAACTAAGCCCAAAACATAAAATTTCCAGCTAGGGTTTCTAACCCTAGCTCTGCCCCCTCATGCCGCAACTGCTTCTAGAAGGCTCGGGGAGTGTCTGTCTAGCTCCCAAATCAAGGCCACCATCAATCACCATACGTTCTATCTACCCCCATCAACGCCATGTTTCCCAGTCTCGAATCTGGCCGCAGTTGAAGCCAAATGAAAGCAGATTAGTGCCAGCTCCGTCGTCATCAGGGCCTAATCATCCTGGCTCCCTGATTTCCTCGTGAAGATAGCTGCAAGATGAAAAAGCAACAGCAGAAAATGCGACAATAGAAATAAGGAAAGAAATCACAGATTTCTTTCCAAGGCTGTAAATCCTTTACATCAAGCTATAAAAGCCAAATACTTTCATTGTAAAAGCACACGATTTTTTGGGGAGAGAAATATACACACGAATTTTCCAGAGAAACATTTACAAAGATTCAACAAGAGCATAGTATTTCCAAGTTACAATAACCAATCGAATACAAAGGTGAATATTTCTTTAATATATATTACAAAAAAATAAAAGAAAAAGATTACCTGACGAATAACGCGAAAAAGGAGGGTTTTTTTCAAACCCTAGCCACCGTGTACGGTGGCCCTCAGGGCGGCGCGTGGGTGCGTAACTGGAGCGTGGTTAACGGAGGCCCGAGCCCGGAGCTCCCTCTTCTCTCTCTTTCAGAGAGAATTCTTAAGTTTTTTTTTAAAAAATCGGGTTTCAAATGATTTCAAGGCTGAGAAGTTGGCTTATATAGCCTTGACAAAACAATGGCGTTTTAGACCCCCAGGATTCGCGTGTTGACCCGATTACCCGGGGAGGATCCGCGCATTTTTTAGGATTAGGTTAATTGCCAATCGGTCCTTTTACTCCTTTTTGCGTTTACAATTAAAATTTATTTTATTTATGATTTAGCCCTGTTGATTTATCTCAATTCTGATTTAGTCCCTACTGAGAGTTGCTCTAAGTCCAAGATTAAAAGCGTGATCGTTTTGGGAATAGGCAATTTGCCCAATGAGTCCCATACATTTTACACTCGATTTAATTAGGACCTTGGTTCAGCTTTTTTATCCTTTTAAATTTGCCTGTAACTTTACAAAACTTTAAATTTAATCCTATTTTATTACTATATATTTTTATTAATATTTGATTAATGTTAATTTCACTTTTATACATTAAAATTATTAACAATGTTATTTTTATATGTACTACTATTCTATATTATTTTCCTCAAATTCCTATTATTTTTTCATATATATATATATATATATATATATATTTATTAATTATTTATATATTGTTTTATATGTTATTTTATATCTATTATATTTCTCATACATTTATATTACATTTTATTATATATATATATATATTTTATATATGTTATGTATATCACGTATCACTAATTATATTTATAATATTTTTAAAATATAAACCATTATTATTAAATCATTTTTTAACTCACATTATATATACGTTTTATTATTAATTATTTATTTACTACATATATTATTTCATTCTAAATAAACATTGTTATAAAATCTCTTATATACTTCTAAGCCGATATATTATTATAATTATTATTCTTTATTCTTGTTATTATGTATTACAATACATACTATTTTTAATATAATATGTCTTGTTTTAATTGTATGTATATTTTGTTAGCAATTGATTATTTATTTTTAGTTTTTTTTATGTATCATATATGTGTTTTTTTTATAATTATATACATATTGACATTATATTTATTCTATTTGTATATCATGCATTACTTGATTATATTTGTTCTTATATCGTATATCATTTAAATATTATTTCGTATGCTTATATATCTTGTTTATTCATTTTCAATGCATGCTATATATATATATATATATCTTTGTTTTCATTTTTATGCATTATTCTGTATATCATAATATTTAGTTCAAATGCATGCATTATCTACCTAGTATAATAATATATCATTATGATAAAATGCAATCATCTTTTAAAAAGATAAGGCTCTAAAATTTTAAAAAAAATATAAAGGCAATGCTTGGTGTTTGGAAATTTCGAAAAAGTAGTGCCCTAACTTATTGGGTTGCAACTTTTCTCGTTAATTTCGAATAGTCAAGTACCCTTCTAAGTTTTAAAGATTTTCAAAATATAAGTGACTATCTTGGAACTGCAAAGTGATATGTCCTAACTTACTGGACGTAGCATTTTGTTTTTTCGATATAGGGATTTCTAAAAAGACTAACCTATAGTCAATACTTTGGTATAAGTGAACCCTAATTTTCAAAACAAAAAAAAATCAAAAATATTAAAAGAGAGTTGCATCTTAAAATTTCTAATTTTCGACATTAAAGACATTTTGATAATCAATTAGGTACCAATTTTTGGGCGTTACGAGGGTGCTAACCCTTCCTCGTACGTAACCGACTCCCGAACCCGTTCTTTTGATTTCGTAGACCAAAACTAACAATTTTAAAACAAAATGTTTTAAAGGTGATCCAATCACACCTAAAAAGATTGGTGGTGACTCCCGTTTTTGTTAACGTCGATTCCCATTTTCGAAAACTCGATTTTAAAAATGGTCTCGACAAAAATAATATTCCTTTTCAAAGTTTGGCAAAAAGAAACTTTATTAAGGATAACGAACGCCTTCTTTTGTCTCGAGCCGTTGTGGAATGGGTATAGGCCTCTCCTCGTTGAAGATTGAAATTGTTCTACGTCAACCTCCTCATTCTGATTTTGTAGGGTTTGAGCATTCTTTCCACTCACGCCTTGGATGCCTAATTTGAGTAGCCAATTCGTTCATAACTTTCCCACGGCCTGTTTTGTTCTTTTATTCTTGTTTTCTTTTTATGATACTTTCTATTTTATTTCTTTTAGTTAGTAGGGAAAAATAACACAGGAGGTCCTTGTACAAAACAGTCAAGACCTATTTAGTCCATGTACTACAAGAGAGTGTGCAAAAAAGGACAATTAATGACGTAATTCACTATTTACGTTAATAAAGTGTTAGGACACGAGAAATTCAGTCCATCTCAAATTAAAATAGGGTAATCTAGTCCCCATATTATTCAAATGTGTGGAAAGAGGGATAATTGAATAGGGGGTTAACTCCTCTCGTTTGTAAAAAAAATTAAAAGGTTCAGAGAAAAACAAGATAGGTGCAAATGTGAAAAAAAAAATACATCTACACAATATAATCATAAGATGGTGGAGTTTAATAAATTAAAAAAACATAAATCATTCAAACAACTTTATATCAAATAATAAAGTTTATAAACATTCAAACATATGTAATTAATGGTTTTTAGTAATTTTGCAATGTCGGTAACCCCGAATTTCGATAGAAAATATACTTTGCAAATTTTCAATAAAAAAATTTGTACTACTTCGCCAACTGAGCCAAGTGTCAAATCCACTAGGTAGGTGGCTTACCTATTAGGGTTTTATTGTATACAAGGTGAAATATGGGCACTTGGGCGGCATTTGTTCTTCCCTCATTGGTTTTAAATTTTCAATATAAAAAAAGGACAGAAAAATTCAGAAAAATAAAATAAACAATCCCTATAGGGTTTGGATTTTAGGTTATAAGGGTTTGATTTTTTTAAGCATTTCATTACACTGAAAACAAAAGCAAGTCTTGCTTAGTCTTGGTAGTTCATGTCATCGTCGTTAAGACGTGCTTTCTAAAGGCCCGGAGTAAAATTTTCAAAACCAACAATTCCTTCTCTTATAAAAACCCTGTGGTCTATCTTTTCTATAAAACAAAGGGAAAAAAAAAACTTTATATTGAAATCCATATATGATAGAATTGATTTAAAATATATATTACTTTCAATTGTCGAGTAAATTAAAATAAATCTGAAAGTTCTTTTATGTACGCAAATATTTTAACACACGGTAGAGTTTATGAAAATTCGTGAAAGAGGTTTAGGATTTTGGAGCGAAAGTAGATAGGTCCTCTCTGGAAAATTTTTGAAGAAACAAATGTGGGAAACTTTTTCTAAAAAACTACTACTATCGACACGGAATTTCTAACACTTCAAGTTTAATGATAGGTTTAATTATTGCAATAATATAATCTCCGCAGACTTCCTTAACATGCAATATTTACTTGTTAAAATATTATTAAAAAAACTATTTTCCTTGTGACAAAACCCACATTCCTATTCCATTAACAATATGGACAACAAGACATAAAAGCTAAAGAAACAATACAAGCCTTTAATTTGGAATTTAAATGGTGGACGGCCCAAAAGTGGTTTTAAAATGAAACTTCCATGCCAACTAACGAGTTGGAATTATTATCTCGACCGTAGTTGAAAAGGAATTAGTAGCAGCTGCAAAACTGTAACTTTTAAACAAAATGATGATGATGCCATTACCACGATTAAATTTCCTAACCAATTTTAAATTCATATCCAATGTAACAAACTTTTAATACACGCATACATATAAACGCATGCATGATTACAATTGCATTACCCTCAATTCTTCATGCTCTTTCCTAATATCTAGATATCGTGAATATGGATTTGAAATGCATATTTAGCCTAGCAATCCTTGTTTCCCAGATATCGCTTTCGTCGACGCAAAATGTGAACGTTGTGATTCAAGGAGCAACACCAATTGCTGAAACAGATGATAACTTTGTATGCGCTACATTGGATTGGTGGCCTACTGAAAAGTGCAACTACAATCAATGTCCTTGGGGAAAGGCTGGACTTTTAAATTTGGTAAGAATAATTTATTATGTGTGTATGAAAAATGTCTCTTACATAATTTTTGAACTTTCTTGTACTTTATGTTTTCCGTAGGATTTGAAAAAGAAGGGTCTGATAAATGCAATAAAAGATGGGTTCTACATATATAATATTACATGTCTCTATCATTAATTCATCCATGGTAGTCCATACCCTAAGAATCAAAAAAGAGATTGCAAATATTGCGATACGAGTACTGTTAAAAGCCACCTCATAAGAGTGGTTGTGTGAATGAGTTGGACTAAACTTGGTTCAAAGCTGGTAAGAACAATTTCAGACTAATTTTTAAAACTGCTTTCAGCATTCAATCCTTTAAGAATCAAAGTTGGTGGGTCGTTGCAAGATCAAGTGGTGTACGGAGTTGGAGGAGTTATGAATTGCCCTAATTTCATGAAAAATGAAGATAGTTTATTTGGATTCTCTCAGGGCTGCCTTCCCATGGAAAGATGGGACGAACTCAACAAATTTTTCAATCAAACTGGGTTGGTATTTCTATTTACTCTGAAAAATAATTAAACATTCCCCTTTTTTCTTAGTAAAGACATTGACTTTATTGATATGACATTTTGAAGAGTAAAGGTTACATTCGGGTTGAATGCTCTTTCGGAAGAAATCGGTCACAAATCGAAAAGGGTCTTTGGGTTGGCGATTGGCGAACGCATAAAATGCAAGGGATTTCATGAAGTATACTATTTCCGGGGATATAAAGTTGATTCGTATGAATTTGGTAACTAAATTTGTTTTTCGAAGCTCTGCATGAGATTATTTTTCATTATTTTTTCAAGTGTATTTTAATCAATTTATTATTTCAGGAAATCAACTCTCGGAGCTGGGATGGGTGCAAGCGTTGAGGCCGAACAATATGGAAAAGACATAGTAGTACTTAAGAAGCTAGTGAAAGAATTACACCCACATCCCAAAACTCAACCAAAGGTTTTAGGTCCTAGTGGCTATTATGACGAGAAATGGTTTAATTCCTTCCTAGAAGTTTCAGGACATGATGTTGTTGATGGAGTTACACACCATATCTATAATCTTGGACCTGGTATCCAAATATGTGTCAATTCAGTGTTCATTAAAAAGCTTTTAGAGGCTTACTTATTACTTGTAGGGTCAGTTTCTTAATTCGATGGATGCATATGCAGGTGATGATCCAAACATGATTACCAAGATTCAAGATCCATCTTACTTAAATCAAGTTGCTCGAACCTATAAAGGTGTTTTGAATATTGTCAACAAGTTTAAACCGCAGTCGGGAGCTTGGGTTTCTGAATCTGGCGGAGCTCTTCACGGTGGTGCTAAAGATTTGTCCCCAACCTTTGCTGATGGGTTTTGGTAATATTTTTCTCTCCTTTTCTTCTACCTCTACCTTTTCTTTGTGTATAATAAAACACGCGGTTGAACTTTTCTCCCTTTACAGGTATCTTGATCAATTGGGAATGGCTTCAACTTACAATCACAAGGTCTTCTGCAGGCAAACTCTAATTGGTGGAAATTATGCTTTACTTAATACTACAACATCTATTCCCAATCCAGATTACTACGGGTCCGTATCTTCACACAGATAGTGTGAGCCTTGTCCTTGCTTTTTTTCCCTATAGCAACCAACATAATTCATCTTATTAATTTGTTTCGTTTCTAGTGCACTTCTATGGCACCGGCTTATGGGAAGTACTGTACTTGCCGTAACTCAAGAGCCTAACCCAAATTTGCGTGTATATGCTCATTGTGCGAAGAAAAAGGTAAGCCAACCTGACAGAGCGAACTTTTCATTTTTCAAATTATTTATTTTTATTAAATGTTATCAGCATCATTTTCTCTCTTGCAGCCTGGGATTTCTCTCATTTTTATTAACTTGTCGAAAGATAGCTCGTTCAATGTCACCCTTTCAAATTACGAACATCAGAGTCGTAATTTGAGATCCACGGATGTTGCGAAGCCTAATTTTGAATTTAGAGGTTCCAAGGATAGAGAGGAGTATCATTGGTGCTGCGCTTAGCTGGAAATATACAAGGTCAAATCGTGTTCTTTGAATGAGCGTTCCCATGGTTCCAACAGAAACATTCGACATTCCAGCGATGGAGCCAAAGCTTGTCAATGCTTCCACGCCCATCTCTATTGCAGCTCAATCCATAGTCTATGTAACCATCAGAGACTTTCAAGCCCCTGTCTGTGCTTAAATTACATCATTACTTTATCTAAAATGTAATACCTTTAAACCCTGCTTGAACTTTTACAATGTGATAAGAGTTTCTAACTTATTTTTCCAATTGTTACTATTGTTATTAGTTATGTATGAACGTTTAGATTTTAGTTTCCTTCAATTTTTCTGCCTTTATCTCAATTCATTTCTTACTATATTTTGCATGGACAAAAAAATCCAACGGGAGCAAATCACTCACTGTCGCTTTTATATTAGATTCGGCATGTTTCCAATGTTTTTTTTTCCATCTACTTTTTTTCCCAACGTCTTCGGTCACAAGTTGCCTAATGCAATTTCAAATTTAAAAACAGTGTCGTACATGTTTTAATGATAAAAGTGAACAAAATAAAATGTAATATAATTAATTAAAACTCATTTATTTACCTTAGAAATACTTTTTTTTTCCAAATATTACAACATATCAAAAAATAAGAATTAAATGAACTACTTCGCGAACTGAGCCAAGTGCCAAATCCACTAGGTAGGTGGCTTACCTATTAGGGTTTTATTATATACAAGGTGAAATATGGGCACTTGGGCGGCATTTGTTCTTCCCTTATTGGTTTTAAATTTTCAATATAAAAAAAGGACAGAAAAATTCAGAAAAATAAAATAAACAATCCCTATAGGGTTTGGATTTTAGGTTATAAGGGTTTGATTTTTTTAAGGATTTCATTACACTAAAAACAAAAGCAAGTCTTGCTTAGTCTTGGTAGTTCATGTCATCGTCGTTAAGACGTGCTTTCTAAAGGCCCGGAGTAAAATTCTAAAAACCAAAAATTCCTTCTCTTACAAAAACCCTGTGGTCTATCTTTTCTATAAAACAAAGGAAAAAAAAACTTTATATTGAAATCCTTATACGATAGAATTGATTTAAAATATATATTACTTTCAATTGTCGAGTAAATTAAAATAAATCTGAAAGTTCTTTTATGTATGCAAATATTTTAAGATACGATAGAGTTTATGAAAATTCATGAAAGAGGTTTAGGATTTTGGAGCGAAAGTAGATAGGTCCTCTCTAAAAAGTTTGTGAAGAAACAAATGTGGGAAACTTTTTCTAAAAAGCTACTACTATCGACACGGAATTTCTAACAGTTCAAGTTTAATGATAGGTTTAATTATTACAATAATATAATCTCCGCAGACTTCCTTAACATGCAACATTTACTTGTTAAAATATTATTAAAAAAACTATTTTCCTTGTGACAAAACCCACATTCCTATTCCATTAACAATATGGACAACAAGACATAAAAGCTAAAGAAACAATACAAGCTTTTAATTTGGAATTTAAATGGTGGACAGCCCAAAAGTGGTTTTAAAATGAAACTTCCATGCCAACTAACGAGTTGGAATTATTATCTCGACCGTAGTTGAAAAGGAATTAGTTGCAGCTGCAAAACTGTAACTTTTAAACAAAATGATGATGATGCCTTTACCACGATTAAATTTCCTAACCAATTTTAAATTCATATCTAATTGTAACGAACTTTTAATACACGCATATATATAAACGCATGCATGATTACAATTGCATTACCCTCAACTCTTCCTGCTCTTTCCTAATATCTAGATATCGTGAACATGGATTTGAAATGCATATTCAGCCTAGCAATCCTTGTTTTCGAGATATCGCTTTCGTCGACGCAAAATGTGAACGTTGTGATTCAAGGAGCAACATCAATTGCTGAAACAGATGATAACTTTGTATGCGCTACATTGGATTGGTGGCCTACTGAAAAGTGCAACTACAATCAATGTCCTTGGGGAAAGGCTGGACTTTTAAATTTGGTAAGAATAATTTATTTTGTGTGTATGAAAAATGTCTCTTACATAATTTTTGAACTTTCTTGTACTTTATGTTTTCCGTAGGATTTGAAAAAAGAAGGGTCTGATAAATGCAATAAAAGGTGAGTTCTACGTATATAATATTACATGTCTCTATCATTAATTCATCCATAGTAGTCCATACCCTAAGAATCAAAAAAGAGATTGCAAATATTGCGATACGAGTACTGTTAAAAGCCACCTCATAAGAGTGGTTGTGTGAACGAGTTGGACTAAACTTGGTTCAAAGCTGGTAAGAACAATTTCAGACTAATTTTTAAAACTGCTTTCAGCATTCAATCCTTTAAGCATCAAAGTTGATGGGTCGTTGCAAGATCAAGTGGTGTACGGAGTTGGAGGAGTTACTTAAGAAGCTAGTGAAAGAATTACACCCAGATCCCAAAACTCAACCAAAGGTTTTAGGTCCTAGTGGCTATTATGACGAGAAATGGTTTAAACCCTTCCTAGAAGTTTCAGGACATGATGTTGTTGATGGAGTTACACACCATATCTATAATCTTGGACCTGGTATCCAAATATGTCAATTCAGTGTTCATTGAAGAGCTTTTAGAGGCTTACTTATTACTAGTAGGGTCAGTTTCTTAATTCGATGGATGCATATGCAGGTGATGATCCAAACATGATTACCAAGATTCAAGATCCATCTTACTTAAATCAAGTTGCCCGAACCTATAAAGGTGTTTTGAATATTGTCAACAAGTTTAAACCGCAGTCGAGAGCTTGGGTTTCTAAATCTGGCGGAGCTCTTCACGGCGGTGCTAAAGATTTGTCCCTAACCTTTGCTGATGGGTTTTGGTAATATTTTTCTCTCCTTTTCTTCTACCTCTAGCTTTTCTTTGTGTATAATAAAACACGCGGTTGAACTTTTCTCCCTTTACAGGTATCTTGATCAATTGGGAATGGCTTCAACCTAGACTCACAAGGTCTTCTGCAGGCAAACTCTAATCGGTGGAAATTATGCTTTACTTAATACTACAACATCTATTCCCAATCCAGATTACTACGGGTCCGTACCTTCACACAGATAGTGTGAGCCTTGTCCTTGCTTTTTTTCCCTATAGCAACCAACATAGTTCATCTTATTAATTTGTTTCGTTTCTAGTGCATTTCTATGGCACCAGCTTTATGGGAAATCTTCAGATTTGCCAGTAACTCAAGAGCCTAACCCAAATTTGCGTGTATATGCTCATTGTGCGAAGAAAAAGGTAAGCCAACCTGATAGAGCGAACTTTTCATTTTTCAAATCATTTATTTTTATTAAATGTTATCAGCATCATTTTCTCTCTTGTAGCCTGGGATTTCTATCATTTTTATTAACTTGTCGAAAGATAGCTCGTTCAATGTCACCCTTTCAAATTACGAACATCAGAGTCGTAATTTGAGATCCACGGATGTTGCGAGGCCTAATTTTGAATTTAGAGGTTCCAAGGATAGAGAGGAGTATCATTTGGCTGCGCTAGCTGGAAATATACAAGGTCAAATCATGTTGCTGAATGACGTTCCCATGGTTCCAACAGAAACATTCGACATTCCAGAGATGGAGCCAAAGCTTGTCAATGCTTCCACGCCCATCTCTATTGCAGCTCATTCCATAGTCTATGTAACCATCAGAGACTTTCAAGCCCCTGCCTGTGCTTAAATTACATCATTACTTTATCTAAAATGTAATACCTTTAAACCCTGCTTGAACTTTTACAATGTGATAAGAGTTTCTAACTTATTTTTCCAATTGTTACTATTGTTATTAGTTATGTATGAACGTTTAGATTTTAGTTTCCTTCAATTTTTCTGCCTTTATCTCAATTCATTTCTTACTATATTTTGCATAGACAAAAAAATCCAACGGGAGCAAATCACTCACTGTCGCTTTTATATTAGATTCGGCATGTTTCCAATGTTTTTTTTTTCCATCTACTTTTTTTCCCAACGTCTTCGGTCACAAGTTGCCTAATGCAATTTCAAATTTAAAAACAATGTCGTACATGTTTTAATGATAAAAGTGAACACAATAAAATGTAATATAATTAATTAAAACTCATTTATTTACCTTAGAAATACTTTTTTTTTCGAAATATTACAACATACCAAAAAATAAGAATTAAATGAACGCTATTGGCAGAAAATAATATTCCTTTTCAATGTTTGGCAAAAAGAAACTTTATTAAGGATAACGAACGCCCTCTTTTGTCTCGAGCCGTTGTGGAATGGGTATAGGCCTCTCCTCGTTGAAGATTGAAATTGTTCTACATCAACCTCCTCATTCTGATTTTGTAGGGTTTGAGCATTCTTTCCACTCGCGCCTTGGATGCCTAATTTGAGTAGCCAATTCATTCATAACTTTCCCACGGCCTGTTTTGTTCTTTTATTCTTGTTTTCTTTTTATGATACTTTCTATTTTACTTCTTTTAGTTAGTAGGGAAAAATAACACAAGAGGTCCTTGTACAAAACAGTCAAGACCTATTTAGTCCATGTACTACAAGAGAGTGTGCAAAAAAGGACAATTAATGACGTAATTCACTATTTACGTTAATAAAGTGTTAGGACACGAGCAATTCAGTCCCTCTCAAATTAAAATAGGGTAATCTAGTCCCCATATTATTCAAATGTGTGGAAAGAGGGATAATTGAGTAGGGGGTTAACTCCTCTCGTTTGTAAAAAAAATTAAATGGTTCAGAGAAAAACAAGATAGGTGCAAATGTGAAAAAGAAAACATCTACACAATATAATCATCAGTTGGTGGAGTTTAATAAATTAAAAAAACATAAATAATTCAAACAACTTTATATCAAATAATAAAGTTTATAAACATTCAAACATATGTAATTAATGGTTTTTAGTAATTTTGCAATGTCAGTAACCCGAATTTTGATGGAAAATACACTCTGCAAATTTTAAATAAAATATTTGTACTACTTCGCGAACTGAGCCAAGTGCCAAATCCACTAGGTAGGTGGCTTACCTATTAGGGTTTTATTATATACAAGGTGAAATATGGGCACTTGGGCGGCATTTGTTCTTCCCTCATTGGTTTTAAATTTTCAATATAAAAAAAGGACAGAAAAATTCAGAAAAATAAAATAAACAATCCCTATAGGGTTTGGATTTTAGGTTATAAGGGTTTGATTTTTTTAAGCATTTCATTACACTGAAAACAAAAGCAAGTCTTGCTTAGTCTTGGTAGTTCATGTCATCGTCGTTAAGACGTGCTTTCTAAAGGCCCGGAGTAAAATTCTAAAAACCAACAATTCCTTCTCTTACAAAAACCCTGTGGTCTATATTTTCTATAAAACAAAGGAAAAAAAAACTTTATATTGAAATCCATATGCGATAGAATTGATTTAAAATATATATAACTTTCAACTGTCGAGTAAATTAAAATAAATCTGAAAGTTCTTTTATGTATGCGAATATTTTAAGATACGATAGAGTTTATGAAAATTCATGAAAGAGGTTTAGGATTTTGGAGCGAAAGTAGATAGGTCCTCTCTGGAAAATTTTTGAAGAAACAAATGTCGGAAACTTTTTCTAAAAAGCTACAACTATCGACACGGAATTTCTAACACTTCAAGTTTAATGATAGGTTTAATTATTGCAATAATATAATCTCCGCAGACTTCCTTAACATGCAATATTTACTTGTTAAAATATTATTAAAAATACAATTTTCCTTGTGACAAAACGACATTCCTATTCTATTAACATTATGGACAACAAGACATAAAAGCGAAAGAAACAATACAAACCTTTAATTTGGAATTTAAATGGTGGACGGCCTAAAAGTGGTTTTAAAATGAAACTTCCATGCCAACTAACGAGTTGGAATTATTATCTCGACCGTAGTTGAAAAGGAATTAGTTGCAGCTGCAAAACTGTAACTTTTAAACAAAATGATGATGATGCCTTTACCACGATTAAATTTCGTAACCAATTTTAAATTCATATCTAATTGTAACAAACTTTTAATACACGCATATATATAAACGCATGCATGATTACAATTGCATTACCCTCAATTCTTCCTGCTCTTTCCTAATATCTAGATATCGTGAATATGGATTTGAAATGCATATTCAGCCTAGCAATCCTTGTTTCCCAGATATCGCTTTCGTCGACGTAAAATGTGAACGTTGTGATTCCAGGAGCAACATCAATTGCTGAAACAGATGATAACTTTGTATGCGCTACATTGGATTGGTGGCCTACTGAAAAGTGCAACTACAATCAATGTCCTTGGGGAAAGGCTGGACTTTTAAATTTGGTAAGAATAATTTATTTTGTGTGTATGAAAAATGTCTCTTACATAATTTTTGAACTTTCTTGTACTTTATGTTTTCCGTAGGATTTGAAAAAGAAGGGTCTGATAAATGCAATAAAAGGTGAGTTCTACGTATATAATATTACATGTCTCTATCATTAATTCATCCATGGTAGTCCATACCCTAAGAATCAAAAAAGAGATTGCAAATATTGCGATACGAGTACTGTTAAAAGCCACCTCATAAGAGTGGTTGTGTGAACGAGTTGGACTAAACTTGGTTCAAAGCTGGTAAGAACAATTTCAGACTAATTTTTAAAACTGCTTTCAGCATTCAATCCTTTAAGAATCAAAGTTGGTGGGTCGTTGTAAGATCAAGTGGTGTACGGAGTTGGAGGAGTTACGAATTGCCCTAATTTCATGAAAAATGAAGATAGTTTATTTGGATTCTCTCAAGGCTGCTTTCCCATGGAAAGATGGGACGAACTCAACAAATTTTTCAATCAAACTGGGTTGGTATTTCTATTTACTCTGAAAAATAATTAAACATTCCCCTTTTTTTCTTAGTAAAGACATTGACTTTATTGATATGACATTTTGAAGAGTAAAGGTTACATTCGGGTTGAATGCTCTTCTCGGAAGAAATCGGTCACAAATCGAAAAGGGTCTTTGGGTTGGCGATTGGCAGTCGTAAAATGCAAGGGATTTCATGAAGTATACTATTTCCAGGGGATATAAAGTTGATTCGTATGAATTTGGTAACTAAATTTGTTTTCCCGAAGCTCTGCATGAGATTATTTTTCAATATTTTTTTCGAAGTGTATTTTAATCAATTTATTATTTCAGGAAATCAACTCTCCGGAGCTGGGATGGGTGCAAGCATTGAGGCTGAACAATATGGAAAAGACATAGTAGTACTTAAGAAGCTAGTGAAAGAATTACACCGGATCCCAAAACTCAACCAAAGGTTTTAGGTCCTAGTGGCTATTATGACGAGAAATGGTTTAATTCCTTCCTAGAAGTTTCAGGACATGATGTTGTTGATGGAGTTACACACCATATCTATAATCTTGGACCTGGTATCCAAATATGTCTCAATTCAGTGTTCATTGAAGAGCTTTTAGAGGCTTACTTATTACTAGTAGGGTCAGTTTCTTAATTCGATGGATGCATATGCAGGTGATGATCCAAACATGATTACCAAGATTCAAGATCCATCTTACTTAAATCAAGTCGCCCGAACCTATAAAGGTGTTTTGAATATTGTCAACAAGTTTAAACCGCAGTTGGGAGCTTGGGTTTCTGAATCTGGTGGAGCTCTTCACGGCGGTGCTAAAGATTTGTCCCCAACCTTTGCTGATGGGTTTGGGTAATATTTTTCTCTCCTTTTCTTCTACCTCTACCTTTTCTTTGTGTATAATAAAACACGCGGTTGAACTTTTCTCCCTTTACAGGTATCTTGATCAATTGGGAATGGCTTCAACCTACAATCACAAGGTCTTCTGCAGGCAAACTCTAATCGGTGGAAATTATGCTTTACTTAATACTACAACATCTATTCCCAATCCAGATTACTACGGGTCCGTACCTTCACACAAATAGTGTGAGCCTTGTCCTTGCTTTTTTTCCCTATAGCAACCAACATAATTCATCTTATTAATTTGTTTCGTTTCTAGTGCACTTCTATGGCACCGGCTTATGGGAAGTACTGTACTTGCCGTAACTCAAGAGCCTAACCCAAATTTGCATGTATATGCTCATTGTGCGAAGAAAAAGGTAAGCCAACCTGATAGAGCGAACTTTTCATTTTTCAAATTATTTATTTTTATTAAATGTTTTCAGCATCATTTTCTCTCTTGTAGCCTGGGATTTCTATCATTTTTATTAACTTGTCGAAAGATAGCTCGTTCAATGTCACCCTTTCAAATTACGAACATCAGAGTCGTAATTTGAGATCCACGGATGTTGCGAAGCCTAATTTTGAATTTAGAGGTTCCAAGGATAGAGAGGAGTATCATTTGGCTGCGCTAGCTGGAAATATACAAGGTCAAATCGTGTTGCTGAATGACGTTCCCATGGTTCTAACAGAAACATTCGACATTCCAGCGATGGAGCCAAAGCTTGTCAATGCTTCCATGCCCATCTCTATTGCAGCTCATTCCATAGTCTATGTAACCATCAGAGACTTTCAAGCCTCTGCCTGTGCTTAAATTACATCATTACTTTATCTAAAATGTAATACCTTTAAACCCTGCTTGAACTTTTACAATGTGATAAGAGTTTCTAACTCATTTTTCCAATTGTTATTATTGTTATTAGTTATGTATGAACGTTTAGATTTTAGTTTCCTTCAATTTTTCTGCCTTTATCTCAATTCATTTCTTACTATATTTTGCATGGACAAAAAAATCCAACGGGAGCAAATCACTCACTGTCACTTTTATATTAGATTCGGCATGTTTCCAATGTTTTTTTTTCCATCTACTTTTTTTCCCAACGTCTTCGGTCACAAGTTGCCTAATGCAATTTCAAATTTAAAAACAGTGTCGTACATGTTTTAATGATAAAAGTGAACACAATAAAATGTAATATAATTACTTAAAACTCATTTATTTACCTTAGAAATACTTTTTTTTTTCCAAATATTACAACATACCAAAAAATAAGAATTAAATGAACGCTATTGGCAGAAAATAATATTCCTTTTCAATGTTTGGCAAAAAGAAACTTTATTAAGGATAACGAACGCCCTCTTTTGTCTCGAGCCGTTGTGGAATGGGTATAGGCCTCTCCTCGTTGAAGATTGAAATTGTTCTACGTCAACCTCCTCATTCTGATTTTGTAGGGTTTGAGCATTCTTTCCACTCGCGCCTTGGATGCCTAATTTGAGTAGCCAATTCGTTCATAACTTTCCCACGGCCTATTTTGTTCTTTTATTCTTGTTTTCTTTTTATGATACTTTCTATTTTACTTCTTTTAGTTAGTAGGGAAAAATAACACAGGAGGTCCTTGTACAAAACAGTCAAGACCTATTTAGTCCATGTACTACGAGAGAGTGTGCAAAAAAGGACAATTAATGACGTAATTCACTATTTACGTAAATAAAGTGTTAGGACACGAGCAATTCAGTCCCTCTCAAATTAAAATAGGGTAATCTAGTCCCCATATTATTCAAATGTATGGAAAGAGGGATAATTGAATAGGGGGTTAACTCCTCTCGTTTGTAAAAAAAATTAAATGGTTCAGAGAAAAACAAGATAGGTGCAAATGTGAAAAAGAATACATCTACACAATATAATCATCAGTTGGTGGAGTTTAATAAATTAAAAAAACATAAATAATTCAAACAACTTTATATCAAATAATAAAGTTTATAAACATTCAAACATATGTAATTAATGGTTTTTAGTAATTTTGCAATGTCAGTAACCCCGAATTTTGATGGAAAATACACTCTGCAAATTTTCAATAAAATATTTGTACTACTCCGCGAACTGAGCCAAGTGCCAAATCCACTAGGTAGGTGGCTTACCTATAAGGGTTTTATTATATACAAGGTGAAATATGGGCACTTGGGCGGCATTTTTCTTCCTCATTGGTTTTAAATTTTCAATATAAAAAAAGGACAGAAAAATTCAGAAAAATAAAATAAACAATCCCTATAGGGTTTGGATTTTAGGTTATAAGGGTTTGATTTTTTTAAGCATTTCATTACACTGAAAACAAAAGCAAGTCTTGCTAGTCTTGGTAGTTCATGTCATCGTCGTTAAGACGTGCTTTCTAAAGGCCCGGAGTAAAATTCTAAAAACCAACAATTCCTTCTCTTACAAAAACCCTGTGGTCTATCTTTTCTATAAAACAAAGGAAAAAAAAACTTTATATTGAAATCCATATACGATAGAATTGATTTAAAATATATATTACTTTCAATTGTCGAGTAAATTAAAATAAATCTGAAAGTTCTTTTATGTATGCAAATATTTTAAGATACGATAGAGTTTATGAAAATTCATGAAAGAGGTTTAGGATTTTGGAGCGAAAGTAGATAGGTCCTCTCTGGAAAATTTTTGAAGAAACAAATGTGGGAAACCTTTTCTAAAAAGCTACTACTATCGACACGGAATTTCTAAATCTTCAAGTTTAATGATAGGTTTAATTATTGCAATAATATAATCTCCGCAGACTTCCTTAACATGCAATATTTACTTGTTAAAATATTATTAAAAATACAATTTTCCTTGTGACAAAACCCACATTCCTATTCCATTAACAATATGGACAACAAGACATAAAAGCTAAAGAAACAATACAAGCCTTTAATTTGGAATTTAAATGGTGGACGGCCCAAAAGTGGTTTTAAAATGAAACTTCCACGCCAACTAACGAGTTGGAATTATTATCTCGACCGTAGTTGAAAAGGAATTAGTTGCAGCTGCAAAACTGTAACTTTTAAACAAAATGATGATGATGCCTTTACCACGATTAAATTTCCTAACCAATTTTCAATTCATATCTAATTGTAACAAACTTTTAATACACGCATATATATAAACGCATGCATGATTACAATTGCATTACCCTCAATTCTTCCTGCTCTTTCCTAGTATCTAGATATCGTGAATATGGATTTGAAATGCATATTCAGCCTAGCAATCCTTGTATCCCAGATATTGCTTTCATCGACGCAAAATGTGAACGTTGTGATTCAAGGAGCAACATCAATTGCTGAAACAGATGATAACTTTGTATGCGCTACATTGGATTGGTGGCCTACTGAAAAGTGCAACTACAATCAATGTCCTTGGGGAAAGGCTGGACTTTTAAATTTGGTAAGAATAATTTATTGTGTGTGTATGAAAAATGTCTCTTACATAATTTTTGAACTTTCTTGTGCTTTATGTTTTCCGTAGGATTTGAAAAAGAAGGGTCTGATAAATGCAATAAAAGGTGAGTTCTACGTATATAATATTACATGTCTCTATCATTAATTCATCCATGGTAGTCCATACCCTAAGAATCAAAAAAGAGATTGCAAATATTGCGTCTGAGTATTGTTAAAAGCGACCTCATAAGAGTGGTTGTGTGAACGAGTTGGACTAAACTTGGTTCAAAAGTTTGGTAAGAACAATTTGGACTAATTTTAAAATCGCTTTCAAGCATTCAATCCTTTAAGAATCAAAGTTGGTGGGTCGTTGCAAGATCAAGTGGTGTACGGAGTTGGAGGAGTTACGAATTGCCCTAATTTCATGAAAAATGAAGATAGTTTATTTGGATTCTCTCAGGGCTGCCTTCCCATAGAAAGATGGGACGAACTCAACAAATTTTTCAATCAAACTGGGTTGGTATTTCTATTTACTCTGAAAAATAATTAAACATTCCCCTTTTTTTCTTAGTAAAGACATTGACTTTATTGATATGACATTTTGAAGAGTAAAGGTTACATTCGGGTTGAATGCTCTTCTCGGAAGAAATCGGTCACAAATCGGAAAGGGTCTTTGGGTTGGCGATTGGCAGTCGCAAAATGCAAGGGATTTCATGAAGTATACTATTTCCAGGGGATATAAAGTTGATTCGTATGAATTTGGTAACTAAATTTGTTTTCCCGAAGCTCTGCATGAGATTATTTTTCATTATTTTTTTCGAAGTGTATTTTAATCAATTTATTATTTCAGGAAATCAACTCTCCGGAGCTGGGATGGGTGCAAGCGTTGAGGCTGAACAATATGGAAAAGACATAGTAGTACTTAAGAAGCTAGTGAAAGAATTACACCCAGATCCCAAAACTCAACCAAAGGTTTTAGGTCCTAGTGGCTATTATGACGAGAAATGGTTTAATTCCTTCCTAGAAGTTTCAGGACATGATGTTGTTGATGGAGTTACACACCATATCTATAATCTTGGACCTGGTATCCAAATATGTCTCAATTCAGTGTTCATTGAAGAGCTTTTAGAGGCTTACTTATTACTAGTAGGGTCAGTTTCTTAATTCGATGGATGCATATGCAGGTGATGATCCAAACATGATTACCAAGATTCAAGATCCATCTTACTTAAATCAAGTTGCCCGAACCTATAAAGGTGTTTTGAATATTGTCAACAAGTTTAAACTGCAGTCGGGAGCTTGGGTTTCTGAATCTGGCGGAGCTCTTCACGGCGGTGCTAAAGATTTGTCCCCAACCTTTGCTGATGGGTTTTGGTAATATTTTTCTCTCCTTTTCTTCTACCTCTACCTTTTCTTTGTGTATAATAAAACACGCGGTTGAACTTTTCTCCCTTTACAGGTATCTTGATCAATTGGGAATGGCTTCAACCTACAATCACAAGGTCTTCTGCAGGCAAACTCTAATTGGTGGAAATTATGCTTTACTGAATACTACAACATCTATTCCCAATCCAGATTACTACGGGTCCGTATCTTCACGCAGATAGTGTGAGCCTTGTCCTTGCTTTTTTTCCCTATAGCAACCAACATAATTCATCTTATTAATTTGTTTCGTTTCTAGTGCACTTCTATGGCACCGGCTTAAGGAAGTATTGTGTATTGTGCCAGTAACTCAAGAGCCTAACCCAAATTTGCGTGTATATGCTCATTGTGCGAAGAAAAGGTAAGCCAACTTTGATAGAGCGAACTTTTCATTTTTCAAATTATTTATTTTTATTAAATGTTATCAGCATCATTTTCTCTCTTGTAGCCTGGGATTTCTATCATTTTTATTAACTTGTCGAAAGATAGCTCGTTCAATGTCACCCTTTCAAATTACGAACATCAGAGTCGTAATTTGAGATCGACGGATGTTGCGAAGCCTAATTTTGAATTTAGAGGTTCCAAGGATAGAGAGGAGTATCATTTGGCTGCGCTAGCTGGAAATATACAAGGTCAAATCGTGTTGCTGAATGACGTTCCCATGGTTCCAACAGAAACATTCGACATTCCAGCGATGGAGCCAAAGCTTGTCAATGCTTCCACGCCCATCTCTATTGCAGCTCATTCCATAGTCTATGTAACCATCAGAGACTTTCAAGCCCCTGCCTGTGCTTAAATTACATCATTACTTTATCTAAAATGTAATACCTTTAAACCCTGCTTGAACTTTTACAATGTGATAAGAGTTTCTAACTTATTTTTCCAATTGTTACTATTGTTATTAGTTATGTATGAACGTTTAGATTTTAGTTTCCTTCAATTTTTCTGCCTTTATCTCAATTCATTTCTTACCATATTTTGCATGGACAAAAAAATCCAACGGGAGCAAATCACTCACTGTCGCTTTTATATTAGATTCGGCATGTTTCCAATGTTTTTTTCCATCTACTTTTTTCCCAACGCCTTCTTGGTCACAAGTTGCCTAATGCAATTTCAAATTTAAAAACAGTGTCGTACATGTTTTAATGATAAAAGTGAACACAATAAAATGTAATATAATTACTTAAAACTCATTTATTTACCTTAAAAATACTTTTTTTTTCCAAATATTACAACATACCAAAAAATAAGAATTAAATGAACGCTATTGGAAGAAAATAATAGTCCTTTTCAATGTTTGGCAAAAAGAAACTTTATTAAGGATAACGAACGCCCTCTTTTGTCTCGAGCCGTTGTGGAATGGGTATAGGCCTCTCCTCGTTGAAGATTGAAATTGTTCTACGTCAACCTCCTCATTCTGATTTTGTAGGGTTTGAGCAATCTTTCCACTCGCGCCTTGGATGCCTAATTTGAGTAGCCAATTCGTTCATAACTTTCCCACGGCCTGTTTTGTTCTTTTATTCTTGTTTTCTTTTTATGATACTTTCTATTTTACTTCTTTTAGTTAGTAGGGAAAAATAATACAGGAGGTCCTTGTACAAAACAGTCAAGACCTATTTAGTCCATGTACTACAAGAGAGTGTGCAAAAAAGGACAATTAATGACGTAATTCACTATTTACGTAAATAAAGTGTTAGGACACGAGCAATTCAGTCCCTCTCAAATTAAAATAGGGTAATCTAGTCCCCATATTATTCAAATGTATGGAAAGAGGGATAATTGAATAGGGGGTTAACTCCTCTCGTTTGTAAAAAAAATTAAATGGTTCAGAGAAAAACAAGATAGGTGCAAATGTGAAAAAGAATACATCTACACAATATAATCATCAGTTGGTGGAGTTTAATAAATTAAAAAAACATAAATAATTCAAACAACTTTATATCAAATAATAAAGTTTATAAACATTCAAACATATGTAATTAATGGTTTTTAGTAATTTTGCAATGTCAGTAACCCCGAATTTTGATGGAAAATACACTCTGCAAATTTTCAATAAAATATTTGTACTACTCCGCGAACTGAGCCAAGTGCCAAATCCACTAGGTAGGTGGCTTACCTATAAGGGTTTTATTATATACAAGGTGAAATATGGGCACTTGGGCGGCATTTGTTCTTCCCTCATTGGTTTTAAATTTTCAATATAAAAAAAGGACAGAAAAATTCAGAAAAATAAAATAAACAATCCCTATAGGGTTTGGATTTTAGGTTATAAGGGTTTGATTTTTTCAAGCATTTCATTACACTGAAAACAAAAGCAAGTCTTGCTTAGTCTTGGTAGTTCATGTCATCGTCGTTAAGACGTGCTTTCTAAAGGCCCGGAGTAAAATTCTAAAAACCAACAATTCCTTCTCTTACAAAAACCCTGTGGTCTATCTTTTCTATAAAACAAAGGAAAAAAAACTTTATATTGAAATCCATATACGATAGAATTGATTTAAAATATATATTACTTTCAATTGTCGAGTAAATTAAAATAAATCTGAAAGTTCTTTTATGTATGCAAATATTTTAAGATACGATAGAGTTTATGAAAATTCATGAAAGAGGTTTAGGATTTTGGAGCGAAAGTAGATAGGTCCTCTCTGGAAAATTTTTGAAGAAACAAATGTGGGAAACTTTTTCTAAAAAGCTACTACTATCGACACGGAATTTCTAAAACTTCAAGTTTAATGATAGGTTTAATTATTGCAATAATATAATCTCCGCAGACTTCCTTAACATGCAATATTTACTTGTTAAAATATTATTAAAAATACAATTTTCCTTGTGACAAAACCCACATTCCTATTCCATTAACAATATGGACAACAAGACATAAAAGCTAAAGAAACAATACAAGCCTTTAATTTGGAATTTAAATGGTGGACGGCCCAAAAGTGGTTTTAAAATGAAACTTCCATGCCAACTAACGAGTTGGAATTATTATCTCGACCATAGTTGAAAAGGAATTAGTTGGTAAATTTTGCAAAGCAGTAACTTTTAAACAAAATGATGATGATGCCTTTACCACGATTAAATTTCCTAACCAATTTTAAATTCATATCTAATTGTAACAAACTTTTAATACACGCATATATATAAACGCATGCATGATTACAATTGCATTACCCTCAATTCTTCCTGCTCTTTCCTAATATCTAGATATCGTGAATATGGATTTGAAATGCATATTCAGCCTAGCAATCCTTGTTTCCCAGATATCGCTTTCGTCGACGCAAAATGTGAACGTTGTGATTCAAGGAGCAACATCAATTGCTTTGAAACAGATGATAACTTTGTATGCGCTACATTGGATTGGTGGCTCTCTTTGAAAAGTGCAACTACAATCAATGTCCTTGGGGAAAGGCTGGACTTTTAAATTTGGTAAGAATAATTTATTGTGTGTGTATGAAAATGTCTCTTACATAATTTTTGAACTTTCTTGTACTTTATGTTTTCCGTAGGATTTGAAAAAAAGAAGGGTCCGTAAATGCAATAAAAGGTGAGTTCTACGTATATAATATTACATGTCTCTATCATTAATTCATCCATGGTAGTCCATACCCTAAGAATCAAAAAGAGATTGCAAATATTGATATATCTGAGTCTTGTTAAAAGCCACCTCATAAGAGTGGTTGTGTGAACGAGTTGGACTAAACCTGGTTCAAAGCTGGTAAGAACAATTTCAGACTAATTTTTAAAACTGCTTTCAGCATTCAATCCTTTAAGAATCAAAGTTGGTGGGTCGTTGCAAGATCAAGTGGTGTACGGAGTTGGAGGAGTTATGAATTGCCCTAATTTCATGAAAAATGAAGATAGTTTATTTGGATTCTCTCGAAATTTGCCTTCCCATGGAAAGATGGGACGAACTCAACAAATTTTTCAATCAAACTGGGTTGGTATTTCTATTTACTCTGAAAAATAATTAAACATTCCCCTTTTTTTCTTAGTAAAGACATTGACTTTATTGATATGACATTTTGAAGAGTAAAGGTTACATTCGGGTTGAATGCTCTTCTCGGAAGAAATCGGTCACAAATCGAAAAGGGTCTTTGGGTTGGCGATTGGCAGTCGCAAAATGCAAGGGATTTCATGAAGTATACTATTTCCAGGGGATATAAAGTTGATTCGTATGAATTTGGTAACTAAATTTGTTTTCCCGAAGCTCTGCATGAGATTATTTTTCATTATTTTTTCAAGTGTATTTTAATCAATTTATTATTTCAGGAAATCAACTCTCCGGAGCTGGGATGGGTGCAAGCGTTGAGGCTGAACAATATGGAAAAGACATAGTAGTACTTAAGAAGCTAGTGAAAGAATTACACCCAGATCCCAAAACTCAACCAAAGGTTTTAGGTCCTAGTGGCTATTATGACGAGAAATGGTTTAATTCCTTCCTAGAAGTTTCAGGAGATGATGTTGTTGATGGAGTTACACACCATATCTATAATCTTGGACACAGTATCCAAATATGTCTCAATTCGGTGTTCATTGAAGAGCTTTTAGAGGCTTACTTATTACTAGTAGGGTCAGTTTCTTAATTCGATGGATGCATATGCAGGTGATGATCCAAACATGATTACCAAGATTCAAGATCCATCTTACTTAAATCAAGTTGCCCGAACCTACAAAGGTGTTTTGAATATTGTCAACAAGTTTAAACCATGATCGGGAGCTTGGGTTTACGAATCAGTGAGCTCTTCTTCACGTGCGGTGCTAAAGATTTGTCCCCAACCTTTCTTTGATGGGTTTTGGTAATATTTTTTCTCCTTTTCTTCTACTCTCTACCTTTTCTTTGTGTATAATAAAACACGAGGTTGAACTTTTCTCCTTTACTGGTATCTTGATCAATTGGGAATGGCTTCAACCTACAATCACAAGGTCTTCTGCAGCAAACTCTAATCGGTGGAAATTATGCTTTTACTGAATACTACAACATCTATTCCCAATCCAGTTACTACGGGTCCGTATCTTCACACTGAGATAGTGTGAGCCTTGTCCTTGCTTTTTTCCCTATAGCAACCAACATAATTCATCTTATTAATTTGTTTTCGTTTCTAGTGCACTTCTATGGCACCGAAACATGGGAAGTCTCAGACTTGCCAGTAACTCAAGAGCCTAACCCAAATTTGCGTGTATATGCTCATTGTGCGAAGAAAAAAGGTAAGCCAACTTTGATAGAGCGAACTTTTCATTTTTCAAATTATTTATTTTTATTAAATGTTATCAGCATCATTTTCTCTCTTGTAGCACGGGATTTCTATCATTTTTATTAACTTGTCGAAAGATAGCTCGTTCAATGTCACCCTTTCAAATTACGAACATCGAGAGTCGTAATTTGAGATCCACTGAGATGTTCATGAAGCCTAATTTTGAATTTAGAGGTTCCAAGGATAGAGAGGAGTATCATTTGGCTGCGCTTAGCTGGAAATATACAAGGTCAAATCGTGTTCTTTGAATGACGTTCCCATGGTTCCAACAGAAACATTCGACATTCCAAATGATGGAGCCAAAGCTTGTCAATGCTTCCACGCCCATCTCTATTGCAGCTCATTCCATAGTCTATGTAACCATCAGAGACTTTCAAGCCTGCACTGTGCTTAAATTACATCATTACTTTATCTAAAATGTAATACCTTTAAACCACGCTTGAACTTTTACAATGTGATAAGAGTTTCTAACTTATTTTTCCAATTGTTACTATTGTTATTAGTTATGTATGAACGTTTAGATTTTAGTTTCCTTCAATTTTTCGCCTTTATCTCAATTCATTTCTTACTATATTTTGCATGGACAAAAATCCAACGGAGCAAATCACTCACCGTCGCTTTTATATTAGATTCGGCATGTTTCCAATGTTTTTTTCCATCTACTTTTTTCCCAACGTCTTGGTCACAAGTTGCCTAATGCAATTTCAAATTTAAAAACAATTGTCGTATATGTTTTAATGATAAAAGTGAACACAATAAAATGTAATATAATTACTTAAAACTCATTTATTTACCTTAGAAATACTTTTTTTCCAAATATTACAACATACAAAAAATAAGAATTAAATGAACGCTATTGGAAGAAAATAATAGTCCTTTTCAATGTTTGGCAAAAGAAACTTTATTAAGGATAACGAACGCCTCTTTTGTCTCGAGCCGTTGTGGAATGGGTATAGGCCTCTCCTCGTTGAAGATTGAAATTGTTCTACGTCAACCTCCTCATTCCGATTTTGTAGGGTTTGAGCATTCTTTCCACTCGCGCCTTGGATGCCTAATTTGAGTAGCCAATTCGTTCATAACTTTCCCACTACTGTTTTGTTTCTTTTATTCTTGTTTTCTTTTATGATACTTTCTATTTTACTTCTTTTAGTTAGTAGGAAAAATAACACTGGGAGGTCCTTGTACAAAAGCAGTCAAGACCTATTTAGTCCATGTACTACCAGAGAGTGTGCAAAAAAGGACAATTAATGACGTAATTCACTATTTACGTAAATAAAGTGTTAGGACACGAGCAATTCAGTCCCTCTCAAATTAAAATAGGGTAATCTAGTCCCCATATTATTCAAATGTATGGAAAGAGGGATAATTGAATAGGGGGTTAACTCCTCTCGTTTGTAAAAAAAATTAAATGGTTCAGAGAAAAACAATATAGGTGCAAATGTGAAAAAGAATACATCTACACAATATAATCATCAGTTGGTGGAGTTTAATAAATTAAAAAAACATAAATAATTCAAACAACTTTATATCAAATAATAAAGTTTATAAACATCCAAACATATGTTATTAATGGTTTTTAGTAATTTTGCAATGTCAGTAACCCCGAATTTTGATGGCAAATACACTCTGCAAATTTTAAATAAAATATTTGTACTACTCCGCGAACTGAGCCAAGTGCCGAATCCACTAGGTAGGTGGCT
The DNA here is from genome assembly GCA_025698475.1 of Gossypium anomalum. Classification (NCBI taxonomy): domain Eukaryota; kingdom Viridiplantae; phylum Streptophyta; class Magnoliopsida; order Malvales; family Malvaceae; genus Gossypium; species Gossypium anomalum. Next base: position 68,599,291 of record CM046964.1, read on the forward strand.
TACCTATAAGGGTTTTATTATATACAAGGTGAAATATGGGCACTTGGGCGGCATTTGTTCTTCCTCATTGGTTTTAAATTTTCAATATAAAAAGGATGAGAAAAATTCAGAAAAATAAAATAAACAATCCCTATAGGGTTTGGATTTTAGGTTATAAGGGTTTGATTTTTTTAAGCATTTCATTACACTGAAAACAAAAGCAAGTCTTGCTTAGTCTTGGTAGTTCATGTCATCGTCGTTAAGACGTGCTTTCTAAAGGCCCGGAGTAAAATTCTAAAAACCAACAATTCCTTCTCTTACAAAAACCCTGTGGTCTATCTTTTCTATAAAACAAAATATACGATAGAATTGATTTAAAATATATATTACTTTCAATTGTCGAGTAAATTAAAATAAATCTGAAAGTTCTTTTGCGTATGCAAATATTTTAAGATACGATAGAGTTTATGAAAATTCATGAAAGAGGTTTAGGATTTTGGAGCGAAAGTAGATAGGTCCTCTCTGGAAAATTTTTGAAGAAACAAATGTGGGAAACTTTTTCTAAAAAGCTACTACTATCGACACGGAATTTCTAAAACTTCAAGTTTAATGATAGGTTTAATTATTGCAATAATATAATCTCCGCAGACTTCCTTAACATGCAATATTTACTTGTTAAAATATTATTAAAAATACAATTTTCCTTGTGACAAAACCCACATTCCTATTCCATTAACAATATGGACAACAAGACATAAAAGCTAAAGAAACAATACAAGCCTTTAATTTGGAATTTAAATGGTGGACGGCCCAAAAGTGGTTTTAAATGAAACTTCCATGCCAACTAACGAGTTGGAATTATTATCTCGACCGTAGTTGAAAAGGAATTAGTTGCAGCTGCAAAACTGTAACTTTTAAACAAAATGATGATGATGCCTTTACCACGATTAAATTTCCTAACCAATTTTAAATTCATATCTAATTGTAACAAACTTTTAATACACGATATATATAAACGCATGCATGATTACAATTGCATTACCCTCAATTCTTCCCCGCTCTTTCCTAATATCTAGATATCGTGAATATGGATTTGAAATGCATATTCAGCCTAGCAATCCTTGTTTCCCAGATATCGCTTTCGTCGACGCAAAATGTGAACGTTGTGATTCAAGGAGCAACATCAATTGCTGAAACAGATGATAACTTTGTATGCGCTACATTGGATTGGTGGCCTACTGAAAAGTGCAACTACAATCAATGTCCTTGGGGAAAGGCTGGACTTTTAAATTTGGTAAGAATAATTTATTGTGTGTGTATGAAAAATGTCTCTTACATAATTTTTGAACTTTCTTGTACTTTATGTTTTCCGTAGGATTTGAAAAAGAAGGGTCTGGTAAATGCAATAAAAGGTGAGTTCTACGTATATAATATTACATGTCTCTATCATTAATTCATCCATGGTAGTCCATACCCTAAGAATCAAAAAAGAGATTGCAAATATTGCGATACGAGTACTGTTAAAAGCCACCTCATAAGAGTGGTTGTGTGAACGAGTTGGACTAAACCTGGTTCAAAGCTGGTAAGAACAATTTCAGACTAATTTTTAAAATCGCGCAAAGCATTCAATCCTTTAAGAATCAAAGTTGGTGGGTCGTTGCAAGATCAAGTGGTGTACGGAGTTGGAGGAGTTACGAATTGCCCTAATTTCATGAAAAATGAAGATAGTTTATTTGGATTCTCTCAGGGCTGCCTTCCCATGGAAAGATGGGACGAACTCAACAAATTTTTCAATCAAACTGGGTTGGTATTTCTATTTACTCTGAAAAATAATTAAACATTCCCCTTTTTTTCTTAGTAAAGACATTGACTTTATTGATATGACATTTTGAAGAGTAAAGGTTACATTCGGGTTGAATGCTCTTCTCGGAAGAAATCGGTCACAAATCGAAAAGGGTCTTTGGGTTGGCGATTGGCAGTCGCAAAATGCAAGGGATTTCATGAAGTATACTATTTCCAGGGGATATAAAGTTGATTCGTATGAATTTGGTAACTAAATTTGTTTTCCCGAAGCTCTGCATGAGATTATTTTTCATTATTTTTTTCGAAGTGTATTTTAATCAATTTATTATTTCAGGAAATCAACTCTCCGGAGCTGGGATGGGTGCAAGCGTTGAGGCTGAACAATATGGAAAAGACATAGTAGTACTTAAGAAGCTAGTGAAAGAATTACACCCAGATCCCAAAACTCAACCAAAGGTTTTAGGTCCTAGTGGCTATTATGACGAGAAATGGTTTAATTCCTTCCTAGAAGTTTCAGGACATGATGTTGTTGATGGAGTTACACACCATATCTATAATCTTGGACCTGGTATCCAAATATGTCTCAATTCGGTGTTCATTGAAGAGCTTTAGAGGCTTACTTATTACTAGTAGGGTCGGTTTCTTAATTCGATGGATGCATATGCAGGTGATGATCCAAACATGATTACCAAGATTCAAGATCCATCTTACTTAAATCAAGTTGCCCGAACCTACAAAGGTGTTTTGAATATTGTCAACAAGTTTAAACATGATCGGGAGCTTGGGTTTCGAATCAAGTGAGCTCTTCACTGGCGGTGCTAAAGATTTGTCCCTAACCTTTCTTTGATGGGTTTTGGTAATATTTTTCTCTCCTTTTCTTCTACCTCTACCTTTTCTTTGTGTATAATAAAACACGAGGTTGAACTTTTCTCCCTTTACAGGTATCTTGATCAATTGGGAATGGCTTCAACCTACAATCACAAGGTCTTCTGTAGGCAAACTCTAATCGGTGGAAATTATGCTTTCTTCAATACTACAACATCTATTCCCAATCCAGATTACTACGGGTCCGTATCTTCACACAGATAGTGTGAGCCTTGTCCTTGCTTTTTTTCCCTATAGCAACCAACATAATTCATCTTATTAATTTGTTTCGTTTCTAGTGCACTTCTATGGCACCGGCTATGGGAAGTAATCTTTGTACTTGCCAGTAACTCAAGAGCCTAACCCAAATTTATGTGTATATGCTCATTGTGCGAAGAAAAAAGGTAAGCCAACCTGATAGAGCGAACTTTTCATTTTTCAAATTATTTATTTTTATTAAATGTTATCAGCATCATTTTCTCTCTTGTAGCCTGGGATTTCTATCATTTTTATTAACTTGTCGAAAGATAGCTCGTTCAATGTCACCCTTTCAAATTACGAACATCAGAGTCGTAATTTGAGATCCACGGATGTTGCGAAGCCTAATTTTGAATTTAGAGGTTCCAAGGATAGAGAGGAGTATCATTTGGCTGCGCTTAGCTGAAATATACAAGGTCAAATCGTGTTGTTGAATGACGTTCCCATGGTTCCATGAAACATTCGACATTCCAATGATGGAGCCAAAGCTTGTCAATGCTTCCACGCCCATCTCTATTGCAGCTCATTCCATAGTCTATGTAACCATCAGAGACTTTCAAGCCCCTGCCTGTGCTTAAATTACATCATTACTTTATCTAAAATGTAATACCTTTAAACCCTGCTTGAACTTTTACAATGTGATAAGAGTTTCTAACTTATTTTTCCAATTGTTACTATTGTTATTAGTTATGTATGAACGTTTAGATTTTAGTTTCCTTCAATTTTTCTGCCTTTATCTCAATTCATTTCTTACCATATTTTGCATGGACAAAAAAATCCAACGGGAGCAAATCACTCACTGTCGCTTTTATATTAGATTCGGCATGTTTCCAATGTTTTTTTTTCCATCTACTTTTTTTCCCAACGTCTTCGGTCACAAGTTGCCTAATGCAATTTCAAATTTAAAAACAGTGTCGTACATGTTTTAATGATAAAAGTGAACACAATAAAATGTAATATAATTACTTAAAACTCATTTATTTACCTTAGAAATACTTTTTTTTTCCAAATATTACAACATACCAAAAAATAAGAATTAAATGAACGCTATTGGAAGAAAATAATAGTCCTTTTCAATGTTTGGCAAAAAGAAACTTTATTAAGGATAACGAACGCCCTCTTTTGTCTCGAGCCGTTGTGGATTGAGTATAGGCCTCTCCTCGTTGAAGATTGAAATTGTTCTGCGTCAACCTCCTCATTCTGATTTTGTAGGGTTTGAGCATTCTTTCCACTCGCGCCTTGGATGCCTAATTTGAGTAGCCAATTCGTTCATAACTTTCCCACGGCCTGTTTTGTTCTTTTATTCTTGTTTTCTTTTTATGATACTTTCTATTTTACTTCTTTTAGTTAGTAGGGAAAAATAACACAGGAGGTCCTTGTACAAAACAGTCAAGACCTATTTAGTCCATGTACTACCAGAGAATGTGCAAAAAAGGACAATTAATGACGTAATTCACTATTTACGTAAATAAAGTGTTAGGACACGAGCAATTCAGTCCCTCTCAAATTAAAATAGGGTAATCTAGTCCCCATATTATTCAAATGTATGGAAAGAGGGATAATTGAATAGGGGGTTAACTCCTCTCGTTTGTAAAAAAAATTAAATGGTTCAGAGAAAAACAAGATAGGTGCAAATGTGAAAAAGAATACATCTACACAATATAATCATCAGTTGGTGGAGTTTAATAAATTAAAAAAACATAAATAATTCAAACAACTTTATATCAAATAATAAAGTTTATAAACATCCAAACATATGTAATTAATGGTTTTTAGTAATTTTGCAATGTCAGTAACCCCGAATTTTGATGGCAAATACACTCTGCAAATTTTAAATAAAATATTTGTACTACTCCGCGAACTGAGCCAAGTGCCAAATCCACTAGGTAGGTGGCTTACCTATAAGGGTTTTATTATATACAAGGTGAAATATGGGCACTTGGGCGGCATTTGTTCTTCCCTCATTGGTTTTAAATTTTCAATATAAAAAAAGGACAGAAAAATTCAGAAAAATAAAATAAACAATCCCTATAGGGTTTGGATTTTAGGTTATAAGGGTTTGATTTTTAAGCATTTCATTACACTGAAAACAAAAGCAAGTCTTGCTTAGTCTTGGTAGTTCATGTCATCGTCGTTAAGGCGTGCTTTCTAAAGGCCGGAGTAAAATTCTAAAAACCAACAATTCCTTCTCTTACAAAACCACGTGGTCTATCTTTTCTATAAAACAAAATATACGATAGAATTGATTTAAAATATATATTACTTTCAATTTTTCGAGTAAATTAAAATAAATCTGAAAGTTCTTTTTTGCGTATGCAAATATTTTAAGATACGATAGAGTTTATGAAAATTCATGAAAGAGGTTTAGGATTTTGGAGCGAAAGTAGATAGGTCCTCTCTGGAAAATTTTTGAAGAAACAAATGTGGGAAACTTTTTCTAAAAAGCTACTACTATCGACACGGAATTTCTAAAACTTCAAGTTTAATGATAGGTTTAATTATTGCAATAATATAATCTCCGCAGACTTCCTTAACATGCAATATTTACTTGTTAAAATATTATTAAAAATACAATTTTCCTTGTGACAAAACCCACATTCCTATTCCATTAACAATATGGACAACAAGACATAAAAGCTAAAGAAACAATACAAGCCTTTAATTTGGAATTTAAATGGTGGACTGCCCAAAAGTGGTTTTAAATGAAACTTCCATGCCAACTAACGAGTTGGAATTATTATCTCGACCGTAGTTGAAAAGGAATTAGTTGCATTTTTGCAAAGCGTAACTTTTAAACAAAATGATGATGATGCCTTTACCACGATTAAATTTCCTAACCAATTTTAAATTCATATCTAATTGTAACAAACTTTTAATACACGCATATATATAAACGCATGCATGATTACAATTGCATTACCCTCAATTCTTCCCGCTCTTTCCTAATATCTAGATATCGTGAATATGGATTTGAAATGCATATTCAGCCTAGCAATCCTTGTTTCCCGGATATCGCTTTTCGTCGACGCAAAATGTGAACGTTGTGATTCAAGGAGCAACATCAATTGTTGAAACAGATGATAACTTTGTATGCGCGCTACATTGGATTGGTGGCCTCTTGAAAAGTGCAACTACAATCAATGTCCTTGGGGAAAGGTGGACTTTTAAATTTGGTAAGAATAATTTATTGTGTGTGTATGAAAAATGTCTCTTACATAATTTTTGAACTTTCTTGTACTTTATGTTTTCCGTAGGATTTGAAAAAGAAAGGTCAGTAAATGCAATAAAAGGTGAGTTCTACGTATATAATATTACATGTCTCTATCATTAATTCATCCATGGTAGTCCATACCCTAAGAATCAAAAAAGAGATTGCAAATATTGCGATACGAGTACTGTTAAAAGCCACCTCATAAGAGTGGTTGTGTGAACGAGTTGGACTAAACTGGTTCAAAGCTGGTAAGAACAATTTCAGACTAATTTTTAAAAGCGCTTTCTTTGACATTCAATCCTTTAAGAATCAAAGTTGGTGGGTCGTTGCAAGATCAAGTGGTGTACGGAGTTGGAGGAGTTATGAATTGCCCTAATTTCATGAAAAATGAAGATAGTTTATTTGGATTCTCTCAGGGCTGCCTTCCCATGGAAAGATGGGACGAACTCAACAAATTTTTCAATCAAACTGGTTGGTATTTCTATTTACTCGAAAAATAATTAAACATTCCCCTTTTTTCTTAGTAAAGACATTGACTTTATTGATATGACATTTTGAAGAGTAAAGGTTACATTCGGGTTGAATGCTCTTCTCGGAAGAAATCGGTCACAAATCGAAAAGGGTCTTTGGGTTGGCGATTGGCAGTCGTAAAATGCAAGGGATTTCATGAAGTATACTATTTCCAGGGGATATAAAGTTGATTCGTATGAATTTGGTAACTAAATTTGTTTTCAGAAGCTCTGCATGAGATTATTTTTCATTATTTTTTTCAAGTGTATTTTAATCAATTTATTATTTCAGAAATCAACTCTCGAGAGTGGGATGGGTGCAAGCGTTGAGGTGAACAATATGGAAAAGACATAGTAGTACTTAAGAAGCTAGTGAAAGAATTACACCCAGATCCCAAAACTCAACCAAAGGTTTTAGGTCCTAGTGGCTATTATGACGAGAAATGGTTTAATTCCTTCCTAGAAGTTTCAGGACATGATGTTGTTGATGGAGTTACACACCATATCTATAATCTTGGACCTGGTATCCAAATATGTCTCAATTCAGTGTTCATTGAAGAGCTTTTAGAGGCTTACTTATTACTAGTAGGGTCAGTTTCTTAATTCGATGGATGCATATGCAGGTGATGATCCAAACATGATTACCAAGATTCAAGATCCATCTTACTTAAATCAAGTTGCCCGAACCTACAAAGGTGTTTTGAATATTGTCAACAAGTTTAAACCGCAGTCGGGAGCTTGGGTTTCTGAATCTGGCGGAGCTCTTCACGGCGGTGCTAAAGATTTGTCCCTAACCTTTGCTGATGGGTTTTGGTAATATTTTTCTCTCCTTTTCTTCTACCTCTACCTTTTCTTTGTGTATAATAAAACACGAGGTTGAACTTTTCTCCCTTTACAGGTATCTTGATCAATTGGGAATGGCTTCAACCTACAATCACAAGGTCTTCTGTAGGCAAACTCTAATCGGTGGAAATTATGCTTTACTGAATACTACAACATCTATTCCCAATCCAGATTACTACGGGTCCGTATCTTCACACAGATAGTGTGAGCCTTGTCCTTGCTTTTTTTCCCTATAGCAACCAACATAATTCATCTTATTAATTTGTTTCGTTTCTAGTGCACTTCTATGGCACCGGCTTATGGGAAGTACTGTACTTGCCGTAACTCAAGAGCCTAACCCAAATTTGCGTGTATATGCTCATTGTGCGAAGAAAAAGGTAAGCCAACCTGATAGAGCGAACTTTTCATTTTTCAAATTATTTATTTTTATTAAATGTTATCAGCATCATTTTCTCTCTTGTAGCCTGGGATTTCTATCATTTTTATTAACTTGTCGAAAGATAGCTCGTTCAATGTCACCCTTTCAAATTACGAACATCAGAGTCGTAATTTGAGATCCACGGATGTTGCGAAGCCTAATTTTGAATTTAGAGGTTCCAAGGATAGAGAGGAGTATCATTTGGCTGCGCTAGCTGGAAATATACAAGGTCAAATCGTGTTCTTTGAATGAGCGTTCCCATGGTTCCAACAGAAACATTCGACATTCCAAATGATGGAGCCAAAGCTTGTCAATGCTTCCACGCCCATCTCTATTGCAGCTCATTCCATAGTCTATGTAACCATCAGAGACTTTCAAGCCCCTGCCTGTGCTTAAATTACATCATTACTTTATCTAAAATGTAATACCTTTAAACCCTGCTTGAACTTTTACAATGTGATAAGAGTTTCTAACTTATTTTTCCAATTGTTACTATTGTTATTAGTTATGTATGAACGTTTAGATTTTAGTTTCCTTCAATTTTTTTGCCTTTATCTCAATTCATTTCTTACTATATTTTGCATGGACAAAAAAATCCAACGGGAGCAAATCACTCACTGTCGCTTTTATATTAGATTCGGCATGTTTCCAATGTTTTTTTTTTCCATCTACTTTTTTTCCCAACGTCTTCGGTCACAAGTTGCCTAATGCAATTTCAAATTTAAAAACAGTGTCGTACATGTTTTAATGATAAAAGTGAACACAATAAAATGTAATATAATTACTTAAAACTCATTTATTTACCTTAGAAATACTTTTTTTTTCCAAATATTACAACATACCAAAAAATAAGAATTAAATGAACGCTATTGGAAGAAAATAATAGTCCTTTTCAATGTTTGGCAAAAAGAAACTTTATTAAGGATAACGAACGCCCTCTTTTGTCTCGAGCCGTTGTGGATTGAGTATAGGCCTCTCCTCGTTGAAGATTGAAATTGTTTCTGCGTCAACCTCCTCATTCGATTTTGTAGGGTTTGAGCATTCTTTCCACTCGCGCCTTGGATGCCTAATTTGAGTAGCCAATTGCTCATAACTTTCCCACGGCCTGTTTTGTTCTTTTATTCTTGTTTTCTTTTATGATACTTTCTATTTTACTTCTTTTAGTTAGTAGGAAAAATAACACAGGAGGTCCTTGTACAAAACAGTCAAGACCTATTTAGTCCATGTACTACCAGAGAATGTGCAAAAAGGACAATTAATGACGTAATTCACTATTTACGTAAATAAAGTGTTAGGACACGAGCAATTCCAGTCCCTCTCAAATTAAAATAGGGTAATCTAGTCCCCATATTATTCAAATGTATGGAAAGAGGGATAATTGAATAGGGGGTTAACTCCTCTCGTTTGTAAAAAAAATTAAATGGTTCAGAGAAAAACAAGATAGGTGCAAATGTGAAAAAGAATACATCTACACAATATAATCATCAGTTGGTGGAGTTTAATAAATTAAAAAAACATAAATAATTCAAACAACTTTATATCAAATAATAAAGTTTATAAACATCCAAACATATGTAATTAATGGTTTTTAGTAATTTTGCAATGTCAGTAACCCCGAATTTTGATGGCAAATACACTCTGCAAATTTTAAATAAAATATTTGTACTACTCCGCGAACTGAGCCAAGTGCCAAATCCACTAGGTAGGTGGCTTACCTATAAGGGTTTTATTATATACAAGGTGAAATATGGGCACTTGGGCGGCATTTGTTCTTCCCTCATTGGTTTTAAATTTTCAATATAAAAAAAGGACAGAAAAATTCAGAAAAATAAAATAAACAATCCCTATAGGGTTTGGATTTTAGGTTATAAGGGTTTGATTTTTTTAAGCATTTCATTACACTGAAAACAAAAGCAAGTCTTGCTTAGTCTTGGTAGTTCATGTCATCGTCGTTAAGACGTGCTTTCTAAAGGCCCGGAGTAAAATTCTAAAAACCAACAATTCCTTCTCTTACAAAAACCCTGTGGTCTATCTTTTCTATAAAACAAAATATACGATAGAATTGATTTAAAATATATATTACTTTCAATTTTCGAGTAAATTAAAATAAATCTGAAAGTTCTTTTGCGTATGCAAATATTTTAAGATACGATAGAGTTTATGAAAATTCATGAAAGAGGTTTAGGATTTTGGAGCGAAAGTAGATAGGTCCTCTCTGGAAAATTTTTGAAGAAACAAATGTGGGAAACTTTTTCTAAAAAGCTACTACTATCGACACGGAATTTCTAAAACTTCAAGTTTAATGATAGGTTTAATTATTGCAATAATATAATCTCCGCAGACTTCCTTAACATGCAATATTTACTTGTTAAAATATTATTAAAAATACAATTTTCCTTGTGACAAAACCCACATTCCTATTCCATTAACAATATGGACAACAAGACATAAAAGCTAAAGAAACAATACAAGCCTTTAATTTGGAATTTAAATGGTGGACGGCCCAAAAGTGGTTTTAAAATGAAACTTCCATGCCAACTAACGAGTTGGAATTATTATCTCGACCGTAGTTGAAAAGGAATTAGTTGCAGCTGCAAAACTGTAACTTTTAAACAAAATGATGATGATGCCTTTACCACGATTAAATTTCCTAACCAATTTTAAATTCATATCTAATTGTAACAAACTTTTAATACACGCATATATATAAACGCATGCATGATTACAATTGCATTACCCTCAATTCTTCCTGCTCTTTCCTAATATCTAGATATCGTGAATATGGATTTGAAATGCATATTCAGCCTAGCAATCCTTGTTTCCCAGATATCGCTTTCGTCGACGCAAAATGTGAACGTTGTGATTCAAGGAGCAACATCAATTGCTGAAACAGATGATAACTTTGTATGCGCTACATTGGATTGGTGGCCTACTGAAAAGTGCAACTACAATCAATGTCCTTGGGGAAAGGCTGGACTTTTAAATTTGGTAAGAATAATTTATTGTGTGTGTATGAAAAATGTCTCTTACATAATTTTTGAACTTTCTTGTACTTTATGTTTTCCGTAGGATTTGAAAAAGAAGGGTCTGATAAATGCAATAAAAGGTGAGTTCTACGTATATAATATTACATGTCTCTATCATTAATTCATCCATGGTAGTCCATACCCTAAGAATCAAAAAAGAGATTGCAAATATTGCGATACGAGTACTGTTAAAAGCCACCTCATAAGAGTGGTTGTGTGAACGAGTTGGACTAAACCTGGTTCAAAGCTGGTAAGAACAATTTCAGACTAATTTTTAAAACTGCTTTCAGCATTCAATCCTTTAAGAATCAAAGTTGGTGGGTCGTTGCAAGATCAAGTGGTGTACGGAGTTGGAGGAGTTACGAATTGCCCTAATTTCATGAAAAATGAAGATAGTTTATTTGGATTCTCTCAGGGCTGCCTTCCCATGGAAAGATGGGACGAACTCAACAAATTTTTCAATCAAACTGGGTTGGTATTTCTATTTACTCTGAAAAATAATTAAACATTCCCCTTTTTTTCTTAGTAAAGACATTGACTTTATTGATATGACATTTTGAAGAGTAAAGGTTACATTCGGGTTGAATGCTCTTCTCGGAAGAAATCGGTCACAAATCGAAAAGGGTCTTTGGGTTGGTGATTGGCAGTCGCAAAATGCAAGGGATTTCATGAAGTATACTATTTCCAGGGGATATAAAGTTGATTCGTATGAATTTGGTAACTAAATTTGTTTTCCAAGCTCTGCATGAGATTATTTTTCATTATTTTTTCAAGTGTATTTTAATCAATTTATTATTTCAGAAATCAACTCTCAGGAGTGGGATGGGTGCAAGCGTTGAGGTGAACAATATGGAAAAGACATAGTAGTACTTAAGAAGCTAGTGAAAGAATTACACCCAGATCCCAAAACTCAACCAAAGGTTTTAGGTCCTAGTGGCTATTATGACGAGAAATGGTTTAATTCCTTCCTAGAAGTTTCAGGACATGATGTTGTTGATGGAGTTACACACCATATCTATAATCTTGGACCTGGTATCCAAATATGTCTCAATTCAGTGTTCATTGAAGAGCTTTTAGAGGCTTACTTATTACTAGTAGGGTCAGTTTCTTAATTCGATGGATGCATATGCAGGTGATGATCCAAACATGATTACCAAGATTCAAGATCCATCTTACTTAAATCAAGTTGCCCGAACCTATAAAGGTGTTTTGAATATTGTCAACAAGTTTAAACCATAGTCGGGAGCTTGGGTTTCTTAATCTGGCGGAGCTCTTCACGGCGGTGCTAAAGATTTGTCCCCAACCTTTGCTGATGGGTTTTGGTAATATTTTTCTCTCCTTTTCTTCTACCTCTACCTTTTCTTTGTGTATAATAAAACACACGGTTGAACTTTTCTCCCTTTACAGGTATCTTGATCAATTGGGAATGGCTTCAACCTACAATCACAAGGTCTTCTGCAGGCAAACTCTAATCGGTGGAAATTATGCTTTACTGAATACTACAACATCTATTCCCAATCCAGATTACTACGGGTCCGTATCTTCACACAGATAGTGTGAGCCTTGTCCTTGTTTTTTTTCCCTATAGCAACCAACATAATTAATCTTATTAATTTATTTCGTTTCTAGTGCACTTCTATGGCACCGGCTTATGGGAAGTACTGTACTTGCCGTAACTCAAGAGCTTAACCCAAATTTGCGTGTATATGCTCATTGTGCGAAGAAAAAGGTAAGCCAACCTGATAGAGCGAACTTTTCATTTTTCAAATTATTTATTTCTATTAAATGTTATCAGCATCATTTTCTCTCTTGTAGCCTGGGATTTCTATCATTTTTATTAACTTGTCGAAAGATAGCTCGTTCAATGTCACCCTTTCAAATTACGAACATCAGAGTCGTAATTTGAGATCCACGGATGTTGTGAAGCCTAATTTTGAATTTAGAGGTTCCAAGGATAGAGAGGAGTATCATTTGGCTGCTGCGCTTAATTTGGAAATATACAAGGTCAAATCGTGTTTTGAATGACGTTCCCATGGTTCCAACAGAAACATTCGACATTCCAGCGATGGAGCCAAAGCTTGTCAATGCTTCCACGCCCATCTCTATTGCAGCTCATTCCATAGTCTATGTAACCATCAGAGACTTTCAAGCCCCTGCCTGTGCTTAAATTACATCATTACTTTATCTAAAATGTAATACCTTTAAACCCTGCTTGAACTTTTACAATGTGATAAGAGTTTCTAACTTATTTTTCCAATTGTTACTATTGTTATTAGTTATGTATGAATGTTTAGATTTTAGTTTCCTTCAATTTTTCTGCCTTTATCTCAATTCATTTCTTACTATATTTTGCATGGACAAAAAAATCCAACGGGAGCAAATCACTCAGTGTCGATTTTATATTAGATTCGGCATGTTTCCAATGTTTTTTTTTCCATCTACTTTTTTTCCCAACGTCTTCGGTCACAAGTTGCCTAATGCAATTTCAAATTTAAAAACAGTGTCGTACATGTTGTAATGATGAAAGTGAACACAATAAAATGTAATATAATTAATTAAAACTCATTTATTTACCTTAGAAATACTTTTTTTTTCCAAATATTACAACATACCAAAAAATAAGAATTAAATGAACGCTATTGGAAGAAAATAATCGTCCTTTTCAATGTTTGGCAAAAAGAAACTTTATTAAGGATAACGAACGCCCTCTTTTGTCTCGAGCCGTTGTGGAATGGGTATAGGCCTCTCCTCGTTGAATATTGAAATTGTTCTACGTCAACCTCCTGGAAAATTTTTGGAGTGAAAGTAGATAGGTCCTCTCTGGAAAATTTTTGAAGAAACAAATGTGGGAAACTTTTTCTAAAAAGCTACTACGATCGACACGGAATTTCTAACACTTCAAGTTTAATGATAGGTTTAATTATTGCAATAATATAATCTCCGCAGACTTCCTTAACATGCAATATTTACTTGTTAAAATATTATTAAAAATACAATTTTCCTTGTGACAAAACCCACATTCCTATTCCATTAACAATATGGACAACAAGACATAAAAGCTAAAGAAACAATACAAGCCTTTATTTTGGAATTTAAATGGTGGACGGCCCAAAAGTGGTTTTAAAATGAAACTTCCATGCCAACTAACGAGTTGGAATTATTATCTCGACCGTAGTTGAAAAGGAATTAGTTGCAGCTGCAAAACTGTAACTTTTAAACAAAATGATGATGATGCCTTTACCACGATTAAATTTCCTAACCAATTTTAAATTCATATCTAATTGTAACAAACTTTTAATACACGCATATATATAAACGCATGCATGATTACAATTGCATTACCCTCAATTCTTCCTGCTCTTTCCTAATAGCTAGATATTGTGAATATGGATTTGAAATACATATTCAGCCTAGCAACCCTTGTTTCCCAGATATCGCTTTCGTCGACGCAAAATGTGAACGTTGTGATTCCAGGAGCAACATCAATTGCTGAAACAGATGATAACTTTGTATGCGCTACATTGGATTGGTGGCCTACTGAAAAGTGCAACTACAATCAATGTCCTTGGGGAAAGGTTGGACTTTTAAATTTGGTTTTTAGTAATTAATGGTTTTTAGTAATTTTGCAATGTCAGTAACCCCGAATTTTGATGAAAAATATACTTTGCAAATTTTAAATAAAAAATTTTGTACTACTTCACCAATTGAGCCAAGTGCGAAATCCACTAGGTAGGTAGCTTACCAATTGGGGTTTTATTGTATACATGGTGAAATATGGGCACTTGGGTTGCTTTTGTTCTTCCCTAATTGGTTTCGAATTTTCAATATAAAAAAAGGATACAAAATGTAACAGTCTAATTTAGACCCTAATCGAAACGGTGGTTTCAGGATCACTAATTTGAGTCAGAAAAATATTTTAAAATTATTTTCTGTGTTTATTTTGTGTGAATTTATATCTGTAAAATTTTCATGATTTAATTTTTTCGTTTAGGTGTCCGATTAAATAAAAGGACTTAATCGCGTAAATTCAAAATTTGATGGTTTTAAGTATAAGGGTCAAATTGATGTTGCTTATTGAGTGGGAGACTTTAAGTTGTAAATAGGCCATTATTAAAATAGGTGGACGGTAATGGACAATTATAAGTGAAAGTAACATGTTTAAAACTAAGGTTAAAAAAAACGGTAAAATAATATTAAGTTATTATATAACATATAATATAAAAATATATTAAGTTATGTTCATATATCAACATCCACCGAAACCATAAATAAGAAAGAAAAAGAAAAAGAACTAGGGTTCGGCCATTTTGCAAGCTAAATTCAAGGTTCGTTTCTTTGTCGGTTTTTGATAATTTTTTCATTTTTGAGATCGTTGCTTCGAGTGCTACCCGACCCATGCTTGAATTTTTGAATTTGGTGAATATTTTGTGGTATCCCATTGATGAATATTTTTGTTTTGTGATGTTTGATGATGAAATATCAAAAATATGTTTTATATTAACAAATTTTGTATTGAAGTTTTTGATGATTTTGAGTTAATAAGACTAAATTGCAAAAATAATAATTTGAGAGACTAAAATGTGAAATATCGCAGGTGTTGGAACAATTAAAGTTAAGATGTTTGATGGAGTTGTCAGAACACTTAGTGACGTACGGCATGTTCCAGAACTGAAAAGAAATTTAATTTCGTTGAGTACTCTTGATTCAAAAGGGTACAGATACACAGCTGAAAGTGGAGTTTTAAATATTTCCAAAGGGTCCCTTGTTGTGATGAAAGGGTAGAGAAAAATTGCCAAGTTATATGTTTTGCGTGGTTCTATCATCTTATGGTGATGTAGCTGTCGCTTCCTCTTCCTTGTTAGATGATGATATTACTAAAATTTGGCATATGCGCCTAGGGCATATGAGTGAGAATGGCATGATAGAATTGAGCAAAAGAGGACTTCTTGATGGGCAAGGAATTTGCAAACTGAATTTCTGTGAGCACTATGTTTTTGGGAAGCAAAAGAAAGTTCGATTCACTAGAGGAATCCATAACATGAAGGGAATGTTGGAGTATATTCATTCTGATCTGTAGGGGCCATCCAGAGTGCCTTCGAGAGGTGGAGCTAATTATATGCTAACCTTTATTGATGATTTTTCCAGAAAAGTTTGGGCATACTTCCTGAAGTAGAAAAGCGATGTGTTTTCCGCATTTAAGTCTTGGAAAATTATGATTGAAAAATAGACAGGAAAACAGATAAAATACCTCTGTATAGACAATGGCTTAGAGTTCTGTTCTGATGAGTTTAATAGATTGTGCAAGTCAGAAGGGATCATGAGACACTTGACAGTTCGTCATACTCCACAGCAAAACGGCATTGCAGAACAAATGAACAGAACGATCATGGAGAAGGTTTGATGTATGTTGTCAAATGCCAACTTACCGAAGTCATTTTGGGAAGAAGCGGCCTTATTGCATGTTTTTTGATCAACTGATCTCTATCCGTTGCCATTGAGAAAATGACTCCACAAGAGGTATGGTCTGGTAATCCTGTAAATTATTATGATTTAAAGATTTTTGGGTGTCCTGCGTATGCTCATGTTGATAATGGAAAATTGGAACCGAGATCCATTAAATGCGTTTTTCTTGGTTATAAAGCTGGTGTAAAAGGGTATAAGTTATGGTGTCCTGAAAATAGAAAAGTTGTAATTAGCAGAGATGTCGTTTTTGATGAAACTGCTATGCTACCTAACTTATCTCTTAAAGACTCTTCCAATAAAGAAAACCCAAAGCAGGTGGATCATCAGATTAATACAGAGTCAACTCCCCAAGCCATAACAAAAATTGAGAATAGAGTTGCTTCTTCACCATAATACTCTATTGCCAAAAATAGAACTAGAAGAGAAATTAAACCTCCAAAAAAGTATGTCGAAGCTGATTTAATTGCTTATGCTTTAAATGTGGCTGAAGATATAGATACGAACCAAGAGTCATCTAATTATTCTGAGGTGGTTAGCTGTGAAGACTCAGAAAAGTGGATGTTTGCTATGCAAGAAGAGATGGAATCACTCCACAAAAACAGAACATGGGACCTTGTGAAACTTCCTAAAGGTAAAAAGGTTGTTCATTGTAAATGGGTGTTTAAAAGAAAGAAGGGACTCAGGAGTTGAAGAACCCGGATATAAAGCAAGGCTTATTACAAAGGGTTATAGTCAAATTCAGGAGTGGACTTCTGATGTGTTCTCTCTAGTTGTTAAGCATAGTTCAATTCGAGCTTTGCTTGGTATTGTAGCCATGCATGATTTGGAGCTTGAGCAGTTAGATGTAAAAGCGCATTTCGCATGGAGAACTTGAGGAGGATATTTACATGCAACAACGAGAGGGTTTTATAGTCTCGAGAAAAAGAGGACTATGTTTGCTTGCTTTGAGAAAGTCACTTACTACGGTTTGAAACAGATCACCAAGACAAGTGGTACAAGAGGTTTGATTCCTTTATGACTTCTCATGATTTCAAAAGAAGTAGTTTAGATAGTTGTGTTTACTTTAAGAAAAACAGTGACGATTCTTTTGTGTATCTACTTCTTTATGTTGATGACATGTTGATAGCAGCAAAAGATAAAGGAGAGATAAGAAAGGTCAAAGCCCAACTAAGTGAAGAATTTGAGATGAAAGATTTAGGACCAGTAAAGAAGATACTTGGTACGGAGATTCTCAGATATAGAAAAGCAAATAAATTGTACCTAAGTCAGAAGGGGTACATTGAGAAAGTTCTTTGTAGGTTCAATATGCAGAGTGCTAAGCCTGTTAGTACTCCTTTAGCAGCCCATTTCAGACTTTCATCGACTTTGTCTCCACAATCAGATGATGAGATTGAGTACATGTCACATGTTCCATACTCTAGTGCAGTGGGATCTCTCATGTATGCTATGGTTTGCTCACATCTAGATTTATCATATACAGTCAGTGCAGTTAGCAGATGCATGGCAAATCCCGATAAAGAACATTGGAAAGCAGTTCAGTGGATTTTCAGATACTTACGAGGCACTACTGATGTTTGCTTACAGTTTGGAAGAACTAAAGATGGAGTCATATGGTATGTTGATGCTGATTTTGCTGGAGACCTTGATAGAAGAAGATCTCTCACAGGTTACGTCTTTACAAACGGAGGTTGTGCAATTAGTTGGAAAGGCACTTTGCAAACTACAGTCACTTTGTCTACCATCAAGTTTGAGTACATGGCACCATCGAGGCTTGTAAAGAAGCTATTTGGTTGAAGGGACTATTTAGTGAACTCAATGAAGACCTTCAAATCAGTACAGTATTTTGTGATGTCAGAGTGCCATCTTTCTTAAAAAAGATCAAATGTTTCATGAGAGAACAAAACATATTGATGTTCGATATCATTTTGTTCGTGATATTATTGCTCGTGGTGATATTGTTGTGAGCAAAATTAGTACTAATGAAAATCCCGTAGATATGATGACTAAGTCACTTCCTATAACCAAGTTTGAGCATTGCTTAGACTTGGTTGGTGTTCATTGTTGAAGTTAAACCCTTAAGGGGTTTTCTGGAAGAGGTGGAGAACTTGTTCGCGATGAAGAACTTGTTCATTGAGAATTTGTGTCAAGGTGGAGATTGTTAGAATTAAGTGACCCGAATTCTTATTTAAATAAAATTCGATGGAAAATAAAATAAAAGTAAAATCCATATAGAACTAGACTTCTTTTATTTTATTTTAGAATAAGGTTTTTTAAACCTTATTAAACTCCATCTATTTTATATTTATTAGGATAAGGTGTTTCAATCCTACTAGAATATGGCTTTACAAGCCTATAAATAGACATAGTCTATTTCTCTTGTATTGATTCAAAATTTTTGACATAGTGAACTTTCTTCTCCTCTGCCCGTGGTTTTTTCCCGAAAGGGTTTCCACGTAAAATTTGTGTGTTCTTTATTTTATTTTTAACATGTGATGTTCTATTGAAGTTGAACTATAGGTTACATGTGATGTTTTATTTAACTTCTATATTCGGCCTTACATGTAAGTATCTATGTGACGATATAATTGATGTTGTATAATCTTTATATAGGAAATATTTATGTGGTGATATGTATTTGAAATTGAACATTCAGCCAAGGTATCTTATTGTGTAAAAGTATAATATTATTGATATAATTTGTTTAGTTTGAATGTTTTGATTATTCATTGAGTTGTTTAATTTGCTTAAGGCTTACTAAGCTAAGTTAGCTTACTCTGTGTGTTTTTGTTACTCTGTTTTATAGATTTTGGTTGTAAGTTACGAGCTCGGGGATCGTGATCGAAGTCATCCACACTATCGTCAACTTTCGGTATTATTAAAAGTTTATTTTCAAACTTATGACATGTATAGGCTAATATGTATTTTGTTCAACTTTGAATATGTATATATTGAGCCATGCGAATATGGCTTATCTTTAAAGTTTGGATATGGTTATGTTTGGCAATGGTTTATCTCATTTTGATTTTAATGTTATGTGAAATGAATGAAAAGTATATGTGATTGGTGTTTTATGATTTAGAAATAGCTTGAAAATGATTATTGGATTTGATTGTACTTGATAAATCAGTCATGGTATGTATAAATGTGGTTAGTCAATTCGGTTATGGTACATGTTTGGTTAATTATAAATGTGAATTCATATATTAAACTTGTCTAATGCATATTTTGAATGACATGATATAGGATATGTTTTGTGTTAATAAATAGAATTTAGTTCGGTTTACATGTAAGTGTATGTGTATTTAAAGTGAATAATTGTTTAATTTAGATTGTAAGTGAGATAAAGATATTTACCAAATGAATAGTGATTCGAGTAATGATGTACTATGGGAGTTATATGAAATTTTAATAAGATGTTAATTATATATATTTATATACATGTACATGTTGTGTATTCAATTGAAACTTGTCATAATGGTTTGGTTTATAATGAAAGTATATGTAACGCCCCAAAAATCTCGAAACCCAAAAATCCTGAAATTCCAAACTTTCTTTGTTTTCGATTTTGATAAAAATTTTGTTTAATATTCTTGGCTAAGCGATAATTTTAGTAGGTCTTAGTTAAAGTGTGAAGGGGTAGAAGAAATTATAATTTAATTATTAAAAGAATCAGGGATGGCAAGTAGTTGGGCTTTTAAATAAAGTTAGGGGAAAATAGCATAAAAAAGGCCTAGTGGTGAAGTGGCTAAGTGACGCCACTTAGGGTGTAGGGAGGTGGTGTTAATAACTAGGAAGGAGGTAAAAGGTTCGAATCCTAGCTTAGTGTTTTTAGAAGTTTAAGTTTGGCCTTCTAGAAGGATGGTAGTGGCGTGAAAGTGGACTCCAAGGGAAGTGTTCAGGAGAGAAAATTAATGAAGGGATTAAGGGGTTATCAGGGAGAAAAATAAGGAGATGAGAAGGGAAAAGTGATGGAGCCGAATGGGGAATTGGGCATGGGAAAATTCAGCTATAAGGCTTATAAATAGGTGTTGAATGCTAGGGTATGAAGCTAATGTCGAATTTCCTCCACCCTGTTACCAGAAACTCTTTTCTCTAAAAGCTAAAAATTCTCTATCTTCTTTTCTTTTTTCCTCTTCCTTGTGCCAAATTCTATTTCTTCTCTACCTCATTGCTGACTTTTCTTTCTTTTCCCTGGAGCCGAATAACCCTCTTCTTCCATACAAAATCATAAAGGGTCAAACATCTTTGGCCGAATACCCTTGGTACAATCACTACTCCTTCTGCTTCGGTCAAATCTGGTGTAAGTATTGTTCTTCCAATCGGTTTCTTTGCTAACTATCGTATATTGTCCCTCACTCTTTCTAATCAACTGTGGTAGGGAATTAGTATCGGATCTCGGGTCTTAGCTCATTGCTGAATTGCTCCTTAGGTATTGTAGTTTTGGTAAGTGTTCCTCCTCCATTGACTAAGGTTGGCCGAATAGCCATAGGTAAGGTAAGGTACTTGTATTGGATACAAGTCATCTACTATTCGAGTTTTGATAGTTAAGATTGGTGTAGATCTAGGGATACGTGATCAAGAAAAAGTGGTTAAGAATTGGGCTCAAGGTTTGGGCTAAGGAGATCGCATCATGCTTACTTACCAGGTGTGTACATACACTGCACACACACTATGAATCGGCAAAAGTTGAAATGCCGAAATGCCAAAAAGCTGAAAAGCCGAAAGTTTGGCTACGGTAGTCTTGCGAGTGCGTGAATACTCGTAAGGGGGAGACCGATAGGTTGTCTAAGACCCACGGGCGATTCCGTGGACTTGGGTTGTGATTTGGCCGTACAGGCTAGAATGGGCTAAATGGGCCGATGGGCTATTGGGCCCATAGTAGGCAAAAATTGGATATTGATGCTATGTGATAGAAATCTGTATGTAAGCATGAATATGAATGAGACTAGGCCTAACGGGCCATATAAATGTGATTTGGGCCTAATGGCCATATACAGGTGATTTGGGCCTAATGGGCCATATGAATATGAATGGGCTTAATGGACCAGATACAGGTATGTGACTTTGTTTAGGCTTTGTAAGGGGTTTTGGGCCTAACATATTATAACTACATAAGACTTAATTAATATTTTGTGACCGTGGACAGGTCAAAGGGTTAAAGTGTGGCCACGGGTATATGTATGTCTAGGATTGGATCTAAGGAGAGCTTGGTACTTAAGCGGTCTTATTGACCCACCTCCTCTTCTCTGGAATCCTACCTGGTGCATAGTATTCGTTCACCTTAGCTCACGGAACTTGTTAACGGGCCAAAGTAAGTGGAAACCATAATTAAGAGAAAATTACCAAAATGCCCCTAAGCGCGAAAATGTCTAAAATACCCTTAGGTGTTGAATGTAAGTTTTATGGATGTGGCATGCATACATATGATGTTCTGCTTAGGTTGCATATGGGTTGGGAACTTTGGAACGGAGGAAGTATATGAGGATCGCATGGTTGCCTGACAATCGTTGATCCACCGAGGCTTTTAAAGCCCAATATGTAAATCAAGGTAGTTCCGCAACCGAGCTACCATTGGTGTGTGGGCTAGGTAGGTTGATATTTATATCCCCACATGGTGTGACGGGGACGGAGCTGGTGTGTAGCGGATGGATAATTTGGATGGGATTGCATTGCATGTTTGATGATTTTTCTTGAATGCTTGTTTTTCATCAAGGGTTGTACACACTGAGTTTGCAAAAACTCACCCTCTTTTTTATTTTATTTTATTCTCAGGTGATGCTCAGTAGAAGGTTCGATGTTTGGAGGGACTCTGGGTGGCCGGCTAGCAAGATAATTCGGACTTGGTTTTTTTTTAAGCATTTAAGTTTTTATTTCTTTTTAAGTATGCTCAGACCAGATTGTAATAAGGTTTTCTTTATGTTATTATTACTGGAATTATTATTATTATTTTCATTGTAACTACGAGAAGTTGAACATGGATTTCTTAAATTATAGTGTGTTTTCTATGCTTCCGCAACTAAAATTTCTAAGTGCTTTATTTTCATCAAATCTTATGTTTAAACAAGTTTTAGTTAAGATTTCTCTTATTTTAAGAAGGGTTTTCAATGGAAACACGGTTTTCGCTAAAACACTTCAATGTGACACGCCGAATTAGGCTGTAATGTCTGGGTCGGGTTTGGGGTGTTACAGTATATGCGTTTGAATATATTTGCTAATGAATAAATGATTTGTGATAAATATTATTCAATTGAAGATGCGTATGATTATTGGGTTGGAAATATGATTGTTTGAATGCCATGGATTTGGTTTAAATTTGAGGTATGATTTGTAATTACAATGTAACTAATAATGCATGTATTATATTTAATTAGCCATATGCTTAATATGTATGAATATGACTTGCATGAATATGTGAATGTTTGGGATTATGTTTTTGTTCATAATGCCTCATAACCCTAATTCAGTGACATATATGGGTTAGGGGTGTTACATTTTATTGATATCAGAGCTACGGTTTAGTCAATTCTAGGACTAACGTAGCATGTGTGAGTTTAGCTATACATGCCAAAATTTATACTGCGATAGTGTGATGACTTTTGACATTTGAAAATGTGCTTTTATATAGTAAATGGATACCGATAGAGCTGTAGCTGATGATGTCAAGAGTATAGCGCCTGCTTCCGTGCATGGAACAGCGCCAATTGAATCTCGACCTATCTCGAGTAGCCATGAGGGGGAGGCTAAGCAAGCCTTCTACCAAATGATGAACGAATGGTTCACTCAGTATATCCGGACTAATCTGGCTGTACAACAACCTCCACCCCTAAATAATCCATCTCTAATACCTGTGATACCTCCGATAAGTGATCCGATGAGATTTAACAGGCCTCCTATAAATAAAATCAAAAAACACGGGGCTAAAGAATTTAAAGCTAATGATGATGATAATGCCGAACGGGCTGAGTTGTGGCTCCATAATACTATCCATGTGTTCGACGAGTTATCATGTACTTTGGATGAATGTTTAAAGTGTGTCATATCTTTATTACAAGACACTGCATATCACTAGTGGAATACACTAGTATTAGTGGTCCCGAAAGAGATAGTGACTTGGGAATTCTTTCAAGCAGAGTTCTGTAAGAAATATATCAGCCAGAGATTTATCGACCAGAAACGCAAAGAATTTTTAGAATTGAAACAGGGTCGTATGACCGTAACCGAGTACGAGTGGAAATTTCTGAGACTTAGTCGGTATGCTCGTGAATGTGTTACAACCGAAGCTATCATGTGTAAAAGATTCGAAGACGGTTTAAATGAAGACATTAAATTGCTAGTTGGTATACTTGAAATTAAAGAGTTTGTGGTACTTGTTGAGCGAGCTTGCAAAGCCGAAGAGCTCGGGATAGAGAAAAGAAAAGCTAAATTTGAAAACCAGAGATTCCCGTAAAAGATCATCGAGCAAGACTTTTCAATCAACATCGAAGAAGTTTCGAGATAATTCTAGTCGATTTAAAGCTACTTTTGAATTTTCTAGATGAGATCGAGACTGACCTCCTATGAGTTTACGAGCTACTTCGATTGCTAGTGTTGGTAATGATCGACAGAACAGATCCGAGTGTAAGCATTATGGTAAATGGCATTCTGGAAGCTATAGATTGCATGATCGGTCTTGTTTTAAATGTGGATCGATGGATCATTTCATCTGAGATTGTCCGATGTTAGCCGAGCAAAACACTGTTTCGAATGCGAGACCGAGTAACATGTCAGCACGAGGTAGACAACCCATACATTCAAGTAATGTGAGTGGTAGCCAGAGAGGGACAAAATATATAACGGTTCGATCTGAGGCTCGTGCACCTGCCAGAACATATGCCATACGAGCTCGCGAGGAGGTTTCTTTCCCAGGTGTTATTACCGGTACTTTTACTCTTTATGATACTAATGTTATTGCATTGACTGATCCTGGTTTGACTCATTCATGTGTGTGTGAAACATTAGTATCTAACAAGACTTTGCCTGTTGAGTCTACTGAGTTTGTAATTCGAGTATCAAACCCCCTGAGTCAGTGTGTTCTGATTGACAAAGTGTGTAAGAATTGCCCTTTGATGATTCGAGATTCATGCTTTCTAGCTGATTTGATGTTGTTACCTTTCGACAAGTTTGATATAATCTTAGGTATGGACTGGCTGACTTTGCATGATGCCATTGTTAATTGTAAAAGAAAGACCATTGATTTGAGATGTCAGAACAACAAGATTATTCAGATTGAATCTAATGATCTGAGTGGTTTACCAGCAGTAATATCTTTGATGTTAGCTCGCGAGTATGTGAGAAAAGGATGTGAAGCTTACTTTGCTTATGTGCTTTATAATAAAGTGACTGAAAAGAACATTGAATCCGTACCAGTTGTGTGTGAGTATCTGGATGTATTTCCTGAAGAATTGTCGGGTTTGCCACCTATCCGAGAGGTAGAGTTTGGTATTGAGTTAGTTCCGGGGATAACTCCAATTTCGATAGCTCCGTATCAGATGGCACCTACTGAATTAAAAGAATTGAAAGCACAGTTGCAAGAGTTAACAGTAGAGGTTTTGCACGATCGAGTTTCTCTCCCTAGGGTGCGCCAGTTTTATTTGTAAAAAAGAAAGACGGAACTATGAGAATGTGTAATGATTATCACCAGCTAAATAAAGTGACTATAAAGAATAAATACCCGTTGGCATGGATTGACGATTTGTTAGATCAGTTGAAAGGGGCTTCAGTGTTTTCGAAGATAGATTTGAGATCGGGTTATTATCAGTTGCGAGTCAGAGGCTCCGATGTGCTAAAAGCTACTTTTCAAATGAGGTACGGACATTATGAATTTCTAGTTATACCGTTTGGACTTACTAATGCACCTACAGTTTTTATGGATTTGATGAATCGGATATTCAGACAGTATTTAGATCGATTTATGGTTATGTTTATTGATGATATACTGATTCACTCTCGTAATGAAACAGAACATGTCGAGCATTTGAGACTTGTGTTACAGACTTTGTGAGAAAAGCAGTTGTATGCGAAGTTTAGTAAATGCGAGTTCTGGTTACACAAAGTTAGCTTTCTGAGACATGTTGTTTCAGCATCAGGTATTCGGGTTGATCCGAGTAAGATTTCAGCTATACTCGATTGGAAACCTCCGAGAAACATTTCTGAAGTCAGGAGTTTTCTAGGACTTGTAGGTTATTATAGACAGTTTGTAAAAGGTTTCTCTATGATTGCAACTTCGATAACGAAGCTGCTGCAGAAAGGTGTCAAATTCGAGTGGTCAAAAAAGTGCTAGAAAAGTTTTGATCAGTTGAAAGCTCTTTTGACCGAAGCTTCGGTGTTGATTCAGCCAGAGTCAGGTAAAGAATTTGTAATCTATAGTGATGCATCTTTAAATGGTTTGGGCTGTGTTTTGGTGCAGGAAGGCAGAGTTATAGCTTATGCCTCGAGATAGTTAAAGCTACATAAAAAGAACTATCCGACGCACGATCTAGAATTAGCAGCTATTGTGTTTGCATTAAAGATTTGGCGCCATTATTTGTTCGAGGAGAAATGTCATGTTTATTCTGATCATAAAAGTTTGAAGTACTTGATGACTCAGAAAGATCTGAATTTGAGATAGCGTTGATGGTTAGAATTACTAAAAGACTACGAACTTGTCATTGACTATCACCCGGGAAAGGCTAATGTGGTTGCTGATGCTTTAAGTCAAAAATCACTGTTTGCTTTGCGTGTAATGAATGCGCATATGGCTATGTTAGATGATGGTACGATAATAGCTAAGTTAAAAGCAAGGCCGTTATTTATTCAGTAGATTTGTGAAGCTCAGAAAATCGGCAATGATTTAATAGTAAAATGTGTTCAATGTGATTCAAATGTAGATTCAGAGTTTCGACTTGATGTTGATGACTGTTTGAGATTCAGGAACCGAATATGTGTTTCGAGAAATAGAGATTTGATTCAGATGATCTTGAATGAAGCTCACAACAGTCAGTTATCTGTTCATCCGGGTAGTACGAAGATGTATAATGATCTGAAACAGCATTATTAGTGGTAAGATATGAAATGAGACATTTCTAACTTTGTATCGAAATGTTTAGTCTGTTAGCAAGTAAAAACCAAGCATCAGGTACCTTCTGGATTGCTGCAACCGATTATGATACCTGAATGGAAATGGGACAGGGTCACGATGGATTTTGTATCTGGTTTACCGTTGACATCGAGCAAGAAAGATGCAATCTGGGTTATTGTTGATAGGTTGACTAAATCTGCTCACTTTGTTTCGATTCATACAGATTACTCACTTGATAAACTGGCTGAATTGTATGTTTCTTAGATCGTGAGGTTACATGGTGTGCCTATATCTATTGTTTCAAATAGAGACTCGAGGTTTACATCGCGGTTTTGGAAGAAACTGCAAGATGCATTAAGTACTAAACTGCATTTTAGCACTACTTTTCATCCTAAGACAGACGGTCAGTCCGAGCGAATTATTCAGATACTTGAGGATATGTTGAGATGTTGCATTCTCGAGTTTGAAGGTACGTGGGAACGATACCTACCTCTGATTGAATTTGCATACAATAATAGCTTTCAATCGAGTATCAAAATGGCACCTTATGAAGCTCTGTACGGTCATAAATATCGTACACCTTTGTACTGGACTGAGCTCAGTGAAAATAAGATACACGGGGTCGATTTGATCAAAGAAATTGAACAGAAAGTAAAAGTAATTCGTGAAATTTTGAAAGCAGCATCAGATCGTCAGAAATCGTATGCAGTTTTGAAACGTAAAGACATAGAGTTTCAAATCGCGGATAGAGTGTTTTTGAAAGTTTCACCGTGGAAGAAAATACTTAGATTCGATCGTAAAGGCAAATTGAGTCTGAGATTTATTAGGCTGTATGAGATTATCAAGCAGATTGGGCCGGTTACGTATAAGATTCACAATGTATTCCATGTCTCGATGCTTCGTAGATATCGATCTGATCCTTCACACGTGATTAGTCAGACCGAAGTTTAAATTAAACCCGATATGTCATACGAGGAAGAACCGATTCGTATACTAGCTCGCAAAATTAAAGAATTAAGAAATAAGAAAATTCCGTTGGTTAAAGTACTGTGGCATAAACACGGAGTTGAGGAAGCAACGTGAGAGTCAGAGGATACAATGAAAAAGCGTTATCCGAACCTATTCACCGGTAAGATTTTCGGGGACGAAAATCCCTAAAGGGGGAGAGTTGTAACAGTTTGATTTAGACCCTAATCAGAACGGTGGTTTTGGGACCATGAATTTGAGTCAAAATAATATTTTAAAATTATTTTATATGTTTATTTTGTGTGAATTTATATCTGTGAAATTTTCGTAATTTAATTTTATCATTTAGGTGTCTGATTAAATAAAAGGACTTAATCGTGTAAATTCAAAATTTGTTAGTTTTAAGTATAAGGGTCAAATTGATGTTGGCTTATTGAGTGGGAGACTTTAAGTTGTAAATAGGCCATTATTAAAATGGGTGGACGGTAATGGACAATTATAAGTGAAAATAAAATGTTTAAAACTAAGGTTAAAAAAAAAAGGTAAAATATTGTTAAGTTATTATATAACATATAATATAAAAATATATTATGTTAGGTTACAAAAAATTCGAGGCAATTTCGCTTCTCTCCCTCTCTTATGATATTATGCTTATATTGTTATTATCTATCTTTGTACATTGAGGACAATGTACATCTTAAGTGTGGGGAGGTTATTTATATGATTATTAGAAAAATCCTCGAATTATATCTTGCTCTCAAATAATTTCTCATATTACTATTAGAATGAATTTTGATTGATTTATGATTTTTATTAATATGTTTTGGATTAAAACATAGCTAATTGTGCATTGATTATTTAAACTTTAGGACAATAGAGAATCAAGCATGATAAGTTGACTTTTGAGAATTAAAATTGCTAGGTTGTTTCCCTAAATTGAGGTATTATCAGGAAGTTTCAAATTTACAGGATTGACATCAAATACCCATAATTTTTTTGAGATTTTGAAACTTTAGAGCATACATTTTTTCTTGCTCACTTTATTATTGTTTATAGTGTGTCAATATTGAATTGTTATTCTAGAACTTACTTCGATTATACATGTCGAGACCACACTTTTTGTAACACCCTAAACCCGGCCCAAACGTTACGGCCGAATTCAGCATGCCACATGGAAATATTGCTATTCGTTTTATCAAAAAGTTTCTTTACTAGGGTTTAAAGAATGTTAATGTTATAAGT
Source organism: Gossypium anomalum (assembly GCA_025698475.1). Taxonomy (NCBI): domain Eukaryota; kingdom Viridiplantae; phylum Streptophyta; class Magnoliopsida; order Malvales; family Malvaceae; genus Gossypium; species Gossypium anomalum. The sequence goes on from CM046964.1 coordinate 68,627,969, forward strand.
TTAAGTGAATGGAAGCTGTGCACCAGGTAGGAAACCAGAAAAGAGGAGGTGAGTCAGTTGGACTGCTTAAGTACCAAGCTCTTCCCGGATCCAATCCTAGACATGCACACATCCATTGCCACACTTAAAGCGTGTTACTTGTTCACGACCCTCACCTTTAGCTTATGCCTATTTAAAACATTTATTTCTTGTTTAAAAACATTCACGTTGCGGAAGCTTTGTTCAGTTATCGTGTTACTTTAAAAATAGGTAACTTTTATAAAACGCGCCCTAGTGCTAACCAGTTTAATAATCCAAGAATAAAATAATTAAATGAGCGGCATTATTACAACCTTAAAACAAAATAAAAATAATCAAAAGAATAAGAAATGTGAACTTATTTAAAAAAAACCAGAATTTATTCTTCATGGCCACTCTGAATCCCGCCCAGCTCCAAGTCTACCAATTAGGGCTCACCTGCAAGGATGGAAAGAAAGGGGTGAGTTTGGGGAAACTCAATGTGTACAAAAACCCATCCAAAGTCCAAGTCAGCTCGAGCCCATTGGGCCTAAGCCCTATTCAGGATAACGATACATAGTGGACCAAGCCCTTTTCGTAATCTGAAGAACAAGGCCTTAGCCCCTTTTTAACATAACAGTGCGGCCCATAGGCCCCAATTCAGTAACATGGTAACAATAATAACAATGAATGCAACCCATTTGGGAAGATTACTCAACCCACCAACCGCTACACTGCTCCCGTACCAGCCCTACACTCCATGTGGGGAATATCTCAACCCACCCAGCCCTACACTCCACAGCTTGCAAAGATTGTCGCTCAATATGATAAGTTGAGGCAAAGCCTCCAGTTCGTGGATTAACCACTTTAAGCACTTCCTCCATCAATATCCCAACCCCATGCAACAGTTATTAATAAAAGCATATCATGCAGAATACAGTATTAATTAATCATGCATTTCAGTCAATTTAAACCCTAGGCGTATATCGGTAATTTTGCTCCTTAGGGGTAAATTCGTAAACTTACACATCTTTACAAGTTATTTCAGTAATTTTTAACAGTTTTATGCAATTTGATTCCACTGTCTAACTATCAGGCCAATTTGCCCATCTCTTACCCATATTGGTCCGTAAGCCTATTGGGCCCAGTTTTGGCCCATCGAGGCCCATTTACCGAAGTACACGAATTATCGCATAAGACCAGCTTACCACTTTGCGATGCCAGATCTAATGATTACTCTATGTCTTGAGAGCATTCGCATACTCACAAGCCCATGAAATGCCAAAATTTCGGCATTTTAGCTTTTGCCGATTTGAACTGAGAAAGGGTGTTCGGTACACACCTGTTACGCGACGACTGCTACCGAGATCCCCTTCGATGTCCTACAATTGATTAGCACCGTTCTTATTTACAAACCACAATCACTAAACCCAAAACTTACTTATCCATGGTCAAACCATGTCCCTAAAAGCCTTTTCTAACCTTACCTTTTTGCCAAAACCGATAGCTAGCTCCGAATCTGATTGCTCCAATGATTCACGCCTTCAATCCAATGCTTAAGAAAACTCTAATCACCGAAAGAAAACATCAGTTACAACCCTTAGAGCCTTATGCCCAAATCGACAGCCTCCTTAATTTTTAGGGACTTCGGCTTTTCCTAACATCGTAAAATAAGACCAGATCTGAGATGATAAGCACTTACCCCCTTACTCCTTTTTGATTTCCACGTAATCTGATGCAGATTTATCTTTTAACTGGCGGCAGAGTTCGAATCCAAGAGTCTTGAAGTTTTGGCTATAAGCCCCTAAACCAATGGTACTTTCGGCTTTTGGGTGGTGAAGAAGATGACGATGTGAGGCTATGACCTTGAAGTAGAATTGCCGTCAGGTATCTAGGGTTAAGAAAATATAATCGTTGATTAATAAAAACAAAAGAACATAGAAGGACCTGGCTTTGAAGAAATCGGCACAAGCAGTGATCACAGGATTTCAGCTTTTGTGATTTTGGCAAAGATGCTGTTGAATAGCAGGAAAGATGGACGGTTTTGAAGAAAAGAATTAGAGAAAGAAGAATAGGGTAGGTGTAAGTTTCGGCTAGAGAGGAAAAGAGAGAAAAAGAAAACCCTTTGTGGTGACTGAGCAGAAGAAAACGGCACCACACAAAGCCCTAGGTGCCGAAATATCAACCTAAAACCCTTTGTCGATTTTTCCCTCTTCAATTCCCTAAATTCGGCCAACTCTCAGTCTCTTACCCAATCCCTTAAATCTCTCTCCTTATCACACCTTAATTCAAGCATTTGGACTGATTCAAACTTTCCTTTAGCAGAATCCACCTGGACTCCAACACTTACCCCTCCTGCACTTAAAAAATAAATGCATCTATTTGCCAACACAGGGATTCGATCCCATGCCTTCCCTAATGCTCCACACGCCACCTTTTTAGGAGCCTAGTGGCTTCACCCTTGCCACTTTACTAAAGCTCTTTTTGTGTTGCAATTTACCCATCACTCTATATAAGGGCCACTTAGCCAGAACCCCTAACTTTTAAGTCTAAAGTTCAAAAATCCAACCGGGTTTTGGCCAACACATGGGCCTTCCATAAGCCCATTTACCTACTCAAAACATTAATTTCACATCCAAATACAAAATTTTGAAAACTTTACCATAATATTGAAAACCACAAATAGATCCGAAAATCAGGATGTTACAACTCCACCCTCCTTAAAGAAATTTCGACCTCGAAATTTTACCTTATTAGAACAGTTGAGGGTACTGTTGACGCATTGCCTCCTCAGTCTCCCAAGTAGCTTCTTCTTTGCCATGGTTCCTCCAAAGTACTTTCACTAGTGGAACTGACTTCCTTCTCAACGCCTTGACGTCACGATCAAGTATTTGCACGGGTTCCTCTTCAAAAGTCAAATCTGACTGTACCTCAATTTCTGCAACTGGTATGACATGAGTTGGGTCAGATCGATACCGCCTCAGCATGGATACATGAAAAACGTCGTGGATACGATGCAGTTCCGGTGGTAGCTCTAGCTGATAAGCCACTGGTCCAATCCGCTTAACAATTCAGTAAGGCCCAATAAACCGTGGGCTTAACTTCCCCTTCTTTCCAAATCTCAATATCTTCTTCCAAGGTGAAACTTTCAAAAAGACCATGTCCCCAACAGCGAACTCAATCTCCTTGCACTTCAGATCTGCATACGACTTCTGTCTATCGGATGCCTCCTTTAATCGATCCCTTATAAGTTTAACCTTGCTTTCAGTGTCTGCCACCAATTCCGGTCCAAGCACTTGTCGTTCACCCAACTCTGTCCAACACGTCGGCGCACGACATCTTCGCCCATAAAGCGCTTCATATGGAGCCATCTGAATACTTGCTTGATAGCTGTTATTGTACGCAAACTCCGCCAATGGCAAGTAGTCCTCCCGACTACCACGAAAATTGATGATACAACCTCTCAACATATCCTCTAGAACTTGAATAACCCTTTCCGACTGTCCATCTGTCTGTGGGTGAAAAGCGGTGCTAAAATCCAATCGTGTACCCAACGCTTCTTGCAACTTCCGCCAGAACCGAGATGTAAACCTAGGGTCTCGATCAGAAATTATCGACACTGGCACCCCATGCAGTCGCACTATCTCCGTCACATATAGCTTGGCCAACTTTTGCAGTGAGTAATCGGTACGAACAGGTATGAAATAAGCAGTTTTTGTTAACCTATCCACAACCACCCACACCAAATCTTTCTTGGTGGGTGTCAAAGGTAACCCACTCATAAAGTCCATTGTTACTCTTTCCCACTTCCATAGCGGAATCTTTACCGGTTGCAGTAATCCAGAAGGCAATTGTGCTCAGCCTTAACCTGCTGGCACGTCAGACATTTCCCAACGAATTCAGTCACCTCTCATTTTAATCCAGGCCACCAGTACACCTCTCGCAAGTCTCGATATAACTTATTTCCTCCAGGATGCATGGCACAAAGTCCACCATGAGCCTCTTTTAGAATTGACTGTCTCAATTCAGGGTCCTTCGGAATACAAACCCTTCCACGAAAGCACAGAACTCCTTCAGTGTTCAGTCCAAAATCCTCATTTTCACCATTCCTAACTTGCTGGAATCGAAGAGCTAATGAATCATCCTTCAACTGTTTTTCCTTAACCTGCTCAGTCCAAGTAGGCCTTACTTGCAGTTCTACCAACAAGCTTCCATCGTCGTACAGACTTAAACGTGCAAATAAAGCTCTCAAATCTGTAACAACCCTTCGACTTAACGCATCCGCCACCACATTAGCCTTTCCTGGGTGGTACTCTATTGAACAATCGTAATCCTTAAGCAACTCCACCCATCTACGTTGCCTAAGGTTCAACTCCTTCTGAGTCAACAAATACTTTAGGCTTTTATGATCTGTGTATATGATACACTTTTACCCATATAAGTAATGTCTCCAAATTTTTAACGCAAAAATCACCGCTGCTAGCTCCAAATCATGCGTAGGGTAATTCACCTCATGAGTCTTAAGCTGTCACGACGCATAAGCGACCACTTTACCCTCTTGCATCAGTACGCAACCTAACCCCACATGTGACGCATCGCTGTATACAGTGAAGTCCTTCCCAGACACCGGTTGAATCAACACTGGCGCTTCAGTCAATACCTTTTTCAACTGATCAAAAGCTTTTAGCTGTTTCTCGGTCCAGACAAATGGTACTCCTTTCCTAATGAGTTTTGTCAAGGGTGCTGCCAGCACCGAGAAACCCTCCACAAACCTTCTGTAGTAACCTGCTAACCCTAGAAAACTCTGAATTTCCGATACTGACCTAGGTGGCTTCCATTCCAGAATCGCTTCAATCTTACGAGGATCCATCTTAATCCCCTCGACAGAGACCACATGCCCTAAGAAGGTTACTCCCTCAACCAGAATTCACACTTGCTGAATTTTGCATAGAGTTCCTTCTTCCTTAACACTTGCAGCACAATACGAAGATGCTCATCATGTTTCGTCTCCGTTTTAGAGTATATCAGGATATCATCGATAAAGACGACTACGAACCGATCCAAGTAAGGTTGGAATACTCGATTCATCAGATCCATGAAAGCTGCTGGTGCGTTTGTCAGCCCAAACGGCATGACCAAAAATTCGTAATGTCCATAACGAGTTCGGAATGTTGTCTTATGAATATCCCCTTCTCTTACCCTTAGCTGATGGTATCCAGAACGAAGATCGATTTTGGAGAATACCGAAGCCCCTCTAAGCTGATCGAACAGATCATCAATCCTTGGCAGAGGATACTTATTCTTAATCGTCAGTTTGTTCAACTGGCGATAATCGATGCACATGCGCATTGTTCCATCTTTTTTCTTCACAAACAGAACCAGTGCTCCCCAAGGAGACACACTAGGTCTAACGAAGCCTCTATCCAACAACTCTTGGATTTGAGCTTTCAGTTCCACCAACTCTTTCGGTGCCATCCTATAAGGTGCAATGGATACTGGAGCTGTTCTAGGTAACAAATCGATTCCAAACTTGACTTTCCGATTCAGAGGTAATCCAGGGAGCTCTTCCGGAAAGACATCCTGAAATTCCTTAACAGTTCTGATGGTCTCCACAGTCGGATCCTCGGTTCCAGCTTGGCTTACCAAAGCCAAATATGCCTCGCACCCCTTGCGCATCAACTTCTCAGCCCTCAACGTCGATACCACATTGGACAAGTAATCCCTTCATTCTCCAATTAACATTACCTCTTCATCATTTACAGTCCTTAACACCATCCTCTTAGCTGCGCAATCCAAAGTTGCCTTATGCTTAGTCAACCAATCCATCCCTAGTATCAGATCAAATTCTTCAAACGGTAATTCCATCAAATCTCCACAGAAAACCCTACCTTGAATCTCCAACGGCACCTCCTTGAAGAGTTTTTCTACCTTAACCGAATGACCTAAAGGACTTATCACAGACACCCCACATACAGTCTCCTCGAAGTGCACACTCAGTGCCCTAGAAATGTTATATGCCACATATGAATGAGTTGATCCTACATCAGAGCAGTATAAGGTACACCATAGATCAAAAACGTACTAGTTATAACATCAAGTGCGTCACCCTCCTCGCGACGACGAGCAGAATACACTAAAGCTGGCTGACGAGTATCAGCGTTACTAATACCCCTACCAGGTGCGCCACATCCAAGACCATTACCACCGCGACCTTGTCCACGACCTCTTGGCAGCGGCGGTCCATCCCTCACTGGTTGAGCCGGTCGTACAGCCCCTTGTTCAGCCTCTTGAGCCTGAACGACCCTCCTAGGACAATCCTTAATCCTATGCTCCTTTGACCCACAATGAAGACAAGCCCCAGAACGCTTCCGGCACTCTCCTTGATGCATTCTTCCACAATCTCCACAAGCTTGCGGTCTAACTGTGTTCACCGGAACTGTTCGAATTGGTTCCTCCATCCTAGCTCTCTTAACATTTCGATTTGCAGCACCAGCTGGTCCAGCATCTCTCCTGAACCGATTCCGATCCCTATCGCGGTTCTTCCATTTGGCTTGTTTCACCTCCTCGGCTATCTTAGCCTTCTCTACCAGTGCAGCAAAATCCCGCTCTCTTTGCGGAGCTATGAGTACCCTTAGCTCATCTCTAAGGCCATCCTCAAACCGAACGCTGTGCTCATATTCAGTGGAAACGATGCCCCTAGCATACCGGCTTAATCGTAAAAACTCTGCCTCATATTCAGCAACGGTCTTACTTCCCTGGGTCAGATTTAGGAACTCCTTTCTGCATGCATCCACATAGCTAGCTCCAACATATTTTGCCTTAAAAGTGCGCTTGAGCAGCTCCCATGTTACCCTCTCACCTGGGTACCCTCTCTCACGATAATCCACCATCGACACGCTCGTCCCGCAAAGAATGACATCGCCCCGCCGCCTTCACGCTCCACCGAGCGATCCAAGTCATCCATAATCGCTCTGTGGCTTCCAACCAAGATTTACCACATTTGGGGCTACTCAGATACGCCCTAAAAACCTCACTCAGTTAGCTCAAGTCGTTCGGAAATGGACCCCTTATTCATGTGCCCGACATTAGCTCCGGCCACCCTTTCCAAAACCCTCAACATGGCCTGAGACAAAGCGTCGTCCCCTGCGGCCTGATCATACGGCCCATTTTCATTAACCGGTGGTGGACGAGCCTCGCCAGCTGGTATATGTTTCGAGGATACAGATCCAGCTTGAGTGCTACCTCGGCCTCGACCACGGCCTCTTCCCCGAGTAGCCCTCGCACTCATATCGATTTTATCTGATTATGAATTTTATGACATTAGTTTATTGGTTCCACTATTTATTATAGAATGTCTTATGAACAGATAGAGTTTCAGAGTTATTTTCGCGCAATCACAATTTAGCTACGGTCTCAGTTTTGTAGCCTTAATACTACATTATCTATAGTACTATCTCTAAGGCTCAAGACTATCTACGGATTATTTTTTTCGATTCAGCCCATATAAATATTTAAAGCAGAAAAAGAACACTTACAGACTTGGTGCCGGGGACTCAGTGTGCCACTTCCTTATCAGTCCATTTAAAATTTTTAAAAAAAACCATGTTTTTGTTTACCGAAAATAAAATAAAAAGATTTAATTTGGAAACACCTTTATTTCAAAACTATTGATTTAACCCCATTTAAAAATAGAAAAAAACTTGAACATCTTCGAAAAAAACTTACCATTTCTAAAAATACCCTTCTTAGGCCTAAGTTTTTGAAAAGATTTTCGGACCCGATCCACAGCTGAGTTGTTGCAACTGGGCTCTGATACCACTAAATGTAACACCCTAAACCCAGCCCAGACGTTACGACCGAATTCAGCATGCCACATGGAAATATTGCTATTCGTTTTATCAAAAAATTTCTTTACTAGGGTTTAAAGAATGTTAATGTTATAAGTTTAAGTGAATGGAAGCTGTGCACCAGGTAGGAAACCAGAAAAGAGGAGGTGAGTCAGTTGGACTGCTTAAGTGCTTAAGTACCAAGCTCTTCCCGGATCCAATCCTAGACATACACACATCCATTGCCACACTTAAAGCTTGTTACTTGTTCACGACCCTCACCTTTAGCTTATGCCTATTTAAAACAATTATTTCTTGTTTAAAAACATTCACGTTGCGGAAGCTTTGTTCGGTTATCGTGTTACTTTAAAAATAGGTAACTTTTATAAAACGCGCCCTAATGCTAACCAGTTTAATAATCCAAGAATAAAATAATTAAATGAGCGGCCTTATTACAACCTTAAAACAAAACGAAAATAATCAAAAGAATAAGAAATGCAAACTTATTTAAAAAAAACCAGAATTTATTCTTCATGGCCACTCTGAATCCCGCCCAGCTCCAAGTCCACCAATTAGGGCTCACCTGCAAGGATGGAAAGAAAGGGGTGAGTTTGGGGAAACTCAATGTGTACAAAAACCCATCCAAAGCCCAAGTCAGCTCGAGCCCATTGGGCCTAAGCCCTATTCAGATAACAGTACATAGTGGACCGAAGCCCTTTTCAGAATATAGTAACAAGGCTTTAGCCCCTTTTTAACATAACAGTGTGGCCCATAGGCTCCAATTCAGTAACATGGTAACAATAATAACAATAAATGCAACCTATTTGGGGAGACTACCCAACCCACCAACCGCTACACTGCTCCCGTACCAGCCCTACACTCCATGTGGGGAATATCGCAACCCACCCAGCCCTACACTCCACAGTTGCTGCATTGCTGCTCAATAACAGTAAGTTAAGGCAAAGCCTCCAGTTCGTGGATTAACCACTTTAAGCACTTCCTCCATCAATATCCAACCCCATGCAACAGTTATTAATAAAATCATATCATGCAGAATACAGTATTAATTAATCATGCATTTCAGTCAATTTAAACCCTAGGGGTATATCGATAATTTTGCTCCTTAGGGGTAAATTCGTAAACTTACACATCTTTACAAGTTATTTCAGTAATTTTTAACAGTTTTATGCAATTTGATTCCACTGTCTAACTATCAGGACAATTTGCCCATCTCTTACCCATATTGGTCCGTAAGCCCATTGGGCTCAGTTTTAGCCCATCGAGGCCCATTTACCGAAGTACACGAATTATCGCATAAGACCAGCTTACCTCTTTGCGATGCCAGATCTAATGATTACTCTATGTCTTGAGAGCATTCGCATACTCACAAGCCCATGAAATGCCGAAATTTCGGCATTTCGACTTTTACCGATTTGAACTGAGAAAGGGTGTTCGGTACACACCTGTTACACGACGACTGCTACCGAGATCCCCTTCGATGTCCTACAATTGATTAGCACTGTTCTTATTTACAAACCACAATCACTAAACCCAAAACTTACTTATCCATGGTCAAACCATGTCCCTAAAAGCCTTTTCTAACCTTACCTTTTTGCCAAAACCGATAGCTAGCTCTAAATCTAATTGCTCCAATGATTCACGCCTTCAATCCAATGCTTAAGAAAACTCTAATCACCGAAAGAAAACATCAGTTACAACCCTTAGAGCCTTATTCCCAAATCGACAGCCTCCCTAATTTTTAGGGACTTCGGCTTTTCCTAACATCGTAAAATAAGACCAGATCTGAGATGATAAGCACTTACCCCCTTACTCCTTTTTGATTTCCACGTAATCTGATGCAGATTTATCTTTTAACCGGTGGCAGAGTTCGAATCCAAGGGTCTTGATGTTTCGGCTATAAGCCCCTAAACCAATGGTACTTTCGGCTTTTGGGTGGTGAAGAAAATGACGATGTGAGGCTATGACCTTGAAGTAGAATTGTCGTCAGGTATCTAGGGTTAAGAAAATATAATCATTGATTAATAAAAATAAAAGAACATAGAAGGACCTGGCTTTGAAGAAATTGGCACAAGCAGTGATCACAGGATTTCAGCTTTTGTGATTTTGGCAAAGGTGCTATTGAATAGCAGGATCGATGGACGGTTTTGGAGAAGAGAATTAGAGAAAGAAGAATAGGGTAGGTGTAAGTTTCGGCTAGAAAGGAAAAGAGAGAAAAAGAAAACCCTTTGTGGTGACTGAGTAGAAGAAAACGGCACCACACAAAGCCCTAGGTGCCGAAATATCAACCTAAAACCCTTTGCTGATTTTGCCCTCTTCAATTCCCTAAATTCGGCCAACTCTCAGTCTCTTACCCAATCCCTTAAATCTCTCCCCTTATCACTCCTTAATTCAAGCATTTGGACTGATTCAAACTTTCCTTTAGCAGAATCACACTGGACTCCAACACTTACCCCTCCCGCACTTAAAAATAAATGCATCTATTTGCCAACACAGATTCGATCCCATGCCTTCCCCAATGCTCCACACGCCACCTTTTTAGGAGCCTAGTGGCGTCACCCTTGCCACTTTACTAAAGCTCTTTTTGTGTTGCAATTTACCCATCACTCTATATAAGGGCCACTTAGCCAGAACCCCTAACTTTTAAGTCCAAAATTCAAAAATCCAACCGGGTTTTGGCCAACACATGGGCCTTCCATAAGCCCATTTACCTACTCAAAATATTAATTTCACATCCAAATACAAAATTTTGAAAACTTTACCATAATATTGAAAACCACAAATAAATCCGAAAATCAGGATGTTACACTTTTGATTTAACCCACTTACCCTACAAAAAGCCTACCTTCATAATTAATCATTAGTGAACCCCTTTGAGCTTAACAAACCATTTCTTAATTTACCCTAAATTTTAACCCTATATCACACTTTTTGATTCGTTGAGAATTCTTCCTATTTTATTGATTCCCTTTTTGTCAAGATTTGATTTGGTTAATTGCCCAACTATTTTCTTTCATTTTAGTTGTATAATTCTCTCCCACTATTCATTCACTTAAAAAAATAAAAATTATATATATATATATATATATATATATATATATATATATATACATTTATGTTGATTATTATTAGTTCTTTGTTTGAGCTTAAGTATTTAATTCCATATTCGAAAAGAAGCTCATGTTTATCTTTAATAAATTCGATTGATGTAATTATTTAGTGTTAGTTTATTTTTCCAGTTAGGTAATTTATAAATTCGATCTTGATTCTAACTTTCTTTTTTAGCCTCTATCCACACCTTTAACCCAAGCCCCATTACAACCCTATTAAAGACCTTTTGATTTGTGTATCATTTCATTTATAGTGGTGGGGATTTGATTTTCATGCAAGCCTATGGTAATAACTTTTCATGCTTGACTATTGAGTGCTTAATCATTGAACCTTAAACACTTTGAGTGATTTGAGTGACTCTTTAGTGAGGATGCCAACCCTTGTCAATTTGGAATTAAAGATAATTACTTCGATAAAGGGGGATACCTATGCTTTTATGATTAAAATGCTCAACTTGGGATGTTTGAAACTTTGATGTTCTTTTAGTTGAATTCTCAATGTATGATTATTTGTGGATTATTTCGAAACATTACTGATGAGAATTATAAGTTAAGAAGAATTAATTTTAATCGTGAGTTGAGGATTTTGCTTGAGGACAAGCAAATGCTTAAGTGTGGGGATATTTGATAAACCATAATAAATACATATTTTTATCTCATGCTTGGCATATTTTTGGATGATTTATCATAAGCTTTAGTGAATTTGATGCTCCTAATCCTTTAAATTCATGTTTTATACTTAGGTGAGCATAGGAAGGCGAAAAGAGCAAGAAACGAGCCAAAAACGAACAAAATAGGCCTAATTCAGTGTTTCACACGGCCTAGGCAATTCCACATGGGTAACCCACACATCCGTTGTGACACATGAGAAGGCCACATGCCCGTGTGTCATGGCCGTGTCAACATTAAACCAAGTCAGAATTTCACATGGCCTAAGCACCCTTACACGGGCGTGGCACACGGCCGTGTCCCTGTCGAACCTAAGTCCAATTCTATTCGGAAAAGGCTAATTTTGGGCTATTTTGGGCATTCCAAAGTCTATTTAAGCACCCTAGAAGAGGATCAATGGGAGATGCAGAGTAGAAGGCAGAAAATACTCAAGGATAGCTATCGGAATCAGCTTAGAAGTAGGATCTACTTCAAGACTGAAGATCTCCATTCAATTTCCTTAGAAGTTCTTTGGGTTTCTTTATGTTTTGTTATTTTTCCCAATTTTGAGATGTTTTCCATTATTATGAACTAAAATCCCTAAATACCTAAGGGAGATGAAACCTAAGATGGATCTTATTACTATTTGAATTATATGATAAATACTTGTTCTTATTCTTAATTGTGAGTTTTAATCCTTGCTTTAATATTCCAGGATATTAATTCACGTTTTGATGTGCTTATTCAGTGGAGCAAAAGTCCCTGTTTAAGAGTAGATCTTCCATAATTAAGCGGAGTTGCATGCAATCCTAGAGATAGGACGACATAAATCTGCCGGATTAGAGTCAAATCTAATAAGGGAATTTATAGATAGAGTTAATGCGATAATAAGGGTTTTAACTAGAAAGAGATTTCAATTAATCAACCTAGAGTTAGTTGTTTTTAGTCTCGAGAGAGATATTAACATGAATTAGGGATTTCTACAGATTAAGTCAAGTGAATAAATCATCTATTTCAGAAGTAATAAGTGAAGTCTAGGTGAATTCTTCCTTAGGTATTGTCTTCTTTATCGGTTTTCCAAAAGTATTTTCCAACTTTAATCTCTGTCATAATCTCAGTCAATTAGATAATTAGCCTTAGTTTAAAACACCCTTAATTCTTAGGCTAGATAATAAAAAGATAGTAATTACTAGTACTTTTAGTCCTTGTGGATACTATATTTTCGGTCTCACCATAACTACACTACTGTTCGATAGGTACGCTTGCCTTAGCCAAATTTTTAGTTAGTTTAGCGACCTTCAAATACATGTGTATTTTGATGTTTGATGATAGAAAATCTATGCTTTTTGTTAGATAAACAACAATTGTAAAGTGATTTTTGGTAAAATTGGCAATTAGGGATTAAATTATGAAATATGTAAATTTTGTGGTTAAATTATGAAATAAATGAAAAATATGGGCTGCTATGGGTCTATATGAAATTCAGCTAGCATGGGTAGGGACTTAATTGCATGAATTTGTATTTTTATAAGCTAAGGACTAAATTGTAAAAATGTTGAAATACTAGGGGCAAAAGTGTAAAGTTACCGTAATATGCAATTTGGGCTAAATTGAATAGAATGATAATTAAATAAGCTAAATTTGATTACGTATAGATCAAGAAAAGCAAAGTTTCGATTTAGATCGGGGGAAAAACAAAGTGTTTGACTAATCGACTCATTTCATCGTTTTTGCATTCGAGGTAAGTTCATATGTTAATAAGCATTTATATAATTGTGTTTTAAATGCTTTATTACTGAATTATTTGTGAATACAACCTTGCAGATATAATCGATAAAGATTCGGTTTGAGAAATCCCAGTTGAACCTTAGGAATAGATTAGGATACGAATGACATGTCATTAGGGGTTATGTGATTTGGGAGTTGGTCCATACGTCCTACCAGTGGCTGAGTTATCCGACATGTGTTACAGATTCTCATCAGCTTGTGTGAGCAGCACCGTGTAGCTACGTCATAACCGTCAGTTTGTGTGAGCAAACTCATTGATAGCTCAAGAGTGAGCATTATATGTTATATGAGATTGAGATAGCTTCAGCTATGTATTGGCACTTAAGGTGCGAGATTCTTGAGTATCCGATACTATTCTGAATGGTTCAACGAGTATACTAAAGATATGGATGAGTATGAGATTAGTATGAGATGGTACAGGGATGGACATGAACCGCATAAGCTTTGAATCAAAAAACTTGTGAATTTCACATCTGACCTTATAAATGATCATGTGACAGGTTTGAGGATTAATATGAGTTGTATATTGTTATATTCAATTGTTTGAATTGTGTATTCATGAAAAATTGAGGTTATTACTATACGAACTTACTAAGCTTTATAGCTTACTCTGTTTATCTTTTCGTGTTTTATAGTGAATATCGAAGCTAGCTCAGATTTGGGAGTTATTGGAGATCTCATCACACTATCAAGCTATCACTTTGGTACTTTTGAACTTGGGTTTTGGTTATATGGCATGTATAGGAATTTTGGTCATTTTGATATATAGTTAGGTAATGAATTTAGCCATTTGAGTTGGCTTGTAAATGTTAAGTATTTGGTTTTTTGTATAGCCATGAGAGTTGGCTTATTTTGTTATATTTGGTGATGTATATATGTTTCTGCAAATGGCCTTTGTTATGCATTTGCTAATTGCTATGTAAATGCTTGTGGTGAATGATTGTATTAGTACTTTCAAATCACATTTTTACTCGAAAATCTAAAATTTACCATTAACGACTCTATTATCAAATTTTAATCAAAACGTGCAATTTAACGGTCAAAAATTCAGTTTCAAAGGCCTAATAACATTAAAAACTTATAAGAAAGTGAATGGTTACCTTTGATGGAAGAAATAACAAGTTTTCTATTCAAACTTAGGAAAACCACAAATGAAGATGATGATGAAATTAATGGAATTTTAGGGTGTTTTCTTGAAGATTTATGGAAATCAAAGACTTGGGTGATGATGAAAATCAATTGGATGAAGATTTAACAAAGAAATTTGATTGAGATAGTTGGGAGAGTAAAGGGGATGAAAATAACTAGCAAAGAAGAGAAAATAACGTGAATATATAGGTGGGGGATTGTTTTAGGTTCAATTTTTAAAAATTGGTAAAATTTCAGCATAAATGCTCCCAATTTTGACCCTATTACAAATTATTCCTTTTTTTAAAATTAGAGATTTCTAAAACACTTTTTCAAAAATTGATTTGATTTTCTAAAAACCATAGTCTGAAACATTATTGACACAATATGTCGCAATATTTTGGATACTCTAAGGTTAAAATTCCTAAAATACCCCTAAAACTCCTAGGCCCTATTTTGGGGTGTTACAGTCCTTCACAAAAAAAGTGAAAGGGGAAGAGTTCAATAAATGTTAGGTTATCTTGGAAAATTTTGGAGATTAAAATTAAATTGTGTGAAGTGCTAGGAGTACACAAAGTATTAGAAAGCTTGAAATCATTATTGGATGCATGTAAATGAGTTAAACCAATGTGAGTATAATTGGAGTTGTCTTACCATTACCCACTAAAACTTCAATACCTTTGTAAGCTTTCAAGTTGTATGGTTCAATGGCTATATGATGAGATACACTAGAGTTTGTGTGAAAAACAAAATAAAATAAAATAAAATAAAGAACACACAAATTTTACGTGGAAACCCTTTCGAGAAAAAACTACGGGCAGAGGAGAAGAAAAATTCACTATGTCAAAAAATTTTTTGAACTAATACAAGAGGAATAGACTATGTCTATTTATAGGCTTGTAAAGCCATATTCTAGTAGGATTGAAACACCTTACCTTAATAAATATAAAATAGATGGAGTTTAATAAGGTTTAAAAAACCTTATTCTAAAATAAAATAAAAGAAGTCTAGTTCTATATGGATTTTACTTTTATTTTATTTTCCATCGTATTTTATTTAAATAAGAATTCGGGTCACTTAATTCTAACAATCTCTACCTTGACACAAATTCTCAATGAACAAGTTCTTCATCGCGAACAAGTTCTCCACCTCTTCCATAAAACCCCTTAAGGGTTTAACTTCAACAATGAACACCAACCAAGTCTAAGCAATGCTCAAACTTGGTTATAGGAAGTGACTTAGTCATCATATCTGCTGAATTTTCATGAGTACTAATTTTGCTCACAACAATATCACCACGAGCAATAATATCACGAACAAAATGATACCGAACATTAATATGTTTTGTTCTCTCATGAAACATTTGATCTTTTGTAAGGAAGATGGCACTCATTTGTCACAAAATCTTATCTTGATTTGAAGGTCTTCATTGAGTTCACTAAATAGTCCCTTCAACCAAATAGCTTCTTTACAAGCCTCGAATCGCCATGTACTCGGCTTGAGTGGTAGACAAAGTGGACTGTAGTTTGCAAAGTGGCTTTCCAACTAATTGCACAACCTCCGATTGTAAAGACGTAACCTGTGAGAGATCTTCTTCTATCAAGGTCTCCAGCAAAATCAGCATCAACATACCCTATGACTCCATCTTTAGTTCATCCAAAGCGTAAGCAAACATCGTGAGTGCCTCGTAAGTATCTTAAAATCCACCGAATCGCTTTCCAATGTTCTTTACCGGATTTGCCATGTATCGCTAATCAGATCGATCGCATATGATAAATCTAGGCGTGAGCAAACCATAGCATACATGAGAGATCCCACTGCACTAGAGTATGGAACATGTAACATGTACTCAATCTCATCATCTGATTGTGGAGACAAAGCCGATGAAAGTCTGAAATGGGTTGCCAAAGGAGTGCTAACAGGCTTAGTACTCTGCATATTGAACCTACAAAGAACTTTCTCAATGTACCCCTTCTGAATTAGGTACAATTTACTTGCTTTTCTATCTCTGAGAATCTCCATACCAAGTATCTTCTTTGCTGGTCCTAAATCTTTCATCTCAAATTCTTCACTTAGTTGGGCTTTGACCTTTCTTATCTCTCATTTATCTTTTCTTTTGCCATCAACATGTCATCAACATAAAAAGTAGATACACAAAAGAACCAATTCGTTTTTCTTAAAGTAAACACAACTGTCTAAACTACTTCTTTTGAAATCATGAGAAGCCATAAAGGAATCAAACCTCTTGTACCACTGTCTTGGTGACTGTTTCAAACCGTAAAGTGACTTTCTCAGCAAGCAAACATAGTCCTCTTTTTCTGAGACTATAAAACCCTCTGGTTGTTGCATGTAAATATCCTCCTCAAGTTCTCCATGCAGAAATGCAGTTTTTACATCTAACTGCTCAAGCTCCAAATCATGCATGGCTACAATACCAAGCAAAGCTCGAATCGAACTATGCTTAACAACTGGAGAGAACACATCTGTGAAGTCCACTCCTGGAATTTGACTATAACCCTTTGCAACAAGCCTTGCTTTATATCTGGGTTCTTCAACTCCTGGAGTCCCTTCTTTCTTTTAAACACCCATTTACAACGAACGACCTTTTTACCTTTAGAAAGTTTCACAAGGTCCCATGTTCATTTTTTTGTGGAGTGATTCCATCTCTTCTTGCATAGCAAACATCCACTTTTACGAGTCTTCACACACTAACCGCCTCAGAATAATTAGATGGCTCTTGATTCGCATCTATATCTTCACCACATTTAAAGCATAAGCAACTAAATCACTTGAATACTTCTTTGAAGGTTTAATTTCTCTTCTAGTTCTGTTTTTGGCGATAGAGTATTTGTGGTGAAGAAGCAACTCTATTCTCAAATTTTGTTATGGCTTGAGAGAGTTGACTCTGTATTAATCGATGCTCCACCGCTTTTGGTTTTCTTTATTGGAAGAGTCTTTAAGAGATAAGTTAGGTATCATAGCAGTTTCATCAAAAACAACATCTCTGCTAATCACAACTTTTCTATTTTCAGGACACCATAACTTATAGCCTTTTACACCAGCTTTATAACCAAGAAAAACGCATTTAATGGATCTCGGTTCTAATTTTCCATTATCAACATGAGCATACGCAGGACACCCAAAAATCTTTAAATTAGAATAATTAGCAGGATTACCCGACCATACCTCTTGTGGAGTCTTTTTTCTGTATGGCAACGGATGGAGATCGGTTGATCAAAAAACATGCAGTAGAGGCTGCTTCTGCCCAAAATGACTTCGGTAAGTTGGCATTTGACAACATACATTGAACCTTCTCCATGATCGTTCTGTTCATTCGTTCTGCAATGCCGTTTTCTGCACCGGAGTATGACAAATCATCAAGTGTCTCATGATCCCTTCGACTTGCACAATCTATTAAACTCATCGAGCAGAACTCTAAGCCATTGTGCGTATGGAGGTATTTTATCTGCTTTTCCGTCTGCTTTTTCAATCATAATTTTCCAAGACTTAAATGCGGAAAACACATCGCACTACGCCGGGAAGAATGCCCAAACTTTTCTGGAAAAATCATCAATAAAGGTTAGCATATAATTAGCTCCACCTCTCGAAGGCACTCTGGATGGCCCCTACGGATCGAATGAATATACTCCAATGTTCCTTCGTGTTATGGATTCCTCTAGTGAATCGAACTCTCTTTTGCTTCCCAAAAACACAATGCTCACGAAATTGGGTTTGCAAATTCCTTGCCCATCAAGAAGTCCTCTTTGCTCAATTCTGTCATGCCATTCTCACTCATATGCCCTAGGCGCATATGCCAAAGTTTAGTAATATCATCATCGACAAGGAAAAGGAAGCGACACAATTTGTATCACGATATGATAGAACCTTGCAAAACATATAACTTGGCAATTTTTCTCTGCCCTTTCATCACAACAAGGGACCCTTTGGAAATCTTTAAAACCCCACTTTCAGCTGTGTATCTGTACCCTTTTGAATCAAGAGTACTCAATGAAATTAAATTTCTTTTCAATTCTGGAACATGCCGTACGTCACTAAGTGTTCTAACAACTCCATCAAACATCTTAACTTTAATTGTTCCAACACCTATGATCTTACACGAAGCATTATTTCCCATCAAAACAACACCTTCAGACACTATTTCGTAAGTTGTAAACCAATCCCGATTGGGACTCATATGGAAGGTGCAGCCTGAATCAAGTATCCACTCCTCACTTACTTTAGAATCATTGACAGAAGCGACTAGAAGTTCACCATCGCTGTAGTCTTCTACAACATCAACTTCACCAGAATTTTCTAGTTGTTTTCTCTTTTGATTCGCAGCCTCCCTTTTAATCTTATTTTGTAGCTTATAGCACTCAGATTTAATGTGCCCTTTCTTCTTACAGAAGTTACAAGTTTTACCTCTATTTGAAGACTTGATCTACCCTTAGATTTACCACGATGATTTCTTTCTGTGTCCTACCACGATCATTATCGACATTCGATCTTGTCTTCCACGAACAATGAGACCCTCTCCCCGAGAGTCGGGTTTAACCACAAGATGTTTCATCTTATCATACGAGGTTAAAGAATCATAAACCTCATCAATCGCTGTGAGACTCGCATGGCTATATAAAATCGTGTCTCTAAAGGTTGAATAAGGCGAGAGGCAACGAACAAAGTAGAATCAACCCTAGATCTTCCTTATCATATTGAACCTCCATGGCCTCCAAGTTTGAGAGAATTTCTTTAAACAACTTTGTTAAGTGTTCGTGTCTGACGCACCTTCCTCCAAACGATGAGCATAAAGACGCCGCTTCATATGCAACTTGCTTGTTAGAGTTTTCGACATACATATTTGTTCTAGCCTCTTCCATAATGTGGTGAGCAGTTTTTCTTTCATCACATCCTGCAAAATTTCATTGGACAAATGCGGATGTAATTGTGTTAATGCCTTTCGATCCTTACGCTTCTTCTCTTCATCATCGTTAATGTCGAAGGCATCTTATCTATCCCTAGCGGGGCATCCTCCGAGATCCATCTCTGCGCAAGAACTACTTGCATCTTAATCGCCACAACGCAAAATGGTGTTGCAATCCAACAGTGAATTTCATATTTCAAAGACGCCATTACCGTGATCGAGATGAACAACCCGGAAGCTCTGATACCAATTTGTGAAAAATAAAATAAAATAAAATAAAATAAAATAAAGAACACACAAATTTTACGTGGAAACCCTTTCAGGAAAAAACCACGGCCAGAGGAGAAGAAAAATTCACTATGTCGAAAAATTTTTTGAATTAATACAAGAGGAATAGACTATGTCTATTTATAGGCTTGTAAAGCCATATTCTAGTAGGATTGAAACACCTTATCTTAATAAATATAAAATAGATGGAGTTTAATAAGGTTTAAAAAACCTTATTCTAAAATAAAATAAAAGAAGTCTAGTTCTATATGGATTTTACTTTTATTTTATTTTCCATCGTATTTTATTTAAATAAGAATTCGGGTCACTTAATTCTAACAGTTTGAAATCCAAGACTGGACTGATGTCTAATAACCTATGACGAAGTTAGCTTTAGCTTCAAAGTGATTATAAGACTTGGATCTACACACTAACAATTGACACTAGATAATATTATTAAAAGTTTTGGTATGTTAAGGGTGCCACTAATTTGTGGTATTGAAACAATGTTAAGACGCCAAAAGTGGTTGTCGGTATTATTATTGAAGGGAAATCGAATGAGACAGCTGATAGAGTGCCCACATTTCGTGGCAATGGGGGTAATAGTTGGGCTAGGAGTTGTTTTTTGATTATTCACGTTGAAGGAAAAGTTCATGGTCGAGAAGTTTGTGAAATTTCATAAAGCTTTAGACCAAGACCACTAAGGATCTTGGCAATGAGTTCAAATTTTGAAACTAGGGCATCGATAGTGTAAAGTTCGTCTAAAAAAGACCAAATGTGTTGTAAATATTCAGTTATTGGTGATGATTTTTTCATAAGCCTTACAAGTGGGTCATGAAGATTAAATATCCTTGTTTGAGATCTATTGGCATAAGTAGTATGTAAGGAGTCCCAAGCTTGCTTTACTATTTTAGTAGTGGCAACAATAGAGGCAATTGAAGGATTAGCAGATGCCATAAGAGCGTTTTGGATTAGTTAATCTTGGTGGAATCATAAAGTGTATATAAGATTATTACTGATTGCGATGGTGCGAGATGGAACAATAGTAGATTAATTTAGATGATTGTAGAGGTTGTGACCTTCATGAGCATGAAAATAATTATTCAAACTTGTAAACTATCTTAAAAGAATCGAAACAACCCTAAAAATAATAAAAGCATAAATTACAAAATTACTAACAATAAAACACTTGCTAATAAGGAAAAGATATGACATGGCGAGCTCTCTAAAAGTTTGTAGATACCATATTGTATAAATGAAGAGACAAGGATTGGGTATCATTGCTAGGATTATGGGTTGGTAGTACTTACTCACCTTTAGTAAACTAAAGGCAATTTAATTCCCTTTAGTTTATATTGACAACTTGTTGCCTAGGGAAATCTGATTTTGACTATGGAAAAGAATAATATATGAGACAAAGCTTGCAAGGATCTTTACCGGATGGAGAAGGATCCATATGAAGACAAGCTTACCTTAGACTACAAGGTGTAAAGGGTAAGATGCACAAGCATTAGATTAGTCTAACCTATGGAATAGGACTCATTAACTCAAAATTTTCTCTGTGGGAGGATGATGTCTAAGATAAAAGTGACAAGGAAGGACTTTGAGTTAGGCTAGATTGACTTGTGAGATTAGTAGCATCTAAGAAGAGAATTACCAGTTGAAGCTTGATGATTAAATTCAAAAGTCTCAAGTTGAGAAGCTTCAAAAGGAAAGAGAAGTCACGAAGAGAGATTTGTGAGCCTAAAATCCATCTTAACCGAATAAACTAAATTTAAGGATCCAATTCACTTATTTATTTTCTTTTCAATTCGATTTTGCTCTTTCAACTTTTAAATTCTAACTTTGTGGTTTTCTTTTTATGTTAGATCTTAGGTTCTACATCTGGCATGATTGGAACAATATTAATACTTTAAATATTTAAATATAATATTTTGAAGTTTAAGGACCAACTTAGAATATGGACTGTAGTTTGAGGACGCTTGGTGGAATTAATCCATATAAATATTATGTTCAAAAATTTAATCATGTTTTCTTAAATTCAAACTTTAACTTTTTTTCACATTAAGAATTTATTTTATGTATGTTTTGATACATTAATATATTCATGTTGCTTTCATATTATTTTTTGTCATATTTCTTTTAGTATTATATTCATGTCACATATTTTATTTTTTGCATAATTTGTATTAAAGATTTGATTTGAAGTCTAATTGGTTAAATTCTGCTATTCGTCCTTGTACTTTAAAAAGTTGTGGATTTAATTCTTGTACTTTTATTTGGTCAATTTTAGTCCCTGTACTTTCGAAATTTTAAAATTATAGTCCTCACCAAACAATAATTGTTAAATTCATTAAGTTAATTTTTGTTATTTCCCAAATCTGATGTGGTAAGCATATCAGCATATGTGAAATGTCATGTCAGCTTACTATTTCCACATATTACTCACTAGAAATCTAGTTAATGGATTGACGACTGTCATTTCATGTCATGTTGGGGATTGGCCTATATAAACAATGAACAAGTAAAAGTAGTGAAGAATGAACACAAATATTTTACTTGGAAAACCCTCAAAGAGATAGAAACCACGGGCAAATGAGGTTTTGACTTTTCACTAATAAGTAAACAAATAAGAGTATAATATTGAGAAAATAACCTAAATGTAAAACATGTACATTAGTCAAAACCCTCAAAACAAAGTTCAAAATCCCAAAGAGAAAATGGATAAACAAATCCCTAAACCTCATAGGCCACTCACAAAAGGGGTATAACATACTCTCCATAATTATCACGAAACTCTCACCAAAACTCTTATACGACTACATCTTCTCACTCTCAAAGAAAAGCTTTCACTAATTGGCACATCAAAATAAGGATACGATGGCACCTTTAAATAGGTTACGATTAGAGTTCTAATCATACTAAAATATTCCTAGAATAATCAAAATTTAATTGGCAAAAGATAGCAAAGTTTAATTGGGAAAAGAATATGAGGCACACCCCACAAATCTCCACCTTGACTCGCATTTATCATGCCCCATTTTCAATTCCCTTTAACGAGCCTAACTCAAATTTTGGAGAATATCAACCAAGTCTAAATCGTGCTTGAACTTGGAAACTGAAAGACTCCTAGTCTTCAAATCAAAGTTGAATAATGCAATAAGGGTTGGTAATACCCGAACAAAAAAGAAAGCATCAACCCTCTTCACCTGATTGTAACCCTTTGCGACCAACCTTACCTCAAAACATTCTGTGAACCATTCAAGTCCTTAAAACCAAAAGAGGATGAAGTTCTTTTCTAAATCAGGCACATGCCTGACATCTGACACGACTCCATATTCAACTGGATTTTGTGAAGAGCAACGAATCATCACCCTTATCCTCGACCGCATCAGCTACCTCCATAATTATTCGAAACTACCAGAAACTAAAATTTATGATCCGCCAAACTTTTCGATATCCAAAATCATTGTTCTGTCACCGAACAAGTCGATCTGCGAAAGCTGAATCTAGCTCTAATACTAGTTTGTTGGGAATTGAATCCTATAAACAATGAATAAATAAAAATAGAGAAGAATGAACACAAATATTTTACGTGAAAAACCTTCAAAGAGAGAAAAACCATGAGCAAATGAGGCTTAACTTTTCATTGATGAGTAAACAAATAATAGTACAATATGTAGAAAATAACCTAAATCTATAACATGTATATTACCTAAAACCTTGAATACAAAACTCAAAATTGTAAAGAGAAAATCGATAAAAAAAAACCCTAAACCTCATAGGGCACTTATAAAAAGGGTATAAAATACTCTTCATAATTACCATGAAACTCTCACCTCTTATGTGACTATATTTTTCGCTCTATAAGAAAAGTTCTCGCTAATTGGCACATCAAAATAGGGATACAATGCCCCTTTTAAATAGGTTAAGATTAAAGTTCTAATCATACTAAAATATCACTAGAATAATCAAAGCTTAACTTGGAAAAGATAAAAAAGTTTAATTGGGAGAAGAATACAAGGCACACCCTAAAAATCTCTACCTTGACTCGTATTTATCATGCCTCCTTTTCCATTCCCCATCACGGGCCTAACTTAAATTTTGGAAAATGTCAAACTAGTTTAAACCATGCTCAAACTTGGAAACTGAAAGACTCTTAGTCTTCACATCAAAGTTGTATAATGAAACAAGGGCCGGTAATACCCAAACAGAAGAGAAAACATCAACTCTCTCTACCTAGTTATAACCCTCTGCAACTAACCTTACCTTAAAATATTCTTGAACCATCCGAGTCCTTAAAACCAAAAAGGGGTGAGATTTTTTTTTAAATCAGGCACATGTCTTACATCTGACATGACTCCACTTTCAACCAAATTTTGTGGAGAGCAACGAACCATCACCCTTATCCTCAGCCACATCAGCTACCTTCGTAATTATTCGAACTGCCAGAAACTGAAATTTATGATCTATCAAACTTCTTGATATCCAAAATCATTGTTGTGTCATCGAACAAGTCAATCTGCGAAAGTTGAATCTAGCTATGATACTAGTTTGTTGGGAATTGACCTGTATAAATAATGAATAAATAAAAGTAGAGAAGAACGAACACAAATATTTTATGTGAAAAACCCTCAAAGAAAGAAAAACCATGGGCAAAGGAGGCTTTGGCTTTTTATTAATGAGTAAACAAACGATAGTAAAATATGGAGAAAATAACATAAATCTACAACATGTATATTACCTAAAACCCTTAATATAAAGCTCAAAATCTCAAAGAGCAAATCGATAAACAAAACCCTAAACCTCATGGGGCAGTCACAAAAGGGGTATAAAATACTCTCCATAATTACCACTAAACTCTCACCTCTTATGCGACTACATCTTGTCGCTCTAAAAGAAAAGCTCTCACTAATTGGCACATCAAAATAGGAATATAATGGCCTCTTTAAATAGGCTAATATTAGAGTTCTAATCATATTAAAATATCCTTGGAATAATCAAATCTTAACTTGGAAAAGATAGAAAGTTTAACTGAGAGAAGAATACGAGGCACACCCTACAAATCTCAACCTTGACTCGTATTTATCATGTCTTCTTTTGCACTCCTCGTCATAGGCCTAACTTGAATTTTGGAGAATGTCGACCAAGTCTAAATCGTGCTCAAACTTGGAAACTGGAAGACTCTTAGTCTTTAAATCAAAGTTGTATAATGAAACAAGGGCTAGTAATACCCGGACAGAAGAGTAAATATCAACTATCTCCACCTAGCTGTAACCCTCTGCGACCAACCTTGCCTCAAAACATTTTGTGAACCATTTGAGTCCTTAAAACCAAAAAGGGATGAGATTCTTTTCTAAATCAGGCACATGCTTGACATCTAACACGACTCCACCTTGAATCGGATTATGTAGAGAGCAAACTCCACCTTGAATCGGATTATGTAGAGAGCAACGAATCATCACCCTTATCCTCGACCGTATTAGCTACCTCTGTAATTATTCAAAACTGCCATAAACTAAAATTTATGATCTATCAAACTTCTCGATATCCAAAATTGTTGTTGTGTCACTGAATAAGTCGATCTACGAAAGATGAGCCTAGCTTTGATACCATTTTTTTGGGGATTCACCTATATAAACAACGAACAAGTAAAAGTAGAGAAGAATGAACACTAGTAAAAATAGAGAAGAATGAACACTAATATTTTTTATAGAAAACCCTCAAAGAGAGAAAAACCACGGGTAAAGGAGGTTTTGGCTTTTCACTAATGAGTAAACAAATGAGAATACAATACGGAGAAAATAACCTAAATGTACAACATGTACATTACCCAAAACCCTCAATACAAAGTTCAAAATCTCAAAGAGCAAATCGATAAACAAACCCTAAACCTCATAGGACACTCATAAAAGGGGTATAAACACTCTCCATAATTACCATGAAACTCTCACTAAAACTCTTATACGACTACATCTTATCGCTCTCAAAGAAAAGCTCTTTCTAATTGGCACATCAAAATAGGAATATAATGGCCCCTTTAAATAAGCTAATATTAGAGTTCTAATCATATTAAAATATCCTTGGAATAATCAAAGCTTAACTTAGAAAAGATAGCAAAGTTTAACTAAGAAAAGAATACGAGGCACACCCCACACATCAAGATTGAAATTCTAAAATTCAATAAGTATAGAGATTTAGAATGATCCAATTAGAGAAAATGGACTATATCTACAATTGTACACATAGTACAAGACTAGTAATTGAATTTAACAAAACGAATTAAATTGTTATTGTTTCGATTAGAACTAAAATTTCAGAATTTAAAATTTATAGAGATTAAAATTGACAAATTTAAAAAGTACATGCACTAAATTGATCAAATAAAAATATAAAAACTAAATAAACAACTTTCACAAAATACAAAAACTCATCGCAAAATTTAATTATTCTAATTTCATTGAGTTAAAAAAAATTAAATCATTGCACAAATGAATTTTGTTTAAAATTAAAAGGTATTGCATGAAGCAACCATTATATTGTAAGCATGAGATCATATGCCAAAATATACAATAGTGTTTAAAATACGTGTATCAAATTATAAATTAAACTTAAAAAAAAAGTAATTTCAAGGGTACTGAAACATAAAATATTAAAAATTGGGGGAATACTAAGGGTCTTTTGGTAACAAATGAAGAGGAAAGCTAATCATTTAATGATATTAATATTTTTTTTTTTGGTGAAAATGATATTAATAATTTTAATCCATAATATTGCTTCAGTTTAGAAAACTTATCAAACTTTTTAAAAAATGCTTTTAAATTAGGAACGAAAATCACTTATAAATAATTAGATTTAACTTCTTTATATATAAAAAAATATTTAATTAGACATGATATTAATTGTCGTTATTCAAGGTTATTTTTTTAAACTTGATGGCTGGTTCATGATTTATTTACTTTTAAATTAGGAAAAAAATCCTTCCAAAAAAATTGATTAAGAGTTGATTAAGGAACTTCAATCACGTTAATTAAGATTAATTATCATTAATTAAAATTGGAAAGACTTCACTAAAATTATAAATAACGACATGTAAATGGAACACATTGAACACAAATAGCAATATTCACAATAATGGCTCTCCAAATTGTTTTCTTTTCAATTTTCTTCTTTGTCTCCTTCACTATAGCTCAAGGTGTAAGAACTTTGAATGTTAGAAATTACGGTGCCATTGCTGATGGCCGAACAGACAATAAAAAGGTACCAATATTTTTTATTTCTATTTTTCAATTAAATTATATAATAATGTATTCGTGAACATTTTTAGGCTTTTCTTCGAGCATGGAATGATGCTTGCTATCAGAATGGAGGTTCTATAGTTTATATACCTAAAGGAGTGTACATGGTGGGATCAGTTGAATTTGCAGGTCCTTGTAGAGGACCAATAATGTTTTTAATCAGTGGAGATTTAAAGGCTCCAAATGGACCTTATTCCAATGTTGAGAAATGGATAGGGTTTCAACATGTAAATAACTTAATAGTTAAAGGTGGTGGAACATTGGATGGTCAGGGACCTTCTGCTTGGCCTTACAACAAATGTCAAAAGACCAGCAACTGTGACCCTCTTCCAATTGTGAGTATAATTCTTTCAATTTTATCCATTTTTTTTTTTTTGTTTGGGTATAAATTAAAATAATATCTTTTAATTTCAGTCAATTAAATTCGACTTTGTGACAAATTCAAGGATTGAATCCATAAGATCAGTCAATAGTAAAAATGTTCATCTTGCAATTTACGGTTGCAACAACGTAAACGTGTCGAAAGTCGATTTGTTAGCTCCTGCCGAAAGTCCCAACACCGATGGAATCAAGATCAGCCGGTCGGCTGACATTCGAATTACCAACTCTAGAATAAGAACAGGTGATGATTGTATCGCCATCATCTCTGGAAGCTCCAACATTGATGTGTCCTATGTTTATTGTGGTCCTGGACATGGTATCAGCATTGGAAGCCTTGGTAAGTATAAAAATGAAGAGAATGTTAATGGTGTGACTGTAAGAAAATGTACCCTCAATGGAACAGACAATGGTGTTAGAATCAAATCATGGGAATCTCCTTATGCAATCACTGCTTCAAAGTTTTTATTTCAAGACATTTTTATGGAGAATGTTAGAAACCCAATCATTGTTGACCAGACATATTGCCCTCACTCTCCATGCAATCGAGAGGTAATTTTAATTAATCATAATTTGGGCTAATTTTCATTATTGATCAGACATAACCTAACGTTGTCTCTCTCGTTCTTTTTTTCAGACAGCTTCTCATGTCCAAATCCAAGACGTTACATTTAGGAACATATGGGGAACTTCGAGTTCTCAAGTTGCAGTTTCATTTGAATGTAGTAAAAAATTTCCATGCAAGAACATAGTGATGACTGATGTTAATTTGGCTAGTGTTGGAGGTGAAGGTCCTTTAAAATCTTCGTGTTCATACGTTAAAGGTCGTTCCTTTGGCCGACAAAATCCTCCACCTTGTTTCTAGTTGGATTCTTGAAAGTCTTTGTTCGAAGTTATGTCGTTTTATTATAATTTCGGTCGTAGGTTTTGTTGGAAAATTTTAGTAAATGTAGCATGTAGCCTTTTTTTTCGTAATAAAAAAATGTATTTGATTTGATATTTTTTATTAGGGATAAATATCAAAATTATCATGAACTTTGATTTAATGTGCAATTTTGTATAAAAATTTTGTTTTGTGCGATTTTATACATGAAATTTTGATTTGATTTAATTTTCATAAATTATTAATAGCATTATCGAATTAACATTATTACAGTGATATATTAAATAGTCAAATAATTATATTAATTTGATATGAAAAAAATGTATGTATTTATCCTTTAAATGTGTATACTTAAACCGAAATTAGAGTTTCATATATATATATGAACTACAATTTAAATTTTATTTATATCAAATTACTTATTATATATGTAAATTTAACATGGTGTTGGAGATTGTTATTCATTGATAAAGATATAAAATTTTTAATTTTTTTCATTATCAATTTGAAGTAAATATGTTTGTCAATTTAGAAATCACCATATTGGAAACAATATATTTATTATGACTAAATCAGTAAACAATCAAGTTACTCTGGTAAACCATTATTAAAAATCATATTATATAATTTCTTTTGTTTCTTTAATTAATTTTAAAAATTATATTTAAGAATTTAGGGTTTTTAGATTAGGATTTATGATTTTAAGGTGGTTTTAAAATTTTATAAAAATTAAATTAATTTATTAAATATTTTATATTTAAAATAATAGATTAATATTGGGTACGCTGATGGTGGTTTTAATTTTTAAAAAATTATTATACCTTTTTTTAATTATTTTTTTATTTTTTATTTGTCATCTCCTAACTCTGCTTATAAAATTTAAAAAGTTTATTCGTTTTTCTTAAAATAATTATAATTATTATATTTATAATAATCTACTGCCCACATTTGTGAATAAATATACGGACTGTGCACTAAGTCTCACCCAAATGAAAATCTCATTTCCCGTTTTAAACTTATTGCCAAATTTGTAAACATTAATGGGAGGAATATCTGGCACATATATGGATATTAGTAAAGGATTATGATTATTAAGTATATGAACAATTTTTTAAAAAAATTAATGAGTTAATATCTCTTTTTATCCTTGTACTATAATTAAATTATTATTTTGGTATTTGTAATATTTTAAAATTAGTTTGGCCCCTATACTTTCATTATGTATAGCTCGTGTTCATTAAAAAATTAAACCAATCAATGACACACTATCACGTGTCAAAAAAATTTAAAAAGAAAAAGAAAATTTAAAAAATCATTAAAATTCCTTTAAAATCTTAGAAAATATTAAAACTTAGAAAATTATAAAAAAACTAAAAAAATCATAATCTATTTTTTAAAATTGTAAATATTTTTTTAAATTATACGTATGAGAAAATTAAAAAAATAAAAAAATCATAATTTTTTTTTAAAAAATGCATTTGTTTGGAAATTTAGGTTTTTAAAAAAAATTAGAATTTTTGAATATTTTTAAGAATATTATGGGTTCTTTTAAATATTAGGGATCTTTTTGCATTTTTATGAATTTCTTGATATTTTAAAGGAATTTTGTGTTTTTTTTTTTGAAGTGAAAATACCATAAAATTATTAAAAGTTTTCATAAAATTCTAAAATTTTCTAAATGAAAAAACCTAAAATTCCAAAAAAAAATTTAAATTTTTAAATTTTTAAATTTTTTTTAAATTTTGTATATAATTTTAATTTTTTATAATTTTCAAAAAGAATAATATGATTTTTAATTTTATTAATAATTTTATGAGTTTTAATTTTTTTTAAAAATTTATTATTCTTTTGGAACTTTAATGATTTTTTTTTTTAGTTTTGTTATATATTTTTAAAAATTTTAAGTGAATTTTTCACTTTTTCTTTACATGTGGTAGTGTCATTGGTTGGTTCAATTTTTTTAAAGGGAATTTGAGTTTGGGTAACAAGAATTATAAAATTAAAGTATAGGATTCAAATTGATATCAAAAATAAAATATAAAAGCTAAACCGATAAAAAATGATACATATACTAAAGTGATAATTTAACTATACTAGAAGGGTCAAAAGAAAGGTATTAAGCCAACATTATGGTGATACTAAATCTTTGGTTCCTCACTTGGCATATATGTAAAGATGCGTGCAAAAAGGGATGGAGAGTTGCATATTATGGTAAAAACAAGGTGGAATGTGGCAACAAACAATCAGACGGACAGTTTGATCATGCAGCATGTTTCTGTAATAAATAGAGAGATAGTTGTTCTGCAATATTTCAAAGCAAATTAAAATCCGTAAAACTTCAAAATTGAAGGTTGGGGTAAGCGTTAGATCGAATCGAGTGAAATTTTTTGAGTTAATCAAGTTTAAGAGTCCTATTTTATCATTCTAATTTGGTTTGAAATTTTTTCGAATCAAATCGAATGAAATAAAATTCGAGTCAAGTAGAATCGAGTGAAATTGTTCGAGTTAAATTAAAAAATTAAACATGTCAAATTAAAATATTGTTACAGTATAACAAATATTTGAAAAAAATTTCAAAGCAAAATAAAAAAAAAAGATACTATAATATGATAAACTTTAATCATTAACTTATTTAGGTCTCCAAAATTACTACTTTTGAACATTTTTAAACGTTTAACTTTCTTTATATATTTTTTAGAATTTT
The DNA here is from genome assembly GCA_025698475.1 of Gossypium anomalum. NCBI lineage: Eukaryota > Viridiplantae > Streptophyta > Magnoliopsida > Malvales > Malvaceae > Gossypium > Gossypium anomalum. Next base: position 68,658,935 of record CM046964.1, read on the forward strand.
TATAATCTTTCAAAAAAAAATATAAATTTTGGAACTTTTATAAATATTTTGAATTTTAAAAATTATTTTTAAATTATTTTGTTATTACTGTTGAGAGAGAGACCAATTTACTCATTTTCAAAGTTGACAGGGACCAAAAGAATATTTATACTTATTTGAATTATTCGAGTTATTCAAATTGTAAAATTTAACTCGACTCGAACTCGAAACTTGAAATTCAAATTTTTTTTAATTTTTTTTAATTTTTTTCAAGCCGAATCGAGTTTTACTCACCCCTACAACGCTATTCAAGAGAGATAGTCAATTTTCAGTTTGAGACATGTCAATGTGTAACAGTATTTCAAGCAAAGAGAATGCTCAATTTCTATTTTGGATGAACTTGCTTAGGACAACTATGGTTGGGTATTAAAAAGGTTGAAGGTGCTATTTTGGATATTTCAATTTTTTTTATGGAAAAGGAATTAAAGAAAAGAGGAAAATAAGGAATAGGAAGCAAAAAATAAGAAAAAAAATATTTTTTAGCATATTCAAAATATTATGAATTTATATAAATTTTTTTTACATTTTAATAATTTATTTTATGCAAATTTTGATTTACCGTGTAGTAATATTGTGTTTTAATTATTTTCTTAGTGTTGTATTTGTGTTGTGTTTTCAATTTGCTCAATAGGTTTTTTATAGCTTGCAGACAACAACGGTTTTTTTTCACATACAATGGCGTGTAAAAACATCACTAAAATAATAACAGCAATAGAGAAAACGCTGCAAAAAGCATCAGAAAAATGTTACCGTGACTCTTGTTGAGGCAAGTCTCTAAAGTAGCATGGGAAGTGCTAACGGTAATGGCCTTTACGGTTAGCATTGTGACAAATTCCACTGTTTATCGTGTTTGAAGTTAATAACTTTTTAAAGAAAATTTTTGAATTCTAAATGATGCTGATATTGTAGAAGTTTGAAAGCTCGTTTATAATTAAACCATTTGAAGCAATCTTCTTTGAATCAAATCCCTTGGATTATTGAGAATGGATCAAGATAACATTGAAGACATATCTTCAATAATCCTTTTTACGTTAGGTATTTATTATTATATTGTATCTTACTATTTTAGTTGCAAATTTATAAAAGGTTGGATTGTAATTGATCTAGTTGTTAGCAAGTTTTGAAACTCTTATATATTTGATAAGCTTGTATAGGTTTTTTTACTGAGTATTGTGAGCACTTATTTGTTTATTGAGGAACATATTTTTGTGAGTACATTTGAGATAATAAATAAGTTTTAATGCTTTCCTGCCTAGAGAACTTAAAAGTGAGTGATTTAGATCTTTAGGTATAAAAGTGAGGTGGTTATACTAGAGTATGATAAAACTTTAATCACTTGTTCTATTGAGATTAAAGATAATAGATATACTCATTAAGTTAGGCTCCGTAGACCAAACTACATAAACAACTTGTGTTCTTGTTTTCTCTGCTCTTATCGCAATGTCACCTTCAGTGACCACTGCAACTATCACTTCCATTCAAACACTTTGTTTTCCTAAGCAACTATCAATTGCATGTTTCAACATTTGGTATCAGAATCTCTCACTTAATTTATATTTCTCAGTGTTGTTAATTGCTAGATATGGAATAGTCTTCACTTACTCATCCCCCTATGTTGGAGGGTTCTAACTACTCTTATTAGAAGGCAAGAATGAAAGTCTTCATCAAGTCCACTGATGAGAAAAGCATGGCACTTAGTCCTCAGTGGATGGTAAACACCTATGATTGAGATAAAAGTAGGAGGAACTCCTAAGTTTGCATTGGGCATCAAAGTATATGAGTTCGGCATATATAGTCCATCATCCATTTAGGGTTAAGGTATGTCACACTATGAATGTCACAAGTGAATAAATTCATAAACGGATCTAGGATCTATTCTACTTGGGTCTTGTCTAATGTACTATAAGTCTAATTAGTCATATCTATGTCTCTATTTTTTGGAAGTCATCCACTTCGATGCTCAACACAAAGCATCTCCCCAATTGGACTTAATAGACGACATATTAATCTTTTAATCAGTTTGTTCATTTTTAATTAGTCTGAGGACATGGTTAGGTTCATTTTTTATTAATCTGAGGACATGTTTATGTTTATATACTAATACAAGTTGTCTTTCCGAATTACAATCCAACCACGTAATCGCTTATTATTAGTTAAACATTAGATAACTAGTGAGCCAATATTTACTTCTAATTTGCTTTACGTGCAAAAATTGTTATGAACAACATACAAAGACTATCAATGCAATCAATATATATTTTATTAAATCAATTTGTTCGAAAAATATAAGTTCACATAAATGAAAATACTACACTTAGGGCACTTGATCAAACACATTTTGCAAATGTCAATTCTAAAACTCTTTATACTATCTTTTGTGTGTCAATGTACAAGAATTTAAGAGGACTTTGAAGTGGACAACTACTAAGGAGGCATGGGACATCTGGAAACGATTCATGAAGGCATTAACATAGTAAAACGATTTAAAATGTAAATCTTAACCAACAACTTTGAAACCTTGAGAATGTAAGATTTAGAAACTATTGGTGATTTTTATACAAAGCTTTATGATATGTCTAAGTTCACTTTAAAAGAAGACTATTTGAACTCAAAATTGGTTAAAAAAGTGTTGAGGTCATTCTCGGAGAGGTTTGCCGTCAATGTCACTTTCATTCAAAAGGAAGAAGATATAGATAGCATGAGGATTGATGAACTAATAGGATCTCTGCAAACCTTTGAGATGGCTCTAAATGAAGTTAATGAAGGAAAGCTGATGGAGAAAGGAGTATTGTTTTGCAAGTGACATATGCAATGACCAACTCCATTATAATCGAAGATCTTCAAAAACAAATGTTTTGCTTACTCAAAACTTTAACAAAGCGTTCAAGAGCGGTCCAAAAGATCCAAGAAATTTGAGGTTACCAAAAACATTCCCAAGAATAAATTCAAAGGAGTGGTTATCAAAAAAAGGGCCAAGAGAGAGAAGAAGAAAGAACTCTAATGCCATGAGTGTCATGGGTTTGGGTAAATCCAGGCTAAGTGTGCTAACACTATGACAAAAAAGAAGAAATTATTGTATGTGACCCGAAACAATGAAGATTCCACCAACAATTTTGATTCTAGTGAAACCATGTCAGCTATTCAGAAATAATCTACTCCTTAATCCGTCAAGGACAGTCATGAGTTCCTCAGGTTGGTAAGTTACCACGACGCTTTATTCACAATTATGCGGCAATTGCTAAGCCTCTGAGAAACTTTCTTAAGAAAATTTCAACAAACCTTTCACTATTGAGACTGATGCATCATGGAGGTTTTGTCTTATCACAAGATTATCACCTGATTGCCTTCTTTAGCCAGCAACTTAGTACCCGAATGCAATTAGCTTTTACTTACCTATAGGAGATGTATGCCATCACTCAAGCAGTAGCGAAGTGGCATCAATATTTTTTAGGAGGCAAATTCACTAGTCATTGATTAACAACCACTTTAAAACCTTACTGAACAGGTTATTTAAATTTCAGACCAACAAAAGTGGCTTGAAAATTTGATTGGCTATGATTTTGATATTGTTTATTGTTCGAGCAAGTAGAACAGTGTGATAGATGCTCTTTCCAGAGTCTAGAATTCTTAATTTCTTGCTTTATCTCGTGTTGAATTTGATGTTGTGGTGGATTTAAACACCATTAACAAAGATCACCTAAAATTACTTGATTTACAGCAACGTTTGTTACATGATCAACAGGGCCTTCCTAACTTTACATTCTAGGATGGTCTTTAAAGGAATTTCCATGTACTTGATTATTGGGTTACCAGCATTCAAAGGCAAAACTATCATCATGGTGATATTTTATCAGCTCTCTGAATATGGACATTTTATAGGTTTACTGTCTAACTTTTCTAGTACATCCGTAGTTATATTTGTGACAGATTTTGTTCAACTTCATGGGATACCTGTTGAAATTAGGACAATTGAGTTATGGCGAGAACTTCATTGTCTACAAGGCACAACATTTGTCACCAGCATGGATTACCACCCGCAAGTTGGCGACCAAAATAAACGCCCTTTACAATGTTATGTTGTGGATTATCCCACCACTTGGAAACAAATATTACCATGGATCGAATATTGGTATAACATGTTAGAATTAAGTAACTCAAATCCTTATTTAAATAAAATACAGTGGTAAAATAAAATAAAAGAAGAATCCATATAGAATTACACTTCTTTTATTTTATTTTAGAATAAGTTTTTTTAAACCTTATTAAATTCCATCTATTTGATATTGATTAGAATAAGGTGTTTCAGTCTTACTAAAATATGGTTTTACAAGCCTATAAATAGACATAGTCTATTCCTCTTGTAATAATTCGAATTCGACATAGTGAATTTTCTTCTCCTCTGCCCGTGGTTTTTTCCCGAAAGGGTTTCCACGTAAAAATCTGTGTGTTCTTTATTTTTTTATTTTTTTTCACAAATTGGTATCCGAGCTTCTGGGTTGTTCATCTCGATCATGGTAATGGCGTCTTTGAAGTATGAAATTTCGCTATTGGATCGCAACACCAGATTTGCATTGTGGCATATTAAGATGCAAGCAGTTCTTGCGCAGATGGATCTGGAGGATGCCCTGCTAGGGATAGATAAGATGCCTTCGACTTTAACAGATGAAGAGAAGAAGCATAAAGATCGAAAGGCATTAACACAATTACATCTGCATTTGTCTAACGAAATTTTGCAGGATGTGATGAAAGAGAAGACCGTCGCTGCACTATGAAAGAGGCTAGAAAATATATGTATGTCGAAAACTCTAACAAGCAAGTTACATATGAATCAGCGTCTTTATGCTCATTGTTTGAAGGAAGGTGCGTCTGTATACGAACACTTAACAGTGTTTAAATAAATTCTCTCAAACTTGGAGGCCATGAAGGTTCAGTATGATAAGGAAGATCTAGGGTTGATTCTACTTTGTTCGTTGCCCCTATCTTATTTAACCTTTAAAGACACAATTTTATATAGCCGCGAGTCTCTCACAGTTGATTAGGTTTATGATTCTTTGACCTCGTATGATAAGATAAAGCATCTTGTGGTTGAACCTGACTCTCAGAGAGAGAGTCTTATTGCTCGTGGGAGACAAGATCGGAATGCTGATAATGATCGTGGAAGGACACAGGAACGGAATCCTCGTGGCAAATCTAAGGGTAGATCGAAGTCTTCAAACAGAGGTAACACTTGTAACTTCTGCAAGAAGAAAGGGCACATTAGATCTGAGTGCTATAAGCTACAGAACAAGATTAAAAGGGAGGCTGCGAATCAAAAGGGAAAACAACCAGAAAATTTCGGTGAAGCTGATGTTGTAGAAGACCACAGCGATGGTGAACTTCTAGTTGCTTCTGTCATTGATTCTAAAGTAAGCGAAGAGTGGATACTTGATTCAGGCTGCACCTTCCACATGAGTCCCAATCGGGATTGGTTTACAACTTACGAAACAGTGTCTAAAGGTGTTGTTTTGATGGGAAATAATGCTTCGTGTAAAATTGCAGGTGTTGGAACAATTAAAGTTAAGATGTTTGATGGAGTTGTCAAAACACTTAGTGACATGCGACATGTTCCAGAATTGAAGAGAAATTTAATTTCGTTGAGTACTCTTGATTCAAAAGGGTACAGATACACAGCTGAAAGTGGGGTTTTAAAAATTTCCAAAGGTTCCCTTGTTGTGATGAAAGGGCAAAGAAAGACTGCCAAGTTATATTTTTTTAGGGTTCTACTGTTACTGGTGATGCAGCTGTCGCTTCTTCTTCCTTATCAGATGATGATATTACTAAACTTTGGCATATGTGCCTAAGGCATATGAGTAAGAATGGCATGGTAGAATTAAGCAAAAGAGGACTTCTTGATAGGCAAGGAATTTGTAAACTAAATTTCTGTGAGTACTGTATTTTTGGGAAGCAAAAGAGAGTTCGATTCACGAGAGGAATCCATAACACAAAGGGAATGTTGGAGTATATTCATTCTGATCTGTGGGGGCCATCCAGAGTGCCTTCGAGAGGTAGAGCTAATTATATGCTAACCTTTATTGATAATTTTTCCAGAAAAGTTTGGGCGTTCTTCCTAAAGTAGAAAAGCGATGTGTGTTCTACATTTAAGTCTTAGAAAATTATGATTGAAAAACAGACGGGAAAACAAAAAAAATACCTCCACACAGACAATGGCTTAGAGTTCTGTTCTGATGAGTTTAATAGATTGTGCAAGTCAGAAGGGATATTGAGACACTTAACAATTCGTCATACTCCACGATAAAAAGGCGTTGCAGAACGAATGAACAGAACGATCATGGAGAAGGTTCGATGTATATTGTCAAATGCCAACTTACCAAGGTCGTTTTGGGCAGAAGTAGCCTCTACTGTATGTTTTTTTATCAACCGATCTCCATTCGTTGCCATTGAAAAAAAGACTCCACAAGAGGTATGGTCTGGTAATCCTGCTAATTTTTCTGATTTAAAGATCTTTGGGTGTCCTGCGTATGCTCATGTTGATAATGGAAAGTTGAAACTGAGATTCATTAAATGTGTTTTTCTTGGTTATAAAGCTGGCATAAAACGGTATAATTTATGGTGTCCTGAATACAGAAAAGTTGTGATTAGTAGAGATGTTGTTTTTGATGAAACTGCTATGCTACCTAACTTATCTCTTAAAGACTATTCCAATAAAGAAAATCAAAAGCAGGTGGAGCATAAGATTAATAAAGAGTTGACTCCTCAAGCCAGTACAAAAATTGAGAATAGAGTTGCTTCTTCACCGCAATACCCTATCGCCAAAAACAGAACTAGAAGAGAAATTAAACCTCCAAAGAAGTATGCCGAGGCTGATCTAGTTGCTTGTGCTTTAAATGTGGTTGAAGATATAGATGCAAACCGAGAGCCATCTAATTATTCTGAGGCAATTAGCTGTGAAGACTTAGAAAAGTGGATGTTTGCTATGCAAGAGGAGATGGAATCACTTCACAAAAACAGAACATGAGATCTTGTGAAACTTTCAAAAGATAAAAAGGTTATTCGTTGTAAATGGGTGTTTAAAAAGAAAGAAAGGACTCTAGGAGTTGAAGAACCCAGATATAAAGCAAGGCTTGTTGCAAAGGGTTACAGTCAAATTCCAGGAGTGGACTTCATAGATGTGTTCTCCCTAGTTGTTAAGCATAGTTCAATTCGAGCTTTGGCTGGTATTGTGGCCATGCGTGATTTGGAGCTTGAGCAGTTAGATGTAAAAACTGTATTTTTGCATTGAGAACTTGAGGAGGATATTTACATGCAACAACCAGAGGGTTTTATAGTCTCAGAAAAAGAGGATTATGTTTGCTTGCTGAAAAAATCCCATTACGGTTTGAAACAGTCACCAAGACTGTGGTACAAGAGGTTTGATTCCTTTATGACTTCTCATGATTTTAAAAGAAGTAGTTTTGACAGTTGTGTTTACTTTAAGAAAAACAGTAATGGTTCTTTTGTGTATCTACTTCTTTATGTTGATGACATGTTGATAGCAGCAAAAGATAAAGGAAAGATAAGAAAGGTCAAAGCCCAACTAAGTAAAGAATTTGAGATGAAAGATTTAGGACCAGCAAAGAAGATACTTGGTATGGAGATTCTCAAAGATAGAAAAGCAAGTAAATTGTACCTAAGTCAGAAGGGGTACATTGAGAAAGTTCTTTGCAGGTTCAATATGCAAAGTGCTAAGCCTGTTAGTACTCCTTTAGCAGCCCATTTTAGACTTTCATCGGCTTTGTCTCCACAATCAGATGATGAGATTGAGTACATGTCACATCTTCCATACTCTAGTGGAGTGGGATCTCTCATGTATGCCATGGTTTGTTCACGTCCAGATTTATCATATGCAGTCAGTGCAGTTAGCAGATACATGGCGAATCCTGGTAAAGAACACTGAAAAGCAGTTTAGTGGATTTTGAGATACTTACGAGGTACTACTGATGTTTGCTTATAGTTTGGAAGAACTAAAGATGGAGTTATTGGGTATGTTGACACTGATTTTGCTGAAGACCTTGATAGAAGAAGATCTCTCACAGGTTATGTCTTTACAATCGGAGGTTGTGCAATCAGTTGGAAAGCCACTTTGCAAACTACAGTCGCTTTGTCTACCACTCAAGTGAGTACATGGCGACATCGAGGCTTGTAAAGAAGCTATTTGGTTGAAGGGACTCTTTAGTGAACTCAATGAAGACCTTCAAATCAGCCATGATATTTTGTGTGATCAGAGTGTCATCTTTCTTACAAAAGATCAAATGTTTCATGAGAGAACAAAACCATTGATGTTCGGTATCATTTTGTTCGTGATATTATTGCTCGTGGTGATATTGTTGTGAGCAAAATTAGTACTCATGAAAATCTGCAGATATGATGACTAAGCCACTTTCTATAACCAAGTTTGAGCATTGCTAAACTTGGTTGATGTTCATTGTTGAAATTAAACCCTTAAGGGGTTTTATGGAAGAGGTGGAGAACTTGTTCGTTGAGAGTTCGCGATGAAGAACTTGTTCATTGAGAATTCGTGTCAAGGTGGAGATTGTTAGAATTAAGTGACCCAAATCCTCATTTAAATAAAATATAGTGGTAAAATAAAATAAAAGAAGAATCCATATAGAATTACACTTCTTTTATTTTATTTTAGAATAAGTTTTTTTAAACCTTATTAAATTCCATCTATTTGATATTGATTAGAATAAGGTATTTCAGTCTTACTAGAATATGGCTTTACAAGCCTATAAATAGACATAGTCTATTCCTCTTATAATAATTCGAATTCAACATAGTGAATTTTCTTTTCCTCTTCCCGTGGTTTTTTTTCCCAAAAGGGTTTCCACGTAAAAATCAGTATGTTCTTTTTTTTATTTTATTTTTTCACATAACACGACCTACAAAACCTCTGCTTAACTAACTACGTTTGAGATTTTACATGGTCACCCTCCACCTACATGATTCGAGTGGTAATGCATTAGTTGAAAACTACATTTTAGATCGGGATAAAGTTCTTTCCTTGCTTAAACAGAATTTGGGGAAATCTTTGGCTGATCGACGTAGACAAGGGGTTCATTTTAAGGAAGAAGACTGGGTTTATATGAAACTTCAGCCTTTTAGTTAGAATTCGATTCACCTACAACACCATCACAAACTTAGCAGAAGGTACTCCGACCCCTACAATTGAAGTTATACACAAGTTGGAGCTTTCAGATTCTACTCATATTCTTTCTCTTTTTCATGTTTGATTGCTCTGCAAGTCACACTATTAGATTTGGTTGATTCTATTTTCACATTGATTTTGCAACCAGCTGCAGTGCTTGATTAAAGGCTAGTCATTCAGTCGAGCAATGACTTATTCAGTGGGAGGGACTTCCAGTTACTGATCCAACATTTTCCTAACTGGAATCTTGTATACAGGTTCTTGTTGGTGGAGGGAGTATTGTTATGACTATACATTTAGAATAACAACAATAAAAATCACATAAATTTCTTTACATTTTCTTTGTTTTTGTAATTGCATTTACAATTCACTAAAAACGTTAATAGAATAGTTTGTAAATAATCCTGCTTATATTCGTTATTGTAATAGCCCAAATTTGACCGGGCTTTTTTAAAAAAGGGCAAAACAAGATAAATGGATAAATAAATATTTCTTTTAAAGTCCACTTAACAGTCCAGGTTACAAAGCCCAAGCATTGGGGGCCCAAGCCTAAACGAGCCACATAACCAATACCTGTATGACCCAAATACACCCGAAGCCCAATACATATACCAAACCTAATAAACCTATCAGCCCCTGAAATCCCTGACCCGATTACAAAATTTAAGTGGCCCAATTGGCCCAAACTATTACACCAAGGTAGGAAACCCTAGGGTTTCTGCCTTCTTTCTCCTCGAGCCGCCACTGTTTCTGGAAGATTCGGGGAGCGTCTGTCCAGTTCCCTAAAATCGAGACGGCCATCAATACTCTGTCTCAGGTTTTCAATGCCCTATCAGTGCCTCATCGTCTCAACAGCCACCGATCGTGCCCCCATCAAGGCCACGATTCGTGCTCGAGTCACGCCGTGATCAACACCTTGGTGAGACCATCGTCAAGCCTTCATCACCGCCGGATTTTCGCGAATACCGCAAGATAGAACACAGAAACCCACAAACACGGCGTAAAAGGAAACTAAGCGAGAGCGGATAAAAAGAGAAGTTTTTTTTTGAGACAGAATATATAAAAAGAGATCAAAAGTTTATTGAAGAACAGAGGTGATATATTTAATTTTCTTTTTATTATTTTTTTTTACACAGCATATAGTAGAAATATATTATAAAGATCGTAAAGAGGTTACCCTTTCGAATCGCTATGAAAAACAGACTTTTGAAAACCCTAACCACCGGGCACGGTGGCTCAGATGGTGGCGCGTGGGTGCTTGTATGCCCGATGACCGGAGCTTGGCCTGACGGAGGTCAGAGCCCGGAGGGCCTTTCCTCTCCCCTCTTTCAGAGAATTTCTTAGTTTTTTTTTTTTTTAAAACAGGTTTCAAAATGATTTTTTAGGCCAAAGTTTGGCTTATATAGCCTAAAAGAAACGATGCCGTTTTGACTTAAGTTAATAAGCTTAAAAACGACCTCATTTTAAGACTTGAGGATCCGCGTGTTGACCCGAAAACTCGGGGAGGATCCGCGTGTTTTTGTAAAATGGGTTAATTGTCCAATTGGTCCTCTCGTAATTTTAATATTTATAATTCCATTTTATTTATTTTTAATTTAGCTCTAATGTTTTAATTATGTTTCAATTTAGTCCTCTCAATAATTTTAAAATAGTATTCGGGAAACGACGTCATTTTTGGATTAGGGTTTAATTACCCAATGAGTCCCTCGATTTTAGCTTGTGTTTTAATTAAGTCCAAATATTTTTATTATTTTGCAATTAACCCTAGATTCTTCAATTAAATTCAATTTTAATCCCTTTTTATTTTTTATATATATTTTTAATATTAGTTATAAAATAGTATATATTATTTTTATTATCCAATATATTACTATTCTTAAAAAGGATTTGTTTATCATATATTTTTATTATATATACTATTTATTTTGTTATATTTGCATTTTTGCTATATGTTATATGTATTTTTATTATATATTATTTATTTTACTATACATTTTTAGTTTTTATCATATATTTATATATATATTATTTATATTTTTATTATATGGTTTTAGTATATATCATTTTTATATATTATTAATTATATTATTCATATTATTATACCTTCTATTTATAAATTTAGTATATATTATGTATTTTTCTATATGTATTAATTATTTTACTATATTTTTATATGAAATACTTATTAGATTATTATTATTTTATATATTCTTCATATATTATATTATATATTTTATTACTATATGATTTATATTATTACATATTTTTATTTGTAAGTTATATTATATTTTACCATATTTCCTTATTACCTTTATTTTATCATAAAGTATACATTATTATTTATTAATTATATACATTCTTTTTTAAAGAATAGCAACATCTAGTACATTATTTTTCTTATATACTAAGTTATTATATCTTATAATATAATCTATATATGTATATATTTTTTTTTAAAAAGAAAAAAGGTTCTTTTTTATTGTTTTTACATCGTTTAATTTGTTTCTAAATAGCTTACTTTTATATTTCATATATTTAATTTGCTTATCTATTTTTGGATTCTCTTTTATTTTGATATTGTTTAATATGTTAAATTTACATATTATTTTATTCTTGTTTTTATATATTCGCGTAGAATTAGTTATCTATAATAATTTAGATATATATTTGCATAAAATGTTGTTATATATATATGTTATACTATTAAATACATTATGCTCTATGTTGTATTGTACATGTAACACTAATGCACCAACATTTATGTTATTTAAGATATACGCAAAGTGATAAATTGTGTAATTTATGTCATTATTTTAAGACATTATACTATATTTGCATGAAATGATAAAGCATGTACATTGGAATTAGATTTATTTAATTCTTTGTAATATGTAAAACATACCATTACTTTTAAAATAAAAAATCATACCTCATTTAATTAAAAAGGAATTTTTTAAAAAAAAGTAAGGCAATGTTTTGGATATTTAGAAATTCGGGAAATAGTACCCTAACACGCTCGGTAAAATATCCTTTTAAACGAGTTTTACAAATCACGAGATGATTTTAGTTACGAAAGATTAAAGATATCGTGTCCAATCATGCTGAATGTAATGTTTGTACTCTTTTAAAACAAATGAATCTTGATTCTTTTCTCAAAACATCATGGTTTTAAAGAAATCTCATTTTTAAATTCTTTCAAATTTCTGACATTAAGACAAAATTATTCAATTTGGTACCAATTTTGGGTGTTACGAAGGTGCTAATCCTTCCTTGTACGTAACCGACTCCCGAACCTATTTTCTCATAATTTCGTAGACCAAAACGTTTTATATAGTGATCCAATCACACTTTAAAAGATTGGTGGCGACTTCCGTTTTTATTTTTCAAAAGTTGATTCCCGTTTTCCAAACATCCCTTTAAAAAATGGTTTCGATAATTATTAAGTTAAATAAATAAATATGAATAAAATTTTTGAGACTCGTTTATCAAACAATTGAACCTGAACAAAGTATATTCAATTCATTTTTGTTCACGAACAAACTTGTTTAAAACTCGTATGATAAATCATTTCAATCTAATTAAAATTTTGTTTATCATTTGATTATTAATATCAATATTATTTTATTTTATTTATTTATATTGTAATTGTTAATACTTACTTCTAAATTACTAATAAATTTATTTATTTGTGGTTTATTTATTTAAGTTGGTTAGTTTATTGTTCAAAAATAAAATTTTTATTATTCACAAATATGTTAGATTATATGTTTATAAACATATTTATTTAATGTTATTTAATGTTTGTGAATATGCTCATTTGAGGCGGATTTGAATGGGTGATTGGATGCGGTGCAGTGCGTTTAGCTTACTTTTTATCTCACGTTGCAGTATCGTTACTATTAGAGTTGTCTGACTCGAATCCTCGTTAAAGAAATAATACAGTAGTAAAACTAGGGGATCTCAGCTACAGACTATGTTGCACAAGTAGAATCAGTATAGATCTTCTTCTATTTGACATTAATTAGAATAAGGTTTTTCAACCTTTACAATAGATGTAGTCAAAACTCCTCTTGTATCATTCGATTTTCAACATTAGTGAATTTTTTTCTTCCCTGCCCATGGTTTTTTCCCGAAAGGGTTTTCACGTAAAATCTGTTTGTTTTATTTTTCATTCTTATTGTTTTGCGATTGTTCTATATTGCTATTATTGACGTTCAGTTTTAACAACTATAGTATCTAATCTCAACGCCACAGCTATTTTTACACTAATCGTAGATAAACGCACCGTCCATCGAAACCCACTCTTGATGTTCACAAACATATTTATTTAATTCAAACAAATAGATATACACATAATTTTAAATAAGTCAACATCATAAGAGTGATGCTGCAGTTATCCAACTATGAAAATTTATAAAATGGTCATCTAATTATTTAAATTTTTTACGGAGCAATTTTTAAAATTGGTATAATAGTGAATTTAACCCTAAACATTTATACATTGTCTTAATTTAGTCTTGATTTTTAATTTTTTTTTTAATTTTTCTTTTCTTTGTGAACCTTTCACTTAATCACTTAAAGAGCTAAAAAAATAAATCTAACAGCTAAATTTGATATATATATATATATATATATATATATATATATATATATATATATATATATAAAAAAAAGAAACACAAACAAATCTAAGATAATAATTTCCATATTTTTTCATCCTTTAAAATTAACCCTTAATATCACAAATAAAAGTAAAACCAAAAAGAAAAAAAACTAAATTACACAATGTGTAAATAGTGAAGATTAATTTTTTGTGATCAAGACTAAATTAATATAATGTATAAATATTGAAAGTTTAAAATTGTATTAATACCAATTTTAAAAGCTACCAAATTATCTCACTGTTAATAATTTAATGATTAATGATTAATTTTTTTTGAATAATTACATGATAATGATTAATGATAAAATTTTTTTAAATAATTACGTGATAAAAAATAATAACAACGGAACGAAAATGGTGGTTTAACAAAGGTGTTGCAAAGAATCTCTTTTGTCTGTATACAATGATTGATAATATTATCTCTAAAACAAAGAAACCTAAACAAGATTGGACGCAGAAGAGGACTGCTTGCTTGTGGTCCATCTTCTCCTTTTCCAACTGAATGCAAAAAGAAGCAAATTCCAATTTTACGGTTCTCCTGTAACCTCAAATCTTCTCCTCATATCAAATGGAAGGCTCAGATTTTCCACATATGTTTAAAGCCAACTATAGCTCAACTGATAGTAATTCAATTCGGATTAATTCAAATTTTAAAATATTTAAAATTTTCAATTGTATTGATATTTTTTTATTTAAATTATTTAAATTCGAGTCACTCTAATGCCATGTAATAATGTTGGTTTCTTTGTAAGATCAGTTCCCTATTTTCATGGACAAATTTTGAGGCGGCTGTTCATGTGTCTTAGCTGCATGCATATTTATATAATTTTTTAGAGTAATTTTTATTTTATTCGTTGATAGATATTAATCTATCGTTATAATCGTAAAAAAAAAAAATGATCGGTGGGCAAAGAGTGATTAGAACTTGTTCGTTGTCTTAAACCCACGTTTTTAAATTGTGGTGAAAAGAGACCCCATTACTTTTGTCCTAAACAGAGATATTTTTCCTAGGAAAATGAAATTGAACTCCAACTACTATCTCTACCCACAAATGGTTCTTAATGAATTGATTGAATAAAATTGGACGAGTTTTTTTTTTTTAATTTGATATGTTTTTACAAATAAAAAATTTTAAAACTTAAAAATAGTAAATTACACCATTAGTTACTAAATTATGGGTAAGTTCTTGTTTTGGCCACTTAATTAAAAAAAGTTATAATTCAGTCATTGAACTATTTAAAAATTTTCATTTAAGTCATTAAACCTAGGGTTGAGCAAAATTTGATTCGATTTAAAAAAATAGAAAAAAATTAAATTTTGAGTTAATCGAATCGGATTATTCAAGTTATTCGAATTTTTGAGTCAACTCGAATAAGTAATTCGAGTTTCGAGTTCGAATCGAGTTGCATTTTACAATTCAAATAACTCGAATAATTTGAATAATAGATTGGTATAAATACCCTTTCAGTCCTTGTCAAGTTTAAAAATGAACAAATCGATCTCTCTCTTAACAAAAGTTATAAAAAAATTCAAAATAATTTTCAAATTTTCAAAAAAATTCTTAAATTTTAAAATATTATATTTTTTAAAAATATATATATAAAAATTTCAAAAAAATTCTAAAAAATATATAAAGAAAGTAAAAAAAATTAAAAATTTTCTAGAATAATAATTTTGATGACTTGAATAAGTTAATTAATGATTCAAGTTTATCATACTAAATTATTTTTTTATTATTTGCTTTGAAAAAGTTTTCAAATATATATGGTTTTTAATTATGTGCCCTAACATGAAATTAGTTATATTGTAATAAAATTTTATTTTGACATGTTTTATTTTTTAATTTAACTAGAATAATTTTATTCAATTCGACTCAATTTGAGAAAAAATTCAAATCGAGTTAGGATGATAAAATAGGTTTCGTCAACTCGATTAATTCAAAAAATTTTCATTTGATTCGATCGAATGCTCACCTCTAATTGAACTATTTAAAAATTTTATTTAAATCATTGGGTTGTTAAGTTTTCTTTTTTTAAGTTTTGCCAGTGAACTCCAAGCGACAATTCGACAATCAGTACAGTAGATCAGTACCCATTGATAACTAGAATAACACACCTTAGATCCAAGTCAATCTAACAGTCAGTGTCAAAGATCGGAAAAAAAGTTGTTTAGATTTTGGTTCGCAGATTCATACTTTTTAAAGTTGTTTTATGAAGGAAAAAAAAAGGGCTAAACTG
The DNA here is from genome assembly GCA_025698475.1 of Gossypium anomalum. Classification (NCBI taxonomy): domain Eukaryota; kingdom Viridiplantae; phylum Streptophyta; class Magnoliopsida; order Malvales; family Malvaceae; genus Gossypium; species Gossypium anomalum. The sequence continues at coordinate 68,675,058 of CM046964.1, forward strand.
TATAAGAGGAAGGAAAAGAGAGCTTTCGATTAGTGCAACTAGTGTGAACAAAGAAAGCCATATAGCATTAATTTTAACAGCCCAATGGCTAAAATGAAAACTTTTAAATAATTCAATGACCAAATTGTAACTCTTTAGTTAAGTGGCCAAAACAAAAGCTTACCCATAGTTTAGTGACTAATGGTGTAGTTTACCAATAGTAAATTTGGATTTCTAATGACATAATAGTAAATTTAGCCATTAACATTTATATTTTTTTTATCAATTTGACTCTTATTTTTTAAAGCTAAATTTGACTATTAACCTTTTAAGAATAGCCAAATCATTTTTTAACGAAAATGATGATTAACTAGTTACAAAAATTAGATCATAGATTTAACGATTGTTGTTTACATTAAAATTAAAATTAAAAAATTAAAAAAATAGAATGACTAAAAACCAATCCAGTTAGAGAACATGGGTAAAATCTCTAATTTTACGTATAATACAAGGCTAATAATATAATTTAACCAAAAAAATTTAAGTTCAAGAGTGAAATTTCAAATTTTAAAAAATAAAGATACTAAATCGACAACCAACTCAAAGTAGAGGGTCTAATAGCAGACATACACCTTATATTAATTACTTTAAAAATATTAAATTAAACCGATAACAGAAAATTTCATCAACCTCTCATCTGTTTTCTCACAATCATGGCCCAAAACCAGATCTGTAGCAAAGCAAACTTCCTAATTTCTGTTCCCAATTTCTCAGCTAATTTGAACCGCAGAAAAAGAGAAAATTTAAATAGAAAAACATTTTATCCTCCATGATTTCCAAATTCTTGGGACCCACTTAAAGAACAACACATATTTTCCTGTTTAATTTCCATGGTTTTTTTTCACTCAATTTTTTTGATGTAAAAAAAAAAAAAAAAAAACCACACCTTTCCACTATAAATAATTTGCCCATTCACCCATTTTCACCAAAATTATGTTGTAATTGCTAAAGATTCGTTAGTTTGAAAAAATGGCTTCCATTGGTAATAGTTGTTCTTCACCTTTTATAATTGAAAGAAATGGAGAAAGTAAAGCTTTTGTTTTTTCAACTTTTAGGTCAAGAAAGACGAAGACTTTGGGTGTTGTGAATGGTGGGGTTTCTTTGTTTTATAACAAAGGGAAACAGCTTTCTAGATTTAAGCCTTTGAGAGTAGCTAGTACTGGGGATGTTGTTGGTTTTGGTGATGGTGATGACTCTGAAAATTCACTTCAGGCTACCATTGAAAAGAGCAAGAAAGTTCTTGCCATGCAAAGAGACCTACTTCAACAGGTACCCCTTTCTTTCTTAATTTTTTTTTTTTTTTTTTTTGTAAATCGTGTTTCTTTTGGATTAAAATTTTGTGTTATATACATACATACATATATATATATACATATATATATATTTCAAAGTGATTCATTCTTTGTTTACTTTATTGATTGTGGACTTTGTAACTATTACCTTTTGCAGCACAGAAAGATAAAGAAACTTGGGATTAGGGAATTATGGCTATCAATCTTTCTGGACTTAACAATTTTTTAAGGGATCAAGAAATAAAATATCTGTAATAGCCAGTAAGTCTCTGTAGATTAGTTCAAGAGATAGGGTTCCATTGGAATCTGCCATTTTATATTACTCAACAAGCTTTTATATTACAAAGTTACATTCATAAAGGGGATTTTTTTCACTCCTCTGTGGTGTCTGAAATATATATTTACTCAGAATCGGTAATGTCATTGCGGAACCGGTATCTGTTTTTCCGGTATTGAACTCCTTAGATTACTATTGAAGTGTTAGATTACTTGTACATTAACAAGCATTTGGTATTTTTGGTTCTTGGTGCCTATCGGTCTATTTCTTGGTTCATTTGGCATTGTGGACTCTGAACTTCATGTTGCTACGGTGGTTGAAATTTTGGTGATGAAAACCTTTTAGCACTTGCAATCGTATTAAACTTCAACTAGCTTTATGAATGATAAAATTTTCGATGTTTAAAATATTATTTGTCAACTCTTGCCTTTCAAGAGCTATAAGCGCTTGCTGATTTGGTTAGTGAAAATTGAAACCTTAGTGATGTTATTGATTTTCCATATCCATGGCAGATTGCTGAAAGAAGGAAACTGGTTTCGTCCATAAAAGGTAGTGTTACCGACCAAGATGAAGATGAAGATGAAGATGAAGATTTTAGTACAGGGGATAGCTCTCTTCCCAATCCAGATCTTACTTCTAGAAGCTATAACAGAGTGGATGTAGTGAAAAATGGTAGCATTCCTTCAAGCAGTCATGTTAATTCAACTACGAAGAATGTATCAAAGATTCTACCTTCAGTTGAAGTCCAAGAGAAACCGGAAGTATATTTGGCTCCTGAAAAGGCTTCCTCTAATAATGGTTCTATCAAACAATCCAAAACCATTGATTCTAAAGCATTTAAGTCTGATGTGCTTCCTTCTTATCTCTCGAGTTCCAAAGCCCAAGTTACAGACGAAGAGGAAGAAAGTTCAACTGAAGCAGACTCGAAAGAGGCTGCTGAGATAGATGATGCTGCAGTTGAAGATGAAAAACCCCCGCCGCTAGCTGGTGTAAATGTCATGAATATTATATTAGTAGCAGCAGAATGTGCCCCATGGTCTAAAACAGGTAATATACCATTTGATAGATAATCCGAGGTGGCAGTCTCTCTTTTCTGTTCTTGATAGGCAGGCATTGTATAACTTGTCCATCCTTCATAATGTAATTGGAGGCTTTGTTATTACAGGTGGGCTAGGAGATGTTGCTGGTTCTTTGCCAAAGGCTTTGGCTCGACGTGGACACAGGGTTATGGTAATATTTTGTATCTTTGTTCCCACTGATCAACCTACAGATGGCTAGGGCACTTACTTAATATGGCTTCTTAGCAATTTTTTTTTTTTTTTTTTTGCTTAGGTTGTGGCACCTCGATATGCTAATTATGCTGATTCTCAAGATACTGGAGTTCGAAAGAGGTACAAGGTAAACGGTCAGGTAAGACAGCGCTATTGCATATTGTCGTAAATTACTTAGCTTTTGGTTGCTAAACAAAATCGGGTAATCCTCTCATGTTATGTTATTTGCAGGAGCTGGAAGTATCCTATTTCCAAGCCTATGTAGATGGTGTTGATTTTGTTTTCGTGGATAGTCCCATGTTTCAGAATATGCAGAATAACATATACAGAGGAAACCGACTGGTAGAATGTCTTTTATCGTGCTTTGTTAACATCTTATATTAGTGTGATTGGCTGGGTGAGGTTGGATACCAGCATGTTTCCGACATGGCTATGTTTAAATATTTTGATTTTAATTAACTTTAGTCTTGTGGTGCAGGATATTTTGAAGCGCATGGTATTGTTTTGCAAAGCAGCAGTTGAGGTATGATTACTAGATTGCCGAAGAATATGTAGAAATTGACTTATTTTAGTTGAGTCAAATATTGATTATGTCTTAGTAGTGTCGGAAAGTGAAGAAGTCCGTTTATTTTTTGCAGGTTCCTTGGCATGTTCCTTGTGGAGGTGTCTGTTACGGAGATGGTAATCTGGTTTTCATTGCTAATGATTGGCATACGGCCTTGTTGCCAGTGTACTTGAAGGCATATTATCGGGACAATGGTATGATGTCCTTCACGAGATCCGTTCTTGTTATCCATAATATTGCTCACCAGGTTTGTCCTTTTGATGATTCTCTCGATGAAATCTTTTATAGTGAAAACAGATTCGGATCATTGGTATTTTTGCTTTGCATTTCATGAAAATAAAACTGATTCCCAAGCTTATTCACTTTTTTATCTCTAAACAATTTTGCATCGGAATGCATGATTAATAACCAAAAAGTGGAAAGATTCGAGCTATGTTCCTTGGGCTTGGGTTTGAGTGTTGTATTTGCGTATACATCCAACACAAGTATGTTTGATTATTTGAATCCAGGGTCGGGGGCCTGTGGAGGATTTCAGCTATGTCGATCTACCAGAACACTACATGGACCTTTTCAAGTTATATGATCCGATTGGAGGTGATCACTTCAATATCTTTGCGGCCGGACTAAAGACGGCTGACCGAGTAGTCACCGTTAGCCATGGATATTCTTGGGAGCTTAAAACTGCAGAAGGTGGTTGGGGTTTGCACGGGATCATAAACGAAAATGATTGGAAGTTGAGGGGAATAGTCAATGGAATCGATACAAAGGAATGGAATCCACAATACGATATTCACCTCAAATCCGATGGTTATACTAACTACTCCTTGGAAACACTGCAAACTGGTAAACCTAAATGCAAGGCCGCGCTACAAAAGGAGCTCGGGTTGCCAGTTCGCGAAGATGTCCCACTGCTCGGCTTTATTGGGAGACTAGATCAACAAAAAGGTGTTGATCTAATTGCTGAGGCAATTCCCTGGATGATAGGCCAAGATGTGCAATTAGTCATGTTAGGCACTGGCAGACCTGACCTAGAACAGATGCTTAGACAGTTCGAAAACGAACATCGTGACAAAGTAAGAGGATGGGTAGGGTTTTCCGTAAAGACAGCTCACCGTATAACAGCCGGGGCTGATATTTTACTCATGCCATCAAGATTTGAACCTTGTGGTCTAAACCAACTATATGCTATGACCTATGGAACAATACCAGTTGTCCATGCAGTCGGTGGACTGAGAGACACAGTGCAGCAGTTCAATCCGTTTGAGGAGTCGGGGGTCGGGTGGACATTTGACAGTGCGGATGCAAGCAAGTTGATACATGCATTAGGTAACTGTTTGTTGACGTATCGGCAGTATAAAACAAGTTGGGAAGGGTTGCAAATACGGGGAATGAAGCAAGATTTGAGCTGGGACAATGCAGCTCAGAAGTATGAGGAAGTGCTTGTTGCAGCCAAATATCAGTGGTGAGAGCTCTGTTTGGTCTGAATGAACCCTCTTATCACCTTTTTACCACAAATTTTGGGTCTTGTTTTCAAATGTTGTACTAATGTTGTATTCCTACTTATTTGCTCTTTTTTTTTTTTTTTTTTTTTGTTAACATTGCCAGAATTCGTAGTTAGTCCATAATGTCATGTTTACTCTATTTATTTTTTCAAAATTTATTAAATAATATATTTTTATTTTATATAATTACTGTAAAATAATATTATGTGAATTTTCATTTATTATTTTGATAATTAGAATATTACAACAACAATAAGTTCAAACTGTAAAAGCATGAATGGAAATAATAAGCAATTCTAAAATTTTGAGGTTTTTTTAACTTAATTGGAGTATCTATTGTCGATAATAGTGACTAATATAAAACTATTATTAATTAATTTTTAAAGTATAATGAATGGATAATTTTACATGGATATAGAGGACAACTAGTTTGATTCGCTTGTGATTAGAGGTGTGCATGGGCCGGGCGGCCCGGCCCAGCCCGAAGGCCCGCCCGAAAAATGGGAGGGTTTGGGTAAAAATATAGGCCCGAAAAATGGGTTTGGGCAAAAAAAGAGGCCCGTTTAGAAAACGGGCCGGGCCTCGGGCAAGATTTTTTTGGCCTAGGCCCACGCCGGCCCGACCCGATTTTAATATTAAATTTTTTTTATTTTAAATTTTAAGTAACTTTAGTTTTTTTTACTTTAGGTTTTTTTTATTATTTTTAATGTTATTTTGATATTGTAAAATTTTTGTTATTAATATAATTTAGTTCTTAATTTAGTTCTAATTTATTTCAATTTTTTAATTTTAATATAATTATTTTTTATTATATTTTTAATTTATATATTATTTTAAGAATTATTTTAGTCCCTTTTTTTTTAATATTTTTTTATGTTTTAAATGCATTTGATTTATTATATTTTAAAGTTTTTTATTTAATAAAAAAAAGTAAATTTTTTTTTAATATGGCCGGGCCGGGCCGGGCTTGGGCCTATCATTTTTTTCTCGAGCCGGGCTTGGACAAAATTCTAGGCCCATATTTCGGGCCGGGCCGGGCTCGGGCCTTGAAAACGGGCCGAAAATTTTTTCTGGGCCCGGCTCGGCCCGGCCCATGCACACCTCTACTTGTGATGTACGATGATTGTATTTAATATGAAATATATTTTTAATTATTTAAAAATGATATTTGATAATATTAACCAAATGGATTAATTATTCTTATTTGGGTTAAGACTAAAATTTTAAAATTCAAAATATTTAGAGATTAAAATTGATCAAATTAAAGTATAAGGATTAAATCTATAACTTTTAGGCTATTTTACTGAATTGGCCCAAAAAATTTTGATATTTATAAAAATGACCTAGGTTCAAAAACAATCACTAAAATGACCTGAAATTAACAGTAGAATGGGGTTTTGGCCTATCAATGGCCGGCACCAACTCGTATTTTTCACCCATGATTGCCTGATGATTGTGTCAAGCTTTAAAATATTAATTTTTTTAGTTTTGGCCTATCAATGGCCGGCTCTAGGGTATTTTTTTTAAAATCGTATCATACTAGTATACAAAAATACTAGTATTTAAAAAAAAAATGGTCTTTGGCTTTGTCAAAGGTAGCACCGATATTTAAAAAATTCAATTTTTTTGTCTTTGGCTATCAATGACCGATGCAGTATTAAAAAAATTTCAATTTTTTTGTCTTTAACTCATCAATGGCTTCGCACGAGAATGAGTTTTTTAAAAAAAAATTTGGTGCTAGCTAGTCAATGGCCAGCACCAATATCAAAAAAAATTCAAACTTTTTTGGTGCTAGCCTGTCAATGGCCGGCACCAAGTACAAAAAAAAATCAAAAATTTTTGGTGCTGGCTTGTCAATGGCCGGCACCAAACCTTATATATAGTAGGTGGTTTGGGTTCTGATAGTGTAAATGGAATGAGAAAAAAAATTTTGAGAGAGCCATCAAAATGAGAGTGCTTTGTAGTATATCATCAAATGAGTTTTTTTGTAGTGGATTGTAGATGAGAGTTTTTCGTAGTGTACAACCAAATTTTGGGGTTGAATTATATACTATTATGTTTTAACGAAGTTGAATTATATACTGTAATGTCAACCCTAAAAGTTATGCCATTAAGGGTTAGATGATTATTTGCGCCATAGATTGTTAATCGAGTTGTCCAACGCAAATGGACATTATCTATGGTGCAACGGTGTTTATTCCGCAACTAAGTTGTGGTTTGAACAGGTTGGTAGAGTGATCGGCGGTTGTCGGCGGTGAACAGTGATTGTCGGAGGTGTCTGGAGGTGCTCGGTGGTTGTCGGTGGTTGTCGATGGTCATTGATGGTCATCAGAATAACCTATTTATAATAGGAGACCATTTGGCTTTAAGGGCAAAATTGAAAAAAAAATATGAAATGAAAAAAAAAAGTATGAAATGGCCGACCAAATTGGCCTGTGACACAGGCGTCATAGATGGGTCTTGTCAAACTTTTTTTTCATTTTAATTTAATTTAATTTCAATTATTTTTTTTCAATTCATTTCATATTATTTTATTTTCAATTCATTTTATATTTTATCAAATTAATTAGAAGTGTTCTTAATATTAGGGTCATTTAAATTTTTTTCATCTATTTTTTAAATTTTTTTAAATTTTATTTTTTGTCAATTTAAATTTAAAATTCTTCATATTTTCATATTTTCTCATATTAATTTTTTGAGTTTTTTTAGGCCTGACACCATATTTATCAGGCTTGATAAAAGTCATTTGAAGGTCATTTGGCATTTTAAAAAGCAAGTTGAAGCCAGCCATTGCAAGGCCATTGTCAGGCCTATACTTAGGTGATGCAGGCCTGACCTGTAGATTAATCTTGTCAATTTTTTTTATTTCTTTTCATTTTTATTTTCATTTTATTTTAATTTTATTTCATTTCAATTTCATTTTTTTTTAAAAAAATCGTATTCTGGTGTCGGCCATTGACAAGCTAGCACCAATTTTTTTTTTAAAAAACTCATATTTTGGTGCTGGCCATTGACAGGCAAGCACCAAAAAAATTTGATTTTTTTTTCTTGTTGCCGACCACTGACAGGCCAGTCAATGATTGCCTGATGATTGTGTCAAGCTTTAAAAAATTGATTTTTTTAGTTTTGGCCTGTCAATGGCCGACACCAAGGTATTTTTTTTAAAATCGTATTATACTGGTATACAAAAATACCAATATTTAAAAAAAAAATTTGGTGCTGGCCTATCAATGGTCGGCACCAGAATTTAAAAACAATTTTAAATTTTTTTGGTACTGACCTATCAATGGCCGGCACCAAGTACAAAAAAAAAATTAAATTTTTTTGGTGTTTGCCTGTCAATGGCCTGCACCAAAATACGAGTTTTTTAAAAAAAAATTGGTGCTAGCCTGTCAATTATCGGCACCAGAATAAGAGTTTTTTTTAAAAAAATGAAGCTGAAATGAAATAAAATTAAAATGAAATAAAAATGAAAAGAAATGAAAAAAAAAAGTTTGACAAGACTAATTTGCAGGCCAGGCCAGCATCACCTAAGTATAGGCCTGACAATGGCCTTACAATGGTCGGCTTTAGCTTGCTTTTTAAAAGTTCAAATGACCTCTAAATGACTTTTATCAAGCTTGATAAATGTGATGTCAGGCTTAAAAAAACCCCAAAAATAATATGAGAAAATATAAAAATATGAAAAAAAAATTTAAGGAATTTTAAATTTAAATTGACAAAAAATAAAATTTAAAAAAATTTAAAAAATAGATGAAAACAATTTAAATGACCTTGATATTAAGACCACTTCTAATTAATTTGATAAAATATAAAATGAATTGATAAAAAATAATATTAAATGAATTGAAAAAAAATTATGAAAATAGTATAAAAAAAGAAAATAATAATATGAAATGCATTAAACAAATTGAAATGAAATAATTGAAATTAAATTAAATTAAATTAAAATGAAAAAAAAGGTCGACAAGACACATCTATGACGCCTGTGTCATAGGCCAAATTGGCCGGCCATTTCATACTTTCTTTTTTTTCATCTCATATTTTTTTTCCAATTTTACCCTTGAAGCCAAATGGTCCCCTACTATAAATAGGCTATTCCGACGACCATCAACGACCACTGACGACCACCGAGCACCTCCAGACACCTCCGACAATCACTGTTCACCGCCGACGACCGCCGATCACTCTACCAACCAGTTCAAACCACAACTTAGTTGCGGAATAAACACCATTGCACCATAGATAATGTCCATCTACGTTTGACAACTCGATTAACAATCTATGGCGCAAATAATCATCCAACCCTTAATGGCATAACCTTTAGGGTGGACAGGACAGTATATAATTCAACTTCGTTAAAATATGGCAGTATATAATTCAACCCCGAAATTCGATTGTACACTACGAAAAACTCCCATCTACAATCTAATACAAAAAACTCATTTGATGATATACTACAAAAAACGCTCATTTTGATGGTTCTCTCATTTTTTTCTTCTCATTCCATTTACATTATCAGAACTCAAACCACCCACTATATATAAGGTTTGGTGCCGGTCATTTACAGGCCAGCACCAAATTTTTTTTTTAAATTCTCATTTTGGTGCCAGCCATTAACAGGCCAACACCAAAAAAATTTGAATTTTTTTTAATACTAGTGCCGACCATTGACTGGCCAGCACCAAAAATTTTTTTTTTAAAAAAACTCGTATTCTGGTGCCGGCCATTGACAGACCAGCACCAAAAAAATTTGAATTTTTTTTAATACCGGTTCTGGCCATTGACAAGCTAGCATCAAATTTCTTTTTTAAAAACTCGTATTTTGGTGCCGGCTATTGACAGGCCAACACCAAAAAAAATTTGATTTTTTTTTTGTACTTGGTGCCGCCATTAATCGCCAAAGACAAAAAAATTTAAATTTTTTTAATATCGTGTCGCCATTGACGGGCCAAAGACCAAATTTTTTTAAAAACTCGATTTCGTGCCGGCTATTGACAAAGGCAAGACCAAAATTTTTAAAAAAACTCAGATGATCGTGCTCGCCATTGATAAAGCCAAAGACCAAAAAATTTGAATTTTTTTTTAAATACTAGTGCCGGCCATTGACAGGCCAGCACCAAATTTTTTTTTTAAATACTGGTATTTTTATATACTAGTATGATACGATTTTAAAAAAAAATACCTTGGTGCCGGCCATTGACAGGCCAAAACTAAAAAAATCAATTTTTTAAAGCATGACATAATCATTAGGCAATCATGGGTGCAAAATACGAGTTGGTGCCGGTCATTGACAGCCAAAACCCCATTCTACTATTCATTTCAGGTCATTTTGTTGATTTTTTTTAACCTGGGTAATTTTTTTAAATATCAAAATTTTTTAGGCTAATTTAGTAAAATAGCCTGACATTGATATTTGATAGTTATGATAGCAGTCAATATATCCTATATTAAAAAATATATAAATTAGAAAATTTTCATTTCAATATTTAAATCCATTCAACCTTTTGAACCAAATTCTCGAACAACCATGATGAAACAAGTAAAAGAAAGTATGATTGATTAGTATTCTTTACAATTTTTTTAAAATTATTTTGGGTTTTATGATTTTACCCAACATATCCGGAACACTTCCTAGAAATCTTTGGGCATTACTTTTTATGAGCAACCCCTTAACTAAATCAAGGGTGTTATAATCCCAAACCTTAAGAATACTCTTTGAGAACTCTTAAGTATCACTTCTCGTGAACAGTCCCTTAGTTAAACTCGTTATAGAAACTCTTCAAGGGGACTTCTCAGAGCCAAGTGGCACAAAATATCTCACCCGACCATCATTTATAACACCAATTATCAAATCTCATTTGACATTATTGATAATTTATCCAATCGTCACCCTAATTACATTGTCATTGTCTAAACTTACTATATCAGGCCAATTGGCTTTACCACCTTTAGTCACTTATAGCCGAACCACATGTTGCATATTAGAATTGTCGAAACCATTTTAAAATCGAGTTTTTGGAAAATGGGAATCGACTTTAAGAAAAACAAAAACGGGAGTCGCCACCAATCTTTTTAAGTGTGATTGGATCACCTTTAAAACGTTTTGTTTTAAAATCATCGGTTTTGGTCTACGAAATCAAAAGAACGAGTTCGGGAGTCGGTTACGCACGAGGAAGGGTTAGCACCCTCATAACGCCCAAAAATTGGTACCAAATTGATTATCAAATGTCTTTAAGGTCGGAAATTAGAAATTTTAAAATGCAATCATCTTTTAAAATATCTTTGATTTTGAAAATTGGAGCTCACTCGTATCAAAATTTTGACATTGAGTTAGTCCTTTGGAAATCCCTATCTCGAAACAATAAAACGCCACATCCAGTAAGTTAGGACATGTTGCTTTGAAATTCCAAGATAGTTGCTTATATTTTGAAAACCTTTAAAAATGTAGAAGGGTACTTGATTATTCGAACTCAACGAGAAAAGTCGTAACCCAATAAGTTAGGGCACTACTTTCTCGAAATTTCCAAACATCAGGCATTGCCTTTATTTTTTAAAAAAAACTTTGGAGCCCCCTTTTTTAAAAAAAAAAATGATGTGTGAGGAATTATATTACATTATAAATCATACATAGTAACATATTATTGAAATAGGTAAATAATACATGCATTTAAAAAATGAATACTATGATATAAGATCGTGCATTAGATATATACATATAAAATAATACATATAAAACAAATATTAACAATATAAATATAAATATATATATATATATATATATATATATATATATATATATATATATATATATATATATATATATATATATATAACATGTATGAAGAATGAATAAACAGGCAAACATACAAAGTAATATAATATTAATGTACATGTTCATGAAATGTAATATCAAATAATAGGTAAAACAACATTTTACACATAGTGTATACAAAATAAAATAAAATGAAATGAATTATTATTAACAAAATATACATGCAACATAAGTAAAGACCCTAAAGCAAAATAATTTTAAAATAGTATTTACTATATAATATATAAATATAATAACAAGATATTTATAATAATTATATGTAAAATGTATTAGGTTTTTTTTTTTAAAATATATATAAATAGAAGTGTGTAAAAGAATATAAAGATATCATTTAAAATAAAATAATACATAATAAATAATTAATAGTTTGATATATAATATGAGTAAAAAAAAAGTAACGAAAATATTTAGATATCATATAATAGAATATATTTTAAATTTATAGGAAATAAGAAATATGATTGATATAATATAAAATAATGAAAGTAATAATATATATAAATAATTAATAAATATATATAATATTTGTGAAAATATAATAATAATATAAAAAATGATATGAAATAATATTTTTGAAAAAATAATGTATAATAAATAAGAGTAATATATATATTAAAAATAATGCTTATAAAATAATCTTATAACATATGATATAAAAAATAAAACAAATAACAATATATATATATAAATAGAATAATAAAATTAAATATAGGACTAAATTTAAAGTTCAGCAAAATGTCAGGGCGAATTTCAAAGAAACAAAACTGGATTATGGCCCTATTTAAAACGTGAGTAAAATTAGAGGGACTCACTGGGCAAATTGCCCTATTCCCAAAACGGTCGCGTTTCCCAGAATATAATTTAACAACAGTCAGGATCAAATTAAAACTAAAATAAAATAACAGGGCCAAATCATAAATAAAATAAAATTTAACTGTGAATACAAAAGGGGTAGAAGGACTAATTGGGAAATTAACCCAATTTTAAAAATGCGCGGATCCTCCCCGGGTAATCGGGTCAACGCGCGGATCCTGGGGGTCACAGAACGTCGCCGTTTCGCTCAAGCTATATAAGCTAACTTCTCAGCTTAAAATTCATTTGAAACTTCGATTTTTAAAAAAAAAAACTAAAGATTTCTCTCTGAAAGAGAGAGAGAAGAAGGGAACTCCGGCTCTGGCCTCCATCGGCCATGCTCCAGTCACGCGCGCACGCGCCACCCTAAGGACCACCGTACACGGTGGCTGGGGTTTGAAAAACCCTTCCTTTCGCTCGTTGTTCGTCAGGTAACCTCCTTCCTTTTTTTTTAAAGTATTTTTGTGTACATATACGTATAAACATTCATATGCTTCAATACTGACAATAGAGAAATGGAAGGCAAAAAATATAAAAACAAGAATCACCTTTGAAACTGTTTGTATTCGTTTTTCTCTTTATTTCTGTATATCCCAATTAGAGGGTTATAAAGGGCTTTTTATAGCCACTAATTTGTTACATAAGGAAAGAAATCTCCGATTTCTTTCTATTTTTTTGTTCATCAGATCTTGACCATTATCTGCTGAGTTTCCTTTTCATTTTTGCAGTACTCGATGATCTCGGCGTTAACGGTGGCAACAAAGCCAGAGGGGAGGCCTGAGATTGCGGTGCTGGACGGTCACGAAAGGGACGGACGCATTGATGGCGCGTCAGTGTGCATTGATGGCCTCGATCTGGGGAGTTGCACCGACGCTCCCCGAAGCTTCCAGAAGTTGTTGCGGCGCGAGGGGAAAGAGCTAGGGTTGAAAACCCTAGCTGATAATTTTGGGATTTTGGGCCTCTGTTATTTGAGTCTAGTTTAGGTCTGGGCTTCGGGTGTATTTGGGCTAAGGTGTAAACGGGCTAAGGGATAGTTTAAGGTTGCTGAGTAATAACCGGGTTAATGGGTCTGAAATATTTGATTTTGGGCCCACCGTTTAGGTTTTGTAACATGAACTTGGACTGTTAAATAAACAATTGTTTATTTATTTATCTAGTTTTCAGCCCAGTCAAATTTGGGCTATTACAGCTGCCCCTCTTTGCTCATTGCTGTGTAACAGGAATCGAGCAAAGACTCATAAAAAGACCAAATTTGACCGGTCCTATCAAATCAAAGTCTTCAATCTTCTTAACTGTCATGTCGATATCTTCGACCTGCTCTCCACCGAACACAGGGGCGCCAAATCGCTTCTTCGATTTGCTCTCGATAATACAGAGATGCCAAATTATCTTAGATTTGCTTCATCGTAGGCACATGAAAGCCAAATCAGCTATGTCTTCGATTTGCTCCTTGTAAGCACAAGGATGCCAAATCATCTTGGATCTTGCTTCAGTCTAATCGTCTGAAGACCGGATCTGCCATGTATCTGCTCCCTATTGAATATGGAGATGCCAAACTTTGACCTGTTCTCTGACAATACAGAGACGACAAATCATCTTAGATTTGCTTCATCGTAAACATGTGAAAGCCAAATCAGCTATATCTTCGATCTGCTCTCCGCCAAATACAGAGAGATAAGATCTGTCATCTTGGATCTGCTTCAGCGTAAACATCTGAATGTGAGATTTGCTATGTGTCTGCCTTCCATCAAAGTGGAAATGCCAGACTTCGATTTGTTCTCTGACAATACAGAGATGACAAATCATCTTAGATTTGCTTCATCGTAAACACGTGAAAGCCAAATCAGCTATATCTTCGATCTGCTCCCTGCCAAATACAGAGAGATAAAATCTGTCATCTTGGATCTGCTTCAGCGTAAACATCTGAAGGTGAGATCTGCTATGTGTCTGCCTTCCATTAAAGTGGAAATGCCAAACTTCGATTTGTTCTCTGACAATACAGAGACGACAAATCATCTTAGATTTGCTTCATCGTAAACACGTGAAAGCCAAATCAGCTATATCTTTGATCTGCTCCCCGCCGAATACAGAGAGATAAGATCTATCATCTTGGATCTGCCTCAATGAAGGTCAGATATGCTATGTTGCGGCCTATTACCCTACTATTTTGGGTTTTAAAGCGCGCTGTCTCTGATAACCTGTAAAATGATTATGCTTGATGACTTAGGATGCTATGCTCGAAGTGAGTTGAATGTTCCTAATTAAACATGTTATGATGCAAAATGTTGTGATCATGACCCCTATCTTAGATGTCATCACTCATTCCTTCATTTGTCTTTCCTTTTCTCTAAGTATTATTCTTGCTCAGCCTGTAAGCCTTTCTCCAATGCTATGATCCACTGAGGATGTCTGTAAGGACTGAATTATTGGCTTTGTCTATTTCCTTTTGGACTAGAAGAAAAGAATTCCTCGAGTTCTTTCATCCCTTACTTACATGAATTTCTCGAACAATTGTCCTGTTTTAGTTTCTTGCATTATCTAGAAATTCCAAAGTAATGTGCAAAACTTCGTTTGTGAAAATGTTTTAGTTCATCTATTATTATTTCAATGTAACATACTTTAAGAATATCGGAAGATGAATAAATTTTTAAGAATAATTGGATTTGAATGAATCTTTAACAATACAAAGGAAATAAGTCTGATGGCATATCTTTAAGAAGAAATAGAATCTAAAGATAGCAAACAAGATAAAAGTTAGATGCTCTAAATATCGCCGCTTGAGCGTCTATACATTAGTTCCATGAAACCTTTCTTGAGTTTGACATGTGTTTAAAAGATCCAAAATACTTTGTTGATGCCCCAATGTACATCATGCTTTACTCTCTGCCGAGTTAGATATAGCCAAATTGCTGTATGCCCTTCAAAATTTGAGCTGCCCTTTCGGGTTTTCAATTCAAAATCCCTTTGGTCACAAGGCGCCCTTTGCGGGTTTTCACCTTGGCCTATAAGCCTATAAGCCAACACCTCATCCCAAAAAGGGTCTCTCTCTCTCTACAACAATTAAACCCAAAAATATCTTCCAACCACCACCAACGGCCCTCTACCTTACTTGAAGCCAAGTGAGTCATTTATCCCCATCGCACCACAGGCCTTGTTCGATCCTCACATCAACAACGATATTTTAATATATTTCTTAGAATTTTTTAATAATTATTTATGATCATTAAATTTTTATAATTGTTAAATGTTTAAAAATTCTATGATTTAAAAAATCATATCTAGAATGAACCTAAACAAATGAATGGGCTATTTTACTAAATTGACCTAAAAAATTTTGATATTTATAAAAATTACCCAGGTTCAAAAGCAATCACAAAAATGACCTAAAATGAACAGTAAAGTGGGGTTTTGGCCTGTCAATAGCCGGCACCAACTCCTATTTTGCACCCATGATTGCCTGATGATTGTGTCAGGCTTTAAAAATTATTTTTTTTAGTTATGGCCTGTCAATTGCCGGCACCAGGGTATTTTTTTTTAAAATCGTATCATATTGGTATACAAAAATATGAGTTTTTTAAAAAAAATTTAGTACTGGCCTATCAATGGCCAGCATCAAGTACAAAAAAAAAAATTTAATTTTTTGGTCTTGACACATCAATTTTTTTAAAAACTTCGTGATTCAGTGTAGGCCATTGACAAAGTTAGTACCAAAAAAATTAAAATTTTTTGTACTTCGTGTCGCCACCATGTGCCAAAGACCAAAAAATTTGAATTTTTTTGTACTTCGCTACCGCCATTGATGTGCCAACACCAAAAAAATTTGAAGTTTTTTTTTTTGTACTTGGTGCTGGCCATTGACAGGCCATCACCAAATTTTTTTTTTTTTTTTGTACTTGGTGCCGGCCATTGACAGGCCAGCACAAAAAAATTATTTTTTTAAAAAACTCGTATTTTGAATAATAGTATAATACGATTTTAAAAAAATATTTCACTGGTGTTGACCATTTACTAAGTTAAAACTAAAAAATTAATTTTTTAAAGCTTGACACAATCATCAGGCAATCATGGGTGCAAAATACGAGTTGGTGCTGGCCATTAATAGGCCAAAACCCTATTTTATTGTTAATTTCAGGTAATTTTTGTGATTGTTTTTGAACCTGGGTCATTTTTATAAATATCAAAATTTTTTGGGTTAATTTAGTAAAATAGCCAAAGATATATAAATCAGTTCAAAAGTTTCTATAAACATCTACTTTTATAAGCTATTTTACTAAATTGACCCAAAAAAATTTTATATTTATAAAAATGACCCAAGTTCAAAAATAATCACCAAAATGACCTGAAATAAACAGTAGAATGGGGTTTTGGCCTGTAAATAGCCGACACCACCCATGATTGCCTGATGATTTTGTCAGGCTTTAAAAAATTATTTTTTTTAGTTTTAGCCTGTTAATAGCTGGCACTAGGGTTTTTTTTTTAAATCATATCATATTGGTATACAAAAATACGAGTTTTTAAAAAAATTTTGGTCTTGGCTTTGTCAATGGCAAAGCACTGATGATTTTTAAAAAATTCAATTTTTTTTGGTGGCTTTGTCAATGGCAAGCACCAGAATACGAGTTTTTTTAAAAAAAATTTTAGTGTTAGCCTGTTAATAGCCGGCACCAGTATTTAAAAAAAAAAAATTCAAATTTTTATGGTGCTGGCCTATCAATGGGCGACACTAGAATACAAGTTTTTAAAAAAAAAATTTGGTGTTTGCCTATAAATGGCACAAGTACAAGTACAAAAACAATTTTTTGGTATTTACCATCAATGGCGGAACCAAAATACGAGTTTTTTAAAAAAAAATTAGTGTTGGCCTGTCAATGGCCGACACCAGAATACAAGTTTTTTAAAAAAAAAATTTTGGTGTTGGCCTGTCAAAGGCCGACACCAAAATACGAGTTTTAAAAAAAAAAATGGTGTTGGCTTGTCAATGGCCGGCACCAAGTACAAAAAAAAAAACAAATTTTTTTGGTGTTGGCATGTCAATGGCCGGCACCAAGTAAAAAAAAATTCAATTTTTTTTGTGCTGGACTGTCAATGGTCGGCACCAGAATACGAGTTTTTAAAAAAAAAATTTGGTGTTGGCCTATTAATGGCTGGCACCAGTAATTTAAAAAAAAAATTCAAATTTTTTTGGTGCTTTTTTTTTAAATTACTGGTGTCGGCCATTGACAGGCCAGCACAAAATTTTTTTCTTAAAACTCATATTCTGGTGTAGACCATTGACAGGCCAGCACAAAAATAATTGGATTTTTTTTTACTTGGTGCCGGCCATTAACAGGCAAACACCAAAAAATATATTTTTTAAAACTCGTATTTTGGTGCCGGCTATTGACAAGCCAACACCAAATTTTTTTTTTTTTTGTACTTGATGCCGGCCATTGACAGGCCAACACCAAATTTTTTTTTAAAACTCGTCTTTTGGTGCCTGCCGTTGACAGGCAAACAACAAATTTTTTTTTTAAAAACTCGTATTCTGGTGCAAGCCATTGACAGGCCAACACCAAAATTTTTTAAGTAAATATTAGAAGGTTAAAATATGTTTTACGTCTTTGTACATTTTGTACGTTTAAAATTTAATTTTTTCACTTTTATTTTTAGAAATTTAATTTATCTATTTTTCAAATTTAAGAATTCAACTATAGTTGTTATCCCAAACAAAATAAAATAAAAATTCACTTGATTGCAATATTTCTGAAATTTCAGAAAAAAAATAGGGCTAGACAAATAGATTAATAATTTTAATTTTAAAAAAAAGTAATTTATATATTTTTAAGGTAAATCATCGATGAGACCTTGATTTATTGGTTTAGATGAAGATTGAGTTTTTTGAATTTTATTATACACAATTATATTTGTAGTAATAATATTCTAAAAAAACCTGTAAGACTAAAGTTTGAATTTTTTTGAAGTATAAAAATAAATGATATATTTTGATTAAATCATTTCTTAAGAATTTACATCATTGTTAAATTTATTAGGAAATTTATATTTATAAAAATGAAAAATATTAATACGGGGTATTCTTATTTTTTTTTATAAAATATTAATATAGTGTATTTTAACCTAAGACAACGATAAAGATGTTTTTATTACAAACCCATCAGACATTGTAGACTTTAAAAAATTACCTTCAATTATGGAATTCTTTTTACCCAAAAATGTCATTTTTAAAAAAAATTACAGGAATAGGTCAATTTTTGGAATATTTACAGGAATAGGCTGATTATTTGTAGTAATAATCCAGAAAAATGCTTTTAGCTGGAAGAGCTTTTTGCATGTCACCAGTAAAACGCTTCCAGCTAGAAGTGTTTTACTGCATTTCACCTAAAATGCTTCCAGCTGGAAGCGTTTCCCCTGTGTTATATTTGGGTTTAGGGTTATTTAGGGTTTAAAGATTTTTAGTGTGTTAGAGTTTAAGGTTTAGGGCTAGGGTTTTAAAGTAGGGTTTAGGGTTTTAAATTTTAAATTGATAAAATTTTTAACATAATAATTATAATTATTGAATTCTATATTTAAAATATTCGTATTTACACCAATCGTATATTTAAATTTCATTTTGCAAATTGACTAAAATCCGAAACTCAGAGTACTCGATTTGGATGCAGAACTAGTTTTAAGAATCGTTGCCTTTTTTAAATCTTAGTTTGATCCGATATTTTAGTAAAATAGTTATCTAGTGCATTATTTTTTATGAGATGGGTCTTGAAATGATTTTGAAAAAAATTCCTCGGATAGTAGGGGGTTGGAATTTGTAGAGAAAAAAACGCTCCAAGCAGAACACACTGTCAGCAAAAATATTAAAAGCGATTTGGTTGAGGTGGCACTGAAAACACTTCTAGCTGAACGCGCTTTCAGTACTTTTGCTGACAGTGCGTCCTACTTGGAGTGTTTTTTATCTACAATGATACAATATTCCTCTAAAAACATAATAATAAAAATCATTGGTATAATTTAAACGTTCAATACAACGATAAAATTAATCAATCTAGATGCTAGTCAGAATCTGTGCCACATCAAGATGGTCGACGATTGTGCGCTGGATTCCTTCTTGGTTCAGTCTCTGGGCGAGGTTGTGGTCATTAGGGTTGTGGTCTCGGTGGTCGTTAGGGTTGTGGTCTCGGTAGCTCTTCTTCTTCGCCTTTGGTCAATTGTGATCCTCGCATTCTCATTTTCCATTGTGCATCCTTCGATCTCGGAATAGGTGGTTGGGAAGATGACTTAGCTTGATAGAACAAAGATCCTAGAAGTGTTTGCGTCACAAACGGCGAATGAGCATAACTATGTTGAGTCCCGTATACTGATGGGATAATGAGTGGACTCTTCATCGATGCTTGAAACATAGACAACCTATAGGTCATCGTCAGCATTGTCGTCGTTCGAAAATTAGATGGCATGGGCATGTAATACATCGAGGACGGATGTCCAAAAGTCCAACCTAACATAAGATTAGAAGTAGAAAAATGTAGTGCAATATGTGGTGCAATATATGTGCTTGTACGCAGATAATAGGATCAGAATATGCACTAGAATAAGATGGTACATATTGACCGGTGGGTGGTGTAGGCATCGGTGCTATGGCCGTCAGTGCATGTTCTTGCGTGGGAGCTGATGATGGAACCGCCTTGCCAACCATTGGATTTAAAGGGGGCCATCATGTCCTACTCGTATGGGGATGCCAATGCCTCGCCTCTTCCTCGTACAAATATGACTTGCCATGGATCCTAAACCATGACATGTACTCCAGATTGCATGCTAATTCCAGAACGATAATAGGTTTGTGAGTAGGTAAGAAATCATACTGATTATTCCACATGTTGATATGTTAGGAGTGGAATATTGGCCAATTCTTATTCGGCCGTCGCAAGTCGATAGGATGCAAATCGTTAAGGTCTTGAGGTGCCACGGGAATCGATTGTCAGAATCTGAATTGCCGCAACACTCTATCAGTTTCATGCATCTCGACAGTAGCATACACTACCAATGGGACCTTTACGTGCCAGGTGTTGGGATTCACAAAGAATTTCTCGAGGATGACTTCTCGAATTGCCAAATCCTGGTATGGTGCCCATTCAAACTATATTAACGTGATAAAAACATTATTTATATTTATATTACTAAATATGAAATCGACTACGTTAATATTATATAAGTCAAATTTAAATAAATACATACCTCCGCTTCCGATCGTTGGTCTAATAGAAGTCGTATATCTTGAAGCTCAGTAAGTAATCCCATGTGACTTGGCTCACAGTTTCACCTATTTAAATAACTTGTTAGCATAATAATTTTAATTTAAATCAATTTTACCATGGTAATATCTACTGAATTTTACCTTGTTACGAGTGGGAATGTATACGGGTAATTTGCTCGAGGATGTAAAAATGGAAATGGTACTGTGCCAATGGTTCTAGTAGTAAAATGCAACCACCAAATTTGATTTTTCTTAGTTGTGTCATCCGACACATCTCCAGGTACAATGTTACTAATACGACAGACCCCTAACTAAGTTCACTCACTCCTCCAAAATCGACGAGTTTTAGTAGCCACCTTAGATGGATGAGATTTCGTGCCTTATCTGGCATCAAGATACCCTTGATGATTTGAAGGAAGTATGCTCGAGCATGTTGTTCTCTTTCAACTTCAGTCGAATCCTCATCCAGCCTAGTAAAATTTCTTCGTAACCAAGCCATTTCAATCCAACCTTCGTAAATCCAAAAGTTCACCCCATACGCTTCCCTAATCAGCAAGCTGAACAGACTCGGTGACTATCGACCCATCTACCGGTAACCCCGACTATAAATACATGTCCTCCAGAGTGATAATACACTCGCTGCATAAAAGATGGAATGTGTGCGTTTTAGGTCTCCACTCCACCAATGCGCTTACGAGTTTCGAGTCAAACTTACACCCCGACCTACAAGGGCCACGTGCCAAAAATCGACTTTCCTCAAGTATGGTTCAATCAACGATGATGGAGGACTAGGTAGATTACGAATATGGCATTGTAAAATTCGATCTTCCGCCTATTTACGGAAAAAAAATAAAAAATATTAAGTTAAAATATAACAATGAAAAAGAAATTTAAAAAATGAAATTTATTATAAATTATTCTTGCCATTTGCAATTGACTGACGGAAATATGCTTGTCATCATAATGGATTAGAGAATCGACCATTGTTAATTATATAGAACACGAATTAATTTTTAATAAAAAAATATTTTCAAAGAAATTAACAAAAAAAACTAATAAAAAATATAATTTAGATAGAAATAGAATTTTATTAATAAATTTAAGAGAGAATTTTGAGAGTGGTTTGAGAATTTTAAGAGATTTTTAAGAGAATATTGTGAGAAATGAGTAAGGGTGGGGACCTTTATAGTTTTCTCTTTACTGTTGGAGGTGGGCAACGACTATTTAAAATAGTCGTTAGAAAAGTGACCGTTTGGGGGAGGGGAACGAGTCCAGCTAGAAGCGTTTTATTGGTGACACATAGAAAGCGCTTCCAGCTAGAAGCGTTTTACCTAAATTGGCCTATTCTCGTACATATTCTAAAAATCAGCATATTCCGGTAATTTAAAAAAAAATTGGCATTTTAGGGTAATTTAATCCTCATTATGAGTAATTATTTTTTGAATACATTAGAAAATCTGAAATAAGAAAATTTCCATTAAAGGCAAGGCAAGGCAAATTATATATTTATGGAGCTATTAGATGCTAAAATATGTCAAAGGTTTTTGTATTCTTTTGAAATTTAAAATTTAGTCTCTACAATTTAGAGATATTGAGCCTTGTACTTTTTTTATTTAAAAATATCGATCCATCTATTTAATTTTCCGTTAAAGTTAACAATGTCAAAGGTACAATAACTTTTCTAGCTCTCAATATTTAATTTTTTTGTTAATTTGGTCCTTACCTTTTAAAAGTATATAATTTTTAAAAAAAATATTTTTTTTCATTTTTTAAATAAAAACATAAAATTTTTCATTTTAAAATAAAAATTATAAAAGAAAACCACTCCTTAAAATTCAAAAAATAAAATATAAATTTTAAAAAATAAAATAAAATAAAATGATTAAACAAAATTTTCAAAATTAAATGTTATATAAACCGGATTGGACCGGCCAGTCCAACCAGGAAATGGTTGACGTATCGGTTTGGTGAGAGGTAAATAAATTTTATTGACCCATGAATCAGTACAGACTAGTTGAACCGATTTCGAATTGGTCTGACCAATTAGTTTCTAGAACGACTGGTCCAATCGGTTTAAAAGCAAATAAATTATTAAAAAAATAAAAATATTATAACAGTTATAAAAATCAGCTTAGGTGCCAGTTCAACTGATTTATAGTCCTATTCAACTAGCCATACCAGTTTACGGGTCAACTGATTTTTAAAGTTTTTAAACCTTTTTAGCCTTCAACATTTACAAGTTTTTGTCAATTTTGTCCATACCCTTTAAAAGTATATAATTTAAAAGAAATTATTTATTTTCTCCTTCAAAAACATTTAAAAATTATAATTTTTAAAATAAAATAAAAATTTTTGAAAAAATAAAAAATATTTAAAATAAAAAAAAAGATTTTTTGAAAATATATATTTTAAAAAAATAAAAATTTTAAAATTCAATGTTATCTAAACCTAATTGGGCCGATTAGATCAAGAACCAACTAGGGTATCAATCGGTAAGAGATGAAAAACTGGTTGACCCGCAAACTGATACAAACTAAACTTGTTCATCGTCCGAGCTACCTGCCCAAGTCTGAAGGCTCGCCCGAAATTTAGGAGGGTTTCGACAAAAAATTATTAGGCTGAAAAATGAGCTTGGACAAAAAAATCAAGCTCATTTAAAATATGGGTCGAGCTCAAGCTTGAACATTCAAGGCCCGAATCAGCCCGATCCGCCTCGTTTTTAAGTTTGTAATATTTTATATTATATTATTTTTATATGTTATGTAATTTATAACACATAAAAACTAAATCTAAAGTAATATATAATACTATTATAGTGTAAACATTAAAAAAATATTAAGATAACTAAATATAAAATTTTAACAAATAAAAAATATATAAAATTATTAAACATTAAATTAAAAATAATATATATTTTAAAAATATGGTTGGGGTTAAAATGAGCTTGGGTTAGCTATTTACAAAGATAGGCAGACTTGGGCAAAATTTTAAGCCCATATTTCAGGCCAGACCAAACTTAGGAAAGTACAAAGAGTGTTAATATCATGCTTAAGCTCAACTTGGCCTACGATCTCGTCTAGTACAAATTAGTTGAACTAGGCTAAAAAACAAGTTGTACTAGCTACTGAATCAATTTTTATAATTTTTAATATTTTTATTTCTCATAATTTATTTGTTTTGAACAAATCATTCTGGGAACCCATTGGCCAGACTAGTTCGAAATCTATTCAACCAATTTTTAGCTTGGTTCCACTATTCTGTATTGGTTTGCGAATCAACTGGTTTTGTTACCACTTACTAGTCGATATCCCAATCGATTTTAGGTCTCACTAGTAGATAATATTGAATTTTGAAATTTTTTTATATTTATTTATTTTTTTTGAATTTTAAAGAGATTTTATTATAATTTCTTATTTTTTTAAAAAATATATTTTTAATTTTTATGTTTTTAATTAAAACATGAAAAAAATATTTAAAATTTTTATGTACTTTTAAAAGGTGAGAATCAAATTGAAAAAAGAAATATAAATGTTGAGAGCTAAAAAAGTTATTTGACATTTGACACCGTTAACTTTAATGGAAAAAATTGGTAGAGGGAATAAGGTTTTTAAATAATTAAAAAAAAACACAGCACTAAATGTCTTAAAATTAAAATATAAGTGTCGAAACCATTTTTATTTTGAAAAATGGGGATCGACATTTAAACGACGTATGGAATCGCCACCAATCCTTTTTGTTTAGGTGTGATCGGGTCACCCTATGGTTGATCATTTTAATAAAGCATTTTGGCTTATTAAAACAATGTTTTTGGTCTACGAAAAACTAGAAGACGGATTCGGGAGTTGGTTACGCGCGAGGAAGGATTAGCACCCTCGCAGCCCCCAAAATTGGTACCGTATTGATCAATTAACGTCCTAATGTTGAAAATTTGAAAAGATTTTAAAATACAATCTTTCAAAAACGCTTGGATAACTTGAATTGGATGTTGAGATTCTCTCGTTCAGAAGGAATAAAATAGCATGTCCAGCATGATTGGATACAATATTTCAAACCCTCAATACAAGATCATTTCGTAATTTCCAAAACTCATGCATTTGAAATTTCAAAAAGATATTTGGTTATTTGGCCAAACGGTAAATTGCAGCCCAGTACGATTGGGTACGATTTATCGAATTTCTAAATACGAAATATTACCTCATTTTAATTTAAGAAAACATGGATGAAATGTCGAAAGGATATTCCGTATCTTAGTCGAATGAAAAATCGAAACCCAGCACGATTGGGCACTATCTCTCAAACTCCCCAAACACGAAATATTGCCTCGTTTTAATTTAAGAAAACATAGATGGATTTCAAAAGGATATTCTGTATTTTGGTCGAATGAAAAAATCGAAATCCAGCATGATTGGGCACGATCTCTCAAACTCCCCAAATACGAAGTATTGCCTCGCTTTAATTCAAGAAAACATAAACGAAATTTCAAAAGGATATTCTGTACTTTAGTCGAATGAAAAATCGAAACCCAGCATGATTGGGTACGATCTCTCAAACTTCCAAGCACGAGATATTTCCTTATGTTGAGGGGGCTCAAGTTAACAATTTTAAAAACTGTGTCAAAATGTACTTGTTTGGTTTGTTTGAAAATAAAAGACAATCGACATTCAAAGAATATGAGAATCATAATCATGATGCATTAACAAGAAATACAAGCCTAATTACTTGCATGAAACAATAATAGGTAGTTATAATATGAAAACTAAAGATTACACATAATACATAAAACCATATGAAAACTAGAAACCAATATAGCACAAAACAATTTAAAAACTTATAAAAAAATACAAAGGAATAACCCATGCTAGAACTCGAAATAATTTATATGTACGAAAAAACTGATAATATATGAACGATTATTTAAAAAATATAATTTGCAAGAAGAAATTCAAAATAAATAATATACAACATAATCTCAAAATTGATTTGACTACCGGTATATATATGACAATGAAAAAATAAGGTAAATAATGAATATATAGAAATACTAATATGTGAAAGTATTTAAAATAAATAAAATATACAACTTAAAAAGAAATCCTTCAAAGAAAACTGATCATACAATAATAAGTTTAAAAGAAAATATGCATATATATATATATATAAAATAAATCTTTAAGAAAATATTTACATAAAATTATATGAAAACAATAATATACATAGAACAAAACTAATTTTAATATATACTATATATATATATACATATAATATAAGAATAATTAAATTAAATATCACAAGTAACTTGAGAACAATATGACATAAAAGAATCTCTTTAAAATAATAACTCTGTATTAAAAACAAATGCCAATAAAATACCAAGTTGAAACTAGGTAAAAAGGATTAGAATAACCTAGAATATATGTTTAAATAAAAAGGTTTTTTTTTTTTAAAAAGAAAAGAATGTTAGATAAATTTAAACCTAGAATTATTGAAATAAAACCTAATTGAAAGAAAAGCAAAATCAGAGGGATAATTAACAAATAAAACGGATAGCAAAATAAGGGTCAAATCACAATGCGCGCCAATGCGCAGGGACCAAAAGCGCAATTGATCCAAATCCCAAAACGCAACGCCTAGGTACGGGCTAAATTGAAAGTGCGCGCAAGGTACAGGGAAAAAAATTAAAAAAAAGGTAAAATGCAATAGGGGCTAATTGAAAGCCGACGCAAAAGGAAGGGACTAGATGCGCAAATTCCTTATTTAATGCGCAAAGGCGCGGATCTGGGCCCTGGAGCTAGTTGATGCGCGGATCCCCCTTCCCTTTAAACGGCGCCGTTTTGTTTGCAGCAAAAAAAATGTCTTTTGTGCAAAATCCCCTTTTGCGTTTCAGTTTTAAAAAAAGAATGCCCCCTATCCCTCTGCTAGGGTTTCGACCCTGCTTTGGGGAGCCACATAGGAGGGTCATCGGTGCCTCAACGCCTCCACCTCCGACACCGAACCACGGGGCAAATCCAGGTGAGCTTTTTTCTTCGATTTTTGTTTAAAACCAGGTTTAAAATCAATTTGCAAAAAGGGAAAAAAAGAAAAAAGAAAAATGAGAAAAGTGAAAGGAAAAACCACCTCCTGACTCTTCAATTTGGTTTCTATTGAAATAACTTGCTCATGTATCTAGTTTTTTTTGTGTATATTCTCTGCTTTTATGTTCATAAAATCCAAAAAAAAAAGACCTTTTACAAATGTTTTCGAAGGCTTTTATAGCCTTTTTTACAACTATTTCTTGCTTGTTTACAGGTGCGTGATCGAGCACGACTCTGACTTGGCGTGGTAGAGTGGCGCACGTTGCGGGGTGATGGCGTCCGGTATGCGGGGGAGGCGTGTGGCCTGCTAGAACGGCCCAAGAAAGGGTTGGGGTTGAGGTTTGTCTTGGGTTTAGGTCTGATGGGTTTAGGGTTTCTATTTTTTTGTATCTTAGGCTTAAAAATTGGACTATTTTGGTCTCTTTTTTTTTATTGTTTATGGGTCTTGGGCCGGGCAAATTTTGGGCCCTACAGCTGCCCTTCTTTGCTCATTATCGTGTAACGAGAACAGATCAAAGACTTCAAAAGGGTCAAAATTGCCTGGACCTATCGAGTCTTGGTTTCTTTTGGCCACTTCAAGTAGCTTTGCTGTAACCCCCTACATTTCTAGGGGTATAGGAACTCGTCTTTGATCCTCTCCGCTACTTCAGAGAGATAAGGTCGGTGGCTAAAATCTGCTCTATAGCCGATACATGGAAATAAGACTCGTAATTTTTGATCTGCTCCATAGCCGATACATGGAGATAAGATCTATAATTTGTAGCCTGTTACCCTACTGCTTATGGGGTTAAGGCTCGTATCTTCAACCTGCTCTCTTGCTACCTCAGAGAGATAAGGCTGGTTGCTAAAATCTGCTCCATATCCGATATATGGAGATAAGACTCGCCATTTCTGATCTGCTCCATAGCCGATACATGGAGATAAGATCTGTAATTTACAGCCTGTTACCTTTCTGCTTAGGGGGTTAAGGCTCGTATCTTCAACCTGCTCTCTTGCTACCTCAGAGAGATAAGGCTGGTGGCTAAAATCTGCTCTATAGTCGATACATAGAGATAAGACTTGCCATTTTTGATCTGCTCCATAGCCGATACATGGAGATAAGGTCTGTAATTTGTAGCTACCTTACTACTTAGGAGGTTAAGGCTCGTGAATTCACCGATGCCACTGTACTGTCCTCTGAAGAACATGATCTGTAAAATCGGTTTCATGTATCTATGCTTATGCCAAATAATTTAGGATGCTATGTCAAATGCTCCTAACTAGATGTAATACTTATGTCAAATAACTAGGATGCTATGATAGAAATGAATCAGATGCTCCTAACTAGATGTATCGTGAATGACATTTGTATGAATGCAGATGAGAATGCCCTTTTTAATGTTTAAGTTGATTCTTTAACAAACATCTGAAGCAATAGTCTTGACTTAACTTTTTACTTCTCCAGTAACTCTAACCCTTAAGCTTGGCGAGTTCTGTGTAATTGACCTGTTTCGGGTTCTTGCACTACTTAGAAGCTTCTAGAGTAATATACATGACACCTTTTATGAAAGTGTTATTAGCCTATTAATCAATATTTCAATAGGAAATGCTTGAAAAAGATTGTCAAAATGGACAAGATGAAAATTTATTGAGAGCAAAGCTCCAGGTAGAAAATTAATCAAGATAACAAATTTTGCTAAGGTACAAAAAATGTATAAGATGGAGGGGAAAAAAAAGGTGCCCCAGATATCGCAGCGTGAGCTTCTCTATTCAGACTGTTCAAAAAAACATTGGGAGCCAGATATGTGCCTAGAAGGTCTGAAGTATTTCGTTGATACCCCAAGATGTAATGTTCCTCTTCCTTGTTAACTCTGGTAGAACAAGGCCACCACATGCCCCACCTTTGATCACATTTTGAGTTGCCCTTTATCAGATTTTCAATTCAAAACCCCTTCGGTCTCAAGGCGCCCTTTGCTGGTTTTCACCTTGGACTCTCCATTTTCTTTTCTTTTTTTTTCAAAGTGCCCTCTGCGGGTTTTTGCCTTGGCCTCTTCTTTTTCAGGTGAAGTACTTTTTGACCGAATCTGAATTTACAGGGTTGGGGAAGCTTTTGCCATCCATTTCTGCTAATATCAGTGCCCCTCCAGAAAAAGCCTTCTTCATTACATAAGGTCCCTCCCAGTTTGGCATCCATTTCCCTCTGAAATCCTTTTGCATAGGGAAAATCTTTTTCAATACGAAGTCCCCTTCCTGGAATACTCTTGGGCAAACTTTCTTGTTATAAGCTTGCATCATTCGTTTCTGGTACATTTGACCATGACGGATAGCCTTCAGCCTCTTTTCTTCAATCAAGTTCAGCTGGTCGTACCGGGATTGGACCCATTCTACTTCATCTAGCTTCAATTTAGATAAAACTCAGAGAGAGGGAATTTCGACTTCAATAGGCAAAACTGCCTCCATCCCATAAACCAACGAGAAAGGTGTTGCCCTGGTAGAAGTTCTGACCGACGTTCGATAGGTATAGAGGACAAATGGTAATTTTTCATGCCAATCCTTGTAGGTCTAAGCCATTTTCCCCACGATCCTTTTTATATTTTTGTTAGCTGCCTCAACTGCCCCATTCATTTTCAGGCGATGTGGTGACGAGTTGTGGTACTTAATTTTGAATTGACTGCAGACCTCCACTATCACGCTGTTATTTAAATTTAACACGTTGTCAGATATGATCCTTTTTGGCATGCCATATCGACTATCATTTCCTTTTTCAAGAACTTGCTGACCGCTGACTTTGTGATGTTGACGTATGAAGTAGCCTTCATCCACTTGGTGAAATAATCGATGACCACAAAGATGAAACTATGCCCGTTAGAAGCCTTCGGTGAAATCGGCCCAATGACATCCATGCCCCACATTGAGAAAGGCCATGGAGAAGTCATAACAAGAAGAGATGAAGGTGACACACGGATCTTGTCACCATAAGTTTGGCACTTATGGCATTTCTTGGCATAGTTGATGCAATCTCTTTCCATTGTAGACCAGTAATACCCAAATCTCATAATTTGTCTAGCCATTGTGAATCCATTGGCATGCGTCCCGCAGACGTCTTCATGGACTTCTTCTAGGATTTTCTTTACTTCAACAGCATTATCACATCTTAGTAGCACTTGGTCTTTCCTTTGTTTATACAGGATTTCTCCGTCTAAGATATAGTCACCGGCCAGCTTCCTCAATGTTCTTTTATCGTTTTCAGTTGCCTGATCAGGATATACACGATTTTTCACATATCGTAGAATATCCTGATACCAAGGATGATCATCCCTCTCCTCCTCTTTGTCGATATTGCAGTAATGAGCTGGAGTATCACAAATACTAATATGGATCGGCTTCATATCCTCTTGTTTATTTACTCTGATCAAGGAAGCTAATGTAGCCAGGGCATCAGCCATCTGATTTTCATCACGTGGGAGGTAATGAAAAGTGATATCATCAAACACCTTGATTAAATCCAGAAACAGCTTTCGATAGTTGATCAACTTTGGGTCTCTTGTTTCCCATTCACCTTTGAGTTGATAGATCACCAGTACAGAATCCCCATATACCTCTAACACCTTGATTTTGTGTTCTATGGCCACACGGATACCCATGATACATGCTTCGTACTCTGCCATATTATTTGTACAATCAAAATCCAATTTGCAAGTGAATGGATAATGATCTTCATTTGGAGATATCAGGACTGCCCCAATTTCATTTCCAACTGTGTTTGATGCTCTGTCGAAATTCAGTTTCCAAGGATGATCTTCTGGAGTTTCTTCTTGGGTGGTTGCCACATACAATAGATCTTCATTAGGAAAATCAAAGTTCAAAGGCTCGTAATCTTCTAAAGCTCTACTGGCTAGAAAATCCACTATTGCACTCTTTTACAGCCTTCTGGTTCACATAAACTATGTCGAATTCAGAAAGCAGAATTTGCCATCAGGCCATCCTTCTATTCAGAGCGGCTGACTCTATCATGTACTTAAGAGGATCTAATTTCGAGATTAACCAAGTCATATGGTACAACATGTAATGCCTCAATCTCCGAGTTGTCCAGACCAAAGCACAATATAGCTTCTCAATTGGCGGATATCTTATCTCACACTCAGTGAATTTCTTACTGAGGTAGTATATTGCCTTTTTTTTCTTCCCTATTTTATCGTGTTGACTAAGCACACATCCTATTGAGTGGTCAAATACTGTCAAATACAATATTAATAATTTACCCGAGCTAGGAGGTATTAACACTGGGGGATTGGACAAATATTGTTTAACTCTGTCAAAAGTCTTCTGGCATTCTTCATCCCATACACCTAGGTTATGTTTCTTGAGAAGGTGAAATATGGGGTCGCATTTCTCAGTTAATTGCGAAATAAACCGGGCGATGTAGTTTAGTCTTCCTAGAAATTCTTGAACCTCCTTCTGAGTGCGTGGCGGGGGCAATTGCTGCATAGCCTTGACTTTGTTGGGATCAACCTCGATTCCTTTTTTACTGACGACAAAACCGAGCAGCTTTCCTGATCTGGCCTCGAAAGTACATTTTGTTGGATTGAGCTTTAGCTGGAACTTTCTCAGCCTCAAGAACAACTTCTTCAAAAACTATGTGTGCTCTTTTTTCGTTCGGGATTTTACGATCATATCATCGACGTAAACCTCGATCTCCTTGTGCATCATGTCGTGAAACAAGGTCACCATGGCTCTTTGATACGTTGCTCCACATTTTTTAACCCAAATGGCATTACCTTATAGCAAAATGTTCCTCACAAGGTTATGAATGTGGTCTCTTTCATGTCCCCATGATGCATCTTTATCTGATTGTATCCAGAGAAACCATCCATGAAAGAGAATAACGAGTAAACTGCCGTGTTATCTACCAGTGTGTTGATATGGGGCAACGGGAAATTATCCTTTGGGCTAGCCTTGTTTAGGTCTCTGTAATCCACACACATCCGCACTTTTCCATCCTTTTTAGGGACAGGAACAACATTGGCAACCCATTCCGAGTAATTCACCAGTTATAAGAACCCAGCGTCAAATTGTTTCTTGACCTCTTCCTTAATTTTTACTGCAACATCGGGTCTCATCCTTCGAAGCTTCTATTGAACACGCCTGTACTCTTCTTTTATGGGGACTCGATGTATCGCAATGTCTTGATACGACCATGCGAAGACATCTTTGAACTATTGTAGCAATTTAACGAGGTCTCGCCTCATTTCATCGGTTATACAAGTTTTAATTTTCACTTCTTTCCCTTTTTCCAAAGTCACATTCTCGGTTGTTTTCTTATGGGGTAGAATCTACTTCTCTTCCCGTTCTACCATCCTCAACAAATTCGGAGATAACCCACAATCTTCGTCATCTTCAAAATCTTGAGATCTTTCTAAACACATATCTTGCTCAGAAAGAGATTCTGAGTCCGTAATAGTGTTGCTCATGATGTTGATATCTGGAGACTTATTATAACAAGAAGACATTTCCAAAGAATGAATCAAAGGGTGGTTTATTTGTATGGCATGATTATGAATGTAATGGGAATATAAAAGAGTATTTGCCCAGAATGAGACACAAAAAAATGCATTTCTTATTGAAAATAAAGGTGTTTGAACATGAGCCTATTTCACAAAAGATTCTTATTGTTTCTAGGCTTAAAACAATAAGTGTGTTCTAAATATTACTCTGTATTAGCTCTAAGAACTACAGGAATTTCCTCTGCAGACCAGTTATTCAGGACATTTCAAGCTCGTAAGGGCGGATGCCTGATAAGTTTCCTTCCATCGCCCTATCCTCAGATATGGCGTTAATGCTCAAGCTTCCCAGCAGATCTTCAACTGTCCCTTATCCTGTCATCTCCGATTCAAGATGAATAATTCCTCCTGACACGAATGTATCCGAGATGTGGGGAAAGGTCATTGACTCCCACTTGACCTCGGCCCCACTCAATCGTGCCCTTTGTCTCTCCTGCCTCTTCTCTAGCTCTTCTTTCCACTATTTGGCGTCTGGCTTATGCCCCAAGCCAAAATGATCCCGCTTGCCAACCAAACCTGATACTTCGACTCGTTCGAGGAGGTATTTTCTGAGCCCCCTTCCGGCCAATGCTTTTTTTTCCTACCATCAGTCGTAAGCTCATCCTTGTAGCTTCATATATCTCTGGCGTTGGAATCTTACCTCCTTCAATGATGAAAGTTGCGTTTACGAACTCCAATAACCGAAAGGAACACTCAATTGCTTCATCATCACTCTCGATGTATGGCGCATCACTGGCAACGGATGCGATAATGTCTTCCCCTGCATTTACGGTTATCAATCGGCCCTCCGTCACTAACTTCAGCTTCTGGTGCAATGATGACGATACTGCTCCTGCTGAGTAAATCCAAGGCCTCCCCAATAAACAATTATAAGAGAGCCTGATGTCCATCACGAGAAAGTCTACCTCATACGTGTTGGGTCCGATCAGTAGGGGGATCTCAATCCTACCCATTACTTTCCTCTCAGTGCCATCGAATGCTCTCACTATGTTCTGGCATGTCTTCATATGAGAGCTATTTATGAGTAACCTATTCAATGTGGATAGGGTAAGACATTCAGCGCCGACCCATTGTCAATCAATACCCCCAATAGTGTATACCCTTTGCACCGGGTAGTGACGTGTAGAGCCTTGGTGGACCCCATGCTACCTGGCGGTATCTCATCATCGCTGAAAGAAATGAAGTTATCAGCACTAATATTACTGACGAGACGGTCTAGGTTGTTCACCGAAATTTCTTCAGCGACATAGGTTTCATTCAACACCTTTATCAACGCATTAAGTGTACCTTCGAATTTCGGAGCAAAGCTAGTACCTAGGTGCGAGCTGGCTGCTTGTGCAACTGCTTCACAACACTATACTCACTATGTTTCAGAAACTTCAGAAATTCTTTAGCTTCATCCACTGTTACCTGTTTATTAACCAGTGGTTTTGTCCTCTCCTCCCCTTGTTCAAACATCAAAGATTTCTCTTTTATAGGCTCGACTTTCGTATCTAGCGTGCTGACCAGCCTCCCCTCTCTTGGTGACGTCACATTACAATTATAATTTCAAGGCACTCTTTTGTTATCCTTGTAAGAAAAAGCCACTGATTTCTGTATCACCACTTTTGGCATCATTCTTGCTCTAGCTTCATTTATTCTCAGTCGTGAAATGATCACCACTGGGTGATTGACCTCAGAGACCCTCTTTATTAGCCCCTTATCCGAGGCGCACATATTTTTTCCCTCAGCCAACTCAAAGAACTCCAGCTCTTTGTTGTCCATTAGACCCTGTACTAGGGCTCTAAATTCATCGTATGTTTCAATCTCATGGTCTTCCTCCCCGTGAAACTCACAATAGTCCCTGCTTCTCGAAATTTGCTCCTAACGTCTTGCATGGTTAGACCTCTCTCTACCATCTTCTTCAAAACCTCTATCATCGAGGTTTTCACTTCTGCTACATCCAACTTAATTCTCCTTCTCGTATTTTTAACTACCGGGTTTACCTCATTAACAGTATGATTGGGTAACAGGTTTCCTACACCAGGTGCATCATCGAACTTTACAACACCCATGTTGATAAACCTTTCGACTACTCTCTTGAAAGAGGTGCAGTTCTCTATCGAGTGTCCCGCAATGCCCGCATGATATTCACATTGGGCACTTGCATCATACCACTTGGGGTATGGGGGCTGCAACGATTTTAAGTAGAATGGGGATACAACGTGTGCATCGAATAATTTTTTGTACAGCTCCCAATACGTTATTGGAATTGGAGTAAACTAGGGCTTCTCTGTATTCTGCTTTGTATTGGACTCTTGCCTTGTCGACACTTGCTGACCCGTGGCTACTGGTTTTAGTTGATTTACCGTGATTGGTTTCGTATAACCCATGCTTACATTGCTGACTTCATGTTTTCTCTTTTTCGGGGCCGTCCTTCTGGTGCCTTCCCCAGCCTCTATCTTTCCGCACCTTATTGCGTTTTCTATCATTTCTCCGGACATAACTATGTCCGCAAAACTCTTAGTTGCGCTTCCCAGCATGTGGTTAATAAAAGGTGCTTTGAAGGTATTGATGAAAAGCATAGTTGTTTCTTTTTCCAACAGTGGAGGTTGGACTTGCGTAGCAACTTCTCTCCACCTCCGAGCATATTGCTTGAAACTCTCATTTGACCTTTTTTCCATGTTCTGTAACATGATCCTGTCAGGTGCTATGTCGGTCACATGGCCATATTGCTTCATGAAGGCCTGTACTAAGTCTTTCCATGATTTAACTTGGGTACGACTCAACTGATTGTACCATTAGGTCACAGCCCCAGCCAAACTGTCCTGAAAACAGTGAATCAATAACTGATCATTATTGACATGGCTAGTCATCCTCCGAAAAAACATTGTGATGTGAGCCTCAGGGCAACTAGTTCCGTTATATTTTTCAAATTTCGGCATTTTGAACTTGGAAGGGTGTACCAAATCTGGGACCAGGCTCAACTCTTTGGCATCCATTCCGCAATAATTATCAACGCTTTCCAACGCCTTGAATTTCTCCACCAACCATTTATATTGGTCCTCCAATTGCTTGGGAAATTCTGGTTTTTCTTTTTCTACCTCCGCTACCTTGTCAAAGTCAAGGACTGTAGGATTTGCTCGATTTTTTTGGGTTTAGAACACGAACACGTCAGAAAATTCATCGATGTCGAAATACCATCCTGATTTTGGGGTTTGATGCCGGCAGACACCCTTTGTGGTGGGGTGTTTTCTGGGGTGAAGCCTGGAGGGTAAACAATGATCTCGCTATCATCCTCAGTATTGATTATGAGACTCTTCCCTTTTTTTGGCCTTCCAGCTAATAACCGGGTCAATTGGCTCATCATATCCTTTTGAGATTCCAGCTTTTGATCGTTCATATTTTGCTGAATCTTCGCCAATTGTTCTTGCATCTGCGCTTGCATCTGTTCCTGCATCTCCTTTTGCATTTGTTCCAACTTCTCCAGCCTTTGATCCATGGCTTTGGTTTTTTTGCACGTGTAGTATTAATGTTCCAGGGTAACTATAATATAATTTTAGATTAATTAAGGGTTTTTTTAAACTTAATGCACGTGATGCGATGAAATGCAAATGCATGAAATGAATGCAAAACTAAAAGGGCATCGATTCTGATCCAATTCCATTTAGAAACTTTCTTAGAAAACAAAATCCTTTACATAAAACAGATTATATATACAACTTTGCCCTAATGCTCAAAGTTTTAAATTTCTCAAGAAGGCAAGCCAGCTCACGACCCCGGTCTGACTCTAACTCATACTTCACGCTTAGCACATCAGCCTGAACCTCTAAAGTCTGTAAATGATTGGCCACTGATCGAATCTGTGCCACGGCTTCGCCCATGATATGATCTCTATCCCTGACTTGGTCCTGCGATCGACGAATCTGTTCCTTCCATTGCTCATTATTCGACTCAAGGAATTCAATTCGAAGCTCACAATTCTGTAACGTAGCCTTAAGTTCTTCTACCTTTCCCTTCAAATCCTCGACCCTGCTCAAGCTTGCCCTTAGTTTAGTATCAAGGTTACGACCACGACTCTAATGCAGTGCCCTTTCTAGCTCCGCTACACGAGCTGCTAGTATCTACTTCTCATCTTAGCCTTCGACCAAAATCTTCCTCAAGGCGTTTTCACGTGCTTGAGCATCGTGGAACCTCTTCTCCCCCTGATCAGCTCTAGCCTTTTCCTCTTGAACTTCTTGTTGCCACTGCTCCGAAGCCTTCCCTATTCTAGCTGCTCTCATCGACATGAGTAACTTCTTGTAATCGATTTTTAACCTGTCCAATTCTTCTTCGGCTTTCTTCTTTCCCTTTCTTAGCTTCTCGGCCTCAAGTTTCTGGACATCAGTATCCAACCTCAAATGCATCTTTTCTTCCTCCAATTGCTCTATCTTCTTCCCTAACTCTAAACTTCTCTTCTCGAAGTCTTGTTTGATAATTTCCAACTCGGAGGGGATTACTTGCAGGTATTCATTCTTCGACTGAACGCCTCCTAAACTCGGCTTAGGGACATTATCATTGATCCTTCTGTGCAACCACCCTTCGTATTCTGGGGTCGTCATCGAACCTACAGCCAATCTCTTCATCTAGCGTATCTGTTTCCAGGCATCAGTAATCTCCCGAACCCTCTTCTTATAGTGGTCCCCCTATACGAAAACTCACTCCGAGCTAACCCATGGTTATCGGTATGAACTGTCTTAATCTGTATTGCCTTAACACAAGCAAATGAGCATATCCAACGGCTCCCCAAATTTCGGGCAGAGGTACCCAATCAAAACTCCCACACCGATAGAGGATCTCGTTGGGAACTTGTAACACCCTTAGCCCGAGTCTGATCGTTGGTTTAGGCTATGAGGTAATACTGAGCTAAACATTTAATTTCATTCACATAATCTATCAACTAAAACAGAAATCGAGCTGAATACATACCGATTCTTGAGTTATATATATATGCCATTTTCACATGGCCAAAATATTTACAATTATAAAACATATCTATTACCGGCCTAACCTATACATGTCATATCAAGGTCAAAATATAATTGTACCAAAAAAGGTCTATAGTATGATGAATCGCTGACGATCCTCGAGATGGTGGCCAAAATCAACAATCTATAAAACAGAGAAATAAGAAACAGAGTAAGCTTTCGAGGCTTAGTAAGTTTTAAGCATTTCATACTATAAAAGCTTGTCATTTAAAACGAACATTGAATACAACAAAACTCGTATTCTAATTGTAATTCACTTAGTCGAATATACACAAGTACACTAGTTATAATTGCTATTGGCTGAATATGTATATATGTATACACAAGAAAATTTCTAGCACATATTTCACTATCTACATGGCTTATACGATTACTTTTAATCACATACTTTCGTATAATGACTTACATTGACCGAATAGGTCATTGTCTTGTCCTCAAATACCGAATTCATCCACACACACACATATATATATACACACACATATATATATATATATATATATATATATATATATATATATCGTTCTTTGATACTAATAACTCACTTTGAAATCAATTCACATATGAGCACATAACATGGACCTTAACATGTAAAATATATATTTTAATTACACAATGATAGTTACCACGGACATTCGATGTCGTAATCTTACTTAACTTACTGGCATCGGTCCTGTCAAGTCTTAGAACTCGGAACACATTACTAGCATAAGTCTCATGGTCTTTAACTGTGATATTTTTCCAAAGACGTAGCTGCGGACCTCAAGTCCGGATATATTTCCAGCATATAGCCTGCGGATCTCATGTCCGGATATATTTCCAGCATATAGCCTGCGGATCTCATGTCCGGATATATTTCAAATCTCATACATACTTAGTCTCATTTTAACACATCTCAGTCATCTTATCACTTTAGTAATCATATATTACATTCGGATATAAACTCAATATGCGCATCATCATTCACATTTCGGCTCAAGAGTTGTACCTCATATCACACATTCATTTCATCATTCAATCTTAAACTCAAAGTGACCATCAGACTATAAGTCATAAACATGCATTATTTATTATACAACTCTATTCAAGTACAAGCCAAAGATCGCAATTCATCTAATATACTCTTATAAAAGCATCATCAATTATATACTAAAGGAGACTACTCAAAACTTACCTCGGATGTTGTCAAACGATTTCAACGGCTATTCGGTTACTTTCTCCTTTCCCCCATCCAACTTTGGTCCTCTAAGCTCTTGAGCTAAATCAAACAAATTTACTTCTCAATCAAACACATACATATGACAACCATATACATTTCAAAAACCAATTAATTTGTATCATTTGTCCACTTTAAGTTTATCACCATTTCATTTTCAAATTTATGTACTTTGTAAGTCACATTCGAACACATTCGGCACTATGCATCTTTTCAAATATTTCTTTTAACATTAAACTCAACTTATAACCTTCTTCTAATTAAAAACATTCAACACCAACTAGTCATGCTTATTATATTCACAATTTAACTATATATATAATACATATATATATATATATATAACCGAATGTCTCTATGTCACAAGGTACTTACATAAGGCATATATATATATATATATACCTATGTGTGACTGGCACAATTTAATCGATTACTCATTTTATGCACAACCACGTATACACACACATATATAATTATAGCATGCCTTAATATCTTATATGCCACATTCGACCCTAACCACTCAAACTTAGCTTTCATATACAATTTCCATTTCATGATCAATTGTAACAAATTGCACATAGGTTTCAGTCTTGCCGAACAATGACCGAATATGCATATCAAATAAATAGCTTACTTAACACATAACTCACATAGCCAAAGTACATGTAACCCTAATGTCCAAATATGAATATCACCCAAAATTCTTATGACTTAACCTTTAACCCCTTTTTAGCTGAATATGAATTAAACATCTAGTTCACATACACAAACACAATCTCATAAGGCTTATCATATTTTCATGTACACATCAAATCTATATAGCCGAATATATATATACATATATATATAGCTCCTCAACCCGATATTTATTCCTATTCCCCTAACACAAATGGATCACTTAAACCAAATTTATATACATCTTTTAAATATTCATACAACCTTTATATTTCACATAATTTGTGCACACACACACCATTAATCTACTAATTAACTAAACACTTTAGAAATTTTCTTTAACTAAACATGTATTCGGCAATGACCACAAAAATTTAACAAACCTTAAAAACAAACCAGAACATTTTAAATTCATCTAATTACCCCCAATGATCGAATGAACATTTATATATAAAAACTCAAATACCACAAAATTTTCTTTCCAAAATGCATATATATACATACGGCAACTTCAATTCATACCTCCTAACAATGAATTCAACTTATTCATTTAAGCTACTTTAACATATAAATAACATCTTCCAAAAACTTATCAAATTAACACAAATTTATCAACTTGCCGAATGGCTATATGTTCAAGGATTCATGAATTTAAACCATGGGTTAACTATACTATGCACTTATCAATTTAATCTCATAATCAATCAAAATAAAAATCACAATTCATACCTTTAAATTAGGATAGCCATGGCCGAATGCCTTGGTTTCTTCTTCAATATTTTGTTTTTCAATTTCGGCAATGAAGAAAGAAAGATGAGCATCCCTTATTTTATTATCTTTACCTTATTTTACTAATTATTTTTATTTCAAAATAATGCCATTTCTTATTATAATACTTAAATAAACATATATTATCCAACAACCATCATTATGGCTGGCCACCATAAACAAAAAAATGGGTATTTGACATGCAAGTCCAACCTTTTTATGACATGCATTAATAGACCACTTTTAATTTTACCTATCACTTTTCACAATTGTCTCACATAAGTCCTATTTAATAATTTCACATACAAATGACAAAATTAAAGCATGAAACTTTCACACATGCATGTACACATACAATAAGCATAGAATATAACGGTTAATTATTTTTATGATTCGATTCTATGGTCCCGAAACCACTTTCTGACTAGGGTCAAATTAGGGCTGTCACAGAACCAACCAAAGAGCTTTCCACTTAACGTCTTCTTCCTAGAGATTTTGAAGGAGCGCGATCCAATTCTCCTCTGATATATCGTCTCTCCTGGGCGTGGCTATTATCTCCTTTAGTGGGGAATAACTTTCGGAGAAAACCCATTAAGAAACTTTATCCACCTTCCAGAAATGGCTATGGAACCATACTGACAATAACTATGCGCACCCTATAAATCTACTTTCTCCTGCCTTCCGATATGCACTCAAGGACCTAAATGTCTCAGCTAGAATCATTGGCATCGATGTGGCCCCTTTGTCAAGTC
Organism: Gossypium anomalum; assembly: GCA_025698475.1. Lineage (NCBI taxonomy): Eukaryota > Viridiplantae > Streptophyta > Magnoliopsida > Malvales > Malvaceae > Gossypium > Gossypium anomalum. The sequence continues at coordinate 68,715,961 of CM046964.1, forward strand.
GATCAAATAAATCGGCCACCGCTTCGTCTATATGCCTTAGAGCTTTTGGGAAAATTACCAAACCATAGATACTCAAGGCGAAGATGTCAACCTTCTTCTTCATATCTGGATGGGCTACGATCAGATCCCTCAAACTAACCCAAGAAATACATTTACCATTACCTTTTTGCTGAATTCGGGCTATAACCCACTGTTCACTCATCCCGGTGATACTCATTAATTTCTTTACAAAAGGCTGGGCATTAGCAGTTTTAAAATAAACTCTATCGATTTGAACCTTTGGACAACGAAGCAAAGTTGTATACTTCCATAGTAGGCACCAAGTCCACCCTCCCAAAAGTGAAACAACTATATGCGGGATTCCAAAACTGAGTTATGGCCTGGAACAAATTCTTATCTACCTTAATGTCGAGCAGGTAGGGTAGATCGCCAAACTTTTGATAAAACAGTTGCTTAGTCTCATCGCCCTAACTGGCCCATATATCCCTCAATTCCTGAAACTCATTCTGTGTCACACTAATCCAGGTGAAGTCCCACAACTCCGACGTATACCCCTCAGCTAGGCTGTCCCCTTTCTCAAGTTGCATCTTCTCTGTCCTTATACGGACAGCCGCATTATCTTATACTTTATCAAGGAATTCGCTCTCCATAGCAAGCTTTCTAACTTAGTACCTGAATAGGAATCGACACCTCCCTAAATATAGAATGATATGCAATTATGGCCACATCAAAACACAACGAGTTAGTACAGAATAATAAAATCCAAAGCAAATAGAAAATAGTCAAACACTTATTTGGGAAATCGCTAAAGTTCAATATAGCTCTACCTAGGGTGGACTCTTAAAGTTCACTATATGTGGCTTAGTTCTAATGTAACATCCCCTGCCCGTATCCGTCGCCAGAATAGAGTACGAGGCATTACCGAGAAGCACGAAACACTTACAGATAATTTAAATACATTTTCATAACAATTTGTTTCAATTTCCGACTATTTTATATTTAAGCTTTATTCACCAAAGTATTTGAAATATCACCTTTATGCAAATAGCACACATGAGGTATGTGATTCCATAATTATGAATGAACACATTTATCAAACATATTCTATGTTTATATATATATATATATATATATATCATAGTTTCATATTTCCATGTATCAATTATCATCACTTCCTCGTATTTCGGACAAATACGTGTAAGAATTCATAAATATGCAATTTACTAACTCTTCCCGCCAATCACGATTTAAATTATCAAATCACTTATTGAGCCCAATTTCAATATTCACTAAAATCTATTAAATACATTTTGATGTCCGTATTCATCAATAAATTCCATGTACAAATATCATCATCTCATATTTCCACATACATTTACTTTCCACATTTATGAATTCAAATAGCATATACAAGACATACTAATGTATTTCAAGTATGCTTTCATGATATTTCATTTCGAATTCAGATTATTTCATATTAGAAGTTTTCTCATTAACTCATTTGGAATACCAATTCATACGGATAATACACTCAAGGCGTAGAAATATATAATCACAAATGAACTCATTCATTAACCAAGTTTTATGCTCATGTCTCATCAACTCGTATACGCACCAAACTTTTTCAAATTAGTGAACATCTTACGGAATTGGTCTGCACTGGTATGCACTGAATTTCACTGATAATCACTGATGCCATAGCATAACTGTGGTCTTTTCACTAGAATGCCATAGTTCAGCTATGGTCTTACCTCTTCACTATCATTATGCCATGGTGAAACCATGGACTTATTTGTCAATTCATCACTTTTTACTAAAATGCCATAGCCCAGCTATGGTCGCCGAAGTTACCACTTTTCACTGATCAGGTAGTCGATGATCAGGTAGCCGAAGCTACCACTTTTTATTTGTCATTTATCCTTGATCAGATAAGTGTAGTCGAAGCTATCACTTATCACTTTCATTTGTCCTTGATCAGATAAGTGTAGCCAAAGCTATCACTTATCACTTTCACTTATCCTTGATCAGATAAGTGCAGCCGAAGCTATCACTTATCACTTGTTGCCATGGTCCAACCATGGTCTTTTCCTTCAATTCATCTTGTCACTGAACTGAAATGCTCAATTTGATCATTTGTTCAATTTTCATGCTTTTATATTATTCACGATTTTATCATCAATACATATGAAATAACACATCATGAAATTCATAAAATTAACAAATGATCACTAAAATTTAGCCATATAAACTCAGAAGTTTGATTTTTGTATTGTAACGATAATCATAATTTTATAATAAATATTCCAAATAAAACATTATATCATTTCTAATTCAACACTTATCGATTATAATCGGGCATGTGATCAATTTATACACGAGTCATTCATATATATATGTATATTTTTCCTCCTCCTCCTCTCCATCCACATCCTTAGTATAAATAACACACTTGTAAATAACATTATCCATAATTTTCACTATTTAATTATGTGAATATTCAAGCTATTCATCCGTGTCATAGTCACTAAATTATTTTTATCTTGAAATACAGAACTCCAAATTAAGATCCATAAATTTTCCCAGAAACTAGACTCATATGTCTTCTTACCATAAAAATTTCATAATTTTTGGTTGGGCCAATTAATACAGTTTATTCATTGAAGTCTCCCCTGTTCTTTTGTTTGACAGTTCCGACACTTCTTCACTAAAAATTAATTATCTTATCGTACAGGATTTGAATGATGTTCCCGTTTGTTTCTCTTGAAAATAGACTCATTCAGGATTCTAAAAATATAAATTTAAGCCCCTAATTATTTTTATCCAATTTTTTATGATTTTACAAATTTAGAACAAGGGAACCCGAAATCATTCTGACCTTGTCTCACAAAATTTATCATATCTCATGATTTACAATTCCATTACTTACATAATTTATTTTATAAGAAATTAGAATTTCATATTTTATTAATCCTATAATTCCATTTCTACAATTTTTGGTGATTTTTGAAAGTTAGACTACTGCTGCTGTCCAAAATAGTTTTAGTGCAAAATGTTGATTTCCATTTTGTCCCAAATTTCACAATTCATACAATTCAGTCCTTACTCAATTAACCCCTCAATTAAGATAATTTTCTCAATTAATAATTTTCCTAGACATTATAAGTTATTTCATAACTATTGAAATTTAGAAATTTCACATAAAACTCTAACTTCAAACTCTTTTACAATTAGGTCCCAAACATTCACTTTTTATTCAATTCTTTCAATAAAATCAGCAAATAAACAACTTAAAGCTCTAATTCCATGCCAAATATTCATATACTTCCAGCACATATTCATAGTAACTTCAATTTCTTTCATAGAATCAAAAACTAATGAATTCAACAAGTGGACCTAGTTGTAAAAGTCACAAAAACACAAAAATTTCAAGAAATAATCAAGAATTGAACTTACTTGAAGTAAAAATATGAAAAACGAGCTTAAGGGAACTCTTCCATGGCATTTTTACTGATGAGAATGCAGAAAAATAAAGAGCAATCTAGATAATTCCACTTTAGTCCTAGCTTTATTAAGTAAATTTTGTAATTTTCCAATTTTACCCTTAATTCTCCCTATTTTCTTGCTGATTTCATGCCCTTGCCATCCAGCCCAAATAAACCTTGGGTCTATTTGCCTTTTAAACCATCTTTCTTTTATCATTTAAGCTATTTAATCATTTCTCAGAATTTTGCATTTGATACAATTTAGTCCTTTTTGTTCAATTAGCTATCAGAACTTTAAAATTTCTTGACGAAACTTTAATACTAACTTATTAACACTCCATAAATATTTATAAAAATATTTATGGCTCGATTTAAAATTCTCGAGGTCTCAATACCTCTTTTTTATTCTAATTATTTTAATATTTATTTTTAGTACACTATTCACTATTTCAAAATTTTTCCTAACTTCACATTTAACTTATACTCACTAAATTAATAATATTTCCTACTCATTTGACGGGTTTAGTGATCTCGAATCATTCCGACACTACTGAAAATTAGGCTGTCACAAAAACGGTACTCGAACTAGCAAATTCCTCAACCCTCACCCATTATAGGCTCATACGGATCGAGTTCGGTTCAGGGGAATACATTTCCCTATGGCCATGCGGAGGTGAAAACCTCACGAAGACATAGGTACGGACGTATCCCGGAAGCAATCCACTAGCCCATGCGGAGCTGAAAACCTCACGAAGGCATAGTTTCTCACTCCCACTTAAAAGGTGCGACAATAACATTCATGCAAGATGATGCGAGAGGATATAAAAAGCTCAAAAAAAAAAAAAATGGAAACCATAAAACCCACAAAATGCAATGAAAGGCTTGTATGTTAAAACCAATTTTAAATTTCTGACAAAAGGGCAGGAAATAACCAAATTTACAGCTTGACTCTCTTATGTACCCAGCGGAGTCTCCAAGCTGTCGAAACCATTTCTATTTTGAAAAACGGGGATCGACTTTTAAACGACGTATGGAGTTGCCACCAATCCTTTTTGTTTAGGTGTGATCGGGTCACCCTATGGTCGATCATTTTAAAAAAGCATTTTGGTTTATTAAAACAATGTTATTGGTCTACGAAAAATTGGAAGACGGATTTGGGAGTCGGTTACTCGCGAGGAAGGATTAGCACCCTCTTAGCGCCCAAAATTGGTACCGTAATGATCAATTAACGTCCTAATGTTGAAAATTTGAAAATATTTTAAAATACAATCGTTCAAAAACGCTTGGATAACTTGAATTGGATGTCGAGATTCTCTCGTTCAGAAGGAATAAAATAGCATGTCCAGCACGATTGGATACAATATTTCAAACCCTCAATACAAGATCATTTCGTAATTTCCAAAGCTCATGCATTTGAAATTTCAAAAAGATATTTGGTTATTTGGCCAAACGGTAAATCGCAACCCAGCACGATTGGTCACGATTTATCGAATTTCCAAATACAAAATATTGCCTCATTTTAATTTAAGAAAACATGGATGAAATGGCGAAAGGATATTTCGTATCTTAGTCGGATGAAAAATCGAAACCTAGCACGATTGGGCACGATCTCTCAAACTCCCCAAACACGAATATTGCCTCGTTTTAGTTTAAGAAAACATAGATGAAATTTCAAAAGGATATTCCGTATTTTGGTCGAATGAAAAAATTGAAACCCAGCACGATTGGGCACGATCTCTCAAACTCCCCAAATACGAAATATTGCCTCGCTTTAATTCAAAAAGACATAACTGAAATTTCAAAAGGATATTCTGCACTTTAGTCGAATGAAAAATTGAAACCCAGCATGATTGGGCATGATCTCTCAAACTTCCAAGCACGAGATATTTCCTTATGTTGAGGGGGCTCAAGTTAACAATTTTAAAAACTGTGTCAAAATGTACTTGTTTGGTTTGTTTGAAAATAAAAGACGATCGACATTAGGAGAATATGAGAATCATAATCATGATGCATTAACAAGAAATACAAGCCTAATCACTTGCATGAAACAATAATAGGTAGTTATAATATGAAAACTAAAGATGACACATAATACATAAAACCATATGAAAACTAGAAACCAATATAGCACAAAACAATTTAAAAACTTATAAAAAAAAATACAAAGGAATAACCCATGCTGGAACTCGAAATAATTTATATGTACGAAAAAACTGATAATATATGAACGATTATTTAAAATATATAATTTGCAAGAAGAAATTCAAAATAAATAATATACAACATAATCTCAAAATTGATTTGACTACCGGTATATATATGAAAATGAAAAAATAAGGTAAAAATGTATATATAGATATACTAATATGTGAAAGTATTTAAAATAAATAAAATATACAACTTAAAAAGAAATCTTTCAAAGAAAACTGATCATACAATAATAAGTTTAAAAGAAAGTATGCATATATATATATATAATAAATCTTTAAGAAAATATTTACATAAAATAATATGAAAACAATAATATACATAGAACAAAACTAATTTTGATATATACTATATATATACATATAATATAAGAATAATTAAATTAAATATCACACATAACTTGAGAACAATATGACATAAAAGAATCTCTTTAAAATAATAACTCTATATTAAAAACAAATGCCAATAAACTACCAAGTTGAAATGAGGTAAAAAGGATTAGAATAACCTAGAATATATGTTTAAATAAAAAGGTTTTTTTTTTTAAAAAAGAAAAGAATGTTAGATAAATTTAAACCTAGAATTATTGAAATAAAACCTAATTGAAAGAAAAGAAAAATCAGAGGGATAATTAACAAATAAAACGGATAGCAAAATAAGGGTCAAATCACAATGCGCGCTAATGCGCGAGGACCAAAAGCGCAATTGATCCAAATCCCAAAACGCAGCGCCTAGGTACGGGCTAAATTGAAAGGGTGCGCAAGGTACAGGGAAATATTTTAAAAAAAGGTAAAATGCAATAGGGGCTAATTGAAAGCCGGCGCAAAGGGAAGGGACTAGACACGTAAATTCCCAATTTAATGAGCAAAGGCGCAGATCCGGGCCCTGGAGCGGGTTGACGCACGGATCCCCCTTCCCCTTAAACGACGCCGTTTTGTTTGCAGCAAAAAAATATCTTTTGGGCAAAATCCCCTTTTGCGTTTCAATTTTAAAAAAAGAATGCCCCCTATCCCTCTGCTAGGGTTTCGACCCTGCTTTGGGGAGCGACATAGGAGGGTCATCGGCTCCTCAACGCCTCCACTCCGATGCCAAACTACGGGGCAAATCCAGGTGAGCCTTTTTCTTCGATTTTTGTTTAAAACTAGGTTTAAAATCAATTTGCAAAAAGGGAAAAAATAGAAATAACTTGCTCGTGTATCTAATTTTTTTGTGTATATTCTCTGCTTTTGTGTACTTAAAATAAAAAAAAAGACATTTTACAAACGTTTTCGAAGGCTATTATAGCCTTTTTTACAACTGTTTCTTGCTTGTTTATAGGTGCGTGATCGAGCACGACTCCGACGTGGCATGGTAGAGCGGCGCACATTGCGGGGTGATGGAGTCCGGCGCGTGGAGGAGGCGTGTGGCCTGTTGGAACGGCACAAAAAAGGGTTGGGGTTGAGGTTTGTCTTGGGTTTAGGTCTGTTGGTTTTAGGGTTTCTATTTTTTTGTATCTTGGGCTTAAAAATTGGACTATTTTGGTCTCTTTTTTGTTTATTGTTTATGGGTGTTGGGCCGGGCAAATTTTGGGCCCTACAATAAGTACTAAGTTTTAAAATTTAAAAGAGTACAATAACTTTTGGATATTAAACCTTTTCTATTTTACCAATTAAGATAAAATACATTCTGTGAAAAAAATTAAGATAAAATACATGAATAAAATAGAAACTTCTAAAAGCTATTTAACGTAATTTAGGACGACATCATCAAACATCTTGGAATCTACATTGTTCCCAAACTTTCCACATCTGCCTTTTCGATTCCCTCCATAAAAATCTTCTCTTTCCCCCTCTTTTTTATTCAATTCAAAATTTTCTCATACTTCTTTAAATTCTTTAAGCTTCTCTGGTTTCCCTAGTCTAAAAAAGGGAAAAGAAAAGAAAAGAAAAGCACTTCGTTTTTCCTAGTTAAAATAGCGAAAGCTCTTACCCAGATCTAACATCTTCGTCATGTAGTTCACATAGTTTTCTAGATTGGCGGTATTGTAGTCGCTGACGATAATAAACTTAGGCCGATGTCGGCTTGTAATGCCTCCATAGAAGCAATCCAAGGATAAAAGTGGAAGAGAGTGGCAAAGATTGTTGTATTTGCAAGAGTTTGAAGTTGAAGAAGAAGCAAGGGAGATTCCATGTAAGCATGTGTTTCATTCGGGTTGTATTGAGAAGTGGTTGTTGAACCACTAAACTTTAAACATTGAACCCTTAGCCTTAAGCCCTAAACTTTTAACTATGAACCCTAAACCTTGAACTCTAAACCTTAAACCATATACCTTATACCATAAACCCTTAACTATAAGCCCTATGCCCTTGTTGTACTATATGTTGATAATGGCAGTAGGAATGATCACAAAACAATAAGAAAAAAAATAAAAACATACAAATTTTATGTGAAAAACCCATATTGAGAAAGACCATGGGTAGAGGAGGAAAAAATCACTAATGTTGAAAAAATAACAATACAAGAGGTTTGCGACTATCCGTAGTTTTTAAAGGGTTAAACAAGCCGTCCAATGGAAGTATAGTCCTATACAAATTCAACTTGTGGTGTAAGGTCCATACTACAAGGTTCGACCCTTAGACATTCACCCCCATAAATCCCAAATTTTGCCTCTCTATCTTATTTCTTGAACAAGTAACTTGCACCTCGAACTTTTCAGGTCAGACCAAAAGGGATTCGAGTCACACAATTCTAATAACCCTAAACCCTAAACTCAAAAATCAAAACTAGAAACATGAATACTTAAATCCAAGCCCATAAACCTTAAACCCAAAAGATAAAACATAAGACCCCAAACCCAAAACATTAAATCTAAAACCAAAAACTCAAAACATTAAACCATAAACCCTAACCCCAAACCTTAAATTAAACATCTAAAAATAAACTCGAAACTTGAAACTCAAAGCTTGAAACATGAAACACAAAACTCGAAACTCGAAGCCTAAAATCCTAAACCTTAAACACTAAACTCTAAATTGTAAACCATAAACTCAAAACACAAAATCCAGAACCCAGGACTTGAAATACAAAACCCTAAACCCTAAAACATTACACCCTACCCCAAACCCAAAACCTAAAATCCTGAACTCAAAACTCAAAACTCAAAACCATAAATCTAAAACCTTAAACCCTAAACCCAAAATCTAAAACCCAAAACTCAAATCGCAAACCCCAAATATGACACCTAAACTTTAAACTCTAAACCTTGACCCCTAAATCCTAAGCCATAACATCTAAACCATAAACCCAAGCCCCTAACCTCTAAACCTTGAACTTTGAACCCTAAACATGAACCCTAAATCATAAACCCAAACTCTTGAACAGTAACCCCTAAACTATAACCTCCAAACCTAAATCATGAACTCTAACCTTAAACCTAAAGTCTTGAGCCCCAAATTATGAACTCTAAACAATAATCCCTTAACTTTAAACCCTAAAACTTAAAATCTTAATTTTTCAATTAGTCAAAGGAGTCAAAAGACTAAAAAATCCTTTCCTACCACGTTGCCACTAAATTTGTCTGTATATATTATTTTAATTTTCAAATTTTAAACAATTATTTAGAATTTATAAAAATTTTATGCTAAGGTAATGTTTTAGAGAAAAAAAGAAATAAGCTTAAGTGGCAGGCTTCAATGTTTGACAAGTGATGCAATATTTATATGGCATGTGAAAATTTAACGTGTGAATTTTTTTATGAGTAGTCTCAATTAAATGTAATGTTTTGATATAAAAATTTAAAAAAAATTTCTATATGTCAAAATCATATACATATATATATTATAAAAAAAGATGGGGAAACAAAAATGGTAAGTTTCAGTTCTACATCAGTTGGCTATACGACACGCGTCACTAATAAAAGTTTGACATATCACCAATTAATTATTTAATCTAAAACCATTAACTATTTTCGATAATGTGAAATTAGGTTTGTTAATTGGAAGCTCATTTCCACATTTTGCATGAAAAGTTTTGAAAAGTCTTGAAAGCTCATTTTGACATTTTGTATGCAAAATTTTGAAAACTATTCTCCATAAGGGAAAATTAGATCCAGTTTTATGAATTTAATCGTAAACCTATATTCACATTTTATATTTTATGGAAAGTTTAGAAATCATATGTAATATTAGAAATATTCTTTTAAATCACTACATTTGTTCATGGGAAATCCCAAATTCATACGACGTTTTACATTCTCGGAATTTTAGAAAGTTATTTTCACTAAAGAAATTTATGTCAGTAAAAATATCACATAAATATATTTATTTTTATTTACTAGTCCAATGTCTACGTATCCATGCGATACGAGTCTCATGACCTAATTTCAGGCCTATAGATGTGATGAGTTTATACTACCTCAAGACTCAACAATCTGGTCAAAGGTCAAGTAAATCAAACCAAGTTTCAATCAAAGCCAGTATGTGAGGATGAATCTTTTAGAGGAAACGAGAAATGATACATGCACAGAATGAGTGAAATGTATCAAAGTCAATTCAGTCAAGCTGTCAATTTTCAAGTTGAAAAGATTAGTTAACTGGTGACAAATTTTTGGATGGGATCTAGACACTTCTAGATTAAGATGTCTATATAGCGTTCGAAGATCTATCTCTTATCTTCGAAACGCACTTTGAATCACTCGATTTCGAGTTCGATAATTTAGTTATGACCATTTTAGTGAAGACCACGCGAGTAGAATTTGTAGGTGAGATTTTTATGGAAATCAAAAGTTTCGAGCTTTTAATTCGAGTTTAAATCATATTGGATTCGGGTTATAGGCTTAATTTTTATTATATATGAGCCCAATATTGTATTTATAAGCTCTTATTATTTTATTATTATTACTATTTCAAATTTTTTATAATTATTATGTATTTTAAGTTATTTAGGAGTTTTATGTCAACAAGAAAATTTAGTTTAAAACTACTTATTGTTTAGATTAATTAGAATTCTAATATACTTAAGAGTTTTATTTAGATTTGTTTAGCTAGCCTATATAAAGGCCTTTGCATTGTACAAAATTCAATCAATTCATTATTATTTAACTTTTCTTTTGAGTTAATGAATTCTCTTTGAGTTTTTCTTTTTAAGAGATCTTTTGAGTTTTCTTTTGGAAGAATTTTAACAATCTCTTCAGCTTGTGGGGATCATCTTCAAAATTTTTCTTGCCAAATTTTCTTTCTTGAAGGGAAAATTAGATTCGTTTGAAGGGGGTTGTGGATTCTTCTTGTTTTCAAGGCTCATTAAGACTGCTATACGTCACGTTCCATCTTTTTCCATCTATCTTTTTTATTATCTGCTTTATTTTGTCAAAATCCTATTTTGTTCTTACTTAATTATTCAAATATTTGATTTATTTAATTGTTCTGTTTTCTATCCTAATTATCTATTTTAATTGCTTCCTTTAATTTTTAAATTCTTATATCTGATTTGAATTTGTTTACGTTTCAGATTGTGTTAAAATTCAAGTTTCATTCTAATCGTTTAGAATCTTAAATTAAATCCGCGACTTAGATAAACTTACAATCCTCTTTCTTTTCTCATTTGTATCACTATGATTTTAAACTTTTCCCTTTTTAAGTAACTCAATTAACTCGTAAGGTTCTCACACTTATCCCTTAGCTTTTAAAAAAAATTAATTTATTGTTTTTCTTACACTTATATTCAAATTGTATTCAAGTGTCGATCAATAAAGTGAACAAGTGTCCATAAAAGACCTCAATGGGGAATTTTCTTTACTTTGTATAGATATTGAAAGGACTGTTCTTTTAATTTTGAATTTTTTTTAATACAAGTTTGCAACAATTGGTTTCCACAATAGCGATTAGTTTAGTACAATTTTTGAAAAGTGCTTTTAAAAAATGTTGTAGAAAATTACTTTTGAAATGTTTGGTTTAAGATTTAAGTGTTTAGTATTGCTGTCAAAAAATACTTTTAAGAAATAAAATATCCATTTTAGACATGGTATTATAAAGTAACAAGTATGCATTTAAATAATATTCAAATTAGTTAATATTATGATATTTTAGTAACAATATAAAAAATAATTTATTATAACTTGTTAATATTTTAATATATGAAATATAAATTTTAAATATTTTTAAGCAACAAATATTAATTATTTATAAAACTTAATTAGACTATATAAACTATGTTTTAAATATTTAAATATAACCATTAAATATTTGTAATTAGATATTAAAACATTTGTATTATTTTTAAAAAAAATATATTTTTAATTTTTAATTAATGATTTTAACACATTTGTATTATTTTATTTTAAAATGTAATTTGAATATAAAATATTAGCATAACATAGAAAACATAAACCTAACAAATTAAAATATTACATGTATTTGAATTCTTTTTGATAAAAAGACCTAAAGGGTCAAACATAAATTTATTGAATCTTTCAAGACCAAGTCATGGATATCCATAGGATAATCCAATTTAAAAGTCAAATTACAATTTTTATCAATGGCATGTTTACAAAGATAATTTGCAATCCTATTGCAACTTCTATTGGCCTAACTCACTTTAGATGAACTAAAATTCTCCAGCTGCTTGCAAATTTCATCAGTGAGGTGGCCCAAAAAGGTGATGTATTGTCCTATTTTATTAATTCTATTAACCAAACTGACGCAATTAGTTTTAAATAGGACTCTAGGGAAGTTGAAGGCTCTAACAAATTTAAGACTTTCCTCAAAAGCGTTAAGTTTTGCCCAGCCAGCATGCATGTCCGAGTCTATGATGCCTCCCCCCAGAACGAACTTGTCCGAGTCACGGGCGATTAACCAATAACCAATCTTCTTCATCGACACAACAGCATCGAAATTAATTTTTAAAGTGCTATAAGGGGGTTTCGTCAAGTTCTTTTCAACAAAAGTCACTAGCAGCAAAGGCTTGTTCACCAGATTATGAATGCGAAAATCATGGAACAAGGTAACAGCTCTTTCCCAGACCACCCTTGCTTCTTCCTCTTTTCCTCTAAAAATAAAATTATTTCTATTATTCTAGCTGTTTCGAAGAGCAGTAATGAAGTCGGAGGTAGCTTTCAGATCCAAAACCCGCATGACGTCCTCAACCCAGTGAATGCATTGTGCGTAATCACCAACGAGAAGATTATTGTTGAGGCCACCTAAGGCAAGAATTTCACGAGCAGTAGGACAGTCTTTTAACGCATGGATAAGGGTTTTAGTACAAGCACAGCATCTAGGATACTCTTTCTTAAACTCCTGACGAATGGTAGAGATTTTCTAATAGGTTGGAAGGATGTCATGCCCCACTCTCAAGTAGAAGATGTGAATTTTGGGCAACTTTTTCAGCTTCCAAATAGTTCACCAGAAGAAGCAATGAGGGCCATAGCCAAAACCACTTGAATTGTTAATCCTATTCCAAAACCACTTCAATTGCTTGATTCATCATCATCATCATCATCATCATCATCACTTTCTCCATCATGCACATCTTCTAGATCAATAATATTCTCATAAGCCCTATTAATATTTTTGTATTCCATAAAAAATCTGCATCATATCGGCCGACATGTTTTCGAATAAAATTGTGTATCACCATTGTAGCAACAATGATCATCGTTTGCTTTTCAAAACTATAACTTGGCATATCCCTTACAATGATCCATTTTTTTTAAAACACCAAAAGTTTGTTCAATCACATTATGTAATAATGAATATGAATGATTGAATATCTCTTCTTTTACTAGATATAGGCCCACCTCTACAAAATTTAGGTAAATGATATTACGGTCTTCTATATGGTCCAAGATAAACTTTCATTTGAGGATATCTAGAATCAACAAGATAATATTTTCCTACATGTCATAATATGAAAAACAATTAATTTAAGAGTTGTTTATTTTTTTTAAAATTTTCAATTAAAGAACTTATAGCTTATTATTTTAAGAATAAGAAATAAAAGAAATATCTTATCATTTGGTGGGTGTGAAAATTTGTATTTTGGATCTCGAATTGCTTCAATAAATATCTAGTGTCATGCGCTGATCCTTCCCATCCAGCCATAACAAAGGTGAAACACATATTAAAATCACATACTGCCATAACATTCTGAGTTGAGGCAAATTTTCTTCCAATATAGGGAATTTGTTCATTTGGTGGAAGAATAACTAAAATATGAGCACTATCAATTGCACCTATGCAACCCTCTACAAATAATCATGTTAGTCCCATGCATATTTTTTATCGACAAGGAATATTAAAATATAATAATATAATTTTAAATTTTAACCTTAAAATACGGTATATATCTAGAATCATTACGTATTTGTTCAGGTATTGAGCTAAAAGAAATCATTGGGTGCAATTAGATCAATGTCCATCCTTGAAACTTTCTCGAGCACAATTGCAAAATATCGACTTATAGCTGCTCCAAACCTTTGAAATCTTTCTTGACATTGGAAAACTTTTGCACCGATACCCAAGATGTACAAAGAAATTCCCAACATTTCACGAGAATATATGTGTCTTGAAGTTTGCAAATCGTATCTTGTCTCCAAAACTTTCAACAAAATTGTGAATACAATTTTTGACATCCTAAAATTAATCATGAAATATGATTCATGACCATCAATGATCTTTCGGATCCATGCCTAACTTGATTGTTTTGAATCCATGCATGGTTGCTTCAATATATACATCTCATAATATAATTGCAGAGAAGAAGATGTAACAACAAATAACATGTTAAAACATTCCATGCGTTGTAAAATCCCTTTCTTTCCCTTTCATCATCACTTTCATCACCACTGGAATTGTCAACCACACTTATCACCTGTGAACAAATTTTATACATAAAATAAAACATAAACAACTATTGGTAAAACTAGATTACACATAAATAAGTAGAACATAAATTCAATATCCAAAACCCAAACATAAACAACTATTGATAAAAATAATTTAACATTGTTGTTTAATCACATAGTAGATATCTTTAGACCCTAGAAGACTAGAAAATTTTCAACTCTCCTCCATTTTCATCTTAAGTCACAAAGCTCTAATCTTAGGATTAATTGATAAAAACATAATTCGTTTGTCTTTATTGAGTAATAATTTCAGTGAGAAAAATTTCAGTGAGAAAAAGTATAGGGGACTAGCTTCTGGAACTTCCTCCGACATTCTATCAAGCACTTTGATTCCTTGTGGAATACCATATGGATCCATAGCAAGAGTCAAACTACATGTGGTTTGACTCATATTGTTAGCTGTATTGCCTAATTTTTAAATTTGGCTAGACAATTTGGTCAGACAATCTGGCAACCCCTCCAATTTGCTTTGAGGATTTCTTCTTTCTAATTTTAAAATGTGAAGTAGATATCTCAAGTGTTTTTCTTTTTTGACTGTTTCCATCAATGTGAACATTATTTAAAAAGTGAACATCATTTCTCGCATTTTCTTCCTCATTCTCTTTAGGTATGTCATTGTTAACATCCTAAAAAAATTCATTATGGAGTGTACCAGAAGAAAGTACCCATGCTTTATCACCAGTTGCAACTACCCCTATGAACATTTGGTCCAACTTCCCTTCGAATTCAGGATCAATGCTCAATGTTCTAAATTTTTGAGCTTTAGGCACAACCTACATATAAATTGGTAGTTTAATAAGAAATTATCAATAACCTCATAAATAAGAAAAACAAAAAATGTTAAGAATTATTAATGTACCTTTAGCCTACTCTCCCACCAATCATCTGATGCATCAACGGTTCTTTTTATAGGATTCCACCTTAGACCAGTATCTCCGCCTTTAAGTTTCTTCCAAGCCTTCCATTCTCTTATCAAGGCATCCCACATATTTTTAAGTTGTCTTTGTGAATAAGGCTTGCTTGTTTCTTTCTCAAAGTTGGCCATTATTTTTAGCCATCTATCTTTTATGAAATGAGTACCAGGTCTATTGCTTTTCAATATCTCTTTAATACGCGCATCACAAAATATTTTTGTCAATCTCTTATTCCACATTGCTTTGACATTTTTACCACTAAGTTCAACCACTAAAGTACTCATTTATTATGTATATGAACATATTCATTTCAGCCAGTAAACAAAACAAGAAAATCATAAATAGAGACCAAAGCTATTTACCTCTCAATGAGAAACTAGAAAAGAAAAAAAAGCATACATTGAAGGAAAAATGATCAAAAGATGTATCTTTGAAGAATAAAGGCAAGTTCTCTTCCACTGCTAATTCAGAAATCAAATTCTATTCAAAGAAAATGCTGATACTTTTGTTGTATTTCAATTTTCCATAAAATCAAATCCAACTTAGGGTGACATTATACAAACATGACTCCACAAAAGAATATTTAACATGGCCTTGAAAATGTAGGAAATTTGTATATAAATCTGCATCACAAAAATTGAGTCCAAGTTTTATACTGTAAGAAATACATAACATAATAGATACCAAAATCAAGCAGAGGCTCTATCACAATATGAAAACCTTACACTTAAGCCAAATGTATTGAACATATTGCATAGATAAACATAGGCAAAAAAGTCAAGATATTTTGAATTTAACATGTAATTTAACCTCGACATTCATAATATATGGTGTGAACAACTTTTTAACATTCCAAACAATATCTTCAATTATTGTTGCCATTATACAAAATTGTGTAGTGATTGTTTTCGTAGAGAATATGATATGCATGATTGCCTCCGGACATACCAATATCTAGAGTAGAAAACCTCCACAAAATATATGAAAAGGCAGTATCTACAAGTATATGAGCCAGGTTGTAATATAGTTACAAAGGAGTAGATAAGTACTCCGAGGATTGTACCTAAGGAAGGCAAGTACTAAATTAATGTTAACCTAAATGCAAATAAATGTAATTAGTAGTTTAAATAAATTATAGTACGATGAAACATAAAGAAGAATTTTTGGATTTTTATAAATGAAGAAATAAAATATGCATAAATAAAGTAGACTTTGAAAAACTTAGTTTATAAACTTAATCAAATCTAGACATGGGTGACTAACTTGCTTTGGTGATTATAACTAATTCCTATTTCAGGTTTCTATTCAATCAACTAGTCGTTACCCTATCAAAATCTCTTGATCTTCTACTAAACTAACGAGGCAGTAAGAACTATTTATCTCTCGACCTCACATTCAAGACATGTTCAGGGATAAGGTGTTCATGGATAGGCCAAACCACTTTTGGGTTAATTCCCAACTAAATGTCTTCCTAGGGTCGTCAAGCCTAGGGTTTAAGTTATTATTTTCTCAAACAACTGATTTGCTAAGAAAACCCTACATAACGATTAGTTAATCACACCTCCACTCGCTAATCCCCCAAAAGAGGATTAATTCATTATGGAATCTATAAACATCATAAACTTGACAATAAAGATAAACATAAATAATAAATGAAGATTAGACAATAAAGAATCTTGTTTGTATTTGATTGATGAAGTGGAATAATATGATTGTGTTTACAAAGCAAGTTCTCCGAAGAACGAGAATAGAACAAAACTAAAAAGAAATCTTGTAACACCCTAAAACTCAGCCTAGAAGTTATGACCAGATACTGAGGAATTACATCAACCTGTTTAAAGCTTCTGCTCAAATCAAACTCAATGCATGTTTTGAAAACATAAAATTTTGGCAAAACTCCCATAGATGGATAGAAAAACTGATATTCGAAAACACTTATTTAAAACCCAAATTCACATACAAAATCATGTGTTTTGAAAGCATTAATGTTGGCAGATCATTTCCATATTAAAACTATCATTCGTTACAACCCATATATTTTATTTTCAGTAAAATACTTAAATGTTTACTCAATCTTACAACGGAAAATTTTCAAAGTTTGTTTTAGTTTTGAAAACTGAAATCTAACTTGTTAGCTTGTGTGATTTACAGTTTAATGCTCAAAAATATTAAATGCCGATGAATAAAATAGAAACCAAAACTAGGCCCAAAAATTGATTCCAGTCCAAAAATAATTAAAACATAAACCCACAAATATTTTCTCTGATAACCAATTTGAGCTCCCGTACGTCATCCGGTTCTAAGTCAAAAGTTGACCTGAAATGTATTAGACACACAAATGAGCTGGAAGCCCAGTGTGTGTCTCAATCCACAAGCATAATTTTTATTTAACAAGCACATACATAAATGTGATCGCAAAATTTTACTTTTAAGTACAAATAACATATCAGAATGTCGTATTGCCAAAAACATATATATATATATTTCAGATCATAATATCATATAACCGGAACATATTTCGATTCGGAATATCTTAATTTCATACACATATATATCATACCAGAATGTCATGTTTTCAGAAGCACATATGTTATACCAAACTAGAACAAATGCAGACACAAATCCTACCCCATCTGCTACACACCAACTCTGTCCAACCAATCACACCAATTAGGACTTCAATAGCCCATCCATCCAATCACACTGGGTTATGGTGGTATGCCACTCATAATAGTGTAGCTAAGCTGCGAAACATATATTGCGGTTTAACTGTAAAAAATACAGTAATATTGTCAGAAAACACTTCTTCCAACAAATCATAACCCATCCCAATACATACGCAAAATCACGTTAAAATACATACATATCACATAGATTGTACGCACGCATACATATACAAATATTATATAGAACGTAACTTGCACATAACTTATACAAATCATAGCATATCCTATTACATGGTCAAATCAGATAGCTTATCATAACATATAACATAATATGTATAACACACACGGTTTACAAAATAGTCATGCTTTGCTCGCGTACCTACTTATAGTAGAGTATATTGCATTATTATACTTATCAAAACTTATCTAACATACTTCCTACACTTAACCATGTTTGTTTTACTGAAATTGATGCATTTTTAGGCCTGCATAATGCCTCCAAACCCAAATTCCAAGTCTCTTAGTCGACCCTTAATTGGGCCTCAAAATTGGCCTAAAAGGTCTACACGCCTGTGTGGCCCACACTGCCCAAAAAGCCAACTTGTGTGGTCCACACGATCTACCCACATGGTTTGCATGGTTTCACATGACCGTGTGCCCCACACGGCCTGCATGATTTCACACAACCATGTGCTTCACATGGCAAAGCCACACGGGCTGTAAAAATACACATGGTTCTGTACCCCACATAGGCTACAAAATCACACATGGCCTACCACACGACCATGTGTCACTAGGCAGTTTCAAAAAATAGCCCTGTTTGGCAGATTTTTCTGAATTTTCGATGAGTTTTTCTAGTTAGATCACACACCTGATGATAATTCTGGTAACCCACTCAAAAAGTGCACCTGAATCCCTTGCAAATAACAATAGCCCCAAACCATACTTAACCTGTTGACAAATTCTCCCTTCCACAACAGTTACCTAGAATTGAATAGCGAATTGAAAAAGAATTGACAGCACAAATAGACAGAAAATCGTAAAGGAAACAAAAACGAATAGAAGGGTGACAATAAAGAACAGGGGTGATTAGTAAGAATGTGAGAAAAATATAAAAGAAAATAATAAGGAAAAATTGAAAAAGATAAAAAATGAAAAACATGAAAAACCATGGAGAAAGTGGACCGCAAAATTGTGGGAGAGATTTTAAGGGTTACTCACCCATTTTCTTTAAAAAAACACCCATTAAATCCATTTATTAACCAATTCAGATTTTCCCTAGAGTTTTAAAATAATTATCAAAAAGAAAATTCTCATTTGTATGCAGAATGATTCAAATGCAGGACCAAAGGGTAAGCTGACACCTTACCACTGAACCAGCAAGCTCGTTCTATCACAACTTGCACAGAAATAAGATTTAAGCCAAAAGACTAGAGATATGAATTGAGCTAAAAAAAATTGACAAAATTTCAAGGGATGAGCTCTAACCCAGAACCTTACACACACCACCCCAACACTCAACCACTGAACTGAATTAAATTATTTGTCATAATTTTCACAATCAAAACTAAAAATTAAGACGTGACCACTCTTGGTTCCACTAACCCAATTTCTTCTAACCCAGTTTTTGGGATGTGACAGCTCTCCTTCCTTAAAAGAATTTCTTCCTTATAATTCTCGCTGCCACACCTATCACTTAACCACTAAATCTAAAATTCCTCGTTCCAAACTGATCACCATGTTAACGCTGCGCAACTCTTTTTTTTTAAACACAAACCCAGACAATTCACCACTAACGACACGATCCTAAAGCCTTAGAAACTCTAATAATGATCAATCACTTAATCAATGTTGGGTACGGTTCCAGATGTAACTGTATTGCTGCCATATGTGTCTCGATCCCCACAATGTCTAGTTGCACACACCAGAATCTGATTCCCTCTTCGAGTTGACATTTGCATTCGACTAAGGGAATGTCATGAACAGTCCCTAACTCAGTGCTTAACTGATCTGTATCTAAAACACACTCCCATTTTTCCTCTGATACTCGTTCGGATGGCGCCTATAATACCCCAAAAATTTTTACAATAAAATATTATCTGTGATATAGTAAAATAAGGAAATAAAGTGACAAAAAGGGAAATTTTGAGTTATGTCAATATTGAGAAGTATATTATGATATATTAATTCAAGAAAGGACTAAATTGTAAAAGTAAAAAAAAATTTGTTGCACAAGAGTAAATACTCAAAATTTGAGGGGTTAAAGTGTAAATATGAAAAAGTTAAAGGACCAATAGTGTAAATATTTTAAGGGTGGAATATCTAGAAACTAAGGAAAATGGATGAATTAGGACCAAATTTAATAGATGAAGAACTATGAGGGACTAAATTGTAATTTTACCAAATTAAATGATGACTCAATGATGGAATTTTAAAAGATAATAAAGGGAAAAATGGTCAATTGGAAAAGAGAGAAATCTAGAAAGTAATAATGATGCTACAGATATTTTGATATTTTATAATTATTTAATTAGATAAATATTATTTTATTAATATTTTAATAAGATATTCTATTATTATTTTATTAGTATATAAAGAAAGAAAGATGAGGAATTCTCATCCATCTTTCCCATGCAAAACCAACGTGAGAGGAAGAAGAAGAAAAGAAGTTTTCATTTCTTTACAATTTGGTCCTTCTACCAAAAATTCACCATTTTCACCCAAAAATCAAAAGAATTTCCATAGCTACCAAGAGAGAAAAATGTTAAGGAGACTATGAAAAGTTAGAATATCAAGTTGGATTCAAGAAATGGAAGCTGAAGGAGAGAGAAAATCAAGATGAAGATTGAAATCAATAGAACAAGGTAAGAACATCATGATTTCAATATATTTTTAAGTTTGATATTATTGAAAAAGCATGGGATTAATGTTAATGTAGAGTTTCCTTACATATGGAAATATTTTCTTGATATGTTAGTGAAGAGAAAACAAGAGAAAGTGATGATAAATAGTGTAGAGAAAGAAAATAAGGGTATTATAAACATGGTAAATAATATCTTGCACTAAAATAGTTTTAGACAGCAGCAGTAGTTTAACTTTGAAAAATCACCAAAAATTGTATAAATCTAATTATAGGATGAATAAAATATTAAATTAAATATTATTGAGTCTAGTTTTTTATAGTATAAATTATGTAAGCAATGGAATTGTAAATCATGAGATATAATAAATTTTGTGAGACAAGGGCATAATGATTTTGGGTTCCCTTGTTCTGACTTTGGAAAATCATCAAAAATTGGAGAAAAATAATTATGGGGTTAAATTTATATTTTTAGAATCCTTAATGAGATATTTTCAATATAAATAAATAGAAACATCATTCGAATTCCTTACGAGGAGATAATTGATTTTTAGTAAAGAAGGGTCAGAACTATTAGACAGTAGAATAGGGGTAACTTTAAAGAATAAAATGTAATTATTGGATAAACAAAAAATTCTGAAAATTTTATGGTAATAATATATATGAGTCTAGTTTCAGGTAAAATTAGTTGATCTTAATTTGGAGTTCTATAGCTCTAGATATAAATAATTTAGTGACTATGACACAAATGGACAGCTTGAATATTCATAAAAGTAAATAATAAAAATTATAGATAATGTTACTTACAAGTGTGTTATATACATTAAGGATGTGGAATGGAGAGGAGGAGGAGGAATATATATATATATATATATATATATATATATATATATATATATATGAATATTCAAACTAGCATGGCTAATTTTCATGTTTTAGGCTTAAGGACTAAATTGAAAAAAAGTAAAACTTTAGGGTGCAATTTTGTAAAAATATAAAAATGACCAAATTGAAGGGAATGAGCTGTTTTATTATCTAAATTAATAAATTGAATGAATTTTTCAATTTAAGATCGGGTAAAAATTGGGAAAATGGTAAATTACCAAAATGCCCCTGAATCTTGATATTTCTGTAATTTCGCCAAGTAAGTTCGTATAACTTGAATTATTTTCTTAAATACTTGAAATGTGTTTTATTGATGTGAATATGATTTAAATATCCCTTCTATGAAAATTGATGAAACATTGATATATTTAATAAAAAGGGGAAGAAATCCCGGTTGAATGAAAAGGAATTGACGGTAAAAAGAATCTAGCCCGGACGGGTGATCCTATCCTGATATAGCCCTCCCGAAGAATACGTGTAAAATGGATTCAGCCCAGACGGGTAATCTGAACTAGGGTTTGAATTTAGCCTGGACTGGTAATTCAGATCCAAGCTCATTAGATTAATTGTCGTTGCAGGGGATTTAGCCTGGACTGGTAATCCCGCTGTAAGGATGAGGTTCGCGGAAGTGTGCTTTCTGAAATAAAATGTGTAAGACCATCATTGAAAGATACCATGGCAACATGATATGAAATGTGTAAGACCATGGTTGAAAGATACCATGGCAACATGACGGGAAATGAATAAGACCGTGGTTGAAAGATACCATGGCAACGTGACATGAAATGAACAAGATCATGGTTGAAAGATACCATGGCAACATGACAGAAAATGAGTAAGATCATAGTTGAAAAACACTATGGCATCATGTCAAAGATAAATAAGACCGTGGATGGGAGACGCTATGACATCTATTGAACAATTGATTTTCAGGTAATATGTATCAAATGACGAATGGTTATATGAAATGGTTGTGTGAAATGTTTACAAGAACTAGTCATATGGAAATATATGTACAAAATAGTTGTATGAAATAATGATGAAGATAGATAAACGAAATAAGTATAAGCACATGGAATATAATTTATGTTAAGTTTGATATAAACTATTACCAGAATAAATATACATAAAATATATGGAAATGATGGAGCATGAAATATTGATATAATGAAATGAATGATATATATTTATGAAGAAACGGTAAGAGAATGATATGTTTCATGACAAGTACATATATGATTATCTTTGATATGTTGATACAAGGAAATTATGTAAGTAAAGACAATTATTAAACTTAAGTGTGACATGTCGAGAAAATAAGTATATCAATGTTGAATTTATATGAAATATGTACTAGTGTACTAACAATGTTGCTGTTTGATGCTTATACAAGTGCCAAGCTGTTGATTGAATGGTAATATATTTATTTATATGATGCATTGAATCGGTAAGTATTTAATTGAATTTTTTTAGGTGATCTGCAAATTCTAGTAATGATCTGAAACCCTGTTTTGATGGCGGATAAGGGTTAAGGGTGTTATAGCACCTATCACAGGAAACACAAATCAAAACCTAGCATATGTTCACAATCGCCTCAAACCACTGAGGCCTAACTATTCTGGCTCGTTCCGTAAATTGAAGATTAAGTCCTCAGGACCAGAACTATTCTTATATTGTAATTCATCATTTCTTTTTCCTCACTTTCAAATTGATTAAACAATTAATCTCTTTCGCTAACTCAACCTCATCTGACTGAAGTCGCTCAGTCATAGTCTCTTAACTCACAGATACATATTGAACACTAATCAACTCCTTTTGTAGATTTCTAAACATATCTTAGGACACAACATTGTCTCCAGCTTATTAATGACTGCCCTCAGAAATGGATGTCTCAACATTATTGCTAATTTCCAAGGCATGCTACCCGGAAAAGAGAACTCTGTGTCTCCACTTGACAATGTCCACCACATCCTCGCACACCGTGTCCATAGGTACCACATAAACTCATTTTACTTATCTTCAGTTCAGAAGTCTAAAGTTTAACTTAGGTTATAAAAATCCTCAGTCTTATGTTTAGCAACAATGCTTAGTTATCTTAAAGCAAAGAATGTTTTATTCGATAATCTCTAAAGTTCATCACACTAACTAAAGTACAGATAACTAGAGTATAAGTAACTTACTTGGATTGACGCCAGAGTCTCGGATTCACATTGTCAAAACTTTAGTAAATTTTGGTGCAAATTCACCCACATCAGACTTCCAAATTTTTTTTTAAAAATCAGAAATTTAAAAAACACATTATGAATAAAATTTTAAACCCAAAACCACAGCCTGAGTTTTGTAACCTAGCTCTAATACCACTAAATGTAACACCCCAACACTCAACCACTGAAACAAATTGAATTATTTGTCATAGTTTTGACAATCAAAACTAAAAATTTAAACGTGACCACTTTTGGTTTCACTAACCCACTTTCGTATAACCTGATTTTTGAGATGTGACAAATCTAAACCAAGCAGAACTAAATTACAGGGAAAATTTGAGAATATGAAATGTTGTCCCCCAATGAGTGTTTTAAGAGCCTATTTATAGAGTTAGGGTTTTCATCATTTTCAACCCTAGGTCAACTGACGCTCTCATGTTTAACTTTTGATTGTGCAAACCAAAATGCCCCTAGCTAGTAAGCGCTTCCTGTAGAGGACTGATGTAGCAACACCCTAGTACTTGTGTCGCGACATCAAAGGTAGTATACTTAGATTTAGGGTGGCTTCAAGGGTGTGTCGCGACACTAAAAGCAGTATCAGAATTCTCACATTTTGCTCCTTATGTTGTGACATCAAACTTCCTGTGAGCAACACAACGAGCAATTATTGAGTTTTATGCCCTTGGATGGTCTCCTGCACACTCACTAAGTACATTAGCTCACCTTCAGGCCTTGTTTGGCCCTAAAGGTCAATAAAAGATTCAAATTACACTTTTTATTGAATTCAAACTAAACTACGAAAACATAATTTGAACATAATGAAAATACTTGTATTCAAGCTTCCAAAGTGCGAAAACTAGTTTAATCTGCTACGCCAAATTACAACAGATCAATGCATTAAGCACTGTCGTTTAAGAAATATGGAGATGGATTTATTTCATAATTCTAAAATCTGATCCAGCTCTGTATAATAAAAACTCAAGCTCACTAGATTTGATCAAGTCAATTATTCAAATATACCCAAGTTTAGTTTTAGTTAATAAGTGAGTTAAGAAATTAAAAGGCATGGATCTAATTATGTGCTATCATGACGTGAGTTGAATTAGCTCTTGACTTAAACCAATTCATCCTAAATACTAGTATATGATAAATGGAATTAGATAAATAGAATTAATAACCAAAAAAAACAAAGTGAGTAGGAGGAATGCCTTAAACATCATGCTTACATATGTTACCCAAACAAAACAAACAGGACTAGGTCACATCTTGGTTAAAAAAGAAACCAAATACAACAACAATGATAGAACTGATAATAATTTAAAATAATTTAAAATAGATGAGAAGAACAAACTAAGAGGAACAAATATTTTGAAATGAGTCTTTATTCAAACTGTTATGAAGGGGATAAATTAATGCAATAAATATCATCACCTATTTCCTACTAAAATTCTATCCAAGCACACTAATGCCACCATTGTAGATATTTCCCTAAAAAATAGAGGATTGAAAAAACATTGACACTACCAATAATCAAATACCAAATGAATAACTTAACTATTAACAATTAGCATCTTAGGATGCAAGTTTAATTCCAGATACCTTTGTTCATTGCATGAAGGGGAATAGTGGTTATTTATTGCCACACCAAGAGAGCAATGCTGACCCCATGAAAAAGTCTATTCAAATCTAGAGATTTTAAAGCCAACGAATTCAAAATTGGCACTTTGGAGAAAATTAACCTCAAATGGGGGAAAATGAGAAAGTTAAATGGGGAGTTAAAATGAGAAGATGGGATTAGAGGAGTAAAAAGAGAGAGAGCAGCAAAAACCCTTGGAGAAAATGAAAGAGAAGGGAGAACCAGAGAAAAAAAGAAAGGAAAGTATCGTGTTTTTGGAGGGATGAAAATGTAATTAAGCACTCAAAAGTGTCTTTGGGATAAGAAAAGCTAAAATTTTTTGCTTTTCCATTTGGCCAAAAATGTTTTTGAAAAGCCAAAAATCTTAGACAAAAGTTACTTGTTTAGCAACACTTTTCTCTCAAAAGTGCTTCTCCACAACAATGCTAAACAAGACCTCATTCTTCCTCTCTCTGTCATGTTTCTTTTCCTTGTTTTGTGCTTTTGGTGCGCTTATTTACAAAATAAATAATATGGAAACTCTCCAAAATTTTTCTTCTCTATCACGTTTCTTTTCCTTGTTCTCTCATCTCTTTTTCACTTTTTCAGAACGAGTTGATACTTTTTTAGAAGGAGAGGTAGTAGGGGATGCCTCAATATCATTTTTGTAAGACTCCATAGATATTTCAAAATGTCACGTACCGAAAAGTAAGCTAGGATAAGTAAATCAGAGGTTAGTGAACTGGAAACTGTAATTAGATTATATAATTAAATAATTAAAAATTAATTAAATAAAATATTAGAATAATTAGAATTAATAATTTTAAGTTAAGAAAGTAAAATTAGGTGTCTGAGAACTAATTTGGTTAAAACGAATTTTAAAAATGAGGTTTTATTTGAAAATAATTTTGAAATTGGTTTTAATTGAAAAGCAAGGACCGATTTGAAAAAAAGAAGAAGCTGGAGGTGGTTAATGAACCAATTTTTAAAAATGGGTTGCCTATTTATTAACCCCCACGTCTCCTTCCCCTCCATTATTCATCTTCTTCAAAAATTTGCCAAACACCAAATCAAAGCTTTTCTCCCAAAATTAGTTCATCATTTTTTATTCCTAAGCTCTTTAAACACAAAATCTCTTTTCAATTTTGAAGAGCACATGTTTTCATCCTTAAAATCCTTAAGAGATCTTCACACGTTTTAGCTTGAATTAGCTCCATAGCTCGTTGATTTTACAAAATTGAGATGAAATTCTAACTTTTTATGATTAAACTAAGCGAGTTGTCGTTTCAATTCGAGATTTAAATGATTTAATCAAGATATCAATATATCACTTGATTTTAAGTTTATTTTTGGCTTGAAAATGGTAGATCTCGTATTTCTTGGCTAAGCTTTGGTTTTGAAGTGATTTATAACTCATTTTGATCTAATTAAAAGGTATTTGATCTTAATTTAACAAATCCTTAATGAATTTAAGCAAATTGAATGTTTCCCCTTTTTAAAAGATTATATAAGCTTGATTTTTATTGGGTAAAATTGATGATTTAGATTTTTAATTAGATGATATTTAGGATGTATGAAGTTGAAATCTAAGCTTAAAAGTGAGATTTGAATGGTTTAACACCAATTCATTTGGGAGCCTCTACAACCATGGAAAAAGGTAAATAAAAGCTTACTTGAGCATGGTAGTTGAAGCAATAGTTGCTAAGGTGAGTGGTTTGATATACTACATTTAGACTATAGTACACAGGCTAAGGTAACATATGCGAATCCTCTACTTAATTAATATGCAAACATTAACTTCTTCCTTGTGCAAATGCTTATAATTTTGGTTGAATTGTTGAGTATATACACTGTGCGATTTTAATGGTGAAAAAAATGCATGAACTTATGTTATATATGCATGGGCTTTATTTTATATATAGTATATATTAATGAGTTTTGATAATATACATATATATATAAGCATGTGGGGTTGTATATATATTATATGCATGAGTTTTATTATATAATATATATGTTTATAGGTTGTGTTCTATCTAGTATATATAAATGTACATGGAGCTTTTAATGTATGCTAAAATTTGGCATGACATAGGTCACTAAATAGATATGTATATATGTGTAATATATATTCATATATTTTTATGTAATACTTGCGAACGGATATAAAAATAAATATTATAATATGGATTTTATTGATAATGCACATTTATGCATGCACGAACCCGTAAATGAATTATAAGTTTTACAATATTGCGAGCTTTGATTAGTGCAAAATTATATTATCATGAAATGCTAAGTGCAAGCTCAACTGTAGTGCGAGCCAATTATATTTGTGTAATGTGTTATATTGTGAACCATGTTAACTTGGTGAATTATATTATTATGGCAAATTATGTTAATTTGGTGATCTATATTAATATGGCGAGCTGTATTAATTTGTCAAACTGTGTATTGTGAGATTTTGAATTGTATTGCATGTAAGCTAAGCTATAGCGTGCCCTATGCTAAATAAAATATGCGAACAATGATTTATGTGAGCTATGTCATGAATGATATGTGAACTGTGATTATGAGTGCAATATATGTTGCATGGAAGTGATATTATTTGGGAACCATGCTCTATTATAAATTGTGAATTGCGAACTGTGTTATAATGTGTGAGCTCTGCTTAATTGCGAGCCCTATTATACTGAGTATTATGAATATGTTAAAGTGATATTTTGGCATTGTGACCTTATGGAATCTTTGGATATAGTTGGCATGCCATATGATTGTGAGTACTCACCCTTTTTATTGTGATGGGCATTATAGCCCAGAGATGCGTTGGAGAGATAAAGGAATGTCGAGCATAGATCTATTCACCATAGATAGCGTGGTGTGTTTGTAGAGTGTGAGCATACGTGCTACACTTACACTGAGAGAGCGTACGACTTTATAAGTCATGTGGTGTGTTGTGGAGATCCGTTTATCCAATGTGTGGTGATAGAGTTCACTTATAGGTGGTGGTAGAGTTCACTTATAGGTTGTGGTAGAGTCCCCTGTATGTTTCATAATCACAAAAATGCCAATTTATCATTATTTGAGATATATGAGTTGTGATGGATCATGAACTATTATTTTGCATGAATTGTTATTTGGTATGAACTGATATTTCATATGAACTATTATTTTGCATGAGTTGTCATTTGGTAAGAACTATTATTTCATATGAATAGATGTTTGGTGCGAATTGATAATTTATGTGATCTACCCATTTTATGTGCACTGCTTGTTGTATGAGAAATGTTGTGTCGTGTGAGTTATTATTTTGTGTAGACTATAATAATATGTGAATCGTTATTGTTTGTCACTGTTTAACCAACTGATGTGTTTGTTTGTAGTATGTTTGAGCACTTACTGAGCTTTCATAAGCTTACCCACTCTTTTATAATATTGCAGTGACTTAGCTTGTAAACATGCTTGGGAGTGAGTCATCCAAGTGATCCAAATCGAGGCTATACCTGAGTATGTCGCTGTGTTTTCAAACCCAGTGAGGAAGGCAATGTGGGACCAAGTTTTTGGATTTAGTATTAGCCTTATAATTTTTGGGTTGTAATTGGACACTATGGACTATTTAATTGTTTGGTTTAAAAATTTTATCATTGCGTTAGATAGATGATTGAATGATGGATTATAATTGTTTGATAATTGGTTTGAATAACTGTTCGATTAACTTGTAAGTGCAAGTTGAAGAGTCATTGTTCATCGAGGTAAGCTTTAGATATTTTATGTGTGATTTGGATACAAACATATGTTTGGTATGCATGAGATGTAACACAGAATTTGGTCATGTAAACTATTAAATGTCTACTAACTAATTAATTAATAATGTTATGAGGTTGTACGAGATGCTTTAATAAATTTTCCAAAATAAGACTTATACATTAAATCCTACGGTACTATTGTTATGTAGTAGCCCAAATTTGACCGGGAGTGAAAACAGAATAAAATAATTAAATAAATAAATATTTATTGATTTAAAAGTCCATTAAAGTCCATTTACAAATAAACAGGCCTCAAAGCCTGATAAACCCAAGGCTCGTTAAGCCCAAATACCTCAGACCCGTTACACACACACCCCAAGCAGATCGGTTACAGCCCAATAGTCTAGATTACCCATATACCCAAATACACCCGTAGCCTAAACCTAAACATGACCCAATTACAGTACCGAGCAAGCCCAAAATTAAAATAGCCCAAAAGGCCAAAGGACTTAAGGGAAACAGGAAACCCTAGGGTTTCCTAAACACTGTGGGGTCGTAACATCTTCTAGAAGCTTCAGGGAGCGACTGCCAACCCTCAAATCGAGGCCACCATTCAATGTACTGTCCATCAATGCCTCGATCACTAGTCGTCCCTCTGTCTGGCTCCAAGTCACGCTGAGATCAACGCCAACATTAGACCATCGTCAGGCCTTCGTCGTCGCTGGATTTCTCGCGAGCACCTGCAAAGAAAGGAAAGAACCACAGCAGCAGACAAGCAAAACAAAGATAGAAAGAAATAAAAGATTTCTTTCTCAATTTATGTAATAACAACAATGGCTATAAAAGCCCGAATCAAAGCAGTGTAATGGACCGGATTTTTCATAGAATAAAATACATACATATATTGCTTCAAAAAGAAAACAGGAAACGGAGTTCATTTGAGAAGGTGATTTTTAAAACTTAAAATTTAACTTATATAGCCCGGAAGAAACGGTGTCGTTTTGGCGTAAGTCAATAAGCCTAAAACGACATCGTTTTAAGACCTGAGGATCCGCGTGTTGACCCGATAACCTGGGAAGGATCCGTGTGATTTTGAAGATTGGGTTAATTACCCAATTAGCCCCTCCACCTTTCTTATGTTTACAATTTTGTTTTGTTTTATTTATGATTTAGCCCTGATATTTTGTTTCAGTTTTAATTTAGTCCTTGTAGTAACTGTTTTAAGTATTGGGTTAAAACGTTGCCGTTTAGGGACAAGGGAAAATTATATTAAAAAATAAAAATAGAGCTCGAGGAAAAAAAATGATTAGTTCAAGAATATATGAAAATAAAGAATAGAGATCCAACATAAAAAAAATTACCTAAGTATCTTATAATACTAATAGAAACATTTAGGTTCAAAAAGCCATAAACATAGGAAATGAGCAAAAGTAATAGTGCAAATGTGATGAACAATGATATGAAAAATGCAAACTTAAAAAGCTACTTTAATTGTCATCATGAGAAGAGAGAGGAGGTGTCGAAAGAGAATGAGTGAGGAGAGATGCCATTTGGATCTCTAAAGTCAACTGTCGAGAGTTAACATAATCTCGATGAGATCTAAACACATCTCTAAGTCCTCGAACATCGGTACTCAAGGAATGTAGAGCGCCAAAGATGGCAACGTTGATTCCGAACGAAGGCTGGATAGCTTGAGATGAAGAAGCCGGAGAAGGAACATGGTCGGGTGGTGGAATGTCTTCAAAAGTACCTTTGACATCTTCATCTTCATTTTCCACCAAATGACCACTTTTGATCCATGCACTAAAGTTGGCATCATAATGATAATCACATGGTGAATTACCCCATAACTAATAGATTGGTTAGAAGAAATAGGGGGTGTCTCCAAGTGTGCTAATGTCTAACCTCTAAAGATATATGACAAATAAATGCCACGGGAAAGGTGATGTTTGTACTCACCGCCCTTCCGATAGCCTTAGTTATGTCATTGAACACAATAAGGGCTAGGTTGGGACACGTATCGGAATGAAAAGAATCGAGCTACCAATAATTGGTGTTACAAAGCTTAACATGTTTCTTAATAGGACATAAGTTCCAAGTAATAACCAAATAGAGAACATGATCATTAATATTAAGTTCGGATGCTAATCCGAACTGAATAAAAAGAGCAAGATTGAATGGTCCTTTTCCGTTAGAGTTACCTCTGAAAGGCAAATGAAGTAAATTTCAAAACTCGTCTAAAATTGGACGAATAAGGGTGTTCATTAAAAATGAAGTGGTGGCAACAATGGTATCGCCAGCCTTATCGTGTTCGAGTTTGACATTAGAGAAAAAGACTCGAACAATATTGCAAAAAGTCAATGAGGAAAATTGAAGAAAATCCATCCAGCCCCAATTTTGAAAAATAGAAAGATTGACAAAATTTATTCCTTCTAACATGGCTACGTTTACCTTTCTAGACTCTCATACTCTTTTGAATGCAAAGTTCCTATCAAAATTTTCACGATAGCATCGAAACTAAAACATTCATTGAAGGATTATTTAGGACCACTAGGAGCATTTAACGAAGATGCACTGATTTTGGGTCGTTTCTTAGAGGTCATACTTAGAGAATTAAGTACTAAAGATCCACTAAAACATAAAAAAATCGTTTAGGAATTTTGAGAAACACTTAGTGTGTAAGGGTTTTAAGCAAAAAAGAATTTAAAAAAGAAGTCTAGAAATATGATACTTCTACAACAAAACACAACGCATATAGTCCAGATCAACCCAATAGTTCATCCAAAAATAATATTTCAACCCACATTTCATAAAATCAAAATATATAAAAATTTAGGTTTTTACCTTAAAAGTGTTGAAATATTGAAAATCTCCAAGCAATGTTGAACAAATATTAACACAATAGTGTTTGAAAGTGTTGCAAAAACAATATTTGACGAAAAATTCAAGAATTTTGAAGAAACATTGAAGAGGAGATGAGGGGTTTTCGATGAAAAGGATAGAAAGATTTAGGACTTTTGAAAAACTATTTGTGAAACCACGGTGCAGGTACCTTTAAAAATCCAGTGGTATCAATACTTTAAAAGTATCAATACCAAAATGCACTTCTGTTTTCTAAGTGCAAAAAAACTACAAAAACGTAATTTTTAGGTCCTAAGGGGTTCTAAGGGTCCTGAAATAACTTTAAAATCATTCCTAACAGTTTCATATACATGAAAATGCACAATGTAAGCATGATGCATATGATTCATAAAGCAAAATTAGATTAAAAAAATGACTAAGTTAACAAAATTAAGTCCATTCTAGCTAGCTCAACCAAAATCTGATGTGGAGTACACTGTGGTTACTGAAGCATCCCTAAATGGATTAGGATGTATGCTTCTACAAAGAGGGAATATTTTAGCATATGCATCTTGTTAGCTCCAGTTGAATGAAAAAAACTACCTATCACACAACTTGAAAATAGTAGTTGTAGTGCTAGCACTGAAAATCTGAAGACACTATCTTTGTAGGGAAAAGTGTCGTGTATTCTCAGACCATAAGAGCTTAAAGTACCTAATGACACAAAAATTTGAATCTATGCCAACGACGTTGGATAGAGCTACTGAAACACTACAACCTAACAATCGAGTACCATCCTGAAAAGGCTAACATTGTGACAGATGCTTTAAGCAAAAAAATGGTGGTAGCTATGGCATCTCTTTGAGCGAATGTTTGCCTGGTGAGTGATGAATCGCTTCTTGCGAAATGTGATAAATACAAAAAATGAATAATGTCTAATGAAGCCACGAACTTCACCTTGAAAAAAGATCACAACTTTGATTTATGGGTAGAATGTATGTGCCAACAAAAAATAATTTAAGGCAAGAATTGTTAAAGGAGGCTTATCAATGATCCTTCTCGCTTCATTTTGGAAGCATTAAAATGTATTATGATTTAATGAGTTTGTATTGGTGACCTGGAACAAAAAAAGAGATCTAAGTATATCTTGAGTTGTCTGTCGTGCCAACAAGACATAACATCAAGTTATCTCAGGAAAGCTTTATCCTCTAGAAACTCTTAAATGAAAGTGTGACAAGATCAACGTAAATTTCATTTCGAACTTTCCTCTTAGTCCTACTAAAAAGAATGCAATCTGGGAGATTGTGGATTGACTTACTAAGTCAACCCATTTACTATCAGTACACAAACTATTCATTGGAGAAATTGGCATAACTCTACATATCTGAAATTGTATACCTTCACAAAATACTAAAATCTATAATGTCAGATTGAGATCCAAGGTTCATTTTGAAGTTTTGGAAGCAACTACAAGAATCTTTAGAACCAATCTTTGGTTCAGCATTACCTTCCATCCTCAGACATATGGGCAATCAGAAAAAGTAATTTAAGTTCTTGAAGAGATGCTCAAAAGTTGTGTAATAAATTTCAAATTAAACAAGGAGAAATACCTTTCTTTAGCAGAGCTTGCCTATAACAATAGTTATCATACCAACTTGGGAATGTCACATTTCGAAACGTTGTATGGAAGAAGGTGTAGATCACCCACCTGTTGGTTGAAGCTCAGTGAATGAAGATAATTGGTCCTGTTTTGATACGAAAAATGAAAGAGAGTTTCAACCATATGAACTCATTTAAAGGTTGCTCAATATCGAAAGAAAGCTTACGCCGATAAAAAAAATGAAGGATATTTCGTTTGAAGTAGGAGACAAGGTATTTTTGAAAATTTCTCCTTGGAAAAGGTTATAAAATTTGGAGTAAAAGAGAAGCTGAGCCCCCGATTCATAAAATCGTACGAAATTTTGGAGTGAGTTGATCCAGTGACGTATAGATTGACACTACCTCCAAAAATATTAAATATTTATAACGTGTTTCACGTATCTATGTTAAGGAAATACCAATCAAATCCGAACCATGAGGTGCAAGTAGAGACATTAAAGGTGGAACCCAACTTATCTTATTAAGAGGAGCATGTTTGTATCTTGACAAGAGAAATAAAAGAATTCAGAAATAAGAGAATTCCACTGGTGAAAGTATTGTGAAGGAACCACAATATGAAGGAAGCCACCAGGGAGAGGAAGGGTTTGATGAAAGAGCAATACCCTTATCTATTCGCGTGTAAAAAATTTTAAAACGAAATTTTTTAAGTAAGGGAAACTTGTAACAGCCCGTCCGGCGTACACTGTATCTATATGTTGTTTGGCGTATAGTTGAGTAAGCTAAGGTAGAAAACAAAAAATGAGATTGGTGAATTATTCGTTAAGTATTGAGGTGGCATATTACGTGGATTCGACAATGCACCCATTTACAGAATGTCTCGTTGGAATTCACCATTTGACACTCTTTTGGAAAACAATTTGCCAACCCCAAATTTCTTTAGTCAAAATAATGTAGTGATATTTATGTGAATTTGGGTTTTCCCATTAACTAATTTAGTCATTTAAAACTATATTTCTAATATTACATATGATTTTTAAAATTTCCATAAAATATAATAGTGAATATGGAACATAATACTGGACCTAATTTTCCCTTATAGAGAATAATTTTCAAAAATTTCCAGAAAATGAGTTTTTCGACTAATAGACTTTTCAAAATTTTTTGTTTTTTTTTTGTAATATATATGATTTTGACATTACATTTTGTTTCCATATCATTTTTTTTGTTTTTACATTAAAACATTACATTTAATGAGACTCTTAAAAAATTTCACACATTAAATGTTCATACGTGATGTAAATATTGCAGTCACTTGTCAAACATTGAAGCCTGTGGCTTAAGTTTATTTCTTTTTTTCTCTAAAACATTACTTTAGTGTAAATTTTTTATAGATTATAAATAATTGCTTAAACAAAAATTTAATATAAATGTAATATATACATGCAAATTTAGTTGGCAGCCTTGTAGGAAAGGATTTTGAGTGTTTTGACTCCTTTGCCTAATAGAAAAAATTAAGGTTTTAGTATTTAGAGCTCAAGGCTTAGATATTATAGTTTAAGGTTTAAGGTTAAGTTTGAGGGCTTAGGATGTAGGTTTAGTGCTTAAGGTTTAGGAGGTTCGAGTTAAGGTTGAGGGTGTAAGATGTAGGGTTTAGGTTTAGAGCTTAAGATTCAGGGTTCATGATTTAAGGTTTAGAATTTGAGATTTAGGGTTTAGGATGTAGGTTTAAAATTTAAGGTTTA
Organism: Gossypium anomalum; assembly: GCA_025698475.1. Taxonomy (NCBI): domain Eukaryota; kingdom Viridiplantae; phylum Streptophyta; class Magnoliopsida; order Malvales; family Malvaceae; genus Gossypium; species Gossypium anomalum. Next base: position 68,751,598 of record CM046964.1, read on the forward strand.
TAGTTTAAGGTTTAGGGTTCAATGTTTAGTGTTTTAGGTTTAAATATTAGAGTTTAGGGCTCATGTCTTATGATTTAGAGTTTAGGGTTCAACACTAAAACTTAGAGGTTAAGCTTTAAAGTTTAGTATTAAGATTTAGGATTTAGGATTTAGGGTTAAAACTCAAGACTTAGGATTTAGGGTATTAACTTTTTTAATATTTTAACTATTTTAATTTCAAGGGTAAAATATTATTTATCCTTTAATAAATTTTTAAAATCTTAACTATTTAAATATTAAGGATTAATTGAAGAATGATCAATATTAAAAATTTAATTTATCATTTCATAAACAGTTAAAATTAAAACTATCAAAATATTTAAACATTTAAATTTGAAAATTTTATGAAAAGAGAAATAATAGTTTTTAAAATTTGATGAAATGAAAAACAATATTTTATCCTTGAAATTAAAACAGTCAAAATATTTAAAATATTATCTATCTTTAATATTTAAACAGTTAAATTTTTAAAATTTTATGAAAGGATAAATGATATTTATCTTTAAAATTAAAATAGTCAAAATATTTAATTTAAAATTAAACCTGAAAGACTTTTTAGTTAACTTGATTGGTTAAAACTCTAAGCAATAATTTTTTATTTTTATTTTTGCTCTTATCGCATGTGAAATTAGTTGCCTATGTAAATCCATTTGTATCTAGAATTTTTTCATCTTTCTCATTCTCAATCATTAGCTAGTAAGTAAGCATTTTATCTTCCTATCACTCTCTAGGTTTTTGAAATATCTATGGAGTCTTACAGAAATGACATTGAGGCATCCCCTACTACCTCTCCTTCTGAAAAAGTGTCGACTCCTTGTGAAAAAGTAAGGACAATTTGGCTTGTATATTTTCCTTTGTTTTTATTTTTGCCAAACATCTATTTTTTATTTTTGCCAAGCATCTGTACCTAAAAGTAGAAACAAATAAACACATAATGTTTTTCTTGGTAAAAGCTTTGTTTTTATTGCAGAAATCTCCTGTTTCTGAATTTCTCAATGATCTCTCTCCTATAATGCCATCCAGAGCGAGAGCATCATTGTGTAAACAAAGGCTTTATGAGACCAGTTTTACATCGAATTCTTCACTATTTAACTCACTACATTTAAATATACACCAACGACCAATAAACTTAAACTTCCTTCAAAGGTGGTGTTTTTTCACCGAGAATATTTTTAGAAGTCAACTAATCACTTTGTTTATAACTAAAGATTGTTTTATGTATGCTAATAGTGATGAAATTGGTGCGTCAAGTTCAAATGGTTGCTACCAAGATGATTTTATGATCAAACATAGTGAATATCATACTCAACATGATGAACAATATGATGCTTGTTTCAATGCCTCAGAAGTGACCATTGGAAAAACTAGTGATAATGCAAATGATGGCGTGGTTGAGATTTCCGATGATGAAAGGTTGGATAAGATGTTGGATATTTCATCTAAAAACATTCAGGAACATGTTGAATCTGATGAATTTATGGAACATGTGGGTCAAGGTTTGGATTCTAAGCTCACTTTCCTTGGTGGAAATCAAGCCATGTCGATGCAGCTCCCATATCATATTCTACCATTAAACCATTATCCCTTGATCTCACCAATTGTGGGAGTTGCTGATTGTGTTGGTAGTGATCACCATGGAGCTTGTGTACCATCTCATATTCTACCAGTAAGCCATGATCCGTTGATCCCACTAGCAGGGAGAGTCGGTGATCATGTTGATAGTGATCACCATGGAGTTTGTGTACCAAAAAATATGGAGGATTCTCAGATAGTGTCATGTTTTCACCAAATTGGAATCCCTTGTCAACAATTTGGTGACAAGGTTGACCAACTATCCAAATCCAAGGATAGCTCAAAAAGGAAGAGGTAAGCTACATAATGTTTTTTTTTACTTAAATGATTTTCACATTGCTTTTTATCTGTGGGATTTGTTGAATTCAGGGATAGAAAAACATCCCCAGATGAGACTGAAGCCTGTAAACACTGCAACTGCAGAAGATCCAGATGTTTGAAACTGTAAGTTCACATGCTAGACAGAACATTTCACTTGAGTACCATGTTACTCGGACTCGGTTTAAGCATATATCCAAGATCGGTATGTTTAGTTTTCTTTCAAGTTTTCTTCATTTATTTAGAAGATGTTTGGAACATCATACCCCCAATGTCCAGAGGGTGCTAAAAAAAGTGAAGAGTTCGGAGTACATCTGTTGAGTTTTGTTGTTTGTTGTGATTGGCAGTTATTGTGAGTGCTTTGCAGCAGGAATTTACTGCGAGGATTGTTGTGCATGTGAGAATTGTTTGAACAAGCCAGATTATGAGGATATTGTTCTTGATATTCGACATCAAATTGAATTGCGTAACCCTCTTGCATTTGCTCCACCTATTGTTAACCCATCCAATGATTCTCCTAATGTTACTGTAATTATAACTTCTATAATTTTACACATTTTCCCCTTTAAATATGTGTAGTTTTATAAGTGTTTGACATGAGAAATTTTAGATTTGCGTAATTTCATAAGTGTTTGACATGAGAAATTATGCACCAGGGTGATGAAAACTTGATCAACACTCCATTAGCTAGGCACAAAAGGGGATGCAAATGCAAGAGGTCAAAATGCCTAAAAAAGTACTGTGAGTGCTATCGGGTATGTTTTAACTTTGTATCTCTATGTTACTTATGTTGCTCCTAATTTACTTTTTTTAAATACTTATATTCGAGATCTATGTGTAATATACACCTTGACATAGATATGTTATATGACTCTTTTATGAAAATATAACTCTTTAAAATATTGAACAAATCAATGTTAGACATAAACTGACAACGCTCAGAGTTTGTGTTTCATCTTATTTCCTTTTTTGATAAAAAGTCAACTTTTTAAATATAATATAGGATTAATTACCTCTAATCAATCTGGCTGCACAAATATTCTTCATTTATTTTTAGGCTAAAGTTGGATGCTCTGACGGATGCCACTGTGAGGATTGTGACAATTCTTTTGGCAAGAAGTCAGGTAATATCTAAACTTAGAAAATAATTAAACATATCTATAGCGGGCACATTTCTGGATGCTAGGGGTGAAACCAGATTTTTTTTTTATTGCGATTGAGATTAAGTGACACATTTTTGTAAGAGCTAAAATTTAATTTCATAATTATATTAGTTTATATCTTTCATATTTTTTAGAATGATTAAATCAAAAATTCATTATTGTGGGAGTCAAACTATAACTTTACCATGCATTAACTTATAATTTTATAGATTTTAGTATCTAAAGAATAATGATCTCACTTTGGTGGTGGGGGGAGCAATGCCCCTGCCTCCTCACCCTCCTGCTCTTGTGTTGGATCTAGTGCTTACACCTGATCATTAATAACATGGACCAAGTACTTATTTTTCCTGATTAGAATGATGAATGTTGAAACCCTTGTTGTGATGCTTGCATACAAGTATTAAATACTCTGTTTTTAGTGACTAACTAAATTCACCACATCGGAGCTACAGAATCAATGATCCAGAGAGTGGAAAAACAACAAAGTCAATCTCATGAGATGTTGAATACAACACAAGTTATGTCTGAGAGCACTTTGGTCAGGATTACGAATCCGGTTTCGTCAATATGGGAAAAACTTGCCGATAATAACCATCTCACTATATCAACACATCCTTATTCAAGAGCACAAGATATGAGGGATTGTCAAAATGTCTCACAGGTTGAATCAGAAAAGGGAACTAGCTTGCATTGCTACTCTTCTGCCTTGAGTCCTAAGCAACCATGTCGGAGTAAGGAGATTGATGATATCTATGAGATCATGGTAGATGGTTTTCCTGACTACCTCATGGAAACTTCCAACCCCATCAACACAATGAACTCTGGCTCGAGTTTGGGGCTTTATAATGGTGAATGACTTTGAATTGTTTTTTTGGTAATAAAATTTTGCGTCTTGTGCCTAATAAAATTGGTGAATGCATCTCCATATTTTTCCTGAACTTTTATGAATTTATGGTTCTATTTATACTACCAGAGGCTCTGATGCATATGACCTTTGTGTTTGCGTGTATTTTGATGTTGCTAGTTCCATCTACTTTCTTTTAATTATTTTGCTTTTATGTGTCTTACTTTTTCAATTTAATTTTTATTTGAGCTCATTTTTTTATAGGGGCATTTAATACGGTTTAGTTTAATTTATTATAAGGGAGGGATTTAAGCAATGCTCGGACTACACTTTTCTCAGTTGTGTTCATGCTTACCTTTCTCCTACATTTTGGGCTAAATATATAGCAAGTGCTTTTGTAGGATAAAGCACTTTGAGGGTTTAGATAACTTAATTGAGTCATTGCTTTTGCATTTTAGCATTGCAATAATTTTGCTAAAATAGTGTTGTAGTAGGAAGGCAGTTTGGTCACATTTGGAAGGTTCATGTTGTCCAAATTTTTGTATCTACATATATTCTGATTATATTAAAACTTAAATCTTATCATAGTTAGTGACTTCTGCTTTTAATGATGCTTGAAGATGATTTTTACCTATGGTATTATGCTTTGTTTGCTTTCTTTTCATTTTACTCACATGGAAACAATTGGTCTCTTTATGGTCCATGTTGCTGGAGGTTTATTATTTTTACTTGTGGTACGCTTGGTCGTTGATAACAAATTGAAACTTTTCTTTATATTCAATTGATAATAAACAAAGCTATTATAATAATTTTTAAAATTTTTATGAATTTTAAATTTTTTTACATAATTAAAATTTTAAAAAACATTTTTATAATTTCAAAAAATAATTTATAAATTTTCAGAATGTTTTAACTATAATTCAAAGATTAAATAGAAGGAAACTAGCTATAAATTAACATACAACTGTACAATTATGTGTAAAATCTAATGTTCATGAATGAATTAAGTCCACCAAAATGGAAGGTACGTAGGATTCCACATATTAAAAGCTTTAAAACTTTGTATAAATTAGGAGATTGATAAGCATCTTCATAGTTGCCGGACAAAGGGGTTGAGGTGACATATAAATTCAAGGGTTAATGTCCAATTCATCCTTGAACTGTAGTTAAAACATTTAATTTGATATTTTTATAATTTTTTTAACAATAATGTTTGGAAAATTATTATAAAACTCTACAAATATAAAAAAAAATCTTAAAATTTTCTGAAAATTCATTATTTATCTTCTGAAATTATAAAAACATATTTTTTAAAAATATAATTATTTTAAAAAAATTTAAAAATTCATAAAAATTATAATAATGACAACTGGTTTAGTATCAAGTGGGGAGCATTTCTAGGAGGAAAATCAAGCTTTGAAGGCAGAAATTCAATTGGTTTGGGCGGAGACAGACATAAATCTAGAATTGACATGTTTTGTTTTAGAAAATATTAGACTTATCAAACAACTGCAAATGTAAACCTTTTATTGTCATTTCGTGCCGTCTCTTGATTTCTATGACTCACTTTACATATTTTAATGCCAGATTTCAAAATTTTTGTAAGTAAGGAGGGCGAGAAACATTGCTAAGTGAAATTTCACAACTGCAGGACGGATTTTGGACAGTGTAATTTTATTGAAAATTTGATTTTGGGTTGTTGATAAATTATAAATAATTTCTTAAACAAAAATTTAATATAAAAATAATATATACATGCAAATTTAGTGGCAGTTAGTAGGAAAGGATTTTGAGTCTTTTTAACTCCGCGGCTTAATTTGAAAAAAAATCAGGGTTTTAGTTTTTAGGGTTCAAGGCTTAGAGATCATGGTTTAGGGTTCGACTTAAAATTTAGGGTTTAGGGTTAAACTTGATGGTTGAGGGTATAGGATTTAGATTTAGGGCTTAAAGTTTAATGTTTAAGGTTTAGGGGGTTCGGGTAAAGGTTGAGGGAGTAAGGTGTAGGGTTTAGGTTTAGAGCTTAAGATTGAGGGTTCATAGCTTAAGGATTAGGATATAGGGTTTAAGGCTTAGAGTTTAGATTTAAAATTTAAGGTTCAAGGTTTAGAACTTAAGGCTTAGGGTTTACGATTTAAGATTTAAAAGTTTAGTGTTTCGAGTTCAAGTCTTAGGGTTTAGGGTTCATGCTTTATGATTTATAGTTTAGGGCTCAATGTTAGGGTTTAGAGGTTGGAATTTAGGGTTTAAGGTTAAGATTTGTGATTTAGGGCTTAGGCTTTAAGGTTAAGATTTGTGATTTAGGGTATAAGATTTTTTTAATATTTTAACTATTTTAATTTCAAGTGTAAAATATTATTTATCCTTTAATAAATTTTTAAAATTTTAAATATTCAAATATTATGGATTAACTTCATAAACAGTTAAAGTTAAAACAATCAAAATATTTAAAATATTATTTATCCTTAATCCTTAAATAGTTAAAATTTTAAAATTTTATTGAAGGATAAATATTATGTTATCCTTAATATTAAAACAGTCAAAATATTTAAAATATTAATATTATTTATCCTTAATATTTAAACAGTTAAAAATTTTAAATTTTATGGTGCGGTTGAGATTTCAGATGATGAATGGTTGGATAAGATGTTGGATATTTCATCTTAAAACATCTGGGAACATGTTGAATCGGATGAATTTATGGAAGATGTGTGTCAAGGTTTGGAGTCTAAGCTCAATTTCTTTGGAAACCAGGCCATGTTGATTCAGCTCCCATATCATATTCTACCATTAAACCATGATCCCCCTGATCTTTATCAACTGGGAGAGTTGGTGATCATGTTGATAGCGATCACTATGGAGTTTATGTACCATCTCATATTCTACCATTAAACCATGATCCCTTGATCTCACCAGCTGGGAGAGTCGGGGATCATGTTGATAGTGATAACCATGGAGTTTGTGTACCGGCTCAAAATTTCTTGTCAACAATTTGGTGACAGGGTTGACCAACTATCCAAATCCCAAGATAGCTCAAAAGGGAAGAGGCAAGTTTACATAATCTTTTTTACTTAAATGATTTTCACATTGCTTTTTAGCTATGGGATTTGTTGAATTCAGGAATAGAAAAACATTCCCAAATGAGACAGAAGCCTGCGGAAGATCTAGATGTTTGAAACTGTAAGTTCACATGCTAGACAAAACATTTCACTTGAGTACTATGTTACTCGGACTCATTTTAAGCATATATCCAAGATTAGTATATTTTTCTTGTAAGTTTTCTTCATGAATTTAGAATATGTTTGGAACATCATACCCCCAATGTCCAAAAGGTGCTAAAAAAGTGAAGAGTTCGGAGTTATTTGTTGTGACTGGTAGTTATTGTGAGTGCTTTGCAGGAGAGATTTACTGCAAGGATTGTTGTGCATGTGAGAACTGTTTGAACAAGCCAGATTATGTGGATATTGTTCTTGATATTCGACATCAAATTGAATTGCGTAATCCTCTTACATTTGCTCCACCTATTGTTAACCCATCCAATGATTCTCCTAATGTTACTATAATTATAATTTCTATAATCTTACACATTTTTTCCCTTAAAATTTGTGCAATTTCATAAGTGTTTCACATGAGAAAATTATGCTCCAGGGTGATGGAAACTTGATAAACACTCCATCAGCCAAACACAAAAGGGGATGCAAATGCAAGAGGTCAAAATGCCTAAAACTATCGGATATGTTTTAACTTTGTAGCTCCATGTTACTTATGTTGCTCCCAATTTACTTTTTTAAGTTCGTATATTTGAGATCTATGTGTAATATACACCTAGACATAGATATGTTATATGGATTTCTTATAAAAAAAATTCTTTAAAATATTGAGCAAGTCTATGTTAGAAATAAACTAACAACCTCGAGTTTGTGTTTAATAAATAGTTTTCATCTTATTTCCTTTTATGATGAAAAGTCAACTTTGTTAAGATGATATAGGAGAGGAAGTTAATTACCTCTAATTAGCCCAACCGCACAAATATTCTTCATTTATTTTTAGGCTAAAGTTGGATGCTCTGGCATATGCCATTACGAGGATTGTGACAATTCTTTTGACAATAAATATGTAATTTCTAAACTTGAAAATGATTGAACATACCTATAACGGACACATTTCTTGATCCTAAGAGTGAAACTAGAATTTTTTTTTCCATCTAGATTAAGTTACACATTTTTGTAAGAGCTCAAATGCAATTTCATAATTATTTTAGTTTATATCTTCATATTTTTAGAATAATTAAATCAAAATTTCATTATTTTAGGTTTTACATATGATTTTTAAACTTTCCATAAAATATAAAATGTGAATATGGATTTTCGATTTAAGTCATAATACTGGACCTAATTTTCCCTTGTAGAGAATATTTTTCAAAATTTTCCATACAAAATGTGAAAATGAGCTTCCAATTAACAAAACTAATTTCACACTATATAAAATAGTTAATGGAGATTAAATAATTAATTGGTGATGTGTCAAACTTTTATTGGTGACATATGTCGCAAGTCTACTGATGTAGAACTGAAACTTATTATTTTTGTTTCTGTATATTTTTATGATATATATATGATTTTGACATATAGAATTTTTTTTTTCATTTTTACATTAAAACATTACATTTAATGAGACTAATAAAAAAATTTACACAGTAAATGTTCATATGCCATATATCTATTGCATCACTTGTCAAACATTGAAGCTTGTAAATTAAGCTTATTTCTTTTTTCTCTGAAACATTATTTTAGCGTAAAATTTTAAAAAAAACTAATATAAAAACTATATATGCAGACAAATTTAGCGATAGCTTGGTAGGAAAGGGTTTTTAGTCTTTTGAGTCCTTTGCCTAATTAAAAAAATTAGGGTTTTAAGATTTAAGGCTTACAACTTAGGGATTATAGTTTAGGGTTTAAGGTTTGGGGATCAATACTTAGGGTTTAGAGTTATGGTTGAAGGTTGAGGGTGTAAGATATATGGTTTAGGTTTAGGGTTTAAAGTTTAGGACTTAGAGCTTAAAGTTTAAGACTTAGGGCTCAGAACTTAGGATTGAAGGTTTAAGGTTTAAGGTTTAGGGGTTAGGTGTTTAGGGGTTAGAGGTTAGTTTTAAGGTTTAGGATTGATGATTAGAGTTAGCGTTAGAGTTAGGGTTTGGAGTTTAAGGTTTTTGCCATTTGCTCCAAATAGTAAAGCACAATAACGAATGGATTAGACAATATCTAATCTATTTTTAATTTATCAAAAGCATCTTGACTTGTCAAAGATATACTACGGATGAACTCATTAATATAGTTTAAAAAATATTACATTAAGTTCTCTATCATACTTATTATTAATAAAAATATAATTATAACCCTTTGTCTAAAAGGATAATTATTATTTCTTAGTCTGCTAACCCTAGCACGATTATAATCTTGTTTTTTGGGGTTTTCGTGTACTGCTTGGCAGTGATAACTATTGCTGGAAGGAAATTAGTGGGTTTTTCGATGGAATCTCAATAGAAGAAGAGTTAGCTAATTTCAGTACAAGCCGTAAAAGAGGATGTGGGAATTGAAAAAGATTACAACCTGTGTATGGTGGGGCGAGTTCTAATAGAGAGTGTAGTTCACTTTCCATCCATGAGGAACATGTTGGCAAATTTGTGGCATTAGTTGAGAGGAATCTCTATCACAAATATTGGGGAGAAAAGAGTATTGTTTCGATTTTATAACAAGATAGATCTGAAGAGGGTAATGGATGGTATGCCCTGGTTTTTTAATAGACATGTAATTATTTTCCACAAGATGGAAAATAGGGAAGACCTATTGCATGTCCCTCTCGTTCATGCGTTATTCTATGTACAAATACACAATCTATCGACGGGGTTTATGTCTGAAGGAATGGCACAACAGTTTGGAAACTTTATTGGTCATTTTTTAGAGTACGATGCGACGCTAGTTATAAGGGGTGAGGAAGTTCATACGTATTAAGGTAAAATTGGATGTTCGAGTTCCATTGAAAAGAAAAAAGAAAATCATTCTTGTTCAAAACAAATCTACGTACACTCAGTTTCAATATGAGAAAATCACAATGTTTTGTTTCTTATGTGGAAGCTACGATATGAGGAAGGATTCTGCCCAATTTGATTAACATTGGGTGAGCAGGAGGTGGAGTTTGGATGAGATAGTTCCCTAAAGGCACCATCACGCTAGTCAATGGCCTTTAGAAGAGCCAAGGGAAGGGATTAGAATAAGGGAGGGGTTGGATAAAGAGCGAGAAGGAAGAAAGTTTGAAGGAAACCAAACTACAAAACCTAATGGGGTAGATGGAGGAAGAGTACGGAGATATCAAGGTAAGACTAGTTTGGTTAATGTTTAAACGAGGACTATTTTGTAAAGTATGTTTTTGTGATTTTGATGTTTAAGGATTAATTGTTATAGTAAAATCTCATGAAAATATGGTGAAATTATGAAATATATGGGTTGTTCAAGGACTAAAAGAAATTCGGCTAGCTCAGTTTAAGCTTGAATATGTTCAATTTGAAAGTTTCAGGTTTAATAACTAAATTTCATAAGGGATAAAGTTTAGGAGTAATTTTGTAATATGTTATTAAACGGGCTTAAATGCATAATTGTGATTGTTTGTGTGGTTTGAATTGATTAATAAAATTAAACTATACTTTAGATAAAAAAATATCAACGAACAGGGGACGTACGGGGGAAAGGAAAAATTGTCAAATAGCCCTTAAGAGTTGAGTCATTATCACTTCGATAGGTAAGTTCATACTATCTTTCGTGGTTACAATTTGTTATTAACTGTTGTTAATTATTTGTATATAAACTACTGAAATGGAAATCAGACTATGTGGTAATAAATCGAATTCTGAGATAATTTAGATGGACCAAATAAAAGTCTCATACATGAGGTTTTTGAATAATTCCCGCTCTGGACTGAGCTCCAGCATTTGTTGCGGACTCAGATATACATGTAACACAGATTTAGCCAAGATTAGTAATATGTTGTCATTTTAAAGGTTTATCTTGGACTGGTAACCTTACATGTATATATAACTGTAACACCCCAAACCCGACCTAGAAGTTAAGAGCAAGTTTGAAGGCTACATCAATCGATATTTAAACAAACTTTAACTACTTGAAATTTAACTTTCAGAAATCATGTAACTAATCAAAACAAACATAGAAGTTCTGACATTTGAAACATGATCCAAAATAAACACGCAGTAGCATAAGTTATTAAAAATAATAAAATAGCTAAGGAGTATTGACCAAGCTCCTACCACGATGTCTCGCCTAAGCCTGTGGGTCACCTGTAATCCAAACAAACATACTAGACGAGTTTACACTTAGTGTATAACTTACATTCAATAATAAATTGTAGTAACACATATGTTTTCAGTTTCTCATAAATCATTCATTTATTCGACTCAGATATAGAATAAAAAACAGAGAATATCATATACCATTGCAAAACAATTAAGATACAGATGCAGATTCCTACCCCAAATTATTACACACCATCTCCAACCATCCTTACACACCATTTAGGGTATCAAGTACCCATCCATCCCTACACACCACATAGTGACTGTATGTCACGTTTTAGAACAATCGCAGCCTAGCTGCCAGACCAAAATGCAATAACTTGCCAAAAGCATAAATATATGTGGCTTAGCTACCAGATTTGTCAAATCATTAAATTGTCCATACTTTTTTCTTTATATAGTCTCAATCCCGATACAGATGTAAATTTAATAGATATCATATATAAGTACACAGTCATACAATTTTAGATCGTGCTCATGTAATCCTATCACGCTTACTTATCAGATCTCATAACAAACGCATATATATATAGATATATATATCAGAATAACAAATTATTCAATAACAGGTTGCCAAATTATAGTTTAAAAGTCTAATTTAGATCATACGGACGCTATGGTAGGCCTACGTTCATTTCGAACGATGATTATGGCCCTAGGGAAAAATCTTAATTTTTAACCCACATGCCCGTGTGGATTCACACTACCTAGGTGGCTGGCCCGTATGGTCCACACGGCCTAGCACATGCCCGTATGCCCATCTCAATGCCATACACGGCCTGACATATGCCTGTGTGGCTCAAAATAATGAGTTACACGGTCTAGCACATGGCCCAACACACACTCGTATGACTCCTGATCTACAATTTACCTCACATGGCCTGAGCACACGCCCGTATGTCCCTAAATCCAAAATAGTAAGTTACACAGCCTAGACACGCAACCGTGTCCCTAGCCCATGTGACCCTAATTCACAAACAATGAGTTACACGACCTACCACACAGCCATGTGGTATCGACAACCCTATTTTTCGATGTTTGCAAATCGTATAAAATCAGGTTTTCGTTACACACCTGATGTAGATTTGACATAGAAACAACTAGAATGACTCTGGAACCTAAAAACAGCAACCAATTTACAAATTCAGATAGATTAACCGTATCAAACGCTAAATTAACAATTACATAAACTACATCGAAACTTTGACATAAAACCCTAAAGCAAAATTATTTACTCACCATCACTCTAACGGCAACCAATCGAAACTAAACCTTTGGAGGACTACTCTCGATATCTTCGCCAAAAAAGGGAAAGAATGTGAACAATTAATAGAGAGTTCGAAACAACAGATAGTAACAATCATTCTTAAAAGGAAATTGGGGAAAACTAGCATAGTAGAAGGAAACAAGAAAAAATTTACGCGGAAAACCTTCAATTGCAATAATGAGCCACACAAAACCCTCGATTAAACTCGATAGCAAAAATCACGGAAGTAAGTAAAAACAAAAACAATGATGAAAGGAAAGGAAAGAAGAAAAACAAAAAAAAAATGGTAACTAAAGAAAAAGAAAAGCGTTTGAAAGAGAAGTAAAAATTTTAGAAAAACTTAATTAATTTAAAAGCAAAAACTAATTACTACAAAGATAAAAAAACTAATTCCCCATCGCTTACACAAGTACTCAAACATAGGACTAAGGGGAATATAGAAGCTTAACCATCAAACCAGCAGGCTCATTCTTGACACAGATTAACACAAAAATAAACTTAAGTCGAGAGTTCAAGGATAAGAGTTGAACCAAAAGAAAAATGTAATTTTCTAAAAACTAGACTTGAACCCCTAATCTCAATCACACAATAGAACACTTAACCATTGAAGCAAATTCATAACTATTGACAGAAACTAACAACAACATTTCAAAAATTTGAGGCGTTACAATAGCCTTGGCCAGGCTATTTTTGTGTTGTCAATGGTTTAACCCAAATGGGTAACCTGACACATGTATTTCTGTACCCGACTAGCTCGAACAAGCATTAAAAGTTTCCCACACTTGTGTTACAAAGTTCCATAAAAGAATCAAAAGATATACAGTGTGTAGTTAATGTGGACAAAATATGAATTCTGACTATATGTATGATCATTATTTATTGATCCAGAATTATTGAACTTTGTCATGATAGGGATAATTGTTTGAATAGCGATTTGCAATTAGCTATTAAATGAGTAATGTAAGTTATTGAATTGAATAGTATAAGCTTACTAAGTATTTTACATACTCACTTCTGTTATTATGTTCTGTAGATTTTGGATAATCTGAACATGCCGATCGGATCAGCGGGAGCTCACATCTACTATATTTTGATTTGGTAGATTTTGAAGTTTAAACTTGTGGTTACTTGTGGCATGTATATAGGATGTTTACTTTGCAAATTTTGAATATGTTTTGGTACTTGTAAGTGCACTAATATGCAAACTTGATGTATGTAATGAATATTTGATGTTTTGGTAATGTGTGGTTATTAGTTAAGTTTGAATGGTGTTTTAGATGTTTAGGTGATAGCAAGTGTTGGTATGAATATTGCAAGTTTTTTATGTTAGAATGAATGAGTTGAATGATTTGGATGGTTGTTTTTTTATGATTGTAATGTGGTGCAATTGAAGGCGTATTGGTTAGGCACTTAGGTTGAATGATTTTGGTATCTTTGGGGCATGTTTTAATGTGTTTTGAATAGGCAAAAATCATTGGGAACGGTTTGGCTTGGAACTTAATAAATGGTAGGTGAAAAATATTGGTTTTGAAGTTATTTCAGGTGCACACGGCCAAGTGCCACACAAAGTCACCCACACAACCGAGTGCCATACACAGTCACCCACACGGCCATGTGGTTGTTTGATTTTAAGTGCAAGATTTTTCACACGGTCACAGGTTGTTACACTGCCTGATGACACAATAGTGTGACCCTATATTCAAATTATACTTAGTCTGAGAACACGGGCGTGTGGAGTAGCCAGACGACCATGGTTGGGGCTACACGGCCGTGTGACCCCTGTTTACACTTTTTACTCAAAATTTCATAGAAGTTTCAATTTAATCCCAAATTGATTCCGGTTTGTTTTAAATGTTCTGTAAGCCCAATTAAGATCCAGATATGATTGAATAACATGGGAATGATAATGATTTATTATGAAAAGGGATAGTGTTTTATAGTTGTATCATCTTATAACTCAGGTTGGGTGACCAACCCAGGTCGGATAATCGAATCGAATATAGGGTGTTACAAAAATGCACAAAATGGTATGTGTGGTAATGACCAAAGTTGAAAATTGCAGGCTTTAGGCTATTTCTACAGAAACTATTGGCGATGTCGTGACGACATTCTAATGTCATCAGAACAAGGGATCAACATAGGGATGCCCTATGCCGCGTCATTACGAGGTAAGTCGTGTGGTCGAGACGTGACATATTTTCCCTCTTTAGTCCTAAGTTTTAGGTAACGCAATTGGAGTAAAAAATTCAATAAAATGCTTTGGAAAACATACATACCTAATATTTAGAAGCATAATTTCATAAATTCATAGATAATTTTGTAATATAGTTATTTATGATATTTTGTCATTATTTCAATGTGGTTATTAAGACACTTGTCTTTTTAAAATTAACAGAGAAATGTTAGTCGGATTAAGCTAATTCTTTCAACACTATTTCTAAATGGTTTTTGGAAATATAATGTATTTCTAAATTGCGGATATACTAGTGTTTTTGTATGATGGATGTGAAATGACAATTTTTCCCTTCATTACAATTTGAATGATTCTTGATAGTTAAAAGCATGTAATTAGGTTTTGTTGTTATCCATGATTATGTATGATTTAATTATATGACTGTGAATTATGTTATCGATCAGACAAGTATAAAAAAAAATAAAGAAAAAAAAATTGTGCATGTACATAACTAGTTAATATCGATTTGCGAGTCAGTCGATTTTTAAAGTTTTTAAATCTTTTTAGCTCTCAACATTTGCAATTTTTTTTATCAAATTTGTCCAAACCCTTTAAAAGTACATAATATTAATAAATTAAATTTTATTTTTTTAACATTTTAAACAAAAAAATTATAATTATAATTTAAAATTATATAAAATAAAAAATTGAAAAAATAAAAAGATTTTTTAAAATTATTTTAAAATTATAAAAATTTCAAAATTCAATGTTATTTAAACCTAATCGAACCGATTAGATCAAGAATCAACTATGGCATTAGTTCAATAAGAGGTAAAACACTGTTGATTCGTGAATTAGTACAAACTAATTAAATCGAGCTAAAAATCAAGTTGAATTAGCAACTGAATTGATTTTGTAATTTTTAATATTTTATTTTTCATAATTTATTTGTTTTGAACCAATCATTCAGGGAACCGATTAGTCAGGCTAATTCGAAATCGGTTCAACTAATTTTTTAGCTTAGTTCAACTAGTCTGTAGTGGTTCACGAGTCAACCGGTTTTGTTACATCTTGCCAGACTGATACTTCAACCTGTTCCTGGTCCTGATCCCACTCGTTAGTCGAATCCGATTTAGATAACAATGATTTTTGGTATTTTTTATATTTTTAAAATCTTTTTTTTTATTTTGAGTTTTAAAGAGGTTTTTTATTATTTTTTTCAAATATATTTTTAAATTTTTATGTTTTTCTAATTAAAACAAAAAAATAATTTTAAAAAAATTTTGATGTACTTCTAAATGGTAAGGATCAAATTGACAAAAAATTGTAAATATTAAGAACTAAAAAGTCTATTTTACCTTTGGCATCGATAAGTTTAATGACAAAAATTAGACAAAGGAGCCAAAGTTTTTAAATAAAAAAATATAAAATTAAATGTCTAAAGTATAAATCTTGAATTTTAAAAGAGTTGAGTAACTTTATAAACCTTTTTAGTTTTACCAATTAAGATATAAAATACATTCTGTCAAAAGAAATTTCAGATAAAATATATTAATAGAATAGAAACTTCTAGAATCTGTTTTACTTAATTTCATACGAAATCATCAAACATCCTGGAATTTACATTGTTCCCGAATGTTCCAGATCTGCCTTCTCGATTCCCTCTATAAAAATCTTCTCTTTACCCCTCTTTTTTATTCAATTCAAAATTTTCTCCTTAAGATTCTTTAAGTTTCTCTGGCTTTTCCTGGTCCAAAAAGGGGGAAAAAAAGAAAAAGAAAACTTCGTTTTTCCTAGTTAATATGGCGGAAGCTCCTACCCAGACCCAACAACCTCGTCCTGTAGTTTACGTGGTTTTCCAGATCGGCGGCGTTGGAGCCGTCGGAGGTAATAAGCCTGGGCCGGCGCCGGCTTCTAAAGCTTCCATAGAAGCAATGCCAAGGACAAAAGTGGAAGAGAGTGGCAAAGATTGTTGTATTTGTTTGGAAGAGTTTGAAGTTGAAGAAGAAGCAAGGGAGATGCCATGTAAGCATGTGTTTCATTCGGGTTGTATTGAGAAGTGGTTGTTGATCCATGGGTTATGCCCGGTTTGTCGCTTCATGATGCCGCCTGAGACGGCTGAAATAGAAGGTGGTGAGGGTGATGGTGGCCGGCGAAGAATGGAGGGTGGAGAGATCAATGGTTTGGAATTTTTACAATCGGTTTTTGCATTTGCTAGCTTGGCTAGCATGATGGGTATGATGGGTTCGGGTCGGGCTTTCCGTCAACCTGATTCGGGTCGAGTTGATGATGATACGCCTTCCAATCAAAACACACATTGCAATTGACACATTTTTTTTTTTCTGAATTGTAACTAAAAAAATATTATTTTTTTTTAACCAACTAAATTGTAAAAAGTAAAAAAAAAAAAGTTAATTCATTAATTTATTAAGTTTGCTTTTTTCAATTTGTATAAAAATACATAATTCGTAATTAAATATTTTTGGATCAAGTTGCTATTTGATTAATATTGATGTTGGTTTACATTCATGACTCAATTCAGTTATGATATACAACTTGTTAATATGTGGATATAAATTAGAAAATAAATTAGAAAATTAAAAAATACATGTCGAAACTATTTTTAAATTTTTATCAATCTTTTTCGAGGTGTGATCAGGTTATCTTGAGTTTGATTATTTTAATAATATATTTTGCATTTATTAAAACGATAATTTTGATCTACAAAATTAAAGAATAAAGGTCTAGGAGTCGGTTACGCACGAGGAAGGGTTAGCACTCTCGTAACGCTTAAAATTGGTACCGAATTGATTAATTAATGTCTTAGCGTCAAATGTTTGAAAAAATTTAAGAATACGATCTTTTTATTTTTTTTAAAAAAAACACTTGAATAAATTAACTGAAATGCTAAGTTTGTCTTTTAATTTTTAAAACTCATACATTTAAATTTAAGAAGGGAAAAAAAAATATATTCGATTATGTGAAAAAAATAAAATAAAATAAAAAATAAAGAACACAAAATTTTACGTGGAAACCCTTTCGGGAAAAAACCACGGGCAGAGGAGAAGAAAATTCACTATGTCGAAAATTTGAATCAAATACAAGAGGAATAGACTATGTCTATTTATAGGCTTGCAAAGCCATATTCTAGTAGGATTGAAACACCTTATCCTAATCAATATAAAATAGATGGAGTTTAATAAGGTTTAAAAAACCTTATTCTAAAATAAAATAAAAGAAGTCTAGTTCTATATGGATTTTACTTTTATTTTATTTTCCATCGTATTTTATTTAAATAAGAATTTGGGTCACTTAATTCTAACAATCTCCACCTTGACACAAATTCTCAATGAACAAGTTCTTCATCATGAACAAGTTCTCCACCTCTTCCATAAAACCCCTTAAGGGTTTAACTTCAACAATGAACACCAACCAAGTCTAGGCAATGCTTAAACTTGGTTATAGGAAGTGACTTAGTCATCATATCTCTGCAGGATTTTCATGAGTACTAATTTTGCTCACAACAATATCACCACAAGCAATAATATCACGAACAAAATGATACCGAACATCAATGTGTTTTGTTCTCTCATGAAACATTTGATCTTTTGTAAGAAAGATGGCACTCTGATTGTCACACAAATATCGTGTCTGATTTGAAGGTCTTCATTTAGTTCACTAAAGAGTCCTTCAACCAAATAGCTTCTTTACAAGCCTCATGAATCGCCATGTACTCGGCTTGGTGGTAGACAAAGCGTGTAGTTTGCAAAGTGGCTTTCCAACTTATTGCACAACCTCCGATTGTAAAGACATAACACGTGAGAGATCTTCTTCTATCAAGGTCTCCAAAGCAAAATCAGCATCAACATACCCAATAACTCTATCTTGATTCTTCCAAATCGTAAGCAAACATCGATAGTACCTCGTAAGTATCTTAAAATCATTGAATCGCTTTCCAGTGTTCTTTACAAGGATTCGCCATATATATCGCTAATCGCACCGATTGCATATGATAAATCTGGGCGTGAACAAACCATAGCATACATGAGAGATCCCTTTGCACTAGAGTATGGAACATGTGACATGTACTCAATCTCATCATCGATTGTGGAGACAAAGCCGATGAAAGTCTAAAATGGTTGCTAAAGGAGTACTATGAGCTTAGCACTCCGCATATTGAACTCCGCAAAGAAGTTTCTCAATGTACCCTTCCGACTTAGGTACAATTTACTTGTTTTTCTATCTCTAAGAATCTCCATACCAAGTATCTTCTTTCTTTGGTCCCAAATCTTTCATCTCAAATTCTTCACTTAGTTGGGCTTTGACCTTTCTTATCTCTCCTTTGTCTTTTCTTTGCTATCAACATGTCATCAACGTAAAGAAGTAGATACACAAAAGAACCATCATTGTTTTTCTTAAAGTAAACACAACTGTCATCAAAACTACTTCTTTTGAAATCGTGAGAAGTCATAAAGGAATCAAACCTCTTGTACCATTGCCTTGGTGATTGTTTCAAATTGTAAAGGGACTTTTTCAAAGCAAGCAAACATAATCCTCTTTTCAAAGCTGTAAAACCCTCTGGTTGTTGCATGTAAATATCTTCCTCAAGTTCTCCATGCAAAAATGCGTTTTTACATCTAAGCTGCTCAAGCTCTAAATCATGCATGGCCACAATACCAAGCAAAGCTCGAATCGAACTATGCTTCTGGCTGGGAGAACACATCTGTGAAGTCCACTCCTGGAACTTGATTGTAACCCTTTGCAACAAGCCTTGCTTTATATTTAGGTTCTTCAACTCCTGGAGTCCCTTCTTTCTTTTAAACACCCATTTACAACGAGCAGTCTTCTTACCTTTAGGAAGTTTCACAAGATCCCATGTTTTGTTTTTGTGGAGTGATTCCATCTCCTCTTGCATAGCAAACATCCATTTTTCTCGAGTCTTCACAGACTAATCGCCTCAGAATAATTTGATGGCTCTTGATTCGCATCTATATCTTGACCACATTTAAAGCATAAGCAACTAGATCACCTCAAAGATACTTCTTTGGAGGTTTAATTTCTCTTTTAGTTCTGTTTTTGGCGATAGAGTATTGAGGCGAAGAAGCAACTCTATTCTCAATTTTTGTACTTGACTTGAGGAGTCGACTCTGTATTGTCGATGCTCCACCGCTTTTGATTTTCTTTATTGGAGCAGTCTTTAAGAGATAAGTTAGGAAGCATAGCGAGTTTCATCAAAAACAACATCTCTGCTAATCACAACTTTCCTATTTTGAGGACACCATAACTTATACCCTTTTACACCACTTTATAACCAAGAAAAACACATTTAATGGATCTCGGTTCCAATTTTCCATTATTAACATGAGCATACGCAGAGACACCCAAAGATCTTTAAATCGAATAATTAGCGGGATTACGGACCATACCTCTTGTGGAGTCTTTTTCTCAATGGCAGCGGATGGAGATCGGTTGATCAAAAAACATGCGAAGAGGTCATACGCCAAAACGACTTGGTAAGTTGGCATTTGACAACATACATCGAACCTTCTCCATGATCGTTCTGTTCATTCGTTCGCAACGCCGCTTTCTTTGTGGGAGTATGACGAATCGCTGTCAAGTGTCTCACGATCCCGCCGACTTGCACAATCTATTAAACTCATCGAGCGAACTCTAAGCCATTGTATGCATGCGGAGGTATTTTATCCATTTTCCGTCTGCTTTTTCAATCATAATTTTCCAAGACTTAAATGCGGAAAACACATCGCTTTTCTCGCCTTCGGGAAGAACGCCCAAACTTTTACGGAAAAATCATCAATAAAGGTTAGCATATAATTAGCTCCACCTCTCGAAGGCACTCTGGATGGTCCCCATAGATCGAGAATGAATATACTCCAACGTTTCCTTCGTGTTATGGATTCCTCTAGTGAATCGAACTCTCTTTTGCTTCCCAAAAAACACAGTGCTCACAGAAATTCGGTTTGCAAATTCCTTGCCCATCAAGAAGTCCTCTTTTGCTCAATTCTACCATGCCATTCTCACTCATATGCCCTAGGCGCATATGCCAAAGTTTAGTAATATCATCATCGACAAGGAAGAGGAAGCGACAATTTGCATCACCGAGAATGATAGAACCCACGCAAAACATATAACTTGGCGTTTTTCTTTGCCCTTTCATCACAACAAGGGAACCTTTGGAAATCTTTAAAACCCCACTTTCATTTTGTGTATATCTGCACCTTTTGAATCAAGAGTACTCAACGAAATTAAATTTCTTTTCAATTCGGAACATACCGCACGTCACTAAGTGTTCGACAACTCCATCAAACATCTTAACTTTAATTGTTCCAACACCTGCGATCTTACACGAAGCATTATTTCCCATCAAAACAACACCTTCGTACATAATTGTTTCGTAAGTTGTAAACCAATCCCGATTGGGACTCATATGGAAGGTGCGGCTGAATCAAGTATCCACTCCTCACTTACTTTAGAATCATTGTGATGAGCGACTAGAAGTTCACCATCATTTGTAGTCTTCTACAACATCGACTTCACGAATTTTACGGTTGTTTTCCCTTTGATTCGCAGCCTCCCTTTAATCTTATTTTGTAGCTTATAGCACTCAGATTTAATGTGCCCTTTCTTCTTACTGAAGTTACAAGTTTTACCTCTATTTGAAGACTTGATCTACCCTTAGATTTACCACGATGATTTCTTTCTGTGTCCTACCACGATCATCATCGGTATTCGATCTTGTCTCCCACGAACAATGAGACCCTCTCTCCGAGAGTCGGAGTTTAACCACAAGATGTTTCATCTTATCATACGAGGTTAAAGAATCATAAACCTCATCAAGCGTGAGAGACTCGCGGCTATATAAAATCGTGTCTCTAAAGGTTGAATAAGACGGAGGCAACGAACAAATTAGAATCAACCCTAGATCTTCCTTATCATACTTTGAACCTCCATGGCCTCCAAGTTTGAGAGAATTTCTTTAAATATTTTGTTAAGTGTTAGGTGTCTGAGACGCACCTTCCTCCAAACGATGAGCATAAAGACGCCGCTTCATATGCAACTTGCTTGTTAGAGTTTTCGACATACATATTTGTTCTAGCCTCTTCCATAATGCGTGGCAGTCTTCTCTTTCATCACATCTCGCAAAATTTCATTGGACAAATGCAGATGCAATTGTGTTAATGCCTTTCGATCCTTACGCTTCTTCTCTTCATCTCGTTAATGTCGAAGGCATCTTATCTATCCCTAGCAGGGCATCCTCCGAGATCCATCTGCGCAGAAGCGCTTGCATCTTAATCGCCACAACGCAAATCGGTGTTGCGATCCAACAACGGAATTTCATATTTCAAAGACGCCATTACCGTGATCGAGATGAACAACCAGGAAGCTCGATACCAATTGTGAAAAAATAAAATAAAATAAAAATAAAGAACACAAAATTTTACGTGAAACCCTTTGGGAAAAAACCACGCGAGAGGAGAAGAAAATTCACTATGTCGAAAATTTGAATCAAATACAAGAGGAATAGACTATGTCTATTTATAGGCTTGCAAAGCCATATTCTAGTAGGATTGAAACACCTTATCCTAATCAATATAAAATAGATGGAGTTTAATAAGGTTTAAAAAACCTTATTCTAAAATAAAATAAAAGAAGTCTAGTTCTATATGGATTTTACTTTTATTTTATTTTCCATCGTATTTTATTTAAATAAGAATTTGGGTCACTTAATTCTAACAGATTATTTGGGGCAAATTAAAAAATGGAACCCAATAAGTTAAGGTACAGTCTCTCAAAATTTCAAATACAGAATATTACCTTTATTTTTTAGAAATCCTTATCTCGAGAAAACAAAGTGTCATATCCAGTAAGTTAGGACATAACATCTTGAATTCCCAAAAATAAGCTTTTATTTGAAACTTATTTGTTTTAATTTAAAAGAGGATACTCGATTACTTAGATTCGACGAGAAAAATCGAAACCCAGTAAGTTAGGGCACAATTTTCTCAAAGCTCCCAAGTACCGAGTATTGTCTTATTTAAAATTTTGAATAAAATGCAATAAATAAATGGAATGTATTTTTATTAAAAAGAATAATTCAATAACATAAGGAATAAAACACGTGACAATAACATTTCATGAATAATCTAAAATAATAAGGAAATACCAAGGAATAACTTAGAATACATGCAATAGCAACATATCATATACTATACAAAAATCCCCATTTATAACCAAGGGCTAATGAATACGAAAGCAATTTTAAAAGAAGTTTCAAATAAATCACACAAATAAAATATAACAAGTTTCAAAATAAAATAAAATGAATAATAGGAAAAAAAATTTAGAAATATTACTATACAAACTATACAAAAATTTTAAAACAGGTAATAAATATAAGAATTTAAAAATAAATAGGAAAAAAATAAAAGAAATAACATATTAAATAGTAATGTACAAATAAATTTTAAAATAAATATTATAAAGTAAATAATTTAAATGAAAGTCTGAACTGTATCAAAAATAAAAAAATAAAAAAAAGATAATATGTGTAATGCGTAAATGAAATTCCAAAATGCATAAAAGATTAAAAGTAAATAATATACAAAGTAATATATATATACATGAAAAACCTAATATAAATAATATATATAGTAGTAAAAATAATATATAAAGGTGTTTCAGATAGACAAGTATGCACATGAAAATAAAATAAATACAAAAGTATGAAATCAAAATAATATGTTAAAACAACATGTTTATTCTAAAAAAAAATGAATAACTAAAACTTAATTGAGAGAAAAACAAAATCCAAGGGATAATTTATAAATAAAACAAATCATTAAAATAGAATTTTAGGCTGAAATTAAATGCACATAAATGTTCGAGGACTAAAACCAAAAATGCCCCAAATCTCAAAATACTGTGCTAAGGGAGGGCCAAATTGAACGCGCAGATTACAGGGACAATTTAAAAGAATTTTAAAAAAATGAAACATGGCTCGATTGAGCGCTAGCGCGAAGGAGGGAGATTGATTGCGCAAATTACCCATTTAAGGGTAAAATGCGCGTGGATCCAGTCAAAACGTGTACTGGCATGCTGTTTTGTTTTATTACTCAAAATTAAAACCTGTTTCAATTCATTTTTTGCTTAAAAAACATTTTAACTTTGATTTTCCTTTAAAAAAAACCTAAAGTTTTGAAATCCCCTCACTCTCCCCTCTGCTCTTCGCCGAAAGGCCTATGCCCAGGCCTTCAACCACCCCAAAAGTCGCCTGCGACCAGTGAAGCAAGGCCCTCCGACGGTGCGAGCACGATGCGCGGTAAGTTCCTCTCCTTCTCTCCTATCCTTTAGTTCATATTGTGGATCCGAATGGGAAGAGAAAAAAATGAAGAAAAGAGAAGAAACAAAATAAAGCTGTGGTAAATAATCACCTTTGAAAATATTCCGTGGTGGCTTTCTACTGATTTTTGCATGAGATTTGTATACAATCTATAACTAATTTCTCCGGGAAAAAAATAAGAGTAAAAAAAAGGTCCTCTAAAATAGATTTTCATGAGGCTTTTATAGCCTTTTTACAATTGTTTTTCTACATGTTTGTAGGTACGTGGGCGAGCACCCCACTGAAGTGGCGCGGGTAGTGCGGCCTTGGAAGCCCAAGTGGCGTGGACGCGGAGGTCATTGGTGGAGCGGCAGCTGTGGCAAGTACTGGGGGCTAGGGTTTATTTGTTGAAGAGTTTAGGTTTTGGGCCCCTTTGGTCTTTAGGGTTTAGGTTTAAGTTTTATTTTGGGCTTTAGATTTGGATTAAAATAACTGGGCTTGTAATTTAGACTGTAAAAAACGTTTATTTCTGTTTATTTGTTTGTGGGACTTGGGCCCGGGCTAAAATTTGGCCCTACAATGTATACAATAATAAAAAATATAAAAAATAATATTTAGATCATAGTGGATTGATATGAAACAAGTAGAAGAAAGCAGACAAGTATGATCCACTAGTCATTCTTTTTAAAATTATTTTATGAGTTCTATGATTCTTATACCTTACACCTTGAGAATACTTCTCGGGAATTTTTCATGGATGGCCTTTTAATTAAATCACTCGAGGAAACTGTTAAACTTTTGTACCTTAAGAATATTTTTGAGAACTTTTAAGAATCTCTCCTCCTGGAAAGTCTTTCAACTAAACACTTCGGGAAAACTTATTAAGAGGACTCCTCATAGCTAAGTGGCACAAACCTCCTTTATAGCATCAACGATTAAAGGTTAGTTTAGCAATATTTTTAAAAACTGCTTTTAAGGAATGTTGTATAAAATTGTTTTGGAGAACTACTTTTAAAAAGTTTGGTTTAAGATTTGAGTGTTTAGTATTGCTGTCAGAAAGTGCTTTTGGGAAATAAAATGTCCATTTTAGACATGTTATTATCAAGTACCAAATATGCATTTAAATAATGTTCAAATTAGTTAATATTATTATATTTTAGTAAAAATATAAAAGAAATTATTATAACTTGTTGTTAATATTTTAATATATGAAATATAAATTTTAAATACTAATTATTTATAAAATTTAATTAGAATATATAAACTATATTTTAAATATTTAAATATAACCCTTAAATATTTGTAATTAGATATTAACACATTTTTATTATTTAAAAAATATTTTTTATTTTTAATTAATGATTTTAACACATTTGTAATTAAGCACCAAGAAAAAAAAAGGAAAAATATTATGTTATTGGAGGGGTGAAAAAGTAATTAAGCACCAAAAATACTTTTGAAAGAGGAAAAGCTAAAAATTTTAGCTTCTCCTTTTCAGAAGTGCTTCTGATAAGCTAAAAAATTCAGCCAAAAACAACTTGTTTAGCACAACTTTTCTTCCAAAAGTACTTTTGGAGCCAAAAATGTTTTTTTAAGCACTACTAAACAAGTCTTAAGCCTCATTTAAAATAATTCACAACCTGTTTAATTGTCAGCCTAGTTATCTTGTTTAGACCTACCATATCAAATCAATTGACTTTACCACCTTTAATCATCTATAGTCAAATGATATGTGACACTCTAGGATCTAAGTTTATAAGCCAACACCCCATCTCAAAAAGGGAGTCTCCCTTTCATCATCATCCTTCCTTTTCTATACCAACCCAAAAATATCTCCCAACCGTCACCAACGACTTTCCATTTGGCAACCAAGTGAACTGTCAATCATCATCACACCACAACCTTTGTTTGATCATCGCATCAACAATGATCTTTTAATATATTTTTTTAAATTTTTTAATAATAATTTATAATCACTAAATCTTTATAATTTTTTAAATGTCGAAAAAAATTTGTGATTTAAAAAATCATTATCGCATCCCAAAAATCGGGTTAGAAAAAATTGAGTTGGTGAAATCACGAGTGGTTACATTTGGCTTTTGAGTTAGATTTGTGAAAATTATGTTAAGAAAGTTAATCCGATTTAGTGGTTAAGTGGTGTGTTTGTATATGAGAGGTTTTGAGTTTGAATTCTTTTCATTGAATTTTTTTTATTTTTGCCTAAACCCCTATATTTGAACATCTGATTTATAAATTATTTTTGCTCATTTAATAACAAAAATGAGCTTATCGGTTTAGTGGTAAGGCTTTAGTTTACCTAAAAGTCTTGTGTTTGAATATTGCATGTGCAATGTTGAAATTATTTTTGCTTTAACTCTAGGGAAATTTGATAGGGATAATTAACAATTTTAGTGGGAGTTAGTGGGGATGTGGGATAATTAAGAGCTTTAATCCCATACTCCCTATTCTTTTTTCTTCTTCTTCTTTTCCTTTCTAATGTTTTTCTTTTCTTTTATTTCTTTTCCTTTTGTTACTTGCCTTGCCTTTGTTGTATCATTGTTCCCTCATATTTTTCATTACTGAATGTTTGTAATTAAGATGTTTCTACTTAGTATGGTATTTTTTTCTTCGAAAGTAGTTTCTATTTACTGTTAGGAGGTGCTGTTGTTCTTGTTCATATGGAAGTGTGTGTATGCCTGTGAGCTTTGATCTAATTGATGGTTTTGGTATACTGTTAGGAGAAGCTCGCGTGTCGTACGTTGTTTTTTTGGCAAGATAGGAGGTTTTTTTAGGACTCCCGTTATTGTTTAGGTAAGTAATCAAGTGCCCGAGGGGTTGTTTCTTGGTGTTAAGGTCGAATGTTTATTCGTTCGTGGCCAAATTAGTGATTTGATTTCATATTTTGTTGCTAATTAGTCTATCTTAAATGATGATTTTAGGGTTTGAAAGTGTGTTTTAACGTCATGTTTTAGAAATGTTTAGGTGTGTAACTGAAAACTCAAAAAAACAAAGAATGACAAAAAGCCGAAATGCATTCCATTGATGTCACACAGTCGTGTGGCAGACCGTGTGCGTCACACAACCGTGTGCTAGACTGAGTGTGTCACATGGGATAGGTTAATTGGGCCATGAATGCCACACGAGTGTATGGGCTACACGGACGTGTGGGCCCATTTTTTAAAAATATTCATCTAGGTCCGTTTTGACTCGTAATATGTATTTAAACTCTTTGTGGGGTCCATATTGCATAAATAAGGCGTGAAAACATGATATTTGTTAATATGCTATCGTAGGTGATATGATTAAGGTATGTGAATTAAGTACGCATGATCTGACTACTATTAATTCTGATAGCATCTATATATTCTGCTATGTTTGTTTATGAGCAAATGATGTTTGGATATGTTATTTTGTATTTCTCTAAAGTTACTATATGGTTGTGCATGTGAGGTTATAGTGAAACTAATTTGGTTCTACTAGGTTTGTGATATATCTGTTTGCAAAGCATGTAATCGCATGCTTACTGGTTTCTGTTAAAGATTTGAATGCATGTTTAACATGCTTTTCATTCTGTTTTTGTGTCTGTATGTCATGTCACATTGCAACGGGTTGAGATAATATGGTATGAAGGAAGTTCTGACAGTTTAATGATATGTACAATTTGGTGGTTTAGCCACATACTTCAATTTTGGTAGCTTGGTTGCAATATAGTGGCTTGACCATATATATCTGATATGACAGTTTTAACTACAACTCTGGTGTCAATGTCCATAACTATATGTTGGTGTGATTTAGTTGGTTGAGTTCTAGGGGAACTCTATTTCTATATGTAGCAGAGTTAGGTAGGAAGTTTTCTAAAAAATTTGCATTATGATTTTTGAAAATATTGCATTGACATAATCATGCATTCTCAGTTCTGCTCAATTGTTCATAATGAAATTTTCTGTGATACACAGATTTGTATATTGTGATATGATTGTTTTATGTTTGAGTTTCATTATACATTGTGCTCTATAGCTCACCCATTTGTTTTATTTCTGACTTTTCAGATAATCAGTAAGTTTAAAGTTGGACGGTGTACAGGAGCTAGAACTATTTCTCAGTTAATTAAAATAAGATAATTTTCGTAATTAATTATTTTGGACTTTTGGGACTGTAATTCTGTTTTTGGCTAAGTTTTTGGTTTGTGTTTCATTCATCGGTTTTTAGTATTTTAACGTTAAATCGCAAAAACATTCAAGCTTAACAAATTGAAACTCGATTTTCAACTAAACCTTTGGAAGTTTTTTGTTGCAAAATTAAGTAAGCGTTTAAGAATTTTTTTTAAAATAAAAAATAGTTAGGACAATTGCTTTTGAACTGAAAACGATTTGTCAGAGCTAATACTTTCAAAATATGCGATTTCATAATCAAATTCTGGGTTAAAAATAGTTGTTTCCGAACATAAGTTTTCTAAAACCATTTGTGAGAGTTGTACCAAAATTTACGTTTTCAAAATGCACACTGGGTTTGATTAAATTAGAAGTTTTTTAAACAAGTTATTGTGATTCCTCAAGATCCGATGCTTACGTCTAGGCTGGGTTTGAGGTGTTACAATCATATCTAGAATGAATCTACACAAATTAATGTCTAAATTCATTTTGGACATACATTTTATAATTTTTTTAGATTTCATTTTCTAAAATACATACATCTACAAAGAATGTCATGTGTTAGCTTCTCATTGCTTCCATTTGACAGTCAAACTAGTCAAAAATAATTTCTATTAATGGAGGGGTTAAATTAAATATTTTTATTTGTCGAGTGTAAAATTTTCACGATTTCCTAATTATTATTATTATTTATTGAGATTCTTTTAACCCTTAATCCTTGAAAAGAGATACAATAAAAATTGATACTACACTTTCTTAAGGGATAAAAATATTTTACACTACTCAATTGTCTTCTTTATTCTTTTCCTTTTTTTGAGATTTCTTCTTCTTTTCTTAATGGTCTATAAATTGACCATAGTAGTCCATAAATAATATATATTATTAATGAAAATATAATATTAGATTATATAAATGTATTATTATAAAATTTTATATATGAATATAACATTTTTTATATAAATAATAAAAAATTTCTGTTTCAAACTAAAATAATATAATTTATATTTTTACTTTTCTATAATAAAAAATGATAAATTAAATGTAAAATAACTCACTATAAAATTTAACTATTTTTATTTATTATATAAATTTATTTACCAGAGTTACAAACCTTATTTATAAATATCACAAATCTTTTTTTTTAATTTATAAATGTGATGAATCTTATAAATAATAAAAAAAATATATAAAATGATAAAATCATTAATACAATAAACAATAAAAAATATATTAGTCGGTTCAAAAGTTTCTTTAAATTTATGGTTATATATTATTTAAGATATAGATACATGAGGTAAGATTGTCAGCTTTTTAATATTTGAAGTAAACTTTAATACATTATCTAATAGGTTAAATTCTACCATTAGTCTCTATATTTTACGAAAGTTGTGAATTTAATCCTAATTGTAATGTATGTACTATATTTGTGTTACTCTAAAAAAAATCTATAAATTAACACAGTTATTAGATTTTAAAATATATTTTTTTGGTCTTTTTATTTTTTTAAATTTAAAAATTAATCTCTATAAATTTGAGATATTGAGCTTTTGTATTTTTATTTAAAAATCTTGATTCTTCAAGTTAATCTTGTCGTTAAAGTTGGCAGTACCAAAGGTAATATAAACTTTTTAGCCCTCAATATTTTTTTTATCAATTTAGTCCTTACCATTTAAAAGAACATATTTTAAAAAAAAAATAATTTTCTTCATATTTTAAATAATAAACATAAAAATTTAAATTTATTTTTTTAAATAAAAACTCCTTAAAATTAAAAAAAATTAAAATTAAAATGACTTTAAAACTATAAACAAAAATTTCAAAATTAAATGTTATCTAAACTAGACAAGACTGATCAATCTGATCAAGAACCTATTGAGATATCGATCTGGTGATAGTTAAAAAATCGATTGACCCGCGAACTGGTACACACTAATTGAACCGAGTTAAATATTGGTTGGACCGATTTTGAACTAGTCTGACCAATTAGTTCTCAGAACGACAGGTCTGATCAGTTCAAAAGCAAATAAATTATTTTAAAAAATAAAAATACTATAAAATTTATAAAAATCGGTTTAGGTGTTAGTTCAAACTGATTTTTAGCTAGTTCAACCAGTTGATACTGGTTTGCGGGTCAATCGATTTTTAAAGCTTTTAAATTTTTTTTAGCCCTCAACATTTGCATTTTTTTTTATCAATTTTTTCATACCCTTTAAAAGTACATAAATTTAAAATTTAAAATTTATTTTTTCTTATTTTAAACAAAATATTTTGAATTTATGAATTTTTATATAAAATAAAAAAATTGAAAAAATAAAAAATATTTTTAAAAATATTATTTTAAAATTATAAAAATTTAAAAATTCAATGTTATTTAAACCTAACTAGACCAATTGGATCAAGAATCAACTAAGGTATCAATCCGATAAGAGGTAAAACACTGATTGACCCGCGAATTGGTACAAACTAATTAAACCGGGCTAAAAATTCAGTTGAACTAGCAATTGAATCGATTTTTATAATTTTTATTTTTCATAATTTGTTTTTATGAATCAATTGTTCCGAGAACCAATTGGTCAAACTAGTTCGAAATTGATTCAATTGAATTACTTATTTTGGTCTAACTAGCCTGTATTGGTTTGCAAGTCAACCGGCTTTATTACCTCTCGTCGGATCGATACCCCCAACCTGTCTTGGTCCCACTAACTGGTTCGGTCCAGTTTAGATAACATTGAATTTTGCTATTTTTTCTATTTTAAATTTTTTTAAAATTTTAAAGAGTTTTTATTTTTTCTTATTTTTTTAAAATATATATTTTAAAATTTTTTATGTTTTTCTAATTAAAACATAAAAAAATATTTTTTAAAAGATTTTTATGTATTTTTAAATGGTAAAGACCAAATTGACAAATTGTAAATTTTGAGATAAGAAAATTATTTTACTTTTTAAGACTTAACTTTAATGGAAAAATTAAATAGAAGGACTAAAGTTTTTTACTAAAAAAAAGTACAAAAAATTAAAATATAAAGACTAAATTTTAAATTTCAAAATAATACAACAACTTTTGGATATATAAACCTTTTCTGTTTTACCAATTAAGATATAAAATACATTCTGTCAAAAGAAATTTCAGATAAAACATATGAATAAAATAGAAACTTCTAGAATCTATTTTACGTAATTTCATACGAAATCATCGAACATCCTGGAATCTACATTGTTCCCGAATGTTCCAGATCTGCCTTTTCGATTCCCTCTATAAAAATCTCCTCTTTCCTCCTCATTTTTATTCAATTCAAAATTTTCTCTCTCTTCTTCTTCTTCAGATTCTTTAAGTTTCTCTGGTTTTTCCTGTTCAAAAAAAAAGGGAAAAAAAGAAAAAAAAAAACTTCTTTTTTCCTTAGTTAATATGGCGGAAGCTTCTACCCAGACCCAACAAACTCGTCCTGTAGTTTACGTTGTTTTCCAGATCGGTGGCGTTGGAGCCGTCAGCGATAATAAACCTGGGCCGGCGCCGGCTTCTAAAGCTTCCATAGAAGCAATGCAAAGGATAAAAGTGGAAGAGAGTGGCAAAGATTGTTGTATTTGTTTGGAAGAGTTTGAAGTTGAAGAAGAAGCAAGGGAGATGCCATGTAAGCATGTGTTTCATTCGGGTTGTATTGAGAAGTGGTTGTTGATCCATGGGTTATGCCCGGTTTGTCGCTTCATGATGCCGCCTGAGACGACTGAAACAGGAGGCGGTGACGGTGATGGTGATCGACGAAGAATGGAGGGTGGGGAGATCAATGGTTTGGAATTTTTACAATCGGTTTTTGCATTTGCTAGCTTGGCTAGCATGATGGGTATGATGGGTTCGGGTTGGGCTTTCCGTCAACCTGGTTCGGGTCGAGTTGATGATGATAGGTCTTCCAATCGAAGCACGGATTGCAATTGACACAAATTTCCATTTTTTGAATTGTGTTATATTTTTAACCCTGTAAGAAGGGAGTAAATTGTAAATAAATAAGAAAGTTATTCATTAATTTATTGTTATTCAAAATAAAAGTCTCCTAAGATCATCCAATACAAGCTTCACTTTTTCTTTCTTTTTTTAATTACAAGCTTTACTTCTATTGTTAGTGAATTTTCAATCACTATTTAAGTTTTTGTTCACTAATTTCATTATTAATAATTCCAGTATTCACTTTTTGGTACATTTAGATTCAATTATTTACTTCCATCACTTTTTAAACACTTGGTCCTTAAAAAACTGTAATAAAATAAGATTCAGATATTTGAAATTCTAATCAAACACCGTACACTTATTGTACTGAAACTGCAACCAAAATTAGGACCCTCACTATGAGCGTAAGTGTTATACTAAAAGGCATAAGTTTCAAGTTCAAATAAAACGTTTTCTAACACAAAGCACATGTGCTAATTCAAACTGGCATTTCAGGGCAATGCACTTCAATAAGCAAATAAATATTTAAGAATTTATACAATCACTTTAAAAGACATTTATCAACACATTTCACTTTATAATATCTTATTATTCTTTATTATCATTATCACTTTTCAGGGGCTCTTTAAGCACTTCATAGTCACTTCACTCTGTTGAAAAAATTCTATTTAGAAAACAATTTTGTTGCATAATAGAAAATAATTCTTTTTAAACCCGAGCAATTGTGTTATTTATACTAATAAACTCTTTACCAAATTCAAACTTTTATTTTAGAATAGGTGGATTGTGTTATTTCTTGACTTTTGACTAATACGATTTCTCTGTTATTTGTGAACCTTGATTTGTTTAAAGTATGTGCTATAATTCACGAACCGATGAACATAATGAAAATTTTTTATTGATGTTCTAGGGGGGAATATAACTCTCAATGAGTTATAAACCAATAAACAATCTCTTTCAAAGTAAGAATTTATTTGTAAAATAAATCTCACTAAATTTTGACAAAGTGTTGACGCTTAGTATAGTATGGTTTGACCTAGCTCATGGTCTCTATTTATAGAGAAAAGCACAAGAGTCTTAGTTGAATAAGAAGCAAAATGATAATATTTGAATAGAAAGTACATTTATCCCTTAGGGTGGGTTTGGATGGGCGGTGGGTGCGTTTAGCTTGTTGGAAAAATTGCATTTTATGAGAACTTTAAGGCATATTCTCAATAGGTAAATGTGAAGAGTTGAACCATAAAATTATGGTTTCATATTCTACTCCAAGAGACCTTTACAACGGTATATCATATACTCAAAATGGTTGAGTGATGAATGAGGAATTTATGCTCAAAGTAAATTACTTGAAAATATTTGTTAAGGAAAAGTAAAGGCTTAGATCTCACATTGGTTAAATACCAAGTGTGAGATGTGTATATATATGGGAACCCTATTAAAAAGTAATTGAATGATTAAGTTTGGAACCTTGTTTTGTGTGCATGGGGAGTGTAGGTTCAAACCTGACGGGGTTGGGGCACACTCGCACGATTTGAAATATCTAGACCAATTAGCCTTAAAATAGGCTTGCTAATATTTTCAAAATTCCACAATTCTAAATGCCTATAAAAGCCTATAAATTATTTTTCTCATACTCTCTCACACTGAATTTATTTTGCTCTCAAAACTCTTTTTTTCCTCTATATATTTTCCAACGTTCCGAATATAGAAAAAGACAACATTTGTTCGTTGATCGCTGCAAAGGTGCTACTGCTTTTATCATCGTGTTGTTGTATCCTGAGAAACATTCAACCAATGTTTCTTGAAGTACTGTAGGAGCGGCCGAATCTATCTTAAGGAAACTATGTTTAACATGCCTTTAACGTTTAGTAAATTCTCCATATTATTCATTTTGATTTCAACTTTTGTTACGGCTTTTATTGGTTTACTTATTTAACAATTTAAATATAAATAGAATTATTTATATTTCATTTATATATAAATATGTGTTTATTCATATTTAAATATTTTGTTCACTAAAGTGTTTTTGTCCAACAATCTTAAGACAGAGCCTATTATTTTTGTAATTCTTTAATATGAGACAAACGAGACACCAAGGCGAAAAGAAAGAAGAATTATTTGAAAATAAAATTTTAAATTAAATAAAATCTATTGTGGGATTTTTTTTCGCTGTTCAACAAATTTTATTCTCTATTTTGTTTTTATTTCCAAGCGAATTTTAAAATTAAATAAATTTATATTTTTATTTGAAAATAAAAATTAAAGTTAAATAAAATCTGTTTCAGGATTTATTCTCATCGTTTAACAAATTTTATTTGATTTGGTTTCCAAATTAAAAGTAAATAAAATACGTTTCGCGATTAATTCCCGCCGTTCAATGGATTTTATTCTATTTTCTATTTTATTTCCAAACGGAAAATTAAATTTAAATAAAATCCACTTCGGGATTTATTCCTGTCGTTCAACAGATTTTATTTCCAAAATGAGTATTAAAATTAAAATTAAAATAAAATCTGTTTTGGGATTTATTCTCGCCGTTCAACGAATTTATTACATTTTAATTTTGTTGCCAAAACAAGAAATTAAAATTAAATAAAATTTGTTTCGGGATTTATTCCTGCCGTTTAACAAGATTTTATTTGATTTGATTTTGTTTCCATATTAGAATTAAATTAAATAAAATCTTTTTCGGGATTTATTCCTGCCATTTAACAAGATTTTATTCGATTTTATGTTGTTTCTAAATTAGAATTAAATTAAATAAAATCTGTTTTGGGATTTATTCCCGCCATTTAACAAGATTTTATTCGACTTTATTTTGTTTCCAAATTAGAATTAAATTAAATAAAATCTGTTTCGAGATTTATTCCTGCCATTTAACAAGATTTTATTCGATATTATTTTGTTTCTAAACAAAGACTTAATCAAATAATTCTGTGTTGGGATTTAATCTTGCCATTTAACAAAATTGATTTTGATTTTGTTTCAGAATTTTAATTCTGGCATTTAACAAATCAAAGATAATTTTTTTTTGTTTATGGTGGCCTTAATTGTGGCTTTAAATTGTAAATTAAAAAGAAATTTACCAACAGTAAATAAAAAGACAATAGGAGAATGCATGTCTAGGATTGGTTCTTTGAAAGACTTGGTATTTAACCGTGTCGAGTGCACCACCTCTCTTTTAGGGTTACCTACCTTGTGCATTGTTTATGTATTTTTAATTAGACCATATAAACTTTTGTTTTGGGTTTTATTAAATTCTTGTCGTCTAACAAAAGTTGATAACTTTTTTAATTTTAGTTTTGTTTCTTAACAGAAAAATGGAGACTCCCACCAATTTAATCTATTTGCAATCTAAAACTTTGGTTCAAACGCAATCTTTGATACAAAACTCAGTGTTGTCGGTGGCAGCTACTGTAAGCCACAACAAGAAACCTGCAAAATTCTTGAGACATAATTTCAAGACTTGGCAACATAAAATGCTATTTTATGTGACCATGTTGAACTTGGTCAAATTTTTGAAAGATGACCCTCTTACTGTTAAAGAGGGCGAGGTAGATGAAGTTACCGCTTTCGCTACTGTTGAAGCTTGAAAACATTCTGATTTCCTATGCTAAAACTACATCTTGAATGGATTGTCGGATGCACTGTACGAAGTGTATAGTGTTAAGAAAACAACTAATGAATTATGGACATCATTGGACCATAAATACAAAGTCGAAAATGTTGGAAATAAAAAGTTCTTAGTTGCTAAATTCTTGAATTTTGTAATGATTGATTCTAAATTAGTTGTGAATCAAGTGCAGGAACTTCAACTGATCATTCACGAAATTCTTGCTAAAGGGATGATGATAAGTGAATCCTTCAAAGTGACAGCCATTATTGAGAAGCTGCCTCCTGTTTGAATGACTTCAAGAATTACCTAAAGCACAAAAGAAAGGAAATGTTAGTGGAAGACCTAATTGTCAAACTTCGCATTGAAGAAGACAATATATGTATGGAGAAAAGGCTCAACAAAGCAGCAAATGGCAATGGTGCTAAGGCAAACGTCGTAGAAGTCAAGAAAGACTTCAAGAAGGGAAAACAACCTTAGAATGGGTCTAAACTGGGACCAAAAGGTGGCATTTCCAAGAAGCAAAAATTTTAAGGAAAATGCTTCAGTTGCAACAAGATGGGGCACAAGTCATCTAAGTGTAGGATCCCAAAGAAAGTTAAAGCTAACGAGGCCAATTCTGTGGAAGAAATTTCCAAAGAATTGTTTATATGGACTTATGTGCCTAACATATGCAAGAATGTTTCTTTCTAAAGAGGGAATGTTTGTGGGAAGGGGATGTGTATTAAATTAAATGTAATCTCTGCAAAAGCAAAACTATGAATAAGAATGTTGTTTCTTTTCTGTTTATATGCTTTAGTCATTTAATTTATGATATAGTAGGCTCGAACATGTTAATTATGATACTTTATGTACATTAATTAACTTAGAGCACATTCATTCATTTCACAATAATTTAATTATAAATGTAAAACATGTGTTGTAAAACCCCAAACCCGGCTTAGATGTTACGA
This sequence comes from Gossypium anomalum, assembly GCA_025698475.1. NCBI lineage: Eukaryota > Viridiplantae > Streptophyta > Magnoliopsida > Malvales > Malvaceae > Gossypium > Gossypium anomalum. Next base: position 68,788,328 of record CM046964.1, read on the forward strand.
TCGAATCTGACGTGTCATATCGACGTGCCTTCTAAAACTTGAACTTGTTGGTGAAAATCGTTTCTAAGTTAAAACCTATTTAGTTTTTATTGCTTGAGAAAACTCAGTAAATTCCGTTATTACAATTGAAACTAACTTATCAAAACGTTTGTTATTCTTGATTTCTTAATCCGATTAAAACCGCGAAAGCTTCTCTAGTTGGAAACCTTAAGGTTAAAAAATGTATGTTTTTCTTTGAAATCGTTATTATCTTGAAAATTCAATGTTCCTATTCTAGCATTTTAAAATACGAAATCAAAAGCCCAATAACAGTTAAAAATTTCCCCATTGGCCTTATTACAAAATTTAAAACCGAAATATAAAACCTTTGAATAAATTAAGTCATAATCAAATCATCAGCGATCGCGTGGCCACCTCTGAGTCCCTCGCGGCTCCAAATCATCTAAGGCTGGGGATTACCTACGCAGTTAAAAGAAAGGGTGAGTTTACGAAAACTCAGTGTGTAATCCCCTATCGATCCAACGATGAAATGCAGATGCTTATAGTAAGCAGTGCGGGCTTGAGCCCTATTTTAAGTGCTGATGCAGTGCGGGCCTTAGCCTATCTGATGACATGTGTGGGCCTAAGCCCAAAACAGAATTAGTACAGTGTAGGTATGCAACCCCTCCTAATCCAACCAACACACCACTCATACCAACCAACACATCATGTGGGGATTAAATCGACCCACCCAGCCAACACACCAATATCGCAGCGAGGCTACTAACAGTAACGCAGCAAAACTGCTAATAACAGTAAACGTGGCGTAGCCACTAATATTATAATACGTGGCGAAGCCACCAAAACAGTAAAAACGTGGCAAAGCCACTAGTACAGTACTTCCTCCAAATCAGAATCCCAACCCCAATACAGAATGTCATGTCATAAATATTACGTGTATACAGTATGTCATACTCAAAACCAGTCATATAAATGTCATACACACATCAATTAACCTACCACTAGGACATAATGGTCATTTTATCGGTACAGATAACGACCCTTCAAAAGGTCTATAGTCGTCTCGAACAACTCAGATTACCCATATGGCCAAAGCAGTGTAAATGGGCCCAAAACCTATTACTCGGCCCAAGTGGACCCACAAGCTCGTGTGTCCCATTTAGCCTAAATTCAATTGCGACTATGCGTTCACCATAGCCCACTCCTTTATTTCCCACTTACCGTAAATTTTATCCGTGTGAGGCATACGAGCCCATTGGGTCCATACGACCCATCTCGGCCTAAGACCATGAGAACGCTCGTGGCGGCTTCTACAGTCTGTCGCCCATGATTTGTGGGTTTGGTTTACCACACGAGCATTTGCACACTCGTGAGGTCTCAAATGCCGAAGATTTGGCTTTCTAGCTTTTCGGCTTTTGCTGATTCACAGTAACATAATGGTGTGAATACACACCTGATGCGATTGGAACCAATCCCCACTTCGAACACTCCTATGCTCCAAAAGCCTCAATAGTCACACCCTTGATCCTCAAGAAATGGTCAATCACCTTTGATCGCTACCTAAACAAAAGATGCCACCATCTTACATCAGACTCGCATTCGAAGCATAATAGCATCCCCAACCGAAACTCACTTACCACACAACCGAATAGGGTATAGATTACTGCCGTGGCACACACCAAACATGAAAAGAATTAATCTGAAAGGTAGATAGAAGAGAATAGTTGGCAATAAGAGAAAAGTTAGCAGATGGTTCAACAACGTAACAAACCGAAAGTCGAAAGGGAAACAGTGACATTGAGGGCTTACCTTATAGTATTTGGCCAAACACAAAACACTTGAATGAGAGAAGAAAATCGAGCGTCTCATTCAACTGATCACCACACTCACCAATCGAAAACAAGCAAACGAAAAAGATGAGATTCGGCCAAGATATAAATATAAGGATGGAAAAAGAGTTATGAGGCAATGATAACTTACCAAAATTCAGCCACAGTAAACAGTTGAGGAAAAGGAGAACGAGATTGTAGGAACAAGGCAAGGTTCGACTATAGAGAAAGAGGTATTTGGTTTAGAAAAGAGAAGAAGAAGAATGCCTATTTGGTAGAGAAAAAAAAAGTGAAGATGGAAGGAAAAGGTTTCAATTTCGACACCTACTAACCTATATTCAACAACATAGTCGAGAAATAAAGTTGAGAAGAGAAAAGACCTGAATGGTCAAAATACACCACAGCTACCAAAATTGCACAAAACCAAAAGAAGAAAAGGAGCAAATTTTGAAACTAAAATGACTAAAACCCATTCGGCACTATGTGGCATGACCGAATAGGTACCCACACTCCCAATTCGGCTACACTCCTCTCACACTTCAAACTCCTTATAAATCTTTATGAATCTCTCCCCTTATCCCTCATTGATATCCTCTATAACAACATCGAGACCAGTTCAAACTCTCACACAACAGAGTTCGAAACCAGTTCAAACTCTTGCCGTCCTAAGTAGTAAAATAATCATCCCTTACCTGTCATGGGATTCGAACCCAAGCCTTCTCAGTTGCCAAGTCACGCCACTTGCCACCAAGCCACAAGGCTTTTGTGTCATCAATCAAACGTGATTATTCATAAAGCCTAGGTGCCAGTGTCCAGGTTCTTTTAAGAGCAAAAACAAAAATTCTGCAAAAGCCGGAGCTTAAACCCAAGACTTCCTAGACACCCCCAAAAACGCCCAAATCACTTAGCCACCATACCAAACATGCAATTTGTGCCAAACCATACAAAATTAAAGATCTTATATTTTTGGGGCGTTACATGTGTTGAGACAAAAATTAACAAGGTCAAAAACCACTTGATCTAATACATAGCAAGGTTTGTGACCTAAAGTTTGTTCAAACGAGAGGAAGGAATAAATATTTTTATTACCTTCATTGCTACGTATATTTACTTAAGAGCAAAGATGAAGCTATAGAAAAATTTTATTCTCTATAAATAAGAAGTTGAAAACTAACTTAATAGAAAGATTAAGTGATCGTGGTGGTGGATATGTTGAACCATTTGAATACTGTACATAACATAACATTATTCATGATGTAACACCACCATACTTTCCTCAAATAGAGTAGCCGAGTAGAAAAATTAAACTCTAAAGGAAAAGATGAACACACTTCTAAACAATTTTAGGTTATCACAGGAAATGTGAGGGAGGGGAGGGAGTGTTTCTATGGGTTAATTACCTTTTAAATAAGGTGCCCCCACAAGAAAAGGGGCAAGACACCATATGATTTTTGGAAAGGTAGAAAACCATCCTACAACCACTTGAAAGTGTAGAGGATGTCTTGCAAACGTAATGTATAATGGTAAGTCGAGACATATGCGTTGTCGACACAACACTATTAAACAACTGATCTCAATCGGAGTTATCTCTATTGATTTTGTAAAATCAAAAGATAATACTGCAAATCTGCTAACTAAAGATTTAAATCGAGATCATGTTGATAAAACATACAAAGAAATAAGACTAAAGCCCATGAAAACAAAAGGCGCTATGTGAAAAAAAACCCTACCTAGTTGACTGGAGATCCTAAGATCAAGGTTCAAAGGACAACCTAATTGCATAGACCTTGTGAGGTCACTGTGGGGGGTACTTATCCCAAGTCCGTTCCTATGATGTAAACAGTGACTAAAAATGGGAGAGGTTAAGCAATGTTTTTAATGACCATTGTATGTTTCGGTGAGCCGAACAACATAAGTCACCTATGTGAGAGTGGAGCAGGGCCTCTTCAAGAATTTAATAAAAGAAGTTTTTCTATGTCGTTTTCTGCACCGCCATCAAATAAAACAAAAAAAGAATTTAATTGTGACACTTCAACATCTAGGTTTTCGGATAGAAACAAATCAATTTAGCATGATTCTAAAAATTCAGTTAAACTTGCTGATAGTGTGGGAAGTGTTTAGAATACTTCGAAGTTGGTTTGTAAAAATTGTGGAAAACTTCACACTGGTGAATGCAGAACCAAATTGGGTGTGTGTTACAAATGTGGCTTAATCAATCATTTTGTGCAGAATTACTCGAGAATGGTAGGAGACAATGGAGAGCGAAGTGATGAAAAATGTCGACACTTCAGAAAGGTAGACGTCCTAGTCAGAGCAATAATACTAGAACTAATCGTACCGGGATTAAAGATGTAGCTGCTCGATCTGAAGTTAGAGCGTCTGCACGAATATACGCTATTTGAGCCAGGGAGGCAGCTACCGCACCTGATGTTATTTCTGCTATATTCTATCTCTTTGATGTTACTGTATATACACTAATTGACCTCCAGCAACTCACTCATATATTTTCACCGCATTAGTAACAGATAAGAATTTACCTGTTGAGTTAACTGTGTTTGATGTTCAAGTTACAAATCCACTAGGTTAGAGTGTGATAGTTAATTTAATATGTCATAAGTATCCATTGAAAATTTAGGGCTATGAATTTCTTGTTGATTTGATGTTACTACCCTTTCGGGAATTCGATATTATTTTGGGGATGGATTGGTTGACATTACATGACGCTGTGGTAAACTGTAGATTGAAATGGATTGATTTGAGATGTCAAATGGGTGAAATGATTTCAGTTGAGTTAGATAGATCAAATAATGTTATTAGAGTTATTTCAACTATTTCAGCACATAAACTGATTCGTAAGAGTTGTGAGACATTTTTGGCTTATATACTTCATACACGAGATTCAGAGTCGAAGTTGGATCAAGTATTGATTGTAAAAGAATTTAAAGATGTATTTCTTAAAGTGTTACTGGGATTGCCACCAGAATGTGAAGTTGAATTTGTTATTGATCTGACACCTGAAACTGCACCAATATGAATTCCACTGTATCGATTGACATCAGTTGAGTTGAAAGAACTCAAAGCACAATTGCAAGAATTGCTAGATAGAGGTTTTATTCGATCGAGTGTGTCTCTTTTGGGTGCACCTGTGTTATTTGTAAAAAAGAAAGATGGGTTGTTGAGATTATGTATTGATTACAGGCAGCTGAATAAGGTTACAATAAAGAATAAATATCCTTTGCCTCATATCGTTGATTTATTTGATCAGCTGAAAGGTGCAACTGTTTTTTCGAAAATAGATATTAGATATGGATATTATCAGTTGCGAGTAAAAGATTTTGACGTGCCGAAAATTACTTTCCGAACTCTTTATGGCCATTATGAGTTTCTGGTGATGCCTTTCAGATTAACTAATGCCCTTGTTGCATTTATAGATTTGATGAATTGGGTTTTCTAGCCTCAATTGGATAGATTTTTGGTTGTGTTTATTGATGATATACTGATATATTTTAAAATAGAATCCGAGCATGCTCAACATTTAAGAACCGTGTTACAGATTTTGCTCGAGAAACACTTATACATAAAATTCAGTAAATGTGAGTTTTCGCTCCGCGAGGTCGGATTTCATGGTCGTGTAATTTTTGTAGATGAGATTCGTGTTGACCCAAGTAAATTTTTTGCCATTGTTAATTGGAAAGCTCTGAAAAATGTCTCAAAGGTGCGAAATTTTCTAGGCCTAGCAGGTTACTATCGCCTTTTCGTTAAGAACTTCTCTATAGTTGCTTCATTGATGACCAGACTGTTACAGAAAAAATTTTGAGTTTGTTTGGTCAGACAAATTTCAGCAGAGTTTTGATCAACTGAAAAACATTTTGACGGAAGCTTCAATATTGACTTAGCCTGAATTCGAGAAAGAATATGGTTTTCACAGTAATTCGTCTCTCAGTGGATTGGGTTACGTGTTGATGTAAGCCGAGAAAGTAATAGCATATGTTTCTCATCAGCTAAAGTCACACGAGAGTAATTATTTGACTCACGATCTAGAATTTGCTACAATAGTTTTTGCTTTGAAGATTTGGTGACACTATTTGTACGGTGAGAAATGTCACATATATACCGATCACAAAAGCTTGAAATATTTGATGGCTCAAAAAGAACTGAACTTGAGACAGCGACAGTGGCTTGAGTTATTGAAAGATTATGATTTGATAATTGATTATCATCCAGGAAAAGCTAATGAGGTTGCAGACGCACTTAGTCAGAAATCATTATTCACCTTGAGAGCGTTAAATGCTCGATTGACTTTGAATGTTGATGGTTATGTTTTAGCAGAATTGAAAGTTAAACCGTTGTTCCTTCAGCGAATTCGGGAGTTACAAAATGATGACCCGAAATTGGTAGCTAAACATGAACAAGCTTATGGTGAATCTTTTACAGAATTTAGTGTTGATGTTGATGGTACATTGTATTTTCACAATAGATTATGTGTTCTTAATAATCTGGAGTTGACATGTGACATTCTGTCTGAAGCTCACAGTAGTACATACTCTATTCATTCGAGTAGTACGGAAATGTTTTGTGATTTGAAACAAATGTACTGTGGCTAGTTATGAAACGCGGAATTTCTGAGTTTGTAGCTTAATGTGTGGTTTTTCAGTAGGTGAAAGCCAAGCATCAAGTACAGTCTGGATTATTACAACTTATCATGAATCTTGAATGGAAATGGGAGCAAATCACGATGGATTCTTTTATCTGGATTACTTGTATCACCGAGAAAGAAAGATTTGCTCCAAAGGTTAGCTGAGTTGTATGTATTCGAGATTGTTAGATTGCACGGAGTATCGATATCTATTATTCTGGATCGAGACTCGAGGTTCACATCTAGATTTTGGGGTAAACTTCACAAGGTTATGGGCACGAAATTAAATTTTAGCACAACATTTCATCCACAAACAGATGGCAGTCAGAACGGGTAATAGAAGTTTAGGAAGATATGTTACGATGTTGTATTCTCGAGTTTGAAGGTAGCTTGGAGAAATATCTGCCATTGTTTATATTTGCTTATAATAATAGCTACCAATCTAGTATTAAAATGACACCATTTAAAGCTTTATACGGTAAAAAATATAGAACACCATTGTACTGGTCTGAATTGAGTGAATCCAAGTTAGTTGAAACCAATTTGATTCGTGAAACTAAAGACCAGGTTTGTATTATTTGTGATTGTTTAAAAGCTGCATCTGATCGTCAAAAGCTATACGTAGATTTGAAAAGAAAAGATATAGAGTTTGCCGTTGGCGATCAAGTATTTTTGAAAGTTTCACCGTGGAAGAAAGTACAACGTTTTGGCAGGAAGGAAAAATTGAGTCTGAGGTTTATTGGGCCGTACGAGGTAATTGAAAGAATTAGTCTTATAGCTTATAGATTAGCTTTGCCTCCTGAACTCGGAAAAATTCATAATATTTTCCATGTTTTGATGCTGAGGTAGTATAGGTCAAATCCTTCACATGTGATTATTTCCAGTGAGATTGAATTACAGCTGAATTTGTTGTATTCTGAAGAGCCGATAAGAATTTTAGCTTGCGAGGTAAAAAAAATCGAAATAAAAAAGCACTACTAGTAAAAGTTTTGTGGCATCGACATAGTATTGAGGAAGCTACGTGGGAAATTGAGGAATCTATTAAATCGCAATGCTTGAATTTATTCTCAGGTAACAATTTCGAGGACGAAATTTCCCGGGGGGAGAGTTGTAACAACCTAGTTTTCAGTGGTGTCGGAAACAATGGTTTCAGGACCACAATTTTGATGTGTGAGTCCATAAATATTAATTATTTAATATTTTTGAGGTTAATAATGTTGAATTAAATTTTGGTTTAGTAATTTTAATGTTTGATAGGTTAATTAAAGAAATAAGGACTAAATCGTAAAAGGTGGAAAAGTCAATCGTTAATAGTGTTTTAGTATCAATTGTATAATTAAGTGAAATTGGGTGGTCTTATATGGAAATTAAACCATTTCCTTATTAGTGGATGGTAGGCATAAAGAAATTTTAAAAAAAATGTTAGAAATGGTAATTTTATAAAAAAAAGTAAAAATTAAATAAAAGAAAAAGTAAGAATTTCATCATCTTATTCATTTTGGAGAGAGTGCAACTGAAACATCATTGTTTTGGTAAGAAAAGTTTTTGGCCTTGCTCATCCCTTTGCATGTAAGCTCATTCTTCATCTGTTTCTAGTGAATTTTATGTTTTTGTGATCGTTATACTAATATCTAGCTAGTTTAGGGATTAATTTGTGAAGTTGTAAAAGTTTATAAAAATTACTATTGATGTTCTTGAAGTTTCTTGAAGTATTATTGATGATTTTTCTTGAACATGAAGCTTGATGATGATTTTGATCTAATTTGTAAAGTGACTTTTATTAATTTTTATGTTTAGTGAGTAAATCGAAAATAAACTAAAATAGACATGGTTTTTCTTGATAAATTCAGAATTATAGGGTTGTTTCAGAATGGTAATTAGGTTCAATAGTTTAAAAAGTTTAATTGTGTGAAATAAGCTTATTTTGGTTTTAAGGACCAAATTGAATAAAGTGTAAAAGTTTGGGACAAATGTGAAAATTTTTAAATAGGAAACGTTTGCACTAAATTGAGTATTAAATCAAGTTGAAGCTAATAAATTGAAATAAACTATTTTATAGATCAAGAATAAGTAGGTAATCAAGGAAAAGGGAAAGTTATTGAGTAGTCCCTAAACTTTTGCCATTATTACAGTTTAGCCCTAGTAAGTTTGTTTGGTTTAGTTTAATAGACATTTTGAAATGTACTGAATGAGAAATTGGTTGATGAATGTTCAATTGATGGTTTGATGTTAAATTAGTGTGAATTGAAGTAGTAAATTGTTGGAACACTGTTTAGTGATGGTATTTTTTGAGAGATGAACGTAGGATACAGTACAATTGACATGCCAATAGGTTATAAAGTGCATTGTACGATATTGATATGTGATGAGGCGATGATTCTTGATTAGTGTTTATACACTGAGTATACTATGGGTCAGCATTTGTTGCGAACTATTGTGTTATATTACAGTGATTTTGGCATGTTATTGTGGGCGAATGAAAAGCCTTTGGGCTTGGCACTTGGTGCCTAGGCATGTTTTTGGAGGGATGTTCGCCTTTGGGGTAGGCACTTGGTGCTAAGGCGTCAGTTGGACTAGCTCATTTGAGCATTTGGCGTGTTTCAGATGAATGACTGTGTACTTGTATCTATTATATTGTTCATCGGGCAATATTTCCAGTGTTAAGTGTTTTATTAATGAATTGTATAAAGATTGTTCATGAAATTTTCGATAGTATTGAGACTTGATTTTGAATGAGCTTGTATGACATTATTAATATGTAACTTGCATATGATTGAATATAAACTCACCTGTTTATGCTGGTGGTTGAATAGGAAGCACTGTCTAATATTCTTGTTATTAAAATTGTTATGTTTTTCTTGGTAAGCTTTATCATTTTAATTATCAAACTTACTAAGCTCTATAGAAGCTTACTTGTGTTATATATTTTATCTCTTTGTAGATGGTGTTTTGTGGAAATCGGGCGATTGAATCAATTCAAAGAAATCACACTATCCAGATATCTTTTGGTAGCTTTTGAACATTTACCTTGGGTTATATTGCATGTAATAGGTGATTTGCAAATATTTTGGTTATTTGTTATTTATGGTGTTTGTTACAATTGAATGATGTTTCTTTTGGATGGATTCTTGGTACATGTGTATAGGCTTTTGATGTTTGGCTTATAAATGTTCATAAGCATGTGATATGATCTTATTGTTTTATACTGTTAGAGAATGATTATCCTATAGTGAAATAGACTTGAATGTTGTGGATGAGTGGTAAATTTGACATAAATTAATGTATGGTTTTTGAGCTCAAATACAGCCCATTTGGTATATGCTTATGACATGAGAACATTACTTTGGTTTTGGATTGTTTAGGTGTTTGAATTGTGGTGTCATTGATGGCACATAGGTTGATTGTTTTGGGATTTTTTGAGTGTATTAGAATGTGTTTTGAAGGCTTGTAAACATGTGTTTTTGGAATGTCTTGGCAGCTAATCAAATGGGTAGAAAGTGGTTTGTTTTAGGGCAATCTTGGTAGCACATGGCCTAGGACACGAGCTGTCACACAGCTGTGCTCGGCTATGTCTCATTTTTGTTTTAGGTACGGGTTTCACATGATCTGAGACACGGCCTACGACACGATCGTGTGACCTAAGTCAGTATGTGACATGGTTTGGCACACGACTTGCGACACAGTCATGTGGCCCTATTTTGAATACCCACATGGGCGGACACACAGGCTGGGACACGGTCGTGTTTCCAGAATTTGAATGTCCACACAGTTTGGGCTATGTCACACGGCCTGGCTATACAGCCGTGTGATCACTATTTTCCAAAATTTTTAAGTTTTTCTAAAATTTTTTGTTTGTTTCAAATTGATCCTGAAATGTTTCCAAACCATTTTAGGGCCCCGTAAGCTCGGTTTAAGGCACATTGGTTAGACACATAGGTTGATTGTTTTGGGATGTTTTGAGTCTATTAGAATATGTTTTGAGGGCTTGTAAACATGTGTTTTTGGAATGTCTTGGTAGCTAAGCAAATGGGTAGAAAGTAGTTTGTTTTAGGGGCAATCTTGGTAGCACACGGCCTAGGACACGGGCTGTCACACAACTGTGCTCGGCTGTGTGTCATTTTTGTTTTAGGTATGGGTTTCAGACGATCTGAGATATGGCTTGTGACATGATCGTGTGACCATAGTCAGTTTGTGACATGGTTTGGCACACGACTTGCAACAAAGTCGTGTGGCCTTATTTTGAATACTAGGCAGACAGACGGGCTGGGACATAGCCGTATGTCTAGAATTTGAATGTCCACACGGTTTGGGCTATGTCACACGGCCTGGCTACACAGCCGTGTGACCACTGTTTTCCATAATTTTCAAGTTTTTCTAAAATTTTTTGTTTTGTTTCAAATTGATCCCGAAATGTTTCCAAACCATTTTTAGGGCCCCGTAAGCTCGATTTAAGGCCTATAGATGTATTTCTACCCTGATTAATATAAGTATTGAATGTTATTATTTAATTTACATAATAACTTCTATTCAAAGTTAATTGATCTGAATTGTACTGTAATACTCTATAACATTAATTCGACGACGAAATTGAGTTATTGGTGTTACAAACATAAAGAGCATCAGGAATAAGAAGTAAATGCAGAAAAATAAACTCTAATCTAAGGTATAAAAAGAGAAAAAATAAAACCCTAGAAAAGTGTAGAGAAAAAGTAAAGAAAACCTTGAGAAAACTAAACCTAAAACTAAGCTAAATGTCTCTCTCCTCAACAACTTTTAGCTATTTTGAAGGGTGTTCTGATGACTTTTCGATGCCAAAATTGTCCATGCACGAGCCTTGTGCGATTGCTGGGTCGGGTAGACAAGGGTTGCCCTTTTTGTCCAAGTTTGTCCCTCTGACAAAGGCGATATCGCGATACCCAAAAGAAGATATCAGGATATGTCAGGTAGTATTGAACTTGGGGGTCTTCCTTGAGAGGTGGATATCTCGATACCCAAGGAGGATGTCGCGATACCACTGAAGGGTCTCCTTGGTCTTCTATACTGTTGGAGGTATCATGATTCTAGGGGTTGGATATCACAATACCCTTGCTTTAGATATAATTCTCGCTCATTTTCGACCTCCGACACGTCCCTACATCACTCAAACACACGTTAAACCTCCCAATGGCACTATTGGCCAATTTGGGTAAAACACAAACAAAACAAGAGATTTTCACTTATTACCCAAAAAATATAAAAATACCAAAATAATGAAAAACTAAGCTAAAAACTTTATTTTTCTCGAGAAAAAGCTCCTTAAGTGTGTCAGAAAATCCTAATTTGCCACATCGATTTGTGGTAGATCTTGTTGCTGATGCCTTAAGTCGAAAATCTCTTTTCACATTGAGGTCGATGAATACCCAATTGAGTTTGGAGCATGATAGATCTATATTAGTTGAACTGAGGGTTAAACCATTGTTCTTTCAGAAAATCCAGGAGCTGTAAAAAGACAATCTGAATTAGTTGGCTAAATGGAAAGTAGTTGAAAATGGTTAGGCGACCGCTTTCAATATAGGTATTGATGATAGCTTGTATTTTTGTAATAGATTGTGTGTACTTGTCGATCAAGAGTTGAAATAGAACATTTTAAAAAAAGCTCATAGGAATTTCTATTTGATTCATCCAAGCAGTAAAAAAATGTTTTGCAATTTAAAACAGATGTATTGGTGGTCAAGAATAAAACATGAGATCTCTTAATTTGTATTGAAATGTTGAGTATGCCAGTAACACCCCAAACCCGGCCTAGACGTTATGGCCGAATCTGGGAGTGTTACGATGAAGGGTTTTAAACACATCCTTTGGGTTAAAACTTTATGTACTATTTGTTACCAAAAAGGGTACACATTTTCAGAAAATCTCATTTTTATATTCTTTATTAAAACTGTTATTGTTGTTCTTTAATGTGAATCGTAAATTTGCAGCGGAAGTTGGATAAATCGTTATAGATAAAACTGAGTTTGTATTTTTAGAAAAATCTTTATTTGCATAAAATTGTGATTTTGTCAAACATCGCAGTATAAAATTTAAAAACGCATCCAAAACCAAAACCAAAAGCAAACAGTCTAGAGAGTCCCAAAATTTACAAACTCTCAAGAAAAAATCAGAATCTAAAATAAAACCATTAATTTAAAGACAATTTTTGTACTAGTTGTCACTGTTGAGCCTCTGTCGCACTGACCCGCCTATGTCTGAGGATTACCTAAATAGAATAGACAAACAAATGTAAGTTTTCAAAAACTTAATGTGTAACTTAACAGAGACACTCATGCATATGGGAAAAAAGTTTTCGTATACAGATCAGATACAGATACAGACACAAGTCCTTAATAGAATCAAATCATGTCAAAATCAGACAACTAGAACAGATATGCAAAATCCTACCCCCATCCTCTACACACCATCTCTGACCATTCCATCACACCATGTGGGGTATAAAACACCCACCCATCCCTACACACCACATAGTGTATGTATGAAACTTATTAGAATAGTATGCAGCCATGCTACTAGATAATAGGTGAAATGTTGCCTTACAGAACACTTCCTATACAGATAACAAATATAACAGAATCAACAGGTTTAACATGCTCGTATACAGATATCATACATGCTTATACATACAATCAGACATACATATCAGTTTTACTAACTCAAATTAGTCTATCAAAATAACAGATCTCATGCATTAAGGGTTTGATTATCCTTTACCGACCCTATGGAAGGCCCACAATCGATTGGAATGACAGCGACCCTAGGGAAAAATTTAGAATTTTGGGCCTACACGCCCGTGTGGCCCACATGCCCAAATTAGCCCTGCCCGTATGGCCTACTCGGCCTGGCCCATAACCCACACTCCTGTATGGCATGCTCGTGTGGCCCATTTACTCAAATTGGCCTAGCCCATGTGGCCCACACGACCACACCTTTGCCCGTCACACGGTCGTGTGTCGCACATAGCCAGCTACACGGCCAGGCACACGCTTGTGTGGTGTCGCTAGGCCATTTTTTTGACTTTTGTTGAACCTCATTTTTTCCTGTTTTCATTACACACCTGGTTCATTTTTCAAAGCAGCCTATGATGAAATTCCTAGTACCTAAAATCAATAGAATTCAAGGAATTAATCCCCACGAACTCTTCTAATTTGAAGGCATGCGACTTAGTACCCTAACATGTCGAAACCCAATAGCAAAACTATGTTTAATCGATGAAACATTTACCCTTGAGACAGTAATCCACGAATCACTCCGTCAGAAGAGCACCCACTGACACATAATTCTCACCTAGATATCAGTAAACACAAACCAAGGAAAATTAAAAGGAAACCTTTCAACACCATAAAAAATCCCCAACCATTCATCTATTCCATAAAGAAACTTAAGCTAACTACACACTTACCAAACAATAGCCACCAAACTCAATGATAGAGATGATCAAATAACACTTGAATTCTATTTGAATTAGAAAGGTAATAGGAACAGAAAGCAAAAAGAACAAGAAAGAACGTATGAGAAACGAAAAAAAATGAACGTGAAAACAGTGTATGATTTTTAGGGAAAAAGATAATGATAAAATTAAGAAAAATAAGATAATTAAATCACTATTTTCCCTTAACTCTCCACCAACAACCGAATCCCACTAAATCCGACCACTAACTACATCCAACTACCTTAGACTTTTAACTCCACCCAAACTTTCTTAGACAACCAGAGCAAAAATTATCACCCTTGCTCACGCAAGGATTTGAACACAAGACCTCCAGCAAGCTAACTCCTTACAACTCAAACCAGCAGGCTCATTCTGATGTGAGTTTACCAAAAATATAATATAAGCTCACCTAACAGGGATAAGGCTAGGATAAAAAATAACAGAATTTTCCATAAATGGGACTTGAACCCAAGACCTCAAACATAAAATCATAATACTTAGCCACTGAAGTAGATATTCATTTATGTCAAAATTCACATAAACAGAGTTAAGAAATTTAGGGCGTTACAATGCCAACAAGTGAAAGCTAAACAGTAGGTTCCGTCAGGTTTGTTACAACCTATTTTGATTTCAAAGTGGAAATGAGATTGAGTTACGATAGATTTTGTATTGGGTCTACCTCTGACACCGAAAAAGAAAGATTATGTTTGGGTAATTGTAGACAGATTGAAGAAATCAACACATTTTATTCCCGTCAGAACTAACTGTTCACTCGAGAAACTAGCTGAGTTTTACATATTTGAAATTGTCAAACTGTATGGTGTGCCACTATCCATTATCTCTAATTCAGATTCGAGATTTACCTCTAGATTTTGGGGTAAAATACACGTAGCCCTAGGTACTAAATTTAATTTCAGTACAACTTTCCACTCGCAGGCTGACGGATAGTCTGAGAGAGTAATTCAGGTACTCGAGGATATGCTCCGGTGTTGTATTGTTGAATTCGAATGTAGTTGGGAAAAATCTGTTGGTTGAGTTGGCATATACCAACAGTGACTAGTCAAGTATTAAAATGGCACCGTAAGAAGCTTTGTATGGTCAAAAGTGCAAAACTCTAGTATACTGGATTGAGTTGAGTGATAAAAACATTTCAGGAACTGACTTGATCCGCTAGAAAGAAGATAAAGTTAGGGCTATACGAGATTATTTGAAAGTTGCTTCAGATTGTCAGAAATCGTATAATGACTTAAAAAGAAAAGACATTGAATTTCAGGTTGGTGATAAAGTATTCCTAAAAGTATCACCCTGGAAGAAAATTCTACGTTTTGGTCGAAAAGGGAAACTCAGTCTGAGGTTTATTGGTCCGTACGAGAAGATGTGCAAATTCTTAAGTTCAGCCAACACAAGGGGGAAATAATAGTACGCCAAGAAGATGTGCAAACTACAATTGTGTAAATGATGTTAGATAAGAGATCAAACCTATGAAATTCTAACTTACAGTTTCATAAATGGTATGAAAATTAGAAACTCACTGAGCTCTTTTGAGCTTACTTAGTTTTGTTATGTTTTCCAAGTTTAAGGATTTATATGAGGAGCTAAGGAGGGATCAAGCCAAAATTTGCTCAAGTTCAGGCGAACCTATGTTCTTATTTGTAACATGCATATAGCAGGATGACCTAGAGTTCGAGCTTTAGGGTTTGAATTTTTTTTATAACTTCTTATGAAATGGGTATATTATATTTTATGATGCGTAATCGTTTAAAAGTTGTAAAGTCATTTTTGTTAAACTTTTCATAATTTCACATATTAACAACTTAAACTAGAAATTTGTAACTGTGGTGCTTTATTTTGGCAGATCAGTCAGTTAAAAATTTGATAAGAGTGTTTTGGGTAATATTCAAAAATAAGTTTGTCTTAGTCCTGTTAGTACGATGTGACACTTTGTATTTAGACCCGTCGATTGGGTCAGGTATAGGGTGTTACAAACTCTACATCTAGGCAGGCTGAAAAAGGTTCCCATTTTGCTAGGGCAATTCCCCTTTATTAAGTGCCTGCCCTTATATCTGTCCAAACATATTATCATACATTGGCACTGCAAGTATAAAAGACCTTGGCCTTGGGTGATTGATAGGGTGGTGGAAGAGATGGTACATTGGTTAGAAACAGGGAGCAAAGGAGGAGGAGGAGGAAGAAGAACGGTGGAGGCAAGGGATGGCGTCGAGGGAAAAAATTAGGTGAAGAAATAAGATGATGAATAGTGATGAAGGGTCAAAAGATAGTCAAAAGTGATGGTGTGGCATGCATAATCAGTCATCCTTAAGAATTTAATGAGAGTTAACACTTGAGTGATTGAAATGAAAATTTTCTCTAACAGTATTGACCAAATTGCAAGTATTTTTAATTGAGTGACCAAAATGAAAATGCCAAAAAAGTTGAGTGACCAATAAGACATTTTACCCTAATATTTATTACACAACGTAATATATCGTGGGGCATGAATTACAATATATATTACTCTATTACACATCTTCTTATAACATAAATTATATGTTACATAAATCCCAATAAAATTTGTGTTGTTATAGTACATATGACCTCGTCACAATGTTTATTACATAACGCTTAATATATAATATAAAATAAATTACAATATATATACCTTATTACAAAATTTCTTACTATACCTACGTAATTTTTTTTTAATAAAATGATTAGTCAGTTATTTTTAAAATTTGAAAGGTTACATAGTATAACAATTAATTTCCTTTTTCTAAAAAAAATTACACTTAATTTAAATAATATAAATATAAAATATTTTACACAATTAATATACAATAATCTATAAATTTTATTTCTACTAATTAGAACAAAATTCATGAATAAAATAGAAACTTCTAGAAGCTACTTAACAAAATCTTACAGGACATCATCATCAACACCCTGGAATCTACATTCTATTCCCGAATTTCCTCTATAAAAAAATATTCTTTTCCCTTTCAATTATTATTCGTTTCTAAAAGTTTTCTTTTCAATTTTCCTAAACTTGATTGAATTTCCTTTGATTTTCATACGGTAACATGGCAGATACTCCTACCCAAACCCCACAACCTCGTCAGCTTGTTTACATAGTTTTCCAGATCGGCAATAGCGGAGTCGTTGGCGATAATAAACCTGGGCCAGCGCCAGCTTCCAAGGCTTCTATAGAAGCAATGCCAGGGATAAAAGTGGAAAAGAGTGGTAAAGATTGTTGTATTTGTTTGGAAGAATTTGAAGTTGATGAAGAAGGAAGGGAGATGCCATGTAAGCATGTGTTTCATTCGGGTTGTATTGAGAAGTGGTTGGAGATTCATGGGACTTGCCCGATTTGTCGGTTTTTGATGTTGGCTGAGATGGTTGAAAATGAAGGCAATGGCAGTGATGGTGGCCGACGAAGATTGGAAGGAGGGGAAATTAATGGTTTGGAATATTTAGGCCATTTTACTAAAATAATCCAAAAAAATTTGATATTTACAAAAATAACCCAGGTTAAAAAACAATTACAAAAATAACCCGAAATGAACAGTAAAATTGGGTAATGGCCTGTTAATGGCCGGAACTAACTCGTATTTTGCACCCATGATTGCCAAATGATTGTGTCAGGCTTTAAAAAAATAATTTTTTTGGTGGTGGCTTTGTCAATGCATTTGGAACCATGGTATTTTTTTTTAAACCATATCATATTGGTATACAAAATACGAGTTTAAAAAAAAAAATTTTTTTGGTGGTGGCACATCAATGGCGGCACCGAGTCTGACTCAAAAAAATTCGATTTTTTTCAAAAATATTTTTTTGCTCTCTAAAAATACAATTTAAAAAAAAAATTTTTTTTGGTGGTGGCTTTGTCAATGGCGGCACAGTCTGACACAAAAAAATTTCAATTTTTTTCAAAAAATTTTTTTTTTTTGCTCTCTAAAAATACGAGTTTAAAAAAAAATTTGGTGGTGGCTTTGTCAATGGCGGCCATTGAAACTCGTATTTTTAGAGAGCAAAAAAATTTTTGAAAAAAAAATCGAATTTTTTTTAACAGATCTTGGTGCCGACCATTGATGAGCCACCACCAAAATTTTTTTTTTTAAACTCGTATTTTTAGAGAGCAAAAAATTTTTTTGAAAAAATCGAATTTTTTTGGGTCAGATCGTGTTAGTGCCACCATTGTGCCACCACCAAAATTTTTTTTAAAACTCGTATTTTTAGAGAGCAAAAAAATTTTTTTGAAAAAAAATCGATTTTTTTTGTGGTACATCTTAGTCCGCCATTGACAAAGCCACCACCAAAAAAAATATATATTTTTTAAAACTAGTATTTTTAGAGAGCAAAAAAATTTTTTGAAAAAAAATCGAATTTTTTTGGGTCAGATCTGGCACCGCCATTGACAAGCCACCACAAATTTTTTTTTAAAACTCGTATTTTTAGAGAGCAAAAAATTTTTTGAAAAAAAATCAAATTTTTTTGGGGTGATCTTAGCCGCCATTGTGAGCCACCACCAAAAAATATATATTTTTTTAAAACTCGTATTTTTAGAGAGCAAAAAAAATTTTTGAAAAAAAATCGAATTTTTTTATCAGATCTTTAGTGCCGACCATTGATGAGCCACCACCAAAAAAATTTTTTTAAAACTCGTATTTTTAGAGAGCAAAAAAATTTTTTTGAAAAAAATCAAATTTTTTTAAACAGATGTCTTTAGTATTGACTATTGTGAGGCCACCACCAAAATTTTTTTAAAACTCGTATTTTGTATACCAATATGATACGGTTTAAAAAAATACAATGGTTCCGGCCATTGACAGGCCACCACCAAAAAAATTATTTTTTTAAAGCCTAACACAATCATTTGGCAATCATGGGTGCAAAATACGAGTTAGTTCCGGCCATTAACAGGCCATTACCCAATTTTACTGTTCATTTCGGGTTATTTTTGTGATTGTTTTTTAACCTGGGTTATTTTTGTAAATATCAAATTTTTTTGGATTATTTTAGTAAAATGGCCGAATATTTACATTCGGCTTTAACATTTGCGAAGCTTG
Source organism: Gossypium anomalum (assembly GCA_025698475.1). Lineage (NCBI taxonomy): Eukaryota > Viridiplantae > Streptophyta > Magnoliopsida > Malvales > Malvaceae > Gossypium > Gossypium anomalum. Next base: position 68,807,321 of record CM046964.1, read on the forward strand.
GCTAGTATGATGGGTATGGCAGGTTTGGGTTGGGGTTTCGATCAACCTGGTTCGGGTTGAGTTGACGATGGTATTGGTAGTTTTTCTTATTATATGGGTTGCAACTGAAAGAATTTTTATTTTTAACAGTTCTTTTTTTTTTAATTTTATTTTTTATCCTTCAACGAAGGGATTAATTTATAAAGAAATAAAAAGAAGCTAATTACTCTTTTTAATATCAGATTGTTTATTTTTTAATTTAATTATAGATATTTTTTATTTTACTTATTCAATTTGGTTTTTAGATTTTTTTATTCCAATTGGGTTTTTTTTTGAAAGATAGTCAAATTGAAATTCGAGAGATAATACGTGTGACATGAAAAGTGTTTTTAAAAAGTTTGATGTGAAAAAAAAATATGGTTTATTAATTTTCTCTAATAGTGGTGACCAAATTGCAAGTGTTTTAATTGGGTAATCAAAATGGAAGCACCAAAATATTTGGGTGACCAACAAGGTAGTTTACCCCAATATTTATTACATAACATGTAATATACCATGGGAAATGAATTACAATATATATTACTGTATTACACATCTTCTTATAACATAAATGATATATTACATAAATCCTAATAAATTTTTTTGTGTTTTTTTAGTACATATGACCTCGTCACAAAATTTATTACTTAACGCGTAGTATATAGTGTAAAATAAATTACAATATATATGTTAAAGGGTATTATTATGGAATGTTATATTTTAGGAATAAATTGTAGATTATTGTACATCTTTGAGGGATATATTTAGGAATATATTATATATCTTTCCTAATCTTACGTGACTACTGCTATATAAATATTATGTATACTCTTGAGGTCTATAAATAAAATTGAAAGGTATTGCCCTATTCTTATCATGGTATCTGAGTTTGGTGTTTAACACAAATTTTTTTCATCGTTCTTAATGGCTGGCGGCGATTCTACTTCTCCACCACCACCTAAAATTGAACCTAACTCTTCATTTTTCTTGGGTCCTCAATATTGACCCAGTGATTTTATTACTCCTACTCGATTAAACCTCGACAATTTCAATGATTGGCTTATGCTATTCACGTTGCTTTATCTTCTCGGTGCATATTTGGATTTCTCGATGGTACCATTACAGATCTTGTTCCCTCTTGCTCGAAGGATGATTGTGTTACCATTCATTGTATGTTTGTGTCCTAGATTCTCAATACTATTGATCCAAAGGTAAGATCGATGCTTTCTAATTATTGTAATGCAAAAAATTTATGAGATGATTTACATGAGCATTTTTCTGTTGTCAATGGTCTGTGTATTCAACAATTAAAAGTAGATATTAACCGTTGTGAGCAAACCAAGACTATGAGTGTTGTTGTTTATTTCAGTAAATTAAAGGTTTTGTAGGATGAATTGGATAATCATTAACCTTTAATTGCTGCAAGAGTGGAAAGTGTTTATGTAACTCAGGGAAGGTGCATGAACAACATTGTGAGCATGATTGGCTTCATCAATTTCTTCTTGGTCTTTATTCTGATTATTATGCTCATATTAGCTCTACATTGCTTTTCCATGATCCATTGCTTTTCTTCAATTAGGCATTCTAGCAAATTACTCAGGAGGAATGCATCTGCGGCATTACACAGGTCAATGAGAACCCCGAAATTCTAGGCTTTGCGGTGTGCACAGAGGGTTGTGACAAAGGTCGGTCTGATCATGTTGATAAGTCAACCTTGTTGTACACTCATTTTCATCGCAAAGGGCATGAGGTTGCTCCCTATTTTGAATCACATGGTCGCTCAGATTGGTGGCTAGAGAAATATTAGATGCCGAAGATGAAAAGTGCTGGTTGTAATGGCAAGACAGGTGCTATATCTTCCACGCAGCAAGTTTCTCATGGTAAAGGCAGTATGTGAGCCAATGCTACTGCCGTAGATAACAGCCATGGAGCAACACTAGTGCAGAACACAACAGGGGTAGCATAGTCATCAAGGGGTGACACTTCCTAGTTTTACCAGTGAGTAATGATAGTCTTTTATGGGGGTGTTCGATAATACACAATCCACTACCAATCGGTTGAATGGTAAGTCCAAGAATAATTGGATTATAGATATAGGGTGTAGTAGCCCAAATTTGACCGGGCTGAAAACAGAATAAAATAATTGAATAAATAAATATTTATTTATTTAAAAAGTCCATTAAAGTCCATTTACAAATAAACAGGCCTCAAAGCCTGATAAACCCAAGGCCCGTTAAGCCCAAATACCTCAGACCCGTTACACACACACCCCAAGCAGATAGGTTACAGCCCAATAGTCTAGATTACCTATATACCCAAATACACCCGTAGCCCAAACCTAAACATGACCCAATTACCAAATCGAGGATATAGCAGATTTGACTCTCAGATGTTCTCAAATAGATCCAGAATGATTTGGCATCCTTGTGCTTACAAGGAACAAATCGAAGACATAGCTGATTTAGCTTTCGCGTGCTTATGCTGAAGCAAATCTAAGATGATTTGGCATCTCTGTATGGTCAGGGAACAAATCGAAGAAGCAGATTTAGTGTCTCTGTATTCGACGGAGAGCAGATCGAAGATATCAACATGAAAGTCTTGAATTTGCAAATGAGCAGATTAAGGACCATGATCCGATAAGGCCGGACAAATTTGGTCTTTCTATGAATCTTTGCTCGATTCTTGTTACACAGCAATGAGCAAAGAGGGGCAGCTGTAGTAGCCCAAATTTGACCGGGCTAAAAACAAAATAAAATAATTGAATAAATAAATATTTATTTATTTAAAAAGTCCATTAAAGTCCATTTACAAATAAACAGGCCTCAAAGCCTGATAAACCCAAGGCTCGTTAAGCCCAAATACCTCAGGCCCGTTACACACACACCCCAAGCAGATAGGTTACAGCCCGATAGTCTAGATTACCTATATACCCAAATACACCCCTAGCCCAAACCTAAACATGACCCAATTACAGTACCGAGCAAGCCCAAAATTAAAATAGCCCAAAAGGCCCAAAGGACTTAAGGGAAACAGGGAACCCCAGGGTTTCCTAAACACTGTGGCGCCGCAACATCTTCTAGAAGCTTCGGGAAGCGACTGCCAACCCCCAAATTGAGGCCACCATTCAATGTATTGTCCATCAATGCCCCGATCACCGGTCGTCCCTCTGTCTGGCTCCGTGTCACGCCGAGATCAACGCCACCGTTAGACCATTGTCAGGCCTTCGTCATCGCCGGATTTCTCACGAGCACCTGCAAAGAAAGGAAAGAACCACAGCAACAGACAAGCAAAACAAAGATAGAAAGAAAAAAAAGATTTCTTTCCCAGTTTATGTAATAACAACAATGGCTATAAAAGCCCGAATCAAAGCAGTGTAATGGATTGGATTTTTCACAGAATAAAATACATACATATATTGCTTCAGAAAGAAAATAGGAAACGAAGTTCATTTGAGAAGGTGATTTTTTTTTATATTTTATTTTCCTTTCTCTTTTCTTAAACGAATATACGAATCATTTTTTTAAAAAAAACTAAAAATATTTAAAAGAAAAGGTGTTACCTGTGGAAGGACGAGGGTTTAAAACCCTCCGACCACCATGCGTGGCGGTGTTCGCAACGGCGCGTGTGGCGCGTGTGGCTGAATGGCTCGGAGGCCGAAGGACGAGACCGGACCTCTCTCTTCTCCCATACAGAGAGTTTTGAACCCTTTTTTTTAGAAACGGTGTAAAATGATTTTTAAAACTTAAAATTTAACTTATATGGCCCGGAAGAAACGATCCCGTTTTGGCTTAAGTCAATAAGCCTAAAACGACATCATTTTAAGACCTGAGGATCCGCGTGTTGACCCGATAACCCGGGGAGGATCCGCGTGATTTTGAAGATTGGGTTAATTACCCAATTAGTCCCTCCACATTTCTTATGTTTGCAATATTGTTTTGTTTTATTTATGATTTAGCCTTGATATTTTGTTTCAGTTTTAATTTAGTCCTTGTAGTAACTGTTTTAAGTCTTGGGTTAAAACGTTGCCGTTTAGGGACAAGGGAAAATTTCCCGATGAGTCCCTAGGATTTTAATGGCCGTTCCAATTAGGTCTGATCTCAGTTATTTTCTTATTAAATTAGCCAATGACTTTTTTTATTTATGTTCAATTTAGTCACTTTTAGTCTATTTATAACCTGTTTATTTTAAATTTTATACATATACTATTATATTTTAATATGAATATGCGTATTATATATCTTATAATTATTTATTTATTTATATTACTTCATATATTTCTATTATCGTATTAATATATATATTAACATATAGCATTATTTATTATCTATTATAGTATATTTTATCACATAATGTTTATATATCTTTATTATATTATATTATTTTACATTTTTACACTGTTATTTCATATCATTATTATTTATTATATATTATTTTTTTTACAAATTATTATTATTTTATATTATTATCTATATATTATTATTATATTTTTAATTATATATTTATTAATTATTTATATATTACATTATTTTTATATATATACACTTTTATATTATAAATTATAATTATTTTATATTATGTCATTTTTATACCATTATATATTTTTATCTATATATTATTATTATTAAAGGTTTTAACTTGTATTATATACGTATCTTTATTTATATGTTAATAAATTACTTTACTCATATTCTGTTATTATATATTTTGAAGGTATTATGATATTATAATTTGTATAATATGTATATTTCATCATTAATTACTTATTTCATATTATTCTAAACTTATATATATTATAATTATTTTATTGTAAATATAAATCCTTTTACATATTTGATATTTTATATATTAATTTTCTAAATCGATATATTTTATTTCTTTTGTAATTATTATTCTTATAAATATATTTTAACTATATATTATACTTTTAAATCTATTATTAAATATCACATTTTTATATGCTCATTATATTTATGTATTATTTATATTATACATGTTTTTTTTATACAATATTTGCTTTTACTTTAGAGTTAATGTATTTTATATATTATGCAATACTTTAGACTTTTGTAATTTACTTTCAAATGCATATTTTTATTATATATGTGTCAAAATTGTATATCATGCATCGTTTCTTAATTATTACTTTGTATGTTTGTATGTTTTGCTTATTCATCTTCAATATATGCTATGTGTATCTTTGTATATATGATGTTATGTAACTTTTAAATATGTATGTATCTAGTATATGATCTTTGTATTATTTCCATTGTATCGTTTAAATGCATGTTTTATTCACTTATTATTGCAATATTCTATTCCATAATGTTAATGTGCTCCTTCATGCATCGGTTTTAAAAACGAGACTTCAAAGTTTTCAAAAATAAAAAGGCAATGCTTGGTGTTTGGAAGCTTCGAGAAAAGTAGTGCCCTAACTTATTAGGTTGCAATTTTTCCTCGTTGAGTTCGAATAGTCAAGTACCCTTCTAAGTTTTAAAGATTTTCAAAATACGAGCAACTGTCTTGGAATTTCAAAGCGTTGTGTCCTAACTTACTGGATGTGGCATTTTGTCGTTTCGAGATAGGGATTTCCAAAAAGGCTAACTTAGTATCAATATTTTGATGCAAGTGAACCCCAATTTTCAAAAAAAATAAAAATATTTTAAAGAGGATTGCATCTTAAAATTTTTAATTTCCGACCTTAAAGACATTTGATAATTAATTAGGTACTAATTTTTGGGCGTTACGAGGGTGCTAATCCTTCCTCGTATGTAACCGACTCCCGAACCCGTTCTTTTTATTTCGTAGACCAAAACTAATGATTTTAAAACAACATGTTTTAAAAGTGATCCAATCACACCTAAAAATATTGGTGGCGACTCCCATTTTCGTTTTTCTTAAAGTCTATTCCCATTTTCCAAAACTCGATTCTAAAATGGTTTCAACATAGGATGTTCAAATCATGTTACGGGTGATCTTATGTGTTTGATGAATGTTAGAGAAGTTGCAGCATGTTCCGTTGGACTCCCTGATGGCCAAACAGTAGTGGCTACCCAAGAATGAATGGTTAAATTGATGACCAAAATTCACTTAAAATATGTTTTTTACATTCCTAAATTAAACTGTAATTTAATTTTGGTTTCATAGTTGAATGATGATATGAATTGTTTTGTTCAGTTTTTGTAACACTATAACCGTACTTGTCACCGGATTAAGGTTACAGAGTATTACTATAAGATTTAGAATAATTAATAATAGATAACATCAAGTTTAACAAATTTAATTAAAAAATTCATAAATAATCATATTGGAGTAAAACATACAGTTATGGTCCTTAAATTGAGCCTACGAGGCCTTAAAAATAATTTAGGAGCAATTAGAGACCAATTTGAAGCAAATCTGAACATTCTGGTAAAAACTGAAAATTTTCAAAATAAGGGTCACACGACCGTGTGTCCAGGTTGTGTGATAGAGCCAAGACCTATAGCTTCAAACATGGCCATGTGGCTACTCCACACACCCGTGTGACTACTTCACATGCCCATGTACGCAGACCGTGTAACTAACTATGCCCATATGGTTGCCCTGTAACCGTGTATCTCAGGGTTACACGACCATGTCACCAGGCCATGTAACTCTCTGTGCCCGTGTAGACCAACCTGCACCTAATGCAATAGGGGCAGAAGCTCGTGTGGGTTGCCTGTGTGTAGCACATGGCTGTGTGGCAGCCCATGCCCCAGGCCGTGGTGTGTCCAAAAATGAACCCAAACATGCCACTTTCACACCCAGTGCTTAGGTGCCTAAACATATTCAATAACATATGATCACAAGTCCTCAAAATACATTTCCAGAACAACCAAATCATGCCAAACTAATCAACCTAAGACCTAACCAATGTGTCATCAATGACACCACATCTCAATTAATAGTTCATTACCTTAGTTACATATACACCACAATGCACACCCAAAATGAACCATAATCAATCCATGTATACCATTCATATCGCATGCCAAAACTTACCATTACCCATTTTCCTTCACCCACTGTCCACAACTTAGCAACATGCATGTATATAGTAAAGACTACTAACCACACCATATCATGTGCATATCAAATATCAAACTACAAAGAAAGTAGTTATGGACCATTACATAACATAACCACATTTTCCTATTACATGCCATATAAGCTAAGTTTGCATTCAAAATTTGCATTCAAAATCTACCAACAGGTTCCTAGATAGTGTGATGCCTTCAGGTTGATCCAATCTCCTGATTTCTACAAAACGTATCTACAAGAAATAAAACAAACAACACGAGTAAGCTTTTGTAAAGCTTAGTAAGTTCATTGTTTAAATGATAAAGCTTATCGAATTACACTTAATAATTCAAATAACAAGATTAATGAACAGAGTTCTAGTCACAAGGTTATTAATAGAGTTCCTATCAATCACAGGTCACAACAAGTGAGTAATACTTAAACAATAGTACAATCAATTTTTCCATATTTCAATAACATTCAGTGATCAATAATAAACGCCAGATGAACGATATACGGATACAAGTACACACCTTGGCACTAAGTGCCTAGCCCGTAGGCTAACATCTGCCTTTGTAACACATCAGAAAATAGTGTAATATAACACGATAGTCCGCAACAAATGCAAGACCTCGGTATATTTAGTGAACAGAGTGTAATGATCTGGTTTCCAGTGGGTCAAAAACGATGATTCTAAAATTTCATTTTCGTAAAATATGTTCGTAGATAGTAAATTAATGTACAAGGGTTATAATACTAAAGTCAGTGGAGTTGAAAATAACAATTTCGAGATCCTATTTCCATAAACTGAGTCAGTAAATATTATTAAATAATATTTACAAGTTAATTATCATTTTGTATTAAAAGTTGATTGGATAAATTTGCTAATTGGACAATTAGTAAAAGTGTAAGTGCATCGGTTCTTAAGTCAACAGTTTTAGGAATTGAGGTTTCGGGATCTCATTTCTGTAAACTAATCTCATAAATAATATTTATAAATGTTTACAAAGTTAATTTTTAGACAACTTGAATGTTGGTTAGGTAGTTTCGTATATTTGGTGCTTAATTTAAGTACAGGGACTAAATTGCATAAGAGGCAAAAATATAATTTATAAAATAATTATAATTAGAAATAAATAGGAAAGACTAAAGTGGCAATTAACCACTAAGGTTATTAGTGTCGTTTAGATAATAAATGTATGTTATAATATATGTATACAATAATGATAGAAACCCTAAACCCTAAAAAGAAAAGAAATGGGTTCTTATTAAATAGTGGGGATTGGTGAAAAAGCAACAGGTTATTTCTTTAAGTCTATAGCCATCCAAATGGGGAAAGAAAAAAAATTGGATAAGAAAGGCTAGGGCTTTCAAGGTTCAAAGCTTCAATTAGTATGCTTAATTTAGTCTTCTTTTTTGTAATTTTTATGTTTTCAGAATCTCGATACTATTAGCTAGCTGACTCATGTCCTATTTTTCAGTATTGTTAAAGATTGAAAATACTATCGTTGTTGTATAGTAAAGTATTAGGGACCAAATTGATATATTCTTAGGTTAGAAGTGAAAGAGGGCTAATTTGTAAGACCACTTGTCGATTTTGTGCATAGAGGCTAAATCATGAATATGTCAAATTTGATATGAAATCCCTGTTATTATTGAAAATAGAGGGTGGTTCAAGGATGAAATTGAAATGTGTTTAAAAATCGAAACTCAAATATGAAAGTTAAGCTTGTTTTGGTTTTAAGGACTAAATTGAATAAAATACAAAATTTTAGAGAAATTATGAAAAATGTTAAGAGGAAGAAATATGCATTATATTGAATGTTATAAAACACTTGCAACTAATAATTGAAATAAATTATTGTTTTAGATCAAGATTTAAACTAATTGGCAAATTAGTCCTCAGTGTTTTGTGTGTCGCTATTTTGTCAGGTAAGTTCATATGGAACTTACTAAGTTAATTCATGTTATGTTTTTGTTTTTATAAACTAAATAATTATATATGTTACATATTTATTTTTTTATGCAAGGTATGATATCGAGGAAAATTGAAAATAATTATTTCAGTTTAAAATGTTATGTTTGAGATTGATTATCGAACTAAAGGACTAATTTGAAAAGAAATGGAAATTTGTGTAACTTATTGATTATTTTTATTGGCATTGAATTTGGTTGAAATTTAGTATGTTATAAAATGAAATGAGAAAAACTTAATCAATCAAATCATGGAAGAGCAAAATGTTTCATTAAACACTTTTTGGATAACAGTGGTAGTACAAATTTGAAAATTCACCAAAAAATGTAGGAATTGAGTTAGAGGTTGAATAAGATGAAATTAAAGCTTATTGAGTCCAATTTTACATAAAAGAAATAGTGACAGCAATAGAATTGTGGATTATGAGATATAATACTTTTTATGAGACAATGACAGAATGATTTTGAGTTCCTTTGTTCTAGTTTTGAAAATTAATTATAAATTGTAAAAAAATATTTAGAAGATTAAATTTATATTAATAAAATATTAATGAGTCAATTCTCAAGTGTAATAAACGACAACATAATATTAGACTTGTACTGAAAGATATTTAAACTTTAGCGAAGAAGGATCGAAGTTGCCTAGCAGCAGAACAGGGGAAGTTTAAAAAAATGGTATTAACCTAGTTTGAAATAAAATCTTAAATTTTTATGGTAAAATTTCAATGAGTCTAGTTTCAAAACAAAAAGCGGATCTTAATTTCGAATTCTGTAGGTTCAACTGTGGATAATTTAGTGACTACTACTCAAAAAGACAACTTTGTTAAAAATATATGTACAAATAGTGAAAGGATAGTTCATGTTGCATAAAAGCATGTCATACTAAGGCTAAATGTTCTTGTATAAATACTTGTAAATAAAGGAAGTGGAATGGAGAGGAGGAGGAGGAAAAGTAATAGAAGAATTATAAAATGAATTAATATTTGATTATAATTAATCGAATCATATTGGTGTGAATTTAATTGATTACTAAGATAGAAGATTAAATTGAATAAAAGTGAAAATATTAAAGCTAAATGAAATGGTGAAATTGGTTTGGAATTGAGATGGTAACTTCATAATTTAGTTAAATTAATTAGATGTTGTTTTGTTATTTAATGCACATATATATGTGATGATCGAGTCCGCTGGTTGAAATATGAGTAAGATTATAGTTGAAAGACACTATGGCATCATGTCGGAAATTAATAAGACCATAGTTGAAAGACACTATGGTATCATGTCGGAAATTACTAAGACCATAGTTCAAAGATACTATGGCATTATGTCAGAATTAATAAGATCATAGTTTAAAGACACTATGACAATATGATGGAAATAGATAAAACCATTGTTGAAAGACACTATGGCATCATGTCGGAATTAATAAGATCATACTTGAAAGACACTATGACATCATTCAGAAATAAATAAGACTATGGCTGAAAGATGCTATGGCATCCTTGAACAATTGTTTATTAGGTAATATGTACCGGATAATAAATGTGTAATATGATATGTTCCTAACTAGTTATTTGTTCATATTTAAGATGATTCATAAGACATATTTCATGAGGTATTGTGAATTGATGATGAATTTAATTGTGATTCTAAAATTGAATGTGAATATATATATATTGGATTGAATTGCAATGAAATCATTGTCATACGATAAGAATAGTGTACAAGATACGAGTATGCAAATACGACTGAATTTAGGGTATGTTATGTAATTGAAAATAATTACATGATATGATATGTGAAAAATGAATGGTTACATCAAGTGTAATATTATAATTGGAATTGGAAACTTGAAAATGAAATGAAATAGATTGACAACAAAATAATGTAATGAAATGAGTTATGTGAAATTGGTATGAGTTTGAGCCTTGATAAAAGATATCGAAATGAAATAGTATAATATTATGGCATGAATTGTGTATATATATATGTGGATCATGATAAAAGGAATATGTGAACATTTGTGTGAATAAATTGGAAACGAGCCTTGGGGGAGGCTGAAATTAATATGAATGAGTCGGTCGACTTCACAAAGAGACTTTATTATTGTGGAATGAACATAAAATTTATTATTATAATGTTAAGGATATAAATGTTTGATTCATGATTGATATTGAATTCTAAAAAGGCTTTACGATAGGTGTTGGTATGTAAATAGAATTGATCACTTATATTGAAATGCTAAATGAATTGGTTTTCCATTCGATATGAATACATACTAGTTGGATGTTACAATTTTCTTAACTTGCAATTTTATCATTTGAATCATAGAAATACTATTGAGTTTCCTTACTCAACATAAAGTTTGTTTTTCATGTGCAAATTACGACTTCAACATTTAGTCAACAATCTTGAACTCATTAACGTTTTTATATTCCGTTTTTATTCTAAGCTGTCATGTACGTAGTTGAGTCTAGTTTGGTTTATTCTTAAGTGAATGCTCCTATTTATTTTGGTTTCATATGATGGGTGTTTGGTCCCTATTTAATCTCAGATTTGTTATAAATCCCGTAAATGGTTGGTTATTGTGATTAAGGTTCATTTGATTGAACTAAATCTTACAATGATTTAAAGTTGGATAAAATTAATCGTAGTCGCTCCAGAAATAAATGTGACATCTTATAACTCGGACCCAACGATCAAGTCAAGTGTGGGGTGTTACATAGAGGATATACAAAAATCATCATTACATCTCATACCAATCCCATACCGCACGCAAAATAATCTATTGGTATGCCAATCGTACTCTATCCTACGTTCATCAACTTAAGAGATATCAGCAGTAACCAGTGTTTAATCAAATTGTTATTTTAGTTCTCATTTACATGATATCAATACAGTAATCAGCAATCAACATATAAGTTTCATTTAATATATTAGTTAAAACGTATTAGAATTAATCGGACGAACTTACCAGACTAAATTGTAGCGATGACAAATGTACAACGACTATTCAGCAACTTCTCTATGCCTCGATTTCCAACCCATTCTTGTCTAAGATAATAATTTCATTCAATTAAATAATTCCAACAGTAAAATTAACTCGTTTTATGCAATTAAGTCCTTTTAGAAATTTTTGCAAAATTGGCCCCAACATTTTACTTTTATACAATTTAGTTTCTAAGCTCAAAACTTGCAATTTAACCAATTTTAACTAAACCAAGTTCAGTTGAATTCTATAGCACTCCACTACAGCCCATATTGGCTGTTATTTCACATCAAGTCATTGTAATTTTATCACTTTAGTATTTTAGTCCTTAAACATTAAAATTACTAAAAACTACTTTACAAAATAATCCCATTTAACAACTAAATTTAATAATCTATCATTAACTTTCAAAAACACACTAAACTCATCAATGACATAATTCACAACATTTAATAGTTTTACAAATTATTGTCCGAGTTAGCTAGATCAAGCTAATACGAACTCGAAAACATAAAAATTACTAAAAATGGGCAAGGTTTACCTTTCAAACAAGGAGCCCTAAGCTTGGCTGAAAGCTTGCTTCTCCCCTACCATGGCTATTCGGTTTTCAACCCAAAAATAATGAAAGAAAGATGATGATTTTGTTTTACTATCTTTTAATTTTAACTTAACATTTTACTATTTAAAAAATTAACCTTTAAATTTTAACCTAATAATTTACTAAAACATGTCCATAAATGTCCACTATAATTACCTAGGCTATATTTACCATTTAAGGAGGGTTTAATTGCACAATTAATCCCTTAATTATTTTAAATTTTAACCAAACAAGCTTAATTTCAATTTAACCTAAACTAATTAAGACTAAATGAGCAAATAGCCCGAAAGCTAGTGGATTAATCATATCCACCACCTCTTGGAATTTTTTACCATGGTTTAATCACCATTTTGGTCCCTTTAGTATTTTAAATCTATAGCAATTAACTTTTACCTCTTTTACATTTTAATCCTTTTACCTTAATTAACATTCTAAACACTAAAATTTCTGAACCAAACCTTCACATACCAAAATAATTATTCCATAAATATTTAATAAAAATATCCCAAGCTCGGTTTACAAAAATGAGGTCTCAATACCTCATTTTCTGAAACCATTTGACTTTTGAACTAAACCACTTATACTTATCTATTCGTTCAATTTATAAAAATTATTAAGCTAGAATTTAATATAATACTATAATCGACTCATAAATATTAAATAACAACATGAACTTACTCGTCAAATTTGTGGTCCCGAAACTACTGTTTTCGACACCACTGAAAAATGGGCTATTACAATTTTCTACTAACATATGTGCTATTCAGGACCTTCATTCGAGGGAGCTGGTTGGAGCGGGTGAGAGACAAGGTGGACTTTACTACTTTCGATAGGTATTGACGGTCAAAGCAATTTCGATTGAAGCTTCATCCTCTTTGAAACTTTGGCATAGAAGATTGGGTCACCCTTTTGAGAAAGTAGTGAAGTTACTTCCCTATATTAGTAACTCTAGAGATCATTTGAAAAAAGCATGTGAAATTTTTCATCGTGCTAAGCAAACTAGAAATAGCTTTCCAATTAGTGAACAGAAAGCCATTAGTATTTTTGAGTTAGTTAATTGTAATTTATAGGGTTTTTATGACACTCATTCATCTTGTACATCTCATTATTTTTTGACATTGGTTAATGATTTCTCCCGTGCTGTTTGAGTATATCTATTGGTTAATAAGAAGGAGGTCAATATTTTCATGTCATTTATTGCTACGATTGAACATCAATTTTCTCAGTAGATAAATTTTGTAGAAGTTATAATGAGGCAAAATTTAATTGTCTCCAGGATTATTTTCTTACAAATGATATTATTTTTTAAACATTTTGTGTTGGTACTCCTTAACAAAATGGGGGAGTGAAGAGGAAACATCAACATATTTTAAATGTGGTTCGCGCTTTGCGTTTCCAAGGAAATCTGCCTATATTTTTTTAGGGGAGTGTGTTTTGGCTACTTCTCATCTTATCAATCAAACTTCTTCACCTCTTCTTAATGGTAAAACACCCTATGAAATGTTTTTTTGGTGGACCTCCTTTGTTTGATGATCTTCGTGTGTTTGGTTGCTTATGTTTTGATCATAATCAATGTTCTAAGGGTGATAAGTTTGCTAGTTAGAGTCGCAAGTGTATTTTTGTTGGGTATCCTTTTGGCAAAAGGGGTTGATATTTATATGATACGAATTTTAAGAAGTTTTTGTTTCCCGTGATGTGAAATTTTTTTAGGATATTTTTCTGTATTTAGATGGGAATGCTGCAACCATTGAGCCCAACCATGTTGCTTTGCCATATGGAAGTACAAATGCAATTTTTTATACATATTTTGAGAAGTCAAAGGTGTCGCAGCCCGCGGTAGTTCCTCCGCTTGTCACTCCGTAGCTTGTGAGTTCGCCACCTGTGGATTCTTTGACATTTGTGGTGTCTTCTTCTTCCTCCGATGACACAGTGGTATAAGGGGCTTTGGCTAATGATGCACCTGAATTGGATGAGGGTATAAGGAGAAATTTCCTTAGTGAAGCTTCAGGATTCTGTCACTCATACCACAATCAAGAAAATTCCATCTCCCACCTCACCTACTTCAAAGCATTCCTCCGATAGTTCATTTCATATAATGCATTATGTTGATTGTGATAAATTTACTGTGAAACATTGAAATTTTCTTGCAGCTATTATTGTAGGGGTTGAGCCACACTCTTTTAAAGAGGCTATGAAGAATGTAAGATGGCATGACGCTGTGCAAAAGGAGATTCATGCTCTGTAGAATAATGATACTTGGTCTATGGAGACACTTCCTCCCAAAAAGAAAGCTCTAGGTAGTAAGTGAGTGTACAAGATTAAATATAACTCCAATGGAAGTATTGATAGACTTAAAGCTCGTCTTGTTGTTTTTGGTAATCATTCGATAGAGGGTATTGACTATAATGAAAATTTTGCTCTTGTGGCAAAAATGGTGATTGTTCGTGCTTTCTTAACTATTGTAGCTTCGAAAAATTGGGAGTTACATTAGATGGATGTACATAATACCTTTCTACATAGTGATCTTGATGAAGAGGTTTACATGAAGCTTCCTCTAAGTTTTGCCATTGATAATCCTGGAATAGTTTGTCATTTGCGCAAGTCTTTGTATGGGTTAAAACAGGCTCTTCGGTGTTGGTTTGCAAAGTTGGTTACTGCACTGAAAGGGTCTGGGTTTTTTCAATCATATTATGATTATTCTCTTTTTACATACACTAAGGGTTTTGTATGTTGGTAAACATGCCCATATTGTAGTAAATATATAACTTTTTTCTATTTATTTGAATAATTAATAAATAAAGTTAATTTCACATTTCATTATTATGCCTTTAGTATTTTTTTCTTTCATATTTTGCATGAATTGCGAAATTGTGACAAGCAAACATTAGCTCATTGATTGTCTAAGTTCAAACTGAAGATAAGTGGCATTGTAAAAATGTTTACGTTGCAAGAAAGATAACTTACTTCAGTAGATAATCTAAAAAGTCTACAATCCCGTAAAAGAATTGAAGTGAGCATTTGAGTCAAATAATGAGAAGGTTTATTATGTCATCTAAAATTCCAATTGGGGAGATGATTAGTCTTGGCTATCAGAGTAGTTGACTCCACAAGTAGAGATATAAATGTATTCATTGGTAGAATGATACATTAGATTGGACCCAAGATGAATTAACTTTGAATCCGTTTGTGAATTAATTCACTTGTGACGTTCATAGTGTGATTTACCTAAATCCTAAATTAGTCATTGACCATGTGTATGAAACTTATGTTTTTTTTTATATGCTCTAAAGATGATCGAACCCATAGCTAGTATGTTGGGTACATGACTTGTTTATGATATGGTTTTACTAGCAACAGTGGAATTCATAGCTCAATTAAAGATTTAATGATATCCTTTCATTGGCATTGTGTGAATTGATAAATATGGAACATGGTCATGGGTTGCTTGTCCTCGAACGAGCAATTTATCACAGTCATTTGTTGGCAGTGATCATATTAATCATTAAGGAGACACAATGGTGACAATGAGATAAAATAGGATTGTATTGAGTGAACGAATTTAACTCAAAGGAATCAAGGATACGATATGAGGGTAACACGAACATGACGAGGTCATTGGATAAAGCAATTGGATGAATTGTTTTCGTAAAAAATATATAATAAGGAGTGTTCAATCATGGTACTTCTTGTGGCTTGACTCCACAATTAAGTAATTGCTAATTATTGGAACGATGCTTCTAGACATAATTGCAATTACTAGAGCCTAATTGTATATGTCTGATTGGTCCTTCCGCTAGTCCAACAAAAGCTCGATCAGACTGCATTTGAATCAAAATAATATACTACAACTTTGGAAATAATTTAATTGAGTCAATTTATTCAATGTGGAATTAAATTAGGTGGTCGTGAGAATTGTTCAACTAGAGAATTTGATTAAAGAATTTTATTGAAAAAATAATTTAGAAAATCTAAGTAATTTTTGGGAAATTAATTTTGATCAAGTAAATTAAATTAATCAAATTAATTAAAATTAATATGATATTTTTGGAAATTAATTTTCAAGTAAGACAATTGGCCCAATGGGTAATTGAACTTGAAAATTAGACCCAAGATCTTAAATTGGGCCTGGGAGCCCAAAACCGAGACCAAAACCTAAAAATTGGTTGCACTGGGCTCGGTGTGCGAAACTGGGCTAACGGTCCAACCGGTGGCTAGACCAGACCTATCGGGTCATCACTGACTCGGACTGAACTAACAGTAACTGAATTGGCTTGAGGTGTTGTAAAGGTGTCGCACCTGCACCATCGGACACGGCGGTGTCGGCAGCGGTTGGTCTTCAATGGTTGAGCAGTGAAAGAGTTACACTCCTACTGGGACTCTACCAGAGAATTTGATTTCAAATTAACTATTCCAAAATTAATATTATTTTAATAGTATAATATTAAATTTAATTTAGTACTTATCTTAATAGTATTTTATTAATTTAATATTAAAATGATTATATTAATATTAGATTTAATTTAATGTTTATCTTGTAGATAACATTCTATTATTTTAATAAGAATTAATATTAAATTTAACCTGATCTTGATAAATATTATATTACTTTAATATTAAAGTGACTAAGTTTAGTCATAGTTGAATCTCTAAACTCTCCCTATATAAAAGGAACCTTGAGTCATTATTTTACACACAGTTGTAGAGAGAAAATTTCTCTGAAGAGATTTTTTCAGAAAATTTCTAGAGATATTTTTCTAATTTATGACTTGACCCAAAAGTTTAGAGAAATTACAATATTACCCCACTGGTAATTTTTGTCAAAAATTTTCTGATTCGAAGCGAGCCCACACTTGACAGACATGAGCTTGAGGATAGCGGAGAAGACTACTCAGTCGAAGCACTCATCCTAGACGAATCGAGAATGTACAAATTTGATTAAGTGTTTATTAATTTAGATATCACAACCAAGATCTTGGTTTGGAAAAAATTTTAAAACTCTGGTTTTTCCCTAAATTTACTTTTCACTGCATTTTCTAAACTCGTTTTTTTCCAACACTGTACACATTAATGTGCTAGTTTATGTTGATGATTTGCTTATTTCTGGGAATGATTTCGCTACTTTGAAAAGTTTTAAAGGGTATTTCAGTTCTTGCTTCCATATGAAGGATCTTGGTGTTTTGAAATATTTTTTTGGGGGATAGAGGTTGCTCGTAGTTCTTTGGGTATATTTCTTTGTCAAAGGAAATACAAACTTGATATTATTTCAAAGACATATCTTTTGGGAGCAAAGTCTGCAAGACCACCAATAGAGCAAAGTCATAGATTGGCGAATGCTACAAGGGCGGTTTTGACTGAACCTAAGTCGTACAGACGATTAATCAGTCATTTGGTTTATTTGGCAGTAGCCAGATCTAATTTAACATACTCGGTTCATATCTTATCTCAATTTATGCATGAGCCAAGGAAGGAGCATTAGGACACAGCTCTACGTGTTGTCCGATACTTCAAAGCCTCTCCCGAGCAAGGGATTCTATTGAGATTTGATAGTGGTTTGTTCTTAAAAGGATAGTGTGATTCGGATTGGGCTGCTTGTCCATTAAGTCGACATTCGTAGAAAACTAAGAAATAGCATATAGTTTCTCATTCTTCCGTTAAGGCTGAGTATAGGTCTATGATTTTCGTCACTTGTGAGCTCAAGTGGTTGAAGACCTTGCTATTGAGATTAGGTGTTCATCATTCTAAAGTTATTCCTTTATTTTTGTGATAGTTAATCCACGTTGCATATTGCACAAAATCCTATATTTCATGAGCGTACTAATCATATTAAAGTGGATTGTCGCTTTGTTAGGGATGTAATCCAGGATGGGTTGATTGCACCTTCTTATATTCCGACCTCCATTCAGTTGGCTAACATTTTTACAAAGGTGCTTGGTAAACCACAATTTGAATACCTTCTCAACAAGCTGGGCATTTATGATCTGCATGCTCCAATTTAAGAGGGGTGTTAGGATATTTTTATGGAATATTATCTTTTAGGAATATATTGTATATTATTGTATATCTTTTAGGCATATATTTAGGAATATATTATATATTTTTCCTATTCCTATGTGACTACTGTTGTATAAATATTATGTATACTCTTAAAATCTATCAATAAGATTGAAAGGGATTGCTCTATTCTTATCAATATACAACTTATTACAAAATTTCTTATTATACCTACGTCAATTGTTTTTAAATAAAATGATTAACCAATTTTTTTTTTTATTTTGAAGGGTTACAAGAATAGTACAACAATTAATTTCCTTTTTTGAAAAATTACACTTAATTTAAATAATATAAATATAAAATATTATACACAGTAATCTATAAATTTCATTTCTACTAATTAGAACAAAATCATGAATAAAATAGAAACTTCTAGAAGCTGCTTAACGAAATCTCATAGGACATCGTCATCATCACCCTAGAATTTACATTCTTTTCTCGAATTTCCTCTATAAAGGTCTTTTCTTCTTTAAATTATTATTCAATTCTAAAAGTTTTCTTTTCAATCTTCCTAAAAAATTTTTGAATTTTCTTTGATTCTTGTACTTTAACATGGCGGATACTCCTACCCACACTCGACAGCCTCACCAACTTGTTTACGTAGTTTTCCAGATCGACGGTGGCGAAGCTGTCGGGGATAATAAACCTAGGCCAACACCGGCTTCTAAGGCTTCCATAGAAGCAATGCCAAGGATAAAAGTGGAAGAGAGTGGTACAGATTGCTGTATTTGTTTGGAAGAATTTGAAGTTGATGAAGAAGGAAGGGAGATGCCATGTAAGCGTTTGTTTCATTCAGGTTGTATTGAGAAGTGGTTGGAGATCCATGGGACTTGTTCAATTTGTCGGTTTTTTATGCCAACTGAGACGACTGAAAACGGAGGCAGTGACGATGGTCGCCGAAGACTGGAAGGTGGGGAAATTAATGGTTTGGAATATTTACATTCAGCTTTAGCATTTGCGAGCTTGGTTGGTATGATGGGTATGGTAGGCTTGGGTTGAAGCTCTAATCAACCTAGTTCGGGTCAAGTTGGCTATGGTACTGGTACATCTTCTAATCATAACACAAGTTGCAACTGAAACAATTTTTATTTTTAACAATTCTTTTTTTAAAATTTAATTTTTACCCTTCAAGGACTAATTTGTAAAGAAACTAATTATTCTTTTTAATATCAACATGTTTATTTATTTTTATTTAATTATGGGTAATTTTTTCTTTTACTTAAACTTCGCTTAAATGTTCAATTTGGATTTTAGAGTTTTTTTTTTTTTTATTCCAATTGGTTTTTTACAAAAGATAATCAAATTGATATTCAAGGAATAATACACTTTACATGAGAAGTGTTTTTGAAAAGTATGATGTGAAAAAAAAAAAGTGATTTGTTAATTTTAAATGTTTGATTTTATTGAAAACTGCAAAACATTGTATGGCTTATTTTAAATATGATGTATGAAACCAAAAAAAATTATTAATTTAGACAAATTTTAAAATTTTTAATAGTTTAATAAATTATTTATAAATTTAATAATATATAAAATATTTGAAAATTTTAAATATAATAATAAATTATATTTTAATATTTTAATATAATAATTCATGAAATATTTTAATGATATGATATAATGATACACAAAATATAAATTAATTAAAATTTTTAAATACATAGATAATGATATTTTGATAATCATACTTCAAAATATAAAAACTGAAGGCAATTAAGTTCCACCTTTTGTGTTTGGGTGAATGCTTTTGAAGTAGAAAAGCACTTTTCTAACCAAAAGTATTTCGGAATGAGACCTAAAACATCAACAAAATTTATAAATAATATAAATATTAAAAATAAAATTTCTATAAAAAGAAAAAAATAATGTTTACCATTTAAAAAAATTCTAAAATATTTGAATATATATAACTAAAAAAGAATATAAATTATGACAAAATATTTAAAATTTTATATAAAATTTATTGGAACTTATAAAAATAAATATAATCATAAACATAAATTCAAAAAAAGGCTTAATTCAAAAATTACCCCTAAACTATAGGCATGTTTCAAAAGTAGTACTTAAACTTAGCCAAATGTGGTATTTAAACTTAACTAGTGTTACTCATTTAACCCCAAAAATTAACTTGGTTAGTTAAAAAAAAAAAAAATTAACCCAGCAATAACTGCGACATCAACATTATTCGATTTTACTCTCTCTCTCTTTTTTTTTTTTTTTGGGATTTGACAATAAAAGTAGAAAATATTAAATTAATTAAAAATAATTATATTAATATTAAAAAAATATTTACCTCCCCGTCCCTCTCGGCTTCCTCCCATCATCACCGCTCTCCCCTCCCAACCGTATTAACTAGAACAAAAAATGATCCTCGATGAACATCGATTAAAGGTAGTCAAAGTCAATAATTTTTTGAAAAGTCAAATTTGGATATCAATTTCAATAAAAAAAAAATATAGATATCAATTTGAACATTGAAATAAAATTTAGATGCTAAAAATTATATTTATAGTTTCATTGTTGAGTAAACCATTGTTGTTCATGATCCAATATTATTACACAACATGAACAAAAATATAAACTTTTGTTATAAAATAAGCTTACGGAAGAAAAAAGCCCTTCGTAAAAAAGTAAAAAATTAGTTGAGCCTCTTAAAGAAAAAAGTGCACCTAATTGAGCTCTTAGTAACTCAAAAAATCAATTGGCCCCTTTCATTAAGGGAAATTATCAGCTGACCGGTTTGACTTTTAATCTTACTGACATGGCAAACGAAAACCATCAGAACCTACCATGTGGCAGTATGTTGATATAGCATACCACATTAGCAAAAAATATAAAAAAAAATTTTTTACAAAAAAAAAAACGTTTAATTAAAATGTATATATAAAATGAATCTGGACAATTGTCCAAATTCATTTTGGATGAGTACTAAACTAAAAAAACTTCAAAAATTATTAATTTTTTGTCCACGTTTAACCTATATGCACATTTTAATTAAATTTTTTCTCCAAGTTAGTATATTGCACGTGATAGCTGTTGGCAGCTTCCGTCTACCACATTAGCGAAGGTAACAATCAACCACCCAATTGGCAGTTTCCATTAACAAAAGGGCCAAATTTTTTTGGATCACCGAGGGCTCAATTGGGTGCACGTTTTTCATAAGGGCGTAATTGATTTTGTTTTAATGAGGACTTTTTTGACCCTTAAACCTATCAAATATAAACATGAGGTATATGAAATGATAGCATCTCCTATCATAATATCAATAAAAACACCTCTCTAATCTCTCAATTTAGATATTGAATAAATTGGTCCCTCTCGAAAAAAGCAAAGCAATTTAATCTTTGTCATTTTTAAATTTGAGCAACTAAAGATAATTAATAATGATGTTAATGTTTTCAGTCAATTGTACATAATTTTGATTGATATAATAATAAATTTAGTCTTTAATATTAATATATTCTGTGCAAATGTTGACTGAATGTGTAAATGTTGTAAGCTAAATTTGTTAAATCAAGACCAAATTGACAGAATGTGTAAATATTGTAGGTTAAATTTGTTAAATTAAGACCATATTGATAGAAGGTGTAAACTTTAAGGATAAATTTGTTATAATACAAAAAAAAGTACAATTGATGAATAACATTAACACTTTGATTAATTGTCTTTAGTTGCTCATTTCTAAAATTGACAGGGATTAAATTGCTTTGAGTTTTTTTACAGGAACCAATTTGCTCAATATCAAAATTGAGAGGACAAAAATATCTTTTTACCTATAATATATATATATTACTATATATAAAAGGAAATAGTTTTTTTTTCTGCACGAGTTAAGTTGTATATATTAATTTTAATTTTATATTTATTTGTTAAAAAATATTATAAAATTTGTAACACTTGAGTAATACTATTAATTTTTAGAATTATAATAGTTTTGTATTATGATAAATATAAATTAAAAACGGAAAATTTGAATGATTGTTTTATTTACAATTTTGTTAATGAAATAAAACTTTGTTTATATTTGGTATCTACGGTGAATATTGCAAATCTATCATTTTTTAACTTTGTATCAAAATATTTACAATATTTTATATTTTTTTTAAATGTTGAACAATATTTAATTAATAATATGCTAATATTAAATAATAATAAAAATAAATAATTAGGTTATCCACGTTTGGGTTTAAAATACAAAAATGCTAATTTGTTTGTTTTATGGACAAATACAAGAATAGTATGACAATTAATTTTCTTTTTCTAAAAAAATTATACTTAAATTAAATAATATAAATATAAAATATTTTACACAATTAATATACAGTAATCTATAAATTTCATTTATACTAATTAGAACAAAATGCATGAATAAAATATAAACTTCTAGAAGCTGCTTAACGAAATCTCATAGGACATCATCATCAACACCGTGGAATCTACATTCTTTTCCCGAATTTCCTCTATAAAAAATCTTCTACTAAACTTGTTTGAATTTCCTTTGATTTTTGTATGGTAACGTGGCGGATACTCCTACCCAAACCCAATAGCCTTCCCAGTTTGTTTACGTAGTTTTCCAAAATGATGGTATTGCAGCTGTCAGCGATAATAAACTTGGGCCGGCGCCAGCTTCTAAGGCTTCCATAGAAGCAATGCCAATGATAAAAGTGGAAGAGAGTGGTAACAATTTGAAATTGTTATAAAATTTAATTTAATTGAAAATTTTAAATACATATATAATGATATTTTGATAATTTTACTTTAAAATACAAAATTCTAAATATTAATAAAATAAATAAAAAAAAGTGTTTACTATTTTAAAAAAATTCTAAATTTTGAAAAAAAATACAAAATTAAAAAAATATAAAATATAAAAAATTATTTAAAATTTTATAAAATTAGAAAATAAATAAATATTAAAATTTGAAAATTTTAGATTAAAATTTACAATTTTTAGATTAAAAATTGAAAAAATAAAAAATTATCGTAATTTACAAAAATAAAAATAAAAAATATATAAATTCAAAAAAAAGCTTAATTAAAAAATTACTCCTAAACCATACCCATGTTCCTAAAGTGGTACTTAAACTTTTTTTTTTAGTCAAATGTGGTACTTCAACTTAACTACCGATACTCGTTTAACACCAAAAATTAACTCCATTAGGAAAAAAGGAGCTACCACCTCAACATTATTTTATTTTACCTTTTTTTGGAATTTAAAAAGAAAAATGGAAAATATTAAATGTAATAGAAAATATTAATATTAATATTAATATTAATATCAATTAAAATTAATTATATTAATTTTAATAAAATATTTTCCTCTCCATCCCTCTCGGCTCCTTCTCACCATCACCACTCTCCCTTCCCTCTCCTTCTCTCCCACCATCCCTTTGTTAAGGTAGCAACCAGAAGAAGAAGAAGAAGAAGAGAAGAACAATAGAAGGTAGGAGAGAAAATTGGAAGAAGAAATTAAGAGAGAGAATTGTATGCAATAACTAAATTGTTTTCATGCCTGACTCATCCTTTTACATCCGAATAAATAGGGAAATAAAATTACTACTTAAAAGTTAGTTAAGCTAAACAATAACTAACAGTACGAAATTGTAATACTCCTAACCCGAATCCGTCGCTGGAACAGAGTTACAGAGCATTATTGGAGTTTACAAATCAAACAGACAGAAAATGAAAACATTTCATATCATATAGCATTCATGTCAAAAACCAATCAAAATCATACATATTGTCCTTTATACGAGCCCTCGAGGCCCAAAATACACATTAGAAACAAATCGGGACTAAATCGAAAACTTAGAGAATTTTTCGAAAACAGTTCAAATTTTCAAAATTGCAAGGGTCACATGGCCATGTGGCCAAGCTGTGTGACTCACACGACCAAGAGACACGCCCATGTCTTAGGCCATATGGGCATTCAAAATAGGGACACTTGGCCATGTCCCAGCCCATGCTCGTGCCCGTGTGAGTATATTGACTTGGGTCGCACGGCCAAGCCACATGCTTGTGTGCTAGGTCGTGTGAACATACTGACTTGAAAACCTTTACAAGCTACAGGGGACACACGACCATGTCACCTGGTCGTGTCACACATGGATGAGACACACAGCCGTCTCTCTGCCCGTGTGGACGAAAATAGGCTATTTTTCAAGTCATTTTTCTCACCCAACAAGGCATGTACCTACAGTTAACATTGTGCATATAAATAGGCCATATTATGGCTCCAAAACAAGTAAAATCAAGCCTTAAACATTTAGTATATTCACATACAACCAATATGCCCTTGGGCACCTCAAATGACAATTATAAACATATTTAACCATATAATCCATGTAACCAAGTAATCAATCAACTTTTACGTATAATTGCATTAATACACAACATGTAAATCATTTAACAAAACTTACCATTTGGTACCAATCGTACCACTTATTCAATAGCATCAAATACGTATACACTTACTATAGCATAGTACCAAATCACACCAAGTTATAAAACATACCTCATATGCTTATTCAACTACTATTTTACCTTTCATTATTCAACCACAAATCATACCACATATCAACATTATAAGGTAAATTATGCACATACCAAAATACTAAAACACAAGCCAAATAAGTGGCTAATCCCAACAAAACACATATAGGCCAACATACATGCCATTATAACCTTAATCAAGACATCAAAATCTACCAATATAATCTCTAGATAGTGTGATAGGTCTCTGACAAACTTCCAAATCGATTGAGCTTCCGATAATCTAAAAAGTAATGAAAAATAACTATGTAAGTAATGAATGCTTAGTAAGCTCGTATAAACTTTAATCATATCTATCCATTTCAAATATGAAATTTACACTTATCAAGAAAAACCCTATACTGATACCGCAAGATTCATGAATACTTATTCAACAACTCACAAAATGAATAAATCCACAGCATCCACAACATCACATATACCTATCATCCCTAACAAAGTAGGATTTTATAAAACTTTAAATCTCTTTCAATTTTCTTCCTTTCGTTTTCATTTCATTACTTTCCATTACATTTACTTTCTTTAAATAACATCATCAATTCAACTCATCATTCCCTTTTTTATCACTTTCCATTTCAAGTATGAACTTTCTATTTCATTATATTTCCACACTCATTTCATATGCATAACACACAAGACACAAGTATATCATCAACCATAACCACAAGCTAGTTCATTTAAACATAGCTCTTTTAGAATTAATCACATGATAAATCATTTCGTAAGATATTGCATAATTTAAACCTTACCACTCTTTCATAAACACAAGCATATTTCCATTTGGACACTTACCATTACAATGCATAACCTATAAATTAACATGACATGATCCAATCAAAGCTTGGCCAAAACCTAATCCTTTACACCACACATATTAGCATACATGATACAAATCATAAGCACATTAGCATGAATAGCCATTTAATCTTAACATGGATCACTTGAATTTATTACTTATCTTAACTTTTCTATATCCTACTAATAAGCATTCATACTTTCAAACATATGGCTAAACATATTTCAAACATCATCAACTCATACCTTTTCAGACTTTCATAGTATCACTTATTGAAGCATTTGTTGAACCTCCCCTTTTTCATACCCGTTGAACCACTAGAATAATATTAGATACATGGGAATCTCGTACACTACGTGCCAACATGTGGTCTAAGCCACTACTATCACATATCTCATATCAGTGCTCTCTCTCGAGCCATATATATGGGTCTACTCACACAAGCTGTCAGTCAGGACGTAGCTACACGGTGCTGTTCACACAAGCTGTCAAGTTACTGCAATACATGCCGAAAACTCAACCACCGGTAGGACATACAAGACCAGCATCCAAAACACGGTAACCCTAATGACATTTCATTTGTATCCTATATATTCTTAAGGTTCAAACGGGACTCAATAGTCGTCGTGCGTCGTTGAATTTTCCTCGTTTCATTATAAGCTAAATTGTATAGTAACATATATATTGATTCATTTTCAATAAAATTCATATAATAACATTCAATTTAATCAATAATATACATAGTATAGTTCATACGAACTTAACTGGTTAAATTGCGGAAATAACAAAGTTTAGGGGCATTTTGGTAATTTTTTATTTTCCTCAATTTCCACTCAATCTTGATCTAAATTAATAATTTCATTCAATATATTAATTTAGACACTAAAAAATTTCATTTTGGGCAATTTGGTCATTTTTGACATTTTTATAAAATTACCCCTAAAGTTTTACTTTTATTCAATTTAGTCACTGAGCCCAAAACATGCAAATTAACCATTTTTAATACAAACCCAAGCTAGCAAAATGTTCATGGTATTCAAAAAATCCCATTTATGCAAAAATTTCACATTAAATCCTTGTACATTTATTAATTTAACAAATTAGTCCCTAATCAAAAAATTTATCAAAATCACTTAACAAAATACTTTTAAATATCAATCAACATTCCAAGCTCATCATCTAAAATTAAAAAAAATCACAAGATTCATCAATGGAAACATTCAAAATCAAAGGTACAGGCTAGCTGGACCTAATTGCAACGATCTCAAAAACATAAAAATTATTAAACATGGGTAAGAATTACTTACCATGCAAAACTTTGAAATTGGCTGAAACCTAGCTTACATCCATGGAAGAATTCTGTTGTAAAATGGGGAAGAAGATGACAACCATTCATATTTTACTTATGTTTTTATTTTAATTTAATTAATTATCAAATTACCATTTTACCTTTGGTTAATAAATAAATAAAACACCAAAGTCATGTCCATATTTGTCCACTAACCTCGTGAATGGTCTAATTACCATTTAATTCCCTTTTCCTTTATTCAATTAACCATTTAATCACTCAAATCAAATAGCGATTAAATTTTACATCTTTTACAATTTAGTCCTTTTTAATTAATTAACCATTGAAACGTTAAAATTTTTCAACCAAACTTTAATACCACCTTAATGACACTCCATAAATATTTATAAAAATATTTATGGCTCAATTTATAAAAACGAGGTCCGATACCTTATTTTCTAAAACCACTTGACCTTAGGGTCTTACCACTTGAACTTAACAAATCGCTTATAAAACAAAAATCACTATATCAAAAACCTTTTCAAAGTCAAAATTAACTCGTAAATATCAAATATAATATTTACGAACTTACTCCTAGGATTTGGTGGCCCCAAAACCACTATTTTTGATACCATTAAAAAATAAGTTGTTACAGAAATGCTCTCAGAACGCCTCATTTCATTAAGGCCCTACTGCACATCGTTTCATTAATTTAAAACTCCAAACCACATTATTTCTCCTATTTCATTTTTGACCTATAACAAATACCTCCTACTTGAAAAAATCATTGTCTTCAAGGATCAATATGAGGAAAAGTCCCTTTCAGCTGTTGGAATGATTCCCAAGTAGCATCCTCTGGAAAGGAGTTAGCCCATTCCACTGATACTTCAGTGACAGCCATGTTACCTCTTTTCATCATCCTTCTATCTAAGATTTTGATAGGTTCCTTAGTTAAGCCTCATGAGTATCTACTAATGGCAGATTAGTTTGAATAGGTGCAACTGCCACATGTTTTTTTAGTTGAGAGACATGGAATGTGGAGTGCACTTTGGACCCTTAGGGTAGCTGTAGTCTATAGGCTACCTTTCCAACTCTATCTTCCACCTTGAAAGGACTAAAGAACTTAGGTGCTAGTTTTTAGTTTAGTACCCTTCTAACCGACTATCGATATGGTTAGAGTTTTAGATGGACTAAGTCCTTTATCTCGAACTGCTTATCTATCTTGTGCTTATCTGTTTGCTGTCACATTCTGTCTTAAGCCCTTTTTACAAGAAATTGCAACAATTTCCTTTCAGCCTCACGTTGCTACAAGCTCCTATCCACAATGGCCACCATAGATGCCCCAGCCAAATAAGGCATATGATGAGGGGGAGTTTGGCCATACAATGCTTTATAAATGAAATGTGGAATTGTACCACCACTGATGAGGGGGAGTTTGGCCATACAATGCTTCATAAATGAAATGTAGAATTGTACCACCACTCAGCCAGTGGAAGCTAGCTCTGCCAGTCTTATGGTCTCTTCCCAGTCATAAATCTTAAATACCCCTCAAGAGACCTATTTAA
The DNA here is from genome assembly GCA_025698475.1 of Gossypium anomalum. Taxonomy (NCBI): domain Eukaryota; kingdom Viridiplantae; phylum Streptophyta; class Magnoliopsida; order Malvales; family Malvaceae; genus Gossypium; species Gossypium anomalum. Next base: position 68,836,190 of record CM046964.1, read on the forward strand.
AACTTCAGTTTGCCCATTTGTCTCGGGGTGATAGGCAGTGGATAGGTGAAGCTTTGTACCTACCTTTCTGAAGAGGTCTTGCCAAAATTTGCTCATAAATACCTTGTCCCTATCTGATAGGATACAGTCTGCCATGCCATGTAATATATAAACTTTGTCCAAAAACTTTTGAGCTCCAGCGGTAGAAATAAAGAGATGTACCAATGCCAAGAAATGGCCATACTTGGTGAGACGATCAACCACTATGAGAATAACACTCTTACCCTTCGATCAAGGAAGTCCTTCTATGAAATCCATAGAAATGGATGACCAAGCCCTCTTTTGTATGGGAAGAGGTTGCAACAGTCTTGGTGAAGCAACAATTTTAGATTTACATCTCTGACATTTAGGGCATTCCCTCACCCACTTCTTAACATTGTCAGTCAATCCTTTCCAATATAACATACTAGCCAATCTGTTTTTGGTTGCATACATCCCTGAATGTCCCCCCAATGGCACTAGCATGAAAATGTTGAAATAGTTCATGTCTAAGGCCAGTCACATTCCCTACCATAATCTTTCTCTTTTTTGTAAGGAATTTTCCATCCCAAACATAGTTTAGGTGCTTGGTGCCTTTCTAATGTACTTTTGAGTATAATTTATGAATCTTAGGGTCAACCTGGTAAGATGTTTGTACTCTTGTGAGAAGATGATAACTTACAGTATTGCTAGTAAGCTGTAAAAATTTTCCCTCTTTTAGGGATTTGGTTCCTTGAGAAGGCATCAAATGCTCCATTACCAGACCATTTGTTTGTAAATCACTTCATAATCATGCCCGAGCATTTTTGCAACCCATTTTTGCTTAAATGGTGTCACAACCATTTGATCAATCAAGAGTCTCAAACTCTAATGATCAATTCTAATTTTGAAGTGCCATCCCACCAAGTATGAGTACTACTTTCTTACAGCTAATAAAACAACCAACATTTCCTTTTCATATATGGAAAGGGCCTGGTGCATTACCCCTAACCCCTTGTTGAAGGAAGCCACTAATCTCCATTGTTGTTGGAGCACTACCCCTACACCAAAACTTGAGGTATCAATATCTACATAAAATTCTAGTTTGAAATTAGGAAGAGCCAATACTAGTGCTGAACAGAGGGCTTCCTTTAACTGTTAAAATGCAGTGGTGGCTAAGTCAGTCTCTCTCCAAGCATCCTTTCTAAACAGGTTGGGTCTAGCAATTATGCCACAATTTCTTATGAATATTCTATAGTACCATGAAAGCACCAAGAATCCCCTTAAATTGTTAATGAAAGTAGGTAAATGCCAACTTACTACACAATCCACCTTAGCCTTGTCCATGGAAACAGTTCCCTTAGAGATAATATACCCCAAGTACTCTACTTGATCAGTACCAAAAGAGTATTTACTCTTCTTAACAAAAACTTATTGTTGCCTTAATAACATAAAGACTTCCCCGAGATAATTTATATGCTCCAACAAGTTATTGAATACACCAATATATCATCGAAAAATACCAAGACAATCCTCCTCAATAGTGGCTTAAAAATGGCATTCATTAAGCCTTGGAAGGTAGAAGGAGCATTGGTGAGCCCGAAGGGCATCACCAAAATCTCATAATGGCCTTCATGGGTCTTGAAAGTTGTTTTTGGAATGTCAGCTTCATGCATTTGGATCTACTGACAACCAGACCTTAAGTCTAGCTTAGAAAACACATTTGCATACCTTAAGTCATCTAACAATTCTTCAATAAGGGGGATAGGGAATCAATATTTTATTATCAATTGATTAAGGTGTCTATAATCGACACAAAGTTTCTAAGAGTCATCTTTTTTCTTCACCATGAACACTAGAGAAGCAAAGGGGCTGCAACTGTCCCTGATTATACCACATTAAAGCATTTCCTTAACCAATTTTTCCAATTCAATCTTCTGGACCATAGGGTACCTGTAGGGTTTGACCTTAACAACTATTGTATCATCCTTCAGAGGTATTTTATGGTCTTAAAGCCTAGGGGGAGGTAAGCCAGGAACAACTTGAAAAATATCCTTAAATTCCTTAAGAAGCAATTATAATTCTTCTAGTATGAGTTAGGAAGAACTTGCAGATAAACTCACTTTATCAACACTGGTCATAACCAAAGTACAAGGGTCTACCTTTCTACCAATCAATGAAAAACATTTGGCCAACTGTCTTTGATTCAACACCTCGATATTGCTTGGCAGAATACCCTGAATGGTACAAGAGACCTCCTTAGAGGAAAATTGCATGATCATAGACCCAAAATTCCAATTTATGGAGCCTAGAAAGAGAAACCATTGTATCCCTAGCACTACATCACACCCTTTGAGAGGTAAAATCATAAAATCAATGTGAAATATATTCTTTGAACCTCTTTTTTGATATCCTTGCAAGTGCCACTGGTAAACAACTGTCTTCCATCAGCCACAGTAATCTTCAACTACTATTGTTGCCACACAGGTAAATTTAACCAAAATACCAATTTAGAGTCTAGGAAGTAATGTATGCTTCCATAATCTACCAGAAATATAACCTTGGTTACTCTTATTTTTACTTCAAACCTCATGGTATGGGGCCCTTGAGACCTTTTGATTATATGCAGGGATAGAATATGCACTTGTGACTAGTCTCCTTCTCTAGGGAAATCCTTTGATTGCTTAAAAAATTCTTGAAATTCCTCCTCAACCTCCTCACAAGTTGACTTAAGTAGCATACGGTATAGACGGCTTTTAAAACACTTATGGCCACTACGATACTTGGCTCCACACAAAAAGCAAAGTCCTTTTCACTTCCTCTCAGCCATCAATGAGGGGTAAATTTGGAGAACCCTTGGATGCTATAGGTCCCCCAGATGATGGATGAACAGATGAACCAGACTCATTAGAAGCCACTAGCCTAGTGGAAATATGAGAGGCTAGTGTTGGCCCAAATCTAGACACTGAAGTAATACTACTCAAGACAACCTTCTTAGGTGAGGATCCTAAAATACTTTCCATTTGCCTAGCCAGATGGAACCCTTCCACTGGTGTTTGAGGTCTAAAAAGTTATAAGTACCGACTGATTACTACCCTCAGATTACTAACAAATATATTAAAGGCATATGATTCAGGAAATTGTAGTTTGTTCAAAAGACTTACAAATTGGTCATCCTATTGCTCCACCAAGCATTGCTATTTAAGTGCCACCAACTTAGACATTGAATCTTTAAACATACTGGACCCAAAACGTTCCTTCATGCTATGAACATAACAGGACCAATCCAACAAGTGGAAATCCATGTTTTTATGCATAGAAGTGATGCCAATCTAGAGTACAGCCCCCCAAATGAATCATGATCATATGTACCCTATCACACTCAGGCACCCCTTCAATTATAAACTAATGTTCAAGCTTCGACCACCAGCCCCTGCAGTCGAAACCATCAAAACGAGGGCATTCTAATATGTAAGAACGTTCCTAGCAGAATCTTAGTCTAGGTAGATTCAAAATCTTGGGGTCCCAATGAGTGGAAATCCTAAAGGAAGGCCTCCCAAAACCCCTTTCCATATGGCTTGAGTAGTAACTACCGTATTTGAATCAGTGGATTTTCTTAGATATTGTTCAAATAAGGTATGTATCTCTAGTTTAAATTCATCCTTAAACCTTTGCAACCTAGCCTCTATCTTCGCATCTCATTTAACATCCAACTGATTGAGCTTATCCTGGATCTTAACCATTTTTTATTGAAGAACACTCACGTCTTTCTACAAGCGGGTAATGACATCATCCCCAGTCGTCAAGAACCGTTAGCTTTGGTACCTTTGTTAAGGTAGCAACCAGAAGAAGAAGGTAAGAACAGAAGATAGGAGAGAAAATTAGAAGAAGAAATTGAGAGAGAGAATTTTATGCAATAACTCTTTTTTTTCATGCCCAACTCAGGCTTTTACATCCGAATATATAGGTAAATAAAATTATTTCTTAAAAGTTAATTAAGGTAAACAGTAACTAACAATACGAAATACTCTCAGAATGCCTCACTTAACTAAGGCCCTGTTGTGCATCATTTCATTAATCTGAAACTCCAAACTACATTGTTTTGCCTATTTCATTTTCGACTCATAACACCCTCCCCCCACCTGACTCTCTCCTACCACCACTCTATCATCCCCCTTCTTGGCTCCCTCTTCCTACCACTGCTCTTCCCTCTTCCTCCCTCAACCTTTAAACCATAAAAAGTTTCATCAAATGAATCATTGAATTGTTGTGATAATAGAAAAAGCCCAAATGAATCTCCTTTACCACCTCCTAGTGACTTCCCCAAGTGCTAGAAAACAAAAAAACTTGGAAAGAAACAATGAAAAAAAGGAAATTGAAATTTTACAAAATGGCTAAAAGCTAATAAGAAGAGTTTTTTTTTAGCAAACCAATGAAAGGTTGCTCCAAATTGAATAAATATCTTAATTTTTAAGTAAAATTGATGTATGATTTAGATGACCATTATCATTGTACTTTGCATAATGGCTGATATTGTAATAGCTAATTTTCTAGTGGTATCAGAAACAGTAATTTTGGGATCACAAATATGATGAATGAGACCATAAATATTATTATTTAATATTTACGAGTCAAATATAGTATTATATAGAATTTTGATTTGATAATTTTTGCTATTTGAATATATAGTTAAGTACAAGTAGTTTGTCCCTAACTTTAAGTGGTTTTAGAAAATGAGGTATTGGGACCTCGTTTCTATAAAATGAGCCCGCAAATATTTTTATTAAATATTTACAAAGTGATTATATAGGTGTATTGAAATTTGGTCGAGAAATTTTGACTTTTGATAGTTAATTAAAGAAAAAGGGCTAATTTGTAAAAAAATGCAAAAGTCAATTGCCATTAGGTTATTTGAGTAAAATGGTTGGGAAAACAAAATTTCATGGATTTAAATGGCAAATAAGCAACTTTTAAAGTTAGTGGCCGGCCATGTGTTTATTAATTGATTTTATAGTTTAATATATTATTAAATTAATGATAAAATAATAAAAACAAAAGTAAAATGGTATTCATCTTCTCCATTCATCAAATTCAGAATTGAAACACCATTTTATCACCTTAAAGTTTCGACCTTACTATTCTCTCATGCATGTAACTATATTTTCCATCCTTTTTTCATGAATTTTATGTTTTTGGGATTGCTTAGCTCTATCTAAGTAACTCGGGGTTAATTTGTAAAACTATTAAATGTTTTGGTAGATACCATTGATGAGTTTGTTGTGCTTTTGAAGTTTAATGGTAGAATATTGATCTTGGTTGTTGATTAATACTATTTTGTAAAGTGATTTTTAGTTAGTTTTTAGTTAAAGGACTGAATTGATAAAATATTAAATTAGGCATGAAATTTTTATGAATTTTGAATAATTATGGGTTGTACTAATATGAGTCGAAATTCGGTTAGCATAAAAATATATGAATTTGTGATAAATTCGAATGTTTTGGATTTAGGGGCTAAATTGAAGAAAATGTAAAAGTTTAGGGTAAATATGAAAAATTGTAAATAGTAAGTCACATGCATTAAATTGAATATTATATGAAATTGAAGCTAATAATTGAAATAAAATATTTTATAGATCTAGATCAAGTAGTTAACCGAGGAAAAGGGAAAGTTGTTGATTAGTTCCTAAAATTTCACTATCTCTGTAGTTTAGCCCTGGTAAGTTTATATGGTTTAATTAGGTATAATTTGTACTAATATATTTGATTCTAAGTTGTGACATGTTAAAATATATCTATATATATCGGAATTGTTACAAGCTGTTATACGGTGAGAAAATGAATTGAATAAAAAAATGTTATACGATTACCTGTATCAAGCCCAGATGAACATAGAATAGGATACAATTGGCATGCCAAAAGGTTTCACTCTGCGTGGTACGGGCTTGGCTTGTGATGAGATGGTAATTATTGATTTGTTACGTCCACTGAATATGTTGAAGTCCAACATTGGTTGCAGATTATCATGTTATATTTATAGTGATTTTGGTCTATTACAGGGGGCTTATGTAAAGCCTTCGGGCTTGACATTTGGTACCCAACTGTGTTTTCGGAGGGATGTTAGCCTACAGGCTAGGCACTTGGTGCCAAGGTGTATTCTCAATTGGTTTGGCTCATTTGAGCGTTCTGGTGTGTTCTGGATGGTTAACCACGTATCTAAATTTATTTATATCACTTGTTGGGTAGGTTTTCAATAGTTATTTGATTCGTTATTTAATCTTATAGATATCTACATGATCTTCTAAATGTATAAAGTGAGTTGATATTGAATGATCTAATTTAATTGATCAGATTACAATATGTGTATAAACATAAAGACTCACCTATTGAGTGATTATGGTTGACGAGATTACTATTCATTAACTGTTATTGTATGATTGATATGTTTATATGGTAAGATTTTCGTTTCAATCGTTGAACTTACTAAGATCTATTAAAGTTTACTCGTGCCATTCTTCTTGTTTCTTTGTAGATTAAGTTTTGTGGAATTGGGCGATCGGATCAACTTGAAGATCACACTATCCAAATATCTTTTGGTAGTTTTTGATATGTTTACTTTTGAGTTATATGGCATGTAATAGGTATGTTTATATATGTTTGGATACTTATTTCATATGTTACATCTTAGCTTGGTGTAAAGATGTTTGAGCTTGCTTATATATGTGCCTTCGGCTTTAGTATGTATATGTTCTTTTGAATTTGTTTTTGGCTAATTGGTATAAGTCTTATGGAAGTGTCTGAAATTTGGTATATTGGAATGTGAATGGATTCAATGAAATGGTAGACTTGACAAGAGTTATTATATGTACTTGAGAACTTTGAATGCAGACCAGTTTAGTATGAAATGTGAATTTGCTTTGGCAATTGAATTGTGGTTTCAATAAGGGCACATTGGTTAGGCACTTACGTTGTATGTTTTGGTATGTTTTAAGCTTGTTTGAATGTGTGTTTAAGGTTTAGAAATGATTGATTTTAGTTTAACCTGGAATCTAAGTTTTGTAAGCTTTTTAAAGCACACACGACCTGGGACAAGAGCTGTCACACGATCATGTGTCACACACGGTCACACCACACGATCGTGTGTCTTATTTGATTTTAGATGCATCTTTGTCCACACAATCATGGAAAGTTACACAGCCTGGCGACACAGCCTGGCACACGACTATGTCTTTGAGCCACACAGTCTGGGCTCTATCACATGGCCTGGCTACACGACCATGTGACCATTGGTTCCAAAGTTTTTAGATTTTTTTAAAATTTTCTATTTTGTTTAAAATTGGTCCCTGAATGTTTCCAAACTATTTTTAAGGTCTCGTAAGCTCGATTTAAGGTTCATAAATGTAATTATGCTATGACTAAAAATTAGATTTGAATTGTTGATATTTACATTAATAAATAAAGGGTGTAATGTTGCTAATTGTTTGATATGTGTTGTAATACTCTATAGTTAGGGGTGTTATAGATATCTATATGCTAGAATTTGTATTGTGTTAGAGGTTGTATGTTGTAAGTAGTGGCATGGGAGAGAAGAAGAAGAAGAATGAATGAATGAAATATGACCCAAAATAAAAGAAAAATAAAAATGAAAGAAAATTTTGATTGGTGGAGAAGTTTGACTTGGTCAAAGAATTATTTTATAGTGGAATTTGGTATGGCAATTTAGACTTCCATTATGGGTTATTGGTTGGGTAATTGAAATAAAATTTTCTTTAATGATGGTGACCAAATTGAAAATATTTTTATTTAGGTGAGCGAAATGAAAGTACCCAAAAAGTTGAATGACCCACTAGGTAATTTACCCTAAAAAAATCCTACTTAAATTTCAACATAAACCAAAAACCTTCCCTATTACTCTAGAAATTGGGCACTTAAATCTATTGAAATAATTTTTTAAAGATGCATACATCAAAGTATATTTGAAGAAGAATCAACATTATCTAGAGGCTCATAAAATCCTATGCAAAGATGCAAAGGTCTTTTCCATTTTTTTCCATTGCAACTATGATGCACCTAAGCATGGAACGCCTCATAAAGGTCAACTTATGAAATGAAGCTCATTTGACCCACATGGACTGGCCCGATTCATGGAACCGATGGAAAAGCCCATCTACTTGAAGCCTTGGTGACCTAGTGAAACACTCCAATAAAACTAGAGGGTAAATAGTGTAAATCCTAAAAGGATAAGATTGTATATAGTTTAAATCCCTTAGGACTCTCAATTGTAGATAGGCTTTAATTTTGACCGTCAATGTAACTCAATCTGCACTAGTAGTTTTGGGGTAGCTCAACTATAAATAGGGGCCTCCCTCTTCATTTGTAATTGTAACAGCCTGTTTTCAGTGGTGTTAGAAACCATGATTTCGGGACCACAATTTCGACGTGTGAGTCTGTAAATATTATTAATTTAATATTTACGAAATTATTAGAGTGTCATACTGAAGTTTGGTCCGATAATTTTAATGTTTGGTTAGTTAATTAAGGAAAAATGACTAAATCGTAAAAACTACAAAAGTCAATAGCTATTCACTTATATGTGCCAAATGATTATAAAAGTATAATTGGATAAATTTAAATGGAAAGTGAGCCATTTTTAAAGCTAATGATTGGTTATGGACTTAGTTAATTGAGTTTTATAATTAAAAATGTTTATTAAAACAATGTTAAGAGTGTTAATAATATTAAAAAATAAAGAAACAAAGGTCATCTTCTCCATATCTTGTTCATTGTATCAAAAACACCATTTTTTTAACCTAGGTGCATTCGTCCAAGCATATGTTCTTTCATGTAAGTGATTTCTAAGCCCCTTTTTCATAAATTTTTATATTTTTGATATCGTTCTAACTTAATCTAGCTATCCTAGGGAACATTTTGTAATACTATAAAAGTTTTGAAAAGTTCCCATTTTTTAAAGCTTTTTGGATGTTAATGGTTAAGTTTGAAGGTTGATGTTGAAATAGGACTATTTTGTAAAGTGAATTTGGATTAGTTTTGAGTTTAGGGACTAAAATGATAATATGTTGAATTTGGCATGAATTTCATGTAAATTTCATTATTTGTGAGCTGTAAAGGGATGGAAATGAATTCGGCTTCAAGGTTTTGGTTTTAATTGTGAAAATTAAGCTTGTTTCGATTTTAGGACTAAATTGAATAAAATACAAAACTTTAGAGAAATTGTGAAAATATTAATAGGATTTCATATGCATTAAGTTAATGTAATAAGGTAATTGGGTCTGATAAATTGAAATAAATTATTGTATAGATCAAGAACTGGTAGATAATCGAGGAAAAGAGAAAATTTCAAATTAGTCTCTAACACTTCTATATTTGTTGTTTGCCCTAGTATGTTCATACGGTAAAGTCTTGTGTATTTTGTAATGTTTATGTTGATTTGTGTATTTTGGGCATGTTTAAATGTATATATAAATGTTGAAAATTGGTACAAGGTGAGAAAAAAAGGACTGAATTGAAAAGTGTTATGTCGTTATATGTACTGAGCCCGGATAAACATAGGATAGGATACAATTGGCATGCTAATAGGTTATTTTGCGCACTGTACGAGATTGATATAAGCTGAGATGATGACATACGATATATTATTATACATGGAATGTATCAGAATCCAGCATTTGTTGCGGATTATTGAGTTATATTTAAAGTGATTCAACCGTGTTTCTGGGGGAGGATGAAAAACCTACAGGGTTGGCACTTAGTGCCCAAACGTGTTTGTGGAGGGTTGCTAGCCTTCGTGGTACGCACTCAGTGCCCAATCGTATTCTTAATTGGACTAGCTCGTTTAAGCATTCTGGTGTGCTTTGGGTGGATAATTGAGTATTTGTATCTGTTCATAATAGTTCATGGAGTTGAATTTTTGTGGTTAATGGATTTGATGATTGGTAACTGTTTTATATGTGATATCATAAATGAATGATTTGGAAATTTATTTATGTTTGTTGATATGATGATTTGATGTGATGTTGGACTAACTTGTAAAGTATTCGAAGTTATAAGTCTTAGATGTGATGAACTAACCTTTTGATATGGTTGTGGTGACAGGTTTAAATGTTAGTTAAATGTTCTGTTATTTTAACTTTGATATTAAGGCCTGTTACCTCATTTTCAATGTATGAACTTAGTAAGCTCATTTGAAGCTTACTCTATCTCATTTTCCTATTTCCTGTTGGTATTGTTTTGCAGAACCTAGTGATCGGATCAACTTGAAGATCACATTATCCAACCACCTTTTGGTAGACTTTAAAAATGTTTTATTTTGGTTATGTGGCATGTAATAGGATTAGTTTGTATATATATAAGTGTTTTGTATATATAACGTATGCCTAAGGATTTCACAAAGTATGTGCACTTGCTGATATATATATATCGATATGTTTGATCACAATTGAAATGGTAGTCTTGAATGTGGTCATTGAATTGGTATGTGATGGAATAATGTAGGTAGTTGGTGTGTTAGATTATGTTATGGAACAATTGGATAGGTAAGATTTTCGTTGGGACGTATGGCATGATGGTTTGATACTTGATTTAAATGATATAAACATGTTAGGTGCATTGGTTCTTTTGGTGTCAAATGCATGGGTGGATATACATTGGTGTATTGATAATGGTTTGTAATTGAAATTATGGAAATTTGTTGATTCATATGACATTTTCTTAGTTATGCTTGTACTTGGTAGGAAATAAAGTTGAATCTTAGCATTGAATATTGTTTGTGATTGTGCAATTATGGCATATTAGTTAGGCACATAAGATTATGTTTTAAGTTGTATTTTTTGTATGATTTTGGTGCATTTGAGTAGGTTTGAAGAATGGTATAATGCACTCTTGTGGCATAAGAACATAGGGTTTTATATCTTGTTTTGAAAGGTACTTATGGTATATGCAGTTTAACACACGGTCGTGTGCCACACACAGGCATGTGGCACAGCCGTGTGGTCTTTATAAATTAAGAGGTGATTGGTGTACACAGCTTAGTGAGTTACACAGTTTGGATACACAGCCATGTGACTCTAGTATACGCGGTCTCAATCCATCACACGACTTGGCTACACGACTATGTAAATGTTTGCAAAATTTTACATTTAGGTCCACATGGTCTCAATTTGTTACACGGGCTAGCGACACATCTGTGTGGCCCTGTTATACATAGTCTCAGTTTGTGACACGATTTGGATACATGGCCATATTATCTAGCTCTGCACAGCCTTCGCATGTCACACAGTCGTGTGGCCATGTTTTACAAAGTTTTCCCATTTTTTGTTAAGTTTTTATTTAAGTCCCTATTTGGTTTTAGTTCAATTTAAGGGCTTCTATAAGTTCGATATAAGTTCAGATTTTTATGATAACCCTGTTTGTTTGAATGATTAAAATTTGAGACATGATTTATTATTTTTTGAATTTAATTCACATGTTCCTATACTATTAATTATTGTAGCATCCTATAATCCGATTCCGATGATAGAGACGGGTGAGGGGTGTTATAGTAATCACTTCATTCATTCCATTCATAGTTATGAATATATTTGAGAGCACTTACTCAAACACTTGGCGTGTTATTTTCCTTTGCTCCAAAGCTATTTTATTCTTCATTGCTCATTCGTTTCGAGTGTGCTTCCGCTATATTTTTAGTGCCTTAGAGAATTTCTATGAGAATTCTCACTTCTGCGAGACTTAGGCTGACTTAGGCAGATTTGGAGCAAAGAAATCACCTAGGGCCACGCGGTTTGTAAGACAAAAGGTATAGCCTTGTGATAGAAACAAATTCATGTCACAAACCTATAAAATTTACATGCACACACATAGGAAAAAGAAAATATAATGGAACAATAATGTAACAAGCCTCTATTGGTATTAAATAGCATTCAGGTAAAAAAATGACCTAATATTTAATATGACTTTTATTTCAAATTTCTCTATAATTTAAACTAAATTAATCAATAGATATAAACATTCCATGCATTTAGAAAAGCCTAAACTTACATTTCTAAACAACACAACTTCATAAAAAAGCTTACATCTTTGTTCACATATATTCGTGAGTTCTTAATAGCTCAGGGTCCATATATGAGATAGCATGTGTCGGACCTCCAACAACACCTAAACTCTGCATCTGGGCAGGCTAAAAAAGGTTCCCATTTTGCTAGGGCAATCCCCCTTTATTAGGTGTCTACCTTGATATCTATCCAGACATATTATCATACACTGGCACTGTAAGTATAAAAGACCTTGGCCTTGGGTGAATGATAAGGTGGTGGAAGAAATGGTGTAATGGTTAGAAGTAGGGAGCAAAAGAGGAGGAGGGGGAGGAGGAAGAAGATGAAGAAGAAGAAGAAGAATGGTGAAGGCAAGGGATATCGTGGAGGGGAAAAATTGGGTGAAGGAAGATGATATGAACAGTGATGAAGTGTCAAAATATAGTCAAAAGTGATGACATGGCGTGCACAATCAGTTGTCCTTAAGGATTTAATGAGATTTAATGCTTGGGTGATTGAAATGAAAATTTTCTCTAACGATAGTGGCCAAATTGCAAGTATTTTTAATTGGGTGACCAAAATGAAAACGCCAAAAAGTTAGGTTACCAATAAGATAGTTTACCCTAATATTTATTAATATGTAATATACCATGGGACATGAATTACAATGTATATTACTTTGTTACACATCTTCTTATAACATAAATGATATATTACGTAAATCCCAATAAAATTCGTGTTGTTATTGTAACAACCAGTTTTCAGTGGTGTCAAAAATAGTAGTTTTGGGACCACAATTTCGACAAGCAAGTTAGTGTTTTATTATTTATTTAATATTTAAGAGTATTTATTTAGGTTACATTAAAATTTAGTTCAGAAATTATAAGGTTAAAAAGAGTTAAATTGTAAAATATGCAAAATTTTATTTTTTATTTGTTAAAAAGGGTCAAATGGTTTTGGAATTTTAAACTAATGGACTTGGATGGTAATTATATCATACATTTTGATAGTGGACAACTATGGGCATGTTTAGTTAATTTATAAGTTAAAATTGTAAAGGTGAAATAGTAATTAGATAATTAAATGATTGATTAAGCAAAACAAATGGGGAAAAGTTATCATCTTCCTCACTTTTGCTTACCTAGAGCCGAAATCACCATTTTAGCTAGGGGGATATTTGGCCAAGCTTCAAACCCTTGCATGGGATGTTTTTGAGTTTTGTTTTAATTATTTTTATGTTTTTGAGTTCGTATTAGCTTAATCTAGCTAGCTCGGGGGTCAGTTCGTAATACTGTTAAAAGTTTAGGTACTTGCCATGAATGAATTGGAAGTCTTTGTGAATTTAGTTGATAGATTATTAAGGTTGGTTGTTAAATAGATGAATCTTGTTAAGTGATTTGTGATAATTTTAAGGCTTAGGGACTTTTTTTATGAAAATGGTAAAATTCAAAGAAAATATGGTGAAATAATGAAAAATATGGGTTGTATTGGACCCTAGGAAAAACTGGCTAGCATGTTTTTTCATTGATTGTGGTTAAATTGTGAGTTTCAGGTTTAGAGACTAAATTGTATAAAAGCTAAAATGTTGGGATAATATTATAAAAATGATGTTGTAAGGGCTTGATTGTATAAAATTACTTATTTAAGTATTGAAATGGTATCGTTTGAATGAAATTATCATTTAGATCAAGAAATGTCGTAATTAGATTTAAACTAAAGATAAAATTTATGTTGTTATAGTACATATGACCTCGTCACAATGTTTATTACATGACGCGAATATATACTATAAAATAATTACAATATATATACCTTATTACAAAATTTCTTACTATACAAACGCCAATTTTATTAATAAAATGATTAATCAGTTATTTTTTAATTTTGAAGGATTACAGGAATAGCATAACAATTAATTTCCTTTTTCTGAAAAACATTACACTTAATTTAAATAATATAAATATAAAATATTGTACACGATTAATATACAGCAATCTATAAATTTCATTTCTACTAATTCGAACAAATTGCATGAATAAAATAGAAACTTCTAGAAGTTGCTTAACGAAATCCCATAGGACTTCATCATCAACACCTTGGAATCTACATTCTTTTCCCAAATTTCCCCTATAAAAAATCTTCTTTTCCCTTTCAATTATTATTCAATTCTAAAAGTTTTCTTTTCAATTTTTCTAAACTTGTTTGAATTTCCTTTGATTTTCATAAGGTAACATGGCGGATACTCATACCCAAACCCGGCAGCCTCGCCAACTTGTTTACGTAGTTTTCCAAATTGGCAATGGTGAAGCCGTCGGTGATAATAAACCTGGGCCAGTGCCGGCTTCCAAGGCTTCTATAGAAGCAATGCCAAGGATAAAAGTGGAAGAGACTGGTAAAGATTGTTGTATTTGTTTGGAAGAATTTGAAGTTGATGAAGAAGGAAGGGAGATGCCATGTAAGCATGTGTTTCATTCGGGTTGTATTGAGAAGTGGTTGGAGATCCATGGGACTTGCCCGATTTGTCGGTTTTTGATGCCAACTGAGACGGCTGAAAACGAAGGCGACGACAGTGATGGTAGTCGCCGAAGATTGGAAGGTGGGGAATTTAATGGTTTGGAATATTTACATTCGGCTTTAGCATTTGCGAGCTTGGCTAATATGATGGGTCTGGAGGATTTGGGTTGGGGTTCCAATCAACCTGGTTCAAGTTGAGTTGACAATGGTATTGGTACTTCTTTTGATCATAACACGGGCTGCAATTGAAAGAATTTTTATTCTTAACAATTCTTTTATTTTTTAAAATTTTATTTTTATCCTTCAACGAATGAACTAATTTGTAAAGAAATAAAAAGAAGCAAATTATTCTTTTTAATATAAGCTTTTTTATTTTTTAAATTTATTTATGGATGCTTTTTTCTTTTAATTAAACCTCGCTTAAATGTTAAATTTGGTTTTTAGTTTTTTTTTATTCCATTTGGTTTTTTTTTAAAGATAATCAAATCGATATTCAAGAGATAATACATATGACAATAGAAGTGTGTTTGAAAAGTTTGATGTGAAAAAAAAATGTGAATTATTAATTTTAAATGTTTATTTTTATTAAAAAGGGCTTGTGTTAAAAAAATTTAAAGAATTCATTCTAATATTTTAATTTTTTTTTAAAAATTATTCTAATCTTTTAGACAACTTGTGTTAAAAATAAAAATGAGGAGAAACATAAAATATTAGAATAGGAAAGAGACTTTATCTCAATATTTTTAAAGATTTACTTCAATAATTTTAGACTGTATATTTTAAACAACTAAATATCACAGTAATATGACCTAAAATTTATTTAAATTATTTTTTAATTTTTTATACATTATTTAAATCGTATTAAAAATATTTAAATATCACAGTAGAATAATTAAAGTTAAAACATATTATGCATGTTAATTGATGCACGTGATTAATAAATTATTTTAATAATATTTAAAAAGATATATTATTTAGATTCTGGTGGAAAAAGTAATTATTTAAAAATTATTTAAATCATTTTATAATAAATATTAATTATAGGAAAGTTAATATATTATCATTTTAATATATTTTACTGTGATATTTAACTATTTTTAATTATAGGAAAGTTAATATATTATTTAAAATCATTTTATAAATAATTAAAAATATTAGATATTCGACATCAAGTTTTGTTTTAAAATTGAAAAAGATCAAAGTAAAATATTTTATTTATTTTTATTTTATGAATTATTTAATTTTCAATCATTATAACCAATTAATGTTTTTTTATCAATATTTTGGTTCTCAATTATTATTTTTTTAATTTCAAATTTGTAGTTTGTTTAAATATATTATATTTAAAAATAAAAATATGAACTGATTGAATATTTTAAAAATACGAATTGCTAAAATTTATTTAATTTTACTTAAATTATTTAAATTTTATTTGATAGATAAAAATATATAGAACTTCAATAAAAAAATATGCATGCACCACTTATGACAAGTATAGGTTGTATCTTGTTATATTATATTATATTATATATATATATATGATATGATATGAAGCGATGGTTATTCCTTATTTTTTTTTTTTTTTTTTACTTTAGATTCTAGCATAACTGTTAAATTTCAATTTTGACCTTTGTAATACGCTTAAATTTGCGATTTAATCTTTATACTTAATTTTTTTTATATAATTTGGTATTTAATTTTTTTAATATTATTAATTAGCCTAAATATTTTATTTGATTAAAATGTTGATATAATTTTTAAGAAATGTTAATACTATTAAAATTCTTTATTAAATTCAAGTTAATTATATTGTCCTTTTTTTTTATATATGACTACCAAGTGAGTATTTTTTTTTTAATTTTAAAATGTCACACTAACAAAAATTAGTAAAGTGAGCCCATTGAGATTAGAGATATAATCACTAATCATGGACATCTTTGATCTCTACTAACATTTTAACTACAAGATCGTAATTTTGCTGGTGTTCAAACATCATCACCTCAACATCTTCATTATAATTAAGGCCCACTGCATGATATTTAGCACCTTTTCTACCTAGCCTCACAAATTTATACTTTAGACTAGATATTCATTAGTATCTACAGCCTAGTGTCATCAGCCACGGATAAAAGCCTGTGACCAATGTGCACAGAACATCCCATAGAGGTCAATAGATGAAATGAGACTTATTTGACCCGTTTGAACTGGCCAAATTTATGAAACCCATCGAGGAGTCCATCTTCTTGAAGCCTTGATGGCCTAGTGAAACACTCCAATAAAACTAGAGTTATCATGGTAAATAGTGTAAATCTTAAAGCGATAAAATGTATAGAGTTTAAATCCATTAGGACTCTCAATTGTAAGTATGCTCTAATCTTGATCGTCGATGTAACTCAATCTGTATCGTTAGTTTTGGGGGAGCTCAACTATAAATAGAGGTCTCCCTCTTCATTTGGAATCATCCCTTTGATAGTTAAATGATATATTTTAGAGCTTCACTCAAACACCTTGTGTGTATTGCTTTCCTGTGGCTTTTCAATTTCCTCGTTGCTCTTTAGCTTTGAGTTACTTTAACTATATTTTTCGGTGCCTTAGAGAATTTCCATGAGAATTCTCACTTTTTGAGTGTTAGGCTGGCTTGGGTAGATTTGAAGCAAAGAAATCGCGTAAGGCCATGTGATTTACAAGACTTAAGTTTTAGCCCCGTGGCAGTTGGTATCCGAGCTAAATTTTTGAAGGTGCTGGTCGAGATGTTGAAAGGAGTAGACAAGCATGTTGAGCTAATGGAGACCCATGGGAGGGCCAAGAAAGTAAGCCGATCGAGGGATATGCTATTAGCTTTATATGACATAGTGGCCAAACTTGAGAGCTCCATGGGTGATGTGAAAGAGACCCTCGAGGAAGTTGATGGGTATACCCTAGTGTTAGAATCGAGGTAGGATCAGCTCAAGGACCAAATGGCAGCTGCCCTCAGTGATTATATGGATACGATGACAATGGTCCTTAATACCACAGTAGGTGAGTTGATTGAGAAAGAGGATGCTCCCGAGGCTATGGTGTGGGCCTTGAAGGAACAAATTGAGGAGCTCATGGGGGAGCTCAATATCTACAAAGTTGCTTTGGAAAATGGGGTGTTGGTTGTGGCACCCAAGCCCAAAGTAGATGTCTCGAAGCCGAAAGAGTTCAATGGGACAAGGTTCACAAATAATATGAACTTTTTACGGGGAATAGAGCAATACTTCTATGCTAAAGGCATCACTTATGATGCTACTAATCTTAATATTACTGCTATGCATTTACTGATATTGCTTTGTTATAGTGGCACCGTAGATCCACAGATGAAAGATAATGTGGTATTGCTATTGGGACTTAGGAGGAGATCTATAGTAAAATCAAGGGGTAGTTTTACCCAGAGTATGTTAAGGATGAGGCTCGGGTTAAGTTGTGTCAGTTTACGTAACAACGCACAGGTAAGGAATATGTAAAGAAGTTTAGCAAACTCATGCTCTAGATTCCTAATTTGGAGGATGAGGTATTTTTCTCCTGCATGGATGGGTTAAAGTCTTGGGCGAAGCAAGAGTTGCAACACCGAGTAAAGGAACTTTCCAAAGCAATGATCGTAGATAAGTCCTTATTCGAGCTTTTTCTGAGGAAAAACAAGATCGAGTCCTGCGAGCCCAAGGAGAAAGATGGTGGTGGGGGAGATGAATAAGGACAAGGTAAGAACGGCAATGACAATAGTGGTAATAGGAGATCACATAATGGGCAGTGGAAGCCCGACTATAAACCAAAGGGCAAGTGAGATGCTTCCTTTGTGAAGGTCTGCACATTGTGAGGGACTATTTAAAACGATTTGTCTTTTCTACCATCGAAGGGGATGATGAGTCAAAAAAAATACCATTGAAGCTTGGTTCAATAATGAGGGGTCCCGAAGCCAAGAGAGGCAAAGAGAATGAGAAGAAGCTAGTGGAGTGCTTCTTATGTTGTGGACCACATAAGATGCAAGACTATTCAGAGCGATCCAAGATATTTGTAGGCAATAAAGAAGTTGAGCCTATTAAGAATAAGGTATTAAAGCTTGGGTCAATGATACTCAATTCTTCTAAGGTAAAGAGGGATTGCAAGCAGAAAGGGTTGATGTTTTTAAACATCAACATCGCAAGCTGAAGGAGGAGTGCTCTTGTTGATACGGGGGCATTGGATTTATTCATATTGAAGAAAGTCGTGGATAAACTTGGCCTCTCAATTAGCAAATCGATTAAGAGGATCAAGATGGTAAATGCCAAAGAGGTTCTAACGTGGGAGTAACATAAGGAGTTCAGCTACAAATCGATCAATGGAAAGGAAGGAAGACTTCGAGGTAATTCACTTAGATGATTACGGTTTTGTTCATGGCTTAAATTATCTTGACAAGATTAATGTGATATAATTGTTTATGAATGATTGTTTAAATCTATGAATGATTATATATATTTACTAATGTTATTCATGCCAAATAAATGTTTCGCATGCTTTAATAATTCATTTATTAATTACCCTTATTTTTGCAATGAGATAAACTGTAGAATGAATTATTGAATGAACGAATTAATTATATTGCATACGCATGGGGGGAAGGATATGAAAGGTGGAAGAACTGGCAGTTCATATTAACTGCATAAACGAATATTCATTGTGTATTCACAAAAATAGTAGATTCCAACTACAACAGTCTCACTATGTACCCACAGAACGGCAAATTAAAACTATGACGTTTTTCACTGAGCTTTCACAATCCCTCCAATAGCTTTCTACTGGGGGAGACTGTGTTTTCGCAATTATTGGTAGCTTTTATCTGCACTCAATGAACATAATGGCTAGTGGTTAAATCCCATGAGCGGAGTAAAAAGGTAGAGGGGGTTCTGAGGAGCTCCCTATTTGGAGCGCTAGCAGTCGAGGGTAGGATTAGCGAATGTTAAATGAATGTTGCATGACATACTATGCATACTCATTGAAAAGTACATGTTAAAATGATCGAACTAATAAATGTGTATAAATCTAATGTGACTGATATTATGACTCTATAATTGAATTGTTCAATTGATTTCGGTTGAATGTTAAAGTTCTACTTGACTAAAGTGAAAGAAACTAAATTATCACATTGATCGGATTAATATGTGAATTTAATTATTACTATTGACATGCATATTCAAATATTGATTTGATTTACTGTAAAGAAACTCCCACTGAGCTTTCATAGCTCACTCCCCTATTTTTCATCTTTCCAGATAATTCAATGGATTAGGACACGAGCTTGACATATAGAGGGTCTCAGCTTGTCGTGGACTTTACTTAAGATTATCATTATTAATTCCATTGTTATTATTATTGATATTATTATTTTTTATTTCAATTATGGAACCATGACATGGGATATGGAGTTTTAAAAGACTGATCATTTAGGATGCATGATTTCTATTATTAGGAAGATATGAAATTAATTTAATTATTACTTTTTCTTATTATTATTGATAAGGTTATAGGATGAGATTTAGTATAGTTTCTTTTATATATGATATAAACAGGTTTGTTTATGTTAATTAATTTCCACAGCTATATTCACTATCATTTTTGGTGGATTGGTATGTAAAATGTACTTGTGCAAAACAGGTTTAGAACTGAAAACTAATTTGATAAGGATCGAGCCACTTTGGTGGTTAATGTAATCTCCCAAATTCGAGTATATCAACTAGGCTGGGTTGGGGAGGCTGCAAGGACACAACGGCCCTTTTCCTAGTTTTGAAATGGGTAAGCCAAGGGGCTTACAAACCAGAGTTAGCAACAAGACTCAAGGTTAACCAAGTGTTCAATGTAAATGTGTCAAAGCCTAATTGTGCAGATCAAGGGGATCCCAATCTAGGTAAGTCATAATATGGGCAAGTAAGAGCAATGGACTCTTGCGATTGAGATGTACAAAAGAGAAAAATAGATCAAGTTAAGTGATGGCAAAGGCTTAAGCCAAGGCAAATGTTTCGAGGGGCAGAACAACCCGATAAAGAGAATAATCGAGAATCGGTCGAGGCATTGAGTCAATTCTAAGACAAGTCTAACCAGTTTCATTAATGTCTTATAGTGGTCAACAGATGAAATGGGGCTCATTTGACCTACTTGAACTGACCCAACTCGTGGAACCTATCGAGAAGCCTATCTACTTGAAACCTTTGTGACCTAGTGAAGCACTCCAATAAAACTAAAGTTACCAGGGTAAATAGTGTAAATCCTAAAAGGATAACATGTATAGAGTTTAAATCCTTAGGACTTTCAATTGTAGATAGGTTTAATCTTAACTATCAATGTAACTCAATTTGTACTGTTGGTTTTAAGAAGTTCAACTATAAATAGATGCCTCCCCCTTCATTTGGAATCATCTCATTGATAATTAAAAAAATTATTTGAGAGCATTACTCAAACACCTTGTGTGCATTACTTTCTTGTGACTTTTCAATTTCCTCGTTGCTCTTTCGCTATATTTTTTGGTGCCTTACAGAATTTTTGAAAGAATTCTCGCTTTTCAAGTTTTAGGTTAACTTGACAAATTTAAAGCAAAGAAATCATCTAAGGCCTCGTGATTCATAAGACTTAAGTTCTAGTCCTGTAACACTAGATTTTCCTAATAATCTTTCTTTTCATGTCCTCCAATATGACATCACTTCTAAACTTCATATCAAATAGAGATTTCAATAGAAACAAAATGTCAAATCTCGATCAAAGGAATTGATCCACTCCAATGGATTAGACAAATAAATTAATTAGACATCTTCTTAATTGAGGTTGTAAAATATTTATAAAATTATGAATAAAACTAACGAATTCAATAATTATTAATAACAAAACACCCAACAAAAAAACACTAATTTACTACCATAAGAAAAAATAATAAAATAACTTATAATATAAATAAATTTTGCAAAAAAACACACACTTATAAATTAACTAACAATTGAAAATAACATGATATTGAAACCATAACGATGAAAAACAAACTTATACGATAAAACGAGTTGTAGTCAATTTTAAAAGCAATTAGAATAAGTTTAAGGTGTGTTTGGACACCATAATAGAGTAATTGTATAAATGTGTAATTATTGTCTAATAATTACACCCTCTTGTAATTAAAATGAACTATAATTCTCTAAATGTATTTGATTGATATAGTGTAAATACATTGTAATTACTTGTGTCATGTTTTGTGGTATAGATTGTAATTATATAATTTTAAACTCTATAAAATATTAATTATTATACAAACTGTCAATAATACTTAGAGAAAAAAATTCTTTAAACAGGCAACAAAATCTAAAATCAAATCATTATATATAGTATGTTAGTCCAAGAATGTATTAAGCAATATGACTACTAATAATATTAACAAGAAAAATAAACATCCTGTGTAATTTTATCTAATTACTCTAACATCTCATATTTGGTGTGTTATTCTTTCTCTAACATTATAATATTTATTATCACCAATTGATCATTGGCCAAGTATAAATAATTAATAATAAATATTATGTAGTTTAGTTGAATTTAGTATAAATAATCTAGACACTCATGCCTAACATTTGTCCAAAACACATCATTTTGCTTTTCTTTTTTTAAATATATATATAAAATAATAATCAAATTTCAGTTTTGATCCCTATATAATGTTTAAATTTGGAATTTAATCTTTATAACTTAATTTTGATATAATTTAATACCCAGCTTTTATAATGTCATTAATTAGTTTAAATATTTTATTTCGATTAAAAAATTGACGTGATATTTTTAAAAATGTTAACGCAATTAAGATTTTTTGCTAAGTTCAGGTCCATTACAATGTCATTTTTTGTTACATGACTACCAAATGAGTTTTTTTTTTTAAATTTTAATATGTCACACCAAAGAGTTTTTATCGGTGTTAACAATTAAACTTGAATTTTTAAATTCAAAAGAGTAAAGAGATTAAATTTTTGAAAATAAAATATGTGAATTAAGTTCTGCATGTACTAAAAATATATGGTCTTCAAGTATATTTTAAATTCCAAATTTGTAATCTATAACTAGTAAAAAAATAATTAAACCAACGTGAAGCATGGGTCAAAAACCAAACTAGTTTATGATAAATATATATAATTTTGATATATTTTAATAAATGTATCAAAATTTATTTTGAGAGAGAGTGGGAGATTCTCTCTTTTTTTTATTTATCAAAATAGGCTTGAAGGCCACTACCTCATATTAAAAAGCATCAATAAGAAGAAGCCCATGGATATCGCTCAGATACTCCATGTTAAAAGGAAAGGTACAATGTTTACTAATAACAAGTTTACAAAGGCAATCAACCACTCTATTGCTCGAACGAGCAACCCACTCAATCTTAAAATCGATGAATGAATCCAACAAGCTGAAGATTTCCTCCAATCGAAAACCAAAGATCGAAATGTCCTCATGATGAGAGTTAAACCGATTAACTAAACTAGCACAGTCAGTCTCGAAAAAAGCCTTTGTGACAATGTTATTACGAGCCCAAATAATCCATTCCCTTAAAGCTTCCGCCTCAACCCACTCAACCATCTTATAATCTAAAAAAATCACATAGCCACCTAACACAAAACCATCATGATCCCACACAATAATCCCAATGCCCACTACCGAGGCAAAAACCATTGCATCAACATTAATCTTAATGGCATCATTCGGAGGATTGATCCATCTATGGGACCTAAAGAGCCTAGGGTTCATCGGAGCATGCGAAAGATTTAAAATCCTGAAATTGTCCCCCAAAAGTTTTTTCTTGCTCCCAAACCAACCGAGCATCATCCTCCTTACCTCAAAATAATACATTATTGCGACCATTCAATACATTCCATAAAAACGTGATAAGATTCTCAAACACCTTAAGATCCAATAAGCGAGTAGCATTCTTGTGCCAATTAATACAACCCTCAGAAGAAGAATCAGGTAAACGTTCGTCAAGCCCACCAAAAGAAAGAACTGCTCGGGCCTTAGGACAGTCTCTAAGAGCATGGATAATAGTTTTTTCCCTAAACCCACACCGGTGGCAAGCTCTATCGAAGCCCTGAAAAATCGAGGCCATTTTGACATTAGTCAGAAGTAAGTTATGACCAAGCCACACAAAGATACAAATTTTGGTAAGCACATAGAGTTTCTAAATAGTCCTCTAAAATAAACAATGTAGCCCATAACCAATCTTCTTGAGAATAAGCCGAGAGTACCCAAATTTTGATGAATAGCACTCAAACTTGTTGTAAAACCAAACTATCTGATCCAGTGGACCATGCTGAACAATTTGTAAGGCATAGATATGATCATTCAACCCATCGCCATAAAGCTTCTCCACCTGATCTCTATCCCACTCACACAATTTAGACCTCTACATATCACTCACCAAACTATCCTAAAAGCCATTGAAGAAAGTCCACAATGAATTGCCATCAAGACCCTCAAAGTCCCATCTATCAAACCTGAACCTAGCTGTCATGCCATAACCGATTCACCATCCAAACCCAGTATCAAGTTCTTTAACTGCATGTAAAATACTCATCCAAGAGAAGGAGGGATTATCAACCGCATTAGCATGGAGCACATCCCCATTCGGAAAGTACTTGGAGCAAAGAACACGATAACATAAGGTATCCTTATTGTTGATGAACTACCACACTTGTGTCCCAAGGAGCGCAATGTTGAAGAACCTCAAGTCCCTAAAATAGAGACTACACATGCCCTTAGGTGTACATAAAGAGTCGTACGCCATCATCACTCAACCACGGTCTTTATTCTTTTTTGCCCACCAAAAGCTCATCATCCTCGAGATCATCACATCAAGGGTGCCTCTAGGAACAAGAAAAACCCAAAGTGCATAAGTAGGTAAAGATTGCAAAACTGATTTAATGAAAATGTCCTTACCACCATAAGATAAAATACTTTTAGACCAGCCTTTTATCCTAAGAGAAAATTGATCAATAATATACTGAAATGCCCTCATCTTATTCTTGCCAATGATCAAGGGCAAGCCCAAATAGTTACCCATGGGCTCAAGAACCCATATACCCAATATATCACTCAACTATACCCTTTGATCTCTCGAAGTATTAGAGATAAAGTAGACAATGGTCTTGGACGAATTAACCTTTGCCCTGAAATTATCACAAAGTAGTAGAGGACATCCTTAACAGTTTCAACCTCCTCCTTCTTATTACGAAAAAAAAGATAGCATCATCTGCAAAGAAAAGATGATTAATCTTGGGCCCATTCTGACTGGCCCTAATCCCCCGAATCTTCCCCTCCATCTAGGCCCCCAGCAGCAACCTAGAAAGTACCTCCATGTAAAGAAAAAAAGATAGGGCGAAAGCGGATCACCCTAATGAAGCCCTCTATCAAGAATAATCATATCAGTGAGGGAAGCATTACATTTAACAACCTAGCTCATACTACGGACACACTGCATAACCAAAGTCACCTAAGAAATAGAAAACCCTAACGTAACCCATGTGAATCATCACTTTCTCTAAAGAGTCTCATTATAAGCTTTACTCATGTCGTGCTTGATGAAAAACCCTTTATTTGGCCTATTTTTAGAACTTTGGAGATAATGAAAAAGCTCATTAACACTGAGAAAATAATCATGAATCATACGCCCGACACAAAAGCATTCTAGTTCTGATTGATGCAAACCGAAAGAACATTTTTTAATCTATTAGTTAAGACCTTAGAAATTATCTTGTAGATAACCCTGCAAAGACTGATGGGTCGAAAGTTAGTCATATAGGTTCATTAATTTTAGGGATAAGAACAATAACAGTTTCATTATAATAAAATAGAAAAGGCCAAAAAGCCCATCAATACCTGGAGCTTTACGAGGATCCATTTGATTAAAAGCTTTAATAAGCTCCTTATTTGACACACAACTGCCCAATGCAACATTCATATCAGAAGTGATACAATTTGGGATCAAAACCAATGTCTTCTCAAGGTTACCACAAGCATCAGTCTTAAAAAAGGAATGAAAGTAATCGCAAGCCACCTGGTGAACACTCTAGAATCAGAAACCCATTTACCATCAGAGTCATGAAAACTCTCGATCCTATTCTTTTTATTTCTCCTAGAAGCCCGAGCATAAAAAAATGGGTGTCCGGTCTCCCTCTTTAAGCCACTAAATCCGAGACATCTGAGCTCAATACCCCTCATCCTCTTAATACAAATGACCCAATTTCGCCTGAGAGGCTCACAATCTCTCAACATTAGAATCCAAAATCAGTCCATCCATAAGTTTATCAATCCGATCAATTAAACCCCATATGCGGTATTGCCCCTTTTTAAACTGGCAAAACTGTCATCTACCTAAATAAAGGTAAATGCGGTCAATTCCAGTCAACACATCCCTATTACACTGATCCCATACTCTTTCTATCGTATCCTTAGCCTCGTTCTCCTTGGCCCAACAAGCCTTAAGCCAAAAAAAGAGCCTTGGATCCCTCATGTCCTCTCTCGGCTTCCTACCTAAAGTATCAAGTAGGATAGCATCATAATCCGAGCAAGTCTGACAAAGCACGCTTGAGGATAAGAATGGAACATGGTCCAACCAAGAAGATGAAACCAAGAATTTATCAATATGTTCCCTAATCACCCTAATCCCATTGCAGTTGTTTGTCCAAGTGAACCACCCCTTTTTTGTAATAGCCCGTTTTCAATGGTGTCAAAAATAATAGTTTCGAGACCATAGATCCGACGTGTCGGTCTATGAATATTAAATATTTATGATATTTATAAAGTCATTAAGTATCATACTAAATTTTGGTTAAGAAATTTTACCGTTTAGATAGTTAATTAAATAAAATGGACTAAATCGTATGGGTTGTAAAAGTGGAGTTTTATTAATTATAATAACTAATAGTTAATAATGGTTAAGTAAAGAGGACTACTAGGGTAATTGGACCATGAAAAGTGTAGTGGACGGTTTTAAGTTAATAAATTAATGAATTTGATGGATTAATTAAGGGTAATTTTAGTAATTTTGGAAGTTAGGGGTTAAAAATAAAATTAAAGCATAAAAAACAAAAAAAAAATTCATCATCTTCTTCCTCCATTACAATCGAAACCTAGGGGAAAGAATAGGAACCATTCGGCTGCCTTATTTCCTTCCAAAGGTATGTGTAATCAAGCTCGTTTTTAGTAATTTTCATGTTATTGAGCTCGTATTAGCTCGATTTAGTTAATCTAAGATTAAACTATAAAACTGTTAAATGTTTTGGATTTTACCATTGATAAAATTGAGTTATTTTTAAAGTTTTACGGTAGAATGTCTATTTTGGTTGCTAGATAGGAATATTTTGTAAAGTAGTCTTCGATGATTTTAAGGTTTAAGGACCAAATTGTTAAATAGCTGAATCACAAGGATTTAAAGTGAAATAATCATGATTATAAGTGGATATGGTGATGGTTACCAATCGGTTGTATTGGGTTATTAGAGAAATTGGTTTTATTTGCATAATTAGGGCGTGAGGACTAAACTGCATAAAAGTGAAAAGTTGAGGGTAATTTTCTAAAATGCAAAAAATGGGACTTAATTGCAGAAATAACTTAAACTTTTATTGATTTAGTTAATTTAATGAGAATTATTATTTTAGATCAAGAACATGAGGCAAATCGGGGAAACAAGAAATTAGCAGAATAACCTTGTACTTCTGTTGTTACTACAAATTAGTCTAGTAAGTTCGCTTGGTTTAATTTTTGTACATTAATTTATTTGATGTTGTGTGATTATACAAATGAATTAGTGAACCGAGTAAATATATTGATATGGAAACCTGAAGTGAAGAACGTGAAGGTGATGAATTTTAGGAGATTAAAGTGTTTTTTTTAACATAAAACAACCACAAAGGTCAACCATCTATTAAAACGTATCACAAATTACAACATCATGGATATCCAAAGGATAGTCCATGTTAAATAACCAAGTACCAGCCTCCACACACATTTTTTTACAAATTAAATCAATGACCAAATTACAAGACCAGTTTGTCCAAACTAAATCAGCTAACTTAAAATTAGCAAAGGCTTTAGTACTCACCTTAATTCGTGCGCCAATGATCGTGAAATTTGTACGTTGGTTCTTCACTTTGTTGACAAGGCAAGTGTTGTCCGTCTCAAAGATCACATTAGTATTAATGTTAAGCTTACACGTCAGCTTGATGCTTTCCTCAAATGTATAACATTTGGCTTCTTCCACCGGCATCGACACTTCTTTGAAGCCCTCGCCACCGCCCAAAACAAACCCTTCTTCATCCTTTGCTATAACTCTATAACCAACTCTATTATCATAGACCGACACATCAAAATTTATTTTAACAAAAACTTTAAGAGGCTTTTCCCATCTTTTAACAGCAGGGTTGGTAGAAAGCAACGGGTCATTTATCAAATTGCAAATGTGAAACTCTTAACTAAGGGTTCTAGCCTTGTCCCAAATAACCAACGCCTCATCTTCCTTACCATTTAATATGAAATCGTTTTTATTATTCCAACTGTTCCACAAGGTAGTTATAAGATCAGCCATAGCTTTTTTATCAAAAACTCTCATTATATCTTCCAACCAACCGATGCAACACTTGTACTCCTTTGAAATAGTGCTATTGTCCAAACCACCAATAAAGAGAATCGCCCGAGATGTAGGGCAATATTTAAGAGCATGAATAAGGGTCTTGTGCTCAACGCCGCACCTAGGGCATTCCTGCCCAAAACTACATTAAATAGATGCAATTTTAATATTATTAGGGAGGATTTCATGTCCCACCCGCCAAATGAAAACTCGAATCTTAGGGATAATGTCGAGCCTCCATATAGCTTTCCAAAAGAACTTATAAGGGCCAAACCCCATTTGCTTCAACAATAACCATGAATAAGTTGACTTCGACGTGAACGAGCCATAAGGTTTGTGAAACCACACCGCTCTATCACATTAGCTCTCTCCCACAATTGGTAAGTTACAAATTTTATCGCCCAAGTCTTGCCTATACAACTCACGAACTCTACCGTTGTTCTATCTTCTACTATCCTCGAGCCAAAGGTCTTTTACACTACACTTATTAGGGTTTAGCAAATTTGAATTAAGAGCCCCACCATTTAAACCTTCCAACCCTAATTATCGATCCGAATATTGATACAGTCACCACTACCTATCTACCAACTGAACCCATCCTTGAGAGTTTTAGCCGCAGCTGCAATGCTAGACCATGTGAAAGATGTTTTGTCAACTCTTTTGGGATGAAAAATATCACCTTCGAGAAAATATTTTAAACTCAGCACTTTGTAACATAAGGTGTCTTCGTTGTTTATAAGCCTCCATACTTGATGCCCAAAAAGTGCCCAATTGAAGAGCCGAATATCCCTGATGCCGAGCCCTCCCATGCCCTTTGGAAGGCATAAACTCTTCCAAGAAAGCATCATCTAGAATCTTCCCCTCTCCTTGCCCGTCCACAAGTTCTACTAGTCTTTGCTTGCACATCTCCGACTACACCTTTGGGACCCAAAAAAACTGACAGTGCATATGTTGGAATAGATTAATAACAACTTTGATAAAAATTTCTTTACCACTAAAGGATAAGAGCCTCTTAGTCCAACTGTTTATCCTACAAGACAATCGATTAGTGACCTCTTGGAAAGCCAAAGTTTTTTTCTTACCAACCGGAATAGGAAGTCCTGATAGTTGTCCAATTTTTCCACCACCTTCATACCAAGTAAATTGCCAAAAAATTGTCTTTGCCTCCTAGGAGTGTTAGGACTAAAAAGAACCATCAACTTATCAAATTAATCTCTTGACCCAAAGCATTAGCAAAATCCTTAAGAATATTAAGAAAAACCTCCACATTGCTTTTTTTATTTCTCACAAAAATAAGGTCATCATTGGCAAAAACAAGGTGATTTATCTGAAGGCTATTTATACTGGCCTGGATCCTTCTTAAAAAATTATTGCCTTACGCATGAACAAGCATCTTCGAGAATGCTTCCATGCAAAATAAGAACAGATAAGGGGAGAGAGGATCCCCTTGACGAAGTCCCCTCTCGGGAATAATAACATCCTATAAAATATTATTGCATTTAACCACTTATCTTACAGAACCAACGCAACACATTATTTTATCAATCCACTTGTCAATGAAGCCCATCTTTTTCATGGCCTCCTCAATGAAATTCCACTCCACTCGATCATATGCCTTGCTCATATCGACATTGATAACAAATCCTTTATTAGGGCCATTTTTAGAACTTTGGAAGTAGTGTAATAATTCGTGGGTGATCAAGATATTGTCATGTATCATTCTCCTTGGAACAAAAAAGCTTTGGTTTTGACTCCAAGGAGGGCAACTTTGAGCCGGTTTGCAAGAACCTTTTAGATGATCTTGTAGATGAACCTAAATAAACTAATTGGATAGAAATTAGCAATATCACTCGAGTCTCGAATTTTTGGAATAAGTATGACCATAGTATCATTTACACAAGAGATATATTTTCTTCCATTAAGAAGATCCAAGCAAAATAGAATAGTATCATTGCCCACAGTCTCCCAATTATGCTTGAAAAAGCTCCACGAGGGGCCGTCAACTCTAAGAGCTTTCTTGGATCCATTTGTTTGATAGCTTGAATAACATCACTCATCGTGTAGTCTTTAACAAGCCACTCGTTGGTTTCCTTAGTGACACACTCTTGGATATAGTTCATATCATGGTTGCCAACACTTTGAATATTAGACCGAAATAGCCTACAAAGGTAATCTTTAGCCACGTTACAAATATCTTTGTTACCAGTCACCCAATTCTTATTCAAGTCTTTAAGCTTATCAATGTTGTTTTTCTTAAGACGAGAAGTAGCTCTCACATGAAAGTAATGCATATTCCTATATCCCTCCTTAAGCCATTGAGATCAGGACCTTTAAGCCCAATATTTCTCTTCTTTAGCATAGAGATGACTAAGCCTACAGCGAGTCTCCTAAAATAGTCACACTATTGTCCTTTGAGAAGAATGAATAATCTTATCAACCTTATGCTCAAGCTTACGAATTTCTCTTTTCATTTTACTATATTTGTTACGTTGCCACGGGCCAAACACCAAACGCATATCAAGCTTATCACTAAAAATCGAATCACCACTATTCCAGGCCACTACTAATAATGTTTTTTGCCTCCCTGTTTGTAGCCCAGCATTCATCAAACTTGAAACACAGCCTTGGGTCTTTGATTTTCTCTTTTGGCTTGCGACCCTACATGTTCAACATTATAGCATCATGGTCAGACTTCGTTTGATGTACAACACTAGTAGCCATAAAAGGGAAATTTCCAATCATAGACACCAACGTTAAGAACCTATCCAGCTTTTCCTTTATCATGCTACCACCACTCCTATTGTTAACCCAAATGAACCACCATTTATCAGGTTTAATGTCCACGAGAGCCATTTCATCCATGATATCATTAAAATAACTTCTCTTCACATGTGCCTTCCTACGACACCATCTTTTTCAGCGTTATTCAAAATGGCATTAAAATCTCTCCCAACCATCCAATCCTCCCTGACTGAGTCACCAACCCTTCTCAACATGTACCACAAGCTTATTCTAAGGTTTGAATTCACATGACAATAGGATCCGGTAAATCTAACATTGTTATATTTCTCAAGCCGAACCAAGGAGTCTATGTGGTACTTGGAGTAGTTTTGAATGGCAACATCCACCCCATCCCTCCACATCAATGCGAGACCACCACTTCAACCCTCAGAGCTCACGGCCAAACCATTTTGCATCCTGCACTTGTTTTGAACACGATGGAAATTATTAGCATTTATCTTTGTTTCACTAAGAAAAATAATATCGGGGTTGTTAGCAACTAGGAATTGCTTAAGCTCCCGAGCTGTCACGGGGTTCCCCAACCTACGACAGTTCCAACATAGAAACTTTATTGTTCTTGGCGGGGCTGGTCGCCAACCTCCATCTTTGAGGGTGCTAAGCAATCCATAAGCTTCTGATGAATAGTTCTATTAGGGCTCTCTTCAGTTAACTCCTCACTGCTTCCTCTTATCCTCTTTCTTTTGCTTCTCATTTTCCCAAATCCTTCACGAGATAACTTTGTAGGTCATTTTTCCATTAGAGAACGTGATTCTGATTCTTTCTCAATATGTTTGATTTTTTCTTTTCCCTTTTGATTCTATTGATTTGTTCACTTCCTTGTTTCCTTGTGTCACCCTTTTCGATTTACTTTCCATGACTTCTTTTATCTATAATGACTTCTACCCCATTTCTCCAGTAACTACGATTCTGATTTGGCACTCCTATAGGAGCTCTAAGCCAATTTCCATATTGGAAACTCGTATTGTTTGACTTACTTAGTTCTTCCTTCTTATCAAACTTTTGGGTTGAGTGGCTTATGAGACTGCAAATGTAACAGAAAATAGGCAGTCTTTCATATTTAATAGCGCAAACAAACTCAACACCCTCATTATTCACAAATTGAACCACCATTCGTAGAGGTTTGAGAACATCTATTATAACCCTAAATTAAATGTACTATGTCCATCCACCATCTCTGTCTCGCCAGTCAATGGCAATAACTTCCCCAATCGCTTTGCCCACATCCATAACAATTTGTTTGTCCATGTATTCTAGGGGTATATTAAAAATTCTTACCCAAAATAGAGTTAGGTTGAAAGCATAAGACTCCACATCTTAATCTATGACATAGGGTAAAATAGTGAATAGACATTGGTTGAACAACCAAGGGGAAAGATTCAGCGTCCTCTTCCTATCTTCCACATTACCAAACTTCACCAAGATTACATCTTCTTTTAGAGCCAGAAATAGTGAACCATAGAGACTTAAGCACCCGATACATTGCTTCTCTATTTACCTTTTCCTCAAACATTAGTTTCCCAATAACCCATGATTCAAAACCTTGGGAGTTATTGGATCTCATGTTAGTACTAACGACCTTTGTAGCTTCTTCCTCTCAGAAGTTTAACCTCTCCAAAAGTTGGTTAATATCATCTGTCATTCTGGCACCCAAAGATACACCTCAGAAGGGAAGGTGGACCACATTTCAAACCAAAAGATCGAGAGCAACCACTGTGGATCCAAAAACTCTAGAAAGAAACAAAACAATAGCAACCAAAAATACTCAAGAGAAGCAGAATTGAAAAGAAACTAGAAAAACCAAAGATAACACGAACGAAGATCATGGGCTAGGAAGGGGAAAAAGAAACAAGAAGATAAAGAAAGCGTGAACCATACTAAAATACAGCCGAGAAACCAAGACACAATGAAACTCACCCAAAAAATCGGCTAATGCCCTAGCGAACTCTCCCATCCACTAGGGCATAAAGAAACAAAACTCCCCAAAACTCAGGCAGACGGACATGTTGAGTTTTTCACACAGGATAAAAATAGATCTATTTTACCCGGGTATAGTATGAAGTTAGTTTCTGATTCGAAGAAAAAGATAGTTGCCAGGAAAGCAACAAAGCAGAAGCAAAAGAAAATGAGAAATTAAGAGAACAAGAAGATGATCAGTATGTTACATTGATCCATCAAATATGATATACATAGAGAGCTTACAACAAACATTGTAACTTGTTGAAATGAACAAACATTAAATTTTCTAATAATAGCCTAGGACCTGTCTAAAACTGGAAAGTAATTTACTAACTTTATCCAATCAAAAAGTTTCTGTCAAATCATATACAGGTCATCTATTATACTAAAACATACTTTACCCGGGTATAATACGTACATTTGTAGTTGCTGTATTTTATCCTAGTAAAATACATACATACTGCTATTTGTTGCCACCTTCAACACTCCTCCTTGGCTACAAAACAGCAGACTCCAATTTGCTTCTTCAAATACTCGAACCTGGTGGCAGCTAGCGGCTTGGTCAAAATGTCTGCCAATTGAACTTCTGAGAAGCAATGGACCAAGTTGATCTCCTTTGACAACTCTGCCTCCCTCACAAAATGGTATTTGATCTTGAAATGCTTAGTTTTGCCATGAAACACAGGGTTCTTGGAAATTGCAATAGCTGACTGATTGTCAACTTTTGTCTCTGTTGCTTCAACTTGTCCTTCATTCAAGTCATACAAAAGTTTCCTAAGCTAAATGGCTTGATTAACAGCCCCAGCAGCTGCAATATACTCTGCTTCAGTTGTTGATTGAGCAACAGTTTGTTGCTTCTTTGAACTCCAACTAAAAACTCCTGATCTCAGAGTGAAGAAGTATCCTGATGTACTCTTCATATTATCAACCGAGCCAGCCCAATCACTATCTGAATAACCGACCAGATTCAGTTCCTCAGCTCTCTCAAACTTTACACCATAGCCTAAGGTGCCTTTAACATACCTTAGGACTCTTTTAGCAGCTTTAAAATGTGTAACATTACAGCAGTGCATGAATCTCGATAGAAGCCTAACAGCATATAAGATGTCTGGCCTTATTGCTGTCAAGTAGAGTAGACAACCAACCAAACTTCTATACTCCTTTTCATCTACTTGATCATGCTCACTAGTGCTTGAGAGTTTCTCACCTAATGCAACAGGAGTGCTCACAGGCTTGCATTTTGACATGTTGAATTTACTTAAAACTTTCTGGGCAAATGCTTGCTGGCTTATAAAAATGCCATGCTCATTCTGATTCCAAGGAAGTAGGTAAACACATCTAGCATTTATTTCTTAAAATCTTCAATCAGCTCACCCTTGCAACCAGTTACTAATAAGTCATCCACATAAAGTAAGACTATCAACAATGGTTTTTTTTCAGCCTTCTTCACATAGAGTGTAGGCTCACTTATGCTCTTCTCAAATCCAAGATTCGACAGGTATGCATCAATCCTGTCATACTAGGCCCTTGGAGCCTGTTTTATGCCATACAAAGCCTTCTTGAGCTTGTAAACCTTGTGTTCTTTACCAGCAACCTTAAATCCTTCAGGCTGTTCTATGAAGATTTCTTCCTTGAGAAATCCATTTAGGAATGCTGACTTTACATCCAATTGATGCACCTTCCACTATTTTTGAGCAGCTAAGGCAAACAACAACCTTATGGTGTCTAACCTTGCAACAGGTGCAAAGGTTTCAAAATAATCAACACCTTGCTACTGACTGTACCCCTTCACAACTAGTCTGGCCTTATGCTTGTTTAGAGATCCATCTGTATTGTTCTTGGTCCTGAACACCCATTTGACACATATTATCTTTCTGTTTACTGGCTTATCAACCAACTCCTATGTGTCATTTTTATGGATCATCTCCATTTCAGCTTCCATGGCCTTCTTCCAGCATTCTTCTTTAGCAGCCTCTTCAAAATTTGAAGGTTCAACTATTGCAACATTACATCTCTGGTAGATGTCTGCAATGGTTCTGGTGCCTCTCACAGGTTCTTCATCAAAGTCTTCATCAGCTGGCCCTTCTTCAGCTAGTTCCATACTATTTTCCCGTTAATCTTCATTAGTTAACCTTGCATCAGCATCATTCCAGCTCCATATTCTGCCTTCATTAAACCTCACATCCCTATTTTAGTTGAGGGATCATACACCCTATAACCCTTATTGGTACTGCTGTAACCAACAAAGATCCCAGGCATAGATCTTTTGTTAAGTTTGGTTCTCTTTTCAGCTGGTATAAGAGTGTAGCAAACACAACCAAACACCTTTAGGTGTGAAACTGTTGGTTTAAGATCATGCAAGAATTCAAAAGGAGTTTTGTCTTAATAAAGAGTGGTAGGTAGCTGTTGGAGATATATATCAAGTATTTATCGTCAATTTTAAAATTTGCTTGGCAACTTGCTTTCAAACAGCAAACATCTAGCCATATCAAGTACTGTTCGATTCTTTCTCTCACACGCTCTATTTTGCTGAGGAGTATAAACTGTTGTTAGCTGATGATGAATTCCAGCTTGCTCACACAACTTTTGAAACTTCTCAGACAGATACTCAGCACCATTATCTGATCTCAAAGCTTTGATCTTGGAGCCTGACTGGTTCTCAACTAGAGCTTTAAACTTGTTGAATGCTTTAAACACTTCTAATTTTTTTCTTTAAAAAATAGATCCAACAGAATCTACTGAAATCGTCAATAAACAGCACAAAGTATTTGCTGTCATTCAAGGAAGAAGACCTCGTTGGTCCACAAATGTCAGTGTGAGCTAACTCGAGCTTGCCTCGAGCTTTCCATGCCTTATTAACTGGAAAAGGCAGTCTTGCCTGCTTACCAAGCTAGCAGACTTCACAAACATCATCACTGACCTTAATTTTGGACATGTCTTCAACCAAATTCAATCTGTTCAGCAAACCAAGTGACTTGTAACTGACATGGCCTAACCTCTTGTGCCATAAGCTAGCTAAGTCAGTAGCACCAGCATAGGCTTTTTTTTCTAACTGGTTGACATCCAGCATAAAGCACCCATCTGTCATTGCTACTGTGACCAACTCCTGACCATAAGAATCTTCAACAATGCATGAGCCATTATTAAAAGCAAGTGAGTAACCTTTTTCTACAAGCTGACCAATACTAAGCAGATTCTGATCTATGTCAGGCACAAAAAGTACATCAGAAATCACTTTGTTACCTGACTTGGTGTTGATCACCACATTGCCTCTACCTTTGGCTTCAATCAGATTCCTATTGCCAATCCTGATCTTTGAGGTAAAACTTCTGTCGAGCTCCTTAAACAGCCTTTCATCAGCTGCCATGTGATGTGTGCAGCCACTATCCACTAGCCAGTCAGAACTGACCTTACTCGAGGTTGCAAAATAGGAGGCTGTAAAAACATGCTCTTCTTGAGCTTGAAGATCCTCAGCAGCCTTAGCTTGCATTTGTTGCTGAGCTTGTGTCTTCCCTCTGTTTTTGCACACCCTCTCAACATGTCCCAGCTGTTTGCAACTCCTGCATTGAACATCTGGTCTGTGCCAGCAGTTCTTCTTCAAATGTGAAGTTTTCTTGCAGTGAATGCATGGTGGAAATCTATTCTTCCCTACATCTCTCCTTGATTTCTCCCTTTTATTGACCGAAGGTTTCTTCCCCTTTTGACTAGAACCTGAACCTTCCTTGGCCTTTGCTTGGAAAGATCCTTAAGGATGCTCTTCCTACCTATTGGCCCTTCTTTGCTCAAGTGCATATAGGGAATTTACCAACTCAGACAGCGAGATGGCTAATAAATCCCTCGAGTCCTCCAATGAAGAAATCTTTGACTCAAACTTCTCTGGAAGAGTTGTAATGACCTTTTCAACAACTCTGCTCTCACTGAAATCATCACCAAGGAGCCTAATGTTGTTGACTATGGCCATTATTCTGTCAGAGTACAGCTTAATGGTCTCTGACTCTCTCATCTTCAAATTCTCAAAATCCCTCCTAAAATTGATCAGCTGCTGCTGCCTTGTCTTGACTGACCCATAAAGTCCTCCTTTAGCTTCTCCCATGCTTGCTTTGGTGAGTCACATGCCACTATCCTAGTAAAAATCACATCGGATACTCCATTTTGCAAGCAATCCATTACTTTATGCTTCTTGGCACACTCTTCACTATGTTGCCTCATTTGAGCAATGGTTGGATTGGCCCTCAATGGAGGTGGTTGTAACAGCCTAATTTTCAGTGGTATCGGGAATAGAGATTGGAGATCACTAAAGCCAACAGGTGAGTTGAAAATTTAATAAATTAATATCTATGAGTCAAATGTGAATATAAAAGCATTTTTTGCATTAGTGAATTTGGTGATTTAAAAGAATTAATTAGGTAAATTGGGTCGAGAATGAGGTATCGAGACCTCGACTTTATAAACCGAGCCATAAATATTTTTAGAAATATTTATGGAGTGTTGGTGAGGTAGTATTAAAATTTAGTCAGAAAATTTTGACGTTTGGGTAGTTAATTAAATAAAAAGGACTAAATTGAAAAAGGTATAAAAGTTGTTAAAATGATTAAATAGCTCAATTGTTAAATGAGGAAGGACCTAAAGTGCAAATAAGCCCAAAGGAGATATTTTGGGCGGCAATAGCTAGAGGTGTTCATGGGCCGGGCCGGGCCGGGTTCGGGTCGGGCTCAACTAAAAAATCATGCCCATTTATTAGGCTCGGGCCGGGCCGGGCCAAAAAAATGGGCCTAAAATTTTGCCCAAGCCCGACCCGGATAAAAATACTAAAACCCAGGCCTGGCCCGGCCCGCCCGTATTAATTTTTATATTATTTTTAAATATATATAATACATCAAAAATACTAAAAATATCAAAATAAATATTTCCCAACAAATTGAAAATAAATTTTGAAAAATATGTAAACTTAAATAACACTAAGATAAATGCAACTTAACAAGCAAATACTTCTAAAATAATAAAAAAATTAACAAATGTCTTTAAAATAATAAGAAAATTAACAATAAAATAAAATTTATACAATATCCAAACAATAACAACAAAATAATAGCAACATAATAGTAAAATGGTAGCAAAATATGGAGAAATCAACAAGAAAATAATATTCAAAAATAAAAAAAATATGCAGATTTTTTTTGTCTTTAGTGTGTTTAGTCGGGGCGGGCGTGGCCTGGCTCGAGCTAAAAATACCTTACTGAGGCCCGGCCCATTTTTTAAACGGGCCTTATTTTTTTGTCCAAGTCCATTTTTCGGGCCTATATTTTTGCCCAAACCCTCCCACATTTCGGGCGGGCCTTCGGGCCGGGCCGGGTAGCCTGGCCCATGCACACCTCTAGCAATAGCTGAGAAAAATCAAAAAATGGGTGAAATAAGGGCAAAATTGGAAAATTGCCAAAATTAACTAAATAAAAATGGGATTAAATTGGAATATCTAGAATTCTCTTCATTTCTCTTCATATTCATCAGCTGAAAAACAACCATGGAGGAGGGCTCAAGTTGGTTTTCATACTCTAGCTTCATGTAAGTTTAATTCTTGCTTTTTCCTTGAAATTTTTATGTTTTTGGACTTTTACAATTGGGTCCAACTTACTATTTCATTAGTTTTTGATTTCCATGG
The DNA here is from genome assembly GCA_025698475.1 of Gossypium anomalum. Classification (NCBI taxonomy): domain Eukaryota; kingdom Viridiplantae; phylum Streptophyta; class Magnoliopsida; order Malvales; family Malvaceae; genus Gossypium; species Gossypium anomalum. Next base: position 68,874,798 of record CM046964.1, read on the forward strand.
CTAATTTTTGAAGTTGTTATGGATGATTACTGGAAGAATATGATGAATAAACATATAATTGAAGCTTTAATTTTGATATATGGTGATTTTATCAAGTAAAATTGATGAAAATTGGTTTAGGACCTAATTGTGAAAGAGTTTGGAATTAAGGTCTAGTGTTAAAGTTCTGGTTTTCAAGGGTTATGAAGTAGTTTAAAATGATAGAATAAAGTATTAAATTAGAAAAATTAACTCAATTGAGGAGTTAATTGAGCAAGGATTGAATTGTATGAACTATGAAATTTGGGGCAAAATGGAAATCAATATTTTTCACTAAAACTGTTTTGGGCAGCAGTAGTAGTCTAATTTTGAAAAATCACAAAAAATTTTAGAAATCGAATTAGAGGATGAATAAAATATTAAATTAAATATTATTGAGTCTAGGTTCTTATAAAAGAAATTATGTAAGCAATGGAATTGTAAATCATGAGATACAATAACTTTTGTGAGACAAGGTCAGAATGATTTCGGGTTCCCCTGTTCTGAGTTTGTAAAATCATCAAAAATTTGATAAAAATAATTAGGGGCTTAAATTTATATTTTTAGAATCCTGAATGAGTCTATTTTCACGAGAAACAAACGAGGACATCATTCGAATCCTGTACGAGAAGATAATTAATTTTTAGTGAAGAAGGGTCGGAACTGTCAGACAGCAAAATAGGGGAGATTTCAATGAATAAACTGTATTAATTGCCCAACCAAAATTCTGAAAAGTTTTTGGTAAGAAGATATATGAGTCTAGTTTCAGGAAAAATTAGCGGATCTTAATTTTGAGTTCTGTATCTCAAGATAAAAATAATTTAGTGACTATGACACGGATGGATAGCTTGAATATTCACATAAGTAAAGAGTGAAAATTATGGATAATGTTACTTACAAGTGTGTTATTTATACTAAGGATGTGGATGGAGAGGAGGAGGAGGAAAATATACATATGTGTATGAATGACGTGTGTATAAATTGATCATGTGCCCGATTATAATCGATAAATGTTGAATTAGAAATGATATAATGTTTTATTTGGAATATTTATTATGAAATTATGATTATCGCTATAATACAAAAATTTGAACTTGTGAGTTTATATAACTAAACTTTAGTGACCATTTGTTAATATTATTATATTTCAATATTATTTTATGAATGGTGATTAATATTTATGTATGTTAATTGTTGAAAATAAGTAAATTATGTACAAAAGTTATGAAATTGAACTGAGCATTTCGGAGGAACGAAATGCAGAAAATGAGTACGATTTTTCAGTGAAAAAGATGAATTGACGGTAAATTACCCAAGTAAACCAAGATTCAGCATTTGTTGCGAATTCTCGTGTTTGCTTTCTGTTTAGCTCCTACGAGCGTTCGTTAACTCATATGAGTTTCAGTTAACCCTTTTGGGGTTTCAGTTCAGCTCTGATGAGCTTCAGTTAGCCTCCGGGCTTCCGTTTAGCACTTGTGTGCTTCAGTTAGCCTTCGGGCTTCTGTTTAGCACTTATGTGTTTCAGCTAGATTTCGGGCTTCAGATCACGATGTACTTAAATCCGTAAGCCGTTCCTTGAATGGACAAGTTGGTAAGTCGTAAATGTAACGTGTGGAAAAAGAAATGTAAGTAATGTTATCATTATTATTATTGAGCCCAATTATGTGATTTCGTCATTTAGAGATTGTGTTTGACAGGATATGTTAGTAAATTATGGGTATGTGAATCAAAGTGATAGAATTTAAACACCTAATGAGGTTAAGCTCAATCGCATGAATTTGTCATTTGAAATTGTGATTGACAGGAATAAACAGTGATTGCATGCTTATGAATTGTTACACATAATTATCTAAAAAACAAGAAAAACGACGGTTATTAACATGTGGAGACATAAGACATTGATAAATAAATGTGGAATATGTTTGATAAATGTGTTCATTCATAACTATGGAATTATGTACCTCATGTGTGCTATTTGCATAAAAATGATATTTCAAATACTTTGGTGAATAAAGCTTAAATATGAAATAGTATGAGATCGAGACAAGTTGTTATGAAAATATATTTAAATTATCTGTAAGTGTTTCGTACTCTTCGGTAATGCCTCGTACTCTATTTCGGCGATGGATACGGGTAGGGGGTGTTACAGTGGTTCAGCATCATTCTCGATCACACTCCACAAATCATGTGCTTGAAGGTATGTCTTCATCTTAACTACCCAAATGTGGTAGTTCTCTCCAGCAAACACAGGTGGTGGTGGTGGTGTGAAACTCATTTTTGCAGCAAACAAACAGACCAATAAAAAAAACAGCTTCTGCTTCTTTTCTCTCAAACACAACCAAGGTCCTTAAAGACTTAGGCTCTTGATACCATTTGTTGAGTTTTTCACACAGGATGAAAAATAGATCTATTTTTCCCGGGTAAAGTATGAACAACTTGTTGAAACTGGAGCAACAAAGTAATATACCCGGGTATAGTATGAAGTTAATTTCTTATTCAAAGGAAAAGATAGTTGCCAGGAAAGCAACAAAACAGAAGCAAAAGAAAATGAGAAATTGAGAGAACAAGAAGATGATCAGTGTGTTACATTGATCCATCAAATATGATAGCTTACAACAAACATTGTAACTTGTTGAAATTGACAAACATTAAATTTTCTAATAATAGCCTAGGACCTGTCTAAAACTGGAAAGTAATTTATTAACTTTATCCAGTCAAAAAGTTTCTGTCAAATCATATACAGGTCATCTGTTATACTAAAACATACTTTACCCGGGTATAATATGTGCATTTGTAGTTGCTGTATTTTATCCGGGTAAAATATATACATACTGCTATTTGTTGCCACCTTCAACAGGACACAAGAAAAATAACAAGAATGATGATAAAAAAAATATAAAAAACTACTAACCCTACCTAAACTTAAAAATAAGAAAAGGCAGAAAACCTAATCAAAGAACGAGAAAACTAGAAAATAAATGCGCTCTATGAAAACAGTAAAAGAATGATCATATTTAATATTCTCGAAGAAAATTCAAAGGGAAAACATACCATGTAATGACCCAAATTTTACGGTTATCGGGAAAGTGAATTTTCGGGTCTCCATTTCTAAAAAAATAGATTCGTAAATATTTATTAAAAATATTTACGAAGTCAATTGTATGGTTAATTAGACTTTAATTAAGTAAATTTAGCTTAATTAAGAGTAATTAGTGGAAATGATTAAATTGAATTAAGTGTGAAAGTTTAATTATAGAATAAAGAAAAGTGAAGGGACTAAATAGGAAATAAGCCAAAAAGGGGTGACAAATGTATGGTTAAAATAAGTTAAATGTGTACAAATATAAATGGTACACATGTATTATACATGTGTATTTACTTATTATATAAGTAAAATAATAATAATTAAAGTATATTATATTAATATTATTTTATATTAATTAATTAAATAAATAAAAGTTATGACAAGTGTAAGGTGATAAATTAATACATGTGTATTAATAAATATACACATGTATAAATAATAAATATTATAATAGTTTAATAATAAAATAAAGAAATGAAATAAAAGAAATGAAAAAGAAGAACAAAGAAACGAAACAGAGAAGAACAGGGGAGAAAGAAAGGAAAGAAAGAAAGAAAGGGAGAAAAGAGAAAATCAAGGTTTTGAAGCTTTAAACTTTAATAGGTATGTCAATTTAGCCATTTTTACTTAATTTTGATGTTTTAAAAGCTTTAGAACAAAGTTTTGATGAAATTAAGTTGATATTTTGAAAGTTATTAGATTTCTAAATATTGTTCATGTTGAGTAAAATGATGAATTAAGGGCTAAATTGATAGAAATTCAAGTTAGAAATGAAATAAGGATTGAATTGTAAAGTGATTCATAAGTTTTATGCTTTAAGGACTAAATTGAAAGAATTTTGAAATTATGGTTTTATGATGAAAAATAGATAATTATGTCTAAGTTTGGTTAAAAATTGAGTAGAAATAAAGTATGAATTAAGATAGAAAAGTAAGTGAATTTAGTTAGGATTAAATTGAAATTAAAAGTAGAAAATCAACATTTAGCACTAAGACTATTTTGGACAGCAGCAGTAGTCTAAGTTTGAAAAATCACCAAAAATTGTAGAAATTGAATTAGAGGATGAATAAAATATATAATTAAATCTTATTGAGTCTAGTTTCTTATAAAAGAAACGATTTAAGCAATTGAATTGTAAATTATGAGATATAATGAATTGTGTGAGACAAGGTCAGAATGAATTCGGGTTCCCCTGTTCTGACTTTGGAAAATCACAAAAAATTGGAGAAAAATAATTAGAGGGTTAAAGTTATATGTTTAGAATCCTTAATGAGTCTATTTTTAGGATAAATCAACGGGAATATTATCCGAGTTCTGTACTGTGAGATAATTAATTTTTAGTGAAGAAGGGTCAAAACTGTCAGACAGCAGAATAGGGGTGAATTTAAAGAATAAACTGTACTTAATGGCTAAACCAAAAATTCTGAAAATTTTACGGTAAGAAGATTTGTGAGTCTAGTTTCATGAAAAATTAACGGATCTTAATTTAGAATTCTGTAACTCAAGATATAAATTAGTAATGTATTAATAATTATGAATTGTATTAATTTCGTAGTCAATGTGGTACCGAAAATCTCGGCTAAGGAAGGACAAGACAAAGTCAACGGGAGTTAGCTCAAAAATTACGGTTTGTATTTCTATAATCCGAACTCAGTCATTATTGTTATATTTATATACATATGAAAATTGTTAGTGTTAGAATTATGATGTTTTACAATTGAAATGGATTGATTTTGGTATGTGATGAATTTATCAAATTTATATTGATTGAATTTATATTGATTGAAATATATATTATATATATGATTTATGTAAAAATTTGAATATTGAATGAATGTTATATTGAAAAATTATATTGATTGGAATATGAGGGAATTGATATGAATATATGAGATTTGTGATAATTGAATATTTGATATTGAAAAGTGAATTGAGTTGTATTGAATTATGAATTAATGTGAATAATTGAAATATATTTGTTGAATTGAATGAAAATGTATGAAATTATGAAAATGTGTGAATATATGTGATTATTAGAATGGTATATTGATGAAAGATTTATTAAATTGAGAAAGTGAATCAAATACCTATTAATGATGATCGGACCAGATTGGATACAAATGGCATGCCATTGGATTTATGATATGATGAGGAGATTTGTAGTTCGGCCGAGAAGATGTTTCTGTTATTATATACTTCGGTTTATCCGAAGAGGCATTTAATGCCTTATTGGTGTGTTTGGGAGGATATGATGTACTTGTGTGTGTTATGGAGGATTTATAATATTCCGGGTGTGTTTGGGTTGGATATTTTGGTGTGTTTGGGTTGGATATTCGGTGTGCTTGGGAGGAATCCACGTATCTATCGAGTCCGAGTCTTGTTAATAGGGGTAAATAAGTGAAAAGATAAATCGAGTGAATTTGATTGATTGAGCTATTGGAATGAAGTGAGAAATTGAATTGAGAATTGAAATTGAGATATGAGATTGAAAACATGAACCAAAAGGTTCATGAAATGAGTGAAGTTCAAATGGATGATGATTGATGTTAGAATGAATTAAAATAGTATCTTTGTTAAGAAGTAAAGTGTGAATACAAATGAATTGTGAATATATTGTAAAGAATTTATACGGTAAGCAAATGAAAAGAATTGAGCAAATATGTTGTTGTGTTTGTTATATGGCTTGTATAGAATTTTTATGGTAAGTAAATGAAACTTATCTATAAAATAAATAAATGAATAGTTATATTTGTTATTGTGATTTTAAGTTTAATTGTTATATTATCAAGTGTTCAGATTATAGAAATACCACTGAGTGTATACTCAGCGTACGATTTGTTTCCGCATGCAGTTAAGTTAAGGCTAGATCTGTTGAATCAAAGATTCCGCATCGATCCCGAATTCAATGAGGTAAAGTATGTTGAGTATTGATAATGGCATGTACCTAGGATGTTTAATAGGAGTCATTTAAGTTGTAAAAGTATTGATGAAATAAGTAAATTATGGTTGACAACGGTATATAGTATGAATTTTAAAATATATAAAAAAAAAATTCGTATTGATTCTAAATTAGTTCCAAATTGAATTTACTGTCCATATTGGACCGCGAGGGCCCATTAAAGGGACAACATCTTAAAACTAGGATGAGTATGAATATTTATTTTAATTAATGACTGAAATTAGACTGTACTGACTGGTAATGTTTCGTAACCCTGTTTCGACGACGGTATAGGGTTAGGGGACGTTACATACCATTGATGGCATGCATGCAAAATCGAACAAAAATCATGTAGGATTAACGTATAAAACCATGCAAACCTATGTATCTTTTAGGAAAAGAGTTAAAAATGGCAGAGAAACGACAAAACCTTTACAAGAAAGACTTTCTTTCCCATCGAGCAGAACCTAATTCAGGCTAAAAAATTCAGGGTCAACCACATATACAACGACCGTACAACCTCGAGTGGCACACCACCGCACCAAAATTAAAACCTCACCGTTTGTAAGGACAACCCAGCTCACTCAACCATTTAATTATTCTTTTAGCAAGAATAAAGACAGAAACCACACCACCGAACCAAGAACAGAATGCTTCAAAATCTTGGAAAAAAATCAAAATGTGCTTCTTGCTACCAGGCGACTCTACTAGAAGACATAGAAGATTAAAGTGTAACTAAACATATTGAGGTCATGCATTTGTTACGAACTGATCGGTATAAAGCATTTGGTGTGCTAGATGGATTTGCTCTTACAAGCATTTAGTGTGCTAGTTGGAATGGCTCACTTGAGCATATGATGTACTGGATGGTTAAATGACATGTTTAAATTTTCTTACCGGTCTTCGTATTGTATTGTGAATTATCAGAATAGAGAATTGATGAGAAAGACATTCAACATCATAGCTATTGTACTGATGAATTTTCACTTACTGTGAGTCGTGTTTTGACAGGAAATTATAATTTATATCTTGCTATTGAATTAGTTTATGTTTGGTAAGATGTATTAATTTTCGACTAACTTACTAAGCTTTTGAAAGCTTACTCATATTTGTTTGATGTTTTGTATGTCATATTCTGTAGACAGGAGATTGAATCACTCGAGGAAATAGCACACTATCCAAAGACTCTTTTGGTAGATTTTGTATCATTTTGACTTATATGGCATGTAATAAGCAAAATGCTATGTTGATATGTTTTGAATTATGCTTGATGGTTGGTATTGAATGTTTTAAGTAGTTGTGTGATTGCAATGAATGAGCTTGTGTACTCAAATGGATATGTATGAAATGCTAAGTGAATTTTTCTAGATTTTTGAATGGGATAGTTAAGCTTAGTTGAGACTTGAGAATTGGTGAAACAAAATTATATATGCAAATGTATTTGGATTGTGTTGTTAGTTAATATATGAACATGATTTAAGTATTTGGAAATTACTTGGATTTAGTGCTTTTGAAAGCTTTTTTATGCATATTAAGTCACAGTGTATGAACTTGAGAAAATAGGTGAGGAATGGGCATGAAATAGGTCATTTTTGGGTTCACACGGCTTGGAACACAAGTGTGACACAGCCGTGTGAGGCACACGGTCTGGCGACACAGTCGTGTGCCATATGAGAGTTCCTTAGTATTCAAATCAGTGAGTTACACGGCCTAAGACACGGGCGTATGGTGCAACTCAGAGAGTTACACGACCTGACACACAAGAGTGTGACACGGCCGTGTGACCCTACTCAGTGAGTTACACGAGTGAGGACACCGGCTGAGACACAGTCGTGTGTCCCTTGTAAGAAAGTTACACAACTTGGGGTGATTCCACATGGCCATGTGACCTCTGTTTCTAATTTTTGCAACTTTTTTCTAAACTTTCCATTTTGTTTCAAATTAGTCCCGAATTACTTCCAAGCTATTTCTAGTGCGAGCATCGAAGGCTCGATTTAGGGACGAAATGTATGTGAATGAATGTTTTATGATATATTTATGTTATTGAATGTTATGATGTTTAATATTTTCACCTAGACAGTAATACTCCATAACCATAATTCGACGACGGTGACGGGTTAAGGATGTTCCATTATCAGGCTTGACATCAACCAAGGCAAGCTCATCCATAACCATTCGAAAGTTATCCATGGCCACTCTAGGCCTGCGTCTCCCTCCACACTTCTCTGCATCATCCATCACCTCATTGAAATCCCCCCCAACAACCCAATCCCCATTCATAAGAGTCTCAACCCTCCGAATAGTACTCCACGATAAATGTCTCTGATTAGGGTCAGAGTAACCATAGAAGCCCATCAAACGAATCTAATCATTCCCCTCTATTTTAACCACAAAATCCAAATGATGCTCAGAGTAATTCTGAATAGTCACGTTTACCATCCCTCCATAATAAAGTAAGACCACCTTTACGACCATCCGGATCCACAACAAAACAACCATCCATTTTACAACGGACCCGAATACATTCAAACTCGTTAGCCCGAAGCTTAGTTTCACTCAAAAAGACAATATCAGGATCATTGACAGCAAGAAGCTGTCTCAACTCACAAACTTTCGCAGGGCTCCCTCCTCCACGACAGTTCCAACAAAAGATTTTTATGGCTCCAGGCGGGGCTGATCGCTAGTTGCCGCCTTGAAAGGAGACACTCTCTTCGGTGATTTTCTACGGATCATTCTTATCGGACTCTCATCAATAGCATCCTCATTCCCACACTTGCACTTTTTACGATTTATCCCGGGTTCACCCAAGAATAAAAAAAAAAACCTTAAAACAAAGATAAAATTCGCAAGATGATCCCAATAGAAAAGTAAAAAAAAAAAAACAATGAAAGAAAGTAGCAATTCAGCAAAAATCATGTAATCACCCAACAGATGTGCACACCATCAAAGAAACAGTCCAACGAGCACCAAGTCAGATCCCCCAACTGCAACCGGAAAGAGCCACTGAACCACAGTACCAAATACAAAAGACACAAGAAAAAATAACAGCACAAGAACCAAAAGCTGAAACTTAATAACTACAGAGGAAAGCATCATGAACAGAAAAAAATCGAAAAACCCAGCAATCACACAAACACAACAACGAAACAAAAGGAAAAAAAAAAACAAAATATTAAACAGTCCTTTATACAATCCTTTTACAAAATAACATAAACTGGAGCAAAATTACAAGACAGAAAAAGAACTAAACAAGATAAAGAAAAACCGAGATGAAGCTCGGACATAAGGACTGCCACCACCACTCCGAATCAACACTGATCTAGGTGCACCAGTCGTCGAAGAAAGAACAGCCCAAAAACCACCACGGAGAACCAAGAAAACATTCTCCCCAACACACCGAGAGCGAACCACCCCCGATCAAGTCGACACCAGAAAAGAAAGCAAGAAGAGAAGAAAACAAAACATGAGAAAAGACGTAAAAACATGCAACAACGTATACGACAAGATCACCGCTCGAAGCCACTGTCAAAGAATGAAAACCAAAACGTATTCAAGAAGCCAACACTCCATCGCACAAGACGACAAAACCACCGTCCAAGGTGATGCAGTTCACCGCCAAGAAAACGGAACACGCAACACACGCATAACCACCACAGTGACAGCACTAACCCACCCACTCACAACCGTCCAATTGTTCGTGAAATCGAACAAAGACAGACCAAAGAAAAAACAAAACAAGAAAAGAAAACGCCAAATCTTGAGAGAGGGAGATGAAAGATGAACGGGAGAAGATGAAAAAATTAAGAAAAAAATCACCAACATGGAAATTGAAAGGAAATAAAGGGAAAAAAAAATCATGCCATGTATCAAAAGTTGATTAGTTCATTTTTTTCACGTCAGTCTTCTATAACGTCTAACGACGTGATTATTCAAGTTCCAAATTCTTTAAATACCACATTGAGGAATGAGATATAATTCAAGAACTAAATTGCATATTAACTTTATTTTTAAATTTAAACTATGTATGAGAATGTCTAAAAAGGCTTATAATAATCAAATTTGAGTACAATTATTTATGATTATTTATATAATTATTCCAACTGTCTCACTTTCCTTGAGAATTAAAGAGTGCAATTGGGTGTCTAATTACACTCAATTTAGTATGACACATTAATTATATTGATTATTCAAACATACCACATATGTATAATTATAAGCAATTGCACTCAAATTCACTGTTAGAGTTTGTAGATTTTAAAAGTAATTTTGAGATTAAATTTTAAATTATTTTTGAAGAACATATAAATGGGAAAGGGTATAGGAAAAAATTAGAATACAGTTAAGATCAAACTATCTCAAGTCAAATTCATTTCAGAAACAAAAAAAGTCTAACCTAGATTGGAGTTGAGATCAAGCCATATCAAATCAAATTCATATCATCTAAGTACAACAGTTTTTTTTTTTTTTTTTTTTGAAATATATTATGAAGATCTCAATAACACGATTGTTGAGTTTAATAGAGAATCACTTTATTCTTTTAAAGTTCTTATACAAAATAACTAATACCAACACATATAAATGTTGAGAAATCTAAAAAAAACACATTTTGAGAGATAATCACAAACTCCACTTGAGAAATATTTTGAATCCTTGAAAATGAAATATTCTGGAAGTTACAATATTACGATTAAAAAAAAAAAGCACCATTTTTGCAATCATATGTATAGAATTTCTTCAAAAAGATGGGAGAAATGGAGAGTTCACTCAAGACCCTTTTAAAAAAAAATTATTCTTGAATTAGTTTAAATTTATACAAAATATTTTTAATAGTAAATAATTTTGATTGGATTAATTGAAATTTAAAAAATGATTTATCAAAAATCTGGTTCGAATGATCAAATCTATAAAACCTAATGTATAAATCAACCCGAACTAATTTAGAAAGAGTAAATTTCACAATTGAACACCTGAAAACTTTTATTTTGGACGCTGAAAATAAAAAATTTATAAATTGGATATTTTCATTCTCAACTTTAATAAGCTTTCATTTTGGCCACTTCCATTAATTTAATGTTATTGTACACTCATTTTAGCCACTCAAATTTAATAAACTTTTATTTTGGTTAATCGTTTAATTTCAACTTTTTCAAAAAAAAAAAAACCTTGAGTTTTGGAGATAAAATCTAAGTTTTTCTTTATATTTCAACCCTCTATAAAAACCCAAATTTTTCCCTAAGAAAACCTAGAGTTTTTCTCTTTTTTTTCACCCAAAAAACTAAAAATTAATTCTAAAAATGTAAAAAATTGAAATTAAAAATGATAAAATGATTTTTTTTCGTAATTTTCTGTCAAACCTTAAGTTTTTCTTGAATTAATTCTAAAAAAAATAAAGAAATTAAAATTGATTTTCCCTGAAAAAGTCTAGATAATTCTATGTAAAATCTCTTTTTTTTTCCTTTTACCCAAAAAAACTAAAAATAATTCTAAAAAAATTAATTTTTCTCTTACAAATTCAAGTTTTTCCTATAAAACCCATGTAATTTCCTATAAAACCTCAAAATTTTCCTTTTTACTAAAAAATTAAAATTAATTTTTTAAAAAGATAAAATAAATTACCCAAATGAGAATTTATTAAAGTTAAGGGACTAAAATGAATGTACAATAACATTGTTTAACAATAGGTGACCAAAATGAAAAGTTAATAAAGTAACTAAAATGAAAACGATTGTTGTCTACAATGCCCAATTTGCAGATTTATTTTATTTTTGGTGTTCAAAATAAAAATTTATGAGAATTAAAATTATTTTTGACCAATTTTGAGGCCAAACCTTCATAGTGACAGGTAGACATTAATGGAAGACATGGCTACAATCATACAAACATGTCTATATCACTTATTTAAGATGTCTAGCAAAAGAAAATTTAGAATTGCACGTAATTGATTGAATATGGCGGCAATGCCTAAACTTGGGATATATGCTCTATGATTGAGGAAGAATCTAAGTACTTAATTCCATGCGTATTTATTTCAATATATGGTAATGCAATCACCATCACTGTGAGAATATATAATTTTTTTTATTCTCCAATCTAATCCTAATCTTGTTCCCAAGAATCATAGTACTTGGATTTATAGTGGGCATCATGATCTATGTTAATATAGAGATAAATATGTCAAATATATATCCAATGATGACAATAATAGGTAAAAGTATTATGGAAGTCTTTATATTAGGAAGCAGATTGCATTTAACCCCTACTAAAAAAAATGGGCAACTTAATCTTCATACGTTAAATCAAAGAGTAACCTAATCCTCCTATGAAAAATTTCTTCCATTCTTACGGTAAAAAAATGGAGTTTGTACATCAACATGATGTACATGTGGCACACCATGTATTGCTGTTTAGTTATTTCGTCAATCACGCCAGTTTTAAATAGTACAAGTGAATGAAATTTTTAATAGAAATGGAAAGGCTAATTTACCCATTTTTTGTGTAGAGGAGACAAAATACAATCTAACTCCTAGTACAGGGGTCACCATAGTACTTTTGCCGCAACATATCTTCAAAACTAACTTTAAACTTGAGATTTCTTCCTACGGAGCTGGAAGGGCAAGCAGCGATCTTGACCCCCAAATTGGTAGAATTGCTTTTAAATCCCTTTAGAAATTGTAAAAATATAAATTAGTATGGTGGTATAATTGCATTTTGACCCCCCCAAACATTTATAATTTACTACTGGCCCCCTAGAACCCCGTCAAAAACTTCAAGCTCGGCAGGGAAATGCAAGATGGGAAAGATCTTGTAACAGATCTTTGCTCCAGTTGTTATCAGTTTTTTCGACTTTTCACTTCTCTTTACATATCCATCCATGTTCTACACATATGTTGAACGAGTATCTGTAACCGGCACTTATCTCTAAAGCAGAATGTACAAAGTCAACTACTTGCCTAAATTCACCAAATATCTAGATTTCCTACTTCGAAGATATCAAGGAATCTAATGTATCCCAACACCGGTATGTTTAATTTCTGGTGTTACCACTCGTGAACCCGGATCATCAAGCCATCATTTTTGCATTAATCCAGCACATTTTGCCATATGATAAACACGATACATATACTCAAGAGATTGAACCATAGCTAAACCGAGACAAGCAAAACTCATCCATCTTCTAATGCAGACAGAAATTAGATAAAACAAAAAATGAGGTTTGAGACCACGTACTGTTTTTGAATTCCAGTTCCAAAATCAAATTGCACAGTTTAAACCGATGAAGAACTAGCTGGACAACAAACAGAATAATAATAAGTTGCCAATTAACCGTAAAAAACGAAAAGAAATGAAAGGAAACAAGAGAAGCTACCTCTACCATGAAGGTATCCGGTCAAATGAGTCCGGCATGTCTGCGGAAAAGCATTTAACACCCTGGGGCATCGGCTAAATGGCAACCAAAACTTTTACTACATAGTATCTTGCCGAATCAAGCACTTTCCGGATAAGTTTAGTTGAATAGTCACCATAAGCATTAGCAATCAACACATCAAAAGAAAGTATTTTAATCTAATATTGAAGAAGTTTCAAACTTCAATGATCAACAGATGTAAATTATCATAAAAGAAAAGATTATTATATTCTCCACTATAATCAATTGTATATAATCCTTACAACTTATAGCCATAAGAGCTTATTTAAACTAACCAGAGAAGGCACTCTCCGCTCTGCATTATGACTAGTTTTCTGTATTTGCTTTTAATTCATGTTTCTACCAAATCCTACTTCTTGACCTTTCTTTGCTTCTTCGGCCCCGGAACTTCCAATCTACCAACAGAACATCCACACCGAGCTTGAAACACGAGCACTGCTCTTCCGTTAACCGGCGCCATCTTCTTTAACTCTGTTTCTAATTCCTTATGATGATCCGGGGGCAACTCGAAGAGCCCTCTTTTAGCACCATCTTTAACCAAAGTGTTGGAGTTCTTAACACACTCTTCGGTTTCCACTTGGATATCGAATTCGGCCGCTTTCCTAAGACCTCTACAATTAGGGTTCCTGCATTTCCTATTTGTACATAGAAGCAAAATCCAAGTAGCTATGGCAGCACAAGAAAAACCTAGTCCTATAGATGCATATATCATTGGAGTTCTCACAATTTCTTCTTTAAACAAATAAAAGGCAGCTTCAATCAATTCAATGAGTTTCAAAGACATACACTTTATAGTTGGGAACAACAAGAATCCACAAGCAGCAATCACAGCAATTAAGATGAATACATCAATGGCAGCAGATCTTGATCTTTCACAAGAAGGAATTTTTAAACAACTTGGTGAATTGGTGGATACCTTTTGTTTCCTTGACGATGATGATTTGGAGTTCATCAGAAAATCATTTGAATTCACGGAATTTGCCATGATTGAAGCCTGGTCAACGGAGTTGCAGACTGAGATTGAGCTAAGGAAATTGACCATTTGAAATCAAACCCAGAATTTTAAATTGAAAAGAGAAAAAAGAAAGGAAAATTGAAACTCTTATCAATTTCCTTCAATCCAAACACTAAATCCAAATTCAAACCCACCTCATACGAACTCAAAAAGCAACCAACTTTATTGTTTCCACCTCAAGATCAGATGATTTTATTAGTCCGCAAATGATTAATTTCCTTCAAGAAACAACCAAACGAATGGAGATTTTCAATCCCAAATTTAGATTTGAGATTGAATAATGAGAAAAAAAAAATTGAATTGGGACTTAAATTAATTTTTCTCAATATAGATAGAAAGGAATAAAGGAATAGTCTTTTTTGACCTTTTCCATTGTCTTAAAAATTTTAGGGTTAATGTCTGAATTTGCATTTGTCACTCAAATTTGCCGTTTACTCTTGCACTAAACATACTTTAGTTTGAATTTTTTATTTAAAATAATTAGACAAAATTCAATAAACAAAATATTATTATTTTATTTTAATACTTAAAAATAATAAATTGATATGATACTAAAAATTAATAAAAACAATTATTTATAAGAAGTAAATATATTGCAAGTTTTTCATTTTTAATTTAATTTATTAATTTTTAATTTTTAGAAATTTATTTATTGTTAATTATAAAAAATGAAATATTTTCAACAATATTTTTCTTGTTAAATTTTGTTTTCAAATCATCAAAACTAATATTAAGTAGTAAAATTTTAATATTTAAAATTTAATTAAAAATTCAATAATTTAAAGTTTAATGGAAAAGTTTAATTACATAAAAATTATTTAGACAAATTTAAGTATATTCCCAAAATATAATACAAACATCAATTAAAATAAAGTATATTTCAATGTTTACAAATAATATGATGACAAAGTTGCATTTTAACTTAAAATATTACTAATTTCTATCACAATGAGCATTCTACACAGGATGACAAAATTTAAACTCCTAATAAATTCTGAATCAATCCTCTTTGAATGGAGAGATTTTTTTTATTAAAAAAAAGTGAATATGGAGCGGGACGAGATAGATTTTTCTTTTGGATAATGGATATGATATTTTTTAAAAATTTATGTTTAAATATTTACTTAACTTTAAAAGGATTGAAAATATTAAAGATAAATAACAAAAATTAAATTAAAGTAGGGTGGGGTGGGGTCGGGAAATAATAGATGCTCCTAACATCCATGGAAGTGGTAACGGTTTTTAAAGAGTGTACTAATTGTGGAGAAATGATGAATTTAACAGTATTCACCCCATTTTAACCCATTGCCATCCCTGGTTCTATTAGTTAGCTTTTTTTTTTTTTCTAATTCTACTCATATATTATAATTTTTTTTATTTTTAAAATTTTTTTATTCCAAAAAATTCAATCTCTCTATCCATCTAATTTAAAATAAAACCCAATTAAAATAACAATTTATTAAAATTAAATATATTTTTTAATTGAAATTTAATTTTTAAATATTAAAATTTTGATAAATTTATTAAAAATGTTTATAATTTTTAAATTAGATAAGTCATAAAAAAAAAGAGAGGGGTTAAAATTGTGATTATGGTTGAAACTTAGAATTTTAGTCAAACTTGATTATTGTTTTTAGTCAAGTTGAAAATCATATTCTTTTTGAAACATTATAATTGACTTTGAAATTTAATTCAATTATTTCATACTTATTTTCAGAAAATATCTAATAATAATGAAAAAAATATGTTGAATATCATTTTCTTACAAAAAAATTTTAAATTCAAATAACAATATTATCAGTGACACGGTGTTATATGATAAGAGAATCTCTCTTATAAATATCTTAATACACGATGTATGAAGGATCTCTCTCTCCTAAACACACTCAAGCTCTTAACTTGCATACTCAACCTTTTCTTCTTCTAGTTTCTATCTCCTCCTCCCTCAGTATTTTCGGTTATTCACTTATCACAAGTAAATCGACCCCTTAATTATGAGTGTTAGTATTAATAATATTAATACTTATTTATTTAAATTTAAATGAAATTTGAATAATAAATAATAATTTAAGATAAGCCTTCAAAAATAGTAATACGCTCAATGTAGTCATTTTTCATATTTTTATAGTGATATGAATCAAAGAGAGAAAATGTGGCAACACGTTTGCTTTTTCAACTCCGTCTTTGATAGGCTTCAATGACTTTATCTTTCATTCACCATCATTAATTCCCCATGTTATTGTCAACCACAAAATGCGGAAATAATTGCTTTTTCAAACCCATGACGTCCACATATCCCATATAGGTGAATAAGTCTTTCTATTATTAAATAAATCAATTTAATCCTTATTTTGTCAAGAAAAATCAGATAAAGTCAAATTGAAATAGAATTAACATTTACTGTATAAAAAATACCATTTATTATCTAACAGAATTAATATATCTGAAGTATGTATGATTTTGTAAATGAAATCTTTTGTTGGGAATTGAACTGTAATTGGAAAAATTAATTTTTAAGACTTTTTTTATACAGTAAATGTTAATTTTGTTATAATTTGGACTTATTAGATTTCTTTTTAATAGTATAAGGGCTAAATTGATCCATTCAATAATAAATGGACTAATTTGATATACTCCCTATAATACAAGAACTTCCGAGGTACTTTAATCCATATTTATACTATGTTCAAGTTTTTAATTGACTTTGTGTCATAAGTTAACCGAATAATTGTTGAATTGAAAACCATTAAAATTATTTTTATTTAAAAAAATAAATATTATCATAATGATACCTTTTGTTTTTCAAAAATAATTTACAACCTAAAATAAATTCACCAATCATTAGATTTAAACTTAGGTCACCGAGATTCTTAAAACATCAACTTTACTATTTTAACCAAGGGCTCATGTGATTTTCAAATGATTTTTTTTATAAATATATTTTTACATAAAAAATTTTTTTCACTCATACCCATATGAGTATGAGTATGTCATAATCTAATAAAATATAATACAACTTAGGAATTAAAATACGACTTCAAATCTTAAAAAAGAATTTAAATTCAGACTTTGAAGAAGGCATTGTTCGAAAGAAGAATTATGAACCCAAAAAAAAATTTAATATTCATCGCTGATAAAGTGAAAATATAAAATAACTTAACACATTTTAAAATCAAAATCACATGACACTTTAAATGGCTATAGGTCTAAAAAACCCTTAAAAAATAAAAAAAATCAATAAAGTCGCTCAACTTTTTTCGCACCTAATTGAATCCTTGCTACTAACTCAGAAAATCAATTAACCCCTTTTCTTAACAATTTTCTTTTTTAACCTATTGACCATTAAAACTAGCTAATAGACTTATCAGATGGTGACACGTGCTAACCCTATATTTAATATTTCAATTTCCTAATAAAAAGTATTAAAAAAACATATAAAAATTTATTCAGCTTATCAAAAATTATATTAAAATCTATACTGATCTTTAAGATTCTTATTGTTTGACAATACACATGTTAGTGAAACAAAAAAGATAAATATAAATAAATATTTATATAAATAAAATATAAATAGAACAATTAATAATTAAATTGTGAAATACGAGAATCAAACAAAACGACGATAAAAAGAAATTGAAATAAAGAAGAATAGAGATTTTACGAAATGTTGAAGCCTGTGAAACACAGTTTTCTTAAGACAGATTTGACCGCTCCTACGGTACTCAGAGAAATGTTGGTCGAATGTCTCCCAGGATACGACAACAACAGTGATCAAAGTAGTAGCACCTCTACAACGATCAATCGAATGAACGTTGCCTTTTTCTATCACCAGAACGTTTAAAAAATATGGAGAGGAAAAAAAAAGAGTTTTGAGAGTAAAAGAGTTTCAATGTGAGAAAGTATGAGAGTGTGTAAATTTTTACAGAATACACAGTCTTTTATAGGCATTTAAGATGGTGGAAATTTTGGAAATAACCATAAAATCTGCCATTAAGGGAGTCAAAAAATCAATTTGATTTAAAAATTAAATCAAATTGATTGGTATCAGATATTATCCATATATAAGCATATTATGTCTGTTGAGGAAATATAAATTCATGTTGGGCTAAAAGATCCGCAGGCCCATTTGGGCCCAACTAATCCAAACATTTTGTGTCGCCCATGTCATGCTGGTGCACCCCAACCCCGTTGGGTTTGGACCTGTACCCCCTACGTGCGAAGCAGGGTTACAAGTTTAGTTATTCAATTACCCTTCAAGAGAGTTTACATATATAAACACATCTCACACTTGGTATTTAACCAATGTGGGATCTAAGCCTTTACTTTTCCTCAACAATATTTCCAAGTAGCTTACTTTGAGCATCAATTTCTCATTCATCGCTCAACTATTTTGAGCATATGATATACCGTTGTAAAGTTCTCATGGAGTAGAATAAGAAACCATAATTATATGATTCAACTCTCCACCTTTACCTATTGAGAATATGCCTCAAAGTTTTCATAAAATGTAATTTTTTCAACAATCCCCCACATGAATGAAAATTAATAGTTTTATCAAAAAACATTGACTCGATGTGGTGATAGAATCTACGGTCAATAGTTGCATGGGATAGGTAGGTATCCACCCTTGAACCTTCCCTTGCGAAAGTATATTTACTTTACTAGCTGACCAGTAGACGTGATGTCCTTGAACTGTTATGCCTTTTGTATAAACGATGATATACCTCACACGACTACCTCTCTAGCAAGGTTTTAGTTCTCATGGGTATGTTCATATAGCCGTGAATATCTCTTGGTTCTGCAAGAATTTGAGAGAACTTGTAACACCCCTAACCCGTATTCGTCGCTGGAATAGGATTACGAAGCATTACCAATCAATACATATCAATCACATACATTTACATAATCATTATAAAAAATCCATTCAATTCATTCACATTGTCCCTTATAAGGTCTTACGGGACCTTAAAACATACTTAGAAATGGTTTGGGACTAAACCGATAACATTTACAAACTTTAGGAAACTTAGAAAATTTTCTTTGCTTTCAGGGTCACACGCCTGTGTGAATAGACAGTGTGTCTCACACGGCAACCAGACACGCCCGTGTCACAAGCAGTGTGAAAACAGGGCATACATATTAACTTGTACCACACGACCGAGGATACGCCCGTGTGCCAGGCCATTTGAGATCTAAGAGGGTTACTGACTTGGGTCACACGGCTGACCACACGCCCATGTGCTAGCCCGTGTGCCGCACACGGCTAGTAGACATACTCGTGTGTCTAGGCTATGTCAAAACTGTAAGGTATACTGACTTTAATTCGAAGGGTACCCTAAGGGACACACGGTTGAGACACACGCCCGTGTCTCTGCCTGTGTGGACAAAAATAGGTCATTTGCAAAGCCAATTTGTCACCCTTTACTCATGTATACAAATCAACCTAAATGGCACCATTTCAAGACATTTATAATCAACCAAATCCAACCAATTCATACATATTTCATGCCATTTATATACAACCGTTTTAATTACTCAATTCCACAACCAATACATACCAAATTATTAAACTTGCATAACTTTTAAATGTATTTCAACATCACCTTATCACCTATTTCATTTCACAAAACTTACCATTTCAACATCACATAATCAAACCAACTTAAATGGTCATATCCACACCAACATTTACAACCAAAAATAAGTCAAATCTCATGGCTTAAATCATAATCCAAAACATATCATCAACTCACTAGCCTATACATGCCATATACCATATTTACAAGCATCCAAAAGTACCACCAAAATGATCGATAGTGTGATGATGTATTCCTAACGATCCCTGAATCCGAGCTAGCTTCGATAATCTATAAAACAAAGACAAATAACATACAGTAAGCTTCATAGCTTAGTAAGTTCGTACCAACAATACTCAGCAGTTCATAAAATACAAATCATCAATTAATAAACACTTAGTAGTTATCATATCATCATTCAGTTCTAATTCATAACCATTTATCATGTATATACAAATTCATCAGTTTCATACACATAGTATCAACTACCACATAAGTATAATACGTACTTGTACTTTCCCGTATTTATTTATCTCATTCTCTCCTCTTTGTTCAACACATTAAATCGTTCAAAAATCTTTCAATGCTTTAAGAACTTGCACACTTAGTGCATAAATGTTTAGCCAAAGCTATAATGATATCATGCACTTAGTGCCATCACATTAAATCGAAACTTTCTCGATATCGCACACTTAGTGCCACACATAGCCGAAGCTATTCCAATTCGCACACTAAGTGTTTTATATAGCCGAAGCTATTTCGAAATGCACACTAAGTGCCAAATATAGTCGATTTATCATCGTACACATTCATAGTCACATATATACAATTTATACAATATCAAAGCATTAAAAACATAATTGTAACAATGTTTATCATGTACGAACTTACCTCGTACTCGAAATTGACAAATCAAACCGATTACTCGATAATCTTCGACTTTCCTCGATCTAAATCTGAATTATTTATTTCTTGATCTATATGTATTAAAAATTAACCCATTTAATCTCCAATTCATTCAATTTAATCCACAAACACATATTTTGGCATTTGTACACTTTAGCCACTAAATTTATACATTTATTCAATTTAGTCCCTATTTCATAAATATACAAAATTCACAAAATTAAATTCAATTATATGCTAGCTGAATTTCCTAGGGACCCCTAGCTGCCCAAAAACTTTCATTTATTTCACAATTTAACCCCTCAATTTACACTTTTCTCAATATAATCCCTAATATGCATTTTTACTCAAAATCACTTTACAAAACATGTATATCAAGCACTAAGCTCTCATAATTCATCATCAAACATCATAAAGCACATGAATTCATCAATGGAAACTTTCAAAATCATCAACACTTTCATAAATTGAGGCATGGGCTAGCTAGTACTCAAAGCAACGATCACAAAAACGTAGAAATCATAAAAAACTGAACAAAATACATACCTTAATCAAAGAACAAGTTAGCTGAACCCTAAATGGACATGGAAGCATTGTTTTTCTCTTAATATTCGGTTATGGATAATGATAATAAGCCACATTTTACTTTGTTTTATTTAATTTTAACTTATTTACTAAATTACCAAATTAACCTTATATTAAAACATTTAATATCATTCATTTAATGCCATTTTATGAAAATTTCCACTATCAATGGTCTAATATCAACATAAGGACATCACCTTTAATAATCCATAGCAAATAGACACCTTTAACAAGTAGAATGCAACTTTTGTATTTTATGCGATTTAGTCCTTTTTTCTCAAATTGAGCTATTAAACGATAAAATTAGCTCACGAAATTTTCACACATACATACTCACATGCTTTAAACATCAAAAATAATATTAAAATAATTTTTTGACCTTGGATTTGTGGTCCCAAAACCACTTTTTTGATTTAGCTAAAATCAGGCTGTTACAGAACTATGCCCCAATAGTCTCCTTGAAGCGGCCTCACTTCACTCTCACATAGGAGACTTATGTTTTTCAGCTCACCGAAACACACAATGGTCATTAAAAGCATTACTTAACCTATCCCATTCTAGTCACTATTTACATCTTAGAAGCAAACTTGAGATAAGTACCCTCACAATGACCTTATAAGGTCTATGTAATTAGGTTGTCCCTTTGAACCTAAATCTTGGGATCTCTAGTCAACTAGGTAGGGTTTTCTTTCACATAGCACCTTTTATCTTCATGGGCTTTAGTCACATTCTTTTCGATGTTTTAACAACATGATCTCATTTTAAGCCTTTGGTTAACAGATCCGCGATGTTATCTTTTGATTTTTCAAAATCAATAGAGATAACTTCTTTTGATATCATTTATTTAACGATATTGTGTCGACGACTCATATGTCTCAAATTACCATTATATGTTACGGTAGTAAGACACCCCCACATTTTTAAGTGGTTGTAGGATGGTTTCCTACCTTTCCATAACTCATGTTGTGTCTTGTCCCCTTTTTTTGTGGGGTGCCTTATTTAAAAAGGTAATTAACTCATAGAAATGCTCCCGCCATATTTCATGTGACAACCTAGAGCTTTTTAGTAGTACGTTCATCTTTTCCTTTAGAGTCTAATTTTCTGCTCGGTTACTCTATTTGAGAAAAGTATGGTGGTGTTATTAAGTTGTGTACAGTATTCAAATGATTCAACATATCCACCACCACGATCATTTAATCTTTTTATTAAGTTAATTTTCAACTTCTTGCTTATAGAGAATAAAATTCTCTTCGTCTTAGCTCTTAAACAAATATACATAGCAATGAAGGTAATAAACATTTTTATTCATTCCTCTCATTTAAACAAGCTTTACAAGCATTGATATGTATTAGATCAAATGGTTTTTGACCTTTGTTAATTTTGCCTCAACACATGTTTCACATTTATAATTATAATTATTGTGAAACAAAGGAATGTGCTCTAAATTAATTTATGTACGTAAAGTATCATAATTAACATGCCCGAGTCTACTATGCCATAAATTAAATGGCTTAAGCATATAGACAGAAAAAGAACAACATTCTTATTCATAGTTTTGCTTTTATAGAAATGGCATTTAGTTTAATACATATCCCCTTCCCACAAACATTCCCCCTTTTGAAAGAACATTCTTATTCATAGTTCTTACGTATGTTAGGCACATAATTCCATATCAGACACTTCTTTGGAAATTTCTTCCATGGCATTAGCCTCGTTAGCTCTAACTTTCTTTGGGATCCTACAGTCGAATGACTTGTGCCCCATCTTGTTGCAATTGAAACATTTTCCTTGAAATTTTTGCTTATCAGAAACACCACCTTTTGGTCCCAGTTTAGACTCATTTTGCGGTTATTTTCCCTTCTTGAAGTCTTTCTTGACTTTTACGATATTTACCCCAGCAACATTGTCATTTGCTGCTTTGTTAAGCCTTTTTTCCATACCTCTATTGTCTTCTTCAATCTGAAGTTTGACAATTAGGTCTTCTACTGACATTTCCTTTCTTTTGTGCTTTAGGTAATTCTTGAAGTCATTCCAAGCAGTAGGCAATTCTCAATAATGGCTGCCACTTGGAAGATTCACTTATTATCATCCATTTAGCAAGAATTTCGTGAATGATCAGTTGAAGTTCCTCCACTTGATTCACAACTAATTTAGAATCAATCATTATAAAATTTAAGAATTTAGCAACTAAGAACTTTTTAGCTCCATCATCTTCGGTTTTGTATTTATGGTCCAACGATATCCATAATTCATTAGTTGTTTTCTTAACACTATACACTTCATACAGTGAATCTAACAATCCATTCAGGATGTAGTTTTGGCATAGAAAATTTGAATGTTTCCAAGCTTCAACAACAGTGAAAGCGGTAACTTCATCTACCTCGCCCTTTTTAACAGTAAGAGGGTCATCTTTAAAAAATTTGGCCAAGTTCAACATGGTCAAATAAAACAACATTTTCTATTGCCAAGTCTTGAAATTCTGTCCTGAAAATTTTGCAAGTCTCTCGTTGTGGTTTACAGTAGCCGCCACCGGCAATACTGAGTTTTGGATCAAAGATTGCGTTTGAACCAAAGCTTCAGATTGCGAATTGATTGAATTGGTGGGAGTCCCTATTTTTCTGTTAAGAAACAAAACCAAAATTAGAAAACTTGTCAACTTTTGTTAGACGACATGAATCTAATAAAACCCGAAAAAAAAGTTTACACAGTCTAATAAAAAATACAGTAAAATAATGCAGCAGGTAGGTAACCCTTAAAGAGAGGTGGTGCACTTGGCATGCTTAAATGCCAAGTCTTTCAAAGAACCAATCCTAAGCATGTATTCTCATATTGTCTTTTTAATTTACCGTTGATAATTTTTTTTTATTTTAATTTAAAGCCACAATTAAGGTCACCATAAACAGAAAAATTTCTCTTTGATTTGTTAAACGACAAAATAAAAATTCTTAAACAAAATCAGAACCAATTTTGTTAAACGGCAAGATTAAATCCCGAAACAAAATTATATCAAAATAAAATCTATTAAACAGCGAGAATAAATCCCAAAATAGATTTAATTTAATTTAATTTAATTCTAATTTGGAAACATAATAAAATCAAATAAAATCTTGTTAAACGGCGTGAATAAATCCTGAAACCGATTTAATTTAATTTAATTTCTCATTTTTGGAAACAAAATAAAATCAAATAAATCTTATTAAACGGCGAAATAAATCCCGAAACAGATTTTATTAAATCAAATTTCTCGTTTTTGGCAACAAAATCAACATGTAATAAACCCGTTGAACGGCGGGAATCAATCCCTAAACGGATTTCATTTTACTCGTTTTTGGAAATAAAATAAAATTTGGAATAAAATCATTGAATGGCGGGAATCAATTCCGAAACAGATTTTATTTTACTCATTTTTGGATTAAAACAAAATTTGGAATAAAATCATTGAATGGCGGGAATCAATCCTGAAATGGTTTTTATTTACCTTTAATTTCCCATTTGGAAATAGAAAAAAAATAATAGAATAAAATCTATTGAATGGAGGGAATAAATCCCGACACGGATTTTCTTTACCTTTAATTTCCCGTTTGGAAATAAAATCAAAATAATGTGATACGAGTAACTCAGCCCAATTCAAAGGCCATAATAGAGATGAGTTTGGTTTTCCTCAAGGCCCAATTACGAGATCCAAATCCAAACAGATAAAGTCAAAACTCAACTTAGTGGTTCAAGACTTTATCACGAAAAAAAATTCGAGAAGAAGAATTGAAGTTTCAAGACAATAAATTTTGGAGTAATGATGAATTAGAAGAGACTAATTATGTTTGTGGGCCTAAACTCTCAATCTATGACGACAAGCCCATGTGGAAAATGCTAACAAGCTTAAGCATTTCACTTCAAGAACCCCAATTGATCTTACAAGCTTAGATATTTCATATTGGGTTTAAGTTTTAGGCTTAATTTTTATTATATATGAGCACAATATTTTATTTATTAGCTCTTATTATTTTATTATTATTTTATTCCGAATTTTTGATAATTATTAAGTATTTTAAGTTATTTAGGAATTTTATGTTAACAAGAAAGTTTAGTTTAAAACTACTTCTTGTTTAGATTAAATTAGAGTTCTAGTATACTTAGGAGTTTTATTTAGATTTATTTATCTAGCCTATATATAGGCCTTTGCATTGTACACAAGAAGACAATTGATTATTATTCTATTTCTCTTTTGAGTTAATAAATTCTCTTTGAGTTTTTATTTTCAAAAATTTCTCTTGAGTTTCTTTTAGAAGAGTTTTAACAATCTTTTTAGATTGTGGGGATCATCTTCAAACTTTTTCTTGCCAAGGTTTTTATCTTGGAGGGGAAATTAGAGCCGCTTGAAAGGGGTTGTAGATTCTTCGTGTTTTCAAGGCTTCTTAGGACTTCTACACACCACGTTCTATCTTTCCATTATCTTTCCATTTATCTTCCTTATTCACTTCCTGAATCCTTGATTTATTATTTGTTTTAATTATTTATCTAACTTGGATTTAATTTCGTTTCAGGTTGTGTCAAAAATCCAAGTTGCTTTTCGAACGTCTAGAGCATTAAGTCAAATCCGCGACTTTGACAAACTTTATGATCCGCTTTCGCGTTCATCCTTCTTAACCTTTATCATTTGGTATCAGATTTGGGCGTTTTAGGTGTTCTTTTTTAAACTGATTTCTCGAAAACAGCTTCAAAACAAATTTTACCCCTACAGTTTTCAAAAAAAAATATTTTTCAGTGGGTAAACGATTTTCAAATGATCTGAAATTTTGCATACTATTTCTTGGCACTATTTTAAAGTATAAAAAAATATTTCCCACAAAAAAAAAGTGATAAAAAAAGTACAAAAAATAAAATACAAAAAAAATAAAAAAATTCTGTGGGTTGAATTTTGTGCCAAAACTTTCCAGATCAAATCTACATTATTTGAGGAGGCTTCAGTTTAAATTTTGTGATTTTTTGAAATCGGGAACACCTTGAACGAAGTTTGTCAAGTTGCTTCGCAGTTTTTTAGGTTTTCGGGTTTCAGCAATTTTCATTGACTCTTAGCTTTAAGTTTTCATTTGTTTTCCTTTTATTTGTTCTTTGCGCATTCTAACACTTTCTTGTTTCTTGTGTTAGTAGGTTAAAGCACGTTGCATATTCCTTCCTTCGTGCAACAAAATTCTTTGATGTCTAAGCCAATTTTGGACTCATAGTGTTATTAGGTTTGCTTTGATAGTTTGATTCTAAAACATCTTGATTGATTGATATAGACACTTTTAAAAGGCTCACAAGGTTAATTCTTACCTCATTGAGAATTTTTTTTTTGAGTGCATATAGGTGAGGTTTGCTTAATTTTTTCTTTTGAAGTGTTGTGCTTTTCCAGGCTTTCACTATGACTCGTGACATTCGTGCCCGTAAAAACCATGATGAGATACCATCTGATGACAAAGAACAAGATGTTACATTGGAGAATATTGTGGGGATGGTAAAATAGCAACATCAACAATTGAACGAGGTACGTGATACATTTGAGGCCAATTTGACTACGTGTCGAACAGAACTACAAGAGAACATTAATCAGCTTTCCAATCATATTCAACTGCTCACTCAAGCTGTTACTCGTTTAGAGACTTCTTCGAATCGACGATCTCGTGCTCGTGATAGTGATCATGATAGGGATAATGAACAACTTCGTATTCGTTCTAATCCTGGTAGACACGAATATCGTCACATTGATGAAACTTTGGGTATTTCTAATCAAGGCCATCCTTCTGTCGCTAAACCAAAGTTCAACATTCCACCATTCCAAGGAAAGTATGATCCAGATGCATATTGTGATTGGGAGGATAAAATGGAGATCATGTTCTGTTGTTATAAGTGTCCGGAGGAGGAGAAAGTTCCATTAGCTATATTGGCATTTTCGGATTATGCATTGAGTTGGTGGACTCAACTTGTGTTGAACCGCCAAAGGAATCGTGAACGAGATTTTGATTCATGGGAACAGTTAACACAAATCATGCGAACGTTTTATCCCACCTCATTATTATAGGGATATTAAACGAAGACTTCAACGCCTTGTTCAAGGTAATCGATCTGTTGATGAGTACTTTAAGGAGATGGAGATGCTTATGCATAGAGCAAATATCCAAGAAGATGAGGAGACTACCATGGTGCGGTTTGTAGATGGTTTGAACGTTTCGATAGCTAATGTTCTTGATCTTCAAACCTACATTGATCTTGAAGATACGGTACGCAAGGCAATTGAGATTGAGCGACAGTTTCAACAACGTCAATCTCGTCCACTTAGTACTTCACAATATTATAGAGGTACGAGTTCTAATTCTACTTTCAAGAATTTGAAATTTCCTTTTGCTACTAATAAGTTGCTGCCAAAACATGATGAGACTAAATCTTTTGAGGGGACAAGTGGGGCTCCTACAAAACCTTCTTCTTCATCTTTTAAGTAGCTCACTTCTGCTACTTCACCAAAAAAACAACGAGCTCGTGAAATTGAATGTTTTAAATGCAAAGGGCGTGGGCATTATAACCGTGATTGTGCCAACATAAG
This sequence comes from Gossypium anomalum, assembly GCA_025698475.1. Taxonomy (NCBI): domain Eukaryota; kingdom Viridiplantae; phylum Streptophyta; class Magnoliopsida; order Malvales; family Malvaceae; genus Gossypium; species Gossypium anomalum. The sequence continues at coordinate 68,902,924 of CM046964.1, forward strand.
ACTTTTGTTGATCAAAGAAGATGGTGATTATACTTCTGATTCCGATAAAACAGACCCAGATATGCCCGAATTAATTGATGATGTCAACGATTGCGGTAAATTTTATAGTGAAGAAGAGTTGGTGGAACCACTAACTCATCCCCGTTGTTTAGTTGTGAGGCGCACACTCAACATCCAATTGAAGGATGATCATGATCTTCAACGGAGTAATATATTCCATTCGAGGTGTTTGATTAAAGGTACACTTTGCTCATTTATCATTGATAGTGGAAGTTGTGCTAACGTTGTTAGCAGCTACCTTGTGGATTCTCTTGCTTTGCCATGTAGAAAACACCCTATACCATACCATTTTCAATGGCTTAACGAAGGTTCGGAGGTCCGTGTGGTAAAACAGTGTTTGGTCACTTTTAAACTTGGGACTTACATTGATGATGTTTGGTGTGATGTCGTTCCCATGCATGCCGCCCACTTGTTACTTGGTAGACCATGGCAGTACGATCGTGATGTTATTCATCATGGTAAATTAAATCGATATTCTTTTATTTTCCGTGGGAAGAAGTACACTTTCACCCCTTTGAATTCGAAAGATATTCACAATGATCAAATCGGCATGATGAAGTTTTGTAAGGAGGTTATGGGAAGTAAGAAACAAAATTGAAAAAAGGCTGAGAGAAAAGAGGTCTCTAGTGAAAAAATCCAAATTAATGATGACCCAATGGTGAGTGCATCCTCTTGTGAGAAAAAAAGAGTGGTTCATAATTTTTATGCGAGTGGAAAAGATGTGCGACGAGCCTTACTCACTAAACAACCTTGCATCATTATCCAATTTAGGCAACATTGTTTATCTTTGACTAACCTTCGTAACTCTTTGCCTAGTGTTTTTGTGTCTCTTTTACAGGAATATGAAGATATTTTTGAAGAAGTACCTAAAGGATTGCCACCTTTGAGGGGTATTGAGCATCAAATTGACTTAATACCTGGGTCAACAATTCCAAATCGACCAGCTTATAGAAGCAATCCCGAAGAGACAAAAGAGTTACAAAAGCAAGTAGATAAACTTTTGGCGAAGGGTCACATTCATGAAAGTTTAAGTCCTTGTGCAGTGCCGGTAATTCTGGTGCCAAACAAAAATGGTACGTATAGAATGTGCGTCGATTGTCGACCAATTAACCAAATCACTATTAAGTATAGACATCCTATTCCAAGGCTTGATGACATGTTTGATGAACTTTATGGTGCTTGTATCTTTACAAAATTTGATTTAAAAAGTGGCTACCATCAAATTCGAATGAAAGAGGGGGATGAATGGAAAACAGCATTTAAAACTAAGTTTAGTTTATATGAATGGTTAGTCATGCCTTTCGGTTTGACTAATGCACCTAGTACTTTCATGCGCTTGATAACCATGTTTTGAGACGTTATTTGGGTAAATTTGTGGTCGTATATTTTAATGATATTCTGATTTACTCAACTTCTTTAGATGACCATGTTTTTCATGTTAAATCAGTTTTGGACATTCTGCAAACTGAAAAATTATTTGCCAACCTTGATAAATGCACTTTTTGTTGTGATAAACTAATCTTTTTAGGTTTTATAGTAAGTGCTCAAGGTATTCATGTCGATGAGGACAAAGTAAAGGCAATTAGAGAATGGCCCACTCCTAAATCAATTACCGAGGTGAGATCTTTCCATGGTTTAGCAAGTTTTTATAGACGTTTTGTGAAGGATTTCTCAACTATTGCTGCTCCAATAACTGAGATTATTAAAAAATCTGTGGGTTTTAAATGGGGAGAAGTTCAGGAAAAGGCTTTTCAAACTTTAAAGGATAAGTTATGTTCTGCTCCGGTTCTTAAATTACCTGATTTTTCTAATACTTTTGAACTTGAATATGATGCTTCAGGTATTGGAATTGGTGCCGTGTTGATGCAAGAAAAAAGGCCAATCGCATATTTTAGTGAAAAACTGACAGGGGCACAATTAAACTACTCAACTTATGATAAGGAGTTGTTAGCATTAGTTCGAGTTCTACAAGTTTGGCAACATTACTTGCTGCCAAATGAGTTCGTTATCCATACAGATCATGAATCCCTAAAATGGTTAAAGGGACAAGGTAAGTTAAGCAAGAGACACGCTCGATGGGTGGAATTCATAGAGACATTTCCATATACAATTAAGTATAAAACAGGTAGAGAAAATGTAGTTGCTGATGCCTTATCTCGTAGATATTCTTTGATAACTACATTAAATGCTAAAGTCTTAGGGTTTGAACATATAAAAGATTTATACTTAAATGATATTGATTTTGCAAATGTTTTTTCTAATTGTGGGAATGGTGCATTTAACAAGTTTTATCTTGTAGATGGGTTTCTTTTTCGCCTAAACAGGTTATGTGTTCCATAATGTTCTATGAGAGAGTTATTAATTCGTGAAGCACATAGTGGAGGCCTAATGGGACACTTCGGTGTCGCCAAAACACTAGATATTCCACATGAACATTTTTATTGGCCGCACATGAAAAAGGACGTTGAAAAGGTCTGTTCTAATTGTATTACTTGTAAACAAGCAAAATCTAAGGTAATGCCTCATGGACTTTATACTCCTTTACCGATCCCTTCTTCGCCATGGGTAGACTTATCCATGGATTTCATTCTTGGTTTACCACGAACAAAAAAGGGTCGAGATAGTATCTTTATTGTTGTTGATAGGTTTTCAAAGATGGCTTACTTCATTCATTGTCACAAAACAGACGATGCTACACATGTGGTTGACTTGTTCTTTCGAGAGGTGGTGCGCCTACATGGGATACCTCACACCATTGTATCGGACAGATACGTAAAGTTCCTAAGCCACTTTTGGAAAGTATTGTGGGGTAAGCTTGGTACTAAATTATTATATTCTACTACATGTCACCCCCAAACAGATGGACAAACTGAGGTAGTCAATCGAGTCTTAGGTGTTTTACTACGAACTGTTGTGGGTAAGAACCTTAAAAGTTGGGAAGAATGTTTGCCATTTGTTGAGTTTGCATATAACCGATCTATTCACTTTACAACTGCATATTCCCCATTTGAACTTGTTTATGGTTTTAATCCACTAACTGTACTTGATCTTGCACCATTGCCTATAGAAAACATTTCTAGTTTAGATGGTGAGAAGAAAGCTGAATTGGTGAAATCCATGCATACGAAAGCAAGACAACGAATCGCCAAAACAAATGAAACAACTGCCAACAAAGCTAATAAGGGGCGAAAGCAAATTATCTTTGAGCCCGGTGACTGGGTTTGGGTCCACATGAGAAAAGAGCGATTTCCAACTAAACGCAAAACAAAATTGGACCCACGTGGTGATGGACCTTTTCAAGTACTCAAGCGCATTAATGACAATGCATATCAAATCGACCTTCCCGGTGAGTATAATGTTAGTGCCACTTTTAATTTCGCTAACCTTTCTCCTTTTGATATTGCAGATTCGATGACGAATCCTTTTGTGGAAGGGGGGAATGATACGAGTAACTCAGCCCAATTCAAATGCCATAATAGAGATGAGTTTAGTTTTCCTCAAGGCCCAATTACGAGATCCAAATCCAAACAGATAAAGTCAAAACTCAACTTAGTGGTTCAAGACTTTATCACGAAAAAAATTCGAAAAGAAGAATTGAAGTTTCAAGACAATAAATTCTGGAGTAATGATGAATTAAAAGAGACTAATTATGTTTGTGGGCCTAAACTCTCAAACTATGACGACAAGCCCATGTGGAAAATGCTAACGAGCTTAAGCATTTCACTTCAAGAATCCCAATTGATCTTACAAGCTTAGACATTTCATATTGGGTTTAAGTTTTAGGCTTAATTTTTATTATATATGAGCACAATATTTTATTTATTAGCTCTTATTATTTTATTATTATTTTATTCCGAATTTTTGATAATTATTAAGTATTTTAAGTTATTTAGGAATTTTATGTTAACAAGAAAGTTTAGTTTAAAACTATTTCTTGTTTAGATTAAATTAGAGTTCTAGTATACTTAGGATTTTTATTTAGATTTATTTATCTAGCCTATATATAGGCCTTTGCATTGTACACAAGAAGACAATTGATTATTATTCTATTTCTCTTTTGAGTTAATAAATTCTCTTTGAGTTTTTATTTTCAAGAATTTCTCTTGAGTTTCTTTTAGAAGAGTTTTAACAATCTTTTTAGATTGTGGGGATCATCTTCAAACTTTTTCTTGCCAAGGTTTTTATCTTGGAGGGGAAATTAGAGCCGCTTGAAAGGGTTTGTGGATTCTTCGTGTTTCCAAGGCTTCTTAAGACTTCTACACGCCACGTTCTATCTTTCCATTATCTTTCCATTTATCTTCTTTATTCACTTCTTGAATCCTTGATTTATTATTTGTTTTAATTATTTATCTAACTTGGATTTAATTTCGTTTCAGGTTGTGTCAAAAATCCAAGTTGCTTTCCAAACGTCTAGAGCATTAAGTCAAATCCGCGACTTTGACAAACTTTACTATCCGCTGTCGCGTTCATCCTTCTCAACCTTTATCATAATGGAATAAAACTCGTTAAATGGCGGGAATAAATCCCAAAACGGATTTTATATACTTTTAATTTTGGAAACAAAATCAAATAAAATCTATTAAACGGGGGGGGGGGGAATCCCGAAACAGATTTTATTTGTTTTAATATTCATTTGGAAATAAAAAAAAATAGAGGAAAAAGAAATCTGTTGAATGGTGGGAAAAATCTAGAAACAGATTTATTTAATATATTTTAAAAAAAATTGATTTTGAAAAAAAAAAATTCTTCCACATTGGTGTCTCGTTTGTCTCGGATTAGAAAATTGCAAAAATAATCAAATCTGTCTTAAGATTGTTGGACAATACACATGTTAGCGAAACAAAATAGATAAATATAAATAAATATTTATATAAATAAAATATAAATAGAACAATTTATAATTAAATTTTAAAATACGAAAATCAAACAAAATGGTAATGAAAAGAAATTGAAATAAAGATTTTACAAAATGTTGAGCCTCGTGAAACACGCACAATTTTCTTAAGACATATTCGGGTTTAGACCTGCAACCCCCCGCACGCAAGACAATCTTACAAGTTTAGTTATTCAATTATTTTTTACGAGAATTCACATATATATAAACACATCTCACACTTGGTATTTAACCAATGTGGGATCTAAGCCTTTACTTTTCTTCAATAATATTTCCAAGTAGCTTACTTTGAACATCAATTTCTCATTCATCACTTAATCATTTTGAGCATATGATAATAAGAAACCATAATTATATGATTTAACTCTCCACCTTTACCTATTGGAAATGTGACAGCCCTAATTTGACCCTAGTCGGGAAGTGGTTTCGGGACCATAAAACCGAGTCACGAAAATAATTAAATGTTATATTCTATGCTTATTATATGTGAAAGTGCATGTGTGAAAGTATCGTGTCTTAATTTTGTCATTTGAATGTGGAATTAGCTAAAAAGGACTTGTTTGAGAAACTTTGATAATATGGTAGGTGAATGTCCAAGTGATTAATGTTGTAAATTACTAAAGTAGAGGATTTGCACGTCTATTTTACGACTTTATTTAAGTGGACGGTAGTGGGGATTGGTTTAATGCATAATGTGCTTAATAATATTAAAATTATAACTTAATTTATGGTATAAAATAATATATTTTATTTTATATCATAAAATGGGGTGATAAAAACAAAGTGAACTTTATTTTTTTTTCTTTTCTATCACTTAGCCGAAACTTAAGAAAACAAATAGGAGAAGAGAAGCTCTTGAATATTCGGTCACTTGGGGAAGAAAAATTCAAGGTAAGTTCATGGTAGTTTGGTTAAAAATTCATGTTTTTGAGTTCCTCTCTTGGTTCTACTTTAAACCCATGAATTAATTTGTTAAATGTTGGTTAATTGTGCATTCAGTCATGATAGGAAATTGCAAAAAAATTGTATTTGATGATAGAAATTGATGAATGGAAGTTTGATAGACTATAATGTTAAAATCCATGTGATTGTGAGTTTATAAGTTTAAAAATTTGAAATTAGAACTATGTGTGCCTTAATTGCTTGGATTGGGCGTTCGGCTATAGTATGTAATGCAAATAAAGTTTGGTGTTGGATGTTTTAAATTATTTAGATAGTTATAAATTAAGTTTGAGGATTGGTACTTATGTATAAATGGTTTAAAAGGAGCATTCGGCCATGATGAAATATTATGATGAAGTGATGTTAAATTTGCCCTTATTATTTCCGGATAAGTTACTTAGTTAAGCTTGTTAAATTTGCCCTTAATATTTCCGGATAAGTTACTTAGTTAAGCTTGTTAAATTTGCCCTTATTATTTCCGGATAAGTTACTTAGTTAAAGAAAATTTTTAAAGTACTTAGTTAATTGATACTAGGTTAATGGTGTGTGTATATTAATATAAACTTTGTATATGTACTAAAGGTTGTAGATGAATTCGGCCTTGGGAGAAATTTTGGTATAAAATGCTTGAATGCTAAATAGGTTATTGCTTTAATGACCGAATGTGTCAAAGGCTAATGCATGGACTAGTTGATCAATATGTGTTAAAAGGGAAACGTAAATAAATACCTATTTGATGAGCTATATATATATATATATATATTCGGTTATATGGTAAAGATATGTATATGAAAATATGATAAGCCTTATGAGTTTTGTGTTTAGGTATGTGAACTAAGTATATAATGAATATTCGGCTATGAAGGTTATAGGTTAAGTCATAGGAATTTTGGTAATGTACATATTTGGTCATTAGGGTTATATGTACTTAGGCTATGTGAGTTATGAGTTAAGGCAATTTACTTATTTGATATATGTATTCGGTCATAAAGGTGTACATGAGAAAATGTTAAATTGCTTAATGTGATTAAAAAAAATGTGTATGACCATTTTTTATATGAGCTAAAAGTAGCTAAATGGCCTATTAAATTTCTTGTCATATTCGGCCATAAGCTAGCATGATGGGACTTTAATAAGTTAAATTTTGTTCGAATTAGCTCAAGAGCATAGAGAACCAAGGTTGGACAGGGGAAAAGAGAAAGTAGTTGAATAGCCGATCCGAGACTGTTCGAAAATATTCGAGGTAAGTTTTAAGTAATTAAATGTAAATAATATTCGATAATGACATGATAGATTATGAGAATTAAGTATTACTAGTCATATATGTATATGGCCGAATGACATTTGTAATGGAAGTAAAATGTGATATGCTTTTATGATCAAATGATAGTGTTAGATGAATATGAGTAAGATATTACGTGTAAACTATCAAATGATAAATATGAGTGATGAAATGAAATAAAAGTGAATAAAATGTAGGATGATATGTTCGAATGATGCTGGTACCTAATTTGGTGTGATTGTGTTATATGAAACTCGTTGATTTGAATATCGTACAGATACTATCCGGGCCTTTGAGCCTAACAGGCAATAATGCCGGTGAAACGATATCGGGCTTCAAGCCTAGCAGGCGAAATGCCGATGAATGAATTCGGGTTTTAAACCTAGCAGGCAATAATGCCGGTGAAATGATATCGGGCTTCGAGCCTAGCAGGCGAAATGCCGATGAATGAATTCGGGTTTTAAACCTAGCAGGCTGAATGCCGATGATTTGATAAAAGTCTAAAACTAAGATACCTCATGTTAGAACGACAAATGAATACATTCAATACGTTAAATTCGCCAGGTACGTATTATGTATTTATATGTGAGTATGATTTGAATTGAATCATAAGTGTATAATGTGATACATATGTGAATAAATGTTATATCTATATTTATGATCATGATACATTCGGTCAATGTGTGAAAGTATGTGAAAATATTCGATTTATTTATGCTATATGAATTCAGATTAAGTGAAATAAGAATGCTAATTGTGCATTATGTGCTTGTGTATATTCGGCCAAATGGTGATCTATCTAGAAAATGATCTCTTGAGAAATTGAATTATCTATGTATAATTGAGTTTATTTGTTGCATTGCTTAAAACTTACTAAGCTTATGAAAGCTTACTCCGTTTGTTACGTTTCTCTATTTTATAGATTGTTGACTCCAGTCACCTGCTCGGAAAGGGATCGCCAGCAACTCGTCACACTATCTATCATTTTGGTATTACTATGTTTTGAAGCTAGTATGGCATGTATAGAATAGACTTAAGTGAATGGTATTTTTGAGATGTTGTTGTATATGGGCCATGCGAATATGACATCTTTTGAATGTTTGTATAAACTTTTTGAATGTATTTAAAAGTTAATGTTCTTATATCTGTGTGATTGTACAAATGTGGTATTTTGTATAGGGGTGTTACAGGGAATATGCCTCAAAATTTCTATAAAATGCAACTTTTGCAACACTTATTGAATTGATGTCACCCTCCAACTGGGTCTCAACTCAGTAAAAAATTTACCAAAAGCTCTTTATTTTAAAAAATAATGATAGATATTATTTTGAGGGAAATTTTATATTTTCTTATAAAATCTAAAAAATATATATTTACATTTGATGAGATTCAAACTCAAAACATTATGATTTTTAATAATTCAATTTTACCATTCTAGCTAAAGCCAAATTTAGTTATTGTATCAAAAACTTTTTAAATTTGTTACGTACATTTTTCACCTACATCATGTGTGTTGTAATCTAGTTATAATCATAAATCAAAATATTAATAATACTATTTTATTATATTTTTATAGAAATATCAAAATATTAATGAATTTTAACATTACTTAAATGTATATTTTTTACTTTATAATATCATATCTATAATAAACATTTTATTTCTTAAAAGAATTTTTTATAATAACATTAAACACTTAAATGTATATTTTATTTCTTTATTATTATTATTATTATGAAATAATTCATACACCTCTCTTGTTTATTATGAAATCCTAAAGAGTAACATTGATTAAAACTTTGTAAATTATTATCTTGTTTATTAATTAGATATTTGAAATAATATCATAATTTCTTTTATTTAAAAAATAAGGTAAATTTCAATAAAAAAAGTAAACTATTAGTAATATTTTTTGTTGGTGACTTAATTATGAAAAGTTACAAAATGGTCACTTAACTATTTAATTTTATCTTTTTTGTCACCATAGACTAATGATGAAAGTTTTTAAAATTGACATAGTAGAAACTTTAACCCTCAGCATTTATAAATTATGTCAATTTAGTCTTGATTATAAAGAAACTAACCTTAAATATTTACACATTGTTTAACTTTTTTTTAAGTTTTACTTTTATGAGAAAAGATAAAAATTATTATTCTGGATTTTTAAGTATTTCTAATTTTTTTTATATTTTCAATCAAATTTAATTGATAATTTTGTTTATTTAGCATTTTAGGTGAAATGATCACAAAGAAAAAATAAAACTGTAAAAAAGACCAAATAACACAATATTTAAATATTGAAAGTTAGATTTTATAGAATCAATTTTTTAGAATCAATACTAAATTAACATAATGTATTAAATGTTAAAGCTTAAAATTATTATTATGTCAATTTTAAAAGTTACCATCGTTGGTCCGTTGGTGATTAGAAAAGATAAACTTAAATATTTGGGTGGTCATTTTATAATTTTTTATGATAAAAAAATTTATTATAATATTAAGTTTTTTGTTACGTCGGTTATGAAGTGAGGAACTTTTTCTATTTCCAAACGTCACCCCATTAAATTTAATAAATTTTTATTTTAATAATGTTCATAATTGGATGGAAATTCAAATTACCTATTAACTAAGTAGAAGTGAAGGATGGAAATTAGATAAGAATTTTAAAACTAAAAATAACATGTTCCACGATATTTTTATAAGGAAAAGGCTGTTTGTTTTCCAGGACTTTAATTTTTTTTTTCTTAGGAAAAAGAGTTTTCGCAAAGAAAATGAGTGCCACAGTCATTGCCTAAAACATTTTCTTTACTTTCTGTTTAATTTTCATTCGTTTTCCCATGAAACTTGAGTTTACTCCTCAAACGTCTATGCTTCTTTTGCATGGAAAATGGTCCATCCATTTTTATCAAATTAAAGCTTTTTAATTGAATTTCGTAAGTTGTCAATATTTTTATAAAAAGATAAATATAATTTTAAAAAATATATACATGTGATACGATTAAACTTAAAACCTTACGAAAAAAAGGAACATTAGTTAACAAATATTAGAGTTATTGCATGCTACACATTCTCTAAAAGAAACTTTCGATCATTGTTTTCAAAATTGAATCAAATCAATGATTGGATTGGTAACTGATCAAGGTACAAACTTGTTCCTTGGTAGAAACACAAGTCAAAGACACAAAAGATGAACATCCAAGCATAGAAATCAAGAGAAAAACATATTTTTTTTTTATTTCTTTATTTTCTCTTATACATATCTCTTAGGTGTTTATTGTCAAATCTTTTTATTATTTTCATTTCAATTCTTTGAAAGAGCTAAACACTTGTAAACTCACACTTTTGAGAGGCTTTTATTGTTTACATTTTACTTGCATTTACAAAAAGTTACTTAAAGTTTTTGAGGTATAAAACGTTGAGTAATTTGTAAAGGGTTCTAGTTGAGCTACAAAAACTAGGAAGGGCTTTAGTTTAGCCATAAAAGGTAGGGGAAGGGTTCTATCTAAACCTTAAGAAAAAAAAATATTGTTGTAAAGGTAATAATTTTTCTTTGAAAGGTAACAATTCAAGTATAGTGAGTTGAGAAATCCTTGGTTGAGATATATTAAGGTAGTGAAGGTAAGCAATTGAGATTTACCTTTGCTCGTGTAACATCCCTAACCCATCTCCGTCGTTGGATTAAGGTTACAAAGTATTATCGTAAACATCGAATCACTTAACATCACCTAAAAATCAATTAACCAATTTAAAATATTAACATTCTGTTCCAACATTTATTCAAAGCATAAATACATTTACAGACCTTAAAGTGAGCCTATGGGGCTTTAAAAATAGTTCGTGAACAATCAGGGATCGTTTTGAAACAAAATAGAATATTTTGGAAAAACTGAAAAATTTTAAAAACAGGGGTTACACGGCCGTGTGGCCAACCGTGTATAATACGAAGTATGTGACACACAGCAGTGTCCCAGCCAGTGTGCCCGCTCGTGTGGGTATTTAAAAGAGGGTCACGGTCGTGTCACAGGCCGTGTGCCAGACCGTGTGTGCATTCGAAGTTTGGTCACACGACCGTGTAACTCTTTAAGACCGTGCGGTTCGTCCTGCACTTAAAATCTAAATGACAAATGGCCATGTGACAGCCCGTGTGCTCTCTAAATAACCTCTAATGCAAGCCATTTCAACACCATTTATTGCAAACCAAACCAAACCATTTCAAAACACTTTCAAACATTAAAAACATAATCAAACATACCTAAAGCATGCCAAAATCAATCAACCTATATGTCTAACTAATATGCCATCACTTGGCACCAAAATTCATATACCAAATCAATTCAATCTCAATGCTAAAAGACTAATCTTAAACATACATCATGTATACTATTTGACCATTTCATTCACATCCCACTTCTACCATAAGTCACCTACTTTAAAAGGGCATGAATAAATAACTAAAGACACATATTTACATAGACATTTACAAGCCAAAATCAAGGACATGTATATATACAAATAAGCTAGGCATAAGTTCAATTATACCATATTGACAAAATAATACAAAAGCTCCTATTACATGTCATTTATAAGCATTAACAAAGTAACCAAAAACTATTAAAATGATAGAATTGTATAGTTTACCTTTATATTTATATATATATATATATGAAAGGTTGCTTTTTTATTTGAAAAAGGGCCTACTTGTTGAAAAGGGAAAGATCTTTCAAAGCCACAAAGGGGCTTAAGGTTGAGAATTTGCCTTTATCCTGACATGACATACCCATCTTTCCTAAACCGATAAAAAAAATGTTGACTCCACGAGACCAACAACACATTTTTTTTCTCTTTTAACAAACAAAAAAATTAGAAATAAAAAACATTAAAACACCACAAAAGCTCAAACTTGTCAGATATTTTTCTCTTTTTCTTTAAAAAAATAAAATTTTCGTTCTAGTTTTTATCCTTTGTTAGAAGATAATTTAGAGAAAAAAAATCCTGAGTAAGGGAATTGAAAATGACGGAACCAAACGACTTGTCAATTAAATTATTTGGAAAAACGATTCCTTGGCCTGAGAAATCTCCAAAAGCAGTCGTAGCAGCAACAATATCTAACATTTATGCTAAGTGTGATGATGATTGTAACCATAATAATAATTATAAAAAGGTAAAATGGATTTTTTTCTTTGATTCTTTTGTTTTTTGAGAATTTTGAAGGATGATCATTGTTTAGAACATGGAAATCAACAATGGGTTGGTTTTTTATTCTTAGTTTTCGCTATAACAATGATTATGGAGGAATTGGTTAAAGTTTCGTTTTTGGTTTGAGAAATTTGAAGTTTTTGAAAGTTAAATGATTGATTTGTAGAATTCCAATTGTTAAGAAGATGGAAATGAACAATGGGTTGGTCTTATATATTCTTTTTGGTTGAATTAATCATTATATGCCTATCTATTATGAAGCTTTCTGGGTATCTTTTCTTTGAATTTCAAGAGAATTATCTGCTATGATTGAATTCTCTGCAATGAAATTATGAAAATAATTCATTCTTGAAAGAAATTATAGATATAAATTTTGATAAAATTAGTGGTTTCTTTGTAACCAATTATGATCCTAATATTTTGTTGCAACATATATTCTTTTAGGACCCTCACCCTGGCATTAATAAGCTTAATTGAAAAGCTTTGAATCTTGCCCAACATTATACTAAATCATCAGTTCTTAAGCAACATTTAGTAATTTCTATTGTAGTTGTCAAAATGCTGTGCTTGCTATTGGTGTTAAAACTGGTTCTTCATTTATCAAACAAGATAAATGATTTGTAATTTGCAGTTGTCTATGCTTAAGAGTTTACTATTTAGTATTTTGGTGCTTATGTTTTATTTCCCCTACAAATTATTCAGGACATCGTGGCAGATAAAACGATAGATGCCGAGCATGAACTCGTAGATCGAAAGGAGGACCGATCTAAACAGGACGGCACAGCTCCTCTGGTTGCTTCTGAAGAGTTTATGAATTTGGAGGTGACCTATGGGCCAAGTGAAAAGCGTGATGCACTTTCTATCGAGAATGAAAGCACTGGTTTAAAAACTTGTAAAACCGATGAAGATCGTAATGAGACAAGTAATCCAGAAGAAAAAACCTTGAAGAAATTGAACAAAGTTCTTCCATGCCCTCGATGCAACAGCATGGATACCAAGTTTTGTTACTACAACAATTACAATGTGAGTCAACCGCGACACTTTTGTAAGAACTGCCAAAGATACTGGACTGCTGGAGGGACGATGAGGAATGTACCGGTGGGCGCTGGACGTCGAAGGAGCAAGAACTCATCCTCTCACTATCGTCACGTGATAGTCTCTGAGCCCCTGCGGAATGCATGTGATGGTACTGTTCTTACCCTTGGCTCAAACACACTCCTTTGTGAATCAAATCAAGTGCTCATAATGGTGGATTCGTAATAGAGTCCACCATTTGATAATGAAACCAATTGATAAGATTTACCTTTGGCTCAAACACCCCTTTCTGAATCAATGAAATGCTCGTTATGGTGGATTTGTAATGGAGTCCACATATTCAATGAACAGTAATATCCTTGCCTTTTGCTCAAACACACCCCTTTATGAATCAATGAAATCCTTGTAATGGTGGATTCATATTGGAGTCCACATTGGCAATGAACCGAATGGTACTATTCTTACCTTTGGTCCAATCACACCCCTGTATGAATCAATGGAATCTGTTTTAAACCAATGCAGATGAAACAATGTGCAATACCACACAAAACAGGTTTCATAAGCCGGAGGAGTTAAATATTCATGTTTGTTATAGAGGTGGAAAAAATGGGGTCGAGCATTTGAATGGATCACCGATTGCAACTTCAAATGATGAGGTCTGCAAAGCTGGGTCACAAGATCAAATGATGCAGAATTGTCGAAGTTTTCCACCTCATATGCCATGCTTTCCCGGGTTCTTTTTGCCTTACTCATGGAATTCAGCTCGGTGGAGCTCACCTCTACCTCCACCAACTTTCTGCCCTCCAAGCTTTTCGATGCCTTTCTATCCCACAGCTCCATACTGGGGTTGTGCTCTACCAACCTCATGGAATGTACCTTGGCTTCCTCAACCTTCCTCTGAAATGCAAACTGTCCCAAGTTCTGGTTCGAATTCTCCATCATTGGGTAAGCATTCAAGAGACGAGGACATGGGGAAACCATGCAGCATCAGAGAAGATGAACAGGTGAATGAAAACAATGCTGAGAGGTGCCTTTGGATTTCGAAAACATTGAGGATCGACGATCCAGGGGAAGCATCAAGGAGTTCTATATGGGTCAGATCGGGTTCAAAGAATGATAACTCAGATTCAATAGGCCAAGAAAGACTGTTTAATGGATTTCAGTCAAAGGGTGATGAAAGGAACCAGGTTCTTGAAACATCTCCTATCTTGCAAGCAAATCCAGCAGCATTGTCTAGGTCAATAAACTTCCAAGAGAGCTCATAATCTTTTTGAAGCAAGCTAACAGAAGAGAACAAACCAAGTCTTACTGTTTTTGAAGGCATAGTGTTTAGCTGAAGCAGAAACCATGCACACACACACACACACACACATATGTATCAAAGTATATATTTGTTTTCGTTTAGATGGTTTGCAAGTTTTGTAAAATACATATGAAATGGTGAGAGGTAGGATAAGGTAAATGTTTGTACCATAATCTAATTTTTTATTTCAAATGAAATAGTGATCTAAATTTCAACATCCACAATATCTTTCATAGCTTAATTGATTAAGATAAGTCTTTATAGTCCTTAGGACCATAAGCTGCAAATAGCTCTGCAAGAAACCAATTTTTCCTTCTAGAATTGCATCCCATGTCTTTGCATAGTTGATCATTACAGTATATTTGGAGCAATGTACTCACACAAGACCTTCTATAGCTCTCTTTCTCATCCCTCCTCTTGTATTTTTCCCACTCCATAACATCCTCTTCCATCTTACTTATTGTTGGTAACCTGAAGTTTCCTGCAAGAAAATGCGCTAACCATTTGCTTCTCATTTCAGTGGAATACAGGATTGCTGGACTATCTGCATATCCAAGTATCGCTAGCTGCGGGATTTGAGGATGAATGCATTCCCTGCAATAATAAAGATAAATGGGCATGCATGTCCTATATGATGTCCCAGCCTAAAAAGAAGCCAAAAGATACCTGTAGAATGGGGCTGATGACTCAGCAATACATTTTTGGAACAAAGTTGAGCTGAACATGTTCTTCAACTTTTCTTCACTTTTGTATCCAGTGGCAAGAATTACAATATCAGACAACAGAGGTTTAGATTCGCCTTGTACGATTAAACCATTTCTGCAGAAGCTAAAGCTTTGTGATTTCTTCAAGGAAAGACTGCCATCTTTGATTCTGTCATAGAAATTAGCTGGCAGAACTGTGAACATACATGAAGAAATTTGTTTGAGGAATCTATGTGTTGGAACCATGTTGTATTTCTTCAATGGATACATGTACTTGAGATAGCACTCGATCGACATTGAAAATATCCAGAGCTGGAACACAGTAAGAGCATCAACTGCATGATTGCATGAATATTTTTTCGAAAACACAGGAAAACTTACTTACCAGAGGTGAAAGCAGCATGGCTAGGAGCCAGATGAAGAAACCTTCACCAGGCTTGTGGACCATTAACTCTGTGAAGCGGTTCAAGCCTTGAAACACAAGTGGGAGTAAATATTCGGGGACAATCCAGTGAGCCGTCTTGAATAGCAGTGTACATGGGTGAGTTGCTCCTTTTTGATAACCATAAAATTATGTCGAGTGTCAAAAGAGAGTAGATTATATACAAAAAAGAGGATTATTCCTAGAGTATGAGCCAAGGTTTGTACCGTTTTTGTTAGCAACTTCTGCTGCTATATCCACTGCTGATTTCTGAAATCCAATGATTGTGACTCGCTTTTCTTTGATTAAGTCAGCGGCAACATCATCATCCATTGCAGCATAATCCATGGAATGTAACACCTTGCCATTGAATACTTCAGGTCCTTTGTTCAATGGAAAATCAGGAATGTTTGGCAAGTCATTATATCTTCCTGTGCAAAGAATCACAAAATCCACTTGGTACACCTGCTTGTCATCATCAGTTGTCAATTCTTGTATGCATAGACAAAGTCTAGAATTTTGTACTGGTGAGTGGACTACCTGATCTGTTGGAGCAGAAGCAGATGGATTCCAACCATTTCGTACGGTGAGCCACCATTTCCCCCAGGGAGAAAACGGCTCACCAGAGCCACCCCACAAGTCCCAAGAATGCAAATCTGCAGTAGAGGATGTGACATAATCAATGCATGTTATCTTGGAGTTGAACTTGATCCTAGGAAGGATGTTGAAGTGAAGAGCATAGGCATGGAGGTATTCCAACACTTGGGTGTGATCAGGGTAAGTCTCTTTCACTTCACGAGGCCATGGAAAATCAGAAAACTGATAGAAATCTTTGGGTGTTTGTAGCTTAGTAGACTCTATTGTTTGTGACCAAACCCCACCAATGCCACTCCTTGCTTCAAACACAATGGGATTGAAACCTTTCTCTAGTGTATACTTACATGCCATTAAGCCACTAATTCCAGCACCTATGATGGCTATCCTCTTCTTATCACTCTCCATTTTGGACTAGTAATATTGGTCTGGTGTGGTGGCATAGGTGACAAATGCAACAGTTTTTAAAGTGCTTTTTTGACTCCCTTTAGGACAGTGAGGACAAAACTAAACCGAGTGATCACCGACCTGAAAATAGGGAGAAATGGCATTCAATTTAGAGCTGTTATATCGTCGTTGTCATCAGCTAAACCATGATGGTATTAGCCATTCAGATGGTTGCGATTGAAGTGGACCAGCTGGTGATATAATGCGAGCCTACTTTTAACAGTACTTTCATTTTCATGATCAACATCTGTCAAAAACTGCAACAAGTCTCGTTATCGATGCACCCCTCATCATACGAAAGACGAATCGGAGGTTTCTTGCATGCAGGTTGAGATAAATCACCTGTTTTAATTCCCAATCCCAAGAGAAAAAGAAAGAACATGCAACAGGCTGTACTTCTTGCATGCCTGTTTTGGTTCAACAGTTGATGAACTTTTATAAGCAAATCTTAATGTTGTGTATAAATTGAATACTGCAATCTGTTTTTTTTTCTTTGGCGGTTTTATATCGTAACCAGCTTTGCAATAATTGACCCAATGGCAAGAACATTATGTTGCAAGTATGAGAGTCACGATTCAATCCCAAACAACTCCATTCTCCTCTCCCATTTATAAAAAAGAAAGAAAAAAAAAAAGTTCATCACCTTCGGTCTTAATTACATGGCATTTAATAGGTGAATGCTTATTACCCTTAGGTTTGTTTGATAAACCATTAAAAATGTTAGATTATGATAAGTAATTACATAACTACTTATCACTTAGGGTGTGTTTGATAAACTAAAGAAATAAGCGTTGAAAAATTAAGTATTGAACTTTATAAACATTGAATTTATACAATAAAACTGTTTGATGTATTTATAGAAATTAAGCACCAAATATAATTATTTTATTTGATAATAGTAAATCTTATCATTATATTAGATAAAAATTAAAAGATAAAATTTGAATATTTTATTTTTTAATAAGATGGGGAATTAATTTATTTTAAAAGTAAAGATTTTGAAAAACAAATTAACTTACTCCCAACAACATTAAAAAAACAATGGTTAAACTCCTTTGAAATTTGTGATTGTCATTCCCCTCCCTCATTTGTAATTTGTACCCAAAAAAATTAACCTACTAAATATTATAATACAAAGCTTTTGAAGTATCTCACTTTAGTATTCTAAAAGCATCTAATAGTTTTATGGCTAAATTTGCTGAAAATGCAAATATATTATAGATATTTATGAAAATAGGTCGATTTTGAAGAGAAAAAAATAAAAACGCGTTCTATGTGTCGTGCTTTTAGCCACCTCAACTAAAAATATGTTCTACAAGATGCTTTTTTTTACTCTCTTTTTTATCATATTAGTTATTTTGGTCAAATGGTTAAATGTTAGTGGTTTTATTTTAAGTCTAGGTTTGATTCCTCTCCTACTAATTTTTTTTTATTTCATTTTTTTTTTGTTTTTTTTTTTTACTTTTAATTAATTTTTTTAATGCATTAACTTTTTTGGTTAAATGGTTAAATAATAGTGGTTCATTCTGGAGTCATAGGTTCAATTCATCTTCTAAACACATTTATATTTTTTATTTCATGTTATTTCAAGCTTTTTTTTAATTAATGTTTTTAATTGGTAAATATATTGTTTTGAAGTTTTTTTTAAAATTTTTAATTAATCTTTTTAATTAATAACTCTTTTATTTATAAAATCAAATAATTATTGCAAATATCATTATTTTGTTGTGAATTACAATAACAAGACTGTAACACCCCCTACCCGTATCCATTGCCGGAATAGGGTACGAGGCATTATCGGAGTTTACTGAACATTTTCAGATAATTCTAGGTTATTTATTATTCATATTTTGAAAATAATCATAACGTCTCTCTATTGGGCCCTCGAAGCCCAAAACATACATTAGAAACCAACCGGAATAAAATTGGGATCATAGAAAAAATTTTCGCAAAATCTTAAATTATATTTTCATCTAAGTATTTACCATTTCAATGCTCCTTATAATTAAACATGTTACCATTTAGTCAATAGCTTGGCACTTGTCTAAGCGTCAAACAACAACATTGTTAGTATTCTTGCACATATTTCATATAAATTCAACATTGATATACCTATTTTCTCAACATATCACACTTCAGTTTAATAATAGTCTCAACTTACATAATTTCCTTGTAATTAACATATCAAAGATAATTATATATGTACATGTCACAAAATATATTATTCTCTTACTGTTTCTTCATAAGCATATATTATTCATTTCGTTATATCAATATTTCATGCACCATCATTTCCTTATATCTTATGTATGCACCATCATTTCCTTATATCTTATGTATATTTATTTCGGTAATAGTTCGTATTAAACTTAACATAAATTAAATTCCATGTACCTATACTTATTTCATTTATCTACCTTCTTAATTATTTCATACAACTATTTTGTACATATATTTCCATATGACCAATTCCTGTAAACATTTCACACAACCATTTTGTATAACCAATTCATATAACCATTTGTCATCTGGTACATATTACCTGAATATTAGTTGTTCAACAGATATCTTGGCGTCTCTCTTCCACAATCTTATTTATCTTCGACATGATGCCATAGTATCTTTCAACTATGGTCTTACTCGTTTTCTGTCATGTTGTCATGGTATCTTTTAACCATGGTCTTATTCATTTCATGTCACGTTGCCATGGTATCTTTCAACTATGGTCTTACACATTTCATATCAGGTTGCCATGGTATCTTTCAACCATGGTCTTACACATTTCATTTCAGAGAGCACACTCCCACGAACCTCATCCTTACAGTGGGATTACCAATCCAGGCTAAATCCTCTGCAACGATAATTACTCTAATGAGTTTGGATCTGAATTACCAGTCCAGGCTAAATTCAGACCCTAATTTGGATTACCTGTTCGGGCTAAATCCATTTTACACATATTCTTCGGGAGGGCTATATCAGGATAGGATCACCCGTCCGGGCTAGATCCTTTTTACCGTCTCGAGCTATTTAACAGAGAGCTCATAAAGAGCCACATCGGGAAGCTAATCCGGGCTATAACGGAAAGCTCAATAGAGCCAAAATCAGGTAGTTCACAAAGAACTATATCGTGAAGCTCATGAAGAGCCTATCAGGAAGCTCAAGAAGAGCTATATTTCGGGACGCTCTTAAGAGCTACAGTGTGTCCACAACACATGCGGATCACAACCTATCGGGACGCTCCGAAGAGCTATAACAGGAAGCTCGCAAGAACCATATAACGAGGAGCTCGAGAGGGATAATATCGGGACGCTCTTTCGAACTATGGTGTGTCTGCAACATATGCAAAACTACAACCAATTTGGGAAACTTACATCCATCGATTTTCCTTTGTTCAACGGGATGTATCATTTTATCGGGCATTATCAAATATATCCATATCAATTTTATATGCATGACAAAAATACAATTCACAAGTATGATATTTAATTCAAGCTTATAATTATGCATAATTCTGTTACATGAACTTACTTGACTAAATTACAAAAATACCAAGATTCAGGGGCATTTTAATAAAAAAAATTCATTTTTCTCTATTTTCACCCGATCTTAAATTGAAAATTTCATTCAATTTATTAATTTAGATAATAAAACAATTCATTCCCTTCAATATGGTCATTTTTGTCATTTTTACAAAATTGCCCCCTGAAGTTTTACTTTTATTCAATTTAGTACTTAAGCCTAGAACATACAAATTAGCCATGCTAGCTGAATATTCATATATATTTTCCTCACCCTCCTCTCCATTCCACATCCTTAAAGTATATAATATACTTGTAAGTAACATCATCTATAATTTTTATTATTTACTTTTATGAATATTCAAGTTGTCCATTTGTGTCATAGTTACTATATTATTTATATCTAGAGCTATAAAACTCCAAATTAAGATCCACTAATTTTATCTGAAACTAGACTCATATACCTTTTTACCATAAAATTTTTATAATTTTTGGTTTAGCCAATAAGTACAGTTTATTCTTTAAAGTTATCCCTGTTCTGCTGTCTGACAGTTCTAACCCTTCTTCACTAAAAAATAATTATCTCCTCGTACAGAATTCGAATGATATTTATGTTTATTTATCTTGAAAATAGACTCATTCAGGATTCTAAACATATAAATTTAAGCCCATAATTATTTTTATCCAATTTTTGATGATTTTCCAAAGTCAGAACAGGGGAACCCGAATTCATTCTGACCTTGTCTCACAAAATTCATTATATCTCATGATTTACAGATCTATTGTTTACACCGTTTCTTCTATGAGAAACTAGATTCAATAATCTTTAATTTCATACTTTTTTTATTTTCTAATTAGATTTATAAAATTTATGGTGATTTTTCAAAGTTAGTCTACTGCTGCTGTCCAATATTTTTTTAGTGCAAGCTGTTTATTACCATTTTTCCCCCGAACTTTAATAAATAACAATTTCATCCGTACTCAATTAACCTCTCAATTGAGCTGATTTTTCTTAACTAACACTTTATTATATCACTTTAAACTACTTTACAACTTTTGGAAATCATAATTTCGTCACTAGACTTTAATTCCAAATATTTTCACAATTAGGTCCTAAAATCAATTTACATCAATTTTACTTAATAAAATTATCATATATCAAAATTAAAGCTTCAATTATATGTTTATTCATCATATGCTTCCAGAACTCATCCATAATAACTTTAAAAATTAGCCCTTCAACATAAAACTTATGAATTACTTTACAATTCAATCCTTATTTCATTTCTAACTTGAATTTCTATCAATTAAACCCATATTTCATCATTTTACTCAACATGAACATTATCTAGAAATCTAATAACTTTTAAAATATCAACTTAATTTCATCAAAATCTTGTTCCAAAGCTTCTAAAACATCAAAATTAAGTAAAAAGGGCTAAATTGACTTACCTATTAAACTTCCAAACTTCACACCTTTAATTTTCCCTTTTCTTCTTTCTTTTCTCTTTTTCTTTCTTTCCTTTCCCTGCTCTCTGTTTCGTTTGCTTTGTTTCTTCCTTTCTATTCTCCTTTTTTTTTTCTTTTTCTTCTTTATATATATATATATATATATATATATATATATATATGTATTTATACTTAAATAGTAAGTATTATTTATTTATTTATGTGTATATTATTAATACATTTGTATGCATTTATAACCATACATTTATCATTATTTAATATATTTATCATATAAAATCTTATAATATAATTATAATAAATTAATTTAATATCATTTATTACTAATAAATATATATATTTTATAATTTAAAATCTAAGTAAAAATCTTAGATTTTTACTTTATATGCCACCTCTCTTATGCTAAATGGCATAATTGTCATTTTGGTCCTTTTTATTTTCTTTTAGTCTATAATTAAACTTTCACACTTTATTCAATTTAATCCTTTTATCCAATTATCCTTAATTAAGCTAAATTCACTCATGTAAACTCTAATTAACCACTCAATTAAATTTTTAAATATTTTTTATAATTATTTACGGATCCATTTTTCAGTAACGGAGATTCAAAAATACATTTTTTCCGATAACCGTAAAATTTGGGTTATTACATTAACAAAGCCCGAACAACCAACGCGACTAGTAAATTTTTATAATTTTTATATGTGTAATGTTTATTTTTCAATCTATATCATGAGTGTAGTAAATTTTAGTATTATATATTTTTGTATGTGTATTTGAAATATTTTCACATATAAAATATTTAGAATATCATACTCAAAATATAGATGAAAAAAATTGAAATAATTATTTTATTTTATAATATTAGAAATCACTGTACCCACATTATAGGTGGAAAAGATAAATATTTGACATTAAATATTAAATATAAAGAAAAATATATCAAAAAAATTAGTCGATGTTTATATTATATATAAAGGAGTTATTAATTTCAAATATTGTTAACATAATGATATATATAATATATTTTTATTATATAATTACATATTTATTATTTGATTTTATAAATAAAAGAGTTATTAATTAAAAAAAACTTGAAACAACATGAAATAAAAAATACAAATGTGAGTAGGAGAGGAATTGAACCTAAAACTCAAATATAAAACCACTAATATTTAACCATTTAACCAAATGAGCTGATATATCAAAAAGGTAATAAAGGAATGTAGGACGCGTTTTCACTCTCTCTCCAAGATCGACATATTTCCCTAAATATCCCAAAAAGTGACCCATTTTCTTTTCTTTTTTTTTTGGCATTTTCTTCTTCTTTTTTTGGTAGGAAAAAAAACAACAACATTAGGCGACTACATTAATAAGCACATAGCAAACTCATGTAGAATTAATTCTATCCACCAACAACAAGTTGCGCACTGAAATTGGGGATTCTTCAAAGGAAATCAATCCTATGCCACCATTAAATGCACATTTTGTCGTTTAAATGTGAATTTAATCCGCAAGACCTCGGAATATGAAAAACATGGACTTTCCAGTTCTGAGTTAGTAACATATGGATAAGTCGTAGTTCCATCATTCTACTACTAGCAGCACCACTGGCTAGAATAGTTTCCACTAGTAAGGCATTGTCACACTCCATGTCAATTTGTCTAAAAGTCCTCTCCCAAGCTATGTGCAACCCTTCTAACACCGCTCTTGCCTCAACTCTAAATATTGAATCCTTACCAACCATTATCGAATAGCCATATAACCAGTTTACATCAGAGTCCTTAAACACTCTTCCACTGAAACCTTGGTCAAAATAGTCCATACCGGCACATGTTAATAGTTAGATAATGAGATTTCGGTTTGATAATATCTAATTGTACCAAAAATACTTTATATCATACAATAAATAACAAACAATTTTCAAAATTTCAAGATCCAAACTAATGTATTGTACTTATAAATTTGGGGATAAAAATTTTCAAAAAAAAATTATAAATATAAAGGAGAGAGTCCCACAATTATCGTTTTATTTGTGGAATATCAAGAACATTATACTCAACATGAAAATGACACTAACGATCTTATGACTATTCTCATTATCCAATGGTTTGTGTGATATCATGTGTTCATTATGATTTTAAGGGTTTAAATTACTTTTTTTATAATTTATAATTTTTATAATATATTATTTTTTTATATTATTTATGATTTTTTATAATTTTATAAGTTTATATTAATTTTAATAATTTTTTATATTTTTAATTTTTTTGTTATGATTTTTATAGGTTTTTAAGAATTTTTATACATTTTTATAAAATTTTAAATATTTTAAACATGTTTCATTAATTTTATAATTTTTATATTTTTTAATATTTACAATTTTATTGCTTTTAATTATTTTCATAAGTTTATATCAATTTTATTTTTTTATATTTTATAAATTTTTTTATATTCTAATCATTTTTATGGAAAAATATTAGATTAAGCCAGAATCTACCACATGTCATCATTTGATTAGTCCGTCAATTTATTTTAATGGTCAATGTGGTTAATGATGGAAATTATTAATAGAAGGGTTTAATTTATTATTTTAATCAACGATAGAGACTCAATTGGGTGTGAATTTAATAGAGGGGCTTAATTGATTTTTTCGCATTTTCTTAAGGACTTTTTTGACATTTGAGCCAATAAAATAAATTATCAAAACTAGTAAAATTATTCAATATCGATATCATACAAATAATTTTAAGTAATTATTACATATTACATAAGGCAATTAAGTAATTTTAACCGAAATATAAAATTTTTATGATTCCAAAATAAAAATATTAATCATTTTACGGATATTAGTAATCAAGTTGTAAACTTTTTAAAATAAGGATGCCTAAATAGAATTTTGAGAAAATTGTAATTTATTTTTAGAAAAATCAATTTTTAAGGGAACTCATAATGACATATAGACATTGCCATGTGGTATGCTTGTAGCAATGCCATGTAACATATAATAAATACAATCCTGATGGGCTTGCATATCCAATTTCTCCCTAGAATCCAGGTCCTCAAAAGATCCCTCAATCTACTCATTTTGATTGTGGGATTCTTGAATTTGATCCAATTCAGTATTTTGTTCATGCAATCCAAGTTCCACTGATGAAATGCTTTCACTCACAACTTCATTTCTCACATCCCTTGCTTGCCCCATCATGTTGCAACTCTAAGCTCCCATATATCATGTTTTTATCTTTTAAAATTTTATTTATTTTTATTTAATACATTATTATCATTATATATACTAGATTTTGCTATGCACGCGATGTGGGTGAAATAAAATATTTTATGTTAAAAGTTTATTTAATAATGAATATAGGTGGAATGATAACAAACCATCAGATCGATTTAGATCTAAAGTATGTTCTATTCGTCGATTGGTATTAATTTATCGTACTGATCGTTGAATCATCACTTGGAGCTCGCTGATAAAACTTTAAAAAAAGAAAAACTTAACAGCCTAATTAAAATTAATCTTTAATATTAGAAATTGAGCCTAATTCATATTTTAAACAAATTTAATTTTTGTTTAGACACTTTTTTTCAATCTAATATTTTTATTAACCAATTCAAATTTCCAACAAAGTTTCAAACTTAAAACAAATATAGAAATACAGGAAATAATGAATCTTCCATTTACTAAGAGCCTTAAAAAGGCATGAAAGGGAATTGACCGAGAGATCCACCAATTTCCCTTTACTTTTACGTCCAACATTTATGAATGGAAAATTCACACATGATTTATCAGAATGAAACTCAAATTTGAGACCTCAACCTTTCTATTAACAAAAATATATTATTATATTCGGGAAGGTATTAGATTATATCACATTCATGAAAAACAAAATTATGTAACAAATATATTTATAAAAAAATTAATATAAATAATAACTAATACTTTTGTTAAAGGAAAATATTCGGTACCTACAAGACCTGTCTATGGGTCGGGCCACCCGATTCAGCCTGAAAGTCTGCCCAAAATATGGCAGGGTTTGGACAAAAATATAAGCTCAAAAAATAAGGAATTCAACACTACTACCCACAGGTCATGAGCACGACTGTGACCGCGGCAGCGAATCTGGTCACAAGAAAAGGTGAAATTAGATAACCAGTCCTTGTAGATTTGACCCTACTGCTCTATATTTCAATTTACTATTATATTTGTCGTAGAAATTTATATTTTGTGGTTTTGACGTCCATCATGTATCCTTATCAATATTGTTAAAAATATCACTATTCCACTTACATTTAAACACTTCGGTCATTGTCTATCTTTATTTATTTCCATTTTTTTTTTGCTAATTCAAAAAATTATATAAAATTTCCTTTTTTCTAACAAGGTAATTTCCAACTTTATTTCCAAATTGAAAAAAAAATTTGGTTGATGCTTGTATTGAATTGCATCAATTATGGTATTATGCTTAGATGCTTATATTAAATATTTATACTGTATCATTATGTTTTTTTTTTCTACTTAGATTCTTTGTGGTAACTCATTTGCATTGATTATGGTATTATGCTTAGATGCTTGTATTGAACATTTTAACTGCATCAATTATGTGCTTTTTTTTTTTTTTACTTAGATGCCTTTGTGGTAACTCTTTTGCCTATTTTTAATAAGTTTTCATTTAATTTTTTAATATTTGTTAATGCAATTTGATAATTTTTTATAATTATTTGTTTTATTTTTTTAGTTTATTTGATATATTGTTTTTTTAAATTTATTTCATGTAATAAAATATTTTTTTTAAAAAAGAGTCGGGTCGATCCGGGCCGAGTCTAGGTTTAGCGTATATAATATGTGCTGTGCTTAGATAAAAATATCAGCCTATTTTTCAGGCTAGACCAAGCTCAAACCTACCAATCGGGCCAGGCTTAAACTTGAACCGGCCTGACCTATAGACACCTCTAATACCAACTAGTAGAGTTTTTAAATTCTACAAATATGGTTAGAGGGATGACATGTGTCTTATAGAGTGTACTAAAATATTAAAAAGTAAACATATAAAAAAATAGGACACGTGACAATTTTTTAACTATACTTGTGGGGTTAAAAAATATTTATGATTATACTAAATACGAACCCTTTATTAAATGATAAAATGATTTTTTTTATAAAATAAAAATATTTTTATTATTATTCAATTAATTTAATGTTGGATTAACATAGATAATAAATAAGAAGAGCCGGCTATAAATATTATTATTATTTTCCGAGAAACTTCATTCAACAAAAGGAAGTGACAGTGAAGGAAGACAAGAGGCAGATTTTCCAAGCAAACAAACGAGACACTTCGACTTGCAAGTGAACAAATGCCACGGAGGTAGGCCAAGTTAGACCCAGTTTTCTTTTCTACCTGCTCTCTCATTATTTTATACAAAAATGTTTTATTTATTTCGTGGAAAAGTATAACACTTTAGATTTATTTATTATTTATATAAATTATTTGGAATATAATACGATAAATATATTATGCTCCCCATATTTTGGAATTCAAACAACCATCCTTTTATATATGCTCTCGTATTTTTTTTATATAATACTCATTTTTTTACTTGTGGGATGTACGAATTAATTATATATATTAATTAAAATATTTTTATTAAATTAAAGCCTTTCGCTTATAATTTTATAAAAAAATATTTAATAATATAAATGTTGTATTCGTTAGTTAAGATATATGATATAAAAATGATTTAAATAATT
This sequence comes from Gossypium anomalum, assembly GCA_025698475.1. Taxonomy (NCBI): domain Eukaryota; kingdom Viridiplantae; phylum Streptophyta; class Magnoliopsida; order Malvales; family Malvaceae; genus Gossypium; species Gossypium anomalum. The sequence goes on from CM046964.1 coordinate 68,930,545, forward strand.
AAATATAAATTAGTATGTTCATAAAAAAAATCAAAAGTAATATTGTAACATAAGAGTTTATAATTTAAACAAACAAATGTTTAATTAAAGTATATAATAAAATGAATTAAAAGTGAATAGATATTAAATAATTAAATTCATTGATTTAATTAAAGTAAATACAAAAAAATTTTAAAAGTGAAAGTATATTAGATATGTTTTTTTTTTTTTCTCTTTGACTCGACCCGAATTTCAATTAAATAATTTTTAAGATATTTTCATTTAAATTTAATTATAAAAAAATAATAATAACATAATATAAAATGATCATCCGATTAGTTAAAATATGGTAATTATATATTTGCTTCTTTAAAAAGTTTATCTTAGTTGTCGCTTAATTATAATTTTTTTTAGTTATTCAATTATGAAAAGTTATGAAATGATTATTCGATTATTATTTTTTTTTGTTACTCTGCTATGAAAAATTACAAAATGATCACTCAACTATTCAATTTTATTCTTTTGTCACTCAGCTATATACTATTTTTAGATGTTTTCATTTTTGTATTAGCCACTTAGCTAGTGGTTAAAAAGACAAAAATCAATAACCATTTGATAACTTTCGATAGTTAGATGGTGTAAAAAATCATAATTAAGTCAAAAAAAAATAAAATGGCGAATAAAACTAGTAAAACTATTGTTTTTTTATTTTGATTCATTTCATACTTGTTTTTTTAAATTAAATTATTTTTAATTTATATTTTAGAAAATGTCAAGACTATTGTAGCATCCGATGACGTTTTCCAATTAGGTTTTTCAACCTTGGAAATTTCCCGGGAAAGGCCCCATTTACTTTTTCATAATTTCTTTTCCTGTTCTTCTTCCTCGTGGTCTTGCCTGCAACATACAGGCAACTTCCTCTTTAAACACCCTTTGAAAACTGACCAGGTTTGGTTGCTAAGCCTTTAAATACCTCATCACCATATCCTCAATTTTCCATCAATACATGAAAATTATTTGTTTTTCAATATCATCCTCTCTCAACCTGGCTAGCAATTTTCTTGCTTCTCATCTTCCATGGAAACCTTTCTTGATTTAACCTTATTGTTTCATACTTTAACATGTTATAATAGCATCAAAAGCTTTCCCTCGAGATCCTGGTCTTTCCCAGAGCATGAAAATGACAGCTCCAAGGCATCAGATTGCGAGAGAACTCTTTGTTTTGATCGTTCAAGCAATGGAGTTTCGAGTTTATCACCGAAGAAAGAAGATGGTGTGAGAATTCATAGGAAAGACGTGGAGAAATTGATGGGAAATCTGGGGATTTTTTGCGACCAAGAAAGTCAGCAACTGAATGAATCATTCGGTTTTAATGAAGTTTCAAGGTTGTTTGAAGAGGAGGAACCAAGTTTGGATGAACTGAAACAAGCTTTTGATGTTTTTGATGTGAATAAAGATGGGTTTATTGATGCAAAGGAATTGCAAAGAGTTCTTTGTGTTTTGGGATTGAAACAAGGTTTAAAGCTTGAGAATTGTAACAAAATGATTAAAAATTTTGATGAAGACGATGATGGTAGAATAGATTTTAAAGAATTTGTAAAATTTATGGAGATCGGTTTTTGCTGAATTAATTTTGGAAAATTAATTTATATTTAATATTTTGATCCCAGTTTCTTGTTATGTGGCTTTAGTTTTCTGTTTTTGGTCTGTTGTTTTTGTACTTTTAAGTATGAATCTGTCTTTGGGAGGCCAGAAATTATTAGTCTGAAAGGAAAAATTCAGAAAGAAAATTAATAATCTCCCCTGAGACATCTGCACTGGTCTCGAAGGAGAAAACAATTTGGTTAAATTCTGCTATTAGTCCTTGTACTTTATGAAAGTTATGGATTTAATCTCTATATTTTAGTTTGGTTATTTTTAGTCTCTCTTCTTTTGAAATTTTAAAATGCCAGTCCTCACCAAACAGTAACCTTTAAATTCATTAAGTTCTATTTTTTCAAAATCTGATCTAACAAACATATTATTATATATGTAATATCATATTATCTTGTAATCTTCAAATATTACTCACTAAAAATCTAGTTAATGGACAACTATTATCGTTTGCATAAAGACTAAAATTTCAAAATTTGAAAAATATAAGGACTTTGAATGACTCAATTGGAGAATATTAACTAAATCTACAACTGTGTGCATAGTACATGACTAGTAATTGAATTGAACCAAGCAAATTTAACTGAAAGTTTCAAAATTTGAAAAGTACAGGGACTAGAATTGATCGATTAAGAAAATACGAGAACTAAATTTGGTCAAATTAAAGTATAAAAACTAAATCCATAGCTTTTATAAAGTACAAGGACTAATAGTAAATTTAACCAAACAATATATATTAAAGCTAAGGTATCCGACAGAAAAAATTGTTGGAATAGGTGATATGTATTATGAATTTAAATGTTCTGATTTAATTTAGTTTTAAATTTTAAATTATTTATAAAATAGTCAATATATTTATTTTCTTTTATATTTTTGGCATAAAATTTCCAATTTGGTCTTTAATTTTTTTAGCTAAATCTGTGCCTCAACTTCTAAAAAGAGTTTTATTTGATAATTAATCTTTCAAAAGGAGTTAGATTATTATTATTTTAAACAAACTTGCTGACTAAAACGTTAAATTCTTAAATATGGTAGCTTACATGACAATTCATATGTATTTTATGTTAATTTCTTTTGAAAATTTTATTATTTTTTGAATTTCAATTTTTTATTAGTTTGAATATTTCTAAAATATTTAAATTATTTGTTGAAGTGACATAAGATAAATAGTGTCATGTCAGTATGAAGTACACGTAGATTGCCATGCAGGTTGCCATGCAAAAATCGTTAAAAATTTGATATTCTAGTAAGCATTTCTATTAAGAAAAGTGATTTGACTTTTTTAAAAAGGTTAACGACTAAATTTACATTAAAAAAAAAAAACCAAATTGACAAAAGATGTAGACATTGAAGACTAAATTTATTATTACGCCTATATTTTTTTAATAAATTTCGTTTCATATCTTAAATTAGAGTTGCCCAAGGGCAAGGGTATACCTTGGACACTAACTTTTTTATCTTGGGTTAGTGCTATTCATTCCGAATTTGATTTAAGTAATACAAATAATTTTAAATTTAAAAAGTTGAGTTGGCCCAAAAAATGGCTTGGGCTTGAAGGGTTTTTGGAATTGAGCCATGGCAAAGTCCGACCCAATCATTGAAGAAACCTATCTTAAATTGAAATAACTCTCTAAAAATATAAATAACTAATAATTTCATTTTGTATATAGAAAGTACATTGATTTAAAATTAGTTACCAACAAGTAGTTGGAAGACGTAAAAGTGAATTTCTTCCTCAGGCATTTGGATCAAGTTCAAAATCTAAAGTCGACATTGTTAAGAAAACTCTACTTGATTAACACCCCTGACCCGAACAAGACTATATTTAGATCGTTAAATGGACAAGGACATCTATGGTTATATCCAAAAAAATCGTTAACATTTTCTTCAAATATATAATTATCATAAATCAACAATATGTCAAAAAGAATTGTTTGAAATACAAAACCTTAACATAAACTAGTTTACGACATATCCACAAAGTAGGTAAGTTGAGAAAATGAAGATTTTGAAACTTTGGGTTCAAACCTTATCATGTGCATGTATTTTTCTAAATTGTATGTGAATATTTATTTTTCATTCACAACAATAAATATTCCACAAAATGAAATGTTTATGAATAGGTAATTTTAAAATATCACATACTACTTTCACCCTGATATCAATTCATTTAGGTATGTTTTCTTTTTCTTATGTTTATTTGTTGACTTTTTTCGTCGTATATTTGATATTTTTCTTATATTTCAGTTTGTTCTACCATTTTCTTTTCTTTTCTTTTTTTATAATCTTAATATTAAATTTATGCTAAATATTTTAACCAAGCACTTTTTTTTATATATTTATAAAATGTGATTATATTATGCATCAAATGTTTCAAGGTATTATTATCAACATTTTAATCATATTAGCAATTGTCATGTTGTATGATTTTTTTTTATTCCATGTTAATTTTTTATGATAGAGCTCTATTTTTTTTTTTTTATCATTTTGTTGTGCCTTAATTCGCTAGACTTCGTCTCTTTGCAATTAGTATTTCATCAAATTTTTCACTGTTTGTACTCAATTTCTTGAGCATCAACTTTGTGGACTCAAGCTCTTTTTGAATTTTCTCCAAATTTTCTATTTTAATATCTAGTTGAGACTCCTTTGCTTCTACTTGCCTAATCAACTTCAAGTTTCCTTTCTTTTATTCACTGTTTTCAACCACCAATCTAGAGTTAACATACATATCATGTCTCACTTGTTAATCTTAGTCTTGTAAGTCTTTAAGAACTAAACATCTGACATTCGTTCAAAGGTTTCATCAGTGTCACTCTCAAAATCTTCCATATTTACCTCGGAAGTAAAAGCAACGTAGTTGCTCAAGTGTTCCTCATTAGATTCGGAGCAAGTAGTTGTGTCCTCGTGTAATACCCCCTACCCGTACTCATTGCCGGAATAGGGTACGAGGCATTACTGGAGTTTACGAATATTTTTTTTTTTGAAAAATTCAATATAATCCTTTATACATATATCTAACCTTCCCTGTAATATTAAATCGAATCCAATCCACATCAACCAAATCAATTCAACATATTTTCAAGATAAATTCATGCATATTTATAAGATAATGTCATCACATATCTAAAATCAGGTTTGTTAACCATACTAATGGCTAACTTTACATTCATTTCACGTTAACATTTACTTTGTTAGCTTATACATGCCATTTATTTCCAAAATAAAGTTTCTTTATATACCGAAATCCTGAGATTGATAGTGTGATGTGTCTCCGACCAAATCCGACCTCCGAGCTCTTAACACTACAAAACAGGGGAAAAGGAAACAGGGTAAGCACTTTGTGCTTAGTAAGCTCATGTAACAAGAATTATACTTACCTAATATTTTTGGTACAATACAATAAACATTACATATATCCATTCAATGCATCATTACCCTAACATGCACAAACTCAACATTCCAGTTAGTACAATAATTTCCATGTATCAATAATATATATCATGATTGATGAGCTCATCAATACTATGATTTCCATTCCCTTGTTGTTTTTCCATATTTATCCCGTTGAATTACTCGAATTTCGATGGATTTTTCAGAGGTACACTTTTAGTGTACATTTTCTGGTCTCATCAATTCATTTCATGTGCGCACATTTTCATTTCAGAGAGCACACATCGAACCTCAACCTTGCGGCGGGATTACGGTCGAGCTAAATCTCTACAATATAAACTCATAGAGTATTGTCGGGATTACGATTCAAAGCTAAATCGCAACGACAATTACTCTAATGAGCTTGGATCCGAATTACCACCAAAGCTAAATTCAGACCTAATTCGGATTACCCGTCCAAGCTAAATCCATTTTCCACATATTCTTCGGGAGGGCTATATCAGGATAGGATCACCCGTCCGGGCTAGATCCTTTTTACCGTCAATTCCTTTTCAGAGATCCATCGAATTTTCCTTTCATTCAACCGGGATTTCTTCCCCTTTATATCGAATATATCAATGTTTCATCAATTTTCATACAATGAACATTCAAATCATATTCACATCAATAACATACATTTCAAGTATTTAAGAATATAATTCAAGTTACATGAACTTACCTTGATACTTGTTTGTAAACAATAAAAATCTACTAATCCCGAACTTTTTCCTTTCCTTGATCTAGCTTCGTATTTGAATCTTCCGGATCTAAATAAATAAATTTAATTCTCAATTTAATACATTTCATGTTCATATGCAACATTCTCTATCATTCAACTATTATTTATAGTTCATTCAAAGCTGTCTACTTGAGTCATAGTCACTAAATTACTTATAACTTGAGCTACAGAACTCCAAATTAAGATCCGTTAATTTTCCCTGAAACTAGACTCATATATCTTCTTACCATAAAATTTTCATAATTTTTGGTTTAGCCAATAAGTACAGTTTATTCTTTAAAGTCATCCCTGTTCTGCTGTCTAACAGTTCTGACTCTTCTTCACTAAAAATTAATTATCTCCTAGTACAGAATTCAAATGATGTTCTAGTTTTTTTCTATTAAAACTAGACTCATTCAGGATTCTATACATATAAATTTAAACCCATAATTATTTTTATTCATTTTTTTATGATTTTTCAAAGTCAGAACAGGGGAACCCGAATTCATTCTGACCTTGTCTCACAAAATTCATTATATCTCAAAATTTACAAATCCATTGCTTGCACTATTTCTTCTATGAGAAACTAGACTCAATAAGCTTTAATTTCATTCTATTTTATCATAAAATTACATAACTCAAACATAGTGACTTTCAATTTCATCCATGAAATCAAAAACTAATGAATTTAATAGTAGGACCTAGTTGTAAAAGTCTTAAAAACACAAAAATTACAAGAAAAAGGCAAGGGTTAACTCCCTTGGTGCAAAAATTATGGAATACCAGCTTAGGGAACCCTCCTATGGCGTTTTTAGCTGCTGGAATTGAAGAGAAATGAAGAGAAATCTAGATATTTCCTATTTAGTCCTAGCTTTATTTAGTTAATTTTGCAATATTCCAATTTTGCCCTTAATTCATCAATTTTTCTGCTGTTTTCATGCCCTTGTCGTCCAGCCCAAATAAATTTTGGGTCTATTTTCCTTTTAACTCCTCTTTCATTAGACACTTAAGCTATTTAATCATCCTACCCACTTTTACACCTTTTACAATTTAGTCCTTTTCATTTAATTAACTATCCAAACATTAAAATTTCCTAACGAAATTTTAATACCACATTACTAACATTTCATAAATATTTATAAAATTATTTTTGACTCAGTTTTACAAGATAGATGTCTCGATAACTTATTTTTACCTAATTTCTTCAATAATTTCTTTTTCTAACTAACCACTAAATCGATAAAATTTTTCTATCAATATTTTCATACGATTTTTCTATCATATAAATATTCATGCAAAAATATTGAAATAAATTTCTCTTTAGATCGGATTTGTGGTTACGAAACCACTGTTCCGATAACCTTGAATTTAGGCCATTACAACTCTCCCCCTTTTTAAGGATTTTCGTCCTCGAAAATCTTACCAGTAAAGAGGTTTGGGTATTGTTTCCTCATTGCCTCCTCCGGTTCCCATGTCGCTTCCTCAATCCCGTGCCTTTGCCACAATACTTTCACCAAATTTATCTTTTTATTTCTAAGTTCTTTTGTCTCTCGTACAATATCTTGAATGGTTCTTCACTTTGTAAGTCATATCAGGTTGAATCTCTCTATACGTAGGAGAAATAACATGTGAAGGATCTGATCGATATCGTCGTAACATAGATATATGGAAAACATTATGGATTCTATCAAGTTCCGGTGGTAATGCCAATTGATAAGCGACCGGTCCAATTCTTTCTATGATTTCATAAGGCCCGATAAATCTTGGACTCAGTTTACCCTTTCGACCGAATCGGAGGACTTTCTTCCATGGAGACACTTTCAGGAATACCTTGTCATCGACTTGAAATTCAATCTCTTTTCGTTTAAGGTCGGCATATGATTTTTGACGATCGGAAGCTGCTTTTAGACTATCCCGAATAACCTTTACTTTTTCTTCTGTTTCTCGGATCAAATCAACCCCGTGTATCTTCCTTTCACTGAGCTCTGTCCAATATAACGGTGTTCTACATTTTCTCCCATACAAAGCTTCATACGGAGCCATTTTAATACTGGACTGATAACTATTATTGTAAGCAAATTCAATCAAAGGTAGATACCTCTCCCAACTACCTTCAAACTCTAGTATACAACATCGGAGCATATCTTCCAATACTTGAATTACACGCTCAGATTGGCCATCCGTTCGAGGATGAAATGCGAAGATGAAATACAACCGAGTACCCAAGGCTTCTTGCAATTTGTCCTAAACGAGGCGTAAATCGGGATCTCTATCGATATAATGGAGAAAGGCACTCCATGTAACCCGACAATCTCGGATATATACTGATTCAAACTAGTTTATCTAAAGAATAATCCATACGTATCGGAATAAAGTGCGCTGACTTTGTCAATTGGTCAACAATCACCCAAATAGCATCTTTTTTTCTCGGAGACAAAGGTAATCCCGATACAAAATCCATACTGATTCTTTCCCATTTCCATTCCGGTATAGTAATTGGTTGAAGTAACCACGAAGGTACACGATGCTCACTTTAACTTGTCGACATATTAAACACCTTGATACAAACTCGGAGATATCACGTTTCATTCCCGACCACCAAGACATCTTTTTGAGATCATTATACATTTTATTACTCCCGGATGTACTGGACATAGTACCATTGTGAGCCTCGTGTAGAATCTTCTCGTATGAGCTCGAATTTTGAGGTACACATACCCTACCCGAATAATAAACAACCATCGAACCAACACGAAATTCAGAATCATTACCGACTCATACTGTGTCTGTTTAACTTGTAATTTCTCATCATTCTTCCGAGCTTCACATATTTATTTGTAAAAATGTCGGTTTAGCTTTCAATTCAGCTAAGATTGAACCATCATCGATCGATGATAACAGGTATTCATAGCTCGTAAAGCAAATAGAGATTTTCGGCTTAAAGCATCGGCTACAACATTAGCTTTACGGATGGTAATCAATAATCAAATCATAATCCTTTATCGGTTTAAGCCACTGCTACTGTCTCAAATTCAAATCTTTCTGTGTCATCAAATATTTCAAGCTTTTATGATCGGTATAAATATGACATTTCTCACCGTGTACAAGTAATGCCGCCATATCTTTGGTATAAATACAATAAAGCTAATTCAAGATCATGTCTTTGGATAATTTCTTTCATGTGGTTTAAGTTGTCTTGAAGCATAGGCTATTACTTTACCTTCTTGCATAAAGACACAACCTAAACCATTTAATGGGGCATCACTGTAAATAACAAATTCCTTACCCGGTTGAGGCTACACTAATACAAGTGCTTTCGTTAGTAGATCTTTCAATCGGTTGAAACTCTGTGACATTCATCATCCATTCGAACTTTACATCTTTCTGCAATAATCGAGTCATTGGAGAAGCTATCATAGAGAATCCCTGTATAAACCTCCGATAATAACCAGCTAAACCCAAGAAACTTTTAACTTCAGATACATTCTTCGGTGGACTCCAATTGACAATAATGAGATTTTACTCGGATCTACCACGATGCCTGCCTTGGCAGATACAATATGTCCTAGAAAACCCACTTCTCAAGCCAAAATTCACATTTATTGAATTTAGCATACAATTGCTTCTCTCGCAGAATTTGTAACACAGTTCTCAAATGTTCTGCATGTTCTTCTTCATCCCGAGAATAAACCAAAATATCATCAATGAATACTACCACAAATCTGTCTAAATACGGTCGGAATATCCGGTTCATCAAACCCATGAATACTGCAGGTGCATTAGTTAGCCCAAACGGCATGACCAGAAACTCATAATACCCGTACCTGGTTCTAAAAGTTATTTTTGGCACATCTGACTCCTTTACTCGTAGCTGATAATAACCCGATCGAAGATCAATCTTTGAAAACACGGTAGCACCTTTCAGCTGATCAAATAAATCATCGATCCGGGGTAACGGGTACTTATTCTTTATAGTTACTTTATTAAGCTATCAGTAGTCGATACACAATCTCAAAGACCCATCTTTCTTTTTCACAAATAGAACTGGAGCACCCCAAGGTGAATGACTCGGTCGGATAAAACCCCTGTCAACAAGTTCTTGCAATCGTGTCTTTAACTCCTTTAATTCTCAGTAGGAGCCATACGATACTTGAGCTATGGAGATCGGAGTAGTTTCGGAATCAAATCTATAAAAAATTCCACTTCTCTTTCTGGTGGCAATCCTGGTAATTCCTCTGGAAACACATCGGAAAATTTACATACCACTGGAACTGCCTGTATTTTTGACTCAGATACTTTGGTGTCAAGTACATAAGCCAAGTAAGCATCATACCCTTTTTAACATACCTCTGTTTGCCATTATCGAAATCACATCGAGATAACCCTCTGCATCGATCGGATTTAACCCAAGCAATTCACCATTCGACATTTTAACATAATATATTTATGTCTACAATTTACTCTTGCATCATCTTTGGGTTAGCCAATCCATGCCCAATATCACGTCAAATTCATCAAATGGCGGAACATCAAATCAACTAGGAAACAATAACCTCTTACCATCAAGTGGACAATTTTTACAAATTTTATCCACTAACACACGATCGCCCAGGGGTTTGAGACTTTAACCACAAATTCGTGAGGTTCAACGAGAAAAATTTTTAACAATTGCAAGTTTAACACATATATATGAATGCGTAGAACCGGGATCAATCAATGCGGTAATATCGATTGTCAAGTAAAGAAAATGTACCGATAATAACATCGGGTCTTTGAGGTATCTTCTGCGCACGAATGACATATGTCCTAGCGGTGCTCGTCGTACTCGAGCCTACTGCGATATCTTTTGTAGCTCATCGACTCATCGCCGACATTACCGGATGGTCGAGGTGGTGCGCCTCGAAACTAGATTACTCGGCCGATATCTATTCAACTTCTTTGTCAACCCTTTTCGGATAATCTCTCGAGGAAATGGTCAAAAGAACCACATCGGTAACAAGCCCCACTCTTAAATCGGCATTCACCAAAATGGGTTTTATTACAAAGATCGACATCTCGGCTTAGGGGTACCAACACCGCCAACACAGTAATCGATGGAGTGGAAGGTCTTGGATTAGTATGTTGAGAACCTCGCTCTCTCTACCCGAATACCCAAAGTGGTGAGGTAGAACGATCTTGTATTTCTTCAATTTTTTGAAGCGTAAAACCGGGATTTTCCCATCGGTCTTTTACTAAAAATTTGAGCTTCCTCTCAGCCTGTTTCTTTTCTTTACTCAATTCTTCTGCTTTATAAGCTCTCTCTCGCCAATGTAGCAAACTCTCAAATTTCAAGAATTTGGATCAGTAGTTTAATGTCTTCATTCAACCCTTCTTCGAATCGTTTGCACATTTCAGCTTCTGACTGTACCCATTCTCGAGTATATTTACTCAAGCGAACAAATTCTCTTTCATACTCGAATCGATCTGTTACCTCGCTTGACTCAAGAAATTCTTTTCTCTTTTGATCGAGAAACCTCTCGATCGATATATTTCTTTTGAACTCGGGTCTGAAAGAATTCCCATGTAATTTCTTCTTTCGGAACAACTGAAGCTTTAGTATTCCACCAATGGTAAGCTGTGTCTTTTAGTAGTGAGACGGCACATTTCAAACATTCTTCTGGTGTACAAGATAATTCCTCCAAAACCCGAGTTGTATTCTCTAACCAGAATTCAGCCCGTTCGGAATCATCATCAACTGCTGCTTGGAATTCTTTGGCCCCATATTTTTAGATTTTATCTACAGGAGCTTTCCCTTTTCTGACAGATTCAGTACCTGTACCCTGTGGAATCTCGGGAACCGGTGGAGGAGCAGGGGGGAAAGCTTGAGCTTGCTGCACTAAAAGGGTTAGTTCTTAAATATTGACTAAACTATTCATTCATCACTTGAAAGAAGGCTCGCTTTGCCTCCTCCCCTTTGCCCTCAGATACGGGCCTTATACTACTAGTTACTTCGGCTTCCCTCTGTGCCCGTTCTGGAGCCGAAGCATGACTCCCGGCTTCCTCAGATTGAGCTTGGTCGGTAGACATTTATTATATAAAAAAAAACACATTTAAATGGTCAGGAGATATCACACTATCAATAATAATTTAAATGGCATGTATAGCTAATCCCGTGTTTGCTACATCGGTCCTAGAACTGACTAAACCGTAGCTCTGATACCAATAAATATAATACCCCCTACCCGTACTCATTGCCGGAATAGGGTACGAGGCATTACCGGAGTTTACAAATATTTTTTTTTGAAAAATTCAATATAATCCTTTATACATATATCTAACCTTCCCTGTAATATTAAATCGAAACCAATCCACATCAACCAAATCAATTCAACATATTTTCAAGATAAATTCATGCATATTTATAAGACAACGTCATCACATATCTAAAATCAGGTTTGTTAACCATACTAATGGCTAACTTTACATTCATTTCACGTTAACATTTACTTTGTTAGCTTATACATGCCATTGATTTCCAAAATAAAGTTTCTTTATATACGAAATCCCGAGATTGATAGTGTGATGTGTCTCCAACCAAATCCGACCTCCGAGCTCTTAACACTACAAAGCAGGGAAAAGGAAAACAGGTAAGCACTTTGTGCTTAGTAAGCTCATGTAACAAGAATTATACTTACCTAATATTTTTGGTACAATACAATAAACATTACATATATCCATTCAATGCATCATTACCCTAACATGCACAAACTCAACATTCCAGTTAGTACAATAATTTCCATGTATCAATAATATATATCATGATTGATGAGCTCATCAATACTATGATTTCCATTCCCTTGTTGTTTTTCCATATTTATCCCGTTGAATTACTCGGAATTTCGATGGATTTTTCAGAGGTACACTTTTAGTGTACATTTTCGGGTTCGTCAATTCATTTCATGTGTGCACATTTTCATTTCAGAGAGCACACTCCCGCGAACCTCAACCTTGCAGCGGGATTACCAGTCCAGGCTAAATCCCCCGCAATATAAACTCATAGAGTATTGTCGGGATTACTACCAAAGCTAAATCCGCAACGACAATTACTCTAATGAGCTTGGATCCGAATTACAGTCCAGCTAAATTCAGAACCTAATTCGGATTACCCGTCCGGGCTAAATCCATTTTCCACATATTCTTCGGGAGGGCTATATCAGGATAGGATCACCCGTCCGGGCTAGATCTTTTTTACCGTAAATTCCTTTTTAGAGATCCATCGAATTTTCCTTTCATTCAACCGGGATTTCTTCCCCTTTATATCGAATATATCAATGTTTCATCAATTTTCATACAATGAACATTCAAATCATATTCACATCAATAACATACATTTCAAGTATTTAAGAATATAATTCAAGTTACATGAACTTACCTTGATACTTGTTTGTAAACAATAAAAATCTACTAATCCCGAACTTTTTCCTTTCCTTGATCTAGCTTCGTATTTGAATCTTCCGGATCTAAATAAATAAATTTAATTATCAATTTAATACATTTCATGTTCATATGCAACATTCTCTATAATTCAACTATTATTTATAGTTCATTCAAAGCTGTCTACTTGAGTCATAGTCACTAAATTATTTATAACTTGAGCTACAGAACTCCAAATTAAGATCCGTTAATTTTTCCTGAAACTAGACTCATATATCTTCTTACTATAAAATTTTCATAATTTTTGGTTTAGCCAATAAGTACAGTTTATTCTTTAAAGTCACCCCTGTTCTGCTGTCTAACAGTTCTGACTCTTCTTCACTAAAAATTAATTATCTCCTAGTACAGAATTCAAATGATGTTCTAGTTTTTTTCTATTAAAACTAGACTCATTCAGGATTCTATACATATAAATTTAAACCCATAATTATTTTTCTTCATTTTTTTATGATTTTTCAAAGTCAGAACAGGGGAACCCGAATTCATTCTGACCTTGTCTCACAAAATTCATTATATCTCAAAATTTACAAATCCATTGCTTGCACTATTTCTTCTATGAGAAACTAGACTCAATAAGCTTTAATTTCATTCTATTTCATCATAAAATTACATAACTCAAACATAGTGACTTTCAATTTCATCCATGAAATCAAAAACTAATGAATTTAATAGTAGGACCTAGTTGTAAAAGTCTTAGAAACACAAAAATTACAAGAAAAAGGCAAGGGTTAACTCACTTGGTGCAAAAATTATGGAATACCAGCTTAGAGAACCCTCCTATGGCGTTTTTAGCTGCTGGAATTGAAGAGAAATGAAGAGAAATCTAGATATTTCCTATTTAGTCCTAGCTTTATTTAGTTAATTTTGCAATATTCCAATTTTGCCCTTAATTCATCAATTTTTCTGCTGTTTTCATGCCCTTGTCGTCCAACCCAAATAAATTTTGGGTCTATTTTCCTTTTAACTCCTCTTTCATTAGACACTTAAGCTATTTAATCATCCTACCCACTTTTACACCTTTTACAATTTAGTCCTTTTCATTTAATTAACTATCCAAACATTAAAATTTCCTAACGAAATTTTACTACCACATTACTAAAATTTCATAAATATTTATAAAATTATTTTTGACTCGGTTTTACAGGATAGATGTCTCGATAACTTATTTTTACCTAATTTCTTCAATAATTTCTTTTTTTAACTAACCACTAAATCGATAAAATTTTTCTATCAATATTTTCATACGATTTTTCTATCATATAAAAATTCATGCAAAAATATTGAAATAAATTCCTCTTTAGATCGGATTTGTGGTTACGAAACCACTGTTCCGATAACCTTGAATTTAGGCCATTACACCTCGTCACTTCATGTGATACACAAGGACTTCTTCATCATCATCATCATCATCATCTTCAAGGTGTTTACACACTATGTCTGAATATGCCCAAAGCCATTACATTCATGGCACTGAACCCATTTATTTTTATCTTTGGCAACTTCCTCATTGGTGACAACTCCTTTGGGTCTTCCTTGCTAAACGTTCTTGAATTTTCGAATCTTTGATTTCTTTTAGATCAATTTTTGAAAGCCTTGTTGAAGTTCTGAGTCAATAAGGCTATTTGTTCTTGAAGCTTTTCAATAATAGTGCTATGATAAATGGGCACTACTTCAGTCACTTGAAATGCAATGCTCTTTTCTCATTTACTCTTGTTTCTTAGTTTTATCTAGGTTGATCTCAAAAGTTCGAAGAGATCTAATCAACTCATCAATGAACATAGTATCAATGTTTTTTAACTTCCTCCATGGTTGTAACTTTGATGCTAAACCTTTCAAACAATAATCAAATAACCTTTTTGACTAGTTTAGAATTCGAATACTCATCTCCAAGAGTGAATGCTTGATTGGATAAATCCTAGAGTTTGGCATAAAACTTGCCAATTGTCTCATTCTACTACATACTTAAGGTTTCAAATTTGGTTGTGAGCATCTTTGGCTTAGATTGCTTCACCGTATTCATGCCTTAACGAGCTATTTCAAGAATATCTAGGGCTTCCTTAGCAATGTGCAAATGGAGTTTCTTTTAAACTCTTGAGGATCCACTCTATAAAAAAATTGCCTAGAGAGCTTTAGAGTTAGTGTTGGCAAGCTTCTCCTCCTCAGTGGTCTAAGTGAATTCTAACTTTAATGTATTGACTCCATCATCTTTAGTGAATGGATGCTCTCATCCAATAAGAATAGATATCCAAGCCTTTTCATCAGATGACTTGATAAAAGCCATCATTCTCACATTCTAGGAGGCATAAATTGACATCATTGAGCATAAAGGGACTTATTACTAATAAACTTTCAAACTTTAGCCAAAAAGTTTCTTTTTATAAAATACTCGTTTCTTAACATATTAATATTCTTTAAGTCAAATGAGGAGAGTTTAAAGGAATTCATATACGATTTTAATTCATTGTATGTCTTTAAAAACATATAGGGACATGTTCAAATCATAAAACAAGTGTTTGAAGGTTAAGCAAGGTAATAGTTTTACTATAATTTAAAGCTTTTAGGCAATTTAAATAAATCATAAAAAATACAAAAAAAAATTTGAAGGCTTCAAAAATCATCTTAAAATCATTTAGAAATGGTTCATAAGCTAACGGGGTTGTCTGGGACCCAAACCGGACCCCAGGAGGTAAAAAAGGCTCCAAGAAGTGTAGTGGCTTAAGCCCTGCACTATGGTATCAATACAAGTGAGGAGATGTACCAATACATCTCTCTAATATTGTATACATTTGCATTATTTTTTACTTGTTGCAATACCTATGAGGCTAAGTACCGATGGTAAGGCCACTAGAGCTAAAAATTAGTCCAAAAACACTATAAAACATCCCCCAAACTTTAATATGACAAATCATTAAGTTCCAAATCATTTTAAACATAATTAAATTACTCTTAAACTTACATTCATTCATTCATGAAAACATGCTTGACATTTTCAAGAAACAAAATTTAACTTGTCATTCATAAATTTAAAATCTATTATACAAATTTGTTATTACATAAGACATAATCTATGTACATGCAATGCTATAATAAACAAGAACCAAATATTATTTTTTACATTTCAACTTGGAAAAGGTGATGGAAACTCCTAAATGGTTGTGGTTTTTCATAATCCATAAAAAAATCTATATACAAGAAACAACAACACGTTAAGCATAAATTCTTAGTAAGTAATCAAGGAAGATACTCATTTTGTACCTTGAGGTCTATGAGGTTTAATTCACTTTAAGGCTTCGCTCATTCTTTACCGATTTACAATAATATTATAATTAACATAAGTGTAGTTTAAATTTTCATTTCATGCTTTTTATGTGTCAATTTCCTTGAGCTAGTTTAGTCACATGATTCATTAATCATTTTTCAATTCCTTATAGTCCCATTATTCAATATCAACTTACAGCTTAAGAAGGCATTAAAGCAATCCATTTAATTCTCTAGAATTGTTTTTTATAATTCATATAGTCAAGTCATCTTTAACCTTTAAAATTCATTATTCTCATATATATGCCCCCATTTTTCTTATGACATGTAGCTTTTAGTGTTCGTTTCATGACTCATATTCTCATATATTTTGCTTTCATCCTATTATTACCTATGGCCCTTAGTAAACTCTAATAGGAGACTTGGATGCATGGGACATCTTCAAAACACATCAAGAGCACAAAAATGCTTCACCCTAAGGCATCACAACACATCCCTCCTAACCACACTAGAGAGCATCGTAGTGCTAAGCCACCCAAAACACACCAAAGGGCACCAAAGTGCTAAGCCCGAATGCATTAGAGTATGCATATGACTACAAAACCTAAAGGCAACATATAGTGTACGTAATATGTGAAAGGCTTAAAGGCATAGAGCTTCAAGTACATATATCCCTATTGGCATGCCAACTGAATCCTAACTATTTCTCTTAATTTACAAGGGCAAAGTTTGGTTAGAAATTTCAATTTCATTTTACCATAATCACATCCACATTTGCATATATCATTTCATACATACACTCATTTATTAAGGACCTTATGCTTACATATTACCATATTATGCATCTCAAAGTAGCATTCACATACCAAATTCATAAAAAAAGCATTTTTGTATGCAACTTTTCAAAATTAATAATTAAGCTTTGTTTCATGAAATTTCACATAGGCCTAACACATTGTAATACAAGTTTCATTAAGGCTTCATGGGCCACATTTTACATATTATTCACAACATGTTCTCTTGTTACACAAGATGACTTATAATGACATATTTCCTGTATACCATATTACCCCCTCATTAACCACTTTATTGTTTCTATACAAGTCTATACATTTAATCCCTAAATTTTCACATTGAAGGAAAAATCATTTAATAGTCCATTTGATGTCGTAATTTATTCCTCTCTTCACAATTTAGTAAATTTCATTAAAACTCTACTTATCGTTATTCAAGTCAAACTTTGTCTCAATTTCATATTATAACACATTCACATTTTAGTTCAAGATTATGCAAATTCACATTTATCTCTACTTTCATTTTATTAAACTATTTTCTTTACTTAAACATTAAAATTTGATCACATATTAACATTTTACCATTTAAACTCTAAGGATTTATCAGTATTAATCCAACAAGGTAAGGATGGTTCCTTGAGAACTTACCTTCCTTTTGAATAAGCAAAGTCATTAATGTAACTCCTCAATTTCCAGTGCTATCAAATATTATGGTTTCGGGACCTTGTTTCCGTAAACTAAGTCTTTAAATATTAAATAAAGATATTTATGAAGTTATTATATAAATGAATTAAATTTTGGATGGTCAATTTGGCCAAAATTGTGGTTTATTAAGGCCTAAGGACTAAATTGTAAAGTTTAACTACTATAGATTTTTAATTAGGAAATGGCTTAGGGACTTAAATTGTAATTAAACAAAGGTTCAAAACTGCAATTAAACTATGTTTAAATGTGTGTTAGTGGATGGTAAAATGAAATGGCCATTAACTTAAACAAATAAAGTTTATTTGATCAAATTAAGGTTAATTAACTTAATTAACTAATTAATCCTACTATATAAATCAAACTTCAGTGGAAAGAGAGAGGGACTCATCTTCTCCAATCAAATTAAAGACATGAAGAAAGGCTTAACACCATTTTGAGGGTTTTCAAGCTTTTAGCTTCAATTTCAAGTAAGTTCCTAGCCATTTTCCTTTGATTTTTATAGATTTTTTTTATCTTGGAAGCTTGAGTAAGCTAACCTAAAGATCAATTTGATCAATTTGTGAAGTTTTGATGAGATGCCATTGTTGAAAATTGAATGATTTAGGTGTTAAATTGATAGAAATCAAGCTTAGTTTAAGAAAAAGACTAAATTGTAAAGCTTAATTATTTTTTTTGAGCAAAAGAAGACCATAAGGGTCAAACACAATTTATTACGTAACATCGCTAAGAAAAATATTATGGATCTCCTTAGGATAATCCATATAAAAAAGCCACGTTTTTGCTTCGCTACATATCTTAGTACATATAAAAGCTGCCATTTTGTTACAAGACCGATTAGACCATATAAATATAGCCGATTTGAAGTTGGTGAAGACAGCTCTACAAGCCTTGATTTTGTCACCAATAACTATGATGTCCGTACTACCTCTGTTCATGATGTTAACAAGTCTTGCATGATCAGTTTCAAACAGTGCATCGCACTTAATATTGAGGTGACCGACTAAGACAATGCTTCTTTCAAAAGCTATACAATCATCCTCCTAAACTGACATTTTTGTGTCAATAAAATCCCCACCACCACCTAGAACGAAACCATCATGATCACGAATGATAACTCCATACCTCATTCTATTCTCGTTTACATTTGTGTCAAAATTTATTTTGACAAAACCTCTAGGAAGTTTATCCAATTGCTTCATAACTTCGTTCTGGGAGAGCATAGGAGCATTTAACAGATTATGGATTCTGAATTCTTTGCCAAGATTGCTGGCCCTATCCCAAATAAGCTGCGCTTTGTCTTCTTTACCCTTAAAAACCAAATTACTTTTGCTATTCCAGTAGTTTCATAGAATTGTTATCAAGTCGGCCATCGCTCTTTTGTCCAGGATTCTCATCATGTGCTCAAGCCAATCCACACAACAATCAAAATGCTTCATCATTACTCTCATATCCCACCCGCCTATGGAGAGAACTTCATGAGTATAGGGCAGTCTCGAAGGGCATGCATCAAGGTTTCACACGTGGCTCCACATCTAGAACAACCCTTGTTAAAGTCGTTTCTGATTGAAGCAAGTTTAACATTTGTTGGAAGAATCTCGTGACGAACTCTCCAAGCAAACACCCAAATTTTAAGAAGAGTATCAAGCTTCCAAATGGCCTTCTAATAGAACCTGTGCGGACCGAATCCTAGCTCTTTCAGAAGGAGCCAAGAGTAAACCGATTTTGAGGTGAAGCTACCATGGGGGTTGTGGAACTACACAATTCTGTCTCTCTGGTCCTCATTTCCAATGCGGAGGTTACAAATTTTATCACCCCAATCATTCCCATACAATAAGTTGACTTTATCAATATCCTATTTTCTGTCATTAACCCAAAGATCTCTAACACTGTTGATATCATGCTTATTGACATTTGAATTTAAGGTAATCCCATTTAAGTCTTCAAAACCCCAGTTATCAGTCCTAATATTAATACAATTACTGTTGCCAACTTGCCAACTGAAGCCTTTTTTCAACTTCGTCGCAGTAGCCGCTATACTCGACTACATGAACGAAACTTTTTCCATGCGTTTAGCATTAAAAATATTACCATCAGGGAAGTACTTGGATGAAAAAACTTTAAAACACAGGGAGTCTTTGTTGTTGATGAGTCTCCATACTTGATGTCCCAGGAGTGCGATGTTGAAAAGTCACATATCCCGTATGCCGATTCCTCCGATTCTTTTTGGCTTACACAAGCTCTTCCACGGGAGCATCGACCAGTGTTTTCCTCTTTCCTTTCCAGCCCACCACATTCTGCTAATCTTTGTTTGATACTCCTCGATCACACCCTTAGGGGCCAAGAAAATAGATAAAGCATATGTAGGTATGGATTGCAGTACCGCCTTTATAAACACCTCCTTGCGTCCATATGAAAGTAACATTTATGTCCAACTATTGATCCTACAGGAAAATCTGTTAATAACCTAAAAAAAAGCTTTTTTTTTCTTTTTACCAATAGGAAGAGGCAAGCCTAAGTATCTATCATGTAAAGCTTAATTGTTAGTTTTGTATATTAGGGACCAAATTGAATAAAATTTAAATTTTATGTGAAATTCCTGTATGACTAAGAAATAGGAGGTCCCTAATGAGTAATTTTGAAATCGGATTTTAATCCAAAGCTTTGGATTTAAAGTTATGTTTGTCCTAGGTTTATGGACTAAATAGAGTAAACTATAAAGTATGCTTGATTTTGTGATTGGTAAACTATAAAGTATGCTTGATTTTGTGATTGGTTATAATTTAAATAGAATTTGATAATATTATCTATTTTGATTTTATTTAGCTAACATTGACCCAAAACCGTTGAGAGGGAAAGGGAAATAGAAAATGGACAACGAATAGCTCAAAAATTCGGTTTGTATTTCTATGATTTGTGAACCACTTATTTTTTTTCATATTCATGTCATTTTGTATTATATGAAGTTGAGGTGAATTATTGATTATTATTTGGGCTGAATTGATATGGTTAAGATTGATTATCGAGATAAAGACTAAATTAAATAAAATGGAAGTTTCATGATTTGATTGATAATTGAAATTTGCCATAAGACTGAGTTGAAACATGTTGTATTATATGATAAATTGATGAACTGATGATAAAATAGAAATGATAAAGTATGATTTGAACTGTTAATAATGAATCGGAAATTTGATTACCCTATCAGCTATTCAGACCGAGTCGGATATACTGTTGACGTCGTGATGTCAACCATATTAATATCAATTACGACACTTAGCATTTTAAATCTTCTTACAACATCATAAAGGTCCATAATGCTATCCAACAATGCATTTTTACATTTTAATTCTTTCTTGGCCAAAATTGGAAATTTTGCAATTTGGTCTATTTACTTTTCATTTTATTCAATTTAGTCCAAACTTGCTTTTCTTGATACAAATACATATCCATATCAAATTAATATTAGAAAATCATTATTAATCTATAATTTCTCATATTGGTCACTTTACACTCTAGTCTTTATACTTTTCTGACTTTTCACTTAATCTTTTACCCATAATTTCACATCCAAAATTTACTTCATTGATTTCCAACAATAAATCTTCATAATCCTTTTTAAAAATTCTCTTTATTAGTTTCATTATTGAATTTTCTCAAAACTTCACCATAGCAGTTTCCAAAACATTGCCACTTACTACATCAAAAAATTTGGGGTGTTACAATATTGATGTTAAAATCATAATGAAAGGTGATAGTATAATGATATCATAAAAATGTATTGAGAAAATTTTAAAGAAGTTTGAGGATTTTGATGTCAAACCTATGGGAACTCTTTATGATGTTAATACCTAATTTTTTTTTAAAAAAAGAAGAGGGGTAACCATGTTGCTCAATTTGAGTATGCACATATTCTAAAGAGTCTAGTGCATTTGATTAATTTCACTTGATTTGATATATAATATGATGTATGATAGATTAGCAGATACACACAACTCAAATCATGTGAATTAGGATGCTATAGTTAGATTAATGAAATATTAGAAAGACATTATGAAGTGTGGTATTCTATTTAGTGGATTACTCATTGTATTAGATCGATACAATGATGCTAACTAAAGTTTAGATTCAGATGAGATAAAATCCACTAGTGCTTATGTGTCCACCCTTAGCAGTGGTATAGTTACTTGAAAATTAGCCAGACAAACTTTTATAACTAAATCTACCATGGACTTTTATTGCTTTAGAGTCGGCCGAGATTGAAGCTAAGTGGTTGAAAAACTTCTCAAAAAGCATAACCAACAACTTTTATAGTCGTCCATTGTAATTGCTAATTGGAAATAGCCATTGCAAAAATAAAAATTTAAATGATAAAAATAAACCCATTTTGTTTAAAATGTGATGTGATTGATACGTCATACTTCAATATGAAAAATTAAGCTATTTTCACACTTAAATAGCTTGTTTTTTAGTGTTGTTCGAGTCTTTTTATCTTTTTTTTTCTTATTTTAGTTATAATTTATGTTTAATGCAATTTTTAGTTGTCTTAATGCTTTTATGAGTAAAAACCTCAATTACGTGTCCATTTGAGCTTAATATGTGACTAAGGCACTTTCAATATAACACCCCAACCCAACCCATTCGTCAGATTCGAGTATGGAGCATCACAAATGGATCGGGTTCAACTATCCTTAATTTTTTCCTAACTTAACTGTTATAAAATAGACTAAAAATAAAACCAATAATAAATCTTACAACCAAGGCCTTAAGACACTAAATAAAACCAATAATAAATCTTACAACCAAGGCCTTAAGTCACTAAATGTTTAGTCCTTTAAATTTTTGTCTCTAAATAGACTATTTGTTACAATGAGACCCTTTTAGTTTCTAACTTAGGGTTAACTAATTTCAAAATCCAGACTCTAAGAATGTCGTCTGGTTACACTATGATTGATCCAAAGATGTAGCTTCCAATGGTACCCCCTTCCTATGTACATAACTCAGAACCATCCGTGATTACTTGATCTCAGCAACATCTGGCTTGGTCCCTCCTCTAATTCCTCGATCAATCATTCTCGCAAGTCTTATAAACATCAACCACACTGTTGTAAGTTCAAATTAACTTAGTTATTTCCTTCACTATGCCAACTTAAAATAAATCCCGTCCCATTTGGGATGGTGTAAAAGACCATATGAAAATATATTGAACCCCTGCTCTTATCCAAACATTCATTCTTTAACTGAAGTGGCGAACTCCCTATCAAACTCTAAACCTCTCTAAGGATTAGCATGGTGTTGAGCTTCCTGTTTTGGTTGAACTTGTAACCTCTTAATGGAGTCTCGTATACCCTACCTTGTCGGTGAACCCTCACGCATTACTTCATACATTTTATATACTAGACATTTGTACACTTTACCTCCTGTGTCAAACCTTATAGGTCAGACAAATCCTTAGCAGACTCCTTATTCGTACTTTAGTCCCAAAAGACCTATTGACATCCCGTCAAACTGGCTGATTGGTACTATACGTTGCCGCTCTGGCGAATGTACCTTCACTTCCCTTACCCTCGGGTGTCTGGGCTGTTGGGTTACCTTTAGTAATCCGCCCTACTTACGAGACCTTACATGGGAACTTACATATACTATTTGGGAAGTACAATCTGAGTTACCCATCCAATAGGCCATTGCCTATGCGAGTGTTCAAGCCTTCTCTCCCTTTTACTTAAATTCTCCCTACGGAGTTACTACCTTAGAGTTGTATCTGCAGTAGACCTTCCTCTATTAGGAATAGTCTTGATAAACATTCTATCCCTTGGGAAGATTCTTTATCCTGGGAGTGCGTCTCTCAATCTTCTCACGTGATTCACCTCTCGCTTACTAGTTTCATAGAGCGTTTCCTGGTGGCTCTTGATTTCGGATACTTTCTTGCGATCCTTATATAATTTTTTTTTACATTTGCATTATCAGGCTAGCTCTCGCATGACCTATATTCTTCTAATTCTTCTTGGGTCTTCACACATGCCTTGTTGGCTCATACATCTATCTTTACCACTTTCTTTTGACCCTTCTTCAACCTATGTGGTGTCTTATATTTGGCGCTCTATTAGTTTACCTTGTGCTTTATGTCTTGACGAACTCTCTGCATTCACGTCAGGGCAGACTCTGTTGGTTGTCATAATCGAGCTATGATCTTACACCCGTATTATCTCATTTTCCTTGTCCTGGCAGACTCTATGGGTTGCCGTAGTCGAGCTATGGTTTTACACCCTTTTGACCAATTTTCTCTCGTCCCATCAGACTTACCCCTTGTTTATTTTCCTGGGAGACTCTATCTATGTTTACTTTCGTAGCAGATTATATATGTTCTGTGTTTACTATCCTAGTGGACTATCTATTCTATGTTTACTATCCCAACGGACTATCTATTCTATGGACGCCATGGAGCCTTTCTCCTATCATCTTAAACCGGTTCGCCATCCTGGTGTACTATCATATGATGCTATGGAATCTTTCATCTATGGTCTTACTTGTCATACTTGGATGCCATAATATCTTTCATCTATGGTCTTACACCGTATACCTCATACCTTATACCATGCCACCATTACATCTTTCATTCATGGTCTTACGCCATATACCTTATACCTTGTACCATGTCATTATGACTTTTTGTAACACCCTAAGCTCAACTCATTCACAGGATTCAGGTATGGAGCGTCACACATGGACCATGTTCAACTATTTTTAATATTTGGCTAACTTAACTGCTATTAAACAGTCTAAAAACAAAACAATCTAATAATGATATTAAAAATAATAATTCTTACAACTAAGGCCTCAAGCCATTAAATGTTTAGTCTATTATATTTTTGCCTCTAATTAGATTGTTCGTTTATAATGAATCTCTCACAACTTTGATCAAAAGCTAACTACTCCATTACCCCAATTTTAAGGGCGATATCTGGATATAACAATTTTTTAGGCGAAGTCTCCAATGGTACCCCTTTCTTATGTGCATGACTCTAACTGCTTGAGATCCTCGATCTCCTCTCTATCTGGCTTGATCCCTCCTCTGAGTCATTGATCAACCTTACAAATCCTGCAACCATTAGCCACACTGCTGTAAGTTCAAATAAACTTAGTGATTTCCTTTACTACACCATAGTTAAACCCTATCGCTTGAGGGTAACAATGTAAAATAGACTAAACGTAAATTTACTTCTTGTTCACTTAAGAAGAGTGTTCGTTATCAGGGTGGCAGACTCTACCTGATCCTCTGAGCTACTCGACTTTCCTCAAGACCTTTCTCTGGTTTAGCTCTCCATAATTTTCATTTCTCGAATCCTCTTCCCATTAACTCCTTTACACCACCTAAAATTGATGTTCAAGCACCATAATGTTCCCTCCGCAAGGGCCAAAACTTCATCCGAGGTGGTATCTAATAGGTTTACTCCCCATTTCCTTTTTTATCTTCATCTATTCCCATAGAGGTTTTTCCCACAATCATGCAATGCATGCACATATCATCATATTTCATGCAAAACATGCTTTTCATGGCATACTTAAACAACATAAATCATAACATCAATGGTTTAGTTTTAGGAACTCACTAGAAGCTATATCGTTTCCACAGCTTAGCTTCCTCGAATGCTAGAGCTTCTATTTTCCTAGCAGCTAAGCATTACAACCAATATTATGAGTTATACTCAATATTCTCAACTTAATCCCATTTTTCCAAAAACATGCAGAACTCTTAAAATAATTCTAAATATCCTTATCTTCATTTATTAACCTTTACATAC
Source organism: Gossypium anomalum (assembly GCA_025698475.1). Classification (NCBI taxonomy): domain Eukaryota; kingdom Viridiplantae; phylum Streptophyta; class Magnoliopsida; order Malvales; family Malvaceae; genus Gossypium; species Gossypium anomalum. The sequence goes on from CM046964.1 coordinate 68,956,353, forward strand.
ATAAAAGTGTCGAAACCATTTTTTAAGGTGTTTAAAAAACGGCGTTTGACTTTTTGAAAAATGAAAACGGGAGTCGCCACCAACCTTTTAAAGTGTGATTGGATCATCTTATAAAACATTTTGGTCTACGAAAATGTGAGAAAACAGATTCGGGAGTCAGTTACGTACGAGGAAGGATTAGCACCCTCGCAACGCCCAAAATTGGTACCAAATTGAATAGTTTTCTGTCTTAACGTTAAAAGTTTGAAACAATTTAAAAAAAGGATCCTTTTTTTAAAACCAAAATAATTTGAGTTGGAAATTGAGATTCCTTTGCCCCGAAAGAATACGAACATCACATCCAACACGATTGGACACGATATTCTTAAACTCTCATAACTAAAATCATCTTGTAATTTACAAAATTTATTTAGAAGGATATTTTAGGTATTTAGACAAACGGAGAATCGCAACTCAGCACGTTAGGCACTATTTCCCGAACCCCTAAACACAAAAACATTGCCTCATTTTTAAAACATTTTTTGGATATATATTTTTTAAAACAATGATGCAATCAAGATATAATATTAACATATTACAAGATATCAATACTAAACTATATAATTCATACATTAATACTTCATGCGAATATAACATAGCAAATAATAAATAACAATATACACTACATAATATATACATTTACATGTCATGCAAATAAACATAAAAAATAATAAACATAAAATATAAAATTACATGGTACACACAATAATATTTCATACAAGTATAGCCTAAAATAGCAACATAAATGATCAATTTCCATACAAATATATAAAAACAATAAATAACATAAAAATAAAAATGATTTATGAGATAAAATTAACATACTAAAACAATACTAAATAAATAAAAAAATACGAAAATAAATCAACATATTATGAACATATGTAAAATAAGTCAAAAAATAAAGATGAAAACTAAATACCGTTAAAAATAAATGAGGTATTAAAAATATTTAAAAAATATATAAATAATAAAGGAGAATTTTTAAAAAAATGGTTAATTAATAAAATAAAGTAAAAACTATATGATATAATAATTTAATATATATTTTATAAAAATAATATTATATTAAATAGGAACAAAACTTTATAGTAAATTTTAGAATATTACATAATATACTAAATATTTAATAATGATATATGTATTATTTAATAATAATTTACAAAATTTTAAAATTATACATAATAATAAATAATAAATAATAATATAATATAATATATAATAAAATAAAAATAATATAATGAATAATATATAATAAAATATAAATAATATAATAAATAATACATAAATAAAAATAATATATATAATAATTTTTTACATATATAAATAATGTTTATAGTGAAAATAAATGATATAAAAAATATTTAAAATAAATAAATTATATATAAAAAATATAAAAATGATTAAAATTAAATAAAACTCTAGGGTTAATTTTAAAGTAATAAAAAATTTGGGCCTAATTGAAAGGCGCGCTAAAATTCGAGGGACTCGCTGGGCAATTAGCCCTAATCCCAAAAACGACGTCGTTCCCAAAATAAGTTTTATAATGGCCATTAGGACTAAATTGAAACAAAAATAAAATGTTAGGGCCAAATTAAAATAAAAATAAAATGAAATTATAAATTTTAAAAATGCGGAAGGATCAATTGGGCAATTAGCCCTTTAAACAAAAACACGCGGATCCTTCCCGAGTCACGGGTCAACGCGGGGATCCCTGCCTTTGAAATGACGCTGTCTTGAAGCCTATTGTTTTAAGCAAAATGACGTTGTTCCCACGAGGCTATATAAGCCAAATTATGGCCCCAGAAATTCATTTTCAACCCGTTTAAAAAAAAAACTAAAAAAAATCTCTAAAAGATGACTGAGAGCAGGCCTTCAGAGCTCCGTCGAGCCTCTGTCATCGGGCTCCCACGTGCCCACGAGCCCACGCGCCGCTGTCGACTCCGCCCCATACGACGGTCGGGATTCGAAAAGTTTCACTTTTCACAGCGACTCGAGAGGTAATCCTCTTTTTATTTTTTTATAGTACTTTGTATGTATGAAATGCAGGTATCCAAGAGGAAAATAAAGAAATTAAAGCAAGAAGAATCACCTCTGTTTTCTGGCAAAGCTAAAGAATCTATAATCTGTTTCTCTGTGTTTTTATATCCGATCTATCCTCCCTTACAGATTAGAAAAGAGGCTTTTATAGCCTTCTGTAAATTGTTACATTTTGGGAAAGAAATCTTTGATTTCTTTCCATGTTTGCTTCCCTTTTCTGCTGTGGTTCTTTCCTTGTTGCAGGTACCAGCGAGGATATCACGGCGGTGAATGCGCTGGCGTTGATTCGTGCGTCGATTACGGTGCGATACAGAGCTGGAGTCACAGCGCCGATAGAAGGGTCGATGAAGGGTCACTGGAACGGCACGAGACGAAGGGGCGTGACAATTGGAGTGCTTGCAGTGCGAAGCTTCTGTAAACCTTAGGGTTTCTTAACCTGCTAACTAATTTGGGCTTTTTAGGCCCCGTGTATCTTTGGGTTGAGGGTGTAATGGGCTGCTGGGTAGTTTAGGCTGTCGGATTAACAGTGGGCTTTGTAAATGGACTGAACATTTAATTATTTTGGTTTTTTGTGTATTTTGGTTTATTGTTTTTATTGGGCTCGGGCAAATTTGGGCTATTACAACTGCCCCTCTTTGCTCATTGCCATGTAACAGGAATAGAGCAAAGACTTATAAAAGGACCAAATTTGCCCGGTCTTATTGGATCCTGACTTCATGGTCTTCAGTTTGCTCCTTGCAAACTCAAAGACGCCATGTTAATATCCTTGATCTGCTCCCCGTCAAACACAAAGATGCCAAATCTGCTATTTTCGATCTGCTTCGATGTAAACACATGAATGTCAGATCTGCTATCTTCGAACTGCTCCTCATCTAATACAGAGACGCCAAATCTGTCATTTTCGATCTGCTTTGATATAAATACTCAAATGTCAGATCTGCTATCTTCGATCTGTTCCCCGTCTAATACAGAGATGCCAAATCTGTCCTCTTCGATCTGCTTCGACACACGAATGTCAGATCTGCTATCTTCGATCTGCTCCCCGTCTAATACAGAGACACCAAATCTGTCATTTTTGATCTGCTTCGACACACGAATGTCAGATATGCTATCTTCAATCTGCTCCCCGTCTAATATAGAGACGTCAAATCTGTCATCTTCGATAAGCTTCGACACACGAATGTCAGATCTGCTATCTTCGATTTGCTCCCTATCTAATACAGAGACGCCAAATCTGCCATCTTCGATCTGCTTCAACACACGAATGTCAGATCTGCTATCTTCGATCTGCTCCTCGTCTAATACAGAGGCGCCAAATTTGTCATCTTTGATCTGCTCTCTGTCAATACAGAGACGCCAAATCTGATATCTTCGATTTGCTCCCGTCAATACAGAGATGCCAAATCTGTTATCTTCGATCTGCTCCCCGTCTAATACAGAGGCGCCAAATCTGCTATCTTCGATCTGCTCTCCGTTTAATACAAAGACGCCAAATTTGCTTTCTTTGATCTGCTCTCCGTCAATACAGAGACGCCAAATCTGCTATCTTCGATCTATTTCCCGTCTAATACAGAGATGCCAAATCAGCTTTCTTTGATCTGCTCCCGTCAATACAGAGACGCCAAATCTACTATCTTTGATCTGCTCCCCGTCTAATATAGAGACGCCAAATCTACTATCTTCGATCTGCTCCCCGTCTAATACAGAGACGCCAAATCTGCTTTCTTCATCTGCTCCTCGTCAATACAGAGACGCCAAATTTGTTATCTTCAATCTGCTCTCCGTCAATACAGAGGCGCCAAATCTGCTATCTTCGATCTGCTCTCCGTCAATACGGAGATGCCAAATCTGCTATCTTCGATATGATCTCCATCAATACAGAGACGCCAAATCTGCTATCTTCGATCTGCTCTCTGTCAATACGGAGATTCCAAATCTGCTATCTTCGATCTGCTCCCCGTCTAATACAGAGACGTCAAATCTGTTTTCTAGAGGATACAACCTGTAGAATGGGTATGTGCTTATGCCTAGTGATTAGGATGCTATGATCGAAATGAGTCAAATGCTCCTAATTAGACATATTATGATGCAAAATGAAAATGATTCCTATTTCGGATGTCATCACTTATTCATTCATCAAAGTTTCACTCGAAGTATCAATCATACTCTTCTCGTATGTTTTGAATCAATTTGGTCCTTTTGTACCATTCCTCAAATATTACGACCTGTTGGAGGTGTTTGTAAAATGATCCTTTCTTAGGATCGAATCGTTTGAGTTGTCCAATCATCATTTGGCTGAAGAATTTCAATTTTCCCGAGTACCTTCAACTCTCACTCATGGGAATTCTTTAAACAATTGTCCTATTTCAATTTCTTGTATTATCTAGAGATTTCCAGAGTAATATGCAAAACTTCGTTTGTAAAAATATTTAGTTCATCAATCATTATTCCAATGCAACACACTTTATGAATAATGAAGGACAAATAAATTGATCTTGAGGATAGTTAGATTTGAATAAGTTATCAAAAATACAAATGAAATTAATCTGGAAACAAATCTTTGAGAAGAAAAAGAATCCAAAGATAGTAAACAGGATAAAAAATTAGATGCCCCAAATATCGCAGTTTGGGCTTCTATATACAAACTTCATGAAAACTGCTTTGAGTTTAACGTGTGTTTAGAAGATTCAAAGTACTTTGTTAATGCTCCGGTATGCAACACAGTCCACTTCCTGTTAAATCCAGTATAGCAAGGTCACTGTATGCTTTTCAAAATTTGAGCTCCCCTTTCGGGTTTTCAACTCAAAACCCCCTTTGGTCTCAAGGCGCCCTTTGCGGGTTTTCACCTTGGCTTTTCTATTTTTTTTTAAGAAGTCTTAAAGTGCCCTTTGCGGGTTTTCACCTTGGCTTCCCTTTTTTTTAGACAAAGTACTTCTTGACTGAGTCTAAATTCACTGGATTGGGTAAAATCCTCCCATCTATTTCTGTCAAAATTAGTGCACCACCAGATAAAGCCTTTTTCACAACATACGACCCTTCCCAATTCGACATCCATTTTCCTCTAAAGTCCTTCTGTATAGGAAGAATCTTTTTCAGTACAAGGTCCCCTTCATGAAATTCTCTTGGACGAAATTTCTTGTCATAAGCTCTCATCATTCGCTTATGATACATCTGACCATGACGAATAGCCCTTAGCCTTTTTTCTTCAATCAAATTCAATTGATCATACCGCGATTGAATCCATTCTGCTTCATCCAGCTTTATCTCTGACAAAATTCAAAGAGAAGGTATTTCCACTTCAATAGGTAACACTACCTCCATCCCATAAACCAACGAGAAAGGAGTTGCCCCAGTAGAGGCTCTGACGGACGTTCGATAGGCAAAGAGTGCAAATGGTAATTTCTCATGCCAATCTCTGTAGGTTTCAGTCATTTTCCCCACTATCTTTTTGATATTTTTGTTGGTAGCTTCCACTGCCCCATTTATTTTTGGGCGATATGGAGATAAATTATGATGTTTGATCTTGAATTGGCTGCAGACTTCCGCAATCGTGCTGTTATTCAAGTTCAATACATTGTTTGATATGATCCCCTCAGGCATTCCATACCGACAAATGATCTCCTTTTTCAAGAATCGACTTACTGTCGACTTGGTAACACTAGCATATGAAGCTCCCTCTACCCATTTCGTGAAGTAGTCAATGACCACGAAAATGAAACGATGCCCATTCGAAGCTTTTGGTGATATTGGCCCAATGACATCCATGCCCCACATGGAAAAGGGCCATGGAAAAGTCATAACATGCAAAGGTGAAGGTGGTACATGAATCTTGTCCCTATATATTTGACATTTATGACACTTCTTGGCATAGCTGATACAATCTCCTTCCATAGTAGACCAATAGTATCCAAACCTTATGATTTGCCTTGCCATTGTAAAGCCATTAGTATGTGTCCCACAAACACCTTCATGTACTTCTTCCAAGATTTGTCTAGCTTCCACAGCGTCGACACATCTCAAAAGCACCTGATCTTTCCTTCTTTTATAAAGGATGTCCCCATCTAGTACATATTCGCAGGCTAACCTCCTCAAGGTTCTTTTGTCATTCTCAGTTGCCTGCTCAGGATATTCACGATTTCTCACATACCGTAATATATCTTGATACCAAGGATGGTCATCATTTTCCTCTTCTTCGATGTTACAACAATGAGCTGGAACCTCAGAAATACTCATCTAAATTGGTCTCACATCCTCTTTTTTATTTACTTTAATCATGGAAGCCAGTGTTGCTAAAGCATCTGCCATCTAGTTTTCGTCCTGTGGGAGATAATTGAAGGTGATGTTATCAAACTCCTCAAGTAACCCCAAAACTACCTTTCGATAATTAATCAATTTGGGATCCCTTGTCTCCCAATCACCCTTAAGCTGGTAAATTACCAACGCAGAGTCTCCATATACTTCCAAGGTTCTAATTTTTCGCTCTTTGGCCGCTCGAATCCCCATGATGCATGCTTCATACTCAGCCATATTGTTCGCGCAGTTAAAATCCAATTTACATGTAAATGGATAATGATCACCATTTGGGGATACCAAGACTGCCCCAATTTCATTTCCTACCGTATTGGATATGCCGTCAAAGTTCAGCTTCCATGGATATTCTTCAGTAGTTGCCACATTAATCAACTCCTCATTAGGGAAATCAAAGCTCAATGGCTCATAATCTTCTAGAGCTCTACTAGCCAGAAATTCTGCTATCGCGCTTCCTTTTATAGCCTTTTGACTCACATAGACTATATCAAACTCCGAAAGCAGTACTTGCCACCTTGCCATTCTTCCATTTAGGGCTGTTGACTCCATCATGTACTTTAATGGATCAAGTTTCGAAATTAGCCAAGTCGTATGATATAGCATATGTTGCTTCAACCTTCGAGTCATCCAGATCAAAGCATAACACAACTTCTCAATTGGCGAATATCTCATCTCACACTCAGTGAATTTCTTACTGAGGTAATACATCACTTTCTTTTTTCTTCCTGACTCGTCATGTTGACCAAACACACATCCCTTAGAATTACTAAACACTGATAAGTACAGAATTAATGGTCTATCTGGACTGGGCGGAAATGATACTGGAGCTTTTAACAAGTATTGCTTAACTTTATCAAAAGTATTCTGGCATTCATCATCCCAAGTACCTTGGTTGTATTTTCTAAGGAGGCGAAATATAGGATCACATTTCTCGGTTAGTTGTGAAATAAATCGAGTGATTTAATTCAACCTTCCAAGAAAACCTTGAACTTTCTTCTGAGTACGTAGTGGAGGCAGTTCTCGTATGGCTCTAACCTTGTCTGAGTCAATTTCTATTTCTTTTTCACTGACCACAAAGCCCAATAATTTCCCCGACCTAGCTCTGAAGGTGCATCCAGATTAAGCTTCAACTGAAACTTCCTCAATCTTAGGAACAACTTCCTCAAGACTTCAATATGCTCCTTCTCTGTTCGAGATTTGGCAATCATGTCATCAACATACACCTCAATCTCCTTGTGCATCATATCGTGGAATAAGGTCACCATAGCCCTTTGGTATGTTGCCCTTGCATTCTTCAGCCCAAAGGGCATTACTTTGTAACAAAAGGTGCCCCACAATGTTATGAAGGTGGTTTTATCCATGTCCTCAAGATGCATCTTTATCTGATTGTACCCTGAGAAGCCATCCATAAAGGAGAACAACGAATATCCCGCTGTATTATCCACCAAAGTATCGATGTGCGGTAAAGGAAAGTTGTCATTTGGGCTAGCTTTGTTTAAATCTCTATAATCAACGCACATTCGTACCTTCCCATCTTTCTTAGGGACAGGCACAATGTTAACCACCCATTCTGAGTACTTAACCTCTTGTAGGAATCCAGCATCAAACTGCTTCTTGACTTCATCTTTTATTTTTAGCACAATATTAGGCCTCATCCTTCGCGATTTTTGTTGGACTGGCTTGTAATCTTGTCTTATGGGGAGACGATGTACCACGATATCAGTACTCAACCCCGGCATATCCTGATATGACCATGCAAAAATATCTTTGAATTCACGTAGCAGCTCAACAAGACCTTGTCTTGTTTCCTTAGCAATGTGTGTCCCAATTTTCACCTCTTTTCCTTCCTCCAAGGCTACATTCTCTATTACCTCTTTCTCACGGGGTAGGATTTGTTTTTCCTCTTGTTTCACCATTCTCAACAGATCTGGAGATACATTACAATCCCTGTCATCTTTAAAATCCTGAGATTCTTCTAAACACATGTCTTGCTCAAAAGAGAATTCAAGTTTTGTAGTATCAGTGCTCATGTCATTGATATCTAGGGACCTGCGGGGTACGAAAGAATGTACAAAGAATGAATGAATTTTAAGAATGTTTATTTATGTGTTATGAATGAAATGAAAAAAAATGAAAGAATTTTAAAAAAGTCAAAAGAATATTTGATCGGTATAAAAGAATATTTACTCGAATTGATAACAAAAATTGTGTTTTATTGAAACGCAAATATACGAACATGAGCCTATTTTACAAATGAAATCTTATTACTCCTAGGTTCTAGAGCAACTAGAGTGTTCTAAAAACTACTCTGAAAAATCTTTAAAAACTATAGGAAGTTCTTCTGCAGTCCAATTACTTAAAGAGCTTCCCGGTTCGTAAGGGCGAATGCCCTCAAGGTTTCTTCGTTCGGACTTTTCATTATGTACAGCATTGATGTGATGACTTCCGTTTTCGAGTAACCCTATCTTAGGGTGAATTATCCCTCCTGATATAAAGGTCTAGGATATATGAGGGAACGTCATCAATTCCCACTCTACTTCTCTTCCACTTAAATGTGCCCTTCTTCTTTCTTGATGCTTATCTATTTCCTTCCTCCTATGCCTGTGATCTGGCCTGAAACCCAAGCCAAAATAGTCTCTCTTCTCTTTGAGTTCTGGGACTTGAATCCCTCATTGGAGATATCTTCCCAATCCTTTTCCTGGCAAGGCTCCTTTCCCCATTGTCATCTGCAAACCTATTCTTATGGTTCTAGATATCTTAGGCACCGGTACCTCATTCCCCTCTGAAATAAATGTTACATTAACGAATTCTAAGGAGCCAAAAGAACACTCAATGGCCTCTTCGTTCGCCTCTACATAGGATGCGTCATGATAACTACTGCTATGATGTCTTCCTTCGCATTTATGGTGACCAGCCATCCGTCTGTTACTAGCTTCAATTTTTGGTGCAAAGATGAGGGCACTGCTCCTGCCGAATGTATCCAAGGCCTCTCCAACAAGCAATTATAAGAGGGCTTGATGTCCATCACTAGGAAGTCTACCTCATACATGTTTGGCCCGATCATCAAAGGGATATCAATTCTTTCCATGACCTTTTTCTGTGTGCCATCAAATGCTCTCACTACATTATGGCATGTTTTCATGTGAGAACTGTCTATGGGCAATCTATTCAGTATGGATAATGGTAGGACATTTAAGGCTGACCCATTATCAATAAGCACACTTGGCAATGTATATCCTTTGCAGCGAGTGGTGATGTGCAAAGCTTTAGCTGATCCCATGCCACCAGGTGGGATTTCATTATCATTGAAATAAATGAAGTTGTCAGCGCTTATGTTACTAACCAAACGATCCAACTTGTTGACAGATATATCATTAGTAATGTAAGTCTCATTGAGCACCTTCATTAATGCTTCACGATATACCTCTAAACTCAGAAGCAAAACCAACATTGATATGCGAGCTGGTTGTTTGCGCAATTGTTCAACCACGCTGTACTCACTGTGTTTTAGGAATTTTAGAAACTCTCTAGCTTCTTCTTCCTTTACTAGCTCATTAACAAGTACCTCAGCCCCCTTCTCCTTATTAAAGGCTTTTACTTTCGTGGGCTCAACTCTGACGCCTTCTGCATCATAACGCTTCCCACTACGTGTGTAGGAACCTTCAACTTGAGCCTCCTTAGAAGTACTAGCTATATCTTCTTTCTTCGGCATTGTCACATTGTAGTCATAATTCCAGGGTACCCTCTTGGTATCCTTATAAGGAAAGGAAATGGGTTTGTGAATAATGAATTTCGGCGCTGTTTGTGTTTCAGCTTCATTATTCCTTGGTAGCGAAATAATGATCCTTGGCCGGTTGATTCTTTGATTCTTTGATTCTTTGGTTTACCTTCCAATGTGCATATGTGTCCCTCATCTGATCCAGCTTCATAAAATTCCAGCTCCTTATTATTCATAAGGCTTTATACCAAAGCCTTAAACTCGTCACATTCCTGGATCTCGTGTCCCTCTTCCACATGGAACTCGCAATAGTCCCTCACTCCTTTATTTCTTTCTTCAGAGATTATCATCTCTCTTTTTATTATTTCTTCCCAGATTACTTTTATCGGCATTCTTACCTCGGCCACGACCTCTTTAATCCTTTTCATACTAGTTTCTCCAATTGTGTTTACCCCTTGATCACCATGGTTCGGCAACGAGTTCTCTGTACTAGTGGTGTCGTCAAATTTTACGACCCCCATCTTGATAAGTCTTTCTACTAATTTTTTAATGCCAGTGCAATTTTCGATCGAATGCCCCGATATCCCTGTATGGTATTCACATTTGGCATTTGCATCGTACCATTTGGGATATGGGGTTTGCAGTGGTTTCAAATACAAAGGAGCTATTACATGCGCATCAAATAAACTTTGATAAAGCTCTCGGTACGTCACCGGGATAAGCGTTAATGGGACATTTTCAGAGTTTTGTCTCATACCAAATCCCTGCTTTTAGGAACCATGTTGCCCAACTTTAGTTGCTCTGGGCTGACTAACCGTAATCGCTTTTGAGTTATAACTACTCGTATTGTTCACCTCATTATCTTTCCTTCTTGGGGCCGATCTTTTAGCTGTTTCCCCCTCTATCTTACCACCCCTTATGGCATTCTCAATCATTTCCCCTTCCATAACTATATCAGCAAAGCTCTTGGTGGTACTTCCTATCATATGAGTAATGAATGGGGCCTTCAAGGTGTTAATGAACAGCATGGTAGTTTCTTTCTCCAAGAGCGGTGGTTGAACTTACATGGAAATCTCCCTCCACCTCTATGCATATTGACTAAAGCTCTTATTAGGCTTCCTTTCCATATTCTGCAGAGTAATTCTATCAGGAGTCATGTCGGTCACATGATTATATTGCTGCATAAAGGCTTGCGCTAAGTATCTCTAAGAACGGATCCTAGCGTGGCTCAATTGATTGTAACACCTAGCCGCTGCCCCAACCAAACTATCCTGGAAACAATGGATCAATAGTTGATCATTGTTTACATGGCTAGTCATTCGCCTACAGAACATGGTGATATGGGCCTCAGGGCAAGTAGTCCCATTGTACTTCTCAAATTCTGGCATCTTGAACTTATGAGGAAGCACCAAATCTGGGACCAAACTCAAGTCTTTGGCATCAATTCCCTGACAATTATCAGTGTTTTCCAGTGCCTTAAATTTCTCCTCTAACCATCTGCAACGTTCCTCTAATTGCCTTGATGATTCGAGTCTCATCTCTTCCCTCTCAGCTACATCTAAATCAAGGATGATTGAATTGGTAGGGTTATCTCCCAGGTTGGATCCCGAGCCAGTTTGAAAGTTCATGGGTATTCCAGTATCAACTTGCCCATGTTGAGGCCTTATTGTGATGAACGGCCTTCTGGGATATGCCTCAGGTTGAGTTGCACATGGGGTGGGGTAAAACCCGGAGGATGATCCTCATTATCCTCTTCAGTGATAGTCATAAGGGCCTTTCCTTTATCCGTTGCCCCCTTCAGCAGCTGAGCCATTTCAGCCATCATATTCCTTTGGGCTTCCAACATTTGATCCTTTATCTCCTATTGGATTTTTGCCAATTGTTCCTACAATTGCTATTGCATTTCTCTCTGGAACTACTCAAGTCTTTGATCTATATTTTTTGTCTTAAACGTGTACTATAAGGATGTGTTGCTTCCAGATTTTCTCTTTCTTTCACTCTCTCTCTTTCTCTCTAGTAATTTTAACTAATTAGGGTCTTTCTATAAATTTGAATGCATATGATGCGATGAGATGCAAATGCATGAATGCAAAAAGATATCGATTCCGATTCAGTTTCTTTCAGAAAACGTTATTTAAGAAACAAAAATTTTTACACAAAATGGATTACAAATACGCTTTCGTCCTCAGGCCTTGAGTTTTAACCCTATCCAATAACAAAGCTAACTCTCGACCTCTATCTGACTCATACTTTGCACTCAATACATTAGCTTGCGCTGCCAGGTCTTGCAAATGATCAGCAACCTCTCGAATCTGAACTATGGCTTCTCCCATGAGGTAGTCCCTATCTCTGACTTGATCCTGAAAATAGTGAAGCTCTCCCTTCTAATGTCCTTCTCTTGGCTCAAGCTGCTCAATCCGAAGTTCACAGCTCTACAATGCTGCTTCCAACCCTCCAATATTGTGCTTCATTTCCTTGATCTTGTTCAAACTTGCTTTTAACTCGATCGCAGAGTTACGACTTCGGTGATGATGAAGAGATCGTCCAAGCTCAATCACCTTAGCTTTTAATCCTTGATTCTCCTTCTCTAGGGCCTGATTCTGCACCTGCATCTCTTGGAACTTCTTCTCCCAATACTCGACTTTGGCTCTTTCTTCTTGAACCTCTTGTTGCCACTGTTCTGAAGACTTTCCTAATCTAGCTCTCTTCATTGATAGCTGTATCCTCTTATATTGCGTCTTCAAGTCATCTTGGTCTTCCTCTATCTTTCTCTTTTCTTTCCTCACTTTCTCAACCTCAATTTTCTGAACGTCGACATCTAAGCTTAGGTACATCTTCTCTTCTTCCAGTTTCTCTATCGTTTTTCTGAGCTCCAAACTCTTTCTTTCGAACTCTTGCTTTATGACTTCTAACTTTGATGGAACCACTCGTAAATTATCCTCTATTGATCGAGAAGCCCCTAAACTCGGCCTAGGGATGTTATCATTGATCCTCTTGCTAAACCACTCTTTGTACTCAAGGGTTATTGTCGGACCTTCAGTCAGAATCTTCACACAGTAAATCTTCTTCCAAGCCTCGAAAATTTCTCGCATCTTCTTCTTATAATGATCCCCCTTATATGAGAAATCACTTTGAGCTAACCCTTGTGTTGCCGGTATAAATTGCCCCGCTTTGTATTACCTTAGGACGAGTAATGGTGCATAACTAACAACTCCTCAAATTCCAGGAAGAGGTACCCAATCAAAGCTTCCATAATGATAAAGGACTTCATTAGGAGCCATCCGAGGGGCTTTCCACATAACATCTTCCTCTCGGAGATTCTAAAGTATTTCCATCCACCTTTCCTCTGTAATGTCGTCCCTCCTCGGAGTAGCTGCTGCTTCCTTTAAGGGAGAATAATCCTCAAAGAACACTCGGCAATGAACCTTATCAAACTTCCAAAAGTGACTGTGGAACCATACTAACAACAATTGTGCACATCCAATGAATCTACCTTCACCAGCTCTCCGACATGCACTCAAGGATCTGAACGTCTCAGCTAGGATTGAGGCACAGGTGTGTTCTGTTTACCAAGTCGATCGTGTAAATCCGTAACTGCCTCATCTATGTGCCCATAGCTTTGGGGAAAATCACCAAACCATAAATACTTAAGGCCAGACATCAACCCTCTTCTTCACATCTGGGTGCGCCAATATCAGATCCCTCAAACTTGCCCATGGAATGCATTTACCATCACCCTTTTGTTGGATTCGAGCTGCGGCCCACTATTCACTCATCCCTGTGATCATCATTAATTTCTTCACGAAAGTTGGGAGATTAATAGCCCTAACATAAGCTTTGTTACCTTGAATTCTTGGACAGTGAAGCAAGGTCGTATACTCCTCCAAAGTAGGTACTAAACCTACCTCTCCAAATGTAAAACAACTATAAGCAGGGTTCCAAAACTGTACCATAGCTCGAAAAAGATGCTTATCCACCTTGATGTCTAGCAAATAGGGAAGATCTCCATAATTCTGGTAGAACAGCTGCTTAGCCTCATCATCCCATTGGGCCCAAATATCCTTCAACTCCTGAAACTCATTTTGTGTCGAACTAATACGAGTGAAGTCCCACAACTCTGACGTATACCCCTCGGTGACACTATCTCCTTTCTCTAATTGGGTTTTCTCTGACCACGCACAGACAGAAGTGTTGTCCTCCATTTTATCAAGATATTCATTCCTCATTACAAAACCTTCTAATCTAGAAATCGAACCGTGAATCGACACCTTTAAATGTTGAATGACATGCAATGATAACAAAATAAAATAGATCAATGTCATATATAAAAGGTATAATAAACAAGCACTTATAAGGGTAGCTTACTAAAGGCTATCACTGTACTACCTAGGGTAAGCACTTAAAGTTCACTATATGTGTTTCAGTTCTAAAGCGAGGGTACCTAAACCAGCAGATTCCTCGATCCTCACCCATTATAGGCTCATATGGACCAAGTTCGGTTCAGGGGGACACATTTCCCTATGGCCATGCGGAGATAAAAATCTCACGAAGACATAGGTACGGATGTATCCCAGAAGCAATCCACTAGCCCATGCGAAGGTGAAAACCTCACGAAAGCGTAGCTTTTCACTCCCACTTAAGGGTACGACCACAACGGTTATGCAAAAGCAATGTGTGGGAAAACAAAATAACAAACATATGCAACAAACACATGTAAAAAGATCGGCATTTTTAAAATTTTTCCAAACTTCCGACATTAAGATAGAAAATGATCAATTTCTTGGCTTGACTCTCTTATTTATCCCCAGCGGAGTCGCCAAGCTGTAGAAACCATTTTTAAGGTGTTTAAAAAACAGCGTTTGACTTTTTGAAAAACGAAAACGGGAGTCGCCACCAACCTTTTAAAGTGTGATTGGATCATCTTATAAAACATTTTGGTCTACGAAAATGTGAGAAAACGGATTCAGGAGTCGGTTACGTACGAGGAAGGATTAGCACCCTCGCAACGCCCAAAATTGGTACCAAATTGAATATTTTTCTGTCTTAATGTTAAAAGTTTGAAAGAATTTAAAAAAGGATCCCTTTTTTAAAACTGAAATAATTTAAGTTGGAAATTGAGATTCCTTTGCCCCGAAAGAATACGAACATCACATCCAGCATGATTGGACACGATATTCTTAAACTCTGGTAACTAAAATCATCTCGTAATTTATAAAATTTATTTAGAAGGATATTTTAGGTATTTAGACAAACGGGGAATCGCAACCCAGCACGTTAGGGCACTATTTCTCGAACCCCTAAACACAAAAACATTGCCCCGTTTTTAAAACTTTTTTTGGATATATATTTTTTAAAACAATGATGCAATCAGGATATAATATTAACATATTACAAGATATCAATACTAAACTATATAATTCATACATTAATACTTCATGCGAATATAACATAGCAAATAATAAATAACAATATACACTACATAATATATACATTTACATGTCATGCAAATAAACATAAAAAATAATAAACATAAAATATAAAATTACATGGTATACACAATAATATTTCATACAAGTATAGCCTAAAATAGCAACATAAATGATCAATTTCCATGCAAATATATAAAAACAATAAATAACATAAAAATACAAATAATTTATGAGATAAAATTAACATACTAAAACAATACTAAATAAATAAATAAATACGAAAATAAATCAACATATTATGAACATATGGAAAATAAGTCAAAAAATAAAGATGAAAACTAAATACCGTTAAAAATAAATGAGGTATTAAAAATATTTAAAACAATATATAAATAATAAAGGAGAATTTTTAAAAAATGGTTAATTAATAAAATAAAATAAAAACTATATGATATAATAATTTAATATATATTTTATAAAAATAATATTATATTAAATCGGAACAAAACTTTAGAGTAAATTTTAGAATATTACATAATATACTAAATATTTAATAATGATATATGTATTATTTAATAATAATTTACAAATTTTTAAAATTATACATAATAATAAATAATAAATAATAATATAATATAATATATAATAAAATAAAAATAATATAATGAATAATATATAAATAAAATATATAAATAAAATATATAATAAAATATAAATAATATAATAAATAATACATAAATAAAAATAATATATATAATAATTTTTTACATATATAAATAATGTTTATAGTGAAAATAAATGATATAAAAAATATTTAAAATAAATAAATTATATATAAAAAATTTAAAAAGGATTAAAATTAAATAAAACTTTAGGGTTAATTTTAAAGTAATAAAAAATTTGGGCCTAATTGAAACGCGCGCTAAAATCTGAGGGACTCGCTGGGCAATTAGCCCTAATCCTAAAACCGACATTGTTCCCAAAATAAGTTTTATAATGGCCATTAGGACTAAATTGAAACAAAAATAAAAGGTTAGGGCCAAATTAAAATAAAAATAAAATGAAATTATAAATTTTAAAAATGCAGAAGGATCAATTGGGCAATTAGCCCTTTAAACAAAAATACGCGGATCCTTCTCGAGTCACGGGTCAACGTGCGGATCCCTGCCTTTGAAACGACGCCGTCTTGAAGCCTATTGTTTTAAGCAAAACGACGCCGTTCCCATGAGGCTATATAAGCCAAATTTTGGCCCTAGAAATTCATTTTCAACTCGTTTTTAAAAAAAAATAAAAAAAAACTCTGAAAGAGGACTGAGAGCAGGCCCTCGGAGCTCCGTCGAGCCTCTGTCATCGGGCTCCCATGTGCCCACGCGCCCACGCGCCGCTGTCGACTCCGCCCCGTACGGCGGTCGGGATTCAAAAAGCTTCACTTTTCACTGCGACTCGAGAGGTAATCCTCTTTTTATTTTTTATAGTACTTTGTATGTATGAAATGCAGGTATCCAAGAGGAAAATAAAGAAAATAAAGCAAGAAGAATCACCTCTGTATTCTGGCAAAGCTAAAGAATCTATAATCTGTTTCTCTGTGTTTTTATATCTGATCCATCCTTCCTTACAGATTAGAAAAGAGGCTTTTATAGCCTTCTGTAAATTGTTACATTTTGGGAAAGAAATCTTTGATTTCTTTCCATGTTTGCTTCCCTTTTCTACTGTGGTTCTTTCTTTTTTTCAGGTACCAGCGAGGATATCACGGCGGTGAATGCGTTGGCGTTGATTCATGATTACGGCATGATACGGAGCTAGAGTCACGGCTCCGATGGAGGCGTCGATGAAAGGTCACTGGAACGGCGCGAGAGAAGGGGCGTGACGATTGGAGCGCTTACGGTGCGAAGCTTCTATAAACCCTAGGGTTTCCTAACCTGCTAACTGATTTGGGCCTTTTGGGCCCCGTGTATTTTTGGGTTGAGGATGTAATGGGCTGTTGGGTAGTTTAGGCTGTCGGATTAACAGTGGGCTTTGTAAATGGACTGAACATTTAATTATTTTGGTTTTTTGTGTATTTTGGTTTATTATTTTTATTGGGCCCGAGCAAATTTGAGCTATTACAAAAGGGATTAAGAATCTTACTCGCTTGCTGGTTTCCCTCCCTTTTCAGCTTAATCCTTCTGGAGTCTACTTCATATAGAACCTTCCATGGCCTCTTTTTCTTCAAAGTAATTGAAGATGGTAAAGAAGAGAAAATGAGCAAGGTTGGGAAGAAAATCATCCTTGAGAAGCTGTTTCCCAACTATTTATAGGCCTTCTCACGCTATTACAAACCTTGTGAAATTTGTCCATTGCTAATTATTATGCCTTCTACTGAGGAACCGATGAGTTCCATCCTAATCGAACTAGAATTGTTTTTCAACTATGTCTAACTCGGTTTCCAACTTTCCCATTTCTTTCAATATAGGCTTCTAACTTGCGGTCTTTTTCAATTTAGTCACTTCATTATTCTTAATTTCTGGGTTTATTGGGAATCGAGTGTTACACATCTTTCATCCATGGTCTTACACTACGTACCTCATACCAAACTATCATAGCATCTTTCATGTACCGTCTTACTCCATATACCTTATAACTTTTACTATGCTGCCATGACATCTTTCATCTATGGTCTTACATTACGTACCTCATACCAGATTGCCATAGCCTCTTTCATCTATGGTCTTCCACCATATACCGTTGTCATGATGTCATCCTGAAGGACCAGTCTACACCACAATCGCAGTAAATGCATTTCCATAATTTTCATTTCTCGAATCGTTATCCCATTACCTCCTTTACACCACCTAACCTTAATGCTCGAACACCCCAACTAATAGGTTCATTCCCCAGTTCCCTTTCTATCTCCATCTATCCCATTGAGGTTTTTTCCCATAGTCATGCAATGCATGCAAATATCATCATATTTCATGGCTATGCGATGTACGCTATACTATGATTGTTTCATGCGTATGCAACATGACATACTCAGATAGCATAAATAATTTCAGTAGGTTTGGAGTCTAGAACTCACCTGAAGCTTCATCGTTTCTGCAACTTAGCTTTCTTAAACACTAGAGCTTTCATTCTCTTTGTAGCTAAGAATTACAACAAAAATCTACTGGTTAAACTTTCTTTCCATCTTAATGCTTAAAATTTCATAACATGCAGAACTTTTAAAACAGTTCTAGAGATCCATAACTTCATTTACCTTATTTTACGCACATAGAGAGGCTAAGAATCTTACCAACTTGCTAGTTTCCCTACTTTTTCATCTCAATCCTTATGAAGTCTATTTCATGTAGAACCTTTCATGGCCTCTTTTTCAAAGCAACCGAAAATGTGAAGAAGAGATGAAAAAGAATCCCGAAGAAAAATATCCCTAGGAAGCCATTTCGTAACTATTTATAACCTTTCCCGTGCTATTTCCAACCTTATGAGGACTCTCTATTACAATCATTATGTCTCCTACTAAGGAACTAATGGGTTCCATTCTAACCAAACCAGGTTTGGTTCTCAATAATTTCCAATTTGGTTTCTAGCTTTCCTATTTCTTACAATAGAGGTTGCCAACTTACAGTCTCTTTCAATCTAGTTCTCCAATTATTTTTAGTTTTTAGGTTATTAGAAATTTGGGTGTTACATTCAAGGATTTAATAGAGGAAGAATAAGGAAGGAATGAATGAACTAGCTCCGATATTGCAACCTTGGGATGTCAATGTTGCAACATGGCGCATAATGACTCTCAGTTTCGTGACATCAGGGATATTTCGTGACATCAACTCTTTCATTATTCCAAGAAGGCCACCTTGAGAAGCCTTAGTGTCGAGACCTCAAACTTGTCGAGCTGTGATACCGAGGCCCTTGACTTTTAAGGTTGTGACATCGATTTGTGGTGTCGTGACATCGACCTTGAAGATGGATTAGGGAGATTGAGAAAAGTCACGATACTAGACTTGAGGTGTTATGATCCAAAGCCCTCTAACTAATAGCGTCGTGACATCCAAACTCAATTGACTACCGTTTTATCATTTACATCATTCAAAGCAATATGGAGGAAAATTAGATTAGTTTGTTTAATTTGTTAATTTAGAATTAGTTTAAATATCCTTTTTATTTGGTTGTGCTAATAATTTTTGACTCAATTAGATCCATAACTACTTAACTCATAATTAACTTGAAAATTAATTTACCAATTTGACAATCCCTTGGGTACGACCCTCAGAATACTTTCATATGTTGTTGTAAAAAAATTGTATTACAATTGGACCTGTACACTTGCAGTAAAACCACACTTTTAAATTGTTTCATATTTTGCTTATTTTCTGGGCACGTATACAAACGGTCAGTGATAAAGTAGTTGTAAAGAAGATATAGTTATGACCTATGGATTATGTAGCCAGAAGTAAAATTGACCAATTCTTTGACTAAACTTTTGGGAGAAAACTAACAATAAAACATCAAGGGGAATGAACTATTACTTATGCGATTGACGATCACATGAATTATGTTCATATGGGTAATAAAAAATCATTATTTGATTTATTGAGCACTATAAAAATTATGTCCTTCCTATAGTGTAAATAGTGCTAAAACTACAAAGAAAGTGAGGTTGAGTAAACTTTTAATCAAATCCATATCCTTCATAGGTGGTGTGTTTTGTAGTGTATACTTGATGGATTGACATATGTGAGTGTGAAGTGAAATTTCTTCTATGAGACTTTTGGTGAAATCTCTAGAGCACTCATGAAAACTTAAGAACACAAATGGTTTATTAGTGACAACCGCGTTGAACAACAAATATCGTGGGTATAATATGATTAGTGAGAATTTTAATTTACATAATGAATTCTTGGTTCATAGAAACTTAAAGTTTAACCAATTATTCTGTAAATTATGTTTCATTTATTCTAGCTCTAGTTTATAGTCTAAAAGATATTAAAGTCAATGAATTATATCAAAAAAAGAAAAAATAATTTTTTTCCTTAATTCTTTTGAAATATGTAGGGGATTGTTAGAAAAATTGAGACATTTAAAAAGAACAAAATCTCACATTCCTTAGGAAAACTTTGAGGCCCTTTTTTATTATATATCATTGGGCTTGTAAGAACGAAGTTGAGGGGTTGTGCTCACGCACATGAGAACTAGGCCCAATAGGCCAATGTAGTGTAAACCAATGGATATCCGTAACGTAGGGTAATAACACGAAGTTTGATCCTTTTATAGAAATAGTATAATACATTATATTTCTTAAAATTAGGAATAGCTTAACCGTTGGAGGTTGTTTTTAACCAATACCAGATTCATTGAACTATTTCAAACTTAATTATCTTATTTTCTTTACTCACCTATCTAATTTTTAGCCAGCAATTATGATATAAATATTTGACTTAATTATCTTTATAAAAACATGCAAGAAAAAAAAAGAAAGAAGGAAAAAATGTATCATTCCTCACTCACTTTTTTTCTCCATCCTCTTGAGTTAAAGAGTATTTTCACCTTGTGATTTATTTTTTGTTCCTGCCCTTGTTCTTTTGAGAAAAGAAATTATTTATTTTTCCTGGTCATGTTCTTTTGAACAATAGAACTTGTTGAATTCTAGGAGATGTGCTATAAAACAAAATATCGTTAAGAGCATACTTGGCACTCCTTAAGCTATTACTTTAGTTATGTGATTTGTTCGATTGTGAAAAAAAAGTCCCCAAAAAATCTTAACTATTTACTTACATCTTTTTGAGATATTAGATTGAAACAGTTGTTGAGATATAAACTATGTGCTTGAAAGTAGTGGCTAAAGGAGTAGGTGCTCCTTCAAGCATTGCGAAAAACAAGAAATAAATAGGGGACACAAAGTTTGTTTATGTTGTTTAGTTTTTCTAGCTGAGGCTAGCTCAATGAGAAGTATCCACTATCTTCAAACACTTACAACTTTATGTTGTTCAATTTTTCTACATTTGCTGAGGCTAGCTCAGTGAGAAGTATCCATTATCTTCAAACACTTACAACAATTGATCCTAAAACTATCACACCCCAGTGGCAATTTCCTTACTTTTGTACCTTTGAAGACTAGATTCCTCACCACTAAAGTCACCATTGTGAACTTAGCATGTAAAACCACAACACAAAGGTTTTACAATCAAATGCACTCTTACAAATAATGTTCCTCACTTGAACATGTTAAGTGCTCTCAATTTCCTGTACATCAACCTATACTAGTCTCTCAATTATATAGACTATTTCGAGACTTGCTAGCATAAAGAAGATTAATCACAGTCCCTATAAAACAACCACTATATAAGTTGAATACAATTTTAATAATAACAAACAAAATAAACAAGGACTGTTGACAGTTAAATCTTGACTGATTCGATCCAGTCCAACTTCTTTGATCTAAGGGATTAGATAAACATGACTCGATCAGATCCGATTCTTCAAATATGTTTCCTCAAGTCATATTATCTTCATTGATGGGCTAGATACAATCCACAATATTAGCACATCCTGAAAAATATGGTTCAATAAATTATCAATAACACAAATACGAAAACTGAACATTCTATCGTAGTGGTTTAGGGAGTAGGCACTCCCTCAATCACTTCTCGATCTTTCCAAATTTTCAGCAAGGGATTTTTAGTAAAGCTCAAGATTATGATTGGAGAAAAGATTAGATCAAGAAATAAAAGTTTTCAAAAGTTTTAGTCTGATTTGTGTATTTAAAAAGATATTAATTTTGAAGAAGTTAAAAGTCAAATAAAGGCTCTTGAAGACTTTTAATGTGATCAAGTTTTAAGTAAAGAGATCTAATTTTTAAAAGAAAACTACTCCTAAAAGATTTCTAATATTTGTTTTCTTATTTAAGACCTACTTGAAGCAAAAACTAAGGAGATATATACTTACATTTATTAGACAAGAATTACAAGCCAGCCTATTTAAAAGAAGGCTTTTATTTGTTACATGAAGAAATTCAGAGAGGAATTATTCTATTCATGTTAGGGTTTTATTCTAATGCAATGTCATTGTAAATAAACTGTTCTTACTGATTGTAATTTAGTGAGTTAGACTTAAATCACGTCTTATACAAACTAATTTATAATAAATTACTCTGTAATCAATATCTCATAGATACAAGAAGTTTCCGAACTACGTAATTCAAGTTTTATATCCATCTCTTATTTCAATTATAAAAATCAGATTTATCATTATTCCATAACTTCAAATTATCTTTTTATCTGATCTTCGTGTAATATAATTATAAGTATCGAGTTCAACACAGCAGGTGTCTAAAATATGCTTTATGACAAAAGAAAGTATATCTCATCCAGGATTGTAAAGCCCCATGAAATTTGTATGTTTTGAAAAGTGACCAATGTTTTTGTTTTTGTTTTTGTTTTCATCTGTTTTGTAACTTATTAGCCTCACTGTTGTTCCACCCCATCACTTTCCTTATTCTGTTACTGCTCTCACCACCATTAGCATCACTCTCCATCTCTCATTTCTGGTGCATCTTTTCCATTTCCATTGCATCACATTTATCACTATCATATAAATCAATATATACACATGTATGTAATTTTTAAATATATATTACATTATAAAACATTTTCTTTTAAAATTTATTCAACAAAAATCATAAGTGGACAGATTAAAAACTTGTATATAAAATTTATTAAACATGTTTTTGATTTTTGAATTCGTGGTGGTTAATTTTTTATTTAAAAATTATATAAAAGTATAAAAAGATAAAAGTACTATAATAATATTAGTTAACATTAGTAGCTATTATATTGCTTTATTTGAAATCATAAAGTTTATCGTAACTTTTTGGGTTTAACTCCCGTTAAATAAAAGTATTTGTTCTAAATTTTATATATAAAAAAGTGAAATTATGCTCAAAATAATATCTATTGCTTTGTACAAATAAGAGACTTTTGGTAAATTTATAACTGAGTTAGAACTCGATTATGGATGTCATCAACCCAATCAAAATTTTAACTATATATTAGATTATGTCACGGGGTAGAAAAAAATTTCTCTTAAAATTTATTCAACAATAACCATAGATGGAGTGGTAAAAAGTTTGTATATAAAATTTATTAAACATGTTTTCAATTTTTTGGATATGCGGTGTTTAATTTTTTATTTAAAGATTATATAAAAGTATAAAAAGACAAAAGCACTTTAATAATATTAGTTAACATTTTTGAGTTGGTAGTTATTATATTACTTTAGTTGAAATCATAATGTTTTAGGTTCAACTCCCATTAGGCAAAAATATTTGTTCTAAATTTTATATGAAAAAAATGAAATTACCCTCAAAATAATATCTATTGCTTTGTAAAAATAAGAGATTTTTTGTAACTTTATAACTGAGTTAGAACTCGATTATAGATTACACCAAATCAATCAAAATTTTAAATATATATAAGATTTTATCAACTACATTGCAATCATAGTAAGCTTAACCAGTACAAACCACAAATCATTCTTACCTCAGTTATGATGATTACAGAGTCATAAATTAGAACATCGAACTGATTTTTTTACACAATACTTAGAACTATTTATAACCCCTCTGTCAATTCTTAAAAAAGAGAACAAATGTGCTTCATCGCCCTCGAACCCACGTCCTCCTGTACTGACAACAGTGTCAATGCCAATCGATTTAAGATTTGATCAACACCTCAAAACATATTTAATTTAGGAGAAAACTTTCATTTTTAAATTTAGGGTGTGTTTGTCAATTGAGTCTTAGATCAATTAACATCAACATTGTTATCAATGCAGGAGGATGTGAGTTCGAGTGCGTTGAAACGCATTATCCTCCTATTTAAAAGACGAGAGAGACTATAAGTAGTTTTAGACGTTTATCAAAAATGGAAAATTTTCAATATTTCATTTTTCATGTGTTCGATAATTATAATAAATTCTTAATTAATTCAAAATTTTTAACAAAAAAATAAATAAAATAAGTACTATCACTTAATGTTGAAAAGGTCAACTATATTCAAAATAAATTATTTCAATACTTTTGTTAGAAATTAAATATTCATCCAAAAACTACTAAAGATAATATAAAATATTATATTAATAAGATTTAAAATTAGGAAATAAGTAAATTTTTATTAAATTTTTTATTAACATAACAAATAGTTTTATAATGTAAAATCAATACTTACAAAATTTTATACTAAAAAATGTAACTTAAAATTTCAATTTTATTTAAATTATGGTTTTTGTATTTATATATTAAATTTAAAAAAAGAGGAGTGATGTTTTAATTTGATTAAAAAAGAAAAAATGAAAGAAAAGAAAAAGTAAGGGTGTGTGAAGACTGAGAAAGGGAATTAGTTTTCACTGCTTCAAGTTTTGGATTTTGTGACACAATGGTTTACATTGACAAAGATGCTGATGACACAACAAAGATCCTTTTCTCTTTGCCCTGCAATCATGTCTGAGCTAGTTTTTGGACCCTTCCTTTTTTTCAGTTTCTAATTCATTTTACCTTCTTTAGAAACCCCTTTGCTTCTTTCACTAAGCTCCTACTCCAAGAAAATCTATAAACGGTGGTGATGATGATGCTGCTGCTGATGGTGCCGTAATGGTCGTCTCTAAATGGCTCACTGATGACGACGATGGTTCGGTCACTGTGACTTGAGATGCAGATGCCATTGAGTCTGAGAAACCCGATGGCTGATAATGGTTACATGATTCTTGCATTAACATTGTTTCTTCTTGAACCATTTTCCATTGCCTACTGTTTCTGCTAATTAAACCTTCTTGGCTTCTATAATCTGTAAACAAAACCCAGAAATTTATGATGGGCTTCTCTGCAAAATAAACAACATACGAACTTGTAAATGCAACAGTGTTAAGAAGGGACTAAAAGGAACAAACCAGAAAAGAAATCCAAGGGTGTGGAGTTTTCACAAGCTTTGAAGCTTTTAGATTTTGACCCAAGAAACAAATCTCCACCGTTGATTTCATCTTCTTTCCTTGAAGTTGAACCCTTGTTGTAAGATCCATTAGGGCCAACAAATGAAGCTAAATATGGGTTTTGAGTGGAGTCTGTAAAGTCGCCAATGGCAGCTTGACTTAGCTTTCTCCTCCTATAAGCACTAGCCTGTTCTCTATATTTCCTCGACATTATAACATGCCAATGGTTTTTAACAGCATTATCAGTTCTACCAGGGAAAAGTCTTGCAATCATTGCCCATTTGTTTCCATAAGCTCTATGAGCTGCCATTAGTCTTTCTTCTTCTTGTTCTGTAAAAGCCTTTTTGTTGATCCTTGGATCAAGGTGATTAAACCACCTTAATCTACAGCTTTTACCTTCAAAATAATGTAAAAGAAAGCTTCATTGATAACAAATTCAAACACAAAAAAACACACAAGTCTGCAAGCTGATTTTTACCTGTTCTTCCTTGAAACTTTTCAGCTATAAGGTTCCAGTTTTGAGGACCATATAATGTAACAAGTTCCTTCAATTTAGAGTCCTCAGCTGGTTTCCAGTGCCCTCTAGAGCAAATCTTTGAGACCCCAACATCTTTCCCATTGAGAAAACTTTCACTTCTTCCCCTCACAACACTCATGGAAACTGCACCCATTTCAGACCCTTTAGAGAAATGATCTTCCAAGCAATATGAAAACCCCTCTATGGGTTTTAAGACCTCCATTGATGAGTTTGAAGGAGGATGATATATGGTGTAGTACTTGGAAAAGCCATTATTTTCTTGGTGATGAAAGCAGGAGCTGTTGTGGAACTGTTGCAAGGTCATCTTCATATCCCAAAGTGGTAAAAAGATAGTGCAGATTGCAGATACAAAAACAAAGAAAGTGAGAGAGATATCAGAGGTTTTGGTAAGGAAAATAAGTGAGAGTCTGCAAAAAAGTTGAAAAAAATAATAATAAAAAAATTGGAGAGATTTGGTGGGGGGGAATTAGGAAGTGTTTGTTTTTTGGTTGTATTTCTAACAGGAAAATAAGAAAAATATATATATATAAATTCCCACACGAATTACACTTAACTTCTGTTGAAAGTGTTTCACTAGTCTGTGATAGAAAAAAAAAGAACCTGAAACTCTACAGCTTTGACCCTTTCTGTCAAAAGGACATACTCTTACGCTACTTAATAGTGCGTGTGGAACTCGCACAATTCTACAGTAAATATTAGGGGTATTCTACTTGTGTTCAAACCTGAATAGTAACCATACAGTTTGACTCCAAATTTAGTTTAAATTTGATCAAATATCAATTTCCAACCTTAAGCTTTTCAAGACATAATCCAAATTTTGTTTATTTTCTTACTTAAATTATAACTCGAGTTGAATTTAATTCACTTGTATTTCTGTTCGAGCTTGTTCGTACTTAAACTCTTTCCATATATTATATAAATATATTAAAATGAAAAAGCTCAATTAGACTATTGAATCATTCGAATCTAGTATTACAACGCTCAAATTTAACTCGATCGATAGCTCAATTTACTTGAACTCGGTTTGATAATTACCTTTCTTTGAATGGAACTTCAACAACTTGTAAGAATTAATGTTTTATTTATACCCTTGGTAAAAAATCAAAATATCTGATATAATTGAAATTTGAATAAAAATATTAAGATTGAAAAATGAATTTGGATAAAAAAATACAAATTGTATTTAAGCTTCAATATTCGAGGAGTGAAGCTCGGTCCAACTCAATCTTTTTTTTTTCAAGTTTATAATATGTTAGTTTTTTTAAATAT
Source organism: Gossypium anomalum (assembly GCA_025698475.1). NCBI lineage: Eukaryota > Viridiplantae > Streptophyta > Magnoliopsida > Malvales > Malvaceae > Gossypium > Gossypium anomalum. Next base: position 68,983,651 of record CM046964.1, read on the forward strand.
TATGTAATTTGTATAATATGAAAATTGAATATGTAATAATATAATGTAAATAATAAAAAGGTATTTGTAGAAAATAATAAAAAAATATGTCCAGATTAAAAATTGAATAATAAATAAAATAATAAATAAGTATTAAATAAAAATAATATTTTTTATTGATTAAGTTTTAACTCAATTGACACCGTTGTTATTACAATAAGGATGCGAACACAAGTTTGAAAGCGCTTAAGCATGTTTTTCTTTCAATTTAAGAATTGAAGAGAGATTATAGATTAAAGTAGACATTAAATCTTAAAACATTAAGATCAAGCCATGTTGAATCTTAAAAGAGGAAAAACTTTTTCGAGGTTGTTTTCATTATTTAGTACAATCAATACATGAGTTTCATGTACCATCGGTGAATAATAATATTATACTTCATCATTGAATAATTTAATTTGAATAAAATTAAATATTAATTAATTATAACTATTATAAATAAATACTAATAATTCTCAAATTTAGGGTTTCGATATAAGATTTAGGATTTAAACTTTAAGTATTAATTTATGATTAAATATTATTTTTATAAATCCTTCACTATATTTTTTATTTTATTTAATGATAACATATAATATTATTATTCACTAATGATATATGAAACTCGTTAATTTAAAGTTCCTTATAAAATTTCATATTGAAGTTTAGTTGATATACTTTATTAAAATGCAAACAAAAAGGGTTTGATGGGGTATTTGAGTTTTCTTTTTTTGTTCATAGGGGCCTTTGAGTTTTCATGACCCTATATATCTGCCATTATATCTGTTGCATTGTTTCAGCCACTGCAAAATCTGCAATCAAAACCAAAACTCACAGTGCACTGCATGTTTCATGAATTAATGATAATACATATACATATGTATGTATGTAAATATTTGTGTTATATCTTTAGCTGCCTTTAACAACTGCGAGTGGTGTTTGAAACATGCTCATCATTTGTTCCCTAGCATCACTTACACACGTGTGAATGTCACCTCATGTCACGTGTAAACTCTCTTGAAATCAGACAACCCTAACCCTCTCTCTTTCTTTTTCATCAATTATGGGATTCTTTCTAGCTTAAAAAAAACAAGTTGGCCACTGCTGCTGGCCCCATTCAATGTTATATTTACTGCAGGGGAGGATGGTACTTAGACCCTCAAGGGGCTATGGCCCCCAAGAATTTTGAGGAGTCTTTGCTATATATATATATATATATATATATATATATATATATATATAAAATTGATATCTCCAAAAATTACATATTTATTTTATTTTTGTTCATTGAAAGTGAAATTATAAATATATTTTAAATTACAAATAATTTTTAATTCAATATGTAATGTGATACTGAAATTTTGATTTGGTAAACTTTGATATTAATTCAATTGTACACATTTAATATAAATAAATTAAGTGTTACGATAAAAATTTAGTTACAGTGAATGTTACGCAAATTGTTGCAACAATTCGAACAATATGTGAATATCATTACAAGCCTCGTTTCTATGTTAACAATTTTAAATTGTCTTAACTTGTAAATGACGGTGATTAAAGCTATTGTTAGACACCCATTTGATATAGGTTTAAATCGTGTGATCCCTATCTCACTCCAATATTGTATAGAGAAAATTGAGTTGAACTTATTTTAACAAATATAGGAAACTACAAGTCTATATTCTGTGAGATTTATTTTTTCCTATTTTAATGGATTTCAATAAAAGAGATAAAAGGGATTGAGGACATAATGAGAATGATTTGAATAAACCCAAGCCCTAATTTCAAGGGTTGAGTTATCATCGGTTGAAGATATGTTGAGTCTTTTCATTTCCTGTTGGTGATCATTGAGGGGGGAGAGAGCAATTCTTTTCTGAAGGAACATTTTATCAATGTATTTTTGTTGAGTATAATTCATTCCTCTTTGAATGTTATTTAGAAACCTTCCATTAGTAAGGTGGTGAGAAAGGGTGAGTGGCAAATCCAAAAAAGAGTGTGACATTATTAAGGTTACAATAGTCATTTGGTTGATTGAATTGTAATTAGGAGTTGTACTGTGTTTCTTTCTATGGATTTACTCTCCAATAAAATGCTACAAATGTAGGCAATTTTATCAAATTACGTAAATATTTATGGTGTTTCTAAGCTTGATTCCCTCACTTGTTCCTCTTGTTAAGAGTATTCTTCTAGCAATTCTTGTAACAACTTGGTATAACAATAGCTAGATATATTCATTTGGTATCAAAGCCTAACAATAAAATTACTTGGTATGATCTTGTGTTTGCTTTATAGTTTTGCTTTTATGAAAGAAGGAAATTTATTTTTTTCGATTGCCTTTTTTGGATGGATCAAATTGTTTTAACTGGAAAGCTAATATGGGAGCTTTCATCAAAGCTTTAGATGAGAAAGCATGGCATTTAATACTTTCAAGATGATATCTTCCTACTACCGCCAATATTGATGACACTCAATCTAAAAAGCTTGAGGAAACCTAGACTACTGAGGAGGACAAAACAATTATCCAGCTACAACTCTAAGGCTCTGAATGCACTTTTTCTATAGAGTAGATCCTTAAGAGTTTAAATGTATTTTGAAATGTGTTTCCACTAGAGAATCTTGGAGAATTCTTGAAACAACACATGAAGGAACATTAGGAGTTAGGATGTCAAAACCATAGATACTTACTTCTAGTTTGAGATCTTTAGAATGTTAGAAAAATGAAAATCTATCTGAATTTAATGCAAAAGCTATGTGATATCGAAAAAAATAAGGTTCGATGAACTAATAAATTCATTGTAAACCTTTGAAATGAATTTGGAAGAAAATATGAATGAGAAAGTTAATGCTGAGAAAAGTATTACATTTAATGTTGTAACAAACAATCAACCATTTTCCTTAATAAACTAATTGGAAGAGAAACTGACTCATTAAAAAAATCAATAAAGGTTTTAGAAGGTTTTGGCCATAAGATGATTAAAAAAGAGCCAAGAGAAAAATAGAAGAATATTCAGTGCCATGAGTGTAAAGTCTTTGACCACAAGTAACTTGAATGCGCTAACACCTTGATGATGATGATAATGATGATGATGATGATAAATAAGAAGAAGCAGCCATTCAATGTAATTTAGGGTGACAAAGACACTAAAGTGATGTAAGAGATGATGATGATTAGATAGGCAACTATGTTGCCTTTACTGTAAAGTCTAAAGCTATTGTATCTAGTATTTTTGTTGGGACTTTGTGCCCTTAGTGTATTTATTTCTTCCTTTATGCTTGTAATTTTTCAAACAAATTAATTGATAAAATTCCATAGTTAAATTATTATCTTTTGTATAATTGTCCACATTAATTATTGCATGAAAAGAAAAATGAAGAAAACAAATATTGGCTCAATGATTAACTAAGGTTTAACTAATAATAAGTTGCATTATATGGATGAATTATGATGCGAGAAGACAACTTATAGTAGTAGGTTTAGGATGTGTACAGTGATGTGTTGCACGTCGGTTTGGGATGTGTACTGATGCAAGATGGTAAAGTTATGGCTTATGCGTCCAATCAGCTTAAGTTACACAAAGGGAATTATGCGACGCACGATTTTGAGTTAGCTGCTGTGGTGTTTGCGTTAAAGATTTAGAGGCACTATCTGTATAGTGAGAGTTATATCATCTACACCAACCACAAGAGCTTTAAGTACCTCCTCACTCAGAAGGAGTTGAATCTCATGCATCGTTGTTGGATTAAGCTGCTCAAGGACTATGACTGTACGATATAGTATCATCCCGTAAGCCTAATGTAGTGGCTGATGCTCTCAGTTGTAGAGCGATGACTGATTTGAAAGCGATGCTCACTCGTCTTAGTCTGTTCGATGATGGGGGTCTGTTAGGCGAGTTGCAAGTTAAGCCGACTTGGATTGTGTAGATTCAAGAAAAGCAGTTAGGGGATAAGTCTTTGGGTTTGCGGTTTTGTCGGGTTGAGAGTGGCAGTACTTCTAATTTTGGACTGAATAAGGATGGAGTTTTGTGTTTTTGAGGACGGGTTTATGTACCGAACAACTCTGATTTGAGACAGTCAATTTTGAGGGAAGCGCATAGTAGCCCTTAGTTGTGCATCTCGATGGTAACAAAATATATCGGGATCTTTGCAAGTTGTATTAGTGGCCAGGTTTGAAACGTGAGGTAACTGATCTTGTTTCTCGTTGTTTGACGTGCCAGCAAGTTAAGGCTGAGCACTAGTTGCCTTCGGGTTTGCTTTAACCTGTTAAGATTCCCTTATGGAAATGAGAATGAGTGATGACGGACTAAGAAGGATTCTGTTTGGGTCATCGTGGATTAATTGACCAAGTTCAGCCATTTTATTCTGGTTCAGATGGACTACTCTCTGCAAAAGTTAGTGAAACTCTATATTTCTGAGATTGTGAGACTACATAGGGTTCCGATTTCAATAATCTCTAATAGGGATCCTCGCTTCACTTTTTGGTTTTGGAAGAAACTGTATGAAATTCTGGGTTCGAGATTAGACTTCAGTACTATGTTCCATCCTCAGACAGATGGTAAGCCTGAGAGGGTGATTTACATACTAGAGGATATGCTTCGGAGTTGTGTGATTGATTTCCAAGGTAGTTGGGAGGATTTTCTTCGTTAGCTAAGTTTGCCTACAACAATAGTTTCTAGTCTAACATTCAGATGGCACCTTACGAGGCTTTGTATGGTCGTAAGTGTCATACTTCGCTATGTTGGACTGAGTTGGGTGAGTGAAAGATTTTGTGTCCTGAGTTGGTTTCCAAGACTGAATATAAGGTTAGACTGATTCAGGTTGTCTGAAAGCGGCTTTTGATAGACAAAAGTCTTATGCGGATCTGAAAGGAAGGGATATTGAGTATGCTGTGGGTGACTTCGTATTCCTTAAGGTGTTTCCGTGGAGGAAAGTTTTGTGATTTGGTCATAAGGGTAATTTAAACCCTAGGTTGATTGGGCCGTACCGAATTCTAAAACATGTGAAACCAATTGCTTATCAATTAGAGCTACCTCCAGAGTTGGACCATATCCATGATGTGTTTCATGTATTGATGTTGAGGCTATATCGGTTTGATCCATCTTAGGTTGTCTCTGTTGAAAAGATTGAGGTTAGACCGGAATTGACGTTTGAAGAGGAGCCAATTCAGATTTCGGATCGAGATATTAAGGTTTTGAGGAGGAAGTCCATATTTTTGGTTAAGGTTCTGTGGCGAAATCATGGCACTAAGGAAGTCACGTAGGAACCTGAGGACTTGATGCGTTAGCAGTATCCTCATTTGTTTGGGTCAGGTAAATTTCGAGGTCGAAAATTTTTTTAGGGGGTAGAGTTGTAACGCCCTGAATAATTTATTTATGTTTCTATAAATCCTGACATAAGTGTGTATCGACTTCAGTGGTTAAATGTTCTGGGTGTATGTATGAGGTATTGGGTTCAAGTCTCACATTAGGAAATTTTTTTTATTTTAGATCTAAGCCTTATCCTTGTTAGGTGGGCTTATATAACACTGGTTGTAAACTCATGTCAGAATGAGCCTGTTGGTTCTAGTGGTAAGGAGTTAGTGTGCTAGAGGTCCTGTGTTCGAATCCCTGTGTAAGCACAGGTGGTAATTTTTGTTTCGGTTAGTTGAGAGAGTTTGGATGGACTTGAAATTCTAAATTGTTTGGGTTGTTAGTGGATGTAGTGGGATTGTGTTCAAAATAATCAATTTTATTTTTATTTTTTATTATTGTCTTTTTTTTTCTCTTTTCCCAAATACCTTTTGACATTTCTTCTCCAAATTTCTTTTCCAAACGTTTTTTTTTTGGATTTTTTCTGTCTTTTATTTATGTTCGCTATACTGTCGTTCAATCACTGTGTTTTAAGTTTCATAATCCCTGCTCGGGCTGTGCTAGGTAAGTGTTCTTAAAGTTTTGTGCAATTGGGAATCGTTTTCGGGTGTGTTATTGTGATAAATTCTTGTGTAGGTGTTAATCAAGGGGATCGAAATTCATCTTCTATTGTGTAGTGTGTTTGGGCTATTGTAACTGTTTTGGTAAGTGATCGGGCCTTTTGTTTGAGTAAAATTTTCAAGTATGTCGATTAGAATTTTGATAGATTGGTGTTTCGGTACTTGGAATTGATCGATTGAATGATGTTTTTTAGGTTTGAAGGGCTCAGGATTACTTACGCGTCCAAAACGAGCCAGGTGTGTACCCTTAACGTGAGAAAACGAGGTTCGAAAAAAGCCAAAAATTGGGTCTGTCAACGCCACACGGGCGTGTGGTCGGCCCTGTGGCTGGCCATATGCGAGACACGACCTTGTGATTGATGAAGGTGCGGCTGTGCGTTTGACACATGTAACACCCTAAACCCGGCCTAGACGTTATGACCGGATCTAGTGCGCCACATCGATGTGTTCAAAACATTTCGTATTACTTAATTTAGAAAACTTAGTTGGTGTTTGTAAAAGACACTTTTGAAAGTAGGTTAAAATGAATAGAAGCTGTGCACCAGGTAAGAAACCGGAAAAGAGGAGGTGAGTCCGCTTGATCGCTTAAGTACCAAGCTCCCTTCGGATCCAATCCTAGACATGCACACCGCCATTGCCACACTCTAACGACTCGTATGATTTTGAGAAAACTATTTTGGTTAAGTCCATCTTAAGAAAATGATTAAGTTAAAAAAAATATTGGTTTAGCGGAAGTCTTACTCGTGATTGCGTTATTTTGAAATCGTTTTATGCTTTTGAAAACGCGCCCTAGAGCTAGTCCATTTTGCCAATTATCATAAATCATTCCTAACCTAACAGAATATAAATCAAACCTTTAAAACAATAATTAAGCGGCCTTATTACACTTAAAACCCATAGAAAACGTAAATGAAATAAAAGACGTCCAGTTCATCAGGAAGAAACTGAATTGCGGAAACAAGTGGCCACTCCGAATCCCTCACAGCTCCAAGCCCACTATGGTTGGGGATTACCTGCAAAGATGAAAATGGAGGGGTGAGTTTGGGAAAACTCAGTGTGTAAATATCCCAACCATAGCCTAAATCAGTTCAAACCACAGAGACAGAATAAATTGGCCTCAGCCCAGAACAGATTTCAGATTAAAGCCCATAGGCCCAGAACAAATCAGTACAGATTCATATCATGCTTATGCAAAAGCCCAACCCATATCCAACCACATACTCCCCCATACCATCCTTTCACCATGTGGGGAGACTACTCGACCCACCCAACCGCTACACGCCACAGAAATACGCAGCATGGCTGCCAGATACAGAAAATGTGACAGAGTCACCAGATGCAGATATATATGGCAAAGCCACCAGAACAGATATATATGTGGCAAAGCCACCAGAACAGATAATTTGTGGCATAGCCACCAGGACGCTTCCTCCATAATATAACCCATGTCCCCATGCAACAGATATACATTCATGTCATACATCATACAGAATATCGTCAACATGCTTTTCAGACATAATTTAACCCTAGGGGTATTTAGGTCATTTTACACCTAGGGGTATAACAGTAATTTTCATACATGTGGGTAATCTAGTAATTTATCTATTCTTAGGGTTTTCATGCATATTTTCACTATTTACGTATATTCAGAACCACTTACCGCATACTTACTTACGAGTTGGGCTGTTGGCCCATTAACCGACTTTAGGCCCATTAAGCCCAAAATTTCCAAAACGCACGGATTGGTGCACTTTGCAGTCTTACCATCACAGAATACCAGAATTAATAACCCCTTTCCTCTTACGAGCATTCGCACACTCGTAAGTTCCCAAAATACCGGCTTTTCGGTATTTCGGCTTTTCGGCTTTTGCCGATCTAGTCTATAGAAGGGTATAGATTACACACCTGTTTTGCAATTTCCTCGACAAGCTCTACACACGAACTGCCTACAATTGAGTCACTAAAATATTACTCTAAATACCAAAGTAACACCAAATACTTAGTCCCTTACCACATTCGGCCAAACATGCTTAAAACCTCTATTGCCCTTACCTTGATGCCGAGAGATGGTTAGCTCCAATGATCCGATTGTTCCACTCGTCCAAGCCCTTGATCAACAGCCTCTTAATCACACTACTACCAAAATAACACTGTCATCACAACCCCTAAGGGCTATAAGTCAAAAAAACGACAACCTCCCTAACCTTTTAGGGATTCCGGCTTTTCTTAAAATATGCAAGATAGACTAAGTTGGACAGACTTACCATCGATTCTTCCAGTCAACGTTTCCCCTTTGTTCCTACTTGATTCTGACGCCGTTCCAAGCCCTCAAACAATAACAAAAGTCGAGCCCTCAATGATTTCAGTATTCGGCCATGTCCCTAGGATGGTGTGGGAGTTTCGGCTTTTTGTAACAATGAAAGAAAATACGGTATAGTAGGGTTTTTGTAATGAATTTGTGTGAAGTTATAGATTTAGAAAAAAAAAGAATCGGCCATAAGACGGAGAAAACCATAGGTTTTGGGCTAGGAGAAATCGGCACAGAAAAACTATAGGATTTCGGGGTTCCGGCTTTGTGTATAAGGCTTAAAAACAAATGATGGAAATGTGAAGATGAATAGAATAATGGTAGGATTCGGCTATGGGGCAAGAAGAAGAAAAATAGATGGAGGAAAAAGAAAGAAAGAAAGAACAGAGGAGAAGGAAAGATGGTCAGAGAATCGGTCACCACACACCCAAATGCCGAAATTCCTAATACTGCACTACCTAGCCGAATTTCCCAAGTTAAAGTCCCTTGGTCGGCCACCTCTTGCTCCTTGATCAGCTCCTAGATTTCCTCCCTTATCTTTATCCTTATTCAATCCCTTAGCAACTCAAACTCCCACCGATGGACTTTCACTTAAGTTCCACCACCTACCTTTTTCTGCTCATAAAAATAAATCCATTATTTTGTCATTCATCGTGGCTTGAACCTGGGTCCTCCTAAGCTCACACACGCCACCTACATCCTTCCTAGTGGCGTCACTTAGCCACTTTACCACATGCTTCCTTGTGATCCATTTTACACAATTAATTCCTATAAGCCTAATTTAACAGAACCCCTTTCTCCTATGGAATTAAAATTAATTAAAACTATCAGGTTTTATCCTAAGCTTGGGCCTTCTAGAGGCCCACTATCATAATAAATCCTACACATAACAAGCAGAACACAAAATTTTAATTTTTTTTTTCAGATTTTACAAAGTTCCCGAAAATTGGGGCGTTACAACACAACTGTGTGATACTGTGAATATAGACGTGTAGGCCACACAGGCAAGGCCAATCTAGGCGTGTGGGCCCAAACGGGCATGTCCCAGGATTCTAAAATTTTTCCTAAGGTCGCACGGGTCGTTTCGATCAACTGTGGGCCTACTGTAGGGTCAGTAAGGGCTAACCAAACCCTAATTCATGTGATCTGGTATTCTGATAGTCTGATCTGAGTGGGACACTGATATGTATGTCTGGTTGTTCTGTTTGAGTATATATGTTATCTGCACACGAGCATGTTAAGCATTTTAATTCTGTTAATTCTGTATTTTGTATCTGTGTTGGGATGGGGTTTGTATATGTGGAGGAAGTGATCTGTACAACAACCTTTCGCCTATATTCTCGCAGCTTGACTGCTTATTATTCTGTTATGTGTCACATCAACACTATATGGTGTGTTGAGATAAGTGGGTGTTTTTAACCCCATATGGTGTGATAGGATGGTCAGAGATGGTGTGTAGAGGATGGGGGTAGGATTTTTTATATTTGATTCTGATATCTATATCTGTTATGGATTTAGGTTCAAATCTATATCTGACTATATATGAATTTCTGTGTATATTGCATGACTATTTCTATTGGGTTACATGCTGAGTTTACGAAAACTCACATCAGTTTGTCTATTTTGTTTAGGTAATCCACAGACTTAGGCGAGTCGGCGCGATGGAGACTCAGCAGTGACCACTTGATAGAGAACTATTTTTATTTAGTAATATCAGTTTTATTTTAAAATTTGGTTTTTCTTGAGAGTTTGTAATTTTTGAGACTCTCTGGACTGTATGGTTTTAACTTTTGGACTTGGATTTTGTTTTGCCTTCTTTTCCGCAACGTTGACAACAACACTTTACGCAAACAAATGGTTTTTGAAAATAGGAGCTTGGTTTTGTTTTAAATGATTTTCAAACTTCCGCTATGAAATAAATGGTTAACTTTAAAGAATAACATATAACGATTTCAGTAATATATATAAATGGATATGTTTTATAAAACTTGGACGTTTTATCAAATAACTAAACATGGTTTAATTGAAGTATCATCGGTTTCAAAACCCTTCTTCGTAACACTCCCAAATTCGGCCATAACGTTTAGGCTGTGTTTGGGGTGTTACAAAGACGATAATTACTTGTACTTTTAGTCTCCATGGGAACGATATTTGTGCTCACCGTAGCTATACTATTAAGTGATAGGTGTATTTCCCTATTAAGGAGGACAAAACAACTATCTAGCTACAACTCTAAGGCTCTAAATGCACTTTTTCTATAGAGTAAATCCCTAAGAGTTTAAATGTATTTCGAAATGTGTTTCCACTAGAGAATCTTGGAGAATTTTTAGAACAACACATGAAAGAACATTAGGAGTTAGGATGTTACAACCATAGATACTTAATTTTAGGTTTGAGATCCTTAGAATGTTAGACAATGAAAATCTATTTGAATTTAAGGCAAAAGCTATGTGATATTGAAAAAAATAAGGTTTGATGAACTAATAAGTTCATTGTAAACCTTTGAAATGAATTTGGAAGAAAATATGAATGAGAAAGTTAATGCTGAGAAAAGTATTGTATTTAATGTTGCAACAAACAATCAAACATTTTCCTTAATAGACTAATTGGAAGAGAAACTGGCTCATTAAATAAATAAATAAAGGTTTTAGAAGGTTTTGGCCATGTGATGATTAAAGAAGAGCCAAAAGAAAAATAGAATAGTATTCAGTGCCATGAGTGTAAAGGCTTTGACCCCAAGCAACTTGAATGCTCTAACACCTTGATGATGATGATGATGATAAAGCCATTTAGTGTAATTTAGAGTGATAAAGACACTAAAGTGAAGCAAGAGATGATGATTACATAAGTAACTATGTTGCCTTTACTATAAAAGCTGTTATATATAATATTTTTGTTGGGATTTTGTGCCCTTAGTGTATTTATTTCTTCCTTTATGCTTGTAATTTTTCAAACAAATTAATTGATAAAATTCCATACTTAAATTATTATCTTTTGTATAATTTTCCTTACTGATTATTGGATGAAAAGCAACATGAAGAAAGAAAACATTGGCTCACTAGTTACCTAAGGTTTAACTAATAACAAGTTGCATCATAGGGATGAATTATGATATGAGAAGACAACTTATAGAAGTAGGTAATCTAAATGGTTTGTAGTCTGCGAGATCAAAATTGTGCAATTGGTTTAAGGGACTATTATGTTATCTATCAAGTCCAATTGAAGAGGTACCTTATAACGAGTCGATTTTTGTCGATGCCAGAAAACCTAGTTTAAGGTCGAATTCTTTAAATCAACCGTTTAAATTTTCCAATCGAGAAATTAATGAGTTGAATACAAAATTAATAAATAGAGCTAGTTAGTAATTAAATAGATTAAGTTGTTTTACCAATAGTACATAGACTAAATTATAAGGTGAGTATAATGAGAGATTTTGATTGAAGCTTTGTGCATGTCCTTGATTAACAATTTGGTTGTCCATAAAAACAATTAATCCATAATTAATAAAGATGTACTAGACAAACATGATCAAGGCCATTGATTTCCCTTATCTTTAGTATGAAGGCTTAATTAGCCATTGATTTTATTGTTTATTATTAAATAAATAAGGTTAATTATATGAGAATGGTTTAGTGGAAAGAGAAAATCTATTTTCTCATCCTCCACATTCAGCTATAGTAAAAGAATAATGGAAGGAAAATTTGGCTTTAGTTTTTTACCATTGTCGCAGCTTGCATAATGTTATATAACATGAAAAATTCAGTTAAGATACTTTAGTGGAATGACTCCATTACTAAATAATGTTGTAATTGATAGATAATAAGTCGAAACTTAATAGAAAATTATTTGAAATCTAATTATATATTTCCAATCGATCCCTCCATTAGCTCGATATAACCTTGATAGTTTGCATTAGAATCGATAATATGAAAATGTGAGAACGACGGATTAAGGAGTTAGATCGCATGTATCACTATCCGCAGTAAATGCGTTTTCTCGCTATGAATAAGAGATGACGTGGTAAATAAATTAATTTATTTGAAATATTATTTAATTAATTTTTTATTAAGTAATTAAAGTTCAAAGTAGAAATTTAAATTAATTAAGTCATCAATGTTTCATAAAAACATTTAAGTAAATTTATTTACTCATAGATTCTAGTATAGTAAAGTTGTCATGACTTTAACGGGATTAAAATTAGGTTGAAAAAATAATTAAATTAACTTAATTAATTAACATAATTAATTAAATTAAATTATAATATTTTGGGTATAAAAATAATGCTTATTGGGTTAGAGAAATTGTATGGGTAGATTTAAAGAACAAATAATACATATAATTGTATCCAACAAATGAAAAAGGCCAATACGACCTAGTATGTATGAGATGAGTGGCAACCCTATTTTCTAAATAGGGTGTGCTACCCACCTCTCCTACTTTTACTGGGACTATGTCTTTTTTCCCTATTAAAATTTTATTATTCAGTTACATCTTGTTCGATTGAGACTCTTGTTATTTTCACTTAAGTAGAGACTAAGGGCTAGGTAGAAAAATACACCATTCATCTATGAGATTATTCTGTCGAGTGAAAAGAGAATTTTTTTTCCTTATTAAAATAATTCCCTTGTTCCTTGCGTAACTAGTTTCTAGCCTTAGAAAGTTTTCACAAAGTTTTCGTTGATGTGTGAATAGAGCCCACACTTCAACAAACTGAGGTCAAGACTAATGAAAATGATCGAGAAGTTGAAAGCTGAGAACAAAAAAATCCGCTTATGCCGAAAACACAAGTATAATTCGGCTAAAAGGGATTATCGCTATAAACATCACGGAGGCTTGGTTTTAAGAAAAAAAAATTAAATTTCTAATGTGCTTAAAAATAATATTTTCTAAATCAATTTTTCCAACATAATCACTCATAAATTATTTCTAAATGATTTCAAGATGATTGTAAAACCTCTAAATCGATTTTACCTCAACTATATGAATTTATTAAATTGTTTCAAAGTTTAAAATCTTAGGTATTTTGACATCATCACTTTATCTATGTTTTGGTAGCATCTTTCATCCTATCAGACATCAGAACGAGTGAGGGGTATTCACCAAGAGTCTCGACTTGACATCAAATTCTCGAAGACTTCCAAAATTGAGGTGTCCTTGTGCAACAAACCTACTAGCTCTTTTCATTAAAAAAAGGTTTAACTCATAAATTTGTGTAACACCCTATACCTGGCCTGGTTGCCTAGCCTGAACACGGGATGCCACATCACCGTCTTATGTCATATACAACAAGTAAAAGTTCACTCTAAATGAAGCGTCTTCCAATTTAGTATCCGTATAGGTTTTAAGTCAAATATACTTGTAACATCCTAGAATTTGGGGTTAGAAGTTTAGGGGTATGTGTTTAGGTCAAGGCATAGGTTGAACAATTGTGTATGTTTTCGTCTTCTGATGTCAGAATGGGCCTGGTGGTTGGTTGTGTGTTAGGGTACCTCTAGACTCTGGGTTTGAATCCTCATGTTCGTTTCGAGGAATTTATTCTATTTTTTTGTTGCTTTTAAGTTTTCAGTATTTATTTTTATTTTAATTTGGTTATAGGAAATTTCTAAAAAAAAAAAAAGCACATTCTCTTCCTCTATCTCTCTGGACGTTTTCTTCCTTCTCCTTTTGTTTCTCAATTTTGAGATTTTCTTTTCTTTGTTTTTCTATTTTGTTCCTCAAATTAATTCCAGGTTTATCATCGTTATTGTTGATTGATTGGGCTCGAGTGTTTTGTTTGATTGGTTTCAAAATCAAGTTTTATATTTCGTTTTAATGGAGGAATTGTTTCAATTCCGTTACGTTGCTTAAATTAAATTCTTATAGTTTAGTTGTGCTTGTAATAGAGCTCTCTGAATTGGCTTGATGGAGCCAGTCAAACAATTCTGGGTGCTTTAATTGTGAATTCAGGTGTGTGTTTGGAAGCCCTTCCATTTCGTTATCGAAATTCTGACTTGTTTCCGTGAAATTTGATATAATTTGTGTGTTTATGAAATTGACCAATTGAAGGGTTGATTATTATGGAATGGCTTAAAATTATGTGTGCTTTTGGTGTATTTCTGAGTTATCGAGGGTTGGGGACGTTTTGACAAGAAATGCACATTTTATAGTCAGTTTCGATGTGGTTTTGTGACCACACGGGTGGCCATACGGGTGTGTGTCGCACATGGGCGGTTTACACGGCCGTGTGTATTTGGGAATTAAGATTTTTTTTTGCAATTTTTGGTGCCCAACGGTCGTGTGGCTGGTTTTGGGGATTTTAGTAAATTTTTACATAGGCGTGTGTTTTGGGCACACGGCCATGTCCCTTAGCCACACAAGCATGTGGGATTTCCATATGGTTGTGTCCGCTTTACACCCTATTTTAGCTATTTTGGACAATTAGTTACACGGGCTATTCGCATAGCCATGTCTCTAGGTCACACGGGCATGTCTCATAACCACACGGCCATGTGCCTATTTTCACGGGCGTGTGCCTTCTCTACATGGGGGTGTAAGCCTTCACATGGACTAGGCACTTCTACACGGCTGGGCCACACGGTCGTGTGGTCCTGTTTCTCAAATTTTTGTTCGGTGTCAGATTTTGACTCGTTTGTGATACTGTGTGCTTCAATCCTCGGTTAGGCCCTAGAAAGGGTAGATGAGACTCTATTTCATCTCAGGTTTGTGTGTTTGTTTTTAATTACAGAATCAATATAATAGTTTGCTAAAATGCTATTGTTACATATTGTTGGCATTCAAGTGATTTTGACTCTGAAAATGGTCCACTTATTACATAATTTTTTCTTCAAATCTGTTAGCATTTGAGTGCATTCTGACATTTACATTTAAACTTGGGTTTTGGTTGTGAAGAGAAGAAAGGCTGATCTGATTCAGTAGTTTTAACTGCAACACATTTGTACAATGATTTACCATAATGTACTGTACATATGCTAGCTCAGCCGCATATTGATACTTTAGTGGCTTAGTTTAACATATGTGGTGTGTAGGGTGGATGGGCCTTTCGAGGTCCTATGTGGTGTGCATGGTTAGTTATGCTTGATTAGCTCATATGAGGTGTACAGGGTAATTGAAGTGGTGTTCAGTTGGTGGGGTGGGTTTGTTTTTACCTGTTGCATCCCATTCGCATTTGAACATACTTCGGTCTATCTGAATAATATGTAAGTGTGTGTTCTGATTAAAATGCGTGGTTTTGTCTGACTTTTGGTGCAAGTTTTCTCCCAGTATACACAATTTGTGTACCTTAACATGAAATGTTTGTATTTGATACTTTGTCTTTTGATATTCGATTATGTTTCGAACTCACACTGAGCTCGCGTAACTCACCTCTTTAGTTTTCCTTTTTCAGGTACTCTCGTTTTCTGTAGTTGGACTTGGCATTCTGGAGGTCTCAGATAGACAAGTTTCAAATTGTTTAATTAAGTGCTTTGATTCAAATTTTCAATTTCTTCTGAAACTGTTCTGGACTGTAAGTAATTATAAGGACTGTGGTATAAGTTTTTGTTTTGGGATTTTTCATAAATCTTATTTTGGACTTAATTTTAGAAACTGAGGATTTATGTTCTCGAATTTTTTAAACATAACTTAAATTTTATGATTGAAATCTAAATGATTAAACGATTCGATTTGAATTTAGCAAAATGTGTTCGTAATGAAATTTTAACAATTCATTTTGTAAAATGGTTTTAAGATCACTTCGGTGATCAATGTAACCTCCAGGATTCGGTTTAAACTTCTAGGCCAGGTTTCAGGGCGTTACAATACTTGTTAGTTATCAATGTTACATGCTAACCATACATCAAATAGTTTTATAATATTAATTAAACATGCCTAAGGTTCATTTAACATAACAACAAAACTATAACGTGGGTATCAATACTGACACTAGGGTATCGATACCACCTGGAAAAATGATACCAAACTTGCATTCTGTTTCTCAATTAAAAGCTAAAGTCTTGTAGATTATCAATACCTGCCATGTAATATCGATATTTTAACCCCGAGTATCGATACTCGAGCAAAGGTATTGATACCAAATCTCTATTTTTACTCCCTGCATGTTTCAAAACATAGAGGTATCGATTTTAAAACCCGATTATTGATACCTCTACTCCAGACCTAACAAATACAGCATACATAAGTAATTAATCCATTCCAATTTAGTTTTTAAACATCATACATCAATTACTTCGACAAAAGTCATTCAATGGCCTAATTAACATTTCAATACCGCAAAATCGTGTTCGAGCAAATAGTGACAATCCATCCTCATGTTCATGAACCCAAGCATAACAATAATATGTACTCCTTATAAACTGAACCAAAAACCAACAAAATGTCTAGAAGTTAACTTGGTTATAAACAAGTCTACCACATTGCCTTATTCTCCAAAACGTAAATAAATATAGAATACCTGCAAGATAACAAATAGACTTGCTTGGATCACCTCTCGGAAACTACACCGCTCAGGCCAGCACACAACTAATATGCAATGGTTTAAAAGGAGTGGGTGAGCTTAACAAGCTCAGTCAATGCCTAGAACAACTACCATGCAAACAGTTCATCAAGCATTAACGAAATAACCATATAGCATAATCTCAACAGTTCCAACTTTACATGGTAAACATATTTACTTTTAAGCATATACCATATTACACATATAATCACCTAACATACAAACATATATCACAATACTCATATAATCACATAACATTTAAGCATATGTCACAATACTTGAAAACATCTTTATGGATAAATTGCATAATGGTCACATGTCATAGAAACATATATCACAATATGCACATATTCATAATTTAAGATAATTTGACACTTGAGCTATGATACATAAAAGTGAGTTGTATCATCACTTATCGGATACATGAATCTCCAACACACCAAACACAGACTCATAGAGTCAAACATGTCCCAAAAGTGAAGCATAAAGCTAACACTCTCCTTATTTCCCTCACATGTTCTATTGAATGGAGCTTAACTCACATTTCCTTATCCCTTGAACATGTCCTAGGGCCTTAATTCCCAAAATCACTGTATATATAGTGAGTAATCACAATTCTATGGCATGCCAACTATATCCAATGATTTCAAGATCACAAGGCCAAAATATCCGAAATCAAACACATATCACTTACCGATTATCCATGCACTATCACTGCATATTTGTATCTTTAGCAAAATAGTGTCACTAACATTTAAAATATACATAACATGTACACATTTGCACTTTCACATTGGTTATCATAACCACATATCACATGTTATAGCATCTCATCTCAATTAATATATTCACAAACACATAAGCATATTGTTCACAAGATAGTATAGGTATGAAAAAGCTTATACTTGGAATTTAGAGTAGGCGTTTAGGTTACTACCAAATTCCCAAATAACACATAGAATCAAGTCTACAAGCAATTATTCCAAACACTCACTAACTATGCTTTCGTCTAAAAGCCGAAAGCCGAAACTAGCTTTTCCTTGTCTTTATCTCTACTCGTAGAAGATCATATCGAATTTGAAACTTCAACATAACAATTCACACAACAATGCATTCAATAATTAGCTAAGAACTCACCATAAGCAATCAAAACCATAAGCCTAATCTATGTTCCCATGTAACCAAAACTTATAACATAAAAAACTTTAAATATCAAATATCTCGATCTATACTCTATCTTTTCACCTAAAATGAGTTTCATTCATCTAATTATCCATCTAAGACTAATTCCTAACCCTTAAACTACAATAAAATACTCAATTCATAACATCGACTTTTTCGACATGTTTTATGGCTATTTTCTGAAAATTTATTAAAACTCAAGAATTATTTAACGAAATGTCAAAGCAAGTTTAGAAACCTTCTAATCATGTTAAAACAAGTTGAAAAATACTTTGAAACCATGTTTTTATGCAAATTCCTGAAATCCACCATTAATGACTCAATTTTCGGCTTTTATTCAAAACATGCGATTTAATGGCTAAAAACTTGGTTTTAAAGACTAAATAACATTTAAAACTAATGGGATGATGGATCATTATCTTAGTTGACGAAAAACTGAACATTTGATCAAAAACCCGAAAAACCCAAAAGCTTGACAATGGAGAAAATTATGATGATTTTAGGTGTTTTTCTTGGTATTTAATGGAGATATTCAGCTTCAGTAATGATAGAAATAAAAGGAATAGAGTTTAAGAATCAAACTTGAGGGATTGGGGTGTAGAGGCGCAATGGATGGCAAAGCATAAAGGGTGAGAGGAACTATCATGGGTTTTATAAAGATAGAGGGGAAAATAGGTTAATTTTTAAAGTTTGGTTTATTGGCCTCTTAAAAATTCTAAGTTTTGAATCTTTTACAAATCAGTCATATTTTCAAAATTAAAGGTATTTTAAACTTATTTTCAGAAATTGATTTAGTTTTCTAAAAACCATATTCAAAAACATTATCGATATACTGAACCGAACTAGTTGGACTGAGAATTAACTAAAGAACTGGACTGGGTGGGGGTTAGTTTACAAGGGGCAGCGACAAGTGAGTTTTGGGAGATGGAGGTTGATTGGTGTTGGGGGAAAGAAAAAAAAAAGAGAAAAAAAAGGTTTTATGGGAAATTATTTGATACACTGCAAATGGAGTTTTCAGACTCCACAAGTAAGGTCAATGGCTTGACCAGTGTCCTATAGGGGAATAGTAAAATATTTAAAAAAAGAGAAGCACGTTTCAAATTTTCAAGGTTGCTTATGGAATAAAAAGTACATTGCCAGTGTACCAACTACTAACCACAATATTAAATTTAACTTTTTAGAATTAATAATGAATAAAAACAAAATTAGAAATAAAGATAAAGGAAAATTACTAAAATAAATGGAAAAAGAAATTTAAATTGGGTTACCTCCTAACAAGTGCCTTTGTTTAATGTCATTAGCTTGACAATTTTCATTGTTTGGTTCAAGTTGATCTTGAGGCAGAAGCTTTCAAGTTGATCTTGAGGCAGAAGCTTTTGATGATCTCCTAACAAGGGGTAGTTAAGAAGACCAAGATGATAAAATAGCAGTTCAAGTTCTCATGTTAGTTTTTACAGAATAAGAAGCCAAAGCTTATAATAAGTGGGCAATAATTTTGCGTTATCGATGCCATGCTCTAGAGGCTTTCGTACCTCAGTTTTGTGCATTGGATCTAACAATTTTTCTTCAACCACATGATTTTATCCAAGTTGGCTCAATTCTTCCTTGTTTACATTCTTGCAAAGCAATAGAATCAATTTTCAATTTTATCGTGTAAGTTCAAAGCATTAAAAAAATTGATGCTAATGTGCAATGAAAGTGTGTAGAAAATGGTAAGTACGTATGGGTTGAATTGTGGAATGTGATGCTAATGCAGCAGGTAATGTGTGTGAATACTTGTATGTGATAAATTGATTTTAATGCACACATATGTGGATCGATATGTGAAGGCTCAATGAGCATAGTTGTGGCACGTAAAGTGCAAATAAATGTGAATCTGATAAACATGTATTGTGAACAAATTTGTGATATGAATTGATGATTATGAATAGATGTAACACCCCAACACCCGGGCTAGAAGTTTAGATCGAATCCCGGAGGTTACATTGATCACCGAAGTGATCTAAAACATTTCTAGTACCGAAGTGATTTGAAACATTTCTAGTTTAACAAAATGGGATACAAAACAGTACTTAAGCTAAAGAAAAACACTCAGATAATGAAGTCCCAAAATTACAAAATATCCAATCCAAATAACGCTTAAGTGCAAATAACAAAAAATTCGTACCACAGTTTTCAAAACCATTTATTTAAAACTTATAACTAAAGAAAATACTTTATTAGTCCGCTCAAAAGCATGTCACTCCAAGACCTCCGGCATGCTAAGTCCAGCTACAAATATTGAAAGTACCTGAAAAAGGGAAAACTCAGGGGTGAGCTACACAAGCTCAGTGTGAGTTCGAAAATGATAGAAAAATGATAGTTAAGTGTCACAATAAAAAAATTCTCAGTGACAACCCGATATACGAATAATCATCACAAACAATCAAATGTATTAGTATTGAAACACATTGATCTGTATATAGTTAGTCTTGCAATTAGGCAGACAGACAAAATGCATCAATATGAAACCCACCCATCTAGCCAAACACCTCTCCGACCCCCATGCACACCACATATGAGCTAATCAAGCTCAACGAACCATGCACACCACATAGGACCTCAAAAGGTCCATCCAACCCTACACACCATATATGTGGGCTAGGCCACTCAAATGATAATATGTAGCAGAGCTGACATATGTGTAGTACAGTGCGACTGCTGTACAGATGAGTTGCAGTTAAAACTGCAAAATCAAAACAGATCAGACTTCCTTCTCTTCGCAACCAAACCCAAAATTTATGCTAATGTATGTATGTAGATAGACTTTTAGATTCAAAGAGCATGACTTATAGGCAATCACACAGACACCAAAGCTTATATACAGTTGATCAAATACAAAATTCCATGCGATTGCAAAATGTATACACACAATTTAGAATCAGACATACAGAAACAAAGTACCGAATTGAAAATGCTCTTACACATACACAGGCTCAATATCTAATTTCCTCAGGTCCTATCATCGGACGAGGTTTCATATCACAAAGCATATTACAAATACACTTGATCAAATCGAAGGTTTAACACTTCATTTACAAGGCATCACACGTCTCTAAGCCGTATTGGAGTTCTTAACACTTATACGGAGGCACCAACAAACATTGTATGACATAAGAAAAAGAACGGATCAAGTTATGCTACAAAACAAAAATTTGGGAAACAGGGCCACACGGCCGTGCGGGAGTCAACACGCCTATACAGAGGGACACACGCCCGTGTGAAAGGAGGCCTACAGTCGTGTGACTAGGGCAAACACCCGTGTGACCTAGGAACATGGCCGTGTGAATACGTCATGTAATTCTCTGTCCATTTGTGCTTAAACTAAGGTGCAGGGTAGACATGGCTATGTGAAAGTCTTACACACCCGTGTGCCCACGGGACACAGTCGTATGTCCAGAACACATTCCCTTGTGAAAATCGACAAAAAATCTCTAAATCTCTAAAATTAACCACACGACCATGTGGCCAGGCCCTGTGGCACCAAAACTTGCCCGAAACCCTAATTCCCAAATACACACGACCGTGTGAACTATACATGTGGGGCACACACCGTTGTGGTCACTTGTGTGGTCATGAAACCCTACCGGAACAGGCTGCAAAATGTGCCCTTGATGCTGAAATGATTCCTTGCCCTCGATAACTTAAAAATATATCAAAAACGCTAATTTCAAGCCACTCCATGATAATCGACCTTTCAACTGGTCGATTTCAAAAGTACATAAACAACGTCGAATTTCATAGAAAGAAGTCAAAAATTCGATACCGAAAAGAAAGGGTTTCTGAACACCCATACGAAATTACTGAATTTTACAGAATTGAATCAACAATTCGTAAATAAATTTAAAGAGGTTCAAACCCACACCTTAATTCGCGCTAAAACGCCAACGATTAGTGAACCACAATGCCCTCTACTTGCTACTCAATTGTATCTCCCTTTAGAACCCGAAACAATTGAAGACGATGAACCCAAAACGACGTAATTCGTGAGAGGAGAGGGAGAGCGAAGAAAAGTGAAATGTGCAGAGAAAATTTCGAAAAACCACTATGTGAAAACTTTCTATTTCTTCCTATTCTTTTTCAAAAATAAAAATAAAAAAAGAATATTTAAAACAAATAAAAGTAAATATCTAATCTTTTAAAACAAAACAAAGCTAAATAAAAAACAATTCCCTCAAAACACACCTGTAGACTTAAACACGGAACCCCAGACTAAACTAACACATAACCCACCACTAGTCCAGCAGGCCCATTCTGACACTAAAACGCAGAAATACGCATAATTGGATGAGCTATGCACTGACCCTAATCATAAAACTCAAAACTTCTAACCCTAAAATTTAGGGTGTTACAATAAAGATTGTGTGCATTAAAACAGTAAGTAAATTTGTATATTTGCGGATATTTTGTCCTTGTGATCCCTTGAGACTATTGGATATAGTTGGTATGCCATAGGATTGTGAGTAGTCACCCTTGTGTTTTATGATTTGGGCATTGAGGGCCTAGGGCAGTTTGGAGAGATAAGGGAATGTGAGCCAAGCTCTATTCATTGAGATATGTTGGTGTGTTGGAGAGTGTTAGATAAATGCTACACTTTTAGGATATGTTCGACTCTTTGAGTCACTGGTATGATGAAGATTTGTGTATCCAATGTGTAGTGATTGAAGTCACTTTAATTTTCATGGCCTCAAGTGTCAAATTATCGTTTAAAAGTGATATTATATATTGTGATAATACGATGTGAGATGGATGCATAAAAATGTAAATAATATGCTAAATGAGTTGACTTAAGCTTCATGAAAATGTTAGTATGTTCTCATAGTAAATTGCGTATTTAATTGTAGTTTGGGTTGTTTTCATTTAACTTGTGAATGCATGTGAACATATAAGCTAGACTTGTGAGTTAGTAAAGCATGTATATGTTGTTTAGTCTTGGTAAATTATCATTAAATGAATTATATATATGCAAGTTGAGTGTAGTTGTACGTGAGAGTATATGCTAATTTTATAATTTAATGAAGAGTGAATACGCTATTGTGACTTGTTTAATTTAATTTATTGATGATGTGTGAGATTGCAAATTCTGGTATTTTTTATGTTTGGATTATGAGACTATAAATGCATGATGGCTTAATAAGTGTATGGTTGTGTTATATGCTCTGCTTTGGTGATATTATTATTGTTTTGTGCAATGGTATTGATAATCGGGTATTTAGTATCGATACCTCCATGATATTTCGAATGTGCAGGAAGTCAGTAACTCAATTTGGTATTGATATCATGACTCAAGTATTGATACTCGGGGTGAAATTACTGATACTTTTCGATAGGGTATTGATAGTTTGTTGGTTTGAATTTTTGCAAGAAAACATAATGCTGATTACGTACCAATTTTCTGACCGATATCAATATCATCTATGATAAATATCGATACCATTGAATTAGTATCAATACCTATATGATTTATTTTGAATTTTTTTTTAAGTAGTCTTAAAGCATGCTTCTATTTTGTTAAAAGCTCTTTTGATGTATGTCCAACATGATTTAATGTCGCCTAGGGTATTTGTGACTTAGAATCTCTATAAATGTTCAAATTTGATAATGTTCGCATGCTAATGAGATGTTGTGTATTATGTGATGCTATGACGGTGGTGTAGCGTCCTGTTACTCGAGCTAAGCGACCGGACCGAGAATAGGGTGTTACAAAGAAAAGAGAGACAATTAAGAGAAACGGAGAAAAAGAAGGGAGGAGATGGCAATGGGGAAGGAAAAATGGGAAAAGAAGAAGTTGAACAGAAAAAAATATAACATTTATACCTAGATTTTTTTAAAAAAAAAGGGGGTGGCACTACTAGGGTTTTAGGGAAAAAATTCAATAAATAAAAATTATACAAAAGAAGAGAATCAAACTCAGATCTTAAAGAAAATTTCACTATTTCTTAACCATTAGACCAATCACTTATTCTTACTATAGTTTTACAATATTATCAATAAAAATTTGAGAGGTGACACTATCTATATAAGTATATATAATATAATGATAAAAATAAAACCTAAATACCTAAGGAAGGGTGGTTGTATGCACCCAACTAACGCCCTAAATAATATATTTATATAATATAAATATAATAATAACCTAAATTAATTAAACCCTAAAATCAATAGATAAATATAAGCTTAAAAATAAAAAAAAATCTAAATAGAAGTTATAAAATAAATTTAAAATCTTCGTCTTGTGTGCCAATTGAGTTCTCATGTAAAATCTTTCGTGCAATTTGTATATTCGTTCATTTCTCTAGAAATTTGACAATGATTGTACTTACATAAAAAAATTATTGATTAACTGCCAAATTAAGTAAAATTCATGCCGAAAATTAATTAAAATAAATAATAAAAATGTGTCAATTAAGCGCATTATCATAGACCCAATATATTAGATAGGTTCAATACTTTATATAAGCCCAAATTATAAAAATTAATAGATTGATATATATATATATATATATATATATAAATATATATATATATAATGAGCTTAAAAAGTACCATGAGAACTAAATTAGTTTAAAAAATAAAATTAGACTGAAAAATAAAAGAAAGAAACATGTAAAAAATTCAGTTAACACTCGAATTAACTGAAATTATTTTAAGCGGCTAATAGGTTTTTAAAAAATCAGTTTAATTAATAATTACGAATTTTAAATTCTTAATTAATTTAATTAATAATAATTTAATTTAAATATAAACTGAATCCATCATTTAAACATCCCTAATTAGAGTTGTTGTCATCCTCATTTATTTATTTTAGCTTCGTTTATTGAATCTAGCTCATTATCATCATCATTAATAAAAGTATAAGATCATCATTATTGGATTGATCATCTTCTTCATCTTCAACATCACGTCAAGATTAAATGGATGTCCTTAAATAATTGTATTCTCTAATGGATGCCTATCCAAAGACACCATTGTATCATCTCTAACAACATTATTCACATTAGATTCATGAAATCTAAAATCTAGTTTTCATTTTCTTGGCATTTCTCCTCGATCACATTATATATTATAAACTTAAAAAACGAGTTGAGTCGGTTTAAGCTCAGATTTGGAGTGTTTGAGTTCATACCCTATCATATTTTAAATAAGCCTAATATTTTAGTTATTTATTTCATTATGGTTTCAAATTTTTTGAGTTCTCGACATGGATAGTAAATGTAACGCCCTGAAAATTTTCAGTATCATTAACAGTAATATTCCGAGAATAGGGATCATAAAATTTCGAAGAGAAAGAATTGAAATTTATTAAAAATATTTATAGATTTAGTTAGATAACAAAAAAGATTATGAAAGGTGATAAGGTATAATTTATTTTGAGATATTGGGATTAATTTGAAAAGCAGAATAACTTGATGAACAAATTTCCCCAATTTAGGAGGTTGAGTAATTTATAGAGGAATATTTGTTAAATGACTTATACAGTAAAAAGACATGTGATATATAGTGAATTTAAAATTTGAAGGAAAATAGAATATAGGAAAACATGAATTCTATGAGAGTCATTGAATTAAACTTGTGATTTAATCTTAGTGGAGCTCATTAATGACAAAGTGGTAAATTTTCAAGAAAGTGGGTGTAGGAGCTAATTTAGGCCTTTGAATTTAAAATCTCATGTGCTATATTGTCCATTTATTTTGGAGGGATTTAGATATTTTAAGAGTGGGTTTTAACCTTTAGATCATTTGACTCAAGCCTACTTGCAACCATTAGATTTAGGGATCAAATAGGGACTTTATACGTGATTTTATGAGATGAAAAATGGAGAAATTCCTCCCCATTTTTCTGTTTCATGTTGGCTGCTGAAATAGAGATTAAACTCTTATTTTCCATTTCATTTTCATCTCGCTTCATTTCTTTTTTTTTTCCCTCCATTCAAACCCCCACTTGAAGCTTTAGTAAATTTCTTGAAAATCCATGAGAAATATTACTTTCTAGACTTTTCTAAGCTTACTTTTAACCCTTGAATCCATGTATTTAAAGAAGAAAATCTAGAGAAAGTTTAGAAAGTATGGAAACATTATGGAAGCAAAGTGAGAAATTTTGGGTTTATATTGTATTTCATGTTTTATTCTAGTAAGAAATTATATTTTAGCTAAGTTGAAAATGTGTAATGATTGCGTATTGATTTTTGTTTATGTATGTACCTAAAAAAGAAAGAGGTTGAGAAGATTGGGAATATTTAGAAGGGGAGATTATGGAGTAATGTCAATTTTGAGCTTGATAAGATATGAGCTTTCTTGAATTCTATCTATCCTGGAATATTTATGTATAGTGTTTATCAAAATGTCTAATGCTTTTATTGAGAGTTTTAGAAGTGGCAAAATGACATAAGACTTGTTTGTGGCAAATGTATAGAATAAATTTGAAAAATTAAATCATTAACAAGTTTGTGAATTAAACTCGTAGACAAGGAAATGAAAAATACCATGAATTTGTATAATATAGGTATCTGTGATTGTGTGTGTGCGCGAAAGGATGATTGGTTAAGAAAATAGCTGAAGTATTGAACCCAACTTGAAATATAAAAGAGTATGAATTTTCATTGAGCTTATACTACCTTTAAGCTTAAATTAATGTGCGTCATGGAAATCTTAATTAGAAAGGTGTCGAAACCATTTTTTGAAACGACGGGAATCGACTTGGGTTTTGAAAATGAAAATGAAAATGGGAGTCGCCACCAATCCTTTTTGATGAGGTGTGATTGGGTCACCTCAAATTGATCATTTTAATAAAAGTTAAGATTTACCAAAACGATAATTTTTGGTCTACGAAAATCGAAAAACGAGTTCGGGAGTCAGTTACGCATGAGGAAGGATTAGCACCCTCAATACGCCCAAAAATTGGTACCTAGTTGATTAATTATTGTCTTAGTGTGGAAGATTGAAAACTTGAGAGACTTTTGAAATACAATACTTCTTTATAAAACAGCTCAAGTGATAAAGACCTTCTCGACTCAAAAATATGAAATGTCACATCCAGTAAGTTAAGACACGACATCTTAAATTTTCGAGAGCGAGCTTGCCTTTTATATAATATTTGCGTATTTTAATTTATTAAAAGGGTATTCGATTATTTAGAGCAAACGAGAGAAATCGAAACCCAGTAAGTTAGGGTACGTTTTCTCGAATTCTCAATCACCGAATATTGCCACTACAGGAAAAAAGGGCTTTAGCGGCGTTTTTAGCGGCGTTTTATCAAAAAACGCCGTAAAAATTGAAAAACACAGAACGCCGCTAAAAACAGAGCAATAGCGGCGCTTTTGGCAAAACACCGCTAAAAACCAGAGCATTAGCGGCGCTTTTGGCAAAACGCCGCTAAAAACCAGAGCATTAGCTGGAAAAACGCCGCTAAAAACCAGAGCATTAGCGGCGCTTTTGGAAAAACGCCGCTAAAAACCATATAACTTTTAAACCCAAAAAAAATCATAAACACTAATCTATAACCCCTAAAACAATAATTATTAAAATTTATGGTTATATAATATATTAAATATTTTCTTATATAATCGTAAAAGAGATAGTATTGAATTTAAAATATCGAATTAATTATCATTATAGTTTAAGGTTTATGGTTTAAGATATATGGTTTAGGGTTTAAGGTTTATGAGTTAACTATGGTTTAAGACATATAGTTTAGGGTTTAAGGTTTAGGAGTTAACTAGTATTTGAAGGTTTATGATGAATTATGGGTTTAGGGGTTAGGGTTGGAGTTTAAGGTGTAAGGGGTTGGGATTAAGGGTTTAGGGGTTAGTGTTTATGAGATAGGGGTTAAGAGGTTTAGGGTTTAGATTAATTAGTATTTTTTTAATTTATATATTAAACGATTTCTTATATAATTGTAAAAGAGATAATATTAATTTGAATATATTAAACTTATGATTATAGTTTAAATTATTTAAGAGATAATACTACAATTTCAAATTTTCAAAATTACAATGACTAAAAAAAAACAAAATTAAAGTAAAATAACTAAATCCACAACTTACATATAATTCAATGACTAATAGAAAAATAATAATAATTAAAAATATTTAACTTGTTTATATTTAAAAAATTAATAAGTATCAAATGAAAATAAAATGTATATATTTATAAAAAAAATTAAAACAATATCATTAGGTTTAAGTAAATTTACGTTAAGTATTTGTAAATATGATGTGTTTTAAATAAAATTTAATTAGAGATTTAAGGGGTTAGTGGCGTTTTTTGAAAAAACGCTACAAAAAAATAAAATAATTTCACGTCATTTTAATTGAAGATTTAGGGGATTAGTGGCGTTTTAAAAAAAAACGCCGCAAAAAAACATAATTGTTTAGCCATTCAACCCAACCCAAAACAGATTTCCTCAATTCTCTAATTTCTCCTAATCCCTAAATTTCCCCCAAAAGAATCAGCAGACACGGTGAAGACTCATTGTTTTCCTGTCATTTTTTTTTTAGCTTTGGTTATCCATCGGCCAAAAAAACACACGCTATAGAAGGGAGAGAGTTTTCGTGGGAGAGAAACCCTAAGTTTTCTCTGGCGTTTCTGGTTTTTGTGATTTTGAACTCTCCATTTTGAACCCTTCTCTCTTGTATATATGTTCCAGATATTCTTTCTCAACATAAGTTATTAGTTTCTGTTCTGGTCTCTCTTATTCATTTTATTCTCTCTAGTCTCTCTTCCTCTTTTACGTGTTTTTACTTTTTAATGTTATAACCAGAAAGTAGAGTAGCAAATACCTAATCAGGTTCTTTTGGTCGGTAAAGACATTGGATTGACAGAACGAAGCTTGGTCATGTGAAGGTGGTTGTGGGGCTTGTACTATGACGATTTCTTATTGCGATAGAAAGACAAAGAAATGCATGTGAGTCTTTCTATCTGCCTTCTTTCTTCCAAATTTTTATGATGATGTAACTAAATGATTTCCTCCATTTCTCAGAATCTATATAAGATAAATGCTTTGAAAACTTATTTCGTGCATTATGTCACAATGCTCGCTGGCTTTCTTTATTCTCAGTAGAAGGAATGCATGTTATTACAGTGGAGGGAGTTGGAAACCACAAACGTGGCTTGCACCCCATACAAGTAATATATGTTCTTTCTTCTATTGGCCTGCTCTTAATGGTGCTTCCTTTTTAATTTTATTTATAGAAATTGGCTTAAATCTTGTGTGGAACTCTATTTTATTTGTATGGCATGTAGATTATGGTTGAAGAGTCAAGGGGTATTTTGATTGCTTGTGGTATATGTGAGAGAATATCTTGTATTCTTCTGTTGTTTTGGGTACACTATACAATTCTTCATCAAGTTTAACTTTTCTTTTGTAATCAAGATTGCTGATTGCATAACATGAGCGTATGTAAAACTTCCATGTTCCTAATTCATCTAGTGTCTAATTAGATGTAATATATGGCAATGATGCTTCTAAATTCTGTTTTTTCCTAAAACTTAGCTCGATGAAAATATTGTTAATGTCATGGGAAAGATAAGAGGAATTAAAGTATGTCTGGTTCAAATTATTGGAACTTAAGAGATGCGCTTTAAAAAACCAACTAGAATCCTTAAAGGAAAGAATGTTCAGCTATTTCATTGTGACTTTCATGGATTTCTGCAGGAATCATTGGCACGTTCTCACGGCTCCCAATGTGGATTTTGCACCCCTGGATTTATCATGTCATTGTATGTATTATTGCGGTCTAGTGAAACACCTCCTATCAAGAGCAAATTGAAGAATCTCTTTGCTGGAAACTTATGTCGTTGTAATCGTTCTGGCATCGATTGTTGATGCATTTCGAGTTTTTCCAAAACCAATAATGCATTATATGTTGGTATATCTTCACTTAGCCTTCGGAAGGTGAGTTTATTTGCCCTTCAACAGGTAAGCCATGTTCATGTGGGTCAAAAGTCAGTACATGATATAGGCACCAATGAACAACCTACTTGTAGTACTAGATATAAACCTATCTCTTACAAAGTGAGGTAGATGGAAGCGCATATACAGACAAGGAATTTATTTTTCCTCCCGAGTCACATGAAGGAAATTAACTCCTTTAAATTTGAGTGGACTAGGAGGGCTTAAATGGTACCGTCCCTTAACGGTGAAAGATGTGCTTGAGTTGAAGGAGGAATACCCGAATGCTAAATTGCCATTGTCAAAGAATTTAAACAGGCACATAGAAGGGATGATGATATTGCCATTGTGAATGTTGGAATGTGTGTCTGTCTGCAGGAGAAAAGTGAAGAATGGGTTATTTCAGATTATGTGCAATTAAAACAGTATGTGAAGGTTCTATTTTTGCATTTACACTATTGTACCTACTGTTTCCTTAAAGATAGGGCTTTTGTGCCTTATCACTCTTCTAGGAAATGTCTCATGGTCTTTTCATAAAAATGTAGCCTTTCTTTTAAATACCTATGCTTTGGAATTTATTCTCACATATGCTCATTTTTATAAATTGGAAAATAATTTCAAACCGTTGGTATTTAAAATAAAGGCTATATTTTTATAAAAGTGACAAGTCTCTTTTTATTAGAATTTCAAATAATACAATGAGATGGATTCACATTTTCTTCCAGGAATAGACACGAACATAATATTACTGTTTCATTTGTTCCCTCTTCTACGAACCCCCCTCCCCAATGAACTCAAGAACTCAAGCAGGCAACTTGGCCTTGGAAAAAGTAATAGCTAAATGAGTTCATTTTTATTTGAATGCTTATAATATTTAAGTTAAATTATTAAGTTGCCTATTTGTCAATGCTTTGTTTTCTTATTATTAGCTTTATTGTGTAATCAGCATATTCTCACTTGTTTGGGATGAATGGCTTATTGTGCATATAGAGGCTGCAAAAGCAGTTCATAAGCCAACCAAAGTGGAATGCTTGAGAGGGCTTACAATTAAATTGGCTGCTTTGGGTTCAGAGCACTGATTCTTTATTCATTGGTATGAAACTGGAAATGCTTCACAAGATATAGATTCTATTTTCTTGCAGTACTATTTTGGATATGCTTTTGATATGTATGCTTGGATGTAATGTTTGTATTTCCTTTTCTATGTACTTCACCAGATGGAGGTGGGGCTTTAAGTTGGGGAGCCGTTGCATCTGGAAGACTTGGTCATGGCCTTGAGTCGAGCATTTTTGGTTTTTTAACAAGCAACAGGTTACATTTTATGTTTACTTAATTATTGGCTGATATAAGAGAGCCTTCAGCTTATCCTTTCCTTCTCTTTTCTTTTTGGTAATGCTTGAGGCAGGATTATTATTTCATAAGAGAAATAAATATTAATACCTATTGGATTATGCACAAGCATCGTCTTTGTGTGCCCCAAAATCCAAAGAAGAAAGTACATCATTGTGTCACAGCTCAGCAGGGGGTAGGATTTAATGACTATTTACAAGGATTAGATTTTGTTGGTTCGAGTGTTATTTTGTCCCCGTTGATTGAGACTGAATCAAGTGTAATGTTTTTCCTTAGCTTAACAATTTTAATGCATTGTTATTAACCTATACCAGCATTTTCATCATAATTGAAGTTGATTTTGACCTTGTTTGCTTATTGTTTTTAACACTATCCAATTACTTTAACATCATTCCAAAATCCTGCCAGTCTAAAAGACTTGGATTCCTGTTTCCTGCTCCATGCTTCCATCTTAAGCAGATACATGTCGTTGACTAGTTTTCATATCAACTAATTGTTTAATTGGAAAATGACATAAACTTTGAAATTTCTTCCTAAAACATGCTTGATATATGTAACTCCAACATCAATGCTTATTCATATGAGTGAACTTTTTTCTATTGCTATTTTAGCATCATTGGTAAGCTTTTTCTAAAAATTAATCATACTGTGATATATGCTTAAGTCTCATACTCGTTGGTTTCCTGAAGGACATTATCATCTTATGTTCCAAGAGTGTTATCACTAGGGTGACATATCATCATTTATTCTCTGTGTTCACTTTTTGTGCTCTATATGAAAATGAATTTTAGAATTAAATCCAAGTTAATGTTGTTCTTGTGACTCCAAATGAAACCTTTGTTACTTCTCATTTAAGGTAGGAAAATTACAAGAAAAGAGAAAACTTTGCTACTTCTCAACTCTTGATTTTTTTAATATCCTTTTTATGCTATAGTTGTAACTTTATTGTGGGGATCTTGTCTTTGCAGATATCTCTGTTTATTTCGCTTTTAAGAATGATGAAATTGATAATCGTCTTGGCGGATATCAAGAAGAATGATGCGATTGGTCAACTCGCTCACGCAACTACTGGAGGGTCAGTTCATAGTTTTTGGCTTAAAATTGATACTACATATCCAATTGTTGTATAAGGATGCTCGTTTGATGTCGTGGAATAGATCTAGCTCGAATCATTTACTGTTTTCAACGAGGATAAAATATTTTACCTATTTTTCTTGTTTTATTTCTCAAAATATTGTTGAATTATCATTTTCCAGGTTGAGGCCCAAATAAGCAGTTCACTTATTTTATTCATTTACATTTCTACTTTAATCTTACACCAAGATCAAGATCAAAGTACTTCACTAAGTTATATATGCAGGCATTGCAATGAGAGGGGATGATGATTTGGGATTATATTCTCAGCAGGATGAATTTTATTTTAGAAATTGTAATACTTTGTGTGTCTCTGTGTGTGTGTGTTTTTTTATGTATTAAATTACATATTGAATCAATGTTTATGTATTAAATTTAAATTCATTAATTTTTATATTTAGTTTTGAAGTTTAAATTTTAATGGAAAATTTAATTTAATTAATATTTTTTTATTTATGCTTAAAAATATATAGTTTAAAGTTCAAATTTCAAAAATTAAACATAATATAATATTTAACATAAAAATAAACATTATTTAATTAAAATAAATTATTTTTTTAAAGTTCATGATTTCTAGTGGCGTTTATGAGAAAAGCGCCGCTAAAGGTCATGATTTTTAGCGGCGTTTTTTAGAGAAGCGCCGCTAAAGGTCATGGTCTTTAGCGGCGTTTTTTGAAAAGCGCCGCTAAAGGTCATGGTCTTTAGCGGCGCTTTTCAAAAAAACGCCGCTAAAAGTCATGGTTTTTAGCGGCGTTTGTAAAAAAGCGCCGCTAAAAGTCATGATTTAGCGCTTTTTTTAAATAAACGCTACAAATTCTTATGCACCGCTATAGAGGCGTTTTTGGCGCGCGCCAGAAAACGCCGCTAATAGTTATAGCGGCGCTTAAAAACGCCGCTAAAGGCAAAAAAAAATGCCGCTAAAAGTCTGTTCTCCTGTAGTATGCCTTTATTTTAAAACAAATTCTTATTTCGAGATGACTAAACGTCATACCCGCTAAGTTAGGGCACAACACTTCATATCTCCAAGAATAAGTATTTTTCAAAACTAGTATTGCGTTTTAGAAGGGTATTCCGTTATTTAGGTTAAATGAGAAAAATCGAAACCCAATAAGTTAGGGCACGATTATCTCGAATTACCTAATACGGGATATTTCTTTTATGAAAAAGTTATTTTAAGACATCGAATTAAAAACATAATGTGGTTTATAATAAAACATGAAAGCAACTTAGTGTATTAATAATAATGCATAATAATGAGCGTGATGGAATTAAAAAATAACAATGTGAGCAAATTACAAAAAATGAAATAATAGCAAAGCTAGTAATGTGTAAATGTAAATAAATGCATGAGGAAAACAAAACCATCATATACATGAATAAGTAAATAAACATACATAAAACACGGCAAAAGAAAAAATGGCAGTGATAACGAGAACAATGATAATAGCAATAGTATAAAACGATAATAATACGTATAGTATTAAATATGGTAATGATAATGTAAATATGGAGTAGTAGGGAACATATATATGTAAAACACAATGATACTAGATTAAAAATATGTATGATGTTTATTGAAAACAATAATAATATATAAAAAACTAATACTAACGACATATAAGTATATACATCTATGTATTTACATATATACGTAATAATAGAAATAAAAAACATATATGTAGTATTAAAAATATATACACACTAGAAATAATAATAATATTGGAAAACAAATATTACATAAATATACACATACATATATCAAAAATTTATATTAAAGTATGTACAAAAATAAAAATAGTATAATATAAAGTGGAAAACAATGATTATAATATATATAAAAAAGAAAAAGAAAAAAAAACATTTATATACATATCAAGAACATATTTATGATAGTAATGTTGAGTACTAAAACATGTGTATGAGATAGACAAAAATACATACATAATTTAGTATTGAAAGGATTTACATAATATATGTACATATATACGAAAAAGAGACAAATACGAAATGATATTTAAAGTATATATATATAATATATTTATATATATTAGATATAATATATATAATATATATAGATACGTATATAATACTTAGAAAAGAAGAAATACATTCGATAAAATATTGATATACACATACGGCATACCAATACATTGGTAAAAGATAATAATATTAAACTATAAATAATACCATATAACATGTGTATATAAGCACCAAGTAAAAAAATATTAGTAATGAGATGTTTGGCAAAAATATAAATGTAGTAACAATAAATAAAATATAGTAGTGTGAATAGCATTAAAATTTAAATGAATAATGAAGGAAATAAAAATAAAAAAAAGGAAATTGGGTTGGCTGAATTTTAGAGGCAAATTTTAAAAAAAAATAAAGGAAAAAGGGATTGATTTGAAGGCGCTAGCAGCCAGGGGGGACCGAAGATGAAATAATCCCTGCCTTCATAAATGGCGTCGCTTAGATATGGGCCAAATCGAAACCGAAATAAATTTTAGGGCCAAATTAAAATTCAATAAAACCTAATTGTAAAGCCCTAGAGAAGCGGAAGGACTGAAGGCGCAAATAGCCCCTCAGTCTAAAAAACACGCGGATCCTGGGCATAGGCGGGTCGGGTCTTCGGGTCATTGCTTGAAACGGCGTCGTTTTGAAGCCACTGAGAAGGCCCCAAACGACGCCATTTAGTGCGCTTATAAAAGGGTAAAATTTTTTTTTTCTTCATTTCATTCAGCTGTTTTAAAAAAAAAGAGAGAGGCCCTGAATTCTCTCTGAGGAGAAGGCCGATTTTAGGCCACACCACCGGCCAGCCCCCGTCGCTGACTCTGTCGCCGACCGCCGCGCCGGCCACCGTGCACGGTGGCCGGAAATCGACTCAGGTATGAAAAATTTTTATTTTTTTTATTTTCTATATATTTATCTAAAAACGTATGTACGAGGCTAGATCTAAGAAATAAAAAAAGAAGAAGAAGAGACAGAACGAAAATAAGCAAGATCACCTTCGTTCTTCGTCTTTGATTTTTCGTATTTTTGAGTATCTGATCTGATGTTGTTTATATTTTAGAATCTAATATTGTTTTCATTCCAAATCTCTCTTTACATGTTTTTGATTCGGCTTTAAATAGCCATTACATCTCTGTTTTGTCTATTCTAGTTTTAATGCTTCTTGTGTATAGCTCAAAGCATGCACAGTGGTGGTGGGCAAAGCTATGGCACAGTGCATGATGGTCGAGAGTTGGTCAATAGGGAGGGGTGCTAGGTAGATTAGCTAGGTTTTTTTCTGATTTTTTTATTATTTGGGCTGTTAAAATTTATTGGGCTTGGGGTTTGGGTTTAATTTTTGTTTGGGTATCTGTTTGGTTTAGCTGGGCCTGCAAATTGGGCTTGTACAGCTGCCCCTCTTTGCTCCTTGTTGTGTAACGAAAATAGAGCAAAGATTTTCAAGAAAGACCAATTTGCCCAGCTGCTGAGTTTGATTCCTCTGGCGCTCTTATCCTTCTGATTTCTTTGGTGCTCTTATTCTTTATGTAACTTCATTCCAGTCTATCGTGGCTCTTTACTCCACTCAATTGCAGCTTCATGTCTTCAACCTACTCCGCTGAAACTTCAGAAAGGCAAGATCTGTGATTTTCAACCTATTACCCTACTGCTTAGGGGTTTAAGGTTCTTCGTCTTCGACCATCTCCACTGCAACTTCAGGAAGTCAAGATCTGTGATTTCCAACCTATTACCCTACTGCTTAGGGGTTTAAAGCCCATTGTCTTTGATCTGTTTCCCTATTGCTCAGGGTAATGAGATCTGCACATTCAGCTCGTTGCTCTTCTGCTTAGGAGGCTAAGAGCCCTTTAGATTCAACCTGTTACCCTACTGCTTAGGGGTTTAAAGTCTGTAAATTTGGTCTGTTACCCTACTGCTTAGGGGTGTAAGACTCATCATCTTCGACCCGTTTCCCTACTGCTTAGGGGGTTAAGATCTGTAAATTCAACCTGATACCCTACTACTTAGGGGTTTACGGTTCTTCGTCTTTGATCTGCTCCACTACTGCTTAGGGAGATAAGATCTGTAAATTCGGTCTGTTACCCTACTGCTTAGGGGTTTAAGACTCTTTGTCTTTGATCTGCTTCACTGCAACTTCAGGAAGGCAAGATCTGTGATTTTTAGCCTATTACCCTACTGCTTAGGGAGTTAAGACTTGGTGAATTCACTGATTCTAGGGTCATGACCTGTAAAATCAGTTTCATGTATCTGTGCTTATGCCAAAGAATTAGGATGCTATGATTGAAATGAATCAAACGTTCCTAATAAGATGCGCTATGAATGATCTATAAATGCATGAGTGCAGCATGTTGTGAGCATGAATCTCTTTTTAATATTTAGGTTGTCATTGTCCTTTGTGTATCAAGGTTTTTTCACTAAAACAGTACCCTGCCTTCTTGTTCAGTTTGAGTCTTTGAACAGAAAATCTGAAGAGGTAGTCCCAATTTAGACTCTTCCTTCTCAAATGTTTCCACTCTTTAAGTTTGGTTAGTTCTAAATAATAGTCCTGTTTCAGGTTCCTGTACTATTTAGAATCTTTCAGAGTAATATGCGAAACCTTTTTTGCAAAAATGGCTTTTAGTCCATTAATCATCATTTCAATACAAAATGTTTGAAGAAGACTATAATAATGATGGGGCTGAAATTTATCAGAAACAAAATTTGAAGGGGATAGTTTATTCACAGCCAACAAACATTGCTGGAATACAAAATGAATAAAAGGAAAATAGGTGCCCCAGATATCGCAGCGTGAGCTTCTTTGTATGAACTTCTTGAAGAGTCCCTTTTCACCTAACATGTGTTTAGGGGATCTATAGTACTCTAGTAGATGCCCCAAGATGTAACATCTCTCTTCTTTGTTAATTTAGGTGTCGTAAGACTGCCGTATACCCCACATTCGATCAAAATTTGAATAGCCCTTTACGGGTTTTCAATTCAAAATCCCTTTGGTCTCAAGGTGCTCTTTGCGAGTTTTCGCCCTGGCCTCTCCCCTTTTTTTTTTTTTTTTAGGCGAAGTATTTCTTAACCGAATCTGAATTCACTGGATTAGGTAAAGTCTTGCCATCCATTTCGGCCAATATCAGTGCTCCTCCAGAAAAGGCCTTTTTTACCACATAAGGTCCTTCCCAATTCGGCATCCATTTTCCTCTGAAGTCCTTTTGTATGGGCAGGATCTTTTTCAATACTAGGTCTCCCTCATGGAATTCCCTAGGACGGACCTTTTTGTTGTAAGCTCGCATCATTCGTTTCTGGTACATCTGACCATGACAGATGGCCCTTAGCCTCTTTTCTTCAATCAAATTCAGCTGATCATATCGTGACTGGATCCACTCTGCTTCATCTAGTTTTACCTCTGTTAAAACCCTGAGGGAAGGGATTTTGACCTCGATGGGTAAAATGGCCTCCATTCCATAGACCAATGAAAAAGGCGTTGTCCCGGTGGAGGTCCTGACAGACGTCCGATAAGCATAGAGGGCGAATGGTAGTTTTTCATGCCAGTCTTTGTAAGTCTCTGTCATTTTCCCCACAATCTTCTTAATGTTCTTATTAGCTACCTCAACTGCACCGTTCATCTTCGGATGGTATGGTGATGAGTTGTGGTGTCTGATCTTGAACTACCTGCAGACATCTGCTATCGTACTGTTGTTCAAATTCAGTGCGTTGTCAGATATGATCCTTTCTGGCATTCCATATCGACAAATGATCTCTTTTTTTAAGAATTTGCTAATAGCGGATTTAGTAACATTGGCATACGAAGCGGCTTCCACCCACTTGGTAAAATAGTCGATGACCACAAAGATGAATCGATGCCCATTTGAAGCTTTTGGCAAAATTGGCCCTATCACATCCATGCCCCACATCGAGAAAGGCCATGGTGAAGTCATGACATGTAGAGGTGAAGGAGGTACATTAATTCTATCTCCATAGATTTGGCACTTATGACATCTTTTGGCGTAGTTAATACAGTCTCCTTCCATGGTGGACCAATAATAACCGAACCTCATAATTTGTCTGGCCATTGTAAAGCCATTAGCATGTGTCCCACAGACGCCCTCATGGACTTCTTCCAAGATTTTCTTAGCCTCAATAGCGTCTACACATCTCAACAGTACATGGTCTTTCCTTTTT
This sequence comes from Gossypium anomalum, assembly GCA_025698475.1. NCBI lineage: Eukaryota > Viridiplantae > Streptophyta > Magnoliopsida > Malvales > Malvaceae > Gossypium > Gossypium anomalum. Next base: position 69,022,198 of record CM046964.1, read on the forward strand.
TGTATAGGATTTCCCCGTCCAAAACGTAGTCGCTAGCCAGCCTTCTCAATGTTCTTTTATCGTTTTCAGTAGCTTGAGTTGGGTACTCACGATTCTTCACATACCGCAGGATATCGTGGTACCAAGGATGATCATTATTTTCAGCTTCTTCTTCGAGGTTGCAACAATGAGCTGGAGCCTCGTAGATGCTCATTTGGATCGGCTTCACATCCTCTTGTTTGTTCACCTTGATCATGGAAGCTAAAGTTGCTAGGGCATCTGCCATCTGATTTTCTTCCTGAGGGAGGTAGAAGAAAACGATATTATCGAATTCTTCAATTAGTTCAAGGACCAGATTTCGATAATCGATCAACTTGGGATCTCTCGTCTCCCATTCACCTTTAAGTTGATAAATCACTAGCGTAGAATCTCCATATACTTCTAGTGTTTTAATCTTGTGTTCAATGGCTGCACGGATGCCCATGATGCATGCTTCATATTCTGCCATATTATTCGTGCAGTCGAAATCTAGCTTGCTGGTGAAAGGATAATGGTCACCGTTTGGGGATACTAAGACTGCCCCAATTCCATTACCCACAGCGTTTGATGCTCCGTCGAAGTTTAGCTTCCAAGGATGCCCTTCTCGAAGGTTTTCTTCGGTGGTTGCCACGTACATCAAATCTTCATTTGGGAAATCAAAGTTCAGAGGCTCGTAGTCCTCTAGAGCTCTACTGGCTAGAAAGTCTGCTATTGCACTCCCTTTTACAGCTTTTTGGTTTACATAGACAATATCAAATTCAGAGAGTAGAATTTGCCATCGGGCCATTCTTCTGTTTAAAGCGGTTGACTCCATCAAGTACTTCAAAGGATCCAGTTTAGAAATCAGCCAGGTCGTGTGATACAACATGTATTGTCTTAGTCTTCGGGTTGTCCAGATTAGGGCACAACACAACTTTTCAATTGGCGAGTACCTCGTTTCACACTCAGTGAACTTCTTACTGAGGTAATATATTGCTCTTTCTTTCCTTCCTGACTCATCGTGTTGGCCAAGCACACATCCCATAGAATTTTCAAACACCGTTAAATACAGTATCAATGGCTTGTCTGGACTAGGTGGTGTCAACACCGGGGCATTAGACAAATACTGCTTAACCTTGTCGAAAGTCTTCTGGCATTCCTCGTCCCAAACACCAGGGTTGTGTTTCTTGAGGAGACGGGATATGGGGTCACATTTCTCTGTTAGTTGTGAAATGAATCGAGCGATGTAATTTAGTCTTCCTAAGAATCCCCGAACTTCTTTTTGAGTACGTGGTGGAGGTAGCTCTTGTATGGCTTTGACTTTGTCTGGATCTATCTCAATCCTTTTTTCACTGACTATGAATCCTAGCAGTTTTCCTGACCTGGCTCTGAAGGTGCATTTCGCTGGATTGAGTTTCAGCTGGAATTTTCTCAACCTTAAAAATAATTTCCTCAAGACTTGCACATGCTCTTCTTCTGTCCGAGATTTGGCGATCATGTCATCGACATAGACTTCAATTTCTTTATGCATCATATCATGGAACAGGGTTACCATGGCTCTCTGATATGTTGCACCCGCGTTTTTTAATCCGAACGGCATCAACTTATAGCAGAAGGTTCCCCACATGGTCACAAATATGGTTTTATTCATGTCTTCAGGGTGCATCTTAATCTGATTGTACCCTGAGAAACCATCCATGAAGGAGAAGAGTGAGTACCCTGCCGTGTTGTCCACTAAGGTGTCGATATGAGGCAACAGAAAATTATCCTTTGGGCTGGCCTTGTTCAAGTCTCTATAGTCTACACACATTTGAACTTTTCCATCTTTTTAGGAACGGGGACTATATTAGCTACCCATTCCGAATACTTGACTACTTGTAAGAAACCAGCATCAAATTGCTTCTTAACCTCCTCTTTTATTTTCAACAAAACATCTGGCCTCATTCTTCGAAGCTTTTGTTGAACCAGCTTGCAATCCTCTTTAATGGGGAGTCTGTGTACCACAATGTCAGTACTTATCCCGGGCATATCTTGATACGACCATGCAAAAACATCCTTGAACTCTTGGAGTAACTCGATAAGGTCCTGTTTTGTTTTAGCGCGGTTATGCAGCTCGATCTTCACTTCTTTCTTTTCTAGTTCATCTCCCAAGTTCACGACTTCATCGCTCTTTGTGAGGTAGAATCGCTTTTCCTCTTGCTCTACCATCCTTAACAAATCGGGGATAAGTTCTGAGTCTTTGTCATCTTCAAAGTCCCGAGATCCTTCTAGACACATATCCCCGCTCAAAAGGAGACTCGAGCTAGTAGCAATGTCGCTCACATCGTTGATATCGGAGACCTGCATATAGAAGCGCGAAAGAAGATACAAAGAATAAAAGAATCTAAGAACAATGGTATGTATGGTATGGTTATGAATGAAAGAATAAAAGAATACTTGCACGGAATAGGACAAAAGAATGCATTTCATTGAAATAACAATTTTAGAACATAAGCCTATTTCACAAAAAGACACCTATTACTCCTAGGCCTAGAGTAATAAACGTGTTTTGAGCATTACTCTGTATTAGTTCTAAAGACTACAGGAATCTCTTTCGCAGTCCAGTTATCTAGAACACTTTCCGGCTCATAAGGGCGAATGCCCGATAGATCTTCCACTCCAGTTCCTTCTTCGTATGTGGCGTTGATGTCTAAATTTTCCATCATTTCTTCCACAATTTTTTTTCCCGATGCCCTCTGCTCGGGGTGAATGACTCCTCCAGACACAAAGGTCTTCGCTATATGGGGAAAGATCATTGGTTCCCATTCGATTTCTCCCCCACTCAGTCGTGCTCTCCTTTTCTCTTGCTTTTTCTCCATATCTTTCTTCCTTTGTTTCGGGTCTGGCTTGAATCCTAACCCAAAACGGTCCTGTTTTTCCTTCATCGTTGGTGCATTAATCCTTCCTTGGAGGTACCTCCCGAGTCCTCTTAGGTATGGCCCCTTTTCCAATGATTAGTCGTAGTCCCATTCTTGTTGTCTCGAGATAATTTGGGCATTGGGATCCTATTTCCTTCGATGATGAATGTCGATTCACAAACTCTAAAGACCGAAAAGAACATTCGATTGCTTTCATCATCCTGTCCCCACATACGGTGCGCGTTCTGGTAACGGATGCAATGATATCCTCTTCAAAGATTGATTACTACTAACGGCCTCGGTTACCAATTTCAACTTCTGGTGTAGCGATGAAGGGACTGCCCCTGCTGAGTGTATCCATGGTCTTCCCAATAGGCAGTTATACGAAGGCTTAATGTCCATAACCAGGAAATCTACTTCGTACGTACTCGGTCAGATCAAGAGGGGTATTTCAATTTTTCCCATTACTTTCCTTTCCGTGCCATCAAATGCTCTTACTATATTTTGGCATGTCTTCATATGGGAACTATCTACTGGCAGCCTATTCAGTGTAGACAGGGGTAGGACATTCAGCGCAGAACCATTGTCAATCAATACCCCTGGTAATGTATACCCTTTGCAGCGAGTTGTGATGTGCAAAGCTTTAGTCGATCCTCTGCCTCCTGGAGGTACCTCATCATCATTGAAGAAAATAAAATTGTTGACACTGATATTGTTGACCAGACGGTCCAGTTTGTTGACAGAAATGTCATTCGCGACATAAGTCTCATTCAACACTTTCATTAACGCTCTTCGATGCGTCTCTGAGCTCAAAAGTAGGGCTAGCACTGAGATACGAGCTGGTTGCTTATGTAGCTATTCAACAATACTGTACTCGCTATGCTTTAAAAATTTTAAGAATTCCCTAGCTTCATTCTCTGTCACTGATTCATTAACCGTCTGTTCAAGTTCTGCTGGCTTCTTTTTCTTTTACTCAATCGCCAATGATTTTCCTTTAGTGTGCTCGACTTTTGTATTTAGGGTATAACACTTTCCGCTGCGCGTATAAAAACCCTCATCTTGACTTTCCTCTGATGTATTAATCGGGATCTCCTCTCCCGGGATCGTCACATTACAGCTATAGTTCCATGGTACCCTTTTGCTATCTTTGTAAGGGAAAGCAACAGGCTTCTGGATCACAACTTTTGGCGCAGCTTGTGCCCTGGCTTCGTTAATTCTCGGGCGTGATATGATAACCACTGGGTGGCTGGCTTTGTAACCATCCTTCGTCGATCCTTCTTCTGAGGCACACACTTCCGTTTCTTCTAGGTTTTCGACATATTCGAAGAATTCTATTTCCTTATTATCCATCAATCCTTGTACCAAAGCCCTGAATTCGCTACATTTCTGAATCCCATGATCTTCTTGATTGTGAAACTCGCAATAAGTCATCCCTTCTTGGGGTCTGACCCTTGAATTCTGTGGTATCAACCCCATTCCCACCATTTTCTTCCATACTTCTTTCAGTGGAGTATTCACTTCTACAATATTCGTCTTAATTTCTTTCCCCGAACTCTCGATTATTGCATTTATCCCCTTATCCCCATGGTTAGGTAGTGGATTGTCTGCACTAGGTGCATCATCAAATTTCACAACGCCCATGTTGATGAGTCTCTCAACCAATTTCTTAAAAGTGGTGCAGTTTTCTATCGAGTGTCCTGTAGCCCCTACGTGATACTCACATTGGGCATTCGCGTCATACCACTTGGGGTATGGAGGCTGCATTGGTTTTAAATAGAAGGGAGACACGACATGTGCGTCAAACAAACTTTGGTATAACTCCTTGTATATCATCAGAATGGGCGTGAACTGGAGTTTCTCCCTATTTGGCTTTGTGTTGGGCTCTTGTCTGGAAGGGCCCTGCTGACCAGTAGTTGTTGCCCTTGGTTGGCTTACGGTGACCGATTTCAAATATGCACTCACGTTATTTACCTCGTGCTCTTTCTTTCTTAGTGCTGACCTTTTGGTACTTTCTCCAGCCTCTATTTTCCCACACCTTATCGCGTTTTCGATCATTTCTCCAGACATTACTATATCTGAGAAACTTTTGGTCGCGCTACCCAGCATGTGGTTAATGAAAGGTGCCTTCAGAGTATTGATGAAGAGCATAGTCGTTTCTTTTTCCAACAGAGTGGGTTGGACTTGTGTAGCCACTTCCCTCCATCGCTGGCCATATTACCTGAAGCTCTCATTGTGTTTCTTCTCCATGTTCTGTAAAGTGATCCTATCAGGGGCTATGTCCGCCACATGACCGTACTGCTTCATGAAAGCTTGTGTGAGATCTTTCCATGAACCGATTTGAGCACGACTCAGTTGGTTGTACCATCTAGAAGCAGCCCCAACCAGACTTTCTTGAAAGCAGTGAATCAAGAGTTGATCATTATTGACATGGCCTGCCATTCGCCTGCAGAACATAATGATGTGAGCTTGGGACAACTGGTCCCATTGTACTTTTCAAATTTCGGAGTTTTGAACTTGGGAGGAGTACCAAACCGGAACCAAGCTTAATTCCTTAGCATCAATTCCAAAGCCACGATAGTCGGTGCTTTCCATTTCCTTGAATTTTTCTTCTAACCATCTATACTTTTCTTCAAACTCTTTTGGAATTCTACCCTTGTCTTTTCTTTTTCGTCACCTCATCGAGGTTGAGGACAATGAGGTTATTCGAGTTATTTCGGATGGGAGCCCGAACCGGCTGATAATTCATCGATGCGGACACACCAGCCTGAAACGGTTGGGGCCTAATTGTGACCGATGGCCTTCTTGGGTATATTTCGGGTTGTGTCTGAACGTCTGCTGGGGCAAATCCCGGAGGGTAAACAGGATCTTCGTTATCATCTTCCATGTTGACTACGGGACTTTTCCCTTTTTCTAATCCACCAGCCAATAGACGCGTTATTTGATCCATCATACTCTTTTGGGACTCCAGCATCTGGTCCCTCATATCTTGTTGGACTTTGGCCAACTGTTCTTGCATACGTGCTTGTAACTGATCTTGCATCTCTTTTTGCATTTGCTCTAATCTCTCTAACCTTTGGTCCATGGCTTTTGTTTTTCCTCGTGTACCGTAACGATGTTCCAGGGTAACTGCCACGATTTTAGAGTTTTTTTTGTGAGTTTTAGTGCACACGATGCAATGCTGATACATGAATGCAATGGATGCAATGAACGCAAATGAATGCAATCAAAAGGCGTTGATTCTAATTCAATTTCATTAAGATAACTTTCTAGAAAGCAAGTTTCTTTACATAAAATAGATTACATATAAGGCTTGGCCCTGATACTTAGGGCTTTGACCTGCCTAAGAAGCCATGCTAATTCTCGTCCTCTATCCGATTCTGATTCGTACTTTAAACTCAGCACATCAGCCTGCACTGCTAACGTTTGTAAGTGATCTACTACGTCTCGTACTTGAATCAAAGCTTCGCCCATGACGTAATCCCTGCTCCTGACTTGTTCTTGGGATTGGTGAAGTTGTTCATTCAATCGATCGTTATTTATCTCAAGAAATTCAAGCTGAAGTTCACGATCTTGCAATGCCACCTTGAGTTCTTCTATCTTTCCTTTTAACTCTTCAATTTTGCTTTGACTGACCTTCAACTCGACTACAGAATTATGGGTACGTTACTGATACAAGGATTTTTCTAGTTCTGTCACCCGCATTTTTAATCCTTCTTTCTCGTTCTGGCTTTCTACCAAACTCTTTTTTAGAGTATCCTCTCGAGCTTGAGCATCTCGAAATCTTTCTTCCCATTGGCTAGCTTTTCTTTGCTCCTCCTTAATTTCCTGTCGCCACTGCTCAGACGTCTTTCCTAACCCAGCGGTTCTCATTGACCTTCGCAGCTTATTATAGTCAGTTTTCAAACTGCCCAAATCTTCTTCAGCTTTGTTCTTTCCTTTTCTGAGTCTTTCAGCTTCTAAATTTTGGACATCGACATCTAATCCCAGCTGCATTTTTTCTTCTTCCAACTGCTCGATCCTCTTTTCTAGGTCCAGGCTCTTTCTCTCGAAATCATGTTTGATGATTTCTAGCCCAGATGGGATCGGTCTCAAGCATTCTTCCATTGATCTAGGGCCTTCTTGATCTGGCATGGGGATGTTATCGTTAATCCTCTAAATCCTCCACTGGTCGTACTCAGGGGTGGCCATGGGATTGGCGGCAAACTTCTTCATTCTACGAGTCTGGTTCCAGGCATTCGATATTTTGCGGACTCTCCTCTTGTAGTTATTCCCCGTGAATACAAATTCACACTGAACTAACCCGTATGTTGGTGGTGTAAAGCTATGCGGACTCTGCTTGTCTTAACACCAAAGAGAGGAGCATACCCTACGGCTCCCCATACTCCTAACAAGGGAACCCAATCGAAGTCTCCACATCGGTATAATATTTCATCAGGCACCATCCACGGGGCTCTCCATTCGACATCCTCTTCTTGCAAATTTTGAAGGATCGCCGTCCAGTTTTCTTCGGTGATATCATCTCTTCTCGGTGTAGCCGCTAACTCTTTCAGTGGAGAGTAGTTTTCGGAGAAGACGCGGTACGAGACCTTTTCAACTTTCCAAAAATGGCTATGGAACCACGATAGCAGAAGCTGTGCGCATCCAATAAATCTTCCTTCACCCGCTCATCGACAAGCATTCAATGATCTGAAGGTTTCAGCCAATATCGCAGACACAGGTGTGGTCCCTTTACTAAGCCTATCAAAAATATCAGAAACCGCCTCGTCTATATGCCCCAAGGCTTTGGGAAATATAACCAATCCATAAATGCTCAAGGCGAAGACATCTACCCTCTTCTTCATGTCAGGATGTGCTAGGATTAAATCTCTCAAATGCCTCCAAGGAATGCACCTACAATCTCCCTTTTGTTTGATTCGGGCTGTGACCCACTGCTCGCTCATCCCTGTGATGTTCATCAACCTTTTTGAAAATGTTGGGCCATTGGCGACTTTGGAATAAATTCATCCTTTGAATCTTGGGCATCGGATCAAGGTGTGTATTCCTCTATTGTGGGTACCAAATCCACCTTTCCGAAAGTGAAGTAAGCGTAAAGCGTAATTCCAATATTGAACGAGGGCTCGGGCAGCGTTCGTCTATCTTGACGTCGAGTAGATAAGGTAAATCGCCGCCATAATGACAGAGAATAGTCGTTTGGCCTCGTCATCCCACTGAGCCCAGATTTCTTTCATCTCTTGGAGATTGTTCTGAGTTACGCTAACCCGAGTAAAATCCAACAACTCTGACACGTACCCCTCGGTTAGGCTATCACCTTTCTTGGCTTTGTGTTGTCTCACCATATCAGGACAAAGCAAACATTGTCCTCTACTTTATCAAAAACCCGTTTTCCATGATAAGCTATCTTCTTAGCAACTGAATGTAAATCAACACCTTTTATGATGAAAATGTCATGCAAATACAATCAAAATAAAACAAAACAAGTCAGTATTTCATACAAGATTTAAAGCAAACAAGGAATGATCAAATATAGCACTTGCTCGGGTAACCACTAGGGTTTTAAAGTGGCTCTACCTAGGGTAGGTTCCTTAAGGCTCACTATATGGGGCTCGGTTCTAGAGTAAAGGTACCTGAACCGGCAGATTCCTCGATCTTCACCCATTATAGGCTCATACAGACCGAGTTGATTCAGGGAATATGTTTCCCTATGGTTGCACTGGAGATGAAAATCTCACGAAGACATAGGTAACGGACGTACTCTCAGAAAGTGATCCACTATCCTGCACGGAGGTGAAAACCTCACGAAGGAGTAGTTTCTCACTCCCACTTAGAGGGGTGTGACCAGAATGGTCATGCAATGCAATATGCAAAATTATTTAAAAGATCAAACTAGCACAACAGGTATTATATTGCAAACAACAAATGAGATGTGATGAAAGGATCGTATTTCAAAGTTAAATTTTCAATTTTCGATAAAAAGACAGAAGTTAATCAACTCGTGGCTTGATTCTCTTATTTGGGTCCCCAGTGGAGTCGCTAAGCTGTCGAAACCATTTTTTGAAACGACGGGAATTGGCTTGGGTTTTGAAAATGAAAATGAAAATGGGAGTCGCCACCAATCCTTTTTGATGAGGTGTGATTGGGTCACCTCAAATTGATCATTTTAATAAAAGTTAAGATTTACCAAAACGAAAATTTTTGGTCTACGAAAATCGAAAAACGAGTTCGGGAGTCAGTTACGCATGAGGAAGGATTAGCACCCTCAATACGCCCAAAAATTGGTACCTAGTTGATTAATTATTGTCTTAGTGTGGAAGATTGAAAACTTGAGAGACTTTTGAAATACAATCCTTCTTTATAAAACAGCTCAAGTGATAAAGACCTTCTCGACTCAAAAATATGAAATGTCACATCCAGTAAGTTAGGACACGACATCTTGAATTTTCGAGAGCGAGCTTGCCTTTTATATAATATTTGCGTATTTTAATTTATTAAAAGGGTATTCGATTATTTAGAGCAAGCGAGAGAAATCGAAACCAGTAAGTTAGAATACGTTTTCTCGAATTCTCAATCACCGAATATTGCCTTTATTTTAAAACAAATTCTTGTTTGAGATGACTAAACGTCATACCGGTAAGTTAGGGCACAACACTTCATATCTCCAAGAATAAGTATTTTTCAAAACTAGTATTGCGTTTTAGAAGGGTATTTAGTTATTTAGGTTAAATGAGAAAAATCGAAACCCAGTAAGTTAGGGCACGATTATCTCGAATTACCTAATACGGGATATTTCTTTTATGAAAAAGTTATTTTAAGACATCGAATTAAAAACATAATGTGGTTTATAATAAAACATGAAAGCAACTTAGTGTATTAATAATAATGCATAATAATGAGCGTGATGGAATTAAAAAATAACAATGTGAGCAAATTACAAAAGATGAAATAATAGCAAAGCTAGTAATGTGTAAATGTAAACAAATGCATGAGGAAAACAAAACCATCATATACATGAATAAGTAAATAAACATACATAAAACACGGCAAAAGAAAAAATGGCAGTGATAACGAGAACAATGATAATAGCAATAGTATAAAACGATAATAATACGTATAGTATTAAACATGGTAATGATAATGTAAATATGGAGTAGTAGGGAACATATATATGTAAAACACAATGATACTAGATTAAAAATATGTATGATGTTTATTGAAAACAATAATAATATATAAAAAACTAATACTAACGACATATAAGTATATACATCTATGTATTTACATATATACATAATAATAGAAATAAAAAACATATATGTAGTATTAAAAATATATACACACTAGAAATAATAATAATATTGGAAAACAAATATTACATAAATATACACATACATATATCAAAAATTTATATTAAAGTATGTACAAAAATAAAAATAGTATAATATAAAGTGGAAAATAATGATTATAATATATATAAAAAAGAAAAAGAAAAAAAAAACATTTATATACATATCAAGAACATATTTATGATAGTAATATTGAGTACTAAAACATGTGTATGAGATAGACAAAAATACATACATAATTTAGTATTGAAAGTATTTACATAATATATGTACATATATACGAAAAAGAGACAAATACGAAATGATATTTAAAGTATATATATAATATATTTATATATATTAGATATAATATATATAATATATATAGATACGTATATAATACTTAGAAAAGAAGAAATACATTCGATAAAATATTGATATATACACATACGCATACCAATACATTGGTAAAAGATAATAATATTAAACTATAAATAATACCATATAACATGTGTATATAAGCACCAAGTAAAAATATTAGTAATGAGATCTTTGGCAAAAATATAAATGTAGTAACAATAAATAAAATATAGTAGTGTGAATAGCATTAAAATTTAACAGAATAATGAAGGAAATAAAAAAATAAAAAAAAGGACGAAATTGGGTTGAAAACCGAATTTTAGAGGCAAATTTTAAAATAAATAAAGGAAAAAGGGATTGATTTGAAGGCGCTAGCGGCCAGGGGGGACCGAAAATGAAATAATCCCTGCCTTCATAAACGGCGTCGCTTAGATATGGGCCAAATCGAAACCGAAATAAATTTTAGGGCCAAATTAAAATTCAATAAAACCTAATTGTAAAGCCCTGGAGAAGCGGAAGGACTGAGGGCGCAAATAGCCCCTCGCCTAAAAACACGCGATCACAGGCATAGGCGGGTCGGGTCTTCGGGTCATTACTTGAAACGGCGTCGTTTTGAAGCCACTGAGAAGGCCCCAAACGACGTCGTTTAGTGCGCTTATAAAAGGGTAAAAAAAAAAATTTTTCTTCATTTCATTCAGCTGTTTTAAAAAAAAAGAGAGAGGCCCTGAATTCTCTCTGAGGAGAAGGCCGATTTTAGGCCACACCGCCGCCGACCCAGTTCTTGACTCAGTCGTGAGCCGACCACACGGTGGCCGGAAATCGACTCAGGTATGAAAATTTTTTATTTTTTTTTATTTTCTATATATTTATCTAAAAACGTATGTACGAGGCTAGATCTAAGAAATAAAAAAAGAAGAAGAAGAGACAGAACGAAAATAAGCAAGATCACCTTCGTTCTTCGTCTTTGATTTTTCGTATTTTTGAGTATCTGATCTGATGTTGTTTATATTTTAGAATCTAATATTGTTTTCATTCCAAATCTCTCTTTACATGTTTTTGATTCGGCTTTAAATAGCCATTACATCTCTGTTTTGTCTATTCTAGTTTTAATGCTTCGCAGGTATAGCTCAGGCGGCGGCACAGTGGTGGTGGGTAGGCTATGGGCGGCGGCACAGTGGTCAGAGAGTTGGTCAATAGGGCAGAGGCGGCTAGGGTAGATTAGCTAGGGTTTTCTTTTCTGATTTTTTTATTATTTGGGCTGTTAAAATTTATTGGGCTTGGGGTTTGGGTTTAATTTTTGTTTGGGTATCTGTTTGGTTTAGCTGGGCCTGCAAATTGGGCTTGTACAAAAGGTTTATGGAAAATGATGAAGTTTTAAATTCAATAGATAAGTGAGAAGACTAAAAGGATTGGTTAGATAGACATTTTGATGTGGTTTGAATTGAATGTCGTCTTGAATTTTTATTTACTAAGAATTGAGAGTAAATCTCATTAAAACGAAATAAAGGGTTTGTGGCAAATGATGATTAATTTAGACCTTTAAATAAGTGAAAATGATGTTAGCAATTGATTTTTATAAGAGTAAAAGTTTAGTATGAACATTTTTAAGTTTGGTAACATAAGTTGTTCACAATTCAATAGTAGTGGTGCAACTTTAAAATTTTGCCAAAAATTGCAGAAATAGATATAGAGTTAGAATGTGGCGCCCCAAATCCTGGGATGGTTCGACCCGAATTTCAAACGTCAAATTAGTTACTGAAGTGACTTTCCGTTATAACTACCATGAAATACACCGCCCAACCAAACATAGCACACACTTGCAACATAATTCACGTTAGAAAGAAATCCTATTTGCATGCTTTTCTATTAAAATTTTAAAAAACAACAGTTCAAGAAAAATTCAATTTTAAGACACATGCAAACCCACCACGTGGCAAACCTTGCTAAAACTGTAGCAGCTCGTGGATAGTTTGACGAACCCCAGCTTGTGACCTACCTTGCGAACACCCAATTCAAAACCTACCCGGCAAACCACTAGTTTGCAACCTACCAAGCGATCCTCTATGTTTTGGCGAACCCCTTTATTTGGCAAACTTACCAACCTTGATTGGCGAACACCCTATTGGAAAACTCAATGATAGGCGAACTCAACTCTAGCGGACTCTAAAGTTTTTGGCAAACCTTATCCCCCAACATAGTTTCATTGTCCCAAGCAGCTCTTTATTGTTTTATACATCTTATTCACGATTGGCGAAACCCTTAATTGTAACACCCCAAAACTCGCCCTAGAAGTTTTGATCGCATTCTGAAGGTCACATTGGCCACCGAAATGGCCTAGAACATAATACCGTTCAAACATCCTAAATTTTTTCGAAAACCACTTTTGCTCCTGCTTAACAAAAATCGATAGTAGCCTTTACTTAGGTTTTGCAAACATTAGTTTAATTGTTGCTAAAATTAAATTAAAGCCAAATTAACAAATTCCTTATTAACTTTGTAATCAAATCAGATTTAGCAATTTACAAATTGAAGTTTCAAAACCAGTATTGCAGTAGAAAAATATGATGTTTTGCTTCAATTGAAAATCCATAAACTGACACTTAAAACTTGATCGATTATTAAAGAAAATAAATAGTCTAGACGACTAATGTCCATGCACGAAAACACTAAACTAACTCAAAACCAGAAACCCATACCACAGTTCACTTAAAATTTATTTACAAATCCAATTGAACATAAATGCTTATATATTAGGAAAAACTTTATTAAAGTCAAACTGAGATGAGAAACAAGACATCCAATTTGCTGAGACCAAGGCCTAACCACGCAAATTACCCGAAAATTTTAAATTAAGGGTGTGAGCTACAAAGCTCAATATGAGTCAAAAATAAAAGAAAACAATGCAGTAACAAACACTCGATTAAACATACAATAACCAAATTCTAATTATAATCAGAAGTCATATTAGAATAGAGCATCATAATACGTTAACACTAATCAATTATTCAATTCATGCTCAAATATAATTTAGCACAAAATCCCACCTATCCAACCGTTACACTCCATCTCCAACCATCCCACACACTCTAAATAGGGTACACTAGACCCTTCCATCCACTACACACCAATTTTGGGTTATGGTGGACCCATCAACCAATACACACCATAAAGTGGTCATTTGCCATTCAAATGTTATGTAGTCAAGCTACCAACCTTGTGGTAGATTTACCGCCAAATTAAGTTAATATAGTTTAACTGCCAAATCAAACTTCCTTCTTTTCATAACCAAATCCCAACCATAATGCATATGCAAATCACTTAATACATACGAATATACCAAACCTGACATGCTTATATTCAATTTACAATAACCCACAACATACTCTTAACCAACAAAAATTAACAAAGTCAACAGCATACACAGATCTTGATTAACACATCCAGACAGTCTCATATAACAAAATTATTATAACAAAGTCATATTAGCAACATATACGAATAACAAAATTAAAACATATGCATTCATATATATAAATGTCTACAAGAATACACTCTTCACAATCACCCTACAATCATTAATCATGTCCCAATCACTTCTATAGAGGCTTAAATACGCAAGGGATCACCCAGGGACTAAAACGAATCAACTTTCAAAAAAGTGGAAAAAAATACAAAAATAGGACCACACGGCCAAGTGGGAAGGTTCAGACCGTGTGGCAGGGGTACACAATTATGTGACTAAGATACATGGATGTGTGGTAGATGTACACGTCCGTGTGGACAGACCGTGTAACTCTCTGTACCCGTGTGACAAATTTTACAAACAAGAAGCAGGGGAGACAAGGCCGTGTCTCAGGCCGTGTGCAATCGACAAAACTCCCAACAGAGGTCACATAGCGATGTGCTAGCCTATGTGATTCACCCTAGGCTGTGTGACCAGAAAATAAACCTAATTTCTTACGCGCATACGACTATGTGAACCGCCCATGTGCGACACACACCTGTGTGGGTGCTCGTGTGGTCCAAAAACCACACTCAAACTTGTTGCAAAACACAAAATTAACACTAAATACACCCATCGATTACAAGTGTTCAAGAAACACACCTGAAATGCGCTTTTGAAGCACTAAGAAGTGACCAAAGCACCTCCACTAAACTGATATGAAACTTGATTACACAGATACACAAAGACTAAAAAGGTTTCTGATCATAAGAGAATAAAAATATTTGAAGACAATTGACTAAAACTCAAACAATAGTACTTACCCTTTTTCCCTCTTAAAATCCTGATTAAACGAGGAATAGGAAAATAAGTGAAGCCCTTGAGAAGTGGTAATTAACAATAATGTTGGAACCAATGAGGCGACACAAAAAAGAACTTTGGAGTATAGCAACAATGGAACAAAGAGAAAGAAAAATAAAATAACAAGGAAGATAATGGGAAAAGAGAATATTGTATCAAAAGAATCCAAAAACTAAAATTGGAAGAGTGTAAAAAGAGAGATTGATGTGAAAAGGAGTGGGGAACAAACATGAGAGGAATCTTGGGGATCTCTCTTTTTTAAAAATTAAAAAATAAATTAAACAAAATCCTAACCTATCAAATTTTCCAGAGTTGAAGCCAAAAAAAATAATTTCCACCAAGCACACATGGGGATTCAAATACAAAACCTAATGGTAAGTTGACTCCTTACCACTAAACTGACAAGCTCATTCTTATCTTTAAGACACAAAGATAAACTTAAATGTCTAATTGCACCCACTGACTCAAACAATAAACCTTGATTCTTCTAACCCTATTTTCGGGATGTGACATTAATCCTTGCAACTATTACATGTTATTTACTTCATCTACCCAATCATACCTCACTTGGACAATTCGCGGGCATTTCTGAACATGATACGACCTATTTTGCATGCATACTAGTCAACATATTGATTCATACAACATGAGATAAAGAGCATACTTCAACATCCGACAAACTCCTTGTTTAGCATAAGTATGTTAGTGCAATAATTTATCAAGCAAAAATCATGTATTATAATGCAATCATTCAAGCATTCAACCAAGAAGTTATAAAGTCCAAAAATCCAAAATTAAATAGTCCATAATGTCCTTTATACAACCTATCAAAATTTATTTAAAAGTTTAAGTCTAAGTCTAAATCTAATCCCTCGGAAACAGTCCCACATTGCCTTCCTCTTTAAGGTTTAGAAACACATCACATACTCAAGGGGATTTGCCTAGTAAAGATCACCAGAATGCCACATTTCACCACTTATCCTGGAAGCTATTTATCTGTAAGGTATATGCAAAAAGTGTAAGCTTATTGAAGCTTAGTTAGTGCTCAAGCATACAACATATAAATACATCAATCATGCTAAAAGTTATACATGTTATAATAGTTCACACAATGTACAATATTCATACACATTATAGTTATATATTGGCAAGTTGTGAATGTGACACATAATCATAATTTGTATGCATTGGATAAATGGATCTACAAACACTTCAATAGACTCAAAGAGTCTTGCGCTATCTCCAATAAGTGTAGCACGAGTGCTCACACTCTCCAAACACTTCATGCTATCTACAGTAAATGGAGCTACGCTCAACATTCTCTTATCTCTTCAACATTATCTTCGAGCCACAATGCCTTAATATATAATAAAAAGGGTGAGTATTCAAAATCCTATGGCATGCCAATGATATCCAACAGTTTTAAGTGCTTACAACGCCAACATATCATTTTTAACACATTCACAATACACATATAATAGGGCTCTGTAATACCCTTAACTCTTATATGTTGCCGGAATAGGGTTACAGAGCATTACCGTAAAAACGTAACATTAAAACATACATTTTAAATATTAACATAAAAATAATATAAACCATTGATATACATGCATAACGTCCCTTAATATTTTAGAAACGGTTCGGGACTAAATTAGAAACATTTGGAACATTTAATAAAAAATTGGAAAAATTGAACTGCAGGGGTCACATATCCATGTCTCAGGCCGTGTAACAATCGAAATAGGGACACATAGCTCTATCCCAGCCTGTGTCTGTGCCCATGTAACTCTCTAAGTTGGGCCACACAGCCAAGCCACACGCCCATGTGCCAGGCTGTGTAACACTCGAAATGGCCTTACTCGCTCGTGCGCCAGGCCGTGTGTTGGGCCATGTAACTGCCTAACTTGTAACCTTTGAAACCTACAAGGGACACACGGCCGTGTCGCATGGCTGTATGTCACACATGGCTGAGACACACGTCCGTGTTTTAAACCGTGTGGACATGAAATTGGCCAAAATTAAGAAATTTCCATTACCCTTTTCAAATATGTACCTACAAGCAATTTGTACCCAAATTCAAGGCATCAAAAACATACCAATTCATGCATGAAACAACCAATTCTATAGACCATAAATCCATCCAACCAATATGCTAGTAAGGCACCTCAATCATACCTAAACATATTCATGTTTGGCCATATTTCAACCATTCACATCTAGCTCATTTCCATCATAAAGCATGCCATACCTGACCACATTGCGACTACTCCATCACATACCAAATTGGCTATTGAAACATGCATCAACTTAACCATAATATCACACAATAGCAAGATGCCAAAAGTACCAAAAGTGTACCAACCAAAATAACAAACAGAAGCCAAACTTATCAACTAACATCGAACACAAGTCCGCCTATACATGCCATTCTAACTTTGGACAAAACATCAAAAACTATCGATATATTTGTTGGATAGTGTGATAGATCTCCAATGAGCTTCCAAATCGATCGAGCTTTTGATATCTATGAAACATGGGAGAGAAAGCTATGTAAGCATATAATGCTTAGTAAATTCGTAAAACATGAACATAACTTACCATTTCAATGTATAACATTAAAATTTAAGCATGATATAATCCAACCACAAGCTTGGCACGAGCCTAAGCATCATCAACAACATATGTTAGTGCATCAACTCATAATTCACTTGAACTATCATAAGATAAGTCATTATACATGAATAATTTCATTTGAAATCATCAACTTCATGAACATAAGTATACTTTCATTAAACATTTCCTTTTCAATCCTTTTCACAGATTCATGACATAAGTCATTTGGATACTTACCGTTCCTTTCCCGTTGAACCATTTAGAATAACATCAGATATGTGGGAAAGCTCACACAAAGTGTGTTAATCATATAACATTTCCTTTCCTTTACATAATTGCTCACTCGAACCATGAAATGGGTCTGTTCACACAAGCTGATGAGAGTAGATGGTTGGAATGTAAGCTACACGATGCTGCTCACACAAGCTGTTAAGTATCTGCAACACATGTCGAAACTCGACCATTGGTAGGACATTCAGGACCACCACGCGAAACATGGTAACCCTAATGACATATCATTTGTATTCTACAAATTCCTAAGGTTCAAACGGGGCTCGATAATCGTCGTAACATCGTTGGATTTCCATATTTATTTACATGATAAATAGAAAAATGACATATGAATACAAATTAAATTAAATTGTTATTTAAACATACAAACTTACTTCAATTACAAAGATGTCGAAACAAGATCAACTAATCTTAGGCTTTAGCTTTTTCTTGATCTAGATCCGTATGAGGTTTATCTTGATCTAAATAAGCAAATTCAATCCATTTAATACTTATACTATTCAATTCAGTCAAAAATTCATATTTTGAAAATTTATACTTTTGCCCCTAATATTTTAACTTCTTTACAATTTAGTCCTTAAGCTCGTAAATTGAAATTTATGCAATTTCATCCACATTTTACACTAGCTGAATTCACTAGGGACCTATAAAACCTCATACAAATCAGCATTTCTCAATTTTACCATGGTATTTTACTACTTTTATAAATAAGTCCCTAAACGATAATTTCATCAAAAATCCATTTACAAAACTTATTTATTTAACAACAAGGACTCATAATCTTTCATTAAATTTCAAAAATCATGCAAGCAAGCTCATGAAAAAACCCTAAACCTTTAATGGTTTTGCAAATTAGTCCTTGGGCTAGCTAGATTAAGCTACGACGATTTTGAAAACATAAAAATAATTAAAAACGGAATAAAAAACCACTTACATGCAATAGGAAAGCTTGGCTGAATATCAAACCCTTCTCTAATGGTGATTTTTGGTTGGCTTTTGATGAAATGAAGAAGATGATTCTTTTGTTTTAATTAATTTAACCTTTAATTACTTATTTACCATATTGTACTTTGAAAATATTCATATTTTCAATAAAACCAATCCATAAATATCCAATAACCATTCAAATTGTCTATTTACCATCTAAGTTCTTTCACTTTAAAGTTCCATAGCTATTTGACACCTTTAACTAATAGAACTCTACTTTTGTACTTTTTACGATTTAGTCCTTTCACTTAATTAATCATGCAAACGTCAAAATTTCTCAACAATATTCTTATAGGACCTTTCTAACATACCGTAAACATCAAAATAATAATAAAATAATATTTTACTCATCAGATTTATGGTCCCGAAATTACTGTTCCAATTAACTCAAACTTAAGTCCAATTGGAAGGTCCATCAATTTAAAGAATTTATTGCGCATGTTCAAATAATCCAACTTGAATAAGCATTAATCAAAATTAACTGAAAATGAATTCTTAAATTTTAAAATTGGAATAGCTTGGATTCATACCAAATATTGATTTGGATTCAGACGGATATTTTTTCTTGTCACAATTGCTTACAGTTTTAGTGTTGACAATTTGGTCAGGAAAAAATCGAATGTTTGTGACCATTTATTTTTGCCATACAATTTTAGTGTTGAAAATTTGGTCACAAAAAAATTGAATAACTGTGACAACTTTGTAACAGTTGTCACAAATGTAACAGTGATGATTTTAAATCTAGTCACTATAATTATAGTGACTAAAATTTATAGTTTTCTTGATTTTCTTTTTCTCCTGTCTCGAGACTCTTGTAGTGAGAGTAATTATTTATAAAGCCTTTATGATTCTATAAAGAAAATTTTTTATTTGGAATTGAACTGTAATCGAAAAAATTAATTTTCAAAATATTTTTTATATAATAAATATTAACTTTGTAAGAATCTAAATGTGTTCAATTTTTTTTAATAGTATAAAGATTAAATCGAAACTACCCTTACATGCAAATACGAAAGAAATATGAAAAACAGTAGCATCAAAGACATTAAACTCCAAAGCTAGGTTGGAACCTACCATCTTCATCTGTTTCTTTTTTCCTTGTAATAACTTCCAAAATATGCATTAGTTGTGGAAATATTTTCAAGTTTGAAGTATTTAACCTAATTCTCTGTAGAATGGGGTCAGTAATAACATTTTTCCTCAATTATACTGTCATTTTCATTTGACTATTTCTAGGAATAGAATTAAAAGTGCCTCAAGTTTAACACGATCTCAATAGGATATGAAAGATATCAAGTGTGTACATTGAAGAAGAGCTATAAAAGTTACCTGCAAATTTCAGCTTTGGTAAATTATTTATAAGAGGTTAATATATAATATTTGCTAATTATGATTTAGTTCAGTTGGATTACAAGTCACTTTTAAGAGGTTATATCCAGGATTTTTGAACTTCAAATTCCTTTCATATGCTAAGATTATTTGTAATCAATTAACAAAACCCTATGACAGCAGTCTATAATTAGTAAATTTTAATTAGAGATAAGTTTTCTCCATTAATTTTTATAATGCCCACTGGATAATATCTATTCATTAATAGGCTTCAAACACTCCTTTCAAGGTTGATTTTGTCCATTAAATATATTCGGTATTTATCTCACAATAGTCTTTATAAACAAGTTTCTCAATAACTTGAAATTCTCCCTTGAATATATCTCTAAAAAATAACAATTCAATTACCAATAGATAAAAAGACTTTCATGCTTATAAAACCATCTCGAGGTATTCGATTGGGAGACTTAGTATCCAAGTTGACTCATGCTTCTGTTTTGTCAAAGTCACCACACTCAAGTGAACCAAATTCAACTTAACCGAAACCTATACAAGGCCCCCAAGCAGTAAAACATGTTTGTAGCTTTCCCAACAAATAAAATTGAATTTTTCTTGTAATTTAAGTGTATTAAAGTATGTAAATGGTAGAATTGTTGTGATGTTCAGATTGATATGTTGGTGTATTTTAAGGTTGGGAGCTGTTTGAGTATTAAGGGAAAAATTGTTAATTAATGAACTTGATTGAATAATATAGAACAAAAGTGAAGTGATCGACTCAACAATGTAACATTCTTTGCTCAGGTTTAAGTGTGAGCTCGGGTAAGGAGTGTTACACTTATATTTATTACTCCTATTAACAATTTTTTGTTACTTCCTTTTTCTAAAATCAATAAATAGGAGCCCTTCACAACAAGTGTAGGGCATTTTGACTCCCAAAGTTCTCTCTAAAACTCTCTCAACTTATTTCTTTATTTAGTCTTATTGTCAGCCACATTTGTCTTTCTCTACCTTAACAATCACCATCTATCGCTACTTTCAGTGTTTTTGGATCTATTCCAGTCTTCCTTTCTACTTTTTTCTTACACATCCTACTCACTTGTTTGCAATGTTTCCTCTCTCTCAAAAAATCTCCTCTATAATGATGAAATCCCCTTAATTAATGTTTTATCCTAATGAAGCCATGATCATGCACAAAGCTTTCTTCCATTTGGCAAAGAAATGAAAAATAGAATGCATGGCAGTTAATCATAACTCTATAGCTGCCAAATTTAAACCATATATATCTGTCATAATGTTCACCCACTTATATCTATTTTTTGGGATTTGAGTTTGAATATCCATCCATTTCTCATCTCAATACTAATATCTAGATATGCTAAAAAAATATTTTGAAAAATAGAAGGTCTGATTAACATCATTACAAATCCATGAGCTCAAACTGGTAAAATTTGCGAACCATTAATTCAATCATAGTTGTTGGCAACTTTCTTAAATCCTCAAAACTGTAGAACTAGAAAGGATGGTCAGAAATGGATAGACAAATTATTATAAGCCGTACAAACATTGAAGATTATAGTTTAACTCTACTTGGGCATGGGGCCATTAAAATATCAGTCATTCAATCCACTTTCCAAGTAGTTTCTCTTGCATATACAAACATATATTAAATGGGATAATTTCACATTTAATATCTGTATTTTTATAAAATATTTAATGCGATATTTGTGCTTTAAAAATAATTAATGTGTATGTAAACTATCAATAATATTTTATTACGGTACTTAATGTTAACATTGTTAGTGGATTATTAAACCAGTCAATAAAAACTCAACATATAAAAAAAAGACGTAAATAATAAACTTATATAAATAAAAACGTCATCTTCTCCAACAAAATTTCCATTTGAAATTGTAATGACCTGAAATTCACGGGCACCGGAAAAGTGAGTATAGGGCCTCCGTCTTAGTGAAATAAGTTCGAAAATAATTATTAAAAATATTTATGAGTCTAGTGGTGTGTCTAATTAGGACTTAATTAGGTGAATTTAGCTTAATTTAGAATAATTAGCAAAAAGAACTAAATTGAAAAAGGGGTAAAAGTTTAATTCTAAAGTAATAGAAAATAAAAAGGATCAAAATGGCAATTAAGCCATTTACATAAATTGAGGCGGCATATTGGTAAAACAAAATCAAAGATTTTATTTAGGTTTTATATATTAAATTATATTATATATATATATATATATATATATATATATTATAATGATTATTATTATAGTTTTATATTAAATTATTATGATTATTTAATTGATAATATATTATAAATAAATTAAATAGAAGACAATTGTATGGTAATAAAATATACATGTGTAAGAATTGTATTGGTACATTTGTAATTTAAATATTTAATTACTTATAATTTAAGTATAAAGATATTTTATAATTATTAATTGTATTAATTAAATCATGAGATTTTTATTTGATAAGAAAATTAGATAATGACATTTGTGATAATATAAATATGTACACTTGTTATATAATTATTAATTTACTTAATATTAAAGTAAAAGATATTTTAATATATGATATTAATATTATATTATGTTAATAAAAATAATAAAGCATAAAAGAAACAAAGAAACAAAACAAAAGAAACAGAATTGAAAACGGGAAGCAGGGGAGAAAAGAGAAAGAAAAAGGGAAAGAAAAATAAAAGAGAAAACTAAGGATTTGAAGCTTGGAGTTAATTTGGTAAGTCAATTAAGTCCTTTTTAGTTAATTTTGGTGTTTTAGAAGCTTTAAAACAAGATTTTGATGAAATTAAGTTGATAGTTCAAGAGTTCATATGTTTCCAAATATGGTTCATGTTGGACAAATTATGGAATTAGGGATTTAATTGAATGAATTCTAAGTTAGAATTGATTAAGGGATTAAATTGTAAACTAGACTATAAGTTTTATGTTGTAGGGACTAAATTGAAGAAATTTCGAAATTAGAGAAATATGCTGGAAATTTTATAGTTAGATATAAGTTTAGACAAAATTTGAATAGAAAAAGAGAGTGAATTGGATTAAGAAAATAATTAAGATTAGTTAGGATTAAATTGGGAATAAGGTAGGAATTATTTAGAAATTTAATTATTTATTATAATTAATGCTGTAAATAATAATGTAAATTACTATTATTTTCAGTAGCCAACAAAGAACCTGAAGCATCGACATCGAAAGGAAAGGAGAAAGTCATCGAGGACTAAAGCGGGAGAATTACGGTGTGTATTACTATAATTCGAATTTTAATTATTATTAATTGCTGAATTTTTAATTGTTATGTATGGTAAGTAAGACTTGAGGTAAGTATGTGAAATTGATATGAATATTGAGTGAAAATGAAAGTGATGCAAATTGACTCAAATTGAATTGAATAAGTGAATTATGGAATATGTGATTATTTGAAAAGTGTATTGATTGAAAAATGAATGGTGATTTGAATTGTGAACTGAAAGTGATATAGAATTGAGAAAGTGAATTGAATACCCTATTAACTAGTTAAGAATTTGAGTCGGATATAGTTGGCATGCCATAGGATTGGAAGTGTTCGGGGATACTTGACTTGAGTTGATGAGACACTGGGTGTCACTATATTTCTTCGGATAGATTCGATGAGTCATCTGGGTACCAACTTTACTTGGCAGCTAGGCCGATGAGACATCTGGTGTCAACTATTACTTGAACTATCCGATGAGGCTTTGGGTGCCATATTGGTGTGTTTGGTTGGATCCGTGTATCCGCCAAAGTCCGAAAGTTACGTTAATAGGGTGAAAAATTGAAATGTGAATTTGAGGCATTGAAATGAGAAAAAGAAATTGAATTATGAATTGAAATTGGAATTGTGATAGTAAGAAAAAAAAAGTATGAAATGTATGTTCATAAATGATATAAATTTAAGTTTGAGAAAATACATTGATTTATGAATTAGTACATATGACATTAATTGTTAGGTATTTTAATATTTATGTTTTTACTATTGTTGATATAATTTGAATTATGGTAATACCACTGAGTATATCCATACTCAGCGTACGGTTGTTTCCGTGCGCAGGTTAGTAGAAGTCAAGTGTCCCGGTTCAACATCCAGAACATTCCCGACTCCAACACAAATTTGGTGATGTAAATTTTTCTTTTGGGTAAAGGTGGCATGTACATAGGTGTTGTTAGTCACTTGAATATATATATATATTACTTGGGTAGTGAAGGTTGAATTATAAGATTTAGATAGTTAAATGAAATGGTAAGGAAAGTGTATGATATTTTGATACATGAACATTAAGTTGTTAAATGAATGAAGTTTTTAATCAATTTTGAATGATGCTATGATAGTTATTAAGTTAAAATTATGTTAATGATATAAATATTAGTTATATGAATGTGAAACTAGAGGTGTGCATGGGCCGGGCGGCGGCCTACTACCAAGGCCCCCGCCAGAAAAATGGGAGGGTTTGGGTAAAAATATAGGCCGAAAAAATGGGCTTGGGCAAAAAAAAAGAGGCCGTTTAGAAACGGGCGGGCCTCGAGCAAGATTTTTTGGCGAGCTGGCTGCCCGGCCCGATTTTTATATTAAATTATTTTTATTTTAAATTTTAAGTAACTTTAGTTTTTTTACTTTAGGTTTTTTTTATTGTTTTTAATGTTATTTTGATATTGTAAAATTTTTGTTATTAATATAATTTAGTTCTAATTTATTTTTCATTTTTTAATTTTAATATAATTATTTTTATTATATTTTTAATTTATATATTATTTTAAGAATTATTTTACTCTCATTTTTTTAATATTTTTTTATGTTTTAAATGCATTTGATTTATTATATTTTAAAGTTTTTTTTTAATAAAAAAAGTAAAAAAAAATTTTTAATATGGCCGGGCCAGGCTCGGGCCTATCATTTTTTTCTCAGGCCGGGCTTGGACAAAATTCTAGGCACATATTTCGGGCCGGGCCTTGAAAACGGGCCGAAAAATTTTTATGGGCCCGGCCCGGCCCGGCCCATACAGACCTCTATGTGAAACATTGGTGCTGGTTGTTTTAGTTTGAATTTACAGGAGGTTTTAGGTAAAAATAAGCAGAAATGCTGCCGAAATTTTTATAAAAAAAATAAATAAATAAAAATTTCCGGAATACTCAAACAAGTCCCGTTCTACTTTTAATACATGTTTGAACTTCGAGAATTCAAGATAGGGACTTAATATTTATATTATACCATAAAAGTTATATTAATTGTAAATTATTCGTAAGTTATCGGATATGTCCGGTAATGCCTCATAACCTCGTTTCGGCAATGGTTTGGGGTTAGGGGGTGTTACAAAAATATTATTTTTAATTGATTTTTAAATAATACTTTTTATTATCCATGAAAGAATGCTTTCAAGTAAGTTTAGTATTTACTTCTTTTTTCCATTTAATTTTTCACATAATGTTATATTATCCATATGCATTTTGATGATTTGAAAAAAAAAAAAAAAAAACCTACGTGTCAAAATTTCATAGGCTGATTTAGTAATGTTAACACCAAGTACCATAATAAAACACATTTAAATTTTAGATACCAAATTGATATTTTCAAAGTGCATGCATCACATTAGACATTTTTTGAAATAAAAAATCATAGAAATTTAAGTTTAAATTTTATTATGGGTGTAATATAATAGATATAAAAAAATAAAATACCTTAATGATATAATTTACTCGTAAAATAATTTTATTTTATTCATTACTTAACTAAATTAATTCTTAATTTACTTGTGATACTAATTCAAAATACTAACTTTATACAGTATACATAGTTGCTATAGTATATATATATATATATATATATATATATATATATATATATTTTTTTTTTTTTACCTTCCCCAAGGTAATTTTCTTTCTTTTTAGTCATCAATAACGGAGTAAAATGGGGAAGGGACCATTGCCACTTTTGTTTGAGACAAGATTTTTCCCTTTTTTTCACTTTTGGGTTTTAGGGTTTTTTTTAATTGTTTTTGTTTAAGAATATATTGGATACGATGTATTTTGGTGTATAATTAGAATAAATTATACCGTTATTCACTTTAAATAGAGGTAATTCCTATTTTGGCTATTTAAATTTTTGTTAATTTGGTCACCTAAAAAAAGAAATTGATCAAATCGTCATTTTATTGTTAAATGGTAACAGAAGATTAACAGTGTATATGTGCAGAAAAATTTTGGGGTAACCAAAATAGAAACAACTCCTATTTAAAGTAGCTAAGTAGTAACTTTTCCTAATTTGAGAGTGACTAATGTGGAAATGCACTATTAATCTTCTGTTATCATTGAACGGTCAAGTGACAAATTTGATTAATTTTTATTTTGAGTGACCAAATTAATAAAAATAAAATTTTGGAGTGACTAAAATAGAAATTACCCATATTTAAAGTGGCTAATGGGGTAATTTACCTTTTTTTGCAATTTATAGTTTAATTTCTAATTTCTTAATCAAATATATATTTTTAACTAACCCATAATTAGTTAAGTGGTCAGATTCTAATCATTTATAAAGGTCACTCGAGTTCGCACTTCCGAAAGAATAAGTAATAGACCTTCATTTGGATAACTTCCTTTGAAATAATAAGATAATAATCTTTGAATATGAAAATTCTCTTGTTGGATAGTCATGCAACCAGTACGGTCTAAATTAATGTATATGTAGCCTGTTTTGGTTTTCTTTCCCATTTATATATATATATATATATATATATATATATATATATATATATAAAAGTTAAGAACTCTGATTTTATTTAATTTAAATGAATAAATTAACCACTAAATTTGATTACTAATTTTTTATGATTAAAAAATATTAAATTTTTGTAACAATTCATACGAATCGATAACCATCAATATTTGACCGAAACAAATTAAAATATATCAAAATCTTGATTGAAACAAAACTTAAATTATTTGATATTGGTTTATAACCAGAATTATTTGATATACAACTAACTTTTGAATAAAAGGGTAAAGTATAAACTATTGTATTCGTTTTATTTTGGTCACTAAATTACTTTTTTTTCGATTTATTTATTATTTTTTTAAAAATTAAATATTTTAGTCACTTTTTCTTTAGTTGCGTTAGATAAGTTACGGATAGTTGATAAGAGGCTTTTCTATTTATCTAATAATAAATTTAGTCTTTTAATATTTACACATCCTATTAATTTGATCCTAAATATAAAAAAAATTAACAAATTTAGCTATAAATATTTACAAAACTTATCATTTTAGTTCAAATTCTAAAAAATTCCTCTCAACATTTATAAAACGAGAAACTTTGATTTTTTTATTTTTTTAAATTCAATAAATCAAAGTAATTATAAACTATTAGTCAATATTTGACTCTTAATTTCCAGTTATACATATATTTGGTTTTAATTTGCAAGCTCTCGGTAAAATCTATACAACTATATATAAAAGGAAGTGCCTAAGGTGTCCATTCTTTCCCCATTTTTTTGCTTTAAAACATTATGGGTAAATTTCAATTTCAATCCCTCTACTTTTTAGATTATAAGAATGTTTAAATTTTAATTTGATCCCTATATTTCTCTCAAATTTAAGATTTCATCTATATACTTTAATTTTGACATAATTTGATACCTCAACTTTTATAATGACATTAGTTAGTCTAAATACTTTACTCTAATTAAAATAGTTATGAGAATTTTTAAGAATTGTTAGCACCATTAGAATTCTTTATTAAACTTAGGTCCATTACAATATTATCTTTTTATTACATAGATACTAAGTTTTTTTTTTTTTTTAAATGTCACGCCAACACAAAAGAATTCTGACAATGTTAATAAATGAACTTAAATTTTTAAATTCGAAAATATAGACTAAATATCTAAAAATAAAAAATGAAAATTAAATTTTAAATATTCAAAAATTAAAAAAAAACAATTAAAATAATGTTTTCTCTCCCAATCAATCATGAGAAAATTGAATTAGAATAATGAAAGTAGGCTCCAAAGCAAAAGTCATTTATGCCCATTAATTGATGTTGGCATTATTAGATCTGTTCTTGCAAGGGATTTCAGATTTGGGCCTAAACTTTGAATTAAGACTTTTGCTTTGGGCCCTTATTAATTGGATTTCACAGCTTTTTTAAAAAAATATATAAATTCGCATGATTAGAATGAAAACAAGAAGTATTGTTATTTTTAATTTTTAAAAATTAAAATATGTTATTTTGTAAATGTTTATCTATATATATAAATAAAGTGGGTGAAAATATATAATAGTATTTAAATGTATAAAAGTATCAAAATAAAGTTTTGATTAAAGTAGTAGAAAGAAGATTTTTATATATGTTGGTGGTATGGGTTTAACTCATACTATATATAATGGGCGAAGGCAAAAAAATTATTTTTGGAGCCGAAATTAAATTTTAATTTTTACGATAGTAAAAATATGATTTCACCATTTTAATAACTTATATATTTATAATTTTTAAATGATTAAATAGATTTTTTTTTGTTTTTAGGGGGTCAAAATATAATTTTACCTTTATTAATTTAAATTTTTTTAAAAATTAAAGGGTCTAAATGGAAAATTTTCTATTTTCGAGGCTGCCAGCCATATATATCAGTTTTTAATTGGTTTTATTAAAAATATAAAAAAACAAAAACAAAAGTACTTTCATAACAATATAATTTACTTATACATAAAAAGATATTTTTGTAATTTTTTTAATCAAATTGGTGACCGATTAACCCGTGACATCAACTCAAGGGTTTAAATATTAGTACAGATTATCACCAAAATAGGTATATTTATATTTGACCTCAAAATTTTTAATATTTCTTGAAGTACTTTATTTGTTTAAGGTATATTGATATTTGATCCCTTAGGTTGTACATGGAAAGTCATCTAATAATTGAATTTAGGTATAATTGTTAGTGAATCTCACTAAATTAAGTGTAATTGAAATACTCTAATTAAGATATAATTACACTTTTCAACATTTCTTTATGGTGTCCAAACACTTATAATAAAAAAAATTATGGTAAAAAATTTCGTACTTTATAAATTTTAACAAATATATTATAAAAATAATTTATAAAATTATATTATTTAAATCCTAACAAATTTTTAAAGTTATAGCTAAAAAGTTTATTATAAAAATTAAATTCCATGTTATAAAAGTGTTACAATATATTTATTTATAAAAAATTATGGCTAAGAATTTTGGACATAACTTATTTATGTGTCTATGTTATATACTATAAAAATAATATACTTATTTTAAAAAGGTTATAGTTTTATTATCATAACTTATTTATAAAAATTCTTTTTATAAAGTTATGACAAAAAATTATATTATTTTATAAGAAATGTTATTAAAGTTATTGGACAATTTTACAAAACCTTATTAATAAAGGTTATATATTATTTTTTTACTTAATTTATGTATTATAAAAAAGGATATAATCCAACATAAATCTTTCTCCAAATTAAGTTTATATAAGTTCTTCATAATTAAAGTTATAGATCATTTGGATTGTAAACCAAAATATTATAACGTTGGTGCTAATTATGCAAATACAAAATATTTCCTTACACCGTATCGTGGGGTATAATACCATTTGAAAGAATGGTGTCAGATACAAGCACCACAGATAGCTCGCAAACTCTTTAATTTAGGGCATTCAAGACTTTGAAATTTGGTTGAGTAGACATTTATTGTAACACCCCACACCCGACCTAGACATTATGGCCGAATCTTAAGGAATTACGTTAACTTGTTTTTTTTTTTTTTAAAAAAAACCGAGAAATTGTATTCGAAATCGTGTAGTGAAACAATGTTAACTTTGATAAATCATTTTCCAGTTTTAGGGAAAATTCTCGTTAAGACCATTTACTTAATTATAGAAAAACATTTAAGTGATCACCTCATTTTGCAGCTGAATTTTCTAAATTATAAAGTTTTGAAAACCGTGGTTTGATTTGTAAATAAATAATTTTGCATATAGAAATACATAAGTTACTAAAATCAATACAAGCAAATCAAAATGAAAAACAACAAAAACAAGTCCCAAAATAATAAACACCCAAAAAAGTCCGCAAAGTCCATTATTAACATAAAGTTCATATTAAACCATTTTATTGAAAGAGTCCAATCCCGAGTTCCTGTACGCCGTCCTGTCCTAGGTTTGCTGATTACCTAAGAGGATAAAAACAAATGGGTGAGCTTACGAACTCAGTATGTAACTTAACCCATACAATAGAACAAATATAGATGTAACGCCCCAAATTTCGTAATTTCTGCTTTTGGAACATTGGTTGTATTCTGCCCTATTTTTTTGATGTAAATATATACATGTTTATGTGATTAAGTGCTTTGGGTGTGTTGGGGAGGCCCCAAGTTCAAGTCTAGGCTTGGGCTAAATTTTGGGTTTCATCTGAATAAAGCATGGCTTTTGGGAAATGGGCTTAAAAGAATTTAGTTGTGAAAATATGTCAGAATAGGCCTGCTGGTCTGGTGGTTAAGGGGAGTGTTAGATGGCTAGAAATCCTGTGTTTGAGTCTCTGCATGGGAAATGAGGATAATTTTTACTATTTGATTCGACAAGAGTTTGAATTATCTTGGATACTGAGGTGGTTGTGGTGATAGCAGTTTAGTAGGAGCAAAACTAGGGGTTGGAAATTACCCAAACATTCTGCTCTTCCTCCTCTGCTGAAATTCTTTGCATTACTCCTCTCCATCTTTTCTTTTCTTGTGATTTTCGGTAGGCAATCTCCTTATTATTGCCAATTTTTCCTTTCTTTTTCCTGTTACAAGTTCCTTTCTTTTGCCGCTTAGTCTCTGCGTTTCCCCTTACGTTTTCCTTCTGACGTATCGGTAAGTGATGCTCTTCTTTGGTCATGTATTGATTTCACATTGGTTATAAAAGAAGAGTATTGTTTTAGTGTTAGAAAGTTCTTAAAGGGTTGTGATTTCCGTTTATTTCCGACGAAGTGCGGAATTGGTATTATTCGCTCTAAGGTAGGGGTTATCGGTAAGATTTAGGATTGGGTTTTCTTAATAATTTGGTTTAAGAGACTGATTTTGGGCTCGGTATTACCAATTTTAGACAATGGAGTACTCGTGGTGAAATTAATAGCGAAAATAAACCAGGTGTGTACTTCGATTACACAAAAAACGGGTTTCAGCGAAAGCCGAAATCGAAACTGTCGACATCACACGGGCGTGTGGACTACTGTGTGGAGGCCGTGTGGCGATACATGGCCATGGGATCGATGGCGTGTGCCACACGGGCACGATGGACACGGGTATGTGATGGCTTGTAGGCCATGTGCGAGGCACGGGCTTAGGCAAATGGGTCGTGTGGCCACACGGGCGTGTGAGAATCTGGGGCAGGCAGTGTGATCCACACGGGCAAGGCTAATTTGGGCCATGTGACCCATACCGGCATGTGAGCCCACACGGGCAGGGCACACGGGTGTGTGAGCCCTTTAATTTGAAATGTTCTGTAAGGTTGCACGGGTCGCCCAAGTCGACTGTGACCTGTAGTAAGGTTGGTAAGCCTTATCTAGACTCTTAATTCTGTGATGTATGTGTTAGCATGTTATACCTAGCATGATTATCTAATCTGTTATAAAAATAAATGTATGATCCATTTGTCTGCATTATAGCATGCCATATTTGTATGATGCATTGCATCAGGGTGGGTTTGATGAAGTGAAGGGAGTATCTGAAGGGCTTCATAAGCCCGTTATCTGGCAGCTAAGCTACATACTTATGATATGCGCTGCAAAGCAGTACCTTATGGTGTGTACGAATAGATGGGTCGATTTTATCCCCATATATGGTATGCAGGGATAGGTGGGTCGATTTTATTCCCACATGGTGTGTTGGGTTAGACGGAGTTGGTGTGCAGGGCTGGTGGCTTATTCTGGTCTGTTATGCATGTTATATCTGAGATGGTCTGATAATGATTTTGTACGGGTCTAGGCCCGAATTATGACTGTATTTTGTTATCTATGCATGCTATACTGTAGGGATGTACACACTGAGTTGTGAAAACTCACCCTTTTATTTATTTATCTATTCAGGTAATCCTCAGCAGTAAGCGGATCGGTGCAGTGGAGGACTTGACGGTGATCACGTCCACATATATTCTGGTTATGACTTTTACTTTGGTTTATTCATTATTTGTTTGGGGGTTTTGATGTGACTTTGGATTTGGGTTTTCCAGATTTTAATTTGGGTTATGAACTGTGATTATGGATTATAAATTACAACATCAATATTATGGTTTTCCTGAAATAAATTAAGAATTATCGTATTTAAAGATGGGTTTCAAAGCTTTCGAGATAAAGAAACGTTTTCAGAACATTTCGACTATTACTCATTTTTCGACTAAGTAAAAGATAACAATTGAGACGATTTTTGAATCGATACGGGTTAGTTAAAACACCCTCATATTGCATCATCAGATTCGGCCATAACGTCTAGGTCGGGATTAGGGTGTTACAATAGATGTAATTTCATATACAGAATCAGATGCAATTTCATATACAAAGTCAGATGCAAGATCAACTATAGAATTAGATATTACCCCCATCCGCTACACACCATCTCCGTCCATCCCTACACACCAATTAGGGTAATGAATATCCATCCAACCCCACACTCCTATAAGTGAATGTATGTCACTTTTCAGAATAACGCAGTCAAGTTGCCAGAAATAATGCGGTAAACTGCCAGAATCAGATAAGTGTGGTCAAGCCACCAGAACAAATATGTGGTTTAAACCACCAGATAATGTAGATCATTAAATTGCCAACACTTCCTTCATGAACTCATATTCCCACCCTAATGCTCATGCAAACACTAAACAAATATCAGATGCACATATGTCATACATGCTTTTCACATAAGAACATATATTGTCATGCTTTAAGTAACCAGAACATGCTACCAGAATTATCAAATTACTGATTAGATATAAATTTCATGTTATTGACATGCTAATAGTTGCTACACATGCATTGTTCATATAACATATATCGCATATAGAAGTTACAAATCACACAACAGACCGTACAGAGTGGCTAACCTCAAATTGCACTTCAAATATGGTCCTAGGTAAAATTATTAAAAAATGAGCTACACGCTTATGTGGCCCAAACGGCCTAATTGGCCCAGCCCATGTGGCCCACATGGTCGTGTGGCATCGACAATGAGTTTTTTGACATCGTGTCGCGTTATTTTTTGAGGTTTTCGTTACACAGTTGGTCATTTTTCAATGCTAACAGCAGGACCAAGATTCCATAACCTAAAACATCATTTTAACATGCACAATTTAGTAATGATACACTAGATATAAGCTTCTAATTCGACCACAACTGCTAAGACTAGACGTTAAGAATCCAAAAATTAGTCTTTTGGGCATTCGATTACTTACCCAAAACAGTAGAGGCCTAACAACACCTAGATCACTGGAGAATTATTCGTTCCACGACCGTCATATAATAGATTTATCAAATTAATTAGAATATGGATTTTTGTATCACTAAACTCACCCACCTTACACACAAAAGTGATATTAACATACAAAAAGAGAGTATACAAACAATAATACTTATGCCGCGATGACAATTCTATTCCCCGCTCAAAAACACAACACCACAAAGTAACACAACAGAGTTGATAACAATACAAAGGCAAGATAAAAATTTAAAAAAACAAAAAGGAACAAAGGCAAGGGGACAATAACCAAAGAAATATGATAAAGAAACAAGAAAGGAAAAACATGGAAAAGGTAATAGATAACATGAAAAAAAAAAACGTTAGAGAGAATAAGGAACCAAAAAAAAAAAATGAAAAATGAGAGTAATAGGGAAGGTTGGATGGTAGGTAAGCTGAAGCCTTACCACTAGACCAATAGCCTCATTCCTATCCACATTTGAGCAAAGTTAATATATAAGCTAGATATCAAAAGTCAGCGGTTGGGACAAAAATAAAAAAAATTTAAATGAAAGGATTCGAACCTAGAATCTTTCACACACAAGCACAACATTTAACTATTGAACCATATTAATACATTTAACAATTTTTAACAATTTAAAAACAAAAATTTTGGGGCATTACAACTTTCTCCTCCTTAAAGAAATTTAGGCCTCGAAATTTACCTGACTCAAACAAATGTGGGTATTGCTGACGAATTGAATCCTCTGGTTCCCATGAGGCTTCCTCTACACCATGATTTCACCATAGAACCTTAACCAATGAAATAGTCTTCTTTCTTAAGACCTTTACCTCTAGATCCAGAATCTGTACTAGCTCTTTCTCGAAAGTCAAATTTGGCCTCATCTCATCTCTTCAACAGGCACAATATGATATTGATTAGAAAAATAATGTCTTAACATAGAGACGTGGAAAACATCGTGTATACGGTCTAATGCCAGAGGCAACTCCAACTTACCTTTATGTCCAAATCTAATAATGAATACCCATGAACCTTCTATCCATACACCCCAATTAGGGTAATGAATACCCATCCAACACCACACAACTATAAGTGAGAGTATGTCACTTTTTAGAATAATGTGGTGAACCGCTAGAATCAGATAAGTGTGGCCAAGTCTGTAACGGCCCTAGATTGACCCTAGTCGGGAAGTGGTTTCGGGACCACAAAACTGAGTGTTAAGTAATTAAAATTAATTATTTTAGTGTTTACAATGTGAGTAGAAGCGTGTATGAAAAATTTCATGCATTAATTTGATCGTTTCTAAGTGAATTTATAAAGAAAGGACTTATATGAAACATGGTAAAAATGTGATAGGTTAATCTTAATGATCTATTAGTACATGCATGGAAAGTAGTGGTTTTGCATGTCAATTTACCCTTATTAAGCATAGTGGCCGGCCAAGGAATGATGATACCCCACTAATTTTATTTTTAAAATATTTTAATATTACATATGTTTTAATAATGGTAAAGAAATGAATAAAAGAAATAAAAGAAAAAAAAGGGATGTTCATCTTCTTCCTTGCAACAAGCCGAAACCAAAAGGAAAGAAATAGGGAAAAATTTCACTAAGGAAATTCGGCAATCCATCTTGCTAGTTGGAGGTAAGCTTTAGAAATGTTGTTTAAACTCTTGTTTAGATATATATATATATGTTAAGATAATTGTTAAATACTTTTTAATAAAGTCAAGAAAATCAAATTTTATGGAGGGTTTTGGGCACTAAACCGTTTATTAAGAGATAGGAGTAGAGGTTGTTTCATGTTGTATTGAATGAGTAGAAGATATTATGGAGTTGAAAGTGTTGAATTTCTAGTTAGATAACAATTGCTACATTCGGCCATTTGAGAAAGAAAAGGGGAATGTTCATTTTATTGTTATTTCATTCTTATGAGAAATGAATTAATGTTAAGTTGAATGTATTATGATGGATAAGAAAGTGCAAAATTCGTGGTAAGTAGAAATGTGTAGTTTTGCTAGTTTAGGGCTATTCGGTCAAATGTTTATGTGAAAAAAACTAAGTATCAAATGAGATGAAATTGACATTATGTGGAAGTGTGGATATTCGGCCATATGAACAATTATAAAGATGATGTTACACTTGACTATGTGTAAATGGCCATATAGGGTATATGTGATGTTTTAACTTAAACTCTCCAAATTTGATCAAGTGAATGACATTGGTTTACTTGAATAAATGTGAATTACAAACATGTACCTTGAAATGGATTGTAAACTAGACTATGTTACCTTGAAAGTAAGAATGCATTCGGCCTTGAGACATTATATAATCCTTAGTTGAGGTTTAATGTATTGAACAAGGATAGTTGTAAGATGATGTGGGAAATTATTGAATTCGTATAGGTGAGTACTTAGCCAAGTGTGGTTGCCGTATAGATATATGCATATGTATATAAATGTATTTTAAGGAAGTACTGATTGGTTATCGATAGTAACTGAATAATAGGTGGTCAATAGCCGAATGGCTTGGTTTTGATAAAAGCATAAGGAGGGTAAAAATCAAATTGATGTTGTGTGATTCTTATTATGTGAAACTATTTTTAGTATGGGATAATTAACTAACAAGGTGATTAAAATATTAAATTTATTTATTCTAGCTCAAGAATCCAAAGGAGAAGAATTGAACAAAGGCAAAGCAAAGGAGATTGAGTAATCGATCGGGAATCGTTTCTTCCGACATAAGGTAAGTCCATAAGTTTCTTTTATATGAAAGTGATTATAGACTCAAATATAAATATATATGTATTTAAATTCGTGGCCATATATGCTAATGTAGTTAATTAAGTTGTCTTCTTGCAAGTATTCAATACTACCACTATGTGTGCAAAATCGAAGGGCACTATGTGTGCTGAATTGAAAGCCAATTCGTGAGTGAGTTTTGAGGCACTAAGTGTGCGATGTATCTTGGCACTATGTGTGCGGAAAAATCCTTGTGCACTATGTGTGCGACTGTGATTTATGGTCTAAGTGGTATACGGAAGACACATGGTGCCGTATTATTATTCGAGGTATCAAGTTGGGATATAAAATGAATATGTGTGTATGTATAAGGTTGACATTGTGGTACGTATATTGAGTGATGATTTAAAGTTATTTGGTTGGTTGATAGATGATTTTTAATTGTCCTTGGACTGTGGATTGTTTATTTAATTATATGATTGTAATGTGGTTCGGCATGACCTAAACAGGTGAATTCTATACATTTTCTCTCCTTATATCAATGATATGCGTAAAAATTACTTATGACTTACTGGGTTGTATACTCATTCTATCTTTCTTTGTGTTTTTGTTGCTATTCACATAGATTTCCTGAATCATTTGCGTGTTCGGATCATCGTCAAAGCCATCACGCCCGTGTGCCACATTTTGGTATATTTTTTCTTGGTTACTTAGGCGAACATTACGGCATGTATAGGTTTGAATATGTGTTTTGAAGTGTATATTTTGTTTATGTACCCAAAGCCATGTGAAAATGGCTTGATATGTATATATATTTAGATTCGGTTTTGGCATGAAAACAAATGTGAAGTTTTATATTTATGTAACTATTGTTTAGTGAACATGTCTAGGGTATGATAATACGAAATCATAAAGATAGTCTTGGAAGTATAATTAAGCATTTATGTAAGTGATTATGAAGTTGTGGTTCGGCCAATTGAGTATCGAAATGGATTCATATATATATGAGTATATGTGATGTACCGTTCTATCGATTCTTTTTAAATGAATTCTCTTTCTTATTTAGCTCACTCGTGAACAAGAAACTTATATGCGGGTCTGTATGATTGTAAAAATCTTTGCATGCTACACGGGTGTTACAATTTTATTGGTATCAGAGCTACGATTTAGTCGGTTCTAGGACTACCGTAGCGCGTACGAGTCTAGCTAGACATGCCTTAATGTTAGTATATGATAGCGTGATGGCTTCTGACGGTTGAAATTAATGTTTTGATTAGTAGATGGAACCTAATCCTGAGAGAGCCTTGGCGGATGATGTTGAAAGTGTAGCGGCTGCTCCTGCACAAGGAACACCGCCTGCTGAACCTCAATCCTCTGCAAATAATCAAGATGATGGGGCAAAACAAGCCTTCTTTTCTATGATGAACGAATGGGTCGCACAACACGCCGGACTAACTAACACCGCTCAACCGTTTTCGAACTTAAATAATCCGCCTCGAGTTCTGTCATACCAACGACTATTGATCCTTTGAGGTGAGTAAGTCTCTGTAGATTTAGTGAGAAAGCGCGGAGCGAGGAATTTCGAGCTACACTCTCGATGATCTTTGAAAGGGCCGAGTTTTGGCTTGATAACATCATTCGCGTTTTTGAAGAGCTTTCGTGTACACGGAAGAGTGTTTAAAGTGTGCTATATCCTTAATGCGAGACTCGGCCTACTATTGGTGGAGAACTCGATTTCTATTGTTCAAGGAACGTGTTTTTGGGATTTCTTTGGGACGGAATTAGAAAGAAGTATATTAGTCAACGATTCACCGACCAAAAGCGTAAAGAATTTTTGGAGCTCAAACAAGGTCGTTTGACCAGTATGTCGAATCGAGCTTGCGAGTTTGTAAGACTCAATCGATATGCTCGGGAGTGTGTAGTGATGAAGTCGTTATGTGTAAAAGATTTGAAGAAGGATTGAATGAAGATTTAAAACTATCTGGTGGGTATTTTAGAAATAAAGGAATTTGTGTATTTGGTTGAAGCAGTATGCAAGGTCAAGAGCTCGGGAAGGAGAAAAAAAGCTGAATCTCAAGCCGAGATTTTCGTAAAAGAATGGCGGGTAAAACTACTTTCTCGACTCCAAAGAAATTCGGGGACGATACTAACAAATTAAAAGCGACTCACAGGAATTTCTATTAGGGAGCGACCGTCATCGGATTCTCAAGTTACTTGGTTGCTAGTGTTGGTAAGTAAGTGACACAAGAAAACTGAATGCACCCAATGTGGAAGACGACATGTAAGTGAATGTTGGGGTAAGTCTACTAACCGAGCTTTGTTATAGATGCGGATCGCGGGATCATTTTATTCGAGATTGTACGGAACCTGATGAGAAGAATAAGGTACAAGGTACAAGATCGACCAGCGCAGCAGCTAGAGGTAGACCATCGAGAAATACCGGAGGTAGAAGTGGGGGACAGAGAGGATTTACGTCTACTGGTGATCGATCGAGACTTGTGCTCCGCGCGGAGCTTATGCCATCCGTGTACAGAGGACGATCTTCTCCCGATGTTATCACTGGTACATTTACTCTCTTTAATACTGATGTCATTGCTTTGATTGACCCTGGTTCTACTCATTCATATATATGTGAGACTTTAGTATCTAGTAAGACTCTACCCGTCGAGTCTACTGAGTTCGTAATCCAAGTGTCAAATCCCTTGGGTCGTTATGTACTTGTGGACAAAGTGTGTAAGAAATGTCCTTTAGTAGTCAGAGGCTCCTGCTTTCCAACTGATTTGATGCTTTTACCGTTTGATGAATTTGATGTTATCCTTGGTATGGATTGGTTGACTGTTCATGATGCAGTAGTGAATTGCAGAAGAAAGACTATTGATTTGAGATGTGCAAACGATGAGATAATCTCGAGTCAAGTCTCATCGATATAGTCGGGTTACAGCAGATTATATCTTCAATGATGGCTCAAAAACATGTGAGAAAGGGGTGTGAGGTATACCTGGCATACGTGTTTGACGACAAAGAGCTAGAAAAGAAGCTTGAATCAGTGCCAGTGGTCTGTGATTATCCGGATGTTTTTCCCGAGGAACTACCGGGGTTACCACCTGTTCGGGAGGTAGAGTTTGGCATAGAACTTGTACCTAGGACTACACCGATTTCGATAGCTCCGTGTATCGTATGGCACCAACTGAATTAAAGGAACCGAAAGCTCGATTGCAAGAGTTGATGGATAAAGGTTTCGCTCGACCAAGTTTCTCACCTTAGGGTGCACCGGTATTGTTTGTGAAAAGAAGGACGGAACCATGAGGTTGTGCATTGACTATCGTCCATTTGAATAAAGTGACGATAAAGAATAAATATCCGTTACGCGTATTGATGATTTGTTTGACCAACTGAAGGAGCCTCGGTGTTTTCAAAGATAGATTTGAGATCGGGTTATTATCACCGCGAATTCGAGATTCGGATATACCCAAAAGCGCTTTCGAGCGAGATACGGCCACTATGAGTTCTTAGTGATGCCGTTTGGGCTCACTAATGCCCTGCGGTATTTATGGATTAGATGAATCGGATCTTGCATGTATTTGGACCGGTTCGTAGTTGTGTTTATTGATGACATCTTGGTCTATTCAAGAGATGAGGCCGAACATTTGAGCACCTAAGATTAGTGTTGCAAATTTTACAGGATAAGCGAGTTATATGCTAAGTTCGGTAAGTGTGAGTTACGTTAAGAGAGGTTAGCTTTTTGGGTCATGTGGTATCCGCATCGTATTCGAGTTGATCCGAGCAAAATTTTAGCCATACTTAGCGGAAGCCTCAGAAATATTACTGAGATTCGGAGCTTTTTGGGACTTCTTTGGTTACTACCGACGATTTGTAAAAGGTTTCTCAATGATAGCCACACCAATGAAGCTACTTCAAAAAGATGTTAAGTTCGAATGGACGGAAAAATGTCAAACAAAGTTTTGATCAATCGAAAACTTATTTAATGAAGCCCCCCCGTGCTAGTGCAACCCGAATCCCGGTAAAGAGTTTGTCATCTACTGATGATGCGTCTTTGCTTGGGCTGGGTTGTGTGTTGATGCAAGAAGGTCGAGTGGTAGCATATGCATCAAGACGTTGAAGCCGCATGAGAAGAACTATCCGACTCATGATCTCGAGTTATTGCAATTGTTTTCGCTTTGAAAATATGGCGACATTACTTGTTTGGCGAGAAGTGTCATGTATACTCGGATCATAAAAGCCTCAAATATTTGATGACTCAGAGAGAATTGAATTGCGACAAAGACGTTGGCTCGAGTTGTTGAAAGATTATGAACTGGTCATCGACTATCACCCGGGAAAGGCTAACGTAGTTGCTGATACGTTAAGTCGCAAATCACTGTTTGCATTACGAGCAATAAAGCGTACACTTGTCCGCTCTATCCGATAATGCGTTAGTAGTAGCGAATTAAAGGCTAGACCCATCGTGGATTCACCAAATTGGTGAAGCTCAAAAAGTCGACGGTGAGTTGGTTGCTAAACAAGCTGAATGTGCCACGGGTAGGGAATCAGAATTTCAAATTGATGGCGATGACTGTTTAAGATTCAGAAACCGATTGTGTATTTCAAGAAATTCAAAACTTATTTCGATGATTTTAAATGAAGCTCATAATAGCCGAATGTCGATCCATCCTGGTAGCACGAAAATGTACAACGATCTAAAATGTCAGTTTTGGTGGTCTGGTATGAAACGAGACATTTCCGATTTTGTTTCGAAGTGTTTGGTATGTCAACAAGTGAAAGCGGAACATCAAGTACCTTCAGGATTACTTCAGCCGATCACGATACCTGAATGGAAATGGGATCGAATAACGATGGATTTTGTAGCTGGGTTACCGTGGTCGTCAAGCAGGAAAGATGCGATTTGGGTTATTGTAGATAGATTGACAAAGTCGGCTCATTTCATTTCCGTGCGCATGGATTATTCACTTGATAAACTAGCCGAGTTGTATATTTCTCAAATTGTGAGGTTGCATGGAGTACCTATTTCTATTGTGTCGGATAGAGATCCAAGATTCACATCGCGATTCTGGAAAAAGTTATAGGAAGCTTTGGGTACTAAGTTGCATTTTAGCATCGCTTTTCATCCCCAGACTGATGGTCAATCGGAACGGACTATTCAAATACTCGAGGATATGTTGAGATGTTGCATCCTTGAATTTGGTGGTTCGTGGGAACGATATTTACCTTTGATTGAATTTGCTTACAACAATAGCTTTCAATCAAGCATTAAGATGGCACCATACGAGGCCTTATATGGTCGAAAATACCGTACTCCGTTATTTTGGACCGAACTTAGCGAAAGTAAAATTTTCGGAGTTGATTTGATCAAAGACGCTGAACTGAAAGTAAAGAAAATCAGTGAAAGTTTGAAGGCGACTTGGATCGATGAGAAGTCATACGCAGACTTGAAAAGAAAAGACATTGAGTATCGGATCAGAGACAAGGTGTTTCTTAAAGTCTCGCCTTGGAAGAAAGTACTTAGATTTGGCCGTAAGGGCAAATTGAGTCCGAGGTTTATCGGACCGTATGAGATATCAGAACGAATTGGACCAGTCGCATACAG
The DNA here is from genome assembly GCA_025698475.1 of Gossypium anomalum. Lineage (NCBI taxonomy): Eukaryota > Viridiplantae > Streptophyta > Magnoliopsida > Malvales > Malvaceae > Gossypium > Gossypium anomalum. The sequence continues at coordinate 69,064,149 of CM046964.1, forward strand.
ATTAATTTTACCCCCCGAGCTTGAAAAGATTCACAACGTTTTCCATGTTTCGATGCTTCGACGTTATAGGTCCGATCCATCGCACATAATTAGCCCAGCAGAGATTGAAATTAAATCTGATTTGAGTTATGAAGAAGAACCGATCCGTATCTTAGCTCGCGAAGTGCAAGAGTTGTGAAACAAAAAGGTCCCTTTAGTAAAGGTACTATGGCTCAAGCATGGGATTGAAGAAGCTACTTGGGAAACCGAGAACTCTATGAAAGAAAGATACCCAAACCTTTTCACTGGTAAGATTTTCGGGGACGAAAATTCCTTAAGTGGGGGAGAATTGTAACGGCCCTAGATTGACCCTAGTCGGGAAGTGGTTTCGGGACCACGAAACCGAGTGTTAAGTAATTAAAATTAATTATTTTAGTGTTTACAATGTGAGTAGAAGCGTGTATGAAAAATTTCATGCATTAATTTGATCGTTTCTAAGTGAATTTATAAAGAAAGGACTTATATGAAACATGGTAAAAATGTGATATGTTAATCTTAATGATCTATTAGTACATGCATGGAAAGTAGTGGTTTTGCATGTCAATTTACCCTTATTAAGCATAGTGGCCGGCCAAGGAATGATGATACCCCACTAATTTTATTTTTAAAATATTTTAATATTACATATGTTTTAATAATGGTAAAGAAATGAATAAAAGAAATAAAAGAAAAAAAAAGGGATGTTCATCTTCTTCCTTGCAATGTCAGAAACCAAAAGGAAAGAAATAGGGAAAAATTTCACTAAGGAAATTCGGCAATCCATCTTGCTAGTTGGAGGTAAGCTTTAGAAATGTTGTTTAAACTCTTGTTTAGATATATATATATATGTTAAGATAATTGTTAAATACTTTTTAATAAAGTCAAGAAAATCAAATTTTATGGAGGGTTTTGGGCACTAAACCGTATATTAAGAGATAGGAGTAGAGGTTGTTTCATGTTGTATTGAATGAGTAGAAGATATTATGGAGTTGAAAGTGTTGAATTTCTAGTTAGATAACAATTGCTACATTCGGCCATTTGAGAAAGAAAAGGGGAATGTTCATTTTATTGTTATTTCATTCTTATGAGAAATGAATTAATGTTAAGTTGAATGTATTATGATGGATAAGAAAGTGCAAAATTCGTGGTAAGTAGAAATGTGTAGTTTTGCTAGTTTAGGGCTATTCGGTCAAATGTTTATGTGATAGAAACTAAGTATCAAATGAGATGAAATTGACATTATGTGGAAGTGTGGATATTGACCATATGAACAATTATAAAGATGATGTTACACTTGACTATGTGTAAATGGCCATATAGGGTATATGTGATGTTTTAACTTAAACTCTCCAAATTTGATCAAGTGAATGACATTGGTTTACTTGAATAAATGTGAATTACAAACATGTACCTTGAAATGGATTGTAAACTAGACTATGTTACCTTGAAAGTAAGAATGCATTCGGCCTTGAGACATTATATAATCCTTAGTTGAGGTTTAATGTATTGAACAAGGATAGTTGTAAGATGATGTGGGAAATTATTGAATTCGTATAGGTGAGTACTTAGCCAAGTGTGGTTGCCGTATAGATATATGCATATGTATATAAATGTATTTCAAGGAAGTACTGATTGGTTATCGATAAGTAATCGAATAATAGGTGGTCAATAGCCGAATGGCTTGGTTTTGATAAAAGCATAAGGAGGGTAAAAATCAAATTGATGTTGTGTGATTCTTATTATGTGAAACTATTTTTAGTATGGGATAATTAACTAACAAGGTGATTAAAATATTAAATTTATTTATTCTAGCTCAAGAATCCAAAGGAGGAGAATTGAACAAAGGCAAAGCAAAGGAGATTGAGTAATCGATCGGGAATCGTTTCTTCCGACATAAGGTAAGTCCATAAGTTTCTTTATATGAAAGTGATTATAGACTCATATATAAATATATATGTATTTAAATTCGTGGCCATATATGCTAATGTAGTTAATTAAGTTGTCTTCTTGCAAGTATTCAATACTACCACTATGTGTGCAAAATCGAAGGGCACTATGTGTGCTGAATTGAATGCCAATTCGTGAGTGAGTTTTGAGGCACTAAGTGTGCGATGTATCTTGGCACTATGTGTGCGGAAAAATCCTTGTGCACTATGTGTGCGACTGTGATTTATGGTCTAAGTGGTATACGGAAGACACATGGTGCCGTATTATTATTCGAGGTATCAAGTTGGGATATAAAATGAATATGTGTGTATGTATAAGGTTGACATTGTGGTACATTATATTGAGTGATGATTTAAAGTTATTTGGTTGGTTGATAGATGATTTTTAATTATCCTTGGATCATGGATTGTTTATTTAATTATATGATTGTAATGTGGTTCGGCATGACCTAAACAGGTGAATTCTATACATTTTCTCTCCTTATATCAATGATATGCGTAAAAATTACTTATGACTTACTGGGTTGTATACTCATTCTATCTTTCTTTGTGTTTTTGTTGCTATTCACATAGATTTCCTGAATCATTTGCGTGTTCGGATCATCGTCAAAGCCATCACGCCCGTGTGCCACATTTTGGTATATTTTTTCTTAGTTACTTAGGCGAACATTACGGCATGTATAGGTTTGAATATGTGTTTTGAAGTGTATATTTTGTTTATGTACCCAAAGCCATGTGAAAATGTCTTGATATGTATATATATTTAGATTCGGTTTTGGCATGAAAACAAATGTGAAGTTTTATATTTATGTAACTATTGTTTAGTGAACATGTCTAGGGTATGATAATACGAAATCATAAAGATAGTCTTGGAAGTATAATTAAGCATTTATGTAAGTGATTATGAAGTTGTGGTTCGGCCAATTGAGTATCGAAATGGATTCATATATATATATATGTGTATATGTGATGTACCGTTCTATCGATTCTTTTTAAATGAATTCTCTTTCTTATTTAGCTCACTCGTGAACAAGAAACTTATACGCGGGTCTGTATGATTGTAAAAATCTTTGCATGCTACACGGGTGTTACAAAGTCACCAGAACAGATGTGGTTTAAACCACCAGATAAGATAGATCATTAAATTATCAACACTTCCTCCATCAACTCATATTTCCACCCCAATGCTCATGCAAATACTAAACAGATATCAGATGCACATATGTCATACATGCTTTTCACATCAGAACATATACTATCATGCTTTGAGTAATCAGAACATACTACCATATTTATCAAATTACTGATCAGACACAAATTTCATATTATTGACATGCCAATAGTTGATACACATACATTGTTCATATAAGATATATCGCATACAGAAGTCAATAGATCACACAATAGACCTTACGGAGTGGCTAACTAATCGCACTTCAAATACGACCCTAGGTAAAATTTTTAAAAAATGGGCCCACACGCTCATGTGGCCTATAAACCTTAATTGGCCCAACCCGTGTGGTCCATACGGTCTGACACACGATCGTGTAGCGCTGATAGTGAGTTTGTTGGTATCGCGCCGATTGTTGTTTTTTGGGGTTTTCATTACACACTTGGTCGTTTGCCAATGCTAACACCATGGCGAAGATTCCAGAACCTAAAACATCATTTTAACACGAACAATAAACCACTGAACTAGATTAATATACTTAACAATTTTTAACAATTCAAAAACAAGAATTTTGGGGCGTTACATTTGTTATTCTAAAAAAATATTTCTCATATTAACAACATCGCTTTAGTATAGCATAAAAAAATGGTTGGATCATACTAGCATGTGACATATTTTATAACTTCAATCATAAGTGAAATTAAGATGATCCATACGTTGAAGACTCCATGGAAGAACGAGAACTTGCAGATTCAAATTTAGAAGAAGATGATGAACTCCGTCAAGAACCAATAGATGATGATAAGAGCATATGTTAAATATTAAAGAGGGAATAACCTAACATGCACTAGAAAAATTAGATAAAATTGCATATGATGTTGATTTTTCTTATTTTTTATTAGTAATTGTATTATTAACTTTTTTTTAGAGTAACATAATACATATAATGATTTGATTTTAATTTTTATTACTTGTTTAGGAATTATTTCTATCATACTAATAATTTTTATAGTAATTAATATTTTTTTAAAATATAAATTATGTAATAGTGTAATTACAATTTGTACTACCAAACATGACATAAGAAACTACGATGAAACTACACCCTATCAACCAAACACATCGAGGGAATTATAATTCTTTGTAATTACAAGAGGGTATAGTTTAATTACTAGCACTGTAATTACACTAATTATTTTATGACATCCAAATAGACCCTTAATTTAAAATTATAAAATTTAATAACACTTTTATTCCAAATCTCATTCATTAATATTAATTTAATTGTCTCTATTATTGTAACTTAATTTCATTTATGCTTCAAGATCCTTGAATATATGTGTAAAGGAAATCCTTGAATATGTGTCGATTAACCGAGAATGAAAAGACAGCCCTAAATCAATGGGTCCATTGCACAAATTTTCCATATCTTTGATTAGATATCATCCACCTTCAAATGTCTACTTAGCCAACCTGGCTCACTTTATTTAAAAAACCCACTCTCCAAAGTAGGAGCAATTATAAAAGAAAATATTTGTTACTAGTGAAAAATTTAAATTTTTTAAGTAAAATTTAGGAGTTAATAAGTGTTCTATAAATATATATAATAAATTATTAAAGATATATTTAAAAAAGAGATAAATGTTTGTCAATGTACTAAATACTCACCTATTATAAAATACAATTAAAACAAATATAAAATATAAATGTACTAAAAATCAAAATAATTTATTATAAGCGACTCATGAGCTAAAACTTATACATGATGATAACATATATTGAAACTAAAGACTCACCCATGAGAATTGCGGATAGTAAAACTGAAACCTAAATAAACAGAACCATGTATCATTAATTCAAAAAGGTTTACAAATTTGAATTTAAATAATTTGTGTGTTAAACTTAAATGATTTAAATTTAAAATAACTTCAAGCTTAAATAATCGGAGGTTGAATTAATTCAAAAACAAAATGATTCAAAATCGACCAACATTGAGTGTAATGGTAATATATATTGCTTTCTTAAGGGGAGATACAAGTTTGAATATTGAAAATAACACTATTAGAAGGGACAATCACAAAGCTTAAACATGAACCGTAAAACGAAAAAAAAACCACAAACTCGAATAATTCAAATTTAAAATTACATAAAATTTCAATTTTTAAAACGAGGAAACCCAAATTAACTAAACCTTTAACTAAATTCACATACCAATTGAGAAGTTTATTTGAAGATATTAATATTGAATCTCGATTTTTATTAAGATGTCATTTTCTTTTCTTTTCTTTTCTTTTTTTTTGAAAACAAATAAGCCGTTGATGAATGTGTACTATTAAAACATGGAATGAAGGAGGAAACTGCGCTTGGTTCTTAGTGATTGTCATTTATTCATAGCTAAAATTCATATCATTTATAAATATATATATTTACATTTTAATTAATTTTAAAAAATATTTTTTATTATTAAACAGCAACTCAAATCAAATTAAAATAATTCGAATAAATATACATATTTTTTAGCAAATTACAAGAGGAGGGCAAAGACTTAACAGTAATGTAAACTTAAGTTATATCTAGAACGATAAACACCTTAACCACTAAGCCAACACATGATATTCAAATAAATATATAAATAATAAATTTGAATTGAAGTAAACCTATTCGATTTAAAAAATTATCCTTAATATCAAACAAATATTCCAATCATATATATTAAAGTAATATAAAGGTACAATTTAATAAAGTAATCCAATGTGATATGGTTTAGAAATTATTTATCATATTAATAAGCTGTCATGTGTACATATTATTCAGAATTGCAAATTGAATAATGACTTAATCAAGCATTAAATTTTGGTTTGAATAATGATATGGATATATATATTTAAATAACTAGGCAGAAAATTGAATATTTATCTAATTGGGTAATACTTTTCCACAAATAAATGCAAAAAAAAATTAAAAAAAATTTAAACACTCCCATTGATTATGGGAGCTGTTTATGGGTGTCAAATGCTTACCAATTGCTGACTTTGAGTGAAAAATTTTATTACCTTTTTCCAATTAAAAAATAATTCATTGTCTTAATTATGAAGATTCATATTCTTGAAGCCAAATATTTCCATAGAAAATCGTAATATCAAATTATTCAAGTTTATTTTAAATATTATTTTTATTTTCTCAATAATAATATATTTGAATTAATATATAAAAAAATAATTATTTAAAAAAAATCCAATTTGACAAGTTGATGGAGTAACGGCTTGGATTTGAAAGAAATAATTAATGAAATTTAGTGCACTTTTTGTCATCCAGGGAAATTAACATTCTACATTCACGTGGGTGTCAAAAGGTGTTTTCCAATCCTACCTTTTTGTTTCTGTGCTGAGAAAAAAAAATTTCTGCCGACAGTTCCTCAAAATACAATTTTTATTTGTACAAAGAAAAGTCAGATCGAGAGGTAAGGACATGATAAAATTAATATTTCTATTATTAAATAATTTAATTTAATTTTTTAACCTTCAAAAAAAATTAAATAAGATTAAATAAGAATATAATTTAAATTTTGAATAATTCAAATAAATAATTCCAGTTTTAAATTTAAATTTATTTTTAAATTCTGGAGTCAAGCAGATAAGTGAAACCATGCTTCAGTAATCGAACGCGTCGAGCCACAACCATCTGTGAAACATTTTGATTTTAAAAAAACACCAAGTAAGGACCCCCGTCTGTAGCTCTTCACTTTGATGAGCTCACACTCCTCAACACTTTCATCCATTGCATCATTATTTATCAATGGGCCACCCAAGTGTACAATTTAACCTCAAATATATAATGGTGAAGGTGAAGATGAAGCTTCGTTAGCCGTCATCTACTAGGATGTGGAACTCATTTGCCACATTCACATCACCAATAGATATTTTATTCCTAGTAAATTTTTAATAATGTAACAAGATAATTATATTTTAATTTATTATTAATTCGATTATCAATTTTTTTTTCTAATGACACTTATAAATTAAAAATGGTAAATCACTTAAACAATTAAATTTCTTAAACTATAACATATTAATTAATTAGGATGTTATTTTATCCAATATTTATTAAATGAATTTTTAGTATTGGAAAAAGAGATAAGAAACTAAACTATATTTTTTTTATCACATTTATTGTAGACATAAATTTCAAGTTGAATATTAACCTAAAAAATTGGAATAAATCAAAGAACTTTTATTTATGAATTATGAGTTATAATTTTAAAAAGTTTCTCAAATACAAAGAAATTCTTTGATTCTTCTCTTCAAGAGCTTCAATTTAAGGGTCATCTAGACTTAATCTTGGATATGCTTCAAGGGTTGTCGAGACGTGATCTTGAAACTTGGTTTAGTGAGATGCTTGCTTGAGAATTTGATTTGATTAGATTAAAGGGTCTTTGATACTTGATCTTGAATCAATGATGTTTGCTTCAATGGTTGTCAAGACTTGATTTGGGATGGACGATTCTACTTCAAGGGTCTTCTAAGCTTGATATTGAAGAATGAGTTTTATCTTCTTTAAGTTGGTGCAACTAGATTGGAAAAAGCTTTTATCCAAGGTTATTTGAGACTTGATCTTCGATGGAAGATTCCGCTTCAAGGGTCTTTTAGACTTGATCTTGAAGAATGGGTTTTATCTTCTTTTTTTTTTTTTTCTTATATTGGTGTAACTAGATTAGGGAAAGCTTTTAACCAAGGGTCTTTGAAACTTGACCTTGGATTGATGATTCACTTCAAAGGCCTTTTAGGCTTGATCTTTAAGAATGAATTTAGCCTCATTTTCATCAGTTGAACAAGATTGGAAAGTAGTTTTCTTTAAAAGTAATGCACCCTACATCAAAATTTCTTCAAGTTCTTTAGAGATTTCATGGGATTTTAGAAAGAACTTCTAGTCTTCAAAATCTTCTCTTTAAGCAATTTCGAAACTTTTGAACTTCTAAAGTTGTGAAGTTGTGTTGAATAGCTTGGAGGTGATCCCATTTTATAGTACTAGTCAATCAAGTAAAACAAAGTTCTTGTAGAATATAACATCTTTGTTTGAGTGGTCTACAAGGATTAAACTTAATTATTTATTATTTATCTTATATTATTTTAAATTAATTAGAGAAAAATAATCTTTAAAGAATATGATTGCTTTATAAAAGAGTTCTAAAAGGATTTAATTTCTTGATTTATCTTTTTTTAATTAATTTAAGTAAAGATAAACAATAATTACACATGATGATTTTTGATTGATCCAAAATTTCTCTTTCTACAAATCCTCTTATTATTTGTAACATACATGGAGACTTGGTCATGCACACAACTTTTATTAAGCGTAGAAAGTGGGCAAGTCTCAACACTTTATTTGCTTCTAATGTCGATGATTTTCTTCATCTTTGAATTGTAACACCCCTCACCGGTATTCAATGCTGGAATAGGGTTACAGAGCATTACCGGGCTTACAACACACTTAAACATTCAGTTCACATATAATTTCACATTTCATGCAAACATTAATCAAACTTAAGCATAATGTCCCTATAACGAGCCTACGAGGCCCTAAACATACTTTGGAAGTGGTTCAGGACTAAACCGATAGCTCGAGAAATTTTTACGAAACTTAAAAAATTTTCCTCAAAACAGGGGACACACGCCCGTGAGGCTCGACCGTGTGTCTCACACGGCCACCAGACACGTCCGTGTCACAGGCCGTGTGGACATTCAAAATGGGAGCACATGGCCGTGTCCCAGCCCGTGCCTGACCCCGTGTAACTCTCTAACTTGGGTCACACAGTCAACACACATGCCTGTGTGGCTAGCTTGTGTACCCTAAAAATGGCCATACATGCCCGTGCGACAGGCAGTGTGCTAGGCCGTGCTAAACCTGTAGGGTATACTGACTTATTCCACACGGCCAAGTCACACGCTCGTGTGTGGAGCCGTGTGGAGCATACTAACTTAATTTCAAAATCAACACTAGAGGACACACGACCATGTACTTCACCGTGTGTCACACACGGCTGAGACACACGACCGTATCTCTGTTCATGTGGACAAAAATAGGCTTTTACCAAGCCATTTCGTCACCAAAATTGGCACACATATAGATCGCAGTTCAAAAGACCAAAACAAGGCATAATAGGCATTAAATCCACCACAACCAAGTATCATTTAAACCATTTCAATGCCAACAATACACAAGACACACCAAAAATCAGTTACTTCAAACATCAAAATGGCCAAACTCAAATATGCATTATTTGGCCTAATTTCACAAACATACCAACATTCACAAATCATCAATTTAACATTCATAACACCTATTATCAATAATCATCACATAACCATCAACCAACTCAATTCACAAGACATAAACCTATATATATACATGATTCAACATGCCAAAGTAGACCAAAATATGCCATCACTCATGGCTATTCATACAAACCAAAACATATACATTTACAAGCCAATTCAATTGGCCAAAATCGTTATCAAGTCATAACCAAAATGACCAAAGTCCCTATACATGCCATATACTTAAAATACCAAAGTTCATAGAAACCAAGAGATAGATGGATAGTGTGACGATGTCTCTGACGACCCCCGAATCCGAGCTAGCTTTGAATTCACTATAAAACATAGAAAAATAAACGATGTAAGCTATAAAGCTTAGTAAGCTTGTATGACAGAAATTCGATATAATCAAAAACACATAATTCAACAGTTGATCATAAGTATAAGAATTCACATCAACTAACAAGCCTCTCAATTACTCATTCACAAACTATATACTTTCTTCACCATTTCTTCGATTCAAAGCTAATATGGTTTATACACATACCTGTACCATCTCGTACTAATCTCATACACATTCTCGTCTTTCATTTACCCATTGAACCATTCGGAATAGAAGTTGGATACTTAAGGGTCTCACAAGATAAGTACCTATACCATGGCCCGTAGCCAAATCAAGGTAACTTATCTCTGAAGTACTGATATCATGGCCTAAAGCCAAATCAGCCGATATGTATGGCCCGAAGCCAAATCGGTATAACTCACACCCGAAATGCTAATATCATGGCCCGAAGCCAACTCACCGTATCCCCTAATGACATGTCACTAGCATCCTAAACTATTCCTAAGGTTCAACCGAAATTTTGCATGTTGAATTATCATCGAATCACTATCGGTCATATCTATAGTCTCGTATTCGTAATTTATGCAATATCAAAGCATATGAAATACATTTTTATTGAAATTTATCACATACGAACTTACCTTGAATATAGAAACGACGAAATAAGTCGATTAGTCGATAACTTTCGTTTTCCCCCGATCTAGATCCAAATTTCACTTTTCTTGATCTAAATATATTCAAAATTAAATTATTTAATCGTCTATTTATTCAATTCAATCCAAAATATACATTAGGGCTATTTTCACATTTGCCCCTAAACTTTCACATTTTTACAATTTAGTACTTATTACACAAAATCACAAATTCATGAAATTTCTTCAATACCCATGATAGCTGAATTACCATAATGCCCCTAACGGGCCATATTTATCAACTTTTCACACATTTAACCACACATTTTCACAAATACATCCCTATTTTGCATTTTTACTCAAAATCACTTTACAAAATATGTAAATCTAACAACAGGATTTCATATTTCATCATTAAACATCAAAGAACACATACTTTCATCAATGGAAACTTTTAAAATCTCTAACATTTTTGCAAAATAGTCCATGGGCTAGCTAGTACTAGTTGCAACGATCTCAAAAACATAGAAATCATTAAAAACCGGGTAAAAAACACTTAGCAATTTAAGCTTGAAGTTGGCGAACCCTAATGACTTCCATGAACAATTTCTTTTCTAAATTTTCGATTGAAAGAGCCATAAAAGATGATAACTTTTATATTGGTTTTATTTATTTTATGTTTATTAACACATTTACCTAATTAACCTTAGTATAAAACCATTAAAATCACATAATGATTGTCCATAATGGTCCAATCACAATTAAAATGGTCTAATTATCACTTAAGGGACCTTAACTTTAAGGTTCTATAGCTATTAGGCACCTTTAGCTATTAGAACTCAAGTTCTACACTTTACGCGATTTAGTCCTTTTTATCAAATTCAGCATTAAAACGATAAATTTCTTAACGAAATTTTCACACAATAATTTTATCACACTGTAAACATTAAAATAATAATAAAATAAATATTTTTACCTCCTATTTGTGGTCCAAAAACCACTGTTCTGATTTGACTAAAAATAGGTTGTTACATGAATTGTATTAACAAGATTTGCAAGCTTTAAAGAACACCATCAAGATTTTTTTTCCCATTTGAACTAAATTTGGCAATGAAACTAAGTTGCCTACATATCCTTGCATTTAAAGGATCAAGTCACGACATAGTTCAATTCTTTTTTATGTGCAATTTAGTCTCATGCTTAGGAATGATAAAAACAATTTAAGCTCATGTTTGAGAGAATCAGATTGTTTTATATGAACAATTTCAAGCTTGTGCTTAGGAGAAATGTGGCAATTTAAGCTCATGTCTAGAAATGTGACAATCAAAATGCGACTGCTCTTATTCAAGATACCATTGCGTCATTAAGGCTCCCCTCGTTGCGACGTCACCTCTGTTTAATCCCTAGGAGCTTTGATGTTCGGCGTCGTGACACTGCATGCCTGTGTTGTGACACTACAGTCGTCCATTGTTTTCTTTGGGGTAAAATGGCACCCTACACACTCAAGTAGCCCATTAGTCATTCTCGAGGCCCAAGTTGGCCTAACAGGTCGTCAAAACACTAGAAAATGTGTAAAAACTCTTATTTTGCTAATAATTAAATCTAAACTACTAAAACAAAAAATACATTAAAATAACACAATAGGGCTACAAAACAAACTCATTAAGTGCTGGAAAGTACCAAATTTGTCACAACAATTTGTGGCAGGTCAAATACCCCCTACACTTAACCTGTTGCTTGTCCCCAAGCAAACAAAATAAAAGAAAAAGAAAACATAAACAATGTACTTAAGAATGTTTCATATGCAGAATTGGTTTCAAAGTGTCGGAGATAGGAAATTTTGGCTAAACAAACAATTCTAGCTAGATATCTGAACGATTCGTGATTTTTACTTTCAAACATGCTAGTTCAATAAGTTACAAAGCAAATAGGTTAAAGAAAGTTAAACATATAATTCCATCAAAACACATACAAAGGTATGAAATCTATGGTTGAAGAGTACAGGCGGTTCAAATTCTACTTACTCAGTTTCTTTTATCCATGCTTTAAACACTAATATAGTTTTTACAAGTATAAACAATTCATAAGTATTTGTGCAACTATAAGTGAGATATTCTCCAAGACTCATACTTTTTTATTTATTTCAATTTTGTTCACTCTTCACTCACATTTTTTTAACCGTTCTATGCTTTTATCGCACTCGCTTTACTTTTAACCCTCACAATATTTTTGTTCTCTCATTAATTTTTATTTTTAAGTATATACCTGTAAGGTTTTTATACTTATTATACTGTACAGTTTCAATATCCATAGATTTCATTAATCGAGTGATAGAATTCAAACAACCTATAATTCAAACAACCATATATGCCTCCTCTTGTATACCTTTATCACTTGGTATGCTTAACTACTTTTTCCCATTTATAGTGTAACAAATTGAACTACTAGCCTAAAAATAAACACCTTAAAATCGTTTATGATCAGTCTAGATTTACAGTTTATATAAACACCCTATTCACATACACCTAACTGATCACTTGTATTTATATAAACTCAAACAAAAACACACACACAAGAAACGAAAAAAAAGTTCCACGAAAAGTTATCGAGAATAAACAAACCATAAAAAAAATTAAAACTTTTATGTTACCCCCCACACTTTATTTGGCACATTATACCTAATGTGCACCTAAAAGATAAGAGGAAAGACTACTCGATTTTTCGTGAGAGTGTTGCGAGGTTAGTCGGGTTGTCTTCCTTTTGCTTGGTCAGCTCAATCATGTAGTGTCGCATAGTGTAAGGTTCCTACACAGAAAAGTGTCATGGATAACAGACCGCCAACATAAAAAATTTGGATAAAACCTGGCTCTTCAATATGTATGGCGTTCTAACTTGGGTGTGCGACATCAAGGTGCAATGTCATGACATCGAGTACAGTTTCAGAGTTCTTTGATTTTTTGATTTTGTCACTTCATGGTGTCAACACCTACTATAGAAACTAACTAAAACGGAAGATATAAGTCCTTTAAAAAATCGAAATGATCTGAGTCACCACCAAAGAAGAACTTCCAGCTGGCCCTCGACACTTTGACTTTTCGTTTATTCCTCCATCAAGATACATAAACCAGCACCCTTGGTCGATTCCACTGATGTTGCCTTATTTTTTATCGGTGCGACATCCACATTACGAACCACTTGACGTAAAATTCGAGCCAACCGCATAATGTGTTTTGGGGTATTATTACCTCGAGCATTTTCACCTTAATGTTGCATGACGATCTATTAATCTAAGCTTTTCCTCCATTATCGAACAAGAACAATATGAACTCCTCGACTTTTTCGATTGGTGTCTCCTCAAAGATGACTAGAAAGTGTACAAACTCATCCACACTTTCACTCAAAATCAGTTGAAGCTCCATATCAGTAGTTATTGCTATATATACTGCTATTTCTAGTTCTACATCTACCTCTATGTTAACTGGACTAAAAATAATTTTGGTTATATTTAATGTCTCCTCATGGTCTTCAGTTCCAAATTCTTATTGACTTTTATTATCTAATTCCTGATGTTCGATGACAATATAGTGGTCCTCGTTATTGGAGTTGGGAACATCATGTACAACCTCTTCCAATGGAGTCATTGCTTCGTATTTTATTTAGAGTAGCTAGATCATTAGTGACATTTGATCTAACATAACCTTTAACCATTCAGATATGGACTTCTTAATTGCTTCACATGAAGATATCTCATGTGAATTATAATGAGAGATATGGTCTTAATTGAAATAAATTTATACAATTCAATAAGGGTTCTACCTTCTCTCCCTATAAATAGATGGCACTGACAGAGTTATTTACACATTTTAAGATATTGTTACTTTGTCAAAAATAGAGAGAATTTATTCTCAATTATTAAATCTATTTTTCAGAATAACAATTCTATCGGTTTCTATTTGAGAAAAGAATTTTTGTTTTTACACTAAAGAAAAGAAAACTATTTCTAGTTCCGTGTTTTGATTTGATTTGTTTGAGTCCACATTCGAAGCAATTCATGGTACGAAAATAGCTGAGAAGATTATTTACTTGAAAGCTAGGAACGATAAGGATCTGTCTATCCAAAAAATAGGTATGATTTCAGTCTAAGGTTTATTGTTATAAATATAAAGAACCGTATTGATTTCTAAAAAAAAAAATCATTTTCCACTGTGCAAGAAATCGTTTTCGAACCGAATTTTTTTAACAATTGGTATTAGAGCACAAGGTTTTTGATCTGTCCTGTGGTAGTACCAGAGTTTGAAAATTTGCGTCCCTTATTGTTGGTGCGATTTGTTGTATTAGTAAAAGTAGGAATTATAAGGGATCACTTTTGGTGCCTTGAAGAGAGGCTTCAAAATTGAGAATTTTTCATATAATTCTTCAAAAGAGATTGTATTGTCTCTAGATTGGACTGCACGAACCAACTCTTTGTAGTCTTCACCAAGATTGTCCAGGATCTTGTCACTGAAAATGGCAAGCTCATCTGCTTTAGCCTTAATGGTCTAAAAGAATTCTGTAATGCTAAGAGAGCCCTTAGTAAGATTCTTGAAGTGAGTTTTCACTTGCTTGATTCATCCTCAGAATAGTTTCAAATAAGTGGTGGCTAAGATTGTCCATGCTTCTCTTATAGTTTTGGCTCGTGCTATAAACAAAATTATTGCAGGAGATAAGGAACAAATTATCACAATCAGAATTAATTGATCCTGTCAAATCCATCTTGTATAGACTGGATTTGACGTAGTAACTTGGTTTTTGGTGATGGTAGCAGGTGGGCAAGGTTTTGATCCATCGTCATATCCCAAA
The DNA here is from genome assembly GCA_025698475.1 of Gossypium anomalum. Taxonomy (NCBI): domain Eukaryota; kingdom Viridiplantae; phylum Streptophyta; class Magnoliopsida; order Malvales; family Malvaceae; genus Gossypium; species Gossypium anomalum. The sequence goes on from CM046964.1 coordinate 69,079,412, forward strand.
AGATCATATCCGATGAACAAGGTTTGAAACTGTAGTTTCTATGAAACATAATTGGTAGATGTGAGTTTTAATGGAGTTTGGGCTACAATATTGATAGTAATCAAGGTGTTCTAAGGTTCATTTGTATTGTGGATAATGGGTGCAGAGTTATTGGTGTTCATGATGGAAAAAAAGTTAACGTATTGATACCATGATAGAAGAATGGAATTCTGCACTTTTCATTTCTCATTTCAATGATATATATACACATATAAAGCCCGAAACTAACTCCTATATATCAGGAGTACACCAAAACAAAAAACCAGAGCAAAGAAATTTGAAATATCCTATATATCAAGAGTACATCAAAACAGAAAACAAAAGTAAAGAAATTTGAAATACAAACAGATTTGATGGGATTCCATAGGAACTGGTCTTGTGGTGGAAGTTTCTATTACAATGTACTCCGGTGAAAGAGCGGTCTAATTCAGTGAGAACTCTAATGATAAGAAGGGTAACAAAAGATGGGAATGTTAGTGGTGGTGTAAGGTGCTCTTTTGGTGAAGGATTGTTGGCAAAAATGGTGGCTACAAAAGGAGAAAGTCCAACTTTGCTTAGAAAAATTTGTGTTGCAGCTTCTTTAGCCTTGAAGTTTCTAAGGAGCAAAAGTGTCATCAATTGAGAGCCTAGAATCTCAAATTGTCCTCTCAACTTAGTTGTAGGTACACTTCCACCCCCCCCCCCCTTTTTCTCCCTTTAAAAATTTACCATGTTTAACTCAATTTTCAATGGTGTTTTTGTCTTTGATTATGCAACTTAATTTTCAACCATTGTTGGAAAAGAAAAGTTCAACCCCATCACCAAGTTTAAAGCATGTAAAGGTGATAGCTGTTAACTCAACTTTTGCTACCCACCACCTAGAATCTCAGTTTGATAATAACTTAGCCGTTGATAACAACAAAAGCCCACCATGAATTTGCTTAGGAAGCTTGGTATGTTGGGCAAGGTGAGTTCAAGATTCATGTTAACCATGGTCAAGTTTGTCATGGGTTTTCGCTTAAATTTGACTTTCATGATTCAACGGGAAATTATTCAGTAACAAAAAATAACTCGAAAAATTTCTCTTCAAACACTAAGAGATGCCACTACCATAGAGAATTTAGTTCACCCTTCAAGCACTAAGTTTTTTTTCTTTGGAAAAAGGTGGAGGAGGTGGAGGTGAAGATGGAGGCTACGATGGTAAAATGCTAGTGGAGAAGCAAAAGAGGAACTTAAATTTTGAAGATTAAATTTTTAAATTTAATATAATATATAAAAATTAAATACTAAATTTATTATTATATCACATCAAAATCTACATTAGTTAAAAGAAACCAAATTAAAAAAAAAAATCATTGGATTAACAAAAATGAAAAGAATTGAAGTGCGACAGAGACGTAACATTCTCGTAAAAGTAAAAATAATGATGAAAAATATTGCAATAATAATTAACAAAAAGAACTTTCTATCATCACTACAAATCGCTGAATCTTTCTAATATTCAACAATAATTGTGTTCAAAAGTACATAAAAACAAAGACATTAGCCATCAGCTGAAAAGGGAGCATTTCAATGGCTTGTCACTAGCAGAGCAAAAGTGCCTTTGGCATGAAATAAAATAAAATAAAAACCTTCATAATTTGATTAAGCAGTTAACTTACAGGCTTCAATTCAAAGCCAATTGAACTGCAAAAACTCGCCATTAAAATAATAATAAAGCTTTGGGCTCAAATTCTACTATAACTCGCCCTAAAAGAAAAGTCATAACATTTGCTTCGGATCTTAGAAGCGGAACTGGCGGCCGATGTAGGTTTGACCGAAGGACCAACCAGGGGGAGCAACGTTGTAAGAGAGGACACTGCGGCCATCACTGATTGTGACGAGAAAGGAGAGGCTTTGGCCATTGAGGTAAGCATTGCTTTGCCAGTTTTGGCCCCAGTTTCTGGACATTTGTTGCCATCTGGTCCTTGAACCTTTAACGGCGACTGAATGGACATCACCGGCACCTCCAACATTGGTTATAAGCACTAAATTGAAGTAAGAATGGCCATTAATGGTGAACCTTATTCCCCCACTTCTCCTGCATCTTACCCTGCAAAACAATTCAGGTTTTCTATCATTAAATAATTAACCAAAAAAATTGATTTAATGTTAATATCTTTAGTATCTATAATTACCATTTTTTAAAGATTATCTAAATTAGCGTTGTCCATCAATCAAGTTTCAACTCAATTAAAAAATTAATGAATTTTTTTATAAAATAAAAACCATTACCATAAAGATATTTCTGCCATTTTTATATTTTAGTTAAAATTTAAAAAGTATTTTTTTATACAATGATTAATACTATCAGTAATCCCTTTTAAACTCTTAAATAGAAGATAAAAGATGTTTAGGTGAGGTAAGTGTATCATAATCTAATAAAATTAAAATATTTAAAAAGTAAACCTCATTAACTTCTCTCTTTTTTTTTTTTTTTTTGAAAAATATATATAGAACTTATCAGGTTTTTAACAGTTTAACTGTTCAAAATAACCGACAAGTACAATGGGACTTTTATTGTTTGAAATTTCGAGGTGAAAAATAAGCAATTTTGGTTACCTTCTGTAAATAACAGGGACAATTCCAGCTTTGTACTGAGCAATGTGCTGGAAAATAGGCTGAGAGAGGTCAAAGTGGTGGTTAGGAGGGTCACACCAGCCACCGGGTGGGCAGAAGTTAGTGGCGGTGACCACAATGGAACCAGGCAAGCACCATTGCGGGTCATTCACGCACCTCAGCTCGTAACATGCACCACAGCTCATCCCATTGTCAAACAATGCACTGCTCAATGCTGCTGTGTTAACACCATATCCTTGGCTATACAGGTTTCCATACCCACATGCTCCACCTACACCCAAAACCCCATTATGTAAATCCAACTTTTCTACCACATATTTGATTATGAGATATTATTACCCATCACTCAATATATATATATATAAAAGCCAACGTTGGAAAAATTGGTATTATGAATTAAATTGCATTTTGTTTCTTTCATTAAAAAAATGAATATATTAATTTTGATTTGTTAGACAAAAGAATAAATTGATTCTATTAAAAGTTCTATCTATTTTTTTTGTTAAAAATAATCGTAATTGATAGAATACTTAGAATTCTTACCTATATAGACAGTTTATAATAATAAAAATGAATGAAATTTTAAATAAATACTAATGGATTAAGTAAAAAAAACAAAATGCATAATTTTACAGACCATTTACCTCAAACGACAAATCCAATCCATGCATTATTTGACACTCACGTTTAACGCTTAAACAACCAAAAGGAGGAAAATGTGAAAGAGGGGGGGGGGGGTTTGAAAATTGAAATGTACCCATTGTTCCAGACGCATCACCACCTCCATAGAAAGTGGCATGAGCATTGATCCATGGTCCATGATATCCACGATGGGGACGATGACTATGATGATGATTCCATGGAAAACCATCAACAAAGTTGACGACTTGAACAAGTAACACAACTACAAAAAACCCCAAAATTGCCATTGCTCTGCACATGAAAAAAACAAATACAAACTCCATAAGCCACTCAGCAATGATAAATTTGTGCTTAAAAAAGTCTAAAACTACTGGAGAATACAAGCAGCAAACCCCGTTTTTTTTTTTCCCCATTTTGCTGTTTTAAAGTAAAAAAAAAAAAGAAGAGAAAACTGGAAGAGGAAATGAAAAAGAATGGGAAGTCGTAAATGAACCTTGAAAGGAGTTGTTTATGGAAATGAAAAGAGGGGTGGTGTTGGAAGGGGAATAAATAGAGGGCAGTCAAAATCAAACCTGACTGACAATTTGAAAGCCATTTGAGCTGTTGGGACTTGGGACCAACCCACTGCATTAGTGGGTTCTTTTTTCGGGGGTTTGATTGATTTTGTGGAAAAAATGTAGGGATTTTCTTTCTTTTTCTAAATATGGGGGATAGCTGGGGAAGTTCTATGGCAAACAAAGGCTGTTTTCTTAGACTAAAAAACGCGTGGTTTTAATGGGGCTTGTCGATTTGAGGGGACAACTGGACAAAGGAAGCCATGAATTTTACGATCGTTTTAACAGTCTGGGGTTTAAGTGAATTTTGGCTCAATATATCCTTTGAATTTTTTTTCAAAGGTCCACACCGAAATTCGACTATATTTGAAGTAGAATCAAGTAGCATCCTTAAACGGAATATAAGCTCTGTTGAGGCATTTCAGGGCAAGGCAGAGTCGACAGTAGAAATGGGCAGTTAGTGCCCGTCACAAGGTGCCACTTGCGCAGCGTGTCAAAGCCTTATAGAGAGTTTAGAGGTAAGTAATCAAATGGCTTGTCATTATAAATTTACGTTATAACACCTCTAGTCCGTTCCAATAGTCGGGACTTAGTTACAGTATGTTACAGTACAAAACGAAACTATTTCAGACATTTAACAGATAATTCAAATAAAAAATCATTAGCAATCATATTGTAAGTCATTCAAAGAGAAGTTAAAACAATTTTCGAGCTTAATATGAACTTACGTGAGCTCTAGCATTGACCTGAGATCGAATAAGGATCAAATTGTAAAATTTGCAAAATACAAGATTGTCGTCGTGACGAGAAACTTTTCACGTTGTGACATTGCTAAATAGTTTGTCACGTCATGACGTCGAACCACTTAACATCGGGAGGTCACAGGTTGTTAGCCAACGTTGCAACGAGAGGAAATCGACGTCGAGACAAGAACCTGATTTGGCCAAAAATATGTCCATTTGATACTTGATTCAATCCAACTTACCAAAGTAACCTAAAATTCATCCTTAAACCATCTAAAACTAATCAAAACATGCACATTTCCATACCAAAAGCTATCATATAATCATTTTCACAATTCAATAAACCATTATCACACATTTGGCTCTAAACATAACAATGAAAATAAACCATTACAAGTCATTCCATAATTCCTAACCATTTCATGCCATACGCATGATGATATGCATATCACATTCAAGGATTTACCATTCACATTTGCAAATAACCTTTCATCATTTCCTTAAGTTATCATGTGCATATATTTATATAACCAAAGTTCAACAATGTCAAAACACAAACACAAACACATACATTGCATTACATGTATTTGGCCACCGTATATACATGCCACATATAATCAAGCTCAAAACATTCAAAAGTCTACCAAATCGGAAGATAAAAGGTGTGTGCTTCTCGTTGGTCCAATTAATACATTCCAAACATCCAAAATCTACAAAAAAAAAAAAAAAAGTAATCGCAAGTAAGTATTACAAATACTTAGTAAGCTTATACAATATAAACGGTTTGCTTACCTTAATCATTTATCATGTACAATACAATATGAAAACAAATTTCCCTATCAAAGCATAAAATAACAACATCAAATAGATGAGCTTTTGGTTTATGAGCATATGTATAATCTCAAATAATCATATATCTATCTCAAGTAAATTTACATCACATATCCGTATCATGTTCATCTTATGCCAACATCAACGTCATACTTCCACATTTTTCATCCTTTATTTTACGATATGAAAATTTATAAAAGAACTTAGTATACATGTGAAAATAATATTAGATGCTCATCCGAGCTAATCATATACATCAGTGTTAGGTTACCCATCCAGGCAAAACCTATAAAATGACACCAGGTTACTCGTCTGAGCCAAACCTGTATCACATGTATCTCCGAGTCCGCAACAAATGCTGGGGTTCAAAATCATCGTGTATCAACCCGTAATCTCGTATATGAGACTTTTACTAAGCTCATCGAGATTCAATTTCAACATTTCCATTAACTGACATTTCATTTCAACTAAGTTAAAAGTTCAATTTGAGCACTAACTCATAACTAATTCAACTTTCAATAAAACATAAATACACATTTAATCACAATACAACGGCAGCTTAAACTTAGTTATATTGTATGAACTAACCTGGCAAAACAGTAACGATTTAGATTTCAAGGACTATTCAACAATTTTCTCTTTTTCTTGTAAATCCTTCGGTGGTAAATCTTGATCTATATATTTTAGGCGATTTAACAAAAATATATATATGTTCAAGGGTTAAAAATTAAATGAAGAGTTAAAATAATTTTTTTTTTTTAAGTTGGAGGACCAAAGACATTATTATACCTATTTTAATTTTTTTAATATTACTTGAAGGAAAGATAATAATATTTAAAGAAGTTTTTTAAATCATTGTAGTGTTTAAACCGAATAATATTTCATAAATTAAATTTCATTTCCGTCGAGAAAATCATAAGCTTTAAAAGTTAAAATACATCTTTTCCAATTAATCTAAAAAAGGGGGTCTACTATTTTCATTTCTGAATGAACAGTGTACGATGGCTACTGAGTCATATTCATGGAGGTGGATTTTGATATTGGAGATTACAACTCGTGGATATCGTTCTTTATGATCTTTGGATTGGACAGAATATACAGCATTCAAATCTTATATATTTAAACTTTATTTCCATAAAAAAATTCACATCGATTGGTTAAAATATTATATTAATATGTATTAACTAGATTTATCTTCTATACCCCTTAAATCTTCGATTAGTATGAGTGTGTTATTTATGTAAGAGGATGTGGGTTTGAGTATACTGAAACATATTATCCTTCTATTTATAAGTTGGGAGAGGCTATGAGTAGTTCTAGACATTGTATCAAATAGAACAGATATGATCAGGACCTATAATGATATTGTTAAAAAAAAAAAGAGACAAATTTAATTGTATACAAAGTCCAAATGAAAGGTATATTCATCATAATAGGGCTTGCATGGTAAGTTTTTTTATTAATATTGCCTAGCAACTTGAGTGTAATGTCACTTAATTCGGTAACACCAATTTAAATAAGAAAAAGAGATAAATCCTAAAATTGTATATGAACTTTGATTCGATGTGCAATTATACACATGAAACTTTGATTGTGATTCAAATGTATATTTGAAACTTTAATTTTGATTCGATTGTACACATTTTAAAAAATAAATACATCAAATTATTTTTATATTAGATTTATAATTATTTATATTGCAATATGTATACTTAAAATGGTGCTATATCGATAATTGCATTAGTAATTTGTGAAAATTGAATTAAATTAATATATCATATATAAAATTGCACAAAATTAAAGTTCATGTATAGGATTGCACATTGAACTAAAGTTCATGTGCAGTTTCTAGATTTATCCCAAGAAAAAATTATAAATAATTATTTCACTCATTGTTTTTAGTGAGAGTACCAGGAAATCCATGTATTATAGAGACAATATCAAATTAGTTCTTTTAGTAAATGGACAAATTAAAATGAATTAATAAGATCAAACTGGAAAATAGTTAAAATTTATGGTTTAAAAAATATAATTTAATGTTTAACAGAGTTAATATTTTTAAAGGTTTTATGGTTTTGTAAAGGGATAAATACAAAAACTATACATGAATTATAGTTTAATGTACAATTGTATACATGAACTTTGATTTTGTGTAATTTTATATATGCAATTTTGATTTGATCCAATTCTTGTAAATTATAAACACAATTATTGATATAACATCATTTTATGTTTATATATTGCATACATGAATAATTATATTTATCCAATATGAAAATAAATTGATGTATTTATTTCTTTAAATGTGTATGATTAAATCAAAATTAAACTTTTAAGTATACATTTGAACCACAATTAGATATTCACGTGTATAATTACACCAAATCAAAGTTCATGTATACAGTTGCAAATTAAATCAAAGTTCATGTATAATTTGAGATTTTCCCTTTTTGTAAATAAAATATTTTATTTGAAAGTGGACTACAATTGAATAAAAATAATTTTCAAGATATTTTTTATACAAAAATGTTAACTCTGTTACAATTTGGACCTACTTGATTCTTTTTAATAGTATAATATCTAAATTGATCTATTTCATAGTAGAGTGACTAATTTGATATAGTCCCTATAATACAGGGATCTCCTAGGTACTTAACTCATTGTTTTCTATAGTTTTTCAATTAATTATTTGTGGATATAAATAATTAATTTTTATATTACTTCTTTATTAAAAAAATTTATATTTTGACTCACAAAGTGAGTATCCATAAGACTAGTAAATATTTATTTACTCATGTTCAGATTTTTATATTATAATTTTATTTTAAAAATTAACATTTTATATAAATTTTGATATATTAAAAATTTTAAAACTTTTGTATATTTGTATTATTTTTCATTCGTCATTTAATAATTTTATACTATCAGGAATCCTTTGTATAGTTAATTAATATCAAAATTATATAAAAAGGAAATTTTGATTTATGCCAAAATCATGGTAGATTAGTGGTCCTCAAATTTATTTTCATTTAATATTAAAATTAACGTAATTTTGGGGAAATTATGGTAGATTAGTGGTCCTCGTATTTTCATTTTATATCAAATTTAACGTAACTTGTGGAACCTAAGTTGATTTTATGCCAAAATCATGGTAAATTTGTGGTCCTCAAATTTTCATTTAATATCAAAATTAACGTAACTTGTGAAACCTATATTTTTATAGAAGAAAGCAATAACTTTGATATATTAATGATAGTGCATTTAGAGCCTCATATGATTAAGCAAATGTAACTTGTCACGGGTTAATGCCTGTGACGATTGCATAAAGAGTGTCTAATAGAGGTTAATTGATAAAATGAAGATTATTTGACTCAATTGAAATGACTTGACCCATGGAACACGTTAAGAAGCTTATCTATTTGAAGTCTTTAAAACACTCCAATAAAATTAGAGTTATTAGGGTAAATAGTGTAAATTCCAAAGGAATGAGATTGTATAGAGTTTAAATCTCTTAGGATCCTCAATTGTAGATAAACTCTAATCTTAACCATCAATGTAGCTTAATCTGTCCGTTGATTTTGGGAGAGCTCAACTATAAATAGAGACATTCCCCTCATTTGTAATCATTCCATTCATAGTTGTGAATATATGTGAGAGCATTTACTCAAACATTTGATGTGTGCCATTTTCTTTTATCTTTTCTGTTCTTCATTGCTCTTTTGTCTCGAGTTTTGCTTCTATTATATTTCGGTGCCTTAGAGAATTTCTGCGAGAATTCTCATTTTTGCGAGAGTTAGGTAGATTCAAAGTAAAAAAATCGCCTAAGGTTACGCGGTTTGTGAGACTAAAGTTCTAGCCCGTGACACAGGGACGAAGTTAAAAGTTTTGTTTAAAAGAATTAAAATAAAATTGTAAAATTTTGGAACTAAAATTAAATATATTATGTTGAAAATACTTAAATTAAATTATTTATTTTTAAAGGGACCAAAATTTGAATTTTTTTTTTCCAATTAGCTAAATCTTTAAAACACTTAAATTTATATAAGAATTTCACCATTTGATTAGAAAGTCAAGGCCCTACTTGCCTCCTAAGCCCTACTTGCCTCCTAACTAAGCCTCTATAACTAGGACAAATTTGTCATAAGAACTTATTCTAAATTCATAATTGTGTCATGAATTAAATTACAAAAACCACTTGTTAGTAGTGTGGGAATGGAGTAAATTGTTCTTCCCCGTAATTAGAAAAGGACTAATTTTCTCTTTTTTTTTTATAAAATTATTTTTTCTTTGATCTAATATATAAAAATTAATTTATCTATTTTTTAGTAAAAAAATAAAATACAATTCAATTTTAATATAAAAACTTTTATAATATTTTTACTTATATAATTGTTTGGTGATAGCGAAATAGTTGGGAGATGTGGATGATACATTAAATGTTTAGGTTGAGTCGTTATTGATATGAACTCATTTGCTTCCACATGTATTTTCCAAAGCAGAAATTAATGAGCACATGCATCTATGTGTACCCAGCACTTTAAAAAGCCTCCATCCATGTCTATATCATGCTTCCCTTGTGTTGCCATGCACCGATGTGAAAACCCACTCTCATTTTCAGTGTCTTCCTTATTAGTACTCTTTATTTATTTTTATATAAAATTCATTATCTAACATTAATATTAGATGAATATTTGAATGTTGTTTATAAATCTATGAAAAAATATATATTTTTTAAAAAGTTTAAGTGTACTCGTATCTGATTTAACTTGGGTCATTTTCTATTGCTATACTAGTGGTTTTCATTGGTCCAACTACAAATATCCATCTTAATTCCACACAAATATAGAAGAAAACTATTGTATTTTCTTCTTTTTATATACTTGTAAATGAATCTTTATCAATGATAACATTTGTCTGCACATACATATGCATGGTAATGAAGGAATAGATGTTTTATTCTATACTTCAACTTGGTGTATGGAAGGACTTACAGTTAATTTTAATTACTGAATAAAATTAATCTATATAAAACGTAGACATAGTGAACCCACAGTGAGATATGCTAGGCTTTCATATTGATATTGTCTCCTATATATACAGACATATGAATGCCATAAATTTAATTAATGCGAAGTGACCATGATTAAATTTTATGTTGGTAGTGATAAAAGATCTATATATTCAATCAATTAGGGTTCATTCATTTCTATTTTGCAAGTCTCAACTCAGTATGAAAATGGTGTCGCGAATGATAACACTTTTGGGATGGGTTATACTTTTCTCTAAATCTTCAAGTTTTTTTAGCAAAGGAAATCTCATTAAAAAATAAACTAAGATAAAAAGGGAAAAAAGATGAGAGTATTTAAACTTAGATCAACAGATTTTTTCAATACACTCAAATCTAGTTTCTTTTAATGTCACCCAAAATTAATTGAAAGATTAAAATATCAAAAATAGAATGACAACTAACAGATTTAGAGTAATTCAAATGAGCTAAAACCGCAATCGCCAAAGAGTGAGTTGTTTTACTAGTGCATCTACGGGGCTAATAGGGGCGTAGCTAGGTAGCCTGGCAGGGGCCTGACCCCCTAAAATGAAAAATTGTTCATTTAGGCCCTTTATAAATTTTAAAATTTTAAATTAGTAAAGGTAAAATTGTACTTTGCCCCTTAAAAATGATAAAAAGTTGATTTAATCCTTTAAAAATTATAAAAATATAGGCTCTTAAAAACAATAATTTAATTTCGACCCCCTAAAAAAAATTTCTGACTTCACCCCTGGAGGTCAACGAAAGGATAAAAAATGAAAAAGATAACTAATGTGGAAACAATCTTGAAGCAACACACCCGAGTCCAAAACATCCAAATTGCCATGGGAGAGAGCATACCAAAGGCATTGACTATTAGTTTATAAAAAAAATAGCATCCACTTGCCAAGATCTAAGCCATGAAAGGGCCTCTTGAGCAGCATGAGTTTCAGCCATAAAAGGATCAAGTTGCTCATCATAAAGCCAAAGATGCACCGAAGAAAATCACATGCATCATTCCTTACAAGTGTAGCCCAACCCATAGCCCCATTGTTGGCAAATATACCACCATCAATGTTGCATTTGAACTTGCCCAACAGTAGCTTACACTAATGATTTTTGCAGGGCACATCTGACTGATGAAAGGCCGTCTAAGCATCATGTACTGTACGAGTGGCTAGACAAACATGCCAAAATGTGGCCGCATGTTATGCAATTTTTTCCAAATATGGAACATGTTGCTTTCATAAAGCAATGTTCCTATGAAGCCATATGCTCCAGTTGGTGCATAAAATGTTCCCCCTATGCATGGCTTGCTAATTGGATAGAACCATGCTAATAAAATGCATAACCGAAAAAGATTAGGTATTGATGCCCACCAAGAGCCAAACCTCCATAACATGAGGGCAATGAAATAAAACATGCTCAATGTCTTCGCCTGCTGAGTGACATTAGAAACAAGAAGGATCAATACTTATCCCACGATGAAAAAGCTTACTATTACAAGGAATGAACATGCACATATAATGCCAAAGACACTCTTTATTCTTGGGAGGTAAACTTCACTCCAAAGTGCTTTCTAAGGACCATGAATATGAAAGTTTGCAATATTCATGAACAACTCTAGGTTGACTTAGGCTCGTCGTGACCTCAAGTACTTTCAAAATCAACTTAAACCTAGGTACATGTCATATACTAATCAAAAGAGAACTTTAAAAACCTTATTAAGTCGAGGAATTGTTTCTTGGATGTTGGAACTACTTCCTAAATTCCCAGGAATTACCTATACATGTTCATAGAGAAAACACACTGTACATTGAGCAGCAAGCTTCAATGGTACTTTCATAAAACAAAGTAATAAAACATAACATTACTAACTTGTTATGTTACATATATGCATAAAACTATCCACATGTGAGTATACATCATCAATTTGGTAAAACCTATCTATTAAACATAATAAGATAGTTAACCAAATTAGGTTACTTTTCAGATACCAAATTTTAGGCCACATATAAACTCTCACATTTATACCCTTGTAACACCCCTTTACCCGACCCGATTGCCAAGTTCGAGCTATGGAATGATATAGTCGTTGTCGGAGCAACTACGGACAAATAACATTCAATGTAAAACATATATCATACAAACGTAACCATTTCGATTCATATTCACATCACTCAACTTTTCTTAGGTCTTATACGAGCCTCCTTATGCTCTAAAATTAACCCAGAATCGAACAAAGACGAATTTGTAATATTTCCAAAATTTTAGCTTGATGTCGTGATTTGAGGGGGTTCCTCGTCGCGATGTGATATACTGACATGCCTCGTTGTGACGTCAGGGGTTCCTCGTCATGCCGTGGCATGAAATCCAAGTCTTGTTGTGATGACCATCACTTGATGTCACGGTGTTGACTCTGTTTTTGGCACAAAGGCCTTTTGGTACCAAACACAATTCAAACCAACCAATTACACATTTGATGCATAATTGAACACTTTTACCTACACAAGATCACTTCGAAATCATACCAAAACATCGCATATAAACCAATTCAAATCAATCAACCAATATGCCACAATTTGGCATCCAAACATACCAATTCAACTTAATCAAACTCAACCTATACAATTATGCCTTTTAGCCTTTCAAAACCAACATTTTTCCATTCCATTTCATGTATAACTATGCCATTTAAAAACCATTCAAAATGCCACCACATAATACTGAAACAATCACATATTCATATAGGCATTAATTTTATCAAAGGTCAAACATTATTTCAACTAAAACTATCAATTTAGAATAACAAAACAACACCTACGTACATGCCATATAATCGAGTCTAAAAGCGATCAAAAGACTATTGAGTCTATAGTAGGATAGTGTGGTCTTCGAGTTGATCCAATTGACATGTTTCGCAAATCAACAATCTACATGGAAAAAGGAAAATAACGGGTAAGCATAACGAATGCTTAGTAGATTCATAAGGAATTTACTTAACTTACATTAATAATACGTTAAATTAAGTAATCGAAACACATCGACATAAACATGGTATTGCTTTGGCATCCTTATACTTTCATATTCAATTCGACAATACAACAAAAAGGTTAGGTCATTAACACAACAAGATCATAGTACTCAATTCATACATATACAAGCATATCATTTTATATTATATACCATTCAAATTATGCTCATTTTTGCAAACATGACAACTGAATTCGTATTCAATCTTTTTAGCCATTTCATTTTTGTTTAATTAACGTTTTCTTTTTCCCGAGAGAACTATAGTAAATTGATTTTGGATACTGGACTTATGTGCTTTCATAAGCGGATATATATTGGGCTACTTATGCAAGCTTTAAATTTGGTGCGATGATTGCTCACACAAGCTTCAGACAATTTACAACACATGCTGGATCTCAAATCATCATATAAGTCCCTGATCACACACACATTTCCTTTTTCATTTGAATCATTTCCTTTTTCGTTTGGACCTTAATGACATGTCATTCATATCCTAATCATTTATTAAGTGCACATGGGCACTGTTACCATTTCCGTATCATTTCAAACCTTTCAACATCATAATTTACATATCATTCAATCATATAACAATTTCACATCCATTTAATACCATGTACCTATTTGAATTTGTCATTTAGTTCGTATTTTACAATTTAGTTTATTTGATGCCAAAAGACATTATATTCATAACAATTCAAACTAGAAAACAAAACAATACAAACATATTATAAATTAAATAAGTAAGTCCCATATGAGCTTACCTGGCAAAAACAACAACAAACAAGATGTCATGGACTAATTTGTAATGTTGCCTTTCCCTTGATTATCCTCCGTTTAATTCAATTCCAGAATATAGGACAATCCATTTCAATTTATCAATTCCAAATACATTATTTCATCCTAATATAAGCATAAGTCATGTAACAGCCCGCCCAACGGATATATTATCAAGTTACTATTTAGCGCGTAGTTATTTACGCTAAGGGTAGTTAACGAGTAAATTAGAAGAGCATTTTGTTTTGTGTGGTGTATTTGGTAGGTTCGCCATTTGGAAAACTCTAGATTTTGATAAAATCTAGGTTTTGGTGGACTATTATGTTAAGTTATCCCCCAACCCTAGATGTTTGGGTGAACTCATTAGTTCGTAGCTCGATAGGTTTACTTTCGTAGTTAGTATATGTTGCAGTGATGTAAAATTATGTTAGAGCTTAGTTGAAACCTAGTTAGAACTGAACTAGGATGCTATAGATGATTTGATACTTAATTAATACTTCTCGAGTTACTAGAGCGATCGTGGGATCCTTTAACTTCCACTAAGTTTTGTTCCTAGGTGTCTCTTTTATATAAGGACATCAGGCTAGCATGTTTGTACGTTTTGCTTCTGCCTCTTCTTCTTCCTTGCATTTTCATTGAAGCTTTAGAAATTCTAAGCTAGATTTAGAAGCAAGGAGTTCTAGCATTCAGCTAATACCATCGTTATCACCGGATTACTAGTAATTTTTGGTAAACTTTTAGGTCGTTATCGGAGGATATTATTACATGTTTACAGTAATGCATGCATAGGTTTTAAAATTGTTTTTGAGGAAGGAAACTTCTTGATTCAGGGTTATATGCTACTGATTGGGTTGCATGTTACCTATTTATGCATGCATATCAAATTTCAGTAATTTGATGATCTGATAGATGCATTTGTCTCTCTTTTATCTCAAGAAGCTAATGAAGGTCCAAGAAACAAGGGCAAATGACCAGCTGAGTAGATTACTGTACTAGACTTTCTCGTGAGTTCCTTTTTACCTCTATGTGTTGTAAATTCTATTGTTGTATAAACTGTATAGGTTAAGTGTTCTTTCTCAACAACATATGTGTGGTGTTTAATCTTGTGGTGTCCAACTAACATTATTAGTGTGGGTATGGTTTGTTTATGTTTCGATGTTAAATACCATTCTTACTGCATGGGCCAGTACCATCATATGTGATTTATGAGATGCGATAACGAAGAAGGGGGATATGTAACACCCTGATTTTGGGCCTAGTCAGAATAGTGATGTCGGGACCACAAATTCGAGATAGAAATAATTATTTTATGATTATTTTGAGGTCTATGATATGATTGCATGATTGTGTGAAAATTTCGTGAAGAAATTCAATGCATAAAGTGCTTAATTTAAAGTTAGGGACTAAATTGAATAAGTTGCAAAACTTGCATTCTAGAAGTTTTTAGTATGAAATTGCATTGAAATATTAATTAGGAGGTCTTAAATAGCAATTTGACCAATTTTAAGTTCATGGAAAAAATTAGGACATGGAAGGAATTTTTGAAAGTTTAGTAGTAAGGGCATTTTGGTCATTTAGGGTAAAATGAATTAAAATACAAAATTAAAAGCCAATTTTGCTCATCTTCTTCATGGAGGCCGAAATTAGCATGGGGAGGCCATGGCTAGGGTTTTCAAGCTTTCCAAGCTCAATAGTAAGTGATTCCAAGCCCCGTTTTTAATGTTCTTTACGTTTTGGAATCCCAGTGCTCTCGATTAAGCTTATTCTAGCAATAATTTAAGCTAGGGTTCATATTTGGAAAAATACCCATAGGTGAAATTTGTGTATTTTGATGTTTTATGACAGAATATGAGGTTTTAAATTATGTTAAACAACTTGTGCTACTCGGTTTTAAGTGAAAACGAGTAAAAGCTAAGATAATCGGTAAAAATACTTATTGTTCATAACTATATGTTAGAGTGAGAATTTGATGTTGTTGTAGAAGAGAAAAATGTTCAGCATGTCATAAAACATAGGAATAAGGGCTGAAATTAAATTTTCGAGTCTTGGGGCAAAAGTGCAAATATGCAAAAGTTTAGGGTCAAAATGCAAATTTGTAAAAATATGATTTTTGGACCCGTATGAATAATGTGACTAATTATTAGGCTAAATGTGATATTATAGATGAAGGAAATCGAGATTCGGGCTTAAATCGGGAAAATACAAGGTTATGGATTAAAATAGTAAATTGCCGTTTTCAATCGAGGTAAGTTCGTGTGTTAATAATAATGCAATACCATGCATGAATTGTAATTCTCTATTGATATGGCATAAATTGTATGATTTAATATGTTTAAGAGAAATTGAATGGAATTATTGTTACAAGAATTGAGTGTTAAATTACTATTAATGGGTTGTATGAATTGTTGCGGTTGTATTGATGAGATTTTGATAAGTTTGTACGTAAATAATTTATCGATTTATTTTATTTTATTTTATTATATTTTGTTATCATATGAAATGTGGCTACCTATAGATTGACTATTTGCTGTAAATTGAAAATTGAAAAAGGACTATGAATAAATTTGTAACATATTGGAAATATGTTTGTTGGTAATTACTTGATTGGTGAAATTGTTAGAAAAGAGAGAGAAATCCCGGTTGAACCTTCGGAAAGATTGGATGATACAGATGGTATGTAGCTAGGTCACATGTATGGTGCTGAGTGCACATCATGTGTACAAGAGAGCTACGAGATATTATGATGTAGCTAGGTCACATGGGTGATACTATGTGTACACCATGTAGACAAGAGAGCTACGGGATATATGTAGCTAGGTCGCATGCGTGGTTCCAGGTGAAGGACACCATGTAGACAAGAGAGCTACGAGATAAACTGGCTAGGTCACATGGGTGATACTAAGTGTTCACCATGTGTACAAGAGAGCCGAACTTTATGATGGGTGGAGCTATTTGCGGAAACCACCAAGTATCGAGGATTGATCCGAAGTGTTCAACGGGAGACTTATTATGTACTGCTTTGTGAGTTTTGTGATGAATAAGTGCAGGAATTTGGTTATGTGAATAATGTGTTCATTAAGTGATCGGGTTGTGGTAAGGTTATAAACAATTAAGTTATACATGAGGATGATTTTATGGTGACCTTGTAATCATGGGCCTATACTTGTGATGTATGAAATGTGGTGAAAATGATTTGTGATATGTATGTTAAAATGAGGTTAATACAAAGAAAGTGTGAAAGAGTGAATTAGCAATAAAATTGTCTTGGACAGCAGCAGTTGCATGACTTTGAAAATTCACTAAAAATTGTGGAAGTTGAATAAAAATGCAAATGATATATGAAAATAAAGGTCAATGAGTCTATTTTCACATGAAAGAAACAAGGGAAGCAAAAGAATTCTATATTGTGCGATATTTGAATTATTGTGAAATAGGGTCTGAATGAATTTGAGATCCCCTGTTCTGACTTTAGAAATTCATCATAAATTTTACAAAACTTATTAAGAGTCATACCTTACATGCATGGATTCCTTATTGAGTCTATTTTTAAGGGAAACAAACGGCATGGTCGTTGGAATTCTGTACAGAGAGAAATTTGGTTCGTAGTACACAGAGGTCAGAGTAGTCATACTCTGAAAAAGGGGAGAATTTAACTAATAAACTGTACTAATTGGCCAAACCAAAAATTTTGGAAATTTTATGCGAGAAATATATATGAATCTAGTTTCAAATAAAATTAACGAAACTAAAGTTGGAGTTTTGTAGCTTCAGATATGAATGATTTAGTAACTGTAACTCAATAACACAGCTTAACCTGAATATATATAATTGTACAATTATAGTGTTTTATCTTGAAAAGCATGGTAGTAATTGCTTATTATTTTCATATGAACTTACTAAGCGTAAAGCTTACCCATCCTCTCCATTTCTTTAGTATTGATAGGTCGGCTCGGGGTTTGAGATCATCGGAGCAGTAATCACACTATCAAACTATCATTTTGGGAGAATTAATTCAAATATTAGAAATATCAAGTGAGTGGCATGTATAGGAAGTTGGTTTGTAATATGTATTTTTAATATGGTTTTGGTCGTTAACGTATCATCTGCATTGAGTTATTGTATATGATTATGAGATGTGGTCCTTATCCATTATGGTTTATAAGTTTAATTAATCATGCTACGTCATATGTTTTGATGTAATGATATAGTTAGCATTGTTTGTCATGCATGTGTTCGAAAAGTTTTAAATTAAATGAAATTTTATGGCCCAGTTTTTGTCTATGTGTTGTTAAGTCTGGTAATGCCTCGTACTCTGTTCCGGCCTTGGATACGGGTAAGGGGTGTTACATTTAGTGGTATCAGAGCTATGGTTTAGTCTGTTCTCGGACTAACCGAGCATGTGAAAAAGTCTAGCTATATATATGCCACGGATCTATGATAGTGTGATGTCTTCCGACGCGTATAAGGACCGTCTTGTTTAGACAGAGGTACTCTCCAACCGAAAGCTGCACCGACCGCATTTAACGTGATGCAAAGGTAATTGAGTAAATTACGATTATAATAAGTTTAGATTCAGAAAGGTATGAATAAAGGTTTATAATATTTTAATACGAATAAAAATGTCATTGTCCTGGTTGGACGTTGAATGTTGATGAATGACAATGATATTTTTTTTATGAGATAAAGGATTATAATGAAATGAACTTATCTATGTTAAATTGTTTGGACTGAATTATATGATTGTAATGATATGTACATGATGATGCATGAAATGAAAGTTGTAATTGTGGTACAAGTATCTATGGTTGTTTGGCCTTATATGATGTCATGAGCATGACTTAATTTAATTAAATGAATCGATAAGTAAAGCTATCTAGAAAACATAGAATGTATGCATAAGTATATTGTCTAAATGGGACAATAGGAAAAATTTGTGTAAGCCAACATGAATGTTGCATTGCCTCAATGAATGACATGATTTTGATGATGTTGCTATGATGATGGAAATTGTGTCATATGTGTATGTATAAGAAAGACGAGTTAGAGGCCCTATAACCCCTCCCTCTTATAGAAGTGGTGCTTATGATTGAATTTCATGAGATCCATACTGAATAAGTTCCTGCTTGAAAATTTAAAGAGAGTTCAGTGATAGAATAATTATAAGTATAATTAGAGATTAAGAATGAATTGATAAGTAAAGACATAAGTGATAAAAGATCGAGTCTCAATCGATATGGTGGATTACTTCTCTCAAATAAGTCAATTATAATTAATGACTTCAATTGAGATATTTTGGTTACTTGAACTAATGCAATTGAGATGGTTTTAGTTAGCGTAATGAATGAACAAAGAAAAGATTATGGAAATGTCATTCATCGATGATTAAGATCGACTCGAGTGTTAAATCAGTGTGAATTATTTATTTGAAATATTTCATGTGACAATTATGTCGGGATTATTTTTCTCAAGTCCGATAATAGAATTTCATTTGCAGACGGATAAAAGGCAAATATTCGAACGAGAAGTGTATATCTCTTAAAAAAAAAAATTATATGAGTAAAAACCACTACGAATGATGAGGTTTTCATTTCGTGAAATCTGAAAAGTTTATTACATGTTGGTAAAGTTTGAACAGATGAGAATATTGTTAACTGGAATATCCGAATTTGGACTAGTCTGTATTGAGTAAAGACTTTCGATTTTTTTAGTAATGTAATCGTTGTATGAATTGTGATGTGTTTCAAGACAATAAGGTAATGTGATAGTATAGAGCATTCGATGCCACAGAGAATCTAAATTGTTAATGGGGTTAAAGCCGAGCATCAGAATCTACCAGAATTATCTTTGCCAGGATTGATATTAGGATGGAAATGAGAAATTAAAGAGATGTATTGGAAGCACTGCCTGAGTTAAGGTACTTTATTATTGAGTATGAGATTGAGGAATCTAAGTGAAGACCACTTTTTTGGTAAGATTTTCGGGGACGAAAATCCCTAAAGGGGGGGAGAGTTGTAACACCCTGATTTTGGGCCTAGTCGGAATAGTGATGTCGGGACCACAAATTCGAGATAGAAATAATTATTTTATGATTATTTTGAGGTCTATGATATGATTGCATGATTGTGTGAAAATTTCGTGAAGAAATTCAATGCATAAAGTGCTTAATTTAAAGTTAGGGACTAAATTGAATAAGTTGCAAAACTTGCATTCTAGAAGTTTTTAGTATGAAATTGCATTGAAATATTAATTAGGAGGTCTTAAATAGCAATTTGACCAATTTTAAGTTCATGGACAAAATTAGGACATGGAAGGAATTTTTGAAAGTTTAGTAGTAAGGGCATTTTGGTCATTTAGGGTAAAATGAATTAAAATACAAAATTAAAAGCCGTTTGCTCATCTTCTTCATGGAGGCTGAAATTAGCATGGGGAGGCCATGGCTAGGGTTTTCAAGCTTTCCAAGCTCAATAGTAAGTGATTCCAAGCCCTTTTTAATGTTCTTTACGTTTTTGGAATCCCCAGTAGTTCGATTAAGCTTATTCTAGCAATAATTTAAGCTAGGGTTCATATTTGGAAAAATACCCATAGGTGAAATTTGTGTATTTTGATGTTTTATGACAGAATATGAGGTTTTAAATTATGTTAAACAACTTGTGCTAATCGGTTTTAAGTGAAAACGAGTAAAACTAAGATAATCGGTAGAAAATACTTATTGTTCATAACTATATGTTAGAGTGAGAATTTGATGTTGTTGTAGAAGAGAAAAATGTTCAGCATGTCATAAAACATAGGAATAAGGGCTGAAAATAAATTTTCGAGTCTTGGGGCAAAAGTGCAAATATGCAAAAGTTTAGGGGTCAAAATGCAAATTTGTAAAAATATGATTTTTGGACCCGTATGAATAATGTGACTAATTATTAGGCTAAATGTGATATTATAGATGAAGGAAATCGAGATTCGGGCTTAAATCGGGAAAATACAAGGTTATGGATTAAAATAGTAAATTGCCGTTTCTGAATCGAGATAAGTTCGTGTGTTAATAATAATGCAATACCATGCATGAATTTTAATTCTCTATTGATATGGCATAAATTGTATGATTTAATATGTTTAAGAGAAATTGAATGGAATTATTGTTACAAGAATTGAGTGTTAAATTACTATTAACTGGGTTGTATGAATTGTTGCACGGTTGTACCTGATGAGATTTTGATAAGTTTGTACGTAAATAATTTATCGATTTATTTTATTTTATTTTATTATATTTTGTTATCATATGAAATGTGGCTACCTATAGATTGACTATTTGCTGTAAATTGAAAATTGAAAAAGGACTATGAATAAATTTGTAACATATTGGAAATATGTTTGTTGGTAATTACTTGATTGGTGAAATTGTTAGAAAAGAGAAAGAAATCCCGGTTGAACCTTGGAAAGATTGGATGATCTGAGATGGTATGTAGCTAGGTCACATGTATGGTGCTGAGTGCACATCATGTGTACAAGAGAGCTACGAGATATTATGATGTAGCTAGGTCACATGGGTGATACTATGTGTACACCATGTAGACAAGAGAGCTACGAGATATATGTAGCTAGGTCGCATGCGTGGTTCCAGGTGAAGGACACCATGTAGACAAGAGAGCTACGAGATAAACTGGCTAGGTCACATGGGTGATACTAGGTGTTCACCATGTGTACAAGAGAGCCGAACTTTATGATGGGTGGAGCTATTTATGAAACCACCAAGTATCGAGGATTGATCCGAAGTGTTCAACGGGAGACTTATTATGTAATCGCTTTGTGAGTTTTGTGATGAATAAGTGCAGGAATTTGGTTATGTGAATAATGTGTTCATTAAGTGATCGGGTTGTGGTAAGGTTATAAACAATTAAGTTATACATGAGGATGATTTTATGGTGACCTTGTAATCATGGGCCTATACTTGTGATGTATGAAATGTGGTGAAAATGATTTGTGATATGTATGTTAAAATGAGGTTAATACAAAGAAAGTGTGAAAGAGTGAATTAACAATAAAATTGTCTTGGACAGCAGCAGTTGCATGACTTTGAAAATTCACTAAAAATTGTGGAAGTTGAATAAAAATGCAAATGATATATGAAAATAAAGGTCAATGAGTCTATTTTCACATGAAAGAAACAAGGGAAGCAAAAGAATTCTATATTGTGCGATATTTGAATTATTGTGAAATAGGGTCTGAATGAATTTGAGATCCCCTGTTCTGACTTTAGAAATTCATCATAAATTTTACAAAACTTATTAAGAGTCATACCTTACATGCATGGATTCCTTATTGAGTCTATTTTTAAGGGAAACAAACGGCATGGTCGTTGGAATTCTGTACAGAGAGAAATTTGGTTCGTAGTACACAGAGGTCAGAGTAGTCATACTCTGAAAAAGGGAGAATTTAACTAATAAACTGTACTAATTGGCCAAACCAAAAATTTTGGAAATTTTATGGGAGAAAGATATATGAATCTAGTTTCAAATAAAATTAACGAAACTAAAGTTGGAGTTTTGTAGCTTCAGATATGAATGATTTAGTAACTGTAACTCAATAACACAGCTTAACCTGAATATATGTAATTGTACAATTATAGTGTTTTATCTTGAAAAGCATGGTAGTAATTGCTTATTATTTTCATATGAACTTACTAAGCGTAAAGCTTACCCATCCTCTCCATTTCTTTAGTATTGATAGGTCGGCTCGGGGTTGGAGATCATCGGAGGCGTAATCACACTATCAAACTATCATTTTTGGGAGAATTAATTCAAATATTAGAAATATCAAGTGAGTGGCATGTATAGGAAGTTGGTTTGTAATATGTATTTTTATTATGATTTTGATCGCACGTATCATCCGCATTGAGTTATTGTATATGATTATGAGATGTGGTCCTTATCCATTATGGTTTATAAGTTTAATTAATCATGCTACGTCATATGTTTTGATGTAATGATATAGTTAGCTTTGTTTGTCATGCATGTGTTGAAAAGTTTTAAATTAAATGAAATTTTATGGCCCGCTTTTTGTCTATGTGTTGTTAAGTCCGTAATGCCTCGTACTGCTCCAGGCCTTGGATACGGGTAAGGGTGTTACATTTAGTGGTATCGAGCTATGGTTTAGTCTGTTCTCGGACTAACCGAGCATGTGAAAAAGTCTAGCTATATATATGCCACGGATCTATGATAGTGTGATGTCTTCCGACGCGTATAAGGACCGTCTTGTTTAGACAGAGGTACTCTCCAACCGAGCTGCACCGACTCGTTTAACGTGATGCAAAGGTAATTGAGTAAATTACGATTATAATAAGTTTAGATTCGTAAAGGTATGAATAAAGGTTTATAATATTTTAATACGAATAAAAATGTCATTGTCTGGTTGGACGTTGAATGTTGATGAATGACAATGATATTTTTTTATGAGATAAAGGATTATAATGAAATGAACTTATCTATGTTAAATTGTTTGGACCGAATTATATGATTGTAATGATATGTACATGATGATGCATGAAATGAAAGTTGTAATTGTGGTACAAGTATCTATGGTTGTTTGGCCTTATATGATGTCATGAGCATGACTTAATTTAATTAAATGAATCGATAAGTAAAGCTATCTAGAAAACATAGAATGTATGCATAAGTATATTGTCTAAATGGGACAATAGGAAAAATTTGTGTAAGCCAACATGAATGTTGCATTGCCTGAATGAATGACATGATTTTGATGATGTTGCTATGATGATGGAAATTGTGTCATATGTGTATGTATAAGAAAGACGAGTTAGAGGCCCTATAACCCCTCCCTCTTATAGAAGTGGTGCTTATGATTGAATTTCATGAGATCCATACTGAATAAGTTCCTGCTTGAAAATTTAAAGAGAGTTCAGTGATAGAATAATTATAAGTATAATTAGAGATTAAGAATGAATTGATAAGTAAAGACATAAGTGATAAAAGATCGAGTCTCAATCGATATGGTGGATTACTTCTCTCAAATAAGTCAATTATAATTAATGACTTCAATTGAGATATTTTGGTTACTTGAACTAATGCAATTGAGATGGTTTTAGTTAGCGTAATGAATGAACAAAGTAAAAGATTACTGGAAATGTCATTCATCGATGATTAAGATCGACTCGAGTGTTAAATCGATGTGAATTATTTATTTGAAATATTTCATGTGACAATTATGTCAGGATTATTTTTCTCAAGTCCGATAATAGAATTTCATTTCATACGGATAAAAGGCAAATATTCGAACGAGAAGTGTATATCTCTTAAAAAAAAAAAAAAATTATATGAGTAAAAACCACTACGAATGATGAGGTTTTCATTTCGTGAAATCTCAAAAGTTTATTACATGTTGGTAAAGTTTGAACAGATGAGAATATTGTTAACTGGAATATCTCGAAATGGACTAGTCTCGTATTGAGTAAAGACTTCTCGATTTTTTTTAGTAATGTAATTGTTGTATGAATTGTGATGTGTTTCAAGACAATAAGGTAATGTGATAGTATAGAGCATTCGATGCCACAGAGAATCTAAATTGTTAATGGGGTTAAAGCCGAGCATCAGAATCTACCAAAATTATCTTTGCCAGGATTGATATTAGGATGGAAATGAGAAATTAAAGAGATGTATTGGAAGCACCTTGCTGAGTTAAGGTACTTTATTATTGAGTATGAGATTGAGGAATCTAAGTGAAGACCACATTTTCGGTAAGATTTTCGGGGACGAAAATCCCTAAAGGGGGAGAGTTGTAACACCCTGATTTTGGGCCTAGTCGGAATAGTGATGTCAGGACCACAAATTCGAGATAGAAATAATTATTTTATGATTATTTTGAGGTCTATGATATGATTGCATGATTGTGTGAAAATTTCGTGAAGAAATTCAATGCATAAAGTGCTTAATTTAAAGTTAGGGACTAAATTGAATAAGTTGCAAAACTTGCATTCTAGAAGTTTTTAGTATGAAATTGCATTGAAATATTAATTAGGAGGTCTTAAATAGCAATTTGACCAATTTTAAGTTCATGGACAAAATTAGGACATGGAAGGAATTTTTGAAAGTTTAGTAGTAAGGGCATTTTGGTCATTTAGGGGTAAAATGAATTAAAATACAAAATTAAAAGCCAGTTTTGCTCATCTTCTTCATGGAGGCTGAAATTAGCATGGGGGAGGCCATGGCTAGGGTTTTCAAGCTTTCCAAGCTCAATAGTAAGTGATTCCAAGCCCCGCTTTTAATGTTCTTTACGTTTTGGAATCCTGTAGCTCGATTAAGCTTATTCTAGCAATAATTTAAGCTAGGGTTCATATTTGGAAAAATACCCATAGGTGAAATTTGTGTATTTTGATGTTTTATGACAGAATATGAGGTTTTAAATTATGTTAAACAACTTGTGCTAATCGGTTTTAAGTGAAAACGAGTAAAACTAAGATAATCGGTAAAAATACTTATTGTTCATAACTATATGTTAGAGTGAGAATTTGATGTTGTTGTAGAAGAGAAAAATGTTCAGCATGTCATAAAACATAGGAATAAGGGCTGAAATTAAATTTTCGAGTCTTGGGGCAAAAGTGCAAATATGCAAAAGTTTAGGGGTCAAAATGCAAATTTGTAAAAATATGATTTTTGGACCCGTATGAATAATGTGACTAATTATTAGGCTAAATGTGATATTATAGATGAAGGAAATCGAGATTCGGGCTTAAATCGGGAAAATACAAGGTTATGGATTAAAATAGTAAATTGCCGTTTCTGAATCGAGGTAAGTTCGTGTGTTAATAATAATGCAATACCATGCATGAATTTTAATTCTCTATTGATATGGCATAAATTGTATGATTTAATATGTTTAAGAGAAATTGAATGGAATTATTGTTACAAGAATTGAGTGTTAAATTACTATTAAGCTGGTTGTATGAATTGTTGCGGTTGTAAATTGATGAGATTTTGATAAGTTTGTACGTAAATAATTTATCGATTTATTTTATTTTATTTTATTATATTTTGTTATCATATGAAATGTGGCTACCTATAGATTGACTATTTGCTGTAAATTGAAAATTGAAAAAGGACTATGAATAAATTTGTAACATATTGGAAATATGTTTGTTGGTAATTACTTGATTGGTGAAATTGTTAGAAAAGAGAAAGAAATCCCGGTTGAACCTTTGGAAAGATTGGATGATACAGATGGTATGTAGCTAGGTCACATGTATGGTGCTGAGTGCACATCATGTGTACAAGAGAGCTACGAGATATTATGATGTAGCTAGGTCACATGGGTGATACTATGTGTACACCATGTAGACAAGAGAGCTACGGGATATATGTAGCTAGGTCGCATGCGTGGTTCCAGGTGAAGGACACCATGTAGACAAGAGAGCTACGAGATAAACTGGCTAGGTCACATGGGTGATACTAAGTGTTCACCATGTGTACAAGAGAGCCGAACTTTATGATGGGTGGAGCTATTTGCGGAAACCACCAAGTATCGAGGATTGATCCGAAGTGTTCAACGGGAGACTTATTATGTCTTTCGCTTTGTGAGTTTTGTGATGAATAAGTGCAGGAATTTGGTTATGTGAATAATGTGTTCATTAAGTGATCGGGTTGTGGTAAGGTTATAAACAATTAAGTTATACATGAGGATGATTTTATGGTGACCTTGTAATCATGGGCCTATACTTGTGATGTATGAAATGTGGTGAAAATGATTTGTGATATGTATGTTAAAATGAGGTTAATACAAAGAAAGTGTGAAAGAGTGAATTAACAATAAAATTGTCTTGGATAGCAGCAGTTGCATGACTTTGAAAATTCACTAAAAATTGTGGAAGTTGAATAAAAATGCAAATGATATATGAAAATAAAGGTCAATGAGTCTATTTTCACATGAAAGAAACAAGGGAAGCAAAAGAATTCTATATTGTGCGATATTTGAATTATTGTGAAATAGGGTCTGAATGAATTTGAGATCCCCTGTTCTGACTTTAGAAATTCATCATAAATTTTACAAAACTTATTAAGAGTCATACCTTACATGCATGGATTCCTTATTGAGTCTATTTTTAAGGGAAACAAACGGCATGGTCGTTGGAATTCTGTACAGAGAGAAATTTGGTTCGTAGTACACAGAGGTCAGAGTAGTCATACTCTGAAAAAGGGGAGAATTTAACTAATAAACTGTACTAATTGGCCAAACCAAAAATTTTGGAAATTTTATGGGAGAAAGATATATGAATCTAGTTTCAAATAAAATTAACGAAACTAAAGTTGGAGTTTTGTAGCTTCAGATATGAATGATTTAGTAACTGTAACTCAATAACACAGCTTAACCTGAATATATGTAATTGTACAATTATAGTGTTTTATCTTGAAAAGCATGGTAGTAATTGCTTATTATTTTCATATGAACTTACTAAGCGTAAAGCTTACCCATCCTCTCCATTTCTTTAGTATTGATAGGTCGGCTCGGGGTTGGAGATCATCGGAGGCGTAATCACACTATCAAACTATCATTTTGGGAGAATTAATTCAAATATTAGAAATATCAAGTGAGTGGCATGTATAGGAAGTTGGTTTGTAATATGTATTTTTATTATGATTTTGATCGCACGTATCGACCGCATTGAGTTATTGTATATGATTATGAGATGTGGTCCTTATCCATTATGGTTTATAAGTTTAATTAATCATGCTACGTCATATGTTTTGATGTAATGATATAGTTAGCTTTGTTTGTCATGCATGTGTTCGAAAAAGTTTTAAATTAAATGAAATTTTATGGCCCAGATTTTTGTCTATGTGTTGTTAAGTCCGTAATGCCTCGCACTGCTCCGGCCTTGGATACGGGTAAGGGGTGTTACATTTAGTGGTATCGAGCTATGGTTTAGTCCGTTCTCGGACTAACCGAGCATGTGAAAAAGTCTAGCTATATATATGCCACGGATCTATGATAGTGTGATGTCTTCCGACGCGTATAAGGACCGTCTTGTTTAGACAGAGGTACTCTCCAACCGAGCTGCACCGACCCTGTTTAACGTGATGCAAAGGTAATTGAGTAAATTACGATTATAATAAGTTTAGATTCAGAAAGGTATGAATAAAGGTTTATAATATTTTAATACGAATAAAAATGTCATTGTCCTGGTTGGACGTTGAATGTTGATGAATGACAATGATATTTTTTTTATGAGATAAAGGATTATAATGAAATGAACTTATCTATGTTAAATTGTTTGGACTGAATTATATGATTGTAATGATATGTACATGATGATGCATGAAATGAAAGTTGTAATTGTGGTACAAGTATCTATGGTTGTTTGGCCTTATATGATGTCATGAGCATGACTTAATTTAATTAAATGAATCGATAAGTAAAGCTATCTAGAAAACATAGAATGTATGCATAAGTATATTGTCTAAATGGGACAATAGGAAAAATTTGTGTAAGCCAACATGAATGTTGCATTGCTCTGAATGAATGACATGATTTTGATGATGTTGCTATGATGATGGAAATTGTGTCATATGTGTATGTATAAGAAAGACAAGTTAGAGGCCCTATAACCCCTCCCTCTTATAGAAGTGGTGCTTATGATTGAATTTCATGAGATCCATACTCGAATAAGTTCTGCTTGAAAATTTAAAGAGAGTTCGGTGATAGAATAATTATAAGTATAATTAGAGATTAAGAATGAATTGATAAGTAAAGACATAAGTGATAAAAGATCGAGTCTCAATCGATATGGTGGATTACTTCTCTCAAATAAGTCAATTATAATTAATGACTTCAATTGAGATATTTTGGTTACTTGAACTAATGCAATTGAGATGGTTTTAGTTAGCGTAATGAATGAACAAGAAAAGATTACTGGAAATGTCATTCATCGATGATTAAGATCGACTCGAGTGTTAAATCGAGTGTGAATTATTTATTTGAAATATTTCATGTGACAATTATGTCGGGATTATTTTTCTCAAGTCCGATAATAGAATTTCATTTTCAGACGGATAAAAGGCAAATATTCGAACGAGAAGTGTATATCTCTTAAAAAAAAAATTATATGAGTAAAAACCACTACGAATGATGAGGTTTTCATTTCGTGAAAGCTGAAAAGTTTATTACATGTTGGTAAAGTTTGAACAGATGAGAATATTGTTAACTGGAATATCTCGAAATTTGGACTAGTCTGTATTGAGTAAAGACTTCGATTTTTTTAGTAATGTATTGTTGTATGAATTTGTGATGTGTTTCAAGACAATAAGGTAATGTGATAGTATAGAGCATTCGATGCCACAGAGAATCTAAATTGTTAATGGGGTTAAAGCCGAGCATCAGAATCTACTGTAATTATCTTTGCCAGATTGATATTAGGATGGAAATGAGAAATTAAAGAGATGTATTGGAAGCACTCACTGAGTTAAGGTACTTTATTATTGAGTATGAGATTGAGGAATCTAAGTGAAGACCACTTTTTCGGTAAGATTTTTGGGGACGAAAATCCTAAAGGGGGAGAGTTGTAACACACCCGATTTTGGGCCTAGTCGGAATAGTGATGTCGGGACCACAAATTCGAGATAGAAATAATTATTTTATGATTATTTTGAGGTCTATGATATGATTGCATGATTGTGTGAAAATTTCGTGAAGAAATTCAATGCATAAAGTGCTTAATTTAAAGTTAGGGACTAAATTGAATAAGTTGCAAAACTTGCATTCTAGAAGTTTTTAGTATGAAATTGCATTGAAATATTAATTAGGAGGTCTTAAATAGCAATTTGACCAATTTTAAGTTCATGGACAAAATTAGGACATGGAAGGAATTTTTGAAAGTTTAGTAGTAAGGGCATTTTGGTCATTTAGGGGTAAAATGAATTAAAATACAAAATTAAAAGCCAATTTTGCTCATCTTCTTCATGGAGGCTGAAATTAGCATGGGGGAGGCCATGGCTAGGGTTTTCAAGCTTTCCAAGCTCAATAGTAAGTGATTCCAAGCCCCGTTTTTAATGTTCTTTACGTTTTTGGAATCCCGGTAGCTCGATTAAGCTTATTCTAGCAATAATTTAAGCTAGGGTTCATATTTGGAAAAATACCCATAGGTGAAATTTGTGTATTTTGATGTTTTATGACAGAATATGAGGTTTTAAATTATGTTAAACAACTTGTGCTAATCGGTTTTAAGTGAAAACGAGTAAAACGGCATAATCGGTAAAAATACTTATTGTTCATAACTATATGGTAGAGTGAGAATTTGATGTTGTTGTAGAAGAGAAAAATGTTCAGCATGTCATAAAACATAGGAATAAGGGCTGAAATTAAATTTTCGAGTCTTGGGGCAAAAGTGCAAATATGCAAAAGTTTAGGGTCAAAATGCAAATTTGTAAAAATATGATTTTGGACCCGTATGAATAATGTGACTAATTATTAGGCTAAATGTGATATTATAGATGAAGGAAATCGAGATTCGGGCTTAAATCGGGAAAATACAAGGTTATGGATTAAAATAGTAAATTGCCGTTTCTGAATCGAGGTAAGTTCGTGTGTTAATAATAATGCAATACCATGCATGAATTGTAATTCTCTATTGATATGGCATAAATTGTATGATTTAATATGTTTAAGAGAAATTGAATGGAATTATTGTTACAAGAATTGAGTGTTAAATTACTATTAACTGGGTTGTATGAATTGTTGCACGGTTGTACCTGATGAGATTTTGATAAGTTTGTACGTAAATAATTTATCGATTTATTTTATTTTATTTTATTATATTTTGTTATCATATGAAATGTGGCTACCTATAGATTGACTATTTGCTGTAAATTGAAAATTGAAAAAGGACTATGAATAAATTTGTAACATATTGGAAATATGTTTGTTGGTAATTACTTGATTGGTGAAATTGTTAGAAAAGAGAGAGAAATCCCGGTTGAACCTTCGGAAAGATTGGATGATACAGATGGTATGTAGCTAGGTCACATGTATGGTGCTGAGTGCACATCATGTGTACAAGAGAGCTACGAGATATTATGATGTAGCTAGGTCACATGGGTGACACTATGTGTACACCATGTAGACAAGAGAGCTACGGGATATATGTAGCTAGGTCGCATGCGTGGTTCCAGGTGAAGGACACCATGTAGACAAGAGAGCTACGAGATAAACTGGCTAGGTCACATGGGTGATACTAAGTTTTCACCATGTGTACAAGAGAGCTGAACTTTATGATGGGTGGAGCTATTTGCGGAAACCACCAAGTATCGAGGATTGATCCGAAGTGTTCAACGGGAGACTTATTATGTACTGCTTTGTGAGTTTTGTGATGAATAAGTGCAGGAATTTGGTTATGTGAATAATGTGTTCATTAAGTGATCGGGTTGTGGTAAGGTTATAAACAATTAAGTTATACATGAGGATGACTTTATGGTGACCTTGTAATCATGGGCCTATACTTGTGATGTATGAAATGTGGTGAAAATGATTTGTGATATGTATGTTAAAATGAGGTTAATACAAAGAAAGTGTGAAAGAGTGAATTAGCAATAAAATTGTCTTGGACAGCAGCAGTTGCGTGACTTTGAAAATTCACTAAAAATTGTGGAAGTTGAATAAAAATGAAAATGATATATGAAAATAAAGCTTAATGAGTCTATTTTCACATGAAAGAAACAAGGGAAGCAAAAGAATTCTATATTGTGTGATATTTGAATTATTGTGAAATAGGGTCTGAATGAATTCGAGATCCCCTGTTCTGACTTTAGAAATTCATCATAAATTTTACAAAACTTATTAAGAGTCATACCTTACATGCATGGATTCCTTATTGAGTCTATTTTTAAGGGAAACAAACGGCATGGTCGTTGGAATTCTGTACAGATAGAAATTTGGTTCGTAGTACACAGAGGTCAGAGTAGTCATACTCTGAAAAAGGGGAGAATTTAACTAATAAACTGTACTAATTGGCCAAACCAAAAATTTTGGAAATTTTATGGGAGAAAGATATATGAATCTAGTTTCAAATAAAATTAACGAAACTAAAGTTGGAGTTTTGTAGCTTCAGATATGAATGATTTAGTAACTGTAACTCAATAACACAGCTTAACCTGAATATATGTAATTGTACAATTATAGTGTTTTATCTTGAAAAGCATGGTAGTAATTGCTTATTATTTTCATATGAACTTACTAAGCGTAAAGCTTACCCATCCTCTCCATTTCTTTAGTATTGATAGGTCGGCTCGGGGTTGGAGATCATCGGAGGCAGAATCACACTATCAAACTATCATTTTTGGGAGAATTAATTCAAATATTAGAAATATCAAGTGAGTGGCATGTATAGGAAGTTGGTTTGTAATATGTATTTTTTATTATGATTTTGATCGCACGTATCGACCGCATTGAGTTATTATATATGATTATGAGATGTGGTCCTTATCCATTATGGTTTATAAGTTTAATTAATCATGCTACGTCATATGTTTTGATGTAATGATATAGTTAGCTTTGTTTGTCATGCATGTGTTCGAAAAGTTTTAAATTAAATGAAATTTTATGGCCCAGTTTTTGTCTATGTGTTGTTAAGTCTGGTAATGCCTCGTACTCTGTTCCGGCCTTGGATACGGGTAAGGGGTGTTACAGGATATGTTTGTGATGCCTCCGGTAGGACAATTACATTGTAAACTGGACTGGTAGATCACAAGAAGACAAGCTTGACTAAACAAAAATTGTAACACCCCTAACCCGTATCCGTCGCCAGAATAGAGTTACGGATCATTACTAAAAAATCGCAACATAAAAACATCCATTTCCAAATATTTCATAAATCATATCTTAGTTCATTCAAACACATGCATATCATCCCTGATTTGAGCCCTAGAGGGCTTAGAAAAATTTTAAAAATAATATGGGACTAAATCAGAAACATTTAGAACTTTATGGAAAAAGATAGAAAATTTTCGCAGTCTATGCCCATGTAACTCTATGACTTGGGTCACACGGCCAAGCCATACGCCCGTGTGCCAGGCTGTGTAACACTCGAAATGGCCTCACATGCCCGTGTGCCAGGCTGTGTGCTAGGCCGTGTAACTTTCAAAAAACCATCTTTAAAACCTAAAAGGGACACACAGCCATGTCGCATGGCCGTGTGCCACACACGCCCGTGTCTTAGGCCGTGTGGACATGAAATAGGCCAAATTCAGGCCATTTCTTTCATCCAGTTCAAGCACACACCTACAAGCCATTTGCACATTCAATCAAACCTTAAAACATACCTAAAACATGCATAATAAGACCAATTCAAAAAGTCATTGATCCAAGCAACCAATATGCCAATAGGCACCTCAAACACAATGTATCAAACATACCTAAACATGTGCATGTTTAACCATTCATCAACTAATTTATTTCCATACCAAACCATATCACAATTTACACATTTCAACCATACCTTACTAGATTCATGCCATGTCAAAGTAACATTACCATTTGGACCATTTCTCACATGCGCTAAAACCATATAAATAACACAAATCTACCTATTTCCAAATATTACCAATAACCAACATATATGCATACCATATTTCAATCTTGCACATCTATTCAAAACCTTTCTAAAGCATATCATAACTTGACCATGTTGAGGTCAATTCATAACCTATCACTTTAGCCATTCAAACATGCATTATCACATTGTCAAAACAACACACATCAACAAGGCATCAAAAGTACCAAAGGTTACATCAACCAAAATGACATATACATGCCAAACTCATCAACTAACATAAACCATAAGTCCACCTATACATGCTATTATAACCTTGATTAAAACATCAAAATCTACTGACATAATCTCTGGATAGTGTGATAGTTCTTCGACGAGCTTCCAAACTGATCGAGCTTCCGATAATTTGAAAAGTAAAGGAAAATAACTACGTAAGCAATGTATGCTTAGTAAGCTTGTTGAACTTGAAACATAAATTATCACTTCAATATTATAATACATAGGTTAACACCAATACTTCAAACTTAGTATAAACCTACTGAACACTATTCAACTCACAATTGAGTACATTCATCAACATCACATATATTTTTCATATATAACATATTGGGATTTATAAGTCGCAATACATAATCATCAACCTTTTCATAAGATTATGAATCATTCTATTTACTTACTTTCCCTTCCATTTCAAATGCTTAGCATAAGCCTAAACAACATTATCATTTCACGAATCAGTGTATTTATCCATGATGTAGGTAAATTCTTCCATAGCATAATTAGACTTCTCACATATAAGTACATCATTTATCACATCAAACCTTTTATAACATCATAATACATCCCAATTATGAACTTACCGTTTCATTCCCTTTTTCTTACCCATTTCATATGCATAGTACAAAGCAAAAGCATAAACATCATTCATAACCACAATCTTGGCACAAGCCTAAGCATATCAACAACACATGTTAGTTCATCAATTCATAATTCACTTGAATTAACATAAGATGAACTAATGGTACATGAACATACTTCTTTTAAATGCATCATTTCCATGAACATAACATACTTTCATATAAACTTTCCATTTCAATCCTTTTCATAATTTCATAACATAGCTCATCCGAATACATACCTTTCCTTTCCCTTTTATAACATAGTTCATTTGAACACATACCTTTCCTTTCCTTTTTCATACCCGTTGAACCGTTTAGAATATCATTGGATAAGTTGGATAGCTCACACTAAGTGTGCTAACATATAACTGTAAAATTTCCTTTCCTTTATATCATTGATCACACGAGCTGTGAAATGGGCCTACTCACAGAAGCTGTGGGTCAGAATGTAAGCTAGACAATGCTGCTCACACGAGTTGTGGAGTATTCACAACAAATGCCAAACCTTAGCCATTAGTGGGACATTTAGGACCAACACCCGAAAACATGATAACCCTAATAACATGACATTTGTATCCTACAAATTTCTAAGGTTTAAATGGGGCTCGATAATCGTTGTACGTCGTTGGATTTCCATCATTTCATGACATGATAAATTGCATAATAACATATATATTGAATCATTTACATTAGAATAACACATTAACAATCAATTTAATCAACATTTAAGTGATTATAGTTCATGCGAACTCACCTGGCTAAATTGCAGAAATGTCAAAGTACAAGGGGTTTTTTGGTAATTTTTTATTCTCCTCGATTTCCCGTTCGACCTTGATATAAATTAATAATTTCGTTAAATTTATTAATATAGACAAAAAAATCACTCTATTTTATGCAATTTAATCCTTTTTTACATTTTTACAAAATTGCCCTCAACTTTTCATTTTTATTCAGTTTAGTCCCTGAGCCTAAAACATGCAAATCAACCATTTTCATTGAAAAATTCATACCATCCATATGTTACTAGCATCCAATACAGCCCAAATTTGTAACAATTTCACATCTTGTCCTTGTATTTTTACTATTACAATAATTTAATCCCTAATCATTAAATTTATCAAAATCACTTCATAAAATACTTATAAATAACAACCAATACCTCAAATTCATCATTTAACATCTAAAATAACAAATATTCATCAATGGAAACATTTAAAATCTTTAATAGTTTCAAAATCGAAGGTACGAACTAGCTAGACCTAGTTGCAACAATCTCAAAAACATCAAAATTACTAAAAATGAATAGCTTAGGGACTTACATGCAAGGGAACATGGTTAGCCAAACTTCAAAGTCTCCATGGTGGTTCGGTGATGAACAAAACCAAATGGGGAAGAAAACTATTATGTTTTCTTATTTTATTAACCTTTTATTTTTTTTATTTTAATAATAAATAACATATAGAACTTTATAAAACTTTAAAATTAAAAGAAATTAAAGCATCAACTGTCCCACTACTTTTAAGGATGGTTTATATATCCATTAAGGCCATCCAATTATAATTCTTTAATCAATTAACACCTTAAAACTAATAGCGATTGACTTTTTTGACTTTTACGATTTAGTCCTTTTTTGTTTAATTAACTATCAAAACATTAAAATTTCTTAACAAAACTTTTATAAACCTTAATAACAATCTATAAATATTTATAAAAATATTTACGGCTCGGTTTATAGAAACGAGGTGTCGATAACTTATTTTTTAAAACTACTTGACTTTAGGGCTTACCACTTGAACTTAATAAATCATTTATATAAGATAAATTACCAAATAAAAGGGCTTTTTAAAACCATAATTGAATCGTAAATATTAAATAATAATATTTACAAACTTACTCGTCAGATTTGTGGCCTCGAAACCACTCTTTTCGATATTACAGAAAAACGAGTTGTTATAAAAATGATATGAGTTTAGGGGGTGTGTGCATATGAATACAACTGATCAATATGATTCTTACTCTGAATTCTGAGTACGAGGCTGACATAAGGATAGGTTGTGTAAAAGTTATTATTAAGTTAGTGAATAGTAACTATCCATGTGTCATGTTGAGTTGGCCTGTATTTCATGAATGCCATTGGGCATATTATGATTTCTGCATTTGAATCTCTCTAAAAGGTTGAGTATCCTTATAGTAATAAAACTTGTTCATTGGTAGTATCACTGTACGTTTCTAAGTTCGTATGAATTTACTCTATTATCCTTTCCTTCTCAGGCGTACTAATTGAATGAAGAGATTATGTTTAAGGGATTACACTAGAAAACTATTATTAGTGAGCCATCTACTTAATTCTGTATCATGCATGACCTTATTAGGGATGACATGTAGGTTTGCTTTATAATTAGCTTGTATAATGATTTGTAACTATTGGTCAAGATATTTTTATTTAAAAACTTTTGTGAACTCTTAAAGTATGTATTCTAATCTAAGGAATCGTAGTTTATAAGATTGTCTTTTTTACTAATACACCAAATGGTTTTGAATGTTGTTTTAACCTCCAATGATGCACTTGTAACTATTGTAAGGTAAATAATTCATTTTGTGATTTATATAATCTATCAGCTTATATAGGGCTTCTGCCAAATGTTTTTAACTAAAGATGTTTTTACTTGCCATACTACTAATTTGATTTTTTTTTGTCTTTGTCAAAATGAGATTCACGTCAAAAGCTTGATACTTTCAAAAAAATTAAAGTATTTTTGTTTAACCCGAATGTTTTTGTTGTGACATACCACACCGGATCCGTAGATCAGGTTGAGCATGGGTGTTACAAGTTTTGGTATTAGAGTCAAGGTTGAGCAATTCTTGAGAAACTGAAGGTTGTGTCACGCCCTACCATGCATGATGCAACTCTGGCTTAGACCCTGGAATTTGAGCTAATCCGAGCTTTATTTCAGTTGTTAAAGAAAATGTATGAAGGATCAAGAGAAGCAACCAGTGAGGAGATTGAAAGCCATGTCCGTCAATTTCAAGAGCAAAATCCTACAAGTGATATGGTGCAACTTGCAATACTTTTCGAAATGTCTTCTTCACCATGATGACTCAAATGTTTGATCAATTCATGAGGACAATTGAAGCACCCCAACCTCATCAACCTTAGCAACCACAACAGGAAATAGTCCAACTTGTACCCCCACACCTCCAATGCCAATTGCAACCCAAACCAAGGGTGATCTGGTAAGAGAAATAAGGAAAGAGGTGCCAAAGAATTTTTGGGAGACAAAGGTGATAACCCCACAGTGGCTGAAAAATGGTTATCATGCATTTGTAGAGTATTAATGGAGTTATAGTGTACACTAGTGGATAGCCTCGTCTGCGTAGTCTCCTTGTTAGAGGGGGCGACGTATCAATGGTGGGGAATGTTTATTAGTGTGACCTCTAAACTGTTTGTCTGAGAATTCTTTCTAGATAAATTCTGAGAAAGGTATGTAAACCATATGTATGTTGAATAG
The DNA here is from genome assembly GCA_025698475.1 of Gossypium anomalum. Lineage (NCBI taxonomy): Eukaryota > Viridiplantae > Streptophyta > Magnoliopsida > Malvales > Malvaceae > Gossypium > Gossypium anomalum. The sequence continues at coordinate 69,117,600 of CM046964.1, forward strand.
ATGAAGAAAGAGTTATTGTATCTCAAGCAAGGACTGGTCTCAGTGATGGAATATGAACAGGAGTTTGTTCGGCTTAGTCGCTATGCAAAAGATATGTTCCAGACTAAGAAGGCTTTATGCGATAAGTTCGAATGGGGTCTGAGGGATGAAATTTGCGCCTTGGTGGCGGCATCGGAATGTCAAAGTTTAGGAGCCATGACAACTAAGTCTCATAAGATGGATATGATAGTTCAAGAGAAAAGCAGAGCTTTTGATAGAGAAAGAATGAAACGTGGATTTTCTGGTCCTCTACCCTCATCGAATTTTAAGAGGTCAAAAGATCAAAAATTTTCGGTGTTAAGAAGAGATTCGCAACCTGTGAGTTTCAAGTGAGATAGAGGTAGTCGAAAAGCTACCTCGATGGCAAGTACGAGTGGATCCAGAGTAATGAAGAATTCAGGTTGTGAGCACTGTGGAAGAAATCATAGAGGAGAATGTTGGAGATCTTGTTTTGGATATGGGTCTCTAGACCATCAGCTTAGAGATTGTCTTTCCAAGGTTTGAGGTAAGATCAGAACAATCTACGCGTAGGCTCTAAAATTTTCAGCAAGAAGCAAGATTAGTTGTGAAAACTAAGTCAAGATCAGTTCAGTGGCCTCCAAAAAAGAGTTTCACCAAGCCCAGCTCTAGAGTATCCGCCAAAGCATATGTGATGAAAGCTAAAAAGGATGCTAATTTGCCATAGGTTATAACGAGTAATTTTTATTTTCTTGGAAAAAACATTCTTGTTTTAATAGATCTGGGGTCAACCCATTCGTATATCTACACTAAAGCTATAGAAGGTTTGACCCTTGAAGTTGATTATTATGAGACAAATGCATTAGTAACCAACCCTCTTAGTCAAATTATGATAGTTAATAAAGTAATTATGAATTGTCCGCTGACATTTGGCGGGCACACCTTTTTGGCAAATTTGTTGCTGTTAAGTTTCATGAGTTCGATGCTATTCTTTAATTAAATAGGTTGGCTGTTGAGCTAGAGGTGTACGTTTGATAACTATAGAAGGCAAAGAAGTGTTGATGCCTAACATACAGACCAGTTTGGTGAGTAGAATAATTTATATTGTATTCGCGAGAAAGTTATTGGTTAAGGGCACAAATGCTTACTTGGCGTACATTATGGATTCGTTTAAATCAAGAAAGAATATCAGCCAAGTTTCGATTATGAAGGAGTTTTCTAATGTATTTCCGGGGGAACTTCTAGGTATGCCACCATACAAGGGAGTGGAATTCTCAATTGAGTTAAAGCCTAGTACTGCGCCCATTTCTTGTGCTCCTTATAGGATGATGCCATTAGAGATGAAAGAGTTAAAGGCATAACTGTAGTGTAACACCCCCTACTCGACTCGAATAACCAGATTCGGATATCAAATGTTACCAAATACAAACACTTAACATAAACTTTAACAAAGCTATGAATAATTTTTTTCAACATATTATTTTCTATTTTATTTAATTACATAAGATATACAGAATAATAGCCAAATGTACAACAGACACTTAAAGATGATTAAAAAAATTACAACATGACTATTTATTAATAACAGACTCTCATGGCGTAGAGAGCTATATGCCACACTCTTGAGATATTTTCTATATGCATAGTATACCTACTCACTGGTTCGCGATGGAATGTGTAACACTCCAAACCCGGCCTAGATGTTATGATAGAATCTCAAAAGTTACATTAGAACCATGGAAAAACATTTACTTGTTGAAAGTAACTTGGTTTTAGTTGTTTTTACAAAAACTTTAAAATTAAAACACTAAGTGATTTTATTTTTGAAAAATACTTATTATAACATGAATATTTGAAAAAAAATAGTATGTTACCGTAACACCATTTTAAGTCATTAAAACAAGGAATTCGCAATATAAATATTTCTTAAAAATGATTTTGGGTAAGAACCTTTCGCAGCGGACTTTCAAAAATACTTACAATAATCACAAATTTATAATCATGTTTAAAACCAAGTAAAATCATAAATAATTTAAATAAACTTAATAATTTAAAATATTTGAAATCTCATCAAGCATGCATGCATAGCAGTTTAAAGTTGTAAAATAAAGAAACAACCCAATAAAAATGTCCAATGTCCAAAGTCCAAAATAACATCGCAATAGTTTATAAACTCATTAAAATCCATCCGAAAGGCTCCACCAAATGTCGAATCCAAACCCTAAGTCCGAGTATTACCTGAAAGGTTATGAAACTAAAGGAGTGGGCCTTTAAAGCCCAGTGTAAGTCTTTTAACAAATAAAAATCAATAAACATATAATCATCAAACAAAACGATTATTTCTCTTTATGCACGTGGTCGTGGCAATGCGATTTTTATAAAACAGTTATGTAGATTTATTTTAAAACATCCTACGCATCACTACTACACCCCAAAATTAAGTTTCCCAGAACTCATCCATCCAAACACTCCAATTTGTGGACAAACCACCAGTAATGCAGGTAAGCTGCCAGTAGTGTAGACAAGCTGCTAGTATTGCAGATAAATCACCTATAGTGCAGACAAGTTGCCAGTAATGTGGTCAATCCACTAGTGGTGCAGATAAACTGCCAGTAATTCCTCCTTATACATGTCTCACCCCATGCATGTATTATGGCCACAATAAACACATTTTCACTTTATTACAGAATTTCATTTTTAGGCATGGGGATCATGCTCATCCAATCTTTTAAATAGTATCACATAGACATGTTTTGACATGCAATTTACACATCATCTCGATGTATCAAAACATCACTTTTTAACGGTCATACACAACATTTATGCCATAATGTCACTTAACATGAGAATGAGAACAACATGTTTTTCAAATCAGTAATAAACATAATCACACAACATGTTACTTGTATAGTCCATTTTGACGAATTTAATCTTCCATTTTGGAATACGTAAAGTATTGGTACAAAACATAAATCAAGCAATAATATTTTATTTAAGCATTTTTAACGATATATATAACTTGTATCAAGTTAGACCAACACCTGATAGTAGATTAGGTGTGAAACACCACTCTAATGAACGTAAACACTTGGATCTTAACCAATGGGGTACCGATCTGTTCTCAAAATGAATTTCTATTAAAAACTGTCTTTTTAAACACTTTTTTTATTACTCACTTAAACCAAATAATCCATTTAGGACATATTCTAATAAAGAATTGTTTGTACGATGGTTTCGTTCCCAAACTAGGAGCTTTTCGGTATGGTATCAATTGGCCCTTCATTAAAAGCCCTTCATTAAAAGTAGAGTACGATAAGTTAATTTACAATGGAAAAATACACTATAAGTCTTGATAGTCATTCGGTCAAAAGACAAAAGTGGGGAAGAAAATAGTGGTTTTCATTCCACTACCACTTACTTTAACATGATTGAATAGAGAGGTTTCATGGATCACAAGAATCTTGTATTGGAGGGGAAGTCGAATCTATAAAAACTGATCACTGAAATAGTGCATCAAAAGTACAATATTTAAATAAAAGAATTTAAAACTAATGGAGATAGGGATTTAAGATTTTTTTATTACTAAAGAGGATGACAGAGATTAGAAAATGGTGAAGAAAAGAAAGGTACCAAAGTCAGTAAAGATGCAGTAGCGCGACGGTGATGGCGGTGGCAGTGGTTCGACGAGAACTCGACAGAGGAAGGGAGAAGGGTTTGGTACACAAGAGGAATGAAAGAACAAAATGGTAAAAATAAAGAAGAAGAAGAAGAAGAAGAAGAAGAAGAATAGAGAAAAAGAGAGTTATTTTCGATTGTGGTGCAAAATGGTGGTGGCAATGGTGGTGAACGAAGGTGCTAGCACGGAAGTGGAGCAACACAAAGAAGAAGAGCGACAGAAAAAAGGGAGATCCGATGGTGGTTCATTCGGCAAGGAAGTGGTAGAGGAAATGAGGAAAAATACTGCAATAGGTAGTGTAATTTTGTTTCAAACAGTAGCAAATGTCACACCATGTTTTTAAAATAAGTGTTGTAGTTTGTGAACAAGTAAGTGAGTTAGTCTAACTGGTAAGAGCTTAATTAGTTTCCTTAAGGTCCGAGGTTCAAGTCTCCACACTATCCATATTTTTATTTAGTTTTCTTCCAAATTTGAATGGTCAATACCCTTTTTGTCGTCCACTTGTTGCCTTGCATGGGAGCATTTCTTTCATTTATTAAAAGTCGACATACCATATAATTACAAACATGATCCCCTTTTTGCACCATTGTCCCATCAACATACCTTTTTCACCATCTTTACCAGGTGTGCTAATTCATTACACCTAGAAAAGTAAGTAACATATTTTGTTTCACTTTTCCTTACTCTTCTCTCCCTATTATCGTCCCCCTCCTTGGCTCATTCCCTTTTTCTCTCCATTTTTGTTTTACTTTAGCCATCAACCACCACCTATTGCACTATTTTTTGTCCTCTTCTCCACTACTCCTATGGCAACTAAACCATCACTGGATCTTCCCTTTTTTTTCCTCTCCTCTCCTTTGTGTTGCTCCACCGCCGCCCTAGTGCCACCGTTCAACATTATGGCCACCACCATTGTGCACCACCATAAAAAATAATTCTTTTTTTCTCTCTTCTTTTGTATTTCTTTTTCTCTTTTCATTTTCTCATTCTTTCCTCTAAAGTCGCAACCCCCTTCTCCCCTCCTTCTCTATTAAGTCAGACTACTGTCGTGCTTCTACTGTCTTTCATGATCATTTTCTTTTCCCAAAAATTGACTTCGTAGAAATTGGGTTAATGAACCAAGAGTGGTCACGCCCAAATTTTTTTATAGTGATCAAGTAGTGGTGGAGATGTCCTTAATGATTTGCGTTTGAATCTCTTCCCTCACATTATTTTCTATGCGAGGCAATTTTGCATCAAACCATAGCGAAGGTCACACCATGTTTTTAAAATATATATTGTAGTTTGTGACCAAGTAAGTGAGTTAGTCTAATGGTTAAGAGCTTAGTTAGTTTTATTAAAAGCCTAGGTTCAAGTCTCAAAACTCACCATATTTTTATTTATTTTTCTGCCAAATTTGAATGGTCAATAACCCTTTTGTCGTCCACTTGTTGCCTTGTATAGAAGGATTTCTTTTCTGTCTTAACAAGTCAACATACCACATGGTTACAAACATGATTCATTTTTTGCTCTATTGTACCCTAAACATACATTTTTCATCAACTTTACCATGTGTGTTGATTTATTATACCTAGACAAGTGAGTAACATCTTTAGTTTCACTATTACTTACTCTTTTCCCCTATTGTCGTCCCCTTCCTTGGCTCTTCCCCTTTTCTCTCCACTTTCAATTTACTTTAGCCATCTACAACCACCTATTGCATTATTTTCTACCACTCCTCTGCCAATTAAACCACCATTGGATCTCCTCTTTTTTGCCATTCCTCTCCTTTGTGATCCTCCACCGTCGCCCTAGCACCACCGTGGCCACCATCATTGTGCACCACCATTGAAAATAACTCTCTTTTTTTTTCTTTATTTCTTCCCTTTTCATTCTCTCATTCTTTCCTCTAGTGCCGCAAGTGCCTTCTACCCTCCTCGCCCATCGACTTCTCGTAGGACCGCCACCGTGTGTCTAAAGGCATTGGTGATCTTTTTCTTTTCCCAAAACCTGGCTTAGTAGAAATTAGGTTAATGAACCGAGTGTGGCCACTCCTGAATTTTTTTAGTGACCAAGTAGTGGTGAGGATGTCCTCGATGACATGTGTTTGTATCCCTTCCCTCACATTATTTTCTATATTGTGCAATTTTCCTTCAAACCTTAGCAAAAGTCACAGCATGTTTTTAAAATAAATGTTGTAGTTTGTGAACAAATGAGTCAGTCTAATGTTTAAGAGCTTAATTTGTTTCCTTAAGGTCCTAGGTTCAAGTCTTCACACTATCCATATTTTTATTTATTTTTCTGCCAAATTTGAATGGTCAATATCCCCCTTTTCTGTCCACTTGTTGCCTTGCATGGGAGGATTTTTTTCCTATCTTAATAAGTTAACATACCATATGTTTACAAACATGATCCCCTTTCTGCTCCATTTTCCCCTCAACATACATTTTTCATCAACTTGCCATGTGTATTGATTCATTACACCTAGAAAAGTGAGTAACATCTTTAGTTTCACTATTACTTACTCTTTTCCCCTATTGTCGTCCCCTTCTTTGGCTCTTCCCCTTTTCTCTCCATTTTCAATTTACTTTAGCCATCTACCACCACCTATTGCATTATTTTTCCACCTCTCCTCCACCACTCCCCTGCCAATTAAACCACCATCGGATCTCCCCTTTTTCACCACTCCTCTCCTTTCTGATCCTCCACCGCCGCCCTAGCACCAACGTGGCCACCATCATTGTGCACCACCATAAAAAATAACTCTATTTTTTTTCTATCTTCTTCTTTTCTATTTCTTTCTCCTTTTCATTCTCTCCTTCTTTCCTCTAGTGACACAACTATCTTCTCCCCTCCTCCTCCATTGACTTCTCGTAGGACCGCCGCCATGCGTCTAAAGGCGTTGGTGATCTTTTTCTTTTTCTAAAAACCAGCTTAGTAGAAATTGGGTTAATGAAACAAGAGTGGTTGTCGAGACCATATTTAAATCGAGTTTTGGAAAATGGGAATCAACTTTAAGAAAAACGAAAACGGGAGTCGCCACCAATCTTTTTAGGTGTGATTGGATCACCTTTAAAACATTTTTGTTTTAAAATTATTGGTTTTGGTCTACGAAATCTAAAGAACGGGTTTGGGAGTCAGTTACGTACGAGGAAGGGTTAGCACCCTCGTAACGCCCAAAAAAAATTGGTACCTAATTGATTATCAAATGTCTTTAAGGTCAGAAATTAAAAATTTTAAGATGCAATCCTCTTTAAAATATTTTTGATTTTGAAAATTGAAGCTCACTCGTTTCAAAATATTGACACTAAGTTAGCCTTTTGGAAATCCCTATCTCGAAACAACAAAACGTCACATCCAGTAAGTTAGGACATATTGCTTTGCAATTCCAAGACAGTTGCTCGCATTTTGAAAAAAAAATTTAGAAGGGTACTTGATTATTCGAACTCAACGTGATAAGTCGCAACCCAATAAGTTAGGGCACTACTTTTCTCGAAATTTCCAAACACCAAGCATTTTTTTTTTTTAAAAAAAAAACTTTGAAGTCTTATTTTTTTAAAACCGATGCATGAAGGGGCATATTAATATAACATGTGAGATATCATATTATAATAAGTAAATAAAAGCACAATAGAATAAATATCATACACTAACCAACATATGGAACATGACAAATTTTAGACAAGAAAGAAAAATATTCATAAAACACAATATATTTAAGAAGAATGGGTAAAAACTTATAAACATATAATTCAACATGTATTTAAACATATGAATGATGCATGACATACAATTAGACACACATATATATAAAAAAATGTATTTAAGAAATAATTATAAAAGTCAAAAATATAAAATACATATCATGACAATAATACATTAATTTTAAAGTAAAAGCCAATACAAAAATATATAAGTTTTTTTTTTAAAAGTATATGTATAATATAAACAATTAATCATAGAGTGAGCATATAAAAATGTGATATTTGATAATATAATATAAAAATATATTTATAAGAATAATAATTATATGAAAAATATGAATTATATTGGTATATGAAATGTTAAATGTGTAGAAGAATTTATATTCAAAATAAAATAATTATATAAGATATATAAGTATAAGTTTAGAATAATGTGAAATAAGTGATTAATGATGTCTTATTATAAATCATAATATTTTCAAATGTGTAATAATAGAATGTAAGTAAAGTAATTATTAGCATATAAAAATAAGTATATAATTCAAGTTAAAACCTTTAATGATAATAATGTATAAAAATAATAGTATATAAAAATGACATGATAATATAAAATAATATCGAATATATGTAAAAATAATGTATAGTATATATATATACGAATGATTAATATATAAGTAAAAATATAATAACCATATATAAATAATAATGTAAATAATAATAATAATATATTTGTTGAAATATAAAGATGAAAATATTTAAATATTAAGTGATAAAAATATAGTATAGATATATATATAGGAAAATAATATATGATAAAATATAAGTAATATTTTTTTATAATAATATATGTATAAACAAATCATATATAAAATAATAAGATTTAAAAATAGGAAAATCAGGGTCAAAATTGATTAAATAGAATTATAGGGTTAATTTGCAAAGTAGCATAAATTCTGGGCCTAATTTACAAAAATTAAAACGACAAAGGACTCACTGGGCAATTTCCCCTAATCCTAAACGACGCCGTTTCCAGGATGTAAAGTCCGTTGGGACTAAATTACAACTAAAATAAAATAATAGGGCCAAATCATAAATAGAATAAAGTTTAATTGTAAACACAAAAAGGGGTAGAAGGATCGATTGGGAAATTAACCCCATCTTCGAAAACAAGCGGATCCTCCCCGAGTAATCGGGTCAAAACGCGGATCCTGTGCATAGAAATGACGTCGTTTTATTTATGCTATATAAGTTAAATCTTTAGTTTTAAAATCATTTGTAACCGAGTTTTAAAAAAAAACTTAAAAACTTTCTCTGAAAGAGAGAAGGAGGTGAGGAGCTCCGGACTTTGGCCTCTGTAGGTCACGCTCCGGTCATTGGCCCTACACGTGCCCACGCGCCCACGCGCCGTCATATACGGTGGTCTGAAGGTTTAAAAACCTTCGTCCTCCCACAGGTAACCCCCTTTTTCTTAGATCTTTACTCATATATGCTAGAACAGTTCGCATATACATTCAAAATAAACATGAGACGCGATTAAATCACCTTTTCCAAAGACTGTTGGTATTTTTTGAATGAATATCTGTAAGTATATTTCTTTTCTAGAAAATCGTGTGTATATTTCTCTCCAAAAATTGTGTGTACAAATTAGAAAAAGATGGGTTTTTATAACCCCTTGTAAGTTATTTACAATCTGGGAAAGAAATCTTTTGATTTCTTTCCATGTTTTTCCCCTATTTCCTGTTGTTGTTTTTCCATCTTGCAGCTGTCTCACGAGGAAATCAGGGAGCCAGGATGATTAGGCCCTGATGACGATGGTGTTGGCGCTAATCTACTTTCATTCGACTTCAACTGCGGCCAGATTCGAGGCCGGGAAACACGGCGTTGATGGGGGTAGATGGAACGTTGATGGGGCATGATCGATGGTGGCCTTGATTCGGGAGCTAGACAGACGCTCCCCGAATCTTCCAGAAATAGTTGCGGCGCGAGGGGGCAGAGCTAGGGTTGGAAATCCTAGTTGAAAAATTTAAGTTTTGGGCCTAGTTGTTTGGGTCTAATTTAGGTCTGGGCCTGTTGGGTATTTTAACTGGGTAAGGGCTTTTATATTTGGGCTACAGGACTGCTTGTGTGTAACGGGCCTGGGATTTTTAATTTCGGGCCTACTGTTTGGGCTTTGTAACCTAGACTTGGACTGTTTAATAAATAAATATTTATTTATTTTTTTGTTTGGTTTTTTAAGGCCCGGACGAATTTGGGCTCTTACAGTGGTCACTACCAAATTTTTTTTGGACGAATGTCCTTGATGACATGTGTTTGAATCTCTTCCCTCACATTATTTTCTATATGGTGCAATTTTCCTTCAAACCTTAGCAAAGGTCACACTATGTTTTTAAAATAAATGTTGTACTTTGTCAACAAGTGAGTTAGTCTAATGGTTAAGAGCTTAATTTGTTTCCTTAAGGTCAGAGGTTCAAGCCTCCATATTATCCATATTTTTATTTATTTTTCTTCCAAATTTGAATGGTCAATACCCCCTTTGTCCATTCACTTGTTGACTTGCATCGGAGGATTTCTTTCCTATCTTAACAGGTTAACATACCATATGTTAACAACATGATCCCCTTTTTGTTCCATTATCCCAACATACCTTTTTCATCATTTTTACCATGTGTGTAGAAGAAGAAGATTGAAAAATAGAGTTATTTTCAATAGTGGCGCAAAATGGTGTTTGCCATAGTGGTGAACAATGGTGCTAGGGTGGCGGTGGAGCAACACAAAGGAAAGCGCAGAGGAAAAGGGGAGATCCGGTGGTGCTTTTGTTGGCAAAGGTGTGGTGGAGGAAAGGAGGAAAAATAATGCAATGCAATAGGTGGCGATAGATGGCTAAGGTAAATAAATGGAGAGAAAAAAAAAAAAGGAAGGAGCCAAGGAGAAGGACAACAATAGGGAGAGAAAATTAAAGAAAAGTGAAACATATGGTATGTTGAGGGGACAATTGAGCAAAAAGGGGATCATGTTTGTAAACATATGGTATGTTGACTTGTTATGAAATGAAAGAAATCCTATCATGCAAGGCAACAAATGGACGGCAAATAGGGGTATTGACAATTCAAATTTGGTAGAACAATAAATAAAAATATGGACCTAGGACCTTAAGGAAACTAATTAAGTTCTTAACCATTAGACTAACTCACTTACTTGTTCACAAACTAAAACATTTACTTTAAAAACATGGTGTGACTTTTGCTCAGGTTTGAAGCAAAATTGCACCATATAGAAAATAATATGAGGGAGGAGATTTGAACACAGACCATCAAGGGCATCTCCACCACTACTTGATCACCAAAAAATTTCTTACGTGACCACTCTTGATTCATTAACCCAATTTCTACTAACTCGATTTTTGGGATGTGAGAAAATGTGCAAGTGTACGCAGTCGTTATCAAGTAATAAGCAAGTAAAAGAGTAATTGTCTCCACAGGGATTGTATTTTTTAATCCAAAATTTTAAAATTAAGAATTTAGAAGTTGGTAAAGAAAACACAATAATTTGGAGTGATGGGTGTTAAAATTAAATAAATTAACAAAAGGCATAAATCCAAAAATAGCCCTTAACATTTTGTTATTTGATCACTTTGGCCCTTTATGTTTTTTTTGGATCACTTTGACACCTAACATTTTTTGGTCAAATTGGTCTATTTTTAACGAAGATGCTGACGTGGCCATTAGTTGACTAACTTCAACATTAATCACTGACATGGCGATCCAAATGTATTTAAATGCTAATATGACATTATTTTGTCTTATATTCCACGTTATTAAATGATTTTAAAATTATTAAAAAAATTAATAAAAAATCCCATAAACATACACAGACACAATTTCAAAAGTTTCATATTCAAATTGATACAATTAAAAAAATCAAGAACCACAAACATAGAGTTGAGAACACAATCTTTAATATCTTAAAAACTTATGCCCTGTTCGAAAACCATACAAATCCCAGATTGAACATTAATCCATGAAACACAGTGCTTTCTTTGCCATTAAAATTTTCTCGAGAAAATCAATGAAGGATCTGAGATGAAACATACTTATTGATGAGTGCCAAAGTATTGCTTGTCAAATGTGCGATCTTAACAATTCGTTTCCTCACCATCATCTTTGCATACTCATTCATAGCCTTGCTTGAGAATCTATCCATGCAAGTATCTTCATCCATCAAAGTAGCACTAACCCAGGTTTGAATATTTCTCATAATAAGCATAAAGTTGGAGTGTCTGTTACAAACAATTTCACATATAGATTTTTGGAGCTCGTCGATAGAGTCGTTGACCAGTTCGATGCAATCCACCATGGTGGAAGAGACCCGAGGTTTCAAACAATGGGTTTTGGTGACTTTTCACATGAGACTGAATGTGGATTTGTTGGCTTTGAAGGTGATGAGGAGGGTGGTTTGAGCAATCCCCAAAATCTCCAAAATCAGAAATCCTAAACAAAAATCTCTAAAATCAAAACCCTTACACAAAATCCCCAAATTTGACCACCCAAAATCCCCAAATTCGATAACCTTAAACAATTTATGGTGATATTTAGAACTAACAACTCAACCTCATGAAACGGAACACACAAACATGATAAATAATCTCCTTGAAAGAAATTTATACACGAACATGGTGTCGAGAAAGTTAGATTTAGGAAAACCATAATTTTTTTAAGAAAAAAATTGGGAAAAGAAAAACTCAACAAACAAGCTATACAGAATTTTATTTGCAGATGATATGCGATGGATTCAAAAAAGAAATAAAAGGATTTAAAGAGAGAAACTTACCGATTAAGAAAAGAGAGATTTAGCAATGATATATTTTAATAATTTTATATTTCAAAAAAATAATATAATAATTTTATATTTCAAAAAAAATAATTTTAATAATTTTAAAATCATTTACTGACGTGGCATATAAGACAAAATAGTGTCACGTCAGCATTTAAATACATTTGGATCACTGTGTCAACAGTTAATGTTGACCGTTAGTCAACTAATGGCCACGTCAGCATCTCCATTAAAAACAAACCAATTTGACCAAAAAAAGTTAGGTGTCAAAGTGATCCAAAAATAACATAAAGGGCCAAACTGACCAAACAGCCAAATGTTAGAGGTTATTTTTTACATTATGCCTTAACTAATGCAAATTAACCTAAATGCAATGAGATGGGTTCAGCAGCAATTTCACAAGTTTTAACAACAATAACATGAAATAGCTAAAACAATCACAACACTTGACTCGATTCATTCTTCATCATGTTTAACAATGTTCCAAAAAAATTCCATGGCAACTCAATCTCTCATTAACTTGGAATCTAATATAAATTCTTTCGAAGTCTTATACTTAGAAAAATATGTATATTTCTATGTCCATATTTAACAAAGAGTTTCTTAGAATTTATGTGAAGTAACAGGGACGGATTAGGTTTGAAACAATTTAATCACATACACCTAAAGTTATGCAAGATAATAAGTTCTCTTTGATTATTACTAACCTTTAATTTATTCTGATTAGGATATAAATTACGCATGCACCTTCCAATTATCACTTCCATTAGCACCATCTAATTAGGATTAAGCAACTAACATGAATAACATATTTTAATGCATGAATAACATAAATGATTTTAATTGGAAGCATGAATGATTGAGGCACAGAACAACATAACATGAATTGAATGAATTTTATCAAATCATTGCAATTATTCTAGTTAAAACAAATTCAAGTCATCATTATTAATGGGAAAATGATTAAATAATTTGAAATCATGTTTGAACAACTAAGAACAACTAAAAAGATAAAGGAAGAAGAAACTCTTTGATTGATTCAGTGATTTCCTTGGTGACTTTCTTAAGGAAATGCTTGTTAAAGAAAGGAAAAATGGAGAGCTTTAGAAAGGAGATAAAGATGAGAGTTGAGGGATGTGTAGGATGAATGGGATTGAAGGATAAATGGATGATATGAAAGGTGAATGGAAGGGCCTATTTATACTTGAGGGAGACCTTGGGATTTTGCTAAAAATAGTATGCACATCCCTTGATAATCTCCCTTTCATGGCCGGCCATGAATTGTGGGATGAGGGGTTGATGGTTACTTGATTTTGTTATTGATTCTTCCTTGATTCATGGTATGGGGTTGGATGACAATCAAGGCATTAGTTGGGGGGCTGATTTATGATATTTTTTACACGTATAGAAACCTTCAATTTAATTATTCCAAAGCTATTTGGGGTTGCTCTTCATGCCTTAGCTGAATTGTGCTCTTCTCCCCCCTATTGGACTATTTTGACAACCCAACTAGTTAGCAGACTAGCCCTTCTCAGCAATCAACTTTCAACTAGGTTTAATCAACTTTTTCTAGGTCAAATTCAACTTCTGCCCATCCAAAGTATTGGATAATCATCTCACTTATATGTTTCTTCAATTTTTCCCAAAATTGAGTAATTTAATGCTCCATACTGCAACAATTTAACAAAGAAATTATCATGTAGCATAATTTAATGAAACTACGTAAAATTAACACCTAATTATGTAAAATTACAAACTTTACTTAAATTATTCACAATGTCTCAATATGAACCAAAATTACATAATTAGTTATCCAAATGCTCGAGATTTGTATGAATTCTAAGTAAAAAGGTATTATAAAAGTCTATACAATTTAGAGTTATCACTCGCCACTTTCCTGGCGCAATCCTGCCTTGGTCTCTCCTAGCAAATTCAATTATATAGCCACACTTGAAATATGAACACCATGCTTATAAGTTTGCATATACTAAGTGAGTTTTAATACAGTTTACTACAAAATCATCTGAATTGAATTCCTCATTGTAAGAGTTTGAAACACCACTATGTCATTCAGTGGATAATTTCACAATATTAGATATAAACCTATACGCCAATTTCCCTACTTAATATATCACTTAAACTTCACATTTTGATTGAATCCAAATCTTACCAGTCAGTATAAATCAGAATCCTTTTTACAACCCAAGATACTTCTTAGTAGATTACCTATATAGAACCCCTTCAGTAACGCCCCAAATTTTGGTAAATTCGACTTTTGTGATTGTTGAGCATGGAGGTATCTGAACATTTGTTTTGTGTTGGATTGGCATAAAATTTATGTTGGTTTAAGTGTTTATGGACTCTAAGGTGTGTTTCGGAGGTCTCAAGTTCGACCCTTAACTTGGCCTAGTTTTGGGTTTTTGTTTGAATAAGCCTGACTTTTGGTTAATGGGCTTAAAAGAAATTATTGGTAAAATAACAAAATGGGCCTGCTGGTCTAGTGGTTAACTGGCAAGGGTTTATGCTAGAGGTCCTGTGTTCGAATCCTGGTTTGGGCATTATTTTTGCCATTAAGGCTGTGATAGAATTGGAGGTGAACTAAAACACTGAAAAGGTAGGGTTTATTAGGTTTTTCTGAGAAGTTCCCCAAAAGAACTCTTCATGTCTAATTTCTCTTCTATTTTTCCCTCTCCACATTCTTTCTCTTTGTTTTCTTTTTGCCAAAATCCCCTCTTGTGCTGCCGAAATTTCTTTAAACTACTTCCTCTCTGTTTCCTCTCTTTCTGATTTTTTACTTTCATCTTTGGAGACGCGCTTTTAAAGGCAATCACGGTTCTGTGGATCACTAATCGACGTTATAAACAGCGAAGAATAGTCATTTTTTGTTTAAGGTTCTGCAGTGCTCGGGATTGCGTTAGCTTCGAATCGATACCAGGTGTGTACTCCAATCGATCTGAAATCGCGTTTCGACGAAAGTCGAAAACGCTACTATCAACGACACACGGGCATGTGGACTGCCCATGTGGAGGCTGTGTGGCGATACACGACCATGTGATCGACGAGCCAGGCCGTACGCGTACCATACAAGCACCACGGACACGGGCGTGCGATGGCTTGTAGGTCGTGTGTGAGGCACGGGCTCAGCCAAATGGGCTGTGTGCTCCACACGGGTGTTAGCCCCACACGGGCGTGTGGGAATCTGAGCCAGGCCGTGTGATCCATACTGGCAAGGCCAATTTGGGTCGTATGACCCACACAGGCGTGTGGGCCTACACAGGCGTGTGAGCCTCTTTAATCTGAAATGTCCTGTAACGTTACACGGGTCGCCCGAGTCAACAATGACTTGTCGTAGAGTCGGTAAGCCTTATCTAGAATCTTAATTTTGTGATGTATGTGTTAGCATGTTATACTTGGCATGATTACCTGATCTATTCTTAAAATAAATGTATGATCTGTTTGTCTGCATTATAGCATGCCATACTTGTATGATGCATCGCATCAGGGTGGGTTTGATGAAGTGAAGGGAGTATTTGAAAGGCTTCATAAGCCCGTTATCTGGCAGCTAAGCTATATACTTATGATATGTGCTGCTATACAGTACCTTATGGTGTGTAGGGATAGATGGGTCGATTTTATCCCCATATATGGTGTGCAGGGATAGGTGGGTCGATTTTATCCCCACATGGTGTGTTGGGATGGACAAAGATGGTGTGCAGGGCTGGAGGGCATATTCTGTTGATTTGATCTGTTATGCATACTATGTCTGAAATGGGCTAAAGCCCTAAGATTGTATCTGATATTGATTCTGTAAGGGCCTAGGCCTGAATTATGATTGTTTTCTGTTATTTGTTTGTATGCATGCTATACTGTGGGGATGTACACACTGAGTTGTGAAAACTCACCCCTTTATTTATTTATTTGTTCAGGTAATCCCCAGCAGTAGGCGGATTGGTGCAGTGGAGGACTCGACGGTGACCACGACCGCATACATTTTGGTTATGACTTTTACTTTGGTTTATTCGTTATTTATTCGGGGGTTTGATGTGGCTTTGGATTTGAAATTGTGGATTTTAATTTGGGTTTTCAACTGTGAATATGGATTATAAATTACTACATCAATATTATGGTTTTCCTGAAATAAATTAAAAATTATAGTAGTTAAAGATGGGTTTCAAAGTTTCCGCGATAAAGAAACGTTTTCAAAACATTTCGACTATTACTCATTTTCTGACTAAGTAAAAGATAACAATTGGGACGGTTTTTGAATCGATACGGATTAGTTAAAACACTCTCATGTGACATCGTCAGATCTGGCCATAACGTCTAGGCCGGGTTTGGGGTGTTATACCTTCCTACGGATTTCCTTTTCAATCTTACACATTACATTTTTCTCAAAATGGTTATTTGCAGATATTAATACTCAACGGACACATACTAATTTCTTTTGCATTTGGCAGAATCCCATACTGAGTTGAATAGCTATCAAATTACCAACCAAATCCCATCTTGATTCCAATTCAAACTAAAATTATTCTAACAGTGTAATACATCAGATCATTCAAAAGAATTTATGCTCATATAATCATGCATCAACATATTTACGCTTACCAACTCTTCTTGCTAATAAGTTACTCGCATGCAAATATAATTTCAAGTTTTCATATCAAGTAAAAGAAGATGTTAGCATCAATCATAATTTGCATACTTTTCTAAACCATATGTGAATCTTACCATTCAAGTATTTTTCCTTATTTTTAATTAAACAAACAATCTTACAGTTTAAAAATGGTCTTTATATGCTGAGCTTAGTAATTTCTCTCTACTAATGTAGTCGACATAATTATCAAAATCAATAGGTCTTTCATAGGGTTACAAAAGGGCTAGGCTCAAGGTAGGGATAAAGAGAAATGATTTTGAGGCTAAACAACCTTATACTTGCCTTGGATCTTCGTTGCACAATCCACCTTACTAATTGGGTTAACACCCCCAAACTTAATTTTGAACTCATGCTTCTAAACATTTTAATCGTAAAACTTGATCACGCATCTAAATTTATAACCTACTATTCATAAGCTTCTTAACAACCTTATTCTTTCAAAAACTTAACGTGTAGAGCTATTTGACTTACCATGACGTGAAACATTCACTGGTTAACTCAAAAACCTTAGCTCTATCTTAATAAGGAAGAAGAGAACATACATGTTTAAGAAGAAGAAAAAAAGGATAGAAATTTGAAGGAAAAAAACTCCTCACGAAGTCTTCTCACTATATATATACCCTTAGTTCCCTTTAGTGGAACTAAACAAGTATCACTTGAATCAAAAGTTTTTCTTTCAAAATGGCCTATAGATTTCCAATAGGAACATAAATAAGAACCCTATATATTTAATATTTGACCAGTCAATCCAGTTGGCTCCTAACCAGATCACTTTACAAAACCCATTCAACATATTGCTCAGGTAACTGGGTATACCATACTTTTGACGATAACCTCACCAGGCTTACTCTTTACTTATCATATCATTTTCTTAAATAGTAGAATAACCTGTGAAAAAATCCTTAATCATTTCTACGTTGAATATACTACGTCAAACTCTGACATGCCTAAAGATTGTTAATTAACATATTACACTATGCCAAACAGATAACTT
Organism: Gossypium anomalum; assembly: GCA_025698475.1. NCBI lineage: Eukaryota > Viridiplantae > Streptophyta > Magnoliopsida > Malvales > Malvaceae > Gossypium > Gossypium anomalum. Next base: position 69,135,437 of record CM046964.1, read on the forward strand.
CACAACTATACGGCTTGATCTCGGATCCGCCAAACTTAGGGTGTGACATGCAGGATCTGTTGGATAAGGGTTTATTCGATCAAGTGTTTCACCTTGGGGTGCGTCAATTCTATTTGTAAATAAAAAGGATGGGACACTTTTTCTATGCATTGATTACCACCAACTGAACAAAGTAACTGTGAAGAATAAGTATCCACTATCTCAAATTGAAGATATGTTTGATCAGTTAAGTGGGCCTTCAATCTTCTCCAAAATTGATCTGCGTTCTAGGTACTACTAGGTGAAAATTAGAGATGATGTTCAGAACACTGCATTTCGGTCATGGTATGGACATTATGAGTTTCTAGTGATGCCCCTTGGATTAACGAATGTGCCAATAGTCTTTATGAATTTGATAAATAGAGTGTTATAGCCTTACTTGGATAAGTTTCTTGTGATTTTCATTGATGATATATTAGTCTACTCTAGAAGTGTTGCTAATCATAAGGAACACCTAAGGATTGTACTAAGAACTTTACGAGAGAACAAGTTGTACACCAAATTCAGCAAATGTGAATTTTGGTTAAGAGAAATGCATTTCCTTGGTCATGTTATTTCTGTTGAAGATGTTAAGGTATATCCTGATAAAGTTATAGTTATGCTTGATTGGAATCCACCAAAATATGTTATTGAGGTACGTAGCTTCTTGGGTTTGGCGGGTTACTATAGGAGATTCGTAAAAGGGTTCACCATGTTTGTAACACCTCTTACACGTTTGTTAAGGAAGAAAGAGGAGTTTGAATGGAAAAAGATGTGTCAAAAAAGTTTCAATAAGTTGAAAGTTCTTCTAAATGAAGCTCTTATCTTGGCCCAACCAAAATTTGGCATGGAGGATATAGTGTTCACATGTGCATCTCTTAATGGGTTAGGATGTTTTCTGATGCAAAAGGGAAAGGTTGTGGCGTATGCATCTTACCAACTTAATCCGTATAAGAAGATTTATCTGACTCATGACTTAGAGCTTGCAACAATAGTATTGGCACTAAAAATCTGAAAACATTATCTTTATGGGTAGAAATGTCATGGGTTTTCAGACCATAAGAGTTTACAATATCTAATGACATAAAAGGATTTCAATCTGTGCTAGCGTCGTAGGATGGAGCTTCTGAAAGATTATGATCTAGAAATCGAGTACCATCTTAGAAAGACTAATGTGGTAGCAGATGCTTTAAGCAAGAAAACTATTGTAGCTTTGGCATCCCTTTGAGTGAATGTTTGTCTAGTTAATGATGGGTAACTTCTAGCAGAATTAACTATTTGGCCTACCTTCCTATCTCAGATTTTAGAATAACAATTGAAGGATGTACAATGTGAAGGGTATAAACAACGTATATCGTTAAGCAAATCAACAAGCTTTAACCTGGGAAAAGATAGTAAACTCAGATTCATGGAAAGGATGTATATGCCTGCTAGAAAAGGTTTAAGGCAAGAATTACTGAAGGAAACTCATCAAGGACCCTTCTCACTTCATCTAGGAAGTGTTAAAATGTATCGTGATTTGAGAAGTTTGTATTGGTGGCTTGGGATGAAGAAAGAAATAGTAGAGTATGTCTCAAGTTGTCTGACGTATTAGCGAATTAAAGGAGAACATCAGGTTCCCTCAGGCAAGTTGTACCCTTTAGAGATACCTGAGTGGAAATGGGACAAGATCACCATGGATTTTGTTTAATCTCTTCCTATTAGCCCTTCGAAGAAGAACTCGATATGAGTAATTGTTGATCAGCTTACTAAATCAACCCATTTCATGCCTGTGTACACAAATTACTGGTTGGAACATGCCTTCATGAAATTCCATCATCTATAGTTTCAAATCGAGACCCATGGTCTACGTCGAGATTTTGGAGGTAGCTGTAACAATCATTGGGAAGAAAGTTATGATTTAATACTACCTTTCATCCTCAATCAAATGGGCAATTTGAAAGAGTGCTACAAGTTCTTGAAGATATGCTCCAAAGTTGTGTGATAGATTTTGGGCTGAATTGGGAAAGATATCTTCTTTTGGTAGAATTTGTGTATAGTAATAGACATCATTCCAGTATGAGAATGTCACCATCTGAAGCTTTGTATGGAAGAAGGTGCAGATCATCGACATGTTGGATAAAACTCAATGAAGGGAAACTGGTTGGTCCTGATTTAGTACGAGAAACAAAAAATAAGGTTTCAATCATTAGAACACATTTGAAAGAAGCTCAAGATCGCCAGAAATTTTATGTTTATCTAAAAAGGAAAGAAATCTCATTTGAAGTGGGTAACAAAGTATTTCTAAAGCTTTCTCCTTAGAAAAAGATCATAAGGTTCAAACAAAAAGGGAAGTTAAGTCCAAGTTTTATAGGACCATATGAGATTTTGGGATAGGTTGGTCCAGTGGCGTATAGATTGGTGCTGCCACCAGAGTTATCAAAGATATATAATTTGTTTCATATGTCTATGTTAAAAAGATATCTATCCAATCCAGATCATGTGGTACGAGTCAAAGAACTAGAAATGGACCCAATCTTGTCCTATAAAGAAGAACCTATTCTCATTCTAGCTAGAGAAATAAAAGAGTTGAGAAACAAAAGAATTTCTTTGGTAAAGGTATTATAGAGGAATCACAATACAGAGGAAGCCACTTGGGAAAGAGAGGGTTCGATGAAAGAACAATATCCTTAGTTTTTCACCGGTAAAAATTTTGAGGGTGAAATTTTCAAAGTAAGGGAGAATGTAACAGCCCACCCAACAGATATAATCAAGTTACTATTTAGCACGTATTTATTTACGCTAAGGGTAGTTAACGAGTAAATTACTAGAGTATTTGATTTTGTGTGGCATATTTGGTGGAATTCTCCATTTGGTGAAATCCGAGTTTTGACAAACTTTAGGGTTTGTAGACTGTTCTATTAAGTTATCTACCAACCCTAGTTATTTGGGCGAACTCGTTAGTTTGCATCTTGATAGGTTTGCCTTCGTAGTTAGTATATGTTGCGGTGACGTAAAGTGATTTTTTTTAGTTGAGACCTAGTTAGAACTGAACTAGGATACTGTAGATGATTTGATCCTACAAGAACGATCGTGGGATCTTTTGACTTCTACTAAGTTTTGTTTCTAGGTGTCTCTTCTATATAAGGACATTATGTTAGGTTTTTTGTATATTTTGCTTCTACTTTTTTCTTCTTCCTGACATTTTTGTTGAAGTTTTAGAAATTCTAAGTTAGATTCAGTAGCGAGGAGTTCCAGTATTTTTAACTTCCTTTATGACCGTAACTTTTTCATCCCAAGACATTGGTAAGCTTCTAAACATTTTCCTCACTACCTCATCTTCATTAGGATAGGTTTTCCCATAGGATTTGAGCTCATTGATGATAATGGCGAATCTATCGAACATAGCTTTATGTCCTCGTCAGGCTTCATCATAAATGTCTCATAACTGAGAGTGAGAATTCCCACCTTTGATTTCTTGACTTGATCGGTATCCTCATGAGTAATTTCCATTTTGTCCCAAATTTCCTTGGCATTGGCACATGATGATACCTTACTATACTCTTTCAGACCAAGTGCACAAAAGAGAGTGTGCATGGCCTTGGCATTGAGTTGTGTGCTTCTCCTATCTTCCTTGTTCCATTCCTTCTTAGTCTTTGGAACTAAGATCTCTCCTTCTTGCTTTTAAAGTATGGATGGACCATCCATGATGATGTCTCATATAGCAAGATCATTGGCTTGTATGAACAACATCATTCTAGTTTTCCAATATGAATAATTTGCACCATTGAAGTAATAAGGTTTATTAATGAATTGAGACTCACCAACCATAATGGAGCGTGGAAGAAGACATCATCTTGTATGGTTTGAATAGATGGAAGCTGAGCTACCTCGAGGATCTCCTCTTGGTTGTAAGACCATATTTTAAAGGCTAGCTCTAATATCAATTGTTAATTAATCAAATCAAAATTTCCAAGAGGGGATGAATTGGCCTATAAAATTTTTGGTAGAAGCAAAAGAAGAATATGAAACAATGAACTCAAAGATTTAAAGTGGTTCGACCCCAATTGCCTACTCTATTACCTTAACTTTTCCCAACTAAGGATTTTCCAAAATTCACTAATTTGTTCAACTTTTGAGGACAATATTTAACCTTACAACTCTCTTAAGATTTCTACCCAAACCTTAAGATAAACCCTCTCAAATAATTACAAAGAAGCAAATAAAGAAATAATCTTAACAAGATCAAAATGTTTGCCAATTAAGAAAAAATAGATAAGAATACACTTGAGCAAAGGAAAGACAATAAAAGCTCACAAGTGTGTACAAAAGAATTATGGCAGTATTGAGTACAAAGGTTGTTTGATTGATGATTTTTGCTTGAATATGTTTTCTTGTTGTTGTAGGATCTTTAGAAGCTGGTATTTATACGCACTAATTGATTTTCAACCATTGAGGTTTTTGTGGTAGTTAATAGAGTCACTGGGGATGTGAAAACCATAGCAGTTAATACACCTACAACAACGAGTGTCGATACTAGATAAAAAGGTATCGGTTTTTTTACAATAACTATTAAATCCAGTGACCATTAAAATTTAAATATCGATACCAAAAAAATTTCATCAATACCTTAGAAAAAGGTATTTATACTAAATCAATACTTAGTTCATTTTTTGAAAAACGGAATGCCAATTTGGTATCGTGTTTTTTTTTTGAAGGGTAAAATATCGATACTTTTTGGCCTGGAGCAATTCTAACTTGTTTGAAAAATAGTTTGATTTGTTAAAAGACTTTTAACTTGGTTAAAATCATTTTAACTTGATTTTAAATTTGTTTCAAAAAAATTTTAAGAGTTCAATGTAGATATTCAAAATTTTATCTCTTAGGCTTCAATTTGAAGAATTATTTTATCAATTTCGTTCAATTTAAATTTTATTCAAAAACACTTCAATTTGTTATATCAAAACATTTTATCAAATAAAACTTAGTTTAACATATCTTTCTATAACTGTAACACCCCAAACCTGGCCCGGACGTTATGGTCGAATCTGTCATGTCACGTTGAAGTGTTTTAGAGAAAACCTTGTTTTCATTGAAAACCCTTCCTTAGAACAATACATCTCAATTACTTCGTAAAATCTCCTTTCAGTTGCGAAAGCTTGTTTGAAAAATTTGATATAAGAAAAACTGTCATTTTAGAATTTAGTTGCGGAAACGTGGAAAACATTCTATAATTTAGGAAACCGTGTTCAACTTTCCATGATTACATCACATAAAAATAATAAACCAAATAATAGCAAAGAGGGGAGGCCCTACTACAATTCAGACTAAAGAAAAGGAAATTACTTAATAAACTAGTAACTTAAATGCTTTTTAAACAAATTCAAGTTGTCCTACTAGCTAACCACCCTGAGTTCCTCTAAACATTGAACCTCCTATTGAGCATCACTTGAGAAAATAAAAGAGGGGGTGAGTTTTCGAAAACTCAGTGTGTACAACCCTCATCAAACAAACATGCAACAGGCAAATCATTTTGGGCCTAAGTCCAATTTAAATACGGTGGCCTTTGGGCCTTAGCCCATTTTGGCCTGAGTAGGGCCTGAACCCATGTCAATTTCCACATATCACATTTAACTGGGCCAAGCCCTTTTCATAATCCAATCATGACGTATGTATGCAAATTCTTATATCTCCATCCATCCTGTACACCCCCTTTCCAACCAACACTTACTGTGGGGAGATACTCAACCCACCCATCCTTATTACAACCCGGTGTGGAGCTAGTGCGACCCCACTTAACGGTGCAGCATAGCTGCTTATAAACGGTGTAGCATCGATTACGGCACTACTTAACGGTGCAGCAAAGTTGCTCGGTGGCTAAAAAGCCTTCGGTGGATCCAAAGTCATCGAGCAACCATGCGATCCTTATACACTTCCTCCAATCATAAACCCAACCCATATGCAACATAATAATGTATGGATGCAGCATATATCATACATAGATCATACTCATAACACATAGGGGTATTTAGTAATTTCCACCCTACAGAGGTATTTTGGTAATTTCTTAGTAGTATGGGTCTTAATTACGAACTCTGGCCCATCAACAAGTTCTCATTGGCCAAAGTGAACAGACACTATGCACTAGGTAGGATTCCAGAGAAGAGGAGGTGGGTCGTTAAGACCGCTTAAGTACCAAGCTCTCCCTAGATCCAATCCTAGACATGCATATGCCCATTGCCACACTTTACCCTTATGACTTGTCCACAGACAAATTTGATAGATTAGTTAAGTTTTATGCTACTTAAGGATTTATTAGCAACTAGGCCTACAAGTCCATGACAAAACCCTAGCAAGTCTACAGGCTTCCATAAATTCATATGGCTCATCAAGCCCAATCACATCTATACGGCCCATTAGGCTCAATCACACTTATATGGCCCATCAGGCTCGAATCCAATTCAAACCATTCAACAAACTTAATCAGCTCATCACATATTACCAAATTATCAACTTTTACTTATTTGGGCTCACGGGCCCGTCAGGCCCATTTGGCCCATTCTGGCCCAATTGGCCAAAACGTGACCCAAGTCTATGAGATCTCTAATGGGGTCTCTGTTATCGTATCGAATACCCTCTTACGAGTTTTCGCGCACTCGCAAGACTACTATATCCAAACTTTCGGCTTTTCAGCATTTCAGCATTTTGGCTTTTCGGCATTTCAAAATTTGCCGATCTACTATGTGTGCGAAGTGTGTGTACATACCTAGTAATCGAGCGTGTTGCAATCCCCTTAGTCACCAACCTTGCGCGATAAGTATAACAGCCCCTTCTTAAATCACTAACCAAGATCAACTCCTAGATCTTAACTATGAACATTCGGCCACCTTAGCCAATGGGAGAGGAATGCTTACCAAAACCGCAAACACCTAAGGAGCAATTCGGCAGAGAGCTAAAATTCGAGATCCAATACTAATTCCCTACCAAAGTCGATTAGAAAGAGTGAGGGAAAGAAGTAATCGGTATCAACAATAATAGCTGAAAAAGAGATAAGGTACTTACACCAAAAGAGCAATCGGCCCAAAGGAGATTTGGCTTTTGGGCTTTTAAACTAATATAGTGGATAAGGTTTATTCGGCACAAATTAAAGAAGAAGAGTAGAAGAAGGAATCGGCTAACCTAAAGGGTAAATCAAAAGAGAATTGAGGAGAGAAAGAATGGAAAAAGAATCAGCTAGCAAAGATGGAAAAGCCAATCGGCACTTAAAAAAATGAAGAATTTGGCATTAGGCTAGGATCCCAAACTCAGCACATATTTATAGCCTATAGCCAAGTTGCGTGACCCTCAATTCCCAATTCAGCTCCATCACTTCCCCCTTCTCATCTCCTCTTTTTTCTCCCTGATAACTCCCCAATCTATTTCCTAAATTTTCTCTCTTGAACACTCCTCTTAGAGTCCATCTTCACGCCACTTCCAACCTTCTACAAGGCCAAAATTAAACTCCTAAAAATACTAAGCTAAGATTCGAACCTAGGATCTCCTTGCTAGCCATTAACGCCACCTCTCCACACCCTAAGTGGCATCACTTAACCACTCCACCATAAGGCTTTTTGATGTCATTTTCCCCCTATTTTTATTTAAAAGCCCAACTACTCACAACCCTGGTTCTTTTAATAATTAAATTAAAATTCCTCCACCACAAAACTCGAACCCAGAACTTCTCCAACACACCTAGACACTCCAAATTCATTAAACCCTTAAAGCCAATATATCATTTGTCATTTTCTTGCTCACTTAAAAATTTTATGAGCCCTAAAGCCCAAAGCCCAATTCCTCTAGGCCCAAAATTTGGGGCGTTACAATAACCCTCTATTATAAAAAATTAGAGAAATATTATACCATTTTTTAAATTGATGCACTTTAGCACCTATGTTTAAAAACTAGCAATTAAATTTTACAAACTAGTCCTTTTTCACTTATAAGGGTAAAATCTAACAATTTAATACCAAAATTTTAAAGAAATAAAAAATGGAAAATTTTGAAAACTTTAACAGTTTTACAAATTGGTACATTGGCTAGATAAATCAAGATTCTGGAACCTCAAAAACATAAAAATTACAAAAAATGAACTTAAAATCACTTACCAAATGAAGGACTAAAAAAGCTTGAAACCCTCAACCCTTACTTTCTCTTCAAGGTTCCGTTATGGGGAGAAAAAGATGAAAAAGATGATGAAAGATGTCATCTTTTCCTTTCTTTTTATCTTTTATACTTTGTTTAACATTAATTAATCTTAATTAATTAAACTAAATCTTAATTAACTAGTCATAATCTTAATTAACATAAGTTAATGGAAACATACATCATCCTCCACTAACTATCATAACTAAAAGGTCTAATTGCTTAATAAGTCCTTTAGCTAATTAAAAATCAATAGCCATTAACTTTTATCATTTTTATAGAATAGTCCTTGTACCTTAATTAACTATTCGATTGACAAATTAAGGGGCTGAACTTTAATTAAACATTATAATAACCTCATAAATATTAAATAATAATATTTACAGACTCGAATATTGGAAATTAAGTTCTAAAACCACTGTTTCCGACACCATTGAAAAATCAAGTTGTTACAACCCTTCATTTCAAGCCATGTAAATCCTATTTCATTCAACATAAATGACCATTTACCTTATCATTCAGATCTATTCCTGGTCTGTAACACTCCAAACCTGGCCTAGACGTTATGGTCAAATCTGGGAATGTTATGAACGAAAATTTAAAATCCAATCTTATTGTATTGAAAACTTCGTATAGTTCACTACTAAAAGAGAACCCACATTTTACAAAAACATATTTATTACCATATTCATTACTGAAACCGTCAATAGTTTGTCCTTTCAGAAAAACATGATTTATAACAAAAATCTAAAGAGTCGTTATATTTTGAAAACCAAGTTGTTTTTTTCCAAAACGTTTAATTTGTGTGAAATCATTATTTCCGAAAATTTGTTTGTTGTGCATCGCAGAAAACTTAATCAAAACCCAAAACCAACAACAAAACCAAAAGAAATCCAAAAGTCCCAAAATTACAAAACTTTCAAAGAAAATCCAAAAACTTAATTAAATTATTAACTAAAAACAGTTTCCATACTAGTGGTCACCGCTGTGCCTCCGTCGCACTAACCCGCCTATGCCTGAAGATTACCTGAACGGATCATACAAACGGATGTGAGTTTTCAAAACTCAATGTGTAACTCAATGGAAACATACATGTATATAAATACAGATTTCTCATATAATAAAATAGATACGGACATAGTCCTTAACAAAATCGGATTAGATCAGAGTCATGTAAATATGAAAAGTCCTACCCCCATCCTCTACACACCAGCTCCGACCATCCCAACACACCATGTGGGGTGTAAAAACACCCACCCATCCCTACACACAACATAGTGTCTATACGACACATATCAGAATAGTTTGCAGCCAAGCTGCCAGTATATCAACGAAATGTCACCTCACAGAATACTTCCTTCACATATACAAATCTCACCCCATATACAGATACAATTACTGATAACAGATAAATAGATATATCATAATTAACATGTCCCACATACTAAAATATAGATATTACATATGTTTATACAAAACAATCAGATTATACATATTGTATTTCATACTATTCAAACTAGTCTATCAAAAAAACAGATTTCAGGCATTAGGGTTTGTTTTGCCCTTACTAACCCTACGGAAGGCCCACAGTCGATCAATACGACATGTACGACCCTAAAGAAAATTTTAACATTTTGGGCCCACATGCCCGTGTTGCTTGCCTGTGTGGACCTACACGCCCATGTGGCCAACAAGGCCAAGTTGGCCTTGCCTAAATGGCCCACACGGCCTGGCCCACGGCCCACACGCCCAACTCAGCCTAGGCCGTATGACCCACACGATGACACACACTCCCGTCACATGACCGTGTATCGCACACGGCCTACCACACAACTAGGCACACGCTCGTGTGGCATTGACAAGCCACTTTTTTAGCTTTTTTCAAACTTTGTTTTCTCGCGGTTTCGTTACACATCTAGTTTATTTTTTATACTACAGCAAATCTGAGACCTCCGCCTTAAAAACAATATACCAAACACTATTTCAACAACTAATTTATGAATCCACAGCAAAAATTCAAATAACGCCCACAAACTTACCACTAACAAAAACCACCACTATCACGGATTAAGCCGTTGGAGCGTAATTCCCTGCTTTACAACCTTCTCCTAAACATAGAACCCACTAATTAAAGGCTAAAAAATAACATCGCTAGCACCCAAAATACTAATCATTAAAGATAAGTGAAGCTCTACTTACCAAGCCAACTGAAGAACTCGAAAATCCAAGTTACAATGATTGAACAAATGATTCGCAAAAAGAATCAAAAGAAGAAGAAAACAGATTTTGCAGAGAAAGGGAAAAACATCAGAAAACGAAAAGAAAGAAAAAAGTCAAAAACAAGGGGAGGAATATTTTTTTAGGAAAAATAAAATAAAAATTATTTAATTTAAAATAAAATCCTACAAACATCCCAACTCCCCACTAACCCACTAACTAACATAATCCCACTAACTCCGACACCTTAATCCACATCCAACTACCACAGAATTTCAACTCCACCGAACCTCTTATCAGTCAACCAAAGCAAAAATTATCATCCATGTTCACACGAGAATTCGAACACGAAACCTCAGGGCAAGCTAACACCTTACCACTCAAACCAGTAAGCTTATTCTAATATGATTTGACTAGCAATAGAATATAAGCCAAACCACCAAGGAATAGGCTAGGATAAAAAATAGAAAAAATTTCCAACAGTGGAACTTGAACTCAAGACCTCAAACGCACACCCAAAACATTTACCCACTGAAGCAGATACTTAATTTATGACAAATTTCATAGAAGCAAACTTAAATTAACCAAGGTGTTACACCCCCAAGGCTCATTTCTAACCAATTTATATAGTGGTTTACATACTTTCTCTATCGGAAGACACAAATACATAAAACATGTTAATTTCATCATCATTCCACAACTTTTACCCTACTTTAGTCATCCCGAGTTGCCCAAAAAATATGTTTTTGACAATATACAAAATTTATCATACCGAGTGGCCTAAAATCAATGATTTATTTAATTCAATATATTACCATCCTAGGTGGCCCAAAAATGATGGTCTACAAGATTCAATATATTACCATCCTGGATGGCCCGACAACAATGGTTCCCTTTTACATATGTTTCACCATCCCTAGTGGCTTGGCAACGATTTTTCCATGCCTTAATTATACTACCATCTCGAATGGCGTAGTAGCAATGGCATTCACGATCTACTCATTCTATTATCTCATATGGTTTGACAATGATGGTTTTTGTAACAGCCTTTTTTCAATAAAATCAGAATAGTGGTTTCGGAACAACAAATCCGACACAAAAATAAGGTTTATTTTAATTTCATTATATGGTTCATATTATAATAGGCATGTCGTGTGAAAATTTTGACACGAAAATTTTATCGATTAAGTGCTTAATTACAAGGACTAAATCGCACAAAATGCGAAAGTTAAATTCTAGTAGCTATAAGGATCAAATGGCTATGGAATTCAAAATTTAAGGTCCTTATATGGTAATGAGACCATTAAGAAAAGTATGTAGATTTTTCTTGGTGACTCATCCATGGAATTATAGAAAAAGGGTAAGGACTAAATTGAAAATTTCTAAATTCTTAATTAATTAAAAAGATGATAAAAGATATCATCTTATTTTATGTCATCTTCAACCTAAAAAAAAATGAAAACTTTATATTCAACCTAAAAACACATGAAAACCCTAGGTGATAGAAAAGAAACTTTCAAGGCCTAATTGGGTAAGTTTCATTGTCCTATTTTTATTAATTTTGGTATTTTTAAAACTGAGATAGCTTAATCTCTCTATTTGAGGGATTAATTTGAAAAGTTATCAAGGTATGAAAAATGGGTCATGGATGTATATATTGGAAATTAGAAATTTATGATAGAAAATGAAAGATTATTGATAGATAAACAACTTTTACAAAATGATTTTTGATGAAAACATGATTTAGGGACTAAAATGAAAAGTTGTAAAATTTGATGAAAAATATTGAAATTTTATTAATACATGTGTTGTAAATTTTGTAATGGGGCTTTGATTAGGCATGGAATAAGGAGTAATTTGCACAAGTTTTATTTTTCGGGCCTAGGGACAAAATCAAAATTTATGAAAAAGTTAGGGGTAAAATGGTAATTTTTGCCGAGGACGTAAATTGATTCCATTTAAATATGAAATGTATGAAATTGATGGTTAAATTCATTTATATAGATTCGGACAACACTAATTCGAGGTTAGATCGAGGAAAAGAAAAGGTTTCGGATTAGTAGACTTTTTACGCGAACAAGTGCCGAGGTAAGTTCGTGTAACCTAATTGAGCATATAATTATGTTAATTGAATGTTGTGTTTGTATGTAATGTGAGTTATATTTATGTGCTTTACTTGTATACTATGATGGAAAATTTGATACAATGCTTGAAATGGTAATAAAGAGTTAAGTCTCGATTGAAGGTTGAATTCCGATGACTATATGCGCTTTCCTGAAACTAATAAGGGCCTGCATTTGTTGCTGATGGGATTTAGCTCGGACGAGTAACCCATTTACCTTGTTATAGAAAGGATTTAGCCTGAACGAGTAATCCCGATATAATACCTCTCGAGCACACGTTACGATTAGGGTTTAGTCTGGACTGGTAATCCTAATCGAGCTCCTCTGAGCATACGTTATATAAAGGATTTAGCCTGGACTGGTAATCTTGTTATACGATAAGTGGCTAGAGAGAGTGTTCCTTGGTTAAGTGCCCTAAGGGATACCCTTGAATAAGGAATTGACGAATTATTGAATCGTACACTTCGAGTGTACTACTTAATCATCCATCGGAATTCAATGATTCAACGGACATAAAACTCTTGACATGGCATGAGAACTTTGAGATGAATTGATAATGTCTTGAAAGAGTATTACATCATGAGCTTATCAATGTTACTTGATTTATATGATGATTTTGGTGACTGACATGCTTGATTGAATGTATGTGATTAGGCAATTTAGCCAAATGGATGGAAATTGTATGCCTAGATTTAATAAGCAAGATTGGTAAGTTTAGTTTCCGTTATACGAACTTACTAAGCATGTAATGCTTACTCCGTTTTATTTTCCCCTGTTTTATAGTGCTCGAAAGCTCGCAAGGGTTGGAGATCACTGGAGCATCGTCACACTATCAACTAGCTATTCTGGGTATATATAGTGAAATCATTTTGGTATAATGGCATGTATAGGACAACTTGGCCAATAGTGTCTTGAAATGTTATTTTGTAACCTAGCCATTGGAATGACTGGTACTGGTTCATTTTAGTATGACTAAGTAGATTATTATGTTATATATATACACATGTGTTATGTTAAGAATATGTAATCAATGTTATGTATGCCTAAGTTAAACTAAGGTAAGGTTGTGATCATGTATGCTTGTAGTGATATGCCTTGTGAATGATAGAAATTGCTCAATTTAAATGCTTTAATTGGTTGGTAATAGATGTGTGCTTCAAGTGCAGGTCTTGGGTGAAATTTTGGGTGAGAAATGAAGCTATAGATGGCTACATTTTGTCCACATGGGCGTGTGTCTAGACCGTGTGTGACACACGGCCTGGTAACATGGGCATGTTGTCAGGCCGTGTGTCCCCTACACCTAAATTTTGAGAAATAGAATGCTTAGAATTGAGCGCACGGACAGAGACACTGGCGTGTGTCTCAGTCGTGTGTGCCACACGGCCTAGAACACGGGTGTGTGTCTTGGCCGTGTGAAACCTGCACCTATTTTTGAATTGAATTAATTAACCACACGGCCTAGCACACGGGCATGTGGCATGGCCGTGTGTGCAAGTTAGAGAGTTACACAGGGTCGAACACGGCCTCCAACACGAGTGTGTCCCAGGGCCACACGTGCGTGTCCCTTAGACCACACAGGTGTGTCACTTGGACTACACGAGCGTGTGAGCCCTGCACCTTGGAAAAATTTTGAAAAGTCGCAAAAAATTTTTAAAGGTCCCAATTAAGTCCCGATTCAATTCTAATGCTCGTATTGGGCCTCAAGGGCCCGAACAAGGGACGTTATGGATGATCTCAGTAAATGAATAGTAATTTACGTAGATTAATTGAAAAATGTTTTGAATGTTCTGGTAATGCTCTGAAACCCTGTTCCGGCGACGGGTACGGGTTAGGGGTGTTACATTTTTAACCTAAGGCCTGTCATCTAAATTGACGGTACTCGAGACCATTATTAGGATAATACTGAATTTATAGACATTGTAACCATGTAGCTCATTTCAATCTCATCATCAAATCGGTAACCAAACACATACATTCATATCATACACATTTTCTATTCAATTTCCACAACACATATCACATTTCAAGATAATGTATATCATCTCTCATCTTATTCATCTTTCATCTTATTCATCTTAGGCTTTATTCTGATATTTTCTAACACATTCAACATTACAATACATTTTATCATTTTATACCCACCTTGACATTCCATATGCAACTAGAAAATATGTGCAAACAAATTAAACGATATGAATTGTAAGGGTACAAACCAGGGTCTCGTGTCACTTGTCGACAATTCTTGTTTTTCCTTTCCCTCTCAATGGCCCAACTTCGATGTTAGCTACATACAATCATAAGACATATCATTCAATCAATTTCCAACCAATTCATAACCAATTACAAATTTTTGCCTATTTTTTAATTTATTCGATTTAGTCTTTAAAATCGGGACAAGCATAACTTTCAATCTAAAGCTCTGGATTAAAACTCGATTTCAGATATACTCATTAAGGACCCTCTACTTTCTATTCCAACCTTAATTTCTTAACATTTGTTCATTTTATTTAATTTGGTCTCTAATGTACAAAACCAACAATTAAGCTTTACAATTTAGTCCTTTTCATAATCTAACCTTAATTTATGTCAAATTCACACCAAATTCATCCATTTCTCAACAATGAAATATTTCAAAAACTTTAACAATTTCACAAATTAATGCATAGGCTAGCTAAATCAAGCTTTTATGATTCAATTTCCATAAAAATCAAAGAAAAATGGCTAGAGACTTACTTGAATTTGATAGTCGAATGTCCAAGGGTTTTCAAGTTTTCTTATTTTCTTTGGATTTTATGGATTGAAGATGAAGATGACAACATCTTCTTTTTCTTTCCATTATTCTTAATATATATACATAATTAATATGTTTTAATCTAACTTAATTAACATAATTCTTTAATTACTTAAGCTAATTAACAAAGATCATTACCATCCATTAGCACATAATTAAATATGGCTTATTAACCACTTTGGTGCTTTGGATAATTTTTGTATAAGTCCCCAAGTCTTTTCCTAATTAAAAATCTATAACGATTAAACTTTTACAATTTAGTCCCTAGGCCCAAATTAATCATAATTTTGGCTAAATTGACTAATCAAATCTCAATCTATCTATATATTAACTCTATAAACATCCTATCTAATATTTACAAACTCGATTTACAAAAATAAAGTTTTGAAATCGTAATTTTTGACACCACTAAAAATCAGATCATTACAAATACAACCTTGAAAACCATCAAACTATGTTGTAGGATAATCCGCCCCACCCTATTTATCATTAACAGATAATATATTATTAAAGTCACCAAAGCACAACCAACGTATAGAATTAAGAGAAGCCAAATGTATGAGATAATCCCAAGAAACTTGCTTCCTATTCGATTACTTCTAAAAATAAAAAGGGATTGAAAAATGTGTGGAAATTAAAAAAAAAAATAACTACAAACTCTCAAGAAACAATTCTCCTTTTAGGTTTTTCTTTTGTCAACGTAAAAGTCAATTACTAAATTTAATGCATTAATGTTAATAGTATTAGAGTAAACTACAAAAATAGTTACTTTTGTTTGCCTCAGATTACATTTTAGTCACTTATGTTTGAAATGTTACGTTTTGGTCACTTACGTTATTGTTTTGTTACAAAGTGGTCACTCTACTGTTAACCTCTATTACCTCCCTAACGGCGGTCCTACGTGGCAGTCTAAATGGGTTTTAAATGCCAACTTGGATGCCCTGCATGGCAGTCCAAATTAAATTTATTTAATTAAAAACCTATTTTCATCCCAGCAACTAGACATTCAAGTTGGCATTTAAAACTCATTTGGACTGCCACGTAACTGTCGCTGGGGAGGTAACGAAGTTTAACGGTAGAGTGACCACTTCGTAACAAAACGATAACGTAAGTGGCTAAAACGTAACATTTCAAACATAAGTGACTAAAACGTAATTTGAGACAAACAAAAGTGACTATTTTTAGAGTTTACCCATAGTATTATTGTATATCGAATAAATTAAAAAAAATATAGTTTGAATAAATAATTTTGGAAATTTTTAAAATATGAATATTTTAAAACTCACCAGTTTAAAATACTAACAATTGCAATTGCATTGTTTAAATAAATATTGTAGATAAACAAATTTCAATGTTGGAATTTGATAAAATAATTATAATAGATAAATAATACTATTAAAAATAAAGTAAAAAATATGCAATGAATGTCATTATGTTTTAAAAATAAATAAATATATAATAGCATGATTTCTTTTGCAATGAATTTTGTTATTAGAATTGAGAAAAGAATCACATGAAAGAGAATTTCAACCATTTCAAATTCCTCTTTCATATTTTAGGAATTTTAAAATTTTTAATTTTATAATATATTAATTTATAATTTCATATTTTTTAAAAGGATTAAATATTTTTTTTTTCATTTTTAGAGTCAAAATATAATTCTATCATAAATTAATATTTAATTTAATAATTTAATAGGGATTTATATAACAATTTTTTTTCATTTGAGGGTATGACCAAATACTCGATATAAAATATTTAAGTCATATGGTTTAACTTTGGGTTGATTTTTTTCTTAACCATGAAAATGAAAAGGTTATCTCTACTAGGATGGCATTAAGAAAGCATGAAGACATGTTTAATATGGACCCATGTCACATGGGTATGTGCAGAAAAGAATCTTAAGAATAAAGCTTAAGTTAAAACTTTAGACTTTATTTAATTTGAGGGCAGACAAAAGGGTACATCACTACATCATCTCATTTATGCCTTACGCCACTCAATATTCCTAATTTAATTGTAATCATAAAGAGGTCCCCCTCCTCCCCTATGTATATCAAAAAATTAAAATAAATAAATAAATCTAAGAATAGTTAGTTATGTATGCAATGAGCATTCAATCTTCATTGTCTACATGGAACGTGAATGCTCTACATATGCGAAGCTTAATGCGGGAGTATTCGGCTAGTGGGATAGGCTTCTATTGGTACGTTAAGATTGTAGTGTGTTGAAAAAAATAAATTCAATTTTCACAGCTTGTTTAATAGCACACATGTCTATTCTAGGATTCACTTTTTGATTTCTTGTTATAAAATAAAATTTTGATTTTTTTTATCCCATGTTTAGCTTCTTCTTTTTTAATTGAAATGATAAGGGAAAATAAAATGAGACAGATGTTTAGCTTCTTCTTTTTTTAATTGAAATGATAAGGCCAAATCAATTATGACATATAACAAAATAACCAAGTCCTCTATACATGCCATAATTCAAAATATGAATTTTAAAATACCAAAAGAATGATGATAGTATGGATGGATCTCCGACGATCTCCGTACCACGAGCTAGCTTGGTGACACTGCACTTAATCATCACATAGTCATATTCAATTAGACCTAGTCATTTCCCGTTGAACACATCAGAATAATAACGGATACCCGATGGCCTGCACATAATACCACCCTTGTAGTCAAAGCTACATTCTTCACAAAGTGGCCTTCACACATTACCACACTTGTGACCAAAGCTATCTTTCTTCACAAAGTGGCCTTCACATAGTACCACACTTGTGACCAAGCTATCTCTTCTCAAAGTGGCCTTCACATAGTACCACACTTGAGTCACTAGTGACATGTCACTTATATCCTATTTTGTTCCTAATGTTCAACTAGGAAATTTCTCACTTTTCGATACTTGTCAATTTCATTCAATATTCAGCCACATTTCATAAAACATAACAAAATTTGATAACGTAAGTAAACACGATGCATTATTTACATACAAACTTACCTCGGTGCAAAATATGACGAATTTGCAATTTAGTCCACAACCTTTTCTTTTCCCCATTCAAGGTCAATTCCTCGTCTTTTTTATCTATAATAACACATTTAACTCATTTGATACTCACATTATTCAATTTAGTCCAAAAATATACTATGGAAAAATTATATTTTTGCCCCTAAATTTAAGCACTTATTTTTCTCAAATCCTAAGCCTAGCCGATTCATATTCCCTCTTATAGCAGCTCACATTTTTCACTAAATCACATTTTATACACATAATTTTATAACTTTTACAAATAGGTCTTTCTATGCAATTTCATCAAAAATCACTTGGTAAAAGTTGTTTATCACACCCCAAAATTTCATATTATTCCATAAAACATCAAAACACATGCATGTCATCCATGGGTAAATTTTTAAATACAAATCCTAGCTCAAAAATATAAAGAACATTAAAAATGGGGCTAAAACGGGCTTACAATCAAGCTTGAAATCTTGAAAAACCCTAGCTATGTCTTCCTCATGTGAAATTCAGCCAAGGGGTTGAATATGGACAAAAATTGGCTTTTAATTTTGTTTTTATTTCATTTTAATTACCAAATGACCAAATTACCCTTAATGAAAAACTTTAGAAATATACCAAACCATGTCCATTTTTGTCCACCAAATTAACCAATGGTCTAATTACCATTTAAAGACCTCCAATTTAAAATTTCATAACTATTGGACACCTCTAACATGTAGAACTCAACTTTTTCACTTTTTACAATTTAGTCCTTTTGACTAAATTGAGTGCTCAAACGTCAAAATTTTCAAACAAAATTTTCACAAAATCGTTCTGTGAAACTGTAGACTATAAAAATATAATAAAAGTGAACTTTACTATGCCGGATTTGTGGTCCCGAAACCACTGTTTTGACTAGACCCAAAATCAGGTTGTTACAAACAATTAATTAATTTTTCATATTGCCGGCAAAGACTAAGGTGTAACATCCAATACTCAATTCAAAGGTCTGGTTATAGAAAAAGCACTATATTGGTCACCGAAGCAATTTCGATTGATTTATATTATGAGCAATTGACATTCAAGCATGTACTTTAGTCATACACCATCATTCCAAGCATCCATTACTCAATACAAACAAAAATCAAGTTAAAAAACATAGTTTTGGAGGCCCACTAAGGCAAAAAACGACCCAAGTATCGATACCAAGGTCGTGGGTATTGATACCTTAGTCAAATTTTGAAACAATTTAGATTCAATATTTCTGAGTACTGATACTCTTAGGGATTGTATTAATACCTGACTTGGAATAATCATACTTCAGGCCATGCACCAATACTTGTCTCTCCTGTTTCAAAATTTTGGCTATTGTTTACGAAGGAATCAAAATTAAGGGTTTGAGTACGAATACAAAGGCCATGAGGTACTGATACCAGGACTTAAGGTATCGATACTCAAGCCCAAAAATATAGAAATTAGGCCAAAATGATGCAGCACAACAAACCAAATGGGTACCCCTAACATGCTAATCATGCATATAACATGGTACTGACATATTTAACATAACATGATATACCCAAAACTCTTTTTCATGTAAAATAACATAAATTAACAAGGAATTTAGCATATTTCGTAAAATTTAAGGCATATAACTCTAGTTGCTTGCATATTGAACTTAGAAACAATTTTTGAGCACCAAATATGTTGTAACCCAAGTTACCATATAATAGTGCTTGCATATTGAATTAACCATTCATCAGATGAACATAAACCAAATTAAGACAAGTTTATTCTAGCTACATGCCACAACTAACTAAGTTATAAAAAGCCTATTACAGAAGGAGAATGTAGGTACTCTAAGATGATACTACACAATCACGAACTCCTCAATTTACCTATAACCTCTATATGGAACAACAAATTCAATACATTGAGCTTTCCTCATATCTTAGTGATGTTCAACCAAATTCTAAAATAACATATAAAGAGGCCATGCTGAAGCATACTATAAATAAATCCGCAAAACCAATGTTCATACTTAAAATCGTAATAAAAATCAATTCATAAACATATTTGTCATAATCAAACATACATATCACGAATCACTTTACCTTTACCATTGGATCAACAATCATAAAATATCATGTACTTGATTCGATTAATACATGTCTATAAACGAATTGTTCACATTCATAACACAAGTTTTTACTCTTTTCAGCCCATGTAATCATTTGAGGGAAAATATATTGAATTCGTGGATGTCCACCTGGTATCTCATTACGATATAATAAATACGTTTAATGATGCTCTGGTGTCTGCAAAGCACCACTTAGCTAACCAGACCCTATGTTGCATAAATCACACATTTGTATACTCCATGAAGTTACAAGCAACCCGCAAAACACAAATAAGAGCTCATATACCCTATGACATGCCAATTATACCCAATAGCTTTCCAATAAAGTTTATGAGTGTTTTTATTAGTCTACATTATATCTTCCAACAATTTAACACATATGCAAGTCTTCAAAACATGCATAATATCATATATCTTATGTTGGCAGTATCAATCAGTTTAAATAGAAAATTTGCACACCATAAACCATCAAATTTCCATCCCGCTTTTAACTGGATATCAACTAAATAATCATTCAATGTCAGAATGTCAAAATTTAAATTACTAGCCGTTAGATCTGGTACCCTAAGTGTAGTATATTTATTTTGTACACCAATATTTTTCAAAGAAATTGGTTTAATAAAAATATCCATAAATTACATTAATACCCTTGTATATTGTCCTCTATGGGTTTTGCTTGCAAAGAAAAAATAAAAGCAAATATTGGCTCTTTGGTTATTTAACGTTTAACTAATACTAAGCGATATTACATGGTCGGACCCTAATACGAAAAGATAACTTATATTAGTAGATGAACCTAAACATGACTTTAGTCTAATCGAAAATGAGCAAGCCAATTGAAAGACTAATATGTCATCTATCAAGTCCAATAGGGGAGATGTTTCATCTTGAGCGGAGTGGATGACTCCCAGAAGATAAAGACATAGATGTGACTGACTAAACTGATAGTACATCGGACTCAAGTAGATCTAAATCTGTTTATAGATTTATTCACTTGTGACGTTCATATTGTGGCATACCTTAATCCTAAGTGGATGATAAGAAAAGTATGTGTGACTTGTATACTTTGATGTAAATAAAAGCCTGATTTAAAATAGATAAGAAACCAAAAGTTAGTGCATTGGGTATATGACTTCTGTATTATGTAGCATCATTCACAATAATGGAATTCATAAACCAAGAAATAGGTAAATGATATCCTCTCATTAACATTACATGATAGATGAAAAGTAAATATGGGCATGGGTCATTTGTTTTTGTGATAAATATCATTTATCAAGTTCATGTTTTATAATCCCTATTAACCGAAAACAAACTTAGAATAGATACAGGGATAATCCGAACATCATACCAATCTGGCACCCAGTGCTTTTATGAAATTCCATTTTACTTACAATTGACCACCATGTTGTGAAGAGACAACCAATCCATACCAAGGATTACATCAAACTCATTGAACAGTAACAGTATTAAATTGGCCAAAATTTCTCAGCCCTGAATTTTCAGTGGACAATTTTTACAAATTTTGTTGACCATGACACTCTATCCTAATAGGTTGGTTACCCAGACATCAAATTCTATCATTTCTACTGGAATGTTTCCTTTTGCTACTAACGAGGTGCAAATACATTAATAAGTCAACCCAAGGTCAAACAATGCATGTACAGAGACATCAAATAAAGAAAATGTACCAGTAATAACATCTGGAGTAGTGGCCTCCTCTCTGGCTCAGATTGCATAGGCTCTGGCGGGTGCACAGGCCTCAAATCTTAAGGATGTATCACTAGCCTCCCCCTGATTACCACCAAAACCACCACTGGACCCGGGTTTCTTCACTCTCTATGAGTTTGACACTGTCTTCGCAGCTTGTTCTTTACTTTCATCGAGCTTTCTCGAGCAATCCCTTCTTAAATGCTCTTTGAAGTCGCATAGGAAACAAGCTCCACTTTTCAACCTACACTCTCCTACATGATTTCTTCCACAATGCCCGCAAACCGATCTATCTACATTGCAAACACTACCAACACTAGTTGCAGATGCAGCCTAGGGTTGCAGAATACTAGATCTCGGCTCATCTCTCCTTGATATTCCTAATGGAGTTGGGAAATGCCTTTGAATATCTCTCGACTTTTTAGGTGGAGAAGCAGGAAAAGATCTGGCCATGATACACTTGTCAGAATCTCAAGTCTTGGAATTGGCTTACTTTTTCTCATTACTCATGTCCTCCATTTTCTGTGCTCTCTCAGACAATACAACAAACACTTTCAACTCAAGTGCTCCCACTAAGATACGTATATCTTCGTTAAGACCCGATTTAAAATGAGTGCACATATCAGAGTTGGTAGACATTAGCTCCTTGGCATATTTACTAAGGCGAATAAATTTTTGTTCGTATTCAACTACTGTCATCTCTCCTCGTTTCAATTCCATGAATTCCCTTTTCTTTTCTCTAAATATAACCGACTAGTGTGCTTCTTTTTAAATTCAGTTTGAAAGAATTCTCAATCTATTTGATATCTCGAGATTACTGAAGTCAAGGTTGTCCACCATTGATATGCTTCTTCTTTAAGCAAAAACACGACACATTTTACACTATCCTCAAGAGAACACATCATTCTTCAAGAACTCTCTAGGTGTTTTCTAACCAATATTCGGCTTTTTTGGTTTGTCATCTTTCTTGCCTCTAAATTTTTTCACCCCTCATTTATAGAGTTTTTTTATCGAAGGCTGGATCATGGGTATCGATTGAGGAACTTGGGGTCAAGGTGCTGTCGTTAGGGTCATTTGTTTTTGAAGAGCTAAAGGGGTAGCTCTCATATACTGTGTGAACCACTAGTTCATCATATTCATAAAGACATCTCTAGACTCATTTCCAAGCCCTTTAAAAATGGGCAAACTTTTAGCAGCCCCGTAATCAGAAACGGGAGTATTACTTTCAACTTTATCACTTACAACTCTAATAGAATCAGCCAAAATGGTTTATCTATATAAAAGAAAACAAAGTTGATTCAGATCAGCGTGCATCACACTATTATAGACTACTATGGCATATATTTCTAAACTCGACTTACACTATAATTTAATCCTAGAATCAACTAAACGTAGCTCTAATACCAATAAATGTAACACCCATTTACTAGCTTGATTTTTGGGTCCCTAACCCATGTGACCCTAAATCCAAAATAGTGAATTACATGGCTTGGAGCGTCGGGAGCCTTGTTTTCCAATGTTTGCAATTCATAGAAAATTGGGCTTTTGTTACACACATAATAGGATTCTGTAACACCCCTAACCCGTACCATTGCCAGAATAGGTTAAGAGGTATTACCGGACTCATAACTCAGATCAAAACAATTAAAAAACAACTATCATCTCATTTCAATAAACACAGATCATTCGTATTCAACATGAACTTTAAACGATCATACATAGTCTAAAACCTGCATTCAAGACTAAATTGATAACATATAAAAGTTTCAGAACTTATAAAAATTTTCAAATTTTAAAAGGTCACACGTCCGTGTGAACAGGTCATGTGCCTCACACGGTATTAGAGACGCCCATGTGTCTAAGCCGTGGCAAAACAGGGCATTCATACTGACTTGTCCACACGGCCACAAGACACGTCCATGTGCTAGGCCGTGTGAAAATTAAGGAGGCTACTGACTTGGCCACATGGCCAACCACACGCCCGTATGCTAGCCCGTGTGCCACACACGACCAATAGACACACCCGTGCATCTAGGCAGTGTCAAAACTAGAGGGTATACTAACTTTATTTCGTAGGGTACCCCAGGGGACACACGGCCTTGTAACATGACCATGTTTCGCACACGGCTGAGACATACGTCCGTGTCTCTGCCCGTGTGGACAAAAATAGGCCATTTGAATAGCCAATTTGCCACCCCAATTTGGGTCAACCTACAAGCATCAAATCAAGCACAAATACGCAACCATTTCAGCCAATATTTATCCCAAACCATACATAATTCATGTTATAGCATTTCTAAACATTTCGAACCTCAATTCATCAGTCCATTCATACCAAAACTTAAACTAACTTCATACCTAAACATATGATCAATATATCATTCAATCTTATGCTCAAACTTACTAAAACTTCTCAACAATTACCATTTCTTTTGGCCAACCAAAACATACCACAAATGCACATTATCATCACATATCATATACCATTATCAAACTATAAGTTCAAGAACAAACTAGCCATATCACATGGCTAAATATACATCACAAAACATAATTCCACAACTTCTAGCCTATACATGTCATACTTTAATATATACATTTTCATAGTACCAAAATGAGGTTTGAAAGTGTGGTGACGATCCTTGACAATCCCCAAGCTCACTAAGTTCACTGTAGCATCGATATCTATAAAACAATGCAACCACACACAAAGTAAGCTTTCAAAAGCTTAGTAAGCCATATGCAAATAAACATATCATTCAAAACGAACAAGCATCATCAAATCATTCATACTTTGTATAACAATGCTAACACAAATCTCATATTCAAATACTTAGCTTTCATTCTCAAATAGGCTATACAAAGTAAACATATCTGAATCTGATATGATTTCATAAGTTATTTATTTTCTCAGAATGCCCGTTTGAACCGTCCAGAAACATAAGGATATACGGATAGATTGGAAAGCATATATACAATGCCAATGTCCTAGACCTGGTCTTACATGTAATCAAACATTGATGTCACTGTCCCAGACAGGGTCTTACACGAAATCAGATACGATGCCAATGTCCCAGACATGGTCTTACACGCAAAACAGAAGTCGATGCCAACGTCATAGATGTGGTCTTACACACAAAACAGATATCAAAAATCCTATGTCATGACATATGTATCCTAACTATTCCTAAGGTTCGTACGGGGCTTTTTGGACGTCGGAACTTTGTCGATACTTTCTTGGATAGCATATATTTAGCTCAGACATTCATTCATCACAATTCAATATCAAATGAATAATAATAATTCAATTCAAACAAGCTTATATGTATATCGACTTACCTCGTACGGATTTGAACAACGGAGTTTACTATTCAACGACTTTCGACTTCCCCCGATCTAATTCTGTATTCTTTAATTCTCAATATAATTCAATTCAAAATTAACCAATTCAATCATAATTTCATTCAAAACATTCCAAAAACACACATTTAGGGAATTTTGCAAACTAGCCCTCACATCTTTATATTTTGACACTTTAGTCCCTAATTCACAAAATCACAAAATACACGTAATTTGCTCATACACAAGCTTAGCCAAATTTTCATAGCTCTCATACAAGTCCATAAATTTCATTTATTTCACATTTTAGTCCCTCAAAATAACATTTTTACAATTTAGCCCAAATTACTCAATTTCATCAAAAATCCAAAGACAAAACATGTAAATCCAATATCAAACTTTCATATTTCATCATATAACATCACAAAGCTCATGAATCCATCCATGGAACATTTCAAAATCATCAACAAAATCATAAATTGAGGCATGGGTTCGATAATATACGAAGCAACGATTACAAAAACGTAGAAATTATCAAAAACCAAACAAAATCCATACCTAAATCAACAATTTGCTTGGCCGAACCCTAAAGAGCTTATTTCCTTTCTTTTTCTTGTGATTTTCGGCAAGTTGAACATGAAATGAGCTTATTTTAAGCTTTTTTTATCTAACTTTTATTTATTAATCAAATACCAAATTTGCCCTTTCTAAAAACATATAAAAAAATCATTTGTTATAAGGCCATATATGTCTATTAACCATATAAATGGCATAATAACCACATAAGGACTCCTCATTAACAAATACAAATCAAATAGACACTTTTAACAAAGAGCATGCAACTTTTACAATTTACGCGATTAAGTCCTTTTTCAAAATTAAGCACACAAACGATCAAATTTTCAGACAAAATTTTCACACATGCTAATTCACATATCATGAGCACTAAAATAATATTAAAATATTTTTTTGACTTGGATATGTAGTCCCAAAACTACTATTCTGACTAGGGTCTAAACCAAACTGTTACAGATTCAATGCGTAAGTAACAGGAGTAATTCCAAAACCTAAAAACGACAAACAGAGGTTCAATCAATGACTTAAACAAACAACTCACACAAGAACAACAATCAACCCAACATGTTGAAAACTTTGACGCAAACCCCCATAGCAAACTAACACCTACCAATGAATCAACAGCAATTACTCGAACTTAAACTACTGAAGAAACATTTCCTGCAAGACCTTCGGCTAAGAAAACCCCAATTGCACAATTAACGAAAATTTAGACAAACAATAATAATTTCTAACTTCAAAGAACAACAATGATATTTTGTGAAAGCAAAAAAGAATAACGACAAAACTTACGCAATAACCTTTTGAACGATGCAACGAACAACACAAAATTCCCAATTAAACCCGGTAATAGTTTACAGAAGCAAGTGAAAAGAAAAAGAAAAGAAAGGAGAAGAAGAAAGAAAGAACAAAAGAAGAAAAAGAAAAAAAATGTTAAAGAAAATGGTTTTTAAAACAACAAAAACTAATAGGTTTTTACCAAGTAGTATAAAAATATTTTCATAACGCATGCGCAAAGATTCGAACACAAGACTAGAAAGTATACAAAAACTTAACGATCAAACCAGTAGGCTCATTCTTGACATAGATTAACACTGAAGTAGACTTAAATCAAACGTTCAACGCTAAAGGTCAAGTCAAAACAAAATTTCCAAAAGTGAGGTTTGAACTCCTGACCTCTAACATACAAATAGAGCACTTAGCCACAGATACTGAGACTTAATTATGTCAAAATTTAACAAACAACACTCAAATTTTTAGGGCATTACAAACATGTAACAACATCACGAAATAATTGCATTAGTCATCTTCCCAAATCATAAATGTTATCAAAACTTAAATGGAATCATGTAACATGCCACATATCAAATATCAACAAGTATCATTTCATTTTCATCCCTCCATTAAATTTCTATTTACAATCAATTGAATATTACCCGATGGAACTAAAGTAAAATGGACTTGGATACACGGGAATATGATGTTCACACAAGCTGACAGTATATCAAGGTTGCTCACACAAGCTGACATTATAACAGAATTGCTCAAACAAGTTGAAATTATATCGAGGTTATCTGTACGGGCTAAAGCTATGATACGTATATTATGAAATATAAGTATAAGTACCTTATGACTAAAAAGTTTAATATGGTATGTTTAATTACAAATGTCAAATGAATTGGTATATATATAGTTGTTATATGTAAAATTGATATGCTAGTTAAAGTACTTAGCATGGATGACACATGAAATGGTAGAATATATAACTTGGAGTGATTGTGTTCATACAACTAATGCTATTATTATATTGACTTGAATCATGAAAGTACCACTGAGCTTTATCGCTCAAAGTAGGATTGTTATTTTTGTGTGCAGCTTCTAGTAGATCCCGAAGTCCCGAGATGTGATTCAGCATCCAAACAGCATTCTCTACTCAACAATGTTTTTTTAGCTCTTTTTTGTTTTGATATATGGCATGTACCTAAGTTTTTAGTCGATTTTGTGTAATATATGATCATGTTGGTATTTAATTAGTAATGGTTTTTTTTATATGGCCAGATGGTATTGTATATGTTGTAATTTGAGATTATTGAAGTTGGAATAAACTTGATATGAAAATGTGATATTAGGTTAGATGTATTGAATTGGTATCAAATGGTTCATGCACAAACAGGCGGTAACGTCTTGACGACAAGTTCTCAATGTCATGACTTGATTCGACGGAGAGTGTCATCGTGACCTCAAACTGACAATGTCATGTCGACACTCGATGTTATGATAAGGTCGCAAAATCCATAGCGTTGTAACATCAACCCAATAGTTTAAAATTTTAACAATGTGGTCCTTATTCAACCTCGAGTTATCTCAAGAGCTTTCATAAGCTCGTATATGATTGTATAACATGTAATAATGATGTTTTGAACTTAAAAATGTATATTAAGTATTATATTGAATTGCAATTTGATCGTAGTTGCATCGACAATGAACATGACATCACATAGCTCGGACTTGGTGTTCAAGTCAGATGTGGGGTGTTAAAATATATATATATTGAACTCGAATTATAAAAGTACAAATCGAGTTTTCATCACTCGGCTACAACTTTCATCTTTCCCTTCTCTCGTAATGGCCCGACATCGTCTTTAGCAATGTTCGAGAATCCAATTATAAAACAATATCAATTCACATCCCAATTACATTAAAATACATAGCCAACATATTTTGCATTTTATCCATTTTAGCCCCTATATTTAGAATGCTCGTACTTTTTGATATCTACCATCATATTAAAATTGATTTCACATCCTTTTATTAGGGACCTTATATTTCTATCTATGTCATAATTTCATAACGGCTTTTAATTTATTCAATTTAGTCCCCTAATGTCACAAATTTATCTAACAAGCTTAACTTAATTTCCAACTTAGTCCTTAACATAATTTAGCTTTTTAACTTCCAAATTCTTCAAATCAAACTCAAAATCATCAATTCCATTTTAATGGCAAATTGATAAACATCTGACATTTGATCAAATTAACACATGGGCTACCTAGATTAAGCTCCCATGATCAAGAATCTATAAAAAAATTAAAGTATAAATGCTTGGTTACCTTGGTATAATGTGAACCAAAATAAAATTGTAAAGAAACAAGTTTTCTTCTTCTTTTGTTTAGACTGGATGGCCAAACATGAATGAAGATGATGATAACTCATCTTTCTTCCCACTATCTTAATATTTATACGAGTATTAAAATTTTAATTAACTTAATTAGCTATTATTAATTCATTCATTAAGATATATTTATGCATTTTTAATTATAAATTAAAACAAAGTATATGGGTGTTGGAAAGTGAGATTCGGGACTCCGTTCCTGTGAAACAAACCCATAAATATTTTTATTAAATATTTACGAGGTTAATTAGTAGTGAATTAGATTCTGGTTAAGTAAATTTCGTGAAATTAGGAGTTGTTAAGGTACAGGGACTAAATTGTGTATGAGTCAAAAGTTAAATTATAGATTGAAATAAACTAAAAAGACTAAAATAGCAAGCAAGAATTTATTTAATGTGGTGGACGGCACTAATAATGTATTATGTATATATATTAATTAATATATATATATATGTATGTTATAATAAATAGTATAAAATGTATGTAAATTATGTTATATAATAATAATAATAATAATAATAATAATAATAATAATAATAATAGAAAGGAAAAGAAATGAAAGTGGATGCATGCAAATTAAACAAAGAAAAGAAAGAAAAAGAAGAAGAGCAATGCACGGCTAAGAGGCCTATGGATTCAAATCCAAATTGGTTAGTGAAATTTAGTCCTTTTCTTGTAGTTTTTATATTTTTGGAATCTCGGTACCTAGGGCTACCCAACCCCATGTTGTAATTTTTAATATTTTTCCAGATTTTAGATGTTGACATTGTTGAATAGCTTAAGTATTAGGGATTAAATAAATAGATTTTTAAGTTAGAAATGGAAAAGGGCTAAATTGTGGAATAAATTGTTGATTTTGAGAATAGGGACTAAATTGAGAAATTTTTAAAATTAAGGGGTCGAATTGGAAAAGAGGAAGCTAAATTTAGTTTAGAGTGAAATTAGTATGAAAATATAAAGTTAAATGTGAAGGTTAAAAACTAGTCTCGATTTAGGGACTAAATTAACGAACAAACAAAATATAGTGTGAAAATTGAAATTTTATGTGAAATTGAAATGTGTAGTATTAATGTGATTTAGTTGTTTATTTCCGTACTAACGTCGTACCAGAATCCTTGAGTAAAAAGGGGAAAGATAAAATCGATGTTGAATAGCTCAGAATTCACGGTTTGTGTTTCTATAATCCGAAACTAAATAGTGGATTGTTGCATATTTAATTGTTTGCATATGGTGAGCATTTGAGGTGAGTACTTGGTACTTGAGACTGAATTGAATTCAAAGTGGACTGGAAATAGATTGATTTTGTATATTATGAAATATGTTGATTATATAAATATTGAATTGATTATATGTGATAATGTGTATATATGTGAAATTGAGACATTGATTGTATTGAAAAGTGAAATGAAACCCTGTTAACTATATCCGGCTGAGTCGGATATAGATGGCATGCCATAGGATAGGAAGAGTTCAGGGATTACTTCGACCTTGAATCGATGAGGCACTGGGTGCCAATTTGCTTCGATTTAACCGATGAGACACTGGGTGTCATTTTATATAGCACTCGGCGCAGTTATTACTTCGGATTTATCCGATAAGGCACTAGGTGCCAAACTGGTGTGTTGGTTGGATCCGTATATCCGTTTGAGTCCAAGTCGTCTTAATAGAGAAAACATCCGATAAAATTTATGTGTTCGGTATCAAAATCACATGGTTGAGAAATGGAAATGAGATGAGAAAATATTGAAATGGCAATTATGAGAAAAGAAATATGAAATAGTATATTTTTGTGAATATGAATTGAATTATGAGAAACGAGATATGAAATGATGAAATGAGATGTGGAACTTGAAAAGAATTCAAGTATTGAACAAAAAGATAAACCGTGCCATTGCATGAGTTGTAATATGCAAATGATATATGAAATACCATTAATATATGTTTGAACATGTGAAAATCTTAGTAGATGTGAATAAGGAACGAGCAAAATTATATTATTGAATTGAAACACATGAACATAGCTTACTGGTTGCATATTTCATTTTAATTACTCATATCAAGTTTATATTATTCGGATTATAGAAATACCACTAAGTTTTACTCAGTGTGTGGTTTTATTTTCCGTACGCAGGCTAGGTACTATTCGACTTATCGCCAACTCAACATCAAATAACAAATCGTGAGCTCAAGTGTGGTGATCTCTTATTTTGTAATGGCATGTACCTAGGAAGCTTTTTTTGTCGATATTGTTATAAAGTGTTGTTATCTTAGTTGCTAGTGAAATGATGGTTAAATGTGTATATGGTTGTGGTTGAGGCTATGTTGGTATGTTAGCCTAATGCTTGGTTTTTTTTTTTTTTTTTGTTTAAAGCTTGATAGCTTAAATAGCTAAAGATTAGTTCTATATTGGTAAATTTGATATGAATGGAAGTCTTGAATGATTATTGCCTTGTTGATGTATTTGAACATATAAAATATAGTACCAATGAGGGTACATTGGTTAGACATATTAGGTGATAAATTTGGTATATTTTGGGCATGTTTAATCGTGTTTTGAGTTGGGTAAATGATTGGTTATTGAGTTGTTTAGTGTCCAAGCAAGTAGGGAATCGTAAACTTGATATTTAAGGTACTTTTAGGTGCACACGGCCTGGCACACGACCGTGTGTCACACACGAGCAACTCACACGGGCATGTGACCCAAGTCAGTGAGTTACACGGGCTAGGACACGACTGTGTGTCCTCTGTTTTTAGGAATTTTTGAAAATGACCCTAAACTTCCAAAATTGTTCCGAATTAGTCCCTGCCTATTTTTAAACTATTTTTGGGGTCCCGTAGACTTGAAATAGGGGCTGTGAGATTAACTTTTACTCTGAATTGGAATGGATTAGTAAACCTATACTTAGTGCATTCTACTAACATCATCGAAGATAAAGAAAATAAATAGTCAGAGTATTGACCTATACTCTGATGCTAATAAGAGATGATTAATGATAAGAGTGTAGACAATGGAAGACCAAGTTTAGCAATGATAAATAGTGGTAAGAGTGTATACAGTGGAAGACCAAGTTTAGAAATGTATAGCATAATTTATTATTTGAATGTAAAAGACTCTAGCATGAAAGTTTTAGATTGTCGTGACCTGCCTCTATATATTATAATGTTATTGGTTAGCTTACATGTTGATTATGATTGATTAATTTTTTGATTCGTTAGTAATACCCGTGATCCTATTCCGACGATGGAGAGGGGTTAGGGGTGTTACACTAAGTGTCATTCATTATTATTTCCAAATAATTTTAAAAGAACAATGGTTTAATAATCATTTTTTTCTTTTAGATAATTGCTATCTAGCTCCCCAAGCATTTTTTAAGTTAAGACTCAATAGCGATTTGACTTTTATAATTTAGTCCCTGAGTTTTAATTAACAATTTTCTCGGTTAAATTACTTAATCGATCTTCAATATATTTTTATATCAAATTCGTTAATCTTTATATTTCATCCTTACGGGCTCGGATTACAAAAAAGAAGTTTTAAAATTACATTTTTTGACATCATCAAAAGTCGGGTCATTTCACAATTAATGGTGGAAATGAAATGTAAATGGTAAAATATTGTAACTATGTTTTAAACGTTAACATGAATAATAAAATGTTAGTGTTGTTGATAAATGGATTTTATTAATCCTAAGTGAAAATGAATTTAGAAAGTATAATAATCTGACCAAGGTATTATGGAAAGAGTGATGATAAGAAATGAGAAGTGAATAATTGTTGGGATTTAATAAAATGTGATAATACGATCCAACGAAGTGAAATAATGATAAAAGTGGTATTTTTGAAATTAACAATTGATTGTTATAAAGACTGTTGTGAGATAGCCATTGAATGAAATTCTAAACATGCAAATGAATGAAAATGTAGGAGAAATGATTCACTGAATTGATTAGTGACTATGTGTAATGGATGTAAAGTGATAATTAACGTTTCAATCAACATGTTAAATGTGTAAAGTGACATATGAGAAGTGTTATGAATTGGTATGTGTAATCACGTGATTTTATATATATATGAGATGATATATGAAACATTGCTAATTATATGTGTCACTCATATTGTGGAAGTGATTAATAAAGTGAAATATTCTAGTAGGCTTAGTAAAATAGTTAGGATTTGTGTGTGCACTTTTGTTGAAAGTTAATATTTCGTGTGAAGATGGAAAAATATGTGTTGTGGCATAACACGTAAGTGCATTTTGGGCCCATTTTTCATAATGTGTTCGGATGGATGTGCTCTTAGTGCAATATGTGTTTAGGTGTCCGATTGGAATCTTAAGTATTCGAGTGTACTTTATTAAGATTTACTAAGGAAAATATTACTAAATTGTAGTAAGATGAATTTACCTAAAAATTACTCAATGGAAACATAAAATGAAGCATTTAACGAAATATATTCACAAACCAAGAACTCTGAGATTGCCTATTTCATTTTGGGGTGAGTGTTACTTTTTGTTAAATATAAGAATGTAAATCTTTTAAAAAAAAGTGTGAATATAACCTTATGGTTTAATTTGAAATTTAAAATATATCTTTTAAATAAAATTATTTACTTTTCATAATTATTTTTTTACAATATTTTTCTAACTACAAAATTGTACAAATTATTTAATTTTAAATTTATTTTGAATACTATCAAATTAAATACTTAAAACTTATTTTCAATTTAATTATTATTATTTTTCAAATAGGTTTATTAATTTATTTTAAAATAGCTAGATTAAATTACATGTTTATTAATAATAAATACTCTTGTTAATAATAATTATTACTGGAAAATAATAAACTACCTCGTGTAATTTGAAAGTTAAATTTAATCTTGGAAACAAAATTACCCTTTCATATAATATTTTTTCTAATTACAAAATAATAAAATTTATTTATTTTATATTTATTTTTAAATACTAAAATTTAATTTAAATATTTTTTTTGTACAGAAATTTAATTTAAATACTGATTATACTTAAAAGTTATTTTTAATTTACTTATATATTAATTTTATGATAAATGCATTAATTTGTTTTAACTTAAAATAAATATTATTTAAGTAATAAATAGATTAAACCATGTGTCTGTTGTTAATAAATTAACTTTTGTTAATAATAATACAATTGAAAAATGTTAAAATTAATAAAATTTGTGCTATACTAAATGAGAAATTGTTCAAAAATTACTAACATCACATAAAAAAAAATTGAGAAAATAATCACAAAATTAAAGATTAGAAGTTAACTACTCATTGTATAGGAATCAAATCTCATTTAAATTTATGTTTAGATTATGAAGAATCGAAAACTAAATCAGTGATGTTGAGACATTGAAGATAAGATTTCATAATTGACAAGAGTTAATGTCTTAAATGTCTGGGGTAGTTGATCAGTAAGGTGAAGACAGAAGAAAAGAGCCTCAATTGGTTGTTATGTGAATTCAGACATGATGAAATTACACTATAATTTTTATGTCAAACATCAACCTCACTGCATGACATATTGTAGAATGGAGACTGAATTCAACAGGGTGGACCAGGCCATGTATCATACTTTTCTCAATTTTTGCTTCTCAAAAATATTAAATTAATTTTTTTACTTTTATTTTCAGTTTTAAAATTAAAAATAAGTTTTTTTTTTTTAAAGAAGTTAAAATAGGTTTGCTAAATAAAAATAAAATTTTTGTTTAGTACTCATTTTCCCTATAGCTGAATACATTTACATCAACTCGAAGCAAAATAATTAATGCAATACTTAAAATTTGTTAAGAAAAGACTTCTGCTTTTACGTAAGTTTGGACCAAAATCAATTTATTTATTTATTAAAGACTTAATTTGTGAATTAAGCCTTAAATGGTACCACATTTTCTAACTTGATATTTAAATTTTTCTTTTGTCAGAAATGGTATTTAAATAATTTCACCCTAAATCTTAACACCGTTCAGAAAACCCATTGATCAATTAGATTGTGTAATATCAACACTTGTTTTTTGATTTTGTATTTATATTATATTAATTGACAATAATTATCTTAATTTAAAAAATAAAAAATATTTCCCTCCCTCCACCACGGCGCTCCCCTCCTTCCCCCCCCCCCCCCCAACCCGACCCTCTAGTGTTCTTGAACTAGTATTGGGAAACACCATCATTTTGGTGCATTGATATAACCATTGATGTGATCTTTGTTTTCTTG
This sequence comes from Gossypium anomalum, assembly GCA_025698475.1. Taxonomy (NCBI): domain Eukaryota; kingdom Viridiplantae; phylum Streptophyta; class Magnoliopsida; order Malvales; family Malvaceae; genus Gossypium; species Gossypium anomalum. Next base: position 69,170,918 of record CM046964.1, read on the forward strand.
AACTTGTTTGTTTAGTATATGGTTTCGAGTAAGGAGTGTCGATCCGACTTACGGACTAGTTCAAACCTTGCAGGTCGCCTGACCCTAAAGAGTTGTGTAAAACTTTGGTGTTGTACTATTAGATTTTCTTTCGGGACGACGGATAATGGATGATGACCAAGCTGGTTTGTGGGAAGAAACACTAGTGAAGTGTGCAAAAGCCTTCCTAAGTGACAACAGGAAAATGCTAAGGATAATAGCCACGAGGTTGGGGGGACAGTACTCTTAAGAAAGGAGCACAGGCAGCAGCTGCTCTCGCATTGCAGTGCTTACATATGGACCCAGAGGATCGGGGTGAGGGGTAGCCGGGACGGTAGAGGAGAGGGAAGGAAGAGCGGTGGTGGCGTAGGGAGTCGTGAAGGACAGTGAAGGTGGGGAGAGGGAAAATATTTTTATTTTTTAATATTAATATAATTATTTTTAATTAATATGATTAGAAAATAAGTGCTAATGTGGCACCATCAATGAGTTTTTTTTGCTTCGGGTAACTTAAAATATTTTAACTACCACTTCAAACAAAAACAAAAAAAATTAGCTTAAGATGTAATTTGTCAATTAATCCTTTATTATAATTTAAACTTCAAAAATTATTATTAAATTTTTCAAATAAACAAATTTTATTTAATTCCTTTTATTTTAAATAAAAAACTAAATTTCAAAACTATACATTAACTTTAATCAAATGCATTATGACATATATAAATTTCTTATTTGACTCAATTACACAAATCACTATTAATATAACACCATTTCACATCTCCATATTACATGCACAAATAATCGTATTTATCTAATATGAAAAATATTTTTTTTTTTTTTAAATGTGTATAATTGAATCAAAATCAAATTTTTATATATACATTTGAACCGCAATCAAAATTTCATGTATATAATTACACAGACAAAATTCATATATCAAATTACACATTGAATGTGTAATTTTAAGTTTAATCCCTAAAAAAAAACTAATTATCTTTCATTTTACTTCTGACATTACATTCTCTTAGCATGCAAGGGCAATGAAGAGGCTGTCAAACTCGAAACACCAACTCCAGTCTATTTATCTGTTTACCAGCAGACATGTAATTGTTCTAACAAGAACTGGTGTCATCAGATTTGTAAAACCTTAAAAAGGCAGCACACACAGGGGAAATAAGAGTCTAATGGAATACCGGGATCATGGCTGCACTTGGAGGGACCATCATCTTTCAAAATTCAAACAAATTAGAAAGAGATCTGAAAGCAAAAAATGGCTGCAGGAGAATATAAAAGCATGTCTTGCACATAGATTTCTACCGAATCATTTTGAATTTAAGCTCCTTTTACATCAATGATGGAGATGGATTGAGGAAAACAAAAACACTTCCAAACCAACAAATAATTTAACTTAAATCATAAAGGGTCAGAGATTGCGCACCAAGAGATCCAATTTCAATTCATTTGGAACTCGGGAAAGGAATCATTGACCATAATAGGGAGGCTGACCTAGCAGTGGTGCACCACCTGGAGGTGGCATTCTCATGGAAGTTGCACCAGGTTGGGAAAGGGGTGATGAACCAGCAGGTGGCGCAGCATTCATGTATGTAGGGACTGCAGATGCTTGATATGCTTGACCAGGAACAGTACCAGGCACTGATCCGTATGATGGTCTAGCCTGTAAACTTGGATCCCAAGCAGGAACTTGTCCAGCAGAGGGTTGAGCTTGCATTGCTGCTGAAGCTGCATAGTCAGTCCCAGGGTATAATGGAGCATTCTGAGGATTCTGCCAAGCATTTGGAGTGGCAGGCATACCTGGACCTTGTGTCGCAAGCAAACTTAGGTCTGAGATTGTGTAATCTCTACTTTTATCACTGTAAGCCTGTGGCAAAAAGTGAAACTAGTCAGAATCACATGCAGCGCATCTGTCAAGACAAATAATAAAACTAATTTAGCAGGTAAGGGTCATAATCAAGTGTCAAGAAGCATACATATTAGGGTTCATATCTTTTTTCGATCAGTGGATCCCCCTTATCTTCTAATGACGTCTTTAATTTATTTTTCTTCTTTCCTTTTTCTCATGAACATTAACTCAAAAGCACATATTTATACCTTTACATTGAGATCAGTATGACGAGAGTATGATAGATGAAGCTTACAATAGCCACCCTCATATATGCAGTGTCCCTCTAAGGATTCTTTGGCGACAGCTGCAGTCGTGACATCTGAATGTAACAAATTCTACATCAGTAAAGCCTATCAAATGTCCAAATCCAACGAAATAGAACATGCATTGCAATAATAATTTGCAGGTTGTAAGAAAATATGTCCAACAGTCCCCAAGGGACGCCTCAGACTCATAGACCTTGAGAGTTGAGATTCAACTTGTGGGTCTGATACATGAACAGATGGGGTCAAATTTGTTGAATCATTTTTATTCAAAGGCTTCTTAGGGCGTTATCCATCTATTCCATCTTCTACATTCGGCCATTAACCACCTTCCATCTTTATTTTCTTTCTTTCAATTCTGCTCAGTTTCTTTAATTAGTTATCAAGAATCCATCAGGAACAGATCTCCTTCAAGAACCGATTGCTATTCATTCAAGATGCTTCATAGAATTCAGTTTATTCATTCTTATTCATTGTTATTTGCTGCCGATTTTTTTTATTCATTATTCTATTCTACTTGGTTTATTGTGCATTTCAGGTTGTTGCACACCAAGTTTCCTTTGATTCGGTCTATAACCCTAGGTCAAATCCGCAACTTGGAAACTTTTCGATCTGATCCGCATGCATTTCTATCAGAGTCTTAGTTTCAAACATTTAGGAAGAGCAGCTGTGAAGGGGGGGGGGGGCTAAAACCAGTTGGCAATAGATAAAGGGACCAAAGACGGTAGGAAACCTAATACTTATTTATCATCCAACAATCTTCTTTCCTTAGTTTTTCTTTGATCCCGTCACCGTATATAAGAGGTAGTCTAGGTGCACCAAGCGTGAGCCAAACCAGATGTGCCATGCCTTAAAAGGTTTAAGGCACTTTTGTCATCTGGGACTACGCTTAAGCACCTTAGTGCTTAAGTGCACACCTTGAAAATACTGTCAAAAACATACATAAAAAAAAAAAAAAAAATCATATGACAAAAGCATACCCGGATATTGAATTAGTGCCTGTGTTCCGCCATTCTTCTCAAATATAGCGATCTTTTGGACAGTGCCAAATGCAGAGAATACCTTCAACAAATAACCAGTACAAAAATAAGTGAAATTTTTGAAACAATAAACCTGTATTTCCAGTCAATGAAGTAACAGAATGTCTTACCGAGTGAAGAACATCAACTGTCACAGCATACTGCATATTTTCAATTGAAGCAAGTAGCACATTACTCTGAGGTTCTTGCTTTTTTCCATCAGGACCAACTACAGGCTGGAGATTACAAAATATTAGTAATTCCCAATATTAAAAAATAATTCAAATGTTTGAGATGACAGGGCTACAACTACCTGCATGAGTCCCTCCATCGCAGTTGGATTGACAGGAAGGTATGGATTGGTATAATCCCTACATAAATGAGCAAACAAAATCAGAAAATTATCATTACATAGAGTACAAATGCAAAGACCAATGTTAAATGGAAATTTTTGTATGGTCAAGATAGAAAGCATTTAAGGGTAATGAAGTGATGCAATTGCAAATGGATATAATAGAAGACAAGAGTGTGGGCTCAAATCCAGCAGCTTCCTGTTTAAAGCTTCCTGTTTAACAGCAATAGCAGATCAAGCAAATAAGAGCATCCAGTTGATTTAAATTATATGAGAGAGCAACTCAAAAGCTTTCATAGCTATTCCGGTTAAAGACTAGCTTAGTTAAAACCAACTCTATGGATGCTAACATCTTCATTTTGGTCAATGTTTCTGTGGAAGTGATGAAAAATTCCGTAAATGTATCAAGAGGATTTAGGACAATCACATTTTTTTGAGGTGCCACTCAAATGATAACAATGAGTATTAAATCGAACAGAATTAAATTTAATTACATATTGCCCTTTCCCCACAATCAAGTAGCTCCCCATGTCAATTTACAATATCCTCGCCCTCATGATAGATGACTTCAAAATACTATAAAATACTAGCTAATTCATTAAATAGTTTGCAAACATAAAACTGTTGGTGGAAGTATCTACTCCAAATACAACGTTCCCAACAGGAAACACTAAACAAGCTTGACAAAACAATATTGAAATACAAAATCAGATTGATATTAAATGTACTAGCACATTAGAGGATACACTTTAAATATTCTAGTCCATCGTTAAAAACATCTTTGTATAAAAGCAGAAAAAGGGGTGACCACCACTCATGGTACCAACAAAGCGGTAATCCCACAATCAACATGTAAATAACTTTCAACTATACTGAGATTTGCATATGCATGGAAACATGTACAAAAGATTAAGAAAATTACTAAGAGCCCATGACAACACATCTGTGTGCTGACTACCAGGCTTCACTAACACCCTAAATGACAAAAAGCGCACACATTAATTAGCAACATATCAGATGCCAAAAGAAAATTTTAGGAGGCACATTACTTGAGATTTCAGGAATGAACATGACCAAACATTGATGAATTTCAATAAGCACATAACTTGATATTTATGGGTCCATTTTTACCTGCTCCGATGAGACTGAAACTTGATATTCAGATCAGTGTGTGCAGAATACGAAATTCGCAGGTGACAAGAAGTAACATGACCTGGAAGCAAGTACCTACATTCAAAATATCGTGATAAAACATTACAACACAATGGACAATGTGATTCAGTTCCCAAACCATATATGTATGATCAATATGAAGGATAGACTTAAGTGATGCTAGAGAAAGGGGAAAATAAATGGGCATGTTGGAAGGAAGAGACAAGCAGCAATACCTGGGAATACTTCTACCGTCCAAGGCATTCCTTGCTGAAGATGCAGTTTCAGCATCAGTAAATTGGATTAATGCCTACCAAAATTTGTCATAAAAATGAGTGTGATATTGAAAGACATGCAATCTCTGAAGGCTTAAAAATCTAAATGTAGCATCTCACTTGGAATCCCGCAGCCTTTTCAAAAGTAGCAATTTTATGCACAAAACCAAATGCAGAAAATACCTAAAACAAAATTAAATCAGAAACAATCAGATATCACAAACATAAATCGAAAAGAAAAAGAAAGAACATTAAAAACCATCACAAACATTGGTATTATGGGAAAAATCTTTGTTAGCAAATCCAAATGAACGAGAATAAGTGCAGAATGACACCTGTGCATACAGGCCTCAAGATAGACCCTTAGAGAAAGGAGTATGGCGTACATGACAATATTTCCAAACTGTCTCCAACAAAGGAATCTAAATAAAGGGTATAACTGTCTGTGATTCAACTGATTTCAATCAAAAGCTGCTATCTCTATATGTAAAAGAACATTAAATGATAACAGTTTGTTCATTTGAGATCTACAAGAAATGGCCCTGAACTCTCTAATTGAAAATCATATTCCTTAAAAGAAAAGGGTTTAAGAAGATCAAGTATCCCTCGTCAGTCACATAAGAAATAACACGGGGATAGGTAAAAGTGGTACTCCGCAACATATGCTATGTTTAACTTCAGAAGTCCACAAAGGTTTCACAAGATTTTGACCTACTAAAGTAGGCCATGTTTAGAAATAGAAATACAAGATGTCCTCATTTAATCGTACAAACATGCTCCTTATTCTGGAGCTTAAGCATAAAGAAGCTTTAAAAATCTCAGACAATCTTTCCTTAAGTAGCAATATAATAGAGATGCAACAATAGATAGCATTTAATTGAAGACACAGACACACACCAGTAATAAGTACTTACCAAGTGAATTGTCTCAATGGTCACATCATTAGCTTCCACACCCTCAATGGTAACCAGCAAAACATTTCCTGGGGTATCTCCAGGACTTTTGTTGTTGACAATTTCATGTCTGTTTGAATATTGAATATATACCGTTTTTCCACGAACCTGTGCCGGCTCTGAAGACGAAGCATAGTATGAAACCATCGAAATAGCCTGATTTAAGTCTACCTGAAAATACAAGTAACATCATTGATTAACAGAATACAGTCACTGCTCACCTTCAAATATTATCTAAATTCACTATTTGAATTAAACCATCAAAATTTTCACTAATAAAAGATGAATAGAAGCCAAAAATTCACATTTTTCCCATAAGCCCGTGATAGATTACCCTCGACCCAACAAAACAATTAATCTTAATCCATCAAGATGAAACGAAACCATCAATTCCCCCCAACCCCAATCCACCACCAAATAAAAATAAACAAATAAAACTTTGCAGTTCTGCAATTAACCAATCAAATTTACATAGAAAATAAAAAAGCAAAAATAAAATCAGATTTTTAACATGCCAAAAAGAAAGTCTCACAAAAAGGAACTCATAAGCTTACAATTCTAATATACACATTGAAGTTTACACTAGAAAATTAACAATCAGTAGTCGATTGCCCTTACCGTAACACATATTAACCTCTCTTTTTTTTTTTTTTTGACCAACGCCCAACCCAAAGCAATCCATAAATTATAAAGCAAAAAGAAAAAAAGAAAGAACCGTTGATGGATTAGAAGCTTACAAATTCAACAAAAGCTTGGTTCCGATTGGCGCCGACATTGCACTTAGTGTTAACGATCTTCCCAAAGGGTTTACAAAGCTCAACGAGTTCCTCTTCCGTACACTCCCATGGGAGATTACGGAGATGCAGAACCTTCGATGGTGTCTGGGTATAACGGAACTGAGTTTGGCTTGACGTTGACATCTAGGGTTTCTCTAAGGACGGGGAGGTTTTTCTTTTTACAGAAAATGCGGGAATTTTCTCGAGAAAATTATTAATATATTTTAGGGAAACGGAGATTTGGGTGTCAGTTTTGTTGTGAAGGGGAGTTGTTTGATTGATCTGATGCTGATGAAATATATGGTTCAGCCGTGAGACCCTCCGGCTTGACTTTTACTGATTTACCCTTGTTTGTGTTTCATGAATCTATACTTGCTATGTGTAGATTTAAATATATTAAAGCTAATTTATATTATTTAAAAATTTAGAATTTAGTTCTTATATTTTAATTTTTAGTTATTAAATCTCTTTACTTTGATTTTAAAAAAATTATTGACATTCCTTTTAAAGTTAACATGTTAAAAGTAAACTAATTTATTTAACTTTCAACAATTATATTTTTGTCAATTTAATTATTACAATTTTAAAATTACATAAAAAAATATTATCTAAACTGAATACGATTGGCCAGTCGAACTAGTTGGGGTATTGGTCTAGTGAGAAATAAAAACTTAGTTGACATGCAAACGAGTATAGATCAGTTGAATCAAGCTAAAAATTTGATCTAACCAATTGATTTCCAAAATGATCGATTCAACCGATTTAAAGAAAATAAATTATAAAAATGGGTTCAACTGTCAGTTCAACTAGTTTTTTAGTCTAGTTCAACCAGTTTTTACTAATTCACGGGTCATCCAATTCTTTACCTCTCACTGAATTGATACCCCAGTTGATTCCTAATCCAATCAATCTGGTTCGATTTAGATAACATTGAATATTGGAATCTTTTATATTTTTTAAAATATTTTTTATTTTTAAAGAATTTTTTATTTTTTAAAAAAATTATATTTTTTAAAACTTTTATTTTTTATGTTTAAAATATGAAAATAATAATAATTTTAAAAAACTTAAAAAAAAATACATACTTTTAAAGGGTATGGACCAAACTAACAAAAAAATTGTAAATTTTGTGGCTAAAAAAGTTTAAAAATTTTAAAAATCAGTTAATCCACAAACTAGTGCAAACTAATTGAAGTGAGGTAAAAAAAAAAAAAAAAAACCAATTGAACTAGTTGAACCAAATTTTATAATTTTTCAATATTTTTATTTTTTTAAATAATTTATTTGCTTTGAACTAGTCTAGCCAGTTGTTATGGAAACTAATTGGTTAGACCAAATTGTAATTGATTGAACTATCAATTCAACCAATTTTTTAGCTTGGTTCAACAATCTATATCGGTTTGCAGATCAACGGATTTTTTACCTCTCACCGGACAATACCCGAACCGATTCTCGATCCAATTGATACAACTCGCCAATCTGATCCAATTTAGATATCATTGAATTTTGAATTTTTTAAATATTTTAAAATCATTTTTATTTTTTGAATTTAAAGAGTTTTTAATTCTTCATTTTTTTAAATATATTTTTAAAATTTTTAAATATATAATTTTTATGTATTTTTAAAGGGTAAGAATCAAATTGACAAAAAAAAATTATAAATATTAAGGGCTTAAAAAATTATTTTACCTTTGGCATCATTAACTTTAACAGCAATATTAGACGAAGGGACCTAGATTTTTAAAGAAAAAAAGTATAGGGACTCAATGTCTCAAAATTAAAGTATAGGAACTGAATTTAAAATTTTAGAAGAGTACATGGACCTTTGACATATTTAAACCCTATATTTATATGTAGATAATATATATATATATATTACATTGGTGTAAAACTTAAGTAACTTTACACCATTTCGTAACTTTTTATACTATTAATATTTTAACGATCCTAACATTGAATTTTTTAATATATTTGTTCTTGTCATGCATGTAAATTTTTTTAATTGATTCGATATCTCTATCATATCCATCTAAAATATTATCTATATCAATATATATTTAACGATTGAAAGCTTTTTATATAAAATAAATAGTTATTTTTTTTTAATTTGTGTCAAACTTGACATATATAATCTATATATATGAATTGAGCATGAAATATGAAGGTTGGATTGTTAAAATATTAATGGTATAAAAAGTTACGGAAGAATATTATACAAGTGTAAGTAAATCCCACCTTTATATATTATATTATATTATAATTACAAATTTTATTGATATTTGAGTATAATTTATAATTTAATTTAAATTTATTAATTTACATCTAAACGTAAAGTAGGAGTGATATTAACAAATTTTATTCACATCTAAATATTATTATAATTTAATTTAGATTTATTAATTGCCATTTAAATTTAATTATAATTTAATTTAGGTTTATTATACGTAAAGTAATATGGTAGCTCAAATAAAAAAGAAAGATTGACGTAAAATTAAATTTTAATTTGATAAAATTATAAGCATAAAATAGAGAAAAAAATTTATTTATTAAATATTTCTTAATTAATTTTAGAGTTATATATCAATTAAAATTTAAGTTTAGCTCTACAAATATAGCATCCAATGGTTAGGCACATTTAATCAAATAGCATCTAAGAAAAATTACGGTAAAAAAATGAAAATTGTTAGCATTAATAAGCTAAAAGTATTTTTTTTTTTAAATTAGAGCATTAAATCAATGGTTCTTCAAAGAGACAATATTGAATCATATTCGAACAACAACGACACTAGAAAGATATAGAAGATTATTTTAATTGATTATGAGATAATATAATATTATGTCTATTTTTTTATTATTTCAATTTAATATTATAGTTTTTTATTTTAGTTCAAAGTTTTATATTAATTTTAATAGTAGTATGTATTAATTCAACATTATTTTATCTAATTACTTAATGTTTTACTATAAAATATTTCTAGTTCTTTATTTTTATTATTTTTAAAACACTTTATTTATTCTCTCAATTATTTATCAAAACTAATTGGATTTTATTATAAATTAGACAAATCCTTAGTTAGTAATATATATTTTATAATTGTAAAATAATATTATTTAATAAATTAAAAAAGTAAGCACGTAAATCACATGCAATGTACGTGACATTTGAAACTAGTATATTGGAAGTAGACATCTTCATGGCTTAGGCTACCCGCCCAAGACTGAAGGCCTACCAAAATTTTGGGAGGTTTTAAGTAAAAATGTTATGCCTAAAAATGGGCTTGGGCAAATATAGGCTAGATTCGAGCTTGAACATTCAAGACCCGAGCTCAACTCGATTTGACCCATTTTTTTTTAAGTTTACAGTATATTATATTATGTTATTTTTGTATATCATGTAATTTACAACACATAAAAATTAAATCGATAGTAATAAGTAGGGATAAATATCAAAACTATATATAAACATTTCTGCAATGTGCAATGTCATACATGTGTTGGGAAATGTGCCTATATATTCTATAAATATATCATATTTTATCTCATTATTATCATTGTGTCTTTTTAATAATTAATATGACCACTGTCAATAAATAACTGTGATAAATTGCTCGTTTGAAAACAAGCAACCCGATGCCACATTCCATATTTATCAATCCACACAATGCCAATGAGAGGATATCGTTAAGAACTAGGATTAAATTAATAGAATATGTAAGCTAAGGGCTAAATTTGTTTATTTTTTTAGAATTAGGACCAAATTGATAGCATTTATAAACATTGGAGAACTAATTTTTTATGCCAATTGTTAAACTAGCTTTATTTGATAAATTATTTTGATATAACAAACAAAAATGTGTTTGAATAAAAATTATTTTTGAACAAATAAATTATAAAGTTCAAAGCATAAAAATCATTTCAAGACGTTCAAATATTTTAGAAAATGTTTAGAACACCTAGAAATTTTTTTGACAAAGTTCAAAAATGGTTTAAACTTTTTTAACTCAATTGAAACATTTTTAAATAGATTGAAAAACTGCTTCCTACAAAAAGTGTCAATATTTTTCCAACAATATCGATACTCATACAATTTTTGTTAATACATTTTTCAAGATCGATACCAAACTTGCTTACTGACTTGAAACAAAAAAATTGGACAAAAGTAAAAAGTATCGATACTTTCCAAAAAGTACCGATACCTGTTGTATTTTATCAATGTCATCTTTGATATCGATACCATTTTTGCATTCTAACTTGATGATCTTTCAAACAATCACAAAAAGTATCGATACCCTTTTAAAAAGTATTAATACCTTTTACTAAGTATCTATAAAATGTCTTTGGTACCATTGTAAACTAACTTTAACGGTCACTAAATCAGACATTAAATGCTAATAGTATCAATACTCGTAGAAAAAGTATCGATACCTTTCGTTGCAGATGAATTTAATGATATGGTATTTTCATCCCCACTGATTTTATTTAATTCCTCAACAACCACAATGGTTGAAAATCAATTAGAGGGTATAAATATCAGTTTCCAAAGGTCATACAATAACAAGAATGATAATAAAAGCTAAAAGATCAATCAAACAACCTTTGTGCTCAATTTTTCTATACTTTTCTTTCATAAACTTGTGAGCTTTATTGTTATCTTATCATCTTAAGTGTTCTTCTTTGTAATTGTGCTTAATTGACAAACATTTTGATCTTATAAGGGTTATTTCTTTATTTGCTTATTTATATTTCTTTGAGAGGATTTGTATCTTAAGGTTTGGGTAGAAACCTTAAGAGAGTTTGTAAGGTTAAAAACTGTTCTCAAAGGTTGTTAAATTAATGAATTTGGGAAAATCCTTAGTTGTGGAAAGCTAAGGTAGTGGAGTAGGCAATTGAGGTCGAACCACTATACATCGTTATGTTCATTGTCTCCATTTATTTTCATTGTTTCCACCAAAAATTTAAAAGGCCAATTCACCCTCTCTTGGCTATTTCAAGTTATTTTATCGAGCTAACAATTGGTATCAGAGCTAGTCTCTTTTACATAGTTTAACAACCAAAAAGGAGATCCTTGAAGAAGCTCAACAATCAATAGCTCGATCCAATCTATCTCCAAGCCTTCGTACTTCAGTACTGCTAACTATTCCTATTGGAAGATAAGGATGATGTTGTTCATCTAAACAAATGATCTTGTCGTGTGGGACATTATCATGGATGGTCCCTTTATACCACTCAAGCAAGAAGGAGAGCTCTTAGTTCCAAAAAGCAAGAATGAATGGTTTGAGGAAGATAGGACAAGCATTCAACTTAATGCCAATGTAATGCACACTCTATTTTGTGCACTTGGTCTGGACAAGTATAGTAAAGTGTGGTCATGCTCAAATGCCAAGGAAAGTTGAGACTTGGTGCCTTAAGTGTAGTATTTTCGTCTAACTACACTTATAATTTTTTCAGACAGATTGATTAATGAAATTATTCATGAATTAAATTAATATACTTTGTATTATTTTCCTCACTTGATTTTTGCACACAAAGCAAAATAGAAGCAAATGTTGCTCATTGGTTGTCTAAATGTGGTCGGATCGTAGTACAGAAAGACAACTTGTATCAGAAGACGAACCTAAATATGTTCTTTATCTAATAAAAAATGAGCAAACCGATTGAAAGACTAATATGTTGTTTATCAAGTCTAATTGGGGAGATGCCTTATCTTGGGCATCGAAGCAGATGACTCCTAGAAGATAGAGACAAAGATGTGACTGATTAGACTGATGGTGCATTGGAGAGGACCCAAGTAGCATAGGTCTTGAATCCGTTTATGGATTTATTCATTTGTGACGTTCATAGTGTGACATATCTAAATCCTAGGTGGATGGCGAACAATGCATGCGTGACTCGTACACTTTGATGTAAGTAAAAGTCTGAGTTTAAATAGATAAGAAACAAAAATCTGGTGTATTGGGTGTACGACTTCTACAGTATGTAGCGTCATTCACAATAGTGGAATTCATAGCCCAAAACATGGGTAAATGATATCCTCTCATTGGCACTACATGGTTGATGAAAAGTAAATATGGTCACGAGTTGTCCATCTTTGTGATGGATGACTTGATTACTATTTGATAGTGGTTGACTTTTCATGAAGAAAGATGTAATGGTTACCATGAGATAAAATAGGATCATATTGGGAGGACGTATATTATCCCAAAGAGATCAAGGATATCCTATGAGAGTAATACACTTATTGGACGAGCACTGAGTAGTTGCTTTCATAATGGTTGTCATTGGGGAGAGCTCAGTCACGATAATATAGTGGAATGACTTCGTTACTAAATAAGTTTATAATTAACAGGTGAAAAGCTGAAACTTAATTATAAATCATTTGAGTCTTAATTGTATATGTCCAATCGGCTCCTTCGCTAGCTCATTGAAACCAGAAATGAATTGCATGTTTGAATAAAAATGAACGGAATGAATAGAAAAAGAGAAATGTAAAACATTCATGAATGATTATCGTTTTCTTCGAAATAGAGAAATGAAATCATTTGGAAATGAATGTAAGTTTCCAAAAATGGAAATGGAAATAAAAATGGAAATGAAAACTTTTAATCCTATATAGGATTATATAAAAAATGATGGAAGAATGACTTTATATTTTTGGACTATTTTGAAGCCCGAAAATGAAAATAAACCATCCGATCATAGTGAACATGTTGAGTTGTGACATATTGAATGAATTTTCTCAAAATTTTACCGGGGGATAAAATCGTTAAAATTTTATCAAAGGTAAAATCATTAAAATTTTACCGGGATAAAATTGGGGTGAGAAAATTATTTAATATGTAGATATAAAAGTTTATTTTTAGAAATAGAAAAATTGAATCGAGTTGGATTATATTATAAAGCATTGGGTTAAAAAAGCCCAGGAAGTACTTATAATTGGACCCGATTTGTGAGAGGCCCAAAACCCCTCATATAACATGAAATGGGCGACAACCCTAGTAAGAATGCTAGGGTGTGTCGTCCACCCCTCTCCTACTCTAATCACTACAACTTAACAGGGGTTCTACATTCTCTTACTATAAATAGATGGCATTGACAAATCTATTTACACAACTTTTGAGAGATTGTTATTCTACCGAAAAATAAAGAGAAATTATTGTCAACTTATAAATATATTTTTCAGAATAATAATTTTACCGGTTTCTATTATAGAAGAGAGAATTTTTCATTTTCACCCCAAAAGGAAAACTTTTTCTAGTTCTGTGTTTTTGTTTAATTGGTTCAAGACCACACTTAAAGGAGTTCGTGGTATGAGAATAACAGAGAAGATCATTTGGTTGAAAGCCGTAAAACATCAAGGATCCGCTTATCCAAAAGCACATGTACAATTTCGATCTAAGGCTTATTACTATAAATATCACAAATCAGGTCGGTTTTCAAAATTTTTATTTTTCGCTAAGAAAGAAAACGGTGTTTAAACCTGATTTTTTCCAATATTCCGATCGTATCACCATTATCATCAATGATATAAAGTCTTATGGGAAGAATTATCCAAATGAAGAGGTGGTAAAGAAAATGCTTCGAAACTTACCTAAATCTTGGGAAGCCAAAGTGACTGCAATGAAGAGGCAAATAATTTAGAAACATTAACTTTAGATGAGCTTATTGGTTCTTTTCTTACACATAAGATGAGACTTAACAAACGGGTTGAAGAAGAAAAAGTTGTGAAGAATAAGGGTGGTGTTGTTTTTAAATCCACCACAAATGAATATAGGTAATCAAGTTGTGAGGTGGATGAATACAAAGAGATGGCCATGTTTGCTAGGAGATTCAAGATGTTTATGAAGTCCAACAAATGAAGAATATTCCAAAATAAGGAGGGATTGAAGCTTGAATCTACCCCGGAGAAAGATCTTATTATTTGTTATGAGTATAAGCAACTGATACATATCAAGTTTGATTGTCGTCAATAGAAGAAGAAGGGATCAAGCAAACCAAAGCTTACAGCAAATGTGGCTACTTGGAGTGATGAGGATTCATCCGATGAATAAGATCAAGAAGTATCTAACCTTTGCCTTATGACCATTGATGACTTTAAGGTCACTTCTAACTCGTCTAGTTTAATTACTTATTCATTTGATGAGTTACAAAATGTTGATGATGAGTTGGGTTTGGAATTTGAAGTCATGGTTTCAAAGCATAAGAAAAATATTTAAAAATTGAAAAATGAAAATGAATTGCTTTCCAAAATCAATCATGAACTTGAAGAGCAAGTAAACAAAATGCAAGAAATTATTAATGATTTTGAGAAGAATAATTTAGACTTGCATAATTTACTCTCAAAAGTTTATGAAGATCGTGAAAAGCAACTTGAGTTGCTTAAGAGTGAAAAAGCTCACTTTAACAAAGTTTTTCCAACAAGGTTTGAAAAAAGAGAAAATTCCAAACAAAAGTTTGCTAAAAATAACTTTAATCATTATAAACATAGAGGTCCTTTTAAAACTTTTAAGGGAAAATTAGGTAGAAGTATATAGGTCCCTAAAGGACTCCTTACTACTAAAGATAAGGATATCATTTCTAAATGGGTACCTAAAGGGACTAAAATCTTAGAAACTAATGCTTAAGGACCCAAAAAATTTGGGTACCAAAAATAAAAAATTAATTCTATGTTTGCAGGAAAAATAACATTGCTTCAAGGTGGACAATTCAAGCAAAAACTCGTGGTACCTTGATAGTGGATGCTTAAGGCACATTACCGGTGACAAGAGCAATTTTGTTGAATTGAAGCCAAAAAATGGAGAAGAAGTTACATTTGATGACAACTTCAGAGGACTTATTGAAGCAATTGGCTCTATTAGTAAAAACTCTTCGATCTTTATTGAAAATGTTTTGTATGTCAACAGTCTTAAGCATAACCTTTTAAGTATTAGTCAATTATGTGATAAATGTCTCAATGTCATCTTTGAATTAAATGGATGTAAAATAATTGACATTTTGTCTAATAAGATTATGTTTGTAATACATAGGATATGAAATACTTATATCAAAGGAAACGAGCATAAAGTTTGCAAACTACTTAGATCCATATATGGACTCAAGCAAGCATCTCGCTTATGGAATCAAAGATTTGATCAAGCGATCAAGAATTTTGGATTTGAGCAAAATGTAAATGAACCTTGTGTTTATAAATGTTTAGGGGATGGAAAGATGGTATTTCTCATTCTATATGTCGATGACATTCTACTCATTAGGAATGATGTAGAGATATTATCATCGGTTAAACTGTAGTTAAGCATGAAGGGCTTGGGAAAAGCTAATTTTGTTCTAGGAATTCGAATCTTAAGGGATCGAAAGAAAAAGTGATAGCATTATCTCAGGCTTCATACATAGACAAGATATTGGAGCATTATGCAATGAATGATTCGGAGAAGGGAAATCAACCCTCCGTATTGGGATTTCATCTCTCTTTAAAGGAATGTCCTAAGATAGTAGAAAAGAAAAAGAACATGAGAAAAGTTTCTTATCCTTCAGTGGTAGGAAGTTTGATGTATGCTATGTTATGCACACGTCCAGATATCTATTTTGCAGTGGCGTTGGTAAGTCGATATCAGGCAAATCTAGGACCAAGACACTTACAAGCAGTTAAGCATATACTCAAGTATTTATGGAGAACGAGAGATTATATGCTTGTTTATTTTGGAGGATATCTTACTCCTATTGGAAATATTGATTATGACTCCTAAACGTGTCAAAATTTGAGGAAATAGAAATCTGATTGTGTTTTTGTCCTAGGCGGCGAGTTCATTGTGTAAAGAAGTGTAAAGTAGAGTTGTATTGTTGACTCCACTATGGAGGGTTGAATATGAGGTATGGAAAGGCCATGGCCTTATAACAGTGTAGATATAGCTAAAGCTCAAAGAAACCACATCAGGACAAAACACATTGATATAAAGTATCATAAGGAAGACGACAGTGTTTGACGAAATAATAGATGTAGTAAAAAATCACATATGAGGACAAACCCCGGGGATTTGTTTTACCAAGACTCTACTAGCTAGAGAGAATTTCGGGAAACATATCGAGGGCATAAGAATGCAAAACATGACTCATCTACTTCACTAGGGCAAGTAGGAGACTGTTGGATCTGGTACCCTAAGTGTAGTATTTTCGTCAATATACACTTCTTATTTTTTTGAACAGATTGATTAATAAAATTATTCATTGATATACTTTGTATAATTGTCCTCATATGGTTTTTGCAGGAAAAGAAAAATGAAAGTAAATGTTGCTCACTGGTTGTCTAATGTTTAACAATATTAAGCGATATTACGTGATTGGATCGTAATATAGAAAGAAATTTGTATTAGTAGACGAACCTAAACATGTCCTTAGTCTAATCAGAAACAAGAAAATCGATTAAAAAACTAATATGTCATCTATCAAGTCTAGTTATAGAGATGCTTTGTCTTGGGAATCGAAGCGGATGACTCCAGAAGACAGAGACATAGATGTAACTGATTGGATTGACAGTACATCAGATGAGACCCAAGAAGAATAGATCCTGAATTCGTTTCTTGTGACATTCATAGTGTGGCATACCTAAATCTTAAGTGGACAATAGACTATGTATGTTGACTCGTACACTTTGATGTAAGTAAAAGCCTGAGTTTGAATAGATAAGGAACCGAAAGCTAGTAAGTTGGGTGTATAACTTCTGCAGTATGTAGTGTCATTCACAATAGTGGAATTCATAGTCTGAGACATGGGTAAATGATATCCTCTCATTGGCATTACATGGTTGATGAAAAGTAAACGCGACCACCAGTCGTTCATATTTGTGATGAATGACTTGAGTACCATTTGATAGTATTTGACTTTTCATAAAAGAAGATGTAATAGTTACTATGAGATAAAAAATAATCATATTGGGAGAACGAATATTATCTCAAATAGATCAAAGACATCATATAAGGGTAACACACTTATGACAAAATCATTAGACAAGTACTAATCAAGTTGCTTTCGTAATGGTGTGCCGTTGGGTAGAGCTCAGTCACGATACTATAATGGAATGACTTCGTGACTAAATGAGTTTATAGTTAATAGGTGAAAAGCTAGAACTTAATTATAATTCTTTTGAGCCTTAATTGTATATGTCCAATCGATCCCCCCGCTAACTCGTAGAAACCATAAATGAGTTGTGTGTTGATCAAAACAAAAATAGAAATAGAAATGAGAAATGAATTCATGATATCTCAAAATTGATCAGAAGTTTGAATTAATGTTTTTGAGCTATTTTATAGCCCGAAAATGAAAATAAACCATGCAATCATAATGAACAAGTTGAATGGTGAAATGTAAAATATATTTTCTTGGAAATTTTATCATAGGTAAAATTGTCATAATTTTATCAAGAGTAAAAATTAGGATGAGAAAATAATTTAATATAAGTATTGAAGTTTATTTTGGAAATGGAAAAACAAAAATGGGTTGGATTAGATTACAAAGTATTGGGTCAAAAAGTTTGGGAGGTACTTGGAATTTGACCCAATGTGAGAGGGGCCCAAAATCCACTTATGGAATATGAAGGGGCGACAACCCTAGTATGAAAAAAGGGGTGTGTCGCCCACCCTAATCCTATTCTAAGTAGGAAATATTTTTCTATTTGAAATAAACTTCTCTAATTCAACAATGGTTCTACCTTCTCTCCCTATAAATAGATGGCACCGGTAGAGTTATTTACACACAACTTTCAAATATCATTATTTTGCTTGAAAATAAAGAGACTTTTATTCTCTAAGAATTAAATATATTTTTCGAAATAACGATTCTATCGGTTTCTATTTGAGAAGAGAATTTTTGTTTTCACCCCAAAAGAAAAGAAAACTATTTATAGTTTTTATGTTTGATTCGATTTGATCGAGCCCACACTCGAGGCAATTCGTGTTGTGAGAATAGCAGGGAAGATCATACAGTTGAAAGCCGAGAACGACAAGGATACATCTATCTGAAAACACATGTACAAATTTGGTCTAGGGTTTATTACTATAAATATTACAAATCGAGTCGGTTTTCAAAATTTTTATTTTCTGTTGTGCAAGAAAATCTTTTTCAAACCTGATTTTTTCAAAACAAAATTTAACATAAATAGATTATTTTGAAGTTATTCAAATCATTTATAGGCTTTCTTTAAAGTTTGGTTGCAAACAGGGTCAATGTCACTATACTAGGAAATAGGTGTTGTGACATTGATCTTTTGATGTCGTGACACCGAGAGCAGATTACTCTATTTTCTATAATGTCACGACACTAACGTGTGGTGTCGTGACATAGCCCAATGTCGCGGCATTGAAAGTTGGATGTCGTGAAACCGGAGACAAATTGCCCAAAACATAACTTAAACACCTAAAACTAAGTCAAAACTATCTTTAAACATTTCATAACATTTCTAAACACTTTTAGAACTTAAAATATGTAAACTTATCATTCAAAAAATTCATATATTGCGTGAGTATATCCATCTAAGGAAGATTATGCCAAGGTACAAAATGATATTAGGCATGCATGACATAATTTTGGAACCACTTAGTTACTTTACAACAAAAATTTCTAATCCTATGTACATGACACTTATTATCAATATCTATGTTCCATACACTTCAATTCTTGCTTGATTATGAGATGAGAATGAGGATGGTCATTTTAAAAGATGCCTTCATAACGACTTTACCTACCCGTTCAAAACAACATGTTAAGCTAGTAAAAGCTTAGTAAGTACTTAAAATTCTAACTTACCTTTATATTCAATATAGTATATCAGTAAATAAGTACTTAAATAATAAATATAATAAACATGGCTACTAAAAACTAATTAAAGATAAAGATTGATATGGGTAACAAGGTTAAATAATATCATTTCACTTACCACATTTTCTTCATACATTTTCATTCATAAATCACTCATTTTGCCTATTGTAGACTTGAGTGAACAAAAAGGATATACAAAATATAATCATTAAGTATACAAGCACATTAGTGCTAGTTATCACAAAAATTAATAATGTTAAAACATGAACACCAATATGCTAAATTTACTAGGGCACTAAGGAAATTCCTAATTGCATGTTATTTATATCCCACATATTCAAAACTTGTCTACAAGGGCTTTAACATTATTATAGATCCAATATTCATCACAAGCACAATCAACTTTCATAATTTCATAGTCACTTATAACTTTCCAACTTTTTACAATTTAGTCATTTTCTCCATACATATATTCACATCAATAATAACCACATTTATTTACTACTTCCTTGAATTATTCACATATTTATTAAGTTACAAATAATCAAGTTCATGACATTAACGCTTTCATTATCATAAAATTTCAAAAACCTAATTCAGTAAGAAGAATCCTAAAGTATTTACAAATTGGACTAAATTATACTTCCTTCTAGCTTTGTCTACTTGTTGTCCCTTGTCTAAACTCCTTATAGCTTCTTCCTTGTCTTTTTCTTCATTCATATCAATACCATAAAATATAACATATCAATATTCTTAATCCACAAAATAATCAAAGTAGACATGAAACTAGTACTAAATCATGAATATCTTACCTTAAAACCTTAGTTTCTCACATTATCTAGATTATCTCTCTTCAAACATGTACTATCCACTTCGAACTTGAAAACTGAGCTTGCTAGGTTGTGGGTAACTTGATTTAGCTAAGATTTTTATGGAAATTTGATGGTTTTGAGCTCGAAAAGGCCTTTAATGGAGATGGAGGACCAAATTCTAAAAGAAAGAAAAGTTTTCTTCCTCTCTAATGGAGTAATGTGAAAAAGGAAGAAGAAGGAGAACTCTTTCTATCCTTCTTCTAAAATATCTTTAATATTTTAATAAAATAAAATAAAATAAAATAATTTAATATATTAATAATAGCAATGATGGTGAAAATTAAATATTATTATAATTAAAAAAAAATCTATTTAGCATACTTATCCACTTGATCTTGATAAAATTGCTCTCTATGACCTCACACATTTCACCACTAATTCAATTTAATCCTATTATACTTTTAATTTCTCACTCTGACCCTAACACTTTGGTAAACCTTACAATTTAGTCTATACCCCAGGTTAATATTTCTCAATAAATCAATCTTTTAAATTTTTCCAGTCTCTTACTGCCTTCTCCACTAACATTTATAAATCTCATTTTATTTATTCTGAAAAATTCAATTCATAATTGCTCAAAATAATATTGTTATGACTAAGGGGTTTTCAGGGATATTACAAAATATGTATTTAGATCGTAACTAGATTAATTATTCAATTTGTTCTTCATAATTAACCTAGGTGATAGATATGTTAAGGAATATACCGAGGGAGAGTACGACAAGATGTTGGCTTAAGCTTAGTGAACTAATTGGACAGTTAACTAAGTCATTAAGATATACACCAACTATAAGGCTACCTATAAGATATACACTAACTTTGTAACACCCCAAAATTTTTGATAAGGTATATGATATTTTTCTCGACTAGAAACAATGAAATTTTGTGAAACTTGGGAAATGAGTTAGAAAAAGAAGATTTAGGAAAGGAAAATTGATATTTGAGTTGGAGATTGATGAAAAGTATTTTGGATGTAGAAATAAGACAAAAAGAACTAAATTGCAAATTTAAAAAATTTGGAGGATTAAAGTAAAAATTTGATTGAAAAGTGAAATTTGAGCTATTATTGATTATTTGACATGAGAATAAGTTCAACTATATTTGATGTGGTGAGAATCACTATTGAGACCACATTGGAAATATTGAAATGTATAAGGACTAAATCATAAAATTTTTATTTTACCGAAAAGAGGGTAAAAATATATATTTTACCATCCAAGAATTTTTATAAGAATTACAAGTAAATTTTGAGATTTGGATTTGATAAGTACACACTGATACAATAAATTGTATAAAGTGACAAAAGAGACAAAATGATAATTTTGCCACATAAGGGTAATTTAATCATTTTTCAAGGACTAAATTTTGGAAATATTATTTTAATGAGATATTTGATATTTAGAATTAATATCAAACATTGGATGTGTTTTAAATGATGAGATGAAGATGGACACATATTTTTAATTAAATGTTGACTAATATTTGACTTTGAGATACTTTGGTATTTCTTTTGAATAAATTCAGGCTTATTTATTTCTAATCAACCAATAAACAAACAAGGAAAAAACAAGTCCAAAAAGAAAAACCATCAAACCCAAGAAACTAGAAGCAAAAACAAAAACAAAATCGGACCAAAAAAGAGGCCCAAAACAAAACGTAAAAGTCCATACAAAAGAAAAATCTAGAACCTTTACCACCTACACCTTGCCCAATCAGATTACTCCTTGGCTCCCGTCCCAATCAAACAAGATTCATTTCCTCTTACTAACGGTTCCAATTCACGGAGAGTAACATCCAGTAATGTCATTTCACTTGCGGTGTCAACCTGTAACACCCCCAATTCGAACTAAACGTTAAGGTCGGATTATGGATGTTATAACACTCATAAAAATATTGTCGATTAACTTACGCAAAAAAAAAACATAGTTTTAATTCTAGAGTAATAAAGTTATTTAATTTATCAAAAACACAAGTTTTCAGAAGAACGCGTGTAAGCACTTAGACAAAAATCTTGTTTTATTAATTTTATAAAAACAATCTCAAATATTTAACCAATTGAATTGTAAAAAGTCGTAATTAATTCCAAAACTTTGTAGTGGAAAAATACTTTTAAAATTCTTATATCTTAAATCATAAGATCCATTAGTTATGACGTCTTAGGTGTGTTTATGAGTTTTAAATAAAATGTCCATGAAAACAAATACCAAAACCAAGAATTTAACATTCCAAAATAAATTAAAATCTGAAAGATCGTAAAGTCCAAAAAAAAAATCAACTTATACCAAATTGTGTGAACTGAGCTCCGAAGTCGCCGCCAAGTCCTAAGTCAAAAGTACACCTGAAACGAATTAAACAAATGAGTAAGCTAGAAGCCCAGTGTGTGACCCGACCCACAAATAGATGTACATAAATAACTGACACGTTATCAGTTGCAGATTTGCCATATACTTTTATAATCATAAACAAGTGCAGACACCAATATCAAAATAGATTCTTACTCATAATGCACACATATGCAAATAACATATCAAAATGTCATAACAAATCCATAAACATATATTGTTTTAGATAGTTATAATTTTCAAAAATTTATATATATATATATATATCAGATCATAATGTCATATCAAAATAGAAAAACTCTTACCCCCAGCCGTTACACACCAACTCCGTCCAACCAATTACACCAAATAGGACTACAAGAGTTCATCCATCCAATCACACTGGTTCGTGGTGGTATGCCACTCATAAATATGCAGTTGAGCTGCTAATCAGATATTGCGGTTTAACCGCCAAAATTGCAGTAATATTATCAGAAAACACATCCTCCATCATATCAAAACCCAACCCAATGTAAATGCAAATTCGTATTAACTTACATACATAACAATAGGTGGTATGCCATACACACCAAAACACATATTTTATAGAGCACAACATAACACATAACTTATAGAGATTGCATCATATCTTAGTTCTTATACTAACAGTTATTCCACATAAAGATGCCATGCGTAATCAAACACATAATTACATTTTCAGAGTTACCAGAACACAGATCGTACTTACATTTTTCACTTAGCTTAACCACATCACATACTGACACTTATGGATAACTGTCACATGTCGGGTCTTATTTAAGACAAACGGACCCCACGAAAGATCTAATTACGCATTTTTAAGTCAAATGGCCCTAAGTGAAAATTTTCTGAAAAATGGGCCCACACAGCTTAAATGGCCAGCCCATGTGATCACACACACACCTGTGTGCCCCACACGGCCTACCCAAGTTGCCCATGTAATTGCACACGCCCGTATGCTCCACACGACCTGACATACGGTTGACCACATGCCAGTGTGGTGCACACGGCCGTGTGACGAACAACAAACTCGAAACAACCTCAGTTTTCTCGAGTTTTTTTAGTTCTAAATGGCGTTTTGGGTTAGAATCACACACCTAATGATAATTCTGATAAAACACACAAATATAGCACTCCGAATCCTACAATCATTCATCAAACCTCACTAATTAATCATCAAAATTCATCTAAAAAAAATAAAGTCCAAAAATCAAACGTTTAGTAACTAATACGAAATTCAAACACTTACTTCAACGAAACAACGTCGAAACTGTATCTACTCTGCTGGAGAGTTCTAGTTTTTCGTACCTTTTGCCTAATCAAAATCACAAGCACACTTAATAGAATGTAGAATGAAAACTAAATACCAACACCTCAAATATTATTCAAGAGCAAATTAAAGCTAAAATAATAGAAAAGTAACTTGACAAACTTACACCACGCTTTGAACTACGATCGAAGAATGAATCTTACACATGTACACAGAAGAAAATTGAAACGACAAAAAGCAGAACCAATGGAAACGGAGAAAAGAAAATAAAAGAAAAGAAAAAAGACAAATGGAGAAGAAAAGAACGTGAGAGTGGGAGAGAAAATTTTGGATAATTTCTTAACCACTCACATCCCATTAAGTCCCATAATTAACACACACATCCCTCTAAGTCCTACAAATAACCACCCCTCATAGTTCAAAACAAAAGCAATTTCCACTTGCCCACACAAGGGCTCGAACACGAGACTAAATGGTAAGTTAACAATTACCTTACCACTAAACCAACAAGCTCATTCTTATCAATAGATGCACTCAAATATTTCTTAAATCAAATACAAAAAAACTAGTAATTTAGACAAAATTGGCAAAAATACAAGTCAAAGGATTTGAACCTAAAACCTTCCTCACACAAGTACAACCCCTAACCACTTAACCAGAATAAATTACTTAATATAATTTCGAAATTTTAACTAAAAAATCACAATGTGACCCCTCTAGGTTTCACTAACCTAATTTCTTCCAACCTACTTTTTGGGATGTGACACATTCACTCTCCCTTTTCTCCTCCATCACACTAAAGCATCTTAGTCTGGTTCCCTTACCAACTCCACTAATCACTCGTTTTGCGTACACAGGGGCTCCCCCTACCAAGTAATCTGTCTTACTTCTTTTTAGAGTATCTTTTGCTAAAATATGGGCTAAATCGTTTGCCAATCTCGGAGTATGTTTAAAAATGATGCTTTGGAAACTATCTTTTAATTGTTGAATGTCTTGTATATGTGCTCTTATCTGTGATTTATTTGGATTATGAGTCTAACATTTCTTTATAATGGCTAATGAGTCACCTTCCGCTATTACCTCCAACCACCCCATTTGCACTGCCCGGTGACATGCAAGAGCTTCGACGGAAAAAACTATTGAGACCCCATCATGAATCTCTAAGCATGAAATCAAAACATGCCCCTCGGCATTCCTCGTGATAATACCTGAGGCCGACCTAAAGTTACGATCGTCATATGCACTGTCGAAATTGATTTTTATAGTATAACCAGATGGACTTCTCTATTCAACTACCTCATATTCCTTTGTAAGGTTCCTCCTGTCAGTTTCATTAATCTCAATAATGTAGTTAATAATAAACCACGCTATTTTCGTTCGTGTATTCTAGCATTTCCGTCGCTTCAGATGGCCCAAAGTGCACAAAAGAACAAACGCCTCTGATAGATTGAAGATTCCCCCAAAACCCATGTGAACCGCTGTGCAAAACCCAACTTTGGTCTATTAAGGATATTTGATAAACTTAAACCTAACCAAACCTCGACAGATACAGGGCAATCGCGGAATAAATGGTCTGTAGTCTCAGCGCCTCTTCCACATCGGGGATAAGTCACATTATTCACCAATTTCCTATGTTGCATGTTGACTAGTGTAGATAAATAATTTCAAGATATCCTTCATATTGTAATTTTCAATTTAGAAGGGAGATAAGCATTAGGGTTCCTAGGAAATTTTTGTAATAGTTTGTAGGCACTATGTAATGAAAACTCCCCCGAGAGCTCACCACTCCACACAAACAGATCATTATGGGCCTTTTTGGCCAAAGGGATACGGAGGATCCTGGCAGCATCCACCTTCGAGAAGGAATTGACAATCAACTCTTGCTTCCATGCTCTATTATTAACATCTATTAGATTTGCCACTGTAGAATTTTGCATGCTATGAGCAATGTGAGATAAACTGTAATTTTCAACCCTTGGAATCCAAGCATATTCATTAATTGATATTTTGGTATTCTAAAATGGGAAAAAGGATAAAAACTCATCCTCTTCTTCCCTACACCACTCGGCCCCCACTTCTTCACTAAGGGAAACTTTCCCTTTTAATTTTCTTACTATTTTCTCTAAATCTCTCAAAAAATCTCAACATTTCCTTTCGAGTTTTTTTAACAAAATAAACTCATTGTTATATTTCTATCTTCAAATTCTCTATTTTTAGCTAAGGTTTTTTTGTTCAGCGATAAACTAATTTTTTGACTATTGTTGGAATGGTCTATAGGCTGTTCTTAATATTTCCTTAAACTTCACTATGATATTCTGAATACCTTGTGTCTTAATTGCTAATGCTTTTATTCCTTTGCATTATAATTGATTCCATGGTTTAATTTTAGCATTGAGTTAATGGATTCAAAGGAAGTATTGAGGTGATTATCCTTACTGTTAAGTTTTTGTTTAAAAATGCCAAATAGAGAGATTATTAGTGCCATTTATAACCATCAACTTCAACACTAATTGCAACTAAGGCAAAGCGGGCAACATATTATAACTTGTCTTATTTTATTGACATATTTTGAATAAAATTGATTTGAACTTTTATTTCTTGGATATTGAAAATTGTTAGCAGCTCATATATAAAGACTTTCTGCTTGAGAAACAAACCAATCAAAAATATGAATAAGACTTTCAGTTCAATCCAGATTTCCTTAGAAAATTCTATGTTAAAATGAGTTTGACTACTAGAAGATCTCTGCGATTATGCTGATTATTAATGGAATAAGCTATATTGTAAACTTTAACTCTTATATAATGCAAAATTTGTTTAGGTTATATGTACGAAAAAGAGAGCATTATACTCGAACTAAATCGAATCAGTCAGTTGAGCAAGCTGGACTAAAATTGACAAGGGTCTTAGTCTGAAAAAAGCCATTAGACTAGTTGACTGGAGAATTGGGTAATTAAACTAATTTTTTAATGTTTTATTTAATTGAACAGGATGGACCACTTGAGCTACGAACTGATGGCGTGACCGGTTTGACCGTCGATACAGTTTTGAAAACATTAGTCAAAATATTTCAAACTGACATATGTTAATAGTTGGATGGTAAAATTTTGATTTGATAGTATCTAACTGTATCAAAAATACTTTATATCAAACAATACTTACCAAACAATTTCATTTTTTCAAGGTCCAAACTATTGTATTGTACTTAAAAAAATTGGAGATAAAAATTTTAAAAATAAAAATAATAATTTATCAATAAAAAGGAAATTGTCCCACAATTATTGTTTTATTTGTAGAATATCTAGAACATTTTATTAAATATGAAAATAACCCTAACAATTTGATAACTATTCCCATTATCTAACAGTTGGTGTGATGTTATGTGTTCATTATGATTTTAGGGATTTAAATTATTTTTTATATAATTTTTATAAAATTTTAAATATTTTAAATATATTTTTATTAATTTTATAAATTTTTTCAAATTATTATAATTTTATAATTTTTATGATTTTTATATGTTTATATCAATTTCAATAAATTTTATGATTTTTATATTTTTTTAATGATTGCTATGATTATTATAACTTTCTAAGATTTTTATACAGTTTTATAAAATTTTAAATATGTTTTATTAAATTTATATGATTTTTAAATTTTTTATGAGAAAATATTAGACTGAACTAAAAGTTGTTATGTTTCACCATATAATTGATCCGTCAGTTTTATATTAATGGTGAACGTGGTCAACCACGTGAGGAGCTTAATTGATTATTTTAATTAACAATAAGGGCTCAATTGGGTGCGAATGGCTTAATTGATTTTTTTTTTCACATTTTAAGGTTTCTTTTACATATAAGCCTTTTATTTTTAATTAGAAATTCTATCACTCACGTATTATTATTAGTGTAATAATAAAAAACTTGTTTATAAATCTATTAAACATGGGCTTAATCCCTAAACATATTAATTTTAATTATTTTATTTTAAAAATATATAAAAATATAAAAAAACTATAAAAAATATTAATAGTAGTAATTTAATAAAAGGATATATTAATAATTTATAAACAAATTGATACCCAATTAATCCCTAATACAAATTTAATAAAAAAATGGATTAATGGTGTAAAAGCCCTCAAACGTTTTAAAAAAAAAGCAATCAAGCCCCTCATTTTCTTTTTTTTTGCACTTAATTGAGCACTTGAACTTTCAAAATGCATCAAAAAGACCCTCAAACTTCTTCAAGAAAAGTAATTAAGCCCCTGCTTTTTCTTTTCCACTCAATTGAGTATTTGAACTTTTAAAATACATCACAAAGACCCTCAATTTTTTTTCAAAAAAAGCAATTAAGCCCCTGCTCTTATTAAAAATTAAAAAAATTATAAAAAATAATAAATTTTAGAAAAACAATTAAATTTTGATAAAAAATTTAAAAATTAAAATTCATAAAAATTAGAATTTTTTTTAAAAAAAGCGCAAAAAATAAAAAATTGTAAAACTTTATAAAAATTCGTAAAAAAATTAATGACCCCTAATTTTCAATTAAAGTCATCACGTGTTACAACATAGCGTGACATATGACGAAAAATGATAAATAGAATAAAAATCAATAAAAGTTATAGTAAAATTATAAAATGCTTCTTTTAGTACGATAATTTTTATAAATTTTTTTTACAAAATTTATATTTATTTTCATTTTATATATTTTTCTTATGACTTTAGAAAATTTTAAAATTTTTTATATTTCTATATATTTTATATATTTTTTACTATTTTTATAAAAATTTTACAATTTTTTATATTTTTTACGATTTTTATATATTTTTATATATTTTTTTAATTTTTAATAAATTTTTAATATTTAAATTATTGTATTAAAATTTAATAATATTTATAGATTTTATTGGTTTTAATTTTTTTATAATTTTTAATAAAAGCAGGCTTAATTGGTTTTTTTTTTAAGTGTAAGGGTATTTTTAATATATTTTAAAAGTTCAATAACTTAAGTGAAAAAATAGGGAGCTAATTACTTTTTCTTTTTAAATTTTAAAGTTTTTTTTAACCTTAAACCTAAAAAAATTGAATGTGGGATACATTTTTCTAAATAATCTTGTGTTTAATATAGGAAAAAGAAATCAAAATTGAAGAAAAAAAACACCTAATAAAGAAAACAAACAAACAAATAAATAAAGCCATAACGGTAAAAAAAAAAAAAAAAAAAAAAACCCTAGAAATCAAAAGCGTAAAAGAGCTCACGAAGGCAAAATATCTATCGCCTCCAAATTCTCCCTTTTGTTCTTTTTTTTTTTTTTCAATTTTTTTTAAAAAAAATCTCATTGTTTAGACACTGAGAATCAATCTCAATTCTCAGGTAAAACCCCATTATCTTTTGGCAATTAATTCCCCTCTGATTGCTCTTGCTTTTTTTAAATACTCTTTTAATCAGATCTAAAATCTACATGTTATGCTCTTGTAATCTTTTTCGATTCATTTTTTACTGGAATTATCATTCTTTTTGTATTTGATGAGAGGAATTATAGTTTATTTATTGAATCTAATGTATTTTGTGTTAGTTTTCGGAGATTATTTATATTTATGCTGTTTACATTTGTGGGTTGATTTGAAATTTTTATTCTTTTACGTAATTGAATCTCTATAATACTGGGTTTCCCTTTATTGTCTGTTATATTAATTTTGGATGGGTGATTTGAAGTGGGATTTTAATTTGTTATGGAGATACAGTTAGTAATTTATCTTTGAATTTGCCTAGTTTTAAAGCTGAGCTATGGAGTGCTAAAGATTTATATAACTGTTTTCAATGTTGTTACTGATAGTTTTGCTATTTGCTTTCCACTTTCTTGAGAAATTGCTATGAGTAAATATCTTATTTGACCAAAAAAAAAAAAGAAGAGAAATTGCTAAAGATTTATTGTCTTTTATATTAATTTTGGATGGGTGATTTGAAGTGGGATTTTAATTTGTTATGTAAGAAGATAAACTTGTGGGTCAAAGTTGAGATACAGTTAGTAATTTATCTTTGAATCTGTCTAGTTGTAAAGCTGAGCTATGGAGCGCTAAAGATTTATATAACTGTTTTGTTTTCAATGTTGTTACTGATAGTTTTGCTCTTTGCTTTCCACTTTCTTGAGAAATTGCTATGAGTAAATATCTTATTTAACCAAAAAAAAAAAATATGGACACATGGTTGGAACCTAGTGTTTGTTCAATCATAAATTTTATGCGTGCTTTACTGTTCATTAAGAAACTCAAACCAACAATTAAATTTAAGTGGAGATATAATGTTATCTGAATTATGATTTGATGATTGAAAAATGGAAATAATTTAGTTATTGATTTGGTCTGTTGATGAGCATTTTGTGCTGATGCTTTACATTTTGGGTGGTTCGATCCTCAAGATTGGTTCAATTAGTATTTGTAATGTTTTACTATTGTCTTGGAACCAGGTATTTATTTTTGCTGACAACAATGGCGGGTCAGAGGAATAGCTATGGGAAGCGGGCTCATTCTCACTCTGGCTATTCTGAGAATGGATCAAATAAGAGGAGAAATGCAGGTGATGACAGGGAACAATTTGTTATTGATTCAGACGATACCGTATATAGGTATTTGTGCCCTGCAAGAAAGATAGGAAGCATTATTGGAAGGGGAGGGGAGATTGTTAAGCAATTAAGAGCAGAAACTAAATCAAAGATTAGAATTGGTGAAACAGTTCCTGGTTCTGATGAGCGCGTGGTCACTATCTATAGCTCTAGAGATGAGAGAAATGCCCTTGAAGATGGGGATACTTTTGTTTCTCCTGCTCAAGATGCTTTATTCAGGGTGCATGACAAAGTTGTTGCAGAAGATTTGCACAGTGATGATGAATCTGAAGGCCACCAAATTACTGCTCGGCTTCTTGTATCTTCTGATCAGATTGGATGTGTTATAGGAAAGGGTGGGCAGATCATTCAGAACATACGTAGTGAAACTGGTGCTCAGATTCGCATTCTTAAGGACGATTTACCTTCTTGTGCCTTGTCCACAGATGAACTTGTACAGGTAATTTGACTATTTGATTATTGTTGTAGTACTTTCAGATTTTGCTTATTCATTTAACAATCTCTTCTATCCTTTAAAACATAGTTTACGGCCATACACCCACATGGGAAAAAGTTATGCTGAGATGAGTTTCAAATTTTTGAAAGCATTGGCAAGAAGCTTTTCTTGTGTATAGGGTCAACATTTGACAGATTTTGTTGATTTGATTGCTGTAGTTGACAAAATCAGCATTTTTCACCTTTGAGTTCTTCAGGTTATGAATTATATCTGTTGAGACTGTTTGTTGCATGCTTTTTATATGTTATGTTTTTTATGCCTTTTTTCCTGAAAATTTCACTTTGTTTTATTTGTTATCTGTAATATTGTTAGTTTCTTTTTTATATTAATAATGTTATAAGATGGTTAGCCTTTTTATATTTTAATTTACTTTTGGCTTTAGATATCTGGGGAAGCTGCAGTTGTGAAGAAGGCTCTGCATCAAATTGCATCTCGACTTCATGAGAACCCTTCACGATCTCAGCACTTGCTTGCTTCTGCTGTGGCAAATGCATATCCTGCTGCTGGTGCAATGCTTGGTCCAGCTGCTGGTGCCCAGATTGTAGGGATAACTTCATTGGTTGGACCTTATGGACGATACAAAGGTGACACTGGAGAATGGCCACGCTCTATGTACTCGGCTCCAAGGGATGAGATGTCATCAAAAGAATTTTCTCTTCGTTTGGTTTGTCCAACTGCTAATATTGGAGGAGTGATTGGCAAAGGTGGTGCTATAATCAACCAGATCAGGCAGGAATCAGGTGCGGCCATCAAAGTAGATAGCTCAACTACAGATGGAGATGATTGCTTAATAACTATATCAGCTAAGGAGGTCAGCTTTTCATCTTTGCTATGTTTATTTGTATTGTGGAAGTATCTATGCTATGCTTTGACGGGGTTCCTAATCTTCTGCTGTATTAGTTCTTTGAGGATACATATTCACCTGCTATCGAAGCTGCTGCACGGTTGCAACCTAGATGCAGTGAGAAGGTTGAAAGAGACTCTGGAATTGTATCATTCACAACCCGCTTACTTGTGCCAACCTCACGTATTGGTTGCCTTATTGGTAAAGGAGGAGCTATTGTAACGGAGATGAGAAGGATCACAAAAGCTAATATCCGTATCCTGTCAAAGGAGAATCTTCCAAAAATTGCATCTGAAGATGATGAGATGGTTCAGGTGTACTATCATTTATATAGGATTTTCTTAATAATTACTTTCTATTTGTTGGCTCTTTTTTTAAAAAAAAATTATGCAAACAGAGGAACATGGTTGATCTGTTATTATTCAGATTGCTGGAGACCTTGATGTTGCAAAGGATGCCCTTGTACAAATAACAACACGGTTAAGAGCAAATCTTTTTGATAGGGAAGGTGCTGTTAATGCGTTAGTGCCAGTTTTACCGTATCTTCATTTGCCAACTGAAGGAACAGACAGTTTGAGTTATGAAAGTAGAGAGGGCAAGAGGCATGGACGTGTGCACTCCTTTTCTGGTGGTTATGGCTCTAGTGATTTAGCTGCTAGTGATGGCTATGGAAGTTATGGTGGTCTCCAGGTATTTCCTTTTGACAACTTTTACTATTTTACAGTACTTTAGGTGGGTGAATTGTAGAAATATAGTTTGTTGGACTTTGTTATCCCATTTATCAAGTGAATAATTTTAGTCCCGTAAATCCTTATTCCCTTCAATATTTATTTCTTATTTGGCTTCTTATAATATTTTAGCTTTCTCATTTTTTTTACATTGTCCCAATCTCTCTCTCTCTCTATGTCTATCTATCTATCTATCTCTATCGCTATCTCTATACTGATAATTAATAATTATGATTCTTAAATATTATTTGTAGATTGGTAGTACTACCGGTGCTTATGGAGCTTATTCTTCAGGACGTGGTGGTCCTTCTGGGTGAGAATAATTTCTTTCCTTGAAAGAACATATTTCTTGTTGTTCACATGACTGCCATGAGTATCATTTAATGCAGGAAAAGTGCTTGGGGCTGATGGAGTAATTGCACTATCATAAACATTATATTTAAATATTTGAACTACATCACATAATATTCGAGGGTACAATGCCAGTCTACAATTTGTTCTTTCCCAAGCATGTCTTTGAGTCTTTTAGTTTCCTTAGGTTAGTACATACACACTCTCTTAGGATTCTTCAGTATTCATCATTAACTTCTCTTACCAGGTTATCAAGCCATACCTCTGTTTCCCGGCGCTAAAACTATGGTTACTAAAATTCCGTGATTGGTACGTGCAGATAGATTGTAGTTTTCATTTTGGTATTCTTATGTCTATTCATTTTGTTACGTGTATACAGTTTGATAACTTAGCCTATCCGATCTCCCTATTTACGTATCTGATGCTCTTGTTTTCCCTTTGTTGCCTTTCCGATCCCACTAAAACAGCTGAGACTTATGAAGCCTGAATCTAGCCTACTGCCTACTTTGATGAAGCCTGCCTAAACCTGAAGACCAGATGAACCAGGGTTTGACATACTCATGGCCCACCCTGATGCTACTACCTAGAAGGACCAAATAGACGTGGAGATCTTATTTTTCTCTTTGAAATTTGCCATTTCCATGCCACCAAAAACACCAAGCTCTGCTATGTGTGCTCCCAAGAACCTAGTTAGCCGTCATGCTTGTTGCTGCCTTTTATTTCCTTATTTTGCGTCTTTTTCTGTTTGTAGTTTGCATTTGTTTAGGGGTTCTAAACCTTGTACCTTCTTCCATCCACTGTCATCTGTACTGAGAGTGCTGGGTTTATTATCTGACATTTGTCTTCTGCATTTTCTTAATTTCGTCGGTTGTCTCAATTTATGATGGAATCTTATCCTCAGCTTACCCGGTTTACTCTAAAATGTAGCTGTGAAGACATATAATCTGGAATACAGATATTTTCATTCTATTTCATTGGCATCTAAATCAGCTTAAATGGTCCTTGAGTCTTTGTTATGACACCCTTAATCAAGAAATCCATTGGTATCCACCTAACTGATCGCCTGAGACTTAAAGAAGAAGTCCACAACATGTTAAACTATGTTGTGTAGGAGGGAAAAAGGAAGGAAAGAGGTGGAAAGAATGTAGCTTTTCTTTGCATCCCTTTTTTTGGTAGGAGGAAAAATATGAGCAAGTTAAATAAGTGGATTCTTTCTATTTAAATTGACTGTTATGTTTATTTTCCATCCTCTATGCTAAACATCAGAAAGGATAAAGAACCTTCTTCCCCCCTTTTTCCTCTCCTTTTTTCATTCTCTCTATCTTCCATCATGCCTAACAGTGTTCGATGCATAGAAGGGAAACAATATGGCATCTAGTCATCAACCTTTAGGGTTCAACTCCTCAATAGTGTTTTCTGACACATGGCATTGTTTTAGGGTAAAAAAAATGCTAGTTTATGCTACCAATGGATTACTTAATTCAAGGACAATATAATCATGTGAAAGGACTATGTATTGGTGTCTTTCTACATTATGTAGGTTCTTGGATTTTGTCTTGCACAAAGACCTCAAATATAAGGTAAGAGCTTAATTCTTTTATAATGGTTGGTGGTGACTTGAGAGAATAAAGGAATTCATTGAGTTGCTTGAAACACACTAGTAAGTTATTGCTTAATCTCTGTAATAGTATTGTGGATGTAGTATCGTGGATGTTCGTTTGAAATTTGGTTAGACTACTAGCTATGTTACTCAGACTTGGGTATATGTCCGACATGGATATGTCAATTTCTTCAAGTCTCGTATCCTTGTACCCATGTCTGGTTATGCATCTGACATAGGTACTTAAAGAAAAATGAATGTAACATAGCTAGTTAGAATGTTATACAAGCAATTGATTTGGTGGCAGGTTCTGAATGTCACTGGTGTATATATTCTTTTTTCTGGGAAAAAGTGCTATATGTAAATTCATTCTTCATTTTTATTCCAAGTTTTGGGGAAGACAGATTCAAAGTGGCTGAGGCAGAGAATGCATACATATGCCGTAAATGATGAGGTGCATAATGTCTTTGCATTATTTTGTATTGCGTTTTAATATGTTTTGTATGTAACAATTTTGATGGAGCTACTTAATCTAAACTTTTATTGCTGCTATTACTGTATTATTCGATCTATAGCTTAAGCCGGTTCCTTTCTAGTAACTGAAAAAACCTAGTCTATATTATTCTGTTTTGCTTGAATAATATTGAACCAATGTAACTGTTGGCACTACTGTAGTTTGATTCAATGCTTTATTTTGAACGCATACTGTTTTAACTTCTGTTACATAAATATTTTTCGGTGGAGGTTATAGTTGGGCCATAAAAGAATGGTAAAAATACCATGGAGGCCCTTGTACTATAGGAGTTGGACCAAAGAGCAAATAGATTCTTCTGTTAAAAATTCTATTAATTTCTATTGTTAAAAATTGGTCTTTGTACGTTAGAATGAGATGCACATGGCACATCAGTTGTAGTTATCTGGTTTTTTTGTCAGCAATGTTAATTGATGAAATTTTTACAAGGTTTAGTCATTGTTAGTTTTTAAATGTATAAATAGATGAAATTTTTACAGGAAATGATCAATTTGTTCTTTAATTTAACCTATAGGTATAGGGGTTAGTTTGCACAAGAACTGATTGCAGGTATTGAAATTTAAATATAAATAAACTAAGCCCTGAACTCGATGTGGTAATCTCATTGCTTAATCGGTAGGTTCAGCTATTATAGGTGATGGTGAAAATCAACTGATGCTGCTGAGCATACCAAGACCTCCACTGAAACTGAATTGAACGTGTCTGAGTATGCCGTTAGCTTTCACTGCAAAATTTTTGTAATGTTCATTTTGTTTTGTCGTACGAAAGTTGTTACTTGCAGTAGAAGTTGGGTGGTGATTGAACAGTCAGATTTGAATTGCTGAATATCACTTAATTGCAAGATTTAACGGAACATTAGTGTTGGACCTTGCTGTGAGAATTTAGGTAGAGGCTTAGAGCTTATACAAATGATATGTAAAAACATAGGAGTAACAAAAACTAGGAAACTGTCACAAAAGTTCTAAACGGAAACTTTTTTACTATGATAATGTCATTTTATGATTATGAAATTAATAAAAAAATATATGAACGTCTAACAACTGTACTCCATTTTCCAACCCTGGCAGAACCCCGGGGGGGGGGGGGGTTTCCATGTAATATGGTTGCATTTACCATGTACGTGAAATATTGAATTTTATTTACAACATTGTCAACTTTTGTCAATTTAGTAGTTACAAGAGATCATTGCCTATAAATACCTACACAAATGTTGAACAAACGATCAACTCTCCAAGCATGCAAGGTTATACTCTATCAGCT
The DNA here is from genome assembly GCA_025698475.1 of Gossypium anomalum. Taxonomy (NCBI): domain Eukaryota; kingdom Viridiplantae; phylum Streptophyta; class Magnoliopsida; order Malvales; family Malvaceae; genus Gossypium; species Gossypium anomalum. The sequence goes on from CM046964.1 coordinate 69,207,368, forward strand.
TTTCTTCAACATTTAGTTTCTTCACTCTCTTCTCTTTTACTCTTTGTAGCCTTTGGCTTTTTGCCCTAGCTAGATGAACTGATCTTCGTAATCATCATTACATTCTCTTTTGTACCTTATTGTATCACTGTATCAACAATTGGTGCGATAAATGTGGATAAGAAGACTTCGCAAACCATAGTTGATTTGGCCAACCTGATCAATTACTCCAACTAACACCTCCATCCAACCTAGCTCATGATCTTCCTCTAGTTTGAGTTTTACTTAAATCTTTTTTTCTTCCTCTCCTGTAGGACCATCTGTACAATATGCGTATGCCTTTCTCTCCACTTTAGAGTAGTTCATGAAAGTTTTAAACATACCCTTGAACTTTGACCCAACTATCTCGATTGTATCAATTAACTTCGTCCCTTTAGCAGCTTTAAATCCCTCAACCATCACAAAGCATCAACCATCACCTAATGCACATTTTCCTGGACTTATAAAGCAAGTAGCATTCACCTCGTTAGTCCGGGGTTCTCATCGACAAGCCTTTAGGCCTTAGCCTTATGATTTAAGAACCTAAGAGAAGTTACAACAACTAGAGTAGTAGTTTTCCAACAAGAACACCGTTTCAAATAGCAACAAGAGTAGTAGATTGTCGAATTGGGAGCTACGTGGGAAGGCTTAGAAGAGAGAATCTAGTTTGCTAGAAAGATAAGGCCAGGTCAACCATCTGAGGAGATCGTGAATAGAACGACACTAACAACTTTCACAGAGACGATGGTAGCTTCTTGGTAGCATTCTAACATTCTCAAGGTAACAATAATGACTACCAAGAAGAACAACTAAAGATTTTCAAGGCTAAGATGATATAAGAAATGAAGGGGGGTTAAAAGAGATGAATCTGTTTAAAACTTCTTCAACAGGTCACTCGTCCCGAAAGTACTAGCAAACCATATTTCAACCTTCTTCAAGTTCTTAAATTTTGTATATAACGGGTCGGGGGGATTCAGAAAATCATCTGGCTCGGTATTACAACCACATGAATATAATAATAGCCTCCGATGGAATTAAGTGTAAGGTATTCTTTATGACCTTCTTTTAGACAACTCGACAGTGATACTTGCCACTATCACGAGGGTCTATTTATACCTTTGACCAATTAGCTGGACAACTCATGAGTTGTTTCTTGTCTAATAAAACACTCCAACAATCCTTAGCCTACTTGATGTTCATTTGTTAGGGAGTGGGTGAGTCCCTTTGTATTACGTCCGTTAATTCAATGCAGTCACCATGATTATGAAGGGGAAACATTGATGAATGGGCCATTCAAGCTTTCATTGCCGTAGCTACTCATCAGCATTTGAGGTATATCATTATCAGGAACACTCTGAGTAAACTTTCCAACCTGTATGAAATGGATTACAAGTTCTCGGAGGGGGATGAAGTTGAGAAAGTTTGTGCTTTTTTTTACACCTGCCCCGACAAGGCAACCCTTTTCCAAAGCGTTCTATTTGATGGGCCATAAGGATACAACTCAAATCGACAAGTCCAGCTTGTCTTATGAATGAACCCAATGTCATTAAAGGGTCTATTGCTCTCTATAGTCCTTGATGGTGGTGAGCACACCACTACTGAAATGGTGGAATTTTTAGTAGTTGACCATTCAATGGCCTAAAATGCCATTTTTAGAAAGTCAATTATGAGGATGACTAAAGTGGTGGTGGCCACCTTATTTATGAAAGCCAAGTTCTCTACCTTCACGGGTGAGGGATGTATAAAAATCGACTAGAAAACGGCCCGAGAATGTCACATTGTCTCTTTACAACTCACAGGGAAATATCAACCCTTCTCGCTTTTCTTCAGCTTGTTTCACATTGCATTTTCATCCTTCAATGGGGGCCAATATCATTAGAAGGATGGTAATTGATTTGGAAAACCTTGAAGCTAGACTAGAGACCCAACTTCCCAAGGCACAACCAACAGAAACAATAGAATCCATCTAATTGTATCTGGAGGACCTTGAGAAGGTTGCCTAGATTGTTTCTATCCTTCCCTTTGAAGAGAAAAAATCTTTTGAAGTTCCTTGTTGACGGAATGTCAAGATGTCTTCTGGTCTATGACAAACAAGCTAGGAATCCACTCGTTTTTCATTCAACATTCCTTAAGGGTAGATCTTGGTGCACAACTAGTAAAGAAAAAGAATAGAAAATTCTTCATTGAGAAGGTTGTGACTACAAGACGTCCTATACCCTTATTGGGTCTCCAATGTGGTAATGGTACACAAATGGAAAATGGGTGTAGATTTCACTAACTTGAAAAAGGATTGCCAAAAGACAACTTTTTACTCCCTTTCAAAGATCTATAGGAGGATGCTTTCGCAGGCCACCAATATATGAGCTTCATGGATGTTTTTTCAAGCTACAATAAGATATTTATGGCTAAAGAAAACCAAGTATCTTTTGTTATTCAGGATGTGTATTGTTACAAGATGATGCATTTCAATCTAAAGAATACAAGAGCTACCTATCAATAGTTGGTGAGTAATTTATATTAGAAACAAATAAGGAGACGTATGGAATTGTACTCAGATGACATGCTTGTCAAAAATGCCACCATGGAACAACATGTGACCTTTGAGAAGTATTTATGGTGCTACACAAATGCAACATGAAGTTCAATCCGAATAACTACATTTTCAGAGCAAGTGCTAGGAAATTCATAGGTTTCATGATATCCGAGAGTGGGATCGAAGTGAATCCGAAAAGAAATAAGGCCATCTTGAAAATGACCTATCTGTAGAAGCCTAGAAAATTCAGTGGTTAACTGGATAGATTGTATCTCTTAGTGGTAGTGACTTTCTAGGTTTACAAGCCAAGTGCAAGTTATATTCAAGTATAAAATCTTGGGAGTCTAAGGTCGATCCACAGAGAAGTTGATTAGAACTTACAAGATTACAAATATTATGTTGGAACAAAAATTTAACACTTAACTTTGGAATAAGCATTGATAATGAAAGTAAACACTAGAAATAAAAAGTCAACACAAAATATGCTAAGGTTAGAGGATCAACTCTTGGTGTCGTATTAAGACTAAATTTTAATACTCAATGCTATTACTCAATTAGAATCTACACATAAATGGAGGTCACAATCGATGATCTAGCAATGTACGTCCACTAATTAAGCATATGAATCCATGAGCAAATGTATGTCCATCAATGAAGTGTCCAAAATGATTGTCTAATAAGTCTAAAAGTTTAACAAATGAATCCATAAGTAGGGGATGGTGCAATATGAAAGTTTAACTGTTTAAGTCTAGTTCAACCATATGGTATTATAATCACTTGATAACTTCAAGACTTATAAAAAGATTTCAAATATATATTTTGCCAATTTTTATGTCTACAAAAAATCAAGGTTAATTTATCCAAGCATTCATTGTGCTATATATTGTCTATAACAAATAAAATATCTTACTTTTCAAGTATGATTATAACAAGTGATTGATAATTAATTTTAGCTCAAATGATGAGTATGAAATTTACTTTAATATTTTCCAAGAGTTTCACCCTTTCACCTCAACATAGAAAACTTAAAATAACATAGCAAAAGTAAACAACTCAGATGAAATATACATATTAGATATAAGAAACTTGAGATTTTACACGAATAATGAAACAAACAAAAACTTAACAAGAAAATGATCTTGAACTCAACTTTAAGATGTATCTTATGCTAAAACCAAAGGCTATTTATAGAAATTTGTGAAGAGAAAAATGACAATACAAAGGACTTGCTAATAATAAATTTCTAGGCCTACTTCTTTGTCATCTTTTGAGGCATTTTTCACATGTTAAAAGATGACTCCTTTGGTCCAAGTTAATGGCTCTCAATGGGAAAGGTCCAAGAGAGTTGATTGATGGTTTATATGCTGTAAAAATTTCAACTCCAAGCTCTAATTATGTTAGGAGATATGAGCCAAACACAAAAATGCATCAAAACTGTCCATCAATGTGAAACTTGTAACTTTATCTTTACTTTTGGATTCTTCCTAATGCATTTTGGCGTTGGTGTTCCAATATTTGAATAAATCTTCAAATCCTCTTTCTGACGATATAAGGTACACCCAAAATGGAGTCCTGAAGCTCGAGACATGATCGAAACACTAAGAAGTGTTTCGACTAAAAATTCTGAAAGTGTTCAAAGTACAAACTTTTAATCATTTGAGCTTTGAACTTTTACTCATTATCTTGGATCAACTTTAGGCTTAGTGCATTTAATCTCATGGTTCCATGTATTGAAATCTTCTTCCTAAACTTGTTTACCTGCAAATTTTACATGGAATGTTTTATTAAAACTAAATGCATGAAAAACACTAAGAATACACAATATTTATAATACAAACAAAAAGGTCAAATCACTAAAATAAATTTAAAACATATAAAAATGCTTATGAACCAAACAAATATAAGTAAGATATAGTCCAAAATAATCATAAGATGATGACTCATCACTTAAATTGATGACAGATGCCTACCATTCTTTAAAGTGTTAAAAGGTCCCTTTTAGTGGATAAAAAAGTGTCAACAATCTTTTGAGAAGTTAAAGCAGTACCTGAACACCCTACCACTTCTAGCGTCTCTTTTATTAGGTGATTTATTGAAACACCCCTAACCCGTATCCGTCACCGAGACAGGGTTACGGAATAATACCAGACCAATGAAATAGTAAACCATTGAATTCATATCAATGCAAACATAATCTAATTTACTTTAAATACATTCATAATGACCCTTAAGCGAGCCTTCGAGGCCTTAAAAATACTATAGAAACAGTTTGGGACTAAATCGGAAGCATTTGAAAATTTTAGGAAAGTGTTATAAATTTTGGACTGCAGGGATTACACGGTTGAGACAAACGCCCGTGTCTGAGGCCGCGTGGACATTCAAAATAGGGACATACGATTGTGTCCCTGCCCGTGTCTATGCCAGTGTAACTCACTAACTTGGGTCACACGGCCAAGTTACATGCTCGTGTGCCAGGTCGTGTGCTAGGCCATGTAACTGCTTGACTTGCATGCCTTGAACCTACAAGGGACACACAGCCGTGTCGCATGGCTGGGTGTCACACATGGCTGAGACACACGCCCGTGTCTCAGGCCGTGTGGCCCCAAAATGAACCTTAAAATACAAGTTTACTGTTTCAAGTTTGCTTGGACCTTAAGAAACTCAAATACCAACCAAAATACCAATTCAAAATGACATTAATTTATCCCAAATCACAACAAAACCAACCTAATAAGTGCCTAACCAATGTACCTTCATTGGTACCACAAGTATATATAATTATATATCAAATAAACATCAATTCAATTTATTGATTTATTCAAGCAATAACTAATCAAAATACCTATCAAATGTACCACAATCACAACATTTCATTTATATATACCATTCATACTAGCATAAAAATTATACCTCATTCTCATGTAATATTTAAGTTTTTTATCTGCACAAAATATCATTCATAATATTTACATAAGTCAAATAATAACCAAAACCACACAAGAGCCTATAGATGCTATATAATTTGTATTAAACTTTCCAAAAACTACTGAGATGAGCTGGACAGTGTGACTTGAGTATTGATCCGATCGTCTGACCTTTCGAGAATCTACAATGACATTAAATGACACAAGTAAGCTTAATAGAGCTTAGTAAGTTCGACCGTATTATATGATAGATCTTACTGAACTAATTATAATAATTCTAACGAAAATAATCATCTATGAGAACTCCTTGTCATTCACAATTTCAATCGATAAGTTCATCTATGTTCAGATCAATATGGAATAAGTAACATATCTTTCAAATTCATTACATAGATTACCTTACCGAGATTTTCCATTCGAAGAACAACTTACGGGTAAGAGTACATCGTCAGATAGACCAAACACACTAGACAGAAACTCATAAGAGCTGATCCAACCGAAATACGCCAAACAAAAGCTCATAAGAGCTGGTCCACCCGAAACATGCCAATAAAAGCTCATAAGAGATGAACAGAAGCTCATAAGATGTAACACCCCTATACCCAACCTGATTACCGAATCAAGTATAGAAGTGCTACATTGGTTTTCAGAAACTCTAATAATAGTTTCTAAATAAAAATAACATTATAATTTGTACATATTAGTTTTGTTGTTCTAGTATAAGGTTCCTTAATGGCATGCCACTAATATCCCAATAGTTCTTATCTCGTCTACTTGGGCAAGTCATAATATACACACGTCACTTTTACACTTTTTACTATTTAATCTTTATAACAATACTTCGTATAATTATATCTTCCTTTTTCATTAACACATGTAACTTGTCTCAATATATAATAATCTTCCATAATTCCACTAATAATTCTTATTATACATTTCACCTATTACTTTTACTTATTTTACAATTTATACCTCATCATGACATTCATGTAACAATATCTTTTTCTTTCAATTTCGTATATAACATATTTCATTTCTCTATTTAACTTTCTTATTCCACCATAATTTCTTATCACATTCACATATCATTTTCATTTTTTTTCTAAATTTTGTCCTTGAGGCATCAAATCCACAAATAGAATTTATAATTCTTTTAATACATGTAACATGTTTCACCAATTAATATAATTTCTATAATTTATCACTAATATTTATTAATTCTTTCTTTTTCATGTTATTTTACGCTTTTAACACACTAATCCTTGACTTTCATTTTTTTTTATCAAACATCTGTACATTATTTCACATATCATTATTTCACATATTTCTCTTCACATTTACTTACATAAATATATAGTTCCATCAACTTTTACATCCTTTATAATTTAGTATTTTTTTATTCACTCTAAATCTTTTCTCACATCTCTTTCAATTTCTTTATCACATATTACTTAATAAATACAATCAATTCATTATTTATTATATCTAATCATTATCAAGCCTTATTCTTCACTTATTCAACTTATAAATTTGTAATCAAATACCATATTAAAATTATATTCATTCTAACAATTAACTTCATAATCAAAACAAGTAAGAATTTAGTTGTACTTACAACTCAAAATATGGAACCAAGCTTTCTGCCTCTTCTTCCTCCTTTTGCTCCTCATTTGCTTTATTTCTCTACTTGTTTTTCACTTCTCTTCACTTTTTCTTCATTTTTCCATATCAAAATACACAATATTTACACATTAAAATCATATTCACATATCATATTTCGTGTTTTTCAAATAAAACCAACATGTATTTCAAAAGAAGTTTAACTTTCTTAACTTAATCACTTGTATTCAACACTATTTGTTATTTTCTCTCTCCTCTGAGACAAGTATGGATGCATTTCTTTTAACAGTTGGGTAGTTACTACACTTCTCTACTAATTTTACTCACTAATCTTGAAGAAATTCGGAAGAAACTAACTTAATTGATTTGTATTTAGTGAGAGGGACTAAATTGAATGAAAAATAAAAGTTGAAATGGTGGGAAAATGGTGGCTGACGTGAAGTACCATGGCTAATGGCTTTTATAGCCCCCCTTTTTTTTTTTTTTATCCTTTTCTTCTCCATTATTCTAGACTTATCCATCAATTTATCTATACAAAAATATCTTTTTATGTACTATCTTGTCCTTTTTACTTAATTACAATTAAGCCATTACTTTTTCATAATTATCCTTTGAATTCCTTTACCATTTTACCGTTTTACTTTTTCTATTATAACACCCATGTGTCCTATTTCCTTTGGTATATTTTCACCTCTAGTCCCTCTTCCTTTTTCATCAATTTAATTTAATCCTTCAACACCCAATTTTCTCTCATTGTCCTAATACTTTCTATTAATTTAATCGGTTCCCAAAAATTTATATTAATACTTATACTTTTCCAAATATCTTATGCACCTATCTTTTATGTCTCATAGCTCTTTAAGTTTCCAATTTTTGACTTTTCTCAAAATTTCGACTAATTTATTGTATATTTATCACTGCTTAAGATTCTGAAAATTTTTGGGGATGTTACATAAGAACTGAACAGAAGCTCATAAGAGTTGATCCACCCGAATCACGCCAAACAGAAAGTATAAAGCGAGAGCTCGCAACAAACACTGACCCTCAGTTTACTTGGGTAATATACATATATCTCCCTCCAATACCATCTCCATTCCAAACCCCCGTAATACACCAAACACGAATATACTCTATTCCGCGTTCAATTCAAACCGAGCATCAAATTTAATATTATAAGTTAGATAATGATTCATTTCCAACAATGGAACATATATATATTATATCATGTAACACCAATCACCTATGTATAGAAATATTAAATTTTAATTGTACGAACATACTTGGACTGAATTGTAGTAGTTGCAGAAATTTAGGGACTATTCTGCTATTTTTCCTTTTCCATGAGTATCTATAGGATCTTGATCTAAAATGTAAAATTACTCATTTATTAGCATATATTTCATTTCCAATCCATTTTACAATTAAAACCCTTTTATTTTTTGAATTTGCACAATTTAATCCTAAAATTAAAATTTAACAAAAATCTCTTTACAAAATCATCAAACAACAAAATCAAAGCTCCAAATACATGATATTCATAAAAAAAACCCAATATTTAACAGTGGAAACTTACAAAATTTTTAACAGATTCAGAAACGAAGGTACGTGTTAGCTAGACCTAGTTACAACGATCTAAAAAATATAGAAATTACAAGAAACGGGTAAGAATTGAACTCGCATGCAAGCTTCTATGCTCAACCAATTCTCCAAGCTACTTCTATGGGGTTTCAGCAATGGCAAAAGAAGAAATGAAGAAGAAAAACTTATTTCTTCTAATTTGTTTTATTTAATTTTTATTTATTTACAGTTATGCATTAAAATCACATTAATTTATCATTTTAATTCCTTTTTCCGTCCAATACTATCCATTAGGGACTAATTATTATATTGGTCTATACTCATTAATAAGCCATTTAATCATTTAATTGAACTAACTACTAACTTTTGCACCTTTTTAAATTTAGTCCTTTCTTTTAATTAAGTATCTAAATGTTAATATTTCTGAACCAAATTTTAATACGACTCTAATAACTTTATAAATATTCTAAAAATAATAATTGTGAGCTGATACGACAAAAATTTGTGGTCCCAAAATCATTGTTCCATCACCACTGAAAATCAGGTTGTTACAACTCCCCAATTAGAAAATTTCGTCCTTGAAATTGTTACCTAAAAATAGATTCGGATATTGTAGTTTCATTGATTCCTTGGTTTCCCAGGTAGCTTCTTCTGAACCATGCGATGCCACAGGACTTTACTAACAGTACTCGTTTATTTCATAGTTTTTTGACTTCCTGAGCTAAAGTTGTTATGGGTTCTTCTGAATACGTCAAGTTTGGTTGTAGCTCAATCTCACTATGAGGAATCACATGCGAAAGATCAGATCTGTACCGTCTCAGCATTAAAACATAAAACACAATATGGATTTTCTCGAGTTCAGAGGGCAAAGCTAATCTATAAGCTATAGGGCCGATTCTTTCAACAATCTCATATGGTCCTATAAATCTCAGACTCAGCTTTCCTTTCTTGCCAAAACGCAGCACTTTCTTCCACGGAGAACTTTTCAGGAATACTTGATCGCCAACCGCAGATTCTATATCTTTTCTTTTTAGATCAGTATACGATTTCTGACGGTCAGTTGCAGCTTTCAAACAATCCCAGATAATTCAAACTTTGTCTTCTATTTCTCGGATCAAATCAATTCCCACCATTTTAGATTCACCCAATTCTGACCAATACAACGGTATTTTACTTTTTCTCCTATAAAGAGCTTCAAATGGTACCATATTTATACTGGATTGATAATTATTATTATAAGCAAATTCAGCTAACGATAAGTACTTTTCCCAGTTACCTTCAAATTCGAGTATAAAACATCTTAGCATATTTTTTAGAATTTGAATCACTCGTTTTGATTGCCCGTAAGTCTGAGGATGAAACGTTGTGCTGAAATGAAGCTTAGTGCCTAGAGGCTCGTGAAGTTTGCTCCAAAATCTCGATGTAAATCTCGAATCTCGGTCTGAAATAATAGATGTCGAAATTTCGTGTAATCTCACAATCTCGGATACATATAGTTCCGCTAATTTCTTGAGTGTGAAATCTGTTCTAACTGGAATAAAATGTACCGATTTAGTAATCACCCAGATCAAATATTTCTTTCTCGAAGTTACAGGTAAACCAGATACGAAACCTATCGTGACTCGCTCTCATTTCCATTCAGGAATCATAGCAGGTTGTAGTAAACCCGATGGTACCTGATGTTTTGCTTTCACCTGTTGAAAAATCAAACATTTAGCTACAAATTCACAAATTTCTCATTTCATACCCAACCACCAGTACATCTATTTAAAGTTACAATACATCTTCGTGCTACCGGGATGAATAAAGTATGTACTACTGTGAGCTTCAGAAAGAATATCATGTTTCAAATCCAGATTATTTAGAACACAAATTCTATCGCGATAACGCAATGTACCATTATCATCAACACTGTACTTCAAACTCAAATTATTCAGGACCAACTTTCATTTCATCATCAACCTCGAATATTAATTTTGTAATTCTTAAATTCATTGTAGAAACAGAGGTTTACTTCTCAACTCTGCCTCTATAGAACCATCTTCATTCAGAGCTAAATGAACATTCAATGCCTGAAGTGCAAACAACGACGACTTTCGACTAAGTGCATCCGCAACTACATTAGCCTTTCTCGGATGATAATCAATAACCAGATCGTAATCTTTTAGTAATTCTAACCATCGTATTTGTATCAAATTGAATTCTTTTTGAGTAATCAAATACTTTAAAATTTTGTGATCTATAAACACGTGACAGTTCTCGCCGTATAAATAATGTCTCCAAATCTTCAAAGCGAATATAATCGTGGCTAGCTCGAGATCATGAGTAAGATAATTCTTTTTATGCGACTTTAATTGATGAGAAGCATAAGTACTGCTTTCCCTACCTGCATAAGCACACAACCCAAATCATTGAGAGACGCATCACTATAAGCAATATACGCTACTCTAGATTCAAGTTGAGTCAACATTGAGGATTTCATCAACATGTTTTTCAACTGATCAAAACTCTGTTGGCACTTATCGGACCAAACAAACTCAACATTTTTTTTGTAATAATCTGGTCATCGATGAAGCAATAATCAATTTAAAAAAAAAACGTCGATAGTAACCTGCTAAACCCAAAAAACTTTGCACTTCTGAAATATTTTTTGGAGTCTTTCAATTCATCACAGCAGAAACTTTACTCGGATCAACTCGGATCCCATCAGCTGATACTATGTGACCCAAAAATCCAACCTCGCGAAGCTAGAATTCACATTTACTAAATTTTTCGTACAATTGTTTTTCTCTTAAAGTCTGTAGTACGATTCTTAGATGTTGAGCATGCTCGAATTCTGTCTTGGAATAGATCAATATATCGTCAATAAATACAACAACAAAGCTATCCAAATGAGGTTGAAAAACCTTATTTATTAAATCTATACAAGCAACTGGGACATTAGTCAAACAAATGGCATTACCAAAAACTTATAATGACCGTAACGAGTTCTGAAAGTAGTCTTTGACACATCACAGTCTTTAACCTTCAATTGATAATACCTATATCTGAGATCTATCTTCGAGAACACTGTGGCACATTTCAATTGATCAAACAAATCATCGATCCGTGGCAAATGATACCTATTTTTTATCGTGACTTTGTTCAACTGTCTGTAATCTATACACAATCTCAAAGAGTTGTCTTTCTTTTTCACAAACAACACAGGTGTAACCTAGGGAGACACGCTCGGTCTAATAACTCTTGTAACTGTGCTTTCAATTCTTTTAATTTAGCTAGTGCCATACGGTACGGTGATATTGATATCGGTACAGTTCCAGGAACCAAATCAATCATAAACTCAACTTCACGATCAATAGGTATACCAAGCAACTCTTCAGGAAATACATCAGTGACCTCACTAACAACTGGTAATTGATCTAGCTTCGATTTTGAATCTCTGTTATCAATAATATATGATAGAAATGCTTCGCTACCTTTTCGTATCAATCTCTGAGTAGAAAAAGCTGAAATAATTCTTACGACATCTTTCGGACTTTCAGACTTAACTGAAATCATCTCTCCTGTATGACATTTCAAATCAATCCTTTTCTGTCTACAGTTTACTACAGCATCATGCGACGATAGCCAATCCATACCCAAAATAACATCAAATTCCCGAAAGGGTAACAACATTAAATCGGTAAAGAATTTACAACCTCTAACTTTCAATGGAAAATTACGAAAAACTAAGTTAATTATCGCACTCTGACCTAGTGGATTAGTAACTTGAATATCATAATCAGTAGATTCAATAGGTAATTCTTTTCTGTTACTAATGAAGTGCTAATATAAGAATGAGTTGACCTAGGGTTAATTAATGCATACACAATAACATCAAAGAGATAAAATATACCAGCAATCACATCTGGAGCAGTAGCTTCCTCCCTGGCTCGAATGACGTAGGTGCGAGCAGGTGCTCTAGTCTCTGACCGAATGATAGTGTCTTTCATTCCCGTACGAGTAATCTCGGTAGCACTATTTTGGCTCAGACGTCTATTTTTTTGAGAGGTAGACATTTGCTTTTCTTTCTGATATTCATCCTCTTTTAGCGATTTAAGACAATTCCGAATAAAATGATCAGTCAACCCACATCTAAAATAGGCTCCCGATTTACCTCTACACTCGCTAAGATGATATTTCCCATATTATTTACAATTGGGCTTCGAAGCATTTCATACACTACCCACACCATTAGCTGGTTTAGTAGATACTCTGAAATCATACTGAATTGTCTTGTTTTTGTTCGGATGCTCAGACACTAAGGTAGCTCGACTAAAATCATCTTTAGTTTTCTTTATCGATGATGCATAAAATGATTTGGAAAAACCTCCCTTGTGAAATTCTCGAATTCGTCTATCCCATTGTATCTTGCGATTGTACACTTTTTCCATTTTTTGTGCACGATCAAATAAGATAACAAATTCTCAAATTTCATTACCTCCGATCATCATTTGGATTTCATCATTCAGGCTATCTTCAAACTGGATACACATTTCTTATTCAGTAAGCACAATTTCTCGGGCATATTTATTAAGATACATAAATTCTCTCTCGTATTTAGCTACTGATCTATTTCCTTGATGTAACTCAAGAAATTCTCTCTTTTTCTTGTCCAGATACCATTTCCCTACATATTTCTTTTTAAACTCGGTCTAAAAGAATTTCTTAAAAATTTTCTCTCTACGTACCACAACTACTATCGTAGGCCACCAACTGTACGCTTCCTCTTTTAATAATGAAACAACACATCTAAGGAAATCATCAGGAGAGCAAGCCATTTCTTCGAAAACCCGCAAGATATTCTGAAGCCAATACTCAACTTTAATTAGATCGTTCTCAAATCTGCCTTAAAATTCTTCAGCACCACAAATTCTAAGTTTTTCAATCGGAATATGCCTACTAGGCTCAATCATAGGAGGATGTGGAGGTGTAACCAAAGATACAACAGGTGGTATAACAAGGGGTACAATAGGAGGTGGATGTCATTGAGCCGAATTATTCATTTGCATAAATTCGCTGAACCACTGGTTCATATACCCAAAGAACATATTTTTAAGCTCATGTTCTTGAGCCGGTAAAATCGAAACATTATTACTCATCCCATGATCAGAGGACGGTACGTTACTGTTAACCTCATCATTGTCAGCACGATCAGATCCGTCTGATATCTTTACATTCTATAAGAAAAATAAAGGTTAGATCGGATCAAACAAGTCACACTATCGCAAATTTATATGGCATATAATTCTAAACATTTTACACGCTACGTTTAGTCTGAGAACTGACAAAACCGTAGCTCTGATACTACTAAATGAAACACCCCTAATCCGTATCCATCACCGAAACAGGGTTACGGAGCAATATAGGACAACAGAATAGTAAACTATTTAATTCATACATCAATGCAAACATAATCTAATTTCATTCAAATACATTCATAATGTCCCTTAATCGAGCCCCTAAGGCCCTAAAAATACTATAGAAACAGTCTGGGACTAAATCGAAAACATTTGAAAATTTTAGGAAAAAGTTAAAAAATTTAGACTGTAGGGATCACACGGCTGTGTGACCAGGCCGTGTGGACATTCGAAATAGGGACACACGGTCGTGTCCTAATAAGCCATTTAATCATTTAATTAAACTAATTACTAATTTTTACACCTTTTTCAACTTAGTCATTTTCTTTAATTAAGTATCCAAACGATAATATTACTGAACCAAATTTTAATATGACTCTAGTAACTCTAAAAATATTCTAAACATAATAATTACGAGTCGATACGATAAAAATTTGTGGTCCCAAAATAACTTTTTCGTCACTATTGAAAATCAGGTTGTTACATTTATTGTATGTGTATCTTGTTGCATCCGACAAAACAGTAGCAACGGTTTGGTTAAGGAAATTTGTGGACAACGATAACTAATTTATTATGTCAGCAGGGTTCTGCAAGGCAAAGAGCTAAACTACTTCAAGGTAGAAAAGATTGTCTTTGCCTTGGTAATGGTTGCAAGAAAAATTCGTCCTTATTTTCAAGCTCACCTCATTATGGTCTTATCCGACCAACCACTTAAGGATATTTTGGGCAAGGTTGACACTTTTAGAAAGGTGATCAAATGAAGTGTCGAGCTAAGTGAATTTAGGCCAAAATATCTATTGTGGAAGGTAGTCAAGCCCCAAGCTCTAGCTAACTTCGTAGATGAGTGCTCATTTTCTCGACCATTCAAAGCTTCTAATAACAACCCTGATGAGGTTCATCAACTACCCAAATGGTCCTTTTGTGAACCCTAATCCATTGTAAGAAAATTCTTAAATTCTCTATATAGACAACATTTCAAAAAAAAAAAAAAAAGAGGGGTTTTAGAACAAGAGTTCTATTGGTAGGACCTGAAGGAGAAAAATAGTAGTACAATTTGTCCTTCTCTTTCTCCACCTCCAAAAATATTGTTGAATATGAAGCCTTGGTGGTAGGACTAGAATTGGCTCGTAAATTGAGCTTCTGGAATCTCCATGTCCACACGAATTCACAACTGGTGGCGAAATAAGTTCAAGGAGAGTACGTTATCAAAAAAACCAACACTGGTCAAGTACTACTTAGTTATGGATCTAGTTAAGGGGTTCTCAAAAATTCAAGTTAATCTTAATGACAGAAAATGCCAGAGCAGATGCCTTCTTAAAGTTAGCAGGCACTATCAACATCATGGAAAGGGGGAAAATCTTGTTGGAACACAATAAGCATCCAAGTCATGAAACCCGGAGCAAGTTTTCACTGTTGACACTAAGGACACTTGGATGACCCCTATTTGGATTCTTAATATAAGAAAAGGCGTTTAGGAACCCAAAAGAGCATGAAATGGTAGGACAGTTGGCTTCCTATTATATTTTGATTGATGGGGTCCTATTAGAGATTTCTCCAACCACTCTTTAGGTGTTTGGTACTTTCCAAAACTGATTATATAATGGCGAAAGTCCATGAAGTAATTTGCGCACATCATTCGGGTGCAACGGCTCTTACTTAAAGAATCCTATGGCAGGGTTACTACTGGCCTTTAATGTAGAAAGACATGGTGAAATATGTCACCAATTGTGAACCTTGCCAAAAATTCTCATCGATGCCTTGATGACTAATGAAACTGTCCAAAGTAGCTCTAGTCTCTGGCCGTTCGACACTTGGGGAATTGACATAGTTGACCCATTTTCACTTGTTGTTGTGTAGAAGAAACATATTGTGATAGTCATTGAGTATTTCACCAAGTGGATGGAAGTTGAAGCCTTGGCCACCATCATTGAAAAGTAAATTAAAAATTTTGTGTGAAAGACAATCATTTGCTGGTATAGGATTCTATGTGCAGACAGCGAAACCCAAATTCAAAGGAAATTCAAGGATTTTTGTGAGAATCTTCACATTTATTTGACTTAGTTTAGTCAAGATGCCGTAAACGAATGGTCAAACCAAAGGCACCAATAAGAAAATCCTTCAAGGGCTGAAGAAAGAAGTGGATGCGGCCAAGAAAAGATGGTTGGAAGAACTCATTAGAATTTTATGGTCACTTTGAATGACATCGTATTGAGGAACATGAGATATTCCTTTAATCTTATATATGAGACTGGAACGGTGATACCTATAGAAATTGGCCCCAACATCCATTGTATGCTGCATTATACCTCCCAAGCTAACGAAGTTATGCTCTAAGAGAACTTAAATCTCCTAGAAGAAACCAGAAATTAAGCAACCCTCTGCCTAGTAGTTAAAGCTCAATAGGTGGGCAAAAACTGCAACTCCAAGGTGCATAGGTGGGAGTTTCTGGTAGGAGAATTGGTTATGAAGAACGTAGATGCAAGTCAACTAGTAGGGAACAAAGGGAAAATGTCTACCCAAGGAAAAAACAACACCAGGTAGCTATATTTGTCAACTTTGGATAATACTGATTAGAACAGATGGATAGAATAACTATACCACGAGCACCGATTGCTCGTAACCTTCGTAGATTTTATACTTAAATGAAAAGTATGTTTTTCAAATTTATAATTGTTTTTGTTCTCCTTTTTTACAAGTTATGTACAACAAAAATAAATAATAAAATACCATGACTTTCCATTCACACATTGCTTTTTATATAGCACCATGTGTCATAAAACACCCATATTTCTCCCGCAAGCCTCCGCCATGTGTTGGGAGCAAGACCTCTCTAAGCCTCCATCATGTGTTGAAAGCAAGACCTTTCATAAGCCTCCCCCTTTGTGTTGGGAGTAGGACCTCCCATAAGCCTCCCATGTGTTGGGAGCAGGACCTCTCGTAAGCCTCCCCATATGTGTGGGATCAGGACTTTCCAAAATGTTCCACTCAAGAAATGACCCTAAAAAAAGATGTTTCACAAAGAAAACATTACTGCTATTAGAAAAGAATACGCCATTAATACAAGTTTAAAGTCGTGGTAAATTGGTTTAGTGGTAGGGTCATTCGAAAGATTTTATACAATATAAATAATCACAACGAATATTTCTATCAAGAAAGTAAGAAAAGTAATTCCTTCACTAGAAGATGTTAATAGAAAAACTTTCGTACACTCCAATCCTTCTAAATGACAAGAAATTTGACGACACAATATCTTATTTCTCTCAAAGTTAGCAAACTTGCAGGTATTAGCGTTTGTCAATGAAAGCGTCATAGTAATAACGAATGGTCATTTCACCTAATTACTTTGAAAGAAACTCTCCTAAGAATAAATAAAAAACGAAGCAGAAATGGACTGGAAGGAAAATGTAATTTTATTTATTAAGAGAAAAAAAGTCATTCAACATCAACAAGGGATTTATGCCTAGTATTACAAGTATTATTCTTAGCAAGGTTAACATTATTATTCTTGAAGGTAACATTAGCAGTAGGGGGATCTGTATCTTTTAAAAAACCACCACTCGACTCCTTACCTACTTGATCACCTTCAGTAGAGGCATTTCTTGTTGTTGTCTCAGCAGAAGGCGTCTCCTTTGGAGTAGTCAAAGGAATTTGGAGTCGCTCTCGAAACTCTTGCCACTTGTCATTGTCAAGATCTGAATCGTTTAGATCGAAGCTTAACGAATCAAAGTCCTTTTCCGGTAAAGGTGCCAAGTTCAATTGCCGGTAGTCGAAAGGACTGTAGACAACTTGTAGGGCTAAGAGCAGTTGGTCCTGAAATGAGTCCAATAACCTCCCTCGAGCCAAGGTAAACGAGGCTTTACCAGCGGCATAAGACTCTTTTTCCTTAAAAAACTTGACTGTCAAATCCTAAATCTTTTTGACCTTCTCTTTCAACTGACTTTTTAGAGTCTGCAGCTCCTCAGTTAATTTTTTAACATGCCCTTTCAAGTTAGAAATGTAACGACCCGAAAGTTCATGGTATTAAAAAATGTGATTTTGAGACCTCGTTTCTGTAAATTGAATTCGTAAATATTTTTATTAAATAATTACAGAGATATTACATAATTGGTTTGAATTTTGGATAAGTAATTTAGCTAAAATTATGTTTAATTAGGGCTTAGGGACTAAATTGTAAAGTTTAATCGTTTTAGATTTTCAATTAGAAAATAACTTTACGACTTAAATTTTAATTAACCAAAGGTCTAAAATGGGAATTAGACCATATTAAACCAAACGCTAGTGGACGATATAACATGATTATGCTTAAAATTTATTAATTAAAGGTAAACATAATTAATTACAACTAAGGATAAGGGTAATATATGCATATATTATAGAATTGGTGGGAAGAAAGATAAAACATCTTCTTCCCCAACGAAATTGAGAGAAATTAAAGGAGAAAACGCCATAGCCGAATAATATTGTTTAGTGTAATTTAATTTTTTTTATAATTTTTATATTTTTGAGATAGTGGTCTATGTATGAATTTGCAAAATTGTTAATTTTTTTAAAATTTTTCATAATTGAGAATTGAAAGTTTTAGGTGTTAAATAGATATATTTTAAGTTTAGATATGAAAAAAAGACTAAATTATCAAGCTTAATTGATAGTTTCATATATTAAGAACTAAAATGAATAAAATGTAAATTTGAGCTTAATTGATTATCTTAATTAATGAGAAAGACTCAATTGGATGTGAATTTAATACAAGGGTTTAATTGATTTTTTTTTTTACCTTTTTAATGGTTCTTTTACATATATTTATTTTATTTTTAACTATAAATTTTATCACACGTATATGTGTGTGAAAAATACATATTTAAAAAATAAGTATGTGTTTAAAATAACATACAATAAATGATAAAATATATAGTTTGAAGCTAATAATAATAAGAACATATATGCATTATGTACGAAATTAAAAAAAAAGTTTAACTTACGAGTAAAAGAAAATTGAAATAGATAAATATATCACATTAAGAATATTAAATACACTCTAATTATTTATCATTATATTGCCCGTTTTCTATTTCATATCAAAAGTTATCAAATTAGTGAAAATAAAATTCCATATTAAAATTTTATTTTTAAAAAATTAAATATTAAGTTGATTTGTAGCTCCATCAGACATTATTTATATATATATTTGATAAGGGGAAACATTTTATTACAAAAGTTAATTTTTTATTTTTGGTGGTTTATAATAACTGAATAAAGCTCGAACAAACGATACAACTAGCATGAGTCAAACCCGAGCCATATAGTAAATACTCTTGACTAAAAAATTAATATCCATTTAGTAATAAAAATCTTATTTATAAATCCATTCAACACGAATTAAGTAGAAAAATGAAAAATACAAAAACTAATCATTTCCAACAAGTTAGAAATCAAATGAGCTCATGAAAGCAAAATATTCAAAAGAGCGCCCCCAAATTCTCTCTTAGTCCTTGTTTTTTTTATTTTTTTTTTGTTGTTGAAAAATCTCATTGTTTAGACGCTGAGAATCAATCTCAATTCTCAGGTAAAACCCCATTATCTTTTGGCAATTAATTCCCCTCTGATTGCTCTTGCTTTTTTTAAATACTCTTTTAATCAGATCTACAATCTACATTTTCTGCTCTTGTTTTCTTTTTTAAATTCATTTTTGACTGGAATTATCGTTCTTTCTGTATTTGATGAGAGGAATTATAGTTTCTTTATTGAATCTAATGTGTTTTGTGTTAGTTTTCGGAGACTATTTATATTTATGCTGTTTAAATTTGTGGGTTGATTTGAACTTTTTATTCTTTTACGTAATTGAATCTTTCTAATATTGGGTTTCCCTTTATTGTCTGTTATATTAATTTTGGATGGGTGATTTGAAGTGGGATTTTTATTTGTTATAGAAGATAAACTTGTGGGTCAAAGTTGAGATACAGTTAGTAATTTATCTTTGAATTTGCCTAGTTGTAAAGCTGAGCTGTGGAGAGCTAACTGTTTTGTTTTCATTGTAGTTACTGATAGTTTCGCTATCATGGTTGGAATCTAGTGTTTGTTCAATCATAAATTTAATGCGCGTTTTACTGTTCATTAAGAAACTCAAACCAACAATTAAATTTAAGTGGAGATATAATGTTATCTGAATTATGCTTTGATGATTGAAAAATGAATATAATTTAGTTATTGATTTGTTCTGTTGATGAGCATTTTGTGCTGGTGCTTTACATTTTGGGTGGTTCGATCCTCAAGATTGGTTCAATTAGTATTTGTAATGTTTTACTATTGTCTTGGAACCAGGTATTTATTTTTGCTGATAATAATGGCGGGTCAGAGGAATAGCTATGGGAAGCGGGCTCATTCTCAGTCTGACTATTCTGAGAATGGATCAAATAAGAGAAGAAATGCAGGTGATGACAGGGAACAATTTGTTATTGATTCAGATGATACCGTATATAGGTATTTGTGCCCTGCAAGAAAGATAGGAAGCATTATTGGAAGGGGAGGGGAGATTGTTAAGCAATTAAGAGCAGACACTAAATCAAAGATTAGAATTGGTGAGACAATTCCTGGTTCTGATGAGCGCGTGGTTACTATCTATAGCTCTAGAGATGAGAGAAATGCCCTTGAAGATGGGGATACTTTTGTTTCTCCTGCTCAAGATGCTTTATTCAGGGTGCATGACAGAGTTGTTGCAGAAGATTTGCACAGTGATGAAGATTCTGAAGGCCACCAAATTACTGCTCGG
Source organism: Gossypium anomalum (assembly GCA_025698475.1). NCBI lineage: Eukaryota > Viridiplantae > Streptophyta > Magnoliopsida > Malvales > Malvaceae > Gossypium > Gossypium anomalum. The sequence continues at coordinate 69,228,206 of CM046964.1, forward strand.
CTTCTTGTATCTTCTAATCAGATTGGATGTGTTATAGGAAAGGGTGGACAGATCGTTCAGAACATTCGTAGTGAAACTGGTGCTCAGATTCGCATTCTTAAGGATGATTTACCTTCTTGTGCCTTGTCCACAGATGAACTTGTACAGGTTATTTGACTATTTGATTATTGTTGTAGTACTTTTAGATTTTGCTTATTCATTTAACAATCTCTTCTCTCCTTTAAAACATAGTTTACGGCCATACACTGACATGGGAAAAAGTTATGCTGAGATGAGTTTCAATTTATTGAAAGCATTGGCAAGAGGCTTTTCTTGTGTTTAGGGTCAACATTGGACAAAGATTTTGTTGATTTGATTGCTGTAGTTGACAAAATCAGCATTTAATTTTTCACCTTTGAGTTCTTCAGTTTATGAATTATATCTTTTGAGACTGTTTTTGGCTTGCTTTTAATATGTTATATTTTTTATGTGTTTTTTCCTGAAAATTTCACCTTCTTTTGTTTGTTATCTGTAATATTGTTAGTTCTTTTTTATTTTTTTAATATTAATAATGTTATCAGATGGTTGGCCTTTTTATATTTTAATTTACTTTTGGCTTTAGATATCTGGGGAAGCTGCAGTTGTGAAAAAGGCTCTGCATCAAATTGCATCTCGCCTTCATGAGAACCCTTCACGATCTCAGCACTTGCTTGCTTCTGCTGTGTCAAATGCATATCCTGCTGCTGGTGCAATGCTTGGTCCAGCTGCTGGTGCCCAGATTGTAGGGATAACTTCATTGGTTGGACCTTATGGACGATACAAAGGTGACACTGGAGAATGGCCACGCTCCATGTACTCAGCTCCAAGGGATGAGATGTCATCAAAAGAATTTTCTCTTCGTTTGGTTTGTCCAACTGCTAATATTGGAGGTGTGATTGGCAAAGGTGGTGCTATAATCAACCAGATTAGGCAGGAATCAGGTGCAGCCATCAAAGTAGATAGCTCAGCTACAGATGGAGATGACTGCTTAATAACTATATCAGCTAAGGAGGTCAGCTTTTCATCTTTGCTATGTTTATTTGTCTTGTGGAAGTGTCTATGCTATGCTTTGACGGGGTTCCTAATCTTCTGCTGTATTAGTTCTTTGAGGATACATATTCACCTGCTATCGAAGCTGCTGCACGGTTGCAACCTAGATGCAGTGAGAAGGTTGAAAGAGACTCTGGAATTGTATCATTCACAACCCGCTTACTTGTGCCAACCTCACGTATTGGTTGCCTTATTGGTAAAGGAGGAGCTATTGTAACGGAGATGAGAAGGATCACAAAAGCTAATATCCGTATCCTGTCAAAGGAGAATCTTCCAAAAATTGCATCTGAAGATGATGAGATGGTTCAGGTGTTCTATCATTTATATAGGATTTTCTTAATCATTGCTTTCTATTTGTTGGCTCTTTTTAAAAAAAAAAAAAAAAAATTATACGAACAGAACATGGTTGGTCTGTTATTATTCAGATTGCTGGAGACCTTGATGTTGCAAAGGATGCCCTTGTACAAATAACAACACGGTTGAGAGCAAATCTATTTGATAGGGAAGGTGCTGTTAATGCGTTAGTGCCAGTTTTACCGTATCTTCATGTGCCAACTGAAGGAACCGACAATTTAAGTTATGAAAGTAGAGAGGGCAAGAGGCATGGACGTTTGCACTCCTTTTCTGGTGGTTATGGCTCTAGTAATTTATCTGCTAGTGACGGCTATGGAAGTTATGGTGGTCTCCAGGTATTTCCTTTTGACAACTTTTACTATTTTACTGTACTTTTGGTGGGTGAATTGTAGAAATATAGTTTGTTGGACTTCGCTATCCCATTTATCAAGTGCAAATAATTTTAGTCCCTTAAATCCTTATTCCCTTCAATATTTATTTCTTATTTGGCTTCTTATAATATTGTAGCTTTCTCATTTTGTTTACATTGTCCCAATCTCTCTCTCTATCTCTATACTGATAATTAATAATTATGATTCTTAAATATTATTTGTAGATTGGTAGTACTACTGGTGCTTATGGAGCTTATTCTTCAGGACGTGGTGGTCCTGGGTGAGAATAATTTCTTTCCTTGAAAGAACATATTTCTTGTTGTTCACATTACTGTCATGAATATCATCTAATGCAGGAAAAATGCTTGGGGCTGAGGAGTGATTGCACTATCATAAACATTATATTTAAATATTTGAACTACATGACATAAAGTTGTCTTCGAGGGTACAATGCCAGTTTACAATTTGTTCTTTCCCAAGCATGTCTTTGAGTCTTAGTTTCGTTAGGTTAGTACATGCACACTCTCTTAGGATTCTTCAGTATTCATCATTAACTTCTCTTACCAGGTTATCAAGCCATACCTCTGTTTCCCGGCGCTAAAACTATGGTTACTAAAATTCCGTGATTGGTACGTGCAGATAGATTGTAGTTTTCATTTTGGTATTCTTATGTCTATTGTTATAATTGGCACTTCTCTGATATTGTCCGGTACATACTAGTGTATACAGTTTGATAACATGGCCTATCCAATTTCCCTATTTACGGATCTGATGCTCTTGTTTTCCCATTGATGCCTTTCCGATCCCACTAAAACAGCATAGACTTATGAAGCCTGAATCTAGCCTACTGCCTACTTTGATGAAGCCTGCCTAAACCTGAAGACCTGATGAAGCAGGGTTTGACATACTCATGGCCAACCCTGATGCTACAACCTAGAAGGACCAAATATATATGGAGATTTTATTTTTCTCTTTGAAATTTGCCATTTCCATGCCACCAAAAGCACCAAGCTCTGTTATGTGTGCGCCCAAGAACCTAGCTAGCCGGCATGCTTGTTGCTGACTTTTATTTCCTTATTTGGCGTCTTTTTCTGTTTTTAGTTTGCATTTGTTTAGGGGTTCTAAACCTTGTGCCTTCTTCCATCCACTGGCAGTTGTACTGAGAGTGCTGGGTTATTATCTGACATTTGTCTTCTGCATTTTCTTAATTTCATTGGTTATTCAATTTATGATGGCATCTTATCCTCAGCTTACCCGGTTTACTCTAAAAATGTATCTGTGAAGACGTATAATTTGGAATACAGACATTTTCAATTTATGATGGCCTTGAGTCTTTGTAATGACACCCTTAATCAAGAAATCCATTGGTATCCACCTAACTGCTCACCTGAGACTTAGAGAAGTCTACATGTTAAACTATGTTGTGTAGGAGGGAAAAAAGAAGGAAAGAGGTGGAAAGAATGTAGCTTTTCTTTGCATCCCTTCTTTTGGTAAGAGGGAAATATGAGCAAGTTAAATAACTAGATTCTTTCTATTTAAATTGACTGTTATGTTTATTTTCCATCCTCTATGCTAAACAACAGAAAGGAAAAAGAACCTTCTTCCCCCCTTTTTCCTCTCCGTTTTTCATTCTCTCTATCTTCCATCCATGCCTAACAGTGTTCGGTGTATAGAAGGGATACAATATGCCATCTAGTCATCAACCTTTAGGGTTCAACACCTCAATGGTGTTTTCTGACACATGGCATTGTTTTTGGGTAAAAAAAGAATGCTAGTTTATGTTACCAATGGATTACTTAATTAAAGGACAATTTAATCATGTGAAAGGACAATGTATTGGTGTCTTTCTACACTGTGTAGGTTCTTGGATTTTGCCTTGCACGAAGACCTCAAGTATAAGGTAAGAGCTTAATTCTTTTATAATGGTTGGTTGTGACTTGAGAGAATAAAGGAATTCATTGAGTTGCTTGAAACACACTAGTAAGTTATTGCTTAATCACTCTAATAGTATTGTGGATGTTCGTTTGAAATGTGGTTAGACTGCTCAGCTATGTTACTCAGACTTGGGTATATTTCCGACATAGATATGTTCAATTTCTTCAAGTGTCATATCCTTTGTATCCATGTCTGGTTATGCATCAGACATAGGTACTTCAGGAAAAATGAATAGTGAGAGCAACATATCTAGTTAGAATGTTATACGAGCAATGTCACTGGAGTATATATTCTTTTTCCTGGGAAAAATTGCTATATGTAAATTCATTCTTCATTTTTATTCAAGTTTCGGGGAAGCGGATTCCAACTGGCTTTGGCAGAGAATGCATACATATGACGTAAATGATGAGGTGCAAAATGTCTTTGTTGCATTATTTTGTATTGTGTTTTAATATGCTTTGTATGTAACAATTTTGATGGAGCTATTTAATCTAAACTCTTATTGCTGCTATTACCGTATTATTCGATCTATTGCTTAACCCGGTCCCTTTCTAGTAACTGAGATAAACCTAACCCGGTCCCTTTCTAGTAACTGAGATAAATCTAGTCTTTATTATTTTCTGTTTTTGATTGAATAATATTCTACCAATCTAACTGTTGGCATTGCTGTAGTTTGATTCAATGCTTTATTTTGAACACATACTGGTTTTACTACTGTTCATAAATGCTTTTCTCTTACGGTGAAGGCCGTAGTTTTGGAGATAACAGAATTGACTGCTGGTGTTAGCGTTTGAATAACTTGAATAGATTGATTCAAACCTTTGTTTTTAGGCTCATATACTCATTTTACTGTTTTGATGTATCAATACTAATTTTACGGCGAGGTTATAGTTAGGCCTTAAAAGAATGGTAAAAATACCATGGAGGCTCTTGTTTTATAGGAGTCGGATTGTATTTTACCCTTCACTCGAAGAATAATCGAATTAGTTTTTATATATTAGATTAAAGAGTAAATTGATTTTTCTGTTAAAAATTTTACTCATTTTTATTGTTAAAAATTAATTATTGTACGTTAGAATGAGGTACATATGACATACTATTGTAGTTGTCTGGTTATCTTGTCAGCAACTTTAGTTTTAGCCTTAAAAATTGATTTTTTTATACTAGAAATAATCAATTTGTTGTTTAATATAACATTAATTTTCATAGTAGGGAAAGAACTGATTACGTGTACTGGAATTTAAACACAAATAACTAAACTAAACCCTGAATTCGATGTGGTAATCTCATTGCTTAATCGGTAGGTTCAGCTATTATAGGTGATGGTGAAAATCAATTTATGCTGCTGAGTATGCAAAGACCTCTACTGAAACTGAAGTGAAAGTGTCTGAATTTGCCGTTATCTTTTGCTGCAAGATTCTTTTAATGTTCGCTTTGTTTTGTCGCACGAAGTTTGCTTAACAACTTTTAAGACTTGCAGTAGAAGTTGGGTTGTGATTGGACAGACGAAGATGATTTGCTGTATATCACTTAATTGCAATATTCAACAGAACATAAGTGTTGGATCTTGCTGTCAGAATTTTTTAGGTAGAGGCTTCCAGCTTGTACAAATGATATGTAAAAGCTTCGAAGGAGGAAAAAAAAAAACTAGGGAAATTGTTTGAGAGTTCGAAACGGAACTTTTTACTACGATAATGTCATTTTATGATTATGAAATTAATAATAATAAAAAATGAACATCTAAGAACTGTACTCCATTTTCCATCAGGAGATTAAACCTGGTAGAACAAGAAAAGGTGGGCTGCACGTGTAATATAGTCACATTTACTATGTACGTAAAATAGAGTTTTATTTTACAATATTGCCAATTTTTGTCAATTTAGCAGTTACAATAATTTGACATTTTTACTTAAAATAAAAATTGATGTGTATAATTGACGTGGTAATGGCCAATCGGAAGGTCACCCTCTGTTCTAGCCACCCAAACAAGTAGGAATCATCTGTTGACCCAAACCTATAAATATCTTCAAGTACGATGAAGAAATGATCAACTCTCCAATCATGCAAGTTTATACTCTATCAGCTTATCTCCGGCACTTAGCTTTCACAGCCTACTCACTTTTACTATTTGTAACCTTCGTTTTTTTGACTAGGCTAGATGAACTAGCCTTTTTAATTATCACCACATTCTCTTTTGTACCTCCTTGTTGTATCACTGTATCAACAATTGGTGCGATGAATGTGGACAACAAAACTTTGTAATCCCATAATTGATATGGACAACTCAACCAACCTAACTTGCAACAAGCTGTAGCTTGCCTTACAACTACACCACCTTCCTAACTGTAACCTTTACCTCGTTAGATTGGGGTTCTTATCAGCAAGCCTCTGGGACTTGGCCTTATGATTTAGAGACCTAAGAGAAGCTACAATGACTAAAGTAGTAGTTCTTTCAACAAGAACACCGCTTCAAAGAGCAACAAGAGTGGTAATGCATCCTTAACCAAAAGAACAATCTAGTTGAGCAGCTGATTGTTGAATTGAGAGCTACCGGGAGGGCTCCAAGCGAGAGAATCTGGTCTGCCAAGAAGATGAGGCCCAATCAACCTTCACAGAGACGAGGTAACTTATTGGTAGCATCTTAACATTCTCAAGCTAAAAATAATGCCTATCTAGAAGAGCAGTTAAGGATTTTCAAGGCTGAGATGATGCAAGAAATGAAGAGGGTTAAAACAGACGAATTTGTTCGGAACTTCTCCAATGAGCGCCAATTGTATTTCAGCCTTCTTCAAGTTTCTAAAGTTTGTATACAATAGGTTGGAAGGATTTGGAAGATCATCTAGCTTGGTATAACAACCATATGAATATACTAAGTGTAACACCCTATACTCGACCCGATTCACCGGGTCTGAATATAGGATGCCACCAGATTTAAAACACTTAACAAAAGTTTTGAAATGGGCAAAGACTTTGTTAAACGAACTTTTCACCTATATATTTTTATTTTAAGACATAGATTCTGAAGATAAACATTTATTTAATTACAACTGATTCTCAATGATAGTGTAAGTCAATACTACTTAAAACTTTATTGAAATAGACTCCAAACGCGACGTTCAATATTATTCGCCATTTCAAAAAAAAAAAAATCTCAAAAGTGTCCTTTTGTATGCATAATATCGCTAAACAATTGACTACTTTGGCGCGTCCCTAGCTTGGTCCCTTCTGGCAAACCTAACAACTTGCAATGCAAATAAACACCTGTAAGTTCAATGGAACTTAATGAGTCTAAACCAGTATTACCTTTTAGTATTGATATTGAATTCCTTGACTCCAATATTCTGGTTCCCTTTCAGATTTTTGGCTGATTGTTTCTGATTTCTAGTTGGCAAATAACTATACGCCAACTTTAAAACTTAACCGCCTTATACATATTTCACCCGAATGGAGGTAACCCAGACTTCACACCATATTTTAAATCATTCTTTATAATTCGCTTGAAGATAGTAGTTGGAAACACATCTTAATACGATATTCGTCATATTCTTGTCTTAATGGGTTTTCTTACAAACTTCAACAAATATTAGAACACCAATTACCTCCTAACTTCGAATTAGACCATACAACAAACTTGATTAAGAGAATATAACATTTTAATTCACACACTAGAATTTCAAATGACTTCCATACAAAACTTGAAAATTCCCAGGTATAGTGGGTAACTCCCACCACATTTAGTTTCAGATACTCAAAGCTTTTTTCTTTTGGCAATCACTATGGTGGATTCTCTAGTCTATCATACTGTTTGAGAATTCATTCAGAAAAATGCCTCGAAGGCATACCCATATTTCATCATACAACTATCTAATACCTTTCAGTTAATCTCGTATGCCAAAACTCGATACACAAGTTCTCTAGATGGCTTGTCACCAAGGCTTTCCAGATAATATCCCATAATGGCTTTATAGAGAGATCGCCACAAAGGCTTTCCAGAGAGATCACCATAAGGCTTTACAGAGAGATCGCTATAAAGGCTTTACAAATAATCTGTATTTATTGGCCTAGTGGACCATCTCTGTGGATTTCATGGAGCTTCTTCCACATTTCTTATAAATTCACGCCTTCTTGGCGTATTATCATATGATGCCATGACCATGGACTTTTTACAGACTTATTCTGTGATCTACCAGTCCGGTTAGCATTATAGTTGTCTTACCAGAGGTTACACAATAAATCTCCACATCACATCTGTACATATCATAGACTTATCTGTACTGGAATCGTACCACATCAAAAGATCTTTTTATATAAACTTGACCATCCGCACATGTGTAACATTGATTGTTATGCCCCACACATTCCAGAGATGATGTATCCACTCTCTAACGACAAAGATACTTATTATGCAACTTCATGTTTAAACAACTATCAATACTCTTCTCTAAAATCTATACAGATATTATCCCAAGGAAACATGTTTATCTACAGATGCATCAACCATTTATTCAAATTAAAGAGATATACAAAATTCGATTTTAGAGACTCACCAAAAACTCACATTCACCACTACTCAGAACAACTATTCAATCATCCTTCCCAATCCAGCAACAACAACTGCTTATCATAAAACCTCTATTAAAAGTTTTATTTACTGATAGGTTACTAACATTATGCATATACATGACCCTTATATAGGGTCTTTTTACTTAAAAAATATTGTTCTTACATCTGTATGCATCTTTACTATTTTCTATCATAATATGCAAAGCTATTGAACTTACCAGAAAGTTGAATCATCCACTGATTTATAAAATCTTAGCTTTAGCTTACCGAAGAAGAATAAGAGAACGTTTAGAATAAAAAAAAGTAACCAGAATGTAATCAGAAGAGAAAAACCCCTTCACCATATATATACTCCCAATCTCTTATAGTGGATTTTGACAAGTGGCAAAGCTTACCTAACCCAATCTCCTAGTTTTCCACAAAATCTAGGGATAGGTAAGGAGAATTCAGTGAATATCTTTGTTACTATTTTAACCAATCATGGAGAGGGTTTAATCAATTCCACTGACTCTCAACTAATCTTGTCACAAGAACCAATCATGAACAGTGCTCAAATAAACCAAGTGTACTATACTTTGGTAGTGACTTGTGTATGGCATGACCCTGAAGATAATTAAGTCTTTTGTAACATTCTCGTACACTTGGTAGGCTCTTGTGCCCAACCAAAACTCTAAGGTATACTCGTTCTTGAGCGAAGTCTTTCTTCACTTGAAGATACCCTAAAATTAAACCCTTAAATACCGCCAACGGGCGAATTTTTTGCCAGTATGTGCCAATCAGTTTACATACATACTTTACTCATTTTTCTAATTTCGACAATTTTTGGGGTGTGACAACTCTCTCATCCTTTAGAAAATTTTGTTCTCAAAATTTTTACTATTCATCTAGAGACCCCAACAAGCGTAAATGTAGACAGTCAATCTCGATTGGTGAATTCTAGGCTTGCGAGCATAATTGGTGGGCACTTCTATGTTTTCAAATGTCTTGTAGCCATAGCCTTGAAAAATTTCGAGCTGTGATTAAATGACTTGAACAGTTGGGTTTAAAGCTTCTCACAGATATTTCATCTCTTATAAGTTTTGTGACTTGAATAGTTGGGTTTAAACCTTCTCAAACACTTTACTGTATTATTGGAGCCCTAGATTCATTTTCTGTCAAAGTCTCTTGCTTATTTTCGTTATAAATTCACATCTCATTTAGAGGTAATTCCCTCTTCTATTTTCTTTTCATTTACTTAAAAATGGTTAGAACAACTACTCATGGTAGAGGCCGTAGTTGTCGTGGTCAGAGCAATAGAATCGATAGCCCTAGAGACACTGTTAAGATCATACCTAGAGGTCCTGATAATACTTGACGCGTAGTTGCTTCTATGTACGAATACACCAACACCTAAGAGGAGTTGGTTCGATATTCAGAGGCTCGAGGCATCATTCTATCGAACTTTGCTTACGACTTTTAGATTATCCAAAGAGAGTGGAACTTGAGTGACAACATAAAGGGTTTCATTCTTCCCTTATTCTTGTTCGAGATTGGCTTTCACTTGCATTTACATCCCTTTTTTTGCTCGGTGCTCAATGAGTATGGTATTGCTCTAAGGCAACTCTTTGCCCTATCCTGGTAAAACTGGCGACCTTTTTCATCGGCTATTGTATGCACCGCGAGCTGTCGGTGCTTGGCGTATTCCAAAAGGTTTACCAATTAAAGCTTAAAAGATAGGGTGCCTCAATTGAAAATGCCCATTTTAGTATGCTCCAAGGTTTTGAGCCCATCATCCAAAACTGGGCCTCAAACCTCTATATGAAAAAAGACAAGTTCATGAGGATCATTAGTAAGCTCGAAACTACGTTTGGTTTCCCCACTTACTGGTCCCTACCCTGTGAAGACATCTGCTTGCAAAGTCAGCCTGTTGACTCAAAGGTTTCTTGGAAGCAGTTAAAACGATTAAGGGCGGGGCGTATTCTAGAATTGGAGGAAATTGTTGCTGTTGGACATGCTTTCTAATACTGTCTGTAAGGATTTTGTCCTAATGGTCACCAAGCTAATGACCTTCTATTATTGATGAATTCTCGGAATATCCCTTTTTTTGAAATAGCTTGGCCTCGCAACTCCAATGATGATCTAGCGTATATTCTAGTGGGAAGGATAAGGGAACCTCTTTTTTTTTCTATGATCATTGTGGATTGCGTCTACACCACTGGAATATCATTTGTCATGGTATGTTTTCCACTCATTCTGATAGTCAGGCTAATTCTCCTGTTGATGCTGTAAAATCTACTTCCAATTCTTATACTTCTACGCCCGCTCCAGTAAACAAGATAGATATACTAACTTTATTAGATTCAGTGCGCGGGGATAAAAGTGTTACTGTTGTCCCATTAAGATCAGCGACTGCAAAGAAAACTAAAAAAAGACTAATGGTGGAAAGAAGCTTTTAAAGTATGCCTAAAGGTCAATCATGAGATGATTGTATCACATACTCGTTTTACCTTGTTTGCTAATATAAGACATTGTTATTATTATTTCAGTTTCTTTTTCTATGTGTATAAATAAACTGATTAATCATAAAGTCTTGAGAATAATATGATTATTCTTAAAAGGTCATTAGTCAAGTATTATTGTAAGGTTGGATAATAATAATACATTAAGACTAATGCATAGTTGATTGATGAAAAAGTGTCGTCATTGATATAGGGATGTCAAAATTAATACATGAGTATGTGTTAGAGAACAACATATTGGACTGACCCGCTATGAGTATATTTCTTGGATTATTATGTAATAGTTATAACATTACTCATAATGATAACTATGTATACGATCCTCAGACTTGATATCATCATTGTCTTAACATCGTGACTCGTATATTTTGATACAGTCAAATGTCTACTGTAACAACTTGTACTATAAAGACTGATGTTAGGTATGCCACAATCTATGTAGTGGGATATAATTGATCAAGATAGAATTTGTCTCTCCTACATAATGGGAGCAATATCTTAGGTCACCTGATGGAGTGAGACTAAAAATGCATGACCATGTTCAAATAAGTTGATATGAGATATCACACTTATTTGTTTATTTTAGCCTACTCAAAATATCAAGAAATATAAGATTGGACTATACAAGTGTGACTATTTCATGACTTGTGTCCAATAAAGATATAAAAGTAAAATGATATAATACATGAAAAATTTATCACAGAAAGGATATGTCGAGTCTTGACTTCTTGTAACCTGGTAGCAAAGATGCATTGCTAGATGACACACATTGCTTGTAATATTAGAAATGATCTAGTATTATTACTAACATTACAAGAGCCTACAGGGTCACACCCTATGACTGAAGCGAACAGAATCCAAATACGGTATTGTGTTTAGCTGTCACATAAATTAAATTAATTATTGAATTAATTTAATCTGACAGATATATGTACAAACTTTTTGTACACATATAGAGAACATAGTTAAAATTAATATATGAATTTGATTAATATAAAATATTAACTGAGTATAGTTTACTGAAATTATTAAAATAAATAGTTATAATAATTTTGGTCAAAGATAAAAAGATATTGAAGTTGATATTTTTTTAGTACCTTCCATATGTTTATCTAAAAACAACGGTGTAGTTTCGATTTTTTGATTATGTGATGTTAAATAAAAATAAAAAAGGATGTGAATCCCTGTATGTGTATAGGTTACCAAGAAAAAGCATACAGAGGGTCTAGCAACCATTTTTGAAAAAGCTCTCTGAAAAGTTCAAGAGAATTTTACTATTTTTTCTTCGACTAGGTGGACTACGTAAAGGCCGACGTGATTTTGTTGCGGCTTGAGATCGACATTGCGCAAGGGAATCAGATTAAAGTAGTATATTTTTGACCCTATGTTAACCCAAATTCATTCCTCGTATATGGACTCATGGTTGATGATCGCCGAAATAATTTTTTCTACACCACGAAGCGTACCGACGATCCAACAGAGTCACTGACTCAGTGCAAACTCAGGAAGGGCCTACCTCTAAAAGAGTCATCACTCCTCCTGCTCCTGATCTACCTCTTGTTCCAATTGTGCCAATTGAGTCCGCCAACTCAGCAGGCTCTCTAGTCCATGCCGTTGATCTTCCTGTGACTGAAATCTTACCAGAATCAACTTGCCTAGGTCAGCCAGAGGCTCCTCCTAATTCTCTACGCAACAATGCTCCATTTGGAGAAATAGATAGACTTTTCCCATGGTGGAATGTAATAAAGCCAGGACAGTATCCTTACTCTCTCTCGGCTATCCAATAGCAACAAAGTAACATCTTGCCTCAACAAATGAATGATGCCTTCCTCTCCTCTCTCTCCTTCAATCCTCAATCACCCCCACTCTCAATACTGGAAAAGTCTTGTTAAGTATTAGCTGCTGAATACCTACTTATGAGTTAGGCCCTTTAGGAGACTTGCAACCAAACTAATATTAAATTGGCAAGCTTGGAGGAATCTGTACATTCTGGCGAACAGTCTTTGGCTCAACTACGTCAGACTCATCAAGAAGCTGTGAGGCATATCGAGGATCTCAACTCCTATGTCTCAACTTGGAAGGCCAATTATAAGGATGTAGAAGTCAGGCTCGAGTAGGTGGAGGAGGAAAATAGTTGGCTAAAGGCCAAAAAGTCCTTTTGGGAGGAGAAACTCAAATCCCAAGAACAACATCACTTATCAAAGTTGAAACGTCTACGCCAATCCAGCGAATATGCTCTAAGAAAGTACTTAGAGGACAGAAAGAAAAATCTGATAAATGCTCTACCCATATTGAGGTGTAATCTAGTCATTCACGTCCAAGTTGCTACGGGAACTCTCAGCTTGAGTTGGGTGAACTTCAACTGTTTACAGAAGGTCACTTTTGATTCCCTAAACTTCAACGTGCACAATGCTAAGGGTAAAGATTGAAAGAAGTTCCAAAGTGAATGGAAGCAATCTGTTGACTTTTTTGTTTCCACTGAGCCAGGAATAGAGGAGGAGGAGCACTCAGACAATTCAATATATCTGGAAGAAATCCCCCGAGAACACCCCTAACCAGAGGAAGCCTCCACCGAACCAATTGACCAACCAACTAAAGCGGGAAACTAAAAATTTTTCTTCTTTTCTTTGAGCTTACTTTACTTTTTCTATTTGTATCATTTCCCCCCTTTTTAATGAAATTTTATCATTTTTCCTTCTATCTGTCCCATTTACCTTGCTACTAAAAATGTATTAAACCATTCGCCATACGAAATTCTTTAACTTACCTGAGGGACTAAGCTAGGTTCGACGTATTATGCATACATGGCTGACTCTAATTTAACTATCAATGGATCAACTAAACCAAAAACTCTAATACCAATAAACTTGTAACACCCTATACCCGACTCGATTCATTGGGTCCGAATGTAGGATGTCACCAAACTTAAAACACTTAACAAAAATTTTGAAATGGGCGAAGACTTACTAAACAAAATTTTCATCTATTTATTATTATTTCAAGACAAATTTTAAAGATCAACATTTATTTAATTACAACTTATTCTCAATGACAATGTAAGTCAATACTACTTAAATCTCTATTGAAATAGACCCCAAACATGGTGTGCAATATTATTCACCATTTAAAAAAAAACATATTTCAAAAGTGTCCCCCTATAAGCATAATATCATTCAACAATCGACTACTTTGGCGCGTTCCTAGCTTGGTCCCTTCTTGCGAACCTAACAACCTGTAATGTAAATAAACACCCATAAGTTCAATGGAACTTAATGAGTCTAAACCAATATTACCTTTTAGCATTGATGTTGAATTCCTCGACTCTAATATTCTAGTTCCCATTCAAATTTTTGACTTATAGTTTCTGATTTCTAGTTGGCAGATAACTACACACCAACTCTAAAACTTAACCACCTTATAAATATTTCACCCAAATAGAGGTAACCCAGACTTCACACCATATTTTAAATCATTCTTCATAATTCACTTGAAGATAGCAATTGGAAACACATCTCAATACAATATTCGTCAGATTCTTGTACCCGGTGGGTTCTCTTATAGACCATACAAACTTGCTTAGGAGAATATAACATTTTAATTCACACACTAGAATTCTGAATGACTTTCATACAAGACATGAATATCCCTAGGTATGGCGGGCAGTTCTCACCACATTTAATTCCAGATACTGAAAGCTTCTCTACCTTGGAAGTCACTATGGTGGATTCTCCTGTCCATCATATTGTTTGAGAATTCGTTCAGAAAATGCCTCGAAGGCATACCCACATTTCACCATACGACTGTCTAATACTTATCAGTTAGGCTTGTATGTCAGAATTCGATAGATAAGTTCTCCAGATGACTTGTCACCAAGGCTCTCCAAATAATATACCATAAAGGCTTTCTAGAGAGATTGCCACAAAAGCTTTCTAAAGATATCGCCATAAAGAATTTACAGATAATCTATTTTTACTGTTCGGGCGGACCATCTCTGTGGATGTTATAGGGCTTCTCCCATATGATGTTATATCGTCATGCCAACTTGTCGTATTATCATATGATTCTATGGCGATGGACTTTCCACAAATATATTCTATGATTTGCCAGTTCGGTTAGCATTATAGTTGTCTTACCGAAGGGTACACAATAAATCTTCATTTCATATTTGTGCATATCACAAACTCGCTTGTACTAGACTCGTACCACATCAAAAGATCTTTTTACAAAAACTTGACCATCCGTACATGGGTAACACTGATTATTATCCCCCAAACATTCTAGAGATGACGTATCCACTCTCTAACGAGAAAGACACTTATAATGTAGCTTAATGTTCAACCAACTATCAATACTCTTTTCTAACATTTATACAAATATTATCCCAAGGAAACATGCTTATCTGCAGATGCGTTAACCATTTATTTGAATTAAAGTGATATACAAAATTCAATTTTAGAGACTCACCAAAAATTCTCATTCACATCGACTTAGAAAATTTGTGCAATCATCCTTCCTGGTCTAGTAGCAACAACTGCTTAAAAGGTCATAAAACCTCCATTAAAAGTATTATTTTTTGATAGGTTACTAACATTTCGCCTATACATGACCTTCATGTCAGATCTTCCTACTCAAAACATATTGTTCTTACATCTTCATGTATCTCTACTCTTTTTTATCATAATATCCAAAGCTATTAAACTTACTAGGAGGTTGAATCATCCACTAATCTACAAAACCTTAGCTTTAGCTTACCGAATAAGAATAAGAGAATGATTAGAATGAAAAAAAGTAATCAGAATTTAATCAGAAGAGAAAAACCCCTTCACCATATATATACTCCCAATCTCTTATAGTGGATTTTGACAAGTGGCAAAGCTTACCTAAACCAATCTCCTAGCTTTCCATAAAATCTGGGGGTAGGTAAAGAGAATTCAGTGAAGATCTTTGTTACTATTTTGACCAGTCACGAAGAGGGTGTAATCAATTCCACTAACTCTCAACTAATCTTGTCACGAGAACCAATTATGAATAGTGCTCAAATAAACTAAGTGTGCTATACTTTGGCAGTGACTCGCGTATGGCATGGCCTTGAAGACAATTAAGTCTCTTGTAAAATTCTCTTACACTTGGTAGGCTCTTGTGCCCAACCAAAAATCTGAGGCGTACTCTTCCTTAAGCATATGCATTCTCGAGTAAAGTCTTTCTTTACTTGAAGATACCCTGAAATTAAACCCTTAAATACCGCCAACAGGCGGACTCTTTGCTAGTATGTGCTAATCAATTTACATACATACATACTTTACTCATCTTTCTGAATTTGTTGATTTTTGGGGTGTGACACTAACTCCGATGGAATCAAGTGTAGGGCATTCTCTATGACCCTTTCTCAAGCAACACGATAGTAGTACTTGTGGATATTACGGAGGTCTATTTACCCCTTTGACCAAGTAGCCGAATAGTTCATTAGTTGTTTCTTGGCCAATAAAACACTCCAGCAATCCTCAGCCTACTTGTTAACAATTCATCAAGGAGCAGGTGAGTCCTTTCATGATTACATTCGTTGACATAGTGCAGCCACCATGATCATGAAGAGGTCCACTGATGAATAGGCCATTCAAGCTTTCATTACCGAAACTACCAATAGAATTTTAAAGTATATCATTATCGGAAACGCTCTAAGTGAACTTTCCATCCTGTATGAGATGACTCATAAGTTCTTGGAGGGAGATAAAATTGAGAAAGTTTGTGCCCATTCTTCTACACTTGTCCCCTAACAAGGTAACCCTTCATGACGATCACCCCCAAGGCGATTTCAAAGCTATCAACATCCTAGGACCACTCCTAGGGTAAGGGGTCATGATTATGGACATTACAACTCATCGAACCAAAGAAACCACTAGTGGGTTAATAATGTCCACATCGTTAACCGTCAATGACCCATTTGAAATTATAGAGGGAGCTAAGATCAATGACCCTGTGCCCTCTATAACCAATTCAAGACCAACCATGAGTCCAATTGCTCTCTACCTCAAATATTCCATGATGGGTCCTGAAACTAACTAATATTTCAACGAAGGAAAGCGCACCTATCAAATAGTAGTATAGCTATTGTGAGTCCGGAATATCGTATCCACAAGGACTAAAAGTACTAGTAATAACTATCTTTCTATTATTTAGCCTAATAATTAAATGATATGTTTTAATCTAAAATTAAACTAATTAACTATGAACGCGACAAAGATCAAATTAGGAAAATACTTAAGAAAACCAATGAGAGAGAGAGAATACCCAGGAAAGAATCCACCTAGACTTCACTTATTATTTTGACTCTGTATCAAACTATTTATTCAATTGTCTTGATCCGTAGAAATCCCTAAATTATGTTAATATCCCTTTCGAGACTAAGAACAACTGACTCTAGGTTGATTAATTAAAATCTCTTTCTAATTAAAACCCCTATCGTCGCATTAACTCGATCTATGGATTTCCCTATTAGATTTGACTCTAATTCGGCAGATTTATGTTGTCCTATTTCTAGGATTGCAATCAACTCTGCTCAATTATACTAGATCTACTCTTAAACAGGGACTTTTACTCCACTAAATAAGCACATCAAACTTGGATTAATACCCTGGGAATATTAAGGTAAGGTTTAAGAACAAGAACAAGTATTTATCGTGTAATTTAGATAATTAAATAATAAGATCCATCGTAGGTTTCATCCTCCCTAGGTATTTAGGGAGTTTGTTTATAATGTAAAAGAAAAACATCTCAAATTTAAAAAAATAACAAGACATAAAAAACCCAAATAAACTTCGAGAGAAATTTGAATGGAGATCTTCAATATTGTAGTAGATCTGCTTCCGAGACGATTCTAACGGCTTTCTTCGAGTAATTTCTACTTTCTACTCCATGTCCCCCCCTAGGTCTTCTTCTAGTGTGTTTATATAAACTTTAGAACGCTCAAAAACCTTAAAAATTGGCTTTTTCTACGTGTATGGAAAATAGGGAGCAATATCGACACGGACTGCCATATGGGCGTGTGGCTAGCCCGTGTGTCTCACACGGGCGTGTGCTGAGCCCGTGTGGAAATGGTCTTGGCTGTGTGGATCTTTAAATCAGCCCGTTTTGTCCATTTTTGGCTCGTTTTCTACTCCTTTTGTTCCCCTATACTCTCCTAAGTATAAAACATGAAATTAAAGGATTACGAGCATCAAATTCACTAAATTAAATAATAAATCATCCAAAAACATGCTAAGCATGAGATTAAAATGTGTTACTTTTATGGTTTATCATTCCACCAGGTGGAATATCAGAGGATCATAGATTTAACACCACTGCAAGTACCATAATGCCCAGAGGCATTGCACTCATCAGTGTGTGCATATAAAAAATGCCATTGAGAAGACAATTCAACAGGGGCACCTCAAACAATATTTGGCTCAAGACCCCCATTAATTAAAGATGCCTCCTTGCCTCTCTATCGCTTATTGCATTTCACATCTTCATCTTTTAATAGGGGTAAACATCATTAGAAGGTCAATAATTGATTTGGAGAGCTTTGAAGCTAGACCAAACACCCAACTTTCTAATGCACAACTAGCAAAAATAATGTAATCCATCTGCCCGTATTGGAAGGGCCCTGAGAAGGTTACTTAATTTGTTTCCACCCTTCTCGCATAAAGAGAAAGAATCCTTAAGTTCTTTTTTGATGGAATGTCAAGATGTCTTCTCTTAGTCTGCGACAAATAAGCCAGGAATCCACTTGTCTGTCATTTGACATTCTCTTGGGGTGGGTCTTGGTATATAAGCAGTAAAAAAAAAGAAGAGAAAATTTTTCGATGAGAAAGTTACGACTACATGAGAAAAAGTAAATAAACTACTACCTACGGGTTCCATTTGAGAGGTTACATACCCTTATTAGGTTTCCAAAATGGTAATGGTACCCAAATATGAAAATAGACGACAAATGCGTGTAGACTTCACCAACTTGAATAAGACTTGCACAAAAGAAAACTTTTTACTCTCTTTCATAGATCGATTGGTGGATTTTTTACAGGCCACCAATATATGAGCCTCATGCATACCTTTTCAAGCTACAATTAGATATTTATCTTTGAAGAAAACCAAGAGAAGAAAAATTCATTACAGACAATATGTTTTGCTACAAGATGATATCTTTCGGTCTAAAGAACCGAGAGCTACCTATTTTGTGGCGCCCTAACCTAGTTGAGACGGTCCGAACCGAATCCAGAATGTCACACTAGTCACTTTCATGACCGTATTACCGACCACCATTCACATCACAATATATACAAGCACAATGACCAGTTTAATAATTAAAGATAACATTCAAACCCTAAAATCATTCATATCTAGCACGAATCCTTAGAATAACCATCAGGGGTAAAATCTCAATTTGCAATAACTATACAAAACTAGCATAAAGCAACATATTAAACATGCATTTCATTCAAAACATTTCATGTAAACAATATTTGAAAGAATTAGCTAAAACTGATAAGTAAAACTCATTTAATTTTAAAACAAAGGTTTAAGGACTAAAGCATAAATTTGAAAAAAAATCAAAAAATATTTTTGCAAAACTGAAAGTAGATTTATGAAATTAAACGTATAAAACTTAATCATGCAAATTTTCATAGCATTTCATAACATGAAAGGACGCCAATTGCATTGCATAAAAATCAGGAATCAAATGCAAAAATAACAAAATCATGTCAAAGACATACAGTGAGTCACGTCATGACGATGCGAATGCTCACGTCGCGACGTGCCTTGGAAAAGTCTTTGTCATGACAACGTAAAAGAGGGCATCTTGCAATTGACATTTTGAACCAAAACTAAACATACCGTTACGTGTTTTCAGGCCAAATTATCTGTCCTAACACATCAAATATCATATATAGATCATTCAAAACATGCTCAATTACACTAGAACGTTCAGTATGACAATTTGACATCCTAAGTTAATAGCCATGCTAGCATGCATACCTAAAATCACATATCAATTACTCAACACACAAAATTTGCATTTCATGCATTTCCAAGTGTAGTATAGGTTCATTTCTACCAAATGGTCATTCTAAACTTTTCCAAACATCCAACATACAAATTGAGCATTTACAACAGTATTTCACCAAGATACATGCATACCATTCATCATACCACTTAAGTCAATATCAAGCATTGTTCAATCATCATTCCAAAGCAATCAAACCATCATAAACCAAATATAAAAGTCCTTAAACAGTACATAAAAGTCTATTTACAAACCAGAAACAAAATGAAGTCTAATCCCTTCAATTATATAGTCCCACATTACATTTATTTTTGGTCGTTGAAAAAAAAACACACTTCACACACACAAATCAATAGCCTTGGATGGATCACTTGCTTGCTCACTCCTCTTCCTCACTCAATCTATTTCTTTGCTAAATAATAATTTGAGAGTGTGATCTTAACCAAGCTTAGTAAGTGCTCAAAGATGCCATAGTAAACCATAATATCAAAGGCTAATAGAAAGCATACTAAGAACAAGTACACTTATAATCATGAATCATTAAATCATATTGATACATTGGCATCTTGTGATTATGAAATATGTATGGAAATACAACATATCGAATACATGAATCTCCATCACACCATTGACTCAAAGAGTCTAACATGTCTCAAATAAGTGTAGCAATAAGCTAAAACCCTCCAACACACCAACATGTCCCAATGAATAGAGCTTAGCTCAACATTCCCTTATCCCTCCAACATGTCCCAATATTAAAATACATATATGAGTAATAAAATCCTATGGCTTGCCAATTATATGCAATAATTTCAAGAGATAACAAGGCCATCATATCCATTTTACACATTTATTTACTGATTTATGCACCTTTCCATATATCATGTTGTCGTGTGTGCAAGTATACACGTCGAATCAAGTAATAAAGTGATGAGTGAGTGTAACAACCCATTTTTAGCTAAATCAGAACAGTGGTTTTGAGACCACAAATCCAACATGTATCATTTATAGCATGATATTAGAGTTGTGTGAAATTTTCGTAAAGAAATTTTATTATTTAAGTGTTTAATTCGGTAAAAAAGACTAAATTGCATAAAGCGTAAAAGTTGTGTTCTATAAGCTAAAGGTGTCAAATAGCTATAGAAATTAAAAGTGAAGGTCCTTATGTGGTAAATAGCCCATTTATAAGATAGTGGATGTTAGTGCAGTGGCATTTGGTGTAATTATTAATGTTTTTAAAGGTTAATTAAGTAAATAGTTAATAAAGGTTAATATTAATAAAAAAAGCCAAAATCCTTATTTTTATCATCCCTTCCACCGAAATTTAAAAATAATGGTAGCTATGGATGAGCTAGGTTCGGCCAATGATCGCGTGATTCGTAACAAGTAATAAATATTTATAATAAAGATCAAACCTAGACTAACTATTATCAAGACGAAAAGGCAAGCGCACCTATCGAGCAATAGTATGGTAATAGCAAGACCGGGATATCGTACCCAAGGGAATCAAAAGTAATAGTAATAACTATCTTTTTATTATTTAACCTAGGAATAAAAGGGTTTGTTTATTAAACTAATTATCTAAACTAATTAACTAATTTAATTAAAGCGAAGAGAAAATTTGGAAAAAGACTTGAAGAGAAGCAATTGATAAAGATGACACCCAAGGAGGAATCCACCTAGATTTCACTTGTCATCTGACTCTGAACCAGACGATTTATTACTTGACTTGATCCGTGAGACTCTCTAACCTGCACTATTATCTCTTTCGAGACTAATAACGCCTAACCTTCAGTTAAATGAATTGAATCTCTTTCTAATTAAAACCCCTAGGGAAGCAGTAAATCGATCTATGGACTCTCATATTAGGTTTCACCCTAATCAAGCAAAATCTCGTAACCTTATCTCTAGTCGTTCGATCAACTCCGCTTGATTATGCCAAATCTACTCTTAGGCAGAGTCTATTCCTCCTCTGCATAAGCACATTAAATCATGAGTCAATACCCGGAATATTAACTCAAGCATTAGAAACACATAATTAAGAACAAATCAAGTATTTATCATATAGTTCAGATGATAATAACAAGATCCATCATAGGTTTCATCCCCCTTAGGTATCTAAGGGGTTTAGTTCATAATGAAATAAGAGTACATCTCAAAAGTATAAAAATAACAAAACATGAAGAAAACTCTAAAATTCCTAAAGGGATTCTGAGAGAGATCTTCAGTCTTGGAATAGCTCCGGCTTTTGAGATGGATCGTCTTGCTTCCTTCGAATAATTCCTGGTGTGCGGTTCTGTATTCCAAAAAAGTTCTGGAAGAGACCCCGAAAAAACCCCCTTAGTAGGTCATACTTAGGGTGTTTATATAGGCTTTGGATTGGATTTCTTCTTCCCTAAGTATCCTTTTTCCGTGTAAAATACAACTCTTTGAAAAAGGGACACGTGCGTGTGCCACGGTCGTGTGACGTGTTTTTCAGGCCGTGTTTGTTCCGTTAAATTTCACACGGCCATGTGGGTCAATGGCTAGGCCGTGTGAATCGTGAAATCCTTGGACGACACCCTCGACAGACACGGACGTGTGAGCAGCCCGTGTGGCAAGGCTTAGGCCGTGTGATTTTCTTGATTTGGTCACTTTTGTCTCTTTTAATCTCGTTTTTGGCTCCTTTTGACTCTTGGTGCTCTTCCGAGTACAAAACATGAAATAACCAGATTAAGAGCACCAAAATTCACAAATCTAATAGTAAATATCCATAAATATGCTAAGTATTTGGGGTAACAATATGTATAATTTGACGTTTATCAAATACCCCCACACTTAAGCATTTGCTTTTCCTCAAGCAAAACTCTCATTTACTGCTAGAATTGATTCCTTTAAATCACATAATCATTACCGATAATGTTACAAATTATTCCACGGAGAATCATACAATGAGAATTTAACCATAGGGGCATTAAAAACCTCAAACAATCTAAATCAAATATTTTGATAATAAAATTATAGGTAATATCCTTCCTCTAAGTAATTAACTTTAGTCCTAAATATACAAGAGATGACATCCTCACTAAGGATTCACTCAAATCACTCAAAATGTTTAAGGTTCAAAATTAAGCAGCCGATTGTCTAACATGAGATGTTATCACTATAGGCTTGCATGAAAATCAAATCTCCACCACTTGTAAATGATATGATGTCTTTGCACGGTTGTAACAGGGTTTAGGTTATGGGTATGGATACAAGCTGAAGAAACAAAGGTTAGAATCGAGATGATTTCAATATATCACCCCACTATCAAAAACTTAATTACTGAATGACAACAAATATCTAGAACTATATTACATGAGCTCTCTTTTTCATGACAACTTTAGCTTGCTAAGAATTACAATAATAAAACTGAGGTTATTATTTTTTTTTTAAGAACAAATCAAGTCAATACAATATAGAAGTTATACTCCATGATTCAGTAACAAAAGTTGGTGATCATAGTGAGGTAACAATATTAAAATCAATCTCGATAAAAAGGATCAAATTAAGTAAGGTGATTTCAATAATAATGGGTTAATGGGTTAATGATGAGGGTTAATCAATAAAGAAAAAAGGGTTAGTAGGCTCAAAGGGGGTTCACTAGGGGTTTAATTATGTGCGAAGGCTTTTTATGGAGTAAGTGGGTTAAATCCTAAGTGCCTTTATCATCTCAGTATATCAAATCATACGTGTGATCTCGACATGTATAATCGAAGCAAGTTCTAGAATAACAGTTCAATGTTGACACACTCAAACCACAAAAGAAGCGAGCAAGAAAGAAAGCTATATGCTCAAAAAGGCTCAAAAATCTCACCAAAAATTTAGGTTTTTGATGTCATTCCTGTATACTTAAGATTTCAAGATAATACCTCAATTCAGGAAAATAATCTAAAAATTTTAGTTCTCAAAATATCAACTTATCATGCTTGATTCTTTAAGGTCCTACAATCAAATAATCATGCATAATTCCCTTGGTCTAATTCATGACATATCAACGATAATTATAGATTAATCAGAATTCATTCTATCAATATTATGAAAAAATCACTTAAACACAAGACCACATTCAGGGATTTGAGAATAATGCAAAAAGTTAGATTTCATGTTTATGTTCACCCCCCTACACTTAAGATGTACATTGCCCTCAATGTACAAAGATAGATTACTCAAAACAAAGAAAATAATAAGAGAGAAGGAGGTGAAACTCCCTGTTATATGGGTGCAGAGCTTGATTCTGAGGCTGTAGTGTTTGGGGAAAGTAGTAGCTACCATTATTCTTAGCTAGATGAAGAAATTGGGTCGTTGAACATGGCATTCATTTTGTATTGTTCCTTGTTTGTTTCCTCATTCCGTAAAATATTCCTAGCGGCTTGCTTGGAAATCTGTAGCATCATGAAGAGCTTATTAAGAGTTGGTATGGAAGAGAGTGTAGTGGGATTACTAGTTAGAAATACCAAAAAAAAAAATGAAGAAATTAAAATTTACTAATATAGATATGTCTTTTATAAGAAAATAATAAAATTGAAATAAAATTAAGAATTAAGAATAAAAATAAAAAGAAAGATACAAATAAAGACAAAAAGATAGGAGGATTCAATGATCCTCGTCGGTGGGGGCCTTAGGTGGTGGTGCTGGAGTGGTGATGTGAATTTGAGGGTGGTTTGGGGGTTGGGGAAATGAGAATCTGGGGAATGGTGGATGGAATAGGGATTAGGGGTTAGGGAGGGGTAATTTTTGGCTAGGGTTTTGAAAGAGGGGAGAAGATGAACAGTGGTTTGTTTATATAGGGGAGGGTCACACGACCGATGGCCACGCCTGTGTACTCTAAGAGTGAGCCCGTGTTTTTCAAATTTTTTTCAATTTGGGTCGTGTCCGGCTACTATCCCACGCCCCTTTGTCTTAGGCGTGTGTGGTGGACGGCCATATCGCACGGCCGTGCTTAGCTTCGTTGGCTTCTCCCACGCCCGTGTATATGGTACCACGCCCGTGTATTTCTATCCACTTTTTTATGGCACGGGCGTGTCGCACGCCGTGTTAGAGAAACAGAATCGAGCCTTGCCCCTGGCATGCCTGTGTCCATCTATCAACCTCACCCACGGCCATGTCACACGGCCATGGGGATTTATCGTATCTTGTGTTTTAGAAAAATCTTTGCCCTGTTTCCACACGGCTGTATCGCATGGTCGTGTCACTTCCCCTGTTTTGCAACGGCTATAGGCACGCCTGTGTGGGTGGTCGTGTGTTCTGAAAGATTGTGCAATTCTAAAAATTTAATTATTTAAAGTGTTAGAAGTAAGAAATCAAAATATGTTAGTACTCGGGTTGCCTCCTGAGAAGCGCTTATTTATAATTTAAGCTCGACTTACCTCTCCGTTGATTTATCATGGTTGTTTGAGGAGTTCATACTCCTCATTCCTGCTGTCAATCTTAAAATAAGGTTTTAATCGGGGTGTTGTTTACCTTAAAAGTGCCAAACTTGGGATGACTCACCTGAACCGTACCAAATGGGAAAGTACTGAGTACCGTAAGAGGGATCTCCTCATTTGGTTTGGTAGTGACAATGTGGGGATCTGTGGCATCTAGTAAGACTTTATCGCCTACCTTAAGTCGAGTAGGAGAGGTATCGAGCTTGTTTTGGCGAAGGTTCGATTTATCATGTTTTCTCGATTTGTGTTCTCGCCATTCGTCTAGCTCCTCTATCCGTAGCCTTCGTTCTTCATGGACGTCTTTGTTTTCTTCATGATAGTAGCGTACTGTCTCTGTTGTCTTGGTTCGAGGAGGTTCCTACAAGGACGATTGAATATTAGTTTTATCATCGACAGGTTTTATAGCATTATCCTGAGTCTTAGAGGTTTTTACTAAGTCGCGTGCTTGAAGTGTTACTGCGTCATCACCTGCACGAAGTGTTAGCTCTCCTGTGCCGACATTAATAATTGTTCTGGCAGTTGCTAAAAAGGGTCGTCCCAAAATTAAAGGTACCTCGTTATCCTCATCCATATCTAGGACGACAAAGTCTACTGGGTAAATAAACTTATCAATTTTAAAGAGAACATCTTGAATAATACCCTTAAGAAATCTAACTATTTTGTCAGCCAATTGTATGCTCATCCTAGTCTCTTTGGGTTTACCGAGACCTAGTCGTTTAAACATTTTATACGGCATAACATTTATACTTGCCCCTAAATCAGCTAAAGCATTATTTACAGATAAACTACCAATTGAGTAAGGACTTGTAAAACTCCCTGGATCTTTCAACTTGTTAGGTAGCTTATTCTTTAGAATAGCTGAGCAGACAGCATTGAGTTCCACATGCGACGTAGCGCTTAATTTTCTTTTATTGGTCAGAAGTTTTTTTAAGAATTTTGCTGAGTTGGGCATCTGTGAAAGAACTTCAATAAAATGTAAGTTAATATGTAATTTTTTTAAGAGTTTGACGAACTTAGCGAATTGTTCTTCCGTTCTATCTTTCGTCATCGCTTTAGGATATGGCATACGAGATTTATAATTCGTACTTACCGTTTTATTCTGACTTACCTCACCATTACCTTTGCTTTCCACATTTTCTTGCCTTAGTTCTGGCTCAGTCTCATCGCATCCTTCTTGAGTATCAATTGCATTGAGCTGTTCCCTTAGGTTTGGTTCAGTATTACTTGGCAAACTACCTTGTTGTCATTCAGAAATTAATTTGGATAGTTGGCCTATCTGAGTTTCAAGTCCTTGAATTGATGCTTGTTGATTTTTGAGTGCTGTCTCAGTATTCTGGAAGCGAGTTTCTGACACGGAGATGAATTTGGATAGCATCTCTTCAAGGTTTGGTTTCTTCTCTTGTTGATACGGTGGCTGTTGAAAATTTTGAAGATTCTGTGGCCTTTGATTCTGTTGACCACCCCAAGAGAAATTTGGGTGGTTCTTCCAACCTGCATTATAAGTGTTACTATAGGGGTTACTCTGATATCTAAAATTATTGTTACCCATATAGTTGACTTGTTCCTCTTCGGTTGTAGGATTGAATGGTGGGTATTCTGTATGCATGCCTTCTCCACTTGAGTCACACCTCATTACTGGATGTACCTGCGTAGAATCAAGTAAAGCATCAATTTTCTTATTTAGAAGTTCTACCTAATTAGAGAGCATGTTGACCGAATCGATGTTATAAATGCCGGCTGTTTTTGTTGGCTTTGTCCTCATAACTTGCCACTGATAGTTATTCAGTGACATCTCCTCTATAAATTTATAGGCATCTTCCGGTGTCTTATTGTTGATGGTTCCACCAGCAGCTGCGTCAATCATTTGTCTCGTCGAGGGATTCACACCATTGTAAAACGTTTGAACTTGCAGCCATAGAGGTAACCCATGGTGAGGGCACCTTCTCAATAGATCCTTGTATCTCTCCCATGCATCGTAAAGTGTCTATAAGTCCATCTGCACAAAAGAAGAAATACCATTACGCAACTTAGATGTTTTTACCGGTAGAAAATATTTTAATAGAAATTTTTCGGTCATTTGCTCCCAAGTGGTAATGGATCCTCATGGTAGTGAGTTCAACCACTGTTTAGCTTTATTCCTCAGTGAAAAAGGGAATAACCGAAGGTGAATGGCATCATAAAAATGCCATTAATTTTGAAAGTATCGCACGGTTCTAGGAAATTTGCCAAGTGCGTGTTGGGGTTCTCATCCTGCAAACCATCAAACTGAACAAATTGCTGTATCATCACAATAGCAGGTTTAACTATACTTGACTCAGTTCCTGTAAAATTAGGTTTAGCATAATCATACATAGTACGAGGAGCAGGATTCTGATTTGCTAATTCAACGGGTATGGCTGGCGGTAGCGGATTGTCTTGATTTTCAGCCATCTCTTCAGTAGTAGTTGAGATATCGTCCTCTTACTCTTCCTCTGTGTATCTTAAGCTGCGTCTGATTTCTCGTCTGTTTCTACGAGCTGTACGATCAATTTTCTTGTCAAAAAGCAACAGTCCTGACGGGTTTCTTCTAGTCATACACTACAAGAACCTGCCAGGAGAAAAAGGAAGAAAGTTAGTAAAATGAAAATAGAAATAGAGTTAAATTGCAAGAAAAATAAATGGCTAAAGTAATAAAAATTAAGTGTTCCTAATATTTCAGTTCCCTGGCAACAGCGCCAAAAACTTGATTGCGTGATTCGTAACAAGTAATAAATATTTATAATAAAGATCAAACCTAGACTAACTATTATCACGATGAAAAGGCAAGCGCACCTATCGAACAATAGTATAGTAATGGCAAGACCGGCATATCGTACCCAAGGGAACCAAAAGTACTAGTAATAACTATCTTTTTATTATTTACCCTAGGAATAAAAGGGTTTGTTTATTAAACTAATTATCTAAACTAATTAACTAATTTAATTAAAGCGAAGAGAAAATTTAGAAAAAGACTTGAAGAGAAGCAATTGATAAAGACGACACCCAAGGAGGAATCCACCTAGATTTCACTTGTTATCCGACTGAACTGCATTTATTTATTCACTTGACTTGATCCGTGAGACTCCCTAACTCGCATTATTATCTCTTTCGAGACTAATAACGCCTAACCCTCAGTTGAATTAATTGAAATCTTTTCTAATTAAAACCCTAGGGAAGGAAGCGAAAATCGATCTATGGACTCCCATATTAGGTTTCACCCTAATCCGGAAAAATCTCGTAACCCTATCTCTAGGCGTTCGATCAACTCCGCTTAATTATGCCAAATCTACTCTTAAGCAGGGTCTATTCCTCCTCTGCATAAGCACATTAAATCAGGAGTCAATACCCAGAATATTAACTCAAGCATTTGAAACACATAATTAAGAACAAATCAAGTATTTATCATATAGTTCAAATAATAATAACAAGATCCATCATAGGTTTCATCCCCCTTAGGTATCTAAGGGGTTTAGTTCATAATGAAATAAGAGTATATCTCAAAAGTATAAAAATAACAAAACATGAAGAAAACTCTAAAACTCCTGAAGGGATTCTGAGAGCTTTTGGGATGGATCGTCTGGCTTTCTTCGAGTAATTCCTAGCGTGTGGTTCTGTGTTCCAGAAAAGTTCTGGAAGAGACCTCGGAAAAGCCCCCTTAGTAGGTCATACTTAGGGTATTTATATAAGCTTTAGATTGGCTTTCTTCTTCCCTAAGTATCCTTTTTTCGTGTAAAATACAGCTCTTTGAAAAAGGGACACGCCTGTGTGCCACGACCGTGTGACGTGTTTGCCAGGCCGTGTTCGTTCCGCTAAATTTCACACGGCCGTGTGGGTCAATGGGAAACACACCCTCGACAGACACGGACGTGTGAGCAGCCTGTGTGGCAAGGCTTAGGCCATGTGATCTTCTTGATTTGGTCATTTTTGTCTCTTTTAAGCTCGTTTTTGGCTCCTTTTGACTCTTGGTGCTCTCCTGAGTACAAAACATGAAATAACCGGATTAAGAGCACCAAAATTCACAAATCTAATAGTAAATATCCATAAATATGCTAAGTATTTGGGGTAACAATATGTATTATTTGACGTTTATCAGCCAACATTGTTTTTCTTATTTAGGTATGGATTTTAATCTGTTTTTAATAATTTCTACGTTTTTGAGATCGTTGCAGCTTAATCTAGCTAGCGCATATCTCCGTTTTTGAAACTTTTATAGATTTTGAATGATGCCATTTTTGAATGCTTGGTTATTTAGATGTTTTATGATAGTTTATTAATGTTTTAAGCTAGATATACAAGTTTTATAAAGTGACTTTTTGATGAAAATGCAAATGAGGGATTAAATTGTGAAATATTAAAATTATGTGGTTAAAAGTGTGATTATTTGGAAAATGTGGGCTGCTAAGGCAATAAGAAAAATTCAGCTAAGCATGGGTAGGATGAAATTGCATGAAATTGTGATTTTATGTGATAAGGACTAAATTACAAAAATGTGAAATAATAGGGGAAAAAGTGTAATTTTGCCAAAATGTGTAAATTGTGTTAAATTGAATGAATTAATGACTAAATGAGTAAATATTGTTATTATATAGATTGAGAAAAATGAGATTCGGATCTAGAATGGGGGGAAAACAATGTATTAGATTAGTTGACCTAATTTGTCGTTACAACGAACTAGGTAAGTTCGTATGCTAATAAATGTATTTAAATTGTGTTATTAATGTTTATTTATTATTGAATTGAATTGAATTATATATGTTTATTTATCATTGAACTGCTATAAATGTCAAATGAGCAACTACGAGCAAGAATCGGCAGAGTTACGACATCCGAAAGTCCCGTACGAACCCTAGGAATAGTATAGGATACAAATGCCATGACATTAGGATTACTGAGATATGATTACATGTAAGTCCATGTCTGGGACATTGGCATTGTATTGTGATTACGTGTAAGACCATGTCTGGGACATTGGCATCGTTATTCGATTTCGTGTAAGACCCTGTCTGGGATAGTGGCATCAATATGTGATAACATGTAAGACCATATCTGGGATATGGCATTGTACAAGCTTTATGTGATTTCGAGTATCCTTAACAATTCTGAACGGTGCAATGGGCATAGTCAAGACAAGAAGGAAAGTACAATTGAATTAAGTGATACAGGTT
Organism: Gossypium anomalum; assembly: GCA_025698475.1. Lineage (NCBI taxonomy): Eukaryota > Viridiplantae > Streptophyta > Magnoliopsida > Malvales > Malvaceae > Gossypium > Gossypium anomalum. The sequence continues at coordinate 69,258,668 of CM046964.1, forward strand.
TGTACAGAACTTATATGAGAATCAAATAAAGGTAATATGGTAAGTTCTTGGTGTATCAAGTATATGAAATGAGAAAGATTTATGTATAAGTATGTTTCATGCCAAAATGTGTTTATTTGGCTATAATGAGGTATGAAGTGAATGATATGTGAGATATGGGTTATAGTTGTTTTAACTAAATATGCATATGGCACATAGTGTGCGAAACACCGTTAATTGATGATACTTCACATATTTCACTTGGCTAAGAAAATGTGATGAATATGGAATTGAATAAAGTTTATATATAATTGCTTGTGCATATGAAAATGTGAATGAAGTGATAACGTGTTTTGAATGAATAAACTCATGAAAATCTTGATCATCTATGTGCATGAATTCAAGATTGAATGGTGAAATCATATGAATTATTTCATGTTTTGAGTAATTTTTTAAAATGCAGTTATTTAATAATATGAGTTTATTACCATACGAGTTTACTAAGCTTTATAGCTTAATTTATTTTCTTTTCTATATTTATAGAGTTTTGGAGGCTTGCTCGGGTTGAAAGTCGTCAGAGATCTAATCACATTATCTAGCTATTGTTTGGTACATATGAGCTTTGTGATTTTGGTTATATGGCATGTATAGGATTGAGTCTTTTTTATAAAGGTTTTGGTAATGTATTTGGTCATTTATATGGTTTATTAATGACTTATGTTTGATGTGTTATTTGCCTTGTGTAATGGCATAATTTGGTATGATTGGTGATGGTTCAAGATGATCATTTGGTCATTTGGTATATGATGAGTATTTACTTATGAAAAGCATGATTTTGGACTTGATAAAGGTATGGCTAATAGATGATTTATGAGTCAAGCTTTGTGTATGGTTGATGGTAGTAAAAATACATATTGAAATAGATTGTATTAATGAGTATGATATGTACTTTGGTATATGATTGAATAGGTGAGTAATAAGGAATGAATCATGCTAATTTAGTATGTGTTTGAATGTAAATGGTATCGAATTGAGTATATGAATGCTTGATTATGAAATAGCATTGTTTGGCTGCCTATAAATGTATTGAAATGGCATGAAATGTGATGCTTTAGGCATGCTCAAGGAAAGTGAGAAATGTGACTTCAACCAAGCCTATTTTCACTCCACATGGCTGAGCACACGGGCGTTTGACTCAACCATGTGTGACACATGACCTTGGTACACGGTCGTGTGTCCCCTAAGGTACCCTTCGAATTAAGTCAGTATACCCTAAAGGTTTGACACGGCTTAGACACACGGGAGTGTCTACTAGCCGTATGTGACACATGGGATGACACATGGGCATGTGGCTGGCCATGTAACTCAAGCCAGTAACCCCTCCAAAATTTTCCATGGCTGTGGCACATGGGCGTGTCTCCGGCCGTGTGCTAAAAGTCAGAATGTATGACCTATTTTTACACGGCCTGCGACACGAGCGTGTCTGGTGACCATGTGAGGCACACGACCTGTTCACACGGGCGTGTGATCCTAGAATGTTTGAAAATATTCTATGTTTCCCAAAGTTTGTAAAAGTTATTGGTTTAGTCCCGAACCTCTTCCAAGCATGTTTTAAAGTCTCGTAGAACCTTATAAGGGACAATATGATTATGTTTGAATGATGTTTATGTGATAATGGATTTAAGTATGAGGAATGTATGTTGTATGTTATGATTTGATTGGTAATGCCTCGTAACCTTATTCCGGCGATGGATATAGGTTAGGGGTGTTACAGTGAGTATCGTTCCCACAAAGATTAGATTGAGGCATAAAAGTGGTCAAGTTATTGTAATAGAGTGTTATTAATGCTATGGAAAAAAACAACAATAAGTATGCAGTGACAATTAAAGGAATAGTGATGTATGCAATATGTGGAATTAATGAATACTTGGAAATTCTATGGCAAAACAAAAGTAGAAATGTAATGGCAATTATGAGAATTATTACGGGAATATTATGTAAATGAACAAATAAATAACTAATAATGATGTGGCAAAGATACTAGGGCAAAGAATAAAGGATATACGATGTTGATTTGGAAGGTCGGGATTACTAAGAATCTACCCTTACTGCCAATAATGCCTCAGCAAAATCATACTCGGTTTACTACTCAAAAGAGTCCCAAAATGGTCTACTTTTTTCGAGAGTAAAAACCTTAAGTTACCTTACCCGTGTCTGTGGTCTTTTAACATGGTACCTGCACTATTTTCCGTCTATATGAACGCTACCCTATGTTTAGATTCAACTGCAAGTATCAGTTGGGTACTTGCTCATACCATTCAATATTGATCCAACTAATTTAACTTTTTTAGAATTAGATTTAGTTTATGGGCATGCGTAACAGTCATCTATGTCTAGGGATTGCACACATACTACTTAGAAATAAAACAATTGAATGAAACATTAAATTGATTCAGATATATACTTCAACCATTAAAGAAAATAAAAGTTTCATAATGTAATCCAAACTCGATGATTTAGCTCATGGTTTGGTACATAAAATTCAAAACCAAAATAACATCCAACACCATTTTTATCATTCAATTCATGGAAGAAAAAAGATAAGATATACAGAAGACTACGGGAAGACAACTTTCGTGTGTCCAATTCACACTCTAGCAGCACAATGTCCTGCGATGGCTGAGAAGGACTACTTTTTTCTTCCTCTTTCTGTCTCTACTCAACTGCTACCATATATTTTGGCCTAAGGATCTCTTCCTTTTTTATTCATTGTATAAGGTTTCCTTTTTTTGGCTTTTTATAGCTTTTTTCCTAGGGCAAATCCAACAACCCATGTTTATCTTCTCCTCTTTTTAAATTCTTTTTTCAACAACCCAAGATTATCTTCTCCTTTTTAAAATTCTTTTTTCTAAGATAAAAACCAAAAACCCAAGATTATCTTCTCTTTTTTTTAGGCAAATTTTTCTGGTACAAGTACAGTTTGGTTGAAACTAGTATGCGTTGAGTGTTGACTCAGTCTTCTTGGAAATGCCACGACATTTGTGCTGACAAAATGTCCAACCTTTTGCCCCGACAAACCTTCACTCCTTTATTTTTCGTTCCTCAATATGCACCTGCTAAACCACCAAACACAGCCCTACCACAATCAATTAAAAGTATCTAATATTTAAACCCAGTCCAAGCACATAATGAAATGATGAAAATGCGAATGAAATGTCCTAAAATGCAACTAAATGTACCTAAGTACAAGCAATTAGCTAGGTCTAAAGGCATGAAATATAACTCTTTTCAAGAGTTATCACACGTTAATCATGATCACATAGCTATCACATTGCTCATTGAGCCACAATCATTATAATCTCAAATATGTGCATAAAACCAGCAAATAACAAGTCATATTCTGACATAATCCTATCACTTATCATCATATTAGCTCATCGTATGCACATCTTATCACACTTAAGAATTATTTACAAAATATCACACTTAAGAGCACTTACACTTGGAACTTAGGATAGGTGATTAGGCTAACCTAAACTCCTGATTAACATGAAGAATCGTGCTTACATGCAGCACACCAGATGACTCATCGATTTAGCTTTTGCTTGAATGTCGAAAGCTTCAACAAGATTTTTCCTTGCCCTTTGCTTTGCTTATAGAGGCTCCAATTGGATCTGGCACTTTATGTACACATCAAACACATAACAAACTCATCACTTATAGCTTTAAACAAATTCAACAACATCAAACACACAAATATATGATCTACCCTATTAATGCCAAAAACTTAACTACTTAAATGAAATAAGTGATTTCCTTGTTCAATTCATCGTTTCTAATCAATAAACATTATTTTAAACATCTAATTTATCATATTAGAATAGAGCCATCAAAAACACCTAATTACTGAGATCTAACCCAAAACAAGTTGAAAATAATTTAAAACCCATGATTTAACCTAGAATTTTATATTTCATTATTTTTAAGCTAAATTTCAATTCAAAACTTTAGATCTATGTAATTTTGACCATAGTTGATTAAATCTTGAACTGCAAAAACAACAAGCTTAGTTTCATAATTAGAAATTAGAATATTACTTCAATTTGAAAAGAATGACAAGTTTTAGATCTAATTCGATGAAAAATTTTTGAAGAGAAATGAAGAAATTGATGATGGAAACAAGGATTTTCTTTAAAATTGAAGGATGATTTGGTGTTTGGAAGGTAGGAAAATATTAGGGTTTTTCTAATTTGAAATAAAAAGCTTTGATTTGGATTTGAAAGAAATTTCAAATGAATTAATGAAAAGAAAGGGAAGAGACGTGGGGTTGTTTAAATAGGCAAAGGGAGGAAAACAAATTTTTAAGTTTAGGGAAATTTGCTTTTGAAAAACTTTCAGTTTTTATCCTTTTCCAAACCAATCCTTATTTGAATTAAAATCACCCTTTTCTTAATTATTTTCAAATTCGGTTTAATTTTTAAAATCCTTTTTAAAATAATTAATAATCAAACACTTAATCCTAGTTTCCCAATCTAAATTTTTAAACCCGATTATTTTTATAATATTTTATTTAATTATAATAATCATTTTTATCCTAATTCCAGTATTCAGATCGAATATCCGGTTCACTAACCTGATTTTTGGAATGTGACATATTGACAATTGGTGAGCAAGCTATTTCAAAACCAAATAGGGATATGTATGGAACTGTACGTAGGTGAGATGCTTGTGAAAAGTTCCACCATGGAATAGCCTGTCAACAACCTCAATAAGGTATTCGCGATATTAAGCAAATACGACATGGAGCCCAATCCGAGTAAGTTCACTTTTGGGGTAAATTTTGGAAATTTTGGAAACGAACCCTTCACAGAAGCCTAACAAAATGTTAACAAACTTTTCAGTAGTTAAAGCAGTACCTGAGTACCATTCTGCTTCTAGCATCACCCTTGGTGACTTATTATATGTGTATATTATTGTTTCTGACAAAACAGTAGCAGCGGTATTGGTCAAGGAAGTTGGCGGACAGTAGCACCCCAATTTATTATGTTAGCAAGGTTTTGCAAGAGAAGAGCTGAACTACTCCTGGGCAGAAAAGACTGTCTTTACCTTGGTAATGGTTGCAAGAAAACTTTGTTATTATTTTCAAGATCGCCTGATAAGCTGTAAAAGTAACATATTTTAATCCCATTAATAATGTATTTTTGGGGGATTAATGATGTAAATTAGTGAATTTAATGCTCCTAATCCTTTAAATTCATATTTCTATACTTAGGAGAGCATTTGGGAGCGAAATGAGTGAAAAACGAGCCAAAATAGAATGAATAGAGCCTTTTCCAGGATCCACACAGCTTGGGCATTTCCACACAGGTTGGCCACATACCCATGTGCCAGCCCGTGTTGATATCTCACCCTATTTCTCAAACACGCAGAAAAGCCTAATTTTTAAGCTTTTTGAGCATTCTAAAGTCTATAAATATCAATTAAAAGAATATCTAAGGGAGCACTCAGAGAATATCGAAGAAAAGACTCGAAGAATGCCATCGGAATCAACTCAGAAACGGATCTCCTTCAAGATTGAAAATCTCCATTTAATTTCCTTCAAAGTTTTATTGAGTTTCTTTATGTCTTGTTGTTATCCTAATTTTGAGATGTTTCCATTCCAGATTATGAACTAAATTCCCTAGATACCTAGGGAAGATGAAACCTATAATGAATCTTATTATTTGATTTCTAATTTACATGATAAATACTTGATTCTTGTTCTTAATTATGTATGCTTATTTCTTGTGTTAATAATTTTAGGATATTAATTCATGTTTAATGTGTTTATTTCACTGGAGCAAAAGTCACTGTTTAAGAGTAGATCTAGCATAATTGAGTGGAGTTGCATGCAATCCTAGAAATAGGACAACATAAATCTACTGAATTAGAGTCAAATCTAATAGGGGAATCCATAGATCGAGTTAATGTGACAATAGGGGTTTTAATTAGAAAGAGATTTCAATTAATCAACCTAGAGTCAGTTGTTCTTACTCTCGAAAGATATTTGAATCCAACCAACTACTTAAGGACATTCTAGGCAAGGTCGACACTTCTAGAAGGATAATTAAATGAAGTGTCGAGCTAAGTGAATTTAGGCTAGAAAATCTATTGCGGAAGGCAGTCAAGGTGTAAGCTCTAGTTGATTTCATTGCCAAGTACTCACTTTCTTGACCATTTGAAGCTTCTGATAAAAACCCTACTTGAGGTCCTTCAAATACCTAGAATAAGGTCCTTTCGAAAACCCTCATCCATCATAGGAAAAACCTTGAATTCTTTATGTAGACGATTTTCCAAGAAAAAATGGTTTTGGAGCTGGAGTTCTGTTGGTAGCTAGGACTTGAAAGAGAAAAGTTGGAGTACATTTTATCGTTCTCTTTCTCTACCTTCAACAATATTGTTGAATATGAAGCCTTGGTGGTAGGACTAGAATTGGCTCGTAAATTGAGCATCTAGAGTGTCTATGTCCACATAAATCCTCAACTGGTGGCACAACAAGTTTAGGGAAAATAGTAATTGAATAACCAATATTGGTCAACTACTACTTAGCCATGGGTCTAGTTAATGGGTTTTAAAAATTTAAGTTAACAAGGTCTTAATTGTTGGATCTGGTGCCCTAAATGTAGTATTTTCATCTAAGTACACTTGTAATTTTTCGAATAGATTGGTTAATAAAATTATTCCGGATTTTTTCCATGCAAAGTAAAATGGAAGCAAATGTTGCTTAGTAGTTGGCTCATGTTTAACCAATATTAAGCGGTATTACATGGTCGAATTGTAATACAAAAATACAACTTATATTAGTAGACAAACCTAAATATGTCCTTAGTCTAATCGGAAATGAGTAAACCAATTCAAAGACTAATATACCGACTCTCAAAATATAGAGACATAGATGTGACTGACTGGATTGACTGGACTGACAATAAATTAGTCTAGACCCAAGAAGAATAAATCCTAAATCTGTTTATGGATTTATTCGCTTGTGGTATTCATAGCGTGGGATACTTAAATCCAAAGTGAATAATGGACTATATATGTTTGACTCGTACACTTTGATGTAAGTAAAAGCATGAGTTTGAATAGATAAGGAACCGAAAGATGGTGCATTGGGTGTACGACTTCTACAATATGTAGCATCATTCAAAATAGTGAAAATTCATAGCCCGGGACATGGGTAAATGATATCCTCTCATTGGTATTACATGGTTGATGAAAAGTAAACGTGGCCACAATTTGTTCGTCTTTGTGATGAATGACTTTATTACTATTTAATAGTAATTAACTTTTCATAGCAGAAGATGTAATTATTACCATGAGATAAAATAGGATCATATTGGGAGAGCAAATATCACCCCAAAGAGATTAAGGATATCCTATGAGGGTAACACACTTATGACAAGGTCATTGGGCGAGTACTGAGTAGATGCTTTTGTTATGGTATATTTTTAGGGAAAGCTTAGACATGACACTATAATGGAATGACTTTGTAACCAAATGAATTTATAATTAATAGGTGAAAAGTCAGAACTTAATTATAAATCATTTGAGCCATAATTGCATATGTCTAATCGGTCCCTCCGCTAGCTCGTTGAAACCATAAATGAATTGTGTGTTTGAATCAAAATGAATAGAATGAATTGAAATAAAGAAATGGAAAACATTCAGAAATGATTGTGGTTTTCTCTGAAACGGAGAAATGAAATCATTTGGAAAAGGATGTGGTTTTCTCAAAATGGAAATGAAAATGAAAATGAGAAATGATTCATTTGCAAATGTACATGGATTACTCAAAAATGATCTGAAGAAGAATTTTATTTTTTTAAGCTATTTTAAAGCCTAAAAATAAAAATAAATCATTCGATCATAGTGAACATGTTCAATGGTGAAATATTAAACATATTTTTTCGAAATTTTACTAGGGATAATATTTTCATAATTTTAATAGGGATAAATTTGGGATGAGAAAATTATTTAATATAAATATATTAAATTTTATTTTGAGAAATAGAAAAACAGAATTGATTTGGATCAAATTATAAAGTACTAGGTCGAAAAGTCTGGGAAGTACTCGTAATTGGACTCAATATGAGAGATGCACAAAATCCCCTCATGTAACACAAAGGGGGCGAGAACCCTAGTAGGAATAATAGGGTGTGTCGTCCATCATACTTCCACTCATAGTAGGAAGTTTTTTTTCTATTTGAAATAAACCACTACAACTCAACAAGGGTTCTACCTTCTCTCCCTATAAATAGATGGCACCGATAGAGCTATTGACCCGATTGCGCACGTGCGTATTATGAAACAATTTTTTTAGTCCATTTTTACTGCAAGCATACAGGGTAGTTGTAATATTTATAGTGTTACAATGAAACACCAAAGTATTTCAAGGATCAAACCCAAAGGAAGAGGGGATTGAGCAACAACTAGCATACACAATAGAGGCTAAGTGGCTACTAATACAATTTTATATTACGACGATTCATAAAAGATAAGTTTGCAAGAAAATTAAATATTCTACTTTAGGGACTAAATTGCAAGAAATGTAAACTCGAGGGACTGTCGAGCAAATGAATAATGGGGCTTGGTCGACTTTGATGTGGTTCACCAAATCTCATTCTAAGGACATAAATCGCGTAAATTAGTAAGTGGCTCCATTTAATCTTTTGATATCAATTTTATCGATTTAGACAGATTAGGTTCGATTTATCTTCTAATCTCGCCGGTTAATCTGGAACTAATGAACGGGTGCACGACAAGATTACCTTCCAATCGCACTTTATCTTAATATTCCCTTTGGGGTGTCACTACCTAAGTTCTTAGTTCTATTCAAATTAGTCCAATTTGTTACGATTTAGTCATTTGTCTAAAGATTTTAGTTTATGCACATCTCCATCAACCAACTTCCTTAAGGATTTAGCTACACATGCTCAAAGTTAAGAAAAAAAACATAACAATGGAAAACAAAGCAGTCATGAAAGTAAAGTTCGAGAAAATTTGAAAGTTGAGATTTTTATGCAAGAAAACTTAAATAGCATGAAACCAAAAGCATTTAACAAAGAAATATAAAGCAAGAACCTTAAAAGGAACAAGCTTTAACATATGTGAAGTAAAATAAACTGAAATACATTAAACTAAAGCTTAAAGAGTCTTGAAAGTAAGGTATAGGGATTGGAAATGTAAATAAACCTTAGCTACAGTGTTAGCTAACTTAACTAACATAAAGAACATTAAGAACAATAAATAAATGCATAAAAATAAACTCTAATTTAAGGTAGAAGAAGAGAAAAATAAAAACCCTAGAAAAGTGTAGAGAAAAACTAAAGAAAACCTAGAGAAAACTAAACCTAAAACTAAGCTAAATGTGTCTCTCTCCTCCTTATCAATTTTTGGCTATTTTAAAGGGTGTTCTGATGAATTTTTTTATGTCAAACTTACCCCTACACGGGTCTTGAGTGATTGGTGGGTCGGGTAGACAAATGTTTCCCTTTTTGTCCAAGTTTGTCCCTTTAACGAAGGCGATATCACAATACCTAAAAGAGGATATTGCGATATCTCAGACAGTATTGAACTTGGGGGGTCTTCCTTGAGAGGTGGATATCGCGATACCCAATGAGGATGTCGTGATACCACTAAAGGGTCTCCTTAGTCTTCTATACTACTAGAGGTATCGCAATTCTAGGGGTTAGGTATCGTGCTACCCTCGCCCTAGATGTCGTTTTCACTCACTTTTTTACCTTTGAAACGTCCCTACATCACTCAAACACACGTTAGACTTCCTAATGGCACTACCAGCAAAATTGGGTAAAAAATTAGAAAAAAATGAAAGATTTCCATTTATTACCTGAAAAATATAAAAATAGGGAAATAGTGAAAAACTAAGCTAAAAACTATTTTCTCGAGAAAAAGCTCTTTATGTGTGTCGAAAACTCCTAATTTTCCATATCGATTTGTGGAAAATTAGCTATACACACAACTTCGAGAGATTGTTACTCTCTGAAAAATAAAGAGAATTTATTCTCAACTATTAAATATATTGTTCTAGAATAAAAATTCTATCATTTCCATTAAAGAAGATTGAATTTTCGTTTTGACCCCAAAAGTAAAGAAAACTTTTCCTAGTTTTATGTTTTGGTTTGATTGGTTCGAGCCTACACTCGAAGCAGTTCATGGTACGAGAATAACAAAGAAGATCGTTTAGTTGAAAGTTGGAAAATGTCAAGGATTCGCTTATCCAAAAACATTGGTACGATTTTGGTCTAAATTTTATTGTTATAAATATAACAAATCAGGTCAGTTTTCAAAATTTTAATTTTTCATTATGCAAGAAAACTATTTTCAAACCAGACTTTTTCATACACTAGTGACAGAAAATGCTAGAGCTAATGCCTTATCCAAGTTAGCTATCACTATCAATATCACGAAAAGGGGGAATATCCTGATGAAACACAAATAACATCAAAGTTATGAAGTAACGAAGCAAGTTCTCACTATTGACTCTGAAGACACTTGGATGACTCCCATCCGAGATTCCTTTACAGTAGAAAAGGCGCCTAGCAACCAAAAGAGCATGAGAAGGTAGGATTGTTGGCTTCCCACTGTACTTTAATTAATAAGGTCTTATATAATAAGGGATAGTTATAGCCACTCTTTGGGTGTTTGGAACCTTTCGAAGTTGATTATATAATGGCAGAAGTCCATGTAGCAATTTATGCACATTATTTGTGTGCTAAGGCTCTTACTCAGAGAATCCTACGATAGGGCTGCTGCCAGATCTCATGCAGAAATACATGATGAAATGTCATCAATTGTGAACCCTGCTAAAAATTCTCATCGGTGCCTTGACAACTAGCGAACTCTCCAAAGCATCTCTAGTCCTTGGGCGTTCGACACTTGGGGAATTGACATAGTTGGCACATTTTCACCTGTCGTGGTGCAGAAAAAATATATTGTGGTGACCATTGAGTATATCACCAAGTGGATGGAAGTAAAAGCTTTGGCCATCATCATTAAAAAAAATGGAAATTTTGTATAGAAGACCATCATCTGTCGGTATGGGATTCCACGATTGATAATTGTAGATAATGGAACCCAATTCTAGGGAAAATTCAAGGATTTCTGTGAGAATTTCCACATTTCCTTGACCCATAGTTGAACCAAGATGCCGCAAACGAATGGTCGATCAATTTCAACAATAAGAAAATCCTCCATGGGCTAAGAAGAAAGTGGATGGCACCAAGAATGGATGGTTGGAAGAACTCCCTAAAATTTTGTGGTCTCTTTGAATGACATTGCATTCAGGAGCTAAGGAGACCTCTTTTCATCTTATATATGAAACTAAAGTGGTGATACCTATAGAAATTGGCCTCAACATCCACCATATGTTGCACTGCACCTCTCAGGCCAATGAAGTTATGCTCTAAGAGAACTTGGATTTCTTAGAAACAATAAATCAAGTAGCTCTATGCTTAGTAGTCGGAACTCAACAAGTGGCTAAATATTTTAACTCCAAGGTGTATATGTGGGAGTATCTAGTAGAAGATATTGTTATGAGGAACACAGATGCAAGTTAACCAGTAGGGAACAAAGGGAAAATCTCCACCCATGGGAAGGACTGTACCAGGTAGCTTTAGTAATTGAATTTGGATCATACCGATTAGAACGAATGGATGGAACAATTGTACCACGAATTTGGAATGCTCGCAACCTTCACAAATTTTATACTTAAATGACATGTATTTCAATTTTATAATTGTTTTTGTTATTCTCCTTTGCAAGCTATGTACAACATAAAAAATTGATAAAATATCAAGACTTGTCTTTCACACATTGTTTTTAATGTATCACAATGCATCATAAAACACCTACATTCTTCCTGTAACTCTCCCCTCTGTAACAACTCGTTTTCAGTTGTGTCAAAAGTAGTGGTTTTGGAACTACAATTCCGACAAGTGAGTTATTATTTTATTATTTATTTAATGTCTACGAGATTATTTTAAGGTCATATTGAAGTTTCGTCAAGAAATTTTGAAGTTTAAAAGGTTAATTATGTAAAAAAGAATAAACTGAAAAAGGTGCAACAGTTGAAATCTATTAGTTAAAAGGGCTAAATGGCTATGGAAAGGAAAGCTAATGAACTTATATGGTAATTATACCATATATGTTGATAATGGAAAAAAATGGACATGATTTAATTTTTTTAACGTTAAATTAGTAAGAGTAATATAGTAATTAAATAATTAAAACTTAAACTAAAATAACACAAAATGGTATCATCTTCATTCATGGTTTTCTCCACTGAAAATAGAAGAAGAAAAACACCATTTTTGGGCTTGAAGGCTCGGCTAACATAGGTTCTTTGCATGGTATATATTCAAGCTCTATTTTTAATGATTTTTATGTTTTTGAGTAAGTTCTAGTTAAGCTAGCTAGTCCGGGGGTTAATTACCGAAACTATTAAAGGTTGAGGGACTTTCCTTGGTTTTCTTTGAATATTTTTTGAAGTTATTTGATAGATTATTAATCTTGGTTGTTAAACAAACTTGTTTTCTTAAGTGATTTTTGATGAATTTTGAATTAAGGATTAAATTGTGAAAGGTGTAAATTCGTGAGTGTTACTGTGAAATGTTGGTAATTATGGGTTGTTCTGAGGTTCCTTGTAACATTGGTTAATATGAATTTAGGTTAAAATGAGTAATATTCAAGTTATGAGCTTAAGGACTAAATTGTGAAAAGTTAAAATATTAAGGGTAATTTTGTAATTTTACATAAATATGAATTATGGATTGAATTGAATACTTTAAGTACTTAATGAATGAAATTGTCTATTTAGATTAAGATAAACAACAATCGAACTTAAATCGACGAAAGGCTAAAGCTTCAGATTAGTTTGCAACTCTACTTCTACGACTAAAGTTATCGAGGCAAGTTCGTATAAATTATGATCGTATTAATGTTAGCTAAATTGATTATTTGCTATGTTGTGTTAATATAAATGGACTTAAAATTGTATATATCGATGTATGAGAAATTTTATGGATAATGAATCTCGTTTGAACTTTAAGAATTCTTAGGATACGAATGACATGTCATTAAGGATTTCATGTTTCGAGTGCTGGTCTTGAATGTCCTATTGATGGCTGAGGTCCTGCATTCGTTGCTGGCTCTCCACAACTCATGTGAGAAGCATCGTGTAGCTAACATTCTGACCTACAGATCGTGTGAGTAGGCCCATTTCACAACTCGTGTGAGCACTATTGAAAAGGAAATGTTACGATTATATGGAAAAACACACTATGTGCGAGCATTCCCGAGTATCTATTGCAATTCTAGATAGTTCAACGGGTAAGTAAAGGAATGGCATGGTAAGTACAAAATGGGATAATGAATCATGATCTATTAAAAGGCTAATGTAATAAATGATGTATATATGAATATCTACTTACATTATGGTTAAATTCATGTCTATCATGGATAAACTTACTAACTTGTGAGTTTGATGATGCTTGTACAGGCTTTTACTGAGCTTATGGTCTTGGTAATGACATTATGCTTATTCTATAAATTGTGCTAATGAAATGGTAAGTTATGTTTGAGTTTATAGGAGCTTACTAAGCACTAGTTGCTTACGTAGTTACTTTCCCTTATTTTATAGATTATCAGAAGCTCGACCGGTTAGAAGCTTGTCAGGGATCTATCACACTATCTAGCAACCAGTTTGGTAGTTTTTGGTGTATTTTGGCTAAGGTTATAGATGGCATGTATAGAATCTTATATTTGGTTTTTCTTGAATGTGTAATCTTTGATTTGGTTTGTATATGCTTTTGAAGTTTATGTTTGTTTTGATGAGCTTTGGAAACTTGTCAGGTTAGGTCATTTTAGCCATTCTTAAGTGCTTGTATATAAGACTCTTTTGGTATGTTTATGATGGCATGTGAATGGTCATCTGTGAAGTTATTTGGTAGTTAAGGAACTAGGTTTTGTGCTTGGAATATGGTAATATTGTCTTATTTTGGTTAATGATGTTTTGGTATAAATGTGGTGCCTTTGAATGACATATTGGTTAGATGAATTAGAATATTTGAAATGGTATGTTAGGTGTGTTTGAATGATGTTTAAACCTCTTGAATGTGTGCAAAAATGGGATGAATGGTTAGGTGTACTTTTGTCTTGAAATGACTTATTTTAGGGTCAAATTTTGGGATCACACGACCATGTGACACACACGGCCTGGCTACACGGTCGTGTGTCATTTGTAAATTCTTAGTGCATTATGTCAATGAGTTACATGGCCTAGCACACGGCCTGCGACATGGCCATGTATATCAAGTCAAAGAGTTACACGATCTGGCACACAGCCTATAACATGACCGTGTGGCCCAACTCAGTGAGTTACATGGGTGGAGACACGGGCTGAGACACGACCATGTGTCCCTTTCTCAATTGTTACATGGACTAGGCTATGTCACAGGACTGTGTGACCCCTATCTTCAAATTTTTTAACTTTTTCCTAAATCTTCTGTTTTGATTCAATTTAGTCCCAAATTTCTTCTAAGCTATTTTTAGAGCCTCGAAGGCTCGATTTAGAGACTAAATGCAAATGTTTGATAGGTTTCTAATAAGATTAATTTATTTAATGTTATGATTTAAATGTTGTTCTGATTGCCCAGTAATGCTCCGTAACCCTAATTCGACGACAAAGATAGGTTAGGGGTGTTACAAAACCTCCTATAAGCTTTTCCTCAAATGCGGGAGTAGGAGTTTCCAAAATGTTCTACTCAACAAACGACCCTCAAAAAAGGATGTTTCATAAAGAAAACATTAGCAGTATCAGAAAATAATACGCCATTAATACAAGTTTAAAGCTTGGGTAAATTGGTTTAGTGGTAGGGTTATTCGAAAGATTTGATCCAAGTCAAATAATCACAGTGAATATTTCTATCAAAAAAGTAAGAAAAAAAAGTCCTTCACTGGAAGATGTTAATAGAAAAGCTTTCACTGAATACAATCCTTCTCAACGGCAAGAAATTTGATGACACAATATCTTCTTTCTCTCAAAGTTAGCAAACTTGCAAGTATTATCGTTCGTCAAGGAAAACGTCATAATAATAGCGGATGGTTATTACAACTAAATTACTTTGAAAGAAACTCTACTAAGAATAAATAAACCGCGAAATAGAAATGGAAAGAAAGGAAAATACAATTTTATTTATTAATAAAAAAATAGTCATTCTACATAAATAGGGGATTTGTCCCCAATATTACAAGTATTATACTTAGTAGGGTTAAAAGTATTATCCTTGAGGGTAACAATAGCAGTAAGGGGATCCACATCATTTAAAAAACCACTATTTGACTCCCTACCTACTTGATTGCCCTTAGTAGAGGGTTTTCCTATTTTGTTTTAGCAAAAGGCACATCATTCGAAGTAGAAGTCAAGGGAATCCAAAGTCGCTCTTGAAACTCTTGCGACTTGTCATCACAAGATCTAGATCATTTAGATTGAATCTTAACTAATCAAAGTCCTCTTCCAACATAGGTGCCAAGTTCAATTATCGATATTCGAAAGGACCATGTACAACTTGTACGGCTAAGACCACTTGGTCCCGCAACGATTCCAAAAACTTCCCTTGAGCCAAGGTAACCAAGGCCTTATCAACGACATGTGACTCTTTTTCCTTATACAACTATGCCATCAAAGAATCGATATTTTTGTCCTTCTTTAACTAACTTCTCAGAGCCTGCACCACCTTAGTCAAATCTTTTACTTACCCTTTCAAGTTAAAAGCCTTCTTGTTGGCATTAGGGACTACTTTCTTCTTCTCATCTTTCGACGCCTTGGTGTCCTCTTTTTTCCTTGCTTTGAGTTGTTTGAAAAGTTGCTATCTCTCGGGCCACATATTCATATGCTAACTTCAAAGCCAACATGGGCTCTATTGAAGTTGCATAAAGTATCGACATTAGAAAGGAGAAGAAAACTTAACAAAATGTGCAAGCATTTAAAAAATTACCTAAAGTGACAGCAACAGCAGAAGGAAGGACAAAAGTGAGAAGTGAGGGAGAACCTGTATCAACGAAAGGGTTGTTAATCGTAGCTGAAACGGTCTAAAAAGAAGAAGAATCAACAATAGTTGAAGGGGTAGATGTTGTGCCAACAACAACACCTTGAGGAATGACTTTAGCACTCAAACCTTTTACACTATGATTGTTACCTCTTTGATTTTTTTTTTGTAACACCCCTAATCTCTATCCATCGTCGAAACAGGGTCACGGAGCATTACCGGAGTTTACAAATAAATTACAGAAAAATTCATATCGTTTACTATTTATATCCGAAATCAATCATATTGTCCCTTAAATAGGCTCTCGAGGCCTAAAATATGCATTTAGATAAAATCGGGACTAAATTGGGAACTCAAAGAATTTTTGCGAAATTTCAAAATTTTTCTTAGATGCAGAGGACACATGCCGGTGTGGTCAGGCCGTATGGCTCATTCAGCCAAGTGACACGCCCGTGTCCCAAACCATGTGGGCATTCGATGTGAGGCACACGGTCGTGTCTCATCCCGTGTTCAAATTAAGATAGCTACTGACTTGGGTCACACGGCCAAGCCATACGCCCATGTGCTAGGCCGTGTGAACAATTTATTTTACATTAATTAGGTGCAGGGGTCACACGGCCAAGTCACACGCCCGTGTGCTAGGTCGTGTGTCACACACGGCTGAGACACACGCCCGTGTCTCTATCCGTGTGAAAATACCTGAGCATTCTGTTTCTCAATTTTAAGGATGCAGGGGACACACGGCCAAACCACACTCCCGTGCGCATGGCCATGTGTCACACACAATTGAAACACACGTCCGTCTGTCTACCCGTGTATATCAAGTATTTCTCACAATCATTCATCTAAAATTCATATTATCTCATACTTGAAATTTTACCTGTTGAATTATTTAAAATATCGATGAATACTTGGGCAATACAATGAAGTGTACAATACAGTAAATCCGTCAACTCATATCCAGGAGTGCTTATAAAAGCACATAAATGGGAAGCTTATCCGGGCTAAAACAGGAAGCTCATAAAAGCAATATTCAGGAAGCTCGTGCGAGCCTATAACGGGTAGCTCCGAAGAGCCATTAATCAGGGAGCTCCGGATAGCCATATATCGGGAAGTTCAAGTGAGCCATATCGGGAAACTCCAGAGAGCCATTAATCAGGAAGCTCACAAAGAGCCTTTAATCGGGAAGCTCAAAAGAGCTAAGGTGTGCCCACAATACATGTAGGATCATAGCCCATCGGGATGCTCTGAAGAGCTATAACAGGAAGCTCGCAATAACCATTTAACAAGAAGCTCAGGGGAGTTAATAACGGGATGCTCTTTTGAGCTATGGTGTGTCCACAACATATGCAATACCACAACCAATACGAGAGCCCTGTATCCAATCAATTTTCATGTATTCAAACGAGATTTAATATTTACCGGGCATTATCGGATTTTATGATTAATTTTATAAACATACCAATTTCACAATTCAACATTCATAAATACAACATTTAATTCAAATATGTAACATGCAAAATCTAGTTACACGAACTTATCTCAACACTTGCTCGTGTATGAAAATCTACTAATCCGATACTTTTTGTTTTTCTCAATCCAATTCCGTACTAGGTCTATCCAGATCTATATGAGTAAATTTAACATCAATTTAATACATTTCATATTCAATTCAATTCAATTCAATTCAATTCAATTCAATTCAATTTACATCATAGGTAAAATTACCATTTTGCCCCTATACTTTTTAATTAATTCCAATTTCGTCCCTAGACTTGGAAGATGAAATTCATGATATTTAATCTTCATTCCAAGCCTAGAAATTTCATATATAATAATAGCAATCCCATGAATTTTATAAAATTCAGAATTTTTCATGAATTCAACATCTTATCCATAAATAATGTTTTCTTCAAAATTCTTTAATAAAACACTTTTAAATAACCATTAACACTTCAAATTCATCAGCTAATAATTGAAACTATATAAACTCATCAATGGTAACTCCCAAAATTTTCAATAAAATCAAAACCAAGGTAAAGGTTACTTTGACCTAATTGCAACAATCATTCATCTAAAATTCATATTATCTCATACCTAAAATTTTACCAGTTGAATTATTTAAAATATCTATGAATACTTAGGCAATACACACAAAGTGTACAATACAGTAAATCCGTTAACTGAAAATTTTCAAGAAACGGGTGACGATTTGACTTACATGAAGCAAAAATTGAAAAACCAGCTTAAACCCTCTTCAATTTCTGTTTTTAGAACTGAAAATGATGATGATTTCTCTAGAATTATTTAATTTCTCATTTATTTTATTAAATTTAGCAAAATTTCCAATTTTGCCCTTAGTTCACACAATTTTATCATCTTTTTAAGGCTTATGCTGCCCCAGCCATAAGCTTTTGGCATATTTATGCCTTCAATCCCTCCTTATTTATTGGTTAAGTTATTTAATCACCATTTCTTTTAATTAACAAGTTTTGCAATTTTTTCAATTTAGTCCTTTTTAACAAATTAGACGTGTAATCGATAAAATTTCTTTAAAAAAAATTCATATGACATTCCTATCATACCATAGGCTATAAAATAATATTAAAATAAATTTTCTTCTGACCTCGAATTTGTGGTCTCAAAACCACTGTTCCGATTTCAATGAAAACGGGTTTTTACATTTTCCCTACCCGTTGATGATTTGTAAGGAACAACCTTCGTTTTCTTACACACCTATTTCTTCAGAGAGGGAGGAGTGGTAGCCACCCCCTTTAACAAATCCACTATGAGAGTATTTGCTTTCCTGATGTCACATCTGTAAATGCTAAAGGTTTGGTTTAACATAAATTCTGAGTATTTAATTAGAAATCTTTCCATTTAAGTGCGTTCTAATGTGATTATGAAAATGTTGTGGATTGACTGGTAAATAATTAGAATTTAAGTTTAGTCATGTTTAAAACTAGGAGTTTTATTTTAGTGGGAATCATTATGATTAAGGGTATTAATAGTATTAATCAACTTGGGATTAAGTGAAACGATAGTGGAAAGATTATATATATAAGAGGATACTTTCATTCTAGTGTTCATTTTTTCTTTCTTCCATCTTCTTCTATGGTTCATTCTGTAAGAAAGGAAATTAAGAAGCAGTTTGCATGAGGGGAAGCATCTAACGTGTTAGCATAAATATTTGAGAATTTAGCAATCTGGTAATCTTTCTAACTCCTATGTACCTTTCAATTTAATATAAAGGAAGGAAAGTTTGGGGATTTTAAAATAATTTATTTTGAACTATGATGATTTAAGTTGTAGTTAACATTTATAACTCCTCTACATGCATATGAATTAAGGTTTTCTTACATATGTACATCTTTGTTTTGATCTTTATATGGTTTTTATGCTTAGCTAACCAAGAAAGAGGAGGCCTAAGTGACAAAGGGAAGGCTAAGTAGGTGTAAACTGTATCAACTCCAAGTATTTTGTTGGTGAGTTCTTGAACTAAATCTGTCATTTTATGTTTTAGTATTGTGATGTTTGGGTATGTTTGACTTTGCGTTCTGTTCCGTCATCTCTCCATCTTCTCTTCGCCGTGAACTTCCTTTGAAAAAAAATACATTTAAGCCCTATACCTGTTTCCAGCTCACAAGAATTCTATGAATTTAAAAACGAACAATCCTACGTGGAGATGATAGTGCACGGTCTATATTCGAAGAACCAAAACCTTGGGAAAAATAACAATTATATAAAAATATATAATATCGCATCCATTCCCATATATAACTCAAAACATGCATAAGATCTAAAGAATGTCACTTTCTATGTAATTGAATCATTTAAGAAGAAAAGAAATTTATTCTGATTACTTGTTTATACTTATAGATAGAGCACAACTTGGCTCTTGATACCAATTGTTGGAAAAGCGGGTTTGGAAAACTCAATGAAAAATATATTTGAGGAAAAATCAGAGTTTTAATTTTTTTTTCCAAAAACAAGAACTTGATTGTAATATCTAAAGTAATAAATACTTAATCAAAATTGTACATTTTCGATTCATCTAGGATGAATGATTTGACCAAATAGTCTTCTCTACTATCCTCAAGCTTACGTTTGCTGAGTGTCGACTCGTATTGAATTAAAAATTTTTCACAAAAATTACCAGTCGGGTAATTTTGTAATTTCTCTAAACTTTGGGGTTAAGTTGTAAATAAGAAAAATATCTCTAGATATCTTCTGAAATAATTTCTTCAAAGAATTTTCTCTTTATAACTTTCTCTTGAATTCTAGTGTGAAAAATAATGACCCATGGCTCTCTTTATATAGGGAAAGTTTAAAGAGTTCAACTATGGTTAAACTTAATCACTTTAATATTAAATTAATAAAATACTTATTAGGATGAATATTAGATTAAATTTAATATTAAATCTTATTAAATTAATAGAATATTTATCTACAAGATAAATATTAAATTAAATTTAATATTAAGATAATCACTTTAATATTAAATTAATAAAATACTATCAAGATAAATATTAAATTAAATTTATTAAAAATAATATTATTTTTGAAATAGCTAATCTAAAATCTAATTATCTCGTAGAGTCCTAGTAGGAGTGTTATTCCTCCACTGTTTCACCACTGAAGGACCACTGAAATGCCACGGTCATAGCCGCCGACACCACTGTGCTCAGTGCTGCCATCATAGGTGTGACACCCTCATGGCACCCCGAGCCAGTTTAGCTATTGTTGGTTCGGCCCAACCAGTTCGATCTTACCACTGGTTGGATCATCGACCTGATTTCACATACTAGGCCCAGTTTGACCAGTTTTTGAGCCTCGATCTTGGTTTTGGGTTATCGGGCCCAATTTTTGATCTCATGTCTAATTTTCAAGTTCAATTACTCATTGGGCCAATTGTCTAACTTGAAAATTAATTTCCAAAAATATCATATTAATTTTAATTAATTTGATTAATTTAATTTTACTTAATCAAAATTAATTTTCCCAAAAATCAATTAAAATTTTCAAATTAATTTTTCAAGAAAATTCTTTAATCAAATTCTCTAATTCTCACTACTGCCTAATTTAATTTAACATCGAATAAATTGACTTAATTAAATTATTTCCAAAGTTGTATAATTTTTTTCCGATTCAAATGCAGTCCAATCGAGCTTTTGTTGAGCTAGCAAATGGACCAATTGAACATATAGAATTAGACTTAAGTAATTGCAATTATGTTCAGAAGTATCGTTCCGATAATTTGCAATTTACTTAATCATGGAGTTAATCCACAAGAAGTACCATGATTGAAAACTCCTTATTGTAGAATCTTTATGAAAGCAATTCATCCAACTGTTTTGTCCAATAACCTCATCATCTGTGCGTTACTCTCATATGATATCATTGGTTCCTTTGAGTTAAATTTGTTCACTCAAGACAATCCTATTTTATCTCATTGTCACCATTGTGTCTTCTTAATAATTAATATGATCACTGTCAACAAATAACTGTGATAAATTACTCATTTGAGAATAAGTAACCTATAGCCACGTTCCATATTTATCAATCCACACAATGCCAATGAGAAGATATCATTAACTCTTTAATTGAGCTATGAATTCAATTGTTGATAGTAAATTCATGTTATACACAAGTCATGTACCCAACATACCAACTATGAGCTTGATCATCTTTAAAGCATAAGTCTCCACTTATATCAAAGCACACGAGCTACATACACATGGTAAGTGACTAACTCAGGATTTAGGTAAACCACACTATGAATGTTACAAGTGAATTAATTCACAAACGGATTTAGAATTAATTCATCTTGGTCCAGTCCAATGTATCATTCTGCCAATGAATACATCTATGTCTCTACCAGTGGAGTCAACTACTCTGATAACCAATACTAGTCATATCCTCAATTGGAATTGTAGACGACATAATAATACTTATTAGTATTTGAATCAAATGCTCACTTTGATTTTTTTTACGGGATTAAGGACTCATTTAGATTATCTAATGAAGTAAATTGTCTTTCTCACAATGTAAACGTTTTTACAATGCCACTTATCATCAGTTTGAACTTAGACAATCAATGAGCTAATATTTTCTTTTCACAATTTTGCTATGTATGCAAAACATGAAAAATAGAAACACAAAAGACATAATAGTGAAATGCGAAATTAACCTTATTTATTTATTCATCATTCACATACATAGAAAACAATTACATGCTTATTACAATAGGGCACATTTCCTAATAGAGAGGTGTGCGATTCTTTGGCTGGACAGTAGTAGACACCATCGTTTGAATAGGAACCTTTGCTACAGGCCCATAATGAGCAACCTAGGTAGGGTCCCAAAAGAAAAGTGGGAATGACCACTCAAAAGGCTCATTGCAATAGCAGAAAAAGTATTGTTTTCTTGCCCATTTATTGAAAAGAGCCGAATGTTGGGGGGCATGTTTAAAATCTGTCAAATAGTGGCAAACCACCCCAATACCTCACTAAGGTCCCTCTCTTGGGCAATCCTTGTCTTGGTCATTTCCTTCTGGAATCCCCAATATTTTTCCTAGGTTTTTTGAACCTGCTAAGGAAACATTACCTTCTCAAAATCAACAAGGCAATGGATAGCTCTAGAAAGGCATAGATAATAATAAAAATGCTTATTTTAAAAGCTCATCACTAGACTCATCATCATCATAACAAGAGGTTTTGAAGCGTCCAAATGACGATCATCATAAAGCTGTGGAGCCCTTTGACTTGTACTAGGTGGTACTTGTCAATTACAATTGGGTAGGTTACAATAACGAGTGATATAACATAAAGGCTCCAATGTCACCCTTTGAAGACATTTTTCCATTAGCATATGATGTTAGTGGCCAACTCTCGTCATTTCTGAAAACTATTCATTAAATCATTGGGGATTTACCTACAAACACCTTCGTCCCCAAGGCAATACTTGAAAATACTTTGCAAAGTGATCCCAAGCGGGATCATTAACATTCACTTCTGATTCATCACTTTATGTTTATGAGAAACCTTAGGAATATCTGATAGATGTACGCAATATTTGCTTTTGTAAGTAGAAGGACTTGTCTATTTGATATGAAAACCAAACCTCCTACCAAACTTCAATTCCATAAGAATATATTTGCTATAATCAACCTACATTGTTACCTCCCCGTTGTAAAATAAATTCTTTGTCTTAGGAAGTGCCTTTTGGGGTAGGAATTCGAACAATCTAGGGGAGCTTTCGTCATCCATTTTCTGCACATAATATATGTATGGAAATAACAAATCGAAAGAGTGTACACCTTTCTTGTGGCACATGATGAAGTACCTAAAAAATAACCACCAGAAAACTCTTGTCAAGTACTCAAGTGCAATATTGAAATCATAAAGAACATCTCGAATGAACTCTAGAAGAGGAAGAGTGAAACCTTCCTTGAGCATAAACAGCAACAGGTAAAACCCGGGCCTCCTTCTGGTTGAGTCTAAACCAAACACTTCACTAAGATAATATGACTCTTCCGAGACACTAAACTCATACTTTTGTTTTACATGTAACCTGCGACACTTTAACAAAGTTTTCATCTTCGGATGGATTATGTTGCACGAATAGCTGAGACTGGCCATAGGTTTATCATCTTTCCTTTCGGACTCTTTCACAACAATCCTCTATTATCTCACCGCCTTTCTTGGCACGGAGCATTTCTAGAATGGTTGTCACCTCGACCTTGAGTTCTACCAAATCTTCCATTTCCTCTAGCCATTTTCTTTAAAAAGTGCTAAAATTAACTAGTAGCAACAGAAATAAGTACTCCAAGATGAATCAAAGTGTGAATACTCTTTGAAAGCAAAAGTTGTTGCAGAAATCAACCAAAACCATAAAAGTGACAAGAATCGTTGCAAAAATTTCAAAAGTTGAAGAGGCAAAGTAACTTTAAAGAAAGAAAAGCCAGAGAATATATAGAGTTATCCACCAAACCCCACGTGGGTTTAACTAGTCCATACTGTTAAGTCAGAATGAATGCAATGATTTGTTCTATCACAGACATCTTTGTCCCACTGAAGACACCCATCCCACGCATTCCGTAATGATGGCTAGATTGCAAGTTCAACATGTTAACACCTTCCTACATGGGATCCCCCGCCTATAAATACCTCTTAGAATGATGAAGAAAGGATTGACTCCCCAAGCATACAACTTCATACTTTGTCAACTTACCTTCAACACTTGGCCTTCACACTCTCTTCACAATCACTCTCTGTAAGTCCCGGCTCTTTGTCCCGACTCGATAAACTGATCGTTGTAATCATCACCACATTCTCCTTCATACCTCCTTCTTGTTGTATCATTATATCAATAATTATGATAATTTATTGTTAAGATATATAAGATATTGTACAAAAAAATTATGGAAGTGTAAAATTAACTTAATATATACAAGGTTAATATTTAGTAAAATATTAATGAAAATTATTTAAATTCACAAGTAGGAGTTAAATCCGTCCAAAAAAAGACAGGATTTAATTTTGTTTAAATAAAACTTTTATTATCTTATTTTATCTTAAAAAGTATGTGATTTATTTAGTTTTACTTGTGGAGTTTTTAACATTTTTGATATGATGTAAATTTTAATATATATACT
Organism: Gossypium anomalum; assembly: GCA_025698475.1. Classification (NCBI taxonomy): domain Eukaryota; kingdom Viridiplantae; phylum Streptophyta; class Magnoliopsida; order Malvales; family Malvaceae; genus Gossypium; species Gossypium anomalum. The sequence goes on from CM046964.1 coordinate 69,283,406, forward strand.
ATTAATAAAATCTCTGATTGAGTTGGCGTCATGAATTAATCGGGCACCAACTCGGTTAGAAAAATTATAAAAATAACATTTTATATTTAAAATTAAATTATATTATTTGAGAATGCTTTAGTTTTTTTTTTAATTTTTTAAAAAAAAAGAGTAAAAATATATGCAGTGAGATTTGAATCTATATCAATTACATTAGAAAAAATCTTAAATTTACCACTCAATTAGTGTATTATTTTATTTAACTTATACATTTTAATTTTATTATGCACACTTTATTTCCTCCATTAATTGTATATATTAATTTATTATATGTTATTTTTAAATACACTTATATATTTTAAATAAGTAGTTTCCACACTACTGTAGTAGAATTATATTTATATATATATATAATATGGTAAAAGTTTTTATATATATTTTCCTATTCTTATTGTACCTTGCGCTTATGTCATCCTTTCAACGTTCTCATGTGTTTTTTTTTTTTTTTTTTTTTATTCTCTAAATGAAATTTTTAAAAGATTTTACTGTTGTTCAAATGAAATTATTTGTTTAGAGTTCAATAGTAAATTTAAAAATTAAAATTCAAGCTATTTTCTAAATTGTGAAGGTTAATTTTTTTAAAATTTAGTCTTTTAATAATATAATGATTAAATAAATCTATTTAAGGGTAAAATTAATTTAATCTGATCCTTATAATGGAGAAACACGTTAGATAATTTTATGCGTATATATGTATAGCTTAAGGTCATGGATATTTTAGTATTTAGGTTAGAGACACATTGTGTACAATTTACATGTATGGGTCTTTAGTTGACAATCCTCACCATGTGTTATTATTATACGCGGGCTTTAGTACGGTGAATCTGTTTTAATCCGAATTATTTTACTTCTTAGCTCATTTGTACTTTGTATTATTTTAATTTATTTTATAATTGCTTAAAGATATTTATCTATGGAAAAAAAGTATTTGTTACACTGTTAATGAAATTTTTAGACTTTATAATTGAGATCAAGAAGTTGACAAGTATTTTATAAGAATGTAATAAAATATTCAAAAAAATTACGAGAAAAATTTTTAAAAATATTTTTAAAATAAAAATATATTACTAATATACTAAATATTAACCCTATAGATATAAAATGTATTGTATTTTTACCTGTAAAAAAAATGCCATGGAAGTGTTTGGAGTGAATGAAGTGAATTCACTCACCTAACTCAAAGTATGATGAGTCAAATTGAGCAGAGATTCTGGAGACCCACTCCATTTACTGCAAGAGCAGGTCAAAAGAAGAGTGGTAAAGTGCTGTAATACATCAGATCTTAAACCACCGTTGATAACGAAGATAGTCAGCCTTTTGATGATAAGGATTGATCTTTTAGGTTTAATCTATCTTGGTTTTAGCATCCATGCAATGTCACATCTTTGCCTCGTCACCCACCAATTTTTCTTGGTTAGATACCTATTCTACTTTAGATTTCTGGGTAAAAATATTTCAATTCTTCTCAATTTCAAAATTGATTAAGGTTGTTTTTGTTTATCAGTAAAATTTTTTTCGAAAAAAGATTTTTAGAAAATAATTTATTTTTTTAGAAATAATTTACTTTTTTGATGTTTGGATGAATCTATGTTAAATATTTTCCGTTGTTTGATAGATTTCCTGAAAATATTTTATAAAAACTGTTTTAAATTAAACAAATATATATTTAAGAATTTATTATCTTTTCATTATTTATTTGAGTTTATTATATATATATATTAATAAATTTATATTTTAAATTGTTTTTACATATATTGCAATAATTTTAAGTGTCAACTAGATTTTAAGTATATCTGTTAATACATACTTCATCCGGCTAAATTATACAGTTTTCACTCAAATGCATAATTTAGCCGGATGAAGTATGTATTAACAGAATATGGTGAGAGTGGAGGCAGATTTTCCGGAAAATTTCTTACCGATTAAAAATCTGTAAGACATTTTCCCTAAAATCCCTTCTCATTTTCCCGTGTTTCTGAAAACGTTTTACCAATGTAAATTATTTTCAAGCAAACAAACACTGGAAAACTAGGAAAATATTTTTCGGAAAATGTTTTCCTAGTAAACAAACTGACCCTAAATTAATCTAATTCAAAAGAATCAAAATTTAATTTCTATTAATTTCGAAAGTGAGCAATTAAAGACAATCAATTACGATATGTCTTTAGATAATTGTACATAATTTTTATTGGTATAACAACAAATTTAACTTTCAATGTTTATATGTTTTGTCAATTTGGTCTAAATTTTAAAAAATTTAACAAATTTGGCCTTAACATTTACATAAATACCGCATGTTAAATTTGTTAAATCATTATCATTATTGACAAAATGCGTAAACTTTGATAACTAAATTTTTTATTATACCAATGAGTATTAATTATTTGATATATGAAATAAAAATTTTAAATATTTTTTTAAGCAATTACTGTTAGTTATTTGTAAATTTTAATTTAAATATATAAATTATATTTTCAGGGAGGGATCCACTTATACTAGTGTAAAACTTAAGTGGTTTTACACACTTCTGTAACATTTTATACGATTAATATTTTAACAATTCAACCATTATATTTCATATTTCATTCACGTAGATAATGCATGTCGACTTTTTAAGTCCCCTGTCGAATCCCAAGGCTCAACCTTGGACAGGCAGTGAAAACCACTAAGCTAGAGTACAACAGAGGCATTGAGAATTTTCAGTGGAGCGGTGAAATGTGTAAAGATAAAAAAAGAAAACCAACAATGAAAGCACTCTACTAGGCTGACATTAACATTGAGAGACGAAAGTTAAGGGAGCGAATGAGATTAGATAGCCCAGTAGTCCTAGCCGTAAACAATGGATACTAGGTGCTAGTTTGGCATATTCCAAACATAAAATATATATTAATGTAGACAATATTTTAAATTGATATGATCGAGATATCAGGTTAATTTAAAATTTTACATGTATGACAAGTAAAAATATGTTGATAAATTCAACGGTTGAATTACTAAAATATTAATCATATAAAAGATTATAAAAGGATGTAAAACTACTTAAATTTTATACTTACGTAAATGGATAATTTTTCATATTTAAAATATTAAAATATGACAATTATGTATTCAAATATATAATGTTATATATTTGAAACAAATTTCAGTAAAGAAATAATTATATACTCCTTGTAAATATTACATAAATTATATTAAATTATAAATGAGATTAAAAATATTATTTAACTCCCAAAAATATTTTTCTCAAACATAAAAACTAATTTTTTTAGTTGTCTCTTTGACATTAGTTATGATCCTACAAGCAAGCTCTAATATTTAAGTTTAGTTTATTTGAAATAAAAGAACAAGAACAAGAAGATGTAAAGACATAAAAGACTGTACCATCTGTGTATGGCTACGAGTTCCCTAGCTTAGAATTTATGGCTAGAGGCAAGCTGGATGATCTCATTATAGTAGTTTGAGCCTTATATTATGCAAAAATTTTACAGTAGGCTTAAATTTTAATTTTAAGATAACGTTAGAAATTCTTTTACTATATTAAAAAATTATTATACTTTCTTTTTTGAAATAATTTCTTTGATCATATTTGTTATTTTTGATATAATATTTAGAATTATTTATAGTCCCTCTCAACCCATAAATAGGAGGATAATGCACTTCAACGCACTCAAACTCACATCTTCCTACATTGACAACAATTCCCATGTCAATTGAACTAAGACTCAATTGGCATTATACTTCTCTTTCTTTTTTTTTTAACGAACTCACAATAAATTTTTTTATATTATATGATATTTGAAGTAGTCTTATTGAAGGGCTAAACCTGGATAAAGTACTTTCAAGTTTAATAGTGTTAGGGATTGAGTCGTAACTCCATTGTTGCCAATATAGGAGGACATGCGTTCGAGTGCATTGAAGCGCATTATCTTCTTATTTATAGAATGAGAAGGGGTTTTGGATAATTCTAAGTATTGTATCAAAAAGGATAAATATGATCATAAGAATATAAAATAAATTTTGAAAAAAATAATAATATAACTAATTTTGTAGGGAAATAAATTTTTAAAAGGAGAATTTTTACTCAGAAACAACAATTATTAAAGTTAAAAGTATTTTAATGATAAAAATTGATTGAAATTAAAATGAAATATAAAATTATATATCACACTTGAATCGTGGCATAATAATTGAAAATGACTTATGATAAAAGGTTCTTTATTTTCCAACGTTTATTTCATGGAACATAAATTGGTACAACGATGGCTTACAGGTTAATGATAATTTTTTTATTTTAATTTTTAAAATATTAAAATATTAATATGTTCAATATTGTTAAAAATACATATTTAAATATTTATATTTAATAATATAATAACATAATTTATATTATTAGATTATTTAATATTATAATTTTATTTTAATAATAAATTTTAAAATTTTAGATAATATTCTTAATATATTGTTGAAAAATAATTATATTAATATTTTAATAATAAATATATATTATAATTTATAAATATTTAATGATAAATGTTTTATAATATAAAATAAGAATATTTTAATTATATAAATATGAGTATTTATTTAAATTATGTTTAGCTTCATCCTTACCAACTCTAATGTATCAATAGCCATTTTCATAAATTAAGTTTTAATTAAAAATTATTTATTATTAAGGTTATATATGACACTAATTATAATAAAATATTATCTTATTATACAATAAATTTCGATTTTCAAAAGGAAATGGTACTATAATATTTTGTAACAAATATATGTTACGATGTGTTTGTTTCACTAAAAACAAGTTTTAGAAAATGATTTCAAGAAAATTTTCCGAACAACAGAAAATATTTTACATAAGATCATTCAAATGCTAGAAAATATCAGCTTTTCTAGAAAATCAATCTATTTTTCAAAAATCATTGTTTAGAAGTTGTTTTCAGTGAGACAAACGTAGCATAAATAAAACATGATTATTGTTAGAATTTCATTTTTTGTGGTTATGGCTATGGTTTTGGGAATTAGATTGATGGTCAAACTGGCTAGGTCATTGATTCTTGGTCTTATTGTTTTGACCATCAGTCTGACTTTAATTAAATAAATTATCAAAAAAGTTACTAAAAATCATAAAATCTAATTCATTTAATTTAACCTTTGGCTCAATCGATTCATACTAATTCATAGGTCAATTGATTCTCTTCCTTACTCCATTCCAATGTACCGATCAATTCTAGGCCCAAACTCAACAACTATGATTATGAGCTATAAAGTTATAATTTTTTGTGTAAAGAGTAAGAAAAATTAAGCGGTTATGAGTATAAGTAAAATGTTGAGCAAACTTATTTTTTTAAAAGTTTCACTAGTATCTATGCTATTTATAAAGCTTTTATTGAGTTAGTTACTCTGGGTCCCAACTCAGTTAAAAAAATTACCTTAATGTCCTCTCACATTTAAAATAAATTTTATTATTTGAGAGTACTTTAATTTTTTTATTTTTAAAAAAAACCCAATAAAAATATGTATATAATGGGATTTGAACCCATGCAAATTGGATTAGCAAAACTTTAAATTTACCTCTCAACCAAAATTTTATTTTGATATTTTTATACATTTTAGTTTTATCATGCATATTTTATTACCTCCATCAATTGTATATATTAATAATGTTGTCGATTGAGATGATATCACAAATTAACTCGGCACCAACTTATGATTGACTGCAACACCATGATAATCAATTGTATTCATTTAGTAATCTGTATTCTAAATATATATATATACACGTGTAATAGAGTTTCTAGTATATATAGTACAATAATAAGTAAAATATGATATGGAATTACTATTTTTACTTTTAGAATGTAAAATGATAAAAGAGAATTTTTTTATGAAATTATTATTTTCATTATTTTTAATTTTTATTTTTATTTTTATGAGTTGAAAGTATTCAAGAAATTTTTTTTTTAATGTTATATTATAATAAACATCATAAGATGGTACTTTTTACTAGTACTCATAAAGCACGAAGGGAACTCACCTAGTAGTCAGTTTCTAGAGTTTCCTTCCATGTGCAAAAGCTACCCCCTCATTCATTATTACTTAGAAACAATCACCCCCCATGCCATTTACTGTAATCTCACCATCACCCCATTTTTTAATTCAAAATTCTTTTGCCCTACAAATTCCCCCAATTCATCAATGGCTACCAATGGAGAGTTTTCCCATCAACCAATAAGCTTCTTCTTCTCTGCCTGTTTTCTTCAGGGAATCCCTCGCTTTTTCTTCGTTTACATAAATAAAAAGAGTCCTTTCTCCTTTGGGAAACTTGTTATCTCTTTGTTATTGGCATGGAATTGCAGTGTGTTCGTTTTTTTCATCTAAAGTCTTGCATGTGAAAATCAGGCAATGTTTCAGCCAAGGATGACTTGCCGACCTATTTTTCTTTTAACATTCCAATGTAAATCCATGGCATATATATATGGTTGTATATCATATTGAAGTCCAGATCTAGAACATTATAATAAATGTTATATAGGGTTTATCGGCAAGTCATCTTTGGCTATACCATTGTCTCATTTTCTCATGCTAGATTTATGATGAAAATAGCAAAGATATTGCACTTAAAATTGGTTTGGGTTTGCATTATTTGGATAAGCAAAGGTAAATTGAACGTCTATTATCATGCAAAATATAATTGCAATTTTATTTATAATGTATGTATACACATTACATATATATATATGTAAGGCTTAGGGTTTATATATATACGATGGTAAAAGTTCTATAGATGTTCTTATATTAGGAGTCAGATTTCATTTTTTATCCTTTACTAAAAATATGGGCAAATTAGTCCTTATATGTTAGATTAAAGAGCAAATTGATCCTTTACTAAAAATTCAATCCATTTCTATTGTTAAAAACTATCGTTGCTAATAGAATAATTAGAAAATTATACATGGTGTGCCATGTGTACTTCATTCTAATGTACATGGACCAATTTTTAACAGTAAAAATGGATGAAATCTTTAACAGAAGGATCGATTTATTTTTTGATCTAATGCTTAGAGATGAATTTACTCATTTTTTGAATTGAGAGAGCAAAATATAATCTGACTTTTAGTACAAGGATCTCATGATACTTTTACCGCTCCTCCTTTTATGAAAAAAATTCTTAATGCTTAGGTTTCGAATAATTAGCTTTTATTTCACTAATTATAGTCGATAGTTCATATAATTTTAAAACTCTATTAACAATACATCAAATAAATTTTATAATATGCTTGAAGATAATAGTAGGTATATTAGTATAGATGGAATGAATGTATCAATGACCGCTAGGGTTAGTTCATCTCATATTCCATTCTTTGACTCCTTTTCCTCTCAATTTTTAGGTTCATGGATGTTCATGGATGATAGATATAGCATCATATTTTTATATATAAATCTCATAAAGTTACTAAGTAGGGTTGGAATTTATGTTTTTCTTTTGATATTTTCATAAGTGTATGGTTAGGGTTTTTTTTCAATCCCAATAATATAAATTAATTTTTTTAATTAAATACACATTCTTTATTATTTAATTAAAATAGAACATTTTTTTGCATTGGGTATCAAAATCTATTAACCAAAACATTTTTTTATGCCAATCAAATCATATTTCAGTTTCCAAAAAGCATTTTTTTCAGTTAAATCATACAAATGTTGTGGAGGAGTGAGGAATCCAGTTTGTCAAACCATTAGTCAATTCGAGTAAGAATGATAAAGAAACATAAAAAATTAGCATATGTTTTTTCTTTTTGTTTCTTTTCAATCATCAATCAAATCAACTAATAAAGGATAACAAAAAAAAAAAATGGAAATCAATTTTCTCGCATGGCCGAGCTACTCGGCCTGGCTTAAAGGCCCACCCGAAAAATAGGAGGGTTCGGGTAAAAATATAGGCTCGAAATATGGGTTTGGGCAAAAAATGAGGCCCGTTTAGAAAACAGGCCGGGCTCGAGTAAAACTTTTTTGGCCCGAGCCCGGCCCGGCCTGAATTATATACTAAATATATATATATATATTTAAATATAATCACTTTTTATTATATTTTCAATTTGTGTATTGTTTTAAGAGTTGTTTTAATATTATTTTTTTTATTTGTGTCTTGTTTTAATATTTGTTTTAAATGTATTTGATGATTTATTATATTTTAAAATTTTTTATTTAATGAAATAAGTTTAAAAAAATTTAATATGGGTCGGGCTGGGCAGGGCTTGGGCTTAATAATTTTATTTTGGGCCGGGCTTGGACAAATTTTTAGGCCCATATTTCGGGCAGCACCGAACCCGGGCCTAAAATTTTGTCTGGACCCGGTCTGTCCCATGCACACCTCTAATTTTCTCTAATTGAAAATTAAAAAAAAAACCAAATTACATTTTCTTTTATCTTCTTTTTTATCTCATACATGAATGTTTCAAATATATATATTTTTTATTTTTCAATTTGTGAAAATTGGTCTTCACAAAACCAATTTACATTTTGTTTTATCCCTTATTAGTTGATTTGATTGATGATTGAAAAGAAAAAAAAAAAATCATAATCTAATTTTTTATGTTTTTCTATCAATTTTTAATCTTTGACCGATGGCAGAGTTGTCAAAAGAAAGGTAAAATCGGTTTGGGAAACCTGATTTCTCTCTCCTCCACAAAATTTGTATGATTCAACCGAAAAATGTCCTCTAGAAATTGAAAATTGATTAAAAAATTGGAAATCAGTTTGGAAAATTTTTATTTTATTTGTTTTATTGAGATAAAAAAAAAGTTGCTTGGTGTAGGGAAATATACGAATATGTTGAATTTTTTAAAATATTTTTTATATATTTAGAAATTCTTTTGGATTATACTCTTATATTCATGTCTATATATTTTTAGTGATGAGTTTGATAAATGAATAAATGTAATGATGGATGAGATAAAGTTTATGGGATAAAATTGTTAAAATGTTCAAATTGAGTTGGATGTAAATGACTTTTTAAAACTAAACGAGAGTCAAATGGTAATATCAAATTATATTAGGGTTCTTTTGTATGGATGTTTATTTCTAATGCGGTGCGTTTAGTTTTTTTTTTTTTGTCTCACGCTATAGTATCGTTACAATATCTAATCTCACTTTCATTGTTATTTTTACACTAACCGCAAGTAAACGCACCTCCCATCCAAAAGGGCCTTTAGAAAGATGGTATTAATTATAAGGAGATTTTCTAACTAGTCTCTAGGAAAGACTCCTTAAAAATTATTATGATTTAGTCTTACACCAAAGGATGTGAAAACAACCTAATTTAAATGTATATCTTGAGAAAGAAGATTATATGGACCAATGTGAAGGTTACTCGATTGAAAGAAAAGGTCATATAGTATGCCAATGTAACAACCCAAAATTCAGTGGTTTCGAAAATTACGATTTTGGAATTCCGTTTTTGTAAATCGAGTTTATAAATATTAAATAGAGATATTTACAGAGTTAGTGTATAGATGAATTGAAATTCGATCAGTTAATTTAGCCGAAATTGTGGTTAATTAAGACCTATAGACTAAATTGTAAAAGTCCAATCGCTATAAAATTTTAATTAAGAAAAGATTTGAGGACTTAAATAGTCATTATCGAAAGGGCTTAAATGATTATTAAACCATTTTTCTTTATGTTAATTGTGGGTAATGATGATATGGCTATTAAATAGTTAAAATTTAGATTAATAAATAAATGTAAATTTAGTTAATAATCATAATTAATTAACTTAAAGTAAATGTTAAGTATAATATATATTTAATAAGTGGAAGAAAGATGGAAATGTGCATCTTCTTCCACTGGACACCAAATAGAAAAGAAAGAAAGAAACTCCATTTTTTTGCTAGCTATCATTCGATCATCTAAAATCTACTAAGGTAACAAAGCTTTTTTCATATAATTTTTATAGATTTTTTATAATGGGAGCTTGGTTTAAGTAGTCCATGTATTAATTTGTTCAAATTTTAAAGTTTCAGAAAGTTTTCATTGTTGATTTCTTGAAGAATTAAGTGTCAAATGGATAGGTTTTAAGCTTAGTTTAAGAAAAAGTCTAAATTGTAAAGCTTAATTGTTGATTTCGTACATTAGGGACTAAATTGAATAAAATGTAAAACTTTCATGAAATTTAGTAGAAATAGAAAATAGGAGGTCCTAATGAGTAAATGCGAAATCAAATTTCAATTCGAAGCTCTAGATCAAAAGTAATGTTTGTCTCAGGTTTAGGGACAAAATTGAATAAATTAAAAAATACAATTGGCTTATTATTTGAATGTGATTTGGATGGAATTTGATATTGTGATTTTATTGAATTGTTATTTGTAGCTAAAGGTGATGTCGAGCCGTCAAGAGGAAAAAGAAAGGCGAGAGCCGATGATGAGGGACGTGAGCTTTTGATTTGTATTTTTTATGATCCGAGATCAATCTAATTATTGCATATTTATGTTAAATTCCACAATTTAGTAATAAGGTGAGTATATAATGCTTGTATGAGTTAATTTGTGGTGACTGATATGGTATATCGAGATAGATGACTAAATTGAATAAAACAGAAAGTAGTATGATTAAATTGATATATGGTATCTGGTATGAAATTGAGTTAAACATGTTATATGTTTTATTGGAATGGTGATTTGATGATGAATTGAGAATGATGAAATGTGAATTGATCTATGTGATGAAATTGGAAATTGGTTACCCTATTAACTGTATGGGTTTATACTTCGATTTATTCAATGATGCATTATGTGTGCTAGTATGATTGCTTCGATTTATCCAATGATGCACTATCTGTGCCAATATGATTGCTTTGGTTTTTCCAGTGATGCACCTTGTGTGCTAGTATAACTGCCTCGGTTTGTCCGATGATGCACCTCCTGTGCTAGTATAATTGCTTCGATTCGTCCGATGATGCACCTCGTGTGCCAGTATATTTGCTTCGACTTGCAAATGATGCATTATGTGTGCTAGTATCTTTCCTTCGGTTTATCTGATGATGCACTGTGGCGCTAGATTGAGATGCAAGTTGACTAATCCGTGTATTCGTTTTGAAATTCAAGTCAGGTTAATAGGGTTATATAAACATGATTTGGCTATATGGTTGATTGAAATGAAATGTGAGTTGATTTGGTATAATTTTCCACATATGAAATGTGATATTCGATAGCATGTGTTAAATGAGCCTGTAGGCTTGGAAATGGTAAAAACGTGATATGAAATATTGATCATAGTAAATGAATAAGCATATGTGCCTATAGATGGCAATCTGAATTGATTATGTTGTATAAAATATGAATGAAAAATGAGATTGAGCATATAATTGGTACATAAATGCATATGTAAGCAATTGAATTAGATATGTTACATATTTGTTAATAGAACGGATGATACAAATGTTAGTTTGATTATCATATGAAATGTTGTATGAGAATGATATTCTTATATTGAATATGCAAATTGATTTGGTTGAATTGTAGCATAGTTAGATTGAGTTCTTATATTGAATATGCTTATTTTGTGACTTGAAATATGGAAATTACCACTAACATTTTCGCTCAGCGTATGGCTTGTTTTCTTCATGCCCAAGCATAGGTACATGTTAAAATTCCAAAAAGTGATTCTAGCATTCAAGAAGCGACTCCCGACTCAACAATGTTCATAAAGTTCTCTTTCGTTTAGTCTACAACATGTACCTTGGCTTATTTTGTATAAGGTTTGCAAATGGTCAACTTGGTTTTTAATGTTGTAAATACAATGAAATAGTTAATATTTATGCATGGAATAGGTTTTAATGGCTTAGAAATTATATATTGAACTTGTCTATACGTGGGAATGGTTGAATTGAGGTCTTAAGGCAAACAATTATGTATATATTAGGTATTTGGAAAGATTAAATAGGTACAAATTGGTCTTTGTTGTAAGATAGGGGTCACGTCACAATGTCAATCCCTTAACATCGTGACAAGACCAAATCAGAATGTTGCGTCGCAAGGACCCCTTGGCATCATGATGTCAACCTGACATTTTGAAAATATTACAATTTAATCCTAATTTGACCTTGGGTTAGCATTAGAGCTTTTGTATGCTCGTATAAGACTCAGAAAGGTTTGTAAATAATATCATATTCATGAATTGCTCATAATTAAATGTGTATTGGTATAAACTGATTATATTTTATTGTAGCTGCTCTTGCAACAAATGTGGCATCCTGTAGCTCAGACCCGACAGTCGGGTCGGGTATGGGGTGTTATAGCCAACTTAAGAAGTCAATATATGGACTTAAACAATCTTCGCAACAATGGTACATCAAGTTTAATGATTCCATAAAATCATTTGATATTAAAAAAAATTAGTGATCAATTTATATATGAAAAGACCAAGGGAAGCAAGTTCATTTATTAGTTTTATATGTTCACAATATTTTTTTTGCTCCAAATTATTTAGGCATACTGTGTAAAATGAAAGTTTTATAATGCAGTTAATAGGTTCAAAGTGAAAAAAAACTATAACTATAATGCAGTCACTAGAAACATGAATCCTAAAGAAACTAGAGGGACCTAACAAGCTAGACACATGAATCCTAAAGAAAGTAGAGTTGCAACTAATCAAATTGAGCTAGCTTGGTTAGTCACTTATCGCCTAAGGTTTTAGGACTAATCTTAAAGAAAAATCCTAAAAATTAAGACTTAGTCTCTTACCAAAATTTGAGTTCAGGAGTACAGTTATATGTAGGGAAAATTATAGCACTCGTACAACACCTATCTAATGACAATCCTATAAGATTCGGTAATTAGGCTTCTAACATAGAAAATTCTAAATCGCTCTAAATGACAAAACCCAAAATCTAAGAACATAAAAGAAGCAAAAAAAAAAAAAAAAAAAACCCTAAAATACAATAGCTAAAATCTAAAATCTATTGCAAAATCAAGAATTCAACTTAAAATTTAGAATTAAAATTAAATTAAAAATTATAAAAATTAATCTTAAAGTCCAAAATCTAAAAATAATACAAAAATTAAGCCTAAAATCTAAATCTAAAAAATAAAATTAGCAAAAACAACTTAAGATCTAAAATATGAAATCCGCTTAAAGATTAAACTAAAAATCTAAATAGTAATAATAACAATAATAATAATAATAAATTAGACTTAAAATCTAAAATCTAAAATCTAGTTAAAAATAATAAAAATTAAAATCTAATAAAAGACTTAGTATACAAGTCTAAAAAAATCTAAAATCTCAAAACCTAATCTTTTAAAAAACTTACTATTTAAATCTAGAATCTAAAATTCAATTTAAAACTTAATATTTAAAATCAAAAAATTTAAAGAGCTAATTTAAAGCCTAATATATAAAGTCAAAAAACTAAAATCTTAAAATCTAATTTAAGTGTTGATTAAGTCTTAACTTGACTGGTATGGGTATTGTTGCCAATGCAGGTGGACTTGGGTTCGAGTGTATTGAAGTGCATCATCCTCCTATTTATGAGTTGGAGAGGAGCTATGGGTAGTTCTAGGTATTGTGTCAAAAAATATAGATATGATCAAAACCTATAATGAGATTATTAAAAAAATTAATTTAAATCCTAATATTTAAAATATAAAAAAATTAAATTTGATATGAAATAAATAATAAAGAGAGCAAAGAATAAGAAAAGAGAAGAGTAAAACAGAACAAGAAATAGGAAAGCAAAAGAGAATGTATTTTTATTGATCAGTAGAGATGTGTACAATGCTTATCCAAAGTTTATATTTATAGATATAAGAAGTATAAATGAAATCAAACTATACTTTTAATGAACATTAGAGTCATAAAGTAAATCAAACATATTTTGATCTTGATGGACATCCACTTAATAATAAAATATTCATAACATTTCCCCTTGGATATCTATTGGTAGATAAAGTGCCTCATTAAAACCTTACTAAGATAAAACCCCTATAGGAAAAACATTCTTAGTGAAGGAAAAAGAATATACGTATCTATAATATGCATAACATGCTGCCTCATTAAAAACCTTATTAGGAAATCTTCAGTTAAAGGAAAAAGAGTACAGCACATATTTTCTCTTCCTCATGAAAACATCACATAATATCTAATATTCTAAGTATTCAATCTTGAATACTAGTTTTTCAAATGATCACTTGAACAAATTTACTAAACATTTATATCATCATTCTTCTAGAAGTCATGAGTGAAGAAGACTTTTGGGGAAGTATATTTTTCTGTCTTCAAAAGTTCCAACAATAATCATAGTAAAATTTGATCATTATCCTTCTATACATGCGCATGTTGGATCATTTTATAATCTTCCTTCAACTATTACTCACTAAGTCGAATTTAACACATATGTTCAAATCAACTTAACTTATATAAATATTTACTCAAACATATCAAATAATTTTCTTAGAGTTTCTATATGCTTCCAGCACTCAAAATCCTTCAAGAATTTTAATACAAACTTCCACTATATAATGGTGCACATAAAGATTGTAACAACAATCATAAGATGCGTGTCAAATATTTCATAAACTGTCAGACTTAATAATATATCTAAATGTTATTGCATCCACCACAAAAGAATATTATTCTTTTCATAATTTATACCCTACTGGCTTTATACCTTTATATGTTCGGACTACTGGTCCAAAAACTTCACGAATTTAACACTACTTAAATTGCATCTTTTTATTTTGGCCAAACTTTTTTAGATCTATATTTCTCAATAGACAAGATCCTTATTTTCTCTCATTCCTTCAATAATATTATTGCATACAAAATGGTTGTCAATAATTTTTCATATTTTAGGGTTCCATATTTTTTTATTGACATAACTTATCGAAATCTCTTTATTTTCATTGTTTTCATCTTCAGGTATCTGAATCTTTTTAAGAATTTTAATAATTAGTTATGAGTATCTAAAACTTAAACTTAAAATAATAACAATAATAATAAAGAACTTAAACCTAAAATCTAAAATTAAAAAAGCTAGTAAAGATCTAAAACTTAAATTTATAATCTAAGATGTAGTTAAAAATAATGAAAATTGAATTCTAATAAAAAAAAACTTAGTATATAAGTATAAAAATTATAAAATCTAAAATCTCAAAATCTAATCTTTTGAAAAAAAAAAACCTTATTATTTACATCTAAAAACCAAAAATCTAATTTAAAACTTATTATTTAAAATATAAAATCTAAAAAGCTAATTCAAAACCTAATATATAAAGACAAAAAACTAAAATCTAAAAATCTTATTTAAATCATAATATTTAAAATATAAAATATAAAATATTGTTATGTATTTATGATCACTAACCCGAAACCTAGATAAAATCTGGGTCACCTACTCGCGAACCGACTGGGTCCCACAAGTTGTGTGCATACAGGTCTTGTAGTGGGAGGTCGTCAAGAGGGCTCGCAAGGGAAACTCACAATCCCAGTTCGTGTACAATAAGGAGTTCGCATGTAGGGGCTATAAGGTCCAATAGGGGAAGTTTGTGTTCCCAATTCGCATATACCACGGAGTTCGAATTTGGAGGGCTACGAGGTCCAGCAGGCAGACTAGAGCATTATATGAGTTCAACATGTATAGAGCCTACTAAGAATTTTAATTCCATGAACAACAACCATGTGTATAAATATTTGATTGCCCCATTTAATAAGGCACGCCGAAAAAATACTTAACAATTGATGCGGTGGGTGTAGACATTCTTCCAACCAATACATTTCTTTCAAGTCTAAGAAAAATTACCAAAAGTTATAATGGCTCACCCAAATGAGAATTTCCCATTTGATCTTTCATCCGGACAAGCTGGAGCATCAGGTTACGATAGCAACTTGCTAGAACAGACTTGTTTGCCAGATGGTTAGCAGATCAACTGGAAAACCTGGTAATGTGACTCACCCAAGAGCTTCGAGCCTATTTGACTTAAACCTTCCTTCTGGTCAAAGGATGTCACTTCTTTCCGACCAAGAAGAGTCGCCGCAACAGTTTCTTACTCTTCAAGAGCAGATGAAGTTGATGAGGGAACAAATGGCTGCACAGAATGCACAATTTAAGCAACAACAGGCCTTTCAGCAGGAGTTAATGAAGTAAAATGAGGAACTTAAAAGAAAGGTACAATCTGATAATTTTGATTTTCATGATAATGTGACCATGCAAGATAAAGGTCTAGGCTTGCATACGAGAGAATGGTAGAGCGAGATGGATGCTTTACAACGAGACGTGAATGCATTACATCCTAAGTCTAAGGATATGAACTAGCTTTTTTGTTCTAACAATCTGTTGGCCCCAAAAATAGCAACGATATGTCTATCGTGAGATTTTAGGGTCTCAAAAGACATGTTCAAGGGTAGAAGAGACCAACGAGCCCACCTGATGTAATATAATGACTATATGAACATGTTGGGAGCTTTGGACCCTATGAAGTGTAAAGTTTTTTCCATAACACTTAAGGGAAGTGTGAAGGATTGGTACTTAGCTCTTCCTAAAGGCTCCATCCAAAGTTTTTCCCAATTGAGTCAGATGTTTCTGGGAAGGTTCAGGGCTTATAGAATGATCATGAGCATGCCTATGAGATTAATGTTTGTAAAGCAGAGAGAAGCGAAGTTTCTCCAAGGTTACGTGAAGTAATTTCATGCAGCAACACTGAATATGAAGAACCTTGAAGACTACTGGGCTATTGATGCCTTCATTATAGGAGTGCAAAATGAACATGTGTAATACTCCTTTACCAACAACAGGCCCCAAAGTTTGAAAGACTTGTATGAGCTAGCTCACAAGTACGTAGAGGCAGAAAAAATTAAAAGAATGACACGTAGAATATTTCAATGAGAAGGTAGATAATTCAGGGAGAGGGAAGGAGCTCGTAGTAAATAGGGGCTACCCAACCAGGCTCTACGTACCCGAGGTGACAGACAACAAAGATCACAGGCATAGGGAAATTCTCTTGGGGCTCCTCAAGGGCCGCAGCCCAAGCAGATGAGGAGATACATCCCTAAGGGTAGGGTCGAGGCTTACACCTCATTAAACGCTACTCGTGCATACATCTTGAACCAGGTAAAGAGCTTAGGCATTCTCCTAAGCCATCTCCTATGAGGTAGAGTATTGGGAGGTCAAGTTCCAAGGATAGATGTACTTTCCATAATGATGTGGGGCACAAAACTGAATATTGTTTTACGTTAAAGGATGCTATCAAAGAAGAAGTAAAAAATGGTGAGCTCATCGAGTTTGTTTATCAGAGTATTTCTTATAAGGGACAAATTTTGCATGGCAATCCCAAGGGTAAGCAAAAGGTCAGGGGTACCATCCACGTGATTGTAGGTACATATTAGGACTAGGAAAGTTCCAATACAAAGAGGAAAGCCCATATGATGAGTGTTATGTCAGTAAATCCACCTAAAAAGCAGTGTCAACAGGGGAAATGGAATATTAAATTTGGTAATGAAGATGAGGAGCTCGTGTGTAATGAAGATGGGATTGACCCGATGGTAATAACTGTAACGATCGCAGGTTTTGAGGTGAGAATAATATTGGTTGATAGTGGAAGCGCAGTAGAGGTCTTAACTTAGAAGGCTTATTAGAAGATGGACTTGAAGGAACAAGCTTTGTCCAAGGCCAATTCATCGTATGGTTTTGCAAACCACCCAGTTGAGGTGAAGGGTTCTATCACTTTGCCAGTCACCCTAGGAGACAATGAGCGTATAACTACAGAATATGTCCAGTTTTTTGTTATGGACAATCCTATGGCATATAATGAAATCTTTATACACCCGATTATGAGAACAACGAAGATGGTGGTGGCAAAATTTTGTATGAAGATCAAATTTCAGACAAGGATAGGGATCGAGTTTATGTGATCCTACCAGCGAACAACGAGACAATGTCACATGTTATCTGTGAAGAAGGCACATAATCCCGCAGTTGAGGGGCAGAGTTCGCAAAGCATAGAGCTGGCTAGCCAAGCCTTAGAATTCGACATCCTAGATGTGAGGGATGAAGAGAGGAGTAACCTGAAGTACCAAAGCACATAGAGACTTTACAATTATTTTATGATGATGAACAAAGGATAATTAAAATTTAATCAACATTGTTACCAGAGGAAAATGACACATTGGTTCAGTGTTTGAATGTGAACTCTAATGTTTTTTCGTAGTCAACAATAGATATGTTAGGGATTGACCCGCAAGTAATTTGTCCACAAGCTAACTGTATTCCCTGAAGCCAAGCCTGTTAAAGAGAAGAAGAGAAAGTTTGCTCCATAGGTGGTGGAAGCTGTGAAGTAGGAGTTAGCCAAATTATTATCTGTAGGTTTTATCAGGGAAGTTGTGTATCCAGATTGGGTCTCGAACATGGTTATGGTGAAAAAGGAAAATGAAAAATGGAAAATGGAGGATGTGTATTGATTTCACCAACCTCAACAAAGTGTGCCCTGAGGACAACTTCCCTTTGCCTTCAATTAACCGGTTGGTTGATGCTTCTATAGGTCACAGGTTCGTAAGCTTCATGGATGCCTTTCTGGGTTATAACCAGATTTTGTTAGATCAAATAGATCAGGAGAAAACAACCTTCATCATTGAGACTGGTGAACAGGATTTTTAGGGAACAGTTAAGCGCAGTCCCAAAGTCCATGTCGACGACATATTGGTAAAGAGCGAAACTATGGAAGGGCATATTCGGAACTTGTCAAAGGTGTTCATAGTTTTGAGGACAAACAACATGAAGTTTAACCCTAAGAAGTATGCTTTCGGCGTGCAAGTTGGCAAATTTCTGGGTTTTATGATCTCGGAGAAAAAGATAAAGGTAAACCTGGAGAAGATCCATGCTATTTTAGAAATGCCTCATTCGTGAACTATCAAGGACATCCAACATATCATGGGAAGAATAGTGGCACTTAATAGGTTTATCTTCAGGATGGAAGACAAATGCCTTCCCTTCTTCAAAGCCTTCAGGACCTCCTTTTTGTGGACTAAGGAATGCCAGCTAGCCTTTGAGAAGCTTAACTTGTACCTCACCACCCCACCATTTCTAAAGTTACCACTAGTGGGAGAGACCCTCTATTTGTACCTGGCTACTTGAAAGGAAACAATTACAGCAGTTCTGGTTAGAGCCGAAGACATTCGCCAATTCTTAGTATACTACGTTAATAAGGTATTCTAGAATAGTGAGCTGAGGTACTCAAAAATTGAAAAATTCATCTTTGCTCTGATTGTTGTAGCTCATAAGCTACACCCCTACTTCCAAGTTCATCCAATTGTTGTCATAACTAATTAGCCTATAAAGGAAGTGTTATCTAAAGTTGATACTTTAGAACGAATGACGAAGTCAAGTATTGAGGTAACTAAATTTGGCATGGAGTTCGCCTCGAGAAAAGTAATAAAAGGATATATATTAGTTAACTTCATAGTCAAGTGCTCTTTCGAAAAGCTTGTTGATCCAATAGGTATAGTGCATAATATGAAATACTTAAGTTGTGAATATTTTATGAAATTAAACATGTATGGTGCTCATAGTTTCCTGTGAATAATTCATGAAAAACAACAATTTAACCTATTTTTTCCATCTATTGTATGCAACCTAGTAGTTAGTCCACCTCAAGAGGGTGTAGATATAATTAGTAATTTAAAAAGGTGGTTAGTATATATTGATGACTTCGGGGCCAGAGCAGGGTCAGGAGCAGGGGTACTTCTATTTGATCCCAGTGGAAATGGATGGCAATACGAATTATCTTTTGGATCTCAAACATCCAAAAACACAACAGAGTATGAAGCTTTGGTATTAGGGTTATAGTTAACACACTAACTAGGAGTGAAAGATTTGATCATCTATACAGATTCACAGTTGGTGGTGAAGCACATGGATGGTGAGTACGAGGTAAAGAAACCAACGTTAAAAAGATATCATTCAGTTGTAGTTTAATTACTAGTAGGATTTGACAAAGTTTAGATAGAGTAGCTCACCAGGAATGACAACACACGTGCAAACGCTTTATCTAAACTGACATCCTCTATTGTCATTAAGTAAAGAGGGAAAATTCTGCTAGAGTACAGGGATACCTCGAGCTATGACATGCCACACATTTTAAATATAGATCGGGAGGAGACAGGGATGACTTACATAGTTCGTACACTACAAAGAGTGTATGATAATCTGGACAAGAAAGAGCTCATCAAGTTACAATGCAAATTTGTGAGGTTTACCATTTTGAAGGGTGTACTATATAAAAAGAGGTCTTTACATCCGCTGCTACGATGTCTATCACCATCTGAGGCTGAGTATATAATGCGAAAAATCCATGAAGGCATCTATGGTGATCATTTGGGCAGAAGATTGCTTACCTAAAAAATCTTTAAGAAAAGCTATTATTGGCCTACAGTTCAAAAGGACGCACATCACTTGGTTCGCACATGCAATTCCTACCAAAGATATGCTCAAGTGTAGTAACAACCAGTAGAACCACTCCAAGTCATGTTGAGCTATTGGCCATTTGTGACTTAGGGAATTGATATCCTTAGTCTATTTCCTATAGCTACAACACAAAAAAAATTCATAGTGGTAGTTATCAACTACTTCACCAAGTGGATTGAAGCTGAAGCTTTAGTGACCATCATAGAGAAATAAATGGAATCTTTTTTCTGGAAATCAATTATGTACAGGTTTTAAGTACCTCGCTTGGTTATCACAGACAATGGTACACAGTTTCAGGGAAAGTTCAAAAATTTCTATGCAGATCTTCAAATCTTTTGGCTCAGAGTTCCATTAGAATGCCACAAACGAATGGGCAGAAAGAAGAAATGAATAAGAAGATTCTAACAACCTTAAAAATAAGGTTGGTGAGGCTAAGGGTGTGCGGTTGGAGTTGTTAAGGATCTTATAGGCCCTGCAAACTTCATATCATACTATAACGGGAGAAACTGCATTTTCCCTTTTCTATGGCTCAAAGGCAGTAATTCCCGCTGAGGTTGGTATATGGTCACATAGGACAACACATTTTAACGAAGATGTCAACCAAGAAGCTATCAAGCTTAACCTTGATCTCATCAATGAATTCAGAGAGGCATCAGAGATTAAGAATGCAACACGCGCTTAGCAAGTAATTCGTTATTACAACTCTAAAGTTAAGAACAAGTAATTCCAAGTAGGTGATATTGTCCTTAAAAACATTGAGGCTAGCTTTCCAGCTTGTAACAAGGGAAAATGGCTCTGAGTTAGAAAGTCATATAAAGTCATTGAAAAGTTAAGTTATGGAGCATATAAACTAGCAAAAATGAAAGGCACGGTTCTAGCGTGAACATAAAATGCTCGTCACCTCAAAAAATATTATGTATAATCTCTTACTCCTTAAATAAAAATATTCTTTTTATAAACACTTATACTTGGTATGTCATAAAGGTTTAACGATTTAAGATCGCAACCTCCAAAGCAATTAATAGAGCTACGCTCTTAGTTGATATTATAAGAGCTTGCAGAGTTAAGCTTGCAGCTTTAACACAGCTAGCGAACCTACGCTCCCAGTTTATGTCATAAAGGTTTGACGATTTAAGATCACAAACTCTAAAATAGGTAGCAAACTTACGCTTCCAACTGATGTCATAAAGGTTTGATGATTTAATATCGCAACCTCCAAAGTAGCTAGCGGACCTACGTTCCCAACTGATGTCATAAAGGTTTGACAATTTAATATCGCAACCTCCAAAGTAGCTAAAAACCTATGCTCCCAGCTAACATTATAAGTGCTCGCAGATACAACACAATTGGCAAGGCTACCCACCTAGGTGGTACTTAAGGCTTAATTGATTTGAGATTGCAACTTAAGTTCCTTTGAATTTGTTGATTAAAAATTCACAACTCAGAATGTTTAGAAACATTTGGGTTGAAGTTGATAATAAGTCACCTAAAACAGAGTCATTGGATTGCACCAAGTCAATTAAAGTTTTCTGATATTACCTTTGAAATTTTAGTTAAGCTTAAATTTTGATACAAGCAATTTGATATGCAAAAAATGAAATAAACTCACGAAAAGATATGATGTGATAATAGTCACAAACAAATTTGAAATTTCACAAAGTTCAAGTTTTTCATTTCAAAAGGAGAAAACTAATACAAAATTACAATTACTTAAGAAATATCATCAGCCCCTTATGGTCACTAGGGATCGCATCTTCTCTTTCCTTTCCAACAACTTCAAAGTTACCATTACTATCAGCAAGAGCAACGTTAACCTTGGTGGGTCCCCATCAGCTTCATTGTTGTTAGTATGAGCAACATTAGTCTCACTTAGGTCTTCATCTAAGAAAAAGTCTTTCAAGTTCCTCCATTTGGATACAAACTTATCCTAGGCAGCTCTGGAGGGAAAGTGGACATCAAAACCCAGTTGGTTCATGTCCACATCGTAAAGAGCATCGAGATCAACCCTAGGAGCATCAAAAGGGCCACCCATAACTTGGGCATACAGAAGTATGTTTGACTTGAGCTCTTGAGCAATGTTACTCAAATTCTCCAAAGTTTTCCTTTTGAATTCCTCTAATGCTTTTATTTGTTTCTGCTCTGACCTCGCCATAGCAGCTTTGTTTTCCACAGTGATTCGATTTATAGTAGTGATACGAACCGTCTCGGAAAGAGTCGAGTCGTATGTAGATTGCCCGATCGTCTACGAGAAGTTAGTTAGGTTTTAGATTGAGTTGAAGGTATGGTCAAGGTAGAAAGAGGGGTACGAACGGATTGGTAGGAACGAAAGGGTAGGAACAAAAGGATATGAACAAATTGGTCGGTTTAGGTTCGATTAGGTAAAGAAAAGAAACGAGTTTGAACTGCTAAAGGTACTTTCAAGAACCAATACCGAAATGGTATCGACCTGTTGATTAAGCCTTTTGAGTTCGATTATAGGTTTGGTAAGGGAAACCTCGACCCGCTATCTAACAAGATAGGAACCTCGGTATGTTGAACGCCACACTACGAATAGTGATAAGTTCGGGTATGACAAAGAACACGGTTGACACAAATAGAACGCTAGGAACGCCAAACGAATCTTTGAACGAAATATAAGAAAAAGTATGCCTCACAATTTCGGCAGCATAACATTAAAAAAAGTTTCAAAACGTCCCTTTTACATAGAAATTGAACAAGTATTTATAGGCCTAAGTCTACGTAGCCGATTGGCCTTTCATGCTTACACATTAATTAAAGAAAATTCTAGAAAAATGTCCCTTAATGTGCATGTCTAGATTCGGCTATGGTAATAGGAAATGAATGAATCTTCATGCTTAAGAAAACACTAAGTGAATGCATGATGTCAAATGGTCACTTGTGAGGTTCGGCCAACCTTGTTAATTGAAGCAATGTTTGGCCAAAAAAAATACGAATTAATTATGGACACTCCAAGGGCTATCATGTGTGTGAAATCCGAATGTTGAAGAGTCTTCTAGTGTGAACAAGGTGAACCGAATAGTCTTTCCATGTGAACATAGGTGTGAACGAATTAAGGAGAGTCATGGGGAAGCTAATTGGCCAAGCTATCTTCATGCATGTATGAGTGTCCTTTGGCCGAATGGTCACCTTGGAGAATGAAGAGATAGCACACCATACATGAATGGAAACATTCATGAACCTTAAAGACATTGAATATAGTCATACATGCACTTGGCCGAACATGCACCTAAGAGATTCAAGTCCCCCAACTGTCCATGCACCTTCAAAATTCATGCTTGCTTTTAATCTCCATATGTCCATTGCGTTTCTACAAGAAATGTGAACAGAATTAATTCAAACTAATGTGAACACAAATATCAACATTAAATTCGGTTATGACAAATTTAATTATCATCAATAAACACTTTTAAGACATACTTAATATAACTAATGTGAACTAAATTTAATATGTAGGATATTAATTAACTAATTATTAAACTTATTAATTAAAAAGTCAATAGTAGTCAAATGAATTCAAAGTGCACTCCACGAGCTGTTGTTTAATTCATGAGCTAAACCCGAGCCGGGCTTAAACTCGTGAGCTGTTAATGAGCTGGTCCCGAGCTAATAAGTCAAAAGTGTGAGTGCATGGGAGCTAACTTGAATCGACGGTGAGCTCGGTGAGTGAATCGAACTTGTAGAAAAGTTTGGCATGGATTTCCAAAATGGCCACTAACTGGTTCGATAGGCCTAGCATTGACATCATCCCACACATGCTGAACTAAAGCTATAACAGCTTCTTTAAATTGTTTTGCATGAGCCCTTGTGATCGGCCCTTGAGGTAGCACCATCGGATCTCGGCTTGGACTTGAGCTATGGGAAGCCGTGATCGTATCAAGTAGCCTTGTACTCTTCATCCATTTTCTTCATATTAGCATCTAAGGCTTCTTTCCTTTCTCTTTAAACCGCAACCTCCTAAGATAGCTCATCATTTTTAACCTCGGCGGCCCTTAATTGACCAACGAGCTCACCATTTTGCCTATAGAGCTCTTCATTCTCCTCTCTCATCTTGAAGTATAGCTCACAAATTCTCTCCAACTCTAACTTAGTTTCTTCGAGCTCCCTCTAGTTGGCCCCAGCATTACGAACATTTTCGCCAAGGCCTACGCTAACCATGGTAGCCTCAACCAACAAAACTTGCAAGGATAAGGTAAGCTTTGATAGTGGAGTCTTCTTCGCACCATTGGAGGACTCAACAATACACATATGCCTCTTTGTAGTCTCTAGTAAAAAAACCTTTCACTTCTCAACCATTTCGTTAGGATTATTGGATACTTTCGCTTGCTCAGATGTCCACACCACGAGAATAGCTCACCATCCTCTTCAGCTAAGGATTCCTCAACAGAGGGTAAAAAATAATAAGGAATAAAAGGAGGGGAGAGGGAGAAGAGCTACCATGAGCAACAATCGAATAACTCTCACGAGACATAGATGGTTAACTCACCGAAAGAGAAGCAAGAATAGCTCACTATCCTCTTCTTTTATAATGTTTGGTAATATAAGCAATGCTCGAAATTTGCCCTCTTGAGATTGAGATGTTAGAAATTAATTCTATTTTTGAACTTAATCGTCTTCTTGCTCGACCTAACGAGATTAAAAAAGTTATTTCATTAACCAAAACTAGTGTTTCCAAAACCAAATCAGTCAGTCTAACCAGTTGGACTAGCAATCGACCGAGGTACTAGCCTGGAGATAAGGTTTAAATCGATTGATTCATGAACCAATATAGATCAATTAAACCAACCTAAAAATCAGCAGAATTTATTTTCTTTGTTTTGAAAATATTTTTTATTTTTACAAATTTTTTATAATTTGTTTAATCAAACCAGATGAACTGATCAAACTAGTAACTGGTGGTTTGATTGGTTTGATCATCGGTATGATTCTAAAGAAAGAAAATAAATAAATAATAAAAACAATAAATATAAGAGAAAATAATACTTTTTTATTTTTTTTGTCACATGTCCATTTTTAATTGATTATCTTTTTCTTCTTCTTCTTTTTTTTTTTTTTTTGGAAATAGACTTAACTAACAATTGAACTAATAAAGGTATCAACTTGGGAAAACAATAGTTTAAGTACCATTTGTGACAAAAAAAAAATGTTTAGGTACCGAAATGGGAAAAATGCATAGTTTAGGTACCAATTTGTAAGTTAAGTCTTTTTTTTTTTTAAATAGACTAAATAGTTTGACTAACGGAGGTAGGGGCGTAGCTAAAGAAGCAAGTAGGGCCTTGCCTTCCACCCCCTAGTTCAATAGAAAAATCGCTATATAGCCCCTACCCAAAATTTTAAAAAAATCAATTTAGTTTTTTTTTTTAACCTTTGATTAAATGGAAAATTTATAATTTTGCCTCCCAAAAAAACAAAATTTCTGGCATTGCTCCTAAACGGAGCATAAAAGGAGAGGTTGTAAGTGGCTATATCGTAAAATTGACTTTCGACGAAATGAAAAAGATATATATGGTAGATTCGTAATCATAGAATACGACCCTAATTGAAATGGATACATTTGTCCCATACACTATGGGGATGGTGGAAAGAGTTATATTTTATATTCGATAGGGGCTATAATTGGAGATACCATTGTTTCTGGTACAGAAGTTCCTATAAAAATGGGAAATGCCCTTCCTTTGAGTGCAATTTGAACTATGATTTACCTAATTGGAAGGAACTAATTAGGTTAATGACGAAACCTAAAAATTGATCATTGATCAAATTTGAGTACCTCCACAGGGTAGACCTCAATAGAAAATTGAATAGTAATAGCAGCAAGTGATTGAGTTCAATAGTTCCTCATATAAAATTATTGACTCTAGAGATATAGTAATATGGAGAAGACAAAATTGTTTCAAGCATCGACAAAATCAGAAGCACCATTTATTTCAAAGAGAGGAAGATGAGTTATTCGCATTTCATTTGATGGTAAGAGGCGAATTGAAAGCTAAGCAATGGCAATTCTAAAGATTTCCCAAGGGGAAAATAAATATGTCTCCTACGTCACTCATAATATATGAAAGTATCGACTTAATTTCATAGTCATCCAGTCTGAATGCTACCAACTTGAGAAAGAAAAGTAGTTTAGGTACCACTTGTGATAAAAAAAAAGGGTTTAGATACTAATATGGAAAAAATGGTATAGTTTAAGTACCAATTTGTATTAAGCCTTATGTTAATTATATATTATCTACAAGTTATTATAGTCAACTTTCTGACTTTTAAGAAAAAAAATGAAATAATGAAGATTTTAATTTATGTTATCAATTTATTTTTATAGTTTTTGCAAATGCTTTAATAATTAGAAAAATTTTATAGCATTGTATTTAAATTATCAAACTAATTTATATATGTTATTAGTTATTATTTTGAATAATGTTGTTTTGCATTAATTACATTAAGTAAAATTATATTGTATATTTAACATGTTAGAAAACTTTTATTATTATTATTATTATTATTGAATTGTTAAATAAGTTAATGTATTTTAATTATATTCAATTATTCAAATAAAGAATGTCTGATTTGTATAGAATGTTGATTAAAACTTTTGTTAAACACCCCTTTGATAAGGTTCAAATCCGCTAGCTATAATATTTAAAAATTAATTAAAAATCGCATGTAACATTAAAAACTACTGAAACTAAAATTTCATTTCATGAATATTATATACTTCCTTTTTTTTCAAATTTATCTGGATAACTATTAGATATTCTTTTTTTTTCTATATATACAATGTAAACTATTAAAATTATAAATAACAAACAAGACTCAAATTTCACTCCCCAACTATTATATACTCTTTGCTTATACAAAAATTGTTTATTTTTATCTATAACTTTTCTCGAACCTTTAAATGAAGAACAAAATATTTACTTAATTACGCTCAAACCAATGTCCTCTTAAATATTACCATAGTAATCGTGCCGGGCACAATATCCATTTTTATATACTCTTATCTGCATTGTATTCATAGTAGAAGGGCAAGGGCACTGACTTGAATGCTCTGTACTTTCCCACATTGTTTAAATGCTCATTCTCCAACCTATTCAGTTGATAAATCAAAAGTAAGAATGAAATACTTAAAACAATGTTCATACGACAATAAGCTGATTAAAATGTGAATACTGACATATACACACAAACAAGCATTGATATATTTACAAGAATCACATGGACTCTAATCTCTATTTTCTCTTTTGCCATACCATATGTGGCCTGTGGCTACAAAGAGTTGAAAATTTACCTGAAGAAATTCCAAATGCCGCGGCGAATGATCTCCAAGCTAGCCACTACTGCAACCAAAGCTGTTTTATGCAGGAAAGGCACAGTTTGAATGCCCAACACTTGCTGCATCCAAGCAAGTCTCAATACACAGTTCAACACCTGCAAATCGGGATATAAAAGAGAATCGAATCGGGGTATAAAAGAAAATATATGGATAACCGGAGAAATGAGTGACATGAACTCTTACCATGGCTGCATAATAAACCCCTTTGTGTTGTACAACAAGCTTATCTCTAAGCCAAGGGTTTGTTGAATTCCTATTAAGAAGACCCCAATCTATAACTATGTCCCAGTATGTGCTAGCCATTGTTGCAATACCAGAAGTTGCAGCAGCCAAGACCAGCCATGTTTTTGTTTTCTGCTTCTGGTGTGAATAAATGGTTCTAATGGCGACGGCAGCGATTGTTGAGAAGTATTTCAGACCATTCAGACCATGTGCTGTATCGTTTTCTTCAACCAAACGTCTAAGACACTAACAAAAGATTAAACAGAGCATTAGAGAAAATCCTGAAGTTAATTAGGTTTGAGTGTCGGATGCGAGTATGAGCCTATATAGAGATTGGTTTACCTGAACAAAACGGATCCAGTATGGAATAATGGCAACAACTATGTAAAGCACTTTATAAACTTCACTTTCTTCACAGGTGTTTGATCTCTCTTCGAAGTTTCCCCAACCATAGTAGCAAATGTAGAACTCCAGGCTTCTAAATGCTTGAACCTGTATAAAACAGGTTGAAGTTACAACAATGTATTGGACAAGGGTATCAAGAAAAATGAAGAGTCGAAGCAAGATAGGTTGGCCCAAATATCGAACCTGGCTAGTAAGTTGATCTGCCAAGAAGAAATCTGGGAGAGTGACCTACATGATGGAAAATGAAGATGAACATCTTTCTTTTTGCACACAACTTTACTCATATATAAGAAAATATATAATTTTATTTGAAGGCATGTTACCTTGTAAAGAGGTGCACAAACACAGTGAAATACACATCTGATAAGAAAGAATCGACTTGATCGATATATGATATTAAAAGGGCAGAATGTTACTGAAAGCACAACCTGCAAGATAGGTAAACATAAGAAAATGGAACATACTTGTGTTGGACACATACCCATATCCTTTGTTACTTGGACTCGGATGTGAATGTTTCATGCGGGTATGTATCCAACACGATCATATGCAACTTTTTAAAGTCTTTCCATGTATTTTAGAGGGTCATATCCCCATATACCTTGTATCCACATATGCATTGAACGCAAATGTAAAACACGGATAATTTAAGAAAATCAAAGAGTCGAAGCAACATAACCAATATTCAACACTCATACTCGAATCTGAATATCATAGAGAGAAACTAAAGAGAAAATTGTGTTTTATATAGGACTTACAATGAGCAGGAACAAGGGAATTAGCTCAGTTAAAGTTCTGAAGCTTTTAGTTCTTGGATCCATTTCCATATCCAAATGTGAAATGACACCAGCTAATGCAAGCAATGAAAGACCACTGCTAAGAAGAAGTACTTCTCTATATCCCAACTCTGTTCCTTGCTTGAAACCAAATATAAACGAAAAGTTGACTCGATAACGCTTCCAAAAGAATACATTTCCAGCATACATGAGCATATGCAAGACAATGTAACCAAATAGGCTGCAAAAATATGAACCAGAAACATCAATACAATCATTAAATTATTCACTAGGAGTCCTTCACTTCTAGAATGATGGGCTAAAACCATTTAACATTTGAGAGTGACTTTACCCTATGTTACTCGTATTTTTATGTGAGTTTTAGGTACAGGTGTGTTCAACTTTTCCTAAGTTTTTCCATGTATTTGAAGGTTCATAGACATAGATACTTCAAGTAAAATGAAGTCCGAGCAACATTGGCTCTTTACCTGTAAAGTGGAAATATATTGACCATGTATTGATCTGTTCCTTGACTCTTAAGAAGATTTCGTGCATGTATGCTCACAATAATGGCCACTATTAGTGCAATGGAGCAACCAGAGAAGAAGCCTGCAAGTGAAGATGATAAAACAAAGTTTGATAAACTGATATAATCTGTAAGAAATGTAACCTGGAAACTCTACAACAATATAAACAATTTGCTCTGGAAAAAGGACTTTTAAATGTCACAAACTCTTTACCATAGAGAAATGTAATCCTATGCCTTTCTTTTTTAGCTTGTGGTCTTAGAGTTTTCAGTCCTTTTCTACGATTTCCATTAGCAAAGTGTTTAACATAAGTATCCTCAACCCTTCCCATAAGCTTAGTGACCTATCAATCAATAGAACAAAGTTAGGGACAAAGGGGAATTCATTGAACTGATATAAACAGATTCCCATTAACCATTGCTAACCTCATCAAAACTGCCAAGATATGATTTGTCCACCATTTGCAAGTAAGCTTTCGATGCATTTCGCAATGCGATCTGCGCTAGGATGAACCATAAAAACAATACAAATAAGCCAAAACCTTGTTAACTTTAGTTGATTATGATGTAGAAAGTGAAAAGGATTAGACCTTATCATATTTCTTCATGATCTTGGAAAATGCCAACTGATTCAAGAAGCTGATAGATCAAATACAGATATGATCAACTATAAAAATAGAGATGCTTTATTTCTAATGAAAAATAATGAGGAAGATAAGGTACCAGTAGCTTTTCAAAAGTCTAAGTTTTCTATAGAATTCAACAAAAGCCTGGGTGATTTTTTCCTCCGCAGTCCTCAATTCTTGCTTGCTGAATGACAAATCTGATTTTGAACTTTTGATGACACTTCTAAGTGTAGCTATAGGAGTTTCAAGCTCAACATTGATCTTTACATGATCCAAAACATCTAATGGAGCTGGTCTAAAATGTCTATCATCAATTTCCTTCATTTCTTCTTCATTGCTCATCTCAGTTTCTTGGATAACATCCATATGAGTCCATCCTGCATATCAACAAACAGATTAAATACATAAAGCAAGAACCCAGATTTTTTTTCATATTGGGTTTGTTTAAAAGTCAAAAACCCAGACAGATTCAGTCTCATTACCTTGCTTTCCACCATTGATGGGATGACTATGAGACAGTGATGAAGAATTTGAAGAAAACCCCTTATCAGCAAGATTAACCATATCAGTTCCTTTAACAACTGGATTATCAACCTTAATCCTAAGAGCAATTAAAGCATTCATTTGCTTACTCAACTCATCGGCTTCCAACATTACTTCTTCAACTTTTTTCTTGTAAAATCTAATAACTTTGTTGAACTCATCATCAAGTCTCCTAAAGAAAAGTAACTCAAACTCACCTCCTTCTTCACCTGACATAAGAAACATTGTTTGGTAATCCCCTTCAACCCCTCCTTCTTGAACTGCACTCACTAATATAGCTTCGTCTTCATTGTTCTTCATTGCAGAAACTGGTTTATACCGATTTGTAAGTCCACTAAATGCCCTGTAAAGTGATGCTCTTCGATTCAATGCCCCTTTTGTTGTTGTTGTAGTTGTAGCCATTGTCAATGGTTCCTTGTTTTGTTGTTTGAATCTTAAGATATCTTTCAATATTGACTTCAGTTTACTGTAATCCATGTATGCTTCCTGCCATTCTTGCACCATTTGTGCTGCAAATTCCTTACCAAACTTCATCTTCTTCCTCAAAAATAACTCAAAAAAATGAAGACATATATTTCAGTATTGGAAATTGAAATTATATAGAAGAATTTCAATTTCCAAGCTATGGAGTATATTTTGTTTGTTTCTTGCCAGCTTCCTTTAATCATGTCGTGATGGCCATTTCACTTACATAATCTCAATTAATATAGTAATTATTATTTATTATTAAATTAATAAAAAAACCCAATTTATTTTTATAACCAATCTTGTTGATTGCATTATTTTCTTTCATTAAATATCAATTTTAATGATTGTCAAGGAAATTAATCAAGCACATGGCCTTCAATCATGGCTATCATTTAGCTACGCTCTTTGCAGTGGGTAAAAATACTATAAAAGCCCCTATATTAAGAGTTGGTTGCATCTTGGTCCTTCTACTAAGAAAGAGACAAATTAGTCCTTATACGTCACATTAAAAAGGAAATTGATCTTTCTTTTAAAAATTTCATCTATTTTTACAGTAAAAAACTAGTTCTCGTACATTAACATGAGATAAACGTGGCACACCACGTATTATTGTCTAGTTATTCCGTCAACCACATTATTTTTTAACAGTACAGATCAATTAAATTTTTAACAGAAAGGATCAATATATTCTTTAATCTAACGTGCAATAACTAATTTATCTATTCTTTAATAAATGGAGGTAAAATGCAACCTAATTCCTATTAGAAGAAGCTCTGATAATGACATAAAAGATTTCTTTTTTCTTCTAATTGGTTCATAATGACAGATATAATACAAAAAATAGATAGATATAGATATATTCCATATTTATATATTCTATGTTTTCTTGGTAACGTATCAAGCTTGAGATAGAATACATCAAGATGGAAACAGCTAGAGACGCGCTTTGCCAAAATTAAAACTTCTGATATATATAAAAGAACAGTCCTTGTCCCTTTACCAAGGTTGTAAATTAATCCTTCATTCTAATTTTAGTAAAGTGGTCCCTCTCCTTCACAGGTTTGAAATTGAAAGTCCCTATCTTATCGTTAACCGCGGTTTCCATTTCCAGTTAATTTTGGTGACATATCAGTTTTTTTTATGGATTATTAAATTCGCGTTTGTTGTTTTCTTTTTGGTTTAAATGTAATAAAGGTCCCTGTACTTTTTTAAATTTAAAATTCAGTTCCTATATACTTTAATTTTGAGACATTGCTTTTCTTGATTTAAAAAATCTTGGTCCCTCCATTTAATTTTGCCATTAAATTTAACAAAGTCAAAGGTAAAACAACCTTTTCATTCTTCAATATTTATAGTTTTTTTTTCAATTTGGTCCTTACCCTTTAAAAGTATATAATTTTTTTAAAAAATATTTTTTTATCTTTTAAATAAAACATAAAAAATAAAAATATATCATTTTTAAAATATATATATAAATTTTAAAACTTAAAAATTATGAAAAATATAAAAACTCTTTAAAATTTAAAAAATAAAAATGATTTTAAAAATTTATGTACTTTTAAAGGGTAATGACTAAATTGAAAAAAAAACTATAAATGTTTAGAGCTAAAAAGGTTATTTTACCTTTGACACCGTTAATTCTAATAGCAAAATTAGATGGAGGGACCAAGATTTTTAAATAAAAAAAGTATAGGGACTCAACTTCTCAAAATTCAAGTATAGGGACTATATTTTAAATTTTAAAAGAGTACAAAAAACTTTGACATATTTAAACATTTCTTTTTTAAGTTGGCATTAGTTTTTAAAAGAGTTCTAAATTTCATTTATCTCCTACATAAAAACTAGAAAATTACATTATTAAAATTTTTTTTGTTCAATCACTTAAGTAAAAAGAGACAGTGGCATTTCAACTTCAATAATCGGCCAAAGAAAGAAATAGAGAGAAAATCTTGCATGCTCAAGTTTCCACCATTGTTTGAGGGAGGTTACTCTTTAAGCTTGTCTTAAACCCTAATTGTTTCCAGGGTGATAAATAATTAGTGTATAGATATGATAAATTATTTTTTCTTAACGTTCCAAAAAAAAAAAATAATAGCATAAAAGAATCAACGCAACCAATCTTTGTTGATACAATTCAGACTCAACGGTTCTACGATTATGAAGCATCGTTCAATAAATGATTTTATTTAACAATAGTATGGATCACCTATTGGCTTAAGCCTAATCTACCTTTACATGGAGAAGTAATTGCAGCCCCAATACCAACCATAATTGTCATAAATCACTCACCTAAATACCTCACAATACAATCAACAAACCTTGCCAAATAATACCTAAAAGAGTGTCGCAAAATAACCACAAGAACACAGCAAAGCTGTCGAAAAAAATGCTAAAAAACTACTCTTGATGTATGGCACAAATCATCCTATTTATAGGCCTCTTCAAGTGATCAATCAATAATGTTTTGACAGGCTTTAAACTCCTATTTAAAAGCTAAAATTATCTCATTAATTATATTGAGTATTTATCGCATAAAAGTCTTCATAAATTAGTCTCCCAAGTGTTTCAAAACTCTCTTGAATAAATCTGATATTTATCTCTAAAAAATAGTACTTTAATTATAAGACTTTCATGTTTATCCAATCACATCAAACAATTCAGTTGGGAGTCTTAACACCCTAGTTGTCCCATGCTTCTAGTTTTGTCAAATATGTTAGATTCAAATGGAACCTATTCAAGGCCTAAGTCAATGGCCTGAGTAGAGAAACAGTTTCGTTATAACAGGTCATGGAATGAGTAGCAGCAATTTTCCTAACAATTTCCTCATTGACAATTTTGACAAAATCCTACAGCAAATGGTTAGCCCACAATATAAAAAAGTCACATAGCAAGGTAATTAGAATATGTCTGCCCCTATGAAGTAGAACTATGCTTGATCACATACTTCTCCTATCAATATAATTGCTCTTCACATAATCAATTAAGCATGCACTAAGGTCATAAATGTGCAATAAAAAATTTCATCATCTCTCCCTTTGACAAAGTGAAATGTAGCAATCATAACTGAGAACAAAACCTTTCATTTATCACTACCATATTCTCCCCTTTTTTGGCAAAGATGCTAAAAGTGCAACCATAAGTAAAATCAAAGTAGAAAAAGTCACCAAATAAACATCATTACTCATTACTCTATTCATCCCTTATCTACTTCCATCATGTTGTTAAGAGGGGATGAGATTGAATGTTACCTTATTAAAAAGAGGAGTTATAGCTCATAGAATAACAATAGTCTTTTC
Source organism: Gossypium anomalum (assembly GCA_025698475.1). Taxonomy (NCBI): domain Eukaryota; kingdom Viridiplantae; phylum Streptophyta; class Magnoliopsida; order Malvales; family Malvaceae; genus Gossypium; species Gossypium anomalum. The sequence goes on from CM046964.1 coordinate 69,318,110, forward strand.
CATTAAGCCTAAATGATGTTTCTCCAATGGTCGATAATCTTTAACATTGTCATCATGAGTTGCAACCTCATATTTCACACGAGGATCAATAAATTTTTTATCTTCATTACTCAATTGTATTCGATTCTTTCTTACCCAATTTGTCTATGTTGTGGTTTGCTTGTTTCATTCATTGTTCTAACATGCTTTTACAGTTGAGTTGAATTTCTTTCAATCTCGCATATCTTAAAATGGTGGGGTCTATTATGTCTATCTCTCCCACAATAATGGCATACAATCTTTCTAAAGTTTTTATTTCTTACCTCATGATGAAAAGAAGAACCCACATCTTTAGCTTTAACAAAAATTGGAGGAGTGATAAGTTCCTTACCTTTATTGATGTAACCAAGTTCTCTATGGACTGGTTCAATTCTCCTTGAAACCAAAATTTCATCAAACTTCTCAGTTTAACCTCCAAACTTCTTCAAGACAACCTTTGCACAATCTAGCTCACTCTTGGCTGCTCTCAAAACATCATTGTTTTCTTGGATCACAATTTCGATCTTTTCTTTTTTTCCTTTAAGGACAATGATTTATTCATTCAATGAATCATTCAATTGGCACAATATCTTAAAAAGAGCATCATCATTATCCGGATCTTCTTTAGACTCTGTTGGAACATTGTAATACCCTGAAATTTTTACAGTAAAATATTATCAGTAATATAGTAAAATAAAGAAATAAAGTGACAAAAAGAGAAATTTTGAGTTACGTCAATATTGAGAAGTATATTATGATATATTAATTCAAGAAAGGACTAAATTGTAAAAGTGAGAAAAGTTTTGTGGCCCAAGAGTAAATACTCAAAATTTAAAGGATTAAAGTGTAAATATGAAAAAGTTGAAGGACCAATAGTGTAAATATTTTAGGAGTGGAATGATCTAGAAACTAAGGAAAATGGATGAATTAGGACCAAAATTGAATAGATGAAGAACTATAAGGGGCTAAATTGCAATTTTACCAAATTAAATGATGACTCAAGGATGGAAGTTTAAAAGATAATGAAGGGCAAAATGGTCAATTGGAAGAGAGAGAAATCTAGAAAGTAATAATGATGCTAGAGATATTGTAACAGCCTAATTTTTAGTGGTATCGGGAATAGAGATTTGAGATCACCAAATCCGACGGGTGAGTTAAAAATTTAATAAATTAATACCTATGAGTCAAATGCGAATATAAAAGCATTTTTGAATTAGTGAATTTGGTGATTTAAAAGAATTAATTAGGTAAATTAGGTCGAGAGTGAGGTATCGAGACCTCGACTTCATAAATCGAGCCATAAATATTTTTAGAAATATTTATGGAGTGTTGGTGAGGTAGTATTAAAATTTAGTCAGAAAATTTTGACGTTTGGGTGGTTAATTAAATAAAAAGGACTAAATTGAAAAGGGTGTAAAAGTTGCTAAAAGGATTAAATAGCTCAATTGTCAAATGAGGAAGGACCTAAAGTGCAAATAATCCTAAAGGAGATATTTTGGGCGGCAATAGCTGAGAAAAATCAGGAAATGGATGAAATAAGGGCAAAATTGGAAAATTGCCAAAATTGGCTAAATAAAAATGGGACTAAATTGGAATATCTAGAATTCTCTTCATTTTCTCTTCATATTCATCAGCTGAAAAATAGCCATGGAGGAGGGTTCAAGCTGGTTTTCATAATCTAGCTTCATGTAAGTTTAATTCTTTCTTTCTCCTTGAAATTTTTATGTTTTTGTAACTTTTACAACTAGGTCCACTTGTTGAATTCATTAGTTTTTGATTCTATGAAAGAAATTGAAAGTTGCTATGAATATGTTCTGGAAGTATATGATGATTTGGCATGGAATTAGAGCTTTAAATTATTTATATGCTGATTTTATTGAAAGAATTGAATAGAAAGTGAATGTTTGAGACCTAATTGTAAAAGAGTTTGAAGTTAGAGTTCCATATGGAAATTTTGAATTTCAATAGTTATGAAATAACTTATAATGTCTAGAAAAAGTATTAATTGAGAAAATTATTTTAATTGAGGGGTTAATTGAGCAAGGACTGAATTGTATGAATTGTGAAATTTGGGGCAAAATGGAAATCAACATTTTGCACTAAAACTGTTTTAGGCAGCAGCAGTAGTCTAACTTTGAAAAATCACCAAAAATTATATAAATCGAATTAGAGGATGAATAAAATATGAAATTAAAGCTTATTGAGTCTAGTTTCTTATAAAAGAAATTATGTAAGCAATGAAATTGTAAATCATGAGATATAATAACTTTTGTGAGACAAGGTCAGAATGATTTCGAGTTCCCCTGTTCTGACTTTGGAAAATCATAAAAAATTGGATAAAAATAATTAGGGGCTTAAATTTATATTTTTAGAATCCTGAATGAGTCTATTTTCAAGAGAAATAAACGAGGACATCATTCGAATCCTGTACAAGAAGATAATTAATTTTTAGTGAAGAAGGGTCGGAACTGTCAGACAGCAGAACAGGGGAGACTTTAATGAATAAACTGTATTAATTGGCCCAACCAAAAATTATGAAATTTTTATGGTAATAAGTTATATGAGTCTAGTTTCAGGTAAAATTATCTGATCTTAATTTGGAGTTCTGTGGCTCAAGATAAAAATAATTTAGTGACTATGACACAGATGGATAGCTTGAATATTTACATAAGTAGATAGTGAAAATTATGGATAATGTTACCTACAAGTGTGTTTTTTATACTAAGGATGTGGAATGGAGAGGAGGAGGAGGAAAAATATGTATGAATATTCATCTAGCATGGCTAATTTGCATGTTTTAGGCTCAGGGACTAAATTGAATAAAAGTAAAACATTACGGGCAATTTTGTAAAAATGTCAGAAATGACTAAATTGCATGAAATATATTATTTTATTATTTAAATTACAAAATTTAACGAAATTATCAATTTAGTTCAAGATCGGGGGAAAACATGTTTTAGGGATTAAATTGAAAAGTGTTGAAATTATGGAAAATTTTAATATTTTATAGAATTCATGGACTGTTATCAATATATATGAGAATAATAGTTGGAAATAAGGATTAAATTGCAAGAATTTTATTTTCCTGACCCTAAGGATGAAATCGTCATTAATTAAAAGTTTAGGGGCAAAAATGGTAATTTTGCTTAGAGCATTAATTAAATGCATTAGAATATGAAATGAATGAAAATGATGATCAAATTTATTTACAAAGATCCGGACGACACAAATACGAGATTTGATCATGGAAAAGAAAATATATCAGAATAATGAAATCATAAACACGAACAATCAATGAGGTAAGTTCATGTAACTTGAATTATATTCTTAAATACTTGAAATGTATGTTATTGATGTGAGTATGATTTGAATGTTCATTGTATGAAAATTGATGAAACATTGATATATTTGATATAAAGGGGAAGAAATCCGGTTGAATGAAAGGAAAATTCGATGGATCTCGAAAAGGAATTGACGGTAAAAGGATCTAGCCCGGACGGGTGATCCTATCTGATATAGCCCTCCGAAGAATATGTGGAAAATGGATTTAGCCGGACGGGTAATTCGAATTAGGTTCGAATTTAGCTGGGTGTAATTCGGATCCAAGCTCATTAGAGTAATTGTCGCTGCAGAGGATTTAGCTGGATTTGGTAATCCCACTGTAAGGATGAGGTTCGCAGAGTGTGCTCTCGATATGAAATGTGTAAGACCATGGTTGAAAGATACCATGGCAACCTGATATGAAATGTGTAAGACCATGGTTGAAAGATACCATGGCAACTCGATATGAAAGTAAGACCATGGTTGAAAGATACCATGGCAACTCGAAATGAAATGTGTAAGACCATGGTTGAAAGATACCATGGCAGCGTGACATGAAATGTGTAAGACCATGGTTGAAAGACACCATGGCAACGCGCGACATGAAAAATGTGTAAGACCATGGTTGAAAGATACCATGGCAACATGACGGGAAGCGAATAAGACCATGGTTGAAAGATACCATGGCAACATGACAGAAAATGAGTAAGACCATAGTTGAAAGACACTATGGCATCATGTCGAAGATAAATAAGATCGTGGAAGAGAAACGCCAAGATATCTTTTGAACAATTAATATTCAGGTAATATAATAAATGGTTAAATGAATTGGTTATACAAAATGGTAATGTGAAATATTTACAGGAATTGGTCATATGGAAATAAATGTACAAAATAGTTGTATGAAATAATTAATAAGATAGATAAATGAAATAAGTATAGGTACATGGAATTTAAATTATGTTAAGTTTAATACGAACTATTACCGAAATAAATATACCTAAGATATAAGGAAATGATGGTGCATAAAATGATGATATAATAAAATAAATGATATATGTTATTAAAGAAACGGTAAGAGAATGATATGTATCATGACATATACATATGAAATTATCTTTTATATGTTAACATAAGGAAAATATGTAAGTTAAGACGAGTATTAAATTCAAATATGACATATTGAGAAAATAAGAATTTATATGAAATATGTGTAAGTACACTAACAAGTGTTGATTGTTGATGCTTAGGCAAGTGCCAAGCCATTGATTGATTGGTAATATATTTATTGATGCATTGAATTGGTAAATATTTAAGTAAATTTTTTTTTTTAGTGATCTGCAAATGGTAGTAATGCTCCGAAACCTTATTCTGGCAGCGGATACGGGTTAGGGGTGTTACAAACATGGTTTGGAACAATGGTAGTAAAAGCAACATAATTGCTCACATCTTCGCCTACATCAAACATATATTCTTAACTCCAAGTGACTATGAGTGAATTCTCCTTCTTCTTAGTGTTAGCACATTCTGATTGTAAGTGATCAAATCTCTTACATTCATAACATTAAACACCCTTCTTCCTTGTCTCACTGGTATCTAACTTAGTGTCCTTCTTAGCAAACCTCTTTAAGCTCTTTATGAGTAAGGCTAATTATTTTTTGATCTCATAAATGTCCTCCACTATCTGTTTCGCTGTTAGGATAACCTTTTGAGCATTGAACGTTACATTCTTTGTCAAACCCATTTTTTCACGTTTTGCTTCCTCCATATTCAACTCAAAGGTTTGGAGTGAGCTTGAGAGTAGTAATACCTTTGGCCTCCTCTATTGTTGTGACTTTAATGGCGAATCGTTTTAATAAAGACCTCAACATTTTGCGTACCAATTTATCATCAAAAAAACATTATCCAAGACAGAAAATCTCATTAAAAATCTTACATAATCTTGCATAAAAACTTAGATATAGTTTCATTTTCAAACATTTTCAAATTTTTGAACCTGATTGTTAAAATCTGAAGTTTTGACATGCGTACGGCATCATTTCCTTAATATTGGTTTTTCAAGATTGTCCATGCCTAATTAGTAGATTCACATAAAGAAATGGATTTAAGTTGGTCCAAGTCAACTCTACTGAAAATGGCATTTAAGGCCTGTGAATTTCCATGAGAAGCCCTTCTTTATACATTAGTGTATTTGCTTCTTTCTTTAAGGTGTGTGGTGTCATCAGCAGCAATTACAGTGGATCATGTCCACCCATCTTCAATAGCTTCCCAAGTTGCTTTGTTGACAAACATAATGAAAGCCCTCATATGAGCCTTCCAATAAGCACAGTTTGTTTAACTAAATAGCAACAGAGGTCGAGAAATCAAACTACCTTCCTTCATGGATTTCATGATTGTAAATTGAACAAAGGATCACCTTCAAATAACTTTTGAAGCCTACTCCAATACCAATTGATTAATAATTAGCCTGTAGATATGATAAATCAACTTGCTTAGCATTGTTGTCACGATAATTAGAACAAAAACATGCAACAAAAAAAAAGGGGGAAAAAAGAATCAATATAACCAATCTTTGTTTACACAATTCAAACATACCAGTCATATGTCTATGAAGCCTCGCCCGGTGAATGATTTTATGTAACAATCGTCTGAATCACATATTGGCTTAAGCCCAATCTACCCTTACACAAAGAAGTAACTGCAACCCTAATACTAAACACCAATTGTCACAAATCACTCACTCAAATACCTCACAATACAATCAATAAATCTCTTCAAATAATACCTAAAAGAGTGTCGCAAAATAACCATAAGAACACAACAAGGTTGTTGATAAAAACACTAAAAAAAAACTGCTCTTGACGTACTACAAAAAACAACCTATTTATAGAGAGTTCTTTAAGTGGTCAATCAACAGTATTTTGATAGCCTTTAAACTCCTTAAAAGCTAAAATTATCTCATTAATTATCCTAAATATTTATCACATAAAAGTGTTCATAAATCAGTCTTTCAATTGCTCCAAAACTCTCTTAAATAAATATAATATTTTTCTTTAAAACATGACATTTTAATAATAAAACTTTCTTGCTTATCCAATCACCTCAACCAATTCGGTTGGGAGTGTTAGCACCCTAGTTGACCCATGTTTCTAGTTTTGTCAGTATGCCACATTCAAATGGGCCGAACTCAGCACAAACAAAACCTATTCAATGCCCAAGTTAATAGCCTAAGTAGAGAAACAATTCTGTTATAACAGGACACGGAACGAATAGCTGAAACTTTCCCAACATGAGGTATCTGTGTTCGATTTTACCCTCGATTTTTTGTCTTCTAACTTTAATGGGAGCCCTTGACAAGTTCATAGAGTTTAGCGAGAGCGCTTAATCTACCAAAAAAATTTTTATCATTAAAGGCATAGGTCTGAACCCCACTAAGACTAAATGCTAATGTAACATCCCAAAAATTATAGGATTAGAAATAATAAAATTATCATGATTTGAGCTCAATATTAGTGGTTAAGAGCTTAGTAAAACCCCTAAAGAACCAAGGTTCAAATCCCACTTTTTTGCATTTTTCCTTTTTATTTTTCAACAATTAAGGATGAAAACCAAGTTAGCATAAGAAATAAATATGATAGAAAATAATTAAGAAATAAGCAATAGCCTAATGGTCAAGCATCACTCCATTCTCCCTAGAGTCTCAAGTTTTATCCACGTTAATTCTCTTCTTCTTTTATTAAATTTCGATAGATTGGTAATTTACCAAATCAGCCCCTAAAGTTTGCTTAACCTAGCCATTTGGTCCATTTTCTAATCATAATAGGATTTTGGTTATCTTTTCAAACCTATTTAGAATTTATTTTTCTCTCTTCTTTAAATATAGCTTTTTCTTTTAATTCATTCTCTCCTTTTCATAAAAATCATCATATTCTTTTATTGGAAATTTTATATTTGAATCTCAAACCTAAAATCAACATCGTTCAATCTGTTTTTCATGTCGATTTAGCGAAATGTCCTCAAATTCATGTCTACACGAGCCAAGATTGGTAATCAATCTTGTTTCTAATTCCGTAAAACCCTAAGCTTTTAGAATAGCATCGTTCTTGACAATCATTCAAATTGATTTCAAATCTTTTTTGAGTTTTCCTAAAAATCTTGCTAAAATTCAGTAAATCTATGAAATTTATATTAATTCTTATGTTTTTTCGATCGAAAGACCCGTGTAGTTGGCCCGGATCAGATTTGGACATGAGGAACGTCGTATGAGATCCCATAAATCAAGTGTGTGTTCTTTTACTAGAAATTCGAGGCAAAATCAAACTCAGCCCAGACCAAAGGACCATGTGACCCACACGGCCTGAGCCATTCCACACGGCCATGTGCCCTTATTTCTTAAATTTTACAGTTTTACCCAGAATTTTACGCTTTGATCAGCTTAGTCCCTAAATAGTTTTCAAACTATTTTTAGTGAATTAAGTAATGCAATTAGGTCTTTAATGATTTGAGGCATGCTAGAATCCATGAATGATCAAATTAATATGATATTTATTTGTGATTTTGAATGTGTGCATGAATTTCGAAAAGTACATATATATTACTATATGTATATTTATTTGTTGTGATCGTATGAATGGTATGCCTAAAATATTATTAAAGCGAATGTATGGAGAACATGACGTTGCTACTTGATTGTCATGTGTTAGAACATTAAATGTTTCAATGTATGACAAAATTAAATCGATTAGATTGCATTGTATGGGGTGGGTTGATATGAACGGATGAAGAATCAGCAAAATTTATGCATTCAAACGTTTGTTGTGTACCCACAGCCATAGCAGATTCCAACTATAATGTTTACTGTGCATTCACAATCCTCTAACAGCTATCATTTGCAAGCAGATTGTGTTTCCATAGACATCAATAGATTTCACTTGCAAAATAAATTGTAAATCGTTGGTGGTTAATCCACAAATTGGAGTGATGGCGGTGGGAGTTCTAGAGAACTCCCAAATATGGAGCATAGTGGTGGGGGTAGGATCTTCCTGATAAACCGAAACTATATGGCATTCATAAAAACATGTGCATAGAAAACTGTGATTTTTGAGATGATACATATATATTCATATGTACATTGTTCTGTAATTTGAAATAATGATATGTGCGAAATTACTATGAAGAATTATTCGATGAACAACATTTCTGTATGATTAATCATTCCACTGATTATTCTTGTATTGAGCTAATCTAAAATAACAATATTTTGAATTATTTTTTAATTATGATTATTTTGAATTTTAAGAAATTTATAGTGAAGTATTTTATGTGAAAAAAATCATTAAAATTGAAGTACTTTGTGATTATGTTTATTCTCGGAATTGTTAAAGTGCTTTGTCTACTGTTTTGGTTCAATTTCCTTGTGATGGAACACACACTGCGCTTTCATAGTCACCTCCCCCCCCTTTTTTCCTTCTCTTTAGATAATTCATAGGTTAAGATGCGGACACTGCATCTGGAGGGACTCTGCTCAATTTCATTTTCTTAATATTTTAAGTTTCATTATTCTTTTTTATTTTCTTTAAAAGATTGTATTATTTATTTATAAACCGTGACATGGAACTTAAGATTTAGTTTTGAATTTTTATTACATTCATTAATAAATTTAGGATTAGGTTTTTAGGTAATTATTATTTGATAAACCCCAATTTTTACTAAAAACAAAAGTAAATATCATCTTTTCTGTTGCTAGGTAACTAAGTAAAACTTGAGGTTAATTAAAACAAGTACTCCACTAAGTTTTCAAAACAAAATTAAACAAACGTTTTTAAAAGGACGGTTTTTTAAAAACTTCGATAACTTATCAGGATGCTTCGGTGGCTAATATAATCTCTTGAATTCGGATCTAACGCCTAGATTCAGTTGAAAAGGTTACAGCTTTGCCAAACTCCATGAATCCTTATGAGCTTTTTTTGGGAATATGGAAAACAAAAATTTAATGCTAAAAAATTAAACATAAACACCCCAAAAACAATACCTTCATTTAAAGAATCGATTCCTCGACCAACCACCCTTAATAATTTTCTATCGAAAGATAACTGAACCCTTAACATTCGTCAAGAAAATTAATCAAGCACATGGCCTTCAATCATGGCTGTCATCAAGGAAAACTCCTTGCACTGATAATGACGCTTTTATATATATATATATATATATATTATATTTATATATTTGTATAAGAGATTTGGAAGTAAATAGATCTTTTAATTTGCATACACGTGTGGAATTCGTTTTAGGTATTGATAAAAAATATATAATCCAAAATCATCTATTTAAAGAACTCAAAAGAAATCTTAATGAAACTAAAGATGGAGTGTAATTAATAAAAAAGGAATACAAATAAATTATTTTAATAAAATTTAAGATTTTTTTTAATAATAAAGCCCAAAAAAAAAAACCTAGGAATAGTAGAATTGCAAACCAGGAACAGTTGTAAAAAAAAACTAAAAGACTCAGTTTCAGTTTCAATCCAAATTCTAACAACTCCCTATTTAATATTATTAGTGACATAATATCTGTTTTTCTTGTTAACGTACCAACATTATAAGAAACCCAATCTCAAATCTCAATAATCCAAAGACAATACAAGAATGTCGACTTTAAATCTGGGTTTAGTTCTGATAATCCTAGGATTCACGTTGGAAACAAAGATGGGGGAATCTATGAGATTCGAATTGGATTCAGGGCAAACCAAATGTATATCAGAAGACATTAGGACAAACGCAATGAGTGTTGGCAAATACGCCATTGTTAATCCACATCAAGGTTCATTGCCTCATTCTCATAAACTCTCTGTCAAGGTATGTATGTCCCCAATCAAATTTTTTTTTTTTTTACAATGTTTAGTGTTTATTAATTTAGGGTTCTTTTTCATGTTTAGAGTTGAATTTAGTCTGAAAAGTTTAAATATATTGTAGATAAATTTTGATAATTTAGAGATTCAATTTTAGTGTTTATTAATTTAGGGTTTTTGTTCTGTTTTGATAAATATAATTTATGTAATCCGACTTTAAGTATAAGGATTCCATAATACTTTTACTGGTGATATTTTTATATCATGTGTAGGATACAAGTGTCTTTTAACTTATCAGATTTTTCTAAATTTTTTCAAATATTTAGATCCGATACGCTGAAAACGAATATTTCAATGGAATTAGCTTTGTTTGATCTAGAATTGTAGCAGACATTTGTGATTAACAAGATGTTTTTATGTTTATAGGTGAGTTCACCTTATGGGCACAGTTATCACATCGGAGAGGATGTGGATTCGGGTAATTTTGCATTTACTGCCACCGAGAACGGTGCTTACACTTCTTGTTTCTGGGCAATTAATCACCAGCCTCCGGTAAAGATTACCATTGATTTTGTTTGGAGAACTGGTGTTGCTGGTAAAGATTGGTCCCAGGTTGCGAAGAAAGGGCAGGTTGATGTAAGTCTTTTTTACCATATTGTTCAATATTTTTGATTCGGGTGTGAATGTCACGTACAATTATGTGTTTGATACGAGTTTGATCATATTTTTCATATCCTTTTTAAAAAAATTTCAAAAAGACATACTCATATTCAACATTCTTATACATCCAAGCATATTCCTTTAAGAATATATATATATATATATATATATATATGCGATAACCTGTTTTTAATGGCCGAACGACATACACTCGTATGCAACACTCACACTCTTTCATATATGAACTATAAGCTAAATTATATCTTAGTATGGAAGCACTTTGATATGTCCGGTTTACTGTGTTACTCAAAACTCGGTTATGAGCAATGGATAAAAGAAAGAGTTCTGACACAAGAATGCTGAAGAGGATTCTTAAAGGATTATCTCTCATAGACAATGTCTGAATATGTTCATATACAAGTACTTCAAAAGTTTGATTGTATCATGTTTATTAGCATTCAACATGTCCTTCCTTGTAGACAATGGAGTTCGAATTGAAGAAGTTGTACGACACCGTCACATACATTCATGAAGAGATGTATTATCTCCGGGAGAGGTATGAAATAACTAGTTTCGTTATAACTATCCCATATCTTATAAATCTAATATTCGAATCCCAACAACTACAATACAGGGAAGAAGAAATGCAGCATTTTAATAAGCAAACAAACTCGACAATGGCGGCACTTAGCTTCTTTTCGATCGCCCTATGCTTGTCGGTGGCCGGTTTGCAGGTGTGGCATCTGAAGACATTTTTTCAAAGGAAGAAGCTCCTTTAGTTTCTTTGCCTCTCTTCTGTTTCTTAACTCCATTGTTTATAACACTTCTCCATCTGTTATCTTTATTGGTCTTTTAAGAGGCTTAAATGTTAATAGTAAATACCCTAATTTATCAATTCATTGTTTGCACTTTTATTGATTTATTTCGGATTAGATTGATTTATTAAATTAATTAAACGCGAATTTCAGAGATTTTTTTCGTTATAATAATTTTAATACACTTAATCATTACAAGCACGGAGCTAAATAACTAATTCAGTAACTAAACTGAGTAACTAACTAATTTCCAAACTAATTAATTTTGAAATTTTGATAAATTTGTATCATTTATTCAAATAAATATTTTATTAAATATATACTATATTTAATTATATTTTGTATCATAATGTTCTATTAATGTTGAGATTAAAACTTTTGTTGTGTTGATGGAGTTTGTCTTTTATCATCTACGATAAGTGTTTATTATTTTTCTCCTATAGTTTCATTCATTAAATGAATTAATGAATTTATCTTTAAAAAGAATCATTCATTATTAAAATCACTTGCTATTTAACTTTTTTTTTAATACACCCACAGCTGAATCGATAATAAAAATATATGTTTTATTTTTAATCTGATTTTGAGTTAAAAGCATTTATATTAGAAATTAGATTATATTTTATTCTTTTTACTTAAAAATTAGACAAATTAATTTTTCTAGGTACGATACAAATGACATGCTAATCAATTTTTAACCGTAAAATTAAACAATTCTTTAATTTAATTATAAAAAATTTAATTTATTTATTTTATATAAATAAAATAAAATATAATTTACCTCTTAAAATAAAAATTTAATGTATTGCAAACATAACACTAAAACTAAAGCGATAGAGATTCAGTTTATTTTAAAATCCAATACAAGCGCAGTAACCCAAATGTTTGGGGGATTTTTATTAACATTCAGATCGACAAAAACACACGCGTAGATAATAGATACCATCAATGGAGGCATGCCTCAACTCTTTATTTAGTAGCTATATATTATGGCATGAAACGGAACTCCATTTATGCACTGAGTCATCATTCCGATTAATCATCGTCGTAATCACGGTGCCGACGGTGCCGGCGATGCTTCTTTCCCTCATCGTCATCATCTTCATCTTCACTTTTCTTACCCTGCATTGTTGACCATGTTGAAATCGAGTGAGTATAAAGCATCTATGTTATTCAAATTCGTGATAAATATGGGAAAACTTACGTGTTTTTTGCGCCCATGGCTCCTCCTTTCATCATCTGAATCATTGTCATCATTTCTTCTATAACTCGACTTCTTATACCCTTCATCTTCATCATCCGATTTCCTCCCACCTCCATATCCTTCTTCTCTTTCATCTGATCTATCATAACTCGATTTCCTATAACTAGATTTCTTATACCCTTCATCTTCATCATCCGATTTCCTCCCACTTCCATGGCTTTGCTTTTTCCCGTACCCAGGTCCGTATTCGGATTCGGAGTCTCCATACCCTGAAGATTTCCTCCCATATTCGGATCCATGTTCCCCGTGCCCCGATTTCCTACCATATCCAGAACCATGTTCAGGCTTCCTTCCGTGATGATGAGACCCATGTTGATCTCCATATCTATCATCATCATGAGCACTAGAATAGGGTTTAGATTGTCCATGTCGATCATGACCATAAGGGTAGCTTCCGGACGAGAAATGCGGACGCTCATAATCAAAATTTCCGTCAGACGGTGTGGACGAAGGGTAACAAGTCTCTTCACTGGGTTCCAATGGTTGTCCGTACGTCACGAAGAGGTCGAACCCACCACGGTACGGCTTCGGATTATGCTCGTCAAACTCGTCGGGTTCATCCTCAGCTGGAGATGTGTAATACGGCATCGTTTGGCTTTGGCTATGCGTTCAAAAAATGAAAATTAAAGGTCTTTTTTTCTTCTTTTTTAAATGTTTTGATATAAATATATGAGACGAAGTGAAGGGGTTGAACGGAGAATGAAAGGCGGGAAGCGATTGAATAGGACAGTTTGACGAGACCTCTCAATTCGTTCATTGTTTTAAAAGCCTAAACGATGACGTTTCAAGGAAATTAATTTGGGCCGTTGGATTTTGAAATATACCGTGTTATTTGGCAAAGAACAGGTTCAACTCTTTCAAAAATTATTTGTAAATTTGAATTTTCATTTACGATTCGCATATTCTAGATTTGAATAAGATATTTTATTTTATGAAATAAGTAATTAATTTAAATTTAGTTTTTTTAAGAATTAAATTATATTTTGAAAAATTCTTAATTAAATTAAATTTAATGGTAAAGTGCGAATATAACGTAGACTTCATCATAGATCGAGTCAGGTTTGAGTCGATTTCAAGGTTGAGCCTATGCAAAATTTTAGGTCTATTTTCTAGGCCCAAGCTCGATCCGTCCAAAAAAAATTAGCCTAAAATTTTACCCAAGCTAACACTGATAAAAATGCTTAACTAAGCCCGGTCCGCCCATATTTATTTTTTTTATTATTTTTATATAAAAATATATTTAAAAAATATAATACATCAAATATACTAAAAAAGATTAAAATAAATATTTTTCAACAAATTAAAAATACATTAAAAAAATCTTTATACTTAAATAATGTAACATAGTTAGCAACTTAGCAAGCAAATGCTTCTAAAGTAGCAGCAAACTTAGCAATAAAACAAAAGTTATATAATATCTAAATAATAATAATAATAAAATAGTAGCAATATATTAGAGAAATAGTATCAAAACAACAACAAAACAGTAACATAATCGAAGCAAACAGCAACAAGAAAAAAAATTAGTCAAATTTGAGTCAAGGCCAAAAAAAATCTTGTTGGAGACCTAGCCCATTTAGAAAACGGACCTTATTTTTTGTCCAATCTCATTTTTTGGATCTATATTTTTACTCAAACTCTCTCACTTTTCAAGTGAGCCTAGGTGGGTGGCCCGACTCCTAGTCAGGTGTAATATCGTGATACATGAACTTTTTCATATTTAAAATTTTGGGTAAGCATTGGGTCAGTAAATTATTAATAACTTTACGTTTTTGTTATTTAATTTTAAAATGTTACAAAATGGTTATTAAATTATTCAAAAGTTTTCATTTTAAGTTATTAAATTATTCTAAAATTTTTATTTAAGCCATTGGATTGTTAACTTTTTCCTTTTTAAAGTCTAGCTAGAGAGCTCCAAGTGACGATTCAACAATTAGTATTATGAATTAGTACTCATTGACGAGTAGAAAAACATACCTTAGACCAAAGTCTATTTGACAATCAATGTCAAGATTGAAGAAGAAAGCCATTTGAATTTTGGTTTGTAAATTCGTGATATTTAAAGCTGTTTCATGAAAAAAAACTGAATTTAGAATAGAAAGAATAGAAAGAAAAGAAGAGCTTTCAATTAGTATAGGCAATGCAAATAGAGGATTCCATGCAATAGTGATGTTAACAGTTCAATGACTTAAAAGGAAAACTTTCAAATAGTGCAACGACTATTTTGTAATCTTTTGAAATTGAGTGATCAAAATGTAAACTTACTAATTATTAGTAACCTTAGTGTAGTTTATCCATAATTTTAAATTGGTTCAATTCAAGCTTTTAAAAAATGGATAGGAAAGTTAATCTTTATTAACTTTGTTATTGTAGCATCACGTGGATGTGGCGTCAACAATTAATTAATTTTTTGTAAAATTTAAAAAATTCAAAAAAAAATTATAAAGAGGAGTATTATGTCAAGGTGTTTGGGTTATCGAGAATTGTGATATTTATTACTATTGTTATCTTGCGTTTGCTATAAAGTAAAACATCAATGTTATTTACGAATGTACAACCTTACCCTTATATGTAGTAACCGCTTTTCGTTTTTCTTTTTCTTTTGTAGTATGGGTTCGATCTATAATCTATGAAGCTTTTACATGTGAAAATTTACTCCAATTAAAAAAAACCATAGCATTTATGTGGAACCAGTTAACTTTGGTTTTCAATTAAATCAAGAGTGAGTTATAGAATTATATCAGCAATTGAGAAATAAAGACCTTAACCCTCGTTTATAGAAACAATAAAGTTTTTCGATTACAAACTCTGTGTATTCATAAATATATCTAATATCACCTCACAAATGATGAAATTTGATTTTTTTTTTTTTTTACAATAATGACAGTACGAAAAGTATTAGAAAATAAAATAAAATAAAAAAGTGTAAAAATAAATGGTATTTAAATATCACCTCCAAGTTTGTTTTATTTATCCAAATTACATTAAGTGTATAAACATCAGTATTAATTAATATATCATTCTACCAAAGGGGCCATTCATGAAATAAAGGAAATTGCATTTCAATTGCATCCCTCATACTTTTGTTTTAATCAGTGGAGCCCTTTTATATTCCTTATAAATGGTCAAGAATAAAAGACATTATTCTCTTTTATATTCCTTATAATTTTTTTAAATTATTCTATGCTTTTTGTTTAAATTTATCTTTTTTTTTAGCTTTATTTTAAGATTTATATAATTAAGTTAACTTTTAATGTTACAATATTAAAATTATTATTGTTTTAGAAAAGATACATATTAATAAATATTATTACAGATTAATTTAACTATATATAAAAAATAAATAACCTATAAATAATAATATTATTAATTTAACTAATTTTAAATTAGTTAAACATTTTTAAAAATAATTTATAATTACATTATTTTTTAAAATTTATTAATTATTTTAAATAAGAATTAATGTTATAAAAATATTAAAAAGTTAATATATACAAGCAAACTAGTTAGATGTAAAAGTAAGATATATTAGAAATTAGTGCAAAAATTGCCTAGTTAACGAAAGAGATAAAGGAAAGAAAGTGGGAAGAAAATTTTAAAAAAAAAATTAGAATAAAAAATAAATGAGGAAATTATTTTCATGTATTATAGATTTATTAGGTTAAAATGTGTTGCTAGTCCCTATGCTTTGACAAAATTTGAAATTTAGTCTATAAATTTAAAAGTTAAAATTCATCCTTCTACTTTTTTTAATTTAAAAATCTTAGTCCAATTATTATTGTCGTTAATATCCATTGTTTAAATTATTACCTTTCGTATACTTATTCTCAATGATTTTTGCATGAAAAAACAAAATGTATAAGCAAAACTCCTTATACCAACGGCCTATTTGTGGAATTTTCTTGATAATTTGAAAGAAAGAAAAAAAGGGAGAAAATTAAGAAATAAGGGGCAAGAGAGAAGAGCAAAATGTTCTATTATATTGTCCGAGCCTTTTGGTAAGTTTCAATTTTTTGAAATTTGAGATTTTTCTCTTTTAATTAATAATATAAAGTAATATATTTCTTGTCTAAACCTATCATTTCTTATCTATAACTCCGATTACTAGATTGATTGGGTTTTTGAATAGCTTTCTGTATTAGAATTTTGGATTTTTTAAATTTATAATAGAAAGTGCTATTCTTCTTTTCCTCTTCCTCCAAACCCACCATTTCTTCTCTTAAATTTCAAGTTATATATATATATATATTAGTTTTAATGAACCGATCTACATGAAAAAGAAGATAAAAAAAGGCGAAGAATGATGAAAATGAAGAGAGCTTAGAACAATAAAGCAAATGAAAAATAAGTAGAATCAAAGTGAATGGGTATCTAATTTTTTTGTTTGTGAAAGTTCAAAGAGTATGATTTTTTATGAGATTGGATGTGGAAAAATTATTTGCAAAATTCTTGATTTTTCCTTGCTCCAATTGACTTTTTCTACGATTTTTTTATTTATTTTAAAGAAATTTAAAATAGCTATTAACCCTTTGAATTAAGCCGCAACGTTACCGTTTTAACTGCGGAGTAACAAAATTGTAACAATCGATAAATTAATGATTATTATGTAACATAGGTAACCGAAATATAAATTTAAACAAAGTTGAAGGACAATGAATGTAGTTTACCCTTAAAAAATTGAATGAAATATTCTTAGTATGATAAAAGACAAAAACATAGTAATTTGCAGTAAAACAGCAATGAATCATATCTTCTGAAAAACCTGTAAATTGTTTTTCTATTTATTGCCTCTTCGCTCGATCTCATCAGCCCCTTTCTTAAAGAAAAACTCAAATCTCAATAAAAACCCCACAAAACACTCAAGACAGGAAAGAGGGCGTGTTGTTGTTGTTTCTCTTCGACTTCGATCGATGTCGGCGAGGGTAATAACGGTGTCCCAAGACGGCAATGGCGACTACCGAACAGTGCAGGAAGCCATTGACACTGTCCCACTCTGCAACACCTGCCGCACCATCATTCGACTGTCACCCGGCGTTTACAAGCAACCTGTTTACGTTCCCAAGACCAAGAACCTCATCACCTTGGCTGGTCTCCGCCCTGAACTCACTGTTCTTACATGGAACAATACCGCTACTAAAATTCAACATCACCAGGTAAAAAAAGACGTCCTTTTTTCGTGCTACCTTATCTGGGTTTTCGCCACGTGTAATCATAGTGGTTTGGTTTTTTTTTTTTTTTGAAAAGGGTTCGAGGTTAATTGGGACTGGAACGTTCGGTTGTGGCACTGTGATTGTTGAAGGAGAAGATTTCATTGCTGAAAATGTCACCTTTGAAAACTCTTCCCCAGAGGTGAATTTTCAATTTTTCCTCTATTTTTAACCCTTTTTTTAATTTTTTTCTGGATTTCGGTTTTTTTTTTTTTTTTTTTGGCTAATTATCATATCATCATTATCAAGAATTTCAACTCTGGAGTTTTCTTTTTTTCTCTCAATCCCTTTCTACTATATTGGTATTGAATTAATCACTAAAGCAGACAATTTATGATTGGAATTTCACCTTTATTAGACATTTTCCTGGGCTTCAATTTGTGATTCAAGTTTGGTTCTTGGGTTTTTGACTGATCATCATCATCATCACTTTCTTTAAAATTTTGATTTGTTTCTCAATATATTTTCCTTTCAGCTATATGGATTGGAATGATATGATTTTTAGCATTTGGGTGTTTTTCCTTTCTATTGTCAAAAATTGCGAGTTACTTTGAAAAGGCTGCAGAAATTTCAAACTATTCCTATGCCATTAATCTTTCACTTCCTTACAGGGTTCAGGACAAGCTGTTGCAATCAGAGTAACAGCGGATCGATGTGCATTCTATAATTGCAAATTCCTGGGCTGGCAGGTGCTTAGCTCATCTCATTTTAGTTGGCCTTATGTAAACTGTATCATTATGCCCTCTTATGTTATCCCGACTCTTTGTTTTCCCATGCATATTCCAGCATGTGTATAAAGATATAATCCTCTGAAGTCTTTCTAAATACATTGAAATCTTGGCAAAGTTATATCTTTCTGCGTAAACAATGTTAGCTACATGTTAAGGTCTTTACTCTTTCGCCTATTTCATGACCAATTTAGTGGTTTAATTGTGTTTGTAAAGTTGTACGGATGATTTATGGAACCTTCTTTAAGAGGTGATATTTCAACAAGTCTTGAGGTTTGGATTTCAGCATCTACGACCCTTTCTTCTATCCGTGGACATTGACCTCCTAGAATCTTACTGCTTGTATAACCATTTGCAGGATACTCTATACTTGCATCATGGAAGACAGTACTTGAAAGACTGCTACATTGAAGGAAGTGTAGACTTCATTTTTGGAAATAGCACGGCTCTTTTAGAGCATTGTCATATACACTGCAAGTCAGCTGGATTTATAACTGCACAGAGCCGTAAAACTTCTCAGGAATCGACTGGTTACGTGTTTTTAAGGTCTGTGGTTGACTAATTGTGCCTTTTTCTTTTCTACTATTCGTTTTTCGTTAACATCCCATTATCATCTTGCATAAATTTCTTAATTTTCAAGTTGTTAAGTTGTTTGAGGACTTCGAAGTGGATGGTTTCAAACATAGTTCTTATGTTTAAATTCGAAGGAAAATACTTCAAAATACAGCTCTTTTGTATGTATGGTCTATCTGGTATTTTGTTGGTAGGAAAATGTGGCACTCGCAATTTTCCTTAATATTGTATTTGTGCTTTTTATAGTTGTTTAAGTTAAAAGTTTCTCAGCCGAACACGGGATTTTGATTCTGCTATCAATTCTTTTAACCATTAAGCTATACTTGCAATATAGCTATAAGTACCATACATAGTTCTGTTTTTAGGAGAGTGGACTGCGATCCATTCAAGTTCGCAAGGAAAAAGTTATGGTGCATCTTCTTGGTTTATTGTTCCCGTTCTTTTGATTTCCTTCCTCTTACAAACAGTTACTTCCATTATCACACGTAATCAGCTGTGAATTACAATTTGTGGCATTGATGCAGGTGCGTCATTACCGGCAATGGAGGGTCTTCTTATTCATATCTCGGGCGGCCATGGGGACCCTTTGGAAGGGTGGTCTTTGCCTACACATACATGGACCAATGTATCAAACATGTAGGTTGGCATAACTGGGGAAAAGCCGAAAACGAGAGAAGTGCTTGCTTTTACGAATACAGGTATCTCGTGTTCTCTTTTCCTTATTCTCATGTTGCTTTTACGAGAGACGTCATTTTCTTCGGAACAAATAGATTTAAATGAAACTGCTGCAGATGTTTCGGCCCTGGGTGCTGTCAATCGAAACGGGTTACTTGGTCTCGGGAACTGCTGGAGGAAGAAGCAGAAGAGTTCCTTATGCACGGATTCATCGATCCTGATCCGAACCGACCATGGCTTGCTCAAAGAATGGCACTTAAAATACCATATTCTGCATAGAAAAGAGAAACAGATAGTGGTGGTATGAGTTAATAATGAGGAATGTAATGGTGTGTGTTGGAAGTATTTGAAGCATAGAATAACGAAGATGGCCAAGAAAAATGGTAAGCTCATATGGTTTGGGCAGTTGAAACTTGAATATAATAGTGTTGAAGTATTTGAATCCTCATAATTGCTTTATTAATCAAATTAACTATAATAGTTGGAGTGTTTTAAGATAATTAACATTTACTATTAATTTTTTTGGTATTCTTCGTATCCGTTTTACAGTTTATGTTTGAGATTTGTGGCTCTTCTTCAAACAATGTCGT
Source organism: Gossypium anomalum (assembly GCA_025698475.1). Classification (NCBI taxonomy): domain Eukaryota; kingdom Viridiplantae; phylum Streptophyta; class Magnoliopsida; order Malvales; family Malvaceae; genus Gossypium; species Gossypium anomalum. The sequence continues at coordinate 69,338,808 of CM046964.1, forward strand.
TTCAAATGTATGAACATGCATCTCTCTTTGAGAATGCAATGTGCTTTACTATTGCACTTAACCCTTGTTAATTATTATGGTCTTTTTTAATCACATATTCGTTGCGACTCGTGAATGTGATTCGGTGCATAGCTCTCTTTCATGTCTTGACTTTTTAAAATAATTTAAAAAATTTTAAAATTGATTTTTTTCATATTAATAATTTAATATTAAACGTTTTATGACTAAATTTAAATTACATGATGAAATTAAATGATGATTTTTTTAGATAATAATATAATTTGAGTTGGCTTAGCTTTTGAAATTTCTGGTTAAGGGTAAATTAATTATGCCTTTTGTTTTGTTTTTGGTCATTCAACTATTAATTTTTTTTTATTTGGTTATTATATTTTTTAAAATTAAATATTTTATTCAATCTCTCGTTATTTGTCGCTAAATGAGTAATGAAAAATTAACTTGTGGTTTTTATTGATCTAACAATAAATTTAACTTTTTAATATTTACACAATTTATCAATTTAATCTTAAATATAAAAAAATTTAACAAATTTAAATTTCAATATTTACAAACCTTCTCATTGTAATTTAAATGTTAAAAAACTCAATAAATTTATCACTCAACAATTACAAAATTTATCAATTTAGTTTTAATTCTAAAAAAAATATTTTTAAAAAATACATTTAAAAAAATATTTTTTAAAAATATTCTTTAATTTACTTCCAAAACCCACTAAACAAGAAGAGCACAGTACTTATTAATATCGTATTATTTAATTAAATTTCTCTAAAATATTAAGGATCAAACTCATAGAATGAGTATTTGTTAAATGTTGAGGGCTAAATTTATTGAGATTTTAGAATTATAATTAAAACATTAAGGGCTAAATTTGTTGGTTGCTTTAGATTTAGGATCAAATTAATAAAATTAGAAATATTGGAAAGTTGAATTTGTTATTAGGCCAAAAAACAAAGTTTAGGCAAAAAAGAAATCTAAAAATGGAGATGCGGGGGATCGAACCCCGTGCCTCTAGCATGCAAAGCGAGCGCTCTACCATTTGAGCTACATCCCCGATCGAGTGCTGGAATTATTGAAAGGTTATTTCTTATTAGGCAAAAATAAATTTAGGCAAAAAAATCTAAAATTGGAAATGCGGGGGATCGAACCCCGTGCCTCTCGCATGCAAAGCGAGCGCTCTACCATTTGAGCTACATCCCCATTTGTGTTATAGGATCATTGAAAGATAAAATTTGTTATTAGGAAAAAAAAATAAAAAGTTTAGGCACAAAAATCTAAAAGTGGAGATGCGGGGGATCGAACCCCGTGCCTCTCGCATGCAAAGCGAGCGCTCTACCATTTGAGCTACATCCCCAATTGAGGTTTACATCTTACAAGAAAAAATATCACCATATTGTCAAATTCAAGAGAGAGCATTTGAGCAAATAAAAATAATGTATTTGCCGGGAGGACACAAGTCAGTCCAGTTTACAGTATCTTGAGGAATTTCATCGAACAGATTATTGGCAGAGGACATCGCCACAAAATTGGTGAGTTTTAAGGAGAAAGAGGTTTTCAGTTGTGGAAAGGATTCAAGGCATGGAGTTTTTCTGCCAATGGCAAAGGCAATTTGCTTGGGTTTTGAGTTTTCTCGCTAAAAAACCCAGAAAAACAGACATAAATGAGTGATTATTTAACAATAATGATGCCGACAATCCACTTGTTTCGGTTCATCCTTCTCGGCATGACTCATAATTCTCCTGCTCTCGCAATGTGACAATTGATAGCATAAAAAGGTTAATGATCAACGATTAGAAGTTAATGTTAGAAATTTATGGTCCAACTAACATTAACCCTTAGATTTTACAATTATTTTTATTTCAACTTTACTTATAAAAATTATTTTTAAAACTTCAATTAAGATTAGGTTTTATTTTTAATGGCTAAAAGGTAAAAAAAACCCCGAGTAAAAAACAAATCAATCGAGCCCTTATGAAAAATGTACTCAATTGAACTTTGAGTGATAAAAAAAAAATAATTAGCCCCTTTCGTTAACGAAAATCGTCAGTTGGCCAGTTTGATCATTAATTACTTTGATGTGGTTGACAAAAATTACTAGAAGTTACCATATGGCAGTAAGCTAACATGACATGCCACATCAACCAAAAAAAAATTATATATTTTTTTAAATTAAACATTTTTCAAAATTAATTAAAATATACGTATAGAACGAACCATGACAATCATTTGTCCAGATTCATTTTGGTTGAGTGTAAAATTAGAAGAATTTTAAAAATATATAAAAATTCAAATGGGTAAAAACTCAAAAAAATTTATTATTTATTCTTAGTGTAATATAATTATTTTTAGTTTAATTTCATACAGTCAATAATTACATTTATTCTTCGTCAATAATTTTATTAAACTTAATAAATAAATTTTATTTTGAGAATGTTCGGACTAGATTTAAATCAACTTGAATAAAAAAAAGTATTTTATTTTAATAATCTAATCCAATCAATAAATATTTCTCTTTTGATGAAATCAGAATATACACCGTCAATAATAATAACTAATCTCTTCGCCACTAAACAATAAACATCTCTTTATTAGTATTTTGTTTTCATGCCTACACTCTTTTGAATTTGTCTTAATGGATGAAATGAACATAGTGACAGCTATATGTTCCATGAAATAATTATTGAAAATATAAAATTGAATTAAAAGTAATTATATAAAATAAATATTAATAGTTGTATAATAATAATGAATCGTAATAATGAATTTACTGTCCCAATGGTAAATTTGTGTGGATTTCAAATTGATTAGCGTAATATATATAAGAGGTAAACTATTATAGTGGCCTAAGTGGCCGTGCACCCCTCCTAAAATGTTGAGCAATTTTGATTTCTCCATTAAAAATTTTAGAAAATTCTCATTATTCTTAAAAAAAAATAAAATAGTAATATAAAATCCATAATGAAAAGGTAAATTAAAAATAAAATCACTCTACTATTTAAAAGGTTTGATTTGACTAACTACTAATGTTACTGGACTAAAACCTTAGTTTGGTAAATCGCACAATTTTAGGTGATTCATTAGGTTCAAATCTTACTTAAATTAACCTAATCTTGAAAAATAAGAATTTTTGCAGTAATTCTCTAAGGCACTGAAACAAAGTGGAAGCAAACTCGAAAGACCAAAAAAACTACGAACGAACAAAAGATCACAAAAAAATAGCACACAACAAGTGTTTGAGTAAATGCTCTTAAAAGCATTTTATTATTTTGAAAGTTTACTACTGAGTGATTATATGAGGGGGAAGACCTCTATCTATAGTTGAGCTCTCCCAGATTCAATGGTACAAATCGAATTACATCAACGGTTAATATAAACATCTATCTAAAAGATGATTAAATGATTAAAACATTATATATCTTTATTCCTTAGTATCTACATTAATTACCTTGGTAATTTTTGTTTTACTAGAGTGTTTCATTGGACCACCAAGATTTCAAGCAGATGAGCTTCTTCATATATTCGACGAGTCGAGTCAGTTCAAGTGAGTCAAATGAGCTCTATTTAATTAATTGATTTCTGTAGAACGTTCTGTGCGCAATAATCACAGGCTTTGATCTGCGACCAGTGAAACTAGAGTGATCAACTTAAACACCAAAAATAATGTCACTCAAAATTTTTTAGTAATGATTAAATTATATGCCAATATAGTATCTATAGGATGTCACAATATATGACATGCCATCTAGCAAATTCCACATTTACACTATTCTTTAAAAAAGATAAAATTTTATTCTTGATTAATTAACTTTTAGAAAAGTTATTTAAGTACCCTAAAATTAATATTTTGAAAATTTCACATTCTAACTTTAATTTCTTTATTGATTGAAATATTGTATAATAAGTTTGTGTGGCTAGATTTATTTCTAAAAAATAAAATTAAAGGGAGTAAGTATAATAAAATAAAAATTAAATTTCTTAAAAAAATAGTGAAAAAATATATATATATATATATATATCTTAACTTCATAAAATTCGAATGCTTATTTATGTATCATCTAACAAAATAACAAAAAAAATATTATAGTGATGCTAAAAAGTAGTGAATTAAATGGTTATAAAAATCATGTTATGGATGAAATATTGATACTCTACATCAAATGAAGGACCAAAATTACAATTTTTCAAATTATAATAACTAAAAGAAACATCTTAAAAAGTTTAAGATTCATGGATATGGTATTATATTATAATTTTAAAAAATAAATAAATAATTATATCAATAATGTAGTATAACAACAAAAATGTAATATATTTATGATAATGTGAAAAACATCCATATAATTAAATTATAAAATGTAATGAATAGTAATTAATACAAAATTTATTATCATGATGGTATAAGTATAGTATACAAAGGAAATGGTTTGTGGTAAAGTTTGATTGCCTACCTGCAAACATTTTGAATTAAGGAATAAAAAACCTCCGATTCCAAGTTCAACTACAACGAAAATTATGAAGCTGCCATAACCAATCTATCAAACTTTCCTTTTTCATGCCTTCAATTCTCGACTTTCTCTGATGAACAAAAAAAGATTAAAAAAAAAAATTCTCGACTTTCCCGAGGTTTTGCAATTTTACATAATCTTATAACAGATTTATGTTCTGGGATTTCTCCTTCAAGCTGCTGTTTCATTTGATGGAACCAGCACTTCCCCATCCGTCGAAGGAATTTCGGTTTTCTTTTGGTGTTTTCCTTGTAACTGCTCCAGTTCTTGTTCCGAGAACACTTCGGATTGCAAAGATGGGACAATGTTCTTCACATGCAGCCATGTCAGTTGCCAAAAACTCTCTCCACCCAGATCATCACTTGGCACAAGAATACCCGTTGTTTTCATCACCAGCAGTGTGTTCTTGAGAAGCTCAGGGACTAATTCATGAATTTTTTCGCTATGTTTTCCTCGGAACTTGACTTTCACATATCTCTCCATACGATCAAGAACCCCAAGCCATAGTTTGCAGAAGGATGGTTGCTGTGACAGATCCTGCAGTGACTGTAAGAAAGCTTTTGACAGTAATTTTGTCGCTAAGACAAGGGTACCCTCCATTTTCCGGTATTCTTTAGGGGAGCTCTCCTGTGCAATTTCTAGCAAATCATCCATTAACGTAAAAATCACATGATCAAAACACTGGAACCACATAGCATTTGGAATCTGAATTCCATCTACCCCTCCTAAAGAACTCTGCAACATTAAAATGGCATGGTTCCGCACCTCTTCCCTCTGGTCCAAACAGACTGCCCTTAGTCCTTGCACCAACCTCAGCCACATCTCTCCGATATCCCGGTTCACTTTCATAGCAGCCTCCTCCTCCACAGCATTCTTGGTTTCATAAGACCATCTTACAAGACAAACAACTGAACCCGCCATCATGTCTAGGGCAGAAATTGACCTATCAACCTCTGCAACCCGAGACTCGGCAAACTCCCTCGCTGCATCCACACAAAGAACATAATTAGATGGCAAAAGGTGTGCCCCCTCAGACATTATGAATGCTAATGCTTCAAATCCGAACTCAGATGCTTCTGGATGTCGAGCGGTGATATATAGCAAGGAAATGATTGTGCGCCAACCCAAATGGGATCTGATGTGAGTGGCATTTGCTTTCACGAGATGCATGACTTCTTGTGTGATAGGTTCACAATACGCATCAGCAACCCGAGCATCAAGTTTCAATATTAGTTGCATGGACTTTAGAAGTTCATCGGTTATATTTTCCTTGTAAGGAAGCAAGCGCTGGCATATCTTAAGGAGCCCAAACACAGATTTTTCAACTAGCGCACATGGTACCGCCTTCTGCTGGACAATATCTGATATGTGCTTGTATACCTTTTGCCAGATTATCAAAATTCTATCCCGGTTATTTAGTGTGATAACTATCAGCAACTCCAGGCAGAACACAGCAGTGTCTTCATCTTCCATGACCCCAGTTCCCTTGCTGAAACGACTTGCAGCCAAGATAATGGCCTCAACGAGCTGCAATAAAGACTCTGCTTGGAGAAACTTGCTCTCCATGAATATATTGTCGACGTGGCATTCCTGCACTATCTCACGAAGGTGCCGTTGAGCAGCGAGCTCTTCCTCGGTTGGGTACAATGTCGGCTCCTCAATATCAAAGGATAGGAATTGACTGAACCGACCAATCAGGCTTGAAGATTTCCGGGGAATGGCTGCAGGTGCTGTCTTCAATCTTCGTAAAGAACTAGTAGCAGGCTTACCCCGCTCGTGGTCAGACGAGGACTCGGTTTCATCAGCTGTGTCACTAGCTAGACGGGCAGGCAGGAGGTTGAGCTTGTGCAAGCTTAAGACACAATCCAATATGTTCGTCCAGCCACTGTGGATGCAATCACCATAACTATTTGCTATTGTGAAAACTGTTTTGGTTGCCATCCTAGCTCGTGAATCATCTCCGAAGGAAACAATGGCCTCTTCAATAGACAATGGAGTTGAAAGGTTCGTAAATTTACAAAGAGACACAACCAAATCATCCAATACATCACCAAAGTGATAGTGCGCTGAAAGTTTGGCAATGGCCAAGAATCCATCAATGCACATTTGTAAGACATCTTCTTGTTCCACTTGATCGAAAACCACGGACAAAGCTGCAATTGTGGGACCGGAAAGGATAGTAAACATATCATGGTCAAGGAGTGCTCTGGAATCGCAGGCAATAAAAGGGGTGCTTCCTTTGGATTTGTTCACCACATTAATCCAGCGGCTTGATGTCATTACTGGGACACCAGCACCTTGGTCTGGGATCATTTGAATTTCGTTCTCACAGATTGAGTGGAAAAGCTCAGACAAGTACTCTCGAGGAAGATCTTTCCCCCCATTGATGAGTCGATTGTTACGGATAAAATCTTCTTCAGTCATCTTTTTCTTAACCTGTACATTGTGTTGATCTGTATTGAGCAATATAAGTGAATATGACAACACAAGGGCAGCATCTTTGTTACACAATATATGTGGCGATTGCTCATAATATCTTTCAGAAAAAGCCTCTAGCACTCTCTGTATCTTCTGTGATTCTCCGGGCAATTTGAAAGTTCCCAAGAAAACCCGTAATGCTGAATCTAGATTCATGTCTTTAAAATTGAAGGTCTTGACAAATTCATGAAGCACCTGAACACAAAATTCATCATGATTTCCCAGAAAATCTCCGATAAGATTCTTATCTAACCCAACTGTGTACCTAAAGAATGATGCTACACTTTCTGGGTCAAGCTTCTCTGGTAATAGATGGATTCCTTGGAGAAATTCCAGACCTTTCTTGGGATCTCGATTAAAATGGTCAGCTCCAATTGCCAACTTTCTCTTGAAGTGCTTCATTTTACGGACAAAAGGAATCCAAGAACTAGGGTCACTGTAATTCTGACATTTTGATGTCCAGAAAGCTTCATATCCCTCATGATCTGTCGATGACTCATTTGGAATAGGCAATTCATAGCCGATTCTCTCAGTCATACCCTTTACCGTAGATACCAAACCATCCAGAGCAAGGATATGCATTGCAGACAAAGGTCCATTCACGGGAAATGCGCTCTTTGACAACATGTTGGCAATGTCTTCAAAAACATTACTGCAGGATATGTCACAATCATAATTAGCATACATCTCAGCCACAAAGGTCTGCTGCCTGCAAAGGTCGACCAAAGCTTCCATAGCAACCTCCTGCTGTTGGTATGAAGACCCATGCTTGCTTTGAACAAGCTTCAAAAGCACATATGTAAAGAAAGCTTCAAGCTGCACTTTTAGTTCCCAGCGCAAATGATAATACAGGTTGAGAACGATGCTACATACGGTAGAAAGAATAAGAGGGCTCATGGATAAGCCAAATTGCATCAGATTACGAAACAAGTCGTCCTGAATTATAGCCAATAACTTGGGATGCTTACCGAATGATGGCCCACCCAATTCTATCGCTGAATTAATTAAACCCAGGGCAAAGAGCGGAACATCTTCATCATATGCTACAGGATTCGATTTAGGGCCAATACCTATATTTTCAATGACATTTAACAGAGAGCACAAAAATTGAAATATCTCCACCATGCATGGTATCCCAAAAGGTGCTGACATCAATACTTCAGCACGTTGGGCATCCTCCGTACCATCACTTTCCCCAAAGTTGCTTGAGTCAGTTTCAGGACCAGACTTCACCATTGGAGGACTAGAAGCATCGCTAAGGGAGGACGGACCATCACAAATGATACCCACATTTCCATTTTCTACCATTGTACTTCCAACCACATGGTTCCCGTTCTGTGTACCCACCTGCTGAATAAAAATTAATTTCAGAATTAGAAGGTAACGACAGGGTCACTATGTGCAACTAAGAACCCAGAACTATGACTTAAAAATTACCACTCCTGAAGCAGATAACGACCTTCCGTTAGACATCTCATGTTCAGTGCTGCCAATCACAGGAAGATGAGAGAAAATACACCTAATTAGTTCATGCATTGTATGCCGAGCTATCCGCTGCAACAGTTCACCTTTGGAGCTTGCTTGATGAACAATACGAAAGCATGTATTTGCTATCATGCATACATGCTTATTACTCAACCTAGGTGCTGCTTTACTTTTCATGCAAGCTAAAAGAACCTGAAGTATCTTCATTAGTACCACTTCTTCGGAAGCTGGATCAGTTACTTCAAATCGGCAACTCGTCACTGCATCAACGATAAGATGCATAGATTCTTCCACGTTTACAGCATCCAAATCAAGTACATCAAGGGTCAAGATCTTATAAATGGAAGACAAGGCAACACCAGTTATTGGCGCACCAGTTTCATCAGATTTAATTACATCCAAAAATGGCAGGAGATAAACAACCGGGTCAACATTTTGCCACTGATGTTGCCATGAAAAAATTTGTTTCCGCAATTCTTTCAAGGAGCGGATAAGGGAGTGCTCAAGCTGATCATCATCTGAAACATAGCGGACTCCCCACCGAACATTTCTCCTCATAACAGCCAGTACAGCCCCGATTTCAGAATTAATCATACAAGCGAAAGCACCTTTACAGGGCTTGACAAGTTCTCCATTAAATCCATTTTTTCGAGATTGTGTAATAAGATCCCCCATATTCAATCAAGATTCTCAGTAAAAGCGAAAAGTATATTTCAATGAAGAAGCCAGCAACTATTCAAACACAATACTGAACTCAGGAAAAATCATATTAATTGCTGCAATTAACAAAAAGGATGTTAACACAAATAAATTCGTATATAAACTAATAAATCTCCAAAGAGGCTGTCTTAAAGGTGAAGATAGCACTTGACCTTTTTCATAATCATCAATTACCAGTAATTTATTAGTAGAAACTTCACTTAGATTGAAACAGTCATAGCGAGTTCTAAAGTTTGATACAAACAATTAAACTATGCAGAGCTAAAAATGAGCAATTAACTACACTTCTCCTATATCAAGCATTGAAATTAACTGCAAAAGGCAATAAAATTCGAAGCGAGACTACAAAACTGAAGATTAAAAACAACTAAAGCTTACATTAACCAACAAAGTAACAAATACGCAATAATGGAAACAATGTATAGACCCAAAAGAAATTAAAATAAGATCAAAATAAAAAATGAAAGAAAACCCAAATTCAAATCCCAGAAACCAGATCTATCCCAATTCATCAAAACCCAAACAGAATCATACTAACACTTCAACAAAAATAAGATTTCAAGATCAGTATTTTAAAGGATATATCACGAGCCATCAAATCTGGGTCGATTTAGATTGCAAAATAATCTTCGCTTAAGCCATAAAAAAAAAGAGGGGAAAAAGGGGGATCGAGTGAAGAAATATGGTACCTCTTCAAGGATTCCAATGGTGGAAATTGGAGAATAACGTGAAGTAAACTCTGAAGAAATTTTGGAGCTTTTCGGGTTACATGGGAGAGTGTAAGGAGTCGGAATTGAAAAAAAAAAAAAAAGATTTTTATTTTTTTCCTTCTTTTAAGTCGATCCCAATTTGTTGAATTTTTTTTCCTAAACAAATTGAATTTTTTTATAGAAAATCTCTGATTAGGGTTCTCCTAATAAAAGAAAACATTTTTACTTTTTAACCTTTCTTTTAATAATGATATTCATATTTTATTATATCTATACTATTATTTATCAATGCCACCGGATTGATGTCAGAAGTCAACCGGACATCTACTTAATTAGGAAAATTATAAAGATACCATTTCTTGATATTATTTAAAGATAATTTAGTGTTTTTATTTAAAAATAAATAAATATATATATATGTGCATTTAGAGTGTTTTGATTCCACGCCAATAACATTAATAAGGCCTTAAATTTACTACTCAAATAAAATTTTGTTTTAATGTATTTATTAATATTTTATTACATGTATCAATTATATATATTAATAACGTTGTTGATCGATATGGTGTCACAAATTAACTCAACATCAATTTAGAATTAATAACATTATAATAACACTATGATAAATAGTTGTATTTATTTCTTCAGAATAATAATAATTTAATTTATTTAGTATTTTTAATCTGATGTATTTATGTCTCTAAATTTAATTTAATTTTTATTTTAATATCGTACATATTTTTTAAGCCATAGTTTTTATTATTTATTATATGTTATTTTAAACACTTAAATTGTTAATACTTAAAGCGTTGTTTTCTAATGTTTTTAGATTTGTTAATAAAACAATGTGGGTTTAATTTTGGAAAAAAAAAAAGAGTTTTTAAAATCGAAAAAATTGTGGTAAAAGCAGCATAAACTGTTTAAAATAAATTAGATATTTTATGTGGATAGAAAAAGTTACAAGAATATATTTAAGTTTAAGGATGTAAAAAGTTTTTAATTTTTTTTAAAAAATAAACATTTATTTGGGTACTTAAACTTTTAAAATGTATTTAAAAAGCCCTTGAACCTTTTTAAAAAAGCAATTAAGCCCTTATTCTTTTTTTTTTGCACTTAATTGGGTACTTAAACTTTCAAAATGCATTAAAAAAACCCTCAAACTTTTTCAAAAAAAGCAATTAAGCCCCTACTCTTATTAAAAATTAGAAAAAAAATATAAAAATTAAAATTAATAAAAGCTATAAATATTATTAAATTTTAATAAAAAATTCAAATATTAAAAATTAGAAAAAATATATATAAATCGTAAAAAATATAAAAAATTGTAAATTTTTATAAAAATTTTAAAAAAATTATAAAATAAATAGAAATATAAAAAAGTATGCAATATTACAAATTCGTAAGAAAATTATACAAAATGTAAAGAAATATAAATTTTGTAAAAAAAATTATAAAAATTATCGTACCAAAAGAAACATTTTATAATTTTTCTACAACTTTTAATATTTTTTATTTTTATATCATTTTTTGCCACATGTCACGCTATGTTGCTACACGTGATAACTTTAATTAAAAAAATAGGGGTCATTACTTTTTTTATGATTTTTATAAAAAAAATTCTAATTTTTAATATTTTTTTAATTTTTTGTATTTTATTAAAATTTAATAATGTTTCTAAAATTTATTTTTTTTATAAATTTTTTCTAAATTTTATTAAGAGCAGGGGCTTAATTACTTTTTTGAAAAATTTTGAGAGTCTTTTTGATGTATTTTGAAAGGTCAAGTACCCAATTGAGTGAAAAAAAAAAGAGGGTTTATTGCTTTTTTTGAAGAAGTTTGAGGGTCTTTTTGATATATTTTAAAAGTTCAAGTGCTCAATTGACTGCAAAAAAAAAAAGAGGAGCTTAATTGCTTCTTCTTTTTTAAAGTTAGAGGGTTTTTTATACCCTTAAGCCAATATATTTATAAAAAGATTTTTAGATAGAATGATTAAAATTATCTATAACCTCTCAATAACCCTTAAATAGGAGGACACACTTCAGTGCTCTCAAATTTACATCTTCCTATACTACCAACAATACTGATGCCAATTGAACTAAAACTCGGGCAACATTTATAAAAAATATTAAAAATATATATTTTTTAGGAAATGACAATTTTTTTAATAGAGATATTAGTACCTTGCCAAAGTGGATCTCTGGTCACAATTTTGTTGGCTATGACTTCATCTATGGGCAATAATACGCCATCCATGATCCTCGCAAACACATGCTTGCCCAAATAGGTAGTGTACTTCTAATCTATCTGGTTAGGGACATGTACTAAGTCATACATTTGCATGGGACATATGAAGGATCCATGTGAGGTTTCACCTGATCCACATTAATCCTATCATCACCTATCTAGAAGGCCAGTAAGACACGTGTTAGTGTCTAATGCCAAGGGTAGCCATCCTCGTTTATAAATACTTCTCCTTGGCTTTGATGGATGTTAAACTAAGCTTTATTTGAATATATATTTTAATATAACAAATAAAAAAGTTTTTTTGAATAAAAATTAAAATTAAACAAAATTGACTAAATCATTTCTCAAATGAAGTCTAAGAGTTAAAAATTTGCATCCTTAGAAAAATTTTGAATCAATCTCAAAATCAAGTTAAAATGATTTTAATTAAGGACTTTTTCAACTAGTCAAACTAATTTTTGAACAAGTCAGAATTGCTTCAAGCCAAAACTATCGATACATTTTTGGCCAAGTATCGATATTTTGAAAATATCGATACCCCTTGGAAAAATGATACCTAATTAGCAATATGTTTCTCACAAAATCAGCTAAGTATCGATACCAGGGATTTAAATTGAGGTTGCGGCCGCGTTTTCGGTCGCGTTGCGTTTATCGCGGTTACGGACATAACGGATGCTATTGCAATCACTGCGGGTATCGTGGTCGTGAATTTTTTTAAAATTCGCACAACATATTATAAAACATAATAATTATAATTATAATTATAAAAAATCACTTTTAATAATTTTTAGAGTGTTTTTTAACACATTTTTTTTGAAGCAAAATTAATGGATGCATTAAAAATGGGGAAAACCAAAAGGAAAACAAAACAATAGGCTATAAGAAAATACTACTGCTCCCCCCTTTCACATTAATGACACATGTCATTCAAAGAAATGGATGAAATGGGCGGTGTACTGGGAAACTAAAACACTAGCACTGTACCCTAAGACTAAAAATAAAATCTTGAAAACAACATAAATCTATTTGAAAATTAAAAAACTTTAAAGCCCTTTGGTTTACCCTTGAAAACATAACTCGGTTGAGCCTATCAAGTGAGGGAAATTGAGCTTAGCTTTTGAGCCACAAATCTTGAAAGTGGCTTTATCATAAGCCAAAGCAGCATATTCGGGAGTTTGGTAAGTCCCTAGCCAAATCCGTAACCTATTCTTCTTACCGTAACCCATTCTTTTTAGGATCCCTTATCTCTGCCGCATACTTTCCCCACGGTCTCCTTTTCACTCCCCTGTAATTCACCATTTTCCCACTACCCACCGCCGCTTCGTCTTCTAAATAACTCTCTTTCTTCCATCGGAGAAAACCTTCAGAGTGGCCTTGATCTTTCAGAAAAAATTTGCTGGCTCTTTTCTCAATCAACAACCCCTCTAAGATCCTGAGTTTCATCGGAGCTTTTTATATTCCTCCGGATTAAGGTACAACGAAATCCAAACTTTTTATCCTTCACGAAAACTCTGCATGTCTTTGAGGATTTAAAATAACGGGAATAACAGCCCGTTATTGCCGCAATTGACCGTTACCCGTTAAATAGCGGCCGCGATCCACCGCTATTGGTGTGAATCCGCTTCACACCGCTATTTTCAGCAATAGCGGTTTCGGATGGCGCCACTACCGCTATATAACGGCCGCTATACCGGTAGCGGGCCGCTATTTAAATCCCTGATCAATACCTCTTATATGGTATCATTATTTTTTTTGTTTGGTATCTATATTTCAGCTCTAACGATCACTGATTTTAGCATTTATTGTAAAAAAAATATCGATACCTTTTTAGCTAGTATCAATACTCACTGATGCAGGTGATTTAAATGCTCTGGTTTTTACATCCCAAATGGTATTCAAATCTCCAACAACCATAACGGTTGGAATCCATTTCAAAGGTATTAATATCAGCTTCCAAATATCCTACAATAACAAGAAAGCATACTCAAGCAAAAATCATCAATCGAAAAACCTTTGTGCCCAATACTTCCATAATTTTCTTGTACACACTTGTAAGCTTTTATTGTCATTCTTTAGTTGAAGTGTATTCTTGTCTATTTGTGCTTAATTGGCAAATACTATGCTCTTGTAAGGATTATTTTCTTTGTATGCTTCTTTGTAATTCCTTGAGAGGGTTTGTGTCTTAAGATTTGAGTATAACTCTTAAGGGAGTTGTAAGGTTAAACAATGTCTTCAAAGGTTGAAACAAATTAGTGAATTTGAGAAAATCCTTAGTTGTGGAAAGCTAAGGTAGTGGAGTAGGCAATTGGGGCCGAACCACTCTAAATCATTGTGTTCTTTGCTCTATCCTTTCTTTCCAGCTTTCCAAAATTTTTAAAAAGCCAATTCACCCCCTTCTTGGCAATTTCAGTTTGATCTATCGAGCTAATAATAGACTTCTTTCTCAACTTGTCTTTAGTATTCTTTATACTTCTATTCTCTCATATAAAAACTCTCAACACTTCACCATCGTTTGAATCGCCTCCTCTCTTTCCACCCTATCCTTGATCATCAACAAAGAGAATAATTTTTAAGAGAAAGTAATTCTTTCCATAGAGTAGTTTATTTTAAATTTTAAGTTATTTATTAAAATATTTTTATATTACATATTAAAAAGTAACTTTCTTTTAGCATTTGTTACTTTAAAAAAATAGCTTTGAACTCTTTTTGTAACACCCCAAAAATGATAGGGTTAGAATTTATAAAATTATTATAAATTGAGCCCTAATATTAGTGGTTAAGAGCTTAGTAAAACCTTTAGAGAATTAAGGTTCAAACCCTATTATTTCCATATTCTTCTGTTTATTTTTGGTTTAGTAGTAAGGTCTTAGATTTCCCTTTTGCTTCCAGGTTCAAAGCATGCCATTCCCCCTCCTATTTTCCTAATTTTCGATAGATGGGTTATTTGCCTAATCAACCCTCCAATTTTGAAAACCTAGGAATTTATTAACTTCCCCTAGTTATACCATGATTTTGAATCCTTTCCAACCCTAAATTGAATTATTTTCTCTTCTTTTTAAAGTCCTTTCTTTTATTTTCTCTCTCTTCTTTTCATAAAATATTTTGCCTTCATTGCTGGAAACTTAATCTTTTGAATCCTAAATTGAAATCAAGTCCCGATTAAATCATTCTTCCCCCGAATTGTTGAATCTTGCATCAATATCTTCAAACCCCATGTTCAAAGCATGCCATTCCCCCTTCCATTTTCTTAATTTTCGGTAGATGGGTTATTTTCCCAATCAACCCTCTAATTTTGAAAACCTAGGAATTTATTAACTTCCCCTAGTTATACTATGATTTTGAATCCTTTCCGACCTTAAATTGAATTCTTTTCTCATTCTTTTCTCTTCTCTTTAAAATCCTTTCTTTCTTTTATTTTCCTTCTTTTCTTTTCATAAAATATTTTACCTTCATTGCAGGAAAATTAATCTTTTAAATCCTAAATTGAAATTAAGTCTCAATTAAATCATTCTTCAACCGAATTGTTGAATCTTGCATCAATAATCTTCAAACCCTCATCAAGATCAATAAGTTTTCTCGTTTCCAATTGGTAGAACTCGTCAAATCTGGGATTTTGTTATTTTTTCTGTTAATATTTCAACCCGTTTATGAATCTTTTACGATCTTGTTGAAAAATCCCAAAAATCTTGAAAAAAAAATTTAATTCTCACGTGTTTATCAATTGAAGAACCCAATTTAGGTACTGGAAACACGAAAATATACACATTTTTCATGCCCCTTTTAACTCAAATTCATGCAATTTTGTAGTAATTCTTGTCGGAAAACATATAATAATTATAAAATAATTAAATTGTACTTAAATTATTAACATGTTTAATTTTAATTAATTTTATAATAAATTTTGATTTATTTTCGACAAATTCGTACAAAGGGCGAAAAATGGCTCGACAGAGACTGCTAGAAGCACAAAATTGAGAAGCAATTTTGAAGCATCGAGGCAAATTAATTTTTCAGCCTAAGATGGTCCAAATTATGAATATTAATTCATAATATAATTAATTTTAATTTTAATACAGTTTAT
This sequence comes from Gossypium anomalum, assembly GCA_025698475.1. Classification (NCBI taxonomy): domain Eukaryota; kingdom Viridiplantae; phylum Streptophyta; class Magnoliopsida; order Malvales; family Malvaceae; genus Gossypium; species Gossypium anomalum. The sequence continues at coordinate 69,355,046 of CM046964.1, forward strand.
TTTGGGTTAAATAATAATTATTAATTAAATTATGAAAAGATGCCCAATTGTGCTAAACCGAAAGACTGATCCAATTGAGCAACTAGGCTACCCAAAACCGTCCAACATGCTGTACAAGACCAATTTGGACCCTTACCCAATAACCCTCAGCCCATTTACAAAATTATAAACCCGGAGCCCAATTAAACCCACTGGCCCATCTACATTAACCCTAAATTACACCCCTAAATCTATACCCTAACCCAAAACCACCAACTAACCCACTAATCAAACTACCCACCAAGCCCAAACTCAACTAGCAGCCCAATACACCAAAACCCTAATCAGCTCCCACTTGCACCGCCCTTGTCCCATCCGAACCCCACTTGCGCACCAACCCCCCTGCCATCTGACCCGCTCCACCGCTCAGCACCGCCACCATACCCTGCAATCAGACAGTTGCACGCAACAAAAAAAGCAATGTAATAACAGGCTATAAAAGCCATGAAAATCAATGTAAAAAGGGGCCATTTTTTGGAGAAAATAATAATACCAACAAAAAACTTAAAACCACAATTGCATAATACCCAAAATCAGAAAGCTAAAGGTGTCAAAACCGAAAAGAAAGACCCAAGGTGATTCTACTATTGTTATCATTTTTATTTTTATTTTTTTTACCTTCAAATCCACTGATTCATATACCTATATATACTAAAACATGTATAAAATGTTTAAATAAAAAAAAACAAAAAAAAAACTGACCTTTCGGGATTTCGCCACCGCGTGTGTGGTAATGCGCGCACGCACGCGGCGACTCTCTGGTGGCCGTCCGTTGTGATGTAACCAGTGGCGGAACTTCTTCCCTCCCCTTTTCTTTTTCTCTCTCTTTCTTTCTTTTTTTTTTTTCCTCATCTGTTTCAAATGATTTTTTTAACATTTTTAGTTTATATAGGGGTCCGAACAGCGCGTTTTGGACCTCGCACTTAAGTCTTTCAACGCAGCGTCGTTTCACCTAGGGTCGGGTCGACCCGACCCGCACCGGAAGGATCCGCGTGTTTTTGAGGCGGAAGGGCTATTTGCGCAATCGGCCCTTCCGCATTTTCAATGTTTTAAAATTAAGTTCTGTTTTAATTATGATTTTGCCCTAAAATTTTACCTTGCTTGCAATTTGATCCTCCTGCATGCGCACCATTTTAAAGGCGACGGAAAATTGTTCTTTTGGTCCCTACTGAATTCACGCGTGTTCAAATAGGCCCTCTATTTTTATTTTCTTTTTAAATTCGCCCCAAAACTTCATTTTTAATTCGAATTTAGTCCTGTTTTTAAAATTTAAGTTGTTTTTTCTTTATATTATCTTTGTTGTTTTATTATATTTTAAATATTATTTATATTATATTTATTACTATTATATTTTATTAATATCATTATTATATCTATCATCAATATTTTGTTATTATTATATTATATTTATTTATATATATATGTATATTTATTTTAAAATGTCCTTTTTTACTATTGTATATATAGGTATTTATTATTATTATATTATTTACTTTTATTACTATCTTTATTTTTTATTATTATTATACATATATGTGCATAGATATTTTTAGGTACTTAGCATAAAAATATTATCTTCTTATTATATTATTATGTATATTATTTTTTATTCATTTCTTTATTACCCTTTCTTTTATTGTTTTAATGTTCTTATCTTAGGTATATTTTTATGTTATATTTTTATGCATTATGTATGTATATTTTAAAACATCATATTAGTCATATACTTTATTATATAGGTGTATATCTTTAATACATATAGATATATCTTCATGTAATCTTAGTGTTAATATATATTTTATTACATATGTACATATTTATGTAGTATGTTAATAGTTTTTTTTTTTTATCATTTCTAATATATATATATATATATATACCGTGTATGTTTCTATATACTTTATGTGTATGTGTCTTTAAACATTGTATTTTTTATAAGCTATGTATATACCCTTAATACCATATTATTCTTAAATATCATTATATTTATACAATTCCTTTAAATGCCACATCATATATACATTATGTCATGTTTTAATGCTATATTTTAAATACCATATATGTCGTGTTTATTCATTATACTATATGTTGTATGTATTTTTATATGTAATTATATTATACATTTATATGTGTATATTTTATGTATATATTGTTATTTTCTATCATCATTATGAATATGTTATTTTTTTTCTTATCATATTGGTAGTACATCATTTCTATTTTTTTTTGTAAATATTAATATCATTTTTCTAATATTCTCAATTTTAATATTTCATTATTAATCGCGTCGTTGTTTTGTATTATTTACGAATTCTCATTTTAAATAATGTTCTACTCATAATTTTTAATTTCAATAACCAAGGCAATATATCGATGTAACATTAAGTCATCGAGTTCATCGCTATGTTGGGTGAATGTCAATTGACTCGTGTTAAAGCGATATATCCTTCTCAAAAATCGAAATAAAATTTAAAATTTCTCGTCTTTTTCGGATCACAACCAAATTTTAAATTAAACTCGTATTTTTTGAAAATCAAGACAACACGTGTTTATGAGATACCAATTTTTGGGCGTCGCGAGGGTGCTAATACCTTCCTCACGCGTAACCGACTCCCGAACCCTAATTTTTTCTCTGGCTTTTAATGTAGACCTTAACCTAGCCTTTTATTTGTTTTTTAAAGAAAAATCTAATAGGTGTCCGATCACACCTAGAAAAAAGATCGGTGGCGACTCCCAATTTATTTTAAAACCGAATTTCAATTTCTAAATTTCTAATGAATCGCCACAATTAGCGACCCGAATCACCAAATTTTTACGTCGCTACACATGCTGACCTAATTAGCTTGTTTAGCTAATTATTTGGCTTGCAAAATAGCCCTTGAAGCTTCATTAAAATTGCATTCAAACCCCTCCACTTATCAAGTCTTTATAGATTTGCCCCTAGTTAAATTTAGCAAGTTTGAAAGCTTCAAACTTGCCACATTTGTGGCCGGTCATGGGGGAGTCTATGACTGCTGATTTTTGCTAATTTTAGCAGTCTATCCAACCTATAAATACCCCCCTTGGCTGCTCATTTGAAACACACCTTTCATCTTTTCATTCTTCACTTCTCTCTTCAAAACCCCTTCCTTTGTTCTTCTTTTTCCCTTCCATTCCCTTGTCGATTTTCCCTCTTTGAAAAGAGCCCTTCAACCACTGTTGGAAGCAGCATTCAAGTGCTAGTAGAAGCCTCGGTTTAACAAAAACAAGTGGAGAAGAAGGAGCAGAGCAAACTAGTCAAGCTTCGGAGAACCACCAGATTTGATTCTAGTTCCTTATCCTTTAATTTTTATTGTTGTTTTTATGAACATGTTTATGAATACTTGTTATGTTGATATGTTTAATTTAATTAATATGGCTTAAATTTAATTCGTGTTAGGTTGATTGCATTTCGTCCACTTAAGTTATTAAAATTATGTTTGTACTGTTATAGGCCTTGGTAAGTTATTTGATTAAGTAAAATCATGGTTAAGTTATTCTTGCATTATAATTGTAAGGTAACTAATGAATTAATTATTTAATCGTGTTGTAATTGTAATTAATTGACACAATACTTAATCAGTGCATTTTTAATCTTCTAAGGTTGCTGAGGGTTAAATTAGCGACGGTACTAGACGGTACTTTAGCCTTGCATAACTTGCAAGATTATTGTGATTAAACTGTTTCAAGGTAGGAATTTATTGTTACCCCACTTAATATTTTATGTGCTTATGAAGATTGATTAATTGTTTGAATTGACATTGGAAAATGTTCAAGAGATTAGTTAATTTAATAAGTATGTATGAGCAGTAGTTAGAAAATTACCGAGTTGTCGTGAATTTATTCGTAACAACATGAACATGATTTTAGTAATTCTAAGTTAAAAAATGTAAATAATCTAACACAATTATGTCATATTGATTAAAATCATCTTTTGAAATCGTGCATTGGAACTTTTATTCTTTTTATTTTATTTTACTTAGTTAAATTTTAGTTTTTAATCGCTTCCTCAAAATCAAAATATTTTTACTTCACCAAAGTGTTTTTAATTGCATTCATAAATAATTCTTTTCACAGCCTTTATACGTATGATAACTCAACATTTACTTGTCACTTTATTACTTGTTGCAATTGTGTACACTTATACATTTCCATCGTTCTAGGTACCCCGGATTAGACTTAGGTACAAAGAGTAACATTTGAGACCCTAGAAATCAGGTGTGTGTTCTTTTACGAGAAAATGAGGCAAAATCGAACCCAACCCAAACCACATGGCCTAGACCCTCCTACATGGCATGACCACACGGATATGTGACCTACACAACCTGCCTACACAACCATGTGCTCCTATTTTTTTAAAATTTACATGGCCCGAAATACTGATATCATGGCCCAAAGCCAAAGTTAAACCGGGATTTCGAATGTCGAATTACCATCAAGTCATTGTCAAACTCATCCGAAGTCTAGTATTCACAACTTATTCAATATCAAAGCATTTAAAATACACTTACAATGAAATTTATCACACGCAAACTTACCTCGGATGTGAAAACGACAGAATAAGTCAATTAGTCGATAACTTTAGTTTTCCCCTATCTAGATCCGAATTCCGCTTTTCTTGATCTAAATATATTCAAAATTAACTTATTTAATAATCTCTCTATTCAATTTAATCCAAAACACACATTTAAGCACATTTACACTTTTACTCCTAGAATTTCACTACTTTTACAATTTAGTCCTTATTACACAAAATCACAAATTCATAAAATTTCTTTAATACCCATGATAGTTGAATTACAATAATGCCCCTAGCAGCCCACATTTATCAACTTTTCACACATTTAACCACACATTTTCACATTTTCACAAATAAATCCCTATTTTACATTTTTACTCAAAATCACTTTACAAAATATGTAAATCTAGCAATAAGATTTCATATTTCATCATCAAACATCAAAGAACACATATTTTCATCAATGGAAACTTTCAAAATCTTTAACAGTTTTACAAAATAGTCCCTGGGCTAGCTAGAACTAGTTGCAACGATCACAAAAACATAGAAATCAATAAAAATCGAGTCAAAATACATACCATGCAAGAGGAGGAACCTAGCCAAACCTTGAAGCTATTCTAATGGCTTTCTTTCTTGTTAATTTCGGTCAAAACAATGCATGAAGAAGATGATACATATTTTGTATCTTTTAAGTTTAAGTTATTCATTATTATTTTATCATTTTAACCTTTATTATTAAACATTAAAATTCATTTAACCATGCACAAAAATGTCCACTTACATTATAAATGGTTAAATTACACCATAAGAACATCATCTATTTAATTTCATAGCTATTAAACCCTTTTAGCTTATAGAACTCCAAATTTTTACTTTACGTGATTTAGTCCTTTTTATCGAATTAACTAGTTAAACGATAAAATTTCTAAACGAAAATTTCACACAATAATTCAATTATCCTGTAAACATAAAATAATAATAAAATAAATATTTTGACCTCAGATTTGTGGTCTCGAAATCACTGTTTCGATTTGACTAAAAACGGGCTGTTACATAAACGATGAATTTTGGTGTGCAAAAATGAGAAGAAGTTTGTACCAACTTTTCCAATCCTAGGTATTTCTTTTTACTTTTATTTTGATTCTATAATGTTTATGAGGTTTCTATTAACTGTTTTGTAATAGTTATTGATGATCAGTAACTCCTAACTGGTAAATGCATATTTGGGTTACTTTTCATACCGCTAGGTGCTTGCACTCATCAGTAAAAATTGGGGTGGGTTTTATTTAAAATGGTTGAATAGAGCTCATCAATGAACTTAGTTGGGATTGTTTGTGTGTATATGATTTGGAAATAGATTTTGATTAAACTATTCAGGTAATATCTAAATGCATGGCACGGTTGGAATTACGGATGTAATTGAACCGAAGAGGTTGATGTATGTTTTACAAAGTAGTTACGAACGGTTATTGTGTTGCATTAGAATATGTTAACTATGTGTTGTTGTTTTCTTCTGTATAAAGAACTCAACATATTTGCCTTTCTGATCTTACTGAGAGTTTTATTTCAAAGTTTCATATTTGAATCCTATTATTGGTTAATTTTTTTAAAAAATCCAACTAAAGCTTGACTAATGTGCTTACGTTTTGCTTTGGTATTGTTAATTATGTAGCAAAAGAAGGTTTCTCTTTTGAGGACGTCGACAGTGTTCAAAGGGGGGCTACAATTGGTCCTTCAATTGACTTGGTCATTTATATCCACCCAAGATATCTCCCTATAATCTCAAGAGTTGTTTGGAATAACATTGATGCGTGTTGTTATATTTTATTGTTGTTTCTTGTTTGCATGCCTGTTAATGTTTATTTGGCACCTTCCATAATATGTAAAATTGATGATTAAGTTTATTATTATATTAAATTTTTTAACTGTCACATTAGTTTGTCACTTGTGATTGTAATGAAAGTGCCCAAAATGGTCGAACTATATAACATAAGTGCTTAAATTGCAAACTTATATCAAAACAATTAATATTTTAGTAGTTTTATTTTATATGTTTGTCGTATCATTTGATAATAATTAGTTATGTTATGATATGATCAATTAGTAGTCACTAGTAAGGTGAAAAATATAAATGAGATTTAAAGCTAGTGTGTTCGATGAATCAGAGCTTGTTTAGTAGTGCTTTAAAAAAGCACTTTTAGCTCCAAAAGTATTTTTGGAAGAAAAATTGTGCTAAACAAGTTACTTTTGGTTGAAATTTTTGGCTTTTCAGAAGCATTTTGAAAAACACTTCTAAAAAAGAGAAGCTAAAATTTTTAACTTTTCCTCTCCCAAAAACACTTTTGGTGCTTAATTACCTTTTCACCCCTCCAGTAACATAGTACTTTCTCTTCTTTTTTTTCTTGGTGCTTAATTACAAATGTGTTAAAATCATTAATTAAAAATAAAAAAAATATTTTTTTAAAATAATAAAAATGTGTTAATATCTAATTACAAATATTTAATGGTTATATTTAAATATTTTAATTAAATTTTATAAATAATTAATATTTATTGCTTAAAAATATTTAAAATTTATATTTCATATATTAAAATATTAACAAGTTATAATAAATTTTTTATATCCTTACTAAAATATAATAATATTAACTAATGTGAACATTATTTAAATGCATATTTGTTACTTAATAATAACATGTATAAAATGAATATTTTATTTCTTAAAAGTATTTTTTGACAGTAATGCTAAACACTCAAATCTTAAACCAAACTTTTCAAAAGTACTTTTCAAAAATATTGCTAAATTAGCCCTCAGGAAAATGAACCATTTATTTCTGTCTGTGTATTTACAGTTGGAAACTGGAATGTAATTCTTTTTCTACCTTGAATTATTACATGGATATATTCAATTTAGTTTTCAGTTGTGCATTCATGTCTTGTTCTTTTCACCTTTGCAGTTCTTATTTGTTTATCATCATTTCTTTGAACATTGCTGCGTGTTATGACTTACGATCTCTTTAGCGGTTTCCGTTTTAGCCTTTACTGTAGCATTCTTATTGTTGCTCACAGTGATTTTATAGACAGAGAATGCTGCTCCATTACCACCGTCCCGTTCTTGCTTAGTGACCATCTGTTGTACATTTACCTTGCTGGTGATCTGTCTGTCGGAGTCCTGTGTTTGTGCGAGTGTCTTCAAGCATGATTTCAGACTCTTGTTTAACTGGATAAAAAAGAATGTTGCATGTACGAAGTTATGAAACATGCAAAGCGTAACCGTTTTTGATACGTATATAAATGAATTGTTATGTTTTATGTTACAGAAACTGGCTCGTATTTGTTGTTGATTTGGTACACGTCTTGTTGGTGGCGGAGTCATTAAGAGACCTAGGGGCTATGGCCCCTAAAATGGTAAACTTTTAATCTAGGCCTTTCATAATTTATAAAATTTTAAATTAATAATGTTAAAATTACATTTTGACCTTTCAAAATTATAAAATTTTTATTTAAGCCTTTAAAATTTATAAACTATTAAAATGATAAAATTATATTTTTATTATCGTAAAAATATATAATTTAATTCTGCCCAAAAAAAATTTCTAACTCCGCCACTGCGAAGCTGGTACATCTCTATTTTCTTCGGTTCTAATTTGTATTTCATCGTTTCTTCACAGGGCTGAGTTCATTTTTATGAACCCAAACTCCAGAGGGCAAAGTGGATGTGGCGAATCTTTTATGACAACAGCTGGAAACACAACTAAGCAAGGTGGTAATTGAGGATTTCAACACCCTTGTAATTAGATAAGATTTTAACTAACCTTCATGATGCTTGCTTTCCTAAATTCACCACTCAAAATAAGCTGCAAGGAAAAATGTTTCCACATCATTTATAGGAGTTGCTGCCAACTGATTGTATCAGTATAGGTTCTTATATTGCTGTATCATTTATAGGAGTTGCTTTTGTCTATACCCTATCATTTTATTGATGTTGTTACATTACATAAGTTATCTTGAAATAATGAAGTTGAATTACATTTAATTGATCCCTTTTGAGAATGATAAAACTTTAGTTCTTCTATAACTATGATCTTATAGTTTTTGGATAACTGTATGTGCTACGATTTTGTTTATACATTCAGGAACACCTATTTTGATCATATAAGTTAATGTGAATATGAATGATTGTAATGTAAGTAATAATCATTTTGAATTAAAAGAAAATAGTAGAAACAAAAATTAAATCCAGTATATGAACAGAGAGGAGAGACATTCTTATTAATTTTTAAACCTGTTTCTTTTAATAATATATTTTACTTGATGAAAATTTTGTATTTTAAAATTGGTTTGTAAACATGTGCAGATTTTCTAGGATTTATTTTTCACTATTCTTTTTTTAGTATTATAACTAACAAATGAAATTAAAATCATTCATTTTATAATACTATATCAAGAATAATGAAAAATAAATCCTAAAAAATCTGCACATGTTTACAAACCAATTTTAAAATACATAAAAGAAACAAATTTTTCAAGTAAAAGAAACAAGTTTAAGTTCTGTTCATATACTAGATTTAATTTTTGTTTTCTACTATTTTCTTTTAATTCAAAAAATCTTACAAATCATACAAAGCTTACTACTTACATTATAATCATTCATATTGACAATAATGTATATTATCAAAATAAGTGTTCCTCAAAGAACCTAAAGTATAGACAACATACCATGATCCAGAAACTATAAGTTCATAGTTATATAAGCCTTGATGAAATAACCTAAAGTTCTATCATTTTCAAAGGGATTAACAGAATATCAACCAGTTAGATGCAATACAAAAATGTAATTCAACTTCATTATCTCAAAATAACTTATGTAATGTAACGACAACATCAATAAAATGATATAGTATAGACAAAACAATTAGGATACACCTAGCTAGCATCTGTGATACAGCAATATGCGAACCTATACAAATACAATCTGTTGACAGCAAACTCCCATAAATGATATGGAAACATTTTTCCTTGCAGCTTATTTTGAGTGGTGAATTTAGGAAAGCAAGCATCCTGGAATCATGAAGGATAATTAAAATCTTATCTTATTACAAGGGTGTTGAAATCCTCAATTACCACCCTGCGTAGCTGTGCTACCAACTGTTGTCATGAAAGATTCGCCACATCCACATTGCCCTTTGGAGTTTGGGTTCATAAAAATGAACTCAGACCTGTGAAGAAACGATGAAATACAAATTAGAACCGAATAAAATAAAGATGCACCAGCTTCATAACAGGACATGTACAAAATCAACAACAAATACGAGCCAGTTTCTGTAACACAAAACATAACAGTTCATTTATATACATATCAAATATGGTTACACCTTGCATGCGCCATAATTCCGTACATGCAACATTCTTTTTTATCCAGTTAAAGAAGAGTCTGAAATCATGCTTGAAGACACATGTGCACACTCGCACAAACACAGGACTCTGACAGACGGATCACCAGCAAGGTAAATGTGAGAAAAATGTACAACAGATGGTCACTAAGCAGGAACGGGATGGTTGTAATGGAGCAGCATTCTCTGTCTATAAAACCACTGTGAGAAACAATAAGAATGCTACAGTAAAGGCTAAAACGGGAACCGGTAAAGAGATCATAAGTCATAACACACAGCAATGTTCAAAGAAATGATGATAAACAGGTAAGAACGATAAAGGTGAAAATTGTTGAAATGGAAATGAAGAACAAGACATGAATGCACGACTGAAAACTAAATTGAATATATCCACGTAATGATTGAAGGTAGAAAAAGAATTACATTCCAGTTTCCACCTGGAAATACACAGACAGAAATAAATGTTTCATTTTCCTGACTACTGATTCATCAAACGCAAGTGCTTTAAATCTTATTTATATTTTTCACCTTACTAATGACTACTAATTGATCATATCAGAACATAACTAATTATTATCAAATAAAAAAAAATGATACAACAAACATATAAAATAAAACTACTAAAATATTAATTGTTTTGATACCTCAGTTTATCATCTACAAAATCCATCTTGGTCCCAATCACATGCATCAAAGCTTTTGGATCAATTAATATTTTGACGCCCTTGTCCTCAACTAATTCATCAAACTTTCCTTTCTCATCTATCAGTTAATTCCATAAAATAAAAAAATCAGTTCCCCAAATCTTTATTCATTTCACAAATAAGAGAACAGATTTGATAGAAGTATGAGAAAATGAGACGAACCGGCGTAATTGAGGGTGTAAGATAAACCGTTGCAGCCACGAGCCTTAACACCCAATCGAAGGAACGATCTTTGCCGCTGTTGAAGAAGGTGATGTATTCTGGAGGCTGCTGCATCGGTCAACGCCAGAACTTGTCGCCTCAAAGCCAGTTGTCCGATTTTCTCTGCGGCAGTAGCGAATAATCGAGAAGCCATGGATTTGTGAACAAATCTACGTGAGGCCATTATCATTTTTTCTGTTTATATTTAATTTTCTTTTTTTAAAAAGGGTAAAGTGCACTAATAGTCATTCAACTATAAAACTTTTTCATTTTAAGCACCAAAAATAAAAAAATTTGCAATTTAAGCACCTATGTAATATAGTTCGGCCATTTGGGCACTTCCATTACAATCACAAATGACAAACTGACGTGGCGGTTAAAAAATTCAATATAATAATAAATTTAACCCTCAATTTTACATATTATGGAAGGTGCCAAATAAACATTAACAGACATGCAAACAGGAAACAACAATAAAATAAAACAGCACACATCGATGTTATACCAAACAAAATCTTGAGATTGTAGAAAGATACCTTAGGTGGATATGAATGACCAAGTCAATCGATGGACCAATTGAAGCCCCCCTTCGAACACTATTGATGTCCTCAAAAGAGAAACTTTGAAAGAAAAAACTCAGTAAGATAAAAAAGGCAAATATATTGAGTTCTTTATACGGAAGAAAACAAAGACACATAGTTAACATCTTCTAATGCAACACAATAACCATTCGTAACTACTTTGTAAAACATACAACAACCTCTTCGGTTCAATTACATCCCTAATTCCAACCGTGCCATGCATTTAGATATTACCTAAATAGTTCAATCAAATCATTTCCAAATCATATACACAACAGCACACAAACAATACCAAGTTCATCGCTGAGCTCCACTCAACCATTTTAAAGAAAATCCACCCCATCCTTACTGATGAGTGCAAGCACCTAGCGGTATGAAAAGAAACCCAAATATTGATCCATGAAATGACTAATATTCACCACCTTAGCAACAGCTAAATTCCGAGACCGACAAAAAATTCACAAATCTTCCACTCCAAATATGGCCACTTTCTTCTAGTTATAATTGAGGTTAATTATCCAAAAATCTCTTGCTTTCAATTCTATTAGAAAACACACAACAATGCCATACAAACTTCATTTTTTCCTTGAAAAAAGAAAATCAAACAGCACTTGTTAATCAAAACCAGAATGCATTGAGAAATCAAGTAGGGCAACAAATGAAGAAGAAATTAATGATGCAATTGTTAGAGAATATATCCAACAAGTCATTTTTTCAGTCTCAAATAAGAACCAACAACCAATAACCAATAACCAAATCAAAATTATGTTTATCTAAGGGTTCTGACTAGAACCTGTTCACTTAAAAGATTACAACTCAATTTCCCTTCATGAAAACATGCTATAAGCCTAGGTAACACAATTGAATATATCAGTAATCACACAAAAACTTCCCATTCAGATGATATATAGAGATACCTTGGGTCTACCTGAAATTTTCAATCAAAATCCATTTGCAAATCATACCCACCAGCACACAAACAATCCCAACTAAGTTCATCTTGAGCTCCATTCAAAACTATTTTAAAGAATATCTATCCAATCCTTACTGATGAATGCAAACATCTAGCAGTATGAAAAAAAAAAGTCTATGCATACACGAATCATGACAATCTCCACTATGATCATGAAACCCAAAAACAACACAATACGAAGTGCAAAAAATTGGATGGAAGAACACAACTAAACCCTAATACTGCATAACAACCTAGAACATTAAAATTTGATACATAGTGACAACAGATGTTTACCCTTCTTAGACAGTCTTAGTTTAAAATTGTCAAAAGAGAAACAGTGAAAAACGAATAAATTGTCAAAAGAGAAACGCAAACACTATCAGCTTCAGTAAATAACAAAATTGAATATATCAAACAGATGAACCTAGAAAATGAGAATAAAAACGGATTAAGAACTAAATCACTCCAAGAAAATGTCGTTATCAACAATGCAAATGCCAGATGAAATCTTGATTGCAGTGGTCGTTGAATCAATCACTAAAAGAAAAGGAAAGTGGCAAAAGATAGACCGATTAGTACCTTTTTAGAGATGATTTTCAATAAGATGAAGCTAACAAAAAGCAGAGAGAGCTCTACTAAAACTCGGAAATGAGAACCAAATCTAAATCACGGAAGAGATAGAGTAGATACAGTAAAGTACTGAGAAGATCGACACGAACAATCGTTACGATGTCAGCGGCAGCGGTGAGAATGAGAGTGACTTTAAGCCGGAAAATAGATTGAGGAGGAAGAGAGCTGCACTCCGGTGATATTAGTTGGCCCGAGGGACGTCGGCGATGGCTGACTGCATACTGGAGTGAAGACTGCGGCGAGGGCAAATGGAGAAGGAAGAAGAGCAAAGGGAAAAGGGGAAATTTTCTCTTCAGTCACTGTAACTTTTTGGTTAACTACTTTTTAGCTTTCTTTTTTACATATTTAAAATTTAGTCCTTTTCCTTTTTATATTTCAAAATTTAAGTCCTAATTTTAAATAAGGCAAATGATATTTTATTTATATTATAATATGTACTTGATATTTTAAGTGATAAATATTAATTATTACAAATATTTGTAAATATTATTTTAATATAAATTGTATTATAACTATGAAAATAATTCGTAAATTATATAATGCATTTTTAAAATGGTAAGATTTTAATTAATCATATAAACAAAATAATTACTTTTAAGTTAAGGTTAAATTTATCAATTTTTGTTTATTCTTAACCTATTCGATATTATTTTACTTAAGTAATAATATTATATTGCATCCCATTCAACCAACTAAACAACATAATATTTTATTATCTCTCCATTACTATATTAACGTACGATTATTTCGTTCTTACTTTAGTCTATTACAATGAATCAAACATACAATAAGATTCATGAATTTTGTGCAAACACACAACTTGAATTGAAATTTAAATGGTCAAAGCTTAATGTAGGACATAAAACATTAAAGGCATGTTTGAACATCACAAAGTAATTGCAAAAAAAAAAATTGTAATGACTAATGTTGTATAACAATCTATTGTAATTACAATTCCTTATTTCTTTGGAATTTTTTCTTTAAGAAGAGATAGCTACTTACATTAGTACACTACAAATGAATTCATCCCCTTTTTCTACAATCATAATCAACATATAGAGAACAAACAATGGCATTTCTTTATTATGTTGAATAGCCAAAACACCATAAGCAAAGTCCTCATTGGCACTCTTGAAGGGGGTGAAAGAAGTTTAGAAACACTAATTTCTCGTGATATATATATGTTTACGTATAATAAGGGAGCTTAGTTAAAGTATCCTTGGAGCAAATTTATTCAAACACTCATCATTCACATCTGTTCTCATCACTATAGATTAACGATTCTTTGTCCTTCAAAGTGAACTGCTACATTTCCCACCAGTCTTCTCCCCTTGTTGCGATGATCAATAACATTATTAAATATTTGATAAAATTAACATTTTATTAAACTTTTTAAAAGCATATATGAACAAGCCTAAATAGGTTAGGATTAACTATTTATAAATATAGATGTAAATTTTTTTTTTTTGAATCTCATATTTTCTTAAGGCTTATACTATACATGGAACTATCCTGAACGAACCAAAATCGACTCATAAACACCTCTATTTATAATATCTAAAAAACTATTATTAACAATTTCTTTTTTCAATCAACATACGTAAAGAAAAAGAAAACTAAAAATCTTGGGTTAATCTTATTATTAGGGGCATGGCTAAAGGTGGCTCAATGGAATAGTTTGATTTATAGCTCATTCCCAAAATTAAAAGATCTGATTTAATCCTTTTTAACCTTTAATTAAATGGAAAAATCTAATTTGAGTCCTTTTGAAAAAGTAATAATTTAGTTTAAGCATTTTTAATACAAAAAAATTTAACTTTACCCCTTCCTAATTTTTATAATTTTATTTCGATCCTTCTAAATAAAATTTCTAACTTCATCCTTAGTTGTTATGTTCTAATGCTTCGTATTCGAAGTCTCATTAATTCTTGAATTTTTTTTAAAGTTATGGAAAAACTATTTTTACACACTACAATTAAATTTAGATAATCTTTTTATTATTAAATAATAATTTAAATGGGATCAAGTCAACTTAAATTCACAAACACTTATCTAAGATTTAACGTGTAACCCGTAATAATAATGGATGGATGGATGGATGGTTTTTCACACAGGGCCGGTGACCAATGAAGAATTTCATGTGCAAATGATTTGCCGTTGGCCCTCCACGTGGAGCCACAATAATGGCATTGAACAATTCATGGCTTAATTACAGCTTAATCCAACTTTTTTATGGTAATTAGTGAAGCATCCTAGCAATACACGTGGCAGCAGGAGCTAGATTTTATAATGGTCAACCTCCTTTCTAACCAACATTTTGAACCTTTCTAATGATTTGTCTAACATTTTTAGGATTATTAATTTTAATTAGATTCTGTAAATTGAATGTTGACCGTATTACGCTACTTCTGTGCATATTAAATTAAACGTACCATATTCGAGTGTAACCTAATGCCATCTATTTATTTTTATTTTATGTAAACTACGTATTAAGATCATACCCGTCATTTATATTTTTAGTTTCTTAGGCGAAATAATAAATTAGGGTCATTTTTAAAAAAAATTATAAAATGTAATATAATAAAATAAAAAAATTAGGCTCCCTTTTAGTTTTCTTTTTCTTTTTTTCTACCTACAATGAAGCATCGATAAGATTTTTTTTTTCCACGTTAAGCCGAAGAAAATTTTTTCTGAGCCCTTTCTAACCTTGGGCCATAGGCGACCGTACTCCCAAACCACCCCAAGGTCGGGCCTAATTAACAATAATTTAATTTTTGGTTAATTTTCATTTTAAATTTTAAACTTCAACCTTTTTAGTTAAAATTTAATATAGTTGTTCAAATTTGTTAGAATACATATTTGAATTAGACATAACTTTCAATTTAAAGTGAAATAATTATGCATTTAATTACATTTTGATCCATATTTTCTTAGATTATTTAAATAATAACAATATTGACTAAATTAAGATTTAATTAGTTGCATGATATATAATTAACATAGTAAGGTCGGTACGTCTTGCTTATTATGGATTGTAGTCAATATCAAAATTTTGTTTTATTTCGGATTATTCATAAAAAAAATGGTGCTATTTTAGACTTTCGATTAATAGATAAATAATGTATTCTTCAATACATTTAAATATAAAGAAATTGTGAATTTATTCATTTTCTTTTTATCTTAATTTTTTGATAAATTAACCAACTACTACCATGCTTCGCATCACTCATGGAAAGATCATCCATCTTTAGCCACCCACTGACAACAGACCCCTTATTAAGTTACCCGCTTTAGTAGGTGTGCCCTTTTCAAGAGGGGACCACTTAGGTAACACTGAGGCCTAACAACCTCATACCAAATCAACAAAGGAAATGTTAGAGCAATACACGACAAGAAATCTTATCCCTAGATTGTTGATGGCGTGGTGTAATTGGACAAGAGATTCCCCACCTATAAATACCCCAAAGCACTACATAGAGGGGGGAAGATTCCCTCCTCACCAACCCTAAGTTTATAGGCACACACATCTTTTTCCTCATTCTCCTCATCTCATTCATCCTATTTTCTACTCTTCCTCCTTAGGTATTTCGACTCTTTGCTTGTCGCAAGTAAACCGGCCTCCTTGTAACTACCACCATCTCCTCCATATCTTACCCTTGTTGATACCTAGTATCAACATACTTAAACTAGAATAAATATATATAAGATTACATATAGTGGGGTATAAACCAAAATAAATATAAATGGAAAAGTCACGCATGGTTTAAAAAGAGTAATACTTGAACTTGGAATTTTAAAGTTTCATGGGCCTTAAACCTTGCCATTAAACTAAGGCTTATAATATTTTCTAAAACTTTTCATCAATGATAATTTTTTATTTTTTCCTTTTTGTTTCTTTTTTAAATATTTTTATGTAAATACATTTTAAATATTCAATTTAAATTTAATATATGTATTAATTTTGAGATTTTTTTTTACTTTTATATTTTAATAAATTTATTTTTCATTAGAACCATCTAAATAATGGCAACTAATTAATTTTACATAAAAATAATTTAATGATTTAATCTTAAGGTTAATATATAATTGAAAAAATATATTTTTTTATGAAACAAGTAAAAATATATTTAGGTTTATAGCAATTTAATATGCAATTAAATTTTTATTATTTTGTAATTAAAACAGGAGGAATGAATAAATGAAATAGAAAATATATAGATAAATAATAAATGCAAAACTACTTGGTAAATTATATTTTAGGGGCATATTAGATTTTCTTCCACCATTAGAGGATAAGTAGACATTCTTGTCTCTTGAAATCATAAGGGAAGTGTATTTTACATTAAACTTAAAGGTGAAGAGTCTTTTACCCTAAAACATAAAAAAAAAAAAAAAGTAACATTATATTAACTCGGATAAAAAAAACTCTACCGTCAATATACCATCAAATAATCTTTTTTATATCATAAAAATACTAAAATAGTATGTTAGAATAAATACATATATTTGTGTCTTGTCATGCCAATTTCTTCTCTATTTGTCTCCTTTAGGGTGTGTGTAAGTTTTGTCATGCCTTTTTGATACATGCATGAATGAGGTGAAATTTATTAAAGTCAACTCAACCAAGCTATCATTTTTCAAGTTTGGAAGATTAGTCGACTTGCGACGTATTTTTGGATGAGGTATAAACATTTCTGGGCCGAGATGTTTTGATAGCATTCACAGATCTATCTCTTAGCTTTAAAATGCACATTGAATCACTCGATTTTGAATCGAAGAACTCAAGTTATGACCATTTTACTTAGGACTACATGAACAAAATTTTTTGATGAGATTATTACGAGAAATTGAGTTTTGTATTTTAAATCCTATTGGATTTAAGTTTAAGGTCTAGTTTTGATTATATATGAGTCTAATATTGTATCAACTAGATTTTATTGTTTATTTATCTTGAATTTTAGAATATTCTTAAGTATTTAAAGTTGTTTAGGAGTTTTATATTTCTTAGTCTAACAAGAAAGTTTGGGTCTACTAAAACTATTTTTTATTTAGATTAATTATAGTTTTATTATACTTGAGAATTTTATTTGGAAGTAATTAGCTAGCCTATATAAAAGCCTCTTCATTATTCATTAAAAGGATTGATTTATTCATTAATAAAATTTTCAATTATTGGAGTTAATCTCTTTTGTGTAAGATTGTTTTCTTGTAATTTTTAGAAGCGGATTTTCTGCTCAATTTTCTTCTCAATTTTCTTTAAGGAGTCATGGAATACATTCTTCATCCTTTAATTTGCCAAGGATTATTTCTTGGAGAGTTAATTAGAGTCATCAATTGAATTTTTCGGGGTTTATATCTCTAAGGGTTCAATTGGACAACTATCTTCTATCCAAATTTATTGGTTTATTCGATCTATCTTCCACCTTTTAATTTCCGTTTTCTTTATTTATCCATGTTTTGAATCTTTATTATTTATTCTTGATTTTCTTCTTTTAGTTTTTTTTCTTTGTTTCTAAATCTTTTTGTTTCTTCTTTTAGGTCAAATCCGAATCTTTTTCTGAGTTAGGCAACTTGAATACGATCTTGGTCTGGTGTCTCCCTATCATTTGGTATCATATTTGGGCATTTTTAGTCATTTCTCGTGCGTGCTAATAATCGATTTCTTGTTGCAATTTTTTTACTATCTTTAAAATTGTTTTATACCGTGAAATTTTTTGGAAAAATATTGATTTCAGTAGGTAAATGAATTCAAATCAATATGAAATTTTTTATATTGTTTATTGGCACTTTGGTACATTGAAAAAAATTGTTTCCCACAAAAAAGGAAAAAAATTGAAAAATCAAGAAAAAATGAAAAACAGAAAAATTTAAAAAATATTTTGTGGGTTGAATTTTGTGCCCAAAATTTCTAAATATGATATTTACCATATAAAGAGGCTCATATTTAATTTTTGTGATTTTAGCACATCGGGAACAACTTGTACAAAAAAATTCAAGTTGTTTTCCATTGTTTCGGGTTTTCTGCTGGGTAGTTTATTTTCTTTGATTCTAGCATTAACTTTTCTATTTATATTTAGATTTTCTTTATTCTTTTTGCATTCTAACACATTTTTACTTCTTTTGTTAATAGGTATGAAAAGAGTTGTCTCTCATTTATCTGCGCAACATAATTCCTTTGGAGTCGAGTTTTCCTTTGGCTTCTTAGAGCCTTAGGTTAGATTTGTTAGAGAGTGATCCCATATCTTTTTTTTTTTTGAATATTATCGATTTTGATTACTCTTTAAAAGTTACAAGCGAGAAAATCCTAACCTTTTTCTTTGCCTCTTAGAGTTGTTTATTTTATTGTGAGTGCTGACGATGAGGTTTAATTTTCTTTGATCATTTTTTTCGTTTTTAGTGTTTGTGATTTTAGATTCTCACAATGGTGGACACACATAGTATGCAATAGGAGAATGATAAACTTTGAACAAAGCATAGATGTCGTATTTGTAAAAAATACCCGCACGAACATGTTGTCCCCAATGTTATTCAATCCACTATTGTTCATGGGATTGTTAGGAACGATATTGGTAGAAAAGACAAAGCAAGCTCTGCAAACTTAAACGACTTTTAGGGGAGCAAAATAATTTTTTTGGTGATAGGAGGTATCACCAAGACTCTAAATGCCAACAAGCAAATAAGAATATGATTGATCTCTCACCTGTTGTGAAATGTCATTGATGTGGTTCAAAAGATCACAAGGGTTTCCAGTGTCCGATTCAATACCCACCAGAGACAAATTTATTGAATGTCATTGGTGAGGTTCAAAAGATCATGAAAGTTTCCAATGTTTGATTCATTATCCAGCCAGTGATGAAAGTTGCAAATAAGAACGTACATATGACATTGAGCCTATTGAGGAGTTTTCTTTTAGTGCTACCATTGATGATGGTGATATGAATGAAAAAGAAACTTCGAGTGATGTTTGTGAAGATAGTAAGTGTGATTTTGTGCCTATTGTTGAGTTTAGATCTAGCATGTACCCAGTTCTAAAGTTGATTTCAAAGAGGTTGATAGTAATAGTGAGAACCGTGATGATAGTGATAGTGCACTTTATGAAGTGAAAGAAGTTGATAATGAGAATTTTTTTTTAGAGTCTATGAATTTGAACGAGTTACACATTTATTGCCCTCTTAAAGAGTTTTATTCTGATGACTTTAATGTTCAAAATTTTTGTGAGGGGTTGAAGGGAAGTGAGGATGATTCATGTAAAAACATTGAGAGAAAAGAGACCTTGAGTGACCTTGAGTGATAAAAGTTAATTTGATTATCCAAGTTTTGTGAGTGAAAATTCCTATGAGGTAAAATTAGAGAGTTCAATTCACATTGAAAAAGAGAAGAAAGAAAGAACCTATACAATGAAGAGGAATGATTATGTTTTCACTAACCTTAGCTTGAATTTGTCTAGTGGACTTGTTTTTTTCTTTCAATAATATGTTGATCCTTTGAGAGGAGCTCAATTAACCCATTCCACCCATGATAAAGATTCTTTCTTATTTGGCAAAAGATATGATTAAAGGATGAATCTTGTCAAGGAACAGGGTAATGATACATACACAATAAGGTGAAATTTATTAAAGTCATTCAACCAAGCTACTAATTTTCAAGTTTGGAAGATTAGTTGACTTGCGACAAATTTTTGGATGGAATAAATTCATTTTTTGGCTGACATTCTGCATAGTGTTCGACAATCTATCTTTTATCTTCAAAACACACTTTGAATCACTTAATTTTGAGTTCGGGAGCTCAAATTATGACCATTTTACTAAAGATTGGGCGAGCAAAATTTTTAAATGAGATTATTACAGGAAATTACGAGCTTCAAGCTTTAATTCGAGTATCATATTGGGTTCATGTTTAAGGACTAATTTTGATTATATTTTAGCTAAATATTGTATCTATTAGGTTTTATTATTTTATTATTTATTTATTGCAAATTTTAGGATATTTAAGTATTTAAAGTTGTTTAGGAGTTTTATGTTTCTTAGTCAACAAGAAAGTTTAAGTAAAACTACTTTTTTTTTAGATTAATTAGAGTTTTATTTGGAAGTAATTAGCTAGTCTATATAAAGGCCTTTTCATTAGTCATTAAGGGATTGAGTAATTCATTAATAAAATTTTCAACTACTGGAGTTAATTTCCTTCATGCAAGATTATTTGGAAGTGATTTTTGTTCTCACTTTTCTTCAAGGAGGTGTGGGAATCCATTCTTTATCCTTTAATTTTTTAATGATTATTTCTTGAAGGATTGATTAGAGTCATTAATTGAATTTGTTAAAGTTTATATCTCAAAAGGTTCAGTTGGACAACTATCTTCTATCCATATTCATAGGTCTATTTGATCCATCTTCCACCTTTAATTTTTCCATAAGGTGAATATCGTTTTCTCCATCAAAACCTCATGTAACACATTATTTGTTAGACATAATTGAACCGTGGATAAAGCCTTTTTATCTAACCTATCTCATTCTGATTTATCCATGTCTGCAGGCTTCTTCTCTGTAAAGGCTTTCTCGAGATCGCCCTGAATCAGAATTGCAGTCATCCGAACTTGCAACAGATTAAAATTTGTGTTGCCATAGAACTTATTAATATCAAACAGTGTTGCTTCCATTTTTGAATAGGTTGATTGCAGAAATCGAACTAGCTCTTGATACCAATTTGTTGGGGGATAAACCTGGTTTAAGAAACGAACAAGTAAAATAACTAAAAAATTTGAAAAGATCGAACATAAATATTCTACATGGAAAATCCCCTCCGAAGAGGATAAAAAATCATGAGCAAAGATAATTTCGCTAAAACGGCAAAAACAAAGAACCATCAAAACGAAAACACAAAATTCTCTAAAAGCTTGTAAAAGCTAATACCTAAATGTGTAATGGGTTATCTTTTTAGGGTGAAAAGGGGTCTATTTATAAGTTAAATTTACAAGTCAAATAATAGTAAAATAATCTATACTAATCAGAATTTAAATGAAAAACTAAAAACATAACTTAACTAAAAGAAAATAAATCGAAAAATACGGAACATAACTCCACAGTTTAAGTTATTGATTCATGATTGCACATTTGTGAAGATTTCGTTTCATAACTTTTCTTTGTTCTTGGATGGAAAAGAGAGCTAATAAGACAGCTTATTCCCATGTAAGGTATCCTTATTATATGCTACCTTTACTGAATGAGATTCACCATTAGATTTTTTTTTTTTAAATATTTTTAATTTGAATGTTATTATATTGTTAACTAGTTAAATAAGAAAACTTAGAACTAAGTGTATGGGATAAACCGGATAAGTTTTTATTCTCTCTTTTTGTTGGCTTTTATCTTGTTTTGCCTTTCATTTATACGAATGCTATTATGAGATTTCCTTTAAAAGAAAATAAAAATCAACGCTACTTATATATTTAAAATAATATTCAATTGACATGAGTTTTGCTGTCAATATAAGAGAATATAGGTTCGAGTGCGTTCCTATTTATAGATTGAAGAGAGACTATAAGTTTAGACATTAGACTCAATTATTTGAATTATATAAAATTAAAAATATTTTATAATGTTTTGCACCATCCCATCTAATATATTCATATTTTCAAACAACACAAAGCAAAAAGATTTGTAAGCTTAGCTTTGGATTTCATTAAAAGTATTTGCCTACAAAATTTATATTAAATTCCTAAATAAATGAAAATAAAAATTGAATATATTTGTAAGAAATAGATATTCAACCTCAAATCCAAAATTCTAGAGGAAACAACTTTGTAATCATCGTTATGTTTGACCTAATATATGACAAAAGCAAAAGTGTGATTGGCTTACTTGCCTTGTAGCAAGGGTTATTTATCCAAGGTAATACTCTTGGCCTTTAATGGCCCCACTCAAAAGGGACACCACATTTTTTATTTTTTAAAATTATTAATTTTTTATAATTATAAATATTTTCATCTATCTGATATTAATTTTGTTCCGGCTGAAAATGAATTTAAATAAAACCTTAGTTCGAAATTCGAATACCTAAAAAAAAAATAATTTAATATTTTTTCTTGTAGTTTTATATCATATTTAAGTTACTTATTTGTCATGTCATTATTTGATTTCACACTATAAATAATATATAGATTCAATTACCTCACAAGTGGAATGGTTGTGTAGTGTGGTACGAGAGCTTAAGTTTAATCGTTGATACTTTTATTCTTTTCCTTCGATTATAAAAAAAATAGAACTATTTTTTTTAATGAGTGTAGTACTTGGACCCTTAGTCACCTGTTTAAGAATCGGAATATTCGTTTTAATTCAATATCTTCCTTGATATTTGGGAGGGACAAAGAATTAGGCTTACTTAAAATAGTGATTGAGTTTGAGCTCTAATATTTAAGGTTCGAGACTGGCTCAACTTTTTTTTTTTTTTTAAATCATGTAGGATATTATTTTATTTTTATATATCATGTAATTCTTTATATCACATAAAAATTAAATTCACAACAATTACAATAGTATAATGTACACATAAAAAAGTATATATTAAGTTATCTATGTGATTTTACTAATATGAGTAAGCTTAAAATAGGCTTGGGCCATTTACAAAATATAAGAAGATTTTGACAAAATTTGAGGCTTATGTTTCGGGCTTAGTCAAACTTAAAAAATCATAAAATGTATTAATATCATATATATATATATATATATAAATATTGAATTTAAATTTGATTCGATCCTTCAACACCTTGCTCTTTTATAGATATCAAATCACATGAAATTGAATATATATTATTTGTTAATTGAATTGGTGTCACAAATTAATTAATAAAATAATAAAAAATATTAAAAAAATTATTTTTTAATAATTTATATAAACTCATTATAAATTAAATTACTAAAAAAATACAACACCAAATAAAGAAGTCTCAACAAAGGGATTTTTTTTTTTAAGAAAAAAAAATCTCAAATTAAAAATAAATAAATATGTCCTTAGTGGAGACATACCAATAATTTGATTTTTATTGCAAGTGAAAATGATGCCTTTTTTGGGCATTGTTTTAGATATCACTTTCACATTGAGTTGTTTTTAATGTGGTTTTGAAAGACAGACAAGAAAAAAGGTACAAATGAGTCTTTTTCAAGACAGTGATGAATTCTATGTTTCACAGTTAAAAGCCATTACATTGTTTGATAAAGAAAGGTAAATATCTAATCATATATCCAGTAATTCTTTTACTGTAAATCAATTAAATATAATTTTAGATCAATATCAAAAATTAAAGGAAAAAAGTTATTTAAATTTTGATTTACAGGTTCGTAATTATTTTATGAAAAAAATAAATTGTAGAGAAAAAGGGAAAAGAGAGTTTTTGAAAAAAAAATCATATAGTATTGATTTTAACAATTCAGTGAATTAAATGAAATTTTTTGAATAATTAAGTAACTCAAATAAAAATTAATTTATAATTTAGTAACTAATGATGCAAATTACCCAATTCTTTACTATAAACCAACTAAATATATATAATTATCCTTTAAGAAAAACCCTTAAAAGAAGATGCATAACTGGTCTACTTGTGTTTTTTCACATTAAAAATTGAGTATATTATTGAAAACAAAGCTTAGAACAAACCAAATGGAAGCAAAGATACTGTGTGACTTGGTCAGGGAAAAAATAGCCTCAAATGAAACAAAACACGTTAACTTATTTATTTTATTCATGATCATCAATGGAAGTGCTACAAATCATCCATTTGTGTTGGATTTATGAAGCTTAAATATTATATATATATATATATATATATGTATATTATAAAGACCTTGTCAAACCTCTCCTTTCCTTTGACAGTATCTAATATTTTCATTTTGTTTTCCATATAAATACAGAGCTCAAAAAAACTCAAAGCATCAAATTCCATCCGCCATAGCTGAAGCAGAAGAAAGCTTCAAAAAGATAAAAGCCATGGGTAGGAAGAGAAAGGTGGTTACAGATATGGCAACAGAAGATGAAACAATGGGTTGGGATGAAATGGTGAAACAAGCAGCCGCAGCAACCGCCGGTCTCGGCGGTATTAGGAGGGCGAGGAAGCGATTCGTTGGTGTAAGGCAAAGGCCATCGGGTCGATGGGTGGCGGAGATTAAGGACACGATACAGAAAATAAGGGTTTGGTTGGGCACTTTTGATACGGCTGAAGAAGCCGCGAGGGCTTACGATGAAGCCGCTTGCTTGCTTCGTGGTGCTAATACGAGAACAAATTTCTGGCCTTGTTCTTCATCATCAATGAATTCAACTCCAGCTCTTTCTTCAAAGATCAGTAATCGTCTTCTTCAAAGGATTCAAGCTAAGAATAATTCGTGTTTTCCATTGCCAACTCCTTCACCATCGCCTGTTAGTGTCACTGTCAACGCCTGTGTTGGCCAGCAGCCATTGTTGCAGCAGGTCGAGGATGATAATAACCATGGTTTCCTTGATGTCCTTGAGGATTTTTCGATTTCGAATGATGAACTTTTCAATACAAAGAGTGTGGAATCGTGTTTGACTGATAACGAAGACTGTTCCAAGAGAGAATTGGATTGGAGTTCCCCTTCTAATGATGATGATTTGGGGGATGAAGGAACATTGGATTTCCAGTTCGTGGATGAGATTGGATTTGGGCCATCTTATTCCTGTTCACCATTTCAGTTGGCTGAAGAGCTTGAAGCACCAACAATGGCGGCCGAGATTCTAGCAGATGAACACTCGATGATATCATATGAAAGAAAATTCTCAGCTTCACTCTATGCATTCAATGGGATCCCAGAGCTTTTGCAGCGAAAGCTTGGTTCAGAAGTTGCCATGGCGGAACGAAGATCAGAACAGTTGTCAGCACTTCGAAATGCATGCAAAAATAACAACAAAAGGGTGAAGCAAGATGATTTGGGAACAAAACAAGAGGAAAGCCCACAAAGTTCATTTGATTCATCGAGTTCAATGGATATGGTGGAGCCATCTTCAAGTGGGAATCATGATGGTGAATCGCTTTGGAGCTCACTTGATCTTCCACCCATTATCGCTTTGTTAACCAGCTGATATGGGATTTTCATTTCATAACTTGTAGTATTCATTAATCTATATTCCATCAAATGCTGATCTTTATATGTTTACATTTTCTATTATAGAACAAACACATGTATGAGAAATCTTTGAAATTTAAGTGTCTTGGAGTTAAAAGAAAAAAGGAAAATTTCCTACTCTCCCGCGCTACCCGATCACCTAAAAAGTGAGAGGATTTAGGATTTAAATAAAAATATAAACTCAAGTAGTTTAGGATTTAGGATTCAATAGTTTTGACCAATCACGTATTGAAGTCATGAGCCATGCATTATGATATGTGATTAAGGTGCATACATGAGTAATTTGGGCTTAATTTAATCAATTAAGAGTGACTCAATTTTTAGAGTTTTTAGAAGGCTTATCTACTTGAAACATGTTGACCCTATAAACACTCTAGTAACTTATAGTTTACTAAATTAATTTGAATTTTAAGAGATTTAATAAACTCAAGTTTCTCAAAACCCTATGTTGTAGATAGATTTGAATCTTAATCATTAATGTAATTCAATTTGTATTGTTGATGTAAAAAGGATTCAACTAAAAATATATGGGATTAATTGAATAATCAATTACATTAAGAGTGAATTTCCTACCTTAGTCCACATAGTTTGTTTGGTTAAAATCAAAGCCTATGATAGTTGGTACTAGGGCTTATAATTTGGGTAAAGGTGCTAACTTTGAGATGGTGTCACTAGTATAAGGCCATATACAAAAGAACCTATAGATTTGTAGGGGAGCTAAGAAAGTTAGTAGTTCGAAGGATATTTTGTCAAAAATGAAAGAAAAAGTGGCTAAACTCGTGGTTTTCATAGGAGACATGCAGGAAAACTTTAAGATTATTTAAGACACATCAAAGGGGTGGACCTTACAAGAAATAGGCTCAAGGTTGAAATGCAGGGTGCTCTCAACATAGTAATAAATAATCTACATATAAGAATGATGCTCTTGAAGCCATGATTGATGATTTGATTGAATATATGAATGAGCTCAATAGGGAGATTGTTTTGTGCAAAACAACAATGGGTAATAGTGTGCTAGCTATGATAAGCACAAGATTAAGGTCTATAAGCTAAAAGAGTTTAAAAAAACCTGGTTTGTGAAGGATGTGGACTATTTCTTACAAGGGTGAAGGAATACTTTGTATTGTTGGCATTAAGGATAATCTTGCTGAGGTACATGTCCCTTCTATTATTTTTCTAATGGAGTTTTTTTGTTGGTAGCATCATAGGTGTACAAATGAAAAGTGCGAAGGAACTACCACAGGGATTTTAGGTGGAGTTCAAAATAGAGTTCAAGAAATAATTTTACCTTGAGTATGTTTAGGATAAGGCACATGCCAAGTTGTGAAGACTTTCTCAATAAGGCACACTTCGAGAGTATGTTTGGTGTTTAATGAACTCATGCTCTAAGCTTATGAATTAAGTGAGAACGAGGAACTTTTCTCTTTAATGGATTTACTAAAGCCCTAGGCCAAGCAAGAATTACATTAAAGAGGTTTTTAAGACCTTAACAAAGCCATGGCCATAGTTGAATAGTTTATTAAGTGGTAAAAAAGAAAAAAAAATTGAGTCATCCAAGCTAAAATCCTATAAAAATTGTAACACCCCTTATCCATATTCGAAGCTGGAACAGGGTACGAGGTGTTACCGGACATAAACTTACACAATCATACAAAACTGACACATGAATTTTCGTCTAAATTTAAAACTTTTCATTCACATGCATATTGTCCCTTATACAGGCCCACGAGGCCTAAAACATACATTGGGTGTGGTTCGAGACTAAACCGAGAACTTTGGAAACACTTGGAAGGCTTAGAATAATTTCCATGAAAACAAGGTCACATGTCGTGTGGGTAGGCCGTGTGGCTTGGGACACGCCCGTGTAACTCTCTGTTTATGACGTCATCAACCAAAATAGGGTCACACGGCCAAGTCACACGCCCGTGTGCTGAGGCTGTTTCTTTAACACGGCTGTGTCTCTGCCCTGTGTTTACTACTGGGCATTCTGTTTTACCTAATTAGGGTGTAGGGGACACACGGCCGGAACACACGCCCATAGGGCAGACCGTGTGTCACACACGGCCTAGACACATGCCCATGTGTCTACCTGTGTGGACAACTATAAGGCTATTTTCCAAGCCTTTTGCCACCCTTAAACACTCACATACTTAGACATATTTCATGGCACACAACATGTCACATTTTGACAATCAATCATTCCTAATCAAGACTAATTCATGCCCATGTAATGCCACTATTTCACATACTCAAATTAACAAGTTTACTTAAGGTATTCCACACCAATTTCATATCAAATCAACATTATTAACCTACTCTCAATTCAAACATTTAAACTATGATCATAGCCATACCAATTTTGTCATCATTCATTCATAATACCCATATGCCATATAACACAATCCATCATCATCAAGACTTTGACACATGCATGCATAATTAATTAGGTTTACAGCCTAATAATCAATATGAACCATATCTCATGGCCATATACAAAATGAATCACCAAATCATTATAAGCCAACACACTTGGCCAAATTAATAATGACATAATTAATCAAAAGACAAAGTCCCTATACATGACATAAACTTAAAATACTTGCGTTCACTTATACCCAATTGATAGCTTGATAGTGTGATGGTATCTCTGGCGGTCTCCAACCCGAGCTATCTAAATTAACCTATAAGAGATGAGAAAGGAAGGGGGTAATTCAAAGCTTAGTAAGTTCATATGCAAATAATAAACAACAATTAGCATTCATCTACTTTATCCATCCATAAGAATACTATTATTACAATTGGCATTAAATCTTAAGATTTCCACTTATTCGTTCGTAATGCTTATTCTTTCAAGTCATAAACACCATTTACATACCTTGGCATTAGCCTAGCCACTGTAGTCTCCCCATTATAACATATCACATTAATTAACAAGTTATTTCCATTCTCTTAATCACATGCACATTATTTATGAGTAGTCATAATTTCAACATATAGTTCAACCACCTTTCACTTGTCTAACCTCGTATCTTACTATATTCTTATAATGACTTTATTCGGCAATTATGCCTATCTTTCTTTTCCTCAAATCCAATGAAACACAATTTAAATAAATGAACCGTACTCTATCACAAATCAATTAGGCTCATAAGCCTATCATATGATCATTATCAAATCTTATCATGCATCCATTCATCAATAATGTAGGTTATCAATGTTTCACACGCATAACTTGTTCGTGTACATTCTTATCACATATTCATCATATACCAAATTCACTTCACATGAGTTCTGTGTACATACCTGTAGCTCACGATATAGTCACATACTTTCACGTTCTTAACATACCCGTTGAAATACAATTTAAGCATATAAACATATTGGATCACATTTTAATTCGGCCCAAAAGCCTAACACGTAATCGTCATTTATATTTATCATATATCCAACATCACAAGTATGTACACTATCAATCACAATGGATAGTAACCAATTATTTCCATAATAATCATGAATTTACAATTATAGGCTTACGTACATGCATGTTCACTCGTAGTAATTTCATTCACATACTCATCTTAGATTTACCTGTTGAACACTCGGAATACCATTGGATACACGGAAGGCTCGCACATAAGTGCCACATACGTAACTAAAGCTACCTCATATCACATAACACATAAAAGCTCATTCTCGAGCTACTCACGGGTCTACTCACACAAGCTGTCGGTCAGGAGGTAGCTACACGGGCTACTCACACAAGCTGTCAGGTGTTCGCAACACATGCCAGACTACCCAACCACTGGTAGGACGTACAAGACCAGCACCCTGAACCACATAAACATATATCACATATCTCATGAGCTCATAAATCACATGATTCCTAGTGATATGTCACTTGTATCCTAAACTATTCCTAAGGTTTAGACGAGATTTTTCTCACTTATCCGAACTTCGTCAAATACAACCATAGAATCAATCACTTATCTCATACATTATCAAAGCATTTAGAATATTTAAAATACAAACATAACATAACATTATTTACATACGAAATTACCTCGACACCAAAATGGAAAAGAGGGACCTAACCGTTAATTTTTTTATTTTTTCCCCGTTCTAGGTCCGAATCTCGTTTTCTTTGATCTATAACATCACATTTAACCCACTTATTAGTCACATTACTCAATGTGACCCAAAAATCATACAATGAAAAAATTACATTTTTGCCCCTAAACTTTATCATATTTACACTTTTGCCTCTAGGCTCGTGAAATGATTTTTATTCAATTTCTTTAACATACCAGCCTAGCCAAATCATTTTCATAACTATAACAACCCACAATTTCCATTAAAACTCACTTTTACTACATATTTTATAACTTTTACAATTTAGTCCTTTTGGACGTTTTCACCGAAAATCACTTAGTAAAAGTCATTTCTTACACATCAAACTTTCATAATCTACCATGAAAAATCAAAACACATGCATGTCACGTATGGGTAAATTTTTAAACATCAACCCTAGCTCAAATAAATGGTAGAAATAGATAGATCTTTTTACGAAGATTTCAAAAGCGTAAAAATCATTAAAAACGGGGCTAGAACGGACTTACAATCGAGCTTGGAAGCTTGAAAAACCCTAGCCATGGTTTCTCCATGCAAGTTTCAACCAAGGGGTTGAAGATGGACAAAAATTGGCTTCTAATTTTGTTTTTAATTCATTTTAAAATTTCATAACAATTGGACACCTCCAACATGTAGAACTTAACTTTTACACTTTTTACAATTTAGTCCTTTTGACTAAATTGAATGCCCAAACGTCAAAATTTTCGAACGATATTTTCATGAAATCATTCTGTGAAATTGTAGACTATAAAAACATAATAAAAATAAATTTTCTTACGTCAGATTTGTGGTCTCGAAACTACTATTCTGACTAGGCCCAAAATTGGGCTGTTACAAAATGGTGGTAGAGACAAGGAAAAAGCCGTTCAAGACTAGCAATCATGGTAAGCCACAGACAATGAAGGCGAAGTCCAATAAGTAGTGGGATAAAAAAGAAAGATATAGAGCTGGTGAAATGCTTCCTTTGTGACGATCTATATAGGAAGAAATGTTATTTAAAATGAGCCTAAGTTTTTCCATCAATGAGGATGATGATTCAAGAAAAAAGACGTTGAAACTTGGTTTGATCATGAGTTCCATTCAAGCTAAGAAGGGATAAAAGAGAAAGAAGCTAATTTTTATAGATATCATTGTTGTAGGTAAAAAGCCTAAATGTTAAAATATGCTCCTAGTATTTGTACTTTTCCTACATTGGGCCTGCTGCCTAAGATAAAGACATAATTGAATGCCGATTTCCTCGAACCCTGACACGTTTGGAAGCCAGAATCAGTATATTTGATAGGAGCAAGATCTCCTCTGAAATACACAAGTATATAATCCCTTGTTCTCCGTAAATACTTGAGTATATGCTTAGCTGTTTGCCAATGTCTTGGACCAAGATTCACCTGATATCAACTCACCAACCCTACTATGAAAAAGATATCTAGACGTGTGCATAACATTACATGAGACTTCCTACTACAAAAGTGTAAGAAACTTTTCTCATGTTTTCTCTTTCTTCCACTATCTTAAGATAATCCTCTAGAGAAAGATGAAATCCCAATAGAGAAGGTTAAGTTCCCTTCTTAGAGTCGGTCATTGCATAGTGTTTCAATATCTTGTCTATGTATGAAGCTTGTGATAATGTTATCACTTTGTTCTTTCTATCCTTTAACATACGAATACCTAGAACAAAGTTAGTTTCTCCCAAGTCCTTCATGCTAAACTATTGAGTTAACCACAATTTAATCGATGTCAATGTCCCTACATCATTTCCAATGAGTAGAATGTCATCGAGATATAGAAGAAGATAGACAACCTTTCCATCCTCAACTCGTTTATAAATATAAGGTTCATCTACGTTTTGCTAAAATTCAAAAGTTTTGATTGCTTATCAAATCTTTGATCCCATGAGTGAGATGCTTGCTTAAGTCCATATGTGGACCTAAGTTGTTTGTAAACTTTATGCCCATTTCCTTTAACTATATGTCCAGTAGGTTTCATCATATAAATGCTCTCTTCAAGATAGTTGTTCAAGAACGTTGTCTTGACATTCATTTGCCAGATCTCGTAATCAAGATCCACTGCAATAGATAACATTATGCGGATTAACTTTAGCATGGCAACCTGAGAGAAGGTTTTTTTATAATCAATGCTTTCTTTCTGAGTATAACCTTTTGCTACAAGTATGGCCTTGTAAGTTTCCACTTTTCTATCTGTATTTCTTTTTTTTTCTTGTAGATCCACTTACACCCTATGGGTTTATCCTTTTCAGTAAGTGTACAAGTTCCCACACTAAGTTGGATTGCATAGAATTATTTCCCAGAGCTTGGAATCAGCACTTTGCATCTCTTCGTCAAATGTGAATAGTTCATCATCTTCCTATTCAACAAACTCAGTGTTTAGAACACTTCTGCCAGATTGGAAGAATTCAGGCCTACGAGAGACCCTCCCTACTGTGGCAAAGCTTCCTATGCTATTGATCATTTGCAGGTCTACTACTAAGAGTTGTTTCTGGAACCATTTCAATAGGGATTTGCGTATTCCCAAAAGTTCCTCGAGTACTTCTTTACTTTGAGATTTAATGTCGTTGATGTAACTTTCCTCAAGGAAAGTAGCATAAGTTGACACTATCACTATTTGCTCTTTTAGGTTATAAAACAATCCATCTTTAATTTCCCTAGGATATCCCACAAACATGCACAATTCTATCCATAAATCCAACTTTCTCGCATCTTTATCCAATACGTGGGTTAGGCATCCCCAAATCCTTAAATGATTTAGATTTGGCTTCTTGCCGTGCCACAACTCGTATGGAGTTTCAAATGCAACCTTAGTTGGTATATCATTCAGAATATAGCAAGTCATTAGTAAGGCATACCCAGAAAAAAAAAATTGGCAGCTTCAAATAACTTAGCATCGATCGAAACATGTTTAACAAAGTTCAATTCATAATTGAAATATGAAGTATAGTATGTCATGAATTAAAAACTATAGTGGTTGAAATCTAATGAATATTCTTAACTGAAAGTACAAGTAATCTTGAAATTTTGTAAATGAAGAATATTTTGAAAGAGGTGCAAAAGTGTAGTGAAATCATGGAAATCGTGAAATTTTACATTCATATAAAAATAATGTGAATCCAGTGGCATTTGAGTTCCCATGTAGACTAGCATTGAACTTTGTAGATATAATTACCATGCCATAGGAACCTGAGCGCTCTTATGTTATTCGTGAAATTACACTTCGGTGCATTTTGTTCTACTAATGCACTTCAATGCATGTGTTTTCAACACTTATGTGCTCCATGTATTGTGTTATATTTTGTGTATCCATCTTGTTCAAACGTGTCTAGCATAGGCTAAAAAATCGTGGTAAGTGAATTCTGATAATAATTCCTATTAAATCGTGAAATGATAAAATAATGAAACAAAAAATTAGTGAATTCTATAAATATTGAATAACCTCTTGATTAATATAATATATTCATGAAATTATAATAGTAATGTTTTTACTATTAAATAAATTAAAGAGACGGTAAGATTTGAATTCATGGATACTTATTAAGCTATAATGCAACTTAATGCATTATTGTTTAACACGTAGGTGAAAGATCGGATTAAAGCTCTCAATTCAAGTCACAACCTCAATGCATCTCATCACATCACCAAGGCTTGAAAGGGAGTATGAAATTAACATTTTGGTACTAGATTATGGCATGTACATAGGTGTTTTGAAGTCCACGTATATATAAAAAAGAAATTTGCAAATGCACATTGTGTAGTTTAATTATTTGAATAACTTAAGCTATTCTAGAGAGTCTCATCACGATGTTCCCTACCCGACACCGCGACGTGATTTTGTCTCGTCGCAATGACCCTTGCCTTCAAGTTGTGACATCACTCACTGTTTTAACCCAAGAAAGTCCCGAATGGTCTTGGTTTGCAACCAAATTGTCAGAATGCCCGTAAATGATTTGTACTACCTAAAATAAGCTTAATAAGAGTGAAAAAGAAGTGTAGGAAATGCATTTTGATATTTAAGTGGCTTAGTGCTCAAATGTGACACTTGTTACTCAAGTAACAATTTAACTCAAGTAAGGGGTGTTACATTATCTCTCTAAACTTGACAAGAATTTTCTTATCAAATCCTACATTAACTTGAATGGGTTCACTCATATATATCATTTCAAGCTATAAGCTAACAAAAATTTCAAAGAAAAGAACACTAACCTCTTGAATTGAGCCCACGGCAATGGAGAAGAAGACTTGAGAAATTTTCTTTCCTTCCTATCTCCACCATTTGGAAAAGATGAATGAACCAACTCTCTTTCATCTTTCCTTTATATTCCTCATTTAATAATGAAATAAAATTATATAATCCATCTCATCTAATGGCTATAATCATGCATAGGAAAAGTTGGTGGAGATTAATGAAGTTGATTAAAGCTTCCTACTAACTTAATGTAAGTGGTGGGTTAATTGCACCTAAGTGCTTTGCTTAATTATCCACCTAATTCTTCAAAATTTGCTGCTTTTACAATTAAGTCTTCATGCATTAATTACTAGGTTTTTAATAAATTATTAATTTCCCTTGATAAATCACTTAATAATTCTCCTCTCTATAACCTCTAGGTTTAATTTTTTGAAGCGGACCAATTTAAGAAATTTGACCTCAAAATTAAATTTTTCGACACCAAAAAAAAAAAGAGTTGTTACAAAACTGTCCCATTAGTAATTGGCATGTAAACTCTACGCCTGTTTGGGTTAACTTTGGGGGCTTCCCATTGAGCTCATGCTCCCACCCATCGCTGAACAAATGGCAGGTGTCATTGGTGGTGTTATTTAGGTCGACTGGAGGCCTGTTTTTCTAAGGAATATCCGCTAGATGAGAATTTGTGTGTATCAATCCTTGGTTACCTCTTATTGCTGGTGCTTCTGTAAGATCTTGTAATGGTCCGCACCTTTGGATTTCCTTTAGATATGAACAGGTTTACAAGTTCTGCCGAAGCTGTGGTCACATTGGGTATACGTTTCCTCACTGTATCTTTGATAATGCTAATATTGAGGCAGATATCAACAATCAGATGCTTGACATTCAGGATAGGCTGGAGTCTGAAACTATGGTTGAGTTTGACAATATTCTGTTTTTGCATTATATGAGAGCTTTTTTGAACATGGTGGATCGCAGAACTTCGAGGGTCATTTATAATGAGCTCGAAGTTGATGACTTGGTTCCTGCTGCTCAAGAAGCTGTTCCACCTCCAAATGCCACCTTTGAGGATGTTAGAGAAGATGAGTTGCTGGAGTTAGAGGAGGTTCTAAAAGGTCATGCTTTGGAAGAACCTCCGCCAAGGTCGCGAGCCCGGACTTTGCTTTGGATCCGAATGCACTGAATGATTCCTCGAACCAGAGAGGCAGGCATTAGAATGAAGAAATGGCTTTCCAGTGGAAGTTTTTGGTTCTCTGTCACACTCGGGTTGGATTGATAACTTCACCAAAAGTGATCTAGGAGATAAAGGAAAAGTTGTGGTCTCGAACACAAATGAACCTAAGCCAGATGTTCCCTTGGGTGGTATTGTGGTTGAAAGCAATTATCAACCTCTTTTCGATCACCTATCTTCTGATTCTCCTCATCAAGCTACTGAAATGGTGAATACTGAAGATAATCTAGGTTTAAGAACTATCTCTGGGCAAGTAGGGGGTGAAGTTGTTGAAATTCTTGAACATTCGACGAGGGATAATGCTACGAATGTCCTTATAACCACCTCTGGGGTTTCTCAAATTGCAGATCACATTATTGATGACGTTATGGCTAATGCTACCAATGGCAATGTTTTTGATGATGAAGATGGCATTCACTCTACTTTTCATAATCATTTCAATTCTATCTTTTGTGATGACAGTGCACAAGACAAAGAATCCACTTTGTCCGATCTCAGAGAACTAAACTTGCAGAGCTTAAGTGATGAGCAAAGACATATTCTCTGCTCGAGGTTTTCTGATGAGGAAATTAAAGATGACCTCTTCTCTATGGGTCCCCTAAAGGTTCCTGGTCCAGACGACTAACCAGCTCTCTTCTTTCAAGCAAATTTGGATTTCATGGGAGAGCACATTATCAAAATGGTGCGAGACTTCTTTGAGAAAGGAGACCTCCTAAAAGAGCTCAATAAAACCTATGTTGCTCTTATTCCCAAAAGGCCTATTCCGGTTTTTGTCAATGACTTCAGACCTACCAATCTCTGTAACACCATTTACAAAATTATCACTAAGTTAATGGTGATTAGATTGAAAAGGTGATTGGAGCCTTAGTCTCTCCCCTGCAAAATGCTTTCATCAATGGAAGACAGTTGTGTGACAATGTTATCCTAGGAGCAGAAATTGCTCACACTATTATGAAAAAGCAAAAGGTAGTGGCATTCTCGAGAGACTCAAGCTGGATATGTGAAAAGGGTTATTTTGGTAACACGAGGAGAAGTTACAATCTAACAAAATGAGAAATCGTTGAGAGATGACGGAGAGGAAGATATCGGAGCAAACTCTAGAAAACAAATGCAGTAGCAGGCAGTTGTGATGGACACGATAAGGGGTCGAGAAGAATGAAAGTTAAAACAAGTTGCCAAGAGGATTTTAAAGTGCTAAGTTTGATAAACGATCCCCAAAAGTCCCACCATGATACTTTGGATCTTGTATTTATAGTCTTTTCAAAGAACGATTATAAAACAAGTGACATATTTTATAGGATGTGGGAGAGACATGAGTCAATTCACAAGAACATGTTATGAATTATGGGTAAGGAGCGTAAATGAAGTCACATGATGGGGGAAAAGTTATGAAGATAGTGGATATAATATTAGTTTCATAAAAGTTACACTTAAATAATTCATTTTGGCAAGGAAAGTGTTATTTGCAAACTTAAGTGTAAGTGCACAGTTTGATCAATGAGGAGAGGGAGAGAAAAATTGTACTTCAAAGAAAAGTTAAGAAGTAACATTCTTAACAGTATCTGTATTTGAGCCTCCAAATCATGCTATCCAAAACATCCTCATAGCCTTCTTAACCTTCAGTGATGTTAAAAAAAAAACATTATTTCCTGACACTACTACTAAAAACGAGTACCTACATTTTGCTTCATACATGAGAATTTCTTTTATATGATACATAATATGAGAATACATCAAAGCATTTTCTGTGAACTTATGCAATTCTTAGCCAGAACAAGAGTTTACTTAAACTAGCAGTATTTGAGCAAGTTGTATGCGCTACTGGCATGTGGGCAAATGAGATGCAAACAAGTATGTATGAAACTACTTGTGCACGTAAATACATAATTAATACATTATTGAGTTCATATATGTACATTAACATATATGTTATATATGCATATTTATTCACTTAAAAGCATTAATATATACTAACATACTTGATTGCTGGATAGAAAATTATAATATAATATATAAAAATATAAAACATTAGTAACGAAAAGCATTAATAAAGAATCTATTTAATAAAGAATTTCTTAAACTAGCTGGAATTTGGTGATATTAATGTTCATGATATTGTTCAAATAGTTGTTCATGCTTCTCCCTCATTAGTATTAAGGGTTATAGATTGCAACCTATCACTTAATAAATTTTGGCACCACTAACTCATGACTAACCATTAGAGATATCCAAATCTATGAGCAACGCTTTTGGAGCAAGTAGTCAAAGTGGAATGACGGCATCTAGATCAAGCACATTTACTTCAATTTCTTTTTAGGCTTCTAGAACAGTGTTATCTTGTGGTACTTTTATTTTTTATTTTTTGAATCGAATTTATCTTGAGCGTGATAAAATAAAATAAAAAGTATAGTTGTTTTGAAAGTTTGCTAAACTAAATTATCATCTTGTGGCCAGAATACGAAATAATTATAGTTGCGGCAAAAAGGGAATTATCCATTTTCACTAGGGAGATCATATCTTTACCTGAGTGAAGTAAATTACTCAAACCCTATTTGTAACTTACTAGTGGCCAAAATTTGAACGATCATGCTATGGCTAGGGGAGTTATTCACTTTCACTATGAGATCATATCTTTACCTAAGTGAAATAAATTTTTTAGGCCTTGTATATGGATTATTAGTGGCCAAGTTTTGAGCGAGCATAGCTATAGCCAAGGGAGTTATTCACTTTCACTAGGGATATCACATCTCTACCTAAGTGAAATAAAATACTCAAACCCTACATATGAGTTTTTAAAGACCAAATTTTCTTTTAAGAGATCATAGTTGTGGCCAAGAGAGTTACCCACTTCACTAAGGAGATCATATCTCTACCTGAGCGAAATAAAGTACTCAAATCCATATATAAGTTACTAGCAACAAATTTTTTTAAACCATCGTAATTGTGGCTAATGTATTGTTATAACATCATAATTACAATTTATTACAAATTAAGAATGAAGTTATTGATAATTCATGAACCATGTCATAAATAATATAAACATTACCTACATTGGAGAATTAAGGTCATCACACAATCTATGGATGGTAATATTCACATTCATTTTGCGCTCTAGTGAGGTGGAAGTGTTTCTTTCGCTTGAGGGTCGAAATTAGGGAGGAGTGAATTTGAGGATGATGCAAAAGAAAATTGTTTCCAGTATTTTTGGTGAAGATAAAGAATAGTAGGATCTATTTCATTAAATGTAATTACTCCTCCCTTGTGGAGTCGCCAAAATGTAAAGAGTTATTTTGGCAAGGTGCATATATGTTACAATCTAACAAAACAAGAAGTCGTTGAGAGATGACGGAGAGGAAGATCACGTTAAGGGGCTAAGAAGGATGAGAGTTACGGTGGTTGTTTTCATTATAGAAAACAATTTGCTGAGAGGATTTTAGAGTGCTAAGTTTAATAAATGATCCCCAAAAGACCAATCATGAAATTTTTTTAATATGTTATTTATAGCCTTTCCAAAGTAGTTATCCCTCAAAGAACGGTTATGAAACAAGTGGCATATTTTATAAGATGTGGGAGAGACATGGGTTAACTCACAACAACGTGTTATGAAGGGTAATGAGCGTAAATGAAGTCACGTTTAGTTACTTGTAATGAGTAATGGGGGAAAAGTTATGAGGATAGTGGATATAAACTCATTTTGGCAAAGAGAGTGTTACTTGCAAACTTAAGTGCTGATGCACAGTTTGATCAACGAGGAAAGGGAAAGAAAAACACTTATTCTCCAAGCCATACTGTAACACCCCCTACCCGTATCCATTGCCAGAATAGGGTACGAGGCATTACCGGAGTTTACTGAACATTTTCAGATAATTCTGAGTCATTTATTATTCAAATTTTGAAAATAATCATAACGTCTCTTTATTGGGCCCTCGAAGCCCCAAACATACACTAGAAACCAAATGGAATTAAATCGAGATTATATAAAAAAAAATTTCGCAAAATCTTAAATTTTATTTTCATCTAAGTACTTACCATTTCAATGCTTCTTGTAATTAAATATATTACCATTCAATCAATAGCTTGTCCTTTGTCTAAGTGTCAAGCCACATCATTGTTAGTATACTTCAATATATTTCATATAAATTCAACATTGATATACTTATTTTCTCGACATGTCAAATTTGAGTTTAATAATTGTCTTCACTTACATAATTTCCTTGTATCAACGTATCAAAGATAATCATATATGTTCATGACATGAAACATATTAATTCTATTACCTTTTCTTTATAAGTATATATATCAATCGTTTCATTATATCAATATTTCATGTTTCATCATTTCCATATATTTTAAGTATATTTATTCCGGTAAAGTTTATATCAATCTTAACATAAATTATATTCCATGTGCTTACTCTTATTTTGTTTATCTATCTTCATAATTATTTCATACAACTATTTTGTACATACATTTCCATATGACCAGTTCTTGTAAACATTTCACACAACCATTTCACGTAACCATTCGTCATCTAATACGTATTACCTGAATATCAATTGTTCAATAGATATCATAGCGTCTCCCATCCACGGTCTTATTTATCTTTGACACGATGCCATAGTATCTTTCAACTATGGTCTTACTCATTTTCTGTCATGTTGCCATGGTATCTTTCAACCATGGTCTTATTCTTTTCCCGTCATGTTGCCATGGTATCTTTCAACCATGGTCTTACATATTTCATGTCAGGTTGCCATGGTATCTTTCAACCATGGTCTTACACGTTTCATATCAGGTTGCCATGGTATCTTTCAACCATGGTCTTACACGTTTATATCAGGTTGCCATGGTATCTTTCAACCATGGTCTTACACATTTCATATCAGAGAGCACACTCCTGCGAACCTCATCCTTACTGGTGGGATTACGGTCCAGGCTAAATCCTGTAATATAAACTCATAGAGTATTGTCGGGATTACAAGTCCAAAGCTAAATCCTCGCAACGACAATTACTCTAATGAGCTTGGATCTGAATTACAGTCAAAGCTAAATTCGGACCCTAATTCGGATTACCCATCCGGGCTAAATCCATTTTTTCACATATTCTTGGGAGGGCTATATCGGGATAGGATCACCCGTCAGGGCTAGATCCTTTTACCGTCAATTCCTTTTCGAGAGATCCATCGAATTTTCCTTTCATTCAACAGGATTTCTTCCCTTTATATCAAATATATCAATGTTTCATCAATTTTCATATAATGAACATTCAAATCATATTCACATCAATAACATACATTTCAAGTATTTAAGAATATAATTCAAGTTACATGAACTTACTTCATTTCTTGTTTGTGTTTATAATTTCATTAATCCGATATCTTTTCTTTTCCACGATCAAGTTTCATATTTGAGTCGTGCGGATCTTTATAAATAAATTTGATCATCATTTTCATTCATTTCATTTTCTAATGCATTTAATTAATGCTCTAGGAAAAGTTACCATTTTGCCCCTAAACTTTTAATTAATGACGATTTCATCCTTAGAAATTTGGAAAATATAATTCTTGCAATTTAATCCTTATTTCTAGCTATTATTCTCATACATATTGATAACAATCCATGAATTCTGTAAAATATCAGAATTTTTCCATAATTTCAACACTTTTCAATTTAATCCCTAAAACATGTTTTCCCCCTATCTTGAATTAAATTAATGATTTCATTCAATTTTGTAATTTAAATAATAAAATTAATCCATTTCATGCAATTTGGTCATTTTTGACATTTTTACAAAATTGCCCATAAAGTTTTACTTTTATTCAATTTAGTCCTTAAGCCTAAAACATGCAAATTAGCCATGCTTGCTGAATATTCATATATATATTTTCCTCCTCCTCCTCTCCATTCCACATCCTTAAATTTATATAATATGCTTATAAGTAACATTATCAATAATTTCACTATTTACTTATATGTATATTCAAAGCTGTCCATTTGAGTCATAGTCACTAAATTATTTATTTGTTGAGTTACAGAACTCCAAATTAAGATATGTAAATTTTATCTGAAACTAGACTCACATATATTCTTACCATAAAATTTTCAGAATTTTTGGTTTAGCCAATTAGTACAGTTTATTCATTAAAGTCACCCCTGTTCTGCTGTCTGACAGTTCTGACCCTTCTTCACTAAAAAATATTTATCTCCTTGTACAGAATTCAAATGATGTTATAGTTTGTTTCTAATAAAACTAGACTCATTCAGTATTCTATACATATAAATTTAAGCCCATAATTATTTTTCTTCATTTTTTTATTATTTTTCAAAGTCTGAACAGGGTAACCCGAATTCATTCTGACCTTGTCTCACAAAATTTATTATATCTCAAAATTTACAAATCCATTGCTTACACTGTTTATTCTATGAGAAACTAGACTCAATAAGCTTTAATTCCATATTTTGTTAATCTTCAATTTCAATTTCTACAATTTATGGTGATTTTTCAAAGTTAGAATACTGCTGCTGTCTAGAACTGTTTTAGTACAATATATTAATTACCATGTTTATAACACCCTTATTTTCTTTCTCTACACTATTTCTCATCACTTTCTCTTATTTTCTCTTCACTAACATATCAAAAACATAGAACCATATGTAAGGAAACTCTACATTAACATCAATCCCACGCTTTTTCAATAATATCAAACTTAAAAATATATTGAAATCATGATGTTCTTACCTTGTTCTATTAATTCCAACCTTCATCTTGATTTTCTCTCTCCATCAGCCTTCATTTCTTGAATCCAACTTCATATTTTAACTTCCCATAGCCTCCTTAACATTTTTCTCTCTTGGTAGCTAAGGAAATTCTTTTTATTTTTGGGTGAAAATGGTGAATTTTTGGTAGAAGGACCAAATTGTAAAGAAAAGAAAGTTTCTTGCTTCCTTTTCTCTTCATACGTTGGTGCATGGAAAAAAGATGATGATTCTTCATCTTTCTTTCCTTATATATATACTATATAAAATAATAATAAAATAATAAAATATCATTTAAAAAATTAAATTAAAATATTAATAAACTATTATTTATTTATTTAATCTAAAATATCTCCAACATCATCATTGCTTTCTAGATTTCTCTCTCTTCCAATTGACCATTTTGCCCTTTGTTATCTTTTAAAATTCCATCCTTGAGTCATCATTTAATTTGGTAAAATTGCAATTTAGTCCCTCATAGTTCTTCACCTATTCAATTTGGTCCTAATTCATCCATTTTCCTTAGTTTCTAGATCATTCCACTCTTAAAATATTTACACTATTGGTCCTTTAACTTTTTCATATTTACACTTTAACCCCTCAAATTTTGAGTATTTACTCTTGTGCAACAAAACTTTTCTTACTTTTACAATTTTGTCCTTTCTTGAATTAATATATCATAATATACTTCTCAATTTTGACATAACTCAAAATTTCCCTTTTTGTCAATTTATTTCCTTATTTTACTATATCAAGGATAATATATTACTGTAAAAGTTTTCGGGGTATTACACATACTCTCCAAGACATCCTAATAATGGAGTAAATCTAAAAATCCTGCCAACCTTCTTAAACT
This sequence comes from Gossypium anomalum, assembly GCA_025698475.1. Lineage (NCBI taxonomy): Eukaryota > Viridiplantae > Streptophyta > Magnoliopsida > Malvales > Malvaceae > Gossypium > Gossypium anomalum. Next base: position 69,398,375 of record CM046964.1, read on the forward strand.
TAACTCTATAGCATTCTTCACATGGAATAATTCTACAAAGAACAATATTTCCTGACACTATTATTGAAAAAAGCGTTAATAACCAAAAATGAATATCTATAATATAAATAAAGCCTTTGATAGACTCAGTTGGACATTTATTGAATGTGATCTTGAAGTGGTCTAGGTTTTCCTAGTCGGTAGGTCAGCCAAGTTTTAGTTAATGGTGTTCCTTCAAAGCCTTTCGTTCCTTTTCGAGGCATAAGGCAATGTGACCCGATTTCACCACACATCTTTATACTTTTCCATAACGTGCTCTCAACTGCGTTATTAAAAGCTAAAAACCAAAGCCTCATCCATGGAATCAAAATGAGTGGAAATAGTATGCCTTTATCTCATCTTCTATTTGCAGATGATAGTTTTATCTTTGTCGTAACCATTTTTTTATGAAAACGGGGATCGACCTTGGTTTTGGAAATGAAACGAAAATTGGGAGTCGCCACCAATCCTTTTTTGATGAGGTGCAATCGGGTCACCTTGGAAAAGTGGTTGTTTTTAATAAATGGTTTGATTTATTTAAACAACGGTTTTGGTCCACGAAATTCAGAAAGACGGGTTCGGGAGACGGTTACGCGCGAGGAAGGATTAGCACCCTCGTAACGCCCAAAAAATTAGTACCTAGTTGATTAATTAGTGTCTTAGTGTCGAAAATTTGAAATCTTGAAAGAATTTAAAATACGATCCCTCTTTGTATTAATGCTAATTAAAAATGATTGAATAAATTAAAACGGATGTTAAGGACTCTCTCATCTCGAAATAATAAAATATCATACCCAGTGAGTTAGGACACGACATCTCGAACTTTGAGACTGAGCTTGCCTTTTATTTAAAATTAATATATTTTAACTTCTTTCAAAAGGATATTTGGTTAGTTAGAGTGAACGAGGAAAATCGAAACCCAGTAAGTTAGGGCGCGTTTCCTCGATTTTCTTAATACGGAATATTGCCTTTATTTGCAAAAGCTCTTATCTCGAGGTAACAAGATGTCGTATTCAGTAAGTTAGGACACAACACCTCGCATCTTTGAGAGTAAGCATTTATTTCAAAACTCGTATTATGATTTAAAAGAATATTCCGTTATTTCGGTTAAATGAGAAAAATCAAAACCCAGTAAGTCAGGGCACGATTGTCTCGAATTACCAAATACGGAATATTACTTTTATGAAAGAATTATTTTAATGTATTGAGTAAAAAATATAACGTGATTTATAGTAAAACATAAAAGTAAATTATGGTATTAATTCGTATAATAACATAATAAAAGGTGCGACAGTGTCAAAAATAATAATATGGGCAATTATAAAAGATGAAATAATAGCAAGGCTAGTAATATGTAAACATAAACGAATGCATGAGGAAAACGAAATGATCGAATACATAAGCAAATAAATAAATAAATAAAACATGGCCAAAAAAAATAAAAATGACAATGATAACGAAAATGATGATAATAATAATAATAATATAAATAATAATAGTATAAAACGATAATAATACATATGGTATTAAACATGATGATAATAGTAATAATATAAATATGAAATAGTAGGGGACATATATATGTAAAACATATAATACTAGATTAAAAATATATACATAATATATACATACTAGAAATAATAATAATATTGAAAAACAAATATTACATAAATATACACGTATATATATTGAAAATTTATATATAATAATGATATTAAAAGTATATATATAATATAGACAAAAATATATGCATAATGTAGTATTAAAAGTATTTACATGGGATAATATAAAAAAATATATGAATAACGTGATATTAAAAATATATACATAAAAACATAATAATATATATATATATATAATATAAAATATATACATAATATAGTATTATATAATACATACACATTAGAAATAATAATAATAATGTTACAAAAGAATTATTAATAATACTTCATAAATATAGACATATATATGTTAAAAATAAATACATATTAATATTAAGATGATGATAATATTAAAATAACCATTGATAACATTACATATAAATATATATACATATAAGTGTAATAATAGTAATTATAATACTAATACTAATAACATATATAATAATAGCAGTAAAAATAAATACAATAATAATCATAATAATAATAAAATAGTAATGATAATAATAATAACGAAAATAAATGTAATAATAACATCTTATATATATATATATATTAATTAATTTAATTGAAATATCGAAAAGATAAAAAAAAAGGACTAAATTGGACTTAGAGTAAGAGTTTGGGGCCAATTTAAAAATTAATAAAGAAGAAAAGGACTACATCAAGCGCGCGAACAAAGAAGAGGGACCAGATCGGGCAATAAACCCTCCCTCCAAAACGCGCAGCATCGCAAAGGACCAAATTGTAATCGCAATAACATTGTAGGGCACAAATTAAAATAAAAAAAACCACATTGCAAATCCATAAAAAAGCGGAAGGGCCAAAAGTGGAATTAGCCCTTCCGCTTAAAAACACGCGGACCTTCGGGCGGATGGGTCGGGTCTCGGGTCGGCCCCCCCCAAAACGACGCCGTTTTGGGCGTTTAAGGGGCCTAGTAAAACGACGCCTTTTAGTAGCCCCTATTTAAGCCCCAAAATTTTTATTTCCTTCATTTTAGCCCTCCTTCAGAAAAAAAAAAAAAAATTTGCTCTCAACTCTCTCTCCCCTCTCTCAAGGCCTCCGGGGCCAGACCAGACTCCACCGGCCGCCGTCGTCGGCCACCGCGGTAATTATTTTTTTATTTTTTTTAAAAATATGTATATATATGTATCTAGTAGAGAAAAAAAAAGGGTAAATAGGTTCAAAAAAAATAAAATAACAAAGAAAAACGAAAATAATAAACCTTTTATTTGAAACCTTTAAACTCTCCTTTGTGTTTTTTTTTTTTTTTTTTGCTGATTTTATGCTCGTGTTTAGATCTGTTTCTTGTGGGTAAATGACTGCCGAATATTTTGTATTTTCAAAGGAAAGAAATTGCCGACCCTTACAATGGTTTCGGCTTGGCTTTTTAAAGCCAAGTTACATGCTTTTTATTATTCTAATCACTGTCTTTTCTTCATCTACTCTGCAGGTGCAAATGGCGACGTGACAAGGGCGGTAGAGCAGGTGGCCGACTGGCATGGGTGATGGGACAGAGGCGGCGGCTAGGGGGGCTAGGGTTTTCTAATTTGTTTTGTGTTTTAAAGTTTTGAGTTGGTTTAGTGGGCTTAGGGTTTTTAGTGGGTCTGTTGGGTAGGTTTAATTTTTGTTTTGGGTTTGTTGGGTTTAGCCCGGGCCAAAGTGGGCTTGTACAATCTTCTTCAGAGCAAACTAGGAAGAATGTGCTACAATTAAAGCTGGTTTAGATGATCACTGCCAATTTTCTGGACAACTTATCAACTTTCACAAATCGGAGCTCTTTCTAATTCCCAATTGTCATCATCAGTTTAAAAAGATGTTCAAGCAAATGCTTAAGGTGCAAATCCCTAAAAGGAGCTCCTTGTTTGGCTCCACTGTCAACAAAATTCAGAACAAATTACAGGGATGGAAAACGAAACTTCTTTCCCTGGAGGCAAACTCATATAGATTAAATCAACTCTTTCCACTTGGCCTGTTTTCCAAATGTCCTGCTTTCAAGCTCCTGTCAAAGTGTGTGAGACTACTGATAAAGCTAAGAGGAACTTCTGGTGGAAGCATAATGAAGATAAAAGAAAATTACGTTTTGTCAACTGGAACTACCTTTGTGCCCCAAAGTTTGCTAGTGGGCTGGGACTGTGCTCCTTTCAGCATTTTAATCAAGCTTTGTTAGCCAGACAGGCATGGAGAATTCTGATGAATGAAGCCCTTCTGTCGGAAAACACATTGGTTAAAAAATGTTGTAAAAGTTCTAATATTTTTAACGGTTAATCATAAAGCTTCAGATTCTAGGATGTGGAAAAGTATACTCCATGGCAGAGACTTGTTGATTAAGGGACTGGACTGGTGCATTGGAAATGGTAATCAACTGCTCATTATTAATGGATATATTTGTCATGGAGAGCTTCTCCCTTTCGTTCCCATTTAGTTTGGAGACCTAATACTTCTGGTATCTACACTGGTAAATCTGGATACGATCTCATTGCCCATGAAAATGGCCTGTTGAACAAAGCAGGATAGACAAAAAGCCAATGGAAGCAGTTATGGAAACTGAAAGTTCCTTTCAAAATCATTTTGTTTCTTTGAAAACTTGTTTCAAATTGCCTTCCCTGTAGAGCAGAGCTAGCTAAGACCTTGATCATCTTTTTATTCATCGTGATTTTGCATCACCAATTTGGTTTGAAAGTGATCTTGGGATTCAGTAGTGTTACTGCTTACTTTAGTGATTACCTCTGCCGTGGATGCTTGCAGATATGCTTTTGCTATTGCAGATATACCTCGAATTGTTCTTTCATTACTAGTTATGACACCAACAAAAATGTAATAATTAATCCGATATTATCCCAACTCAAATAAAACTAAATTCTGATATCAAACCTCTATATGCTCCCAGATTTGATTCTAAAATAACGTCCATCCTTTAATCTTTGTGATATATATATATCCAAATTCGTAAAAATCAAATTATATGGTGTCAACTTTCTCTCTTGAAAAGAACACCTCATCTAGGTAAGTCCAACTGTTACGAGTCGCGTATAAAAGTCGATAATAAATGCACACAAATCGTCCAATGAAGATCAACTGATTAAATGAGACTCATTTAACCTACTTGCGTTGGCCCGATTTGTAGAACATGTGATGAAGAAGTTCATCTACTTAAAGCATTGGTGACTCTGTGAAACACTTATGTAAACTAAAGTTACCGTAGTGAACATTGTAAATCCTAAGAGATAAGATTTAATAAAATTTAAATCTCCTTAGTACTCTACAATGTAATTTAAACTATATCATTAGATCTGAGAGAAACCCAACTATAAATAAAAGCATGCCATTTATTTGTATTCATTTAGACCCGATCATGGGTCAAGTTTAGGAAAAATTTTAAGCCCCTTTTTTAGGCTCGGGTAAAATAGGCTCAAAATTTACCCAAGTTTGGCCCAGATAAAAAATAGTAAACCCGAACTCGACCTGACCCGACTATATTAATTTTTATATAAAATTTTTTAAAATATAATACATCAAAATACACTAAAAATATTAAATAAATGTTTCCCAACAAATTAAAAATACATTAAAAAAAGGTATTATACTTAAATAGCACTAAAATAGTTGCAACTTAATAAATAAATACCTCTAAAACAGTAATAAAATTAATAATAAAATAAGCGTTATACAATATCAAAATAATAACAAAATAATATCAATATAATAGCAAAATGACAACAAAATAACATCAAATGGAAACAAACAGTAGCAAAACAACAACAAACGACAGTGAAAAAAAATTTAGACAAATTCAAGCCCAACCAAACTCAAGTCGAAAAATATTGTTCAAAGCCCAATTTATTTAGAAAACGAGCCTTATTTTTTGTCTAAACTCATTTTTCGAACTTAAATTTGTGTCCAATCCCTCCCACTTTTCCAGTGAGCCTTTAGACCTAAGCAAGTGGTTCAACCTATAATCAAGTCTATATTCATTTCATTCAAAGTTATTGAATATATTTAAAAATATTTACTCAAACATCTTGTAATTGTATGCATTGCTTTCTTATGACTTGTTTGCTTTTTACTTATTCACTTAAGAATTTACTTTTGCTTTATTTCGGTGCCTTAAAAAAATTTCTCTTAAGAATTATTGTCTTTTCAAGAGAAAGGCTTAAGAATTATTGTCTTTTAAAGAGAAAGGCCGACTTAAACAAATTTGATGCAAAAAAAAACCTAAAACTGCACAATTTGCCAAACTAAAGTTCTAACCCCCTGAAACAACATAAACTGAAATCTGACATCCATTCAATCAAAAATGAAAGCCCAATTCCAAAACCAAGGCAAGAAACAACAGATTTACCATCAAATTCTAATACTTGTTGCCCCCCAATTGCAATACCCATATCTAACACCCGTGTTTGATATATATTCAAACATGAATGAGAAGATATAACCTTCCAAAAATCCTCCAGATACATTAAAGCATACCCAAGTCGGATACATCTCGCATCCGATGATTACAATCAAGTACAAGTAACGTAGGCTGATACTACAACATTGGCAGTGTGGGAGCAAGGGGAACAAAATGATCATCAAAAGTTTTGACCTATTTGGACATTAATACACAACGTACTTGGGGGGAGGGGGGGAATAGTCCAAGAGACCAAGGTGAATTCTATCATCATAAAACTCCCCTTAGGTTCCATAACATTGTGGAAACCCTACTTATATTTGAAGCAAACTTTGTCAGAAGCAGGACTAACATAGTAATATTGCCTTGGCCAATCCTAGTGTTTGAGGACTGGCCTCTCCACAGTTAACCCATCTAAAATAGAGGGTCACGAAAAAAAAAAAAAAAAAAGAAGGAAAAAGGAACAGTTATATACATAGAATGTTGTTATTCACATGCATCATAGGAGATTCATGGAGTAAGGGTCCTTAGAAATACAGCCTGCTTATTTTAGAGGACCCGAAGCTGTGCAAGGAATGCGGCACAAAGATCCAAGAAGAGAAACTGAGGTCCCTGAACCCTTTGAAGATCCAGCAGATACTTCTCCTCGCGAGTTTTGTAAAGCTGTTGATATCCAAGGCAGCAAAAATGTGTTAGCACTTTTATTGAGGACCATGCAGCACCATTAATCATCTAGTATCAACACCAAACACCGAATTTCATCATAAAATTTCCATGTTCTATCAGAATAGTCAGTTAAGCAATTACCTGCACTTCGAATTTGACAATGTTCGGCAATTTGGTAACACCATCATTTTCCACAATGGTTGATTCATCGCCAAAATAGTGATTATTGTTAAGCATGCCTTCATTAAGACCAGGAATGCTAGGCAGCCACCTGCACTTCATGTTGTAATGCCCTATCTTCTTCCAACAGACATTGAGTTCTTGCAGAGCTTTGAGAACTTCAGTCATAATTTCACGAGGATGGGCTCGAGACTGTACAGATAAAAACAGTGCAATGTCAAACTTTGGTGCATAAAAGGAGTTAATCCCACTAATGGTCCTCCATATGTGCTACATGCTAAATTCTTAATAGTAAAGGCATCAACCACATTTATCCCACCAGTTAATAGTTCCATTTTCACCTTGGCCAGTTATTATTCGAAATATAAAAGAAGACCTTAAGATGCCTATCAGTTGAAGTCTAGTCACCTATGTAATTACTATCAATGTAACAAAAAGTTGATGTGGGAAAACTGCTTGAGAATAAGAAACTCAACCTGAAGTCCAAGAGCCCATTTCCTCTCAAGGCCTCTTAAACCCATTGCTTGATAATCAGCAAATCCTGGAAGGCGGTGTCCAACAGCTGGAGATGTCGGTTCACTTGGATGTATGCGGTTGAAGCCAGATTCCTAAAATAAGGATTAAAAAAACAGAAGGAATTAGAATTCGAACTCTCTATGAAAGTCGGCGAAGGAAGAAGGACAATGTTGATCAACCGATGCAACAAGAATAGGCCACTCAACAGAGCATTTTATAACCATGAGGCAGCTTTAGATAAGCAATGTCAGCAATAAATAGAAAAAAGTGCAAATAAGAAAACACACCATAGTTTCTTGAAACTCAGCTCCAAGATAGCCACTTGAGACGCGGAAACGATTGTCCAATAGTAAGTAGTAAGCAACAGTTCCCTGGAAGATGATAAGAAATAAGCAACAGTTACCTGGAAGATACTCAACAGTAAGCAACAGTTCCATCAAGACAATGAGTTGGAGAAGTGGAAACCTCATTCTGAATTCTATTGCGAAGAGATTCAACCAGATGGTTCCTTTCAAATCCCATTCTGACAACTTCCTGAAGAATCTCCTCATCAATCTGTAATTACGTTTCAATCAGGAACTAGAACGAAGACAGGTCATGGTATCAAGTAGTGAAATTAAAATATATAATATGGCAGAATTTAAAAGTTCTCAGCACTACCAAATTGCAAGCTAAATCTCATTATATGATCCAGAAAGCATTTAGGTACGTGTGTGTCACTTATGGGGTTGAAAATAGTAGGGAAATAGCTTATTGAAGTAACTTTATTTCCAAGAGTCCAATAACAAGCAAGAACTGTATAATTACAAAGTATCTTACTTTAAAATTGAAGGCACTAGTGTTTAAAATGTTTTCCCAGAGACACAAACTGTAGTTTTCAATATTCCAATGTAGTAAAGCTACATCTAAAAGCTGGCAATATTTCAGAATTCTACAATGAAGTACACTCTTGGTATATTTATTCAACCATAATGGTCACTTTTTAGTTTTCACATCTTGCCAATGCCTTTCAGGGTCAATATAGCAGTAGATAAGCATATTTAAAACTAAATTTGAACAATTGAACTCAGGAGAAAAAGGAAATCAACAACCTTTCTTGCTTGTTGCATTGTATCCGGTGGGGGAACAGCTAAATATCTAGGAAGATGTGCTTGAAACCATGGGTGCTGGCGGATCTCAGGAATGGTCATTCTTTTCATTGGATCAACTACAAGCATACGAGGAATCAAGTCTCTAGCACCAGGAGATAAATGGCTTGGAAGAGTGTATATGCCTCCCTGATGGAAAAATAATGCCAATTCCAAGGCATCAGCATTTTCAGAATTAACAGGTAAGAAACAGGATTAAAAGAAAAAATCTGATTCGAAACTATTGACACAATAGAGAAACAACAAAGTAAAGATTAGATGAACATAAGTATATTAATACTCATTTTTGAGACCTACAAAACATCTTGGACAAAAAGAAAATGAAAGCTTGATGCCACTTACCTTTATTTTCTTAAAGAGATTGGGAATGTTTTCATCATCAAAAGGAAGGGTGCCACAAAGAAGGGCATACAATATAACACCACAGCTCCATACATCCACTTCAGGTCCAGCATACAGTTTCCCAGAAATAACCTATAACAATGGAGATCCATAAGCATTAGAAAACGACATCATGACATGATACAAATTTCTATTAAATAAAATAAAACCAAACCATCCCCCCATTTCATGACCATAAATGTAAGAAATCCAGAATTAATTTAAGTCACAAACTCCTACCTCTGGGGCAGCATAGTTTGGGCTTCCACAGCTTGTCTTCAGAAAATGGCCATCTCTCATTATGTTGCTCAAGCCAAAATCAGCAATCTTCACATTGCATTTGGAATCCAGAAGCAAATTTTCAGGCTTAAGGTCTCGATGAACCACCATATTTCTGTGGCAGTACTCCACCCCAGAAATTATCTGCTTCCAAAGATTTCATACTTGTAATTTCTAAGAAGAAAAAGAAAGTCAATAATAATAATAAATAAGAACTTCCAACCAGACCTGCTGAAAAAAGTTGCGAGCCTCATCCTCTTGCAACCTTCCTTTCTCCACAATATAATCAAATAGTTCTCCGGACTTCACATATTCCATAACCACAAAGATATCCGTCGCTGTCTCTATGACCTCGTACAGTCGTATGATGTGAGGGTGCATAAACAATCTAAGAATCTTAATCTCCCTTCTAACTGCACCAAATATTAAGCCTTCCTGTTTCAATAATTCTATAAAATTTGACTACAACATGCAAGACTCATGAAAGCAAAACACGATTAAGATTCAAGAAAGTCCTCTTTTTGTATTAAGGAATTATTCCCATTTTAACAGAAATAAAGCACCAAGAGATTTGATCATTCAAAGTAATGAATCGTCAGAACCAAGACAGTTTATAATGTTTTAATTGATTACCTTTTCCGATAGCAAGATAACATGTAGCAAAAACAATAATCAAACAGAACCTAAGAAATCAAATCCTTCAAAATAACAAACTTAAGAAAACCATTCAAAAATTAATAAGAGAAATCTAATTTATAATCAGTAAATTAAAATTGTTCTTGGTTGAGTGAAATAGTGAAAAGAGAGGAAAGTGGAGAAGTATTTCAAATTATTTGTTCTTCTCATTTTTCTATCTATCGTGGCGCAGCACAAATATTTTTTTCTTTCTATTTTCTCCCCTCCAATTTTTCATCTTTCCAAATTTCTTTCAACTTTACCAAACAAAGCATTAAGGTCACAAATATTGTTATTCTAATAAATTACTATATCCTTAATGCTCAAACTTTTTTCTTACTTCAACAACTAAAATAAAACCCATCATTAAATTCTAAAAAAATTAAAAAAATATATTTCAAATTTGTTTCAAAAAAAGTACCTTTTTCCTCCATCTCCATATTCTTAATCTTTCTCCGATTAAGGATCTTAATAGCAACTTTATAACCAGTCGAAGAATGTTCAGCAATTTTAACCTTTCCAAACGACCCAATTCCAAGCGTTTTTCCAAGCTTGTAATTCGATAATACATTATCCGCTCCTCTTCCTCCCGATCCATCCATTTTTCTTTCCTTTTTTTCTTAACTAAAAACCAAATAAAAATTATAAAAATAAAAATCAACTAAATCAAAACTGCTAAAAATGAAGAATATTAAGTGTAAGGCTACCTGATTCGATCGGAACTGCCTGCCTTAGGTTTTCTTTTGACGGAGAATCCAATCGGAGGAACAAGCGAGCGAGCGAGCGAGAGAGAGAGTTTTTTCTTATTGGTTAAAATTCTGACTTTTTTCTACTTCTTTTGCCCTTAGGATTTGATAGAATAACAGTGATATTCCCCAACTTTTTGTCGTTTTGTTCGAATTCTGAGAGAGAAAAAAATCATTCTCAGAGATTTGTTTTGGTTAAAGTGCCTAAGAAGTCCTTGTGTTATAGGGATTATATCAAATTAGTCCTTCTATTAATAAATGGATCGATTTAACCCCTATACTATTAAGAGAATCAAACAAATCCAAATTATAATATATCTAACATTTACTATATAAAAAATACCTTGAAACTTATTTTTTTCAATTCCAAACAAAAGATTTCATTTATAAAACCATGAAGACTTTAAAAATATTAACTCTATTAAACAGTAAATAATTTTTTAAAAAATAATAAATGTTAACTCTATTTCAATTTGGTCTTTTTTTTTATTCTCTTTAACAGTAATAGTAGAGGAATTAATAATAGAGGGACTTCTTAGATATATTCACCGATTTTTTATACACATTTTTAGAGAATTTTAGATCTGATTAATTTTAGGTTTTGCTAAAATATTGTGAATTTTAAAAGTAATTCTTAGAATTTACTGTTAAAATATTTTAAAATTTAAATTAATTTGAATTATATAAATATTATAAATTTAAAAGAATACATATCATATTTCAATTTTTTTTAAAAAGAATAAATAATTTAAATAATCTTATATTATTATGAATCCAACAAAAATAAATAAATTTTAATTTATAAACAAGATAAACTCAGATATTAAAAGAAAATTACAAAAACTCTCATATAAAATTAATCTTTAGATTCGAATGTTGATGTTTTTTAAAAAAATTATATATTTACTTAAAAAGAAGGAGAATATATCAACAAAGAGAATAAATGGGTAGATAAGAAGTAAAAATAAAGTATTTAAAGAATAATATAATATTAAGAATATCTAAAAACCACGTATTTATAATGTAGAAGTGTATTTGAAAATGACATATAATACATAATAAAATGTATAGTTTAAAATTAATTAATAAAAATAATTAAAATATGTATGATATTAAAATGAAAAAAATAGATAGATTAAATGAGTACAATTATTTATCACAGTGTTTTCATCAATTTTGAGTTGGTGTCAAGTTAACTTGTGAAACCAATTTAATTAATATTATTAATATAAACAACTGATGAAAGTAATAAATTGTATGAATTAAAATATAAAAAAAAAACACTAAAATCTCACTATATACATGTTTTGATTGATTTTTGTTAAAATAAAAAAATTAAAATACCCTCAAATAATGACTTATTTTAATTATAAAAAAATATTTTCGTAATTTGGCCTCACGATGCCTATGATTAACCATAGTGACCCAACCTTCCTCAATAAGCTTCCAGTAATCGTGGAGAAGATTACTAAAATGGCGAGTGTGCATGTATGGACGTTGGAGAAGATGAACCACCAGCAAAGCATCCACTTCCACGATCATCTGTGGAATCTGCAGCCTCTTAGCAATTGGAGACCTTCGCAGACACCTCAAAGCTCAACTTGCAAGCTATTTGTCTTGTCGATTATAAAACTAAATCTGTCGACCAAGCTATCGGAATCATCCCTCTAAAGCCCTCAGTTGAACCAACGCCCAAAGCCCACCTTAATAGTGCTATCTGTATTCAAAATAGCAACTCCATGTGAAGGCTTTTCCTAATGGATTCAATGAGGGCCTCAAACCAACCTTTCTACCGTCGTATACCTTGGGAAAAAAATATCGACATCATATAAATAATAAGCATAATTTCATGTTATTATTTACTATCATAAAAGATTAATCCAAATTAAAAGTAATCTAATTTGGTTAAGGTTTATTAGGCTTTAATTATTAAATAAGGTATAGGCCAAATATGTATAGATACTCTAATAACTAATTTTTAATTGAAGATGGGCTGATAGGAATTAGGGTTAATGTGCAAAAGTTATATATATTAGAGTTATGGTCCTCAAATTACACATATATTAAAGTCACCTTCTCTGAATTATTTGTATGCTAATTTGAAATATCAAAACCATGAGATTTGAAGATTTCAAGAAATCGATAGATTCAGGTACGCTGCCACATTTAATCTTGTTCTTGTTTTGTTCTTGATGATTTTACATGACAGATCCTAATTTATTAAATTTTGTATAAGAATTTTACGGTTCTTCCAAGTGGCATCCGAGCCTCGTCATATTTAATCATTGAGAACGAATTGATTCTCTATTATTTTTGGGTTAATTCGTATTTCAAATTTTATGGATTTGGTATTTGGATGGTGTTTTCAACTATACACATATTTGGATTTGGTGTTTACGTTTCTAACACTAGCATCTCTTGAGCTGTGAACCTTGGAAGACCTATTTATTCCTAACCTGCCAAAGATCCCCATAAAATCGTGACAAACAAAATAGCCCAAGGGACTTTGGATTGCGTTTGCATGCGGCGATCATAATTACGTTTAGCCAATCCCCAAAACTGATAGTGTAAAAGCCAGGCTGCTGCTGAGTAGCACGCAGCTTCAACCAGATTTTTTATGCAGAAAGACACTTACGAAAAATATGTGAGATTAATTCATCACCATTACCACAACACAAACAAGTAGCAGTCGATGTCATATTCTTCTGTACTCACATCTTATTGTATTAAGCTTATTAAGATATACTAACCACAAGAAGAAATAGATACGCTCCGGGCATTAGAGCTATTAAATCCATTCAAAACGCTGCCGTGGACCCATTGCCAGGGCCTTGCCTGAAAGCATATCATAAGCTGATCGAACAGAGAACATACCATTACTCTCAAGTCCCCAACAACATGAATATTGGCACGGTAATGCATGCAAAAGGGATAGCTTTGATCTCCATCAAGGTAATTGGTGCCAAGAAAGGCTGAAGCATAGCTGGATTCCATTGCCCATCCCCTGTTAAATAAACAGCCATAAATTCAATACGGTTGTCTACGTGTTGCAAAGAGAACCCAACTTTTAAAGGCGCACGACCAACTCACCAATCATGCCAAAACCGAACCTGCTTACCACTGCCAATCTGCCAACGACAACCTCTCACAATCACATCCTTCAACTTACATAAACCTCTCCATGTCGATGAGCAATTCGGTCGAGAAAATACCTCACGAAACCCAACATTACAAAGATATTTCAATCAAAAGGCGTATGACCATAAGGCATCCGTTGCCATAAACATTCTTCATCCCATTTTAGCTAACATTGCAAGATTATTAAGATGCACATACTCCTTCGAACTGCCGAAAATAAAATTCTTATTCAGTTGATTAAGTTTTTTTACAAACAAAAAAGGTAGGAGCGTTGATTGCATGGTATACACTAGTATGGAATGTTAGAAAAATCGGTTAAGAAAATAATTTTTATAATTAGAGCGGAAGATTAAAATTTTTCTAAAATCGAGCCCCTTTGTGATATTTAAAATAATAAACTTTAAACCGGATTAGAACCTATGCTTTGTGCGAAACGGATTTAGTCGATCTTGGCTTTCAACCAAATAATATTTTTCATTATTCTCGTATCACGAATTGCGTCGAGTGTAGACTTAAACAACACGAACCAAAAGCACATAAAAGAAATGATTTACTTACTTTTAGTTGGAAAATAAGTTCTCTCTATTGTAAAAATCAAAATTCTCAAAGAAATAAAATTTATTATTAGTAAATAAATTATGACTACTTTCTAACAAGACAATGATATATGAATAATTTATGAAGTCTTCTATTTTTAGGTCATTCGGTACTCTCTATTTATATGGGAAAGTACAAGAGTTATAGTTGAATAAGCCTTTGATAAATAATAATATTTAAATAGAAAACACATTCTCACTCTAAGTGCGAGAGAGGGTACATCCTAGTTGCCTCTCATGTTATATGAGGGGTAAGATTGAACCTCTCATATATTGGGTCTAATTATATGTGTTTTCTAAACTTTTGATCCAACACTTTATAATTTAATCCAACCCAATATTATTCTTTTATTTTCAAAATAAATATCATTTAATAAATTAATTAAATTAATTAAATTAAATAATTTTCTCAACTCAATTCTAATTGCGTTAAAGTCATAACAACTTTATCGTAATAACTTTTATAAGGAAATATACTTAATTTCATTATTCAACAAATCTCATAATGACTAATTAATTTAATTCCATCTTTAAACTTCAATTATTTAATTATAATTAGTTAAATAATAATTCAAAAACATTAAATTAATTCTTAAGTCATTTTTGTACTTACTGAGAAAACACATT
Organism: Gossypium anomalum; assembly: GCA_025698475.1. Lineage (NCBI taxonomy): Eukaryota > Viridiplantae > Streptophyta > Magnoliopsida > Malvales > Malvaceae > Gossypium > Gossypium anomalum. Next base: position 69,413,396 of record CM046964.1, read on the forward strand.
CACTGCAAATACAATATGTTTCTATTTATTTCTATTTATTTGGTTCTACATACAATTCATTTTTTGTTATCACGAGCTAGCGGAGAAACCGATTGGATATATATAATTAGGGCTCAAATAATTTACAAATAAGTTTTCACTTTTTGCCTATTAATTATAAACTTATTTAGTTATGAAGTCATTCCACTAAAGTATTCATCGGACGATTAATGCTACCTCAAACCGCATCTAAGTTGGGCATCTCATAGTCATGCAAAGTTCTTTGCTTCATGGGTAGTTGTGGTGGATGTCAAATTTCTCTTTGTGGATTTTCAATGGGTTGCTCTATTGGTGGAAATGGAATGTCTCTCGGATGTTGCGCTCTTCTTATGTGTGTGATGATATGTTCCGGTTCCTGCTCAAACGGTAAAACACTGTTATCGGTTCGAGTCATACAACACCTCTTACAAACACAAGAGATTGAAAGAAATTAGTTAAATCTGGAAAAAAAAATAAAAACAACAAAAAATAAGGTCGTATTTATAAATTATAATTTGGCTACTTATCTCTACCTAAAAGTGTACACTAAAAATTACTCAATCTTACATCGTCTTCCTTAACAATGGCGCCAACAACTTGACTGGCTGTGCACATGCGCACTAAAACACTGAATTTATGAAACTATTTTTAAAGCCCGATTTTACTGCAAGCGTACAAGTTGGTTGTAATGTTTATAGTGTTACAATAGAACACTAGAATATTTCAACGATCGAACCCAAAGGAAAAGACGATTAAGTAATAACTATCATACACGATAGAGTCTAAGTGGCTACTAATACGATTTTATATTATGACAATTCATAAAAAAATGAGTTTCCAAGAAAATTAAATATTCTACTCTAAGGACTAAAGTGCAAGAAATGTACAACTAGCGAGACTATCTAACAAAGAACTAATGGAGGTTGGTTGACTTCGATGTGGTTCACCAAATCTCGAACTAAGGACATAAATCACGTAAATTACCAAGTGACTTCATTTTATCTTCTGATTTCAATTTTACCGACTTAGACAAATTAGATCCGATTTATCTTCTGATCTCATCGGTTAATCTGGGACTAACGAATGGGTGCGCGACAAGATTACCTTTCAGTCTCACTTTATCTTAATATTCCCTTAGGTGCGCCACTACCTAAATTCTTAGTTCTATTAAAATTAGTCAATTTATTACAATTCAGTCATTTGTCCAATGGATGTTAGTTTACACACATCTTTATCAACCAACGTCCTTAAAGGTTTAGCTACACATGCTCAAAGTGAAGAAAATAAACATAAACATGGAAACAAGGCAGCCATGAAAGTAAAGCTTAAGAAAAATATAAAAGTTAAGATTTTTTATACAAGAAAACTTAAATAGCATAAAACCAAAATCATTTAACAGAGAAATTTAAGGCACGAAACATAAAAGGAACAAGCTTTAACAGATTGAAAGCAAAATAAACTGAAATACATTAAACTAAAACTTAAAGAGTCTTGAAAGCAAGGTACAAAAACTGAAAATGTAAATAAACCTTAGCTATAGTGTTAACTAACTTAACTAACACTAGGAACAACAAGAACAATAAGTAAAGAAAACCTAAAAAACCCTAGAAAAGTGTAGAGAAAAAATAAAGAAAACCTAGAGAAAACTAAACCTAAAACTAAGCTAATGTGCCTCTCTCTCCTCTTCAGCAATTTTTGGCTGTTTTGAAGTGTATTTTGATGAATTTTCGATGCCAAAAATGCTCCTACACAAGCCTTGTATGATTGATGGGTTGGGTAGACAAAGGTTGCCCTTTTTGTCCAAGTTTGTCCCCTTGACAAAGGTGATATCACAATACCCAGAAGAAGATATCGCGATATCTCAGGCAGTATTGAAACTTGGGGTCTTCCTTGGAAGGTGGATATCGCGATACCCGGAGGGGATATCGCGATACCACTAAAGAGAATCCTTAATCTTTTACACTGTTGGAGGTATTGCGATCCCAAGGGTTCGATATCGTGATACCCTTTCCCTAGGTGTTGTTCTTACTTATTTTCGACCTCTGACACGTCCCTACAGTACTCAAACACACATGAGGCCTTCAAATGACACTATCAGCCAATTTGGGTAAAAAAAAAGACAAAAATAAGACGTTTTCAATTACCAATCTATCAAATTGAGTTCAAATACATTCTATTTAGTTAAAAATAGATTGGAAATCAATAAAAAATAGTAGATTTACTCATTATTTTGGATTTCACCATTGTTGGACTAAATTTTAATTAAAAAGCTTTAAATCTTAAAAACTATTAACACACTCGGTTAAATTCTGAATTAGAAAAACATCAACCTTAATCCAATCATAATAAGTCAAGACATTACCTCAATTTGAAGAAAACAACAAGTTGTGGAGCTAATTCGAAGTTGAACATGAAAAGAATAATGACGAATTTGATAAAGATTTAATGATTTTTTTTCCTTAAAATTAGAAGGTGTTGAGGTATTTGGTTAAAATACCAAGGATGAGTTAATTTTTAGAGAAAATATTATATTTGAATTTGGAAATTTTTTTGAATGTGAAACTAAATGGGAGGGAATGGGACGTAGAAGGTTTTAAAGTGGGAGAAGATGAGTAATTTTTTTAAAATTAAAGGGAGATTACCTTTTAAAAACTCTCAGGTTTCCCTTGTTTTACAAATCAGTCTTTAGTTTAATTAAAACACATTTTTCCTCAATTATTTTCAAACCCGATTTTATTTTTAAAATATGTTTTAAGCTATTTAATAATCGACCACCTAATCCAAATTTTCACCACCCAATTCTTGACCCAGTAATTATTCTAATGTTTTATTATTACTATTATTATTTAATTAATCATTTTATCCTATTTTAATTTTTATGATATTAAACCCAATTTTTCTCTCGAGCCCACAATCTAATACCCAATTCTATTAACCCAGTTTTTGGGATGTGACATTGCCGGTTCAGTCCAAGCCTAGTGAGGGCCCGATCGATCCTGTCCAACCACTGGTTGGACTGTCGGCCCGATTTCACATACCAAGCCTAGTTCGACCAGTTTTTGGATCTAGTTTTGGTTTTTGGTTCACTGGCCCAATTTTCGATCTTAGGTCTAATTGCCAAGTTCAATTATTGATTGGGCCAATTATCTAACTTGAAAATTAATTTCTAAAAATGTTATATTAATTTTAATTAATTTAATTTTACTTAATCAAAATTAATTTCCCCACTAAGATTTTCTAAATTAATTTTTTTTTTAATTTTAATCAAATTTTCTAGTTAAACAATTCTCTTGACCACCTAATTTAATTTCATATCGAATAAATCGACTCAATTAAATTATTCTCAAAGTCGTAGAATTTCCTTCTGATTCAAATGCAGTTCGATCAAGCTTTTATTAAGCTAGCGAAAGGACCAATCAGACATATACAATTAGGCTCTAGTGATTGCAATTATGTTCAGAAGCATCATTTCGATTATTCACAATTACTTAATCATGAAGTCAGTCCACAAGAAGTACCATGATTGGAAACTCCTTATTGTATACTCTTTATGAAAGCAATTAATCCAACTGTTTTGTCCAATGACCTCATCATGTGTGTGTTACCCTTATATGATATCCTTGATTCCTTTGAGTTAAATTCCTTCAATCTATGCATGACTGTCCAACTATTTTATCTCATTGTCACCATTTATCTTCTTAATGATTAATATGATCACTGTCAACAAATGACTATGATAAGTTGCTCGTTCGAGAACAAGTAACCCCGTGGTCATGTTCCATATTTATCAATCCACACAAAGCCAATGAGAAGATATCATTAACTCTTTAATTGAGCTATGAATTCCTCTCTTGCTAGTAAAGTCATGCCATACACAAGTCATGTACCCAACATACTGACTATTGACTCAATCATCTTTAGAGCATAAGCCTCCACTTATATCAAAGCACATGAGTTACATATGCATAGTTAGTGTCTAACTCAGGATTTAGGTAAATCACACCATGTATGTCATAAGTGAATTAATTTAGAATTAATTCATCTTTGGTCCAGTTCAATTTATCATTCTGCCAATGAATACCTCTATGTCTCTACCCATGGAGTTAACTGCTTTGATAGCTAATACTAGCCATCTCCTCAATTAGAATTGTAAACAACGTAATAATCTTTCTCAGTATTTGAATTAAATGCTCACTTTATTTTTTTTTACTAGATTACGGGCTATTTTAAATTATCTACTGAAGTAAGTTATCTTTCTCACAATGTAAACGTTCTTACAATGCCACTTATCATCAGTTTGAACTTAGACAATCAATGAGCTAATATTTGCTTGTCACAATTTCGCTATGCATGTAAAATATGAAAGACATAAATACAAAAGACATAACATGAAATATGAAATTTATTTATTCATTTTTTAAATACATAGAAAATAATTACATGTTTACTACAATATGGGCATATTTCCCAACAATATAAGCATTAGATACGATTTACTTTTATTTTGGGTCTTACACGAGCCTACGAAAGTTTTATTTTGAATATGAGGTTGAATTAGGACTAAACTGTAATATTTTTAAAATTCCAGGTTGATGTTATGACTTTAAGGGTTCCTCATCGTGACGCAACATACTGCCTTGGCTTCGTCGCAACAACCAATGTTCAATGTCGTGCTATGACATGGTTACTTGATCTCGTTGCGACAACAATCGTTCAACGTCGAAATGTTAAATACTGTTTCTAAATGGTACCAATTTGACACCAACCTACAATATCAAACCAACCAATTTCCCTTCCCTAACATATATTCAACCAAACATACATATCCAATGGGTTCAATTTTAACCATAATGCTATTTATACATATACATTCTATTCATTCCATCATTTTCATTCAAAACTTAAACAATTTCATTATGCTAACCACTAAACTACTTAGCATAAATATACCTATATATATACATACATTATCATATACAATAACATACTACAATTTATGCATTAGAAAATATTGTGACAACCTAAATTGCACTAATCCAACATATTGCCACTTTCAAAATACCAATTCCAAACCAAAAGTTCACAACTCACATATTAATCAAAAATCGACTCAACCTAGGTACATGCCATACACAACAAAATAGGATTATACAAACTTTGTTGAGTTGAGGATCACTTCTTAGATGCTGGATCTACTGCTGAAACTTTTGGGAATGTACTATACCTGTGCACGGAGAAAACAAATTGTACACTGAGCAAAAACGCTCAGTGGTATTTCCATAATTTAAGTCAATTCATGCCAAGATGCTTTCATTTTTCATATCAACATGTATATGTACAAAATTAAAACCAATTCATATGTATATTCGTACCAAAATTTACAATACTACTTAATTTGCACAAATCCGTTTCATATTTCCATTGTTTACACAAACATCTAACATACCTTTCATAATCATATACAATCTCCAACATGTATAAATATATTTATACTAAATTTTCATTCGATCATTTCAATCATTACGAGCTTATTAGCTCAATCATATTTAGTCAACCCTTAGGGCTCGTTTTCAATTCTTTTCACACAATCTTTCACATACTGTCGTATTACACAATTCAATAACATTTCATTTCATATATCATTTAGCCATTTTATAAAATTTTAACCCTATTAACCAGACACGGACTTAGAATGGATACACGGATTCGTCACCCCATGTTACCCGACAAAAATGATGCTAACATGTACATACTACCAACTCGGGTTGCCCGAGAACAATGGTTTTCAATCAATATCCTGACCCTATGGCATGCCAACTATATTCGACTTGGTACGGACTACTAATAAGGTAACTATTTTTCGATTCATTATGCAGGTCAATTTACATTCCAGTATTCTCAATGCATCAACATTTCACAATTTCATAACATTTATCACATGCTTCAACCCAATTTCATACCAATTATCACATATCAAGAAAATCATGAAACTTTCTATTCTATTCAATTTAGTCATTGTCTCGATATTCAATCTCAACAATAGCAATTCAATTCAAATAACTAATAACAACTCACCTCAAAATTATTTAATGCAAAATGATAAGAATATGCAGCAATTAAATTGATCCTGAATGATAGAAATACAAATTGAATTTCCAAGCTACTCATTGATACGATTTTTCTTTCCCTCTCGATGGTTCTACGTCGAATTTAGCTAAATATAATCAAAAAACATATAATACCATCAATTTCCATTAATATCACAATCAAATACAATATCAAGCATATTTTACAATTTATTCAATTTAGTCCCTAAACTTGGGACAACATAACATTTGATCTAGAGCTTCAGATTAAAACTCAATTTCACATATATTCATTAAGGACCTCCTATTTACTATTCTTACTGAAATTTCATAACAATCTTTCATTTTATTCAATTTGGTCCCTAATATACGAAATCAACAATTAAGCTTTACAATTTAGTCGTTTTCTTAAACTAAGCTTAATTTCTATTAATTTCACACCTAATTCTTCAATATATCAACAATGAAAACTTCCTAAAACTTTAAATTTTTTACAAATTAGTACATGAGTTAGCTAGATCAAGCTCCCATGATTCAATTTCCATAAAAATCAAAGAAAAATGGCTAGGGACTTACTTGAATTAAAGGCCAAAAGCTTGAAACCCTTAAAAGTGGCATCCTCCTTTCTTGTTATTTGCTTGGCCGGTTGGAGAATATTATATTTTATCTCTCCTTCCACTTATTTTACATATATATACTTAAATTAAGTTTTAATTAGTTTAATTAACTATGTTTTAATCTTAATTAACCTTCGTTTACTTAATTTATCAATAACCATTATTACTATCCACTATATCTTATTTATAAAGGGTCTAATTACTATCTTAGACCTTTGACTAATTGCAATTTAAGTCCCCAAGTCATTTTCTAATTAAAAATCTATAGCGATTAAACTTTTATAATTTAGTCCCTGGGCCTTAATTAACATAATTTCAACTAATTTAATTATCCAAATTTTAATTTATCAATACATTAACTCCGTAAATATCTTTATTTAATATCTACGAACTTGGTTTTCAGAAATGAGGTCCTGAAACTATAATTTTCAATACCACTGGAAATCGGGTCGCTACAATGTATTAGGTAAACATATCCAAATCTTAAATAACAATCTATGAAGGTTAAGTAATAATCATAAACTTCATGTGCAGTAATGTTCATGGGATTGCATACATTAATATACAAAAGTTCTAAGAGTTAAGTGACCCTTATACCTTTCACATTAAAAAGTCTCTTGGTCATTACCTTTTAAGAAAGATTTACATTGTGGAAAATGCACCTCTTTAAATGAACTTAAAGTTTTATCTTTCACAAGTCTAGTGATTTTATCTTAGTTAATATGATCAAGTCTTAAATGCTATAGGTACACTTTATCAGAATGAGAAGTTTTAAGTTTCTTTTTCACTAGTTCAATTTCAAGTAGTGAGTGCATCTTTGGTTTAATAGAGTAGAGATTATTTTTCATCCATCCAAGAAAAATAAGAGAACAATTTTTATGAATTACAATACATTTACTAAATGTCATGGTATAACTATTATGAAATAAACATGCAACAAAAATTAAATTTCTTCGAAAATTAGGTACATAAAAAACGTCTTTCAAAATAATCTTCCTAAAACTATCAAAATAAAGATGTACTTCTTTCACTGCTTTTGCCACCACATTGTTCCCATCTTTGGTTTGCAACAAGAGTTTCCTATCTTGTAGATTTCTCGTTTCCTTGAACCAATAAAACCAAGACAAGTGGACCTAATGGCTCTATTAGACATGCTAACAAGTTATAGCATGTATAATTTAAATCTAATTACTCAAACTTTTTTTTTTATTTTTGTTTCATAAGAGTAGTTTGAAATAATTAGTATATTCAATGTTGCATGTGCGATTTCCTTTATTTTATTTTTCTTTCTTGTTTTATACTTGGAAACATGATTACTTATTTTTGAATTTTTTGCACTCGTCAAAAGAGATGACACGTATGCACGAACAACATCTGTTTGATCTAGATAAGACGAACAATCTATCAAATTTAGATATTATGGAATGTGTTTTGGGATCTTGTCACTGATATATATAAAAAAGATTGGTAAAGGTATTTAACACAAAATTATTTTCTGAACCAACAAGGGGTGGTACTTTATCTTCCCAAGGTGTTGATATGTCTTTGCCTTCGAAGACACCGACTGAGATGTTCCTTCCATAAGTTTTGTAGAAGATGATTCAAGATTTCCAATCCAAGGTTCAATAGCTTAGTACTTCATTTACTATTTTGTGGTTTCATGTTTTAGTGTTTGAACCTTCGTATTTGATTTTAACATTTATACGATCAGCTTTATATATTTGTACACATTTCGTTAATTTATTTGCCTTATGATTTTGGTGACTTTTAATATTTATGTTATGACTTTTTGTGACCTTATTTATTTATTTATTTAGATTATGAGTTTTAATATTTTATGTGATGTTTTTATAATTATATCATTACATTAGAAGTAAAATGAAAATTTAACTATATAAAACCCCTTTTGTGACGCTTTTGTAACTATAGCACTATTTCATGTAAAAAATAAAAGTAACTAAAAATACTCATTCTGTGATGTTTTTGTTCATCTTTTCATGACATTTTGTAAACATATATTTTGTATTTTTTTTTTGTCCAACTTTTCATGACATTTTTAAACATCACCAAATAAACAAACTTTTTGTGACGTTTTAGTTGGTCAACATAATGCTTATAAAAGTAACATAATATAACACTTTTTGTAAGGCTTCTAACTTTTTGTGACATTTAAATTGTCACAAAAGATCACTTTTTTGAAGCTTTTAAGCGTCACAAAAACTTTTCATTACTTTTCATTAAAAAATGTCATAAAAATTCAACAACTATCCTTTCATAATATTTTTTAAATTTCGTGAAAAATCATTTTCGGTGTAATATTTGTAACACCCCTTACCCATATCCAAGGCCGGAACAGGGTACGAGGCATTACCAAACTTAACAATACACATAGACGAAAACCGGGCCATAAAATTTTATTTAATTTAAAACTTTTCAAACACATGCATAACAAACAAAGCTAACTATATCATTACATCAAAATATATGACATAGCATGATTAATTAAACTTATAAACCATAATGGATAAGGACCACATCTCATAATCATATACAATAACTCAATGCAGACTGATACGTATGGTCAAAATCATAATAAAAATACATATCACAAACCACCTATACATGCCACTCACTTGATATTTCTAATATTTGAATTAATTCTCCCAAAAATGATAGTTTGATAGTGAGATTTTGCCTCCGACGATCTCCAACCCTGGCTGACCTGCCAATACTAAAGAAATGGAGAGGATGGGGAAGCTTTATGCTTAGTAAGTTCATATGAAAATAATAAGCAATTACTACCATGCTTTTCAAGATAAAACACTATAATTGTACAATTACACATACTCGAGTTAAGTTGTGTGTTATTGAGTTCTGATTACTAAATCATTCATATCTGAAGCTACAAAACTCCAAATTTAGTTTCGTTAATTTTCCTTGAAACTAGATTCATATATTTCCTTGAAACTAGATTCATATATCTTTCTCCCATAAAATTTCCAGAATTTTTGGTTTAGCCAATAAGTACAGTTTATTAGTTAAAGTCTCTACTGTTTCAGAGTACGACTACTTTGACCTCTGTGCACTACGAACCAAATTTCTCCCTGTAAAGAATTCCAACGACCATGCCATTTGTTTCCCTTAAAAATAGACTCAATAAGGAATCCATTCATCTAAAATATGACTCTTAATAATTTTTTTTTACAATTTATGGTGAATTTCTAAAGTCAGAACCGGGGATCTCAAATTCATTCAGACCCTGTTTCACAAGAATTCAAATATCACCCAATATAGAATTCTTTTGCTTCCCCTGTTTTTTTCATGTGAAAATAGACTCATTAAGCTTTATTTTCCTACATCATTTGCATTTTTATTCAACTTCCACAATTTTTAGTGAATTTTCAAAGTCAAGAAACTGCTGCTGTCCAACACTATTTTACTACTAAAATTCATTCTTACATAATTCCACTTAATCCGTTTTGTCTTATCAAAGTTCACCCAACTATCAAGCACATTGCTCATAATTTTCATAAACATATACCTGCACTTATTCATCACAAAACTCACAAAGCAGTACATAGTAAGTCTCTCGTTGAACACTTCGGATCAATCGTCGATATTTGGTGGTTTCAGCACATAGCTCCACCCATCATAAAGTTCGGCTCTCTTGTACACATGGTGAACACTTAGTATCACCCATGTGACCTAGCCAGTTTATCTCGTAGCTCGCTTGTCTACATGGTGTCCTTCACCTAGAACCACGCATTCGACCTAGCTACATATATCCCGTAGCTCTCTTGTCTACATGGTGTACACATAGTATCACCCATGCGACCTAGCTACATCATAATGTCTCGTAGCTCTCTTGTACACATGATGTGCACTCAGCACCATACATGTGACCTAGCTACATACCATCTGTATCATCCAATCTTTCCGAAGGTTCAACTGGGATTTCTCTCTCTTTTCCAACAATTTCACCAATCAAGTGATTATCAACAAACATATTTCCAATATTATTATAAAATATCATAATACAAGTAAAATTGATATATTACTTACATCTCATTTAATATCAAGGCAATAACATTAAATTATACATTGCATTATTAAAAATCATATAAACTTACAATTGCTCATAATATCCATAATCATAGAAATCACATTTATGTATGATAATTCAATGCACTTCATGTACCATAGACATATTTTTTTAAATCAATTCATAAACTTGGCACCATAACATTTAATTCATGTAACAATAATTTTCCATTCAATTTCACATGACACATCTAGCATTACATTTTTTTTTAATATATACATACCATCCATCAACTTCTCTTAAACATATTAAATCATACAATTTATGCCATATCAATAGAGAATTACAATTCATGCATGGTATTGCATTATTATTAACACACGAACTTACCTCGATCCAGAAACGACAATTTACTATTTTAGTCCATAACCTTGTATTTTCTCGATTTAATCCCGAGTCTCGACTTCCTTCATCTATAATATCACATTTTGCCTAATAATTAGTCACATTATTCATACGGGTTCAAAAATCATATTTTTACAAATTTGCATTTTGACCCCTAAACTTTTGCATATTTGCACTTTTGCCCCAAGGTTCAGAAATTAAACTTCATCCTATTTTCTTATGTTTTATGACATGCTGATCATTTTTCCCTTCTATGGAAACATCAAATTCTCATTCTAACACATAGTTATGAACAATAACAACTTTTACCGATTAAGCCCTTTTACTCGTTTTCACTTAAAATCGAGTAGCACAAGTTGTTTAACATAATTTAAAACCTCATATTCTATCATAAAACACCAAAATACACAAACTTCATCTATGGGTATTTTTCCAAATACGAACCCTAGGTTGAATTATTGCTAGCATAAGCTAAATCAAGTTACCGGGACTCCAAAAACGTAAAAATCATTAAAAACGAGGCTAGAACGGACTTACAATCGAGCTTGGAAGCTTGGAAACCCTAGCCATGGAGTCTCCCTTGGTATACACGTCCATGGTGAAGAAGATGAGCAAAATTGGCTTTTAATTTTGTATTTTAATTCATTTTACCCCTAAATAACCAAAATGCCCTTACTACTAAACTTTTCAAAAATTCCATCCATGTCCAATTTTTGTCCATAGACTTAGAAATTGGTCAAATTACTATTTAAGGCCTCCTCATTAATATTCCAAAGCAATTTCATACTAAAAACTTCTAGAATACAAATTTTGCAAATTATTCGATTTAGTCCCTAATTTCAATTTAAGCACTTTATGCATAAAATTTCTTCACGAAATTTTCACACAATCATGCAATCATATCATAGACCTCAAAATAATCATAAAATAATTATTTATATCTCAGATTTGTGGTCACAAAACCACTATTCCGATTAGGCCCTAATTCGGGATATTACAATATTGACCCACTAGTGAGGAAATATGAACAAGTCTAGATAAACATGGAAGATTAGCAACCTTGTACTCCTAGTTCAATAGCACCCAACTAGGAATATAACCTCTTCAATATTCCCAATTGAACAATGTGTTGCTATCATTGTCTTCATGTCATCATCGTTAATAAGTTTTAGCACATTATTTATGCGAAAGATTTGAAGATGCTGGAAATGTATAGAATAGTTTAGATACCATCCTCTTACACCGAGTTGTGATTTTTGAACTAATCTTTAGTTTCTTTTCTCTGTAAGTTCCACCTTCTTTTTAGAACTCATACTTAGTCGATAATTTAATTCAAATAAACAATCAATTTTTGTGAAGCAAAATTTTCCATCATAATACACATATACAAAGAATCCGATACTTATCATTTATTCTAAATCTACAAATTAAATTATAATAAAACATAATTTTAGTTAAAATTGAAATAATACTTACTATAAAACAACTGAAACATACTAAAAAATTTATACTTTTTTGGAAAATGAAAAGGGAAATCGAAACAAACAAAATATTTACCCAAAAAAAAAGTGACTGTCGTTTTCAGACAACATTAACAAATCTAAAATTACGAGGAACAGAAAAAAAGAAAGTTAAAATGTAAGAAAAGAGACAAAGATATTTAAAAAAATCCAGCTAAAATATCTTTTATTACATAGCAACCCAAAAATAAAAGAAAAAGAAAGCTAAATTCAAGGAGACAAAAAAAAAAAATCGACAAATCCAAAATTCCAACTTATAAAAATTCCGACCCGACCCATATGCGTTAACATATTTGGTTCTTCTTCTTTTTTTTTTCTCTCCTTTTCTCTGCGAAGAATCTTAGAGAGAAGGAGAGATTTTGAGATCCTTCATTGCTGCAAAGCATAAGGCTTCATTTTCTTTAATTAATTTTTTTTGTTTCTTTCTCCTCAAGGTATGCATTTTTTTATTATTAATTTTAATCTCTCTTTTTGGGGTATTTTTATTTATGTTTTCTGGGTTTTCTTTATTATAATGGTTGCTTGTATATATGCGTGTGTGTGTGTGTTCACCTATAGGGCTGTGCTAAGTAAGTAGTCATAATGGGGAGTTGTGCGTCAACACCTGCTAAAAGAATCGTAGCACAAAGAAGGCACCGTCGTCGGTCTCGGAAATCCCATCGAAAGGTTTCCAGTGCACTAACGGATGGACCGATGAAAAGGAATAGTAATGCCCGTGTAACAGACATCGCGGTTAGCGGATACATGCATATGGATTTCGAGAAGGGTGCAACCCTCACTCGTAGAATATCTGAGGTTTCAAACTCAACATATCATGTCACCCAAATGCAATGGCATCGTAGCCAATTCGATGCCAAATCAAACAGTAAAATCTAATGTTTTTTTATGTAAAGATGAATGATTAATACATGAATCAACTGAATTTAAGTTTTTTCCGTAACAGGCTGCTGCCAAGACGATGCTTGGTTCGATTCGTGTAGTATGCTGGAAGACGATTCCGATGATGACTTCATTAGCATTCATGGAGGTAACCAAACATTGAACGTCATTTTCTTTTTCTCGAGTCATATTGACGTACTCATGTCCGTATATGCTAGATGGTATTCCGTCAAGTGGTAAGGTGATTCAATACGAAAGTTCGTCGTGCTTTGTGGATGGCAAGTGTAAATACGAAGAATACCGCGAAAGTTTTTTAAAATTCGATCATCCTAACGGAGGAAGCTTTAAAGGTTCCAAAGAGGATAGGCGTAGTGATTTGGAAGAGAAAAGCGTACGATACGAGAAAAAGTTATCAGTTTATAGGCTTTCCGTTAAGCAAGGATCATGTGATGCGGAAGACAGTTTCGATGAACGTAAGTTATTTCGTTTTTCCGAATGAAATTTCGCCGATGGTACTTTCCGATAATCCTAGTGTTTGTATATGAATAATGTAGATTCACCGAAACGGCTTTTATATCGTCCCAAAGCTGGATCTATAATTCTGTGTAACAAAGATGATAGAGTAAATCAAGGATATTGGTCCGAGATTCCGCCCTCGACGTTTAAACTCCGAGGCGAGACTTATTTCAAGTATGCTACCGATTCCTACTTTTACCGCTGATATTTTCCGACGATGTTATTCATTGATTTGTTTGGTCATATACAGAGATAAACAAAAGTGCCCTGCTCCGATTTTCTCTCCATATACTCCGATCGGCGTCGACTTATTTATCTGCCCGAGAAAGATACATCACATCGCACAACATGTCGAGCTTCCTAATGGAAAACCCAATGAGAAAATCCCTCCTCTTCTAATTGTTAATATTCAAGTAAGTTCTCGACATACCGATAGAAAAATGCTCGGTTTAATTCATTACATCGGATCTTACTATCGTCTCGTGTCATGTCACCTGTTGCAGTTGCCTACTTATCCCGCTGCAATGTTCCTCGGTGACGCTGATGGTGAAGGAATGAGTCTTGTTCTTTATTTCAAAGCTTCCGAGAATATCGAAACCGTCATTTCCGAGCAATATCAAGAGAGCATCAAGGTAAACATTATAAGATTCCATCATCTTTAATCGATTTTATAACACTCCCCGTACCGGAATTTAGGATGTTACTGCTTTTATTCCAGAAATTTGTCGATGACGAGATGGAGAAAATTAAAGGGTTCACGAAAGAGACCACCGTTCCGTTCCGAGAAAGACTAAAGATCATGGCTGGATTGGTTAATCCTGATGATCTCAATCTGAATGCTACCGAAAAGAAACTCGTAAATGCTTACAACCAAAAGCCGGTTCTCTCGCGCCCTCAGCACGACTTTTATAAGGTATATCCTATGCTTCTACTTCGTTCTTTAGTCCGAATTTTTCATCCTATGACCGGACTTGGACGAACTGCTCCTGTAGTGCAGGCTGTATTATCCAATAACATACCATGAAGCATGCTCGCAAACTCGAACTCTGCTCGATTGATTTCATTTTGTTTCGTCACTGAATTTAAATGCATACACCATGCACTGAATTCGTTCATTCTATTTCTCATGCAGGGGGCTGATTACTTCGAGATCGATTTAGACATTCATCGCTTCAGTTACATATCAAGGAAAGGACTCGAGTCATTCAGAGATCGTTTGAAGAACGGAATACTTGATCTCGGTTTAACCATCCAGGTAAGCCACAAATCTGGTTGCTCGTAGAGTTACCGTCTATAATCCCAACCCGAACTCGTAACATGTTTTTTCTTTATCAGGCACAAAAACAAGAAGAGCTGCCGGAGCAAGTTTTGTGCTGTTTGAGGTTAAATAAGATTGATTTTAGCGATAACGGCCAAATACCGACGCTTAAGACCAGAGCCGATAATTGAGGGTGGTTGTCGATGATGCTGGAGACGGCTATTGAAAGATTTAGAAAACTTGGTATTAACAAGATATTCATTTCTGCAATTTCTAGCTTTTTGAAGAAGAAAAAACACTTTTTTTTTCAGTGCAAATGTATAAAATGTGTAATTATGGGTATAAAATTACAAAGCTGTTATGTTTGAAACCAAACAAATAGCAATGATTTTCAAATGGGTCCTTGTCTTTTAATTTTGTATACAGTAGATTAGCAATGGAAACAAATATATAATCACTTTTCAAGGGATATGAATTTTTCATAGGAGATTGAAGCTCGTTTGATATTTTGGGAAAGTTGATTGAGAGTTTAACTTGAAATAATACTTGAAACAAAGATATAATCATGTTGTCTTGGACACATTTCCCATCATTTTGGATGCTTATTTGATAAATTTGGGGTTAAAATATGTAATGGGTAACTATACTTTTTACAAATTTCAAATTAATTCATTTAGCATTTTTATTTTTTAAATTTAAAAATTCAAGTTCAAATGTTAATACCATAAATTTGTTGGTGTGTCATTTTGAAATCATAATAAAAATACTTATTTTTTAAATTTAAAAATTCAAGTTCAAATGTTAATACCATAAATTTGTTGGTGTGTCATTTTGAAATAATAATAAAAATACTCACTTAGTAGCAATGTAACACAAAAAAAAATCATTGTAATGAATATGAATTTAACAAAATAATTTTAGCAGTATTAAAAGTTGGACTTGTAACACCCTCTACCTGGCCTAGATGTTAAGACCAAGTCTGGAGGCTACATCAAAACGTTTTAAGGAAAACCAACCTTTAAGTATTTTAAAATTCGTCATACAAAACATTTAGCCAGTTAAACCAACATGGAAATCCGAGCATACAACCCGTAGTCTTAAATAAAACATATGTTAGTTCAAATTTAAACAAACAGTGAAATATCTAGAAAAAAGAGATGACCGAACTCCTAACACCCCGAGCCTCCTAAGTCTGTGGGTTACCTGCAATTCAGTTAAACAAATAGAATGAGTTTATAAGTCAATGTGTGTAACAGATGTAAAGGCAAGACAACAGTATAAATATAAAAGTAATTTCCCAAATTCAGACACGTAAAGTTCAGATACGATGTAGAACAGATCAGATATATATGTAGAACATATCAGAATCAGATGCAGTTTCCTACCCCCATTTTCTACACACCATATTTAACCATCCCAACACACCATATAGGGTATTAAGTACCCATCCAGCCCTACACACCAATTAGTGTCGGTATGACACATTTTAGAGTGATTACAAATTAGTTACCAGATTAGTACGCGATAAATTGCCAGAATCAGATACTGATTTGTGGCTTAGCCACTCAATTCGGCAAATCATTAAATTGTCGACACTTCCTTCTTTATATCATTCCCACCCAATAAAGATGCATATTACAGATATAAGATATCAATGATGTACATACAGTTATCCAAATACAATTCATAATCAGATAATACAGATCATTATTATTTAATAGTTATCGCGTTAATTATACGTACAACTAATCGATTATTCTGCCTTAGAATATTGGATATCAAGTTGTACAGTCTAATTCAAATCATACGACCCTACTAAAGGCCTACGTTTGATTCAAACGACACTTACAGCCCTAGGGGAAATTTCATTATTTTGGTCCATAACCCCGTGTGGATTCACATAGCCTAGTGTCTGGCCCATGTGGTCCAAATGGCCTAGCACTCGCTCGTGTGGCTTTCTTAATGTCACACATGGCCTGTCACACGGATGTGACTCAAAACAGTGAGTTACATAGTCGAACACACAGACAAGCATACGCTTGTGTGACTCCAATCTCAAAATATATCTCACATGGCCTGGACACACGCCTGTGTCTATGGCCCGTGTGACACTAATTCACAAACAGTGAGTTACACGACCTGACACAAGTCCGTGTGGCATCGACAACTATGTTTTTCGACATTAAAATTTGTAGAAAATCGGGTTTTCGTTACACACCCGACACCGTTTCGACAGGGAAGTAACTAGGTGAATCCAAAACCTAACAACAACTATCCAATGACCAATTAAACCACCATGCTCCAACGAATCGCTAGAATTTGCGTATCAAGCCGAGTTATGTCGAAAGTTTCGATGCAAACCTCAAACCCGTAAAAGAATCAACACTTACCTTCGCACAACGCAGAAATTCTTAGACTTAAAGTGTTGGGGAATTGTTAACCTCGAGACCTTTGCCTAAAAAAAGACCAACTGCGCACTTAAACAACCAATTCTAGTAATTCAAGCGAAAATACACAATTTTAATAAAACAAACAGAAAGAACTTTCATATAATTCACCACAACTTACGTATTTAACCTATCGGTCGAATTACCCCGAGACATACGACTTCCTCAAGAAAACCACAGTAAAATTTTAACAGAAGAACTCAAGACGAACCACAAATAAGAGCCACAATCAGCAAAAATAAAATAGGAAAAAGGAAAGAAAAAAAACATAAAGAGAACTAAAGGGAAAGAAAGAAGAAGTAAAAATAAAATAAAAAATAAAAAAAGTTTCCTTAACTGAGTGACACTGCCAAAGGGAGTGGCGATGTCATATGTAAAAAGAAAAAGACTCATAGAATGGCAGAGGCAAATAGAGCCTTTGCACATTTTCGTTAATCCATGAACAGGATCGATATAGACACATAGATTCATGGATCCATACATCTCAATCGAAAAAGAATCAATAGAAAGAGAAAGAATCGAAATTGATCGATATACAAAAAGGTAACGAAAGCTAAAACATAAATCATGGATCAACTAAGCCCTCTTGGGAACTTGCTTAAGAATAAGAAAGAGGAATCTCATGTCAATACCATGGAATAAGGTTTTATCCTATTCATGGGGATTCAATAAATATTCCCATTCCAAAAATAGAAAGTTCGAAACAATTGGGATTTTTTGGAGATTGGATGAAGTTATTAATTCATGATCTGGCATGTATAAAATGAAAACTTCATTCTCGATTCTACGAGAATTTTTATGAAAGCCTTTCATTTGCTTCTCTTCGATGGAAGTTTTATTTTCCAAGAATGTATCCTAATTTTTAGCCTAATTCTTTTTCTGATGAACGGCTCAACCTCTGATAAAAAAGATATACGTTGGTTATATTTCATCTCTTCAACAAGTTTAGTAATGAGCATAACAACCCTATTTTTCCAATGGTGAGAAGAACCTATGATTAGCTTTTTAAAAAATTTCCAAACGAACAATTTCAACAAAATCTTTGAATTTCTTATTTTACCATGTTCAACTCTATGTATTCATCTATCCGTGGAGTACATTGAATGTATAGAAATGTCTTATCACTACACAAATGTATAACTCCCCAGGAATTTCAATTGCGCTTATAATCATCACTGTAGGAATTTCAATTGCGCCCATGCAAAGGCTTGAACACAAGACTAAGGGCCTATTCTGTAGTGCTTACAAAAGGCACTTCTGGCTCCAAAAACACTTTTGGAAGAAAAGCTATGCTAAATAAGTTGTTTTTGGTTGCAATTTTTAGCTTTTTAGAAGTCTTTTTTGTAATATCCTGATTTTGGGCCTAGTCGAAATAGTGGTTTCGTAACCACAAAATCCAAGATAGAAATAATTATTTTATAATTATTTTGAGGTCTATGATATGATTGCAAGATTGTGTGAAAATTTTGTGAAGAAATTTTATGCATAAAGTGCTTAAATTGAAATTAGGGACTAAATCGAATAATTTGCAAAACTTGCATTCTAGAAGTTTCTAGTATGAAATTGTTTTGAAATATTAATTAGGAGGTCTAAAATAGCAATTTTACCAATTTCTAAGTCTATGGACAAAAATTGGACATGGATGGAATTTTTGGAAAGTTTAGTAGTAAGGGCATTTTGGTCATTTAGGGGTAAAATGAATTAAAATACAAAATTAAAAGACAATTTTGCTCATCTTCAACCCCATGGCCGAATATAGCAAGGAGAAACCATGGCTAGGGTTTTTAAAGCTTCCAAGCTCGATTGTAAGTCCGTTCTAACCCCGTTTTTCAAGTTCTTTACGTTTTTAGAATCCCGGTAACTTGATTAAGCTTATTCTAGCAATAATTTAAGCTAGGGTTCATATTTGGAAAAATACCCATAGGTGAAATGTGTTTATTTTGATGTTTTATGGTAGAATATGAAGGCTGAAATTATGTTAAACAACTTTTGCTAAGCGATTTTAAGCAAAAATGAGTAAAACGGCTTAATCGATAAAAATTGTTATTGTTCATAACTATGTGTTAGAGTGAGAATTTGATGTTGTCATAGAAGGGAAAAATGTTCAGCATGTCATAAAACATAAGAAAATATGCTGAAGTTTAATTTACGAGCTTTGGGGCAAAAGTGTAAATATGCAAAAGTTTAGGGGCAAAACTATAATTTTGCCAAAATATGATTTTGCGTTAATTTGAATAATTTGAGCCCTAATTAGACTATATTTTAAATGATAGAGCAAGGAAAACTAAAATTTGGGCTAAAATGGGGAAAATACCAAGTTGTGGACAAAATGGTAAAAGTAGCCATTTTCACATACGAGGTAAGTTCATATGTAAATGTTGGTAACATAGTTATTATTTTAAATGTTTTTATGTTATTTAAATGATATGATAATTATTATGAAATATTATACTCGTGATAATTGTTTGATAATATGTCAAATTATGTGATATACTTGGAAAATGTGAAATACTATCGAGTATCGGAGATTGCATTCATTCGTAGAAGATGGTTGAGACACATGATTCGGAAAAAGGTCCTGCTGAACCTTAGGAATGGATTAGGATACAAGTGACATGTCACTAGGATATTTGGGCATCCGAACTCGTTGAGTTGAGTCCGAGTTCACTTATGGATGCGAATGTCTGAACCCGTTGAGTTGAGTCCGAGTTCGAGAGATGTAACTAGGCATCCGATCTCGTTGAGTTGAGTCCGAGTTCACTTATGGATGCGAATGTCCGAACTCGTTGAGTTGAGTCCGAGTTCAAGAGATGTAACTAGGCATCCGAGCTCGTTGAGTTGAGTCCGAGTTCACTTATGGATGCGAACGCCCGAGCTCGTTGAGTTGAGTCCGAGTTCACTTATGGGCGGGTTACATGGTAGCTTGGCTACATATGTGGCACTTATGTGCAAACTTTTCATGTATCCGAATTATATTCCGATGTGTTTAACGGGTAAAATTCTACTCAAATGGAGGAATACTCGAGATGAAAGGGACGTATTGGTAAGTGTTGTGAAATGGATACTTTGAACAGGTATGTACTTAACCCTCGGGTTGAAAACTCGATGTAACAACAATATGGTAAGATGATAAATGAAAATGTGATATGAATGTCTCGGTGATGATCATGCAAATAATGTTTATGTTTGCTTATATAGTTGTGTTACTTGCTATTTGCATGTGAACTTACTAAGCATTTGTGGTTACTCCCTCCTTTTCATTCCTTGTAGTGTTGACAAGCCAGCTCAGAAATCGGAAACGGTCGGAGGCACGCTCACACTATCCGTATACCATCTTGGCATAATGGCTTGTATATTTTGAGTATGGCATGTATAGCATTATAATCATTTTGTATATATGGTCTTAGGATATGGTTATTGAGTGGTATGGAAATTCTTGGTAATGATTAGCCATTGGAATGGCTAATAATGGCTAATCATGATCATATTTGGTGTTATGTATGTCAAATTGCTAGCTAATCCATGGGAACCATGAAATGGGTAAAATTTACTATAAAATAGATTCAGACAGCAGTAGTGACGTGAATTTGAAAAATCACTAAAAATAGTAGAAATGGAATTAAATAATGAATAAGTTATGGAATTTAAGCTTGATGAGTCTATTTTCATATGGAGGAAGCGAAACAGGTATATAAGCTATATTTTATGAGATGTTTAAATTTTTGTGAAACAGGGCCAGAGCAATTTTTGGATCCCCTGTTCTGACTTTGGAAATTCACCATAAATTTTTCAAAGATAATTAGAAGTCATGATTTATATGTACAGATTCCTTATTGAATCTAGTTTTAGTAGAAATAAACGGCATAGTCATTGAAACTCTGTACAGGGAGATATCTAATTCGTAATACATAGAGGTTAGAGCAGTCAAACCCTGAAACAGGGGAGATTTTAACTAATAAACTGTACTAATTTTCTTGACCAAAAATTCTATAAAAAAAATTAGTAAATAGATATATGAGTCTAGTTTCAAGGAAAATTTACGGAATTGGATTTTGAGTTTCGGAACTCGAGATATAAATTTTTAATCGACTGTGACGCAGATTGCTAGCTTGACTGTAAATTTTAAAAATAAATTGTTTGAGCTGTTTAAAGTAATGAATTAAGTCTGTTAACACCTCGTGTTCAACTCCGGCGACGGTCTCGGGTACGGGGCATTACATTTGGTGGTATCAGAGCAGGTTTAGTCAGTTCTCGGACTAACTTAGCATGCGTAAAAATTTAGCTATACATGCCACTGATCTGTGATAGTGTGATGTCTTCCGACGCATATGAGTACCGTCTTATTTAGACAGGGTACTCTCCAACCAAGCTGCGCTGACCATGTTCAATGTTATGTGAATGTATTTGAGTAAAATTATGATTATGATAAGTCTCGGTTCAGAAAAGTATGAATAAAAGTTTATGATACATTTGTGATAAATATCCATATTTGCTTAATGCTCATATGATGTAGTGTATATGGCTTACTTGATAAGATGAACGGAATAAATAGAAAGTAGTAGAGGTATGAATAAAAGTCATAATATTATGATATGAATGAAAATGTCCTTGTCTTGATTTGGACATCGAATGTTGATGAATGCTAATGATATATAATTTTTATGAGATAAAGGATTATAATGAAATGAACTTATCTATGTTAAATTGTTGGACTGAATTATATGATTGTAATCACATGTACATGATGCACGAAATGAAAGTTGTGATTGTGATGCAAATATCTATGTTTGTTTGGCCCTATATGATGTTATGAGCATGAATTAATTTAATTAAATGAATGGATAAGTAAAGGTATCTATAAAACATAGAATGTATGCATAAGTATATTGTCTAGATGGACAAAGAGGAAAATTTGTGTAAGCCAACATGAATGTTGCATTGCCTGAATGAATGACTTGATTTTGATGCTGTTGCTATGATGATGGAAGTTGTGTCATATGTGTATGTATAAGAAAGTCGAGTCAGAGGTCCTACAACCCCTCCCCCTTACCGAAGTGCTACTTATAATGGAATTTCATGAGATTTGTATTGAATAAGTTTCCGGTTGAGAACCCAAAGAGTTCAGTGATAGAATAATTATAAGTATGATCAGAGATTGAAAATGAGTTGATAAGTAAAGTTAGAGCCAGTAAAGTATCGGATTGACGTAAAGATTATTGGAGTTATGCATCGTCCCAATTAGAGAAGGAATTCTCTTTGGTAAATCGAATTACTCAGGTGCAAGGTCGAGAAAAGTGTAAATCAAAATTTATTCAGAATGGCCATCTTTAGTGAATGGTTTAATATGAAATTTGTGACGGTGAGAACTAGTTGGGGAAATGATATTTGAAATGTGAACTATCCGAGTGTGATGATTATGATGGACAGATTTAGCAATCTCTTTTGAGATGTTCTATTTGTTTACCCGTTCTCAGAAATATTTCTATGGCTATTGATCTTCTGAAGAAATTCTTGTTATATGGGAATGTCTTCTAATTCTGGTGTTGGATGAAAGTATTGGTAGTCCATTGGTTTATAATTTATATTGCTCTATTTCATCGGGTATTCTATTTCATTTAAATCGATAAGAATTGATGAGAGAATACATATGATATTATAATTCTGTTTCTTCTACTTGATGCTTCATCTGATATATATGTATGGGAAGATATATTGATCTTGTTATATTTGATTTCAGTGGGATTAAATGATGCTTTCTTTTGGACTTTCTTTCTTTGAAGAATTATCGGGGTATTCTATATTTTCTCTATGAGTTTGGTTTTTGATTCTTCGGCATAGTATCGTATCTTGGATTTCTTTATCCTGGATCTTTTTATTCTGGATTTCTTTATTCTGGGTTTCTCTATCTTGGATTTCTTTATTCGGTTTTCTTGTTATCTTTGTTCCATAATTTGTCAATTACAACTCATGTTCGAAGTGCGTTCTTCAGCTCGTGATAATCATGTCAAATATGACTATACTTCTAATTTGATCTTGGTAATGTGGTGATTTTAGTATTGGGATTTTTTTTCTAATTTCTGTGTAAGGATTTGACATCAGTAAAGGCATAAGTGATAAAAGCGCAAGTTTCAGTCGGTATGGTGAATTATTTATTTGAAAGATTTCATGTGACAATTATGTCAGGATTATTTTTCTCTAGTCTGATAATAGAATTTCATTTTTGTACTGATAAAAGAGTAAATAGTCTGAACGAGAAGTGTATATTTATTAGAAAGAGTTGGATATTAGTTAAAGCCACTACGAATGATAAGGTTTTCATCTTATGAAAGCTGAAAAGTTTATTACATGTTGACAGAGTTCGGATAGATGAGAATATTAGTAATCGAAGCGTCTGAACTAGACTAGTCTACATTGAGCAAAGACTTCTTGACTTTCAGTAATGTACTGTTGTATGAATTGTGATGTGTTTCAAGACAGTGAGGTAATGTGATAGTTTAGAGCATTCGATGTTACATAAAATCTGAGTTGTTAAAGAGGTTAAAGCTGAGCATTGGGATCTATCAAAATTATCCTTGTCAATGTTGATATTGGCATGGAAATGAGAAGGATTATTCTTGAGGCCATATCAGAATTATTTCTATGGCAGAAAGAGGAAAATGTGATGTATCCTATTCTTAAATGTTTGGAGAAATCTATAAATCATATCGGTATTGAATGAATTCCTACTCATCGATTCATGGAATTTCGTGTCTCTTTGATTGTTGGATTTCTTGGAATTCCGGTCTCCATTAATCAAGTTAAGATCCTGGTTTTATGTCATGATATCATGGGAAACTGAGAAGGGTTAAAAATTTAAGAACAGTTGAGAGTTGAGACGGTAAGCTTTTAGACCATATGAGAAATTAAAGAGATGTATTGGAGGTACAGCCTAAGTGAAAGTTCTTCAGCACCGAACATGAGATTAAAAGTGAAGACCACTTTTCCGGTAAGATTTTCGGGGACGAAAATCCCAAAAAGGGGGGGAGAGTTGTAATATCCTGATTTTGGGCCTAGTCGAAATAGTGGTTTCGTGACCATAAAATCCAAGATAGAAATAATTATTTTATGATTATTTTGAGGTCTATGATATGATTTCATGATTGTGTGAAAATTTCGTGAAGAAATTTTATGCATAAAGTGCTTAAATTAAAATTAGCGACTAAATCGAATAATTTGCAAAACTTGCATTCTAGAGGTTTCTAGTATGAAATTGTTTTGAAATATTAATTAGGAGGTCTAAAATAGAATTTTACCAATTTCTAAGTCTATGGACAAAAATTGGACATGGATGGAATTTTTGGAAAGTTTAGTAGTAAGGGCATTTTGGTCATTTAGGGGTAAAATGAATTAAAATACAAAATTAAAAGCCAATTTTGCTCATCTTCAACCCCATGGTCGAATATAGCAAGGAGAAACCATGGCTAGGGTTTTTAAAGCTTCCAAGCTCGATTGTAAGTCCGTTCTAACCTCGTTTTTCAAGTTCTTTACGTTTTTAGAATCCCGGTAACTTGATTAAGCTTATTCTAGCAATAATTTAAGCTAGGGTTCATATTTTGAAAAATACCCATAGGTGAAATGTGTTTATTTTTATGTTTTATGGTAGAATATGAAGGCTGAAATTATGTTAAACAACTTTTGCTAAGCGATTTTAAGCAAAAATGAGTAAAACACTTAATCAGAAAAAATTGTTATTGTTCATAACTATGTGTTAGAGTGAGAATTTGATGTTGTCATAGAAGGGAAAAATGTTCATCATGTCATAAAACATAAGAAAATATGCTGAAGTTTAATTTACGAGCTTTGGGGCAAAAGTGTAAATATGCAAAAGTTTAGGGGCAAAACTATAATTTTGCCAAAATATGATTTTGCATTAATTTGAATAATGTGAGCCCTAATTAGACTATATTTTAAATGATAGAGCAAGGAAAACTAAAACTCGGGCTAAAATAGGGAAAATACCAAGTTGTGGACAAAATGGTAAAAGTAGCCATTTTCACATACGAGGTAAGTTCATATGTAAATGTTGGTAACATAGTTATTATTTTAAATGTTTTTATGTTATTTAAATGATATGATAATTATTATGAAATATTATGCTCGTGATAATTGTTTGATAATATGTCAAATTATGTGATATACTTGGAAAATGTGAAATACTATCGAGTATCGGTATCGGCATTCTGTAGAAGATGGTTGAGACGCATGATTGGGAAAAAGGTCCCGCTGAACCTTAGGAATGGATTAGGATACAAGTGACATGTCACTAGGATATTTGGGCATCCGAACTCGTTGAGTTGAGTCCGAGTTCACTTATGGATGCGAATGTCCGAACTTGTTGAGTTGAGTCCGAGTTCGAGAGATGTAACTAGGCATCCGAGCTCGTTGAGTTGAGTCCGAGTTCACTTATGGATGCGAATGTCCGAACTCGTTGAGTTGAGTCCGAGTTCAAGAGATGTAACTAGGCATCCGAGTTCGTTGAGTTGAGTCCGAGTTCACTTATGGATGCGAACGCCCGAGCTCGTTGAGTTGAGTCCGAGTTCACTTATGGGCGGGTTACATGGTAGCTTGGCTACATATGTGGCACTTATGTGCAAACTTTTCATGTATCCGAATTATATTTCGATGTGTTCAACGGGTAAAATTCTACTCAAATGGAGGAATACTCGAGATGAAAGGGACGTATTGGTAAGTGTTGTGAAATGGATACTTTGAACAGGTATGTGCTTAACCCTCGGGTTGAAAACTCGATATAATAACAATATGGTAAGATGATAAATGAAAATGTGATATGAATGTCTCGGTGATGATCATGCAAATGATGTTTATGTTTGCTTATATAGTTGTGTTACTTGCTATTTGCATGTGAACTTACTAAGCATTTGTGCTTACTCCCTCCTTTTCATTCCTTGTAGTGTTGACAAGCCAGCTCGGAAATCGAAAACGATCGGAGGCACGCTCACACTATCCATATACCATCTTGGCATAATGGCTTGTATATTTTGAGTATGGCATGTATAGCATTATAATCATTTTGTATATATGGTCTTAGGATATGGTTATTGAGTGGTATGGAAATGCTTGGTAATGATTAGCCATTGGAATGGCTAATCATGATCATATTTGGTGTTATGTATGTCAAATTGCTAGCTAATCCATGGGAACCATGAAATGGGCAAAATTTACCATAAAATAGATTCAGACAGCAGTAGTGACGTGAATTTAAAAAATCACTAAAAATAGTAGAAATGGAATTAAATAATGAATAAGTTATGGAATTGAAGTTTGATGAGTCTATTTTCATATGGAAGAAGCGAAACAGGTATATGAGCTATATTTTATGAGATGTTTAAATTTTTGTGAAATAGGGCCAGAGCAATTTTTGTATCCCCTGTTCTGACTTTGGAAATTCACCATAAATTTTTCAAAGATAATTAGAAGTCATGATTTATATGTACAGATTCCTTATTGAGTCTAGTTTTATTAGAAATAAACGGCATAGTTATTGAAACTCTGTACAGGGAGATATCTTATTCGAAATACACAGAGGCAGAGCAGTCGAACCCTGAAACAGGCGAGATTTTAACTAATAAACTGTACTAATTTGCTTGACCAAAAATTCTATAAAAAAATTAGTAAATAGATATATGAGTCTAGTTTTAGGGAAAATTTACGGAATTGGATTTCAAGTTTTGGAACTCGAGATATAAATTTTTAACCGACTGTGATGCAGATTGCTAGCTTGACTGTAAATTTTAAAAATAAATTGTTTGAGCTGTTTAAAGTAATGAATTAAGTCTGTTAACACCTCGTGTTCGACTCGGGCGACGGTCTCGGGTACGGGGCATTACATTTTTCTTCTGAAGAGGAGAAGCTAAAATTTTTAGCTTTTCCCCTTCCAAAAGCACTTTTAGTGCTTAATTACTTTTTCACCCCTCTAATAACATAGTACTTTCCCTTTTTTTTTCTTGGTGCTTAATTACAAATGTGTTAAAATCATCAATTAAAAATAAAAAATATTTTTTAAAATACTAATTACAAATATCTAATGGTTATATTTAAATATTTAAAATATAGTTTATATATTCTAATTAAATTTTATAAATAATTAATATTTATAGCTTAAAAATATTTAAAATTTATATTTCATATATTAAAATATTAACAACAAGTTCTAATAATTTTTTTTATATTTTTACTAAAATATAATAATATTAACTAATTTAAATATTACTTAAATGTATATTTGTTACTTGATAATAACATGTCTAAAATGGATATTTTATTCACTTTTTAACAGCAATACTAAACACTCAAATTTTAAACCAAACTTTTCAAAAGCACTTCTCAACAGCACTTTTCCATAGCACTTTTCAAAAGCACATTTCAAAAGTATTATCAAACTAGCCCTAAAGGCAATACAAGAGCTTAACCATTGAACCAGTAGGCTCATTCTTAACAGAGATTTACACAAAATTTAACTTAATTCAAAAATCCAAAGTAAAGGTTGAGTCAAAAGAATAACAAAAATTTCTAGAAGCGAGACTTGAACCTGTACTCTCAACACATAAACAAAACATTTAACCACTAAAGCAGAATCATAACTATTGACAAAATTTAACAAACCACAGTTCAAAAATTCGAGACATTACAGGACCTGAATTTTGAAATCTATTAAGTTGAGAGATTAAATTCCTAAAAATAAAAATATAAAGATTAAATTCTAAATTTACAAAAAGTATAAGAACTTATCACATATTTTTAACCTAAAATTTAATTAGATGTCACAGAAATGATCATCTAAACTGAATTACGAAATTTCACTATTTTTAGAAAGTCTTAGTCCAACAAGGGATCTTCATGTAAACTACAAAAATAATTACTTATATATGGTTTAAATTACGTTTTGAGTACTTAACTTTAATTTATTATAAAATGGTCATTAATGTTATTGATTTGTAACATTTCGATTAAAGAGTCGTTAACTACCATGATAAATCATCATTTTAGACAAAAGATTTAGGTCAAATTACACATCTAGTTCCTATACTTTTTTTTTTCTTTTTTGAGCAATTTTTTTCTTTTATTTTCTGCTCTCCTTTTATTTTATTTCTTTATTTTCCTACGCTTTTTCTTCACAAAAAATTTGAGAAGCAAATGAGATAAACTTAATTTGTTAGTTAAAATTATTTTATTTTAAACCATGCATAAATTATAATAAATTATGGAGCTGAATCAATAAAATTAAACCGAATTATAATTTCTAAAAATTAAACCGAAAACCAAATTTAATTCATCTAAAAATTAAAATTTTAAACGAATTTTTGTGTGTATGATATGAACTTTTAGTAGGCTTAAAATTAAAATGAAAGTAACTTCTAAATTATTGTTTTTTTATTGTAGTGTTTGTTGTTTAGATAATTTACTAAATATTATTAAGTTTTTTTGTTGTTCACATTAAATTATAAAAAGTTATAAAATGGACATTCAATTATTTAAAAAAAAATTTATCATCACCCGTTAAATGGCTAATAAAAAATGATCTGGTTGCGTTTTAAATTGGTATAATAATAAATTTAGCCTTCAACATTTACACATTATATCAATTTAGTCTTAATTTAAAAAAAAAAAAAGTATCCCTTTATGTTTACACATTACCTAATTTTATCCTATTTTTACACAAAAATATAATCTGACACACGATGCATAAATTAGAAATAAAAACAAATATATTTTTTAAATTTATGTTTATTATTAAACTAGATAATTCCAAATACATTGCTTCCCTTGTACTTCAAATGGTTGAGAACTTGATATCTCTCAGTAACAATTAACTCGTTTCTTGTTAGCTTGAGCTGATGGCTATTAATCAAACAAATCAAAGCTTAATTTATTTTTTGAAGTTGTTAGACTCAAAATTGAGCTCAATTAACAAAGAGGGTATTTTTTATTTTCAATGAACTGAATTGATTATTTTTCAAATTTTGGGTCATTTTGATTCTTGAATATTGTTATTGTTCTTCATTTTTCCATTGAGTCAAACAGAAGGATGAAATCACAAAGGGACGAAGTGGTGGCACTCTAATTACTCCTATTTACCAATGAAATTTGTCGTTTGAACTATTGAGTTCCAAGCCGTTCAACTTATCCACTCCTTAGACTTAGCTAAGCTTATTATGGCTTCGGCTCTGGAAGTTGATGATTTAAAAAGCACTTTCATTTTCCTTTTAATATTGGATTAATTAAACGAGTGACGGGACTTTCTATGTTCGACGAAGACGGTCACAACAATGACAACAATAAAAGCAGCTTAGTTGAACCGATGTCAAATCACTCAAGTGCAAATCTTAAAAAATTGGTAAAGTGTGAACCAATGAAGACTAAATTATCTCACTCATTACTGTTCAATCCAACATTGGAGAACTGAAGTATCAAGAGAAAAGAGAAAACACATGAAAATTTTAATTTTGGGGTATTTCCATTTTGGTATTTTTTTTATCAATTTCAGCTAATTTTTTTTTTGAGTCATTTAGGCGAAAGAGTCACAAAGAAAAGCAAAACTACGAAAGGACTAAATTACATAATGTGTAAACGTTGAGGGTTAATTTTTTTTAGAATCAAGACTAAATTGACACAATGTATAATTATTGAGAGTTAAAGTTGTTATGATAACAATTTTAAAAGTTGTCATGTCGTCTTTCTATTAGCCGTTTAACTGATGATGACTAAAAAAGAAAAAAAATCTAAATAATTGAGTGATCATTTTGTAACTTTTTTATTGGGTGACAAAAAAAAATTTTATAATAATTATATAACTACTGGCGTAGTTTGCCCTGTACTTTCTGGTACAAAGAGTGTAAATATTGCAACTAAACTAATCACTGAACATAATTTAAATTTATCTCAAATTTAAAATATAAATTTATTTTAAATTTATTTATCGGGTGTATTTAAAATTTTGAAGCTAAGCCGGTGTATTCCTAAATAAGCTATGTCGAATTTTATTTTATCTTGTATATATTAGGATAGATATGCACTTATTGAGGTTCTACTTGTATTTTAAAATTTATTTATTATTTATTTTTAAATTTTAAACAATTTATTATTAGATTAAAAGTCTAATTTTATCATTTTCTTGAAAAATGTTTTAATATGTTTTTTTAAATAATTTTAATACATTTTTATTTGTTCTATTTTACGTAATATGTTAAGTTGGTATTTTTTTAAAAGGAAAAATAATATTAATTTAAGTGACCAATGGTTACATATTACTAATTAAGTTAAAATATGCTCTAAGTTCTTATATTTTTTATAAATTTAAAATTTAGTCCCTCCGCTTTTCAGATTTTAAAAATCAAGTTCAATTGTTAACATCACCTTAAATTTATTTTTTCAATTTTACTTGTGTGACATTTTAAAATTAAAAAAAAAAATACTCACTTGATAGTGTATAAAAAAACAATGCTTTAATGAAATTGAATTTTAAAAAAAAAAAATTAATGTTGTTAACAGTTGGCCGTGTGGTAAGTCATGTGAGCCACACGGCCATGTAACTTACTATTCAAAAAAGAGAGAGGCACACGGGCGTGTGCCCAGACCGTGTGTGTGGTTATATGTTGTGAAAGGTTCAAACGGGCCAATGACACAGGCATGTGTCCAGGCCATGTAACTCACTGATTGCAGATTGGGACCACACAGACAAGTGACACGGGCATGTGTTAGACCGTGTGGAGGCACATGAGCCATCTATCTAGGCCGTGTGAAACCACACAGGCGTGTGGACCAATATTTGGAATTTTTCCCTTAAGCCACAAGCTTCGTTCAAAACAAATGCAGGCCTACTGTAGGGTCCGTATGATCGAAATTAGGCTATATAACTTGATGTCTAATGATCTGATGATGAACAACTTATGATCTATACGTATGTCTGCTATGTTTGAACTTAAAAAAGTAGGATCTGTCAGAATGTAATGTGCTATTGTATAATGTGTGTGAATTATCCAGGTACGATCTGTATTTTGTTAAGTTTGTTGGTACGTTTTTACGTGACTTTGTTGCTTAAGAACATGTGATATTCGAATATGTTGAATTGATTGGTACTGATTTTAATTTATAACCATGCATGCGACTTTATGGCAAATCTGATATTATTTGTTAAGTCTTGATAAATTTACTTTATAACGTATGGACTCCTATGCCTACTGACTCTGTTACTGTACGATAGTATGACTTACATGCTTATCACTTTGTTTCTATATATGCATGTCATGACACATTGCATGAGACTTGGGATGATGTGAAAGAGGAAGTTTTTGGCAGATTGATTATCTACATTATCTGGTGGTTTATTCATGTTTCTATTCTGGCAGCTTGGCTACAATATAGTGACTTGACCACATGTCCATAGTTATCAGTTGGTGTGATTTAATTAGACAAGTTCTGAGGGGGAAAGTCTATTTTGGTGTGTAGTAGAGTTGGGTAGGATGTTTTCTGATAAATCTGCATTTTGATCTATTTTCAAAAGATACTGCATCTACATAAACTTACATATTCTGTGTAGTTGGGTAGGATGTTTTCTGATAAATCTGCATTTTGATCTGTTTTCAAAAGATACTGCATCTACATAAACTTACATATTCTATGTAATTCTGTTTAATTCTGCTATATTTCGTTCTACTCTGCTTTGTTCTATTCAGTTCTGCTTTGTTTCGTTCTGTTTTTTTCAATTCTGCTTTACTCTGTCCTGTTCTAGTGGGTCTGTATTGTTCTGTTATATTAGTATGATGGCAACCTCTGTGAAACACTAGTTTGTTCCGTTCTGGTCTTATACTCGCTATTAAGTTCTCTGTGTTGCTCTGATTAATATACTATGTTTTGTTAATTGTAATTGATGTTGCTTATCCACTGGGCTTTATAGGTTACCTTTTGGTTTATATTTGTGTATTCAGATAAGTCTCTGACTTAGGACCGGACGACGTGTAGGAGCTCGGATTATTTTGTAATAATGTAAAAATACTTTTGGTCTTTTGGGTTTGTAGTGTATTTCTGAGCTCGTCTTGGTTTTTGCTAAATTCATCAATAGTTGATAATTTTTAACATGAAACTATAAAACCACTCAAGTTGATAAAATGGATTTCGGTTTTCAACGTTAAACTCCAGAAATATTTTCAGCCACGAATCAAGTAAAGCTTTAAATGTTTTCTGGATAATTACTGAAATCAATTTTTGATGTGTTGATGTAACTCCCCCAGATTTGATCTTAACTTCTAGGTCGGGTTTAGGGTGTTACAGTTTTGCAAAAATGGAATAAAAATATGAAGTTTTTCACTAAGTCCTGGCATTAATTATGAAAAGATATAATATTCTTTTGTAGTGGATGCAATAACCTTTAGATATATTATTAAACTAACAATTCATAAAAGATTTAATTTGCGTCTAATGGTTGTTGTTACAACATTTTATGAATCACTATATAGTAAAGTTTATATTAAAATCCTTGAAGGACTTAGAATGCCAGAAGCATATTGAAATTGTAACATCCTGAATTAGGGTCTAGTCGGAACAATGGTTTTGAGACCATAAATTTGAAGTAGAAATAATTATTTTGTAATTATTATGGAGTTTATGATATGATTTCATGCTTGTGTGAAAATTTCATGAAGAAATTTTATGGGTAAAGTGTCCAATTTGAATTTAGGGACTAAATTGAATAAGTTGCAAAATATGTGTTTCTAGAAGCCTTTAGTATGAAATAACTTTGAATTATTAATTAGAGGTCCTTAAATAGCAATTTTTCTAATTTCTATTTTTATGGAGAAAAATGGGCATGCATGGATAAAATTTAAAAGTTTAGTGAAAAGGGTATTTTGGTCATTTGGTTAATAAAAGATTAAAAAGGGAAAAATCAAACAAAATTAGCTCATCTTCTCCATGTACCAGCTGAATTTTGCAAGAGTACTAGCCCCGTTTTTAATGTTCTTTGCATTTCTGAGATCCTTGAAGCATGATTTTGCCATTTCTACCCTTTATTTGAACTAGGGTTTATGTTCAAAAATTTACCCATGTATGTCATGCATGTATTTTGATAATTAATGGAGGAATATGAAAGATTGGTGTTAGATGAACATCTTTTTCTAAGTGATTTTTTCATGAAAACACCTAAAAGGACTTGTTTGTAAAACTTATAAAAATAGGTGTTAAAAATGTGATTTAATGAAAAATGTGGGCTGTTATAAGAGGGAATATGAATCGGCTAGGCTTGGGTAACAAAGAAATTGAACACATTTCATTTTACGAGCTTAGGGACAAAAGTATAAATATGTGAAAGTTTTAGGGCAAAATTATAATTTTTCCAAAGTATGATTTATGGATTGTTTTGAATAATATGATAATTAAATAAGTGAAATTTTCCATTATAGATCAATAAAAACAAAGTCCAGACCTAAACCGAGGGAATAACAAGGTTGTGGACTAAATCAAATAGTTAACTACATTTTTGTACCGAGGTAAGTTTGTGTGTAATTGATACAACATTTTATTATGAATTTAACACTTAGTGTTGCATGAATTGTATAATTGTCTTTGTGATTACTTGATGTTGCCCGACAAAGGAATTGAGGTGATGAAAGCTGGTTGAACTTTAGGAATACTTAGGGTATAAATATCATGACATTGGGTTGATGAGATCCCGTATAAGACCATATCTGGGACATGGCATCGGCATCGATGTGTGATCCCATGTAAGACCATGTTTGGGACATGGCTTTGGCATCGTTATGTGATCCCATGTAAGACCATGTCTGGGACATGGCATTGGCACCTATATGAGACATCGTGTAAAACCATAGTTGGGCTATCGGCTTCGATATGTGTGATCCCATATAAGACCATATCTGGGACATGGCATTGGGATCGATATGTGGTCCCATGTAAGACCATATCTGGGATATGGCATTGGCACACTACCATGTGTACATGACTTCCTGAGTATCTCTTAGTATTCCAAGTGGTTCAACGAATAGTCCAAGGATTTGTCAAAGGAAAGTCAAGGTATGATTATGCTGAAAAGGTACAGGTATGTACACCAAGCTCGTAGTTATTGAGATTACGAAATGATAAAAATTTGGTAAGGTGGGAATGAATGAATTATGATCTTGAATTCTATTGAACATTATGTAGATAAAATAAGATAGAATATGACTACAATAATTATTGAGGATGAGATGAATTAAATTATGTTATGTATGTCTATGAAAATACACATTTTTATTGCTTATTAATTACATGCAAGCTTACTAAGCTTTATGCTTACTCTTTTCTTTTTCCATTTTCTTATAGTATCGCCAAGCTAGCTCGGGGACCAAAGGAGGTTGGAGGCTCGCTCACACTATCAATTGGATCTTTTGGGTATAGTTAGTCTCATTATTTTGAGTATGGCATGTATAAGAACTTGGTCATTTTGTTATATGTCATATTAGTTTAGCCAATGTGTTGGTTTATGATGGTGTTATGATTCATTTTGTATAAGGCCATGAAATATGGCTCACAATGATTATTGGGATGTAAACTTATTCATCTATGCATATGTATGCCAATTCCATTATGACATGGTTTATGGTTGTTGATGGTTAAATGATGATGGCTACTATGTGTGAGTATGAGTTGGTAGGGAAATGCAAGCATGCAAGTCTAAGAGATGTTGCTTATTACATATGAGTTGGTAAAGTGGGGTTTGGCATGATATGAGGTCTTAAACTAGTATAATATGATGAGAAGTGGTTATGTATGAGCTAGATTCTTGAATGTTTAAGTGCCTTTGAAGCCATGAATGTGTTGTGCAAAATTAGTGTGGCAATTGGCTTGGAAAATAACCTTAAATTTGTCTACACGGATATACACAGGGTGTGTGTCTAGGCCATGTGTGACATACGGTCTACCCCTATGGGTGTGTGCTCAGGCCATGTGTGACACACAGTCTACCCCCATGGGCGTATGCTCAGGCCGTGTGTTTCCTGCACCCTAATTAATGCAAACAAAATGCCCAGTAATAAACACACGGGCTGAGACACGACCGTGTGTCTCGGCTGTGTGAGGGACACGGCCTCAGAACATGGTCGTGTACCCAGGCCGTGTGAAGTCTGCACCTATTTTATGAAAAATTATGAATTTTAATTGCCCACACAACCCAAGCACACGAGCGTGTGCCTTGGCCGTGTGGCTACATTTTGTGCATGACGTCACAAACAGAGAGCTCCACGGGTAAGGGACACGGGTGTGTCGCAAGCCACATGGCCGTGTGAGACCATACGACCTATCCACACGGGCGTGTGGCTCTCCAAATCATGTAAAATTTTCTAAGTGTTGTAAAAGTTCCAGAAGTTCCCAGTTTAATCCCGAATCTCTCTCGATGTATGTTTTGGGCATCGTAGGCCCTTGTAAGGGACGTTAAGCATATGTTTGAATGATTTTAAATTGAAATGAAATTTTATTGCCAGTTTTTTGTGTTTGATTGTGTTTAAGTCCGGTGATACCTTGTACCCTGTTTTGGCATTGAATACAGATAAGGGGTGTTACATTTAGTGGTATCAGAGCTACGGTTTAGTCGATTCTTGGACTAACGTAGCATGTGTACTAGTTTAGCTATACATGCCACACATATATTGTGATAGTGTGACGACTCCTGACAATTTTCAATTGTGTTTTCATATAGTAAATGGATCTCGATCGAGCTATGATAGATGACGTAGAAAATAACGCGCCGGCTCCCACTGAAAGGGCAATGCCAACTGATAATCGACCTCCCACAATTAGCCAGGGAAGAGGAGAAGGGGCTTAGGAAGTCTTCCTCCACATGATGGATGCTTAGTACACAGAGTTCGTTCGAGTGAACCCGAATGCTCAACCCCTTCCACCCCCACCTATTCCCCAGCCTATCCCAGTGACACCCTGTGGTATGGATTTTATGAGACTGAATAGACTTCCGGTGGATAAATTTTTAAAGCAAGGAGTTGAAGAATTTCGAGCTAGTATTGATGATGATCCGGAACGAGTAGAGTTTTGGCTTAAAAACACCATCTGAGTTTTTGAGGAATTGTCATGCACACTGGAAGAGTGCATGAAATGTGTTGTATCATTGCTTAGAGATTCGGCTTACCACTGGTGGAAGACACTTGTCTCGGTGGTACCGAGGGAAAGGGTGACATGGGAATTTTTCCAAAATGAGTATCAGAAAAAGTATATCAGTCAGAGATTTATGGATCAGGAAAGAAAAGAGTTTCTTGAGTTGAAGCAAGGTAAAATGACTGTAACTGAATATGAGCGTGAGTTTGTGAGACTCAGCAAATATGCTCGAGAATATGTGTCGACTGAAGCTATTATGTGCAAAAGATTTGAAGACGGATTAAACAAAGACATTTGGATGTTTGTCGGTATGTTTGAGCTGAAAAAGTTTGTTGTACTTGTTGAAAGAGCTTGTAAGGCCGAGGAATTAGCCACAGAGAAGAGAAAAGCCGAGTCTAAGGCTAAAGACTCAAGGAAAAAGTCTATGAGCAAGTTATTTCAGTCTACATTGAAGAAGAAGTTAAGGGATTTCTATTCTCGCTCCCATGTTTCTGTTGGGCATCTGAACAGAAATAGAAATAAACAGTATTCAAGTACTAAGGCCCAGACCACCTCGATTGCTAGTGTTGGTAATGCTCGACCAAGTAAACCAGAATGTCCACAATATGGTAGATATCACCTCGGTGAGTGTCGAGGGAGTGACAGAACCTATTTCAAGTGTAGTTCCCTAGACTACTTTATTAGAAAGTGCCCCGAGATGGCAGAAAATGAGAGATATCAAAGTACAAGATCGGGTAACACTGCTAGTCGAGGTAGACCGCAGAAAAATCTGAGTAATGGAGCGAGCAGTAAGAGTGCCCCCAAGGAATCTGCTGTGAGACCCGAGGGAAGATTTCCTGCAAGGACGTATGCCATTCACGCTCACAAAAAGGCTTCATCCTTGGATGTGATTACGGGTACATTTTCTATCTATAATGCTACTGTTATTGCTTTAATTGATCCAAGATCTATCCATTCCTATATTTGTCTGAAATTGGTGTCTAGTATGATTATGCTTGTTGAATCCACAGAATTTATGATAAAAGTGTCAAACTCGTTAGGCAAATACATATTAGTTAATAAAGTATGTAAGAATTGTCCTTTGATTATTAGAGGTCACTGTTTTTTAGCTAACCTTATACTTTTGCTGTTTGCTGAGTTTGATGTAATTCTTGGTATGGATTGGTTAACTGCTCATGATATAGTAGTAAATTGTGGGAGAAAATTTATTGAACTGAAATGTGAAAATGGTGATATTCTCTGGGTTGAATTAGATGAATTGGATAGTTTGCCTGAAGTGATTTCTTCTATATCTGCTCAGAAGTGTATAAGAAAGGGTTACGAAACTTATCTTGCTTTTGTGTTGAATACAAAAGAGTCAGAATTGAAGATTGAGTCAGTACTGGTAGTTTGTGAGTATCCAGATGTGTTTCCGGAAGAGTTGCCCAGATTGCCTCTAATTAGGGAAGTTGAATTTGGTATTGATCTAGTTTCGGATACGGCACCTATTTCTATTGCTCCGTATAGGATGGCTCTAACTGAATTAAAAGAGTTGAAAGCCCAATTAGAAGAATTGAGACCTAGTTATTCACCGTGGGGTGCACCGGTTTTATTTGTAAAAAAGAAAGATGGTTCGATAAGGTTATGTCTTGATTACCGATAACTCAACAAGGTGACGATAAAGAATAAATACCCCTTACCGAGGATAGATGATTTATTTGATCAATTGAAGGGAGCCACAGTATTTTCTAAGATAGACTTAAAGTCCGGTTACTATCAGTTGTGAGGTAAAGAGTCGGATGTAACAAAAACAGCATTTCAGACGAGGTATGGTCACCATGAATTTTTAGTGATGCCTTTTGGTTTAACGAATGCTCTTGCGGTTTTCATGGATTTAATGAATCGAATTTTCTGACTTTATTTGGATAAATTTGTTGTGCTGTTTATTGATGATATCCTGATTTATTCTTGTGACGAATCTGAACATGCCGATCACTTAAAGACTGTTTTGCAAACTTTGAGAGATAAGCAGTTGTATGCTAAGTTTAGCAAAAGTGAGTTTTGGCTTAGAGAAGTTAGATTTTTGGGGCATATTGTATCAGGTGATTGGATCCGAGTAGATTCGAGTAAGATTTCAGCCATTATTGATTGGAAACCTTCGAGGAATGTATTCGAGGTTAGAAGCTTTTTGGGCTTAGTCGGCTAGTATCGAATGTTCATTAAAGGATTTTCTATGATTGCTTCTCCGATGACAAAATTATTGTAAAAAGATATCAAGTTCGAATGGTCAGAAAAGTGTCAACAGAGTTTTGAGAAATTAAAAGTATTGTTGACTGAGGTTCTAGTATTAGTACAACTCGAGTTGGGAAAAGAATTCGTGGTTTATAGTAATACATGCTTAAAAGGATTGGGTGATGTGCTTGTGCAAGAAGGCAATGTGATAGCCTATGCTTCGAGGCAATTGAAACCACACGAGAAAAATTATCCTACACATGATTTAGCGCTAGCTACCATCGTGTTCGTGTTAAAGATTTGGAGATATTACTTATATTGTGAGAAGTGTTCGATATTCACTGATCACAAAAGTCTAAAGTACTTGATGACTCAAAAAGATTTGAATTTATGGCAACGGAGGTGGCTAGAGTTGATAAAGGATTATGAATTAGTGATTAACTATCACCCGGGTAAGGCGAACGTGGTCGCCGACACCCTAAGTAGGAAATCCTTATTTGCCTTGAGAGCTATGAATACTCAATTGACTATGTCCGATGATGGTCCAAGACTCGCGGAGTTGAGAGCTAGACCAACGTTTCTCCAAGAGATCTGTGAAGCCTAGAAAGGTGACAATGATTTGTAAACCAAAAAATTCCAGTCTGAGATGAGTGTTGAATCAGATCTTTGGATTGGTTCTGATGGTTGTTTGATGTTCCAGGATAGGATCTGTGTATCTAGAGATGACGAACTTATTGGGAAAATTATTCACGAGGCACATAGTAGTTGTATGTCAATCCATCCGGGTAGTACCAAGATGTATAATGACTTGAAGAGATTGTATTGGTGGCCTAGTATAAAAAAAGACATCTCAGAGTTTGTTTCGAAATGCTTAATATGTCAGCAAGTTAAAGCCGAATACCAAGTACCTTTAGGTTTACTTCAGCCTGTGACGGTTCCTGAGTGGAAATGAGACTGAATTACTATAGATTTTGTGACGGGATTGCCATTGACCCCGAGAAAAAAAATGTCTTTTGGATCGTAGTTGATCGATTAACGAAATTGGCTCACTTTATTCCGATACGCACCGACTACTCACTTGATAAGCTAGCCGAGTTGTATGTTTCTGAAATTATGAGACTTCATGGAGTGCCTTTATCGATTATCTTGGATAGGGACCCGAGATTCACCTCGCGGTTTTGGAAAAAGTTACAAGAAGCTTTAGGTACAAGGTTAAATTTTAATACCGTTTTTCATCCGCAAACCGATGGCCAGTCAGAGAGAGTAATACAAATACTGGAAGACATGCTCCGGCGTTGTGTTCTTGAATTTTAAGACAGTTGGGAAAAATACTTGCCGTTAGTGGAATTTGCCTATAATAACAATTTTCGGTCAAGCTTGAAAATGGCGCCTATTAGGCATTGTATGGGCGTAAGTGCTGAACACCATTATATTAGACTGAACTTAGAGAGAATTAGATTCATAGGGTCGACTTAGTCAAAGAAACCGAATAAAAAGTAAAGGTGATTCGAAATTGCTTGAAAGCAGCTTCGGATAGACAGAAATCCTACGCTGATTTAAAACAAAAAGAAATTGAGTTTCAAGTCAGTGATAAGGTATTTCTAAAAGTGTCCCCGCGGAAGAAAGTTTTCAGATTTGGCAGGAAAAAGAAATTGAGCCCGTGTTTCATTGAACCATATGAGTTGACTGAAAAAATAGGACCAGTAGCTTATCGGTTAGCCTTACCATCCGAGTTGGAAAATATTCACGATGTGTTCCACGTGTCTATGTTGCGTCACTACCGTTCTGACCCTTCACACATGATTTCACATACAGAGGTGGAGATACGACCGGATATGACTTATGGTGAGAAACCGATTAAAATTTTAGCTCGGGAAGTCAAGCAATTAAGAAATAAAAGTATTGCCCTTGTAAAAGTGTTATGGCAACGACACGGGGTTGAAAAAGCCACATGGGAACCTGAGGAAACAATGAGAAGCCAATACCCAAGTCTTTTTACCGATAAGATTTTCGGGGACGAAAATCTTTAAGGGGTAGA
The DNA here is from genome assembly GCA_025698475.1 of Gossypium anomalum. Lineage (NCBI taxonomy): Eukaryota > Viridiplantae > Streptophyta > Magnoliopsida > Malvales > Malvaceae > Gossypium > Gossypium anomalum. Next base: position 69,454,588 of record CM046964.1, read on the forward strand.
GTTGCAACATCTCGAATTAGTGTCTAGTCGGAACAGTGATTTTGAGATCACAAATTCGAAGTAGAAATAATTATTTTGTGATTATTATGAGGTCTATGATATCATTTCATGCTTGTGTGAAAATTTCATGAAGAAATTTTATGGGTAAAGTGTCCAATTTGACTTTAGGGACTAAATTGAATAAGTTGCAAAATATGTGTTTCCAGAAGCCTTTAGTATGAAATAACTTTGGATTATTGATTAAAGGTCTTTAAATAGCAATTTGCCTAATTTCTATTTTTATGGACAAAAATGGGCATGCATGGATAAAATTTGAAAGTTTAGTGAAAAGGGCATTTTAGTCATTTGGTTAATAAAAGATTAAAAAGGGAAAAATAAAACAAAATTAGCTCATCTTCTCCATGTACTAGTCGAATTTTGCAAGGGTACCATAGCTAGGGTTTTCAACTTTTCAAGCTTGAAAATAAGTCAATCCTAGCCCCGTTTTTAATGTTCTTTCCATTTCTGAGATCCTTCAAGCATTTTTTAGCCATTTCTACCCTTTATTTGAACTAGGGTTTATATTCAAAAATTTACTTATGTGTGTCATGCATGTATTTTGATGATTAATGGAGGAGTATGAAGGATTGGTTTTAGATGAACATCTTTTTCAAAGTGATTTTTTCATGAAAACACTTAAAAGGACTTGTTTGTAAAACTTGTAAAAATAGGTGTTAAAAATGTGATTTGATGAAAAATGTGGGTTGTTATAAGAGGGAATATGAATCGGCTAGGCCTAGGTAACAAAGAAATTGAACACAAAAGTGTAAATATGTAAAAGTTTAGAGGCAAAATTATAATTTTTCCAAAGTATGATTTATGGACTGGTTTGAATAATGTGATAATTAAATAAGTGAAATTTTCCATTATAGATCAAGAAAAATGAAGTCCGGACCTAAACCGAGGTAAGAACAAGGTTGTGGACTAAATCAAATAGTTAGCTACATTTTTGTACAGAGGTAAGTTTGTCTGTAATTGATACAGCATTTTATTATGAATTTAACACTTAATGTTGCATGAATTGTATAATTGTCTTTGTGAGTATATTTGATGTTGTCCGACAAAGGAATTGAGGTGATGAAAGCCGATTGAACCTTAGGAATACTTAGGGTATAAATATCATGACATTGAATTGATGAGATCCCGTATAAGACCATATCTAGGATATGGCATCGGCACCGATGTGTGATCCCATGTAAGACCATGTCTGGGACATGGCTTTGGCATTGTTATGTAATCCCATGTAAGACCATGTCTTGGACATGGCATTGGCACCGATATGAGACATCACGTAAGACCATAGCTGGGCTATCAGCTTCGATATGTGTGATCCCATGTAAGACCATATCTGGGACATGGCATTGGGATTGATATGTGGTCCTATGTAAGACTATATCTGGGATATGGCATTGGTACCCTACCATGTACATGACTTCCTGACTATCCCTTATTATTCCAAGTGGTTCAATAGATTGTCCAAGGATTTGTCAAAGGAAAGTCGAGGTATAATTATGTTGAAAGGGTACATGTATGTACACCAAGCTCGTAGTTATTGAGATTACAAAATGATAAAACTTTGGTAAGGTGGGAATGAATAAATTATGATCTTCAATTCTATTAAACACTATTTAGATCGAATGAGATAGAATATGACTACAATGATTATTGAGGATGAGATGAATTAAATTATGTTATGTATGTGTATGAAAATACACATTTTTATTGCTTATTAATTACATGTAAGCTTACTAAGCTTTATGCTTACTTTCCTTTTTTTCCCATTTTCTTATAGTATCGCCAAGCTAGCTCGGGGGACGTCGAAGGCTCGCTCACACTATCAATTGGATCTTTTGGGTATAGTTAGTCTCATTATTTTTAGTATGGCATGTATAGGAACTTGGTCGTTTTGTTATATGTAATATTAGTTTAGCCAATGTGTTGGCTTATGATGGTGTTATGATTCATTTTGTATAAGGCCATGAGATATGGCTCACAATGATTATTGGGATGTAAACTTATTCATCTATACATGTGTATGCCAATTCTATTATGACATGGTTTATGGTTGTTGATGGTTAAATGATGATGGCTACTATATGTGAGTATGAGTTGGTAGGGAAATGCAAGCATGCAAGTCTAAGAGATGTTCCTTATTAATACATATGAGTTGGTAAAGTGGGGCTTGTCATGATATGGGGTCTTAAACTAGTATAATGTGATGAGAAGTGGTCATGTGTGAGCTAGATTCTTGAATGTTTAAGTGCCTTTGAAGCCATGAATGTGTTGTACAAAATTAGGGTGGCAATTGGCTTGGAAAATAGCCTTAAATTTGTCCACACGGATATACACACGGGCGTGTGTCTAGGCCATATGTGACACACGGTCTATCCTCATTGGCGTGTGCTCAGGCAGTGTGTTCCCTGCACCCTAATTAATGCAAACAGAATGCCTAGTAGTAAACACATGGGTTGAGACACGGCCGTGTGAGGGACACAACCTCAGGACATGGGCGTGTGCTTAGGCCGTGTGAAGTCTGCACCTATTTTATGAAAAATTATGAATTTTAATTGCCCACATGGCCCAAGCACACGGGTCTGTACCTGGGTCGTGTAACTAAATTTTGTGCATGACGTCACAAACAGAGAGCTCTACGGGCAAGGGACACAGGCGTGTCCCAAGCCACATGGGTGTGTGAGACCACATGGCCTATCTACACGGGCATGTGGCTCTCCAAATCAGGAAAAATTTTCTAAGTATTTTAAAAGTTCCGGATGTTCCCGTTTTAGTCCCGAATCTCTCATGATGTATGTTTTGGGCCTCGTAGGCCCTTATAAGGGATGTTAAGCATATGTTTGAATGACTTTAAATTGAAGTGAAATTTTATGGTCGGTTTTGTATGTTTGATTGTGTTTAAGTCCGGCGATACTTCATACCCTGTTCCGGCGTTGAATACGGGTAAAGGGTGTTATAGAAATTATCGAGAAACTGTTCATTTATATGAATTGAAATAATTGAACATATATGGTAAATTTGACTCTGTCAATAGTAGTTGAAGGAGGATTATAAAATGATTCAATATATATGTTTATATTTTTATAAAAAAAATCATGATTAAAATTTGTTATGATTATTGTTGAAACTCCTGAAGAGATCAAAATATATTTCTCCAAATTTTCCCTTACTCATGACTTTTAAAAAATGGTGATATAAATGCTTAGCAAATACTTTCAATTGGTCATTTGAAAAACTAGTATTCAAGATTGAATACATAGAATATGAGAAAGTATGTGATGTTTTCATGAGGAGAAGTAAATACGCATTATACTCTTTTTCCCTTAATCGAGTTTTGTCCTAATGGGTTTTTCTGGTAAGATTTTTAATGAGGCATCATATTCTGTGTATTATAGATATGTGTACTATTTTTTCTTCATTAGGATTTTTTTTTCTTATAAAGGGTGTGATAAATTTTGATGTATTTTAAATTCTTATAGTCATTAGAATTAGAAGTAGATCTCTACTTCATTAATACTTCTTATGTCTATAAATATTCTCATTGATCAATAAAATATATTCTCTCTTTACTCTCCCATTCTCTTTATTATTTACTCACTGTCTATTTATTTTATAACATAATTAACTTAAAATATGAATATCCACGTGACAAAAAATTAAATTATCCACATCAGCTCGGAGCCTGAAATATTGTAATATTATATATATAAATATAAATAATTAAGATTTTTTATGAAATAAATGCAAGATTTTTAAGATTCAAAAATTTTATTTTTTATTTTTTTAAAAAATAATTTTATTAGAAGAATCAAAACCACATTTGAAGTAATTAGGACATATTTTCTTTTTTATAAGTGGTTGACATTTAATTTTAATAAATCTCTATAAATGCCGGTCATGGAGGGCAACAAGTCAATTCCAAACTTCACTTTTTCTTGTCTGCCTTTCGACATTTCAACGAGGTTGGTCCATAAAAAAGTATGATAATGAATTTTATTAATTCCTTATAATATAAAATATTAATTTATCTAAAAATAACTTAAAAATATGGTTAAATTACACTAATAATCATTCAACTATTACCACATTTTTTTTCGGTCTCTTAATTATTTAATTTTGTCGTCTTCTTTTTCTGTCATCAACGAGCTTACAGTGACATTTTTTAAATTTGACATGATAGCAATTTTAACCCTAAACTTTTATATATTATGTCAATTTAGTATTGATTCTAAAAAAATCTAACCCTCAACATTTACACATTGCATAATTTGGTTTTTTTTTTTTGACTCTTTCATCTACAAAACTAAAAAGATAAATTTATCAGCTAAACTTGATTGAAAATACACAAAAAAATCCAAGATAATAACTTTCATCTTTTTTTTCATTCTTTTAAAACTAACATTTAATGTTAAAAAGAGTTACACAACATATAAATGTTGACAGTAAATTCTTGTTAGAATCAAGACTAAATTGATATAATGTATAAATAATGAATATTAAAATTACTATTATACCAGTTTTAAAAATTATCAGTAGGAATATAAAAATAAGAGATAATTGAAGTAAAATACAACACAAAAATATAGGGATTGGACATATTGCATCTTTTAAAAACCAAGTTGACAAATGTTGCTCAATTGTCACTCTTGCAATTAATTGGATTCATGTATTTGACACGCTTATGCATCCATTTTATGTTATAAAATATGCTTAGTGACCCAATTTTCTTTTGAGTAGAAAACTTTATAATGGTTACTGCTTTATGACATGACATGACACCACATCACATTCCCTGAGTTTATGTATTTTTTTATATGTTAACTAGTACAAAATTTTTAATAATTTATTGCGTTTTTTTAATTTCATCTTTCAAACTTATATTCGATCAAGATTTAATGATATGATCAATTTTATTGGAAGAGGATTGAATCGGACAAATTGAAAATTAATTGATATGATAATCTGAATAAAAAGGTAGAATTGACTGACTCAAAAATTGTTAGAAGTTGGTAAAATTTAAAAATCGAGGCAAAAATCACAATTGAACCAATTTAATAAACTTTTTTTATTTTGATTATTGTTAGTATTGTTGTCGAACTGATCTAACTAGTTGATTTAGTAATCAATGGTTTGATTTGTTCAACCACCGATCCAGTTATTAAAATACTAAATGTGACACTCTGAAATTATACCACACTATCACCTGAATATATATATATATATAGTAATGTTGTGGCATCATCAAACTTTTATATTTTTCAAGTTTAGTGACCAAAATGGACCTAGTTGTCAAGTTCAAATGCCTCAAAATTGTCAATTTCAGGGGCCAAAATTTATATTATCCCTTATTATAATAGTAGATTGTGTGAAATTTTTTTTATGCAATGCTTAAAACTACTCATGATCCCTTTAGTTTTCCCGCTCTGACAATAATGTCAATGCCAACCGAGCTAAGACTCAGTCGATTGTATAAAATTTTATGTTTATATATAATTTTTAGCTTTTTAATTATTAATTATTGAATGTAGATTGTTAACTTAACCATTAAATAAATTATTGTAATATTATTCATGTTTTTAAATATCTATTCCAATTGTGTATTGAATTTGTAAAGAAAAATAATAACAATATCACCAACAAAGCACGTAAAAGAAAGAAAGAAAAAAGCATTTATTGATATTTTAAAAAGAAAATTTGCAATTGAATAATTGGTGCAATTTTTTCTTCAATTTAATAAAAATAATAATTGCTTGTATAATTATGAAATTCATCCCTCTCTTTTATTTAAATTTAGAATTTAATCATTATATTGTCAAAAGAAATTAACAATTAACAAATTATCTAAAAAAAAGTAATAAAAATAATTAGTTTAACAAATAATAATTAATAAATATCATCAATTTAAATTCACTTATTTACCCATAATTAAATTAATTTCTCAATTTTTGTGAATTATGTGAATAAATTCTAACAAGTTAAAATCAAGGGATTAACTTCTTAATTTTTTTAGGATTAACTTCTTAATTTTTGTAAAATAGAGAGATTGAATTCAAAATTAGACCATTTCTTCTTTGAATAAATTTGCAAACATATTTGTTGTTAAAACATGTTGGAAAATATAGGCATCACATATATAATAAGGGTAATTACATGTTATTATTTACTATCATGATAGATTAGTCCAAATTAAAAGGGATCTAATTTGGTTAAGGTTTATCGGGCTTTAATTATTAAATAAAATATGTGTCAAATATACGTAGATACTCTAGTTTTTAAGTTCTAATTAATGAAGGTTAATGTGCCAAAATTATATATATTAGGGTTATGATTCTAATATCCCATATTTAAAAAAGAGAGAGCCACCTTCTGTGTGTTAATCTGGTTTACGTTCTAACATAATTACTCATAATTTCTCTCTAACTTATAAATAAGAAGATAATGCAGTTCAACGCACCCGAACCCGAGTCTTTCTATATTGATAATAATACTCATGCCATGATTATTATAGAAGAAGTAAGAAGATTATAATAATATATTATTATTCCTGTTATAATAATTGCATTGACTAATAAAATTCTTAAACCAAAATTAAGTTTAGAATAAAAATAGTAATTAATTCATCGTGAAAGCCTATGTAGCATAACCAAATTGTTATTTTAAAATGTCATTTTCAATTCTCCTCTTTAGACTTTCACTCAAAGATGAAGATAACACGAAACTCTCAGAAGAACCAACCAATCTCTACAATAATAATAATAATAATAATAATAATAATAAAGAAGAAAAATACGATCTTGATATATATAAAGTGAAAAACAGGTGGAAAAGAAAGAAGATAGAGGGAAAAACAATGGCAGCAGAGCAAGGAAAAAGATCAAAGCTATCAGCTCCAACATATCCCACAATAACTTTACCACCAAGACCACCCATTGATGGCTTATTTCAATCAGGTTCTGGGTTAAGTCCAGGACCTATGACACTGGTTTCAGCTTTTTTCTCAGACCCTGACTCAACAAATAGGTCTTTTTCTCAGCTTTTAGCTGGTGCCATGGCTTCACCTGGAGCTAAACTGCCTTACAATCCCATGGATGATTCATTTATGGAAGTGGGTTTTGAAAATGGAGGTGAAAAAAATTCTGGGTTTAAACAAAATAGACCTTTGAATTTGGGTGTTGGTAATTCTCCTTGGTTCACTGTGCCTTCTGGGTTAAGCCCTTCTGGTTTGCTTAACTCTCCTGGTCTCTTTTGCTTATCTCCTCAGGTAATTTGACTTCTTTTTGTTCTTTTTTTTTTTAAGTTGACTTAATTTTTTGATGTTTTAATTATGGGTTTTTCTTTTTTATTTTGTGTGTTAATAGAAATTAAGGTAAATGATTTGGGTTTTTTGTAGTATCTTGGAATTTCTATGCAGTTTTTAGCTAAATGATTAAGGTAATTGATTTGGGTATTTATAGTAACTTGGATTTCAATGCAAATTTTGTTGTTTTTTAGCACCTAATGATTAAAGGATTGCTTAAGATTATGCTCTTTCAGTCATATGTTGCTTTTGTTTTTGATTTTATGAACATGAGAATGAGACATATCACTTTCAAATGATGGTTCAAAAACATGAAAAAGCTTTTGAAAAGTTCATTATATTCATGTCGGAGACATACTCGTATCGAGTTCGATTAATATGGCGATAATAATACTGAATCTTAAATTCATTTAATATGGGGATAATAATACTGAATCTTAAATTCATTGATTGAGAACTTGTTTGGATTGATTACCATTCCATGTTTATGGTCTAAATCCGGATTTGAATTATGAGTCTTTAGATGTTTGGATTGAAACTTCTTTTGATGATGATCAGTTAATTGAACTTCCCGTTCGATAATTTTTGTAGAGTCCTTTCGGAATATCGCACCAGCAAGCATTGGCACAAGTTACGGCTCAAGCTGCTCTAGTGCAATCTCATGTACATGCGCAACCGGAATATCAAACTTTGTCTGCTGCAGCTTCTTTGGAACCATCGATCCCTCCTTCATCTGCCAATCCTGAAGAAACTTCGCAGCAGATGCTTTCTTCAGACCCTCAAAGTTCTGCAATGGAATACTTGGAAGCTTCTCAATTCGATAAAAAAAGTCAGCCTTGTGTTGCTGTCAATAAACCGGCCGAGGATGGTTACAACTGGCGTAAGTATGGACAGAAGCAAATTAAAGGTTGTGAGTATCCGCGGAGCTACTATAAATGTACACATCCGAGTTGCCCTGTCAAAAAGATAGTCGAGCGTTCTGCCGAGGGCCTAATAACCGAAATTATATACAAAAGCACACATAATCATGAAAAGCCTCCACCAAATAAACAACCCAAGGGTGGAAGTGATGGAAACACAAATTCGCAGGGTAATCCGGAACTAGGTTCTCTGGTTGTAGCTGGAAATTTGAACAACTTAAGTGAAGGGAAAAATCATGAATCAACTCAAGCGGTGGAATTACCTGGATTTAGTGATTGTGAGGAAGGATGTGATGAAGAGAGTCGAGAAGAAAAAGATGATGATGAACCAAATCCAAAAAGAAGGCAAGTTTTGAACCAATTTGTAATTGGTATCGGAAATTTATAGCTCTTCAATCTGAGAGTGTTTCGGTTTTTTGGCTGCAGGAATAGCACAGGGGAAGCTGCAGTAGTGTTGTCACACAAGACTGTCACGGATGCAAAAATTATAGTGCAAACAAGAAGTGAAGTTGACCTTTTAGATGATGGCTATCGGTGGCGCAAATACGGGCAGAAAGTTGTCAAAGGGAACCCTCATCCAAGGTACTACAGACTATAATTATGTATATATTTATTTGTCTATGGTTTCAATAATCACTTAACGGCTTGAACTCCGGTGCTGAACACATTTTCTCCTGACAAACTGAAAACAGCGTTTTATCTGTAATGTCAAACACTTGAACCATTTGAAGAAAAACTAAATCTTACACGCAATGATCTGGTCGAGTTAATTCGATAGGCTCTGCTGGGATCTTCTTTGTTGTCCTTCTAGTTATATTTGTTTTGCCTTAAAGCTGCTGTACTCACGATCGCAAGTTTTTTCCCTTCCTTTCGGGATTGTTTCTGATGCATTTGAGTCATCCCAACAGGAGCTATTACAAATGCACGAGTGCAGGATGCAATGTTCGGAAGCATGTGGAAAGAGCTTCATCCGATCCCAAAGCTGTCATAACAACATACGAGGGAAAACACAATCATGATGTCCCAGTGGCCAGAAACAGTAGCCACAACACAGTTAACAACAATTTGCCTCAACCGAAACAGCAACACGATGCAGTGGCCGAGAAACATTCTTTGCTTCAAGAGATTGATTTCAGAAAAAATGTCCAGGGACCAGCAGTTTTAAGGCTAAAAGAGGAGCAAATAAGAGTGTAAACTTCTCTGTTGAAACCTGTAGAATAACCGGGATGTCGGCTGCCGATTGCAGCAGACTAACCCGCGTATGAAATGAATATGTATTTCCACAACAAAAAAAGGGGTCAAACAAACATGAAAGACAAATCAAATGACAATAACTGCTAATTGACTACACAGTTTTGTATGTTGGAATTCATAAATTATGTTGTAAAATATACATTGTGTTTTTGTTTAGTAGAAGAATAGAAAAAAGGAGTTGCAGATGTTAGAGATTTGAAATATGTATTTGTTAAAAGCTTCTGGGTTTTGTTGCTGTCCGCATTTGGCCAGATTTTCTTGCAGGTACATGGCAACAGATCTACTTAGAGATATAGTAAATTATGTTGTTTAAGATTCCAAAACGACCTAACTAAAAAATATTAAACCCGAAAAATGAGTTTAGGCAAAAGTTTGAACATTTAAGGTTGAGTTTGATCTGGTCTAACCCGTTTTTCTATGTCTAATATATTATTTTAGGTTATTTTTATATATTATTTATAGTAATAATATAATATTGTAATGTAAACATTAAAAAAATTTCATCAAAAAATCTAAAAAATAAAAACGGATTGACCTAAAATAAAATTGGATTAGAAATTTATAAATATGAATGAACTTCAATAAAATTTTAAAATCATATTTTGAATCAAATCGAGTTTAGATAAATATAAAATATGTTGTATCATACTTAAACTCAATCTAAACCCGAGACCAACCGTGTGATGCGAGTTAAGCAAATCAGGCTTACCAAGTCGTAAAGGTGACTTGTGCTTTGCACAAGACTAGTCTAACTTATCCTCCTTTTACCTTTTCTTTTCTTGCTTTATTCAGTTCTTTTCTACTACTTAAACCTTACTTTGATATAAATACAATTTGTTATGTATGTAACTCCATTTTTTTTTAAATTGAAAAAAAGTGGATTATAACTCAATTAATAGCGTTTAAGTATGTATTACTTTTTGATTTAATAATTTTGGAAAGTAATTGATAATGGTAAGAATTGTAAAAAAGTCGAGCAAGAGAATGTGTGTTCGAGTGTGCTGAAGCGCATTATCCTCTTATTTATAGATTGGGGAGAGACTATAGATAGTTTAAGGTATTGTGTCAAAAAGAACCATTGTAAATCAAATCAAATTAAATTAATTTTTTATTGTTATTTAATTTATAAGTAATTTTAATTCTTTTATGACGCATATAAAAATAGAGAAAATAAATTAAAATTTATATATATAACTATTTAAAAAAATATTATTATTTAAGATTAATTGAATTTTTTATTTACGGGAATTACTTATTTTAAGAATATTTATATAAAAAAATACAAATTAGGTACAATCACAAGTAAAATATATTTACAAATACATATTCAAACAATTAGAAAGTAAAATTTAACTGTTACACAATACAAACGGACATATAAAATAAAACCAAACTATTACAAAATATAAATTGACGAAACCAACAAGTGTAGAGTGTGATGGGAAGGCATTTTGCATTCCTAAGGAGAGACTTTAAGTTTGAATCCTAAATGTGACATTGTTAAGAAGGGCAGCCACAATCCTCACGATAATTAATTTTTATGAACTATAAAACAGACATAAAAGATAAAAGAAAAACATGAATTAATGAAAAATCGAAATATTACAGAATAAAACCCACATATAACAACTGCAAATGATAAGACCGAAAAAATTATATGAAACAAATATCGCATGTTGACTTATATCCCACTCTAATAATTTAAAGCTATCTCATTAGATTTTAACATGTCATTCTGGGTACATTTACATATAAAAAATTTAAAAGTAGAAGTAAATTTTAAAATATTTTATATTAAAAATAAAAGAAAAAAATCAATTTTGAGTTTTTAATTTAGATTTTTTTATTTTTTAAATATTTTTTTAGTACACATGACAACATTTGTGAAGTTCTTTTTTTTTTAACTAAATTTAAAATATTTTAAAAATTTACTTTTACTTTTAATATGTGGCAATGTCCCACACCGACATATTAAAAATTAATGAGATGATTTTAAATTATTGGAATGAGATATAAATTAATATGACACACTTGTTTTATAGAATTCTTTCTCTAGTGAAATTACAGGTTTGATTGAGTTGAGCTCGAATACTGTTAAGTTTGAGCTATATTAAATTTGTTTACCAATTTTTATATTCAAACAAACTCAAGCTCGGCTTGATATATATTAAGGACAATAATGTAATTTAATACTGTAAAATATGAAAATATCGATAAGACTTGCGACTCATTTGAGTCAAATATTATTAAGCTCAAGCTTGATTTGATAATTACTGAATCGAATTTAATATTTTTTTCGAGTCAAACTCAAGTAGATTATGAGTACCAGTATTTCATTTACACCCCTAAATGTATTAGAAATCTCAATCATAATAATTTACGCACGATAAAACTCGAATATCTGGGTTTAAACATGTATTTAAATACTAAAAGAGTGGAATTATATTTTAGTGATGGTTTCTTTAGAATGAAGCATGGACCCATTAAAAGATGCAACAACAAATCCTTGATAATCAAAACTTTAACCTAAACCCTTTAGGATGACTTCAATAATAATAATAAAATCACCACTTAATCCTCTTAAATGATTAAAATATCAATGAATCAATCATGAAATTTTAATTAAAATCTAAACCCACATTTGTTAAGAGAAAAGTGGAATTGTTGGCCTACAACATCAGTTCCAAGCAGATACACTTCACAATTCACACAACTCAATCAAAAGTTGCAATTTAGTCTTTTTATAAAGAATTTGAACCAAAAGGGATAATAGTACAAATATCGAGGTTTGAATTTAATTTGGTAAAATATCTCTTTAGTCCCTCTCAATTCTAATATTTAGTAAATTAATTCCTCTAAAAAACACTAGAGCAATATAATCATTGTCAATTTCGAAAATGAACTTTTGAGGAGTCAATTTTACATTATTTTGATTGGTATAATAACAATTTTAACCCTCAAATGTAAATATTTTCTCTATCTCTCTCTATATATTTGAAGCTTAAGTTGTTGCTATATATTCTTTTTGAACTTTTAAATTTGTATGCATTTGACGGAATATGTAAACACTAAAGACTTAATTTGTTATTATATGAATCGAAACTATGTACAATCGACGGAAAACATTAATTGTCGAGATTAATTGTCCCTAACTACTAATTCTCGAAATTAACTGTAATTAAATTGTTTGAATTTTTTTAAAGAAGCCAATTTTACTCAATAATAAAATCGAGAGGGACTGGATAGGATTTTTTTTTTCCAATTTAAATTTGGAGTATTATTATGTACATTAGTAGTAAAACTGAAAAAAAAATTATAAATGGGTTTAAGTGGTTGTATGTATTTTATTTATTAGTTTTAAAATTTTAAAGTAATTTAAAAACATTTTGTAATTTGTAGATTCTTTTTTAAAAAAATTCCAATGGCAGCATAAAGAATAATTATACTTTAAACTTATAATAGGAATTAATTAAATTAAATTTCAAATTATTAAATTAAATTTTTATTATATTTGAACAAGCACTTATGTTTTGATTAGTTATAGCTTTTATTTAATTATAAATTAAAATCTTATTTAAGAGGAAATTAAAGGTTAAGCCAATATGAAGAAAACACAAATATTAGGATAAAAAAAGATGTCCCATTCTTATGGACTTCAAACATATAAATATAGGTCCAAGACTCTTACTAGAAAATAAACTCTTATATTTATACAAATTAAAAATTTTTATACAGAGTAAACTACTAAAAATATAGCTAAAGATCTTAGAATATCGTTCCTTTAATTACTGGGTTGATTATGTTGTCTAAAATTTCCTCAACACCCCCCAAGTTGGAGCATGAAGATTCGAAATGCCCAACTTGCCAAGAAGAAATTGAAATTGATCAGTGCCCAAAGCTTTAGTGAAAATATCAGCAAGTTGGAGAAAAGAACGCACATGAGTTGTTTTAATATTCCTGTTTTGTATCTCCTCACGAATAAAATGGCAATCAACGTCCATGTGTTTTATATACTCATGATATACAGGATTTATTGTAATATGTAAACCGGATTGACTGTCACAGTACAAATGCATGGAACCAGAATGATCGACACCAAGAAATAGCAACAAACCCTTCAACCATTTAAGTTTACAAGCTGCAATAGTCATTAATCGATATTTTGCTTCGGTAGAGGAGCGAGAAACTGTCTATTGTTTCTTGGTTATCCATGAAACAGGAGATTTGCCTAAACAAATAAAATAACCTGTCAAGAAGCGTCTTGTCAAAGGACAACTCGCCCAATCTGAGTCACAATAAGCATACAGATTGAGATCAAAATTTGCTTGCAAAAGAATTCCCTGTCCAAGATTACCCTTCAAATATCGTACTATTCATAATGCAGCTTCCCAATGAGCCTTCTTTGGTTGCTACATAAATTGAGCAAGAATATGCACACAATAACTCAATTTAGGTCGTGTAATAGTTAAATAGATTAGTCTTACTACCAACCAATGATATTGAGCGAGGTTATGAGCATTTTCCCCTTCTACAAAAGCAAGTTTATGATTCTGCTCAAGTGGAGTTTTTGTTGGCTTAGCTTCCTACAAGCTGACTTCAAAGATGATATCCAAGGTATGCTTTCATTGACAAAGAAAAATCCCTTCAGCATTTCTCTCCACCTTTATGCCCAAAAAATATTCCAACCGTCCCAAATACTTCATATGGAAACAATTGTTCAAATACTCTTTGAATTGTTGCACAATCTTGATATTATTACTTGAAATAATGAGATCATCCACATAGACAAGAATATGTATTTGCACGTGCTGTTCGCGGAAAGCAAACAATGAATAGTTTAAGCAAGACTGGTAAAAACCATACTCTTTCAAAGAATCTACTAGCTTAGCAAACCAATAGTGTGGTGTCTGACGCAAGGCAAAACCTAGTGGCATTTTCATATAATATTCCTCGTTCAAACCTTCGTGCAAGAAATCATTCTGCACATCTATTTGATGTAGTTCCTAGTTCTTTGCAGCAACCACAGCGAGAAAAGTACGTATAGTGACCATCTTTACGGAGGGAGAAAAATGTTCATGGTAGTTGATACCCTCTTTTGATTATTTTCAAGAATTACCAATCGAATCTCGCACCATTCAATGCTTCCATTTGAATTGTATTTTATTTTGTACACCCACTTACTGCCAATAGCCTTCTTCCCAAGAGGCAAGTCTTCCATCGTCCAAGTCCCATTCTCTTCCAAAGCTTGAATCCATTTTCTCATAGCTTCCCGCCATCGTTCATAATTCACTACTTCATTATAAAAAGCTGGTTCTGAACCTGTAGTGATGCTTGTAAAAAAGGACCAATGTTGCAAAGAAAACTTATCATAATTGACAAAATTGGCTATAGGATAAGACATACCTGAGAAAGGCGATTGGAGAGATGAACTCTGTGAGGAGCTCAATCTTACATTATTTGTTACATAATCCTTCAGATGAGTGGATGATTGTTTAATCCTATGTCCTCAACCTAATTGGTGTTCTATTAGCACACCCTCTTCTTTTGAATTTTTAATAGCTATGTCTCTAAAATTTTCCTGAGCAATAAGATTAGCTTCAAGGGGTTTCTCATTGCCCAATACCTCTTACTCTTCTTCAACAATTTCCCAATCCTTATGCACATTAGGCTCATCTATAATTTTAGTGGAATTATCACCTGCAAATACTTGTGTAGCATATGGAAAATTTGTTTCTACAATCACCACATCCTTTGAGACTAGATACTCCATCCTTTCTTCGAAAGGGTACCCCACAAAAACACACCTACAACTTCTACTGGTAAATTTATCGTTATCCTTAAGTTATTTATGCACATAACAAAGACACCCGAAAGTCCTAATGTGATTATAGAAAGGGGGTTGTCTAAAGAGAATTTCATAATGAGTTTTTCCCTTCAAAATTTTAGATGGTGTTCGATTGATTAAGTATCCAATGGTAAGAATGCATTCACCCTAAAAATCAATCGGCAAGTGTGCCTAAAACATCAAAGCTCTCACCACATTAAGTATGTGATGGTGTTTTCTCTTGACACGTCCATTCTGTTGGGGTTCTACACAAGAAGTTTGGTGCAATATGTTATGCTCATCAAAATATTCTATAAGACACATAAATATTTTGTCGTTATCACTGCTAATAGTTTTCACATCCTTCTTAAACTATTTTTTAATCATAGAAATAAAATTCTTAAGAACATAAGCAACTTCATGTTTTCCTTTCAGCAAATAAATCCACACAACACGAGAACAATCATAAAAAATAATAAAAAAATAATTAACTCCACAAAAATCTAAAACTCTATAAGGTCCCCATAAATCACAATGCATTAAATCGAAACAATCTTTAGCTTTATTTTTACTAAAATAAAAATATCTCTCTAGTTTGTTTTGTTCTAAAAAAAATCACAACTTAAGTTATCACTACTTTTACTAGCTTTATTTGCTGCAGAAATCAACTGTAGCACCTTATTCGACGGATGACCTATTCTCCTATGCCAAAGATCGAAGTCTACAACTCTAGAAGCTTTACAAGCATTTTTTAAAACCACCACTTTAAGAAAATATAGCCCATCACGTTGTTTACCTGTTCCAATTAGCCTCATCGTATTCCAGTCATGTATAACACATATTTTGTTAGTGATTTGCAATACCAAATTTGAGTCATTAAGAAGTTGTGAAACTGAAATCAAATTACATTTTAAATTAGGCAAAAAAAAAAAAAACATGTTTCAACTTCAATCCTTCTCTAAGATGCACCATTTCTTCTTTTAGTGCTCTAGCTGCTTCACCATTTGGCAATCCAACTAAACACAGGACAATGTCAGACAGATCTCTCTGACAAGCCCTTGTGTGAATCATACGATGGGAAGCCCCTGAATATATTATCCAAGATAGAATTCCTTGCTTACCAGTCAACCTTTCATTAGATACAGTCTTCTGTGAACTCAAAATTCCCAGCAAAGTACTCTATTGTTCACCATTCAAACCACTAAGCCCTTTCCTATTCGAGTTTATGACTCCTTTGTGACCACTCACTGTTGCAAATGTTTGAGTGACATTTCTCATGGTACACTAACCTTGTCATATCTTCCATCACCATTGTACTTACGCCTGCTTCCTCGCCCTGTAGCACTAGAGTGAGGTCTATTTCCCCACCAATTTGGATACCCTATCAACTAAAAGTAGGTACCTGATTCATGTCCCTCACGATTATAATACGAACAAACCGCAGTTTTGTTCCTCCTGAATTTCGTCTGCTAGCCTGAAATGCAAAGCTCATAGGGTTGCCTTTCTCTTATCTTGTTCGCGACATTATCCTTACTCGTTCTTGTTGAACAACCACTGCATATACCCTATTCAGATTGGATAATAGGTCTGTACTTAAGATATTAGTGCGCATAGTACCATAGTGTTCTTCATCCAAGCTTATCAGAAATTAATGAACTCTTTCTTCCTCCCTTTTCTTTTTCAGCTCAACAGTGAGATTGCATATGCATCCACCACAATTACACAATGGTATTTTGTCACAATTATTTAGTTTATCCCATATGATTTTAAGCTTTCCATGGTAATTGACTATGGTCTATCCATCCAGTTTACAGTTTGTCAAATCTGACCTTAATTGCTGCACTCTCGGTCAATTCCTAATGGAGAAGTGTTGCCTTACGTCCTTCCATAGATCTCTTACATTCTCCACAAGAGAAATAGTTGAAACTAAAGAGGGTTCAATGGTGTTAAATACCCATGAAAAACGTATGGAATTGACTGTCCATCAATCTTTAATTTCCAACGAATCATCTGCAAGTTGTTTCACGGTTCCATCAATGAAACCATACTTCTTTTGGCCCTCAACGTGGTCTACACTACTCGTGCCCACTCTTCATAATTTTCTCCCTTCAACTGCACTTGAGTAATTATGTTGCCTAGATTGTCGTTGGGGCTCAAAGTGTAAGGACCAAAAGTTTTCTTATCAGAGCCAAGAATCCCTTCATCTTTAGGAGTCATCGCTCTGCTACCATGAAGAAAACAAAAATATTAGGATAAAAAAGACGTCCCCATTATTATTGACTTCGAATATATAAATACAAATTCAATACTCCTACTAGAAAATAAAATTTTATATTTGTTCAAATTAAGATTTCTTATATAGAGTAAACTACCAAAAATACAACCACTAATATAACTAAAGATCCTAGAATATCGTTCCTTTAATTGTTGCACTAATTATGTTGTTTGAAATTTCATCAACACAATATTTGAGAATAAAATTTTATCTAAATAAGGTAATAATTTTTAGATTATTATCTTGGCATTGAAAAAATATTATTCTTATTTTTTGAAAGTATATGTACTCAATGTCACATGTTTATGGTAATTGAGGATATAATAAAACTTATTTTGTGGAATATAAATAATCGGGAGAGTTGAAAATACAGATTAATATATGAAATTAAAAATTAAATTTTATTACTTTTATAATTTAAAAATTTTAGTTCAAACATTAACAATATTAGTATTTTTTTATTAAAATTTATGAACTTGACTTATTAATTAGGTTGCCCTCATATGACAAGATATATGATTGATGGAAAATTAAATAGTTTGAATTGACAAATTCTGAAGGAAACTATTAATAGGTAAAAGTATCATGGAGGCCCTACTATTAGGAATCAAATTGCATTTTGCCTTCTTTACTTAAAAAAATAGACAAATTAGTCATTATACATTAGACTGGAAAGCGACTTGCTCATTTCTATTAATAATTCCATCTATTTGTATTGTTAACAACTGGCGTAACTGACAAAATAACCAAACAATGACTTATGGCGTACATGTGTACCTCATGCTAGTAAAGTACATGATTAGTTTGTAACAATAGGAGTGGATAGAATTTTTAACAAAAGAATCAATTTGATCTTTGATTTAACGTACATTGACTAATATACTTATTTTTTTAGTAGAGAGCAAAATGTAATTCGACCCCTAGTACAAAGGCCTCCATAGTACTTTTACCACTACTAAGAACGAATGATAATGATTGGGCAAAGATTTTTAAACTGAAAAAGTAGGAGAATTAGATTTTTTTAAAAAAAAATTTTAAAGTAGAGGGATTAAATCTCAAATTTTTTAAAAGTACAAGGACTAATATGAAATTTTAACCAATCTAACAGCCCAACTTTTAAATATTAAATACACGTAAATACTCCCATGTTGGTTTGATAAACCAAATCAACAAACAGAAAACAAATAATGATAATATAACACACAAAAAAACAAAACAAGAAAACAAGTAATGTTTTTTTTTTGTAGCTTTTGCAAAAACAAGAAAACCTGTAAATTCTATTATGGACCCACGAATCTCTCTCTCGTTTTTCTTTCCTTTTTTTCTTTGGTAATTCTTACGTTCCCTCCGCAGATCTCGCAACCAAACACCAAGACAGAGAAGAAAGAAAAAAAAAAACAGAACAATATCTGTTTTTTCTTTCTTTCTTTTTCTTTTCTCCCCTCTGTTTTTCTTCTTGGTAACTCTGTTTTGTTTTATTTCTCTTTCATTTTTTCCCCAGATTAAAATGGTTCAACTTTTGCTCTAATGTGGGAATGATTTACCATTTTTGACCCAGACCTGTTTTTCTTGATCTGGGTCAATCTTGGTTTTTTTTCGAGCTGAACAAATGGGTTGTATTACCTCCAAACATGGCGGTGGTAGACCGGTGACAGATTCCCCTGTTCCAGTGGTTCGTAAAAACGGCCATGGTTTTACATTATCATCTTCATCATCGAAACATCAATCTGGGAGGTTAGAGGTTGATAAAGATGACGAGAAATTGGATGAAAATGGTAAAATTATTAACCCAAAGAAAAGCAGAGATTTGAGGAAATATAAAAGGGATGGTTCAGGGAGAAAGAGCGGTTCTTTTAGCTTCAAACTTGGCTTTTCTCAAAGGTTTGTGGAGGCTGAACAAGTCGCCGCCGGTTGGCCTGCTTGGCTTAGCTCTGCCGCTGGTGAAGCCGTTCACGGTTGGGTTCCTTTGCAGGCTGATGCTTTTGAGAAACTCGACAAGGTTTTTAATATTTCTCAAATTTCAATATATTCAAAATGGCTGTCAAATTATGATAGAATTATCCAAAATATGATTGCATGAACCGACTAAACCAAATTCCGTGTTCGGTTTCTCTTTCAAGATAGCCATTTGCTTAGCTTGAGAGTACAAACACTTCATTTCCCTTTTAATGTTCATGCAGATCGGACAAGGCACGTACAGTAGCGTGTTCAAAGCACGCGAAGTCGAAACCGGAAGGTTGGTTGCTTTGAAGAAGGTGCGGTTCGACAACTTTCAGCCCGAAAGCATTCGGTTTATGGCTCGAGAAATAACGATCCTACGTAGGCTGAACCATCCTAATGTCATGAAATTAGAAGGGGTGATCACATCAAGGTTTTCAAGTACTATATACCTTGTATTTGAGTACATGGAACATGATCTTGCTGGTTTATCATCTTGTCCTGATATCAACTTCACTGAGGCTCAGGTATGTTTCTGCAACTTGTAGCTGTAACATAACCTCTATACGGATAACGAATGACTCAAATAGGATCCATTAACATCGAGTTTGATTACTCGAATGTTTAAGAAGTTCAGTTTAGATTTCCCATTATTGTGTAGGTGAAATGCTATATGAAGCAGCTATTAATGGGGTTAGAGCATTGCCATTTGCGAGGTGTAATGCATAGAGACATTAAAGCATCCAACATATTGGTGAACAATCAAGGAATTTTGAAGTTAGGGGATTTCGGATTAGCAAACATCTTAACTTCAAAGAACAAATACCAGTTAACTAGCCGAGTCGTCACTCTCTGGTATCGCCCACCCGAGCTTTTGATGGGATCTACAAGTTATGAAGTCTCGGTGGATTTATGGAGTGTTGGTTGTGTTTTTGCTGAAGTTCTTATGGGGAAACCTATTCTTAAAGGCAGAACTGAGGTGAATTTTTCCAGTGTTTGTGTTTAGGACTTGGATATGGATTTCACTCATGCATAAGTCCGAGTAATGTACCTCTTTTTATTGTTTTGCAGGTTGAACAACTGCATAAAATCTTCAAACTATGTGGTTCACCACCAGATGAGTACTGGAAAAAACTGAAGCTTCCTCATTCAACCATGTTTAAACCCCAACATCCTTACGAAAGTTGTCTCCAACAAAGGTGTAAAGACATCCCTTCAACTGCATTGAACTTGTTGGAAATCCTTCTTTCTGTTGAACCCCATAAGCGTGGAACTGCATCTTCATCTCTCATGTCCGAGGTAAACCTCCATTAATGGATTCCACTTTCGGTTTCTTGTAATGTTCTATCACCTGTTTTTAACTTCTCTATCTTTCAGTATTTCCATACGAAACCCTTCCCTTGCGACCCTTCAAGCTTGCCCAAGTATTCGCCTAATAAAGAAATCGATGCCAAACAGCGAGATGATTTGCGAAGGTGAATAAAGTTCTAATGCATGATTTTGTTTCATTGTGTATCAGTTTTTTATTGTTCATCAAAATTTCAGGAAGAAGTTAGGAGGAGTTCGAGATCCAGGAGTGACAAGAAAAACAAGAAGACCACGTAAAACATTGCAGGAAGCTAACAATTTCAATAAAACAATAACGAAGGAGGTCTCTGCAATTCTCAACACTGACGTTGGTTCAGTCAGGCATTAGCACAAACACCTAATGCTCATCCATTTTGTATATGCAGGACCTACGGGATAATGCTCGATTCGGTGGCAAAAACCAGGGAATTACTGCAAATAATCCGAAACCTAAGGATGGAATTGTTCATCTGAATCAACCGGCGTTCGATACAAGATCGGAGACATCTCAATTGACAACGATGTCACAAGGCGATATTGTCACCGCTCCGCCACCGGTAATCACTGGATCCAACAGCTTTTCATGGGCGAAGAAACGGAAAGATGCGAAATCTACGCTTTCTTATAACCAACCTAGTTCGATCAGTCAAATCAGTGATCAAGATTCATCGAGCTTCATCTTCTCAAATACGAACAACATTTTCAATTCATCTACACAAGAGAACCAAAATGTTCCTGAAGGTGTTCATACTGATTCTAGGAAGCTCAAAGCCTCAAACGGATCGGAAAAGCTTGATTTTTCTGGTTTAATTGATCAACAAGCACAAACCAAGTTTGAGAAATCAGATTTCTTTGACGCCATTGATGGGTTTCGTCATGAAGAAATGATGACTAAACACAATAACAAGGTAAAGATTCAATTTCAACAATCATCCATAATTCTCATTGATGAACATATTGTTTTGATCTTTTTGAGATTAATTAATCTGGGTTTTTGATCATCAGTTGAAAGTTGGGTGTTCGGGACCATTAGTCTTTGAATCCAATCAAGTTGATGAACTCCTACAAAGGAATGAAAACCATATCCGGTTAGCAGCTCGAAGAACAAGATTTGATAAAGGTAATTTAGGGCATAATACGATACATTTGTTTTGGTAAACTATTTCGTTTTAATGCGAGTTAACCATAAATTAGTTTAAACTTAATTTTATTATTGCAGTATTGAGCTCGTGTTCGAATAATTTGAGTTATCAAGTAATATGAAATCGGAGGATAAAAGTATTAAAAGTTGAATTGTATTTTATCCCTCTACTTAAAAATGGGTAAATTAGTCTTAACATGTTAAATAAAAAAGCAAACTAGTCATTCTGTTAAAAAAGTTACTTATTTCTATGGTTAAAATTGGTTTATCACGTTCCATGTATGACTGTTTAGTTATTCTATTAGTCATGCCAGTTTCTAAGAATAGAAATTGATGAAATTTGTAATAAAAATGATTAATTTACTCTCTGATCTAAACTTTTTTTAAGTAAAGGAAGTAAAATGCAATTGAACCCTTATACAAAGACAGATACTTTTACCGAATTCAGATATTATAATATTTGGATATGTAGCTCATTTAAATATGAGTCAAAGCCAAATAATTTTGATTTTTACCTCAAATTAAAGTTAAATTTTTTGAAGTAACTTGAAAATGAAACTCAACCTAACATGAAATTTTTTGGTTTTGGCAGAGAAATGAAGCAAAGGAGTTACCTTTTTCTTTCAAGGGAAAAGCTTTAGGCATAGAGAGCAAGAAGGGTTTTGAAGTTTGAAGCAAGCAAAGCTTGAATTTAATGATGATATTGCCATTTGACTTATTTTATATGCCAAAAATTCAATTGTATAAAGAAAAAAAGAAAAAAGAAAAAAAGAAAAGAAAAGAGATTGTATATTCAATATTGAGCTATGATTTTATAAAACTGAATCCCTTCAAATGACCAACAAATTTTGATTTTGATGTGATGATTTGGAAACTGTAATGCAAGTTTTAACTGTTAAGGAAAAATTAAATTAATCTTTTTTAATTTAATTTCAATCTAAGGGTAATCATTATTGGGTAAATTATTTTTAAGTCCTTAAGCTTAAAGTCAAAAAATAAATTTTGGATTATTTAATTTGAGTCCCCTAACATGTTCTCAAATTAAAAAAAAAAATGTCGACAAAAGAGACACGCTCACACGCTACACCATTTAAGTGGGTCATATGTTCTACCACGTCAGAAATTAACACCATTAGAGGGAAGTATATGTGAATAAAAGTTCATGTATCACATTGGACAAATTGAAAGTATAAGTACCATATTGAAATTTTGTTAAAGTTCATGGAGATTTTATGTCATTATCTCTTACTTATGTTAACTATTTAAAACGTATATAAAAATTAAATTAAATTATATTTTATGTATCATTATGTTAAATTATTTAAATATCATTTATTATTATATTTTTTTATGTATCATTAATTTTACAAATAAATTATATTAATTACTTAAAAGATATTTAAAATTTATATTTCATTTATTAAAATTAACTAAAATTTTACTTTCAAGTTTCATGTCTAAAATGATAATTTTAACTCATTAGCAATGTAAAACAAATAAAATTAACAAGCCGTACCTTTTTACAATATATTTAAAAACATTTTTTTATAAAACTACTATCAACCATGTTAACAGTGAAAAAATTAACCGTAAGTTAATTTTTAGTATCATATAAGTGAAATTGTAATCATGTAAGTTATTTTCGGAAAAATTTTACCGCGAGCTCCAAGCTCACATCAAAATTTTTAATACAATTTTTAAAATTTTTGGATATTAGTATAAATTAGAATATTTTAAAAATTTTAAAAATTTTGGTGTGGTTTTTGAAGACTAGGGTGAATTTTTTTATTTTAAATATTAATCTCATTATAGATTCTTATCATATCTGTTCTTTTTAATACAATATTTAAAACTACTTATAACTAGAGGTGTTCATGGGCCCAAAGGCCCGCCCGAAATGTGGGAGGGTTTGGGCAAAAATATAGGCCCAAAAAATAAATTTGGACAAAAAAATAAGGCCCGTTTAAAAAATGGGTCTGGCCTCAGGTAAGGTATTTTTAGCCCGGGTCTGGCCCGGCTCGGCCCGAATTCACTAAAGGACAAAAAAAATCTGCATTTTTTTATTTTTGAATTTTATTTTCTTGTTATTTTCTCCCTATTTTGCTACCATTTTACTATTATGTTGCTACTATTTTGTTGTTATTGTTTGGATATTGTATAAAACTTATTTTATTATTAATTTTATTATTATTTTAAAGGCATTTGTTAAAATTTTTTTATTTTAGAGGCATTTGCTTGTTAAGTTGCATTTATCTTAGTGTTATATAAGTCTACATATATTTAAAAATAATTTAAAAGTAATTTAAAAAATTAATATAGGCGGGCCGAGCCAGGCCCGAGTTTTAGTATTTTTATTTGGGTTGGACTTAGGTAAAATTTTAGGCCTATTTTTTGGGCCCAGCCCGAGCCCAATAAATGAGCATGAATTTTTAGTTAAGCCCAACCCGAACCTGGCCCGGCCTTGTCCATGAATACCTCTACTTATAATCCCTCCTCAACCCTTAAATTAGTAAAATAATATATTTCAGTATACTTAAATTCACATTCTCTTCGACTAATAATAATACAAATACCAAAAGCGAAGTCAAAACTACTATTTTCAATATCATAGAAGCGAAATATTGAATATAGAAAAAAATCTATGCTCCCTTGAGAGAAAAAAAATGGATGCCTCGTCTCTTCGCTTTCAATTGAAATCTCAGCTTAACCAACCCCAATGTCCATCCCTTGTAAACCCCCCTCCTGGTTTTCAACAAGAAGACTCTTTGAACAAAATCTCCAAGACCTCCACAACTACACCAACTTAAGCCATATTAAACAACTTCAAGCCCAAATAATCAAACAAAATCTTCACCAACACCTCTCCATTGCTCCCAAGTTAATCTCCGCTTTCTCACGTTGCCGCCAAATAACCTTAGCTCTTAACGTTTTTAACCAAATTCAAAACCCCAATGTTCATTTGTATAACACTTTGATTAGAGCCTATGTACAAAACTCAGAGCCCACCCAAGCTTTTTCTTTTTTCTTTGAAATGCAGTGGAATGGGATTCTGGCTAATACCCTCACCTACCCTTTTCTTTTAAAAGCTTGTAGTTGTTTACAAATGGTGGAAATGATTCATACCCAGATCGAAAAGAATGGTTTTTTGGGTGATATTTTTGTACCCAATGCTCTTATTGATAATTATTCAAGGTTTGGAGGTTTGGGTATTAAAGCAGCTTTGAGATTGTTTACGGTGATGGAACATAGAGATGTTGTTTCTTGGAATTCTATGATTGGAGGGTTGATGAAAGTTGGAGAGTTTAGGGAAGCTAGGAAGTTGTTCGATGAAATGCCTGAGAGAAGTATGATTACTTGGAATACGGTCTTGAATGGTTATGTTAAAGCAGGAGAAATGGAGGAAGCCTTTCAATTGTTTGAAAGTATGCCTCAAAGGAATATTGTTTCATGGTCAACGTTGGTGATGGGTTATAGTAAGGCTGGTGATATGGATATGGCTAGAGTATTGTTCGATAAGATGCCGGTTAAGACATCGGTTCCTTGGACTATAATTATCTCAGGATATGTCGAAAAGGGGTTCACAAAGGAAGCCATCGAGTTGTATGATCGAATGGAGCGAAATGGGTTAAAGTTGGATGATGCCACCGTTATTAGTATATTGGCTGCTTGTGCCGAGTCTGGTTCGCTAGCAATGGGTTTAAAAGTTCATGATTCAATAGAGAGGCTTAAGTTTCGATGTAGTGTGGCGGTGTGTAACACATTAGTGAATATGTATGCAAAGTGTGGTAGTCTCGACAAGGCATGGAGTGTCTTCAATGGAATGTCGAAAAGAGATGTTGTTTCGTGGAATGTTATGCTACAGGGGTTTGCTATGCATGGCCATGGCAGGGAAGCACTTTGTGTTTTTGAAAGAATGAAGAAGGAAGGATTTAAGCCGGATAGAGTTACATTTATTGGCGTCTTGTGTGCTTGTTCTCATGCAGGCTTTATCGACGAGGGCATACAATGCTTTTACACAATGGAAAAGGATTATGGAATTGTTCCTGAAATTGAGCATTACGGTTGCATGATCGACCTTTTAGGCCGTGGAGAGCGTTTGATGGAAGCTTTTATGCTTGTAAATACCATGCCTTTCGAACCGAATGCTGTTATTTGGGGTACCCTTTTGGGGGCATGTCGATTACATGGTGCTACGGAACTTGCTGAGAAAGTGCTCGATCACTTTAAATTGGATCGTGCGGATCCCGGAAATTATTCCATGTTAGCTAATATATTTGCTGCGGCAGGAGATTGGGATGGTGTTGCAACGGTAAGGCTTCAGATGAAGAGCGTAGGGGTCCAAAAACCATCAGGAGCAAGCTCAATTGAAATAGACAATGAAGTCCATGAGTTCACCGTGTTTGATAGATCACACCCTAAACTTGATAGCATATATGGAATGGTTCACAGGTTGGCTCAGGACCTTAAGCGAGTTGCACATCCCAAAGATGCAACCTTACCGGTAGAAGTTGGTGAGCTAGTGATTTAGATAGATGCACTTTTACAAGCTAGGTTATTCAGACTTGGATTCGAGTGTAAGTATTAGATATTGAAGGTTTATATTTGGTGGGTTCGAGTTTTTATATAAAAAACCGAATAAATTGATTAAGCCAACAGAACCGAATTTAACTCTAAAATTGAATAAATCGAATTGAATTTCTTTGGTTTGGTTCAATCGGTTCTTTCAATTTTTTGCGCTTTTTTTTTTTTGCTTTTAAGATTTATTTACTTATAAAAAATTTATTTTAATTTATAAATTAGAAAATAAAAAACAAAATAATTTTTATAATTATTCCCAAATTATTTATATTATAGGTTCTTTAGTAGGGGTATAATCTAGTCAAGCCAAGCTTGAATAGTACCAAGCTCGAACTCGACTTGAAATTCGAATATTGATACTTGACTCGAGCTCGATTGAACATTTATTTTTAAGCTCGAAGTCAAACTTGAACTAGAGCTCGACTTAGTAATTAAGCATAGGGCTAATAATATATATTAAGAGCAATAACATAATTTAATAATATAAAAATATAAAAAGCTCGATAAGGCTCGTGAGTCTTTCGAGTCAAGTATTGATAGCTTGAGCTACTCGAGTTCGGCTTGATAATTATCAAATTGAATTCAATTTTTTTTCAAATCGAACTCGTATAACTTGCAAACATTAATATCTCATTTACACCCTATTCTATACCGATATAGGATTACAATACTAGCATTTGCAAACACCGATATAGGCATAAATAATATATGAATTTATATTATGCTTGATTAGCATTGAACAAATGATTGGATAAAGCGGGAATGAACTTGTGATAGAAATCCACCCTCAAGTCCAACTATAACTTGCTTGGTCTTATCCTTTGGGGACTTCGCTTCCATTAGCCAAAGCAAAGAAGACAAAAACACAACATATGGAAGCTTGTTTCTTCTCATCAAAATCCTTCATTCAAACTATTGGGTTTGAGCCCTCAATCAAACCTAAAACACTTCCTTTTCTCAAAACCAATTCCAACCTTTTCTACTCTACAAAAGTTGCTTCCCCATGTTCTATTACATGTAAGTTCTTCAATTTCCTGATTAAATCTTACTTTAGGTTTGATATTTTTGTCATAATTTGAATACTCTTATTCAAATATATTCACTAATTAAACTCGAAGTTGTTTAATAAATTCATGTATTCATTTTCTTTGAATATAACCTTCTTGTTTTATATCATTAAAATTTAAAAAGTAAATAGACTAAATTCCTAGAAATAAAAGTATAAAGATTAAATTCTAAATTTGTGAAAAGTGTAGGGATCTATTGCAAATTTTAACCTGAAAATGGTTTTATATCATTATTGATTTTACCAATGTAGGCTGCCTTTCAAATGATGAGAAGAAGCCCACCCTTGATTCTGATTGGCGTTCGTTTAGAGCTAAATTAGTGGCAACCGAGAAAGTTTCAAGCCCTTCATCATGGGATGGTCCTGATACAGTAGTGGACCAACCACCTCAACCTGTTACAATTGGTGAGAAATGGGCTCACACCATCCGTGAGCCCGAAAAAGGTTGTCTACTTATCGCTACCAAAAAACTCGACGGGGTCCACATTTTCGAGCGGACGGTGATCCTCCTCTTAAAAGCAGGGTCCATAGGCCCATTAGGGATCGTACTAAATCAATCATCGCTCAAATCTATCAAAGAAATGAGATCAACAACTATCCGAGATGTCTCGGAGGTGTTCTCTCATGTGCCATTGTTCTTCGGTGGGCCATTGGAAGATGGGTTTTTTTTGGTGAGTCCAACAAAGAATGATGATGATGGTGGTGTGGAGAAAAGTGGGGTTTTTGAAGAAGTAATGAAAGGGTTGTACTATGGGACTAAAGAAAGTGTAGGGTATGCTGCTGAGATGGTGAAGAGAAATGTGGTGAAGGCAAGGGATTTTAGGTTCTTTGATGGGTATTGTTTGTGGGACAAAGAACAATTAGATGAAGAAATAAAGGCTGGGTTTTGGCTAGTTGTGGCTTGTAGCCCAAGTGTAATCGGTCTTGAAAGTGTTGGAAATGTTGGGCTTTGGGAAGAGATTCTTGGGTTAATAGGTCCTAGAAATGTTTGGTAAAGTGGGAAAATTGGGTTTATGATTAGGGTCAAATGCTATGATTATGATTTTATTATACATATTAGTTTTGTTTGGTCAAACATTGATTTTACTAGGCATAGATGCTACAAAATGCAATACTTATCATCCAAGTTTGTGCATATTCAAGCAAAATTATAACTTTATTTATGTAATTATATTTTGAATTAGGTGAGTAAAACAATCCCTTTGTTAAAATTGCAACGCTAATTGTTTGTTTTGGTGTTTATAAATAAGATATAATAATAAATTTAGCTCTCAACCTTTACATATTTATTCAATTTAATCCCTACTATTTTATTAGAAGTAAATTAAAATTTTTTAAAACTATTAAGGCTAAAAGGTAAAAAGGCCTTAGTAACAAATTAAAAAAAATCAATTAAACACTTTTAAAATTTAATATTATTTAAAAATCATAAGAATTATAAACAAAATTTATGAAAACAGATAATATATTTTTTACTAAAAATAACAATACCAACTCATTAAAATTGATTTTTTTTTTAAATTGAGATTATATTTCAAAAATCTTATAAGCAATTAAACAAAAAAAAAATCTTATAGTCATTAAAAAAATTCTAATTTACTTCCGATGAAAGATTAGGGTTAAATTGAAAAAATGTGTAAAGATTGTGGGTTAAACTTATTATTATACCTTATATATAGATACTAAAATAAACATTTAACAATGCAATTTTAACGAAGGGTCAATTTTGTTTACTCATCTAACGTATAGGGTCAACTTTTTTTTTTTTTTTTGTAAAGAGATTAAATTGGTTCATTCTTGCAACTGAAAGTATGAGAGAAAACCTACCAAATTAAAGTTTTCTTACAAGTGGCTTGAAGACCTGTAGATGCAATGCTTATACCAGTTGAATATGTTTTCCTATTATGGTTTTGCAGTTCTTACTGATTCGTAGTATTGTTCAACTTAGAAACTTGTCATGTTTAAGTTGACAAATTTTGACAATAAAAATTATCTGGCTTTGAATCTTTCTGATACTTTGGATGTCTAAAAGTACATTTATGATATCCAAACTGGTTATAACAACATATCCTGAAGATTTGTTTGGATTGTATAAACACAATCAACTTCCCAAGTTTAGATTGAATCGGGTAAAACTTGGAAGCATATATTAGAGATTCAAGATGCATCCCAAGCACATTAGAGATTTTTTTGTGCTTGTTGTCTTGCTAGTTTTAGTGGAAGATCGATTGTAATTGATATAATATATTAGCAAGTCTCACTTCTTTATAAATTGAGGAGACTTGTAGAACACTTATTATTGTTCATCGTGGAACATTTCTCGTGAGTGCATTAAGTACAAAATCAAATGAGTTACTTGGTTATTTGCCGTAAGTTTGTATGAGGAAAACTTAGAAGTGAGTTATTTAAATCTTAGGTACAAAAGTGAGGAGTTTAATTTGGTGAGTGTTAGAGGTTATAATCAGTTATTGTACGTATTTCTAGGACAATAGATCATCTTTCTGAACAACGCCTAGCAGATTTAGAGAAATTGAACTCTGTGAACTCAATTCTAGAAGCAGTTGACTTTAGTCCCAAACACTACTTGAGATACTACACAAGTTTGCTTTTAAATATAAATTTAATTGATTTTAAATTTAATAATAATATTAAAATTTAAGTAATTCTTAATATTTTATTAAAAAATTATATTAATATTTTGATAATTATAATATATTTAATAGTACAAAATATTAATATTTTAATAATATAAATATTATCCTTAGCTTTGTTTCCAAATAATATAATACAAATTAAAATTTAAGTAGATATTATTTATTATAAAATAAATTAATTTTGGCAGTAAAAAAAAATCTGAAAATATTTGTAAGTATACTTGCAATAAAAGAAAGAAAGAGGAGAGTTTACGAGATTCCAGAGAAACAACAAAGTTGAACGTGGCAGTATCATAGTGAATCAACAAGCTAATCAACGGCCACAAAGACTTGGAGAAAAACAGAACCAAGTTCAAGACCAACTCAATCAGCTTTTTCCTACAATCTTCATGAAACCTATTTCTCGATCTTTATTTCTCTGTTTTCCTCCATAGTTTTCTTCAAAGCCTAATTATTCTTCTCTCTCCGGAATATAAAGAGAACCCTGTTTGTTTCTCAGGAAAAAAAAGAAGGGAAAAAACCAAGTTTTTATCCCCTTTTTTGTCTTCGAAACTATGGCTACGCAAAAACCCCAAAGAACCCCAGAAGAAATAGAAGATATAATCCTAAGGAAGATCTTCCTTGTAACTCTTAAAGAGAACCCATCATCTTCTTCTTCTGATCCAAGGGTTGTTTACCTAGAGATGACCGCAGCTGAGATCTTAAGTGAAGGCAAAAGTCTTTTACTTTCACGTGATCTAATGGAAAGGGTTTTAATTGATCGTCTGTCTGGTGAATTCCCTAATTCAGAACCCCCTTTTAATTATCTCATTGGTTGTTACAAGCGAGCTCATGAAGAAATCAAGAAGATTTCCAACATGAAAGACAAGACGCTGCGTTCTGAGATGGAATCTGCTGCTAAACAGGCTAAGAAGTTGGCTGTTTCATATGCTAGGATTCATCTGGGAAATCCTGATTTGTTTTCTAATGGGAATTTAAAAGATAGTAACCCCAAAGCCGGTTCTTCTTTGTCTTCCAGTTCCCCTTTGCTTCCCTTAGTTTTTGCTGAAGTGTCAAGTGGACTAATGCTTGATGGGTTTGGAGGGAATGATTTAGGAAGTGGGGTGGATTGTCCACCTGGGTTTTTGGAAGACTTCTTTAAGGATTCAGATTTTGATACTTTGGACCCTATCTTAAAAGGTTTGTATGAGGATTTAAGAGGGAGTGTTTTGAAAGTTTCAGCTTTGGGAAATTTTCAGCAACCTTTGAGGGCTTTGTTGTATTTGGTTAAGTTCCCTGTTGGTGCTAAGAGCTTGGTTAATCATCCATGGTGGATTCCTAAAGGAGTTTACTTGAATGGACGTGTCATCGAAATGACTAGCATTTTGGGCCCCTTTTTCCATGTTAGTGCTCTGCCTGATCATACCATTTTCAAGAGCCAGCCTGATGTTGGGTGAGTTTGGATGTTGATTTTTGCGTTAGCTTGTGTTAATTGAGAACGAGTGTTACCTCATTATGTTTATATACATAACTATTATTTTTAATCTGGTTCTATATAAGTAGTTGTTGGAAACATAGCTGGCTTTGTAGAATGCACTTTTGCTTTGCACATTGGATTGAATGATTGAACTCTTTGGGTGTCAAATGAATGTTTAGTAAGTACATTTCACTAGGGTAACTGATCTTAGGCCAGTTAGTGTTAAAAAGCATTTATATCAGGGTTTCTCATCTGAGCAAGCATTGAGGCCAGTGCATTGGTTGATACTTGTTTAAGGGAAGACATGTTCAGTTTTTTGAACTGAATGACATCTCAAAACCAATGGTTTAATTACCTTGTCCGGCCTCTTGGTGCAGTTGCTTAATAATGACCTACTGGTGGGATAGCTGGTTAGCAATGGCAGTCAATTGCAGCTTTTTGTTGTTTTGATGATGCCAACTATTGGAATCTTTGTCGAGGGTGAACTCTTAATTATGTTGCTTGTTGGCTGTTATTGTTGTAGCAGTCTTGATTGCTCCTCTCAAGTTTTTTGAGTGAATGGGGAGATTGAGTACCTGTTTTCTCATTGGAGCTGCCTTCCTAAATTTGGATTGATACTTGGCATTTGTTGAGTTTCATAGTTTTTATTCACTGGAATGAAGTTGAATAGTTTGTACTAATTCGACTTGTTTATACATCCATGTAATTTACTATTCGACTCGCGGTTAGCATTGTGTAAATTTTATTTTTTATTGGTTTAAACTAGTAAGAAAATCTTCACTTTTTGCATTTGAGAGAGACTCGATGAAGTGCTTGAGTGTGTTCCATATAATGATGTTTGATTCTGATCTTTATTTGTTTGGAAGCTTCTTTTTATCGGTGTGTTTTACAGATCCTTTGGAAATTTAAACTGTTATAGAAAATTCATGCCATTGTGTTTGTTTGATAGCATAGATTTTCTTGCCTTAAATTTTTTTAATGTAATTATCAACATTTATGACTTTTTTCTTCTATTAGCTTTGTCTAGTAATAAATTTTCTCTCAAAATTATAGCCAGCAGTGCTTCTCAGATGCATCAACTAGACGAGCAGCTGATTTGTTATCTTCATTCACCACAATAAAGACTCTCATGAATACTTTATATGATGGTCTGGCTGAAGTTCTTCTTTGTCTCCTTAGAAACTTGGACACTCGTGACAGTGTTCTCGAGTATCTTGCAGAAGTCATCAATAAAAATGCATCAAGGGCCCATATACAGGTTTCCCTCCTAAATGACATTCCTTGTTTAAGTTAGATTGCATCAAGAGCTTAACTGTTGCATCAATAACTTGTTAGTTGTTTTTTCCACCTAAGAATATTTTCAGTAAAAGGTTGAGTTGTTTCTTAATTGTAAATCTGGTTATGTATCTACCCTCTAGCCTATTTGACACGTTTTCATGGACCTGTATGATAGGTGGATCCTATATCTTGTGCAAGTTCCGGCATGTTTGTCAATCTCAGTGCTGTTATGCTCCGACGTTCAGAGCCATTTTTGGATACAAATTTAACAAAAAGAGATAAAATCGATCCAACCTATGTCTTCTACTGTAACCGTTTGGATTTGAGGTGATGGACTTTTTCTCCCCTTCTTTTTCAATGGAGGTCATGATCGTTTTGCTCCAAATGTTATATGCTTTGAATTCTTTTTGTTAAGTATTGATAGTGAACCATTTTTAGGGGGTTAACTGCTCTGCACGCAACATCAGAAGAAGTGGCTGAATGGATCGATAAAGATAATCCTGTGAAAACTGATGGAAGTGGACTAAATAATGATGGTGAAAATAGTTTGAGGCAATTGCAAGAAGCATCTAGTTCCGGAAGTACCCCAAATGTGAAGCCTAACCGAAGTAGTAGTGAAAAAGCTTATTATCATTTCATTTGTGAATGCTTCTTTATGACTGCTAGGGTACTTAACTTGGGCCTCCTAAAGGCATTTTCGGACTTTAAGCATCTAGTCCAGGTAATGCTTTACTGATTCCCGAGCTTTTTCCATTCTTGTTTCTTTTACTGATGATTTGATTTATTTGATATGCTGTCACCCAGGACATTTCAAGAAGTGAAGACACACTTGCCACCTTAAAAGCTATGCAAGGACAGGCACCTTCTCCACAACTGGAGCTTGATATATCGAGGCTTGAGAAGGAAATTGAATTGTATTCACAGGAAAAATTCTGTTACGAGGCTCAAATTTTGAGGGTACATCTTATCTCTTCTTCCTTGAGCATTTCCGCATTAAATGTTGCTCCAATTCTTTATAGTATCTGTATTGGATACTTTTGTCCGGTGCATATTTGCATATGGTATGAGGATATTACTCTCCAAGTATCCTCCAAATATATGGATAGCTTAGAAGAAAATTAAACACACCTGTATTTGACAATACCCGAATCCAAATAACATAGATTTCTGCACACATGCATATGGATTTGCTTGTCTGCTGAACTTTGAAATGTATCAATCCCTTTGTTTTCCGTCTTATTATTCCATATTAGCATTCTTTTCATCTTGAGTAGAGGGCTTTCTATTTATATAATTCTAATTATTTATGATCGTCTTATCTTTGCTTTTGATGTATTTGAGGAAAGGAAATTTATAAATTTGGTAGCATTTTGAATTATTGCTTTCTTCTATTCAATAGGATGGGGCACTTATTCGACAAGCACTTTCGTTCTATCGACTAATGGTGGTTTGGTTAGTTGACTTGGTTGGTGGATTTAAAATGCCTCTGCCACCTACATGTCCGATGGAATTTGCTTCGATGCCAGAGCACTTTGTGGAAGATGCTATGGAACTATTAATATTTGCTTCTCGGATTCCGAAAGCTCTTGATGGAGTTGTACTGGTAGGTTTTAGATATGGATAGCTATGTACTTTTGATCATACCTCAAGTTCATTCATATCGTTATGGTTTTATTAATTTATTCTTGTGTTTTGCTTGTCAGGATGATTTTATGAATTTTATTATTATGTTTATGGCAAGTCCGCAATTTATCAAGAACCCCTATCTCAGAGCAAAAATGGTTGAAGTTTTGAACTGTTGGATGCCGCGTAGAAGGTTATTCAATCTCTTTAGAAAAACATACGCTGCTGTCACATGTTTCTCACACGAAATTTTCTGTAAGTTTACACACTACTTTGTTTCTTTCTTTCCAGTGGTTCATCTGCGACATCGACACTATTTGAAGGGCATCAACTGTCTTTGGAATATCTTGTGCGGAATCTTTTGAAGCTATATGTTGACATTGAATTCACAGGTTCTCACACACAGGTAATTGCTACCAATTGTTAGTTTTTTTTTCTTTTTTCTTCTTAATCTTATAATTTCTTTTAGTTTCCATTGTCGGTCATCATCGTTTCATATCTGTGTACAGTTCTATGATAAGTTCAACATCCGCCATAATATTGCTGAACTTCTTGAATATCTTTGGCAAGTTCCTAGTCACCGTAATGCTTGGAAACAGGTAGGGTCTTCTTCACTGGCTAATACATGGGGAGCTTTCTATGATTTGTTTTTAGTTTAACAATCAATGGATTCCTGAATTTTGTTGAAATGTTCTATCAGATTGCGAAGGAAGAAGAAAAGGGTGTTTATCTGAATTTCTTGAATTTCCTGATTAACGATAGCATCTACCTCCTCGATGAAAGTCTTAACAAAATTCTTGAGCTCAAAGAGCTTGAGGCTGAGATGTCAAATACTGCAGAATGGGAACGCAGGCCTGCTCAGGAGAGGCAAGAGAGAACTCGACTGTTCCACTCCCAGGAGAATGTCAGTATTCCCTTTCCCCCCATTTGGATGTGCATGTATGATTTATGTTTAAAATTTGAACTTCAGTTAAACATTTATTACGGATTATGTTCAGATTATACGGATTGACATGAAGTTGGCAAATGAGGATGTTAGTATGCTGGCTTTTACATCTGAGCAGATTACAGCACCTTTTCTACTCCCTGAGATGGTAACATTTTTTCATCTGCATCGATGCTTGTCATTTCTCAAATTTATGCCGACAAGTTCTACTTGTTGAAGTTTATCTTCTTGCCATCTCCTTTCTAATCCTTGATCTGTTTTTGTTCCTTGTTCCTTTTTTCCAGGTTGAGAGAGTGGCGAATATGTTAAATTACTTTTTATTGCAATTAGTTGGCCCTCAAAGAAAGTCTCTCACTCTGAAAGAGCCCGAAAAGTATGAATTTCGTCCAAAAGAGTTGCTCAAGCAGGTTGGTCAAATTTAGAATTTTCATTTTGGTATATACTCTTACAATGAGGAAGTAAGAATTTAATGATTTTGCTTGGAAAGTGGCTTTGAATTTAACTGACTTTTTATGTACTGTGACTTGTTTCTATATGAAGATTGTCCGCATATACGTTCATCTGGCAAGGGGTGATGCCAAAAACATCTTTCCATCTGCCATCTCCAGTGATGGCCGATCCTATAATGAACAGGTATACTTTAATGGGTGTTTAACCATTCGTTGGATTAAGTATTGGTGTTCCCACTAGGCCTGATAGTTCTTAAAGCACAATCTAATAAACTTGAGTTTGCTCCAGTTGTTTAGTGCTGCAGCTGATGTTCTTCGAAGAATTGGTGAGGATGGGAGGATAATACAAGATTTTATCGAGCTTGGTGCAAAGGCCAAGGCTGCGGCTTCAGAGGCCATGGACACTGAAGCTGCCCTTGGAGATATTCCTGATGAATTCCTTGATCCAATTCAAGTATGTCTATTTACATTCCAGCTACATTTTGCTTAGTTTTGGAATTCATTAAAACTGGAAAGAACGACCGTAAACATACTCTTTTCTTTCCTGCAGTATACATTGATGAAGGATCCGGTGATCTTACCATCTTCAAGAATCACAATAGACAGGCCTGTTATCCAAAGACATCTTCTAAGTGATAGTGTAAGTCCATCACGGATTCTACTTATATAACGATAATATTTCCTGAAATGTTGTGCTTAACTAATTTGATATGATTTGCAGACTGATCCATTCAACCGATCTCATCTTACCTCGGAGATGTTGATTCCGAACACCGAACTGAAGGTAAGAATTGAAGAATTTATTAGGTCCCAGGAGCTGAAGAAGCATGAAGGCTTGAACATGCAAAGCTCTAAAGGAACAATACAGCCAACAAGTGGAGAAATGTTAATTGATTAGGGTGAATTAGGGGTTCATAGGTTTTCTCAAAATGGTGTATTTATTTCATATGTCAAAACCATATGTTATTTCGACCTTTTTTCTTCTTTTAATTTCTCTTGTCCGACGTGCATTTGAAACATACTTGGACATGGTATAGGGACATTATCTTCTTAAGGATTCTTTGAATACATGAAAATCTTGAGAAAAAATTGAATGTATTCATGTTCCAAACTCATATAGGCAACAACGGATCAAAATCAAATTTATCAAAAAAATTTTAAGTACTTCTCTAATATCTTGTCCACTAATTATAAATAAAATATTTAGTTTTATATTTGAGAAAAAATATAATTTGGTTTTCCTCAGAATAATTGAAATAGGATACTGGAATTTGAATTATTAGATTTTGCAAATCAAAAGAGTTTATAGTGGGATTTTTAGAATAATATGATTTTCACAAGTGGAATCGGAGTTTGTTAATCTTAATGGAGAAGAATACGAAGAAGAACATTTGATAAATTGATTTTGTTTTCTTAATCTTTTCTTTTAATTATACAAACTCTAAATTAATGAAGGCTATAATCTTTAATGTGTTTTTGTGTGTGTCACCTTAATAGGTAGAGGGAGGATCAATTTATAATGATTAACTTTTAACTGGTACGTCCATCAAGTAATCGAATGAATTTAACTTCTATTAAAAGTTAAACACATATTTCCTTTTAATTGGGTCACATTATTTTTTACTTAATTGGATCCATAATAATTTTGACTTAAAATCTTACATTCTTTCACTTGGCTCAATGGGATAAAGCATAAACTTTAATAGAATAAAATTATTGAACGTGCATAAAAATAGTACTCATCATCATTATCATATTATAGTGAATTGCAAATGTGAGTTATGGCAATTGTAATATAATTTAAGTCACGTACTTCCATATACTACAACATTACAACTCAATATAATAAGTCTTTAAGTAACTATAAATATTTTCCCGTTTTAAATAATTTCAAAGAAAAAAAATTATGTGTATACAATCATAGTAAACATGAAATACATCCATTTTACTTCAGAAACACCATAGTTAAGCTCAGAGTGTCGGAACATCATAAACTTCATTCATCAATACAATCAAGACCCATTCTATGTGCATGTTATTTAAATGTCTTTGGTTGTAAGGCTTTAGTTAATGGATTTACAATAATGAAATCAGTTCCAATCTGCTTCATGGACACTCTTTGTTTTTGAACTTCCTCCTTAACAACAAAATAATTTAATTCCATGTGTTCTGCATATTTGAAATATTTGCCATTTTTGAAGAAAATATTGTTGTAGAATTATCACAATAAGTTTTCAATGGCTTGGTAATGGTGTCAACTACCCAAGTCTTAAAATAAGTTCTGCAACTATAATGCATGAATTGTGACTGCACATGTGCCACAAATTCTGTTTCCATCATAAAATGATGATTGTTTAGAACTTTCCAATATGGCTCCATCAATAAGTAGAAATAAATAGCCAAAATTGCACATCCTATTATCAAGACATTTAGCAAAATCTGAATCTAAATACCCAATCACTTTCAACCAATTGTATAGACGAGCATGTAATTATTTATCCAAATTGTTCACAACATAATCATAAGGAATTGATTCTATTCTTTTTCCATTCTATATCATTCTTTAAACACTACATGAGACTAAATTTGTCCCATAGGAGTAATTCATGCTAAACAATTATGCATATTAAATCTTTCTACAATATTTTCGATATAGTTTTTCTGAGAGAATCCTAATAATTCTTGTGATCTATCATGGAAAATTTCAATTCTTATCACATAGGAAGTCCCTTCCATATCTTTCATTTCAAAGTTATTCGAGAGAAAAACTTTCGTCTTACGCAATATACCAAAGTCATTTGCGGCAAGTAAAATATCATCAATGAACTAAGAAAATAAACTTGCTTCTACTGATCTTTTGGTACACACACCGATCAACAATGTTTTCTTGAAAATCGAAAGACTTTATGGTATCATTAAACTTGATGTACCATTTTCATGAAACTTGTTTAATTCCATATATTGACTTCTTAAGTTTACGCCATATGATCTTTTCTTTCACTTGTAAAACCTTCAAGTTGGCCCATAACTTCTTCCCTAAGATCTCTATTTAGAAAGACTGCTTTCACATTCATTTGGTGCAACTCCAAATCATAATGAGTCACTAATGCCATAATAATTCTTAAAGAGATTTTTTAAAGACTAGAGAGAATATTTCTTTATAATCAATACCATCCTTTTGTGTATAATATTTAGCAACAAGTCTGGCTTTATATCGTTCAATATTTTCATTTGAGTCACGCTTGGTTTAAAAAAACCATTTACATCCAATGCATTTTGAACATTTTTGCAATTAAAAAATGTCTCAAACTTTGTTTGTTCCATATATTTCATCTAATCTTTCATGACACTTAACCATTTATCATACTCATCACTATTTATGACTTGTGAAAATGAAACTGGATTTTTTGATTCTGATATCAAAATCTGACTTTTGCAAATAAATTACATAATCGTCAAGAATGACCGATTTTGTTAGCTAAAATAATCAAACCAAAATTGTCAAGAGGGGGGGCGAATTGGCTTTTAAAATTTTTTGTGAAAGCTTGAGAGAAAGGATAAAAAATTGAACACAAGAGTTTAGAGTAGTTCGACCCCAATTGCCTACTCCACTACCTTAGCTTTTCACAATTAAGAATTTTCCCAAACCCACTAATTTGATAACCTTTGAGGATAAGGTTTAACCTTACAAACCCCTTAAAATTTCTACCCAAACCTTAGGGCACAAATCCTTTCAAAGAGATACAAAGAAGCAAACAAAGAAAGAATCCTTATAAGATCTAAGTGTTTGCAAATTAAGCTCAATTACAATGAAAAACACTTGAGCTAATAGAATAACAATGAAGCTTACAAGTGTATGAAAGAAAAATATGAAAATATTTGGCACAAAGGTTGTTTGATTGATCTTTTTGCTTGACTATGTTTTTTTGTTGTTGTTGTTGTAGGACCTTTAGAACCTGATATTTATACCCTCTAATTTATTTCCAACCATTGTGGTTGTTGAGAAAATAAATAGAGCCGTTGGGGATAAAAATACTAGATCATTAAATTCACTTGCAACAAAAAGTATCGATACTTTTTCTATAAGTATTGATATTAATAGCATTTAATGTCTGATTCAATGACCGTTAAAGGTAATTTCCAACGACACCAATGATGATTTATCGATACATGATAAAAGGTATCGATATTTTTGAATGGATATCAATACCTTTTGTGAATGCTTGAAAAACTCATCAAGTCAGAACACAAAACTGATATCGATATAAAATATGGTATCGATAAAATTCAATAGTTATTGATAAATTTTTAAAAGTATCGATACTTATTGCTTTTGTTCAATTTTTGATTCAAGTTAGAGAGCAACTTTGGTATCGATAA
This sequence comes from Gossypium anomalum, assembly GCA_025698475.1. Taxonomy (NCBI): domain Eukaryota; kingdom Viridiplantae; phylum Streptophyta; class Magnoliopsida; order Malvales; family Malvaceae; genus Gossypium; species Gossypium anomalum. The sequence continues at coordinate 69,495,065 of CM046964.1, forward strand.
AAAGAATGGTATCGATAAAAATCATATGGGTATTAATACTTTTTGGAAAATATCGATATTTCTTGTAGGGAGTAGTTTTTCAATTGATTTAAAATTGTTTCAATTAAGTTCAAGAGTTTAAGAACGGTTTTTGAAATTTTTCAAAATTTTCTAAGTGTTCAGAACATTTTGTAAGATGTTTGGAAGTCTTGAAATGATTTTGATGCTTTGAACTTAATAATTTCTTTGTTCAAAAATAAATTTTATTCAAAAACATTTTTGTTTGTTATATCAAAATAATTTATCAAATAAAGCTAGTTTAACAATCTCCCCCTTTTTGATATAACAAAACATTTTGGTAAATTTGTTTTTGAATTCGTTACTCCCCTTTTTAAAGTTCAGTTTGAATCAATGACTTGATTTCTATGAAATTTGGAGACAAAGATTTGAGAGTACAAAAAATTGGTCACTTGATGTTGGTATTAAAAGATTAATCATAAAAATAATCAACCAAATACCAATAATTTACCTTTCTCTTCTCTTCGAGAGAGACTTTGTTAGCCCAAAAAAAAAAAATTGAAAAATTGGAAAGCAAAGAACAAACATAAATATATACCAAAATAAACATTAAGTTCTAAAATAGAAATAGGAAAATGTGCAATGAAAATGAGTAAAATGCATGAGAAAAAAAAATATATCCTAGTCTTCTTGATGTGGAGGAGGAGGAGGGAATTGAGACACTAGATATGCAACATTTTCATGCATCTTAGACATCCTAGATTCTAGACTACTAACATTATTATTAACTCGATCAAACATATCATCTACTTGAGTGCGAAAACCTCTAAACTCCTCACTCAAGGAAGTAATAGCACCAAGGATGGCGACAAACATGTCGTCAGAAAGAGCCAGAGTAGATGGTTGAGTGGATGAAGAAGCCGGTGGAGGGCCCTGTTCGGAAGGAGGAATGTAATCATGGTCTTCTTAAGGTCTTCATCATCAACATCTTGAGGATTAGGATGATCATCCTTAACCCAATTTCTGGTAAAAGGATCCATTTTAAAACCAACTTGATAAAGGGCAGTAAAGCTAATAGGTTGATATTTAACGACCACTGGAGGATTGATATTGGTTGGGATGTTTAGGCGTTTAAAAATATATAACAAGTACGTGCCAAAAGGTAAAGAGAGCTTACTAATAAGCTCCTTGCCAATACGCTTGGTAATGTCATTAAATAAAATTAAAGTAAGATCCGGATGCCTATTGCTATGAAAGCAATCAATCCACCAATAGTCGGTAGATCAAAAAACGATGTGTTTTGAAATAGGACACAATATCCATGTGATTATAAAATGCAAAACGCGATCATGGACATTGAGCTCGGATGCATATGAGTGTCGAACGTTTAAGGCCGGATTGTAAGGCCTTTATCATTCGATTCACTACCAGGAGGAAGTTTAAAAAATTTACCAAAGGTTCCAAAATGAGACGAATAAGAGTATTCATGAGAAAAGAATTAATAGCAACCACAGTCTCACCAGATTCATCATGTTTGAGCCTAGCATTTGAATAAAATGATCAAACAAGATTAGCATGCATTGGTGAACGAATTTTAAAAAAGTCAACCCAATGCCATTAGACTAACGTTTCAAGAAATTGAAAATTGATTTAGGATAAAAATTTAAAATCAAGTGTGCGAGTAACATTAACTTTGCATTTTGAAAAATATTGATCAAACTGATAAGTATCATTGTAATTTCTAAAAAAATCATTGAAAGAAGTGGTTTGACCACTAGGTGAAGACGTAGGACCGAAATGAGGACGTTTTCTAATAGACATTCTAACTAACTAGACCAGAGAGACACTATTTGCACTTAAAATTCTGGTTGGGGAATTTTATCGAACACATAATTTGTAACCAAGAATTTGACAGAAATTTAACAAAATTCGAAATGGGAAAAATAAAATTTTTACCTCGAAATTGCTTAGAAATTATGAAATTTGAGAGCAAACTTGTTGAATCCTTGTAGGAAAAGGCAATATAGATTGTTTTGTGTCAAGATTTTAAAGAACAAAAATGGAGTATTAAAGAATTTTGAAGTTAGGGTTGAAAGGCCTTTTTGAAATGGGAGCAAAAAATTTGAAGGGTTTCTTAAATTGTTTGAAAACACGTTGCATGAGTTTTCAAAACCTGATGAGTATCAATATTTCTAAATGAGTATTGATAGTTTTTAAAAGGTGTGCGTGTGCATAGTTTTTGTGAAAAATCAAGTCTCCTGAATTGCAAATTAAGCTTTCAAGGGGAAAATTTAGTGGGAGAATGATTTAGTTTTTGTATAATAGTGAGGTCGTTAAATCGGTATGTGTTAGACTAGTATTAGGACTTAAATTATTGGTTGTACTGTGAAAAAGATAGTAGATAATTACTCTAGGTAAGGCCTCGCAGACGTAGACTGAGGTCAAATTGCGTAAACAATCTCGATGTTCTTTATTTTCTACGCACTTTTAGTTTTATGGTTAAAATTGTGGTCACAGTTTCAAGCACTATTTTAGCCACAATTTTTGTTTTGTAAAGCAAGTACCACCTCGTTTCTACAATGAAAATCGATCAAATTAAGAACCGAATATTTTGTAGTATTCATGTTTTTCATATATTTTAAACTAATAAAATAAAAATAATTATAATTAATTTGATCATACCTATTAAAAGTTGTACTTAAAAAACAACATAATATATTATTAATTAATGAAATCATTTAATATAATTAAATAAATTAAAAATAATAACAATCCAAATTTTTTAATTACATTAATATAATATGTATATGTAAATATGATAATAATTAATTGGTAACTAGGGACTCGGGGCAGGGGTATATTTCGCCCCTTGTGACCTCTATCCGTGGACGTTTGCGAAGGGGTTGGGACTTAGGGAGGTGGATGTGTATCGTGAGGGAAACAAATGTGTTGATCCCTTGGCTGGTTTGGCATTGAGTTGGCCACTGGAGTCGCCATCATCTCTGAATCAGCTGCTGTTTGAAGATACAAATGGGGCCATTGTTCCTAGGCTTCGTCCTGTGAGTGCTTAGGTTATGCCTACTTTCTAAAATTGTAATTAATAAAAATTAAATGTGTTAGATTAACATTATATATATATATATATATATATATATAGATAATATCGATTTATTGGTAATCCAATCTACAATGTATTTATTTATTCTTAATTTATCTGTCAAAACAAAATAAAAATACTTTATAATTAAATTAAATATTAATTCTTTTTATAAATACTAATTGCATCTAATCAAATTAATTTGATTTAACACAAATCCCAATTCAACAAACAGTATGACTCATAACTATTTGAAAAATTAAGATAAAAACATCGATCAATTAAGAATTAATATTTTATATTCTCAATTTTTAAATCAATAATATAATATATTTAAAATTTTTTTTTTGGTAAATGAAACAATGATTACATAAGACGATTCAGGAGGGAATTGTCAACAAAATTATCTTCCTGCAAAATATCTTTGATCCTGATAGGAGGAGACTCGATAATAATGTTTCTATTAAATCTTGAATTTAGAATTACGTTCATAACAAATTATTAATATAAAATAATTATAATTATAATTAATAATGTTTCCGTTATTAATGCGATGATTATTATCATTTGATTAAACTTTTATCCATATTATAGATTAAATATTACTTAATTAGTGTTACAATTATATATAAATTAAAACTAATATTTAGCACTATAAATATATGCATTACTAAGAAATTTTTATTCTAAATAACATCTAAAGAATTACAGGAAAAAAATCATACTTTATCATTATTTAATAGTTTTTGTTTCCATTACAAAAAAAAAAAAAAAAAAAAAGAGAGTATGAATTTCATTATTATTTGAGATGCTTAATTATCATTATTTGACATTTGATAGCAGGGACGAAGTTAAATTTTTTTTTTTAGGGGCTGAAATTAAATTGTAGTTTTTAAGATAGTAAAAATGCAATGTCACCGTTTTAATAGCCTTTATCTTTATAATTTTTAAATGATTAAATCAAATTTTTATCCTTTTTAGGGGGCCAAAGTGTAATTTTATCTTTACTAATTTAAAATTTTAAAAATTTCAAAGAGCCTAAATGAAAAATTTTCCATTTTACAGGGGTTTGGGCCCCTGCCAGCCTCCTAGTTTCTCCCCTATTTGATAGTTTTACTATTATTTGATTTTAATAATATTTTCATAATTGTGAATGTTGTTTACCTTTGCTTTTTTGCAAAATATTATGTCAAATGCAATGAAGTATTAAATTAACGGTAATTTGTAGTTGAAATTTTGACTCATATTCGAATAATAAGTTACTTTATCTAATTACTTAATATTTTATTATTGGGTTTTTTTCACTTTTTTATTTTCATTACTTATAAAATGTTTTATTATGAATATATGTTTTTATTATGGTACTTGTACTTTCATAAAATGTCCAATACGGTACCTAAACATTTTATGTCATAAACTTGACCTCCTATTCTAGCAGGTGTAGTGCAAGTGATTGTGATTTGAAGGTTTAAATATCATAATAAACCATGCAAATGCACTACTCTAACCATGTGTTTGATGTGTGCCAACTATAATGGAGATAACTTGAGAAGCACTTGATTCAAATAATAGTGTATTGTTTTAAAATGTAGTAAATAAAATATTTTAAATATTTTAATATAATTTAATATAAAAATAATTATATTAAGAATGTCATTAAATTATATATTATTTTTATTAAATTATATTTAATAATGATCTTATTAAAATTTAAAAAGAATAATCATGTATTTAAAAAAAATTCTACTGAGGGTATCTTGGTCATTTTAATTTTTTTCTTATACTATTACAAGTCTATTTTATTTAACCAAACACAAGAATACTATTGCAGTTGCATTCCGTTTCATTCAACCAAATAATTGAATTACTGATTACAACTTTATTCCATTACAACCTTATTCTATTCTAATGAACCAAACATGAACCAAACATGCCGCTAGATGTTGGAGCTATTTAGTAATGAGTAGTTCTCGTTACGATAGCTTTCAGATTCTTCTAGGTGACAAGACGGCAACTGGTTTTACTATAACAACAGGAGACCCTTAGGAAAGGGACATTGACCTGTTCAGGATTATATTTTCTAGTAACAGTTTTGAAAGATTACATGTTTGATTTTGTTGAACTGGTCTCCTTCACACAATCTATCCTTGAAAGCTTTTGGCATTAGTTCAATCTTGAGTTCTTCAAGTGTTGTAATGAACACCAATCCAACTGGTAACATCTCTAAGCTTTTGCAATCGATGATCTCCAAATGACGAAGTTTAGGCATGCTAGATTTATCAACGATCCAGTGTTTCACCGTAGAAATGGAACTAAGTTTCAGGGAGTTTAGTTCAGGAAAACCTTCTGTAGAACAGTGAAGTTCCTCTCCAATGAATGCCTTTTTCAGTTCAAGAATCTTTAAGTTGGGTAGTTTCCCTAGAGTTGGCATTGGATCTGTACTAAGCTCGGTCTCACTCAACGACATGAAAGTGATTTGGTACGGAGATTGGCATGCTGGTAAGAACTCACCTATGGAGCCAGATAAACTCAACTCAGATATATGAACACAGGTCGAGATTAGGTATGCTAAAAGATTGAAATCGATGTTTTCGGGACGAGAAACAGACAAGGATCGAAGATGTTCACTTGCAATGATGACCTGGGGATTGGAGCCCAAGTTTACCTCGCAATCATCTCTACAAAAAAACCTTGTTATGCCTAACTCCATAAGATTTGTCATGCAACCAAGATCTTCTACATAACAATTCTTGGAGTTGAAGTTCATAAGTGTCCTTAAGTTTCTCAAAGTATTCAACCTCAGTTTGGTTTTACTATCACACACCATTGGCAGATATAAATACATTAACATTTCCATCTTGCAGATCACATTTGGTATTTGGACCGGAAACTCTTCATTCATTCGTAAATCCAATGTCTGCAACCTCTTCAAATTGCCTATACTCCGCGATAGCTTCGAGAAGCAAGTAGTTCCCTTTAGACTTAAGTATCTCAACCTGATGAGCTTGCCAATATCCCTGAGAAACTCCCCTTCCATATAAATTTCAGCCCCTTCGAGATCAAGGATTCTAAGCAACTTGAAGTTATTGAAAAGATAATTCAATATCCTCCGAAATCTCCACATAAGTTTAAACAATATCCAAAGAATTGAGATCCATCTCTTACCTTCTCTTAAGTAAATTTCAGCGGTTTCCTGTAGAGAACTACTGATAGACGATTCTTCTGGATAAAGCTCATTGAAGAACAATAGAGACATGAGCTTGAGATTTCTCAAGGACTGTATAGGAATATATTCATGCATAGCAACTCTCCGAACTCTACGAGAAACCATAATGTATGGAAGGGAAAAAGGGTTTTCAGGAATCAACGCGAACTCTTCTTGACTAGCCTTTGACAAGCATAAATCTCTGTAGACATCATGTAGGCAACATGTTTTGAATTTCATGGTAACCTCTCCTTCTCCCACTTGAACCATGCATCTTTTGGCAAGCTCTATTATGTAGGATTCTGCAATATCTTCGATTGATTCCTCTTTATCATTACTCAAAATGCCTTCTGCAACCCATAGTTGAATCAATTTGCCGATCGATATCATGTAACCCTCTGGAAACTGACTCAAGTACAAGAAACATGGCTTTAAATGGTATGGCAAATCATCATAAGCCAAAGCCAATATATCCGGTAAAGATAATATACTTGGTAAGTTGGATTTCACATGATTAAGCAACATTTTCCATTCTTCTGTTGATCTTTTTGTAGCTAACATTCCTGCCATCACCACAATGGCTGATGGCAACCTGCAACAATGTCTAAGTATCTCCTCCGCTAAATTGTTCTTTGCTGAATACTGCTCTGCAAAGTTTCCAAAAACAACAATAATGAAATCATTATTAAGAACCAAAATTAACGCTTGAAGCCCTTTACAGAAAGACTGCCTTTATCTCATGCGAAAACATATATGTAACGTTAACAAGACTCTACTTTTGCTTTATTTTAAGTAACGGTTGCGTGCAAGTGATTTAAGAATCTAGGAATAAGCTTGGTATGCGCTTGCGACATTTTGTTTTTCTTTTGCTACAAAAGAAGATTAAGTTCAAAGAATTGAATAGATCCAAATAAAAAATAAACTCTTCTAAAGAGTACAACCATGTTAAATTTGTTGACGGTATACACTTTTTTAGGAGAAGTCTTTGAAGTGTTGTTCATTAAGTAATTGATCAAACCTTCAAACAGTTGAGATATAATGCTTGAGGTGTCTATGCTCGATTTTAGCTTTGAGTTTTGTCTCCTTACACCGAGCAGAGCCTAAAAGAATTCACGGAGTTTGATGGGAGCACTTAATCCACCAAGAAAATGTTTTTAGCATTTTGGCATTGGGTGGGGTTTGAAACCGTGCCTTTAAATGGTCTTACTGGGTAAGAACCCCATGGCACAATACCTCTACTATTTGAGAGCTTGAGCGGCTGCTCGACAAACAACACTTTAAAGACTTTTTGTTGAGGGGTGTCAACTCTCTTATTAGAAGTCTTTAAAGTGTCATCCTTGAAGCAACCGATTGAACCCTCAAACAACGGAGGTGTTGTGCCTGGGGTGTCTATGTTCGATTTTGGACTTGAGTTTTCTCTTCATACTTTGAAGAGAGTGCAAAAGGGGTTTACGGAGTTGGTGAAAACACTTAGTTCACAAAGGAAATTGGTTGTGTTTTTATTGACTAAGACCCTTTAAAGGCATGAGTTTGAACCCCAGGCAAAAATGCTACAAACATTTCTTTGGTGGATTAGATCTCCGCCAAACTCCATGAATTCTTTTGGGCTCTCCTCAAAGCAAGAAGACAAAACCTAGGGCTAAAATTGAGCATAAATACCTCGGGAACAATACTTCTATTGTTTAAATGTCCGACCAGCTGCTCAATAGACGACACTTCAAATACTTCGAACCCTCAACAAAGTCAAATCAAACATGACTTCTAGTATGGTTAAAAAATGTATACTTTCTTCAAATACTAGACAAAACTCTCATGCTACTTCATGAACCCCAAACAATAAATATTTAAAAGAAGCTAGTCCATGACTATGTTTATCATATTCTTAATTTTTTTTCAAGTAGTTTTGACATTTGTGTCGGCATATATTTGGACAAATATGTGAAGTATTGAGTATGCTTATATAGCAAGATGTTGAATTAGTTTAAAACTTGAAAATTGAGCAATTAAGATCATTATGTAATACCTCCAAAATCTGTTTCAGAAAATGCAATATTACGAAGAATATTGAAGCTCTGCTCGTATGTTAACATGTTCATTTCATACAGATATCCTCTCGGATCTGCATGAGCAGCTAGCCTCCGGTTGCTGGAAGTGATCAATATCTTGCTAAGACTTTGTGTCTCACAATTGATTGGAAATGCAGGTTTTATACTATCCCAAACCTCAACGGTCCTGATATCATCAAGAACAACTATACATTTATTGTCTTCCAAGAATTTGTACAACTTCTTTGCTAACTCTTCGTCACTGTACTTGCTATCTTTCACACCAAAAATACCAAGCCCATAAAAAATGTCTTCCCAGATTTTGTTCCTTTTCCATGGATAAGAAACATAAACCCAAGCATGACCGACGAAATTATACCTTACTCGCTTGTGATTGTACACTGCCTTAGCAAAGGTGGTTTTTCCCGAGCCAACCATTCCACAAATCGAAATGACTCGGAAATCTCTATAGTCTTGCAACAGAGTGGAAACTAAATCTGCGATTTGGTCATCCATCCCAACAATAGGATGGTAATAGTGACTTAATTGTTGCCTCTGATGTAAGCTTTCTCCACCTATGGACTCTTCTACGCCAATTCCTTCCAATTTTCTAGTCAAATAAGTGATTTTGTCTATGATTTCCGATCTCTTTGACTTGGTTTTTCGAGTTATCGGTCTTTCTTCCAGAAAACAAACACTAGTTTTGCGAAGAAAAGTATGAATAACATCCTCAGCATCATAGACCACATCTTTGATTTCTGCAACCCAGAATCTTATGGTGAACTTATTTTCTCTTAAACCAATACGTATTAAGAAGCTCTTCATTAACCTGAGAGCTCTTCCCATCCGATCAAAATCCTCTCTTATTCCCTTCAAGACTTCCGATTCTTCCATTAGTAAGTCTTCAATCTTTCTGATGACACTGAGCACCGAAACTGCCATAGAATGCGCGTTCCTCTCTTTTTTCTTTTTCTTATTGAATTAATTCTACAATTATTCAACAAATTTCCAATCAGTTTTAAGCATCGAGCAAAATCACAAGTAAATCTTTCAGCACAATGAGTATTCAATGACCAATGAAACATATGTTTTTGAACATTACCTGATGGTTTATGAACGAGAGAGTGCTGCCTCCTATGAACATTATTGCTTGCAATACAGATTAGGAAAATGATGGGTCATTGATCTGCTACCCTTCTTGCGGATGAAGAAAAGAATAAGAAAAATTCAAGCTTAGCTTCCTAGAGTCGAATTCCAATTATTTTATCTGTTACTAATTATAACTTAATCTGGTTTTTCACTTTCTACATATACATATACATATACATATACAATTTGAGGTTTAGTTGTATTATAAGGCTACCAGTGAGTTTGTCTTTCGGTTATACAAATGGTGGTAAGGTTCGGTGTCAAAAACTATTTAGTGTATCGTGACCATCATCTACCCCATAAAGAGAGGATTGTAGAAGATCATGTCATTTTAGTGTTCGTGACGGAATGTGCAAGTATATATAGTCATTATCAAGTAATAAGTGAGTAAAAATTGTATGGTCTCCACCGGGAGTATCTATTAACCAACAATTGTAAAATTGATGTTTTACAAATTAGTTATGAAAATAAAATATTTGAAGGTGATGGATGTCCTATTTAAATTAAAAACTCATGTGCAAATGAGATGAAATAAATGCAATGAAATGGTTTAACAACAATTCACAAGATTTAATAACAATAACATGAATAAGCTAGAACAATTACAACTCTTAATTTAATTCATTCATTATCATGTTTAACAATGTTCTAGAAAAATTTCACGGCAACTTGATCATTTATGAACTTGGAATATAAAATCATAGGTCTTTCGAGATCTTAGATTTATCATTTAGAAAATCATGCATATTTCTATGTCAACATTTAACTAAGGATTCCTTAGAATTTATATAAAGTAATAGTGGCGGGTTAGGTTTGAAACAATTTAATTACATAAATCTAAAATTATGCAAGGTAATAGTGTTCTTTCAGAATTATTTCGAACTTTTAATTTATTCATGATCAGATATAAATTAAGCATGCATTTTTCAATTATTACGTCCATTAATCACCATCTAGGTCAAATTAAGCGATTAATTCTAATGCAGTTAAACATATCTTAATGCATGAACAACATGAATGATTTTAATTGGAAGCATAAACAATTGAGGCACGAAACAGTATAAACATGAATTGAATGAATCAAATCAAGGCATTGTAACCATCCTAGCTAAAACAAATTTAAGTCATTATTATTAATGAAAAATCAATCAAATAATTTGCAATCGTGTTTATAAACTATAAACAATTAAAAGAGAAAGGAAGAAGAAACTTTGAGATGAATTCGGTGATTTCCTGAGAACTATCGGTGGTGGCTTCCTCCAATTTCCGTCATTGCTCCAATGCAAATTACTCCTCAAGGTGACCGACCAAGAGAGCTTTTCTCTCAAGAACTGCTTGCTAAGGGAACTCTCAAAGAGAGGATGGGAAAATGAAGGCAAATGGGAGGCTAGGCGTCAAAGAGAAGAGAATGAATGATTGATGAGTGATTTAAGAGGTGAATGGAGGTGGTATTTATACATGAGGGAAGGCTTGGGAGTTTGCTAAAAATAGCATGAACATCCCCTAGAAACCTCTCATGCATGGCTGACCATATTTCATGAAACAAGGGGTTGATTTTTTCATGATCCAAGCTTGACTTTTGCTTGATTTAAGGCATGGGTTGGACGGTAATTATGAGGTCTGATTGGGGCTCATTTGTGATTTTTTTACACATATAAAGACCCTTAATTAATTTTTCCAAAGTTGGTTTCACTGCTCTACCAAGTCATTGTGGAATTTGGGCTTCTTTTCCCCTTAATGGACGGTTTGGGCTCCAATGTAGAAGGTAGACTTGTTCTTTTTAGCAACCTACTTCCAAGCTGGGTTAAAAATATTTTATTAAGTCCAATGCCTTAGCTTGCCATCCCATGCTGATTGATATTAGCTCATGTGCATGTATCATCCATACTGGCTTCAAACATGGAACAATTCAATGTGCCAAGCTGTAACAATTATAACACAAATTATGAAAATTTCAAAATGCAGCAATATAGAGTAGAATTATGTGAATTTAGCACCAAATTACTCAAAAATTATAATATTGATTTAATTGTGCCAAATTTCTTAATATGTACTAAAAACACATAATTAGTTATCAAAATACTTGTAAGTAAAAAGGTGCTCTAAAAATCTATATAATTTAGAGTTATCACACCCCAAACTTAGTCCATTGCTCGTACCGAGTAATGTTATATGCAAACCAAAAATTTTAACAAGGCCATCTTGCACAATAATTAAGCAGAATCAATTCCTCACATAATTATGCATTAACAAATTTATGGCCACAAACCCTTCTTGCAAATAAGTTGCTCGCATGTAAATATAATTTTAAAATTTTATATAAAGTAAAAGAAGATGTTAACAATAATCATAATTCGCATGTTTTTTTTAGCCATATATAAATCCTACCGTTTAATTATTCTTCCTTATTTTAATTAAGCAAGACAATCCTAAGGTTTAATAATGGTATTCATATGTTGACTTAGTAATTTCTCTCCAGTAATGTAGTCGGCATAATTATCAAAATCAATAGGTCTTTTGTAGGGTTGTAATGGGGTTAGGCTCAAGGTAAGGATAAAGCGAAGTGATTTTTGAGCTAAATAACCTTAAGCTTGCCTTGGATCTTCTGTATTTCAATCTTCCTTACTAATTAGGTTAACAACCCCAAACTTAATTTTGAACTCATGCTCAATGATACTTCTCGGTATTTGATCATACCTCTTTTTTTTCTTTTCATGATACCTTCTTCTAACTTCTCTCATAAGATTTCTTTTCACCAAAGCAAGTAAAGTTAAAATTGGTGTAAAGATAATGTAAAATTTATGAAAAGAAGGCAAGATGACTTATGATGTAGGTAAATCAAATAATGTAGGCCATACAGCTCAAAATAAGGTTTCAAGGGTTAATTTTAAATATGGTAGGCTTGAAAGGCTCAAATGATCCAAACAAAGTGTGCTTATATCATTTTCAGTTTCTTATGCCTACTAGGATTTTACCTCAAGAAAGTTACTAAGACAATTCTAAAAACTTAAACCTTCATGCATGCCTAATTCTAAGGAAAAAGTAAATTTTCATGGCTAAAACTACATAAGACTTAGAAAAGACAATCATATCATGATTAAGCTAACATAATTTCAAAAAAACTTGAATAGAATAAAAAATTATACTTTCATTTGAGCCAACTTTTTAACAAAAATTTTCTTTGAGCATTAATTTATTTCAACTTACTTATGTGTGAAAATTTTTTTTTAAAAAAAAATCATGCAATATGGCCCTACCCCTCTTTAAAAAGAAGCAATGTCCTCATTGCAAAATACAAAGTAGTGAATGTGAACTGTACACCAGGTAGGATCCTAGGAAAAAGAGGTGAGTTATGATGACTGCTTAAGTACCAAGTCTTTCCTTGAAAAATCCAATCCTAAACATGTACATTCACATTACCACACTACTTTGCTCTTTACTACAAAACAACAATAATGTAAAGGCATCGACTTAATTTATTCATAACATGCAATTTATTCAATTTCTTATGCAAAAGTAAAATATTACCAAAGGAAGTACAAAAATGTCTTAAAAAAATACTAAGAAAAAGAAATTCCCTCATTTTATTAATATGTATCATCCCTTTTTGTCTTGTTCCTTCACCTTCCCGTTCTCGTTTGAATTCCGAATTCTTCTTGCCTTGAATTTGCATCCATAACTCGAAGATATGATCTAAAAACTCAGGAATAAAAGTAGACAATTATTATAGAAATTCTTAAAAACATTCCTTATGGAATCATCTCTAATTTTTGCAAATTTCTAATAAGCTTGTTGCTACCACTGCATGTGTTGCAACATAGCCATTATAGCAGCTTGTTCACTTCATGGAATGGTGCTAGACGAAGGGAATCATGGCATCAAAGTTAAAATATATGTTAAGGGTGGTTTTGAATTTTGGGCAGGTAGGTGAGTAGCTGATGGAAAGGTTTAAAGGTGGATGGGGTGGCAATTTTAAAGATGATTTAGGTGTGGTGGTTGATGGCTTCAAATGAAGGTCTTCGGGTGGTGATTTAGGGAGTTAAAGGCTATGACATTAAGGGGTTAAGAGAGATGCATGATGGGGCTACTTGGGAGTGTCGGTGGAGGAAGGTAAGGGCTGCAAGTTTGTGCGAAAAAAAGGTCGAATATTTCCCTTCCTAATAGTGTCTTAAGTCTAATGGTAGCACCTTATTGGATCCTAAGTTCCTGTACTGAAAGTAAACTGAAAAAAAAAAAACTCAAAGAAATTAGTGCTTGTGTAAAAATTTGACCCTTTATTTAACAAAACACAAAAATTCTTCGGACTACTTAGAAAAATATTTTTTTCAAAAAATTACATTAAATTAAACTCCCAGGAAAGACTGGAGGGGTCACAAATGGTCCCGCTTAAATCCCAATCTTCTAGAAATAATTTTAATTAATGTAATGACCCAAATAAAATTTTATCTAAGTCTGCCATTTTATTCAAATGAAAAAAGAAAAAACTTAAAATATAAAATAACGATAGAGAAAGTGAAGAGAGTTCCCACCAATTTATTCAGAATCGTCACTGACCGAGATAGTGTCACAATGCCATATATCATACCAACCATACTCATTTAAGAAGTAATCATACTCTTGCCCAACAAATTTGTCCAACATTTTATTTGGGAAAGAAAACCATAAATGATATTTTCTAATGACCTTGTTTAACTTCCTGTCATTCATGCCAACCCTTTAACTTGTGATTCGAATATTTGCAATAATTCATCCAATACCGTTATTGTGCTTTTCCAAAACCACAAGTGACTCTTCTTCTTAATTCTTGGTAGCTCAATTGAAATAATGATAGGTAAAGTCGAAGATAGACCCAAATAATCATATTTCAAATGAGGAAGCAAAATCTTCAATTCCAACTCAATCGACTCTTCAATCAATGCTTTTGGTTGTGCGTACTCTCGGGATAATAACTTTAATGATTCCAGTGAAACTTCCTGAGTGAATTCCTTTATTTTAGCTTCTAACAAAACCAGACATTCCTTGTCCTCATCATTACTTGACGAATCTACTAGTAGAATACATTCTAATGGATTGTTTAGGGAATTGAGTTCCAATTCTTAGAAGCCAACAATTCTATCTCGGAAATAAAAGAGCATTCTTCAACTACAGCTTAGGATTTAGTAGCATTGAACGGTCAACCACACGCCCATGCGTCAAACTCGTGTACCTTTCAAAATGGCCACACACGTCCATGTGCCAAGGCTATGTGTCTCATACAGCCAATAGACATGTCCGTGCGTCTAGGCCGTGTCAAAACTGTAGGGTATACTGACTTAATTCGAAAGGGTGCCCTAGGGAACACACGACCATGAAACATAACTATGTGTCGCACACGATTGAGACACACGCCCGTGTGGACAAAAATAGGCCATTTGTAAAGCCAATTTGCCACCCTTTTCTCATGCACACCTATCAACCAAATGATATCATTTCATCATATAATAAAACAACCCAAAATCATCATTCATTGCATCATTTATACAATATGTAATTCAATCAAATTCAATACTCGATCAATACCAGATAACTATCCAAAACTTATATCATAAACATCTATTCAAAAGCACATAACTTCTTAATTTCTTTACTTCAATTATACCATAAAGATCATTTACAAACCACAAAACATAACCATTTATCAATTATGAAACTTTAGCCACATTTATACCAAAACATATCAAAATAAGCCATCATTCATGACTATACATACCATTCTAAACATAAACATTATAAGCCAAATCTTATGGCCATATTCACAACCAAAGTACCTTAACTAGCCTATACATGCCATATACCATATATACATATCTCAAAAGTACCAACTTAAGTGTTTGATAGTGCCATAATGTTCCCGATGTTCCTCGAGTCCAAGCTAGCTTTGATTCTCTATAAAACATAGACAAATAACACACAATAAACTTCATAGCTTAGTAAGTTTGTACTAAATAAAATCGACAGTTCATAATTTCAAATCATCAATTAATAAACACTTAATAAGTCTCATATCATCACTCAATTCTAACCCATGACCATTTATCATATATATACAAATCCATCAAGCTTCATACACATAGTATCAACTACCATATAGGTATCGTACATACCTGTACTCTCCCATATTTATTTATTACATTTTCACCTCTTTGTTCAATACGTTACTCTATCCGAAATTCTTTCAATACTCAAGGAACTCGCACACTTAGTGCAAAAATGATTAGCCGAAGCTATAACAATATCGCACACTTAGTGCCATCACATTAAATCGAAGCTATCTCAGTATCGCACACTTAGTGCCACATATAGCCGAAACTATTCCAATTCGCACACTAAGTGCTATATATAGCCGAAACTATCTCGAAACGCACACTAAGTGCCAAACATAGTTAATTTGTCGTCATACTGAACCATAGTCTCATATATACAATTTATGCGATATTAAATCATTTGAAACGTAATTGTAACAATGTTTATCATGTACGAACTTACCTCTTACTCAAAATTGACGAATCGGATCAATTACTCAATAACCTTCGATTTTCCCGGATCTAAATTTGAATTCTTTATTTTTTGATATATATGTATTCAAAATTAATCCATTTAATCACCAATTCATTCAATTTAATCCAAAAACACATAATTTTAACCAATTTGTACTTTGGTCCTAAACTTTCACATTTTAACAATTTAGTCCCTATTTCATAAAAATACAAATTACTCAAAGTTCAATAAGACCCATGCTTGGTCGAATTCTCTATAGGTCCTAGCAGCCCATATTTCACATTTATTTCACAATTTAACCCTTCAATTTACACTTTTCACAATTTAATCCTATTTAGGCATTTTCACTTAAAATCACTTAACAAAACTTAATAATCTATCATTTAACTTCCATAATTCATCATCAACTATCACAAAGCTTAAGCATTAAAAAATGACATTTCACAAAATCATCAAAAAATTCAAAAATTAAAACATGGGCTAGCTAGTACTCAAAGCAACAATAAAAAAAACGTAGAAATCATCAAAAACTGAACAAATTTCATACCTCAATCAAGATGGACAATGGTCGAATACCTAAAGCTTCAAATAGTGTTTCTTCCTTTGTTTTTAGGTGCAAAAAGATGAACAAATGGCCACCATTTTGTTTTTATTTTAATTAATATAACTTAATTACTAATTTACTATATTACCCTTGGTTATAAACATATAAAATCAATTAATGGATGTCCATTAATGTCCATTAACACTATATATGGTCTAATTTCATCTAAGGACCTCCCATTTAATCAACCATGACAATTTAGCACTTTTAACTTATAGCATGCTACTTTTGCATTTTACGCGATTAAGTCCTTTTTCTCAAATTGAGCTATTAAATGATAAAATTAGCTCACGGAATTTTCAAACACATATATTCATATACTATAAACATAAAAAATAATATTAAAATAATTTTATGACCTTTGATTTGTGGTCTCGAAACCACTATTTCGATTTAGCTAAAACCGGGCTGTTACATTACAAGTCACCTCATCATCCAAAATTTCTTTAAATTAAGTATCTTAGATTTAACCGAATAACTATTTTTTAGAAATTTTTCTACGTCTGGCAAAGGTGTTAGATTATTAGAACTGACTGGTTTAGAGTTTACCTCATCAAGGATCACCGAATCTGACTTCTATGAAACAAGAGTTTTAACACTCAGTTGAACTTCCTCTTTATCTTGAGCTACAACAGACTCATCTTCAACCTCAACCACTTTGGTTTCTAATGTCTTTCCACTTGGTAAAGTGACCGTTTTGCAACGTTCCTTGCTTGAAATTCTAGGATTTTTAGTATCGCTGGGCAAAGCTCCTTGGGGTCTATTTTGAAGTTCATTAGTTAGTTGACCCGCTTGGTTCCTTAAATTCTTCAACATTGTTGCTTGGCTTTGGATCACTACATCATTCTTTGCTATGTATGCCTTTAGTAAATCCTCAAGATTACTTGAAGATTTAGTTGGTGGGGGTTGTTGTACTTGTTGAGAATATTCCGACGGGTAATTTAGTTGAGATGGCATAGAAAAGTTGGTAGGGCCTACCCATTGATTACTCCATGGAAAATTTGAATGGTACTACCATGAAAGGTTGTAATAATTTGATTGTGGACAACTCCTGATCTTCCCAGTAATGTTCTTACTCTAAATTTGATAGGAAATTTTGAAATAAATGGTCATATTCACAGTATTCACAAGAAATATTCTCAAACTAGTTCTATTGATGACATGCCAAATTACTATTGAAACCATTAATAGTTTGTTCTTAAGCATAGAAGACATAGAGGACACCTGGGCTGCCAAAGAAGTGCATCAACTTCATGTACTCTTGCTACTCATCTTTCTGAGGCTGCTCGATTGGTTGGCCACTAATAGTTATTGTTTACAATTCTTTCAATAATCTCATAAGCCTCATTGTAAGACTTAGAAAGAAGAGCTCTGTTTGCCGAAGCATCCACCATCATTCTAGTATGATCATTAAGACCAATATAGAAAGTCTCCATTTGAAAACAATAAGGAATACCATGGTAAGGGCACTTCTGTAATAACTCTTTGAATCACTCTTATGCCTCATATAAAGATTCTTTGACAAGTTGCTGAAATGAGGTGATTTCATTTTGGAACTTGGTAGTCAGAGATGGAGGGAAGTATTTCATTAAGAAATGTTCAACCAACTCTTGCCATGTAGTTATGGAGTTAGACGATAGGAAGTTCAACCATGCTCGTGCATTGTCTTTTAAGGAGTATAGAAATAATCTCAGTCTCATTGTGACTAATTTGAATAAGTCACTCACTTCTATGAATAGTCAAAGATGAAGACGTGGATCCTTAGTAGGCATCCACTAAATTAACCCATTGTTTAAAGTATTTGGACCATCACAGGCTTTAATTCAAATTGCGGAGCCTCAGTTTTGGGTCTCACAATACTCGAATTAAGCTCGTTGAAAAGAGGAATGACATATTGTGATATGGCGCAGTTTTTGCCATTGGAAACAATGATCAGATTGTGAGCATTATAAACAAATGCTCATCCTTGAACATGTTGTAGAGGATCCATTATCACCTAAATAATAATGAAAACTTATTAAAGTAAAAATAAAAAAATTGAACAAAATTGCAAGATAATTAATTTGATAAATAATTGACTAGAATAACGGCCCCCGACAACAATGTCAAAAACTTGGTTTACGATGGAATGTACAAGTATACACAATCGTTATCTATTAATAAGTGAGTAAAAAGGGTATTGTCTTCACAGGGACTCTATCTATTAATCAACAATTGTAAAATTAATGTTTTACAAATTGGTTATGAAAATAAAATAATTGAAGGTGATGTATGTCCTATTTAAATTAACAACTAATATGCAAATGAGATGAAATAATGCAATGAAATGGTTTAGCAACAATTCACAATATTTAATAACAATAACATGAATAAGCTAGAACAATTACAAATCTTAATTTAATTTATTCATTTTCATGTTTAACAATGTTCCGGAAAAATTCTATGGCAATTCGATCATTTATGAACTTGGAATACAAAATCATAGCTCTTTCGAGATCTTAGATTTATCATTTAGAAAAACATGCATATTTATATGTCAACATTTAACTAAGGATTCCTTAGAATTTATGCAATGTAACAGGGACAGGCTAAGTTTGAAACAATTTAATTACATAAATATAAAGTTATGCAAGGTAATAGTGTTCTTTTGGAATTATTACGAACCTTTAATTTATTCATGATCAGATATAAATTAAGCATCCATCTTTCAATTATTACATCCATTAATCACTATCTGGGTCAAATTAAGCGATTAATTCTAACATAGTCAAACATATCTTAATGCAGGAGCAACATGGATGATTTTAATTGAAAGCATAAGCAATTGAGACACGAAAAAATATAAACATGAATTGAACGAATCGAATCAAGGCATTGTAACTATCCTAGCTGAAACAATTTTAAGTCATTATTATTAATGAAAAATCAATCAAATAATTTGCAATCATGTTTATAAACTAAGAGCAATTAAAAGAGAAAGAAAGAAGAAAGTCTGAGATGAATTTGGTGATTTCTTGAGAACTATTCGTTGTGGCTTACTCTAATTTTCGTCATTGCTCTAATGCAAATTACTCCTCAAGGTGGCTGACGAAGAGAGCTTTTCTCTCAATAACTACTTTCTAAGGGAACTCTCAAAGAGAGGATGGGAAAAAAAAAGGGAAATGGAAGGCTAGGCATGGGAGAGAAGAGAATGAATGATTGATAAGTAATTTGAGAGGTGAATGGAGGTGGTATTTATACATGAGGGAAGGCTCGAGAGTTTGCTAAAAATAGTATGAACATCCCTTAGAAATCTATCATGCATGGCAGACCATATTTCATAGAAAAAGGGGTTACTTTTTTCATAATTCAATCTTGATTTTTACTTGATTTAAGGCATGGGTTGGACAATAACTATAGGGGTTGACCAGGGCTATTTTTTTTTTTTTTACACATGTAAGGACACTTAATGATTTTTTCTAAAGTTGGTTTGGTTGCTTCACGAAGTCATTTCCAAATTTGGACTTCTTTGCCCTTTAATGGACGGTTTGGGCTCCAATGTAGAAGGCAAACTTGTTCTTTTTAGCAATCCACTTCCAAGCTGGGCCAAAATAATTTTGTTGAGCCCAATGCCTTAGCCTATCATCCCATGCTGATTGATTTTAGCTAATGTGCATTTGTCATTCATACTGGCTTCGAACATGGAACAATTCAGTGTACCAAGCTGCAACAATTATAGCACAAATTATGATATTTTCAAAATGTAGCAACATAGAGTAGAATTATATGAATTTAACACCAAATTACTCAAAAATTATAAGCTTGATTTAATTGTGCCAAAACTCAGAATATGTAAATAAAAAAAAACACATAATTAGTTATAGAAGGTGCTCTAAAAATCTATATAATTTAGAGTTATCACTTAGCAAGACTATGAACCACCTTATTCGTGGTCCGTTGAATCCATTAAAAGGAATAAATGATGAAACTGGAATTTTAACATTAAACAATCTTGTAAAATCGAACCAAACTTGGAAGAATAAGATGTATGCAAATTCAATTCATTTACTACTTTCGAAGCAATCAAACTTGAGAATTATATAATCTTTCTTCAATGATTTGAGCCAAGAAAAAGCTTCCCGAATATATATAGATTTTGCGAGATAGGACTTGACTAAACACTGGACCTTACACTTTAGCCCGTAACGCAAAGTGCTACCAAACCAATGCCTGGTCTCATGAAGAATGACAACGTTAGTGCTACACTTTAACCAGCCAGTTGTTGGTCTCAACCATCGATACCTAGTAGTAACATGATATAGCACATAAGAAGCTGCACAATCAACGATCTTTTGAGCACTCCTCCAATTCGCCAAATATCTATCAACAAAAGTGGCTACTTTTGAGCAAGTTTTGAAAAAATTAAATGCTTGATGTTACCATAACTGCATAATATTCCTATGTTTAAACAATAAATAAATAGTAGTATAGGGAGTAGGATCAATCCCACAGAATAACACCCCAAACCCGACCTAGACGTTATGACTAGATCTGGAGATGCTACTACAAAATCCTTCAAAAACCCATAGTTCATTGGTTTTGAAAAGATTTAGTTTACTCTTGTTATGTACGAATCCAATTTATTAGAAAACATATCTTTTTAACCGATCTAATGAAAATGTTGGTTTTACATTTATAAATATTAAAATTATTTGAGTTTACAGCGGAAAAACTTAGTTAAGTTCAGTTTCTAAAACATGATTGTTCGTTGTAAAGTCCACCTTTTAGCAAATCAACTTCAATCCACCAAAAACATTTAAATAGTTAAAATAGAAAACAGATAAAATCCAAATGTTAAAACAGTTCCAAAAATGTTCAAACAATCCATTAAAACAAAAACTATAAAGTAACAAAAAATAACGTAATTAACGAAAATGTTCAACCGAGCTCCCATCACACCGACCCATCCTAAGTTTGAGGGTTACCTGAAATTAAACAAACAAGCCGAGAGTGAGCTTACAAGCTTCGTGTGCAACATAGTAGAATATCAACATATATCAATTAGACGTATATATCAGAGACAGAGTTCGTATAAGATCATAACATATGTAAATTTATGATCCTACCCCCAACATCTAAACACCATCTCCAACCATCTTAACATACCATATAGGGTATTTAAATGCCCATCCAGCCCTACACACTGCTTAGTGTCGGTATGACACTTTTCAGAATATCGCAGCTTAGCTGCTTGATCATTAGGTGATTTATCGTCAGTTACAGAAATATGTATGGATGTGGCACCAGATATGGTAGAGGTATATCTACTTACACTTCCTCTATATACACAAATCCCACCCCAATGCACATACAAAAATTAACAAATAACAGAATATATATGTCACACATGCTCCCATAATAGATACGGATCAGTCTTACCTTTAATATAGTTTATGTTATGCATGCATCATATATCAGTATTTTTATGCTAACAAAACATCAAAAATCATATTTTAAAGCTTAATTAATGCCATATGGACCCTATAGAAGGCCTACATTTGACCCAAACGATGCTTACGACCCTATGGTAAAATCTAAAATTTTGGGCCCATACGCTCGTGAGGCCCACATGACCTACTTGGCTAGCACGTGTGGCCCATACGGTCTCACACATGCCGGTATGGTTCACACGGTCTAGCACACGGCCTTGTGCTATCAATAGTTCCATTTTTTAACTTTCACCATTCACTACTTTCTCGGGTTTTCATTACACACCTTGACTGATTTCGATACAGATCTACAAATTTAGTGTTCCAGCACCTAAAAGCATCGAACATTAAGCAAATAAACTCTCAATATCATAATGGTTAAGTGACCAAAATCTTTCGTTTCCTTAAAATACTAAACCAACCCACATTTGATTAACTCAACAACCACAACGATCCCAATTTGGTATAAAACCTTTACCAAAGGATGAACAGTACCTCCACAATCCTAAGTCACCGACGGATGAATTGTTTCTTGATTTTTCCCGAAACCAAACCAAATAATTAACCATGATTAACTCACCAACACACTCTAATAAAATGAGAAACAACAATAGAAAATTCCCAAACGGAAAAGAAAAGAATACCAATACTTGCGTACAAATGAATTCGTAGTCAACACCTATTACTAACCTTGATTGGTTGAATAAGGAGAATTGAAACAACAAAGATTAAGAAAAATAAAGATCAGCTTGGGACCCCACCCATATGAACAAACAAAGAAAGAAGAACTGAAGTAAGAAAAGGAAGAAGAGAAGGGAACATGCGAGAGCAAAAGTGGGTTTTTAGGAAAAAAAACTATATTAAAAACCACCCATATATTTTAAATAAAACCCATATATTTTAAATAAAACAATCCTAATCAAAATAAAATTTTAAAACAAATTAACCTACCTACTAACACCACTGTTCATAAAAGCCCATAAACTTCAGTATGCAACAACCATTCAACTTTCCAGGATTTGATTTTCAAAGCAATCCCATCCCATGCATGCCTTAGACAGTAAATTGCAAAAATATTGCTCTTTTTCTCACGTAAGAATTCGAACATAGGATCAACGGTAAGTAACCCATTACCACTAAACCAGTAGGCTCATTCTGACACAAATTGATAGAAAATAACATTTAAGCCCAACGAACAAAGATAGGCCTAGGAACAAAAATAATTGAATTTTCCCAAAAAGTGTAACTTGAACCCAAGACCTCAAATACACAATTAAGGCACTTAGCCACTAAAACAGATACTTGCTAATGACAAAATTTAACAAATTAGATATTCAAAATTTGAGGCATTACACACAAAGAGTGAGATATCTAAAATTGTTGTTCGATTCAACCAGGTTGTGCATCTAAGCGGCTATGTGTACGAAAATTAGGTTTGGAAAACGCAACGGAAAATAAATTTAGGGACAAACCAGATTTTTAATTTTTTTTCCAAAACAAGGAATTGGTTGCGATATCTAAAGTAATAAACACTTAATCAAAATTGTACCTTTTCGATTCATTTAGGATGAACGCTTCAACTAAGTAGCCTTCTCCACTATTTTCAAGCTTACGTTTGCCGAGTGTGAGGTCGCTTAGAATCAAAAATTCTTTTTACAAAAATTACCAATAGAGTATTTTCATAATTTCTCTAAAATTTTGGGCCAAGTTGTAAATAAGAAAAATCTCTCTAGAAATTTTCTAAAATAATTTCGTATGGAAATTTTCTCTCTACAACTTTCTCTTGAATTTAAGTGTGTGAAATAATGACTCATTGCTCTCTTTATATAGGGAAAGTTTAGAGAGTTCAACTATGATTAAACTTAATCACTTTAATATACAATTTAATCTAATATTTAGTAAATATTATTAAATTAATAGAATATTTATCTACAAGATAAACATTAAATTATATTTAATATTAAGATAAGTATTAAATTTAATTTAATATTAAATATATTAAAATAATATTATTTATGAAATAGTTAATCTGAAATCAGATTCTCTGGTAGAATCTCAATAGAAGTCAATTCTTCCATTGCTAAACCATTGAAGACCCACAGTTGTCGACCATTTGCCGGCAACTAGAATGTTGTCATTGCAGCCGTCGACACCCGAGCTGGTTCGATTTCTGCCGATTCAGTCTGAGCCAGTGACGACCCAACCAATTTGATCTAGGCATCAATTGGACCATTAACCTGGTTTGACGTACCAGACTCGGTTCGACCATTTTTTGGGTATTGGTCTCGATTTTGGGCTCCTCTGCCCAATTTATGATCTCAAGTCCAATTTTTAAGTCCAACTATCCATTGAGCTAATTGTCTAATTTGAAAATTAATTTCCAAAAGTATCATATTAAATTTAATTAATTCAATTAATTTAATTTTACTTTATCAAAATTAATTTTCCTAAAAATCACTTAGATTTTCCAAATTACTTTTTTAACTAAATTCTTTAATCAAATTCTCTAGTTAAACAATTCTTACGACCGCTCAATTTAATTCCACATTGAACAAATCGACTCAATTAAATTATTTCCAAATTTTTAGAATATTCTTCTTATTCAAATGCATTCCAATGAGCTTTTTTTGAGCTAGTGGAGAGATCAATCAGACATTTACAATTATGCTCTAGTAATTGCAATTATGTCCAGAAGCATCATTCTGATAATTTACAATTACTTAATTATGGATTCAGTACAGAAGAAGTACCATGATTGAAAACTCCTTATTGTATACTCTTTGCGAAAGCAATTTATCCAACTACTTTGTCCAATGCCCTTTCATGTGTGTGTTACACTTATATGATATCCTTGATTCCTTTGAGTTAAATACGTTCATTCAATACAATCATATTTTATCTTATTGTTACCATTGTGTCTTCTAAATGATTAATATGATCACTTTCAACAAATGACTGTGATAAATTGCTCGTTCGAGAATAAGTAACTTGTGGTTACGTTTCATATTTATCAATCCACACAGTACCAGTGAGAAGATATTGTTAACTCTATAATTGAGCTATGAATTCCATTATTGCTAGTAAAATCATGTCATACACAAGTAATGTACCCAACATACCGGCAATCGACTTTATCATCTTTATAGCATAAGCCTCCATTTATATCAAAGCCATTAGTTACATACACATGGTCAGTGACTAACTCAGGGTTTAGATAAATCACACCATGAACGTCACAAGTGAATTAATTCACAAATGGATTCATAATCAATTCATCTTGGGTCTAGTCCAATGTATCATTCTTTCAATGAATAGATCTATGTCTCTACCATGGAGTCAACTGCTCTGATAGCCAAGACTAGTTATCTCCCCAGTTGGAAATGTAGACGGCATAATAATCTTTCTAAGTAATTGAATCAAATGCTCACTTTGATTCTTTAATGAGATTATGGACTCGTTTAGATTATCTACTAAAGTAAGTTGTCTTTCTCGCAACGTAAACGTTCTTACAATGTCATTTATCATTAATTTGAACTTAGACAATCAATGAGCTAATATTTGTTTGTCACAATTTTGCTATGCATGCAAACTATGAAAGACGGAAATATAAAAGACATAATAGGGAAATGTGAAATTAACTTTATTTATTTATTCATCGTTCAAATAAATAGAAAATAGTTACATGTTTACTACAATATGGACACATTTCCCAACACTATATGCTCACGACATGTGACTTTATGTTCAAAAATAAAAATTATGAATTTAAATTCGATAAAAGTAAAAATAATAGAGATAATTGAAATCTAAATAACAATAAAAATAAACAGAAACAAAATTTAATTAAATAAACCAATATAACGAAATTCTAGCTCTAGGTTCGATTTTGTTCTGATTTCAAACCGATCCTTGAAAATAAGTCTTCTCTTTCAACCGATAAGTCAGTTATAGTATTGAGGACACCTCAGACCACCAACCCTTAATGAACAAACAACCACGAAACACGTATCCATGATTTGACTCTTTTATAGCCTTGCAAACTAGAAGGGCCCACCTTGAACCAACAGCCTCAACCATGTGGGTCATTTAGATTGATTGCTATTTCCCTTGATGGATCCAACCAACTACCTAATTGGACACACCGATGTGTTCTTCAATAGACTGAATATGACAGAAAATTGTATCGGTTCTTCCAATTGTACGCCTATCAACACCGAATCAACTAGCTCTTTTTGAGTTGGTGCCAATATAACTTTGTGAGATGATAGAGTTTATCTCCTAAATCAGAGAAATAAAAAATAATTGATTGAAGGTTTTTAAGTACGATTTTGAGTCTCATGGTTCTGAAAAATGGAAAAAAATCGACCTAAAGCTAGATCAAAATAATTCATAAATTAAAAAAAAAACAAAGAAATAGAAAGGAAAATATAAGAGAATTTTTTATTAAAAAAACAATGGTGATGGATTGGGCACTGTGTGCCTTTCCTCCTTTCTCGTAAACTATAATTATATATTGGGGGTGTTTGGTAAACAGGGTTTTGGGCCTTTTTTAACTGATTTGGGTGTAAATAGAGGATTGGGTAGTCAAACCCTCTAATTGTAGTGTTTGGTGAATAGAGGTTTGCAAGAGCTTGTTGAGCTAAAACCTCCAAAACAAAAAATACTGGGATGGGCAACTATTTTTAACAGCTGATTGGGAATGAGATATGGGGAATGACATATCTAACCATGGTTGCTAAAAAATTACTCCATTTTCCACAAGCTCTCAAACCTAATAGGGGTGCCAAGATATCAGTAGTCTTCATTCTCCCATTTTCACTTTCACCTCCAAAGTCCAAAGTAAATTTAAATAAAAAAATCCACCGTGAATCTACAAAAATCAAAATTGCCATGAGAAATTTTCAATCGAGCCCATTCATCTTTGAATATTTATGTACTCTTAATTTATTTTCATTTTACTTGTGTAAAATGATTTCTTATGCAACTTTATATTAATTGAAATATGCTACTTGACAAGTTTATTCAGAGTGTGACATAATTATCACTAATTTACATGCAAAGAACATGACAAAATTATCACTAAGAATATAGTTTATGTAACACCCCAAATCTAGCCTAAACGTTATGGTCAGATTGTGAGGGTTACATCGCACGAGAAGATAATAATGCTCAACTTTGGTGATGGTTTAATCCTTGGAATACTCAGTGTGTTCCATTGTAACACATATAAATATTTCAATTGACTTGTCACACTTGTAGTAAAGCTGCTTTTAAATTCTTAAATTGTGTGTTGATTCATAGCCCCGGTGCACACACGCCTTTAAAATTTTAAATTTAGTGTTAATATATTATTTTTATTTTCAATCTATTTTATTCACTAATTATAAAAAAAATATGCAGTCATGGAAACTAATAAAATTACAGGATATGATATTATCATTTATAATAATTCTCTTAAGGATGAAGCAAATATTAAGGTCCAACAATAAGATGAGATTGATGTTGATTCAATTTAATGCATTAATAGGTGATCAACTCTAAAATTTTATGCCTCTACTGGACTGTTAAAACTGTGTCAGAATGCAATTTGATAAGCTAGAAGATGTTGAGGCATGTTATAAGGCATATTCTATACGAATAGGTTTCAGTATTCGAAAGAGTCATAGTCAGTTGTCTCACAATGATAAACCTTTAATTAGAGTAGATTACACTTGTTCAAGAAAAGGCTTCGACAATGCAAAATGTGTGGATCGTCCAGAAACAAGAATTGGTTGCAAAGCGATGATGGGTTTGAAGAAAGATGAAAGCAAATGGGTAGTAACTTTTAAGATATACACAATCACGAACTTCTTGCACCTAGAAGTATAGGTTTTCTTCATGGACATCGAAAAATAACAATGGCCTAAAACAATCTTATCAATACATTGAACGAAGCCAATGTACCAACTCAAAAAATTGTATCTATTTTAAGTCAAGAATTTGGTGGTCATTACAATATTGGTTGTAATTTAGTTGATGTCAAAACCATCTTTTTGAAAAAAAGGGAATCGACTTTGATTTAAAACGAAGATTAAAATGGGAGTCGCCACCGATCTTTATTAGGTGTGATCGGATCACCTTTGTTTTAATAAAACAATTTTAGTTTACTAAAACGACATTTTGGTCTACGAAACTCAAGAGAACAAGTTCGGGAGTCAGTTACGTGCGAGGAAGGATTAGCACCCTCGACACGCCCAAAAATTGGTACCGAGTTGATTAATTAGTGTCTTAATGTCAAAAATTGAAAATCAGGAATGAATTTGAAGTACGATCTTTTCTATTAATGTCGATTTTAAAATTCTTGAATTAGCACAAAATAATTTGTTTAAAGATTTCCTTATCTCGAGATATCGGAGTATCACATCCCGTAAGTTAGGACACAATACCATGAATTCCCAAGCACAAGGTTGTCTTTTAATTTAAATAAGAATTTCATGTGTTTTAAAACTCGAAAAGGATATTTAGCTATTTAGAAATAACGAGAAAATCGAAACCCCGTAAGTTAGGGCACAATTCCTCAATATCTCAAAATGCATAACATTGCCTTATTTGAAAATTTTCGTTTTTGAATAGTAGCGAATGCAATATTTAAACAACAAGTGTTATTTATTTAGGTTAAAACAATGTGATTTATTGGATAAATACATTGGGGTTTAACTTGAGGCAATGATATGAAATGAAGTATAGCGACATAGAACAATGATTCACGCATAAAATATTCCACAAGCGCATGGCAATAATATGAACACGAGTAAGCAGATTAACGTACATGCAATATCAATAATTTCACAACATACATTATTTAACATTAAGCTTAATAAACATAGAAATGAAACATAGTATAAAACAACTTAGATCAAATAATAAGATAATCTTAAATACAAATCTCATATGTAAAAGGTATAAAATAAATACTTATGATCATTAATGAAAAGTCTAAAATAAATGATACGTAAAAAGAAATCTATAACAAATAATATACATAGTATATAAAAAAACTTCACATAAATATATATGTAAAAAAATGTATAAAGAGTTTAAAATAAAACATATGAGAATTTGAAAATAAATGATCCATAAAAAAGAAAGTTCAAGAATAAACATTCTCTAAATTTAAAATAATAAGCAATTCAAAAATAATATATAAAAAAGGGTTTAAAATAAATAAAAAAGCAATGTGAAATAATTAACATATATATAATAGTTCAAAATGACTTATGTAAAAAAGGGTTTAAAATAAATGATATGTAAGGTGATTTAAGATGAATAATGAAAATAAGTTTAAAATGAATATTATGTAGTGAGAAATTTAAAATAAGTAATATACAAACATTTTAAAAATACATGGTATATAAAAAAAAGATAATGCTTATAAAAAATTGAAATTGATAATATATATGGAAAAGAAATTAAAGTAAACAATAAAACAATTTAAAATGA
The DNA here is from genome assembly GCA_025698475.1 of Gossypium anomalum. NCBI lineage: Eukaryota > Viridiplantae > Streptophyta > Magnoliopsida > Malvales > Malvaceae > Gossypium > Gossypium anomalum. Next base: position 69,524,646 of record CM046964.1, read on the forward strand.
ATAATACATAAAACAAGTTTAAAATAAATACTGTATAAAGCGTTTTAAAATCTATAATACAAAAAGCAAATCAAAGAATGACATATATGAATAAGCTAATTTAAAAATAATTAATAAGGAGTTTAAAATGTATGATACGTAAAAGAACTAAAAATAGACAATATAATTATATTTTATAATAGTAACCGTTCAAGGGTAATATAAAGAGAGTCATTTGAAATGTATAATATACAATAACTTAAAATATAAAATAATTTGAAATATACATATATATAACAAAACAATTTTTTGAAGCATTATAAAGATATAAAAAGCTTGAAATAGACTATATGTATACATATATATGATGGGTAAAGAATAAAGAAATAAATAATACATATAAAATAGATTAAAGTGACATATATACATAAAGTAAGTTAAAATAAATAATAAGAATTTGAATAAATAGTACATTAAAATGAGTTAGAATAGATGTAAATAAACAACATATAAAATATTTGGAATAACATATAAATGAAACATTTAAAAAAGGAGTTAATAAATGAATTAAATAGATTTAGGACATGGCTAAAAAGTAAATTAAAATTCGGGGTATAAAAGTATAAATATTGGATAGTTAATTAGGGATCAAAATGAAAACCAAACAAGATCTGAGGGCCAAATTTTAAAAAATAAAAGAAGATAGAAAATGGGGGTTAATTGAACGAGGTTGTGAGAGAGGAGGACTAAACGCATAAATTTCCCTTTTAAGGAAAGTGCACAGACCCCACTCCCCCCAAACGACGTCATTTGGAATGATTTAAAACAAAAAAAAATTCCCTCCTTTTCATTCTGTTGGTTCATCTTTTAGTTTGCAAAAGAAAAACACAAACTCCTTCTTCCCCCTTTTTCTCTATTCAGCTGAAGGAACTTTCAGCAGTCTATCGCACCGCCGTCGGGGCCAATGGCCGGCGTTGCACGAAAAGGACTCTTTAGCCCCATTTCAGGTGAACCCGAAAGGCCACGTTCCAAAAGAAGTTCAAGTGCCTAGCCCTTTTAATTGAAAAGAAACAAAAGAAAAGATCCCCACCCCCTTTTCAGCCCCGACGATGGAGGAGAAATCTCCGACGGAGAAGCCACGGGCGTTTTCGGTTTTCTTCTCTTCCTTTTTCTTTTTTATTTGTTTTGTTTAATAGATTTGTAAAAGAAAATAAGAAATAATAATAATAGATATAAATGAAATAACAGAAACTAGGAAATAATAGAAAACAAAACAGCAGATTAATCTCAACCTTTTTTGCTTGTATTTTGTTTTTGATTGCTTAACATGCGTCCGTAAAAAAAATTACAAGGGGGTTTGTTTCAATTTTTATAACCGAGTTACATAAGTCTATTTTGTTTTTTTGTTTTGTTTTCTGCTTCTTTTTTGTTTTTTCTTCTTTGTTGTTTGCTTGTTTTTGTCCTCTTGTTCGTTGTCCTTCACTGCTTGCTTGTTGGTTTTGTTTTGCAGGTGACGTGGGCGGTCAGGGCTGGCGGTTGGTGCCCTGGACGGTGGTGGTGCACGTGGAAGAGGAGGCACGGCGGCTGAGGGCAGATGGGGGCTAGGGTTTTTTGTGTTGTAATCTTTTAGGTTAGGCTGATGGGGGTTTTAAAATTTGGGCTTGGGGTAGTTTTAGGCCTGAGATTATTGTGTAAATGGAAATTTATTTGGGTTTTTTTTTATATTTGGTTTATTTATTTTATTGTTTGCCTGGGCCAAAAATTGGCTATTACAGCTGCCCCTCTTTGCTCATTGTCGTGTAACGAGGACGGAGCAAAAACCTTAAAATAGCCAATTTTGCCTAGTCTAACTGGATCTTGGCTTGGTGCTTCTTTTCTTCTAATAGCTTCGTTCCGTCCCACTGCATCCTCAGGGGTATAGGAAATAGTGCTACGATTCGTTCCAATGCAATTTCAAGGAGAAGAGATTTGTAGCTTCGATCTACTCCACTAAAACTTCAAAGGGATAGGACTTGGTAATTTCAACCTACTTTACTGCATCTTTAAGAAGATAAGGTTTGTGACTTCAATCAACTCCATTGCAACTTCAGGGAGATGGTAACTTGATCTAACCTACCGCAACTTCCGAGGTATAGGATTTATAGCTTTAATCTGCTCTACTGCAACTTCAGAGAGATAAGATTTGCTGTCTTTAGTCTATTCCACTGCAACTTCAAGGATATGAGACTTGCAACTTTAATCTTCTCCGCTGAAACTTCAAGGAGATCTACTGTGGCTTTGGACCGCTCCAACGCCATTTTAGGGAGAAGATATTTGATTTCCAGCCTGTTACACTACTGCTTAGAGGGTTAAGGCCGATCATCTTCGATCTGTTTCCCTACTACTTAGGGGGTTAAAGCCCATCCTCTTCGATCTGCTTCCCTACTGCTTAGGGGGTTAAGATCTGTAAATCTTTAGCCTATTACCCTACTGCTTAGGGGGTTAAGGCTTGTAAATTCAGCTTGTTACCCTACTGCTTAGGGGGTTAAAGCCCATCACCTTTGATCTATTTCCCTACTGCTTAGGGGGTTAAGATCTGTAAATTCAACCTGTTACCCTACTGCTTAGGGGTTTAAGGCTTGTGAATTCACTGATTTTAGGGACATGAGCTGTAGAATCAGTTCCATGTATCTATGCTTATGCCAAATGATTAGGATGCTATGATGGAAATGAATCAAATGCTCCTAACTAGATGTGCTATGAATGGTATATGAATGAAAGTGTTCCCCTTAAAAAGGCTTAAGGTATCATCGCTTGTTGTTCATCAGGATATTATCACTGACGTATTACGCTGCCATCTTGTTCGGCTGGTATTCTTGACAGAAGAGTCAGAAAAATAATCACATTTTACTCAGCAAGCTTGTCCCGCTGTAATTTTAGAGTCCCTTCCACTGTACCTTCTGGGACATAAAGTTTGTGCCTCTCACTGCAATTTCAGAGGAACAACATTTGGTTTTTTCCATCCATCATGCTGCAACTCAAAGGTACAGGATTTGTATCATCTTCAATCGATTAATTTGTTACACCATTCCCTGGGTGTAATAACCAGATGTATATGTCTGATATCTGTATGAATGTAGAGTATCATTTTTCTTTTCCTCAGAATGATCCCCTTTTACACTTTGATTGACATTGCTTGTTATTTGTCGAGGTTGCGTCACTGGTGCCATATTTTACTTTTTCATGCAACTGATATCTTTTAACAAAGGATCTGAAGAGATAGCCACAATTTAAAACTCGTCTCTCTCTAATATTTCCAACCCTTAGACTTGGTGAGTTTTAAATAATGGTCCTGTTTCAGGTTCCTATACTATTTAGAAGCTTCCAGAGTAATATGCAAAACTTCTTTTGTGAAAGTATTATTGGTCCATTATTTCAATGCAAAATGCTAGAAAAAGACCAAAATGATGGACAAGAAGGAAATTGATTGGGAGCATAGCTTGAAATGAATAATTAATCGAAGATTACGAATGCAATAAAGAGGAAATTAACTCAAAATGAATAAGTTAATCAAAGATAGCACTGCGATAAGAAGGAAATTTATCGGGACATATCTTGAAAAGAATAAGATAATAAAAAATATCAAATTCAAAAATGGGCAAAATGAAAGTTAGGTGCCCCAGATATCGTAGCTTGAGCTTTTCTGTACCAACCTCTTGAGGACCCTTCTAAGCTCAATATGTGTTTAGGGGATCTAAAATACTTTGTCGATGCCCCAAGACGTAACATACCTCTTTATTGTTAAGTCAGGTCATAACGAGAATGCTGTATGCCCCACTTGATTAAAATTTAAGCCGCCCTTTTCGGGTTTTCAACTCGAATCCCCTTTGGTCTCAAGGCGCCCTTTGCGGGTTTTCGCCTTGGCCTCTCCTTTTCTTTCTTTCTTTCTTCTTTTTTTTTTCAAGACGCTCTTTGCGGGTTTTCACCTTGGCCTCTTTCCTTTTAGGTAGAATGCTCCTTGATTGGATTTGAATTCACCGGATTGGGCAAAGCTTTGCCATTCATTTCGACTAGAATCAACGCTCCTCTAAAATAGGCATTCTTTACTATATAAGGTCTTTCCTAGTTTGACATCCACTTTCCTCTGAAGTCCTTTTTTATAGGTGGGATATTCTTCAACATCAAGTTCCCCTCGTAGAATTCTCTAGGATAAACTTCTTTATCATAAGCTCGCATCAGTCATTTCCTGTATATTGGACCACGACAGATAGCTTTTAACCCTCTCTCTTCAAATTCAATTGATCCTATCAGGATTGGATCCATTCTACCTTATCCAACTTCAGATCTATCGAGACTCAGAGACAAGGAATCTCTTTTTCAAAATCATTTTTATCCCATAGACTAATGAAATATGCTGCCCCGGCGAAGGTCTTGGCCAACGTTCGATGAGCATAGAGGGTAAATGATGGCTTCTTATGCCAATATTTAGAAGTCTCAGTTATTTTTCATTTTTTTTTTTAGGATTTGATGATTGGCATATGAAGCGACTTTCACCCTCTTGGCGAAGTAATTGATGCCTGCTAGAAGCTTTCGATGAGATCGGCCCAATAACCTCTATGCCCCACATAGAGAAAATTTATGAAGAAATGAAGGAGGTGCATAAGTTTTGTCTTCCTTTATCTTGTATTTATGGCATAACTGATACAATTCCCTTCTACGGTGGGCTGGTAGAACTCGAATCTCATGATTAGCCTGGCCATCATAAAACCATTAGCATACCTTGTAGCATTCTCATGTCTTAATGGCTTAGGCATATCTTGATACGATTATGCAAAAAATCTTTAAATTCTTGAAAGTGACTCAATAACGTCTCGCTTTTTCATTGTGGTGATGCAGACTCCAGTGTTTGCCTATTTCTCTTGTCCTAGGCCTACTGTCCACTGAATTTTCATAAGAGAGGGTCTGTTTTCATCTTATTCTACCATTAAAATGAGTTAGAATAGATGTAAATAAAAACATATAAAATATTTGGAATAACATATAAATGAAACATTTAAAAAAGGAGTTAATAAATGAATTAAATAGATTTAGGACATGGCTAAAAATAAATTAAAATTTGGGTATAAAAGTATAAATATTGGATAGTTAATTAGGGATCAAAACGAAAACCAAACAAGATCTGAGGGCCAAATTTTAAAAAACAAAAGAAGATAGAAAATGGAGGTTAATTGAACGAGGTTGTGAGAAAGGAGGACTAAACGCATAAATTTCCCTTTTAGGGAAAGTGCACAGACCCCACTCCCCCCAAACGACGTCATTTGGAATGATTTAAAACAAAAAAAATTCTCTCCTTTTCATTCTGTTGGTTCATCTTTTAGTTTGCAAAAGAAGAACACAAACTCCTTCTTCCCCCTTTTTCTCTATTCGGCTGAAGGAACTCTCAGCAGTCCATCGCGCCGCCGTCAGGGCCAATGGCCGGCGTTGCACGAAAAGGACTCTTTAGCCCCATTTCAGGTGAACCCGAAAGGCCACGTTCCAAAAGAAGTTCAAGTGCCTAGCCCTTTTAATCGAAAAGAAACAAAAGAAAAGATCCCCACCCCCTTTTCAGCCCCGACGATGGAGGAGAAATCTCCGACGGTGAAGCCACGGGCGTTTTCGGTTTTCTTCTCTTCCTTTTTCTTTTTTATTTATTTTGTTTAATAGATTTGTAAAAGAAAATAAGAAATAATAATAATAGATATAAATGAAATAACAGAAACTAGGAAATAATAGAAAACAAAACAGCAGATTAATCTCAACCTTTTTTGCTTGTATTTTGTTTTTGATTGCTTAACATGCGTCCGTAAAAAAAATTACAAGGGGGTTTGTTTCGATTTTTATAACCGAGTTACATAAGTCTATTTTGTTTTTTCGTTTTGTTTTCTGCTTCTTTTTTATTTTTTCTTCTTTGTTGTTTGCTTGTTTTTGTCCTCTTGTTCGTTGTCCTTCACTGCTTGCTTGTTGGTTTTATTTTGCAGGTGACGTGGGCGGTCAGGGCTGGCGGTTGTGCCCCAGACGGTGGTGGTGCACGCGGAAGAGGAGGCACGGCGGCTGAGGGCAGATGAGGGCTAGGGTTTTTTGTGTTGTAATGTTTTAAGTTAGGCTGATGGGGGTTTTAAAATTTGGGCTTGGGGTAGTTTTAGGCCTGAGATTATTGTGTAAATGGACATTTATTTGGGTTTTTTTTATATTTGGTTTATTTATTTTATTATTTGCCTGGGCCAAAAATTGGCTATTACAGTTGATATAAAAAATTATCTAGGAAATCAAAGAAAGAAGCTTATTGAAAAAGGGAGTGTGTAAAGGTTATACAAATACTTTAAAGAATATGAAGCAGAAGATCTTGGTTTCATTTATGCAATTCAAGTTGATTGTGGTCATATGGAAAATTGTTTTTGTGTGGATGCAAGATCGAGAATGATATACCAGTACTTTGGAGATGTCATTTTTTATGCTACATATCTAACAAATCAGTATGGTATGCCTTTCGTACCATTCACTGGTGTCAACCATCATTAGCAATCAATAATTTTTGGATGTACTTTCTTAGTAAATAAAACTGCAAAATCTTATTTATGGTTGCTAACCACTTAGCTTGAAGTGATGTTTGGTTGTGCACCAACTACTATTATCACTGATGATGAAAAAGCTATAGGTAAGGCAATTGCACAGGTATTACCTAAGAATACTCATAAGTTATGCAAATGGTATATTTTACAAAAGCTTCCAGAACATTTAAAACATATATATAATAAATATACTTTGTTTCGTGATGAACTTGACCATTGTATTCATGATATAGTTACAATTGCAAAGTTTGACCTAGAATAGAAAGAGATTATTTGTAAGTATGGCTTGATGGAAAGTAATTGGTTGTAGGATTTATATCTTCATCGTGAGAAATGGGTACCTGTATATTTGAGAACAACATTTTGTGTCAAAATGTCAACAACAAAATGGAGTAAGAGTATGAACAATTCTTTTTAAAGATTTTGTTTGTTCTAGCACATTAGTGAGTAATTTCATTTATTAGTATGAACAGACTTTGAATGCAAGGTATGTTAAAGAGAAAGGAAAAGATTATAAAATAAGGAACTCTAAAGCATTCTAAGATATGTTACAATGTTGAGGCTATAGCTGCAAATACTTACACTAAAAAAATGTTTTTGAAATTAAAAAAAAATTCTAGTCAAAGTTTAAAGATAGTCAAACTAGATGAAAATAGGGGCAAAAAAAATATAGTGTGGTCATTTTTGGGAAAGAAAATTCAGCATATGAAGTAGCTTTCACAAAATCTAACAACAAAGTCATATGCTCATGCCATATGTTTAAATTTGTTGGGATTTTATGCAATCATATTTTGGCAGTGTTTGTAAAAAAGTCTTTGGTTGAGGCACTTGACCCACAATATATCTTAGAGAGATGGACAATAAATGTGAAGAAACAAGTTGTTGATGGAAATTTTGAATATGTGATAGAAATTGATAAACAAGCTTCTGCAATTTCTATAAGGAATAGTTCGATGGCGCAATCTTTAGAAACCGTTGAACACGGCTCAAAATTATGTAAAAAACATGAACATCTTTCTGTGACTTTGAAAAAGTTCACGAAGAGCTTTTATCTATGTTTGATGATAAAGATGACACTATTTCAAAGAATAGGAATTTAGAATGCACAAATCAGTTGCAAGATAATCATTTTTTTGTCAAATATTACTCTTTTTTTTAAAAATCCTTTGTATGTACCAACTAAAGAAAGACGAAAATCCTTGAGACGAACAAAAAATCCAAAAGAAATTCATTTTGAGAGGAAAAAAAGTGTAGTGTTTGCAAGTAGCTTGAGCATACAAAACTACATATTCTATTAGCAAACAATTAAGGTATGTATGATTTTATTTTTTAGTTGATATTTCAAATTTGAATAGTTTAATGAATTACATTAACTCTTTTTAGGTCTTATTTTTGTTTAGAATGGAAGATATAAGTTTGGCAATAATGATAGATCCTATGCCATTTACTCAAGGAGAATGTTTAAGAGATAAATTGATTAAGAAATTATGTATTGATTAAATAATATTTTAAGGAATTGACTTTTATATATATATATATATATATATATATATATATATATATATATATATATGTGTGTGTGTGTGTGTGTATATATATCACAAATATGACAGAAATCTCACCCTGAAAATTTTTGTCATTCCATATCTTCGATATATCTCAAAATTCTAATCCTCAATCATTTAAGATAGAAACACTCTTGAGAACACTCGATTTGTCTTAAAGAAAACCTTTAAACTAGTAATACACTATTTTATCTCTTTTCTCATGCTATTGTGTTATATTGTAGGATTTAACAAGGAAGCAACATTTGAATGCACACAACCAACACTACATTTATAGTTAACTTTTTAGAAAAAAAACATTTTTTGTTGACATTATTTTGTTTTTAATCAAATAAACCTTCATTTGATATTTGTACTTCTTTTTTATTGAATTTGAGAACAATCAAAGTTGTCCAATCTATCTTGAATTCCAAACAATAAAATGCAACCGAATGGCCACTAAATAAATAAAACAAACTTGGTTCATGAAACTTTTATAATACAATACTAATAATATAATTCTATTACATTACCATGACTTGTCTAAATCAGAAGCAAAAGTACTAAGTGAATACCCATAACTGGTAAAAGCCAATCATATGTAACAAAAGCCATGACCATGAAGTAAATTACATTGCTAGTTCCAAATGCATATGAACTTTCAAGTCACCAATGGATCTTCTAATTCGCCTCTTTTTAGCCTTCTCATTAACTATGATGAATCATAATCAGATAATACTAAATTATGTTGGACACTAAAACCCAAATCTTCTACTATTAATGAGGTAATGGCCAAAACATAAAGTCATCCAATATTTTGTTTGTTTGGAAATCAACACGTGGAAAAAAAAGTATATGACAAATTGATAGTGTGTAGTACTGTCTTAAACCATCAATATCAACAAGCATAGTCAACAAAATTTTAATGCATAAGTAACTACTTATTTCATTCTCACCCAAGGTGACATGTTCTCCTCTAGATAATCGAGATCCTGAAAACTGTCATATTTGAAGGCAGCAAGATCATAGATGTTTCACTAGCATAAGCCCCAGAGCCATTATTCCCATCGCAAAATTTCTCACAAGGTAGAGGCTTTCCTTTAAGACTAACTAGCGATATGAAGTGACTACATTATAGAACATCGCCCTTATTATTTTTAACTTCTACATCCTTTCTCTGATAACATTTTACTTCCAACAAAGGAGAACCTATCGCCCTACCTCTGTTGATTGATAGAACTCGAAAATGCTCATGCAATTCACACTTTTAGCTCTTAAGTTTTCATGCTGCATATGTATTTGAGTTTAATTGATTAAGAATTAGATGAAAAATCAATATGATCACCTGCTAATCATGAGATTAATGAACTAAAATAGTAATTTTGATGCTTAAAATTTTGATTAACATGAGAAGTTACAGTTTCTAAAAGAAACCAAGTTGTTGAAGCCTTATAAGTATGAGAATTAAGCTAGTGATGATGATTACAGAAAGGACTTCATGCCATCATTATCATGCCCTCCGAACTCTATATAACTTTCACTCTTTTCCTTTTCATCAAGCATTTTAGAGTTTACGACATGAAATCTGTGTTTTCCTCAACTTGAAGGAAAATCATTTTCTTCGATTTGTTGTAATTTCAATTTTATCATATTGCCATTGGAATTCCAGTTTTTGTGTACAATGTCGCCTTAACAAGTGAAGCAAATATGTCTCGATCTTAATAAAATCCGACAGAAGCAAAACCAACAAAAAATAAAATGGTAAATTGATAGGGATCAACCAAACTAATCCTTATTGTTTCAAAATTTAAGAAACATTTTCATTTTGCATAAACCAATTAAACGTGCTAGGAGAAAACTCTTATTATTTTCTTAAATTTTGAGACGATAAGGGTTAGCCTAGAGAAATAGAAAAAAATCAAAGAGAAATTTAGTAACATATTGTCGAACATTGGGGACCAAACTTGACCAGAGAAACTAAAACAATTGATGAAATAATGAAGGAACCCAAAACAAAAGGAACACCGATAATAAAAAAAGAGGGGGTAATACACCAATAGTCACTCAACTTTGATTAGAATAACAAAATAGTCACTAAACTTTACAAAAATAACAAAACAATCACTAACGTTATCAAAAAGTGACAAATCAGTCACCCACTAACATTTTCATTACAGGTGTAACGGGATAGGTGACATGGCCTGTTAACTAGCTGACGTGGCCAGTTAACTTGCCACGTTGGACATGTTTTAGTTTTTGGGAGGGAGAAGGGACAGGCAGCAAAAAAAAGAAGAAAAAGGAAAGATTAAAATTTGGGGAATAGGTTCTAGAAGAGCTTTCCAAGCTACTCAAAACATCATCCATGGCAGCAACGGTCATCTTCCATCTTCTGCTTTCGTTTCCATTGAAAAACCAAAGGGTTGTCTCAAGTTCTTGCTCTCTCACTATTCTTATTCTTCTTCCCCTGTAGCTATTGCCTATTAAAATTGATAAGAGGAAAGAGAGGAGTTTAGCACCATAAGGTGGTAGAGGAAGAGAAGGTGTCATTTGAGGTGGTAGGTCGTTGTCGTTTTGAGAAGTGGCACGATTAAGGAAAAGTAAAGGGTTTCTTTATTTAGGAAAGGGGGAAAACAGTAGAGAATTAGGAAGGGACTAGAGGGTGGGGAATAAAAAATATGGCAGGAAAATAGACGGTGGGGATGATTTGGATATGGGTTTAGTGCAAAAATTAAGGGAAATGTCAGGATTAAGTGAGAAAGGAATGGTGGTGGCGGCAGCGGTGAAGGAGCAGTGAAGGTTAAACTCTCTATTGTTTGGATGTCGAGAAAATCAACAGAGAAACTGAAAGAGAAAGCTCAAATTTGGGATTCTACCATGGCTAGTTAACATCCAATTTGGCTAGTTAACGTGCCACATCAACGTCTCCATTACGTCTATAATGAAAAATGGTTATTGGTGACTGGTTTGTTATTTTTCTAAAGTTTAGTGACTGAGTTGTAACTTTTCAAAGTTTAGTGACTATTTTGTTATTTTAATCAAAATTGAGTGATTGTTGGTGTACTTGACTCTAAAAAAACATACAATAACCAGAATGAAAAAAAATCTCCAGAAAGAAATAGAGATCACAATATCTCACACAAACACCAAAATAAAGTAGAAAGGAATTACCTGGGTTAAGGCGATGAACATTAGCAAGCAAAGAGAAAACCAAAGCCAAACACAACCCTTTTTGCTCTTTAAGAAGAATTTTAAGGAATTTCAATGGAAAAGGGAAAAGTATTGATAGGGTTGGATGGAGAACTGAGTAATTATTTATTTTTGGGTAAATTACCAAAATAGTCACTTTTGTTTGATTCAGGTTACATTTTAGTCACTTATGTTTGAAATGTTATGTTTTAGTCACTTACGTTATCGTTTTATTACGAAATGGTCATTCTACCGTTAAGATATGTTATCTCCCAAACAATAGTCTGATGTAGCAGTTAAAATGAGTTTTAAATGCCAATGTGGATGTTCAGCCAAGTAAATTAATTGATTTTTTAATTAAATAAATTTAATTAATTGAATTTTCTAAATTAATCAAAGGAAAATGTTAATTTGGTTTCCCAAAATATTCAAAACCAATGCATCAGATTAATCCTTGAACTGGAAAAAAAAGAACCCTTGGTATTCTTTTTTATTTAGTTTTTGTTTCCATTTTGACTAAAACACCATCCATTTTCATAGTCATCTTTGTTGAACGAAACAATATAAATCGAATTGAGTGTTCCATCAAATGATTGGATTTTTTTATTCAAAATGGAAGAACAAATGATCGAATCAATATTTTGGACACCACCTTAACAGTCCAACAACGCCTTTGCACGAGGTGCCATAGGTGGATCAAACCAATAGAAAAAACGGGAACAACGCCTTCTCCTGTTCCCATAATTTGGACACCCGAAAAATCTCCTACCTGAATTTTCATTCGATCATAAAGTTCTTAACATATTTGAGCAACCACAATAGCAAGCAAGTATAGAGGTTGATGCATCCATTTCGTCTTATTCTTCTTCTTCTTCTCTGTCGTTCTACTCTTCTCTTCTCTGATGGTAACCAAAGAAAAAGAAAAACCCAATTGTTACTTTTGTTTAAACTGGAGAAAATTTCTATTTTCATAAAAAAATTTTAACTTTTATTTACTTGGTTAGACATCCACGTTGGCATTTAAAACTCATTTTAACTACCATGTCGGACTGATATTTCAAAGTAGCAGATCTTAAGGGCAGAGTGACCATTTCATAACAAAATGATAACGTAAGTGACTAAAACATAACATTTCAAACATAAGTGACTAAAATGTAACTTGAGGCAAACAAAAGTGACTATTTTAGTAGTGTACTTTTTATTTTTAAAATAATTAAATTAAATTAAAATTGAATTAAAAAAATGTGCAAGGGTGAGCGTATATTAATATTTTTTATATATTCAAAAATTGATTATTTCTCATTTGCATGAGCTCTAAGAAAAGCATAAGTTTTAATGACAAAAAATAAAACCCAAGATTTATAAAAAGTTAAATATTAAAATGTTAAAGATTGAAGATAAAACAAACAATTAAGAGTTTATCGACACTCAACCGACAAAGAAAAGCATATGCTTTAATGGAAAGAAAAAGTTAAATATTTGAGTGTTAAAAATTGAAGATAAAACAAGAGTTGGATTTTGCTTCTTGATTATCAATCCAAATGCTTAATTTTAATTATAATTTTTAACATTTTGTAACTTATAACGAAAGAAGATTCTTGGAGTAAGATTTTGACTTGCCTTTTAAAATGGATGCAATAGAATAGTTGGTGTTTTGTCCTCACAAGCAGGGAAAGAAAGAGGCATTCCGTTCTATAGGGTTTCTAAAAATTAAGTTGCAGAAAAACACCTGCTGGTTTAGTCCATTAAAGGTAAGTACAAATACAACCTCTCTTTTATTTGAAGAGAAATCTATGAAATTTCTAACTCATTCATCATACTTAATTTGTTCCATTCATCTATTGAAAGTCTAGTTGGTAATCATCAAGTGATATTGGTTTGTGTTTTAGTCTCTTAAATAAGACAAGTGCAGACTGTCAAAATTACTTCTTATGGCTACTTGAGTTAATTTTGGTAATAGCTTCTCGAATGTTGATTAATTTCTCTGATAGGCTATGGTTATCTATTATAAAGACTTCAGTTGTTGGATGGGAGGAAGGTAAGTAGAACAAACTTGACTTGCCCTGGCCCAATTCTCCAAATCCATGACTGCTGTTTATCTGGCATAGTATCAAACATACAATTATTTTCTACTTTGCTATCTTCGTTTGCGAATGAAACGAGGAATATGTTTTATGTTTTAAAGAATGCAAATGAATCCTGGAAACTAACAGTAAATGGCTCTACTGATCATCAGTTGCAATATTAACACACAGCCCTGCAAATGAGTTAAATAATTAGCATATGACTCTGATGATAGATTTTTAGTAGTTAGAAAACAACTACACCCAATATGTTATAGTAGTTAAATTAATAGTCTCGCTAATGGATTTTATTACTTAGCTTATGATCTCACTAATGGATTATAGTGGTAGCAGCAGAAACAGCAAGCCTTTCTAAAAATAGGCCAAGATTTCGAATTCAGCGATTATACACATAAAAAAGTGTCAAAATATAGTTTTTATCAAATGCTTGTTATGTGAGAAGCTGTGTGAAACAACACTATTACAAGAACTGCTCGAATTTCGGGAATAAGAAAGAAAGAATTGCAGAGAAGAAACGTGAATTTTAGCAAAAAATTCTCTACTAAAGTTTTATATATTTCACTCAATCAAATTTGGACAATGTACAAGGGTATTTATAACAAGAAAAACTCCTAAATATGGAAAGAAATAACAAATATTTGATACTAATAAATATTAAATCTTCTAAAAAAATTGGAAAACATAATATGAAAACATAACTTGCATGCAAGTTCTTCGCAGCTTCATGGTTTAGCTTTAGACACCTCACATCTTTTCCGCGACCCCAGTTCACATTTTACTTTGTCAAAGTAATGAGCTTGCCACTTACTGTTCATTTGAGGTAGCTCGCCACTCACTATGAGTTCGTCAATCTTGGCGGGTTTGCCAGTTTCTAAGAGTTTGCCAAACATGAAAGGTTCGCCATGTGCTGTGAGTTCGCCATTCTTGGAGAGTTCGCCAAGTGTGTTCGTTACATGAATGGTCATCTCGCAACACTCGTCCTTGGCCTTCATGCTGCGAACACCATTTTCTTTTCTCAACTTCTCAAACCATGACTTTCCAAGTGGTTTGGTCAGAATATCTACAAGTTGATTTTCAGTATTGCAGTGAACCAGAGTTACTTCTTTGCTTTGTTCGACTTCTCTCACAAAATAGTACTTGATCTTCAAATGTTTCATCTTTCCATGGAAGACTGAGTTCTTTGCAATTGCTATGGCGAACTGGTTGTTGCACAAAATTTGGGTTGCTTCAACCTGTGCAAGATTCAAGTCAAACAATAGTTTTCTCATTCCAAATTGCTTGGTTGACTGCTACTGCAGCTACATACTTTGCTTCAACTATTGATTGAGAAACTATCGATTGCTTCTTTGAACTCCAAGAGAGTACTCCAGATCCAAATGAGAAGAAATATCCGAAGGTACTTTGCATATCATCCACGGATCCAGCACAGTCATTGTCAATGTACCCAACGAGCTTTAAGGGTTCGCCTTTACGAACTATACACCAAAATCGGTTGTTCCTTTGACATATCGAAGTACCCTTTTCGCAACTTTCAAATGAAAGGTATCACATCAGTACATAAATCTTAACAAGTCAACTGCGTACATAATATCAGGTCATGTCGCTATTGATTTATAAAAATTCCTTTTTGACCTTGTCGTATTTTCATCCCAAGGAAGTATCTCATTTCTCCAAGGTTTGACATTTTGAACATGTTCTCCATTTTTTGTTTAAACTCCTTTACTAAGGCTTCGATGCTCCCAATTACAAATAGGTCATCAACGTATAATGGAACAATTAGTGAAGTGTGTAACAGCCTAATTTCAGTGGTGTCGGAATAATGATTCGAGATCACAAAATCCGACAAATGAGTAGGAAATATTATTAATTTAGTGAGTATAAGTTAAATGTTAAGTTAGGAAAAATTTTGAAATAGTGAATAGTGTACAAAAAATATATATATATATATTAAAATAATTAGAATCGAAAACGAGGTATCGAGACCTCAAAAATTTTAAATCGAGCCATAAATATTTTTATAAATATTTATGGAGTGTTAATAAGTTAGTATTAAAGTTTCGTCAAGAAATTTTAAAGTACTGATAGCTAATTAAATAAAAAGGACTAAATTGAAAAAGGTGAAAAAGTTACTAAAATGATTAAATAGCTTAATTTTCAAATGAGGAAGGACCTAAAGTGCAAATAAGCCCAAAGGAGATATTTTAAGGCAATAGCTGAGAAAAATCAGAAAATGGGTGAAATAAGGGCAAAATTGGAAAATTGCCAAAATTAACTAAATAAAAATGGGACTAAATTGGAATATCTAGAATTCTCTTCATTTCTCTTCATATTCATCAGCTGAAAAACAGTCATGGATGAGGGTTCAAGCTGGTTTTCATACTCTAGCTTCATGTAAGTTTAATTCTTGCTTTCTCCTTGAAATTTTTATGTTTTTGGATTTTTACAATTGGGTCCAACTTACTATTTCATTAGTTTTTGATTCCATGGCTAATTTTTGAAGTTTTTATGGATGATTACTGGAAGAATATGATGAATAAACATAGAATTGAAGTTTTAATTTTGACATATGGTGATTTTATCAAGTAAAATTGATGAAAATTGGTTTAGGACCTAATTGTGAAAGAGTTTGGAATTAAGGTCTAGTGTTAAAGTTCTGGTTTTCAAGGGTTATGAAGTAGTTTAAAATGATGGAATAAAGTATTAAATGAGAAAAATTATCTCAATTGAGGAGTTAATTGAACAAGGATTGAATTGTATGAACTATGAAATTTGGGGCTAAATGGAAATCAATATTTTTCACTAAAACTGTTTTGGGCAGCAGCAGTATCCTAACTTTGAAAAATCACCAAAAATTGTAGAAATCGAATTATAGGATGAATAAAATATGAAATTAAAGCTTATTGAGTCTAGTTTCTTATAAAAGAAATTATGTAAGCAATGGAGTTGTAAATCATGAGCTACAATAACTTTTGTGAGACAAGGTCAGAATGATTTCTGGTTCCCCTGTTCTGAATTTGGAAAATCATCAAAAATTGGATAAAAATAATTAGAGGCTTAAATTTATATGTTTAGAATCCTTAATGAGTCTATTTTCAATAGAAATAAGCGGGAACATGATCCAAATCTCGTACGATGAGATAATTAATTCTTAGTGAAGAAGGGTCGGAACTGTCAGACAGCAGAACAGGGGTAACTTTAAAGAATAAACTGTACTTATTGGCTAAACCAAAAATTGTGAAAATTTTATGGTAATAAGATATGTAAGTCTAGTTTCAGGGAAAATTAGCGGATCTTAATTTTGAGTTCTGTACCTTAAGATATAAATAATTTAGTAACTATGACGCAAATGGACAGTTTTGAATATACATATAAGTAAATAGTGAAATTATTGATAATGTTACTTGTTGCATGTTATATAAATAAAGGATGTGGAATGGAGAGGAGGAGGAGGAAAATATGTATGAATATTCAGCTAGCATGGCTAATTTGCATGTTTTAGGCTCATGGACTAAATTGAATAAAAGTAAAAAAATTTATGGGCAATTTTGTAAAATGTCAGAAATGACCAAATTGCATGAAATGAATTATTTTATTATTTAAAATTACAAAATTGAATGAAATTATTAATTTAGCTCAAGATCGGGAAAAACATATTTTAAGGATTAAATTGAAAAGTGTTGAAATTATGGAAAATTCTGATATTTTATAGAATTCATGGGTCGTTATCAATTTGTTTGAGAATAACGGCTGGAAATAAGGATTAAATTGCAATAATTTTATTTTATTTTAACCTAAGGATGAAATCGTCATTAATTAAAAGTTTAGGGGTAAAATGGTAATTTTGTTTAGAGTATTAGTTGAATGTATTACAACATGAAATAAATGAAAACGACGATCAAATTTCTTTATAAAGATCCGGATAACTCGAATACGAGACTTGAACGTGGAAAAGAAAAGATATCGGATTAATGAAATTATAAACATGTATAAGTAACGAGGTAAGTTAGTATAACTTGAATTGTATTTTTAAATGCATGAAATATCGGTATAATGAATTCTCGATTTTATGTTTATGAAGAAATGGCAAGAGAATGATATTTATCATGACATGTAAATAGGTGATTATTTTTGATACGTTAATACAAGGAAATTAATTAAATTGAGACGAGTAATAAATTTAAGTAAAACATATCGAGAAAAATAAGTACGTTAAGGGACAATATGTTTGATTTTAATTGGTTCCAAATATGAACGTTAGATAAAATGAAATATCCGATAAATAAATCAGTAACTCGTAATGCTCCATAACTCTATTTCGTGACGGATTCGGGTTAGAAGCGTTACATTTAGTGGTATCGAGCTAAGGTTTAGTCGGTTCTCGGACCGAATGTAGTACATGTGAAGTATGATTATATGTGAATATCTCAAATATGTATTGGTATTGAATTGTATATCGAATAGAAAGTGGAAATGTGAATTTGAATTGAATTGAATGGAATGGAATGGAATTATGATTAATTGAAGTGTGTATTACTATAATTCAAATTTTAATTATTATTGATTGCTGAATTTTTAATTGTTATGTATGGTAAGTAAGAATTATTGTGTTTTGCAATTGAAATGGATTGATATAGTATGTGATGAATTTATTGAATTTATATTGATTGAATTGGTGTATATATATATATTGAATATATATTGATTATTTGAATTGAATTGAATTATGAGTATATTTGATTATTTGAATTGAAATATAAATTGTTTGAAAATTTTAAATATGAGATTTGTGATATTTGAATATTTGTTCTTTGAAAAGTGAATTGAATTGTATAGAATTATGAATTTATGTGAATAATTGAAATATATTTGTTGAATTAAATGAAAATGTATGAAATTATGAAAATGTGTGAATATATATGAATATTAGATTGGTATATTGATAAAGGAATTATTAAATTGAGAAAGTGAATCAAATACCCCTATTAATGATTCGGACTAGATTGGATACAAATGGCATGCCATTGGATTTGTGATGTGATGAGGAGATTTGTAGTTCGTACGAGAAGATGTTTTCGTTATTGTAACTTCGGTTTATCCGAAGAGGCATTAAATGCCTTTTCGGTGTGTTATGGAGGACTTATAATATTCCGGTGTGTTTATTTGGACATTCGGTGTGTTTGGGGGATATAATATAACTGGTGTGTTTGGGAGGCTATATTATACTTGGTGTGTTATGGAGGATTTATAATATTAGGGTGTGTTTGGGCTGGATATTCGTGTGTTTGGGTGAAATCGCATATCCGCCAAAGTCCGAGTCTTGTTAATAGGGGTAAATATGAATATTAAGTAAAATTGAAATAAGAATTAAATTCCTATTAACTTGTCGGGCTAGTCGGATATAATTGGCATGCCATAGGATTGGAAGAGTACAGGATTTATCGGCTTTACCGATCAAGCACGTATGTGTTGGTTATTCTTATTATCGTTAACGATTCGGCACTTTGTGTGTCGGATATTGTTACCGCATCTTTATCTTATTATATTCCGGATTTGTTCCGATGAGGTACTCTGTGTACCATCATCGCCATCGTTATCGCTTTCGCTTCGTTTTGGCCGACCGATGAGGCACTATGTGCCGCATCTTTGGTGTGTTTGGGTTGAATCCGTGTATCCGTCAAAGTCCGGATTGTTAATAGGGTG